>CM066325.1:2731300-5461300 GCA_033807775.1 Saussurea involucrata
GTGAAATTCTATATCACCCAGGGAAAGCGAACGTGGTGGCAGATGCGTTAAGTCGTCAAGAAAGAAGCGGAACAATAAAAGCTATATCGTTACGAGCTGAGCTCCTTCCTAATATTTTTGATGAATTGTTGAAATGCCAAATAGATGCTTATCAAGAGGAAAGTTTGAAGTCAGAACGGTTGGTCGGGATATCAGCATTGCTTGGGAAAGATGACCGTGGGTTGTTGTGTATGGGAAACAGAATTTGGGTACCTCGTTTGGGTGGATTACGGGATCGTGTACTACAAGAAGCTCATCAATCTCGATTTTCTATTCATCCAGGTACGAATAAAATGTATAGAGATTTGAAACAATTCTATTGGTGACCGGGAATGAAGAGAAGTGTTGCTAAGTATGTGGAAGATTGCACTACCTGCAAGAAAGTAAAGATTGAGCATCAGAAACCGTTTGGCCAGTTACAACGACTAGATATACCAATGTGGAAATGGGATCAGATCACTACTGATTTCATTACCAAGTTGCCTAGAACTTCAAAGGGATTCGATTCTATTTGGGTGATTGTGGATAGGTTGACGAAGTCTGCTCATTTCTTGCCGATAAAAGAAACTGATTCTTTGGAACGTTTAGCTAAGTTGTACATTAATGAAATAGTAACTCGACATGGAGTTCCAATCTCGATTATTTCCGATCGAGATAGTCGTTTTACTTCTAGGTTTTGGAGAAGCTTTCAAAAAGAGATGGGAACATAGATAAAGTTGAGCACAACATATCATCCACAGACTGACGGGCAGAGTGAAAGAACAATCCAAACTTTAGAGGATATGCTTCGGGCTTGTATAGTGGATTTTGGGGGATCGTGGGATAAACATCTACCTTTGATAGAATTCGCCTACAACAACAGTTATCATTCTAGCATTCAGGCGGCACCGTTTGAAGTACTGTATGGTAGAAAATGTCGAACGCCTTTGTGTTGGAATGAAGTGGGAGAGAAGCAATTGGCAGGGCCAGAGATAGTACAGTTAACATCAGATAAGATTACTCAGATCCGGGATAGATTGAAAACGGCCCAAGACAGACAGAAAAGTTATGCAGATCGACGCCGGAAACCGTTGGAATTTCAGGTTGGAGAATTTGTGATGTTAAAAGTTTCGCCTTGGAAAGGAGTCATACGTTTTGGGAAGCAAGGTAAACTCAGTCCGCGTTATATTGGACCATTTGAAATTACAGAAAGGATCGGAGAAGTAGCTTACAGATTGGATCTTCCGTTGGAGCTGAGCAGGATTCATAACGCGTTCCATGTGTCGAATTTTCGGAAATGTTTAGTTGCACCAGACCAAGCAGTCTCACTACCAGATATTCACGTGGATGAAAAGTTGAACTATGTGGAGGAACCGGAAGCAATAGTTGATCACAAGGTTAAAGTATTAAGGAATAAGGAGATCAGGCAAGTAAAGGTCCAGTGGAAACATCATCGAGGTCAGGATGCGACATGGGAATCAGAATCAGAGATGAGAACCAAATACCCTCATCTATTCTCTTAACTGAATTCCGGGACGGAATTCTTTTAAGGGGGAGATGTTGTAATAACCAGGTATTTTATCTATTTTAAAATTTGAAATTTTATAAGTCTTTATGTTAGTATTTTACGGAATTAGAAATTTAGGGATAAGTTTAGTTTGAAAGAAAGGGGTATTAAGTGTCAAGTGAGATAAACCTAGGGTTTGTTTGGTCTAATTGTCCAAACCTATCACCCCACCGCCACTTCCACCTCATGTAGAGGAGGTGTCCTCATTTAGCTATACTTAGGATTATAAGTGTGTGTGTGTTACGTGAAAGAAAGAGAGACTAGAGAGAGAATCGAAAAAAAGAAGAAGAAGGAAGAGCAAGCAGATTTGCAGCAGTAATATAAGGTTTAATCTGAAGTAATCCAGGTAATAAATCTATCCTTGTTTATGTATTAATCTCTTTAAAGTGTTCTTGAGTTTACAAGATAAGTTCTAAGTGGGTTTTGGTTAGAAATGGATGTTTTGATGAATCTAAGCTTATGTTTAGGTTATGTTATTGGTCTTAAACAATTCTGCATCTCTATAGCAACATGCATAGTATAAAAACTGCAAAATCTGAGTTTTAGGATGAAACAGTGGACTGAGACATTCATCGGAGTCGCAATAGACGACTGCGACATTCAACGAAGTCGCAACAGTTGGTTGCGACTTGGCATTGAAGTCGCAATGGTCATTTGCGACTTGGCTTGGAATCGCAGTAGTTGATTGCGATTCGGGTTTGGGATCGCAATAGTGGGTTGCGACTCCAGGGTGGAATCGCAATAGTTGATTGCGACTTAGGGTGAAGTCGCAATAGTGGGGTGTCTAGTTGATACTTTGTCGTCATGTTAACTCGGTGGGACCGAGGATCCGGCGGGGCCGGAGATTTTATACGCGGGTGGCGTAGAGACTCGGTGGGACCGAGGATCCGGCGGGGCCGGAGATTTTATACGCGGGTGGCGTAGAGACTCGGTGGGACCGAGGATCCGGCGGGGCCGGAGATTTTATACGCGGGTGGCATAGAGACTCGGTGGGACCGGGGATTCGGCGGGGCCGAAGATGTTATCATGTGGTCGGTGGGACCGACTTGTGCCTTTTAGGTGGGTGGTTGTGGATGTACATGTTTATGATTTGTTCGTAGACCTGTATGATCGTTTATGTGTCACTATCTGTTGTAGGGGTAGTGTGGAATAACTGTATTATTTATGGTGTTTGAATTCACTAAGCTTCGTGCTTACCCTTTCCCAATAAACTGTGGTTTCAGGTCCGAGCGGCTCCAAGGCGTGATGAGTACACACTGGCGCGCGAGAAGAGCTGGTTGTTTTTATGATTTTAATAATCAAACGTTTATTCCGCTGGTTTTTTTATTATAAAGATTTTAATTATGAGTTTGCAACGAATCGTTGGGATCATTTAATGGTTTGTTATGAATGAAATGTCTATCTTAAAAATTTAAATTGGCTTGAAATTTTGGGACGTTACACTTCAACTATATCCATGGTGGTCTATAAAGAAAGCAGCAAACAAAAACAAAGGAAAAATGAAAGATATTCAAAAACACAAAACACAGTCGCTCTCAGTCACTAGACCACCATTTTTGTTTGCTTCAGCTTTCTCTAATTTTCTTCAGTTTTGGGGATTAACGAGAGAGAAGATGATAAATGTACAAGTGTTAGCATAAGGTACAAATGTTTGAAGCAATGTTGATGCTTGCTGTAACCCACGAAGAAACCATAAGTTGGATGAGTGAAAGGAGCTTTATTGTTGTTTAAAGCTTCATAAAACTTTTGGAACTTTGGGGAAGATGAAGCAGATAGGCTGTGCCCTTGTAGGGTGGGGTGGGGTGGGGTGAGAGGAGTGGGTGTCAGGTACCTTTATTTAAAAAAAGGCTTTTCAAAAATACTTTTAAAAGATAAATTTTTTTTAAAACAAGATAAATATTTATTTATAAATATCCATTCGAGGATATGAATATTTTTATTTTTATTAATATGTTTTAAAGTTTAAAGTTTGTATTTCTCTTCTATTAAATGATTTATAATAGAAATAATTACAATTAATTTAGCATATAATCACATAAGGGTTAAAATTGTATTTTTTTTGTTGGTAAGCACCTACCAAAAAACACTTGGTAAACACTCTTACCCGGACAACACTTACCGAAGACAACACTTACCCGGGACAACACTATTATCCGGACAGCACTTACCCGAAAAGAGTTGGTAAACAGCCCCTAAGTTAGCCCTCATTACTAACTAATGGTGGATTATGGTTCTTATTTACTGTCATAAACCATATCTCAGGTTATTCAAACCATATTTCAGCCTGTTTAATTCCCTAGTACCTATCATTGGTTCCATTGCCGGGAAACAATGGCTCCTCAGACCTGGAGTAACCCAGACCCAAATTCATCGAACCCAGACCCTGTGGCTGTTCAACTGGCGGCAATCGCGTCGTCTATGGAATCCTTGCAGAACGAGGTTGCTGCACTCAAAACGCAAGCCCAAAAGAAAGACAAATCGAGCAGTGTGTATAACCGACACAACGATGAAGATTCATCAGGGAGCAGCCACCGACATCACAGACCCTACAACAAAATTGATATTAAACAGTTTAAATTAAGTTATATACTTAAAACTCAAAAGTAACACACTATAAATGTAAAAAAACCAAAAAATTGCCTTACAAAAATCGTGTTTTGAGTCACATGCTTAACTAGGGTGATAATTTATTATGTCGGGCCGAGCCAGCAGAGTCAGCCCAGGTACCCTCTGTTTTCTTCTCTAGATTCGCCCAAAATCAATATATCCAACTCCAAGACCCACCCTCTTCAACGCGGACCCACCGGAACTGTCACGATTACAGGCACTCACGGAAACCAAGTTCTCTCGTCGTCCGGCGGCCTGTTGGCTGTTGCTGCTGCACTCTCTCACAGTCTCGGGGTCTATCCTCTCCCCTCTCGGTAAGTTGAAGATTTTTAAGGTTTAGGTTCAGTAATCACTCCTTAAACTTGAGTAATCAATTGACATGTTTGGATTATACTTCTGTTATCATGAATGATTTTGTCCTCCAAGACTTTGAAATTAGTGATTACACATTTAGTTGGATTTGAGAACTTAACGTTTGAGAATTTGAATCCTTTGGCAACCATGTGCAATAAGTGTGGTGATTTGAGTGCCTAAAAGGTATTCGATGAAATGTCTCCGAGAAAGATAGTTATTGGCAAAGCCTCAGATGAAAGTGCATCAAATTTAATCTTTTAATGACATTGCATGAATCTTCAAAATATTTGTATTTTGTGAATTCATTGCTGTTTTTGTGAGGATGTAGAAAAACTGTGATAGCAAAGTAACTTGCTATTAAAAGTCTGGGAAAATGGTAGGAAATGGAGACACTCGTTTTTGGGTTCGAAACGAAAATCAGGTTTGTAAATGAACTTTCATATATATATATATATATATATATATAGGTCTCCTTCTTTTGTTAACTTTTTCATGTATTGCATATATGCACATCGGGGCATTGCATATATGCACATATTACAATTGCCTGATGTGCATATATGCACTGGTTAACAAAAGAAGGGGACCCTATATATATATATATATGGTTGGGTTCATGTGAGACCAACCTGTTTTCATGAGACCACAAAATAACACTAAAACTTCACAGTGATTCATTGTGAAGGTAAGAAAAACAACGAACCTTCACAACAAAAACACTGTGAAGATACTACCTTCACACTTTTGCTGTGAAGGTTTAGTGTTAATTTTATGGTCTCACGGTACCTTCACAATCTTTTGCTGTGAAGGTTTAGTGTTAATTTTATGGTCCCATGGTCTCACGGAAATAGTTGGTCTCACATGATCTCAAGTCTATATATATATATAGAGAGAGAGAGAGAGAAAGGTTCAAACGAGAACGCTAACTATTTACGAGAAACGCGAGGACGGCCGCCCATGTACAAAATCACATGTGATTCACATACAAAATCATATGTGATTAAAATTCTAAAGCCCGCGGTTTGCAAGTAGCGTGGCAAAGGGCGCAGATCACATGTGATTTTGTATAGTGAATCACATGTGATTTTGTACATGGGCGGCCGTCCTCGCGTTTCTCGTAAATAGTTAGTGTCCTCGTTTGAACCCACATCTCTCTCTCTCTCTCTCTCTCTCTCTCTCTCTCCCTCTCTCTCTCTCTCTATATATATATATATATAGGGGCTTAATCAAATGAAAACTGATTAGTTTGTGATAACCGTGAGATCCAATATAGACCACTCATTTAAGAAATTTACTTTTATTATTAATTAAACACTAAAGGGTAATTTAGTAAAGCTCGGGATCGCATGCGCAATCAAGCTAATTCTAAACGACGAGAGGTAACTTTTCAGGCCGGGGACTGTCTTCCTGAAAATTCAACCTTATCGGCAGAAAAGTCTGGCCAAATGTTGTTATGAAAAGCTTTCCCCTAGATTTTTTGGCCCTTACCGTGTCAAACGTGCCATTGGACCTGTTGCCTATGAGCTCGAATTACCAGCTGATGCTAAGATTCATCCGGTCTTCCACGTCTCCATGCTCAAACCGGTCCATGGCTCCTTTTCTCCAGATTCAAGCGCTCCATTACCAATAACAAAGGATTGGGAAATTGATGTCCAGCCCGCTTCTATTGTAGATCATCGCTAGGTTCTAGAAGCAGGTCAACCGGTGTTGGAATTACTGGTATCCTGGTATCAACGGCCTGTGGAAGAAGCTACCTGGGAGACATACGACCTGCTAGCTGAGCAATTCCCTAATTTTCGCCTTGAGGACAAGGCATTTTACCAGGGGGAAGTAATGATACGAACCTCAAGGTGTACACGAGGAAAAAGACACGGGTCAAAGCAGCTGATCAGGAGCAATTTAATGCTATTTTCGGATTATGGGTGGACCCACTGGGTCAACAAACCAGCGGGAAAACTGAAGGGAGAGGAACAGTTCAGATCCTTCAAATTCTAGGAGCAGTTACTAAATTTTACCATGTTTAAAGCAGGCTATTGTTCTTTGTTTTTATCATTCAGTTATTTTGAGATTACTTTGTTTATGTACTGGAGACTAAGCCCCTCTCGAATCGGGCCCTTTTATCTTGTTTAATCCATTTCAGCCTGTTTAATTCCCTAATACCTATCATTGGTTCCATTGCCGGGAAACGATGGCTCCTCAGACCCGGAGTAACCCAGACCCAAATTCATCGAACCCAGACCCTGTGGCTGCTCAACTGGCGGCAATCACGTCGTCTATGGAGTCCTTGCAGAACGAGGTTGCTGCACTCAAAACGCAAGCCCAAAAGAAAGACAAATCGAGCAGTGGGTATAACCGACACAACGATGAAGATTCATCAGGGAGCAGCCACCGACATCACAGACCCTACAACAAAATTGATTTCCCTTCTTTCAGCGAGGGAGACCCACGCGGATGGATCCTTAAAGCAGAAAAGTATTTCCGTTACTACAATATACCGGAAGAAGAGAAAGTAGATGTTGCGTCGATGCACTTGGAAGGAGATGCACTAGATTTTTATTCTTGGCTTTCCACAGATCAAACGATGGAGGATTGGGAGGAACTAGTTCATGCCCTGCAGAAAAACTTTGGGCCTACTGAGTTCCAAAACCCAGACGAATATTTGTGCAGTCTAAAACAAACAGGAACGGTACAAGAGTACCGACAAGAATTCGCAAAACGTTCTTTCCGGGCTGCTAACTGGCCGGAACATTGCCTCCTAGGGGTGTTCCTCAACGGCCTCAAAGAAGAACTGAAAGCTGATGTGAGAATTCAGAAACCGAGAACGGTGTACAAAGCAGTGAGTATCGCTTTGGAATTCAAGTCAAAAACCAACCATACCCGTTCCGGGAGAGGGCCAACCTGGACAACACCTTCAAAATCAACTCAGCCCGATTCCAAACCGTTAACAAACACCTCAACAAAACCACCCCTTCGAAGTTTTGATGCAGAGAAGCAAGCCCGCTTCCTCAGGGGTGAATGCTTTCGGTGTGGGGACAAGTATAGTCCAGGCCATAGATGTAAGACAGGGACTTTTAAGGTGCTGGAAGTGGAGGAAGACTCCGATGAACAGCCAATTAATGAAGTCGGTCACACCGAGGGGGATGCTAGTGATGTTGCCGAGATCAGCTTACATGCTATTTTTGGTAAACCTCATCCCACAACCATGAAGGTTCAAGGTATACTTCATTCTACCGAGGTGCTTATTTTAGTTGATGGGGGATCCACACACAATTTTATCTCAGATGTATTGGCAAATGAATTGAAACTCAATACACAAGCAGTGGCACCCTTTGGTGTTCAAATAGGGAATGGGGATGTCATCAGGTGTGGCCACATATGCAAGAACCTCACACTTCAAATCAATGAACTCAAAGTTGTTCAGGATTTCTATCCTTTTTCAATCGGTGGAGCGGATTTGGTATTGGGAATTCAATGGTTAGCAACACTTAATACGGTTCAAGCAAATTGGAGGGATATGTTTATGATTTTTAATATAGATGGTAAACGTTACAAATGGCAGGGTATTTCAACGAGACCCCAAAAGTCATCCAGTTTTCAACATTTGGCTGTTGAACCGGGCACTAATCCAAAAATCCCAACCCTATTGCACCCTGTTATAAGCCGCTATAACCCCGTCTTTGAAGAACCCAAAAACCTTCCCCCAAACCGTTCACAAAACCACTCCATTCCCCTACTTCCAAACTCGACACCACCCAACATACGTCCATACCGATACCCTCATTCTCAAAAGGCTGAAATAGAAAAACAGGTGGAAGAATTGTTAGCAGCAGGTTTTATTCGACCTAGCAATAGTCCATTTTCAAGCCCGATTTTACTGGTCAAGAAAAAGGATAATACATGGAGGATGTGTGTGGATTACCATGCTCTCAACAAAATAACTATAGCCGACAAATACCCGATCCCAAATATTGATGAATTATTGGACGAGTTGTATGGCGCGACGGTGTTTTCAAAGCTGGATTTACGTTCGGGTTACTATCAAATCAGGGTACACGATCCGGACATACCAAAAACAGCCTTTCGAACTCATTCGGGGCACTATGAGTTCAAGGTTATGCCATTCGGCTTAACTAACGCTCCCTCTACATTCCAGGCTGTCATGAACGACTTATTTCGCCCTTACCTACGTCATTTTATACTAGTGTTCTTTGACGACATCTTAGTATACAGCCCCAACATGAAGCAACACCTTTCACATCTCGAACAAACCTTGAAATTACTACACGACCACCAGTTCCTCGCCAAACTTTCAAAATGCTGTTTCGGGCAATCCAAAGTCTCCTTTCTCGGGCATGTCATAACTGCAGAAGGTGTACAGGTTGAACAGGAAAAAATCTCGGCTGTACAATCATGGCCTATCCCTTCTAATGTTAAAGAAGTGAGAGGATTTCTTGGTCTCACAGGTTACTACAGGCGTTTTGTGCGAAATTATGGGCTGATCGCACGTCCCCTAACAGCCCTTACAAAGATAGACGGGTTTGTTTGGTCGGATGAGGCATTTATCGCATTCACTACACTGAAAAAAACACTACTTTCTGCCCCTGTTCTCAGGTTACCGGATTTTTCAAAAACATTCGTTGTAGAGTGTGACGCATCATCAGCAGGAGTTGGAGCTATTTTATCTCAAGAGGATCACCCCATAGCTTATTTCAGTAAAGGGTTCTCCCCATCTAATCGGGTTAAATCGGCTTACGATCGGGAATTATTAGCTTTGGTTCTCGCAGTTCAGAAATGGAATCATTATTTATTGGGGCGCCATTTTCTCATTCGTACCGATCATTACACCTTGAAATTCTTATTGGAGCAACGCATTACCACAACCGAACAACAGCGGCTATTACTCAAGCTCATGCCCTATGATTTTTCTATAAGCCATAGAGCTGGGAAAGAGAATAGGGGGCGGATGCACTCTCTCGGAAACCCCATTCAGGTGAGCTATTGACTCTGTCGGTCCCCTATTGTGTTGAAATTACCGACATCAAAGTTGGGCTCCAACAAGATTCTTATACAGTAGATATACTTCAGCAACTCCAATCTGACCCATCATCGGTTCCGGATTTTTCCTTGCATGACCAGCTTTTATTTTTCAAGGGCAGAATGGTCATTCCTGATATACCCAATCTCAGACTCAAATTGCTTCAAGAGTGTCACACTTCCCCAGCAGGTGGACACGGCGGGTTTTTTAAGACTTTTAAACGCTTGTCTACTCAATTTTATTGCCCGAAAATGAAGCAGGAGATCAGGGTATTTGTGCAGCAATGTTTGGTTTGTCAGCGGCAGAAGTACCAAACATTATCCCCGGCGGGTCTACTCCAGCCCTTACCAATTCCGGTTCAAATATGGGAGGATATCTCCATGGATTTTATTGTGGGCCTGCCGATATCCAACAGGTTTGATACCATCTTAGTGGTGGTGGATCGCCTAAGTAAATATGCCCATTTCTTGTGTTTATCTCACCCCTTTACAACTAAGAGCGTGGCTGCCATCTTTTGTAAGGAAATCGTCCGTCTACACGGGTTTCCTCGCTCCATAGTTTCCGACCGGGATGTCATTTTTCTGAGCACCTTTTGGCAGGAACTCTTCCGTTTGAGCCAAACCAAGCTGCAATTAAGCACGAGCTACCACCCTCAGACGGATGGTCAAACCGAAGTACTCAATCGATGCCTAGAAGCCTACTTACGTTGTTTCGCTCATGAACAACCAACCAAATGGAGCTCTTATTTAGCGTGGGCAGAGTACTCTTACAACACCGGGTATCATACCTCTACGGGCACCACACCATTTTCGGTTGTTTATGGCAGGGATCCTCCATCTCTTTTGCCATATGTAATTGGGGAAACAAAAAATGCTGAGCTGGAACAGCAACTGATCGATCGTGACGATATGTTAAAACTTCTTCGCCTAAATCTTACTAAAGCTCAGGATCGCATGCGCAATCAAGCTAATTCTAAACGACGAGAGGTAACTTTTCAGGCCGGGGACTATGTCTTCCTGAAAATTCAACCTTATCGGCAGAAAAGTCTGGCCAAACGTCGTTATGAAAAGCTTTCCCCTAGATTTTTTGGCCCTTATCGTGTCAAACGTGCCATTGGACCTGTTGCCTATGAGCTCGAATTACCAGCTGATGCTAAGATTCATCCGGTCTTCCACGTCTCCATGCTCAAACCGGTCCATGGCTCCTTTTCTCCAGATTCAAGCGCTCCATTACCAATAACAAAGGATTGGGAAATTGATGTCCAACCCGCTTCTATTGTAGATCATCGCTAGGTTCTAGAAGCAGGTCAACCAGTAAAGTAATCCTGGTATCAACGGCCTGTGGAAGAAGCTACCTGGGAGACATACGACCTGCTAGCTGAGCAATTCCCTAATTTTCGCCTTGAGGACAAGGCATTTTACCAGGGGGGGGGGGGGAGTAATGATACGAACCTCAAGGTGTACACGAGGAAAAAGACACGGGTCAAAGCAGCTGATCAGGAGCAATTTAATGCTATTTTCGGATTATGGGTGGACCCACTGGGTCAACAAACTAGCGGGAAAACTGAAGGGAGAGGAACAGTTCAGATCCTTCAAATTCTAGGAGCAGTTACTAAGTTTTACCATGTTTAAAGCAGGCTATTGTTCTTTGTTTTTATCATTCAGTTATTTTGAGATTACTTTGTTTATGTACTGGAGACTAAGCCCCTCTCGAATCGGGCCCTTTTATCTTGTTTAATCCATTTCAGCCTGTTTAATTCTCTAGTACCTATCATTGGTTCCATTGCCGGGAAACGATGGCTCCTCAGACCCGGAGTAACCCAGACCCAAATTCATCGAACCCAGACCCTGTGCTGCTCAACTGGCGGCAATCGCGTCGTCTATGGAATCCTTGCAGAACGAGGTTGCTGCACTCAAAACGCAAGCCCAAAAGAAAGACAAATCGAGCAGTGTGTATAACCGACACAACGATGAAGATTCATCAGGGAGCAGCCACCGACATCACAGACCCTACAACAAAATTGATATTAAACAGTTTAAATTAAGTTATATACTTAAAACTCAAAAGTAACACACTATAAATGTAAAAAAACCAAAAAATTGCCTTACAAAAATCGTGTTTTGAGTCACATGCTTAACTAGGGTGATAATTTATTATGTCGGGCCGAGCCAGCAGAGTCAGCCCAGGTACCCTCTGTTTTCTTCTCTAGATTCGCCCAAAATCAATATATCCAACTCCAAGACCCACCCTCTTCAACGCGGACCCACCGGAACTGTCACGATTACAGGCACTCACGGAAACCAAGTTCTCTCGTCGTCCGGCGGCCTGTTGGCTGTTGCTGCTGCACTCTCTCACAGTCTCGGGGTCTATCCTCTCCCCTCTCGGTAAGTTGAAGATTTTTAAGGTTTAGGTTCAGTAATCACTCCTTAAACTTGAGTAATCAATTGACATGTTTGGATTATACTTCTGTTATCATGAATGATTTTGTCCTCCAAGACTTTGAAATTAGTGATTACACATTTAGTTGGATTTGAGAACTTAACGTTTGAGAATTTGAATCCTTTGGCAACCATGTGCAATAAGTGTGGTGATTTGAGTGCCTAAAAGGTATTCGATGAAATGTCTCCGAGAAAGATAGTTATTGGCAAAGCCTCAGATGAAAGTGCATCAAATTTAATCTTTTAATGACATTGCATGAATCTTCAAAATATTTGTATTTTGTGAATTCATTGCTGTTTTTGTGAGGATGTAGAAAAACTGTGATAGCAAAGTAACTTGCTATTAAAAGTCTGGGAAAATGGTAGGAAATGGAGACACTCGTTTTTGGGTTCGAAACGAAAATCAGGTTTGTAAATGAACTTTCATATATATATATATATATATATATAGGTCTCCTTCTTTTGTTAACTTTTTCATGTATTGCATATATGCACATCGGGGCATTGCATATATGCACATATTACAATTGCCTGATGTGCATATATGCACTGGTTAACAAAAGAAGGGGACCCTATATATATATATATGGTTGGGTTCATGTGAGACCAACCTGTTTTCATGAGACCACAAAATAACACTAAAACTTCACAGTGATTCATTGTGAAGGTAAGAAAAACAACGAACCTTCACAACAAAAACACTGTGAAGGTACTACCTTCACACTTTTGCTGTGAAGGTTTAGTGTTAATTTTATGGTCTCACGGTACCTTCACAATCTTTTGCTGTGAAGGTTTAGTGTTAATTTTATGGTCCCATGGTCTCACGGAAATAGTTGGTCTCACATGATCTCAAGTCTATATATATATATAGAGAGAGAGAGAGAGAGAAAAGTTCAAACGAGAACGCTAACTATTTACGAGAAACGCGAGGACGGCCGCCCATGTACAAAATCACATGTGATTCACATACAAAATCATATGTGATTAAAATTCTAAAGCCCGCGGTTTGCAAGTAGCGTGGCAAAGGGCGCAGATCACATGTGATTTTGTATAGTGAATCACATGTGATTTTGTACATGGGCGGTTGTCCTCGCGTTTCTCGTAAATAGTTAGCGTCCTCGTTTGAACCCACATCTCTCTCTCTCTCCCTCTCTCTCTCTCTCTCTCTCTCTATATATATATATATATAGGGGCTTAATCAAATGAGAACTGATTAGTTTGTGATAACCGTGAGATCCAATATAGACCACTCATTTAAGAAATTTACTTTTATTATTAATTAAACACTAAAGGGTAATTTAGTAATTTAAATGTTTTGACAACTCCTGAATCTCTCTCAATATCTTTCCATATCTCACGCCCCTCTTATTAATCAACCCTAAAAACTAGTTTCTCTATTTTCTTCTCCCTCAATCTCACAGCCGCCACCACCACCGTACCACCAAAACCCACCATCAATTGAAGTCGTCGCCGCCAAACACTCCGATGAGCCAGCATCGTCGCCGCCACACACTCCAATACCATGGCCAAGAAGAAGCCGACATTGTCACCGTCGCACCCCGCCGGTGTTCTCAAACCAGTCACGTCGTCGAAAAACCCATATCTTCTTCTCCATCGAAACAAGGTATGAAAACTCCAGATCTCTATCCCCATCGAAGCCGTCAACCGTTCTTGAGTCTCCATCTCCATCAAACCCGGTTCTGAAAACCCAAGATCTCCCTCTCCATTGAAACCGGTTCTGTAAACTCGAGATCTCAACCTCTATCGAAGCCGACAAACGGTGTTGAGGCTCCATCTCCATCGTACCTAGAACATAAAACCATATATCTCCATTAAACCTCGATTCAAACCTTGATGGGGTATCACAGTTAGTATTGTTGTGGGTTTGATTTTGATTTTTAGGTTTGGGTGTATCACATAAGTATCACACTGAGGATAAAGGTCTGTATTTTGTATGTATTTTTGGGTATCACATTGGTATCACAGAAGTTCTTGGGTATTACCAAAGTAATGAATGTGATGATGAATTGGATGGCAGTAGGTATCACAATAGGTATCAAAGTGGTATCACAAAAGTTATTGGGTATCACAATAGTAACGAACGTGATTATGAAATGGATGGTAGTATGCATCACAATGGGTATCACAGTGGTATCACAAAAGTTCTTGGCGTTCGCCGGAATAAGTATGTCGGAGACCGGAGAGGAGAGAGGATATTTTGCAATACCTAAAATGCCCCTTAATTAAAATCTAAAGTCAAAAATACCAAAATTAATAGTTTCCTAATTTATAGGTTGATTTGTGGTTGAGATTGGATCTCACGGTTACCACAAACTAACTAGTTTTCCCTTGAATGACCCTATATATATATATATATATATATATAGAGAGAGAGAGAGAGAGAGAGATTCGGAATGAATGATACACCATTGATGATGAATATCTCATGAATGTTTAGGACACGTGGCACACTCTCTTTTATACCCCGGTTTATAATGAAACTTAAGTTTACAATTGAACATGCCACTATAAAAAGAGTAAAATACTTCAAAAGAGAATATGGACTCCAGCAATGCTCCAAAGCAAACCAAGTACACACACAAATTCTTTTATGGGAAAATTTGACAAATGAATCTATATACCAGCAGGTTAGCTTGTGCTGAATGCTATGCATCATGCTCAACATATTGCACCAAACGTCAATCCTCATCTTCAAACCTAAAGAAAACAGCAAAGAAAAAAGTGACAAAGTAAAATTCTTGGAAAAAATACCATCATTTACATACAAATTCTATAAATTTAGAAGGGAATCGAATTAGAAGGATATCAGTGGCGAAAGAAAACAGAATGCTTACATACCTTGCCTCATTCGATTATACGTAGGTAGGGAACATGAGAAATTTTAGGCCAATCTTCACCCATTTCTTTCTCGCACCTTCTCCTTAGATTTTCACATCCCCAAATCTTAAGAGAGGTTAGTTTCATGAGTCCATCCGGCAAACAATGTAATCCCACACAATTATGTAGAGATAACCGAGTTAGTTGTGGAACGTTACTAGGCAAATAAACTAATCTCGCACAACATTCTATATCTAAGCTCTTGAGTTTTAGAAGGCTGCTAGGCAAAGAAACTAAACTTTGTGCCCCATATATATCTAATCTCTCGAGTTTTGGGAGGTTAATAGGCAAAGATACCAAACCCGACATGTAGATATCTAATATCTGAAGTTTTGGGAGGTTACTAGGCAAAGAAACTAAACCCGACATGTAAAATATGTCTAATTTCTCGAGTTTTAGGAGGTTACTAGGCAAAGAAACTAATTTAAAACAACGATCTAAATACAAGTTGTTGAGTTTTGGGAGGTTACTAGGCAAAGAAACTAACTCCGGTGCATTAAACATATTTAATCTCTCGAGGCTTGGGAGGTTAAGAGGCAAAGAAACTAAACCCATCACGGAACGTATATCTAATCTCTCGAGTTTTGGGAGGTTGCTAGGCAAAGAAACTAAATTCGGTGCCCATTCTATATGCAATTTCTCGAGTTTTGGGAGGTTGCTAGGCAAAGAAATCAACTTAAAACATTGATGAATGTTTAACTCTTGTAAACCCGGAAACTCATCATCATCATCATCATCATCATGGAAACGCTTTAGAACATCCATGTGTCGTACATCTATAACCCGAATGCTAGGTAATTTCCCAAGTGACGAAATGCTTTCACAACTTTGACACCTTGAAAATCTAATCTTCACCAAATTCACTAAGCCCATCATCCAACTCGGAGAAATCGTCTTTCCCATGTAATCTCGCATATCCAGCTCCTCGAGACTCAAATTTGGTTCCAATCCTTCAAGAACCTCTTCATTTTTGCAGATTTCTTCATCACTAATATATTTATCTTTCCATGACCAACATAATACCAAAGACATCAATTTTCTTTTGCATTTCAAATTGGCACTCTTGGCATCTTCAAAACCTCCAACATTCTTAAGCCCATCTAATTCCAACCCCCATCCAAGAAGATTTAGATCTCCTAGTTCCCTTATTTGGGCCCCTTTCTTTTTACCAACAACAAATCTTGCAAGTCTCTGAAGACATCTTAACTCATTCATCCCAACAGGCATACAATGGAGTCGATAACAGTCTTGGTTATCGAGACATCGAAGATTCTTCATGTATCTCAAACCTTCAGGCAACTTATCTAACTTCTTACACCCTCGCACGACCAAGACTTGCAAGTTCTGGAGATAAATAATTGACTCCGGAAGAAAATGTATGCCTGAGTATGATATACTCAAATGTTTCAATTTAGAAATCGATTCGGGCAATGTTAATCGTTTGATTCCATTCAAAGACAACACTCTTAGATACACGTGGTTGGAAATTTGGCTGATGTTACCTTTGTATTCATCAACAAAGATGAACAATGATCGTTAGCCTTTTCAAATCCTGGTCCAAGAAGGAAAAATCTGAACATGATGAACTGAAATGAAGCACCTCATCCAGGGTTATCAACTCCTTACCAGGCTCTGTAATAGAGCAATCATGTCTCATCACATATCGTGCTAAATCGTGCATCAAATCATGCATTTTACATACCAAGTTCATGGAATCTTCGCCTTGCACATCATGGATGAAGGACCTCGAAACCAAACAATAAAATATTTCTTCGCCAATCACATACAAGTCCACTTCTCCTCTAGGTGGAATAAAGTCATTTGCCATCCACAACTCTATCAATAAAACCTTGCCCATTTCGTAGCCTTTAGGAAGCAAACAACAATAAGCGAAACATCGTTTCATATGTGAAAGTAAGTTATCATAACTTAATTTCAACGCCGGAAAAATGTCATTTTCTTGCAGCTCCCATACATCACTATCCTTCACACTTTGCCACTCACTGGCACTACGTTTCGACCACATCAGAACACCCAAAGTCTTAACTGCTAACGGTAGTCCTTTGCATTTATCAACTATCTTCTTTCCAATGGACTCGAGCTCCCTTAAGTTTTCCCCTTCCCTTCCTGATGCGAATGCAAGCTTCTTGAATAATGACCATGACTCCTCTTCAGACAAACATCCCACTTTATGCTGGAACTCGGGAACCCTCGCCATCATTCTGCTAGTTCCCTGGTTTCGTGTTGTCACCATAACAATGCTACCTTCTGCTCCACAACTTAGTGCTTTACTTAAATCGTCCCACTTTGTCCTATCATCGTTCCAGACGTCATCCAATACAATAAAAAATCTCTTTCCCTTTAACTTGGTTTTAAGAAATAGCTGCATCGCGTCCAACTGCAAAAGGTCGCATTGGCATTCATCTATGGATTCTATGATTCCTCTTGTTATCTTCTTAACTTCAAACTCATTCGAGACATACACCCATGATTGTAACTCGAAATGAGCCCTCACCCTTTCATTGTTGTAGACTAATTGAGCTAGTGTCGTCTTTCCAACTCCCCCCATACCCCAAATAGCATAGACTGGGATCGCTTCAATGTCATGTCTGACTACATCTTTGCTACATATTTTCTGAGCCACCTTCTCTATCTCTGCCTCTCTTCCGTATATCATGGACATAGGTATGAGTGAGCTGGTTTCCATGTTTACGGGCTCACCGCCTTCCACACTTATGGCATCGCTAATCAAGTTAAACCTGGATTTGTTGGCTGCAATCCCGTCCAGTTTTCTCCGTATAGTTTTCACTTTATTAGCAACCCTAGTGCGGACCATAAGGGGGTTATGATCGGAGGAGAAGAAGGCTGTTACCTTATATTTGATGCCTCTTTCGTTATGTAGCCTCTGCAGCATAGCTTCAGTTAAGACCTGGTCGAGAATGTTTTCGACCTCCAAAGATGCAGACCTGAGAGTCTTGAGCCATGTTTTTACATTTTTATCTATACATGACTTTGGGGTGTTTACTTTTGACTTATTGGGCTTTATGACTTAATGGACTTACTTGTACAAACATTTTGGGATGTTTACTTGCAGCTTAATGAAAAAAATGTCAACTTATTCGCACAGCCCGTAATCCTCACTTGGTTCAGCCAACAAAATTATGGATTTCATGACCTTAGGGATCGATTTCAAAGAAGTTCACTTTAGTAGATTACTTATCAGCTGATTATATTTTGAAGGTGATTGTATTAGGGAGAATTTAAACAACTAGTTTTGCTTCTACAAGTGTTCTCATTGATTTTTATGCGTTTGTACATCGATTTCTACAACGAATTTTGCTTCTATGGGTTTATCCACACAAAAAAATCATGATAGATAATATTTAGTAAACGTAGATGAACTTTAACCAAATTCATATCAATTTTTAACTGAAGATGTATTGTCAGATCAGACCGGAATTTGAAAACTGCAAAGTATCATATGTGACATACTAACATACTTGTATGTTCATAATCTATTGGAGCTAATGAGAACCAACAAGCTTAATGATGGAAATTTTCAAATAAGCATGTATTTGAAGGTGAAACTGTGGAGCCTGATGATGAGCCACCACAAAGGTGTGTCTTTGTTTCTGTCATCCATCTTTATGGCTTGCAATGGTGATTTTGCTTTTTCTAAAAACTGTCATTTGCTGCTTTTTCTCATAACTGCCATCTTGAATATATTTTTATGATATTATGTTCTGATGGTTCAAATAGTTTTTGTGTTTCAGAAATATAATTCAGCTTAAAAAATAGACTGAACATTTTATCAAACAGGGTTTAATTCATGCTACGGGGTAGATCAGTCATTTTTATCATTCAGACAGATGATTCAGGAAAAAAAAAATGTAAACAACCACACATTTTTTATGTGGACAGATAGATTTATTCATACAAGACTTAATAAAATTTTTGGCAAACAACCCCTTAATTGAAAACTAACCAAACACCCCCATTCCAATCCTGTATTTGGTTTGCAGGATTGTCCGGATTTGAAATCCTAGATATTTTTGAAATCTCTCAAAAATAGGATTTTGTATCTCACCGGAATGACTAAGATTTCAAGGGGATTTCATAGGATTTGTATATAATAATGTTTAAAAATATATTTGTTTTCTAATAATCAATTAAATAGAAGGATTTTTTTATATAAATAATGGAATTCAAATTCATTACAAATCTTACTAACCAAACACACAAAAGGATTTTAAATCCTCCTCGATCCAGATCCAAGTCCAAATCCAAATCCAAAGTCCGTACATGTAATCCAATCCATTCCATTCCTGCAAATCAGACGGACCCTTGTTTTATTTTTCAGATTCAATCGGAACCTTTATGAACTAGAGCATCCTCCATTTTCTTTGTTGTTTGATCGAGACCATCTTGATACTTTTGATACAAAAACTCGTACGTTAACCCTTCGAGCGGATCAACCGCAAACGACCACTCGACCACGCACCCCTTGGCACCACCACTAGGAACCACCTTGATCGTGGAAAGATACGACTTGAACCCAACGTTGCAATCAACCATTTCATAGGTCACGGACATCTGGTTCGAATCCACGGCCACTAACCGCTCCTTGGACCAGCTAACGTTATCAACAGCATCTTCTTGACTTGGGAGGGAGAAACCGGAACAGTAACGTACACCACCAACCTCACCATTTACGCCATCGACCCCATAACAAATCGACATGTTGGGAAACCATTTGTGGAAGTTGAAGAAGTCTTTGAACAAAGGCCATATTTGATCAGCACTTGCTTTTGTTAGAGTTGTTGAAACCTTACCTTCCCATTTCGCCATTGACGACTTCTTCTACGTTTCTCTGATTTTCTTTCGTTTCTGAGAGAGAGAATGAGGTGGAGTAACCTATGTAGTGTGTGTATTGTATATGTGTGTGTATATATATATATATATAATCAATACTGGATATCCAAAGTCGGATATGAATAATAAACAATGATTGATTTGTCTTTTCTGAAATATTATTAATTAATAAGATCAAGTGCTATAAATGTTAATAAACAAATACATTTGAATTTGAATCCTACAAAAATATATACACACATCTTCAGGGCCCTCCGGGGTCGGGCGGGTTGGACGCACGCCCAGGGTCCAGAGAAAATAGAGGCCCAATTTTTTTTAAGTATATACTGTATAGTAGCAAAAAAAATTGTAAATAAAAAAGGCAAAAAAAATGTAATATAATAGGATCTAAAAGGAATTTGATAATATAAACAATATATTGAAAAAAATTGTAGTTATCGAAGATCCATTTTAACGTTTTGCCCAGGGCCTAAAAAATGTCAGGAACGGACCTGTACATCTTTCAGATAATCTTCTTTGAAAGGGAAAAGAAGAAATTCTAAATTTTAGAGAAATTAAGAAATATTATGATGGAGATTACAAATTTATATTAATGTTTGAAATTGTTAAAATAGAGTATTTGACTATTTGTTGAAGCTTAATATAATCTTTTTAAGGTTGCTAATGTTAGATAAATAGATATCGTATTTAAAAAAAGTTATAACATAGATGTTGCAAATGCTCTTACAACCCATAGGAACGGATGATAAAAACTCTTGATCTTTCGGTTCATGTCTCCATCCCCTGTTGATCATTGATTCTTGACCAAAAAAGCCGTCCTTATCTCTTGTTAGTAACGGTCATTATTTGTATAAATAGATTTTGATGTTAGATAAATAGATACCGTATTAAAAAAAAAGTATAACATAGACGTTGTAAATGCTCTTACAACCCATAGGAACGAATGATAAAGCTCTTGATCTTTCGGTTCATGTCTCCATCCCCTATTGATCGTTAATTCTTGACAAAAAAAGCCGTCCCTATCTCTTGTTAGTAACGATCATTATCTGTATAAATCATACATCAAAAGGTATTGTCACAACCCAATGTCTTTTTTGATTTATTCTTCACGATTGTCATTGAAGCATTTTTTTTCGTGTATCATTGTTTTGACATCTGTCATTGTATATGTATTGCATTTTGGTAGATTAAATATTAAAAGGTAAATCTTTTGTTCTTGTTTAAGTGGATGCAACAATATAAAACTAAGTATTCTCAAGCTTAAATTAAGAATGCTTTGTCGAATTGTAGTCATAAGAATCCAAGTATTGTCGATACCAAGCCAAGAAGCGGTTTTTGCTCAAAGGTTGGAGTCATTGATAGTTACTAAAACTAAGGGGCCAGGTAAGCGCTTACCAATCAAATTTAACACTATCACTTACTTACCGGATAAGATTTTAGTCCGTCAAATCGGTTTCGTATGCAACAATTCACACGATAAGCGCTAACCGTGGTAAGAGTCGTCGCACTCACTTACCGGGGTAAGACTCTCGGTCCTTGCATAAGTTGAATTCGCTCTTACCGGGTAAGATTTTTGGTTCTTGTCATATCAATTACCTACTTGGTAAATGCTTACTCGGGTAAGTGTTTAGTAAACGACCCCTAAGTCTCTTTCTTACATCGTGCAGGCATAGGCTCGTCATATGGCTAAAACCTAGGTCTCGTCTTTTCTACTGTCTATTTAACTAATTTATTTATAGGGAAATTAATTAAAATACCCTAAGTTTGACCAAGTGTTACCAAAATGCCCTAAATCTCTCCCAGTTTGCAAAAATACCCTTTTTTCCGCGATGGGAGCCCGCGATCGCGGGCCAGGGACCATTTCTGACACTTTTTTAAACTTGCAGGGACCATTTTTGAAAAATGGAATCCCGCGATCGCCGGCTAATCCCGCGATGGGATTATTTTTGTGACTTTTCAATTGCAAGGTACCATTTTTGAAAAATTCCAGGGACCATTTTTGAAAATTTGAACCGCGTTTGACCACTGTTCACCCGCGTTTCGTCGAATTTTATGAATTTAAAATGAAATGTTACACTTTCAACCCCTATACTTATTTACTAAATTTACTTTATACCTTTTAGTTTCATTATTTTAATTTTACATTTAACACATATGATCGTGAGGAAGGTTCAAACGAGGAGCGCATCAATTTAAGAGAACGTGAGGAGCACTCTCATGCTTCTGATCACATATGATTTACAACCCTAAAAAATCGGATTTAACTCGAAAATTCGCGCAAAAGTGGCGCGAGGTGGTTCGCGAGGCGTGCAAGTCGCGGATCATTAATGATTCATAACTGCCAATCACATGTGATTCATAACTGCCAATCACATGTGATTCATAACTGTCAATTGCTCCTCCAGATCAGTTGTGAATCACATGTGATCCACAACTGCCAATCATATGTGATTCATAACTGTCAATTGCTCCTCACGTTCTCTTAAATTGGTACGCTCCTCGTTTGAACCCGCCTCTATAATCGTTTATTAACTAAAATACGTTAAAAAAATACGTTTTAATTTTAACAAATTACACCATTATAATCGTCTCTTCGATACGTTCGAAATGAGTCCAATCTTGAATTTTTTTTGGATTTATATATTTTAATATATATCATATACAGTTATACACTACATAAAAAAATATTTTTTATATTTAAAATTCATACCCTTATAGTTAATTATTTAATTTATGGTACATCTCTTATTTTTTTTTCAATTTTGTTTTACACTCCTATCGCATTAACATAATAATCATATATTAACTAATTCATTAAATCGTTTTAAATTATTATTATTTGAATGTGTTTATAGATATCGTGAATGGCAATAGGAGAAGGTTTCACGAGAAGAATATTAAATGGGGTTTTGACAAGTTGGTATCACTGGACTCGTTTAAGAATTGTGAAAATGGGTATTTGGCGAATGATGATTCATGTGTGTTTGGAGCTGAAGTATTTGCAGTTACAGAGTATGCACAAAAGGATCGATGTATTTCCAACGTAACTTAGATTAAAATTATCTCCTTCAGTTCAGTCTCGTCCCGTCCCATCCAGTTCAGTCCCGTCCAGTTTCATCCCGTCCCATCTAGTATGCGTACCAAACGCTACCTAAGAGTACCATAAATTAAATAATTAACTATAAGAGTATGAATTTTAAATATAAAATATTTTTTATGTAGTGTATATGATATATATTAAAATATATATATCCAAAAAAATTCAAGATTGGGCTCATTTCGAACGTATCGAAGAGACGATTATAATGGTGTAACTTGTTAAAATTAAAACGTATTTTTTTAACGTGTTTTAGTTAATAAACGATTATATGTGTTAAATGTAAAATTAAAATAATGAAACTAAAAGGTATAAAGTAAATTTAGTAAATAAGTATAAGGGTTGAAAGTGTAACATTTCATTTTAAATTCATAAAATTCAACGGGGTGAACAGTGGTCAAACGCGGTTCAAATTTTCAAAAATGGTCCCTGGAATTTTTCAAAAATGGTCCCTTGCAATTGAAAAGTCACAAAAATAATCCCATCGCGGGATTAGCCCGCGATCGCGGGATTCCATTTTTCAAAAATGGTCCCTGCAAGTTTAAAAAAGTGTCAGAAATGGTCCCTGGCCCGCGATCGCGGGCTCCCATCGCGGAAAAAAGGGTATTTTTGCAAACTGTGAGAAATTTAGGGCATTTTGGTAACACTTGGTTTGACTTAGGGTATTTTAATTAATTTCCTATATTTATACTATCTTTTTTTTGTTAAATGCTATTACATTTTTATGATTATGTCACAAATTAACTGGAAGACTTCCATTTCACTATGTGAGGAGGTATTCTATTTCAACCCTAAAGACCAGTCAAAACAAATACGTTAAATGTATACTAGAAGTCTACTCGCGCAATGCAGTTCGATATGTCTTGATTTTAATTTTCTAATTTATTTTAATGTGTGGTTTTGAGGAGTTTATGATTTGAGGATTTGAAAGTGGTTAAAGATAAAGACTAATTAATAAGAGTCCACGATTTAAAATTTTGAAGGTTGTTAGGCCATCCACAGCGCATAGATAAAAGCCCTCAAGCCTCAATGCCACATCAGCGCCACATCAGCTAGGCCATCAAGCCCTAAAGACCCCCAGCGCATAACTAAAAGCCCTCTTGCCACCTCATTTTTTTAATTCTTTTATTTATACATTTAATTATTTAACAAAATAAAAATATATATATATTTTTTAATAAATAAAAATAAGATAAATAATAAAAATAAAAATTCATATCATTCATTAAAAAATTAAAAATTACAAAATAAATTTAAAAATCAACTCGTCGTCATTGTTGGGAACTTGGATACGCCAAATATGTTCGACCAAATCCGACCGAAGGCTATTATGAGTGGCCCGGTTTTGGACTTCTCGAACATTTGCCGCGCGTTGTTCCTCACTGATTTGGGTTTCGTTATCATCCGTGAAAAAACCGTTTTCATCGCCACCACAAATAGCATGGTATTCGTCTTCGAGTATCATATTGTGTAATATGACACAAGCGTACCTTGTTTGCGTCTGCCGTCCACCCGAAGTGTAAAATACGGATACTCTCCTGCTAAATCTTCAACTATTCGTTCGAATAGTTGCATGCTCATCCTGAACCGCCGCCTAAACATATCTGGTGTATAAACCGGGTTGTTGCCAAAGTAGTCTCGCATAAGCCGCTCGTTTGCAGCTACTCGACCTCTTTCTATGTTCGCGACCCTCTCTGTTGTTGACGACGAGGCGGTGCTACCATAAATCCATTGTGCAGTATGTCGAAAAACTTCTCTTTGTAGATTCAACAACTCGTCGGTGTCTACGGATGATGATGATGCGGTCGGTGAACCGGGTTGTGGCGAATTCATATTGTTTAAAATATAGAGAATGGAAGAGAATGAGAGAGTTTGAGAGATTGTTGGTGTGAAAAAATAAGAGGTTAGGGGTTAATATATATAGTGGGATTAAATTGAAAAATTTTTTTTTTTTTATAAAAGTAGCCGTTTGAGAGAATTTATTTTGAAGATTTAAAAAAAAACAAATAGCCGTTGGAGATGCTCGGGTTCCTCGGGTTTGAAAGCCCGGAGGCCGAGCCCGCAGCCGAAGCCCAAGCCACCCCCACCACTACCCGAGGGAGCCCGTGGCCGAGCCCGCGGGCGCTGCGGATGGCCTTAGAGATGAGTATTAATCAAGTACTTAGGGGGTGTTTGGTTGGGGTATTAAAGGGTAAGGAATGAGAATGATAATGAAAACTGTTGTTTGGTTTGATATAATATAATGAAATCATTAACCCAAACCCATTAATTTCCATTCCTGACCAAATTGGGGGGAATGAAAATTTTATTCCCGCTTAGTCATTTTGTCTCATATGTCCCTCCATTTCTCGATGTTGAATGAAAAATATTTTTTATTTTCACGTTGGAAGTCACATATTTGTATTAAAAAATTTATATAATTTTTTTTATTAATTATATTGGTTTAACCAAACAGCATCAATGAAATTGTTCATTCATATTCCTATTCTACTGCATTCTCATTTTCATTTTCATTCTCATTCCTTAAAATAAACCAAACGCCCTCTTAGCATTAAAAGTGTTACATAAAACTTTATTAGTTGTTTTTAAAAGATTTTAAGTAATTAACATTAAATAGCGGTACATGAAGCTTTAGGGGTTATTTTTAAAAGTTTTTAATAAATACTTTATAATATAGTATAGATATGTCTTTACTACAAAATTTGTTGACTGTTTAAATTAACTAAAGACATATATACACCAATAGAATGGTTGTGTAAAAATAATAAAATATAAAGCTCGTTTTTAAGATACTAAATTTATAGATCATAGCCATGGCTAGGATTCACACACGTGGACATGAGATCATATGAGAAGTGTCATTTTTGGTAAAAAGTGTGAAAGTACTTTTAAATAGTTGATCACTTTTAATCAAATACTCTCTCATGAATTGCGCTTTAAAAGAGAATTGATCCGGTATATCTCGGTGCATCTTATCTCGGTGTATCTCATCATAATATTCGTTCATTTCTCATCCAACGGGTAATAATCATTTCTCACATTTCTTACTAAATTTTACACTTTTCACCGAAACCCATCCCCACACGTGGGGTTTTGAATGAAATTTATATACTAAATTTATATATCGAGTAAGTTGGGGAAGTTTAATAATTTTTTAGAACTTTGATGACAAGATAATATTAATATAAGAATTTTAAGTTGGTTATATAGTTGATATTGTCGAATGGTGGCCTAAGGCGTCCGATGTTTCACCATTGTCACAACAATAGTGGTGGTTGCTAACGTTGTGTTCTCGAAACTTATTTTACGGAAAAAAGAAAAGGAAAAGGAAGGAAAGTAAAAAAAATCGTGTTCTCGAATTTTTTTAGGAGAGAAAGGAAAGAAAATAATGATAAGTTTTCTTCCAAAACTTTCCTCCGAAATGTGGGAGGAAAGAAAGGAAAAAAATTAAAAACATTTACTAAAATTACAAAGCTACCCGATCTTTCATTATAAAAGATATATTTTTAAGAGTCGCAACACATGGATAAAATGAGCTTATATATGTAAATGAATAGCATGATAACCTTCAATTTATAAATAGCGAGATGATTTCATGGTTTGAATCAGCTAAATCACTTACGTTCATATTCATTCAGTTAAATCACTTATTTTCGTACTCAATTAGTTATGATTTATAAGGGTTTTGAATGAAATTTATTCCATTTAACTACGTATTTAGTTGACAAGGAGTAGAAACGTAATTCAATTTATTCATATGAACTTTTGTTTTGGTTTGAAAAATTTAGGATTGAATTTGAAATACAGATAATAATAACACACTTACCCATATTAAATTATAACGATAGCAAAGTTTTGGTTAATTAAGGGGTAATATTGTCATTAAAATGATGGAATGGACCTCAAAGATGGACCCAATTTTTTAAAATTGTGACACCATGTTACTAATGTATTTGATTTTTTTCATAAAATTATTACAAACATGTTGTTTAGTTTCTTATTTTGACAAGAAAAAAACCCGTTATTCAAACTTATAATAAAAATACCTGAATATAAGCTAAAAAGTAAGAAAATTGTCAAAAGAACCCAAGCCTTTTTTCCGCCTATGGCGTGTAGCTCAGTTAGCAATGGGGCGGTGAGACTTGCCCAATAACTAACAGATCATGGGTTCGAGCCCATGCCCCCCGTTAGCCACAGCCGCTGAGTGAGCCTCAAAATGCCCCCTCATACGGATGCCAGAATAGGCAGGGTCAGGTATGAAGCCGGCCAGTATCAACCTTTTGCTCAATAAACGTATTTTTCCATTACAAGGAAACCATGATGCGTAGTTCCATGCTAATATATTCGTTTATGTAGGTCCGCCCTTAATAGAACTTAACTATACACACAAATTGCTATAAAGTAATTTATAATTCTTTTTAAATTGGATTCCTTTTTTGTTGAGAAACTCATGCGGTAATGAAGTTACAATAATTGATCATCCCAATTTATTAGATTTCAGTTAATTTTGTCCAAATATGTTAGAAACGGAGATTCCGAGATCATTAGATTACTGGATAATCTCGTTGGATCGTGTGAAATACACTTTTCAAATACATTAATTCGTCCCTAATAACTTTAGGGTCACGAATTGAGTATTGGGATAATCCAGGAGAATGTACTGGATCTCAAAGGTTGTGGGATCGAGTACATTGTTGCATACGATACCGTTTTGGTGAACTAAAACTCACTCGGTAAGCAAGTGATAGTGTTGAATTTTCCTCGTAAACATTTACCCGGATAAGAGCTTGGTAAATGGTCCCTTACTTAGTTTTGTTCAGGTTGGAAGTTTGATTCAATGGACCAGATCTCTAGCTCCATTGTTTAGATATTTGATTGTTCTTGCTCAGACTTAGGCTATATTTGGCAAAGTAGCTGATAAGCTAGTTGTTGACTAATAAGCTAGCTGGTAGCTGATAAGTTAGCTGATGAAGAAGTCACGTTTGACAAAACTAGCTTATAAAACATGTAAAATGACCGAAAAGAACATCTTAAAAAAATTATCAATTACAATATTTAATTATATAATTAAAACAAATTTATTGCAATATAATATGTTAATTAATATAACCATTGTTAATTAAAAGAACTTAAATTTTATTATTACATATATACTATAGTTTTTAAATTTGTTAGAACAAGTTTTAGAAAAATATATATTAACTTATGATTTTAAATAACCGTTACGTATAATATGAAAAAAAATAATCAAATAATAATTAAAAAGATACTAGTAATTGATGATTAAAATATATTGATTAATAATATAAAAATATATAAAAATAATTTATATGATCAACAATATCTTTAAATAATTAAAAATTAAAAATTTAATAATTTTAAGTTAATATTAAATAATATTTATTAATTAAAAATAATTAAATTTAAAAAATTAATATTTATTTATAATAATAGTTAATTATAATAATGAGAGTAATATTAGAATATTCACAAAAAGCTACTCCAAATAACGTTTCAAAAAGCTAGCTTATGGTCATCCAAACATGTACCCAGAAAAAAACTAGTTTTTCTTTTTACCAAACGATGCCTTATACTTAGACCACCGTCAAGTAGGGGTGCTCACGGGTTGGGTTGACCGGGTTGAAGGCACTTTAACAACCCAACCCAATCATTGCGGTTTGAAAAATCTCAACCCAACCCAAACCAATCGAAAGTGAAACCCAACCCAACCCAAACCGTTCGGGTTGGGTTGAGTTGGTCGGGTTGAAAATTTTATCGATCATTTCATCATTTAACTAAGTTATCGTGTCTAAACAAAATACTAAATGTTTCTAAATATTTAAATGTTCAACAGATTACTAAATTGTCTAATAAAAGATTGCTTATAAATGTTCTGTTTATAAATGTGACATCAAGAATCATTAACAAGATTACTAAAGTAACAAGTGGCCAACAATTGTGTGTTTATAAATGTTCAATAGTAACAAAAATGACAATAACATGAATTCAAAATTAGATTTAAATGTTTTTCACGGGTTGTCGGGTTGGGTCGGTTTGTTTTGGGCCTAACCCGTTATCAACCCAATATATGCGGGTTGGTTAAAAATAGTATCGATTATATATCGGGTTGACTCGATTTAAGTTTTTTTGCCTCCGGTTAGATTGGGTTGGTCGGGTTGGTCGGAAATTTGAGCACCCCTA
This sequence comes from Saussurea involucrata, assembly GCA_033807775.1. Classification (NCBI taxonomy): domain Eukaryota; kingdom Viridiplantae; phylum Streptophyta; class Magnoliopsida; order Asterales; family Asteraceae; genus Saussurea; species Saussurea involucrata. Next base: position 2,760,388 of record CM066325.1, read on the forward strand.
CCGTCAAGGGGCTTTGGCCCTTGGAAGTCCGGTGGCAGACCATAAGGTAGGCTATTTGGGCCCCTGGCCTCTGGGCTTTTTTTGTGTCCAAGCCGCCAATTTTTTTTTTGTAGTGTAAAGTATAAAAACTTTTCAGTTGGGCCCCCTGTGAAAGTCTTGAGTCCAGTTCATTAGTTATTTAGTCCAATAGTAATAGACTAATAGAAGCGTTGAGCGGTTGAAGCCTGAACTCGTGAAGTGAAGGAAACGGCGCTCCGACCACCAGTCCATCAGACCAGACCACCCTTAGGTGACGTTTGGTTCGCATAATGTTTTTGGATGGAATGGAATCTGTCAAAAAAATTTGACTTTGAAGGAATTGGAATGGAATGTTGTCAGATTTGACCACTTGTTTGGTTGACAAAATTGAATGAAATATAACGAATTGGAATTTGTGTGTTTGGTTCACAAAATGTAGCTTTGGAATTGGAATGAATTTATTATAAAGGACCAAAATACCCTTTTTGATAAGTTTTAATTTTTTAAAACAAAAAATTCTTTAATAAAATAATCATTAAATATATTTTTTTCACTAAAAATACTTTAATAAAATAAATTTTAAATACTTTAATGCGCAAAAAATATAATATACACAACCCAGATAAGATATATTGTCAAACAAACAAAGTTATATTTTGAAAAAATAAAATATGATTCGAGAAAATAAAAAAATGTATTAAATTATATTATATAAATTAAAATTAAAATTAAAAATAAAAATATAAAAATAAAAATAAAAACCTAAAGTATTAAATTAAATTATGTTATATTTAACTTAAAGGGTATATTTGGAATTATGAAAATACAACATTCCATCAATTCCAATTCCATCAAAATCCTTCAAGATTGCTAAGGAATTTCAAATTCACTTATTTATGGAATCTGGTGAAATTGGACATTCCTTTCCGTCGAAAAGAATGAACCAAACGAAGGAATGAAATTCGGTCAATGAAATTCGACATTCCAATTCCACCAGATTCCATCAGAATCAGTGAACCAAACCCCCCCTTAGGCTGTCACGCGTTGCTTGTGCAGGTGGTCGTTGATGTCAATTTTAGCGTAACCGTTTAAACCTTTCTTCGATTGTTTGATTGATTATAGAACAACTTAGGGTTTGAAATCTGTAGGTTCCCAATCTACACAGAAAACCCTCTCTTTTTCAATAAAGTTATTTTCTTCAATATTTAGCGTGAATTATTTGTAGCACAAATCAATTGCTCGAGCTTCTTATGAGCCAACTTTGTTAATTTTCTTTATGATTGCTGGGATTCGAAGTTCGGTCCAAAAGGTAAGTTCGTGATATCTTCGATGAATTTCTTTTTTGTAGTTTTCAAGAACAAATTTGAATCTGTTTACTTGTTCATCGGTTCCATGTTTTGAGTCTTCGGTTAATTTCCTATGTGATTCTCCAGTAATTGTTCTTGTCAATGCACAACTGTATGTGCATGTGAACTCTGTATTTGTTTTCTATTTTTCGTATTTTGATTCTGTCATGGTTTTAATTTTGTTTTACGGGCAGAGATCAAGGAATGATAACCGGACGTGAAACAATTTATAACTAGGTATGTTTATGTTGATTCATACTTGATACTTGATCGGTCCTTTTTGCCCTAAATTTGATTTTAGTTTATTAGTTGATTGTCCTAAATCTGATTTTAGTTTTTGCCCTAAATCTGATATTTTTATTGATTTGTTTGCATAATTTATTTATTTGTTTCGAGTTCTTATACTAGTCTTTACCAAAAAAAAACCCAAATTTACTCTCGAAATCAACCAAAAATTCGAAAAAATCTCTTGAAATAAAAAAAACCAAAAATTTTCTCGAATCAACACAAAGATACAAAAAAAACCCATCGAATCAATACAAAACTTAAAAAATCTCTCGAAATCAACCAAAAAACTAAAAAAATGTCTTGAAATCAATCAAAAACTTAAAAAGTCCCCCAAATGGGGAATTCGGCTAAACAAGCTACTTGAATGACAAATTGGTCCTACAAGGTTCGGCCCCTACGGTTTTAAAGCTTGTGTTCCGCCCCTGCTTGGAACTCCGCTAGGGCGTGCTGCCCTTAGAACCCCGCAAGAGGGCACGATCCCCTTGACCCTCGCCTTATAGCAATCTAAGGTGTTTAAGGGTAACATTTATAAGTGCGTATTATACACCCCAACTCACTTATGTCTGTCTTATCACTTTAGTCGACCTCAAGTAAATCATAATTATACCAAAACGATTAATGCGAATAAAATCATCCAAAATAACATGACCTAGAAAATATACGTGTTCGATGTGTAAATAACATTTAATTTGATACATAATTTAATAAAAATATTTAAAAAATAAAATCGAAGTAAAAAAAAGGAGAGTCTAGTTTCGCATAAGAGCATCCACAACAATGAAATTTCATTCCAATTACAAATGGGCCACATCAGCGCCACATCAGCTTTGCACTTATCTTGAAATTACCCCCCACAACAATGAAATTTTAACCACTTTCTAAAGTGACACCTCATCATAAAAAACTATATTTTAATCAAATAACAACAAAACTACAATTAAATATTCTTTACTATAATTTAATATGAAATATTTTATTAATTAAATAACTATAATAAAATAAAATAAATTATTTAAATAAAATATTTAATTTATAAAGCATTAAATTAAAATACAAAGTAAAAATATTACATTAATCGTCATTTTCTTCATCTCTAAATCTTTGCCAAATCTCTTCAATCAAATCTGATTGTAAACAATGATTCGTTGACCGATTACGTACTTGTATGTGATTTTAGAGATAGTTTTCGTACTCGAAAAGTATGCTACGAGAGATTTGAGGCGTAGTTATAGTAAAATTAACATCATCGTTTATATCATCAAATTGGGAAAGAAAGCCTCGAAGTATAAAAGTAAAAAAAGTCATTTTTCATCAAGTTCTACCGAAGACGAACAAGTGACAATGTTAGAACGCCTGAATATTGAAAAATAAAAAATTCAGGTGATGAGAGAATTTCACACATCATTTGTGGAAACAGAAAAACTTAAGAACAAACGGGAAAATCGAAAAATGATCATGAAGTTGATGGAAATATATCCCACAACAATGAGTGAACTATAACGGAGATTGTACGACCATCAACTTGAAGAACTTCTAAAAGAACAATGATGTATTTTTATGTGTTAAGTTTGTATTTTTTAAATATGTAATTTATTTTATTGTACTTCAATATAAATTATATTTTGCATTTTTTAATATTTATGCCTTTCAAAAAAAAAATATTTTTATTAACAAATAAAATTATTCATACATTTTTTCATAAACATTCTCTACAAAACATCATAAAACATGATTTGACATAAAGCAATTTCTAATTTAGAAATTATTCCCTACAATTTCTTATACTATTCACTGCCACATCAGCAAAAAGTACTGATTTGACATTTGCAAATTACCAAAACCAATTTTTAATTTAGCAATCATACTCACAACCACTACAATTTCTAATTTAGCAATCATACGTGGTACTTTTGCAATCCAAATGAAATCCTAATGAAATCCTTGTTGTGGATGCTCTAATAATTAAATCAAAATTAATTAAAATCTTAGACAATGAGTACCGTTTCCTATCATACCCTCTGAACCCTGATGCCACCTCAGCGCCACATCAACTTTTCTCTTTCCTACTCTCCTTACCCTAAAGTGGAGTACCGCTACCTATCATACCCTCTGAACCCTGATGCCACCTCAGCGTCACATCAACTTTTTTAATTATTTTATTTATACATTTAATTATTTAACAAAATAAAAATATTCATATATTTTTTAATAAATAAAAATAAGATAAATAATAAAAATAAAAATTCATAACATTCATTAAAATTTAAAAATTACAAAATAAAATTAAAAATTACAAAACATTAAAAATCTAGTCGTCGTCGTTGTTTGGAAGTCGGATACGCGAAATATGTTCGACCAAATCCGACCGAAGGTTATTATGAGTCTCCCGGTTTTTGACTTCTCAAACATTTGCCGCGCGTTGTTCCTCACTGATGTGTGTTTCGATATCATCCGCTACAAGGTCGTTTTCATCGACACCACAAATGGCATGGTCTTCGTCTTCGAGTATCATATTGTGTAATATGACACAAGCGTACATAATGTTTCCCAATCTTGTCGGATGCCATCCGCGTGTCGGGTTATGAAGTATATGCCAACGTTGTTTAAGCACGCCAAAAGCTCGTTCAACATCTTTACGTGCCGATTCTTGCGTGGACTTGAACTTTTTTCGTTTATCATCATGTGAGCACGTAAATGATTTTACGAAAGTAGCCAATTCCGGATATATCCCATCCGCTAGATAATATCCGTGGTTGTAGGTGACTTCATTCACCTCAAAAGGGCACTCGGGTGCTTTTCCATCATAGAGATCGTTGAAGATGGGCGACTGATTGAGAACATTGATGTCGTTGTTGGAACCGGCAACACCAAAGTATGCGTGCCAGATCCATAGATCATGATCACCTCTCATTAATTGACCTCGCCATGCTACCGGACAATTTGCCCACGCCCAATGAGTACAGTCTATGCTGCCGACCATACCGGGGAATCCGTGTTTAGCTTCATGCGCGGTGTACAACTTCTGAATATTAACATAAGTAGGCTTGCGTAAATATTTTTTACCATAGAGTTCAATAATACCTGTGCATAATTTGTGCAGACAATCTCGTGACGTTTTGTCTCCCATCCTCAAGTACTCGTCAAGTGAGTCGGCAGCTACTCCATACGCCAATTGCCGAATAGCGGAAGTACACTTTTGTATCGGAGAAAAATCTTGTTTGTGTCTGCCGTCCAACCGAAGTGTAAAATACGGATACTCTCCTGCTAAATCTTCAACTATTCGTTCGAATAGTTGCCTGCTCATCCTGAACCGCCGTCTAAACATATCCGGTGTATAAACCGGGTTTTTGCCAAAGTTGTCATGCAAAAGCCGCTCGTTTGCAGCTACCCGACCTCTTTCTATGTTCCCGACCCTCGGTTCTCTTCTTGACGATGAGGCGGTGCTACCATAAATTAATTTTGCATCTTCTCGAACCAACCCTATAAAAATTTCCCTTTCCTGCTCAAATTCCTCGTCGGTGTCTATGGATGATGATGATACGGTCGATGAAGTGGGTTGTGGCGAATCCATATTGTCTAAAAAATAAAGTGATGAAAAAATAGAAGAAATAATGGAAGAAAGTATAGAGTTTTTTGGTGTGAAAAAATGAAAGTGGTAGAGGTTAATATATATAGTGTTAACAATTTGAAAAATAAAATAAAAAAATAGACGTTGGTAAACGGTTATATTTAAAAAAAAATTAAATTAGGACCGGGTTTCCGAACCCACTCTTACCCGCACCCACCGAACCCGCGGTACCCGTACCGTGTACCCGGGCTACCCGCCCCAACCCGATGTGAACCCGACCGTGGTACTCGATGGCGGTAAGCACGACCTTAGGCCATCAGTACCCCATCCCTCTATCTTTCAAAGATTCCAGCTCCACATCAGCGTCACATCAGCTTTTCTCAATCCATCACTCAATCCCTAAACACCCTTACCCCATTCCCTCAAACCCTTTTGCCACCTCATTTATTTTAATTCTTTTATTTATACATTTAATTATTTAACAAAATAAAAATATTTATATATTTTTTAATAAATAAAAATAAGATAAATAATAAAAATAAAAATTCATACCATTCATTAAAAATAAAAATTACAAAATACAAAACACTACCAATTATGAAATTTTTGAATTTGCTCTTTTCTCGCTAAAGTAACCCTCAAAGCGTTTCCCGTAAGGTGATCATGCGGGGTCATGAAAAACTCGAAGTCTTTCTCAAATCGGTTTGAGCGTTCGATTTCGAGTTCTTGTTCCAACCTATGTCGTTCGAGTTTTGAGCGTTCGATTTCGAGATCGAGTTTTTTCATTTTGTATTCCATTGTATCATCAATCTTGTCGTTGAACATCGTCAACAACTGAGTAACACTTTCGTCCGTATTCGTCCCGGACGTATTACTCGTTGATGTTTTTTTTGCCTTGTTTCTCCCGATGGGTCGTTGAATTTGCTCGTCATCGTCATCATCGGAAGGTTGGGTACGTTTTGAACCCCGCGATGAAGTTGTCGTCATCGTTGGAACGGCTCCCCATTTTGGACATTTTTTTAGGACGTCCCAAGCTTGTTCGTGAGTGAAAGCAACTTTATGGCGTGCTAGATACCGTTCGTGTGCCGTTCGGGATATATCGGCCTCACTCATCCCGCTTGATCTATTATTGAGCAAGTTGTTGTAGATGCCGCCAAACCAATTAATTCTTTTATTGAGGTCGTTGAACTTGCTATTGAGTTGATGGGTTGATCTATAACCTGGTTCACGACCCAAGCGAGTAAAGAACACATGCCCGATTCGGGCCCAAAAACTTCCTACATTTATGTAAAATTAATAATAAGAATAATAATAATAATAATAATAACAATAAAAATAATTACCACCGCTTTGTGCGTTACCGATAACGGGGTCCTCCGAAACGTCAACCCACGCCGACACTAACGCGAGTTCCTCGGCTTTACTCCACGTTTGTTTGACGGCTTTCGTTGGTATCAGATTTGATGGTTCTGGGTTAGATTGTTGTGTCGGGATAGATTGTGGTGTGTTCGGGGTAGAAGGTTGGGTTTCCGGAACAATGTCGTCGTCGAGATTGATTGCGGGTGAAGGAAGATTGTAGTTGGCCGGAGTAAAACCTTGTTCAATCAAACCGGGACGTGTAAATTGGTAAGGAAATTGTTGGTGAAATTGTTGGGGAAATTGTTGCGGATATTGTGGCGGATTTTGTTGCGACCATTGTGGCGGAATTTGTTGCGACCATTGCGGACGATAACCTTGTTGTGTAAACGCTTGGAAACCAAGCTCTTGATCTTCTTGCGATTGTGGTGTATTCGGTCGGTTACGACGGGATGTAGGTGCTCTGTTTGGATTCATGATGAGATAGGTGTGAAAAATAAGAGGTTGAGAGAATTTGAGAGTTTGAGAGGTATGAAAAATAAGAGGTTGAGAGAATTTGAGAGAGTTTGAGAGGTGTGAAAAATAAGAGGTTGAGAGAATTTTAGAGAGTTTGAGAGGTGTGAGAAATAAGAGGTTGAGGGTTAAATATATAGTGGGATTAAATTGAGAAAAAAATTTATTTATTTTTGTTTAAAAATAGCCGTTCAACGGCATTATTTTTAAAAATTAAATAATTTTTTTTTAATAAACCTTCGGGATGAATCGGGATCCCGAACCCGGAATCCATCCCGCCCCGCCATCCCTGCAAGGGCCGTAGCCCATTCCCGCTGAGCCCGAAGGCATCCCGAGCCCCATCTTTCGCCGGTACGGATGGCCTTATAGAGTTTATTTATATTACAATGAATTATACCACGTGGCATAATCAGGCACAAACCAACCCTTGCGAAACCTTTCATAGCATTTTCTGGAGAAATTTATTTCGTATTTTGGCGGGGTATCGTATATATATATGGAGTGATGCTGAATAATACGCGTAGGGAGACTGAACGAAATGGACGAGGATCATCGGCAGAGGCTTCTAGAGAGAGAACTGTATCAAATCGAACAAATAAGGCAGCTTGATTCGGAGGAATTGGAGATCGAAGAGGTTGAACATGGCCACCAATCATCTGATGACGATCCAAACGAGTAATTTCACTTCCTATTCATTATTATTCCCTAATATGATTGGATCACACGTTTTTGTTTCCCTCAGTTCTATGCCTAAATAATTTCCATGTCATTTTATGTTTAATTTGTTTGAAATTAGGGTTTAGGGTTTTTTGTACCCAATTTTTTTTAATGCGAAGTATAGTGAAGGTCGATTACGGTATTGGTTTGGGGTTAAGAGTGACATAAAAAATTGAAGTGTAAGGTGCTCCTAGAGGCAGGGTATCCAAACGCTCTAGATGCCGACTCTTGTTTAGAACAAGATTAGACGCAATGTAAAAAAGAGAGAATACATGGACACAAAATCTCACTAATATGCGTTAGTTATTGAAACCGTAATTACCTAAGTAAAGAAGGAAAATGAGAAAGAAAGAAGATGTAGAAAGAAATGAAAGTTAGTGGGATATCTAAATTTTTTGTCTAAGTATAAGTTTTTCATGAAATTGGTTCTATTTGAAGATTCAATACTAGCATTATACAGATACTATAAATATGTGCATAACTCCCATGTTTGGGTTGGTTTGTTATCTTCTATTTCAGTATCATCCGACAAAACTGAAAATCATCCCACAGAGTATTGGTTTTGACTTTTAAGATGGATTTCCCCGATTTGATAGGATTTAAGTTTTAACAAAAAGATACCTTTCCACCAATCCCATGACCACAATCTAAGTTTATGTTATCAAACATAAGCTCTTTAAGTTCTTCATTACTATTTATCATCAGTGGATGGTGTGTTGAGACACAAGGCTCTACATATCCCATTGGTCAACCAAAGTGTAACCAAAGTGTAGGTAAATATGGGGAGTCATAAGATTATCTATGTTGAATATGAAGGCACGTATTTTGATCTATATTACCGTATATACGACATGTTGCTGATGCTAAACATCAGGATGTTGCCAAGCATCCGAATTTGATGTGCTACATGGCTTGAAGTTGACTAGTTGACAAGTGTTGTTTATGAAACCCTGTTACATTTGCTAGTGCCTATGGTATAATTAGCTCATAAAAAAGAGTGGGAATGAGTGTAACACCCCAAAACAGGGGTTAACAAAAACTTCCATAAAACGGAAGAGTGGTACACATTACTAAAGTAAAAGTATACCTAATTAACATTTCATAATCATTAACACAAAGATTTAGTTAATTATAACTACTATTGGACTACTAGCTTATCTGATCACTACTATGGCAATCAAATTACAAAAAAAGGATGTCGGAAAGTTCTATCATAAATCTTCCAATCTTTCACTCTCCAACAATGATCCCATGCTCACAACCCCGTTCTAGACCTTCTTGTGTTCGGAACCACTATTATCTGTAACACATAAAACACATAACAAGTGTTAGGCTTTTAAAGCCTAAGTGAGGTTTACACATAGCACATAGAGCATAATCATAGCATGTAGGAATAACGATTCGATACATTCACAAATTGGATTCCATGGAGAAGGTCCATATCGCTACCCAGTTACATCATAATTGAAGATATACCTTGATCGGTACCCCACGGTATTGTCACAAGGCATAACACAACGGAAAAACCCCACGGTATCCGAAGGTATGAATCAATTACACTTACCCCACGGTGTGTAAGAATATATCCTCCAATGTCTACTAGGTGCTCCTCCAATTATGTGAATACCAAATATGTTAATCCAAATAATATTCAAAACATAATTAACACTTAATAATGGTCCAACCATTTAACAATATTAATACTACTTCCATGTAGTTCATATACATCCATATGTATCAAATCACATTCTATATAATGTCAATAATAAACATCCATGTTTACAATTCAATAATAGGTCCATATTGACCATTAAGCCATCCTTACTTCATTAAGACATAAATTAAGCCATCAACATAATCACATACCAATGATGTATAATCAAACCCAAATCTTTAACACTAACATTTACCATAGTATTCCAAGTAATAGAACACAATTAATCCACCATAACTTACTTGGACTCTTCTTGTTTCCCTCTTCACCATTAAGAGCTTATTAATCAAGATTTCTCATTAACAATACCAAAATCAAGATAAAGAATGGTAGTAAAGTATAATACAATCAACTAGATACAAGTTACTCACCTTAATTCTTCAATTGGTAAAACCCTAACTTGAATACTTGAACCCAATCACTCCAACAAGATGAAATGCCCTAATTCAAGTTTAAATGGGTAAGATTCATCTACTAATTGCTTGAATTGAAGTATGATTGAGAGATGTGAATTTACCTTAAGCTTTAGATGGAAAATCGTCTGAAATGTGTAGAGCAGAGGCAAAGTCCGGTTTTGAGAATTCTAAGAAGAGAAGAGAATGACTAAGGATAAAGAGGTGGGTTTAATCCCCTTTTAGCACGTCAGGTGCTCGACGCCGATCACCCGCGCCGATGCATCGGCGCCACCATCGGCGCCAGCTTCTGTTTGCCTGTTTCTCATTTTCCACTAATTTGGCTGTAACTTCTTCGTTAGAACTCGGTTTTTACCCCGGAAAGTACCGTTGGACTCGTATTCAAATTACCCATCCAACTAATCCATAAAATCTAATATTTCACTTTATGATCTATTTTTCATTAATTTCCTTAAGGAATAAACTTACTGATTTCTATCGGAAGTTATCAAATAACAAGTAACAATCACGGAAATTACTTAGGAAATCAATATTAATCTAAAAAGTCAAAATATAAAGAAATATTAGGACTATTATTACTTACAAGGATTTTCCGGGTGTTACAATTCTCCCCCACTTGAAATAGATTTCGTCCTCGAAATCTTAGATTTTGGAAAACAAATGTGGATATTTAATTTTCATATCTTCTTCCAACTCTAAAGTCGCATTAACATTTTATTGATATAATACTATTGTACCTATAACCCCATTCCTCTATTGCAATTTCTCAATGATCTCTCTAAGATTGTTTCCCCATTCCTTCACCCAACGACTCATACCATTCGTTCTCACTTTAACAAGTGAAATCACATCATATCAATACGAAATATTTTGTATACATCTCTTAATTTCAAGTCTTATATACTTATTCACAATTAAAATCTAGAAGGAACAAGGATTCATCTTTCATATTTCCTGAACCTTACTTCTTTACTCATTACCCACTCCCCCACTTAGATTTACAAACCTCCTTAGAGTACTGTTATCATCAAATCCTTATCCGACTATTTCTTGGTCTACCATACCGTTATCATTTCTCTCAAGCTTACACGAAAAATCCACCACACATAGCTACAGTCCAAAAGGACAGTTTCTCTAGAATCATTAGCTAAGACTTTTAGCTAAATCCTCATAATACCGAGAACTATATTCAATGCATTTCTTTACATCCAAGGAATACTCTAACACTTTTGACTAAACTTCATAACAAAATACTACACCTTAGAAGTTACAGTATTCTTTTCGATAATAAAGTGAAGTATAAAAACTCACCTAAAATCCAATGGGATCAAGAAGAACAAGAGTTCTCCTTTCACCCCATCATTACCACAACTCATTCTCCAGGTCTTAAAATAACATTAATGTATACTACCTGAAAATCCACGTACTTTAAATCAAGCTTACTTATCACTTTTGAATACTTCAATAATCATGGCAAACCATCATTATATCCATGACTTGTACGTTTCTTTGGTACAAAATGTTACCATTTCTTCACCTCAATATCGCACTACGCGACCACATTGCAACCAAGCACTAAAATATTATATATCAAAGGTGATAATTCCATTGAACCTATAATATAACTACATTCTTAGGTCCGACCTTTCTATCATTACTTCCTATGTTAGCATGGAGTACTACCCTCAAATCAATATTTGTCTCTTTCTCCCAACTTTTCCACATACCGATAACACTTTCTCATCTTTATTAAACTTCCTATGATTCAAAATCATAAACTTATTTAGCGACTCACCCAACCAAAATCACTTTGGATAAATTCACACCACCGCTCGACATTCTATTCCAATAATAGCCAAATCACTACACCATCTTACAACCACATATTCCAACAGCTTTATTGACAACTAGTACTATTCATCTGGAATCCCCGAAAAGGCTTTCATCTAATGTTCCCTCTTTATAACTTCTTATTACTGGTTGACACTTTTATCTTGACAATTAATGCCACCACTCGTTCGTACATTCTCCACCCATAATATCTCACAGCAGACCAGATCCCTCATGGTCATTCGTACACAATTCAAATTTACCTTCATGCTCTCCCGCACAATTAACTGAATCTATTTCATTACTTTATTCCTCCTTAACTTTAGTTTGAACTACAACTTACAAGTTTCTAATTAACTTAAACTTACTCGCTTCTTACTAATTCTTTGTGATTCCAAACCATTATATATACAGTGCACGCTCCATCACAAATCGACATAGTCCATACCCTTACCATGTTCGTGCCTAATTCTTCATTCTATATAAACCATCTTCATCATAAGTAGAATGTTCTTCTATAACAATAGTCTTTCACTATCCTAACACCCCCCCACAAAGTGATCCTTCAACTTTTAACCTTTCGATTCTAACTTAACATTCATACATGATCTCAAAAGAAAAATCAATGTATTCACTTTATGTAAACTTTAATTATAATACAATTCATGTAATTCCAACCCCCAAGCCTATGTCAAGTTAATTAAACCGACGAATACCCTTAAGACTCAACCGAGTCCAAAACCAAGTCATCTGCTCAAAGGGTCTATTGATCATTTATCAATATCAACTCATGAAATTTAGAATACATCTAATCCCACATCATGCAACATACGCTTCGAGACATGATAATCTCACGACCTCTTCATTACTACTTTCCCAATGAAGTCAATCCATATATGTATCTATATGTACACGTATATACAACTCTATATACTCCACAATATATATATATATATATTATTTTACTAAAGTTCATTAATCCTAAAGGTACTAAGAATACAAGATCATCAAACGGTCCTCACATATAAGACCAATACTTAAGCCGACACTTATTTAAATGGAATGTAATTAAGCACATATCACATCATAATTATTGCACAACCACAATAAATTCTAAAAGCGTCTTCTGACCACCTAGCTTTCACTTATCCAATAAATTAACCAAAACCTCTTCCACTCATGATTTATTCGCCAATCACTCAAAATCCCCACATGTGGTGTTTCACAAGATATGTATTGTCCGCATTCTATAACATTCTGTAACATCCCCAGTCCACTGTACACGATATTGTCCGCTTTGCGCATACCCTCTGCATAACAGCATGCCGGTACCGCTCACGGTTTTGTTTCTGCCCGCACAGGCATACGCGGAACGCACCCAGACCGCACCCTGTGACAGGCAAAAGGCCTCATACATCTTACACAACTGCCGACTTCAATGTCAATAGTCGACCTATCGATACTTCTTTAATCTATTCATTAACAAGGACTGAACCTAATCCTTTCAACATAACATAATACAATTTACATCTCATCGTATTCATTTCAAACTTATTCGTGCAATACTAATATCACAAAATCACTATAAATTCTTATTTAACGTCGAGGGTATTTCCTTACTGTCTCACCACACTACTCATAGCAATTTGCTAATTCCATCACCTTGATGACTACTAATCCTTCCTCGGGACATAACCGTCCCTTGTCAACTGTATTTCTAGTTACCAAACAAGGGTATAGACCTTCTTACAACCGACGCTAAGTCAACTATCAACTCTCCCATTGTTCACCTTCCTCTTGAACACAATTACCAAAATTACAAACATCCTCCCATGATCTATCCAACACCTCTCCATTCTCAGAGTTCTTTCTTAGCTTATAGTAAATTTTACGACTTAGTTCGTTCATAGCCTTCATACATAACAATGTATTAAATATATTATTTCGCACATTTCCTCATTTTAAAGAACAACACTTGGAGCAACTTGGGTACACATGACCCCAAAATTCTTATAACTTCAGTGTACTGCACAACGATCACGAGAATCGTTTGCATACTACTTTCCGAAAAACTTAATCTTTTCAACCAAAACGATGTTGTTATGACCGTAATATATTTAATGAAAATCTTTTCATACGACAAAAGTTGAAAGAAATTACCGACACGAAGTAAGCTAGTCGGTTCTCACACTCATTTATTTTTAACTTTTCTTGTAAATATGAAGTATTTTGCAAATTGCTAAACTCAAAATTTCGCTGCGCGACATAAATGGTACTGCCTTTTTCTTTAAATACCCACGTGCACATACCGACTCATCATCGACTAAATTGCTATTTATGCATTTGTTTTGAAATTACTAAAACCCATGTAACACACACTCGAGGACACCATGCATAAAACTCTTCTTGTAATTAAAGGCTATTCACTCAAACAAGGTCTATCGTTTAACTCACGCAACTTATCATTGACGCTCTATTTCCAACCAGTGGTTACCCTCTCAGCCTTCTAACACTTGTTATACATGCCTTCCAAGGCTCACTTACTCAACCATTTCATACTATTCTCATCTTGATCAAACATCTTACATTCTATTTCCACACATTTCAATCCACTTATTTAAGGTTGTCTCGGCGGACTTTCATGAGTCCCGCCAGTTCCAGGCTGTCCTTCCAACCTTCAATCATTTACCGCTCTATCCTCAAAAGAATTAGAGGACCTTAGTGGTGTATTCACCATTGTTCTTTTATAACACAAACGCATATCCACAAGAAATGGTTACATCTATTTAAACATACAAAACATATAATACCAAACGTTAGTCACTGTAACAATTTATAAGCAAGTATACTCATGTAGTAATATATTCATAATAACAGTAGCTAATTGCGATTGTGAATATATCATACATAAGAATTCTCGTTACCATCGCTACAGTACTAAATTCACGTGTTTCCGTCGACTCTAAGATTATCCCGTCTTAGTACTTCTACCCAGATCTCACAAGTCACAACTTAATTCATCTCAGCTTAAGTCTAAGTACCTCCTCAACATACTTAGTTCACTTAAACTAGAGCTCTGATACCAACTTGTAACACCCCAAAACAGGGGTTAACAAAAACTTCCATAAAACGGAAGAGTGGTACACATTACTAAAGTAAAAGTATACCTAATTAACATTTCATAATCATTAACACAAAGATTTAGTTAATTATAACTACTATTGGTAAGCTTATCTGATCACTACTATGGCAATCAAATTACAAAAAAAGGATGTCGGAAAGTTCTATCATAAATCTTCCAATCTTTCACTCTCCAACAATGATCCCATGCTCACAACCCCGTTCTAGACCTTCTTGTGTTCGGAACCACTATTATCTGTAACACATAAAACACATAACAAGTGTTAGGCTTTTAAAGCCTAAGTGAGGTTTACACATAGCACATAGAGCATAATCATAGCATGTAGGAATAACGATTCGATACATTCACAAATTGGATTCCATGGAGAAGGTCCATATCGCTACCCAGTTACATCATAATTGAAGATATACCTTGATCGGTACCCCACGGTATTGTCACAAGGCATAACACAACGGAAAAACCCCACGGTATCCGAAGGTATGAATCAATTACACTTACCCCACGGTGTGTAAGAATATATCCTCCAATGTCTACTAGGTGCTCCTCCAATTATGTGAATACCAAATATGTTAATCCAAATAATATTCAAAACATAATTAACACTTAATAATGGTCCAACCATTTAACAATATTAATACTACTTCCATGTAGTTCATATACATCCATATGTATCAAATCACATTCTATATAATGTCAATAATAAACATCCATATTTACAATTCAATAATAGGTCCATATTGACCATTAAGCCATCCTTACTTCATTAAGACATAAATTAAGCCATCAACATAATCACATACCAATGATGTATAATCAAACCCAAATCTTTAACACTAACATTTACAATAGTATTCCAAGTAATAGAACACAATTAATCCACCATAACTTACTTGGACTCTTCTTGTTTCCCTCTTCACCATTAAGAGCTTATTAATCAAGATTTCTCATTAACAATACCAAAATCAAGATAAAGAATGGTAGTAAAGTGTAATACAATCAATTAGATACAAGTTACTCACCTTAATTCTTCAATTGGTAAAACCCTAACTTGAATACTTGAACCCAATCACTCCAACAAGATGAAATGCCCTAATTCAAGTTTAAATGGGTAAGATTCATCTACTAATTGCTTGAATTGAAGTATGATTGAGAGATGTGAATTTACCTTAAGCTTTAGATGGAAAATCGTCTGAAATGTGTAGAGCAGAGGCAAAGTCCGGTTTTGAGAATTCTAAGAAGAGAAGAGAATGACTAAGGATAAAGAGGTGGGTTTAATCCCCTTTTAGCACGTCAGGTGCTCGGCGCCGATCACCTGCGCCGATGCATCGGCGCCACCATCGGCGCCAGCTTCTGTTTGCCTGTTTCTCATTTTCCACTAATTTGGCTGTAACTTCTTCGTTAGAACTCGGTTTTTACCCCGGAAAGTACCGTTGGACTCGTATTCAAATTACCCATCCAACTAATCCATAAAATCTAATATTTCACTTTATGATCTATTTTTCATTAATTTCCTTAAGGAATAAACTTACTGATTTCTATCGGAAGTTATCAAATAACAAGTAACAATCACGAAAATTACTTAGGAAATCAATATTAATCTAAAAAGTCAAAATATAAAGAAATATTAGGACTATTATTACTTACAAGGATTTTCCGGGTGTTACAATGAGCTTGTTGACGCATCAGTTTTACTTTACTGCATGCATGTGTGCAAAAAGACTAAAATTTCTATGGTTGACAAGGACGGTGTATGAAAAATCTCTGCTCTATAGTGATTATTAAGATTAAGAGTATGTGTAGTTGTGAAGTAATTGAAAACAATTACAACGTGCTATGTGGAAGAGAGGGAGGGGGTAAAAATACACTGGTTTGATAACGTTATTAACTATCCTGATGAAGTATGGCCGATACAACTCAGCATCACAAATAATTTGTAGAATATTGGGCTATAGAAGTGTCAGTGGCCTATTTTTTTTTAACATTCAAGCACACACGGAAATATATCAATTTGATTGCTCTTTCAATGATTTTCATGGTTCCATCTCTTTCTATTGTATTACTTGGTTTGCATGATATGCACTCAGTGTTGGATCAAATGGGCCATTTCGTTTTATGGCAAATTTAGTGATGCTTTTGGGGTTTTCAGTTTTTTTGCAATATTTGTGTGACTGTGTCCCATTTTTCTAGTTGTCGGCTTCTTATATGTTCAATAGAAAGACCAACCATTTCAATTTTCTCTCGATGAATTTCTTCTCGTAATCATTATATTAGGATAATCCGATAATCTAATGTGTGTCATTCAAAGTTTAGTGTTCTACACATATTTGCTCAACCCTTTCTTCTGATTTTATTCAAATGCGACATCTTTAACTGTTTTATAACATAATTTGAAGTTTGAACTGTTGAATATTTTATGAACAATGATTTGTAGTAGGATAGTGGTATGCATTTTTAAAAAAAAAACCCATTTATTATGGTTTTGTTGCTTATTCTTGATCTCAGTGACCGTGCATATGGTGGGGCTTCTGGATCTGATGGTTATACCTTCAATACCTCTTTGGCTTCCTTGCATTCTTATCTTGGTGGTAAGCATCTCAAGGATTTTCATTACGACTCCTTTCTATACTAAAGAGGTCTAACTAGTTTCGTAAAATGTATCAGAGGTTGAAGATACTCATAATAGGCTGGCTTTCTTGGATGGTGGTGTCATATTACATGTACCACTATTTTATCTTGAAGGTATGTATCAAATGTGTTACTGTGTGCCATGTCTGAATCGCAGCAGTTTAACATGCTATTTTACTGTGACATTTGTCGCAATGGCTTTTTTTTCCACCGTAAACAGTAGACATTTTCTTTATTTGCAACTTGTGATTAATAGCGGATTTGCAATATCAGGTGTAGTTTTGTTTCCGGAGGCAACTCTTCCACTGAGAGTAATTCAGCCAAACTTTATAGCCGCTGTGGACAGGGCATTGAGACAAACCGAGGCTCCTCACACCATAGGGGTGGTATGCGAATATCTTGATATAATTATGTTTTCTAAGATGTCATGTGAATTTCTCAATGGTTTTTATTGCGTTTATGTCGACATGATGCTCTAAATATTGTCTAGGTTCGTGTTTATAGGGATGGTGACAATGGGACGATAAGATTTGCACCCACTGGGACAACGGCTGAGGTGTTGGCTTAATTTATAGCGTCTTAATTATTCATCTTTTTCTTGAACTCTAGACTTGAATCTTGATATTATTAACGGTCTTCTGAATAACTTGATTGCAATATCGATGTGAAGTTTCTTTTGTTTGGTTTCAGATTCGGCAATATCGGCGATTGGAGGATGGTTCAATAAATGTAGTTACCCGTGGCCAACAACGGTTTCGATTAAAACGGCGGTGGATCGAACTTGAAGGAGCTGTATGTTCTTATTGATAAAACCAATAATCAAGAAAATTAATACGCTTTTCTAGTCCTAATAATATACTCTTTTTTAGCCATGTGGTGAGATCCAAATCATCGAAGAAGACTTGCCGTTAAGGACTCCACGAGATGCGGTTGGACAACTCGCACCGTTAGGGAACTTGTCTGCAGCCAATGCTTCTCATTCTAAGCTACTAGTTCATGGAAATCAGGACCATGATTCAGACGCATTATCAGATGATAGTTTCGAGAGCGAACTATCGTTAACCGAACGCAGGTTGCATAGTTCAGCACTCGTTTCTTCTTATCATCATGATTTGTTAGGTGAGTCAACAAGTAGCGATGACGAGAGGCTGATGTGTGAACCGGAGCTTCGATTGGAAAAGTCTCTTCGTTCATTACATTCAGCCAAGAACAGAAGTCATGAAGATGGCTCGGAGGGGTCTGAGTCGAAGCGTCTGTCTGATACGCCTTTCAGAGGGGCAAAACGGAGGAATCACTCCGTACGCCGTTTAAGGGAATGCCCACGAGCATATTGGCCCTATTGGGCTTACCAGATGTATGACTCGTATTGTCTTGCTCAAAGATTATCAGGTACTGTTAACTTTGTTTGTCTATGACTCTATGTTCCATTAAGAGGTACTTTGAACTCATTTTGGTACCCTTTTGTAAGAATTTTGCAGACATGTGGAAAAAGATAGTAGGAACACCTAGCATGGATGCACTTGTGAGAAAACCAGGTCTTCTTTCTTTTCATGTTGCAAGTAAGATTCCCGTGTCTGAATCAACAAGACAAGAGCTTTTGGAGATAGATGGGATTTCTTATCGGTTGCGCCGCGAAATTGAGTTGCTCGAGAATTTTGACCGAATCAAATGTAAAAGTTGTCAGGTAATACATATTTGATTATATTCATCTCTGTGTGTGTGTACATATAGTGGGAGGTTTAAATAAAAAGACTAAATACCCTGAGAAGGTAGGTTAAGAGAAGATTCATATGTGAATCATTGTAAAATTTCATTTGAAGATGCATATGTGAACCCATATGAATTATTTGGAATGTCGGTTCACATATGCATCTTCAATAATATTATTTTCCCGGATTTTTTTCAGTGATTCGCATATGAACCTTCCGTTCATACGATCTCACGATATTTAGTCTTTGTATTTGAACCGGCCCCTATATAATCTATAGACCAATGAGCATATGTGAAGTTAAGAAGCTTTCTCCAATTGGATTTAGAACTTCCATTATAGAGGTTATTGTCACATCAAAATTGTATAAAACTGCGATGATAGTAAGTTAATTTTCTTCTTGTAGACCGTGATTGCGAGCCGTAGTGATATGTTGGTGATGTCTACTGACGGGCCTCTCGGTGCGTATGTGAATCCGAGTGGCTATGTGCACGAAATAATGACGCTCCTTAAAGCAAGCGGATTGGCACTAATTGGGATTCCCACCGAAGAGTATAGCTGGTTTCCTGGGTATGCCACTAACTTCTTCAGAAGGTCATGCATTTAAAAAAATCTGTCTTAGAGGGTTATTTTTCTGAATAGCCCATGAAGTTTTGATGAATTGCAAATTCATGGAGCTTTGTTTTATTATTTCGTAGATATGCATGGACGATAGCGTATTGTGCAACTTGTGAATATCAAATGGGATGGCTTTTCACTTCGACAAACAAGAAACTGAAGCCGCGTTCGTTTTGGGGCATCCGAAGTTCTCAAGTGGCGGACGATATGCACTAAAAACTTTTGCCATTAGCATGCTTGATGATGCATCAATCAGAACTTGTATGATCTTGTTTTTAATTTTTTTTCTTGTTCTACTCTTTATGTTGGTTTCTTATTTTCAAGGGTTGGATGTTATCACAAGTATGTATTTTCCTAGTTTTATAGTCTTTACCCATGTTGACTTTGTGTTTAACTCCCTTATTTGTAGGAACAACAACAGGCTGGGTTCGGGCCGGTTATTGGTATCCCAGTTCCCGAAACCGATAAGCAAAACTGTCCCTGTAACCGCCCCGATCTATGTCGGGAATCTTAATGATGATCCCATCGGGTCCTTGCGGTTTCCCTGTTGGGGAACCCATTAAGGGCAAAATTCCCCATTCTCCGTTGGTTTCCTCGAACTCAATTCAAAATCGACCCGAAAAATTGGAGAGAAATTTGAAGGTGTGGCCGTGAAAGTAGGAGTAATATAGTGAAAAATGAGAAATGTTCCATTACTTAATACTAGGGCTGTTTTTTAGTGTTATATATGTATATACTAGGGTTGAGTACCGGTAATAATGAAAGTTGTGGTAAGAAAGATAAAGAAGAGATCTTCACCTTGGATGCATATTTGGATGAGATGCATCAGATCAATTCCCGTATCAAACACGTTTTATGGGGTGGGGGTGAGATTAAAAGTGATCAAGGGCTCAATATCCCATTTTACTTTCTCATCTTAGGGGCTGTTTACCAACAAATGTTGGTAAGCACTGTCTAGAATAAGATGTCTGACTAGAGTAAGCGTCTTTGTCTGGAAAACAACTGTTTACCAAATATTTTTGATTTGGTGCTGACCGACAAAAAATGACCATTATAACCCTGTATATTATAAAGTATTAAAAGTAATGCAACTATTTACCAAATGTTATGAATGAATAATTGTTAAAAGACAAAAAGATTACAAAATTCATAATTCAAGCATGTTTAGACAGAAAAATAAATTAAATTTGAACATAATAATTTGCGCACAAATCTTAATTTTAAACATTAGACGATAATTGATTTGCAATCTGATCACGCAAATTAGTCATAAACTCATTGTCTTGAGAACTCCACTGCATTTCATCGACTTCTACTTCATTGCCCCCTTCAAGTTGTTCTTCAGCAGCAGTAAAAATGGTGTTCTCATCGTACTCCGTTAATAATTGGTCTTGAATATTGCATTTCCTTATAAAGTTATGAATTGCAAAACAAGCGATCATCACATCTTTCTGTATTGGAAAAGGATAAGGAGCCATTTGCTTCAGGATTGGAAATCTTGCTTTTAAGACACCGTATGCACGCTCGATAACATTTCTAAGTTGTGCATGAGCATGATTGAACATTTCTTCTTTAGTTAATGCACGTCTACGTCAAAAATCTGCTAAGCAATATAGAGAGATGAATTTTGTTGAGAAGAATGAATGTTTCTCATTGATAAAGGAAGTATTTATACAGAGAGATTTACAAAGATAAACCTAATCTAAAGTAACAGCTAGGGAGATAAACAAGGAGATAACAACAACATATAAGTATGAGATAACTTAGTTATCCTTTATCATGGCCCCTCAAGGTGGACGGCCGAAGGGAAAGTCCGATCTTGGGTAGAATCATTTTCAAACGACTTCGCGGTAATGGTTTGGTTAAGGCGTCCGCCAGTTGATCTTCATTGGCTACATTGACAACTCGCAGAATGCCAGCTTGTACACGTTCACGAATGAAGTGGTAGTAAACACCAAGATGTTTCATACGTGACTGAAAAACTGGGTTGGCACTAAGTTTCGTCGCTCCAACATTGTCACAGTAGATAACCGGAGTATTGGAACAACCAATGTGTAGCTCACCCATAAGATGCTTGACCCAGGCAATTTCGGCAGCAGTTTGGGCAACACATTGATATTCAGCCTCCGTGGATGATCTTGATACCGATTTTTGTTTCTTCGAGCTCCACGAGATGGGATTTTTACCCAGGTAAACAATGAGACCACCAATCGAGATGTAGTCATCCCGATCACCTGCCCAGTCGGCATCCGAGAACGCATGAAGGTGAAGCGGAGAGTTGGAATATATGTTGAGGCCAAGATCAATCGTGCCGTGAAGGTATCGAAGTAAACGTTTCAAGGCTTGAAGATGGACGGTAGTTGGTTTATGCATGAACTGTGAGAGTTTGTTCACGCCAAAAGCAACATCGATCCGAGTGAGAGCTAAATATTGGAGCGCACCGACAATGGTTCGATATTCCGTTGGGTTGTCGAGGGTGGTTCCCATGCCGAGAATGAGTTTGGCATTGAGGTCAAGCGGGGACGAAACTGGTTTACAATCAGTCATCTTGGCGCGGTCAAGGAGGTCAGCGATGTATTTTCGTTGAGATAGAAATAAGCCGTGGGGGCACCTTTGCACTTCAACACCGAGAAAGTAATCAAGTTCACCGAGATCTTTAAGTGAGATCCAGTTGGCGAGACTAGTGATGAAGTTGGATACTGTAGCTTTGCATGACCCTGTAACAATGATGTCATCAACGTACACAAGTATATAAATAGGGGAGTTAATGCCTTTTGTAAAGAACAGTGATGTATCCATCACCGAGTTTGTGAAGCCAACGGCAAGAAGATAGGTTCGAAGTTCGGTGTACCAAGCACGGGGTGCTTGTTTTAGACCGTAGATTGCTTTTCTAAGCCGACATACATGATGCGGTTTGGTTTTATCCACAAAACCTGGTGGTTGAGCCATGTACACGTCTTCTTTGAGCGTGCCTTGAAGGAAGGCGTCATTGATATCAAGTTGTCGTAATGGCCATCCATTGGTGGTGGCAAGTGTAAGGATGAGACGCACAGTTGCGGGTTTAATGACCGGGCTGAATGTTTCCGTGTAATCGAGGCCGGGGCGTTGATGAAACCCTTTGGCAACAAGACGAGCATTCAAGCGTTCAACAGTTCTCGCTTTGGTATACTTGACCCGAAAAACCCATTTGCAACCTATCAGATTGTGAGCCGACGAGGGGGGGACCAACTCCCATGTGTCGTTGTTGATGAGAGCGTTGTATTGGGTAGACATAGCTTCTTTCCATGCCGGATCGGATAAGGCTTGTTTGACTGTTCTTGGCTCAGTTGGATGAAGTTGGGCATTGAGATTTAGTTTGTTGATGGGCTTAAAAATGTTGTTTGTGGCTCGTGTGGTGATGGTGCGGGGTGGATAGGGTGGCAGAGGGGGGGGGGGGGTGTTGGTGCTGCTGGTTGTGGGGGGGTTGCAGGTTCAGATGTTGGAGTTGGTGATAGCGGTGTTGATGGTGAGGGGGCGGTATGGGTGGTTGTAGGGCGGTGGTTGGTATGGTGGCGACCGCAAAGGGGCACCATTCGTCGAGTTGTGTATTGGTTAAGGGGATGGTGGGATGGGTTTGGGAAAACGGGTAGGTGTCTTCCACAAACCTTACGTGTCGGGATGAATAGAGGCGACGAGTGGTTGGATCAAGGCATAGAAAAGCATGCTGATTGGGTGAGTAGCCAAGAAAGACACACGCTATTGACTTGGAGGCAAGTTTGTGAGGAGTGTATGGTCGCAGCCATGGATAACAGAGGCACCCAAAATTGTGCAGATTGGTGTATTTAGGGGTTGTGCCAAAAAGTTTCTGGTAGGGAGAATGGTTGTTGAGGGTGGGAGTTGGCATTCGATTGATAAGATAAGTTGATGTAAGAGTGGCATAAGACCAATATTCCAGCGGCATGGATGCGTGCGTGAGAAGAGCTAGGCTCCTCTCGACTATGTGTCGATGACGACCTATGCTGTTAAAATCGCGCTTTAGCGGTGATATAGCGCCGATATATCGGATATCGGTGATCAGCAAAAAATCGGCCAATATATCGGTCAGCGATATATCGGCCGATATTTAGGTCCAAAAATCGGTCAAAAATCGCGATATTTTGAGGGTTCCAATTTTAAAGCTTGCTGGAACAGAAAAAACGAAGAAGAAAGAGTCAAAAAACCTGCGTGGAGCCGTGGAACTGGAAAGAAGCTTGGAAGGGTTCGAATGGAAGTATGGAACTGGAAGTCTGGTTCGAAGGTTTGCTGGAACAGAAGAAAAAAGAAAGAAAGAAGGAGAAAGAAGAAAGAAAGAAGAAGGAAAGAGGCATCGTTCTATTTTTTGGAGTTAAACCTAACTCTAAATTAAAAAAGGCCCAATACTTAGAATTAAAGAAAAGCCCATCACTGCCATCAAGTTTTTTCTGTTCCAGAGTCCAGACTTCCAGCAATGCATATGATAAGTTTATGGATATGATAAGTTTATGGATAAAAAAAGGCCCAATACTTGAACTATGTTTTTAATTAATGCATATGATAAGTTTATGGATGCATATATAATATTATATATATATATATATATATATATATATATATATATATATATAATTCTTTATATAAACCGATATTCCGATATATCACCGATATATCACCGATATATCACTGATATATCCGATATATCGAATATCGGTCCTTGACCGATATCGAACCGCTAACCGATTTTAACAGCATAGATGACGACGCTCCGCATACCCATTGTGTTCAGGTGTGTGGGGTGGTGAGGTGAGGTGAGTGATGCCATGGTGAGCAAGATAGGAGGCAAGTTTCATATATTCACCACCATTATCGGAGTACATCGTTTTGATTTTTTTGTTAAACCTGTTTTCCACCAAGGCTTTAAATTTGGGAAAGATGGTGGCAGTATCAGATTTGTTTTTCATAGGGTATAGCCAAACATATTTTGTGTAATGATCAACAAAAATTACATAGTATTTGAAGTTATCAACCGAGTGAATAGGAGAGCACCAAACATCACTAAAAATAACTTCAAAAGGAGAAGACGTGGAAAGGGTAGATAAATGAAAGGGGAGTTTATGACTTTTATTCATTAAACAAGCATTACAATGCGAGTCCGGAGTAAAAGAAATTGATAACATAGATAGTAATTGCTTTAAAATAGGTGCGGAAGGGTGTCCAAGACGATGGTGCCAATCAACATTCTTAGTGGTTTGGTAGACTTTAGGTTGGAAAGGAAAAGACTTAGGACATTCGTAGACTCCATCTTTGGTTTGACCTTGGAAGAGGATCATCCCAGTGCTAGGTGCCTTGACATAAAAAGAGGAGGGTGAGAATTCAACATTGACATTGTTATCATGACAGAATTGTCGAACATAGATGATGTTTTTATGCATGGAAGGAACACAAAGAATGTTAGATAGTTTAAAAGAGTGAGAGGGAGCAAGGAGATGAGAAAAACCGGTGTGTGTGATCTGAAGTCCAGATCCGTCGCCAATGACAATTTCATCCGTCACATCGTAAGGTTGGTGTAGCGAGAGATTGGCTAGATCGGTGGTAACGTGGTGACTTGCTCCGCTGTCAAGAAGCCATCCCGGTGTGCCATGCGGAGTAGAGGCATTGTGTGTAGTGGTTGCATGAGCTTGAGGTCGGGTTCGGTTGCCACGTGGTGGGAGAGGAATGCTAGGGTGGAGCTGCTTGAACGCTGGCAATAGGCAGGAACATGACCTCTTTCATTGCACCATTGGCACTTCCCTTCGAATGGTTTGAAGTGCTTAGGTGGGTGGTTAGAGGGGTGTTTGTTGGGGGCGGAGAAGGGTGGATGACGGTTGTTGTTCCATCGGGTGTTGGTAGGGTTTGCCGTGGCCGGAAACTCAACTGGTTTTGTTCGAGCCGCAAGCATAAGCTCTTTGTTGATGAGTTTTTCATTGAGTTCTTCGAAGGAGATCGGAGAGTCACGTGCATGAACCGCATCGATGACCGATTGGTAGCTTTCATCAAGCCCGTCTAGAACACGATCGGTTACATCTTGAGATATGTGGGTGCCCAAGAGTGCCAATTCGTCTACGGTTCGTTTGATTTTGTGCATGAAGTCTTCAATGGAGAGCGATCCTTTAGTGATGTTACGGAGTTGGGATTTTAGTTGCTTGACATGACCATGAGATGGATTGGCGTATGTGTTGGCTAGGATGTCCCAAGCTTCTTTGGTTGTTGTGGCCCTAGTGACAAGAGGGCCGAGAGTAGGCGATAGGGTCCCAACGAGTGCACCAAACAGCAGCTTATCTTGTCGAAACCAAGAGATATAGGTTGGGTTTGGTGAGGTTTTGTCATCCTTGGTTACAGTCTTCGCGGGTGGTGTATGTGATCCGTCCACAAAGTGAAACAGGTCATATCCTATGAGGAGGGCTTCAATCTGAGATTTCCATGTGAGATAGGTTGTTGGCGTAATTTTTTCACGGAATGAACGTTCACGACGACTAGCGGTTTGGTTGGGTCGTTGATGTTTGGGAGGGTATGATGAGAATCCATGGGGATTTTTGACAGCTTAGGGAACGAGAGTGGCTGAGGAAGGTGGGGATCAGTGCTCTGATACCATATAGAGAGATGAATTATGTTGAGAAGAATGAATGTTTCTCATTGATAAAGGAAGTATTTATACAGAGAGATTTACAAAGATAAACCTAATCTAAAGTAACAGCTAGGGAGATAAACAAGGAGATAACAACAACAGATAAGTATGAGATAACTTAGTTATCCTTTTTCAAGCAATACCTCGTATTGCGATACGGGGTCATAAATCCACGAGTGCAAGTATATGCGGCATCACAAAGATAATAATTATCTGCAATTACATCTTAAACATAAGAAATATAGATTACAAATAACATTTTAATGTTAAGAAAAATGATACTTACTTGATGAAGGAAACGGAAATCCCGAAGTTGGGTTAAATGCAACTTCTCTTAAAACTCTAGAATCGTGTGCAATGCCTTCCCATCCGGCCCAAACAAACGTAAATATCATATTAAAGTCGCAAATCGCTAAAACGTTTTGGTAGCATTTCCCTCTTCCTCTTCCTCTATACCTTGCTTGTTGATCACCAGGAACAACTGCATACTGCATGTATCAGCGTTCCATCTAACGCACCTATAGCCCCCTGTGCAAATAATAATAAGAAGAAACTTGTAAAAAAATCAAACGAAAAAAGGTCATGAAATCAATAACATATATAAATCATACCGGAAATATTTCTTTGAGGTGCATAAATCTCTCTGATGTATTGGTGTTCCATCAAATGATGTTGGCCCTACGACCTCTCTCGCGAATTCCATCATTCCTCTCAATACTTCATGAAAACATTTATGGATAGTTCTCGTGGAGTGTTGAAATCTACGTTTAACCATTCTAAAGCGTTCATTGTGAGCAACGATTGTCAAAAACATTGTCATCTTCTCTTCAACGCTTATATGCCTACTTGATTGCAACCAATTTTTTTTGCTTAAAATGGTTGCATAGAATTATAAAGGCATCACGAGATAAACGCATCAATTCATGACATTGCGTATTGGAGCCACTTAATAATTCATGTGTATATGCATGTCCAGTCAAAACTGAAGTGTTATCTCTCACCCGTTCTATTCTTGTTGAAGCTCTCTTTCTTAAATACCAATATATAATAACAACAATCATAATGATTTCGTTTTGATCCATGTACGACCTTGCAAATATAAAACAGAAAAGAACATCATCTTTAGCTTCAAATATATTGTTGGTGCAAGTGTACCCAGCTTTAAATATTGTGATTTTTGGTACACATAAAATCACATCTCCATATTTATTTTGATGATTACAAAACACACCGCATTATTTGTTATCTAATATTTTATCTGAGTGTGCAGATATTTAAATGATCTCGATAAATTTTTATCTGAAGAATCCAAGTCTGAAGAGTTTCGTCATTTTATTTTAAAATGATAAACACCCTAAAATATTTTATCACTTGGATATTTCGTATCTATATAAATATATTTGAATCAAATATATATATAATATTTTTTATATAAATCGCATGATATATATATATATGTTATTTTATTAAAATCAAATCTACTGCTACTGTTCATCATTAATTGCAAAGAGTCTCAGCCGAAAGTAACCCTGCGTTGCCATGCTCTCATTGGACAAAATTTCAGGCGGTATACCGCCAAGGTCCACGCGGTATACCGCGATACTATTCACCCATCAGTTCTTCTGCATATGAAGCTTCTCTTGTCAGGAACTCTGTCAGGCGGTATACCGCCGTGTGCAACGCGGTATACCGCGGGTACAAGTACCGTTTGTTTTTTGCAGGGTTGACCTTCTCCTTGCAGTGTACTTTTTTCTGACGCAGGTATACCGCGATGGATTGCCGGTATACCGCGAAAGCTTCTGCCCTGTTGCTCATCCAGTATAAATATCATGCAACCACCAGCCTTCAATGCCACACCAACTTCAGCAATAAATTCTCCCTCAGCATTTGATTATTATTCTGCTGCCTTCTTATTCACACTAAATCACTTAAACTGATAAAATTAATTTTTGAGTAAGAAATCTTGAGTTGATAGCAGATTAAAATCTCTCGATTAGTTGAATCAGCAACACAACTCAAGTGATCAAACTCTCTAAAAATATCCAAGTGATAAACCTTATTCAAGAGTGATTATTCATATTAAAATTATACCCTCTTGTAAGTGTTTGAATAAGAGTGAGTGATCCACATTAATCTCTCAAAGTAGAGTGATTCGCGTTTATTGTATTAAGGTTTGTGTCTCTACCGTAAAGAACACGTTTCGTATTGGATCTCCGAGAAGTGTTATTTTCTCGAGGTGGACTAGCCAACTTTGTGTTTGGTGAACCACTTTAAAAATATCGTTGTCAAGTATTCTCTTTCCCTTATCTATTTACATTTCCGCTGTGCATTTAAATTATATCTGTTTATATAATTGTTGTATATTTATTTGTTTATTCTCTGCTTTATTTTTACTGTATTGTTTGTACTGTATTTTTTTGTAAAAGAATTTTTTTTTTTGAAAGTAAAAGATTTAAATACAACCTTCCCCCCCCTAGGTTGTCCAACATTTGGTATCAGAGCAGGTCTTTCAAAAATATTCTGCATAAATTTCTCTTATTCTTCTAAATGGCTCAACAAACTAATATCGTGTTTTCAAAACCTCCTTTGATAGATACTGAAAAGTTTGGCATTTGGGCCGAGCTATTTGAATGTCACGTGCGTGGCAAAAATCAAAAGATTTGGAATATTATAGAAAAAGGGAATTTTAAACCCACCATTGTGAAAGATGATGTTTATATTGATAAACCTATAGATGAATGGACTACTTCTGATGAAACTCATTTTTGTTTAAACTTTGAAGCTAAGAATATATTATATGCTGCTTTAACAACTGATGAAATTGAAAGAGTATATACATATAAAACTGCAAATCAAATATGGGAAAGTTTAAATAATACTCATCGTGGAAACACGGAAGTTAAATCTAGTAAAGTAAATATTTTAGTTCACGATTATGAACTGTTCGAAATGAAACAAGATGAGTCAATTGACTCAATGTTTAAAAGATTTAACCTTATTGTGACTACTTTGAAAGGTTTGGATCGCACTTATCCTAACGAGGACTATATAAGGAAAATCCTACGAGCCCTTCCTTCGGAGTGGATGCAAAAGATAACATCTTTAGAAGACTCCCGTGACCTTTCCATAATGAAGATAGATGACTTGATCGGTAATCTTAAAGTGCATGAAATTGCACTTAAAAGAAACAAAGATCGGGAGCAAGTTAAAAAGAAGTCAATCGCTCTCAATGTCTCAACACCAAAAGTTGAGAAGAAAAAGGAGAAAGCTAGCTCCTCGAAAGATCCATCCGAAACTCTCGATGAAGTCGCCATGTTGGTAAGAAACTTTTCCAAATTTCTTAATAATAATAATAAATTTTCTAACAATGGCAGATTTCAAAGAAACGGTAACTACCGTCGTGGTGGTGAAAATCGAAGTCGTAAGTTCCATAAACGAGACGAAAAAGTTAAGAAAAATGGCGACTCGAGTGAAGACGATAAAGCTAAGCCAAAGAGAGGCTTTTGCTACTCATGTGGTGACAAAGACCACTACGCCAATGAATGTCCGAAAAAGAACAAGTTCCAAAAGAAGAAGGAGAAAGCCTTCATTGGAGGCGCGTGGAGCGAGAGTGAAGAAGAAGATGACTATCAAGCCATTTGTCTTATGGCCGAAAGCGACGACGAGGTAAAATCTTCTTACTCGGATTACGATAGTGATTATGAAAGTGATAATGAAAATAATCTTGAAGAATTATATGAATCTTTTCATAAAATGGCCGCTCTTGCAAATCGTTACCAAGATGAGAATGCTATGTTAAAAGAAACTGTAAATGCATGTAAAAAGGAAATAAAAAATGTTAAACAAAAATCTGAAAATGATATGGATATAATTGCTAAATTAGAAACTAAATTAGGAGAAAAAGATTTTTGTAAATCTTGTGATGCTTTAAATAAAGAAATTGCATGCTTAAATAAAAAATCACATGAAAATATTATTTGTACAAAATGTGATATTCTTGAGAATGAGATTACATGTTTAAAGGCTAAATGTGCTTCATATGAAAAAGATAACATGTTAGCTAAAGCCTTTGAAAGTAGTAATAAAAAGGTACTTAACATGCTTAATATGCCTAACCGTATAAAATGTAGAAAAGGCATTGGTTCCAATACTTGTGTTGATAAATGTTCATGTAAACCCATCAAAAGATTTTATGAATCACCTAAAGTAAATACAAGAAATCAATATGTGCAAAAACCTCCGTATGTGCATAAAATAAATAATGTAAATTATAATACGAGAAAACCGTATGCTCGCATGTACCATGACAAATATTCTAAACCTAATAATAATGCGAATGTAAATGCTTGTTTTTATGTGTATGATAAATATAATCGCAAAATTAAAATGGTAAATAAATGGATTCCAAAAGGAATGTTTAGTAATGATAATCCCGGTGGTATGCGTTTATGGTTTTAAATGTGTTATGTATATATGTTATATATATATATATAGTTTAAATATAATTTGTTGTATATATTATATATATAAGTAATATATATTACTATGTACTGTTTGTTGATATATATATATACGTATTACATATATATATATTTATGGTGTTTGTTTAATATGTTATATATATATATTTGTGTTTAATGTATTATATATTAAAGTTGTTTAATATATTATATATTTTTTGTCTTACTTGATATGTGTTATATATATATATTAATATGGTTTGATGTATTATATATTGTGTAATGTATTATATATATATATATTCTGTTTGACTTTATATATATGCATGTTGGTTGTCTTGGAACTAATTATCAAGGACCCACGAGAAATGGGGACCATAAAAGTTACAACTTCATTATTGTAGATTGACCTCGATATGGACTGGATACTCGATAGTGGGTGCACGCGTCACATGACCGGAAACAATAATCTCTTTTCATCATATAAGTCATGTGATGGTGGTCAGGTAATTTTTGGAGGAAACTCCAAAGGAAATATAATTGGTAGAGGTACAGTCTCTTGCAACAATGTTCAATTTCTTAATGTTAATCATGTTGATAATTTACATTTTAATTTGTTAAGTGTTCGCCAATTGTGTAAAAATAATACAACTGTTGTCTTCGAAGAAGATTCTTGTAAAATCATAAAAAATGGCAAAGTTCTTTTAAATGGTTTTGTAAAAGGAAATTTATATATTTGTAAAACTGTTGTATCTGAAAATGTATGCTTATCTTCTATTAATGATGTTTCTACTTTATGGCATAGGCGTTTAGGTCACGCTAATCTAAGATTAATGCAAAACTTAAAAAATAAGGAGCTTGTGAGTGACCTGCCAAAATTAAAGTTTGATAATCATTTTTGTGATGCTTGTCGTGTCGGCAAACAACATCACGTTTCTCATAAATCAAAAAATGTTATTTCTACTCAAAGAGTTTTAGAACTTTTACATATGGATCTTTTTGGCCCGATGGCTATTCAAAGTTTTGGAGGAAATTTTTATACTTTGGTTATTGTGGATGATTATTCCCGTTATACTTGGACTTTATTTTTGAGACATAAAAATGAGGCTTTTGAAAAGTTTAAAATTTTGGGAAAACGAATTCAAAACCAACAAGGTTGTACGATTGTTTCCATACGTACGGACCATGGACGAGAATTCGATAATGATGTACAATTTGGTGCCTTTTGTGATAAACATGGTATAACTCATAACTTTTCGGCTCCTCGAACTCCTCAGTCAAACGGGGTTGTTGAAAGGAAAAATCGAACGTTGCAAGAAATGAGTAGAACTATGCTAAACGAACATCAAGTTCCCCAAAAGTTTTGGTGTGATGCCGTTGCTACCGCGACCTATGTGCTTAACCGTGTCCTAATTAGAGGTATCCTAAATAAGACACCCTATGAACTTTACCGAGGTAGAAAACCTTCCCTAGCTCACCTAAAAGTTTTTGGTTGTAAATGTTTCATTTTAAACACCAAATCCTACTTAACCAAATTTGACCCTAAAGCCTATGAAGGAGTGTTCCTAGGTTACTCTTGGAATAGCAAAGCCTATAGAATCCTAAATAAGGAGACCATGGTAGTAGAAGAATCCTTAAATGTTAGCTTTGACGAGAGTCCTCCCAAACCTAGTGCACCCTTAGCAAATGACAATATCCGTGAAGGAGACGTCTTAGCACAACAACTTAGCAACTTGGATTTAAGTACCCAACCTTCCACAAATAATATTGAATCTAGTGATGCCCCTCCGTGCTTTATTCCACAAGGTATAGATGATCCTAACCTTAGAACCGCTCGAGGCCATCCCGTAGATCAAATTATAGGTGACCTAAACCAAAGGACAACTAGATCACAAATCCATACCCATTGTGCTTTCCATGCCTTTATCTCAACCATAGAACCTAAAACCATAGATGAAGCTTTAGGTGATGAGGATTGGATTATGGCCATGCAAGAAGAGTTAAACCAATTTTCTAGGAATGATGTGTGGGACTTAGTGCCTAGCCCTAGTAGTCAAACCATTATTGGCACAAGATGGGTCTTCCGAAATAAGGTAGACGAGAACGGTGGAGTCACACGAAACAAGGCACGTTTAGTTGCCAAGGGGTACAGTCAACAAGAAGGTATAGATTATGACGAAACCTTTGCACCGGTTGCAAGGTTGGAGTCTATTCGAATGCTTCTCGCTTTTGCAAATGCTAAAGATTTTAAGTTATTTCAAATGGATGTTAAAAGTGCTTTCTTAAATGGTATTATAAATGAGGAGGTATACGTTTCTCAACCTCCCGGTTTTGAAAGTTTTGAAAACCCGACACATGTTTATAAATTAAAAAAGGCGCTTTATGGTTTAAAGCAGGCTCCGCGTGCTTGGTATGATAGATTAAAAACCTTTTTAATTTCTAGTGGTTATATTATGGGTAAAATTGATAATACTTTATTTGTGAAATATGTTCAAAATGATATTGTGGTTGTGCAAGTATATGTTGATGATATTATTTTTGGTTCCACTAATGAAAAATTGTGTAATGAATTTTCTGCGAAAATGACTAGCGAATTTGAAATGAGCATGATGGGAGAATTAAAATTCTTCTTAGGATTGCAAATAAAACAATGTGAAACTGGTATTTTTATTAGTCAATCTAAATATTGTAAAGATATGTTGAAAAAGTTTAACTTTGAAAATGTCAAACCCGTTGAAACTCCAATGACCACAAATTTGCAATTATCTCGTGACGAGGAGGGAAACGATTTTAATGAAAAGATTTATCGTGGTATGATTGGTAGCTTGTTATATTTAACTGCTAGTAGACCTGATATTATGTTTAGTGTATGTTTATGTGCTCGCTTTCAATCTTCACCTAAACAATCTCACTATGAAGCTGTCAAGCGTATTTTTCGATATTTACGAGGTACTACTAATCTTGGCTTATGGTACGCAAAGAAACCCGAGTTAGAAGTAACATGTTTCGCCGATTCCGATCTTGGTGGATCTATTGTTGACCGAAAAAGTACTAGTGGGGTATGTGCCTTTATAGGTCTCTCACTTGTATCTTGGTTCTCTAAGAAACAACAATCCGTAGCTCTGTCTACCACCGAAGCGGAATATGTAGCCGCCGCAAGAGCATGTGCTCAAGTCCTATGGATGAAACACACACTTACCGATTTTGAGGTACACCTAACCAAAATTCCAATTATGTGTGATAACTCAAGTGCCATAAACTTAAGTAAAAATCCCGTTTTACACTCTCGTACCAAACATATTGAATTGAGACATCACTTTTTACGAGATAATGTTCAAAAAGGCAAAATCGTGCTTGAAAAGGTTGATTCGGAAGATAATTTGGCCAATATTTTTACAAAAGCTCTTAACAAAAAAGCCTTCTTTAAATTAAGACTTGGTTTAGGCATGCTTGAGTATAACCCTTGATAAATACTAACTCTCAAATATTTCATATTTTGAGGGGGAGCATCTTTCGAGGGGGAGCATAGCGTCTTTCCTAACCCTTTTTGCTTCGACAAAAGGGGGAGAGAAACCGAGTATGCTCTCGTGTTTAGCGTTGTGTTTGTCATCATCAAAAAGGGGGAGATTGTTGGTGCAAGTGTACCCAGCTTTAAATATTGTGATTTTTGGTACACATAAAATCACATCTCCATATTTATTTTGATGATTACAAAACACACCGCATTATTTGTTATCTAATATTTTATCTGAGTGTGCAGATATTTAAATGATCTCGATAAATTTTTATCTGAAGAATCCAAGTCTGAAGAGTTTCGTCATTTTATTTTAAAATGATAAACACCCTAAAATATTTTATCACTTGGATATTTCGTATCTATATAAATATATTTGAATCAAATATATATATAATATTTTTTATATAAATCGCATGATATATATATATATATGTTATTTTATTAAAATCAAATCTACTGCTACTGTTCATCATTAATTGCAAAGAGTCTCAGCCGAAAGTAACCCTGCGTTGCCATGCTCTCATTGGACAAAATTTCAGGCGGTATACCGCCAAGGTCCACGCGGTATACCGCGATACTATTCACCCATCAGTTCTTCTGCATATGAAGCTTCTCTTGTCAGGAACTCTGTCAGGCGGTATACCGCCGTGTGCAACGCGGTATACCGCGGGTACAAGTACCGTTTGTTTTTTGCAGGGTTGACCTTCTCCTTGCAGTGTACTTTTTTCTGACGCAGGTATACCGCGATGGATTGCCGGTATACCGCGAAAGCTTCTGCCCTGTTGCTCATCCAGTATAAATATCATGCAACCACCAGCCTTCAATGCCACACCAACTTCAGCAATAAATTCTCCCTCAGCATTTGATTATTATTCTGCTGCCTTCTTATTCACACTAAATCACTTAAACTGATAAAATTAATTTTTGAGTAAGAAATCTTGAGTTGATAGCAGATTAAAATCTCTCGATTAGTTGAATCAGCAACACAACTCAAGTGATCAAACTCTCTAAAAATATCCAAGTGATAAACCTTATTCAAGAGTGATTATTCATATTAAAATTATACCCTCTTGTAAGTGTTTGAATAAGAGTGAGTGATCCACATTAATCTCTCAAAGTAGAGTGATTCGCGTTTATTGTATTAAGGTTTGTGTCTCTACCGTAAAGAACACGTTTCGTATTGGATCTCCGAGAAGTGTTATTTTCTCGAGGTGGACTAGCCAACTTTGTGTTTGGTGAACCACTTTAAAAATATCGTTGTCAAGTATTCTCTTTCCCTTATCTATTTACATTTCCGCTGTGCATTTAAATTATATCTGTTTATATAATTGTTGTATATTTATTTGTTTATTCTCTGCTTTATTTTTACTGTATTGTTTGTACTGTATTTTTTTGTAAAAGAATTTTTTTTTTGAAAGTAAAAGATTTAAATACAACCTTCCCCCCCCTAGGTTGTCCAACATATATCATACATGTAACATCAAGTTTAAACAACCATTTCAAAAATATTATAAACATCAACTTAAAACACACATCCCACGAAATTGAAATGACTATTTATTCATGTGAAATCAAACATATTATCATCCAAAGAAAAACATCCTATAAAAGATAATCTAAAAACATTGTCCAAAACAAAACAAAACATCACTTCTAACTAAAATAAACCAAGTTTACCACCTGTAAATCTGACCCACCATCGAACAGTTGAATACAAAGTTCAGGATAGGGAAGAGGTACAGTCCGTAATTTCTCAACAAATTTGTTTTGTTGTTTATAAAAATTTTATAAGTATATATTTATATAAGAATTAAGAATATCCAAAGTAGAAAAAGATAAATATGACCTTCATTTCCATCTGCCATTGCTCTTCTGACAAATTAAACATGTTGGTTGATGCATCATAAACGTTACCCGTTTTGTTTCTTAACTTTGCCCATGCGCCATATTTTCCTTTGAGATAATCATAATGGTTTTTCATTTGCCGTTGTTCAACAATAAAATTATGGTTTTTTGTAGCGTTTCTGCTACATTCTTCCAAGACACAGCCTTAAGGCTACCCCCTTCTCGTCCATTTATGGAGATCTCATGTAGACAAGCTTCGATAAATGTTTTAACCACGTTTTCTTTTTTCCAGTTAACTCTAGGCTTTTTCGATTGGGAAGATTCACCAATGTTTGCCATATCTAGAAAAATTAAGCAACATATCATGATGGGGAAAACTATTATTAATTTGTCAAATAATTATAATGGTAAAAGTTCAAATATATAGAAGTAGAATTTTCTTTTCTGTTAGCACTATCATTCACCAACATATTTATCAAAATGCAAAAAAGAATACTTATGTTTGTAGAAAGTAGCCAAAATGATTACATTAACACTCTACTGTTAATTGCCAATTACATAAGTTCCAACCTTTTTTACATAAGAAAGGGGATGATGGTATTTTCAATAAACAAAATAAAAACATAATATGGATGATAACAAACAGAAACAAGGAAGAAGCCAAGCATCTTTTCAAGACCAACCCATGGTGGATCTCTGCTTCTATATGTAAAAAGACAATACTTATGTTGGTTGTGTTTGCTTTTATACATGTTTCAATAAACAGAATATTGCAACTTTCTTGACATGTCTTCAAGTGAAACTCAAATTCTCCCAAAAATTCTGCACTACATAATCCATACGAATAGAGTTTAGAAGGAAGTCATTGGAGGGGATGATTGCAGTGGTGCCACTAACTGAGCCACACAATGGTGAAGCTTAAACCAACCTTCCATTCTAGACCAGGTTGTTATCAAGAAAGCCGCATATTTAACAAATTGATCCAAGGTGAAATCACCGTCTTTGCAATCATACATAGATAGAAGCAGAAAAGATAAGAGAAAACCTTGGGTTGCAAAAATGATAAGAGACATATATAATTATATATAGAGCATCAAATTAAGGATTAACAATTGGCACCCAAAAACACAAAAATCCCAATGGTGCGTTGGCCATTCGTGGTCATACCCAATGTATTGGTGAAAGAAAACCATGGAAACAAAAAGAACGGTCAAAATAAACTTTCACTTTGGAACGAAGACACCCCAAATGAAAACTGGATATGGATTTCATGTTTATAAAACCCTAAAAATTCCATCCAATAGATTGTTCGGCTTCAATTCCAAACACCTTTCACACAAATTCAATCAATAGAGCAAAATACATGTTTCTACATGTGTATCGTTGAAGTAGATAAATAAATTTGTACCTGAAATTGACAAAATCCGAGCGACAGCTACAAAAGATGAAGAAGTCTGAAGGTTTGAAGTCGATTACTGTAGGCAGAAAATAGAGAACGATTACTTCACTTTGTTGGAATGCGATGACCAGTTGATGTGGAGAAGATGATAGAAATAGGGAAGGAAGAGGATAAAATCGAAAAAAATCACGGGGAAGATGCTCTGAATACGGTAAGCGTGGGTTTTGTTGCTGATCGAGGAATCACTGGAAAGAGGCACGGTCAGACATACTTCCTGAAAAAATGGATAAGTAAACAACCTATCTCTTAATAGGGTAAGAGCTCTTAATTGGGTAAGAGCTAATAAGTGACAAGTAAACAGCCCCTTAGCTCTTTTTCTCATATGATTCTTTATCTAGAGAGAGAGAGAGAGAGAGAGAGAGAGGGGGTCAAACGGGAACAATAACTATTTAAAAGAACCTGAGAAAGAACAAAATCATTAGTGATTTTACATTAACTCCCAAAAAACCACGCGGACCTCAAGCCGCAACAAAAGTCCTTTTTCATGCATTAATGGAAAATCACTAATGATTTTGTTCGTTCTCGCGTTCTTTTAAATAAGTATTGTTCTGGTTTGAACCCGTCTCTCTCTCTCTCTCTCTCTCTCTCTATATATATATATATATATATATATCGGACTGAGCCGATGATGACTGTCCTTGAAACTGCTAAAATACTATAAATTTTTGTCCTCGAACCCGACCCAAAAAAAGGGTTTTTGGTTTTGGTTTTTTCTGCCATCCCTACTTATCTGATGCCACGAAAGTCGATTACCCAAAAAAAGGTTTTGTTTTTTTCTGCTAAAATATCGAGACTACCATTAATACAATTTTGAAGGGAACAGGTGAATATTGCATACCCCAGTGGCACTGTGTTTGTGAGGCTAGGTTTGTCATTTTACCACAAGTTGATCCAAGCTTATACGTTATCGTAACTTGAGAATCAATATTTTATTAGCTTTGGCAAAAGATGATATACATTTACAAATAACTAAGGATTCGAACTGAATAAGAGAGAGCGAAAGACTTTCCACGTAAGAGCTCTTCAAACCTTGTCCCTATCGAAGCTGGGTCTATCAGTGCAAGTAGTCAGCTGAACACCGTGATTGATGAGTGGGTACGTGGGTTAGGTGCACCGCTCGCGCCAGTGGGGAGTAATGGACACTAATTATATGGGCTGGACCATGGCTGAGCTTGGGACAATAAAACGAGCTTTTGCGGATGGAATTTTAACCGGGCCTTGAAAATGATGTGCTTCTGATCGGGCTTGGTCCTAGACTTGAGTTTGGCCTTTTTGTACATCTTTACGTATATAATATATATAATAATGAGTTTCAAATGTATGGGTCAAGTGAAACACCCTAAAAACAGAGTCAATTTAAACCTTAAATTTTACCACAAGTTATGATCAAAAACTTTCAAACTTATATAACCTGAGGATCAAATGTAAGGTTTCTATATACAAACGACATTCCTTAAATAACTAATTAATCTAATCATAACATAAAATCAGATTAATCCAGTTATCTAAACAACCGTCCCAAAAGCATCAAAGAATATCTAGATCCTCCGGTATCTCTAAGTCTGAATCTTTCCAAAAGTTCTCTTCTCTCATTCCCGCTACTTCCCGGAGCTTGTACCTGGTAAGAAGATTCAACTTGAAACATTAGGCTTTCGCCTAGTGAGAATACTCAAATCAAAATAAAATTTAATAATTAAAACATGAACAGATAACTCAAACCTGTTCTCACCCATCTTACCGTACGACAACTCCTTTCCAAATCGGGGAATCTACCCCACTCCCATTCCTACGACTATCTCATCTAATCGTAACAACAAATTAAGAGTTAACTATGAATCATCCCAGATTCACAGTCAATATTCACACACAAGAAATTACAAGTCAAAACCTGCCTATTTCTTAATCAGGAAGTAGAGATTACAAATTACTTTATGCCTATCTCCAATCTTTCTCTCATCACAGGGAAATCTCTGATCTTCCCTAAAACAATGGAAATCTCTGATCTTCCATAATCGAAATGGGAATTACAAATCAAAGTCTGCCTATTCCACATTCCACCTCAGAATCAATGATCCCAATGGGATTATAATATCGCGATACTCAATCGAGACTCATGATTCAAGGTATACCCAATTACTAAAATTACACCCCTTTGGTCTATGGCGAGTAATCGGTTCCCATCATACCATACCCAAGTGCCCTCGGTGACCGGATGCCTATTTTAGTAAAAGCACATAATCACATAATATAATATATGTAATAATCGATACTACTATATGCGTCCGGCATACAATATATATCATTTCTCCGAACATATTCTATATACAAAAATAAAGAATATTAATAACTCCTCATCTCAATCTCTTTATTATCCCTTCTCTTTAACTTAGCACGGAAGTTAATATCTCAATTGCTAATCTACATATTGTACTCATAAGTAGATCTTAATAATTTATCTCAATAAAGCTTCAAATCGTATTCAGAATTCATAATCATATCACAGATTGCATATAGCAAATAATCATGCTTGGCATACAAGAATAATGATAATTACTAGTT
Source organism: Saussurea involucrata (assembly GCA_033807775.1). Lineage (NCBI taxonomy): Eukaryota > Viridiplantae > Streptophyta > Magnoliopsida > Asterales > Asteraceae > Saussurea > Saussurea involucrata. The sequence continues at coordinate 2,800,742 of CM066325.1, forward strand.
TATCAACTTCATAGCTAGCTCATCTTAGAAATTTAGCATGGAATCAACATAACACAACTTTTAATCGCCTTCTAGGATTATCTCGGATTTAATCAAGTCCATATATAACATATTCATGCATACATATAAAACATCTAATTCAATATTAATTACTGAATTTTAAAGAGAGTTGAATAAACTCACCTGATATGAAATCGCACTTTCTTTTAATCCTTTTTAAACTTGTAAGGGCTCCTTTCTTCACTACCACAGCTTACTGTATTATTCAATTACATATACTGATATTAATTTCCAAAACAGAACCCTCTACAACTGAGAATCCTTAATTTCTAAAAATTACATCTCAAGTCGCAACCGACTGAAGTCGCAACCACCTATTGCGATTCCAGATCCAAATCGCAACCCACTGTTGCGATCTCAACTCTAAATCGCAACTCCCCATTGCGATTCCACCCCAAGTCGCAGTCCACTGTTGCGACTACAGTACCAAGTCGCAGTCAACTGTTGCGACTCCAACTCCAAGTCGCAACGGTCTACTGCGACTCCACTACCAAGTCGCAACTGCCCATTGCGACAATCATGAATGTCGCAACTCAAGGTTGCGACTTCGATGATAATCATCCAAGTCTTAGTCCTCTAATTTCATTCTTAAACCCAGATTTTGTACTTTTACTCTATGCATGTTTCTGAAAATGTGCAGATACGTTTAAGGGTATAAACTACACCTACTCATGTATTCAAACTTCCCAAAACATCTATATTTCATAACAACCCATTTCTTAAACTTATCTAACAATTTATAAACATGATAGTTACGAATAGTTTACCTTGGATTTCTTCAAGATTAATCACTTAAAAATCAGTTAACTGCAGGTGTTCTTCTTCTTCTCTTTCTCTTTTCTCGATTTCTCTATCTCAAACTCTCGTCTCTTTTTCTTCTCAAACAACCGAATACACACCTAATATCTCAAATACTCACACTTAGTCTTAGTGACTTAATTAAATGACACCTCCTCCTTCAATTGCATGAGTCATAGGCATGTTACCAACTAAACCTCCAACTTTAAGAGAAAGACACTTCAAACCCTCAAACTTTAAAGGAATAACATAACACACCTCATACATAAATAAAACTCATAATAACCCTTAAGTTAATATTCTCAAAAGAAATCCTTAAACTTTCAACAATTGTATTTTAACCCTATTTGAATTATAATACTCTATATAATTCAAGGTTACTCCAAATACAAATACATTTTAAATCTTATTAAAATAATAATATCCAAATTTGGGATGTTACAATACTCCCCAACTTGAAAATGATTTCGTCCCCGAAATCAAAGTCAGGTAAACAAATGAGGATATCTATCCCTCATACTCTCTTCCGACTCTAAAGTTACATTAGTACCTCTATGATGTTTCCACTGCACTTTCAACATAGCTACCTCTTTACCACTACGTAGCTTTCTAACCGATCTTTCCAAAATTGCTTCTGGTTCTTCTACACAGCGACTCTTTTCATCTATTCTCACATCGGTGAGTGGAATCACACCTTCCTCTTCGTCCAAACACTTCCGAAGATAACATACGTGGAAAGTATTATGAACCCCTTCCAACTCTGGTGGAAGATCTAACTTGTAAGCTTGTAACCCAATTTTCTCAATAATGGTGAAAGGTCCTAGAAAACGAGGACTCAACTTCCCACGTTTTCCAAACCTTATTACACCTTTCCACGGGGATACTTTAAGCATCACGCGCTCCCCAACTTGAAATTCCTTTGGTCTCCGCTTCGGATCAGCATAACTTTTCTGTCTATCTTGGGCTGCTTTCATATGCTGCCGAATCTCCTTTACTTTATCCGCTGTTTGCTGTACCAACTCTGGACCAGCAAACTGTTTCTCCCCGGCTTCTAACCAACATACCGGAGTTCTACATTTTCGACCATACAACGCTTCGAAAGGTGCTCTCCCGATACTCGAATGATAACTATTGTTATATGCAAATTCTACTAACGGTAGATGCGTATCCCAGTTACCACCAAAATCTAAAACACAACACCTGGGCATATCTTCCAAAGTTTGAATAGTCCGCTCACTCTGCCCATCGGTCTGTGGATGAAAAGCAGTACTCAGATTAACTTTAGTACCCAATTCTTCTTGCAGTGATCGCCAAAACCTTGAAGTAAACCGACTATCACGATCTGACACTATTGACACCGGTATACCATGCCTTGACACCACTTCATCAATGTACAACTTTGCCAATTTCTCAATTGGTGATGCCTCTTTCATTGCTAGAAAATGAGCACTCTTAGTTAATCTATCCACGATTACCCATATTGTGTCGTTACCTTTTTGCGTCTTTGGTAACTTCGTCACAAAGTCCATGGTAATTTTCTCCCACTTCCATTCCGGAATTTCCAAGGATTGGAAACTTCCGTAAGGTTTCTGATGTTCAGCTTTCACCAACGAACACGTTGTACACAATTCTACTTTTCGAGCCACATCTACTTTCATCGCTGGCCACCAATAATGCAATTTCAGATCTCGATACATCTTCGTACTCCCAGGATGTATGGAATACTTAGATCTATGAGCGTCTTCGAGAATCAACTCTCGATTTCCTCCAATTTTAGGCACCCAAACTCTTCCTTGAAATAACTTAATCCCACGACCATCTTCAGTCAACTGAAGATGTTGCTTAGCCATCACTTCTTCTTTCAAGTTTTCTTCTCGCAGGGCCTCCACCTGTGCTTCTTTTATCTTTTCCACCAAACTTGACGTCACATCGATTCTAACACTTATTGATTTCAAACACCCACCATATTCTTTTCTACTTAAGGCATCAGCTACGACATTTGCTTTACCAGGATGGTAATGCAATTCGCAATCATAATCCTTAAGTAACTCTAACCATCTTCGTTGTCTCATGTTTAACTCTTTCTGATCAAAAACATGTTGCAAACTCTTGTGATCAGTATAAAGAGTACACTTCGTCCCATACAAATAGTGTCGCCACAGCTTCAAAGCGAACACCACCGCTGCTAACTCTAAATCATGGGTAGGATAATTCTTTTCATGCTCTTTAAGCTGTCTTGAAGCATATGCGATCACTTTGCCCCTTTGCATCAGCACACATCCTAAACCCATCTTTGAAGCATCACTATACACAACAAAATCTTCCGTCCCTTCTGGTAGGGCAAGAATAGGTGCTTCACACAATTTTTGACGTAAAGTTCTGAAAGCTGTTTCCTGTTTCTCCGTCCAAACAAACTTCTCATTATTTCTAGTCAATAAGGTCAAAGCCGACGCAATCTTCGAAAAATCCTTTATGAATCTTCTATAATATCCTGCTAATCCCAAGAAACTTCTTATTTCAGATGCACTTTTAGGTGTCTCCCAATTTGTCATCGCTTCAATCTTTTATGGATCTACTTTAACTCCCTCAGAAGTAATCACATGACCTAGAAACTGCACTTCCTTCAACCAAAATTCACACTTCGAAAACTTTGCGTATAGTTTCTCCTTTCTTAAAACTTCTAAGACTTCACGAAGATGTTGCTCATGATCTTCTTCAGTCTTTGAATAAATAAGTATGCCATCAATAAACACAATGACGAACTTATCCAAAAATGGTCGACACACCCTGTTCATCAGATCCATAAATACAGCAGGAGCATTTGTCAACCCAAATGGCATTACAAGGAACTCATAATGCCCATATCTTGTTCTAAACGCTGTTTTCGAACCATACTCATCTCTTACTCGTACTTGATGATATCCCGATCTTAAATCTATCTTTGAAAAGCATCCCGCACCTTGGAGTTGATCAAATAAATCATCTATCCTCGGAAGCGGATACTTGTTCTTAATGGTTACCTTATTCAACTCTCGGTAATCAATACACATTCTCATGGTACCATCCTTCTTCTTAACAAATAAAACTGGGGCTCCCCAAGGCGAGGAACTCGGTCTTACGAAACCTTTATCTAATAATTCCTGAAGCTGAGTCATCATCTCTTTCATCTCAGCAGGTGCTAAACGATAAGGTGCTCGTGCAATCGGTGCCGATCCAGGAATAATATCGATACGAAACTCCACCTGTCTTTCAACTGGTAAACCTGGAAGATCATCCGGGAATACATCCGGAAACTCACGCACCACGTTGATATCTTGAACATTTTTCTTTTCCAACTTTGTATCAATTACATAAGCTAAATACGACCAACACCCTTTTGATAAGCATTTACGCGCCTTCATCATCGATATCAAAGGAATATCTCCTTCCTGCTTCTCTCCAAATACGAATACATCGTCTTTCTCGCCCATTGGAATTCGGATCAGCTTCTTTGCGCACATAATTTCTGCCTGGTTGTTGCTCAACCAGTCCATCCCTACTACAATATCAAAACTCCCAATTTCCATTAACAACAAGTTAATCGGAAATTCTGTTCCCTCTATCATAATCTTACAATCGGTCAAGCTCTCCTTAACCAAAGACTGAACTCCATTAGCTATTTCGACTACTAAGGCATCTCCTAGAGTAGTAACATGCATAGCTAACTTATGTTGGAACAACTTGGATACAAAAGAATAATTTGCGCCACTATCAAACAACACACGTGCAGGAATAGAGTTTATAAGAAATGTACCCGAGACCACGTCTTTTGATCCTTTCGCTTCATCAGCAGTCATTTGGAATGCACGACCGGTTGGTTTGGGAATGACTAACTTTCTTCCCTGATCTCCTCCTCTCTTCAACTTCGGACAATCTTTCCGAAAATGACCCGGTTGCTGGCATTCAAAACAAACTGACCCTGGCACTGTACAATTTGACGCCATATGTCCCATCTTCCCACACTTGAAACATTGATTTCCGACCACTCGGCATTGACCAAAATGTTTACTTTTGCATTTTGAACACCAACTCGGTTCCCTACGGAAATCATTACGAATGTTCTTTCCAAATAACCTTAGTTTCTGAGAAGGTTCTGAACGACCCTCCCATTTTCTCTTTTCTCCAACTTGCGCTTTCTCCTCCTTGTCTTTCACATACATCTCTTCTATCACCTTTGCTTCCTCAATTGTCTCCCTCAGAGTAGCAGATTTCGAACTGCGAACCCTTGTCATCATATCAGCCGGTAGACCTTTCAGATAATACTTAATCTTATCTTTCTCCGTTGAAGCCACGTGCCCCACAAGATTTAGTTTTTCCATAAAGACTTCGGTATATTTTCTCACTGACATATTACCTTTCTTAATATTTCTGAATTCTTCTTCAATTCGGTCCATCTCGAGTTCGTTACAGTATTCTTCTAAAATCTTTGCTTTAAACTGATTCCAAGTTACGGAGTTCAAAGCTGCTTCCGTCACAGTTGATGACAACACATTCCACCACTGCAACGCTTTGCCGCGCAACATTTGCGACCCAAATCTAACCTTAGATCGTTCATCATTACATTCACAAGCTCGAAAAGCTTGCTCGATCTCTCTTATCCAATTCATACAAACCACTGGATTGTCATCTCCCTTGAATTCTGGCGGTTTACAACTTAGAAACGTTTTGTAGGAACAATTTCTTTCAACCCTCCTTTCTGCCTCCGCTCCTGAATTTACATTCGGATTTATTACGTTAGTATCAACCATTGTTCTCCTTGGTTCCACATTTCGATCATTGAACATCTTTGTAAACATCTCTGACTGTCTCCCCATCATGGTATTCATCATCTCTGCTTGCCTCTCCATTGATGCATTCATCAATCGAGTCACATTATCCATTATTCGCCCTTCCATACCTGAATCTGATGATGTTTGATCAGCCGTACTGGTACCTCCTGGATGTACTCGACTTCGCATTCCTCCTAAGGAAAGAAAATCTGTTGGCGTATCAGGAACTCCGCCTACTCCAATTTGTCTTTCTCCATTATCGTCTAACCAATTCCTATTCATCGAAGAATTTGGAGACCTCGGGGGCGTATTTACCATTGTTTTGATATAAGCACCAAAGAATACTCATCAGTTAATGGTTATACAACTAAACATACAATACATACTTTACCGCTAATCAGTCACTGTAACAATTTAGAAACAAGTATGCTTGTGTAATAATATATTCATAATGACAGTAGCTAATTGAAATTGCGAACATATCATACATGAGAATTCTCATTACCATTGTTACAGTACCAACTTTGCGTATTTCTGTCGACTCTAAGACTACCCAATCTTAGTACTTCTACCCATATCTCACGGATCATAACTTACTTTATCTCAGCTTAAGTCTAGGTATCTCAAATTCATACCTAGTTCGCTTAAACTAAAGTTCTGATACCATATTGAAACACCCTAAAAACAGAGTCAATTTAAACCTTAAAATTTACCACAAGTTATGATCAAAAACTTTCAAACTTATATAACCTGAGGATCAAATGTAAGGTTTCTATATACAAACGACATTCCTTAAATAACTTATTAATCTAATCATAACATAAAATCAGATTAATCCAGTTATCTAAACAACCGTCCCAAAAGCATCAAAGAATATCTAGATCCTCCGGTATCTCTAAGTCTGAATCTTTCCAAAAGTTCTCTTCTCTCATTCCCGCTACTTCCCGGAGCTTGTACCTGGTAAGAAGATTCAACTTGAAACATTAGGCTTTCGCCTAGTGAGAATACTCAAATCAAAATAAAATTTAATAATTAAAACATGAACAGATAACTCAAACCTGTTCTCACCCATCTTACCGTACGACAACTCCTTTCCAAATCGGGGAATCTACCCCACTCCCATTCCTACGACTATCTCATCTAATCGTAACAACAAATTAAGAGTTAACTATGAATCATCCCAGATTCACAGTCAATATTCACACACAAGAAATTACAAGTCAAAACCTGCCTATTTCTTAATCAGGAAGTAGAGATTACAAATTACTTTATGCCTATCTCCAATCTTTCTCTCATCACAGGGAAATCTCTGATCTTCCCTAAAACAATGGAAATCTCTGATCTTCCATAATCGAAATGGGAATTACAAATCAAAGTCTGCCTATTCCACATTCCACCTCAGAATCAATGATCCCAATGGGATTATAATATCGCGATACTCAATCGAGACTCATGATTCAAGGTATACCCAATTACTAAAATTACACCCCTTTGGTCTATGGCGAGTAATCGGTTCCCATCATACCGTACCCAAGTGCCCTCGGTGACCGGATGCCTATTTTAGTAAAAGCACATAATCACATAATATAATATATGTAATAATCGATACTACTATATGCGTCCGACATACAATATATATAATTTCTCCGAACATATTCTATATACAAAAATAAAGAATATTAATAACTCCTCATCTCAATCTCTTTATTATCCCTTCTCTTTAACTTAGCACGGAAGTTAATATCTCAATTGCTAATCTACATATTGTACTCATAAGTAGATCTTAATAATTTATCTCAATAAAGCTTCAAATCGTATTCAGAATTCATAATCATATCATAGATTGCATATAGCAAATAATCATGCTTGGCATACAAGAATAATGATAATTAGTAGTTTATCAACTTCATAGCTAGCTCATCTTAGAAATTTAGCATGGAATCAACATAACACAACTTTTAATCGCCTTCTAGGCTTATCTCGGATTTAATCAAGTCCATATATAACATATTCATGCATACATATAAAACATCTAATTCAATATTAATTACTGAATTTTAAAGAGAGTTGAATAAACTCACCTGATATGAAATCGCACTTTCTTTTAATCCTTTTTAAACTTGTAAGGGCTCCTTTCTTCACTACCACAGCTTACTGTATTATTCAATTACATATACTGATATTAATTTCCAAAACAGAACCCTCTACAACTGAGAATCCTTAATTTCTAAAAATTACATCTCAAGTCGCAACCGACTGAAGTCGCAACCACCTATTGCGATTCCAGATCCAAATCGCAACCCACTGTTGCGATCTCAACTCTAAATCGCAACTCCCCATTGCGATTCCACCCCAAGTCGCAGTCCACTGTTGCGACTACAGTACCAAGTCGCAGTCAACTGTTGCGACTCCAACTCCAAGTCGCAACGGTCTACTGCGACTCCACTACCAAGTCGCAACTGCCCATTGCGACAATCATGAATGTCGCAACTCAAGGTTGCGACTTCGATGATAATCATCCAAGTCTCAGTCCTCTAATTTCATTCTTAAACCCAGATTTTGTACTTTTACTCTATGCATGTTTCTGAAAATGTGCAGATACGTTTAAGGGTATAAACTACACCTACTCATGTATTCAAACTTCCCAAAACATCTATATTTCATAACAACCCATTTCTTAAACTTATCTAACAATTTATAAACATGGTAGTTACGAATAGTTTACCTTGGATTTCTTCAAGATTAATCACTTAAAAATCAGTTAACTGCAACTGTTCTTCTTCTTCTCTTTCTCTTTTCTCGATTTCTCTATCTCAAACTCTCGTCTCTTTTTCTTCTCAAACAACCGAATACACACCCAACATCTCAAATACTCACACTTAGTCTTAGTGACTTAATTAAATGACACCTCCTCCTTCAATTGCATGAGTCATAGGCATGTTACCAACTAAACCTCCAACTTTAAGAGAAAGACACTTCAAACCCTCAAACTTTAAAGGAATAACATAACACACCTCATACATAAATAAAACTCATAATAACCCTTAAGTTAATATTCTCAAAAGAAATCCTTAAACTTTCAACAATTGTATTTTAACCCTATTTGAATTATAATACTCTATATAATTCAAGGTTACTCCAAATACAAATACATTTTAAATCTTATTAAAATAATAATATCAAAATTTGGGATGTTACATCATGTTTACGGAAAAACTGTAAAAAATGAAAAACTAAGGAACAATTAATTTGTATGGTATACACATGTCATATAAGTAATTTTTCCAATATGCACACGTGCATAAAACCCAAAAAACATCTTTAATTACTTGTATGATAGTCAATATTATCTACTTTTTGAAGTAGACGTTCAAAATGTTAGCCAACTTGATCGCTTCTATTTTATACAACTTTATTTACAGCCAAATCAATTACACCACTTGAATGCTGGTCGGAAAACAGGTTATTAGTAAAATAAAGCCGTGAATTATTTTAAACACTAACGGGTCGTTTACCACACGCTTATGGGTAAACACTTGTCCTCATTTACCTTATCTGAGAAAATTTTCGACAATCAAAATGAATTAATAGAAAACGTTTTTTACCCCGTAAACACTAACCAAAAGTCTTGTCTCACTTAGGGTGCGTTTGGTTCGGCGGATTCCGACGGAATTGGGTGGAATTGGAATGGTCAATTCCATTGACCAAATTCCATTGTGCTGTTTGGCTTGCAATGGAATGGAATTGATTTCCATAAATTCCATCCAACTAAGGAATTCATCATTCCTTAACCAAAGTTGTGGAATTGAAATCCATTCCTTCCATATTTATGAAAATGACAATAATACCCCATCCCAAGTGTGCAGCGATCAGAAAACCAACACCACCACCTCTCCATCCCACCTCCGAAACCAACACCACCACCTCTCCATCCCACCTCCGTCGATCACCCTTCCCCCAGCTCCAGAAACCAACACCACCACCTCTCCATCCCACCTCCGAACCCAGCACCACCACTTCCAAGGCTCCAAAACATCACCACCAACCTTCAACAGCACCTACCTTCGCCACCATTGTAGAAATCGATTTGGGGTTTTGACGTGGGTTTGTTTTCGATCGAAACCAGAGAAATCTCCAATCGAGTTCATGGGGTTTTGTTTTCGATAGAAACCAGAGAAATCTCCAATCGAGAAATCTCCAACCGAAACTAGAGAAATCGATTTGAGGTTTTGACGTGGGTTTGTTCATTTCAGATTTGGGGTTTTGATTTGGGTTTGTTGTGTGGGTTTTGATTTGGGTTTGTTGTTACAGACTTGGGGTTGTTTATCGATTGATTGATGTGGGTTCATGTGTGGGTTTTGATTTGTTGTTTCAGATTTGGGTTTTGATTTGGTTTTTTTTTCTAATGGTAAATTACATATTTTATTCGAATTAAATGTTTTTAAAATTGTTTATAAGAATGATTTTTTTTTAAGAAAGAGTATTTTTGTCATTTTTCACAATTTCATTCCGATTCCATTGCAAATCAATCAGACAGATTTCAAGATTACATTCCATTTCATGTCAATCAAACAGCTGGTTAAACCTGAAAACATTCCAATTCCTTCCCGATTCCAATTCGACAGATTTCATTCCTGCAGGCCGCACCCTTGATAAAACCATGGGGACAATGGGGTTAAGGAACCCAGGCTCTCCCTCCAAATGCCCAATGAATAGTTGAATACCCAAATTAAGAGTGAAACTTGATTTTCTCAACTGCTTTTAACAACTCCAAAGAAGCAACCCTTTTACATTCTTCTCCAAATCCTCACCAAATCAAACCTACAAACCCCTATTTTTCATACATTTTCTCTATCTTCTTCTTCAATTCTGCGCTAATAGAGAAAAACATATTCAATTAGTACACAGAAGAAGCTTCTTGCTTCAACAACCCACTCTTCTCTTTTCAGCCCTTCAAAAGTTGTTGAGAAAATGGGAAACTTTTCGAAACCCTTTTCCTTAAAACGCCAACAATTCTCAACCGTTTCAGTAGAGTTTGTTCACTCGTTTCTTGATTACAATGTGGGATTCTCTTGGAAACCTCTTTGTGAGGACGCAGGATAATGACGATGAAGCGCTCCAATTGGCTGCATTACAGCGGTTGCCCACGTTTGTTAGGGCTACAACTTCAGTGTTTAGGAATTTTGGGGGTGAGTTTGCTCTTGTTGATGTTAGTAAGCTTGATGCTGAAGAGAAGAAGATAGTGTTGGATAAGTTGGTGAGTACAGTGAATTCGAATCCAGAGCTGTTTTTTAATAGGATTCGACAGCGGTTTGATAAGTAAGATTTAATTATTAATTACTGATTCGTTGTTTGTTGATTATTTTTAGCATCATTCTATTGTTCTGTTTTATTCCCATTAAATGCAGAAGAACTCCTTCATTGATGCCTCATTAGATAATATGTATGTGTATACTTGTGAATTGTAAGAGCATCTCCAATAGCTTCTCCAAAATGGAGAAAATAGGGATTTTGGGCAATTTTTTGCTCCAACAAATTCTCCAAAATGGAGAAAGTAGGAGAGAGAGAGAAACAATTTTTTTATTATATTCCACCAATAAGAAACCGTAAATGAAATATTTTAATAATATAATTAATGACATAATCTCCAAAATGGAGAATCTGTTGAAGTTGAATGCAATTCTTTTTAGAGATTTTGAAAAAAGTTGGCCATTTTGGGGTGGATTTTCTCCCAATTTGGCTATTTTTGTAATTTCGCAAGAGAGGAAATTAGAAGATCTGGTAACTGTGTAAAAAATAGGTATCCCATTTCTCTTGGCTAGAATTCAGAATCTTTAGATCATTTGTTGTTGATTGATTCTAATTGTGGATGGAAAAAGAAGAATCAGTTCATATGACAGTAAAAATCTTGAAAATGCTCATTATTAGGAGCAAGTGATATTATGGATGGATAACTAATCATCAAAAGAATTCGCCATTTTTGTTAGAATCTTTTAGTTCTAGGGACTATTGATATAACCCAGTTTTAGCATAAACTGGTGAAGTTACAAGGATTCATTTTTCTTTTTCTTTTTCTGTGTAGCAAGTATTTGTGTATATCAGCATTTGCCCTATTTTATAGACTACACATGTTATTTATAACTTTTTTCTTAATACTGTTAGTTTGTGTCCTTATACTTATGTATGATTAATTTCATCTATATCTAATTACTATTCAAGACAATATTTGCTGAGAATGTCCTTTTTCTAGTGTTGATCTGAAATTTCCAAAAGTGGAGGTTCGATTTGAAAACTTGGAGACAGATGCATTCGTACATGTTGGGAGCAGAGCATTACCCACCTTGCCAAATTCTGTATATAATATGAGTGAGGTAGGTTTTGGAGGAATAAAGTTCAGAAAAGCTACAAGCATACCATGCCACATGTGAATATATACATATATATATATATATATGTATGTATGTATATGTATGTATGTATGTATATATATGTAGAGGGAGGTTCAGGGGAAACCCCCAAAAAATGAAAAACTCAGGAACTCCATGGTAACGGTTCATCTAGATGGTATGCACATGTGCATACAAGTAATTGAAGTTGTTTTTTTGGCTTTTATGCATGCGTGCATGTTACAAATTAATTGTATGCACATGTGCATACCGTCCAGATTAATGGTTACCGGGGTGTTCCTCCCTTTTTCATTTTTTTTGCGGTTTTCCGCTGAACCTGACTATATATATATATTCTAAATGTAATGTTTTGCTTATCTATTGTTACTTTCTGACATTTTACCGTGTGACACTGTTGCAAGGCTTTCTTGAGGACGTTGAGGATTTTTCCTGGCCGAAGAAAGAAATCAAGTATTTTACATGACGTTAGTGGTATTATTAGGCCTTCTAGGTAAACTTTTGCTACAACAATTAACTTGAATATTTCACATAATTGCTCAACATTAATGTGAATGTTATCTTGTAGATTAACTCTCCTCTTGGGTCCTCCAAGCTCTGGGAAAACAACACTGCTTTTGGCTCTGGCTGGACGTCTTGGACACGGATTGGAGGTATCTAGAATTTGTTTAATTTGTGGAGAATTAATTTTTCAGCCACACTCATGAAATTAGCATTTAGATCAAAGTGAATTGTGGGATTTTTAATAAAATTTGCCAAAAGTACCGTCATCTTTCCAATAAAAAAATGTGGGATTTTGAATAGAATATGTGATCCACATTCGGCATCTACTTAGATGACATATATTCATGGGAAACAGCAAAAAAACAAAAAACTAAGGAACACCTTGGTAATCGTTAATCTGGACGGTATGCACATGTATATACAAGTAATTTGTAACATACACACGTGTGCATAACATGCACCCGTGCATAAAAACCAAAATACACATGTATATACAAGTAATTTGTAACATACACACATGTGCATAACATGCACCCGTGCATAAAAACCAAAATACAACTTCAATTATTTGTATTCACATGTGCATACCGTCCAGATGAACGACTTGTTCCTCAGTTTTTCCATTTTTTGGGGTTTTCCCCTAAACCCCTCTCTCTCTCTCTTTCTATATATATATATATAGCGTTGAAGATTAAAAGTAAATTAGGAATTATCCTTCGTTGATGTTGAGATAACTTTTCATTTCAAGTTTCTTTATATTCAATTCTCAACAACGACATTTGCTCCATTTTGTGAAGTTATCCGGGAGAATCACATATAACGGACATGAACTAAACGAGTTTGTGCCTCAAAGAACTTCGGCATACATCAGTCAGCAGGATTGTCATATGGCTGATATGACAGTTAGGGAGACCCTTCGGTTTGCAGAATATTGTCAAGGTTTTGGTTATAAGCAAGGTGATCATTTCGATTCTGTTCGGTATATTCTATTTTCAATTTCCCGATCGTATAAAACGCTGATACGGGTATTTTAAATTTTTGATACAGATATGATTATGGAACTTTTAAGAAGAGAGAAAAATGCCGGAATTAGACCAGATGAAGATCTTGATATATTTATAAAGGTGCGTGCTGCTTCTGGAAGTCTTTTACTTTTCTTTTTCTCCGAGATTGTAAATGTATCTATAACAAAGTTTATAATTTTTCTGTAGACAGTGGCACTTGGAGACAATAAGACGAGTCTTGTCGTGGAATACCTTATGAAGGTACGATATTGGATGGTTTCGAATTTGTTATTTATTCAACGATCAAATTTTTGACTAGTGAAAACAAGTGTCGTAATTTCCGAGTATTTTGTGGAATTCTGACATGTGTTCAAAGATTTTAGGGTTGGATATATGTGCGGATACGCTAGTAGGAGATGAAATGCATAAAGGGATATCTGGAGGTCAAATGAAGCGGTTGACATCTGGTAAGTTAGCATTTATATACCTTTTTCGTTTAAGTTTGATAGGGTCTGATTCAGGGGAAAACGCGCCAAAAAAAGAAAAAATGAGGAACACCCTGGTAACTATTCGCGTGGACGTTATGCACATGTGCATACAAGTAATATGTAAGCAACATGTCCGGTATGCACATGTGCATAAACCAAAGGACAGCTTCAATTACTTGTATGCACATGTGCATACCGTTCAGATAAATGGTTACGAGGGTGTTGCTTAGCTTTTCATTTTTTTAGGGGTTTTCCCCTGAACCTCCCTCAAGTTCATATATATGATTGTTTTTGTGTATTCAACCAAAGTGGCAATGCTAAATTTGAACAGGAGAACTTCTAGTAGGGCCGTCAAGGGTTCTTTTTATGGATGAAATATCAACTGGGCTCGATAGTTCAACCACCTTTCAAATCATTAAGTATCTTAAGCACACAACTCGTGCTTTTGATGGCACAACCGTCATCTCTTTGCTGCAACCCGATCCCGAGACGTTCGAGTTGTTTGATGATTTAATTCTACTATGCGAAGGTCAAATCGTGTACCAAGGTCCCCGTAATGCTGCCGTGGCGTTCTTCGCTTCTATGGGTTTTCAGTGCCCGAAGAGGAAAAACGTGGCGGATTTTCTGCAAGAAGTATGCCCATCACTTACTAGGGCTGGGTTCTGGTGAGATGTTGAGGTTAACATGAGAAGCGTGAGAAGTGGTTATCAACCGTTGGATAAGAAATGGATGCACATTAGGATGAGATGCACCGAGATAAGATGCACCGAGATGCACCGTATCAATTCCCTTCTAAGGCGCAATTCATGGGAGGGCATTTGATTAAAAGTGATCAACGTTTCGGATCCACTTCTCACGCTTCTCACGTTAACCTCAACTTCTCACACGATCCTTCGCCTCACTTACTATTCTCAAAATCACGATTTTATCATTATTCATTCTCTTTTTTTAAACTTTGAATTTTTACGCTCAGGTTACATCAGTAAAAGATCAAGAACAGTATTGGTCCCTTGATGAGCATTACGGATATGTTTCCGTTGAAAAGTTTGTAGAAGCATTTCAGTCGAGTTTCCTCGGCAGCTCTTTGTCGTGCCAGCTGGCGGTTCCTTTCGATACACGTCGTAGTCATCCCGCAGCCCTATCTACCAGCACGTATGGTGTAAAGAGAATGGAGCTGCTCAAAATTAGTTTTTCATGGCAGATGCTACTACAAAAACGCGAAGCATTTGTTTATTTCTTCAGATTCTTTCAGGTATCATCTAACCACCGCATCTTCTAGGGTGCGTTTTGTACACTGGACAAAACATAACAGAACAGGGATCACTGTTCTACGTTTGTCAGAACTTTTATGTGGAACATAGTGGAACAAGCATGTTCCACCCCCACCCCATGGAACAAGCTGCACCAGACTTATGTTTTACCAATATAACCTCAAAATAAAATCTAATTCTCTTCTAAAACATTTTACATTTTATTCATTCTTTAAATTTTATTTTTTGTATTTTATGCTCTTTAACTTTCACTTTACTTTCCTCAAAATATTAATTTTATATGGTTTCGATTAATTTATGTAAATTACTAAATATTGATAGTAAAAAAATATAGAAAAGGTTAGAAAATAAAAATTGGAAACTATATAAACTTTTTATTTTGGTGTCACTTTTATCCTCTTGAAGAATTCTAATAATATATTTTGCTATCTAATAAATTACATAACTAGTCAAAATATATAAAATATATAAACATCTTATTAGGGTAAATTGCTAATGTTATCTGTTTTGTTATGTCTTGTCCAGTTCTGTCTTACCAAACGCTAAACAACTGTTGTCTTGTCATGAATAGTCTTGTTCTGTTCTGTCCTGCTGCCTGCATACCAAACACACCCCCAATGAACCCGTCACTTTTTAATGAAGATAAAAAATTTGTTATTTTTTTTGCAGCTTATGTTGGTAGTCTTAATCATGACGAGTGTATTTTTTCGTACCACGATGCATCATAATTCACTTGATGATGGTGGAATTTATCTTGGTGCACTCTACTTTGCGATCGTTATGATTTTGTTCAATGGATTTATGGAGGTCCCGATGTTGATAGCTAAGCTTCCGGTAATCTATAAACACAGAGATATGAAATTCTATCCATGTTGGGTGTACACCCTTCCTTCGTGGGTTTTAAGTATTCCGTCATCGATTATAGAATCCGGTGTTTGGGTGGCAGTCACGTACTATCTTGTTGGCTTCGATCCGCAATTTTCTCGGTACGTTTTCTCACATTTCATGAGGTTAACTTCATTTACTTCAATTGCTGTTTGTTTACCTCTTAATAGTTCCATTAAGAGGCAACCTCTGAACCACTAGGAGGTGAATCTTGTTTGGCAAAAAAAAGATCTGCCTCTTGATGGTTCTAAAACCCTTTGAATGATTTTGTATCTTGGGCCTCCCTTAACCATTCAGCCTTAATTTCATTCTGAACAATTACCAAACAACCATATTTCATTTTTGCACTATATCATAAGAGCCTCTTAGTCATTCTGACCACTTAATCATCCTCTGCACCAAACCATTCAGCAACTGCCAAACAACCCCTTAGAATTTTTTTGGACGTATATATGCAGATGCTTGAAGCAGTTTGTGTTGTACTTCTCGTTGCACCAGATGTCGATCGGTCTATTCCGTGTGATGGCATCGTTAGGAAGAAATATGGTCGTTGCCAACACTTTCGGATCTTTTGCTATGTTGGTAGTCATGGCACTTGGAGGATTCATACTTTCTAGAGGTATAAGTTATAACTTGAAATTATGTTACATTTTGAGCTTGTTACATGTTGAAATTAAATCGAGATTTTATAAAATTAATGTAGATAGCATACCTGCTTGGTGGATTTGGGGTTACTGGTTTTCTCCTTTGATGTATGCTCAAAATGCGGTTTCCGTCAATGAATTTTTGGGAGATACTTGGAGTAAGGTAGTGTTATCATTCAGCCTATTATTCATTTGTAGGGGCAGGTTCATTTGAGAACTGTGAGAACCAACTATTCATGAATTATTCATAATGAATATCATGATAGATATTCATTATGAAGGGTTAGATTCAGGGAATCGCAAAAAAAAAAAAAAACTGAGAAATAACTGGTAACCGTTCATCTGGACGGTATGCACATGTGCATACAAGTAATGTGTAACATGCACACATGCATAAAAACCAAAAAACAGTGTATGCACATGTGCATATCGTCTAGATGAATGGTGGGTGTTCCTCCGGTTTTTTTTGGGGAGTTTTCCCCTGAACCTCCATCTCATTATGAATATCTTCAATAACGAAAATGCATGATGCTTATGAATATTTGTATATCATCATGAATAATTGGTTCTCATGCTTCTTAAAATATTTACGGTTCCTAAATTAACTTTCCGGTAATTCTAACTTATTTTTGTATGACATGCAGGCAGCTGGAAACAATACCAACATCCCTTTGGGGACGATGTTATTAAAAGTCCGAAGCCTGTTTCCCGAGGATTATTGGTACTGGATAGGAGTTGGTGCTTTGCTCGGTTACACGATTTTGTTCAACGTGCTCTTTACTTTATTCCTTACATATCTCAATCGTAAGTTTCAACTCTTGGTGGATTTATCTAATTCTAATAATCGTTAACATAACCTTTCAAATATAACCAACGGAAACTTTCAATTAATATTATTTCATATTTGTTCTATTCAGCTCTTGGAAATCATCAAACAGCTATCCTTCGGGAAAATACCAAGTTGCGGAAAACAAACGGGATCGTTTCTGCAATCGTTGAGCTGAAACATTACCTACAGCGTTCACTTTCGTATGCCGGCAACGAAGTCCAAAACCGAAGAGGAATGGTTCTTCCGTTTCAGCCGCTTACCATGTCTTTCTGCAACATCAGTTATTACGTGGACATCCCAGGGGTATATCCGTAAATCTTGCTCTAGTATTTTCCGGGGTATTTTCTTTTCAATTCCATAATTTTCACATTTATCTTTCTTTAGGAATTGAGGCAACAAGGTATATCGAACAACAAATTGCAGTTGTTGGTTGATGTAACGGGAGCGTTTAGGCCCGGTGTGCTTACTGCGTTAGTCGGTGTTAGTGGGGCCGGTAAAACTACGCTTATGGATGTTTTGGCCGGTAGAAAAACCGGCGGCCATATCTCCGGGAATATATATGTTTCCGGGTACCCGAAAAACCAAGAAACGTTTGCGAGGATTTCCGGTTACTGTGAGCAGAACGACGTTCATTCCCCATGTTTGACCGTCCACGAATCGCTAATGTTTTCGGCTTGGCTTCGATTACCTTCTGATATTGACGTAGAAACGAAAAGGGTAACCACTCGTTACGTTATTGTTGCTTGAGTAAATTACATGATTGGTCCCTGTCGTTTACACAAAATTGCACCGTGCGTCCCTAATTTGAAATAATTATAGAAAACGTCCATGTGGTTTACAATTTCACACTCCTTTGGTCCCTGTGCAGTAATACCGTTAAAAGGGGTCCGTTAATTACATCACATGCGACGCACCTGATGGGCAAAAACGTCTTTTAACCTCATGTGTGTCGCATGTGATGTAATTAACGGACCCCTTTTAACGGTATTACTGCACAGGGACCAAAGGAGTGTGAAATTGTAAACCACAGGGACGTTTTCTATAATTATTTCAAATTAGGGACGCACAGTGCAATTTTGTGTAAATCACAGGGACCAATCATGTAATTTACTCTTGCTGTTTTCTTCCAAAATCTGGGGATTTTCTGTTTAATTTGAAAATTCCGATTACAGGACTTTGTAGCGGAAGTTATGGAACTTGTGGAACTCAATTCACTTAAGGGAGCATTAGTTGGTCTACCGGGAATTGATGGGTTATCAACCGAGCAACGAAAAAGACTAACGATTGCAGTTGAGTTAGTTGCGAATCCTTCTATTGTATTTATGGATGAGCCTACTTCTGGACTAGATGCTAGATCGGCCGCCATTGTTATGAGAACCGTTAGAAATATCGTCAACACTGGACGCACAATTGTTTGCACCATCCATCAGCCGAGTGTTGATATTTTTGAATCGTTTGATGAGGTACTATTTTTCTCTTATCGAACTTTCTTCACGATTACTATGCAACTTTAATTAAGACGGTCATAAAATGTGAACGGAAACTGTTTGCTTTATTTGACAAGTTACGATAATCTGTTATTATAGTTGTTACTCATGAAACGTGGAGGAAAGCTCATTTATGCTGGTCCTTTGGGCACCAGATCTCACAAAGTTATTCAGTTTTTTGAGGTTGGTACTTCTTCATGATATTTTTATGTTTATCTAGTTATGGTGTAATTATATGGTTTAAAGATCGTAGATCTACACACTACAACAAATTCGGCTTTATAGGACGCCAAATATGTCTAAGGGGTTGCTTGGTTGGTTTTCCAAGTTCTATATGGATAAAGCTGTCTGTGTGGGTTAATCTTTTGTATGGATAAAGCTGGCTGTTGGGAATGGTTTTTGTTTGGGAGGGTTTTTTTTTGTTTTTTCATAGATTGTAGGAACATGTTTTTTAAATTGGAACTGACATGTTTGGAAAAAACTTGGCTTTCTGCATAAAACTCCCCCTAGAAGCTTACTGAATAGGTCACTCTCTATATCATTAAGCCACTACCAAGCAGTCATGTATAATTGACCACATAAGCTATGAGTCCTGTTAAGTCCATTAAGCTGCTAACAAACAGACCCTAAATGTCCTAATAGGCGGTAAAAGGAGTCGCTAAGATCAGATCCGGATACAACCCTGCTGCTTGGATTCTTGAAGCTACTTCAGCAACAGAAGAAACCCGCCTTGGTGTAGATTTTGCTGAAGTTTATCGTCAATCGGATCTATATTTGTACGTTAATCTTGCTTCAATACATTTTTTTATATAATCGATCTATTTCATCAAAGTTCTACTTATTCTTGTTATGTATTTATTTTTTCAGGCAAAACCAACAACTAGTTGAACTCTTGAGCAAACCCGATAGGAATTCCAAGTTCTTGTGTTTCCCGACGAAATATTCTCAGTCATTCTTAGGCCAGTTTTCGGCATGCCTTTGGAAGCAAAATTTGTCGTACTGGCGGAACCCACAATACACCGCCGTACGCTTTTTCTACACAGTCATTATATCATTAATGTTTGGGACAATGTGCTGGAAATTTGGCGCTAAAAGGTTTCTTCTTTTATTATGATTCGGCTATTTTAACTTAGTCTGGTTTATTCTATTAGACTAAAGTCCAAACATATTAAGTTCCAAGTGTTTGACTATAAGTCAAAAGTTAAATACTTCACTACACCAAGATTGGCTTTTAGAGGACGTTAAAAATGTCTAAATGTTCTAGAGATTGTCTTATAGATTGTTCAAACGTATTTGGGCATCCTAAAAGACATTTTTAAAATGACGTGTCCTATTAAAATTTTTATATAATACACTTTATCGAATAATGTCATATAAAAAGACTAATAAGGCGCTTTATTTGAAAAGTGTTACAAAAAACTTGTTAGGACGCTAAAAAACGCTTTGTTATTAACTTATTGTAACCCATTTACATAGGACACACAATTGTTGGCCCTATAAACTTAAGTCTATAAAGCAGTCTATTAGAACATTTAGACATTTTTGGCGTCCTACAAAACCGATTTTGTTGTACTGCCTCTTACAAATGACAAATAGAAGAAATTATGGACCAAAACCAGTCCATGAATATTTTCAACGATTTCAAGGGGCGAAGATGTAATCTTTATTCAAACTCCACCAAAAAGGAAGATGTTGCGTTTATTTTCGGAGTACATGCGTTCTAATATCTGCGACCGTACTCAAATCAAGATTTCATTTTTTTTGGTGTTTATCTTCTTGACTTTAAACAGGGAAACTCAGCAGGACATTTTTAACGCAATGGGATCCATGTATGCAGCCGTTTTATTCATCGGAATCACCAATGCCGCTTCTGTCCAACCCGTGGTGTATGTTGAAAGGTCGGTTTCTTACCGAGAGAGAGCAGCAGGGATGTATTCCGCCTTACCGTTTGCATTTGCACAGGTACAATTTGAGTTATTTTTTGTACTGTTGAGAAAATGTTTTCGTAAAGCATATAAACACACGATATTTTACGTATTTTTCAGGTTGCAATCGAGTTCCCATACGTGTATGTGCAGTCCCTTGTTTACAGCGTTATTTTCTACCTTTTGGCTTCGTTTGAATGGAGACTATTAAAACTCTTCTGGTACATATATTTTATGTACTTCACCTTGCTATATTTCACCTTCTTTGGTATGATGACGATCGCCGTTACGCCCAACCATAATATCGCTGCCATTGTTGCTGCGCCGTTTTATATGTTGTGGAACCTTTTTAGCGGATTTATGGTTGCTCGAATGGTAAATTCTTATTCTCTTGTAATTAATATTGGATATCCCTCCGAAAATAGTAAATCTTATGAAATCATAACACTACAAAAAATTCGCTTTATAGGACACGTCTAAATGACGTGATAGGATGCTTTATAAGACTTAAGTTTATAGCACCAAACTATTTTATGTTCTTTGTAAAGGTGTTACAATAAGTTGATTGGAAGCTTTTTGGCATCCTAATAAGTTTTTTTGGACATTTTTGAGAAATGTTTTATGAACACATCTTTTTATAGGACAATTTTTTTATAAGGCACCGTCCCAAATAATGTCATAGAAAAATACTAATAAGATGTTGATGGAACTATGGAAGTTCTGGTGGGAACCCGAGAACCATCCACAGCGCATCACATGTGCCTCTTCATAACGAATGTTCATCATGAATAACACATTCATGATGAATATGTTACAGCATTCTTGATGAATGACATGTCCATGTTCCTGATGAATATGTCACGTGTCGGGCGTTGTGAGCAGTTCCCGGGTTCCTGATCAATTTTAAGGTTCCTAATGTCTCCTATATACCGATGTTGTTGCAGAGTAAGTTCTAAATCCTCGTGTATGTTTTGTGTTGGACAGAGGCTTCCGATATGGTGGAGATGGTATTATTGGGCAAATCCAGTAGCCTGGAGTTTGTATGGGCTTCTAACGTCGCAATATGGAGATGTGAATGATCTTTTAAAGCTTGCTGATGGTTCCCATTCGGTTCCATTACGGCAGTTTCTTGAAGACCAGTTCGGTTACCGCCATGAGTTCTTAGGTGTTGCCGCCACCGCTGTGGTCGGTTTCTGTCTACTATTTGCAATCACATTTGCCTTCACCATGAAATCCTTCAACTTCCAAAGGAGATGAAGATGTGATATGGATTTTGGATATGACAAAATGTGATTTTTAGTGTGGTTAAATGTATGAAATAACAACCTACTTTTATAAATGTATTATTGTAACGAGGTTAAATGTATGAAATAGCAACCTACTTTTATAAATATAAATGTATTATTGTAGAGTAACATATTTTTTAAATAAATATGATATATTTTTTGTAGATAAATATTTTGTTTCCTAGAAAACGTAACAATTTTCATTCTTTCTGGTCAAAAAATACATGTTTTTTTAATTTAAAATAACGGAATAGATATTAGATAGTGCATTACAAGTTTTCTTAATATTTAATTTAGAATTTTTTTAATTAATTAAATTCCAAATAAATAGTCTTAAAATGCAAGTGAACCAATAAGAAGAAAAAAACTTATAGAAACAAGAGTTGCAATATGATCATTATACCAGCAAAATGGTACCACTGTAGCTACCTGATATCACCAAGACCTTTTAGGGTGCGTTTGGTACGCAAACAACATAGAACATGACAGGATGGGACAATATATGACATAACAGTTGTTTAACGTTTGGTAGACAGAATTGGATAAGACAGAACAAATAACATTAGATAAAATACAATAAATAAAATATAAAATAAAACATGTATTTGATGTTTTAGAAGAGAATTAGATTTTATTTTTATGTTATATTGATAAAACATAAGTATGTTTCACCTTGTTCCAACTTATTCCATGGGGTGGGGGTGGAACATGCATGTTCTACTTTGTTCCACTCTGTTTCTATCTGTTCCACATAAAATTTCTGCCAAACGTGGGACAATGATCCATGTTCTGTTCTGTCATGTCATGTCCTGTTCAATGTACCAAACGCACCCTTACAGAATAGTATTAAGTATAATGTTTGATTAGTTATAAAAATATAAAAACGGATAAAGTGTCTGGCCGAAATTTTTGCAATTAAATCTAGAAGTTAAATATTAAATATTTATATGTTTTTTTTTGGTACAATGGATGCAAATTTTGAAATGCAACAAACTATATATTTATTAAATTCGCAATTCATTTAGTTTAATTAATTGGCAAATTACCTATAATACTATCGAATCCTGCCACAAAATAAGTTATACTCCAATCAAGGACAAAGCCTTGTCAAAATGCTTAGCTTTCAAGCTTATATACTCTTTCACAAGCAAAGATCTAAAACAAGGGTTTCGAAACTTAGACGATGGAGCCACCACTGACTCAACCGGTGGTCCACAAAAGTAAGCAGCCGATATCCGTTGCTTCGATTGGTTCACCATCACTCGATGATGAACAACCGGGAACTTTGCATTAGAGAATATATGCATGAGGTCACCTAAATTCACCACAAATCCGTCCTCAACTGGTTTCACTGGAACCCACCCTGAACCTTTAACAAAGATCTCCAAGCCATTAACACCGCCACCTTGGTGCAAAAGCGTCAGAAGGAGGCTATCGGTGTGAGCGGCAAGACCCAGGGCCCCGTCAGGGTTAGGGCAAGACGGGTACGAGTTAAGTTGAAGTGCACCTTGAGAGCCATGACTTGAAGTTGCCCAATTTATTTCTTCTTGTGTTGCATCTAATGATTGAAGGATGAGACTCAAGAGGTTGTGGGCAAGTAGTTTCATTTGGTTTTGAAAAGCATCCATTGTGTCACTACATTAATAAGTAAACATACAAGATTAATTAATACAATAATCGGTGTTAAGTTAAAAAAATAATTTGTATTGATATAAAAGATATTTGTAATTGACCTTTTAGAGTAAGTTCAACAGTTTTTTATAATTTCTTTAAAATAAAGAAAAAGAAGTAAAAGAACATAAACTATGACAACTATATGTTATATGTATTAGCATCACCATGTGTATACAACGAGTACCATAGTGGAATGTTCATGCTGGATTGGAGAAGAGAAATGAGAAATAAGACTTATGAAATACCTAAAATATTCTAATTTATTCTTTGATTTTAGATTGAGATTTGATATCACGATTAAACAAATTACAGAATTCTCCCTTGATTAACTATATATATATATATATATATAGGGTCGTGTTCAGGGAAAAACCTTAAAAAACGGAAAACTGAAAAACACCCTGGTAGCCCTTCATCTGGACGATATGCACTTGTGTATACAAGTAATTTTTAACATGCACATGTGCATATGTACAAGTGCATAATGCACTTGTGCATAAAAACCAAAAAAACAACATAATTTACCTGTATGCACAAGTGTACATACCATCCAGATGAAGGACCACCAGAGTGTTCTTCAATTTTCTGTTTTTTAAGGTTTTCCTCTTAACCTTTCTCTCTCTCTCTCTCTCTCTATATATATATATATAGAGGCTCCTTCAAATGTAAACATTCTTTTTTATGTAAACAATGAAACCAAGGGTATCTGGGTCTTTTTCTCCAAATTCATAATTTTAGAAATATCCATAATTTTAGCAACTAACAAACTTCCTTAATTTTCTCAATTATCTTCATCTCTCTCTCTCTCTCTCCGGCTACCTACACTCCGACGACCTCCTCCTACTCCGGCTATCTCTAATCCGGCGACTTGCTCCCACTCCGGCGACCTCCCCCAAAATTCCGGCGAGTTTCATAATTTTTTCGAGTTTCATAACAGTTTTTTTCATAAACAATTTTTTCATAAGTTCGAGTTTTTTAAGTTTCATAAACCATTTTTTCGAAATTTTCACATTTCATAGGAGAAAAAACAATATGAAACCGGCGAGTTTCATAATTTTTTCACGTTTCATAGGAGACGTTTCACGTTTCATAGGAGACGTTCTGGACAACTTCTCTGGCGAAGGTGGTTGTGATGGTCACGGCCGCGGTGGCAGTAATGGTGGTGGGCGGTGGTTGTGATGATAACGGATGGTGGTGGCGCACCCACGGTGGTGGTGACAATCTGTCGTGGTGAGCCGTGATGATCTCTCTCTGCTTTATATTCACTGGATAACTTCTTCCACATGAAACCATTGTGTAGAGATTGTTTTTGACTCTTCACCGGTGGTTTGGAATCATGGTGGCCGGAATTTTGAAGCTCCCTCTATATAGATGGGTGGCCGGAATTTCAACTTCTCCGGCGAAGGTGGTTGTGATGGTCACGACCGCGGTGGCAGTAATGGTGGTGGGCGGTGGTTGTGATGATAACGGATGGAAGTGGCGCACCCACGGGGATGGTGGCCGGAATTTTCTCTGAGAGAGAGGGAGAGAGATAGAGAGAGAGATTGATTCAAATCAATGTGAGAGAGAGAGGGGGATGGTGGCTGGAACATTGTTAGAGAGAGAGAGAGAGATTGATTCAATTAATATATTCCAAAATTAATAGATTTCAAAAATTAAATTCCCAAAAATTTATTCCCAAAATACCCTTTTCCTTTTTTTTAAATTCAAAAATCCCTCAACCGTTGATCAAAAAATCGAGGAGCGTACCTATTTAAGAAAACGTGAGGAGCACCGTCCATGTACAAAATCATATGTGATTCACAACACAAACCGCGAGACAAGCTGCGCGCTTTCGCAAGCCGCGTAACAAACCGCGCGTGTAATCACATATGATTTTAGTTCTTGTGTTGTGAATCACATGTGATTTTGTACATGGGAGGTGCTCCTCACGTTTTCTTAAATTGTTACGCTCCTCGTTTGAACCTTTCTCTCTCTCTCTCTATATATATATATATATATATATATATATATATATTATTCATTATAGAAAAACAAAATTTTGCAGACGTATCAATATACTCTTCCTTTAACTAATGACAAAAACACGAAATTATTTATCATTGTTTATTTATAAGAATCAACAAGTTAAATATATAATATAGTTGAAAACACGTCATAAACAATTTTTTATTTTTTATTTTCATGTAACGAAAACTAGCGTCATTTTTATATGTCAGAAGTTTTAGATCGCACACTTCATTAGTTCGTGTTTTATCTTCAACAACTTTGCTATAATTTTTCTAAAATAGATAATCAAAAGTTAAAATCTCTAAAAAAATGTTACATTCATCTCCAACAGCTTTGCTATTTTAGAGATTTTAACACAAATTATATTAATATAATATTCTTTAATTTATATTTCCAATGCACTTTAAAAGAAAAACTTAATGTAAAATGATAAAAGAATTATGTCATTGGTGGATTGAATTAAATAATTATTTCTCTATCCTATTTAGAGAATTCTCCAAAAATCTCTATTTTAGCAATCAAGATAACAATGATGTTGGAGAAAAATAGCAAACAAAACCCATTTTTTTAAGTCGCAAGAAAATAAATACATAAAATGTTATTTATAATTATAACTAATTCTACCTATATATATATATATATATATATATATATATGTGTGTGTTTTATGAATGCTACGTCATACGTGCATGAATTTGCATGAAGTTTTTTGGTCAAACCCCAAAACATATATACCATAAAAAATGTGATTTTTAAAGCGTTTGAATAAATCTACAAGTCGAAAAACTTACCAAAATCCTTGGTAATCATGTGGCCAAAGATTCTTAGCATCATCAACACAAGAACCCATGATGGTGAACCCTTCATGCCACATACACTTATCGTAAAACGGTGAAATCCTAGCCGTTCCATAGCCTGTGGCTCCGGTTGGTGATCTCAACACTTTGCACTTTTCCTTAATCGGCAAACCAAAAAGCCTTCGTGTCTCTGACTCGAGCTTCTTGACCAGCACCGATGGCACCCCATGGTTAATGACTTGAAACATGCCCAAAGCTTCGCATGCTTTACGTATATGATCGATTGCACTGGGATCAGTGAGATCGATAATGGGAATGATTGTATCATGAGGATGGGTTTGTGGGTCGGGTATTTGAGACCAAACATGGGTTTCTGGGACCTTATCGATTGAGTTAAAGTCAAGAGGGGTGATATTAGTGGGGATGGGGTAATCTCCATAGGCTTCTGAGAGAGTGCTGATCATGATTACAAGAGTTTATGAATCACTTTTATGATCAATCAAGTGAATATATTGAACCTTTTTGGTAAATTCCAATTGGATGTTGGTTCATGAATTATATATATAGGGGGTGTTGAATGCATTGAAAATTAAAACCAATCATATCTATTAAATCAATTACATAACATATATTAAATTCACAAATATGGTAAAAGTAGAATATTAAATAAATACCTAAAATATATTATATAATACTAAATTACTTGTATACCCTTATTTATTTATTTTTAGAATTAATTAATTAATGTCTTATTTAATGAAATGATTGGCCTACAATTATTCTCTTATTCTTTTAAATAGATATCATTCTCGTTTGATCCTCCCTTTATTTTTATATAGATTATCTAATAAATTTAATTAAGGTATATATTCATGTTTTTTTATGATTTTGTAATTTAACCATGATTAAATTTTTATTTATTTACTTATTATGTTTACAACCTTAAAATACGTGTGATTTAGTTTTAGATTTTAAATATTTATTTTTATTGGATTATTTAATTTAAGATTTTTTACAATTTTCGTCAAAAATCAAATGTGATATTCACAATTAATTCATTGTGAATCACTTGTGATATCCACAATTAACTTTAAATCACTTGTGATTAGGAAAAAAAATTTGAAAAAAAATAATTCATTGTAAATCACATGTGATATTCACAATTAATTCATTGTGAATCACTTGTGATATGATCCACAATTAACTTTAAATCACCTGTGATTAGGAAAAAGAATTTGAAAAAATATTAATTCATTGTAAATCACATGTGATTTTGATGAAAAATTATGAATTACGTTTTTAAAGTTTATGTGATTTTCTACATTTTAAATGTGTTTTGCTACACACCATATATGATTTTGTTTTCATTATTTTTCTTTTTAAATATTTAATTTGAATCATTGTTTTGCAAATTTTAAATCACATGTGATTAAGAAAATATTTTAAATTTTTTTATTGTGAATCACATGTGATTTTGATGAAAATTGCAATTTTTTAAATATTGCTTCAAATTAAAAAAATGATTTTTAAATGAAAATTAAATATTCGTACCTTAAGTGAAATGAATATAAAATATTTTATTATATCAAAAAATAAATCATATTAAATTCACAAATATGGTAAAAGTAGAATATTAAATAAATATCTAAAATAGATTATATAAGTAAATAAATTATATAAGAATAAATACCTAAAATAGATCATATTAAATAAATACCTAAAATAGATTATATAAGTAAATAAATAAATCTATATAGAGGGAGGATCAAACGAGAATGATATCTATTTAAAAGAATAAGAGAATAATTGTAGGCCAAACATTTCATTAAATAAGACATTAATTAATTAATTCTAAAAATAAATAAATAAGGGTATACTAGTAATTTAGTATTATATAATCTATTTTAGGTATTTATTTAATATTCTACTTTTACTATATTTGTGAATTTAATATGATTTATTTTTTGATATAATAAAATATTTTATATTTATTTCACTTAAGGTACGAATATTTAATTTTCATTTAAAAATCATTTTTTTAATTTGAAGCAATATTTAAAAAAATACAATTTTCATCAAAATCACATGTGATTCACAATAATTTTTTTAAATGTTTTCTTAATCACGTGTGATTTAAAATTTGCAAAACAATGATTCAAATTAAATATTTAAAAAGAAAAATAATGAAAACAAAATCATATATGGTGTGTAGCAAAACACATTTAAAATGTAGAAAATCACATAAACTTTAAAAACTTAGTTCATAATTTTTCATCAAAATCACATGTGATTTACAATGAATTAATATTTTTTCAAATTCTTTTTCCTAATCATAGGTGATTTAAAGTTAATTGTGGATCATATCACAAGTGATTCACAATGAATTAATTGTGAAAATCACATGTGATTTACAATGAAATTTTTTTCAAATTCTTTTTCCTAATCACAAGTGATTTAAAGTTAATTGTGGATATCACAATTGATTCACATTGAATTAATTGTGAATATCACATGTGATTTTTGACGAAAATTGTAAATAATCTTAAATTAAATAATCCAATAAAAATAAATATTTAAAATCTAAAATTAAATCACACGTATTTTAAGGTTGTAAACATAATAAGTAAATAAATAAAAATTTAATCATGGTTAAATTACAAAATCATAAAAAAACATGAATGTATACCTTAATTAAATTTATTAGATAATCTATATAAAAATAAATGGGTTTCCATATAAAATATATATATAGCAAATGACACATATGCCTTTTTGGGTGATTTTTTAGAAAGTTTTATTTAAAGTATTGTTTAATGAAATGATTAGCCTATAATTATTTTTTTATTCTTTTAAATAGGTATCATTCTCGTTTGAACCCGACTCTCTCTCTCTATATATACAACTATTTTTATCAGTTTTGTGATTTTTTTAATATGATATTTTGGATTTAAAGCATTATTTAAAATTTCATTTACGATTTCCATTAAAATCAGATGTAATTCATAATTAATTGATTTTTTTACAAAAAAAATCCTAACTTTCAGTCAAAATATCACATATTGTTCATAGTGACTTAAGTGGAAGACAAGTATAACAGCATCTCCAACAACTTCTCCAAAATAAAAAAATGGGGAAAATAAGGATTTTGGGCTAATATTTTGCTCCAACAGCTTCTTCAAAACCATCCTTAAAATGGAGAAAGTTGGAGAATGAAGGTTTTCTCTCCAAATATGGAGATCACTCCAAAAATGATTACCAAGTGAGAGGACCAATAGGAAACTTTAAAAATAAATATGTAGAGAGAGAAATAATATTTTAATAGATGAATGAAATATTTTAATATTTTAATTAAGGTTGGATTCTCCAAAATAGGGAAGCTGTTGGAGATGAATGTATTTTTTTTAGAATTTTGGCTTTTGGTTCTCCATTTTGGAGAAATTATGGGAAAACTGTTGGAGATGCTCTAAGCTATCCACAACATCACATCTGGTATTTATAAAATTTGAATTATGTTTTTAATCATATATGATCTTATTATACATGTTAAACGTCTTATGCTACATATCAACTGTGATTTTTTTCCATGGTTTAATTTGACTCTCTATTATTACACTTTAAATCATATGTATTTAACTATGTAGTCCGATGTTGCATTAAAATTAAATGTGATTAGACTGTTATATTTATTCCATTAATCGGACTATATGTGCTACGTAGCACAAAACATGTGATCTAAATCACGTGCGATGTGTAACAAAACGCATTTAATATGTATAAGATTACATGCGTTTCAAAATATAATTCATAATTTACAAATATCATATGTGATAGTTGTTGATAACTTACATTTCTTTTCCACTTAAATGTAATATGATCAATATTACATCTAATATTTTGACAAAAAATTAGCCACTTTTTGGGCAAAGACGTCTATTAAAAAAATAGTAAATAAATAATAATTATATAATTGAGGGTATATTTGGAAAAAAAAAAGTAAAAAGCAAAAAAAGCTCCCCATACGCTACATAGACTAGTGTTTTGATAAGCTAGCTTATGGTCATCCAAACATGTACCTAACTTATAAGCTAGCTTTTTTTTGCCAAGCAATGCCTAATTGTGTATTCACATGTAATTTGTTCTTACTATTTTTTTAGAGGGTATCCAAATATTTTAATTAATCAAATAATTTCATTAAATTATGTATTAAAAAACAGGTCACGTCCATATTGGTAAGTAGAGATGATCTAAATGAACATGTTTATGCTTTATATATTTCGTTTTAAACATCATATTTTTGTAAATTTAAAAATAATCATCCAACATAAAAGTATAAAAACAAACGCAATCTATATAAAATAACGAAAAAAAGTACGACTGGATTCAAACCCTGAGCAGATGGGATATTCCACCACATTTCACAAGGTCTTAACTACTACGCCACAACTCTTGTGGTTTTGATATCCGCTTACCTATATAAAATAACGAAAAAAAATACTACTCGATCAAAGAATGCCAACAAAAAAACAATTTTGTCGATGTTGTCATATTCGTTTTTTTCCCATCAATTAAAATTATTTTTATACCACAATTGACATGTTAAAAACAAAATCAAAGATAAATTAAGTTAAAGAAAGCATGTGGTTGTGTAGTAGGCAAATTTTGGACCGAGTGACGTCGTTTGGTGAATTTAATATGTTGGATGGATTTGAAGTCACTTGTAAACTATGGAAGACAACAAAAGTAAGAACAAAATATGATCATAAAATCCAATTGGGAGCCTTTTAATTTTTGTTAAAATATTAGGGGGGTTTTTTGGACATAAAGGGTACAAGATTCCTTTTAACATATGCAAAATACAATAATTATGTGTAAATTGAAATCAAAAGATCCCTAATTGGTTGTATTTGATCTCGAAATATATAATAGTTGTATATTTTTGTCGGTATGTATATAAACAAGTAGCTTATGAATATGGGAAGAAGTCAGTAGTTTTGCGTTTTGTATAAGTGGTTTTAAGATGCAAAATGTAGGGGTTCGGCTATGGACATATTCAGTTTGTTGATTATGAATACAAGGAAAAGGGATTTGTCGTTTCGGTTTTCTTGTTGAAAGAAGACGCAGATGAAATTATGTAAATTGTAGGTTTAGAAGTTATGTTAAAAACCAGACATGCATTAAATTATATAAATTATAGGTTTAAAAATTAAGCTAAAAATGTAATGTCAATGTTACCGTCTTTTTTGGTAAGAGACATAAATAAGAACACAACATATGATGATGATATAACGATTCATTTTCGTCGTTTACACATACACAAACATTTACCCAACATACAAAACGTATTCTAATTTTTTTTTTTTAGAAAGGTAAATTTGTATCAAAATGGAACTGATTTTGTGCTTTTTAGGAATCATCTTTCACTACTTCATTTTGGGGCCTAGTCCTAAACTTTACAAACATTTAAAGTCTCAAAGCTCTGTTTAGCATCTCTAACAGGTTGATTTTGTTGACGTTACAATAACATGGCTCAATAAGTTCAATAACCTGTTGTAAAGTCGCCCGTTTATTCAATTTGAAGTTTTAAGACGCCGGGCGACTTGGTACATGTCTTCCCAAATCACGTGGAAGTTCCTTTTTACAAAGGGTCATTGGTCAGCAATACACGGGTTACCAGTAACAAATCTTCCTCCTAGAAGGTTATGGATTTAAACCTCACCAAATGTAAGAAGTGTGTTTTGAGTATTTGCCGCATATAAATATCATATACTTCAAGGAAAATGTTTGTTCCATTACTATTAACGCAATATTTTTGGCCACATGACTAGGTTGCGTACACCAAGCTAGCGACTTCCCAAGTCGCAAGCACGCCATTATTTCTATACGGTAACTTTCCCCCCTAAGTGGACAACAACTTGCCCAACGATATCCTAATTTCTTGCAAGTCGTATATAAGAACATCTTAGATTGAGTTGCATACCAATAACTTCTTCAAACATGAGCAAAGCATCTTAGATTTACTATTAAAAGAGTAAACCCAAAAGAATCACACATGCCTGAAGAAGGGAAAGGGTAGAATGGTAATTCAACTTAAATGATCAACTTTTTTGTTTAAGATGCATATTGAGCCATTGACTGTGGTAAAAAGTATTAAAATGCAATCCCAAGGATTAGAAGTTGAAAATAATCTGCAGTATTCTAAGCAACAGATGATCCAGCTTGAACCCCTTGGGGTTGATAGATTGAACTTGCTGTTTTGACACGCTTCTTCATTAAGCACATTTTGTTATATTTCGTCTATTTTCGATTTAAGAAATAGAGGGGGAAGGTTGTAACTACCTTTTTAATTCACGTATGTTGGATCATCTTATCTGACGGTTGATATCTATCCTCAGTTCTCATTCTTTTTGTCATTCTCATTTGAATATATATGCAATTTTCATCACACATCTGGAAAAAAGATGGTATTGCAATGCCCATGAGATGACCAAGGTAGTTATTACTGATGGGAAAAAAATGAATAACAATTTGCCAAAAGAAAACTATTGTGATTGTTTTGGACACCCTGATATCGTTGGTTCCATTTTGGTGCAATCTACCCTAACTAATTTACTATATATGCTTGCGATTTTACCAATGATTGTTTGATAGATCTACTTATCATCAATTGAAGGAAGTACAACGAACTGCAAAAAAATCCCATGGGGGTTAAAAGCCATTTGAATGTTTTAACAATGTGACAAACTGACAAGAAAGATGAAACCAAGAAACTTCAAATTGGAATCCTGAAACATATTAAGATTTACATAAACTTACTTAATCAAGGAACCGATGGAGTTGTTGGCGTTGAGGATGTCAATGGTGGATCCTTACGGAACTCCTTGACGACAGCAGCAAGTGCCTCGGGGTTTAATCCGTGGTCACAGAGTGCAATGAGCACAGAAAGTGTATGGCGATCCAACCCTGTGTCGAGAATGTTTGACATCTGAAAAACTAACTCTAGGGATTCCTTGGCAGTGCGTGCAGCTTCTGGATCCATGAATGAAGTCGAAACTTCAAGAAATAACTCCAAAGTTCAAAACCAACTTGGAAAAAAAAATCATAACAATTAGACATTAAGATAACCAATACAAAACCATGTAGAATAGCCACCACTGCAAATTTCAAGTTTGATGCACCAAAATAATACGGTGGCATGGTCAACCGCTTCGTTCCTCCGTCGCAGTTTAAAAATTTATACGGTCATGAAAAGTGTCGTATCAATTCGTTTGAGTGCCACCATATATATTTTGAAAATTGAAACTACAGTGAGGACACAAGTTTCCCTTGGTAGAGTTGGTTTGCAAGTCTTTTCATCCACCGCAGACCAGGGTTCGAGTCCCGTTAGTGTCATTTTCTTAGTTTTTAGCTTTTAATTCAGATTTATTATGTTTCCTAAAAAGAAATTGCAATAAAAGACTGGAACATAGGACCTTACATATGAGAAGCAATCAACTAACCACGAGACCAATGTTTTTTGTGAAAAAATATTCATATATTTGTTTCTTATAGTCAAATGTGCCACCACTTGAAAAAAATTCTAGGTACGTCTTTTCCAAAACTTGAATTACAGGTTGAACTTTAAATGACATCAAACCTAAAACATCCCGATGTGGATTTGATTGCAAATTTGAACACCAATATCATTTTATCTGTGCAATTTGTAATAGCGTTTAATGTCGTTTGCAATCAATTTTCCTTAAAAGGCCTAAAGCCGTATCAATTTTGAAATTCAAATATCTCCTGTTCAACGCAAAGTGAAATTATAAGAGACATTGTAATCATGTAATCTAAATGCAGAGAGATGATAAAAGGACCAATTTTCAGCTCTCATCACTTGATGCTACAAGAACATGGAAATCGATTGTAAACAAATACATAAATAATAATCGTGAAACGTCAATAAATAATGGCAAGACAAGGTAATCAACTGATATCAAGAGTGAGGGAAGTGACTACCTGATCGAAGCTTCAATTAGGGCGATTAGGGCTCCAATTGAGTGAGGGAGAAAGTGGATCCTGAAATCGCAATTTACCCGCTTTCACCTTTCGTTTGTTACCTTCAGTCCCTACGAAATCGAAAACAAAAAATAATATACGGAATTGTTGATTAAGGGGGTGTTTGGGATTGCTTATGTTTTTGACTTAGGGGCTGTTTGGCACATACTGGATGATTTAGTGCAGAATGATTAAGTGGTCAGAATGGTTAAGAGACTTTGTATGGTTAAGTGTCAGATAGAAAATGATTGTTTGGGACCTGTTCTGAATTAACAGTCTGAATGGCATAAAATTACCATTTTACCCCCAGTCTTGTATTGAATAAAAATTAACGTTTGACAAAAGTTCTGAATGAAATTTCTAAATGAAAAACATAAAATAATTAATGTTCCAAGTCAATACATAATTGCATATAAATTCAAACAAACATAACAATAGTTATTCAAGTTTTGGCATAACAAGACATCACATGAAATGCATGTTCAAAATATTGATGTACAAGATCTAATCTGAAGCATTTAAACTTTGAAGGGACAAGCTGTGGCATATAGACTTTGAAGTAACTATTGCATATAGACTTTGAAGCATCTAACAACCGTGAAGTTTTTATAGTGCACACATCCTTCATCTTCCACACTTTGAAGCATCGACAACTTTTACATAGATGAGAAATTGAAATTTTGAAATTGTATCACTTGAGTGAAAAAGGTTACATGAAACACCTACTTTTATTAAACTAGAACAATAGGAAATTACATTAACACCATAACTCGATGATAAGAACCACGGAAATATCATCTCATCGGTGCTCGGCATCCATAAATGGTAATGGTATCAATCGGAACGACAGCGATGCGAACAAACACACTTCGGAGCTCGACATCCATAACTCGATGATAAAAACGACTCATACACAAAGTTGACTGGACTTATGTTTTGGTACCACTTCTAATACCAAGTGTAGAACCTGTCTTTGGGCGCTCCAGCACCAAACATATGTGATGCAACTGTTTAAGTTCTTTCGGACATTATATCGAACAGTTGGCATGCAATTGTTGAAGTTCTTTCAAAATCAAAAGCATTAATTTTTTTCACTAAAATCATCAATAACCACACAAGAAAGATTGAACTTTTCCACATGAACAAAGAAATCTTTCTTAATAGCAAGAAATATGATTGGCAAAAATCAACAGAACATGAGAAATATTCTAATAGCAAGAAACATCAACATCCTAATAGCAAGAAATTCAAGCAAAAAACACCCTAATACGAAGAAACATGATTAGCAAAAATCTGCAGATTGGCAAACATGATTCATAACAGAAGACTGACAAATCAAGCAATATATTCGACCCTTAAGGAGGAGGAATCGAAGAATGAGAGAATCCATTTTGATTACCTTGTAATTCGGAAGCTGTGTGTAACCAATAGATTCAATCTGGATTGTGAGCGAAGAAGAAGTCCAGATCGATGGAAGTTGTGTATAGCCGAGGAATCGAGAAAAGCAACGTCCCTGGAGAAGGCGAGGCTATCCTTGGAAAATATGTTATCTGAATCGTATAGGGGTGGGAAGGGGTAAGGAGCGATTAAGAGAAGTTGTATCATTCAGATCCTTTCTAGAAGTGTTGCCACACAAGTTTATGTCTGACCGACCATTCGCTCTGAATAGTATCATTAAGAGGTGAACAAACACCCCCCTTATGATGGGTTCAGCACAAAAAAAACACCAAAAACACCAATTATGATGGGTTCAACACCAAAAAAAAAACATTCAACTCCAACCATAAAAAAAAAACACCAAATTTATGGACCCCACATTAAAATAACATATTTTATTTACTATTAACTATTTTTAAAAACAATAATTATAATTTATAAATATAATAATAAATAATCAGTAATTATGTATTTTTATTTATGTTATGTATGTTTATTTATGTCTTAGTTTTTAAATTTTCTGCTATGAGATTATGCTTATATAGTGTTATGTATGTTTAATTATGTTATAAATTTGTATTTTATGACTTTTATATTAATCTTAAATTTGTAATTTATTCTAAATATTAATATAACATGATATTCTATATTTTTTTATAATTTATTCTATATATATTATTTATACTATATTTAATTTATATTATAATTAAATTTAATTGTATATATATATTAATTAAATATTATTGAAACCTATATATAGTGGGGGGACCCACCTTTTGCCGTTCAACATTTACACGGAAAATTTGCCGGTTGAAATCAATGGCCGGAATTTTTTTTTACTTTTTAGCGGCCAGTTGGAGCTTGTTCATACGCCAAATTTGAGATTTAGAGTGTGATTGGAGATGCTCTTAGGTGGCGTTTGGTTCACTGGAAAGTAATGGAATCTGGTGGAATTGGAATGTGACATTCCATTGACCAGATTCCATTCCAGTGTTTGGTTCAATCTTTTGGGCAAATGGAATCCCTACAATTCCATTGAATTCCATTATTTAGCCATTTAACATTCCATCACTTAAACCATGGATTTCAATGGAATGGAATTGATTTTTTTCATAATGCCAAAACTACCCTTTTGTACCTGATCTGCTCTCTCTTCGTCTTCTCCATTGCACACAGCAAGAAGGTCACCATCGCACAACTCCATTTACACGATTTCCAGGTTCTGCAATCTCTCCATCGCACACCTCCATCTTAGTCGACACTCATCTCCATCGCACACCTCTCTTCAATAGGTAATGGTTCGATTTTATCCATCTGTTCGACTTTGACAGCAAGAACCTGGAAAGGTGCTCTAATCGAAGAAGGTTTTTGGATCGATTGGAGGTGTGCGAGTTTGATTTGTGTCGAGTTCGATTTTGACAGCAAGAACAACAATTTCGATTTTGATTTGTGTCGAGTTCGAGTTCGATTTTGACAACAAGAACAACAAGGTTTTTGTGATCGAATGGTGCTCTAAGCATGGAAGAAACATATTTTGAAAAAAACAAGGGGTAATCGATTGGAGCCCTAATCGAAGGTTTTTGGATTTGATCGAGTTTTGTTGTGGTCGATCAGATGTTTGGTGGCTGAATCGATGGGGTAATTTGGTATGATTTTGAAAAAAAACAATTAAAATTATCAAAAAGGGTATTTTGGTCATTTACCAAAATTTCATTCCAATTCCAAAGCTACATTCTGTGAACCAAACAGATAGATTCCAATTCCTTTAACAGATTCCATTCCAATTCTGTCAACCAAACAGCTGGTCAAACCTGACAACATTCCATTCCAATTCCTTCAAAGTCAAATTCCTTTGACAGATTCCATTCCATCAAAAAACATTCTGCGAACCAAACGCCCCCTTAGTTACTCATGGTTTTTCCAGGCCGCAAATAAATTGTTTTTGAAAAGTTACATTCTAACTTATTTAAAACCTCGTATCAACTTAATTATCCAAACACATTTTTATTAAAAAGTCTTTTTTGTCACCACATAAGTTGATAAACATTAAAAAAAAAAAAAAAAAAAAAAAAAAAAAAAACATAAGTTGGTTTAAATAAAGAATCTCAAACACGCCCTAAATTGATAACATGTGTAAAGTATTATATCAAAAATAAAATAAAAACAAAATAAAAAGATTTGTATTAATATAAATTATTAAATAACTTTTGGATTGGTTATTTGTTGTATTTATTAATCAATGGTATTTAAAAAAAAGGTTTAGAGCATTTTCAACAGTT
The DNA here is from genome assembly GCA_033807775.1 of Saussurea involucrata. Classification (NCBI taxonomy): domain Eukaryota; kingdom Viridiplantae; phylum Streptophyta; class Magnoliopsida; order Asterales; family Asteraceae; genus Saussurea; species Saussurea involucrata. Next base: position 2,839,366 of record CM066325.1, read on the forward strand.
CTTTAAAATAGAGAAAATTAGACTTTTATTCTCTATATTGCTCCAATAGTTTTTCTATATTGTTATCTAAAATAAAGAAAACTTCAAGTTTAGAGAATTCTTTAAAACTTACTATATGGAGAGAGAAATTACTTTTTTTAAACATTCCCACCAATAGAGTTGAGTTATTATTATTATATATATTCTATTTACAAAATGTATTGGGATGATAAATTTAAATAATATTCTAAGAAATATAATGGATGTTGAAATCTTTAAAATAAAGAATCTGTTGGAGCTAAATGTAATACATTTTAGAGATTTTAACTTTTAAATCTCTATTTTAGAAAAATTATAAAGAATCTGTTGGAGATGCTCTTACCTTGATATATTTTGGGTGTAGATCTTAAATTTAGTTCGTTAAAAATAATAATTATAAAAATAACAAGACTCATGAGTCATGATATCATAAAAAGCTTCCTTATAATAACATAATTATCATCGTCAACTAAACGAAAAAAATCAAATAAAAATTAAATATTTATATTAAGGTAGTTTGCATCATAGAGGTGTTTTTCAAAAAGAAGATAAGCACACCCAATCCATTTTTCTTAGGGCTTGTTTATCAAGATGTCACTTATCTTAAGACTAAAATTTTATATGATAAAGAGTGTAATAATGACCAATAATTTTACCTCGTTAACACTTATTAGGTAAAAGAAGTTTATTGGTTTATCCTGTTGACCAAAAATGTTACCATATAGAGTAAATTAAAACAGTAAATTTTGTCAATAAACATTTGGTAAAAGACATCGCGCATGCATTTGATAATTTGTGTATGAAAACTACACATTAAAGATAAACTTTTTTTTTCCGTAGATACATAATTTAAAATTTAATACTAGAAATTTAAACATCTTTATAAATTACAAAGATTGAAGGATGGCGGAATGCACCTATTAGTCCTTTCGCTTTTCTCACCATGCCCTTCTAAAATACCAAAGTACTAACTATACGTACACCGTATTCGAAGAGAAAATGTAAACTAAACACGGATCCAAGTGACACCAAATTGGTTCGAAGTCGAAACCGCAAACGTGTATCTTGGATAGCATCGGAAATGGGAACAAATCAAGAAACAACAAATAAAAGTTTATCCGGTTAAGCATCAAAGAATGAACCCGTATCCCGTTTGCTTGATAACTCAAGTCTTTTAATCCAAATGAAACAAAGAGAAAGAACTAAACCGGATGACCACCAGAAACGTCTCAAAAAAGGTCCAAATACAGCGGACAAAAAGTCAAAAACTCGGTGTTTCTGAATATTTGCAGTCCGATATTCACAGTTTCTCTTCACTACTCGGCTCTGCAGCAGCTCGTGTTGTTGCCCGTCTTGCATCCGCCATTAAAACACCACCATGCCCTCCTGCAATAAAGAAGGCATGTAGAAAACCTTAAAAACATGGGTCAGAAAGCATTTTGACTTTTAAGGTCAAACACGTCACTTTTTAAATCCAATATTGACTACGATTTTGCTTATTTATCACAAATTCTTATCCAAAATTTTACATATTTGTAATGAAGATAAAATATTCATTGAAATTGTCAAAAAAGATTGCAGGATACTTGTTAATTTTGAATTTGAAAACCATCATCTTTGACCTTATGGGGCAGGGTAGATTATAGAAAACATTACCATGAAGAATTGACAATCGATCATTTGAGCTAGGACTTGAACTCCCAGCAACATATAATCTCCCACGTGGCAAACCGGAGTTACCAGGGGCCACTCCTGAGTTCTCACCAGCCGCTGGAATAGTTTCACCACCGGTTGGTTTGATGACTGAATTCAAGTAACTTGTTGACCATGATCCACCAGTAGATCCAGCCAGAGCCATTATTGTACCTGCCTAAAACAAACCAAACAAGAGCCATTATTGCACCTGCCTAAAACAAACCAAACAAGATGATCTATACAACTTTCAAAGGATCAAAAAGAGTGAACTTGTTCACAAATATCTTTTCTTGATGATCATTTCAACTGCATTCATTAGAACAAACCAAAAGGATCAAAGAAAAAAAAAACTGACTTTGTTCGGATGAACAGCATCGAAGACATGAGCTTGACCGCCGTAAAATATAGTCATCTGGCGACTAGTAGATGTCGAACTGATTGCAGATTTCTGTTTGCCGCTAGCTGGTTCAGCTACGCCCAAAATTCTGGACCCTTTGATTCCAGTTCTAGATCCTTGATCAGCAGCTGATTGGGAAATCGCTGAACCCACATTGGCATCTTTAAATCGATTCGAAAGTGTTTGATATGCATATGGTACAGTTTGACCAGTTCGCGAAGGGTACTGCAATACCGGTCCAACGTTAACAGGAACGGCTCGTTCCCATTTAGATGTTGGTCTAATTGGATGAGCAGCCATGAAAGCTTCAGCTTCATGGGGTCGTTTTAGTTGTTCTTGCCTTGTATTCGAGAGAACCTTCATCAGAAGTGAGTTTTCTTGAAAATCTGGTCTGATTTGGGGGACACAATCTCTGGATGAACCCATGAAAACAGAATTTGAGTTACTGCGTTTAAACCCTGCATATCGATTACCGATTTCAGAGGCTGAAAAATCGTTTCTTTGCCCATAAAATGGCACCCCTTCAAGATGAGATCCAACCTGTCTGTCTACCATGGTTAAAAATGAGAAAATTTATCAAATTATGATACTAATGCGACAATATTGGGGGAAGGGTGTGCTAAGCAATGCCTAGACTAATCTCTTGGCAAATTATGACCGTAAGACACCAGCTCCCGGTTAAACCTCAATGACCACAATAGTTGTGTACGCCTGGATTCGAACCTAGATAAATGGGATATTGCACCACATCCCCACAGGGCCTTAACTAGTAAGCCACAGCCTTGTGGTTTACCATTGAAGCATCAAGTATGAACTCTGGCGTGTTAAACCAATCATGAAGATATATATATATATATATATATATATTCTATCAAATACTTGTGCAATGAGAATTCAAATAGTGGGAATTTGGTGAAATTGCAATATTGATGGGAAAAAAAATCTGAAAAACAGCAGACATTTTATCAAACGGTTGATGGGCAGCGTTAGTTACCGGAATCCAGATCAGAAGTAGTAAAAATGGGGCCACCGGCACGGGATGCAGAAGCAGAAGGAGAACCACCGTCGGCGGCGGCGGCACAATGAACCGACGGAGTACACTGACGGCCGAGAAAATCATGGAAAATTGTGGGTTTCACATCGTCATTGACGTTGGTGGTGGTGGTGTTATGAGACATGGTGCTTGACAACAGCACGGCAGCCATAATCTCATGTGAAACCACTTGTCATCACCATCATCATCATCTCATCGAGACCCAAAAAGAAAACTGGAGGATTATGGGATGAAGAGAAACGAGTTTAAAGGTGTACAAATACCCAATAATTTTTTATACTATACATCAGTAACATACTTTATAAAATACCGTTGTGGTTTTAGTTTTAGGATGCAGTTGCTTCTGCTCCCCTCCCCTCCCTGCAGAGAAGTGGCGTGGATCTACTTCTTGGGTTTTAGTAGTAACTTTTATTAAATATAAAGTGATTTTGGGACAGTAGATTTTTTTCGGTGTTTTTGATACGTACAAGATTAATCAAAAAAGATTATGGTAGGCGGGTGAAAAATAATAGTATAAATTGTTAAACTTTTTATCTGACATTGATAAGTTATTAATTTATCAATCTTGTGTCATTTATATGTTTTTTGTTACACAAAAAAAATCTATCAGGGGACCATTTATTAAACGATAAGTTCTTATCGAGTCAAATTACCTTACCGGATGAATATGATAAGGACAAAGATTTTTACCCGGTAAGAGATAAGGTAAGGAACGAGAGTCTTGTCCGGTAAGGGTGCGTTTGATACACATACAGGATAAAACAGGACAGGACGGAACAGGACAGAACAGAACAGTTGTTCAGCGTTTGGTAGACATGACTGGACTGAACAGAACATATAACATTAGATGAAATAAAATAAATAAAATTTAAAGAATGAGTGAAATATAAAATAGAACGTATATTTTGTGTTTTAGATAGAATTAGATTTTATTTTGAGGTTATATTGGTAAAACATAAGCCTGTTCCACCTTGTTTCAGCTTGTTCCATGGGGTAGGGGTGGAACAGGTCTATTCCACTTTGTTCAACTTTGTTCCTGTCTGTTCCGCATAAAAGTCATGTCAAACATGGAACAATGATCTCTGTTTTGTTCTGTTCTGTCTTGTCCAGTGTACCAAACGCACCCTAAGTGATGACGAAGACTTTTATCACAGTTAGAGTTTACCGAAAAAATGTTACACACAATACCGTTTTGGTGGACTAAAATCTTACCCAACAAGTAAGTGATACTGTTGAATTTTACTGATAAACATTTACCCAAGTAAACGTTTGATAAAGAACCTCTATATCATTTTGATTCTAATACAGTACCAAAAATAAGATAATAAGTTTTTGTTTTATCATTCTGTCATATTTCATGTATCAAACAAAATCAGAAATACAAGATTGATAAGATCTTTTTCAAATATTTGGAATAATTTTTTCAAAAGATATGTAAATCATAATAATTTTTATATTAAAAAGAAGAGAAATTAATTAAAATACTCAAAGTTTGACTTTGACTTACAAAAATACTCATTTTTTCAACTTTTGCTAAAATACCTATTTTTCCCGCGATATGTCCCGCGATCGCGGGATAAGGTATTAAATGAAAATGTTGATCCCGCTATTGTCCTGCTATTGATCCCGCTATTGATCGCGAGAAAAATGAGTATTTTGGCAAAAGTTGAAAAAAAAAATGGGTATTATGATAAGTCAAAATCAAACTTTAGGTATTTTAATTAAATTCTCTTAAAAAAAACTCAAATATATATAAGATTTAAATATAAAAAATGGTTCCAAAAGAGATGGGGATAGTCGGAGAGAGAATATGAAGATGAAGATTCGTTTGTTTGATTATGGATTATATGATGCAAATATCTCAACATTCTGATTCTGTGTTTCCAACATCCCACACTGACATCTTTGGAATTCAAACCTCTTATCCAACTTGTACCATCTGCATCAATACTTGTACTACATTATCCCTTCTATTTCATACTTTAATCATTCATCCTTTAATCTAGAGTAAACTCCATTTTTGGTCCTTATGGTTTACCTAAAAATCTGAAAATCCTTCATGTGTTTTAATAAATACAAAAATAGTTATCATATTTTGTGTTTTGCTTTGAAAATGCTCATTTGCCCTTATTCCGTAAGAAATTGTCCTTACATAAGCTTATTTTAAAAAAATTATATATTTTTTATGACAAAAACTGAATGTACAAAATTTAAAACATACGTACAAGCACTTGTAACATACTGAGAAAAAAGAAATACCGACCTCCTTCTTTAGCAGTGGCAAGCCTCCCCCGTCCCTTTGTGATATAGAAAATAAAAATAGAATAAACACAAATGTCGATATATTACAATTAAGGTCGGTTGATGGTAGGAGATTATGATAACAATAGTTGATAAAAATATGTCGAAACTTGGATGCAGCAAAAAGATATAGTAAACATAGTTCTTTAACTATAATTGTAAGTCGAAGCATGAAATGGTGATAGTGGAGTGGAGAAAAGAACATGTCGATCATTTCGACTATTATTTGATTGAACAAATGTTCACCAACTTAGTCGTAAAACTTAAAAAAACAATTATTGTATTCAACAAGAGTTGTCATTCAATATTAAGTTATTGACTTTATTTCAGATTCAGTTTTTATATTAATTCATTGTGTATTGTTGAGGTCGTGATCACTTCAAGTTGTTTCGATGAATTATTAGCGATTTCATGGTGAAAGTAAGAGTTTTACAAATCATTTGGGGACAACCAAAATCATTTGATTTAGTCGGTAAATCTAAGAATCTTGGATAAAAAAAATCTATCGATTTTGAGTTTAAAAGTATTGATTCTCTTGAAAATGGTTGATATCCTGATGGATTAGAGATTGTTCACTAAACGCTTATCAGGTTTCATTTATCTTACCGATGAACATAGCAAGGATCGAAGGTTTACCCATAAGAGGTATTGCAAGGACCGATAATCTTACCCGATAAGTTATGAAGAAGACTCTTATCCGATAAGTGCTTATTGCATAGAAGATGCATATCAACAAACGATTTTGATAGCTGAAAAATGTTATTTAAAAATAATTACAAAAATGTTAAATTTATTTGAGTTGTGTGTATATATATGTTATACACACCAAGAAATAAAATCTCATGATGGTAACATCCACAACCGAAAAGACATGATTACCAAATCTTAAAGTGTACATTTTGACTATGTCAATAACTCAACTTACAATTTCCTTTTCATAATTCCATTCACATAATTGAATTTAAATAATTAAGAATTTAAGATACATAGTTAAATATACAAATTAGTTAAATATCTAAGATCATCCACATACCTGCAAGACTTTATTCCTTTCACAAGTGCTACATCAGCTTTGCAATAACACCTTTCACACACATGCAAGACCAAACTCCTTTCTAAACTAATAAATTATAATATAAATAATATAAACTTCTTTTTCCCATAGGATCTGATAACTAAGTCTTAAAGGCCACCATTTAACACCTTCATAAATGTTGACCGAGAAACCCAATAAAACGGCTCTTCTGGCCTGGACAGGGTGGAAATCAACAATGAAGTTGGCACTCGACCAAAGACTTAGATCACAGAGTTATGAAATTAGAAATTATACATCCATGGTAATCTGTAAATGTAAACATAACAAGTATGTTCTAACACAAAATCTTTATTTAGCCGATCATGGCTAACAGATAATAAATAAGGAAATTTTTAAAGACTGAAAAGAAAATAACTTACAAAGGCCCTTCTGTATCCACAAGCTTTTCTTTATTGAAACACCAAATATTACAAAACAGGAAGCAAAAAGTAATAAACTAAGAGGGGGTATGAAAACCATTTCTTTTTCCCATAGGATCTGATAACTAAGTCTTAAAGGCCACCATTTAACACCTTCATAAATGTTGACCGAGAAACCCAATAAAACGACTCTTCTGGCCTGAACAGGGTGGAAATCAACAATGAAGTTGGCACTCGACCAAAGACTTAGATCACAGAGTTATGAAATTAGAAATTATACATCCATGGTAATCTGTAAATGTAAACATAACAAGTATGTTCTAACACAAAATCTTTATTTAGCCGATCATGGCTAACAGATAATAAATAAGGAAATTTTTAAAGACTGAAAAGAAAATAACTTACAAAGGCCCTTCTGTATCCACAAGTTTTTCTTTATTGAAACACCAAATATTACAAAACAGGAAGCAGAAAATAATAAACTAAGAGGGGGTATGAAAACCGGTACCTAACAATGAAGGAAAAGTCCTTCTTAAATAAGGAAAGCAGGGAAATAAAACAAGACTTTTTTAAAGTAAACAGTGGAGATTCCACTCAGACTATTTATGAACAGTAACAAGTGTCGGCCATATCATGTCGACAGAGGCTGTAGTAAGCTATAGTGAAGATTCTCTTCAAATATCTGAATTCTTCAATTATTTGATTTTACCTGTCATTGAGACAACAAAAGTGTCTAGATCATCATCTAGGGAGAAAATACCAAGATCATCGTCTGGGTCTTGCGCATCTTGAGTCATTTGTTCAGATGTCATTGAGGTATCTGACTTTGAATCTGGACCTATGTTCTTCATTAAGTCCTCCTTCATCTTGGAAACATAGAGATTTATTATCTCCTTTTTGGAATGTGTCTCCGAATATCTTTGAGACATCTTTTTGAAAAGACTAATTTCATCCGCGTCTTCTTGTTCTTGCTTCTCTTCATACTGATGTTTATAAAGTTCTACCTTCTTGATGATGTTTGACACCATCTCATCACCATAAGGTTTTTTGGTTGTAGGATCATTACGGGATAATTTATCCCAATACCTGGTAAGGCCTTGTCTTTTCAAGCAAGGGGCCATAATTTCAGTATAACCAAAAATAGGTTTCCATTTCCATATCCAAGGAATACTGAACTCTATAAAGAACCAACATGTATTATGTCCCTCAATAATGTATTGAGATTTGTTGTTATAAACCTTTAGGGAGTATGACATCCATTGTTTTAAACATAGGTTTAAATTGTCAGGGAGAATTTCTCCGGTGGTGCCAAAATTTCTCCACCAAGTAAAAAACCAGTTAGGAACTGGAGAGTGAAAACATTTATCACAAATTTTAAGAAACCAAGTATGTTTCTTATTTTCGTTTTCATAAAGAAGAACCTTTTCAAAACTGGAAATATAATCCCAATAATTGAATTTAAAATTATTTTTATGTAAATGGAGATATTCCCCATTCTTCAAAAGAAATGGAGATATTCCCCATTCTTCAAAAAGAAATAATTTTACCAATCTTTTTCGGTAAATGGAGATATTTCCCATTCTTCAAAAGAAATAATTTTCTTTATGATGAATTTTAGGAAGTTATAAACTTCGGTCTTTGTAGCAGGAGAAAAATGAGTAATTTCTACACTATTTGTAGAATTTAAAAGACCCTCATAATATTGTCTTTGTTTTAAAGAACCATTTGTACTAGAGGATTTATTAAGATACCTCTGCAGAATATAATCTGGGTTATTCTTCCATTGAATATCTTTTTCTTCAATTAGAAATATTATTTCTTTGGATTGAGACTCTAAAAATTGGGAATCTGAGTTTTCTTCTTTGCTAATATTAGCATAAGAAGGAATTTCATTCTTCTCTTTTTCCTTAATATAATTAAGGTATTCTTTCTGAAGATGATGGTTTTCAGGAAGTGAGGTACCTATAAGGCTCTCGAGTGGATTATCATCCGTGTTAACAATGTTAGAGGTTATTAGCTTCTTTTTACCCATTTGGATAGTATAATCTTCTGGAGAAGTTCTTCCTCTTCCTCTATAAGAGGAATAACTGCTTTGTGAAGAGCTCATACCTGAAATCATAAGAGATATTCACGAGTTAGAAAATCAGACAGATGATTTTCTGCTCCTTTTTTATAAATGATTATAAAATCAAATGGGGCTAAATGTGCCTGCCATCTAGCAAACATTTGTTTTGACACATCATGTTTAAAATCTTTTTGGAACATATATTTCGCAGAAATACAATCAGTTCTTATAATAAAATGTTTATTATAAAGATCATCTTGAAATTTTAAGACACATTTTACAATTGCAAAGAGTTCTTTAGCTATGGTTGCATAGTTTTTCTGGGCACCATTCCACTTTCCAGAATGAAATCTTACAAGAATTTCTTGTTTTGAAATAGGATCAATTTGTTTTAGAATTCCTCCATAACCTATATCTGAGGCATCAGTTTCAACATTTTTTTCCCAAGAAGGGTTGGCTAACATTAAGCAAGGAAGATTTTTGACCTTTTATTTGATATTTCTTATGGCCTGAGTATGACTATCAGTCCAAGGAGAACTCTTCTTTTTAAGTCTATCATAAAGGATAGACGTATCGTTATTTAAGTCTTTTAAGTCTATAATATAAATAATATAGATAATTATAATATAATTAATAAATTAATTATAAAATATAGATAACTAAAATTTTACTTTTGTTTTCTTTTATTATATTTTGTGTAAATATAATTTAGCAGTTTAAATAAAAAACATTGCATAAAAATATCATTTCTTTAAAATAAAGCGTTAGTAAGAAATTTTAATAAAAATAATATTCAAATAAACTAATAAATGAATTAAATTTAATAAACATATTAATAATAATTAATGTTTAAACAACAAACAAACTAATTAAATTAAAAAATATGTTTGTTTAATATATTTAATTTGTTGAAAGGCCTTGCAAGTTTAGCAAGATAGGGGTGGTCTTGCAAGGCCTTGCAAGACACATGACATGCCATGTCATCTTGTAAAGGCGTGTGTGGATGCTCTTAGAGTAACTCTAAGACTATCAGCATCCATCCCTCACTAACTCACACTTTTTCACTGCCACATCAGCGCCACATCATTTTTCCCTTCCAACCCATTCTAACCCACAAACCCCCACATCCATCCCACACCACCATCCCATCTTTTATTTATTTTTATTTTTATTTTTGTTTACAAGTATATTAATTTAAATAATTTAAATTTTATAAATAATTTATAATTTAATATAAGATAAAACAATTAATAAAATATTTCATAAATTGAAACTACAATTTTAACCTTACATAACCAAATTAAAAACATAAAAAAATACATACTTTCAAATTAAAAAACTACAAATTTCACCAACCATATAGTTGTCGAAGCAACTCTTTGTGGGCTAAAACCGCATTTAACTCGCTACCCGTGAGATGATCATGTGGTTTGATGTAAAACTTGAGATCTTTCCGCATTTCTCTTTGTTTCAAAGCTTCCGCTTTTGTCTTTGCCGCCTCGGCTTTGTCCCTCGCGGTTTTCAACTTTTCCTCCTCCACGGTTAGTATTTTGTTATTTGCAACGTTGAACTTCTCGACATACTCCATAAGATTCTTCAACACCTCGTCCTTTTCCGCCGTCTTTGTGGAGGATGACGCAGCACGTTTACCTTTATCTCTCCCCGTCGGTCGTGTCGGTTCTTGTACGAGGACATCCTCCTCCTCATGGCTTTCTTCGTTAAGGTTGAACTGAACACGTGCGTCAGAAGACGTCGTGTTTGGGTTTGAATCCGACGTGGACTTGCTCCGTTTTGAGGGCCTCGGGTTATCGTCCATGAAAGGTACGATCTTCCATTTAGGGTGGTCTTTCACAATTCTCCAAGCCGCCTCGTGGGAGAAAGGCTTTTGTTTATTATTTGCCCGATACATCGTGTGTGCCCTCTCCATGTACTCCGCGTCACCCCATCCGGATTTATTTTGGGCCCTTAGATTATCGTAGATCCCGTTAAACTTCATCATTTTTTTGTTCATGTCAAGCCATTTGGAGTTTACTTGGTCTTTATTGCGATGATATTGGCGACTTGAGTTGAAATAATCGAGTACTTTCCCCCAAAAATGTCCTACAAAAATAAATATATATATGAATACGTATATATAATAAAGATAAATACATTAATAAATTTATATGAATACGTATATATAATAAAGATAAATACATTAATAAATTTATATGAATACGTATATATAATAAAGATAAATACATTAATAAATATATATACCTAATTTTTGTGTGTTTCCAACGATGCTATATTCGGAGACGTAAAGCCATGCATTTGCCAACAAAACCTCTTCTTCGGAAGTCCACGAAACCGCTTTCGTTCTATTTGCAAATTTCTTTTTCCCTTGTGTCGTGGTTCCCGCATCGAGTTGTGTTTCGGGAACCAAATCGGGTGGGGTTTCGGGAACCGTATCTTCGACCTCAACGTCCTCCGAATATGTTTCTTGTTGTAGTAATTGTTGTAATTGTCCACCTTGATTATATTGTTGAAAGCCACCTTGCATAAATGGTTGAAAGGCGCCTTGATTAAATTGTTGGAATCCACCCGAATTAAATTGTTGGAACCCAACCGGGATGGTGTTGGGTGAATACATAGGGTATTGTTGTATGCTTCAATGGTAGGCGGATGGTGGTGTTGAAAAATTGAAAATATTTTCCGTCGGGGACGGTTGCGAGCTCGTGCCTCGCGATTTGGAACCTCGTCGTGGTGTTGTGAACCCTTGTGTTTCTTTATCCATTATGAATTTTTTGAAGAAAGAAATAATATTGAGAGAGTAGAATGAAGTGGGGAAGATGGGAGAGATTGAGAGTAAATTTGTTTGTGTGAAAAAATAAGTGGGTTAAGATTAGTATTTATAGGATAGAAATAATAAAAAAAATTAAAAAAACTTAAATTCCTGTGGTTTGCAACGGTTACATTTCAAAAAATAAAAGAAAAAAAAATTAATGTGAACCAGCCGCTGGTTGGCGAACCAGAGCTGGCTCGGACCAGCCCCAACCAGCTCGGCTGCGATGGTGTTCCAGGCGGACCAGCGCCAACCCACAAGGCCGATGCGGATGGTCTAATAGTTATTTAGGATATAAAAAACAAGGGAAAATTGCATGGAAATGAAACCAACTTTCACCCATTTCTTATTTTAGAGAACTAACTTTTAAAATCGTCATTTAAGAATCTGGACCAAACTTTATGTTTATTTAACGGTCCGATTAACCTGTTCAGCAGGTAACTTTTAAACAATCTTTTTAATGAGCCTTTTAGTCACCTTTTATATATTTACAAGAAGTCAAGAAGGATACGTATTTTATTTGTGATAAAAAAAAATCATAATCCTATGAAGATCTATTATAGAGATTTTTTTATGGTTTGTATAAGATTTTTTAATAGTCGGTTATTTGAGTTGATGTCGAAAACAACGAAACTTGAGCTTATTTTGTTTATCAAAATAGTGCTGCTCTTTATGCAATACAATGGTGTGAAAATAAACATGTATCAAAGTATATTTTATGTAAGAGGTTGTTCGTTTGTTGGTTATAGTTATATTCGGTCAACCATAATAATCGTGTCACGCGTCATATGTATTCGACCAAGATTATTCCACAAATACCCTTATTAGATTATTCCATAAATTAACACGCCTCATACAGGAAAAACCCTCCCACAAGAAAAAAACTCAACCTCTTTCGACGCTTCTTCTTCACGTCGAAGGTCTTCCCCACATTGCCGGTCATCCCCTCGTCGCTCATCTGGTAACTCCCATCGACTATCTCCAACACTGGAACACGAGCCTTCTAACCAGAGTGGCCAAATTTAAGGAGAATGAAAAAATAAAATTTTAACATAGTGGGCTAAGCTTTACCTACCTAGGAGATAAAAAAATCACAGGGGCCTTGGCCTCTAAAGGCCCCTATAGGGCTTCTACCAATCTCTTCATTTGTTCAAGGTTGTCCGTGCAACCCTCCTCACTTATGAAACCTCACCTTCATTCGTGAAACCCTCATCGCATATATGATCTGTATTTTTTTGCTCTACGCTTTTATCGCCTTCAGTTCCTACCACGTTTCTTAATGAAGATTTGTTCTCGATAAATATTTGATTGTATTGACTTGCAACGGTTCATGAAGATGTTTTTATCACAAAGTTGTTGTATATCACTTTATTATATATTTATCAAAGGGTTACTTTAATCATTGGGGTAAAATAGTCATTTTTGCTATTCATATTGTTTATTAAACACCACAACCAAATAACAACTTATATTAATTTATACAGACAACTTTTATCTCTATAAAACAATTAAAAAACCTTTAATACTAAGCGGGTGTTTGGGATTAGACATGTCCAAACGGGCGGGCCGGGCTTTGGGCGGACCCAGACCCAAACACTGTTCACAAGCCCGGGCTTTGGGCAGGCCCGGGCCGGGCTTTGGGGAAAAGGGCTGGGCCCGATCAGGCTTTTCAAAAGACCGGGCCTAAGGGGCCGGGCCCAAAACCGGGCCTTGTAAAAAAATGTGTTTTTTACATTTTTAGTAAATATTATTCGTATCCACTATAAAATACTTAATTGGGTCACTCAAACATACTTAAAAATACGTTCTATTAGAATTTCATATATAAAGAAAAATACGTTCTATTAATTTTATATAAATTATAAAGAAAAATTCATTTAAAGAAATACATTTTTTGAATTATAAAGAAAAATACTCTTAATCATCGTCCTCGTATGGTGGATAGTATGCAAGAGTTCCGGTCGTTTTAAGTCTAGTAAGAGCCGTAGGATCATAAAGTTCATCAACATCGAGTTGTTCTTCAGGGTCGATCTCGTCGTCGTCGTAATGTGATACATTACTTTCACAATCGGTACTTGGCGGGGTACTTAGTTGGGCGCTTTCGTTTTCAAAAATATTTTCTTCCACTCCATCAAGCTCCGCCTCTAGGGTCGTTCGGTATTGAATTCTTTCAAGATTATCCAAGTAGTCCTTCAAACAACCGCAAGCTTCTACTGACTCCGGGGTTAATCTTGTCCGATGTGCCGAAATGATCCTGCCACTAAGAGAAAAAGCGGACTCCGAAGCTACGGTACTAGCTTGGACTGTTAGTATATCACGGGCCATTAATGCCAAAACCGGAAATGCTTGTTCTCTTTCTTGCCAAAATCCTAATATGTTTAATTCTTCAAAATTATCAACTTGAGCATTCCAAGAGAAATTAGTATTTATGTAAATTTGTAATTCATTGAGATTACTGTCATATCGGGATTTTTTACTTGATTCATTTTGCACCTCATTCATTAAAGAGGTCATTAAGTCTTTTCGGCTTTGGCGATGACCACTACTAGAAGAACCCGACGCAAATAGTGGTTGTTGGGAGGGTTGTTGGTGTGCGCCCTCATGTCGGACTTTATAAATTTCAAATAATTCTAAAAACATGTTATTAAATAATGTTTTTCTTTTCGTTGAAAAAGTAGAATTTGTGGACGTATCTAAACCAAAAGCTTGACTTATTCCAGTAATTAAAACCTCAACACCAGTAACCTTTAGCCACGGGTTTAACGTTGCGACACAAAGAAAAGAAAAATGGATTTATCTAAAATATTTTAATAATTTTGCTTTCATTGTAACAATCATATTCGACCAATGGTCGTCTCTCTCCTCGTACTCTTTAATTTTGTTTGCTAAAATATATATTTGATTTAAAACTAGAGGGCTTGTTGGATAATAAACACCGGATAAGTAAGTTGTTGCATTTTTAAAATCACCCAAAAGATCGTATAATCCCTCAAGCACGACCCAATCTCACTCTACAATAGTATTCCGTGGGTAATGAACATTATAATATGCATGTATATAAATTCTTTGTGCACGCAAATTTTCGATCATTTGATATGTCGAATTCCATCGAACGGGCACATCATGAGCCGGTCCCAAAGCTCTAAATCCACACTCCATGCAATATTTTCTAAAACCCATTTGCATTGATTTACCTTTATTAAAAATTCTCCGTAACATAAGTCTAAATTTGTTTAGTGTGTCACTGCATTGTCCTAAACCGTCTTGAACGACTAAATTAATAATGTGGGCAACACAACGTGTATGAAATATTTCACCGTCCAACATAGGGGTTAAAGCACATTTTAATTTATCCACACATGCAGTATTATTACTAGCGTTATCAAATGAAATGCTAACGATTTTATTTGAAATATTATAAAAAACAAGTGCTTTTTTTATAATTGAAAATTGACGTTAACCCGAATGTGGCGAACCAAACGTTTCAAACGATATTACACGTTTGACCATTTGCCACGACTCCATCCAATGTGCCGTTATACATATATAAGAATGTGGCAATCCGTGTGGCGCGCTCCACACATCACAAGTTAAAGAAATGTAGTTAGGCATTTGTTCAAACATGTTTTTCATTTCTTTTTTAGCATTTTTCCACAGTTTTAATGCATCACGTCTAAGAGTTTGACGGCTTACCGGAGTGTAGCGAGGTTGTAGACATTTTTGGATCATTTTCGTCATTTGCGGATTGTGGAAATGTCCGAACGGCAACCCCATTTGAATAACACATTTTGTTGTTAATTCCCGGGCCAACATGTTATCGTACGACCATATTTGACCTTGGTTGTCAAGTATGGGTTGACTTGAATCACCTCCGGACTTGAGTGTCTTGCATGCGGTATCGGTGTGCCTCTTCAAGGTCGAGTTTCCCGAGAGCGCAAGGAGAGCTCCACACCTTTTGCATTGTGCCTTTTTTCTCCCGTCGGTGAGAACGACCATATTGAAATCATTCCAAACTTCGGATTTTCGTCCGTGTTCGGCTAGAACTTCTCTAATTTGCTCGTTTGATGAACTACCGGCCATTTTGAGTGAAGGATGGAAAAATTGAAAGAACGAGAAGTTGTATGAAATGAACACGAGAAAGCGAGAAATCGAGAATTGTAAGCGAGAATTGCGTTTTTTGCGTTTTTGTAAGTTGGTATCAAACTCAATACATCCACTACCTATTTATAGTGTTTTGGAGGCAAAAAAAACACAAAAAACGGCTAGAAATGAGGAAAAACGGTCATATTAACGGTTATAAACGGCTATATTTTTTGAATTGGAGCGGGTCGGGCTTAAACCGGGCTTGGGTCCGGGCCGAGAAATTCGGCAAAATCAAGGCCTGTTAGGGCCCGGGCTTTGGTCGGGCTGGGCTTCGGGCTCTCGGCGGGCTTTTTCGGGCCCGGGCCCATTTGGACATCTCTATTTGGGATTGCTTACTTAAAGTGATTATTAACTTATTCTATTGTGGTACCGGTAACAAGAAGTTTTTAGTGTTTGGATGGAAAAAATGTTTATACCGGTTTGACACTAGTAATAAGAAGTTTTTGATACGTTATTTCATTATGACGTATTAACTCATTTGAAACAACTTATCAGTTTTTTGGTCCTTTACCTGTATAAACAATTTCAAACACCCCTAAAAACATCTTATTAGCTTACTACGTTTTGTATTGTAATAAACTAATCCAAACACTTTTTTATAAAACTCCAATTTAACATCACATAAGTTGATAAACGCTTTTATAAAAAAAAAAGATAAGTTGATTTAAATAAGCAATCCCAACTCCCACCCCTAAAATGTGACAATTTTAAATAAATGGTCCGAGTTTTATCAATCTTGTTAAGGTTTGAGAAGAGATTAAAACGTTAGTCGGCCAAACGTAGTTAGTTCAGCCCATAAGCCCAATACATATAAGGTCTTGTTTACACTTCAAAATTCAAATATGTGGATCAAAAGCGAAGTAGCACTGTAGCAGTCAGAGGGTGTTTGGGAGTGTGTTTTAAAAGGGCTTATTGACTTATTGGCTTCTCAAGAAGCCAATAAGTTAAAAAGGGTGTTTGGGAAATGCAAAAGTGCTTTTGAAACAGCTTTTGGATTGGCCTTACAAACGTGATTTTAAGAAGTCACATAATCCTGACTTTTGGATTAGAAAATGGCTTTTGGATAGTAAAATTACAGAAATGCCCCTCATCCTAATGGATTAGTTTTTTTTTTCAATTGACTTTGGATTAGTTTTTTTTAACAAATACTTTTTTTAACAAATATTTTTTTAACAAATATTTTTTTTGTATAGATATTTTAAAAATAAGGAAAAATGGTTAAATAACAAGGCATGTCCTTTTTGGTCATTTTACATGTATAAGCTAAGCCAAACACTTTTTAAAAAATAACTTATTAACTTATTGACTTTTATAATCTCAAAAGCTAATCCAAACACTTTTTTAAAAACTCATTTTCCAAAAGCAATAAGTCAATAAGCACTTTTGGCCAAAAACACTTTTGGACTAAAAAAGCACTCCCTAATAGCTGGATCAAAAGCGAAGTTGCAGGTAAAAATATCGCTTCCATGACGTTGTGCTTTTGAGTTTTGAGTAAGCGCTGTTTGTTTACCTCTTAATAGTTTAATTAAGAGGCAACCTCTGAATCGTTCAGAGATGAATCTTATTTGGCAAAAAAATCACTTTTTTAAAACCCTCTTAATGATTTAGAGCCTCCTTTGACCATTCAGTACCTTAATTTCATTCTAAACAATTATCAAACAAAAACATATTTCATTTTGAAGTATATCCTCTTAGTCATTCTCTGACCACTTAATACCAAACCATTCAGCAAGTGTGAAACAACCACTTAATAGTTTGAACAATTATTTAATAAACTAAAATCCAAACAGCGTTCTGGTAGGTGAAATTATTCAACTTAATCAATTCACGACCTTACAAAAATAAGTTTGAGTTGACTTGCTTTTTCATTCTTTTCTCCCCTCATCTTTCTTTGTCCTGTGTTATTCTCATCATAACTTTTGATTCCAAGAATCATGGCAGATGCAGCTCTTTCTGCCCTTGTGAGTGATGTGTTGACAAGCCTCACCTCTACCGCTATCCAGGAGTTTGGGCGACAGGAGACTCGAGGCGGATGTTTCGGCTCTCAACAACACTTACACTCAGATCCAAGCTGTTCTCAGTGATGCAGAGGTGAAACAGAGGAAGGAAAAGGGTGTAGAAACATGGCTCAACAGTCTCAGATCTGCATCTCTGGAAGTGGAAAACATTCTCGACAATGCCTTAACTGAAGCTATGCTGCAAAGGCTACACAAAGAAAGAGGCATCAAATACATGGTAAGAGCCTTCTTCTCCTCCAATCATAACCCTCTTTTGGTTCGTGCTAGAGTTGCTAATAAAGTTAAAACTATACGAAGAAAATTGGACAAGATTACAGCAGACAGATCCAGTTTAACTTGATTAGCGATGTCGTAAGTGTGATTGGTGGTGAGAAAACAAACATGGAAACTAGCTCACTCGTACCTACGTCCATTATATACGGAAGAGAGGCAGAGATGGAGATGGTGGTTCAGAAAATATGTAGCAAAGATATAGTCAGACACGACAGTGAAACGGTCCAGGTGTTTTCTATATGGGGCATGGGGGGAGTGGATAAGACTACTCTTGCTCAATTAGTCTACAACAATGAAAGTGTGAGCGAACATTTTGAGTTACAATCATGGGTGTTGTTAGAGTTATATTTGTATATATGAATAGTATAAGGGCTAGTCTGTAATTACTGTAACTTAGGTTGTATAAATAGATCTCTTTCTTTCATAATTAGGTTAGACACTTCATTTGTAACTCTATCTCATTATATGAAAACCGGCCGATTCAGCCATCTCAAGTGTCTCTCAATCTATCAATCGACTCTCCAAAACTAACAGGTGTATCATGTATGCCTCCTATGATAAATGCCAATGCCACAGTTGGATGCAATGCACTTATATCTTCAAAACAAGTTAAAAGGAAAGAGATTTTTTATCGTAATGGATGATGTATGGAACGATGAGAGGACGAAGTGGAATGAGTTAAGTAAAGCATACGGATAAAACTCGATTGCATTGCAGCCAATAGATCTCAGTTTAACTTTATTGGCGATGCACTAAGTGTGGATGCAGGGGTTGATGGAAAGACCATAAACATGGATACTAGCACTAGCTCCCTCGTACCAACGTCCAAGTGTTAGACTTTGGTAATTCGTGGGTCTCCCCCTTCTCATTCATAAGTATTTATAACAATACAAGTTACACTTAGGTACCACCGACTATGCTAAGTATCTAAATATAATACATAATAGGATAATATAGACTAATACACCCCCGCAGTCTAAGGTGGAGGATCCCGTAAGCTTAGGCTGGATCTAAAATCATCAAAAAGAACTCGTGGTAGGCCTTTAGTGAAGATGTCTGAAAAGTTGTGCCGAGACGGTACATGAAGGACTCGAACTTGACCACCTTGCACTTTCTCGAGAGCAAAGTGAATATCCACCTCCACGTGTTTTGTCCGTTGATGTTGAACCGGATTGCCTGACAAGTAAATAGCACTGATGTTGTCTGTATAAACGAGAGAAGCACGTCTGATAGGGCAGTGTAGTTCGAGAAGGAGATTACGGATCCAACATATCTCGGCCACAACATTGGCCACCCCTCTGTATTCAGCTTCAGCACTGGAACGTGAAACGACTGACTGTCTTTTGGAAGACCAGGAGATGAGGTTGTCGCCAAAGAAGATGCAATACCCGGATGTGGACCGTCTAGTATCCGGACAACCTGCCCAATCAGCGTCTGTATAAGCAATAAGAGTAGAGAGATGGGATGCCCTCATCATAACACCCATATTAAGAGTTCCCTTTACGTATCTCAGAATCCTCTTTAACGCATGAAGATGACCCGTCCGGGGGGCATGCATGTACATGCATATCTGCTGCACCGCATAAGAAATATCGGGTCTGGTGAACGTCAAGTATTGCAACGCACCTGCCAGACTCCGATATGTGGTGGGATCGTTAAGAAGGTCTCCAGACGTGCTCCAAGCTTACCGGCGGTGTCAACCGGGGTGAGGACCGGATTACAGTCATTCATCTTGGCACGATCTAGTATTTCCTGAGCATATCTAGCCTGAGATAAGAATAGACCATCCGATGACCGTTGTACCGATATACCCAGAAAATAAGATAGAGGACCCAAATCTTTCATGGCAAATTCTTTAGACAAGTGAGTCAGGAAGTGTGCCTTCAGTGCCGGAGACGAAGTAACGAGAATAATGTCATCCACATATAGAAGAATATAAGCCACATCACGTCCCTGATGGTGGATGAATAAAGAGTGATCACTCGAGCTGAGTCGAAAACCCAACTGAGTGACGTAGTCTGTAAACCGCTGGTACCAGGCTCGCGGTGCTTGTTTAAGACCATACAGTGATTTCTTCAGACGACAAATATGATTAGGAAAGTTAGGATACCGAAACCCCGGTGGCTGATGCATGAAGACAGTCTCATGTAGATTACCGTGCAAAAATGCATTCTTAACATCAAGTTGAGAGATATCCCAGTGATGATGTAAGGCAATAGTAAGAATTGTCCGTATGGTTGCTGGCTTAACCACTGGGCTAAAGGTGTCTAAACAATCGACCCCCACCTGTTGAGTTCTGCCATCCCCAACTAACCTCGCTTTATAGCGTTCCAAAGTCCCATATGATTTCAACTTTTGTTTATAAATCCACATGCACCGAATTATGTTCATGTTAGGGTGCCGAGGTACAAGTTCCCATGTCTTATTATCAATAAGAGCAGAAAACTCTTCCGTCATTGCTTGGTTCCAAATAGGACTGGATAAGGCATCGGTTAGGTTTTTGGGGAGCGGTTCAATGTTAGAAGAAGTGTGTAAGGAGAACGGGGTTTTGGGTTTGGAATTACCGGTCATGCTACGGGTATGCATTGTTCTAGTAGGTGGAGGCGGTGGTGGTGGATTGGTAGGGGAAGCCGAAGTAGAAGGAGGAGTGGTGGATTTAGGGGAATCGGTAGGGGAAGGTTGGGGTGGTGAGCCGTTTGTGGCAGGAGGTGGTGGCTCAAACGAAGGACCGGGCTGTGTTGGTTGGACAGAGGGATCGGGTGGGGCTGTGTGCTTTTGGCGTAACCTTGAGTAGGTCTGACCAAAGCGGGAGGGGGTTTGGTGTGGGTGGGGTTTCGTAGGTGTAGAGGGAACAGTGGGTGGGGAGGTAGTAAGGTGAGGGTGATGGCGAATGGATGGGTGTTGATCGTTGTCGATGTTCTTGTGAAGGAATTCGTAAGACGGAGAGGGTGTGGTGGAACGAAACGGAAAGATGGTTTCGTCAAAGAGTACATGACGGGAGATGGTGATCTTTTTACTTGACATATCAAGACATAGGTACCCGCGATGATTTGGAGGGTAACCAAGGAAAACGCAAGGAGAAGAGCGGTTTTGGAGTTTGTTTATGGAGGAGGACGGGAGGAGAGGGTAGCAAAGGCACCCGAAGGTGCGAAGATGAGAGTAGGTAGGGGATGTACGGTAAAGAAGGTGTGTGGGAGTAAGATTTGCTTTTGTTTTAGAGGGTAAAATGTTGATTATATAGGTGGCCATGGCAAGGGCATGGTGCCAAAAGGAAGGTGGGAGAGAGGAGTGAGTGAGAAGGGTTCGAATAATGTTATTGATTGAGCGTATTTTACGTTCCGCTTTACCGTTTTGTGAAGAGGTGTAGGGACATGAAAACCGAAATTGCATTCCGTTTTGTTGACAAAAATTGTGAAACAAATGGTTGTTGTATTCAGTCCCATTATCGCACTGGAAGGTTTTTATAGATCGTTCAAATTGAGTGCGAATGAGATTATGAAATTGCAAGAAGGTTGAGTAAACAGCAGATGTATTCGATAATGGGTAAGTCCATAGGAAATTACTATAATCGTCCAAAAACAATATGTAATACCGATGGCCACTCGTACTAGGAACGAGTGACGTCCATAGATCGCTATGAATCATGTCAAAAGGCAAAACAGTAGTAGATAAAGAATCATGAAAGGGTAGCTTAATGTGTTTGCCAAATACACAAGATTGACACAAACGTTTATTATTCAAACTGGAAACAGAAATTGAGTTTTGCTTATTTAAAAAACGTAATAAAGAGGCGCCCGGGTGACCCAATCTTTGATGCCAACGGTCTTGAGAGAGAGCAGCAAAAGTGGATGGAGAAGGGAAGTTGGCCGTTGGAAGAGATAGCGGATAGAGGTCCCCGGAGCTGTTGCATCTAAGGATAAGGAGCTTGGTCTTGAAATCCTTCACAAGAAAACCATAACGATCGAATTCAATGGAAACATCATTATCAGTAGTTAAACGTCTGACGGAAACAAGGTTTTTAATTAAAGATTGAGAGACAAGGATATTGGGTAGTTTTAAAGGTGGGTAGGGTGGTGAGAGGGTCGTGTGGCCTATACCGGATGTCCGTATATGGGAACCATTACCAACGACAATTGGAGTTAAGCTACCATTATTAACATAAGAGGAGAGCATACCTGGCGAGTGCGACATATGGTTGGTGGCCCACGTATCCATGTACCAGTTTTGATCCGGATTCAACGTCATAGTATGTAAAGCGTGTTCAATGTTTGTCGGAGCAAACGAGTAGTCTGATGAAGCATATGCTGCCGAAGGTCTCGGGCCAAGAATTCCAGGTGCAGCCCTTGAAGGGGGTCTCGGCTGAGGTGCAGTGGGGTACGGGCAGGGAGGCGCTGCCCACGGTGAGTACGACCATAGACTGTTTTGCTGCATCCATGGTGGTATAGGAGAGTACCCGGTGGAATTATAATAGGAGTAGGTGTTCCTGCCTCGAGACCGTCCACGCCCGCGGCCTCGGCCACCACGACCACGACCACGAGTGTTGTCCTGTCCGCGGTTAAGGGACCTGTTAGGAGGCTGATCTGGTTGCACCGCATCGGTAGTAGAGGCCGGCTGAGCTGAGGACAACCCGACGGCGTGAAGGGCAGTAGGGGAGGCAGCCGCACGTTTCGCTTTGCTTCCTTCTTCGAGAACAAGTTTGTAGCGGGCAGAGGTGAAAGAAGGAAGGACGTCCGCTTGTTGTAGGACAGTTGCAAAGTTGTCATATTCTGGACTCAACCCGACAATCAACTGTAGGACAAGGGTTTGATCGGTAACCGGGGCATCCACATTAGCCAATTGATCGGCGAGGTGTTTCAACTCCTAACAGTATGATGAGGCAGTAGTAAAAGAGGACTGCTTGGTATTGGAGAACTTGTTTTGAAGATGTAGTGCACGTGTAGGTTTGCTGTCCAGAAAAAGTCGCTCAAGAGCGGACCATGCGGATGCGGCTGTATTATCGACCTTGAGAATAGTGGTGAGAAGGTCGGTAGAGATGGTGCTGTAAAGCCATTGTAAGACGATGGCATCCAGACGTTTCCATTCTTCATCATGGTCGGATGCGGTTGTATTAGGCGGAATTATGTGATCAAGAACCCGACAAACTGTGCACTGGACTTTAAACAAGGCAACCCAGGAATTGTAGTTGCTATCATCGGCTGTGAGGGTAATGGGGATTTGATTTCTGATGTTGGTAACAGTGGTGGCGGGGTGGAGAGATTGTGCGACTGGTGTTTCGGTGGGTTTATCACCGGCTGCCATGGAGGAACAGCCGAGGGATAGAAAGTGAAGAGAGAGGAGACGGTGGCTGCGATCAAGAAAAGGAAGATCGCAGGGTTCGGGAGAAGGATCGGAGGGGGGGGGGGGGGGGGCGGAGGAGAGGTAGGGCCGGCTAGGGTACCCAGACTCGTGATACCATGTTAGACTTTGGTAATTCGTGGGTCTCCCCCTTCTCATTCATAAGTATTTATAACAATACAAGTTACACTTAGGTACCACCGACTATGCTAAGTATCTAAATATAATACATAATAGGATAATATAGACTAATACCAAGATATACGGAAGAGATGCAGAGGTGAAGATAATGGTTGAGGAGATATGTATCAAAAATAGATAGAATCAGACATGGCAATGAAGGGGTCCATGTCTATGCTATATGGGGCATGGGGGGCATCAGAAAGACAACTCTAGCTCAGTTAGTCTACAACCATGAAAGGATGAAGGCATACTTGGAGTTACAATCATGGGTGTATGTCTCATGTGAATTCCAAGTTAAGAAGATAACTAGAGAAATCATTGAATACATAGATAAATGTTCATGCGAACTCTCACAGTTGGATGCTATGCAAGTACAACTTCAAAACAAGTTAAAAGGAAAAAGATTTTTTTATCGTATTGGATGACATCTGGGTCGAGGATAGAGACATGAACAAATGGGAAGAATTAAGTAAAGCATTAAGTGGTGGAGGAGAAGGTAGCATTGTTACGGTGACAACACGAAACCAGACAAAATTGACATCTTTGACATTAGGCGTAACAACAGTACCTTGAAACTCCGGCCATTTATTGCACTTGCACTAAAATTCGGAATACTGCAATTTTGGTTAAGTGTTTATGCAGGCTGTGACTCCTTTATTTTCACGTGTTGCCCCAAGATACCAATTCAAAGGTGCCAACAAAAGAGGGATTCTGGTTTCTAGAGATCAGGCGGCTCTCGTCGCCAAATACACGGATCCATTGGTGTACACGGGTCCAATGAGAATCCGAACGGGTCATGAAATCCTTCGGATCTCGTCTCACTTGATGCGTAGCTTTAAATCGGTGACTGTACCCTTCTTTGTTCTTCATGGAAGTGCGGACAAAGTGACGGATCCTCTTGCTTCTCAGGATCTGTACAACTCGGCAGCTTCAAAGTACAATGACATAAAGCTGTATGATGGGTTCTTGCACGACCTCTTGTTTGAACCCGCGCAAGATATCATAGATTGGATGGCGAGAAAGCTAATTTTCCATCATTCTTGAAGGTGAAATAAATAGTAGGTAATAATAATATTGATGGCCTCTTCAAAGAATATATATAGTATGTGTATGGATTTGGATTTATGGTGCTTGATAACGATCATGTGTTTAGAAAGGAGATCCTCCAAGCATTTGTTATTTCATAAACCCCAAATCGATTCAAATCTCATGATCATCGATCACCTGAAAACGCATCATCTGAGAGAAAATGAAAATATAAATAACATAAAATAACTATTTTGGGTGATTGATGGACAGGGAAAAGACATGAAATTTGGGGACGAAAGATTTGTATTAGTATTCGTGTTGCCAGCTTGATGCTTGTTTATGGGTTCAACCTTGCAATCGATTAACTCATTTAATTTATTGGCGTGACGTCGATAATTAATTTATTTTATTGTATGATTTATGAATATATAAGCATGTTTCACACAAAAAAGTGTATGCTCGAAAGGCTAGGCTGAAAATTTTAATCGACTTTTCGAACGAGCCGAGTCGAAGATTGGTGTTATGCAACAAAACTCGTTAAGTTAAACGAGTTTTATTTGTGTTCAATATCGACTCGAGTTCGAGCTCGAGTAGCACGTTAAAGACCTGACTCATTTTGGACATCATCCATCATGCCTCTCGTTCAGAGACTCGGATCTATGCACCATGATTGAAATCCGTCTAACTGTGATATATCTTTGAAACCCATTAGCACTGTGATCCGTATGATCAGATCTGCCTAACTGTAAACAAAAGAATGGATACCAAAGAAGAATAAAAATAGACAGGGTTTCCTAATATCAAAATATGAAAAGTAAAGAAGGATAACAAAAATCAACAAGAAGTCATCGTGTTCAAGTGGTCATCATTTTCCTAGTTTGGTGAACCCAAAACCAGAATCAAATTTGAGCATCCATTTATATATATATATATATATATATATATATATATATAAAATGATTATTTACCTTCAAATAGAAAAAGGATAGAGAATTTGGGGACAAGAGATTTGTGGTAGTACTCGTTGTTGTGTAATGACGACACAAGCATTTGAAATGTAGTGGTTGGAATGTGTTTCCCGGCTTCCTCCATTTTCTATAATTTCGGTTTCAATTCCTTAAGGGAAAATTAGAGAAAAAAACCTATAAAATTTTCCATTTTGAATGATTTCTATATAGATGCATTAATCTTTTTTAAATTTGGTGTAAAATATAGTGTGACCCATTGGAGATACCCTAAGCGTTCGCTTACCGGATGAAAAATGTTGGACACTATATCATTTTAATGAATTAAAATCTTACCCGCTAAGTTAAGTAATGGTGACTACTATTACCACCAGCGTTATGTAAACTGTCCTAAAACTCTTCCACTAAATCAAAATCTCTCAAAATCATTCCATCAAACTACGATTTAATTATCATGGTTTTATTTAAGCTATTCCACCACTTTCAAAACAAGCATAATTAACGAGTTCTTATATTATACAATACAATAACACCAATTAACGTTTATGATGATATATAGAACATGATTCAGTACCATAATTCAATTAGTAACAGGTTGAAGCTCCTTTTCGATTCTATTCGCCATGGCTTCCAGAGATGATCTCATATAACCACTGAAATCCTCCAATCTCCAACCTTCCATCGGATTACAAACAAACGACCACTCGATCCGACACCCTCCGGCATCATCCTCACCATCCAATTCAATCACATTCAACTCACCTACATAAAACGTAAACCCTAGGTTGTTCTCCACAATCTCGTACCTCAAATTCCGTTGAACGGAATCAATCGACAGCAATTTCTCGTGACACCACTTGACGACAGTCATAGGCGTCGACTGATCATGATCGCCGCCGTTAGACGGCAGTGATGGTACGGTGGAGGCGCAGTACCTGCAGGGGCGGATCCAATTCATGGTTTAGGGTGGGATGGGACCCGTTAAAAGAAGAAAAAAAGATGGTTCTTTAAGAGCATCTCCAACGGTTTGCCCAAAACTATCCCAAAATGGAGGAAGTTGGAAACAAAGTTTTTTTCTCCAAATATGAAGATCACTCCAAAAATATTACCAAGTAAGAGGACCAATAGTAAACTTTGAAAATAAATATGTAGAGAGACAAATAATATTTTAATAGATAAATAGAATATTTTAATATTTTAATTAACTTTGAATTCTCCAAAATTAGGAATATGTTGAAGATAAATGTTTTTTTTTTTTTTTGAGATTTTGACTTTTGGTTCTCCATTTTGGAGAATCTGATGGATATGCTCTAACATTCTAGCTTGGTGTTCCCTCCGTAATTTTATGTCTAGGACCCATTAACCAAAAAAGTGTCCGAAAATCAACAAAAAAACCCAAAAATAACTCTTCAAATTGGTAAAAAAAAAAAACCAAGAAAGACCCTCAAAATCGACAAAAAACTTAAAAAATTCTTTAAAATCAACCAAAAAAACACTCGAAACGTCGGATTTAGGCTAAAAATACAATTAAACTATCTTAAAGGTGACCCCACTAGAAAAAAAATCCTGAGTACCTGATTAGACCTGGTTGACCGTAGACTCCTTCGACATGGCGGCATGTGTCGATCGTTGGAAGCCATTTGTGGAAGTTGCAGAAGTCTTCGAAGAGAAGCCATACTTGTTGAGGTGAGATGCTTTTTAGGTCTGCAACGGCTTTGCTTTCCCATTTTGAATCAGCCATGAGAGAAAGAGAAAAGAGACCTTTGCATAAAACTCAACTTATAAAATTTTGGAGTATATATCACGTTTCGTAAATATTCGTTTCAGTAAAAATTACGTTTTCAGTCCTTGTGGTTTTAAAAAAAATGTTATTTTCATCCCTGTGGTTTTTAATTTATGAATTTTGTCTTTATGGCTTGTAATTTATTGTTATTTTCGTTTTTATGATTTACAATTTATGATTGTGTTGGTCTTGTGGTTTATAATGCTTTACTGTTTTAGTTCGTTATATTTATAGATAAAAAGTAGTTTAATAACGAAAATAACAATAAATTATGAACCATGAACTCAAAAATCTTAAATCACAAAGGTAAAAATGAAATTAGAAATAAATTAAGTAAATGACAACAAACTATAAACTACAAGGATGAAATTAGAAATAAATTGAAAACCATTGGGATAAAAAAATGTAAACAATGAAAACCGTAAATTGTAAATTAAAAAATATATCATTTTAAGTTTTTCAATATAAAAATGGCAATCTACAAATAAATCACTGTGGGTCACTTTAATTTGTGAGAATCAATGTATCATTTTAAGTTTTTCAATATAAAAGGTCGCGAGTTTGACTAGAAAATCATTCGTTTCAAATTTTAAAATAATTCTCAATATCTATACTATATTATAAAGCATTTATGAAAAAAAAAACTCTTTAAAACAACCCTTAAAGCTTCATGTACCGTTATTTAATTCTAATAATTAAAATCTCTTATGGTTTGCTAAATATTGCGGATTTCGTCCTCATGGTTTTGAAATTTCAGCTTTCGTCCTTATGGTTTGCAATTCATTTCTATTTTCGTCCCTAAGTCCAAAACACTACTTTTAATTAAGAAGGACTAAAATAGAAAAGTATTGTAAACCATAGGGATGAAAATAGCAATCGAATTTCAACCATAAGGACAAAAACGATGATGAATTATAAACCATAGGGATGAAAATCGCAATTTTAAAAGCATAAGAACGAAAATAGAAATTTTCAGCAAACCATAGGGACTAAAAATGTAATTTACTCTAATTCTAATTACTCGTGGGCTCTTATTAATTAATCATTATCTCTAGCTACTTTCAAAGCATGAACTACTAAAAAAACGTCATTCTTTAAATAAATTTATAAAAAAAACTTTTGAGCGTTTTCTCAAAACCACACATTAAAATAAATTAGAACATTAAAATCGAGATATATTGCGCGAGTAAACTTCTAGTATTTTAATTTTAAAAAATTAAAAGACTCAAAACTAAAAATATCAATTTCTTTACACTTAATTTTAAAACAATATATTAAAGTATTGATTGTTTTTAGAAAAATTGATTGACTCAAAATAACCTAATCAATTTCTTCTACTAGCCAAAACTGTTCCCATCTTGTATTATATAGGTGCCGTTTAATCATACAAATCTAGAAAGTTGTATAACCTGCTATTTATTTTACCTTCAAGAATGATGGCAACTTGATTAGCTTCCTCACCATCCAATCTATGATATCTTGTGCGAACCCTTCATACAACTTTATGTCCTTGTACTTTGAAGCGACCGAGTTGTATAGATCCAATGTGAGTAAGTCATTTTTATAATTAGTTTTACTTTTCTAATTAATAAACAAAGGGTATGTTAGTGATTTTATAAGTGATACAACAACTTAGCATATAGTTTCTTTTTGAATTCATTCACCATCCCTTAACCAATATAATAGGAGACTTCCACTATTATCTCATGAAAACAAAAATCAACCCGAAATCGACGACATCTTCTCCATTAGTGCATAACCCCTTCTGGATTCATGTCGTCTTCTTTGAAGGCTATTGGGCCACGAAACAACAAAAATCGCAAGGGGAAAAAAGGAAACGATAAGAGGAATAACAATAATTGGAAGGAATTGCCGGTTATGGGTGGCGATAGTAGCATTAACACCGACAATGGTCTTGGCAATGTTGGTGGTGGAGGAGCGTATAACGTTCCTACACTCAAGGAATTGCAGCAACAGAATCGATTGAAGGCCAGCAAATACTTTTTGAAGAAGAAATTCAATCATGGTGCATAGAATCGAATCGATTGAAGGCCAGAAGATACTTTTAGAATAGATTGAAGGCTAGAAGATGCTTTCCGAAGAAGAAACTCAATCATGATGCACATATTAGACAAACTTTGTATACTTAGAGGGTGTAGTTTGTAAATGTCCTTCTTATATATACCCTTGTATTCTGCCAATTACACAATACACACAAGACATATTTACCAAGTTTATCTTGGTATCAGAGCCAGGGAAACCCAACAGCCGTCCTCAATCTCTCTCACCTCCCCATCTTCTCAAACTGATAGCAGCAGCAGTCAGTCCTAATGGCAGCCCCTCTCGTAGCCTTTTCTTCTGCTGAGAAAACTACACACAACTCTCACAAGTTTGGTTTCACGTTGTCCCCTACAAATTATGGATATTGGAAGGCTATGATCCAACCTTTCCTCATTACAAACGATTTATTTGGATACGTTGATGGCACCATCCCATGCCCTATGCCGCTGATCGCATCATCTGAAAAAGAAGGAGCAGCCGCTACGCCAAACCCTAGTCACGCGATTTGGATATCCAATGACGCCCACGTCCGTATGCTACTCATGTCAACCATCTCGGAGGCATCTTTTCAACATGTTCAAGGTACTACTTCTCGTGATCTTTGGTTGACTCTTGAACGTGCTTACGCACCTCATACCTCTTCAAGAGAGTTCACGTTGAAAACTCAGTTGTTAAAAATACAAATGAAGGGTGACGAAACCTCTTCAGCCTATCTTGCTAGGGCACAAGAGTATGCCACTGCTCTTGCTAATATCGGGCAGCCTATGTCGGAAAAAGACATCGTTATGCTTGTGGTTGCAGGTCTTCGGGATGAATACAACGGAGTCAAACAAAGTCTCCTTACAAGACAATTCACGGCTGTGTTTTCAGAACTTTCTGGACTTCTGGCCGATCATGAGTTTTTGATACGGAAACCGGTTCCAGACGTTACCCCTGTTCAAGCGTTCACGGCTGCTACAGCAGCCGGTTCCTCTCTCCAAACTGATACGGTTCAAGCCTTGCAACAACTTGTTTCACGCCTTGGCTTCCAACTACAGCCGGGTTCCACTATATCATCCACACCGGCTTCTCAGGTTTTTTTACACAAACCGATCTGGTCCTTCTAATAGCAGCCGTGGCCGTGGTCGTGGAGGTCGTGGTAACAACTTTAATCGAAACCGATCAGGAGGAGGAAATCGCAATCCAGGTCAGTTTAGTTGGGCTTCTAACCAAAACACAGTTTATGGCACATGTAACAGGTGTGGAATTGGACATGTTCCATCCCAATGCCCGAACCGCGACCCAACTACCTTTCGGACGAGACAACCCACCGCCTATTATGCTGATTCTCGCTCACAAGCGTCCACCTCTTGGCTTCCGGACACAGGTTCAAACAACCATGTTGCACCGGATATGACGAGTTTTGATTCTGTCGAATCCTACTACGGGGATGACAGTCTGCATGTTGGTAACGGTAAGGCCCTCCCTATCCTACATATTGGTTCCTTACGTCTTTCTTCACCAAACAAAACCTTTTACCTAAACAATGTTCTTCACGTCCCTGAAATCAAGAAACACCTTTTGTCTGTCCAAAAATTTTGTCACGATAATCATGTCTATTTTGAATTTCACTCCGCCTTTTTTGCTGTTAAGGACAAGTCAACACACACTACCCTCCTCATGGGTCCAAGTGACGGTGGACTCTACTCAATCAACCTTCCCACAACTCAACCTCTTCCAAAAGTAGCTTTCTCAACAGCCCGCGCCACCACAACCACCTGGCACCAAAGACTCGGGCATCCACATTCCCAGCTGTTTCAGACTATGCTTTCCAAATATTGTTTACCTATTTCCAATAAGACTTTTGATTTTCATTGTAATTCCTGTTTGATTGGGAAATCTTCCAAACTCAATCTATTGCCAGCTGATTATAAAAGTTCTCATGTTCTAGATTTAATCTTTTGTGATGTTTGGGGTCCCGCACCGGTAACCTCGTTTGATGGTCATCACTACTTTCTCTTATGTGTTGATCATTTTTCCAAATTCATGTGGTTCTTTCCTTTAAAACGAAAATCGGATGTGTTTGATGTGTTTAAACGTTTTGTCACCATGGTTGAACGTCAATTCTCCACCACCATTAAAACAGTCCAAACCGATTGGGGGGGTGAATTTCGAAATTTATCACAGTTCTTCTCCTCTATTGGCATAATTCATCGTCTCTCTTGCCCTCACACCAGCGAACAAAATGGGGTTGTCGAGAGACGTCATCGTCATGTTGTCGAAACCAGACTCACCCTCATGACTCAATCTCATGTCCCAAACCGTTTTTGGCACTTTGCCTTTGAAACCGCGGTTTATCTTATCAACCGAATGCCGTCACGAACAAACTCAACCATTTCTCCCTTTGAACATCTCTTTAAACACAAACCCGATTTCTCGTTTCTTCGAGTCTTTGGATGCCAATGTTACCCCCATCTTCGCCCATATAATCACCACAAGATGGATCTACGATCCACTTCTTGTATCTTTCTTGGCTATAGCACCGCACATCATGGATATCGATGTTTTGATCCCAACACCGAACGCTTGTACATTGCCCGTCACGTTCGGTTCAACGAAAATTCTTTCCCATTTTTTACACCTCCTCCCGAACCCTCCACATTCTCTCCCAACAACCCCTATATCTCCTCCTATCCTACGTCCATACCTGCCACACAAACCACCACACCTACTCCTACAACTTACTCACCGAACTCCTCTTCCCCACCTAACTTTCCCCTACATACTACTCCTCCGCAATCGACCACCCCCTTACCAACTCACACATACTCACGTCGCACCTCCACCGAACCTCATACCACCACAACTTCTGCCTTTGACAAGTACACCACCACCACTCCAGCAGCCCCTACCCATCCACTCCCTCCTCCAACACCTATCCATCCAATACCCGACCAACAACAGTCCTCCACCTCTACTACCATCCCTCATTCACAGCCCTCAAGACCAGCCCATCTTCGGCAAAATCCAAAAAAGACGAAACCATACGACCCATCAGCCTTTCACACATCCACCAATAACTCATTCAAAGAACCCACCACCTTTGCCGCTGCCAACAAAGATCAGAACTGGCGTAAAGCTATGGCAGATGAATTCTCGGCTTTAATCCGAAATGGCACTTGGACGCTTGTTCCTCGTGTTCCCAAAGCCAATGTGATAGCTTGCAAATGGGTTTATAAGATTAAGAGAGATCAGCATGGGGTGATTCAGCGCTACAAAGCGCGTCTTGTTGCAAAAGGATTTAACCAGCAACCGGGCATTGATTATACCGAAACCTTCAGTCCAGTGGTAAAGTCCACCACTATCCGAGTTGTTCTTTCACTCGCGGTTACCAACCAATGGTCTCTCAGACAGCTTGATGTCCAAAATGCCTTTTTACATGGCAATCTGAAGGAAACCGTGTATCTACAACAGCCCCAAGGTTTCGTTGATCCACGTCGGGCGGATCATGTGTGCCTGCTTCACAAGTCTCTATACGGCCTCAAACAAGCCCCGAGAGCTTGGTTTCAACGACTTTCTTCGGCTCTGATCTCTCTTGGCTTTCGGGGTTCCAAAACGGATCCTTCATTATTTATTTACTCGGCTCATGGTACTCTTATGTATATGCTTGTGTATGTCGATGACATTATTTTGACAGGAAACAACAACAAAGCCATCAACCACATTGTTCATAGCCTGAGGAAGTCATTTGCAGTCCAAGACATGGGGCCCTTATCGTACTTCTTGGGCATTGAGGTTGCACGTCGGGATTCTGATATCATTCTCTCTCAACGGAAATACATACACGAGTTGTTGGCTCGAGCAAACCTCTCTCGATCAACACCCGTTCCGTCGCCGTGCACCACCAGCGCAAACTTGTCTCTTGGTGATAGTGCTCCGTTTGATGATCCGGTGAAATATAGACAGATGGTGGGTGCTTTGCAGTATGTTACGCTATCAAGGCCTGACATTACCTTCGCAGTTAACAAGGTATGTCAATTTATGCACTCACCCACTACGAATCATTGGTCTGCGGTCAAACGTATCTTACGATACCTCCACGGTACGGCGAGTCATGGCCTCCTAATCTCTCGTTCATCGTCCTCCGTGTTGCATGCTTACACTGATGCTGCGTTCAACTCCTTGTGTGCCTTTTCTGATGCGGATTGGGCTGGCTGCCCCGAT
Organism: Saussurea involucrata; assembly: GCA_033807775.1. Lineage (NCBI taxonomy): Eukaryota > Viridiplantae > Streptophyta > Magnoliopsida > Asterales > Asteraceae > Saussurea > Saussurea involucrata. The sequence goes on from CM066325.1 coordinate 2,873,167, forward strand.
GACCGTCGATCCACGGGCGGATATGCGATATACCTTGGATCTAATCTTGTTTCGTGGGCTGCTAGAAAACAAAAGACTGTATCTCGGTCATCTACAGAATCGGAATACAAGGCACTCGCAGATACAGTGGCTGAATTAACTTGGCTTGAAACCCTGTTACGCGAACTTCGTGTTCCAATGAAATCGGTTCCAACTCTATGGTGTGATAACTTGGGAGCCACATATCTGTCTGCTAATCCTGTCTTTCACGCGCGAACAAAGCACGTAGAAGTTGATTTTCACTTCGTTCGAGAAAAAGTTGCGCAAGGAAAACTGTCGGTTCAATTCATTTCAACACATGATCAAATAGCCGATGTCTTCACAAAGCCATTGTCATCTGAGCGTTTTCTCTTTTTGAAGTCCAAGCTAAGAGTCGATTCCCGGCCTTAACTTGAGGGGGAATATTAGACAAACTTTGTATACTTAGAGGGTGTAGTTTGTAAATGTCCTTCTTATATATACCCTTGTATTCTGCCAATTACACAATACACACAAGACATATTTACCAAGTTTATCTGCACATAATCGATTGAATGGAAGAAGATACTTTTCAAAGAAGAAATTCAATCATGGTGGTAAATCTGCCCCTTTTGCTCTGAGGAACACCACATCAATCGTTTCTCATTCGGCCATTGGATGTTTTTTCTCTCATTCTCCGAAAAACATCGACGACCATCAATCTAATCTTGAAGAAACCATACGATGCAGATTGATCTCGAAGAAACCCAGGCCTGCCTACACTATAAATGGATGCTCAAATTTGATTTTGGTTTTCATATTTTGACATTCAAGAAAACCTTTCTATTTTTATCCTTCTTTGGTGTTCATTCTTTTGTTTACATTTAGGCAGATCACAGTGTGTTAATGAATGGATCACAATATATCACAGTGGTAGTGCTTAAGGGTTTAACGAGTTTTATACAATGGTAGCTTGTATCATTGTGGTAATGTTCACAAAGTTTCTTGAGTTTTACATAGTGGCAGTGTATATAGAGTGGTAATGTATCACAATGTATATCGCATCTTTGAAACTACAAACATTCGCCATAGAGAGGAGAGATCTACAAAAAGACTACTTTACCCTTAATCATAAAGAAGGAAAATCACAAGATCCGAGTCTCCGACCGAGAGGCATGATGGATGATGCCCATAAACGAGTCAAGCTTTTAATGAGCTACTCGAGCTCAGACTCAAGTCGATCTTGACCACAAAGAAAACTCGTTTAACTTAACACCCATCTTTGACTCAGTTCTTTCGAAAAGTCGATTAAATACTTTCGAGTTGAGCCTAACAATTCAAGCATAGACTTTTTCGTGAAACATGATTATATATTCATAAATCATACAATAAAATAGATTACCCACCAACCTCGCGTCAATAAACGAGATAATCAATCGCAAGGTAGAGCCCATGAATAAGCAACACAAATCTTTGGTCCCCAAATTTCATGTCCTTTCCCTATCCATCAATCACCCAAAATAATTATTCCGCTTTATTTATATTTTCATTCTTTCTCAACGACGTGTTTTCAGGTGATTGATGATCATAAGATTTGAATCGATTTGGGGTTTACGAAATACCAATTGCTTGGAGGATCTTCTTCCTAAACACATGATCGTTATCAAGCACCATAAATCCAAATCCATACACATACTATATATATTCTTTGAAGAGGCCATCAATATTATTATTACCTACTATTTATTTCACCTTCAAGAATGATGGAAACTTAGCTTTCTCACCATCCAATCTATGATATCTTGCGCGATTTCTTCACGCTCGGGTTCAAACAAGAGGTCGTGCAAGAACCCATCATACAGCTTTATGTCCTTGTACTTTGAAGCTGCCGAGTTGTACAGATCCTGAGAAGCAAGAGGATCCGTCACTTTGTCCGCACTTCCATGAAGAACAAAGAAGGGTACAGTCACCGATTTAAAGCTACGCATCAAGTGAGACGAGATCCGAAGGATTTCATGACCCGTTCGGATTCTCATCGGACCTGTGTACACCAATGGATCCGTGTATTTGGCGACGAGAGCCGCCGGATCTCTAGAAACTGGAATCCCTCTTTTGTTGGCACCTTTGAATTGGTATCTTGGGGCAACAAGTGAAAATAATGGAGCCACAGCCTGCATAAACACAATATAACCAAATTTTAAGCATTCCGAATTTTAGTTAAATTTTGCAATTTTTGATGTATATCTTGTCAACTTCTTTAAAGGGTGTTGTTTTATTACTTGTGAAAATAAAGTAACCCAAAGGAAAATGGTGTAAACGAGAGGCTATTTAGCTGAATGACCTTAAAAACTGAATTTAAGAATATAACCCTCTACGGCCTCTAGTGTATTTCTAAGTTCATTGAGCTAAAAAAAACATAGAAGGTCATATTCCTAACTGAAAACTCATTTAAGGTCATTTCTCCAAAAGACCCGTAAAGAACATAATAGACTCTTAGGGGTTGTTTGGTTGGTTTTCCATTAAAGCTGCTTGGGAGGGTTCTTGACTTTCTGCATAAAGCTCTCCGCTAAAAGCTTACTAAATAAGCCACTTTCTATATCATTAAGCCACTACCAAAAAGTCATGTATAGCTTACCAAATAAGTTGCGAGTCCCATTAAGCTACTAACAAACAATCCTTTAGAGTGCATTGTTTTATTACTTGTGAGAATAAAGCAAGTTGAAGTTTAAGTAGGAGACTTACCCCGACTATGGGATGTGAAGGAGTAACACGCAATGCAGGTGAAGTTAGTATAATTCCCTCCAGCAGTTCTTCGATATAAGGATAGCTAGCGGCCTAATTGGATAAATGACTGTTAAATTTAATCTTCATAACAGAAAACCAGTTCTGGTGCACTAGCCTTACCTTTAAAACCACAGCTCCACCTGTTGAGTGGCCGTAAAGAAAGCAAGGTTTCCCCGGGTGATCTGACTTTATCTTCTCCAGGAAAGACCCCTAAAGATAATACATGGTTACACAATTATATATGTATCTACGTGTGTGTGCTTATGTATTATGTGTGTATATATATAGCCATAGGTTCAGATGAGAAGTGTTAAATATATGAGAAGTAGAGAAGTAATCCTAGCCCTTCATACGGTCAAGATCGGATTTGACTGGTCAAGAATTGCGGCTTTGACTTGTCAAAATTTGCGGCTATGCCAAACCAAGAGGGGTAGTTTTGAACTTTTACAAATAGGTGGCGAACGGGTTCATATGTGAACCCGTGTAATTCACATATGAACTAATTAACTGATTCACATATGAATTAATTTGTTCATATGTAAATCACACGGGTTCACATATGAACTTGTTTGCTGCCTATTTGTAAAAGTTACGAAACTACCCCTCTATCTTCTGCAAACCATGCTAGGAATTATCCGGTGCTTCACGGTCAAAGTCGCAAATGTTGACCAGATAAACTGATAAAGGGCTAGGATCACTTCTCTACTTCTCATACACATACTTCTCTACTTCTCATTTGAACCTCTCCCTACATATAATTATATATATGTATCTATGAATATGTGTGAGTACATATATATATATATATGTGTGTGTGTGTGTGTGTGTGTGTGTGTGTGTGTGTGTGTGTGTGTGTAAATGTATACATGTATGTATCAGAATACAATAGTTTTCTTCAAGTTGTGAAGGTACCACACATAGCAAGAAAAGTACGAGAACGCAGAAGTAAACTTACGGTATCTGCCACAACATGGTCCAATGAAGGTACATATCCATGCAAGCCATCACTCCCTCCATGACCTAAAATATGGAGAAATTTACAAAATCAAGTACCAACACTAGCAAAGTAAACAATGGTAGGGAGGAGTAGGAGGTCAATATATAGAACCTCAACCATTCCACTCCCCTGATCATAAATGAGAGCATGATGATTTAAATTTATTTCGAAGGATATGGTAATTTCAGTATACCCTGGACTAGTGATTGCTGAATCTAATAGTGATTGTGCTTAGGGGCTGTTTGACAGTTGCTGAATGGTTTGGTGTAGAATGATTAAGAGGCTCTTATGATATAGTGCAAAATGAAAATAGCAGTAGTGCTGTAACCCAGTTTTGATGGCAAATGGCAGAAAAAAATTCATATGGTCAAGGCCAATAGTCATCCAGTAGAACAAGTATAACATAACATACCTACCTATCCAGTCCATTGCATATACCCCAAAGTTACAGGAGTTGAGTTGCCTTGCAAAATCAGCATATCTCCCACTGGAAATACAAAACACATGATAAATTAAATATACTATTTAGAAAATAAAGATGTTTAAGTAAAGGTCATAACATACATACCATGATCTTGAATTATATAATAACTCACCATCTCCATATTTCAATAAAATGAAGGGGGGATATCACTCTTACCTATGCTCATTTAGTCCATGTATAATGATCAAAATGCCCCTGGAAAGAGGAAAGCAGCAAAATTAGCAATACAACTATTGAAATGTAAAAATTGTTGAGTATGTGGTTCACGTAATGAAAAAAAACAAGTGCTTAAGTTTGTGTCAACTAGGGAATAGTTTATAAGACATTGTAGTGGAACCTTTTGCTCTAAAAAATAACATAGATGCAAGATATAAAATAGGAGTCAATGCTTTCTTTTTGCCATTTTTTCATCTGTGAATTGTTAATGAACCCATCTCGTTTGTCGACTCTATGTAATCTAATATTCTCTCATGCATCAGTTCTATTACAAGTTATCATACCTATGAATCTATGAACACTTTTGTATTTGTGATTTCGTGGTTAGGCCTTGAATATCACAAAAAATACAGAAATAGGACATTTCTTTGGAGCAGAGGGAGTAATTAAATTGACAACTAATAAGCAGAACATACAGCATTCCCTAGAACCATTGCTGTGGAAATTAATGCCCAAATTTCCAAGTTATGCCTCACAATCCAAAGCCAAAGTTGTATTAATCCATTAACATCTAGTAAGCTACCATACTAAATCTCGAATAGTTTTTCGTGCTGAATTTAAGTATTTTTGTCTAACGGACCGAGAACCAAATACTAAAAACATCGAAATAACAAAAGATCACTGAAATTCTAACCACTATATGCCAAAATCTTCTAAGCCAACCAATTATACACACAAATTATCATAATATAACTCTTTACAATTGCATAATATAAGGCTCCGAAATGAAATTTGTGACAATTCTACGATAATTAGACAATATAACGAAGTCTACGAGACTTATACTTTACCTAATCTCACCGGCAACCGGAAGCCACGACCGGCAAAACAAGGCGTTGCGTCCGGTCCCAAAAAACAGACACGTGGTGGCGTGGCACTGGCTACTCCAGTCGTCATCGACCGACGACTTCACCATCTGAATATCCTCCGCGAGAGCTCTTCGCCGGAGCACATCCTCCTCGACTGCTCTCCTCCTAAATGAAAACTTCCGCTTCAAGGAAGGAGAGGACGGAGGAGGAGGAGGACGGTGGTGGTGTTGTCGACACCGACGGAGATGATAAATGAACCACAGGATGATCGATTGGAAGAAGATTATTGCACGGCGGAGAGACGCCGAGGAAAACACCGATCGGTGAACGTTTTTGAAGACGGGGATGATACGGCCGCTGGCGCCGGAGGTTAGCTCTTCCACCTGTACCGCTCCTTCCATGACTGGCGGACAGATGTGGAGTATGCAAATGGAGAACGGGTTCTTTTTTATATCGCGTAAAGGGGGGTAAAAATGAAAATATTTTGTACTTTAATGTATGTACGAAACACCCCCCACAGTTTGTGAAAATGCAAATTAAGCATTAAAAAGTCATAATACATGAATATTTGTGAAAAAATGTTTGTAACTTGCAACCTTGAGGACTTGAGGTGACCCAGCATAATAGTATTATGTGAGAAGCAAATTAACTATATTACAATCCACTAAATGATTGGTTTAAAAGCTCATTGTTCAAGAAGAGCCTAAACTCAAAAATAATTATAACGCTTATACTATCATTGTCAGATTCGAACGCTCGTCTATTTATATAAGTATATGACCTGAAACCAACTGGTTATACTCAAGAGCCATGATATATAAAGGTGTTTGTCTAATATAATGTTCATAGAGTGCCCTTTATTATGTTGATTTTGTATTTAGTTGTCGTCAATTGATCAATGTATTAAAGAAATTAAAACAATTCAATTTAATTTTTTAGTATTAATTACGATTTGTTTTACAAATTATAAAGTTACAATCATATTTTCAACTGCTATCATAACTTTAAAGTTTTGTTTCAGTAATTTTGGCAATGTTGGTTTGATATACCTCCCTCTCATTTTTATTTACGTGAACATAAAATTTTAATTCAGTGAGTTAAATGTAAATTTGGTCTATGTGATTTACTTAAATTAACGAGTAAGGTGCCTGAAAATAATTTTTAATGAAGAGCATTTATGTGGTTTCATTTTTATACAGATATTGTCCTTTTTCTAACAATGTCGTCAATTAGAGTGACGTTAGTGAGGGGTAGTTTAGTTCATTAACCATTCATCTGCATCTACTTTCATTATAATAACATATTTGGTTCCTCCCTCTACTTTCAATTTTATGACATATCTGGTCTCTCATTTTAATTAATATCCGCACAAAAAATATCATAGTTAAATAGATCTAAAAGTACAAATAACAATAATTTTTAACGAAGTGCATCCCCATGGTTTCATTTTTTATGGATATGGTTCCTTCTAATAACATTTTTAATTAGAGTGGCGTTAGCGAGGGGTAGTTTAGTCCATTAATCATTCCTTTTCATTTACTTTCATTGATATAGCACGTTTGGTCCCTCTCTCTACTTTCATTACTAAAACATATTTGATCCATTCCTCTACTTTCAGTTTTATCGTATTTGATCCCTCATTTTAATTAATATCCAAAAAAGTTATATAGTTAAACAGATATAAAAATATATTTTATTAATTTACTTAAAACTAATTTGGTCTAAAGTTGTTATATTTTTATATCTACTTAACTATAATAATATTAAGAGTAAATTACACCATAGGTCCCTATGGTTTGGTCAAAATTTGGATGTGGTCCCTAAAATGAAATAATTACACCAGAGATCCCCATGGTTGTCACTTTGTTTCACGTCAGGTCCCACTTCAAAAATAAGTACACTGGTAGTCCCTGTGATACTAACACCGTTAAATCCATCCGTTAACTTAGAGGTAAGTTGGCCAATTTACTCTATTTTTTATTTAAACTACAAGGACCAAAATTGAATTTTAATCTTTACTTTTGTCTTGTCCGTTGAGATACCCACCCTTTTCCTTTCTCCGATCATCTTCTCCGGCCACCACCATATCTTCGGCCACCGTATACTTAGATCACACACTAAACATCATTGAACACAACAAATCAACCCAAATCCAGAACCTAACAACTATAATTGAATTCAAAATCAAAGGCCCACACATGAAAATCAAAATTAAATTCAAACTCAAACAAATTCATATTCATAGTCCAGATTAGATCAAATTCATGACCCCAGTGAGAATATTCTATTGATAAACAAGTCCTATTAATAAACTTGATGAAATATGTGGCAACTGATGAACTCGTTGCAAAACTAGATCGAAATCAAAAACCATAGAAAACAGGTGAGGGCTTCAATGGAAGACAAAATCGATGCTTCTGTGGTGATGGATCTGCTTCAATTGAGAACTAGGTGAGGGCTTGGAAAGATGACGGAAAACCAAGTTAGGATCTGGAGACGGCGGTCTCCGACGGTCGGGATCGGAGAATAGCTGATATCTTCGGCTGTAGGGAGGAAACGGGAAAACGAGATCTGTATTTTGAGATGGTGATGAAGGTTATGGCCTTTAGGTGAGGGAGGAGGGAAGGAGTGGAATCGAGCTCCATCTTGAAACCCAGATCGCCGGCGGAATCGAGCTCCACCTTCAAACCCAGATATGCGGCACCTACCTCTGCGGCACCGACTCCATCTCCGACGCCAGGCGCCTTCCTCCGATGCTCCTTTCTCCGTCCATCTCCCCCCTCTTCCTGTTCCCTGTAGCAACCCAGGCTTGAGAAGCATAACCCATACGCCTTCGCCCTTGTGGTTCACCCAACTCTCTCGACCCAACTCTCTCTCTCTCTCTCTCTCTTTCTCTCTCTCTCCCTCGCTCTCTCTCTCTCTCTCGCTCTCTCTCTAAGCAGATTCGTAACTCGAAGCAGATCTGTAAATGACCGGAGCTGATGTTTGAGTTAGGTTTTTTATTTAGGTTTATGATTTAGGTTTTTTATTTGGGTTTTTTGTTTATTAAAACACTAGTATCTGGTACCGCCCGTTGGGCGGTGGTAAAAATTAATGTTTAAAAATAGAAATATGTTTTTATTGATTATTTTCATATATGACATTTTAGTTCAATACATAGTAGCCATATATAGTATATGACTATGAATTAGTTATAAATACATATAATAATACCAAATAAGAAACGTAAAGTTTTTGAATTGAATATGATATATGTTTGATCATAAAATTATAGAATTTGGACAAAAATGGTACTACAAATAATAAAAGAATTTAAGAATTGTACAATGAAGAAACATGAGTATATTATATATCATTCTTTAGTATGTGATAGACCAGTCATGAATGAGCTCATGATCTGAAATTCATACAACATAAGGATGTTCAACCATGAATTCATTATAACTTGTTAGTTTGAAATGATAACATAAATAAAACATAAAATTGGTGGACATAATAATTAATACACCAATTAAAGTAGAGGAACTTCTAGTTGTATTACAAAAGATAATTCAACCAACCTCGAAATAACATGACAATTGTGAGTATGTTATGTGTATAATAAAAGAAATTGATATCACCATGTGCATGCGTGTGCCCGCACACACACATGCGTGCGCGCACACACACACACACACACATATATATATATATATATATATATATATATATATATATATATATATATATATATATATATATATATATATATATATAATGATAGACGAAGGATCATATGAGAAGAATAGTTAAGGTGAGAAGCTAAAAGATATTTGTAAGCCATTGATCACTTTTAGTCTCACCCCCCACTCATGAATTGCGCTTCTCACGGAAATTGATCTGATACATCTCAGTGCATCTCAAGGTGGAGTGCATCCAAGGGTAGAGACCACTTTTATTCTTCTTACAATAACTTTCAATCTCACCGGAACCCAACCCTACAATATTATACATACTTAATTATATGTGTGATGGGAGGCAACATGTAATTCAATGCATTTGTTTGTGTAACATACTATGTAATAATGTGTTAGTATGATATGTTTGTACATATAATTTGGTGTGACGTTTTGATTTCAAACATTTGTTAGGGTAAATAAGTGGCATTCAACACATTTATCAAGACTTTTGGTATTTGTAACATATTGTGTACTAAATGTGCTATTTTATAACTCTCACATAATATGAACATTTGACTTTGTAATAAATATCTAGAAACTATAAGTGTTGAAAACACTTCTGAGAACAATACACGTTTAACATGAACCCTTAGAATAAAAGTGAAAATTTTAACAAAATAAACTACAAACTATTTTTCATTAATTTTAGAATCACACAATAACAATCAACAAATATACCTTATAAGCATAACTCATAGCAAACGAATGACATCATTCCAATTGCAATGGACATTATTTGGCACCATAAACTTGATGCCATGTATATATATACATAATAAACTTGTACTTTATGTATGGTATTCAACCTCACCTCCATTGTCACTAACACAAACCACAAAAAATAAATCATCCTTTAGTTTATCATAAATTAGAAAATAAATAAACCGGTACAAATCAAATACAAAGTTAACTTAATAAAAAGACAAATAACACATACTAAAGTCGTGCGTATGAATATCACCATTTTGTTGCTCATGAAAAACAACTACATAAACATCATTTTAGGCTTTTCTCCTTATTAGCAAACAATCACAAGATATACTTATTTTTGTACATGATTGTAATGCAAAATAATGACATCATGTTTATAACTGAGGGACTAAAATATGAAAAGCTACAAAAACATAAAAGATAGAGAAGAAAATCCAAAAAAAAAGTAAAAAACCTCACATAAATCATACTTTCGAGTATGATGGTTGTAATTAGAAAGAACATTGATAACAATTGTAAAAACTTCATACACACAATTCCAAAAAACCATCATACTCTAAATCATACACACGTAAAAGGTAAAAAACCTCACATAAATCATACTTTAGAATACACACGGCACATATATTATCTGGAATGTATGAGGGAGAAAGAACAATGATAACAATTGTAAAAAACTTCAGATAAAAAACCAAAAACTCATTTATAGCAACAATATAATATCATACACACAATTTAAAAAACTGACAAAAGAAGAACAACGGTATAAGGATTGAATATATTTGAAAAAAAATATATACACGCATCAACAACAATATATAACTTATACAAAACATGAAATAAAACATAAAAATGGTTACCTGGAAAATTTGTGGACGAATAACAGTAATACCGACGATATATAAATTCTGTAAAAAAGAAACAATAAAAAACATATAGCACCACAAATCATAAAATCGAACATACTCGTTGCAACTTCCATTTTAATGGAACATTAGGTTGTAACTTATAATTGGATGAATAAAATAGATCTGCACACGATTATGAACAAATTCAACAACAAAACTAAATAACTCGTATACTATTCAATTGTAACATGAATTTGATGTTTTGATGGATAAAAAATGAAAGGTCTAAGAGTGAAATGAAAAGTTTGGCACATTTATGTCTTAAATAATGATTCTAATAATTGAATCATGAAATCAATTAAATAGATGAAAAAGTATTTAAAATTACAAAAATGGAGAAAAAAGTAAAGTAATTGTGATGTTTAGGAGATGCAACTTCATCACTCCATGATTTTCTTTATATACCAAAAATCAGGGAAGAAATGGGAGGGAAAAACCCTATAAGATTTAAAAAACAAGTAAAGATTGTAGCCAATAATAATATTTACATGGAAGCTGTAGATGATCTTGTCTCTCACGTCTATTATTTCCTTCCACTTTCTTCCAATGCTCATCTACAAATCACAAATCAAAATCTTCATATTGAACTTTTAATATTAGCATAAATGCATTGTAAAAAATGAAAGGCTTCAAATATCAAGAGATCCAACATGACAGGATGACACAATATGGAAATGAATACAGGTTCTTCCATGTAACCACATTCGATTGTCATGAAACCCCAACATTAGGTAGGAAACCCATGGACAAATTGAGAAAAACAAAAAGATTCTAATGCCTAGAAGATGCCACATGAGCTCATGTTTATTTAAACTTCGTTATTAAGATTTACCGACCAGGATATACATATTAAAACACTTAATTGCTGCAAACTTTTAGTCCATCCTTTATAATATTTTCCTCGATAGCTTGTTCTTTTTTTGGGATCCCATTTTTTCACCATATCAAGTGCACATTTTGATTTCTTCAGTCACAGACCACAAAATAAATTGGTTAAACGGTTCATCTACATCATCTAATCACACTCCTTAGCCACGATTTTAGTAATAATAATAATAATAATAATAATAATACTTTCTATCTCACAGATGATAGAGCTTTCTATTCTCAATCTTCATGGAATCAAATTACTTACATCAAAAATCAAACCAAGTACATTATGCCTTAGGGTTGAAAATATAAACCATCTCTTATGCTTTTTTGTGATGTTATCCAACAGACAATATCACACTTAAACAATACTCCACCTATAAAAAGTTTCTAATTTTTATGAATTAATAACCAAATTAACCTCGTAATCAATCTCCTACCAAACAAATTGACAAAAACGTTAACACTCTCACCTGGTTTGTATGTGGATTTCTGACGTAGAGGCAACAAAATGCACCTAATCAGCCGATACTGTGAATCTATTCACAAATATTATTTGTGAATCCTTTGTTCCATATGACAGAGAATAGATGTTGACTGAGGAGAGAAAGGCGTTCCAATAGGGGAAAAGATTAGTTTAAAAGGAAGTAAAATATTGAGAAAAAGATGAGAACCTTGAATGAAGTAAAAATATAACATAGGCAAAAGATGGAATAGAAGATTGGAAAGTGTACCAGTAGTTCACAACCCGCACATGGAGATCGAAATGGAGAAGGAGAAAACATAAATGAAAAAAAAACGGATACAAAGGGAAGAGGAAGGGTTTTGGAGATCGAAATGGAGAAGGAGAAAGCATAAATGAAAAAAACGGATACAAAGGGAAGAGGAAGGGTTTTGGAGTTAAATGCCTTTGTAAAATTTCAAAGAAAAAAAATTCAAAAATCTGGAAAAAAAGGAAGTCAGGATCTCTGCATCCAGAAGGCGCCACGTCAGCGTCTAATGTTTCTGCTTTATAATATATATAGATTATTACTGTTTTTAATAAGAAAAAGATAAAAAAAGGAAATTGACAAAAATGCCCTTGAGTTAACGTAAATGAATTAACGGTGTTAATGTTAGAGAGACATCCAGTGTATTTTTGTGTGACAAAGAGGTTTTTTGTGACAAAATGACAACCACATGGATCTCTGGTGTAATTATTTCATTTTAGGGACCAAACAGTGGCGGGTCGAAGATTTTTTCATGGTGGGGGCACCTTTAAGGTAGCTTAAATGTCTGTAAAATTGTCCGATATATTTTTAGCCTAAATCCAACGTTTCGAGTGCTTTTTAAAGTTTTTTTTGTTGCTATTAATGGATTTTTATGTTTTTTGTCGATTTCGATAGACTTTTTTAGTCTTTTAGTCGATTTCGAGAGTTAATTTTGGTTTTTTGGTTAATTTCAAGACACTTTTTTGATTGATGGGGTCCCAGACCGAAAATTACTGGGGGCACATCAAGGTAGAAACCCAAAAAATCCAAACTTTTTTCGTAAAAAAATTCATTTTTTTCCCTTTTTAATGAGTCCCCATCCCCCATAACTTCCTAAATGCATCCGCCAATGGGACTAGATACAAATTTTGACCAAACCACAAGGACATGTGGTGTAATTTACTCTAATATTAATCAAAGTTAGGTACTAAATATGTTACAAAATTGATAGTAGAGAGAGAGGAATCACAATTGTTATTATAATCGTAGATGGAGGCTAGGGACTAACGTCGTGTTCTCGAGTTTTAGAAGGAAATAAAATAAGAGAAAGGGAAGAGAAAGAAAAGAAAGGAAAAGAAAAGAAAGGAAAAGAGAGGAAATAAATATTTGTATTTGTGTTCTTAAGATTGAAGGAAAAGAAAAGAAGGAGAGGGAAAGAAACTAAATTTTTATGTTCTTGAGTAGGAGAGAAAGAAAAAGAAAGATGTTACTTTTACCAATATACCCTCATTTATTTCATAATGAAATGTAATTAATGGGTATATGTGTAATTTTATAAATATTTTTAATTCTTTTTATTTCATGTCCTTCCTTTTCTTCCGTTTCCTCCCACATTTGGGCGGAAAATTTTAGGAGGAAAATCAGCAATATTTTCCTTCCCCTTCCATTCTTTTCCCTCTTTAAAAAAACTCGAGAACACAACATTTTTTATTTTCCTCCTACTTTCCTCCCATTTCCTTCATAAAACAAACTCGAGAACACAGCGTAAATGTATTATAAAAATGAAACTAAATGGAAAGGAAGAGCTAATGGACTAAACTATCCCTCATGGCCTCGTTAAAGTCATTTTAATTAACGGTGTTATTAAAAGGTATCATATCCATTATAAAAAGGGTAAAATGCGTGAAATAGCAACCTACTTTCATTTATTTATTTATTATAGTATTGTACTTTCACTTTAAAGTATTTACCCATTATAGCATTGGGTAACCTATTACCTTTAGAACCGGTTTCTTTTGCTGACGTGTCATATGAAAATGACGTGGCTGACACATGGATCTGCCTACATGGCATTAAAAAGAAAAAAAATTCAAAAAGGATTTTAAAAAACATAAACCCTCTGGCGGTTCTAATTCTAATTTGTAAACCCTCATCGTCTCCCACGTTCGTCTCCATCATCCTCTCCCTCAAGCGTGATCGACTCTAACCTGTTAAATTTCAACTTTAACCACGTTCGATGAACTAATGATCTTTTGTAAACATTTTTATTCGTCTAATAGCGATCTTTGTAAACATGTTAAATTTCTGAAATTATAATTTTTGGTAAAAATGTTTCATTATGTTAAAAGAAAATTAATTTTAAAAGTACATTGTTGTAATGAGAAATGTCATGTCAAGTGTCAACGCTATTGTACACGTGGACAGCCTATGTGGACAATGAGGTGACATGAAAACCTAATATAGTGGGTAAATTTAAAGCATAATGCTATAATGGGTAAATACTTTAAAGTACAATGCCCAAATAAAAAATAAATTAAAACTACATTGCTGTAATAAGAAAAAATGAAAGTACAATGATATAATAAGAAAATAAGTGAAAGTAGGTTATTATTTCACGCATTTTGCCCTTATAAAAATGAAATCCTAAGGATGCTTGTCATTATAAAAATATTTTCAAGAACTTTACTTGTTAATTTATATTAATCACATGGATCAAATTTGCTTTTAACTCTAATTCAATTAATACTAACATGTAAAAATCTTTTAATTTCTATTTAAAACATTGTTTAGACTACTGTAAATGAAATTGTTTAATGTTTAAGAATATTGGTTCGTGACCACATAAAAAGCATAGCTATTACTTGCATGAAACCTTTAATTTAACGGCTTAAAATGACTTTCTAAATAAGGAAGTGGTCCAAGCAAGAATACAAGGGAAGAAAGAATTGTTGCCAATCTTTTTCAACGACAAATTTTTGAAAATGAAAGATTAAAATCATAAAACTAACTTATGAAATATTATGATGTGACGGTTAAATTAAAATGACATCGTTTTTTGACAAGGCATAGGGTACAACGAAAAAGTTAGCAGGTCCACTACCTTTGTAAAGTTAGACGACAAGTACTTCTGTACATATACAATATAACCGAAATCCTTTTTATATGACATTAACTTGGAATCATGCCTCTGATGAGTATGGAGGAATTCGTCCATTTTCGGTGTCTCAAAGTATTGTGGAAACACTTAAGAACTTTTGATTGAAAAAAAAAAGATGGAACTTCAAGTTATTCGGATTATGAGCATATGCATATATATATATATATATATATATATATAGGTGAATGATCGTATGAGAAAATATATATGTGTGTGTGTGCGCGCGCTCAGGCGCGGACACGTGTGTGTGTATACAAGTTTGTAGCATGAGTATACATATGCATGGTGTATATACACTTTCATATGTGTGTAATTGTATATTAAATGAGTGTCTGCCTTACAATCCTTGCCTATGTTGGGTGAATCAGTCGCAACAGTGATACATCATGTATAGATAAGTATTTTAATAAAAAAGAACGTAAATTATAGTTAAAATTATCAGTTACAACATTATGTATCGTAACAATCAACATCTTTGAGATAAATATTAAACACCATTATCTTTTTTCGAGATAAACTTTATGGTTGATTCTATTTACTCAATCGCCGTGTCGTGACTTCCATACGAAAATAAATTAAAGCTATTTTCACATGTAGACACACATTTTTTGCGTATGATATATATATATATATATATATATATATATATATATATATATATATATATAGAGAGAGAGAGAGAGAGAGAGAGTCAGGTTCAAACGAGAACATTATATATTTAAAAGAACACAGGAACCAACAAAATCATATATGTTTTTTATATTAACGGGCGAGTCTTTGGCTGCGACTTCAGATCTGCGTGGCTTTTTCCCCGTTAATATAAAATCATATATGATTTTGTTGATTATTAGACAACTATTGTAATTATCTTAGACTAGAGGGTATCTAAGTGTAATACTTATCTCTATATATAGAGATCTCTCTTGTAATCTTTTCACATAATACAATACGACTCATTATATGGTATCAGAGCTAGAGCTCTAACCCTAGCAGCCGACTCTCTTCAACAATTGCCGATCCCCTTCTTCTTCTAAAACAACCCCTGGGATCGATCATGGCTCTTCTCGCTGCCTTCACAAGTGTAGAGAAAACTTCTCACAACTCTCACAAATTCGCATTCACCCTTTCTCCAACCAACTATGGTTATTGGAAGGCTATGATTCACCCTTTTCTTCTCACACACAATTTATTTGGCTATGTGGACGGCACAATTCCGTGTCCAGCCAAACAACTTCAACCCGCTGATGATGCCGATCCAAAAACAGCCCCAAGAGAAAACCCTAACTATCCTATTTGGATCGCTAATGACGCACATGTACGTATGCTCATTATCTCGACAATCTCTGAAGCATCTTTCCAACATGTTCAAGGTACCACATCTCGAGATCTTTGGCTCTCACTGGAACGTGCCTATGCACCCCACTCATCCTCCAGAGAATACACACTAAAGACACAATTACTAAAGATCGAGATGAAAGGTGACGAAACTGTTGACGCCTATCTTAATCGAGCCCAAGAATACGTTGATGCATTGGCTGCCATTGGTGAAACTGTTAAAGAAAAGGATCTGGTAATGCTTGCTGTAATTGGTCTTCGAGAGGAATATAATAGTTTCAAGTCCACCATCACCGCACGACAATTTCGTACTGCATTCAATGAACTCCATGCCCTTCTCAGTGATCACGATTTTATGCTTAAAAGGACTCTCGATTCACAAAAGCCCTCTATTCAAGCTTTCCACGCTACCAACAATGATGCTGACAAACCCATCAATGGTTCTCTTGCAACAATAACTGCTCAACTTTCAGCCCTTGGACTTACAGTAGTTCCAGCTGCTGGCACAAGCACACAATCCTCAAGCTCACAGGCCTTCTACAGTTCTCGTCAGTCAACCAACAACCGTGGCCGTGGACGTCGTGGGAACTATCGAGGCAACAACAATCGTGGTCGCGGTGATAGTCGCCAATTCAGTTGGGCATCCAATCAAAACACAGTCTATGGAACGTGCAATCGATGTGGCATTGGACATCTTCCATCTCAGTGTCCTAATCGTGATCCCTCTACCATCCGAACCAGGCCCACAGCTAATTATGCTAACAGCAATGCATCCACTTCAAATGCCTCTAATGCTTGGTTTCCTGACACTGGTGCCAACAGCCATGTGACACCGGATCTAGCAAGTATGGACGACTCTCGGTCATATTATGGCAATGACACTCTTCATGTTGGTGATGGTAAAGGTCTCCCTATTCTACATATTGGTTCATCTAATTTTCATTCACCACATAAAACCTTTTCTCTCTCAAATATCCTTCTCAGTGATAACAATGTTTTCTTTGAATTTCACTCATCTTTTTTTGTTGTTAAGGACGCGTCTACACGCACTACCCTTCTCACGGGCCCCAGTGAACACGGTCTCTACTCGTTGCGTCTTCCTCAACTCCATTCCCTTCCACCTGTTGCTTTTTCGGCTACACGGGCTTCTTCTACCACCTGGCATAGGCGGCTCGGGCACCCGAATCAAAGTCTCTTTAATTTTATGCTTTCTAGTTTATCTATTCCTGTTACGAATAAAACTTTGTCTACTTTTTGTTCATCATGTTAGACAACCTAGGGGGGGTAAGGTTGTATTTTAAATCTTTTACTTTCAAAAAATTCTTTTATAAATAAATACAGTACATAAACAGTATAAATAAATCAGAGTATAGAAATAATAAATAAACAACAATTATATAAACAGATATAATTTAAATGCACAGCGGAAAGTAAATAGATAAGGGAAAGAGAATACTTGACAACGGAATTTTTAAAGTGGTTCACCAAACACAAAGTTGGCTAGTCCACCTCGAGAAAATAACACTTCTCGGAGATCCAATACGAACGTGTTCTTTATGGTAGAAACACAAACCTTAATACAAATAATATTGTCACGAATATCTCTACTCAGATGAGAGATTTATATGGATCACTCACTCTATTCAAACACTTACAAGAGGGTATAATTTTAATATGACAATCACTCTTGTAAAATATTAATCACTTGGATTTTTAGAGAGAGTTTGATCACTTGAGTTGTTTTGCTGATTCAACTAATCGAGAGATTTTAATCTGCTATCAACTCAAGAATTCTTGCTCAAAAATATTTTTATAAATTATAACAGTTGAGAGAAGAAACAGCAGAGTAGTGATCAAATGCTGAGGAAGAAATTAAATGCTGAAGTTGGTGTAGTAAATGCTGAAGGAGCTGCTGGTATAAATACTTGAGCTTGCAACGTTAACCTCCTGACATATCGTACAAAGAAGCTGCACGCTGGATTGATTGGCCAAAAAAAATCTTCCTCATTAAATAATGAACAGTAAAAAGGAAAGAAAGTTTTTTTTTAATATGTCAGACGCAAAAGAGAAAAGCAATTTCAATTTGTCAGACGCAAAAGTGAAAAGTAATCATGAGTTTTTTAATAAATCATATATATTATATATATATATATAAAATATAATGATGATATGTTTAATAATATAATATATATATAGATATATATATCATACGTTATTATATATATATATTAAAAAAATCTTTTGAATTTAATATTAAAAGATTAATTATTTCAAAAACATTATTGGGATTGGTTTTCGAAATATCCAAGTGGTATATTATTTTAGGGTGTTTATCATTTTAAAATAAAATGACGAAACTCTTCAGTCTTGGATTCTTCAGATAAATGATTCGAGATCATTTAAATATCTGCACACTCAGATAAAATATCAGATAACAAAGAATGCGGTGTGTTTTGTAATCATCAAAATAAATATAGAGATGTGATTTTATGTGTACCAAAAATATATCACAATATTTAAAGCTGGGTACACTTGCACCAACAATCTCCCCCTTTTTGATGATGACAAACACAACGCTAAACACGAGAGCATATTCGGTTTCTCTCCCCCTTTTGTCGAAGCAAAAAGGGTTTAAGAAAATCGCTTATGCTCCCCCTCGAAAGATGCTCCCCCTCAAAAGATGAAATATTTGAGAGTTAGTATTTATCAAGGGTTATACTCAAGCATGCCTAAACCAAGCCTTAATTTAAAGAACGCTTTTTTGTTAAGGGCTTTTGTGAAAATATCGGCCAAATTATCTTCCGAATCAACCTTTTCAAGCACGATTTTGCCTTTTTGAACATTATCTCGTAAAAAGTGATGTCTCAATTCAATATGTTTTGTACGAGAGTGTAAAACAGGATTTTTACTTAGATTTATGGCACTTGAGTTATCACACATAATTGGAATTTTGGTTAGATGTACCTCAAAGTCGGTAAGAGTGTGTTTCATCCAAAGAACTTGAGCACATGCTCTTGCGACGGCTACATATTCCGCTTCGGTGGTAGACAAAGCTACGGATTGTTGTTTCTTAGAGAACCAAGATACAAGTGAGAGACCTATAAAGGCACATACCCCACTAGTACTCTTTCGGTCAACAATAGATCCACCAAGATCGGAATCGGCGAAACACGTTACTTCTAACTCGGGTTTCTTTGCGTACCATAAGCCAAGATTAGTAGTACCTCGTAAATATCGAAAAATACGCTTGACAGCTTCATAGTGAGTTTGTTTAGGTGAAGATTGAAAACGAGCACATAAACATACACTAAACATAATATCAGGTCTACTAGCAGTTAAATATAACAAGCTACCAATCATACCACGATAAATCTTTTCATTAAAATCGTTTCCCTCCTCGTCACGAGATAATTGCAAATTTGTGGTCATTGGAGTTTCAACGGGTTTGACATTTTCAAAGTTAAACTTTTTCAACATATCTTTACAATATTTAGATTGACTAATAAAAATACCAGTTTCACATTGTTTTATTTGCAATCCTAAGAAGAATTTTAATTCTCCCATCATGCTCATTTCAAATTCGCTAGTCATTTTCGCAGAAAATTCATTACACAATTTTTCATTAGTGGAACCAAAAATAATATCATCAACATATACTTGCACAACCACAATATCATTTTGAACATATTTCACAAATAAAGTATTATCAATTTTACCCATAATATAACCACTAGAAATTAAAAAGGTTTTTAATCTATCATACCAAGCACGCGGAGCCTGCTTTAAACCATAAAGCGCCTTTTTTAATTTATAAACATGTGTCGGATTTTCAAAATTTTCAAAACCGGGAGGTTGAGAAACGTATACCTCCTCATTTATAATACCATTTAAGAAAGCACTTTTAACATCCATTTGAAATAATTTAAAATCTTTAGCATTTGCAAAAGCGAGAAGCATTCGAATAGACTCCAACCTAGCAACCGGTGCAAAGGTTTCGTCATAATCTATACCTTCTTGTTGACTGTACCCCTTGGCAACTAAACGTGCCTTGTTTCGTGTGACTCCACCGTTCTCGTCTACCTTATTTCGGAAGACCCATCTTGTGCCAATAATGGTTTGACTACTAGGGCTAGGCACTAAGTCCCACACATCATTCCTAGTAAATTGGTTTAACTCTTCTTGCATGGCCAATATCCAATCCTCATCACCTAAAGCTTCATCTATGGTTTTAGGTTCTATGGTTGAGATAAAAGCATGGAAAGCACAATGGGTATGGATTTGTGATCTAGTTGTTCTTTGGTTTAGGTCACCTATAATTTGATCTACGGGATGGCCTCGAGCGGTTCTAAGGTTAGAATCATCTACACCTTGTGGAATAAAACACAAAGGGGCATCACTAGATTCAATATTATTTGTGGAAGGTTGGGCACCTAAATCCAAGGTACTAAGTTGTTGGGCTAAGACATCTCCTTCACAAACATTGTCATTTGCTAAGGGTGCACTCGGTTTGGGAGGACTCTCGTCAAAGCTAACATTTAAGGATTCTTCTACTACCATGGTCTCCTTATTTAGGATTCTATAGGCTTTGCTATTCCAAGAGTAACCTAGGAACACTCCTTCATAGGCTTTAGGGTCAAATTTGGTTAAGTAGGATTTGGTGTTTAAAATGAAACATTTACAACCAAAAACTTTCAGGTGAGCTAAGGAAGGTTTTCTACCACGGTAAAGTTCATAGGGTGTCTTATTTAGGATACTTCTAATTAGGACACGGTTAAGCACATAGGTCGCGGTAGCAACGGCATCACACCAAAACTTTTGGGGAACTTGATGTTCGTTTAGCATAGTTCTACTCATTTCTTGCAACGTTCTATTTTTCCTTTCAACAACCCCGTTAGATTGAGGTGTTCGAGGAGCAGAAAAGTTATGAGTTATACCATGTTTATCACAAAAGGCACCAAATTGTACTTCATTATCGAATTCTCGTCCATGGTCCGTACGTATGGAAACAATCGTACAACCTTGTTGGTTTTGAATTCGTTTTCCCAAAATTTTAAACTTTTCAAAAGCCTCATTTTTATGTCTAAAAAATAAAGTCCAAGTATAACGGGAATAATCATCCACAATAACCAAAGTGTAAAAATTTCCTCCAAAACTTTGAATAGCCATCGGGCCAAAAAGATCCATATGTAAAAGCTCTAAAACTCTTTGAGTAGAAATAACATTTTTAGATTTATGAGAAACGTGATGTTGTTTGCCGACACGACAAGCATCACAAAAATGATTATCAAACTTTAATTTTGGCAGGTCACTCACAAGCTCCTTATTTTTTAAGTTTTGCATTAATCTTAGATTAGCGTGACCTAAACGCCTATGCCATAAAGTAGAAACATCATTAATAGAAGATAAGCATACATTTTCAGATACAACAGTTTTACAAATATATAAATTTCCTTTTACAAAACCATTTAAAAGAACTTTGCCATTTTTTATGATTTTACAAGAATCTTCTTCGAAGACAACAGTTGTATTATTTTTACACAATTGGCGAACACTTAACAAATTAAAATGTAAATTATCAACATGATTAACATTAAGAAATTGAACATTATTGCAAGAAACTGTACCTCTACCAATTATATTTCCTTTGGAGTTTCCTCCAAAAATTACCTGTCCACCATCACATGACTTATATGATGAAAAGAGATTATTGTTTCCGGTCATGTGACGTGTGCAACCACTATCGAGTATCCAGTCCATATCAAGGTTTATCTACAATAATAAAGATGTAATTTTTATGGTCCCCATTTCTCGTGGGTCCTTGACAATTAGTTTTAATAAAAAAACATATATATAAAGTCAAACAGAATATATATATATAATACATTACACAATATTAATATATATATATAATACATCAAACAATATTAATATATATATATAACACATATCAAGTCAAACAAAATATATATATAATATATTAAACACACAAAATATATATATATGTAGTACGTATATATATATAAACAAACAGTACATAGCAATATATATTACTTATATATATAATATATACAACAAATTATATTTAAACTATATATATATATAACATATATACATAACACATTTAAAACCATAAACGCATACCACCGGGATTATCATTACTAAACATTCCTTTTGGAATCCATTTATTTACCATTTTAATTTTGCGATTATATTTATCATACACATAAAAACAAGTATTTATATTCGCATTATTATTAGGTTTAGAATATTTATCATGGTACATGCGAGCATACGGTTTTCTCGTATTATAATTTACATTATTTATTTTACGCACATACGGATGTTTTTGCACATATTGATTTCTTGTATTAACTTTAGGTGATTCATAAAATCTTTTGATGGGTTTACAAGAACATTTATCTTTGCACGTATCGGAACCAATACCTTTTCTACATTTTATACGGTTAGGCATATTAAGCATGTTAAGAACTTTTTTATTACTACTTTCAAAGGCTTTAGCTAACATGTTATCTTTTTCATATGAATCACATTTTCCTTTTAAACATGCAATCTCATTCTCAAGAATATCACATTTTGTACAAATAATATTTTCATGTGACTTTTTATTTAAGCATGCAATTTCTTTGTTTAGAGCATCACAAGATTTACAAAAATCTTTTTCTCCTAATTTAGTTTCTAATTTAGCAATTATATTCATATCATTTTCAGATTTTTGTTTGCCATCATTAATTTTCTTATTACATGCAGATATCGTTTCTTTTAATCTAGAATTTTCGTCTTGGTAACGATTTGCAAGAGCAGCCATTTTGTGAAATGATTCATATAATTCTTCAAGATTATTTTCATTATCACTATCATAATCTGAGTAAGAAGATTTTACCTCATCGTCGCTTTCGGCCATAAGACAAATAGCTTGATATTCGTCTTCTTCTTCGCTTTCACTCCACGCGCCTCCAATGAAGGCTTTCTCCTTCTTATTTTGAAATTTGTTCTTTTTAGGACATTCATTGGCGTAATGATCTTTGTCGCCACATGAGTAACAAAAACCTCTCTTTGGCTTAGCTTTATCGTCACCACTTGAGTCGTCATTTTTCTTTACTTTTTCGTCTCGTTTATGGAACTTATGACTTCGGTTTTCACCGCCACGACGGTAGTTACCGTTTCTTTGAAATCTGCCATTGTTAGAAAATTTATTATTATTAAAAAACTTGGAAAAGTTTCTTACCAACATGGCAACTTCATTGAGAGTTTCGGATGGATCTTTTGAGGTGCTAGCTTCCTCCTTCTTCTTCTTGACATTCGGAGTTGAGGCATTAAGAGCGATCGACTTCTTTTTGACTTGCTCCCGATCTTTGTTTCTTTTGAGTGCAATTTCATGCACTTTAAGATTACCGATCAAGTCATCTATCTTCATTATGGAAAGGTCACGGGAGTCTTCTAAAGATGTTATCTTTTGCATCCACTCCGAAGGAAGGGCTCGTAGGATTTTCCTTATATAGTCCTCGTTAGGATAAGTGCGATCCAAACCTTTCAAAGTAGTCACAATAAGGTTAAATCTTTTAAACATTGAGTCAATTGACTCATCTTGTTTCATTTCGAACAGTTCATAATCGTGAACTAAAATATTCACTTTACTAGATTTAACCTCCGTGTTTCCACGATGAGTATTATTTAAACTTTCCCATATTTGATTTGCAGTTTTATATGTATATACTCTTTCAATTTCATCAGTTGTTAAAGCAGCATATAATATATTTTTAGCTTCAAAGTTTAAACAAAAATGAGTTTCATCAGAAGTAGTCCATTCATCTATAGGTTTATCAATATAAACATCATCTTTCACAATGGTAGGTTTAAAATTCCCTTTTTCTATAATATTCCAAATCTTTTGATTTTTGCCACGCACGTGACATTCAAATAGCTCGGCCCAAATGCCAAACTTTTCAGTATCTATCAAGGGAGGTTTTGAAAACACAATATTAGTTTGTTGAGCCATTTAAAGGGATAAAAGAAATTTATGCAGAAATTTTTTGAAAGACCTGCTCTGATACCAAATGTTAGACAACCTAGGGGGGGGGTAAGGTTGTATTTTAAATCTTTTACTTTCAAAAAATTCTTTTATAAATAAATACAGTACAGAAACAGTATAAATAAATCAGAGTATAGAAATAATAAATAAACAACAATTATATAAACAGATATAATTTAAATGCACAGCGGAAAGTAAATAGATAAGGGAAAGAGAATACTTGACAACGGAATTTTTAAAGTGGTTCACCAAACACAAAGTTGGCTAGTCCACCTCGAGAAAATAACACTTCTCGGAGATCCAATACGAACGTGTTCTTTATGGTAGAAACACAAACCTTAATACAAATAATATTGTCACGAATATCTCTACTCAGATGAGAGATTTATATGGATCACTCACTCTATTCAAACACTTACAAGAGGGTATAATTTTAATATGACAATCACTCTTGTAAAATATTAATCACTTGGATTTTTAGAGAGAGTTTGATCACTTGAGTTGTTTTGCTGATTCAACTAATCGAGAGATTTTAATCTGCTATCAACTCAAGAATTCTTGCTCAAAAATATTTTTATAAATTATAACAGTTGAGAGAAGAAACAGCAGAGTAGTGATCAAATGCTGAGGAAGAAATTAAATGCTGAAGTTGGTGTAGTAAATGCTGAAGGAGCTGCTGGTATAAATACTTGAGCTTGCAACGTTAACCTCCTGACATATCGTACAAAGAAGCTGCACGCTGGATTGATTGGCCAAAAAAAATCTTCCTCATTAAATAATGAACAGTAAAAAGGAAAGAAAGTTTTTTTTTTTAATATGTCAGACGCAAAAGAGAAAAGCAATTTCAATTTGTCAGACGCAAAAGTGAAAAGTAATCATGAGTTTTTTAATAAATCATATATATTATATATATATATAAAATATAATGATGATATGTTTAATAATATAATATATATATAGATATATATATATCATACGTTATTATATATATATATTAAAAAAATCTTTTGAATTTAATATTAAAAGATTAATTATTTCAAAAACATTATTGGGATTGGTTTTCGAAATATCCAAGTGGTATATTATTTTAGGGTGTTTATCATTTTAAAATAAAATGACGAAACTCTTCAGTCTTGGATTCTTCAGATAAATGATTCGAGATCATTTAAATATCTGCACACTCAGATAAAATATCAGATAACAAAGAATGCGGTGTGTTTTGTAATCATCAAAATAAATATAGAGATGTGATTTTATGTGTACCAAAAATATATCACAATATTTAAAGCTGGGTACACTTGCACCAACACATCATGTCATCTTGGAAAATCATCCAAACTGCATTTACCTGTATCCACTTTTCGAAGCAATAATATATTGGATTTGGTTTATTGTGATGTCTGGGGTCCCGCACCAGTTTTATCTTCCGATGGCCACATGTACTTTTTGCTTTGTGTTGATCATCATTCGCAATACATGTGGTATTTTCCAATGTCCCAAAAATCTGATGTACAAACTCTTTTCCGACACTTTGTCACTATGGTTGAAAGACAATTCTCAACAAAATTAAAACGTGTTCAAACTGATTGGGGGGGTGAATTCCGGTCTTTATCCTCTTTCTCCCTCACGTTGGGAATCATTCACCAACGATCTTGTCCTCACACAAGCGCCCAAAACGGTTTTGTTGAACGCCGGCATCGTCATGTTGTTGAAACCGGCCTTGCTCTTATGGCACAAGCTAATATTCCCAAACGGTTTTGGCACTTTGCTTTTGAAACTGCCGTATATCTTATTAACCGAATGCCCTCACGCACCTCCAACAAACGGTATCCATATCAACATCTCTTCAATCGTGTCCCAGACTACACATTCCTTCGGGTATTTGGCTGCCTCTGTTTTCCTCATCTACGACCATACAATCACCATAAAATGGATTTTCGCTCCACTCCGTGTGTCTTTCTCGGGTACAACCCTCTCCATCACGGGTATAGGTGTCTTGATCTTTCTTCCGATCGACTTTATATCGCCCGTCATGTTCGATTTGATGAGGCATCCTTTCCCTTTGCCACCACTCCTTCACCCTCTCAACCACTCTCCTCTTCACCACCCTATACATCATCGGCCTCCCCTACCGTGTTGCCTGATCACTCACCTTCCGACACTCCAAGCCACTCCTCGGCATCACCTCAAGTGGTGACCGATATACCATCATCAGCCTCACCTACCGTACTGCCTGATCCCTCACCCTCTGACACTCCCAGTACCTCATTGGCATCACCTCACATGATGACCAATACATCATCACCCAACAACTCCTCCTCATCTCCTTTTGAGGTAATTGACACCACTTCGTCAACCCCCTATGCTGCACCTTCTCCACCGTCACCTCCTCCTCCGCGTACTCGTCCTTCTCATCTAAGAAAAAATCCGAAACCACGGGTAATCTTTGAGCCTTCAGCTAATCACACCACCATATCTCCCACTGAACCAACTTCTTTCACCACCGCCAACAAATCACCAGAGCGGCGTCAAGCTATGGCCGATGAGTATTCCGCTCTTGTCAGAAACGGTACATGGTCACTGGTCCCACCTGTCCCGAATACTAACGTTATTGATTGCAAGTGGGTTTACAGGTTAAAACGTGACAAAGATGGTGCTATCAGCCGCTACAAGGCACGGTTTGTTGCCAAAGGATTCCGTCAACAGCCAGGCATTGATTTCAAAGAAACATTCAGCCCGGTTGTCAAGTCTACAACCATTAGAGTTGTTCTTTCTCTTGCCATTACACAACAATGGTCACTCAGGCAACTGGATGTTCAGAATGCCTTTCTCCATGGCACTCTTAATGAAACTGTCTACATGAAACAACCAACCGGCTTTGTTGATCCGGAACGCCCCGATCATGTCTGTCTACTTCACAAGTCCATCTATGGTCTCAAGCAGGCTCCGAGAGCTTGGTTTCAAAGACTATCAACGGTTCTTCACTCAATTGGATTCAAGGGTTCTAAAACCGATCCGTCTCTTTTCATTTATTCATCTACGGGAACCATCTTATATATGCTGATCTACGTTGATGACATTATCATCACATGGAACAATGATGTTGCCATCAATAAAGTCGTCAACCAGCTTCGTACCACCTTTGCTATCAAAGATCTTGGTCATCTGCACTATTTCTTGGGCATTGAAATTGTTCCAGCAGGCAAGAATGTCGTTCTTTCACAAAAGAAATACATTTTGGAACTCTTACAGCGGGTTGGTCTCTCCGATTCCAAACCGATGCCTTCTCCCATGACCACTTCCAATCCCCTTTCTGCCAATGACAGCCCTGCATTTTCCGATCCTGTTAAATATCGGCAAATTGTCAGTGCTCTTCAATACGTCACACTTTCCAGACCAGATATCACCTACGCTGTCAACAAAGTGTGCCAATACATGCATGCTCCGACTGACAATCACTGGTCTGCCGTGAAGCGGATTCTACGATATCTTCACGGAACGATTAATCATGGTATGCTCATTCGGAAGACCTCCAGCACCCAACTTCAGGCTTTTACTGACTCTCACTGGCATAGCTCTACAGCTTCATCTTCATCGCTTACAGCCTTCTCGGATGCTGATTGGGCCGGTTGCCCGGATGACCGTCGCTCCACGGGGGGATTTGCCATATACTTAGGTTCTAACCTTATTTCATGGACCGCCCGCAAATAACGCACTGTGTCTCGCTCCTCTACAGAGTCCGAATACAAAGCTCTTGCTGATACAGTTGCTGAACTTACATGGCTTCAAGCTCTCCTTGGTGAACTCGGTATCAAAACAAATCCTGCTCCCGTTTTATGGTGTGACAATCTAGGGGCCACTTACCTATCTGCTAATCCTATTTTCCATGCCCGCACAAAGCATGTAGAAGTTGATTTCCACTTTGTAAGAGAGAAAGTAGCTAAAGGGGATCTTCATGTTCAATTCATATCCACGCATGATCAAATCGCTGATATCTTCACAAAGTCGTTGCCAACCCCAAGATTTCTCTTTCTATGATCCAAGCTGCAGATCGTTCCTCGTCCTTAGCTTGAGGGGGCGTATTAGACAACTATTGTAATTATCTTAGACTAGAGGGTATCTAAGTGTAATACTTATCTCTATATATAGAGATCTCTCTTGTAATCTTTTCACATAATACAATACGACTCATTATATTGATTATCGTGTTCTTCAAATAAGTATTGTTCTCGTTCAATCCTTCTCTCTCTATCTCTTTCTCTGAGAGGGGGGGGGGGGGTTAGGCCGTTCATTCAGATAGTATGCACATGTGAATACAATTAATTGAAGTTGTATTGTAGTTTTCATGCACGTGTGCATATTATGCAACACGTACATATACATGCGTGCATGTTACAAATTACTTGTATACATATGGACATACTATCCGGATGAACGATTACCAAGATGTTCCTTAATTTTTTCATTTTCTTTTCTATTTTCCCCTGAATTTGATCATATATATATATATATATATATATATATATATATATATATAGAGAGAGAGAGAGAGAGAGAGAGAGAGAGAGAGAGAGAGAGAGAGAGAGAGAGAAAAAGTGTGTGTGTTAGTTTCTTGTGAGAAATATTATTTCTCGTTTTGAGAAAATGTAAAATCCACATAATATAATGTAACCCTTACACAATATATGTGTTTGATATTAAACCGCTTGTCAAACTCTAATGGAGAAGACGTGACGCCGATGGGTTTGAAGATCATGTGTTGTCAAATATGAATGAGATTTATTATTATGATAATATATTTTTTTAAATTTTATATTATTTTAAATATTTAACTATTAATTAGTTTATTATCGTATAAAATTAAATATTTTGTTGTTTATATATATTCTATATAAATGATCATCATGATTTTTAAAAATGTTTCAATTTGGTTTCTCTCTTTAACGACGGTTAAAAGTTTCATTAATTGAGAAAAAAATTGTCATTTTTTTGTCATTTACCTACTTAAAAATTACAGGGATTAAAATCATAAATTTGATTATGGTTTGGTAAGATACAAAAAGGAAAAAAATGACTCTCCTTTAACATAACTTTTTATCAACCATATAAGAAGGGATCAAATCCAGACATTTTTCAAACTACGATGACCATTTTATAATTTTGAAATTGTAGAAACAAAAAGAGTTATTTTCGTTATACTATAAGGACCAAATTTATAGGTTACTCTTGTTTTTGTCTTGTGAAAGTTCATACATAGGCATCCTTTTACCACAAAATTGAAGTGGGTTGAGAATAGAGGGGGGGAAAATCCTTTAAGGAGTTGAAAACACCCTTCTTTTCTTCGTCAAAAAGTTAGCATTTTTTTAATAATACGAATCTAGTCTCAATTGCAAACCAGTCAGTTTGTGCAAACCCCGTGCAAACCAATCTACAATCATGAATCTGCAAATTTTTATGTTGATGCTTCATGAATTTATATTTTGGCTTCATGAATACAAAATTTGGATTCATGAATATATAATTTGGCTTCATGAATCTATATTTTCCGATAGAGTCCTAAAATACCCTTATGAATATAAAAAAGAAGTTATGGATATAAAAAAATAAGTTACGTGATTGGTGGAGATGAAAAAATATGCTAAAAGCCCTAACATACCCTTATGGATAAAGAAAAAAAAGTTACGTGATTGGTAGATTGGTTTGCACGGGGTTTGCAATTGAGACTTCCCCTATGAATCTATTAGTGAAAAAATAAATTGTATTTATGTAAGTTTCATTTAAAATGTTTGAGATCAAATAAACCAAACTAAAACACCTAAAACTAGAATCATAAAATATTTCAAAATTAAATTAAATCAAAAGAAATCTTGAACTCGATTAATTAATAAGTAGGATTCTACGTTCACAAACATTATATGCTATAAAATTAAACCATTAATCAACTATAGGGATAATAATTTGTAAATTCTAAATGTATGTAAACTTTGGATTTTATAGATTTTTTTTGATGAAATTGTTTCATGAAATTGTTTATTTTGATGAAAGTGTTTCATATCATTCATTTCTTCATAAAATTGTTTCATATATTTGTGTTTTTTATGTAAAAACAACAAAGTTTTATCAAACTGAGATAATATATAAAACAGTTTCATAGGAATGAAAAAAAATATATATGAAACTACATAAAAACACAAATATATGAAACAATTTCATCAAGAAAATGAATGATATGAAATAATTTCATGAAACAATTTTATCAAGAAAACCTATGAAATCCAAAGTTTACACGAAGAAAAGTTTACAAAATAGTGGACCTCTAATCAACTATTGTGTAACAATATTAAAAGAAAAACAAATTACATTTTTAGTCCTCGTGGTTTGTTGAAAACATATTTTTATCCTTATGGTTTTAAAATTATGATTTGCATCTTGATGGTTTGTAATTCATTACTGTAACAACCCAAAAACACATAACATAAAATATAAGTCAAAAAGCCCATAAGGGTCCCAAATACATCATAAACTCCAATATCAATTACATTGATTAAGGTCCTCAAGCAAATACAACCGAGATGCTAACTAAACAAAAACTGGAACTTGACGGTCTCTAATCTCGCACCTCCGTCTCAAGCCTTCTCCTTTCCCTTGCTACAAGCACCTAAGTCACCCTTTCCTGAAAAATGGTTTTTAAGTTTTGAAAGCGAGGGTTAGACCATGAGGTCTAGTGAATTCCCTCCTTAAAAGTGTAACTGCAAAACATTAAAAACAAAACACTTTCCATACACATAACACTTGACAAGTTTGAGCTCAAACAAGGGTATACACAGTGGTACGGACCAATAACACCTTACAAAGCCAGGCACGGCAACTCATCACCTTACAAAGCCAGGGACGGCAACTCATCACCTTACAAAGCCAGGGACGGCAACTCATCACCTTACAAAGCCAGGGACGGCAACTCGGGGGTCCTCCACTGTGTAACCCGACTCTATCACAAACATAAACATTTAAAACATGCTTTAAAACTTACTCGAGGAATATCATCCTTCCACTTGTAAAATAACACTTTTCATGCATGAGAAAACATAAGATTCATGATGATCAAATAAACTCATTTTCAGTCATATCAATTCTTCGCAATTCAGTTTAAAAGATAGAAGTAATGCATAAGGGAACTCACCTGATGCTCGGCTAAACGACTCACTACTTGGGAGCTCGCTTAAACACCAAACGGTCACCTGAATTGGGGTTAACAAATGAGGTATTAGACTCCCCAATCATGCTCTAAAACACTTTCCATAATGTCCTAAGACAATCCCCTAAACCAAGCCTCGAACCCAAGCCCAAACGACCAACGAAGCAAAAACGGAAAAACAAGAAACAGAGCCTGGCGCCGATGCTGGCGCCAGTCCATCGGCGCCGCCATCGGCGCGGACCCCTGGACAGATTTTTTTCCTGCACGAGATTTCTTCCCAAAACTCAAAGATTTCTCATCCCCAAACTTCCCCAAATCAGATCTAGCTCTCCCAAATCAATATTTCAGTCACAAAACCCAAAATGGATGAACAAAACTTATAAACCTCCATTGGAAAGGTGAACCATCACCAAGAGTTCTCAATCTCCTCAAGGGATTCATCAAACTCACCTTTCCAATTGGCTTTGTCTCAAAACACTTAAAGAAGAAGAGATTGAAATTAGAAACATACATCTAAGCCCCATTTTTGACACAATACTAAGAGATGAAGATGAAGGTATACCTTGGTAGCAAATTCCTTCAATCCCTCACTGAACCACCTTCTCCAAACCTTCCATTGTGGATTTCTTGAGCTCCTTCTCCCTTCTTGAACTCTCCAGCCGACATATGAGGACCAAATAGGGTTTTAGGAGAGTTTTATCTTATCTAACTTCTCTCTTTCACACTCCAGCCACATAACTTTCAGGTTTTTACAAAAGAGCCCCAGAATTCTTATTTCTGCACTAAATGCCACAAGAGATGAAATATGGGATGTTACATCACCTCCCCCTTAACAGGATTCCGTCCCCGGAATCTCATCACTGAAAAGGTGCGGGTACCTTGCCCTCATAACGATCTCGGGTTCCCATGGAGCCTCAAAATTTCTTAGGAAGATACAACTACATCTCTACCAAACTAACTTCTTTGTCTGTCCAATTCTCAACCATCCGGCCTCAAATGCTCACACTGACTGCGAAGCTACACTCAAACTTCTTCCCAACCAACATTCCCCAAACATGGGTTAAGACATACCAAAAGCACTCCAGATTTTCACCGAGTGCCTCTAAACAAATCAATAATTCCCAGTTCTTTCGAAAACTGCCACTACTCCATTACAATGTAGTCCAATTCAATCTCCTATTGAAACACACTACTCCAAACCATGGGAATATTTTCCCATCCAACTGTTCTCCCGACTTGAGATTGACAATGCTCGAACCTTCTAATCCAATCATCTTAGTTCCATTCACCTATCCATCCACTCCCGATCAGCATCGACAACGTACAGTATTCTTTGACATCGTCCCTAGGCCAACCACTACACTCTCGGGTCTACAGCACGCCCAGCCACACACTTGTAATCTCTTCGTTCAAACATACTACTCATCCAAAATACTCTCTTTACTAGAATACGACTCTACTCGAGTTAACACCGCAATAACCCGAATTTCTAAACGGAGGCTTATCACTCCTTTCGTCGACATTTCACACTACCACTCTCATAACGTTACCGCATTCTCACCACCACATAACATTCATCAAAGGAAGAACGCCCTCCTACCAAAATAGCGTTCACCTGGCACAATTGCGTTTCCTCAAAATCACCGATCACACGTGCCTTAACAGTTACAAATCAACGATCCAAACTCCCAACAATCGCTAAGCCATAATTCCATTCTATACACAATTTTGTCCTTCGCTCAAATCCACCGAATGGTTCCACTAACTAGGAACTGCCTCCAACGTTCACTTGCCCTCCCACACGGAGGAGTGACCAAGCTTATTCTAACTATCTCCCTTAACCGGACACTGATCAACATGCTCGTGTGAAACATTCTCCTCGACGATATCGCATCTAAACCCACGGTCTCTCAACTAGAGCACCGCATTCGACCACCTGTTCCCATCCTAACTTGATACATTAAAGATCCCTCAAAAGAATGACTCACCCACAAGCGCCAACTTTTAGACCGGTCGCATGAACTTAGCTTCCTCAACTCATTAACCAAGACATAAACAACAATCCCTTATCTTATGCCTTAAAAAGATCAGTTCTTCAACTATAGTCCGCCCAATCAACGTCTCGTGACATCTTCTTTCCGCGAGTCTGTCTATACTTGATCTTTCATACTGTCAACATCTTCTCTCATGCTTACACAAACTTTCCATCGCACACCGCTACAGCCTAACAGAACAACTCCTCCATACTTATCAGTCAAGACCTTTAGCCAAGTTCTCATTAGGTACTTAACACCAAGAACTACCAAGAGTTCCTAATTCTCCAACACCGTCGACCCGCTCATTCTAATTCATTACATCCACGAAATACTCCAACGCTCTTGCCTAAACTTCACGACGAAGCACTACAACTTAACGGGTACATTATCCTGCTCGACAATCAAGTGAAGCATGAAAACTCACCCAAGATCCAATGGGATCGAAAAGGACAAGGGTTCTCCTGTCATCTCGTTACCAACCGCAACTTAATCTCTTGATCTCAACCTAGTATTAACGTATGCCGCCCGCAAAATCGCACACTTAAACCAGGCATACTCATTACCTTTGACTATTCTAACATTACGGCAAATCAACATTACATCTATGACCTACACATCCCTTTGATTCCAAGTGCTACCACTTCCTCACGCTACTACCGCACCACACGACTACATTGCAATCAGGCTATCATGATTCCTTTACACACACAAAGGATACTACTTCCTTCACGCCACCCATAACACAATTCCATTTGGAGTGAATCGCTTCCCCGACTTTGTCTTTCTCGGGTCTAGACGAACCACATGACAAGATCATCTAATCACCGCGCACTCGCTTCGATTACACTAACCAACTCGTTCTTATTTGGCTCATCAAGCACCAGAGAAATTCACTTATGCTACCAAAATCTTTCACTCCTAAAGTACTCACACAAGAAAACTCAACACGACAACATACTATAGTTACTTCTCCAATATCAGCCTCCTGACAACTATCCGACAGAACGGTCATTGATTTCAACATCGACAATCGACTTGCAATTGTCCAGATACCTTACGACAGACAAGGATTCCCGAAGGAATCTACTTCTCCTAACTACTCGAACAGATTCTCGTTCCTCGTTAGCTCCTCACAATCTATCTCTGCTGTGCTCGACACCTTACACCTAAGCTAATCATCCAAAACCTCAATGGACATTACATTCACACCGGTGATCTCCCGTTCTCCCAATGCCTTCACTAGGTATTCCTATTCCATACCATTTACACAATTCAACGACCTCATCCACCCACACCCAACGGGTTCACTCTCACGTTTCAATCTCCTGACAAAACCTCCACATTAATGGACTACATGATTTCATTCTTTCTTGACCATCTAGGATTCCTAACATAACCCACTTCGTCCTACGCCTTATAACCAACTTATACCCCACCGTTCTCCCTCGAGAGACTAAACACAAGATCTTTCTTAGCAAGATCTAATTATCAAACCATCTCAGTACTCCAACTCGAAACCGAAAACATTACATTAGGTAACGTAACGCTACTGATTACTATTCCACCAACAGAAACACTTTGGCCATTTCAACTTTACTGCGATTAAAACTATTCTCACATATCCCGACAATAGTTCAAACTACACTCATACAACATTCCAGCTTTACTACCCAAGACTCCAGGTACTCACCCACTTACTCTAACGGAACACTATGGTCATAACTTGACCACATCTTATACAACTAGCAATTTAACTTCCAAAGCCCTTTCCTTGGCTTAAATCGTAACATCCTCCCCCCCGACCTAGCGAGTTCATAGCCTTCATGCATAATGACACAACGATTGAAATCATTTTGCGCGCTTTTAAGAAACACGATAGATGCAAAAGTATAAAGCGAGTTTGAGTATGCATGAAACAACATTACTCAAAATGAATAGTAAAACACAACGATCGCAAAGATCACTCACAGGCACTCTTACGATAATTCGTAACCCTGTCCATCCAAATCGGTGCTGACACTACGATTGTCTCCAATGAAACCCTTTCGCGTATGGCCGGAAAATTTTCGAACGAAATTACTTACCCAAAGTGGGTCTGTCAACTCCAACACTCGTTTACATGAAAATAACGAGTCAGTACTCATTTTGTTTGTAAAACAAACCTTGCAATAATGATGTTCTTTCATATTTTCGTAACGAAGATTCTCTCCACAAGAAAAACGTGAAATAATTCGTAAATCACTAAGTTCAAAGCTTTATCGTATGATGAAAACAAGTTTGTCTTTTACTTTAAAGAAAACACGCTTGTACGCGTCACTCATTTCCCAAAACAAGAAAACATATCATACACGTACATGCTTTTTATCACGAAGGAATCTCGTATAATGCGTTTAACAACAAAAATGCATGGAATTCAATATACGAAGGAAGGCTATTCACCCTAACTAAGTCAACCGTTGCACTCACTTTAACTCTTTACTGGTACCATACTATAACCAACAACCGCTTCCTTACTTATGCTACAACTTGTAGCACAAGTGCTTCATAACCTACCTGATCGACCACTCTTACATGCATACCACAAAAACAACACTGATCTTTTGCAATCATTAATCTTGCCACTAAACCGCTTGACTAGGGAATCCAAGACTAGGTTCCCTAACTTGATCTCGAATTAAAGGTTTCAGGATGTCCGCATAATTCTCACTCCTAACTCAACTGACCGACCCACGATCCTAAGGGTGGGGACCCACTAACACTAGGAGTCGTCCCCCCCCCCCCCCCCCATACCACCATTAATTAATTTGAATCCTAGAAAATTTACTTCTAGACAACACTTCCTCTAGAAGTTGCAAACATCTAATCATAAGGGATCTCTTCCATGACACATCAACTATTTGCTATCAAACACAAGGTTAGGACCTTCTACATACCGCCACCCTCACCACTCATCCCGACAATAGCGATTGGTCACACCCATGCACCTGTAGATCCATAATAGCATTGGCCAGATGCTACTTGAATTTACCTTACATGAGGGTTCTCATTACCATTGTCAAGATATCCTATGTTTACGGTCATTCCTAATGACTTCCTATATCTCGGTTGTGTCCCTATCCTCAAAGTTTAAGTTTAGACCCATCCGGTCACCTAAATCCCTTAAACTATGGCTCTGATACCATTTATAACAACCCAAAAACACATAGCATAAAATATAAGTCAAAAAGCCCATAAGGGTCCCAAATACATCATAAACTTCAATATCAATTACATTGATTAAGGTCCTCAAGCAAATACAACCGAGATGCTAACTAAACAAAAACTGGAACTTGACGGTCTCTAATCTCGCACCTCCGTCTCAAGCCTTCTCCTTTCCCTTGCTACAAGCACCTAAGTCACCCTTTCCTGAAAAATGGTTTTTAAGTTTTGAAAGCGAGGGTTAGACCATGAGGTCTAGTGAATTCCCTCCTTAAAAGTGTAACTGCAAAACATTAAAAACAAAACACTTTTCCATACACATAACACTTGACAAGTTTGAGCTCAAACAAGGGTATACACAGTGGTACGGACCAATAACACCTTACAAAGCCAGGCACGGCAACTCATCACCTTACAAAGCCAGGGACGGCAACTCATCACCTTACAAAGCCAGGGACGACAACTCATCACCTTACAAAGCCAGGGACGGCAACTCATCACCTTACAAAGCCAGGGACGGCAACTCGGGGGTCCTCCACTGTGTAACCCGACTCTATC
The DNA here is from genome assembly GCA_033807775.1 of Saussurea involucrata. Taxonomy (NCBI): domain Eukaryota; kingdom Viridiplantae; phylum Streptophyta; class Magnoliopsida; order Asterales; family Asteraceae; genus Saussurea; species Saussurea involucrata. The sequence continues at coordinate 2,910,661 of CM066325.1, forward strand.
ACAAACATAAACATTTAAAACATGCTTTAAAACTTACTCGAGGAATATCCTCCTTCCACTTGTAAAATAACACTTTTCATGCATGAGAAAACATAAGATTCATGATGATCAAATAAACTCATTTTCAGTCATATCAATTCTTCGCAATTCAGTTTAAAAGATAGAAGTAATGCATAAGGGAACTCACCTGATGCTCGGCTAAACGACTCACTACTTGGGAGCTCGCTTAAACACCAAACGGTCACCTGAATTGGGGTTAACAAATGAGGTATTAGACTCCCCAATCATGCTCTAAAACACTTTCCATAATGTCCTAAGACAATCCCCTAAACCAAGCCTCGAACCCAAGCCCAAACGACCAACGAAGCAAAAACGGAAAAACAAGAAACAGAGCCTGGCGCCGATGCTGGCGCCAGTCCATCGGCGCCGCCATCGGCGCGGACCCCTGGACAGATTTTTTTCCTGCACGAGATTTCTTCCCAAAACTCAAAGATTTCTCATCCCCAAACTTCCCCAAATCAGATCTAGCTCTCCCAAATCAATATTTCAGTCACAAAACCCAAAATGGATGAACAAAACTTATAAACCTCCATTGGAAAGGTGAACCATCACCAAGAGTTCTCAATCTCCTCAAGGGATTCATCAAACTCACCTTTCCAATTGGCTTTGTCTCAAAACACTTAAAGAAGAAGAGATTGAAATTAGAAACATACATCTAAGCCCCATTTTTGACACAATACTAAGAGATGAAGATGAAGGTATACCTTGGTAGCAAATTCCTTCAATCCCTCACTGAACCACCTTCTCCAAACCTTCCATTGTGGATTTCTTGAGCTCCTTCTCCCTTCTTGAACTCTCCAGCCGACATATGAGGACCAAATAGGGTTTTAGGAGAGTTTTATCTTATCTAACTTCTCTCTTTCACACTCCAGCCACATAACTTTCAGGTTTTTACAAAAGAGCCCCAGAATTCTTATTTCTGCACTAAATGCCACAAGAGATGAAATATGGGATGTTACAATTACTTTTTTAGTTTTTATAATTTAAATTTTACTGCTTTTTTCATACTTATGATTTACAATTTATTTTCTATTTGTCTTTCACACTTAAAAGTATTGTTTGGCCTCAGGAACAAAAATATAAATGAATTGTAAATCATACAAATGAAAACCGAAATTTTAAAATACAAAGGACGAAATCCATAACTTTTAACAAACTGTTGGGATAAAAACGTAATTTATTCCTAAAGGATAACCTTGATATTATTCAACCATTTGATATTTTAATTGCTTCACGCAACCAAAAAGATGAAATTTAGATGCATACTATAAACTTCGAATTTTCCCTTATAAAAATTTAATATAATAATTGTTTGGAAACAAACTAAATGCTTTTATAGCAGTTTTATCCATTTGATATTTTTTTAGTTTTTACGAGACATTAATGCAAGGATATTTTTACAGTAAAATCTAAAAGTCGACACCAAAACTTTTACCCTTTTATAAACGATTATATCAATAAAAGTTATATCATGTATTTGTATGGTAAAACCAAAGATGTTGTAGCCCAGTGGTTCGGTAACATCCTGGGAGGGTAAGTGGTGGAAGCTCTTACTATCTGGTTCGAACCCCGTGGTGATCACGCGGAGGTATCCCCGAATCAAGGGGCAGATCGTGGGCCTGTTGTTTGGGCCGGGTCGTAGGGGGATTAGTCTGGAATTATTCAGGACACCCCTGAAGTGCAAAATGACTTTAAAAAAAATTGTATATGGTAAAAAAAATTAATAATTGAAGAAATAAATGAAAAAGGAAAGGCCTATTGAGGTAGAACGAGAGATTGGACCACATGGAGCCGAACTTATGGTGACCAAATAATTACTTTGACTATTTCGTCTTGAATTTGTTCAAAAATAAAAAATCCAAGGTACCGCGTTATATTTTGAATTATTAAGTATTTATTTTTTGTAATTAAAAAATAATAAATGTTTTTATTTTGAGTGATCAAATTATTGAACTATTTTTAAATAAAAAATTATTAAATTTTTTTCATTTTAAATTATTAATTTCCTGAACAGTTTTTTTAATAAATAAATTATTGTATTTTAAAAATTGGTTACTTATATTGTTTTAACAAAAAATACCACTTGTAAGCAACTAAAAGATTTTACAGTAAAAATAAACTTAAACCAATTTTTTCGTTTCCAAACCTTATGTCATTCATACCTATTGCCAAATAACAATATCGCTCCCTTCGCCACTCCATCGTTGTTTGATCTCCATATGCCTATCACAATATTGCCTATGCCATCTATCTCTTTTGATCTTTTTTTATTAATCAAAAGGTAAAGAATCAAAGGATAAAAGAAACATATCAAAAAGAGGAAGATCGAAGGCAGGGGACAACACTGAACAAAGAAAAATAAGTCGACTACACCGAACTAATGCTAATCCACACTAAATCTAAAGGGGATCCGCATAATGACAATAAAATATAAATTTCACATTCAATAAGGGGCCGTTTACCTAATCACTTACCCGAGTAAGTGTTTACCGGTAAAATTCAACACTATCACCTACTTTCCGGGTAAGATTTTAGTCTCTAAAATGGCATCGTATGCTACAATTTAGCCGGTAAGCGCTGACCGTGGTAAGAGTCGTCGCACTCACTTACCGGGTAAGACTCTCGGTCCTTGCTTTCGACTCTAGGTCCTTGCTTCCGCTCTTACCGGGTAAGATTCTTGGTCCTTGCCATATTTATCCGGTAAGCTAATAAGACTTGTATAGCACTTACTCGGGTAAGCGTTTTGTAAACGGCCCCTAAGATAAGGTTGGTCAAATGAGATTAACAAAAACCCTCCCTCAAGGTGAATTAGTCTTTCTAATTAAACATATAGGTTATTTTTATGACATTTGTCTTAAGTAGAAGCATTAAGGGGACAAAACTATCTTCAACCCTCACTTTTCACCTATTTTCATAGAAAAACAAAAGTCAAAGGCTAAACACAAAATTTCGTTTAGACTTTAAGGGCTATTGGTACAAAAATGGGTGTTTTTCTACGTTGTTTACCTTAATTACTGGTTTTTTATTATTATTTTATTTACCAATACCTTACTAGACGAGCATAGGAAGAACTAAGGATCTTACCGGGTAAGAGGGAATGTAGGGATCGAGAGTCTTACCCGAGGATGGTGACTGATATCGGTAAACAATTATTCGATAAATGTTTGGTAAACTGTCTCTTGGACTAATTAGACAAATAAAACCCTAACACTCACAATCAAAACAATTCCCAACTTCCTTGATGATTTTTTTTTTTAAATTTAAAATATCAAAACTCGTATAACAATAGGCAAAATGTAAATCAAAACCTAAACCTATTTGAACTAAACTACTAACATATTCTAATAAATACACTAACACTAACTACTTAAACATGTATACAACATTAGAAATATTTATATTGAACTAAAAAGTTAGCAAGAAGCATAAAATAAGTATTTATTCTCTTTACTTTAATGTCCATATGGTTTTATATTTTTGCAAAACTTTAACCGAATCTTTAATATTCATACCAATTTTTTAGAAATTAACAAATATTTATTTAGTGAAAAGCCATAAAAAGTATAAAAAATTAATTCCATGAACAAACAAGTTGACTAGTTGAGACACTATATGCAATTATGCATTAATGCATATAACATTGATCACTTAACTCTTGACCAATTGGTGTACTTTTGGGTTTATAGTTACTTTTAAATGTTAAAAATGGGCCTGTGCTAATGTTGGGCCAAATGCCCAAATCTGTCTTATTTCTGCATAATACCTATGACCTATCTATTAAAAATGACTAACAAGATGATATACCAAATTCTGATACTTACGAATTGAACTCTTCCACAATAGTTTGGACTTACGATGATACTATTTAAAGTGGTCGTGTAAATTGGAGATTACCATGAGAAGCGTGATAAGTGGATCTGAATTAACCGTTGATTACTTTTAATTAAATGTCCTCCCATGAATTACGACTTACAAGGGAATTAATCATGTGCATCTTATCTCGGTGCATCTCATCTGAATGTGCATCCATTTTTTATCCGACAGTTGATAACCAGTTCTCAAATTATATGACCTTTAGATAGTATGCCAATTTTGAAACATTCTACATATTGTAATAACCGAGATTTTATTTGGAAAGGATTTAAGTTTTGTGAGAATTGTTGTAAAGTGAAAAGTTCAGGGGCTGAAGGGTAATATGTATAAAGGGTATAAAAGCTAGTAAATTGAGCATAAAACCCTAGACACTGAATCTTTTGTGCGTGTATGGCGGCTGGATGAAAGCAGAATAAGTGAGGATGGTTTCAATCGATTTGGGAAAAGGAAGAAGAAGATGGTTTCAATCGTTTTGGGGTTGCAAGCAATCAACATAAGGTAATTACTACCCTTTCTTGTTAATCTTAAAATGTTAGTGTTAGAAGGTTGGGACAAAAATGAAGTAGTCTGGTTAAGTGATCACTCATAAGAGTAAACCCTTTTGCAGCTCAATAATCATGTTGGAGTAATCTTTTGATTGATTAAGAAACTTAATAATCGCTGAGATGAATTATTTCTTTGTACCAAATATTAATCAGTCGCATCACCGTAAACTATTGAGAGGTCCTAGAATTTAATCAGTTCCGGAGTAGATGTGATCCGAAACTGGGCTAAATATGGATCCGGAATCCATTAAGTTCCGGTATTGGACTGTTCCGGAATTTCAATGTGGTTCCAGAAGTTTTAAAAAGTTGAGTTCCGGAAGTGTAAACTAAATGCAAGTTTCGGAAGTTTGTACAAAAATAATAGGATCCGGAAGGTGTACAAAAGTGGAGATCCGGAAGTCTAGAAATGATGGGCCAAATGGGTGGGTGACAACAGTTAAATACAATTAGGAAGTTTTTCTTATTGGACCAAAAGAATTGTAATGCCTTTCACGTGATCCGTTTTGCTTCGTTAGAGCATCCACAACAATGAAATTTCATCCCAATTGTAAATAGGCTACATCAGCTTTGCAATTATCTTGAAATTATATCCCACAACAATGAAATTTCATCTAATTGCAAATGTGACACCTCATCATAAAAAAACTATATTTTAATCAAATAACAACACTACAATTAAATACTCTTTACTATAATTTAATATAAAATATTTTATTAATTAAATAACTATAATTAAATACTCTTTAAAAAACTACAATTAAATACTCTTTACAAAACATCACAAAACATGATTTGACATAAATCAATTTCTAATTTAGAAATTATTCCCTACAATTTCATATACTATTTACTGCCACATCAGCAAAAAGTACTGATTTGACATTTGCAAATTACCAAAACCAATTTCTAATTTTGCAATCATACTCATAACCACTACAATTTCTAATTTTGCAATCCTACGTGTCACATTTGCAATTCATATGAAATTGTTATGAAATACTTGTTGTGGATGCTCTTATGGACCAAGCCCACGTGGCAGTTTTGTTTTCTTTTTGTATCGAAGTCACGTGACCAATGTTGAGATATTGTTGGGCCATGTGAGTTGGTCTTGGACCAGAAATTTATTAAAGGCCGGTGGATATGCAAAGTAAATTCAGATTATTATTTAGTTCCGATATTTCATTAGTTGGGTGTAATTGAGTTAGAAATGTAACCTATCAGATAAGATAATTTAGGGTACGTTCGGAAGTAAGCTCGAATATAAATGACTAGATTTTGATATACATTTCCTAAATAATAGGTGTTCCACCTAGAGATTGGGAGTGTAAGTGAGAAGCTTTGAAGCGAACAAGCCAGGTGAGTTTTTCTAACTAAAATACGTGATTTTTATACGTGTTTTCAAGTAAGTGATTGAGTAGAAATGCCATGTTATTTTACATGATTTTTACTTGTTTGAATGTTATATGTGAGATGTATGCATACATTGTGTTAGACGTGAACTGGTTAAGTCGGGAGGTAGACCCGCCAGTGCTCATGCCGGGAGGTGTGACCCGTTTATGCCATGGAAGGGAGTATCCAGTAAGGCAGCATGAGACTGACTCGTTGTCACTCTTGAGTGACTTTAGGGTGCCATTTACGGGAGCGGATTTATCCGTGGAAGTTTTATGTAAGGATATGTGAAAGCTTTTATGAAAAGATATGTGAAAGTTTTATATGTAAAAGTTGTAAATTGTTTTTAAATGATTTTTGAGAACTGTCAGGAGGGAGCTCACTAGACCTCATGGTCTAACCCTCGCATTTTCCAAACTAAACATTTTCAGGTAAGCAGGTAGTAAGAGGCTCTGGCAAATGAGCAGGGCAGGATAGTGAATAAAAGCAGATAGAGGCAGAGACACTTTTACTTTTAGCAGTTAGTTCATTCTCAGTTGTGTATAGGTTATTTCCGCCAACCTAATTTTGAGACAGATGTAACGAAATTTTGGGACCCGTTTTCGGGATGTTTTAATTTTTATGTAAAGTATGCTTTATTTTAGACTGGGTCGTTACACATATGAGGATATTTAAGAACAGTTCACTGTCCCGAAAGACCAATTTTTTATATTACGACAATGGTGAGACAAACCCTCTTCATGTTAATTTTTTTATGATAGTCTATCATTTTGTTGCCACTGTTCTAAAAAACTCGTCGCATAGCCGTCATGGCGCCATGACACCAAGACTTGTGTCTCGCGCCACGTTTAGCCCATGGCACGCCATGGCTTGATGCGCAGTTTGCGTAATGCGATATTTGATTTTTCTTTACATTTTTAGTGTTTTTGTGTAAGTTTTTAATAAATTCTGTTTCTAAGAATCTTGTTGAACAGGCTCAACAAGACGATTTCTACTTCTCTAGAAATAGGATCTATGATCTTGAGGTTAATTCACTCTTGAATATCGAATTCTGTATATTATCTATCTTCTTTTTTTTCGTCTCTTCTAATAGCTATCTATCAATACTATTTATACAAAAGTAATTACAAGATAACCATAAAAAGTAAATTGATCTTCTGAATCTTCGTTAAACATATCTTGATCAATTCCTTCTTTGTCTCCAAAAGTATCGCATACCAAACTTATCAACTCAGCAGTATTAATGATGATTTGGCTCAGCAGCATTAACAACCTTCAGCAGTATTAATCTTCACAGTCTTCAAGCAGTAGTAACTCAGCTCAGCAGTACTAACCATGTCTAGCAGTAGTAATTTGGTCTAGCAGCACTAACTTCATCTAGCAGCATTAACTTCATCTAGCAGCAGTAACCTTGCCCAGCAGTAGTAACGAAGAACTGGCAGTAGTAATGAAGACTTAGCAGTACTAACCATACTTAGCATATCTTCAGTTCCCAACAATCTCCCCCTAACTTGACTTTTAGGAAAAGAAGTCAAGTTCTTCAGATGATGCTTCCAAAACTTAGTCATCATGTACACACAGATTAGGACTTAGGCCTAGACTCTGATTGAGAATCCTCTTTACCAAGAATCTACCCATTGCTGAATCCTTGTTGCAGGTCAGCTTAGTGTGTAACATTCCTTGCAGCCTCTTCATGCTGTGATTGTATATTTCATCTACAAGATAGTATTCTTGAGTTGCAGAGTCAAGGGAGATGACATATACTCCACAGTTTTCATAGAGCATCCAGTTGGTAATGACTTGAAACTGTGTGTTTAACCTATGCTGAACTGCTTCAGGTTTGAACATTTGGCACAAGAATTCAAGTACCATTTTAGAAATTGACATCCCTGGCTCAGTCAGCATGTTTCCATATATCTTCATCCCAACTTTGAACATCTCTTCTAAGTCTGATCTTGAGCAAGTTCTGACAATTTTTCCCCAAGTAGAAAATACTTCAAATTTTCCATCAGCTCTTTTTATCCTAATGAACTCCTTTCTACCATCTTTCAAAGTGTCCCAAAAGATGATTTCAGGAGCCTTAGATGATATTGGTTCAGCCTGAAGTGGAATTGGGTTAGAGTCAACACTAGTAATGTACAAGTCACATTGGGCATCCGTTTGTGATTGCACATTGCCTGATTGCCCTGATGGAGTTGCCACTTCTTCTTCAGCAACTTTTCCATCAGATTTCACTGTTTCCTCCTGGGCCTCTTCTGCAGATGACTCCACCCTTGGCTTCTTTTCATTTTTCTTCTTTGAAGTTATGGGCTGGGTTCTTGGTCTTTTCTTGGACATCATCTTGGTTCTTTTAAGAGTTTTGACAGCCTCAGGAGTTGGTTCAGCTGCTTTAAGTTTTTCAGCAGCAATAACCATTTCTGCTGCTATGGCTGTTACTGCTTCTCTTAGTACATGTAGTGATGCTGCTTCAATACAGTTCTTTACAATCCAGTAAATTTCTTCATCTATTTCAGCTTGAGATGTAGTTACTGCTTCCTGCTCAGTTTCTGCTGCTTTGACTGTTTGGCCTTCAGCAGCATTAACTGTTTCTGCTGCTTGTTCAAACTCAGCAGCATTAACAGTTTCTGCTGCTGTGGTTTCTGCTGCTGTGGTTTCTGCTGCTTTGGTTTCTTTAACACACTCTTCCCCCTTTTCTGTCTCACTGGACTCCCCCTTAAACTGTGCATAGTCCATTTCCATCTCAGTCTCTATGTGAGCAGTCTCCCCCTCAATTTGTGGACCCTTCAGTTTCAGTTCTGCTTCTGACTCTGACTCCCCCTTTTTGGGAGCATCATCAGTTGAGGTTCTCCTTCTTAGCACAAACCTTGCCTTTTTCTTTTTGTTCAGCAACTTGGTGACCATCTTTTTGAGCTTCTCAATTTGAGACTGTTGGTAGGTGACCACAGTCTTAAGTTGCTCAATCTCTTTCTTTTGTGCCATGACATCCAAGTTGATATTCCCTAAGGTTTCCATCAATTCCTCATAGTTATATCTATCCTCACCTTGTTTAGAAGTATTTACCTTCTTTAAAGGATCCTTGGAAGTTTCAGCAGAAGCCTTCTGCCTAGCAGAAGCACTACCTGCCCCCTTGGTTTCTTGGCACCTGGGTGCTCCTAATGATTTCTCATTTAGAGTTTCCATGGGGAAGGTCTTATTTATGTTACCACTGTCCTTCTCTGTGCTAGCAGAAGTAGTGGCAGCCTTAGCACCCATATGGTCATCCTTCTCCTTAGAGACCACCTTCTTGAGGTTGGGAGACACCCCTGTGGTTTCCCTGTTGATATTCTCAATTGGAGAATGCTCCAATTGAGGGCTTAAAGGCGTAGGGCTTTGAGTAGGTACAACAAGGGAAGGAGCCTTGTGCACCTTTCTTCTTTGAAATCTTTTGGTGATTGTGGGAGTGGGCTGTTCAAGAATGGACTGTGGGATGTCTTTTGAGATGGAAGGTTGGGATTGGGCATCAGTGGGTTGATCTAATGAGGGCCTTGATCCTGATGCCATACCTTCAGAGGGGTGGGACACAACCATCATTGTAGAGAACAATGGTGTGTCAACTCCTTCCGAGTCCCTAGGAAGTCTTTTCATATTTGAAAAAACCTTCCCTTTAGGGGATTTGGGTACATATACCTCAGTGAACTGAGGTAAGTCCATCAACTCCTTGTTAAGAACTTCTTGCACAAACCTTGGATACATGAAAAAGGTCTTTTTGGATTCCAAGTTTGATACAAGATCATTAAAGATCATTGCTGAGAAATTGTACTTTCTGGCAGTGGATAAGCAGACCAAGGCATATGCAATGGGACTGCTGAACTCACTCCATCCAGTAGTTTTCTTGGAAATACAGTGCATCAGGGTATGAACAAGAAATCTCCATTGGTTGAAAAATTTTGACTTGTAGAATTTAAAAACACCAATGGGACCTTCATACCCCATTCTTTGTAAAGTAGAAAAGAGTTCTTCATTAGGAATAGAAGTTATACCTGAAGCATCATTCAACTGAAGGGAGATGCGAATAACCTCTTCAGTGACTTTCAAGGGTTTATCACAAACCCTTGTTCGAATGGTTTTCTGCCCTTCTTCAACACTAACAGTGGCATTCTCCCAAAATTGTTTCTGATGTTCGATATAGATTGTTGGGCTCACCGTGAGTGCATAGGAGATGTGCGAGGATTTTAGAAAATCGACAATATCGTGGAATCCCGCAGCTTGTTTCGGCTTCTGAAGCATGGCTATTTCATTGTGCTCATCCACAAACTCCATGATGCCTAAGGATTCTTGAAAGAAAAGCACAGAGATTCTGGGGAGTCTAGGTTAGAACGAGAGAGAAGAAGTAAATGCGAAGAGTCGTTATGAACATGGGCGGGCAAACAGGGGTATTTATATGCCCTAGATTATCAGAAGCAGTATTAACTACCTCGCAGTATTAACTACCGAGCAGTATTAACTGCCAAGCAGTATTAACTGCCAAGCAGTATTAACTACCTAGCAGTATTAACTACCGAGCAGTATTAACTACCGAGCAGTATTAACTGCCAAGCAGTATTAACTACCTAGCAGTATTAACTACCAAGCAGTATTAACTACTGAGCAGTATTAACTCCACTAGCAGTATTAAATGCACTAGCAGTATTAACTACTGAGCAGTATTAACTACCGAGCAGTATTAACGACCAAGCAGTATTAACTGTACTAGCAGTATTAACTACTGAGCAGTATTAACTACTGAGCAGTATTAACGACCAAGCAGTATTAACTACACTAGCAGTATTAAATGCACTAGCAGTATTAACTACTGAGCAGTATTAACTACTGAGCAGTAGTAACTGCACAAGCAGTAGTAACTACTAGAACACTGACAGTAGTAACTTCTGTACTGGCAGTAGTAACCACACTTACACTTTTCTTCACTTGGTAATCAGAGGAAAACAGAGGATCCTGAGAAAGAAAGTTAGTAGCACCAAATATATGAAGAAATATAGGTATAAAAACAGAAAGTCATGAATTTATTCTAGGTTGATCATGCCCACACTTGTTACCAAAAAGGTGAATCTACCCACATCAAAAGCTTTTGTGAATAGATCAGCAAACTGGTCATTTGTATGAACTTTAGCAACCTGAATTAATTTCTTTTCATTGCAATCTCTTATAAAGTGATACCTTATCTCTATATGCTTTGTTTTTGAGTGTTTGACTGGATTATTAACAATGCTAATAGCACTGTTGTTATCAATGAAGATTGGTGTGTGAAGAAAAGTTACCCCATAGTCCAACATCTGATTCTGAATCCATAGAACCTGAGAGCAGCAGCTTGCAGCAGCTATGTACTCAGCTTCTGTGGTAGATAAGGACACTGTGGTTTGTTTCTTACACTGCCAAGATACTAGTCTTGTACCCAAAAACTGACATCCACCTGAAGTAGACTTCCTATCCATGTTGGCTCCTCCCAAATCACTATCTGAATATGCAAGCAAGTCAAAAGAGGATTCATGAGGATACCAGAGACCTAATCTAGGTTGCCCTTTTAAGTATCTGAATATTCTCTTGACAGCATGAAGGTGTGATTGCTTAGGAGAAACCTGAAATCTGGCACAAACACAGACTGAAAACATAATGTCAGGTCTAGAGGCTGTGAGATACATGAGAGATCCAATCATTGATCTGTAATGATGGACATCCACATCCTCCCCCTCAAGATCTGCAGTGATCTGTTTATGTGTTTCCATTGGAGTGCTTGCTGACTTTGAGTCTGATAAACCAAACTTGTCCAGGATGTCTTTCACATACTTGGATTGGCTAATAAAAATTCCATCTTTCCTCTGTTTTACCTGAAGCCCAAGAAAGAATGTAAGTTCTCCCATGGAGCTCATCTTGAAGCTTTTGTGCATCAATTCTTCAAACTCTTTACACATTTGATCATTGGTGGATCCAAAGATGATATCATCCACATAGATCTGAACAAGTAAAGTACCTCTCTTTCTCCTCTTGATGAACAGGGTCTTGTCAATGACTCCTCTTTCAAAGTCATTTTTCAAGAGATAGGTAGACAAAGTGTCATACCATGCTCTTGGGGCCTGATGCAAACCATAGAGAGCCTTTTTCAGCTTGTATACTCTGTCAGGGTGCAATGGATTCTCAAATCCAGGGGGTTGACAGACATATACTTCTTCCTCAATGCTTCCATACAGAAATGCACTTTTGACATCCATTTGGTACACTTTGAACTTCATGTATGAGGCATAGGCTAGAAATAACCTGATTGCTTCAATCCTTGCCACAGGAGCAAAGACTTCCTCATAATCTATTCCTTCTTCCTGAGTGTACCCTTGTGCAACCAGTCTAGCTTTGTTTCTGATTACAATCCCTCTGTCATCCTTCTTGTTCCTGAAAATCCACTTGGTGCCAATTGCTTTATGACCTTTTGGAAGGTCTACCAAGTCCCAAACATCCTGTAATTTGAACTGTAGCAGCTCCTCTTGCATTGCCTCTATCCAGCTTGGGTCTTTCATGGCATCATAAGCCTTTTTGGGCTCAATCTGGGACAGAAAGCAAGTAAGAACAGTGTTAACTGTATTTTGCTGCTCTTGCAACTCTTGGAGTCTGCTTTGCTTTCTAGTCATCATGGGAGATGCAATATCTCCAATTACCAACTCAGGAGGATGATTTTTCTGAGTTCTTGTTTGATGACCAGCTTCCTCTTGTAAGTCCTCATCCAGATTAGACTCATTTAATTCTGGATTTGTTTCTGCTTCTTCAGTCACCTCAGATTCTCTGGAATTTGAACCTGAAGACTGATTTTCCTCTGCTCTCCTCTCTTCTTCATTCTGAATAGGTTCAGTCTCCTCATGGTGTTCACAGAATTCCACAGGATCAATGGAAGGGATTGGAAATATCACAGATTGAATTCTGTGTTCTGATGATGGTGTATCCCTTTGTCCTGCATATACATCACCACTGAAACCCAAAGAATTAGTGAGTGAATCAATGTCAAATAGCCAATTAGGACCTGAACCAATAGGATTTGGTGTGTTCTCATTGCATTTGACATTGTCACTTTCTTCAATTATTCTAGAAGAGGTATTAAAAACTCTGTAGGCCTTACTTTGAGATGAATACCCAACAAGAAAACCATCATCTGCTTTGCTATCAAACTTGCCTAAGTGAGATTTGGTATTGAGAATAGTACAAGGACATCCAAATGGCTTGAAAAATCCAATATATGGTTTCCTTTTATGGAAAAGCTCATAAGGTGTCTTGTTTTTAGGCTTTACAACTAAAACTCTGTTTTGAACATAGCAGGCAGTATTAACTGCTTCTGCCCAAAAAGTAATTGGTAACTTTGAGTCAGCTAACAGAGATCTAGCAGCCTCAATCAGTGTCCTATTCCTTCTCTCAGCAACACCATTTTGTTGTGGAGTCCTAGGAGCACTGTATTGTCTCTCAATTCCTTTTTCTTCACAAAAGGTGTTTAGATCAGAATTTTTAAACTCAGTTCCATTATCTGATCTAATGACTTTCACTCTTTGATTTGATTGGTTTTCAATTTTGAGAATGAAAGATTTGATCAGTCCAATTGTCTCATCTTTAGTTCTCAGAAAATATACCCAAGTAAATCTAGAATAATCATCAACAATAACTAAGCAGTATGATTTCTTGCCAATACTCATCACATTGGTAGGACCAAACAGATCCATATGTAACAGTTGAAGAGGATTTGATATAGTGTTTATCTCTTTGGACTTATGAGAAGTTTTGTGTTGTTTGCCTTTGAGACAAGCAACACAATGATCATCACATGAATATACTTTGGATGGCAAACCCCTTACAAGGTTATTCTTAACAAGTTTATTTATTGTTTTAAAGTTCATGTGACACATCCTTCTGTGCCAAAGTGATGATTCATCTAAAGAAGCTTTTGAAACTAAACAATTTAGAGATGAATCAGATGAAACACTTTCCAAATCTAAACAATAAACATTATCCTTCCTAGGAGTTCTCAGAAGTATCATGTTTTCATCAACCACTTTGTATCCAGGAGCAAGGATAATGCATTCAGAGTCTGTAAACAATATACTATGCTTCTTGTCACAAACCTGTGATACACTTAACAGGTTGTATCTCAATTGTTCAACATAGTATACATCTTCAAAGGTCATCTTACCCTTTGAAACATCACCCTTACCACTTATCTTTCCACCAGCAGGATTATCCCCAAATGCAACATGTCCTCCATCAACCTTTTTGAAATTTTTGAGGCAGGACATGTTACCTGTCATGTGCCTGGAGCAACCACTATCAACATGCCAAATGCTCTTCCCCTTGAGCTGTTGGTTGCCCTGCACATCAAGATAAATCAGTTAGTTTTATTTGGAACCCAAGCCGAAGTGGTCTTGGGTCTCCCTTGCTCATCAAAATACTTACACTTGGTTTTGATGAGATTTTTAACTTTTGGTACTGCTGTGCTGGAATACTTTGTCAAAATTATTGGTGTAGCAGCACTTGCAGCAGTACTAACAGTGCTAGCAGTACTAACAGTGCTAGCAGTATTAACCTCAGAAGTACTAACAGAGGTAGCAGTATTAACCGAGTTAACACTGCTAGAAGCAGTATTAACAGAGTTAATACTGCTAGCAGCAGTACTAGCTGAAGAAGAAGCACTAAAAGTATTAGCAGCACTAACATTGGACTGAATACTAGCAGTATTAACACTGCTAGCAGCACTAACTTTGGAATGATTACTAGCAGTATTAATACTGCTAGCAGCACTAACTTTTGAAGCAGTACTAGCAGTGTTAGCAGTACTAACACTGCTAGCAGCAGTATTGTTTTTAGTGCTTTTTGGAACCCACATAGTATCACATTCCTTTTCAGTCATTTTCTTTATGTGGCTTTTGGGTTTATCTTGTTTCTTTGCCACATTTTTCTTTGCAGATTTTTTATATCCACCATTCCTTCTGTAACCACCAGGTTTTTGAAAAGATCTTTGAGCATTAAACCTTTGGTTAATAGGATTGAAATAACAGTGTTTGGCTAAGTGATTTAGCTTACCACAGATGAAACAAGGTTTTGGCCTGTTGATTCTGTTCAGGTCAACTCCTTGTCTCATAGCCCACTGGTTATTCCAGTTCCTTTGATTTCCCCTCTGATTATCATGTTTTTGGGGCTTGTTCTCTTTGAATTTCCTGCAGGAACACTGTTTACAAGTATTTGAGTTCACAACTTTGGGCTGTGTGTAATGAACTTCCTTTTTCTCTTCAGTCCTTTTGATCTCTGTGTTCTTGACACATGGACTCTCACATTCCTCATCAGAGTCTACTTTGTCAGTCTCATCCTCAACAACTATTTCTTTTTCACAAGGATCTATCTTAATCATTAATTCAGGTTCCTTTCTATCCTTGGTCTCTAACAAATCAGACTTAGGAGGTATGTAGTTGTTATTGTAGGGTGGAGGTGTGGTATTGTATCCTATCCCTACTTTCATCTTGTCATGGATTTGTGCTTTAATGATGGTGTCCATGGTTTTAGAAGCACAGGTAAACTTTTCAACATCAAGTTTAACCTTTTTAAGCTCTTCTTTTAACTTTTCATTCTCCTCCCCAGACACTTTCAGCTTAATCTCATACTCATTCTTCTCCCACTTCCAATAGTTAGTATCATAGTGGTGTTGAAGTTCATTAGCTTGAAAAGCTCTAATCTGTTCCTCAAACCTTTCTACAATCCTAACATAATCTTTTACATCTTTCTCTAGCCTCTTAAGGTCATCACACATACCCTGATTGTGATCCCTATATCTTTTAACAGCATCAATGCAAGCTTGAGAACAGAGTTTAGATTGTACCTCAGTGGGGATATCAGACACTTCTGCCATAAGAGCTTGATTCTGACAGGCTTCTTCAGCTTGATCACTCCAATCAAATCCCATTCCTTGTTGAGAAACAAGGGCTTGAGAGGAGCTTCTGTTTTGGTTTCCATTTGGAGTCTGTGATCCTCCACTTCTGCATTCTCTGGCAAAGTGTCCCATCTTGTGACACTTATAGCATTCAACCTTTGACTTGTCAAAGCCTGCACCATCTTCTCTTCTTTGGGAAAAGTTGTTTCTCCCAGTCCTTTTGATGAATTTCTTCACCCTCATTGATAGCATAGCCATCTGCCACTTGATGTCCATCTCTTCCAGATCATCAGCATTGATCTGCTCTAAATCATCATTGATTAGAGAAGAGTGGACATGACTAGAAAAGAATGCTTCTAGTACAGAATCTGTGGTCTTCTCTTGATTGGTTCCACTAGCAGAATTAACAGAACCTGCAATATTAACAGAATCAGGATTAGCAGCAGTATCAGAGGATGAAGATAATAAAGCAGCATTATAAACAAATCCTGATGGCCTTTTCTTGGCTTCAACTTCAGCCTCAAATACTCTCAGATCATTGTAGAGGTCATCTAGCTCTTTGTCCTCCAATTGGTCATTCTGTCTGAATGAGACAGTGTACATGGTCCATTCTTCTCCCAATGATCTAAGGAACTTTCTGTTGACATCATCAGCATCCATGTGTACACCCACAGTTGCTAATTCTCCAATTAACTTGTTAAATCTGTCAAAAGTTTGAGTCATAGACTCATTCTTTGCAGACATAAAGTTTTCATATTGTTGCCTGAGAATAGCCTTTTGATTTCTCTTTGTGCTCTTTGTTCCAGTAAATCTTTTCTCCAGAGCATTCCACAACATCTGTGCATCTGTGCAGTGTTGGAATTGATGTTGGTACTCATTAGGAATAGCCAAAAGCAGAGTGCTTAAGGCCTTCATCTCTGTTTGTCTTACTTTCTTTTCAGCATCTGTCTTGGGAGGAGGTCTCTTTCCATCTGCTCCAATCTTTCCTTCATTACATGGGCCATTTTCTATAATGTCCCATATTGCATAATCAGTAAGAAGAATGTACTGCTTGATTCTTAGTTTCCACATGTCAAATTCATTGGGTTTGAGCATGGGAACCTTTGAAACAAGAGTACTGTGAGAATCCATTGAGTTGTCCATAATTTCTAAGATACCAATGCTCTGATACCACTTGTCAGGATCGATTCTTAACAAGAATTAAACTTCTTAGAAACAGAATTTAGAGAATCTTGCGGAATAGAACTCTAAATCAATTAAAGAACAATCAATAGAAATTCAATAAACTGTATATATATCAAACAGTTATTACTCACAAGTTTTACACCAAAACCTCAATCTTGTTGAACAGGCTCAACAAGACGATTTCTACTTCTCTAGAAATAGGATCTATGATCTTGAGGTTAATTCACTCTTGAATATCGAATTCTGTATATTATCTATCTTCTTTTTTTTTTCGTCTCTTCTAATAGCTATCTATCAATACTATTTATACAAAAGTAATTACAAGATAACCATAAAAAGTAAATTGATCTTCTGAATCTTCGTTAAACATATCTTGATCAATTCCTTCTTTGTCTCCAAAAGTATCGCATACCAAACTTATCAACTCAGCAGTATTAATGATGATTTGGCTCAGCAGCATTAACAACCTTCAGCAGTATTAATCTTCACAGTCTTCAAGCAGTAGTAACTCAGCTCAGCAGTACTAACCATGTCTAGCAGTAGTAATTTGGTCTAGCAGCACTAACTTCATCTAGCAGCATTAACTTCATCTAGCAGCAGTAACCTTGCCCAGCAGTAGTAACGAAGAACTGGCAGTAGTAATGAAGACTTAGCAGTACTAACCATACTTAGCATATCTTCAGTTCCCAACACTTATTACTATTGATTCATTGAGTAACACTACAAAACATATGTTTTTATGTATAATATTATATATGAATTAGAAATTTGACACCATAAGTCACGCCTTGAAAACGCCATGGTTTCGCTGTGGCTTCCAAGGCTTGGAAAATTTCAGGCTAGAGTTGGCAAAGGGGTTGCTGTTGATACACTTACAAAAGATGACCAAAGAACTGCTTGTGATTTTCAAGCTTTTGATATGAATGTGATGTGGATTGAAATTAATATCCATGAATTCTCTAGGATTTTATTTTCCAAGTTATTTGATGTTAGGGGTATGAAGTAATATATTCTTTTCTTTAAAGATCAATTCCGACATACAATTTCGCTAGTATTAGCCGTATCGCAAACTATTTTGTCTTATAAGGCCACCAATCCATGCATAACCTAATGGCGTCGTTTTAATTAGATTCTAGTATTTTTATTTTATTTTTTAAAACTGAGATCTAAATTGATAAATCGTTTTCGTTACTAGTTAGCTGTTATCAAAGAATTACAAATAGAGGCAACTTAACCGGTGGCCTACTAGCTATATGTCTATACCGATAATTCTCTTCATCGATCAAAATGCAACATTGACAGAAAACTTATATACGTATAAAGTTTTAAAACGACTTAAACCCACAAATTTTGAGATTCTTATGTATGTTATTATCTCAAAATTTGTGGATTTAAGTCGTTTTAAAACTTTAATAGTAGTAGTTTTTGGTTTCTCCACAAATGAAAGTTAACCAAAAGAACCAACAACCCTCTTTTCATTTCCAACATCATTACACTTGTGATCTATCTCCATCCTACAATATTATATCTTCTTTATCAATATATATATATATATATATATATATAGAGAGAGAGAGAGATGAAGAATCATGTAAGAATAAATGCTAAGATGAGAAGGTAAGAAAAAATCTGGACCTTTGATCACTTTTAATCTCATCTCACCGGTGAATCGAGTTATATACGTGAGTTGATTCGGTTCATCTTATCCAAATGTACATCAAACTTGGAGATCTCTTCTTACCTTTCTCACCATAACTTTCATTTTCACGGGAATCCAACTATATATATATATAATATTATAATATCATGGGGTTCTTTAGCGATAGAAGTCATGTGAAGCAGTCACTTTCCATAATGGTAATCTGTACGTCCCTTCAACTATAAAAAATAATGCCTTATTCAACAACTTGACGTGTGTATATATGGCTACAGTTAATCTTCTCGTGAAAACATGTATTATAAACCAACTCCATTAATCCTAACCACATAGTAATTTAAATATAAGATTACCGTTACGTTTAATTAACAAAACTATTCACGTCCACTTAGTTCATTCCATCAAACTTAATAGGTACTCCAACAAGATCGAGTTTATAAAACATAAAAATATGTTTAAGTGTCATAACAGATATTGTTTTTATAAGGCTAAACTATTGTACTGTGCGTTTTATATAAAAAGTTGGTTCCCAGTATATAAGAATAATAGTTATCGTGAGAAAATAATTAAGATGTGATCTCCATCATTGGATCAATCCTAATGGAAGATCAATTGATTTTTTCTTCGAAGCTAATGCATGAGTTATTTTAGTACTTAATTAATCTGAACCACTAGAACAACACTAGCTAATTAAAAACGACCAATGGTCCAAATCTCTTTTTACAATTATCAGTTGTAACCTTAACTTCTATTCTCACACGATTTTTCGTTCTTATATAAAAGTGTTGCAATAAAGTTATGAGACAATTTTGGATGTCTTAACAAATTTCTTACTACTCTTTTGAAATAAACCATCCTACAAAATTTTCCCATTTACATTATCTGAAATTTTTTGTCTTAGAAAAACAAATTGCATGAAGTTTTACATGACACTTTTGAGCATTGCAATAAGTTTATAGCATTCCCGTTTATAGGATTCTCAAAAGTGTCATGAAAACCAGTTAAGACGTTCAAAAGAATCATATAAACTTATTGCAATGATTTTACGATACATATAACAAACATATGTTTTGTCTTATAAATTACTTAAGTTTTAAAAACAGTTTATTAGGTGATGTAGAGCGCCTAGCAACCCGATACGAAGAGCAAATGGACCAAGCCAAAGAAAGTCGGAAAAAGGATAAAACAGGGACATACGCGGTTTTCCCCGCGACATAAACCGCGCGGCCCTCTGGACAAATAAACAAACAGAGCCTTACGCGGCTTCTTGCGCGACATACAAACCGCGACATAAACCGCGCGGCTCCTTCAGGGCAACTTATCAGCTATTTCGTTTTTACTGCTTTCTAGTTGTGATCCAATAATGGTTCTTTCTATTAGAGATTGATACCAATAGTAGTTTCTCTAATTATCTTAATCAGTTTTAGTATAAATAGACTATTAGGATTCAGTTAATTCAATTCAGTTTTAATCCCAGAATTAATATTAGTTCTTGATATTCAAGACTTCTTTATTGTTTTATCTGTTTACGTTGGTAAACTTATCCCCTTTTAGGGATCGACGATTGTCGATCCGTTCCACGCATAATCCTACTGCGTCAGTTGGTATCAGAGTACAGATTACCTGTCTCTTCACCTTCAAAGATGGCAGAACAACCGCCACCACCACCACCACCTCTCACGAGAGCAGATATTGATGGGCTAACGGCGACTTTTACCGCATCCTTTAACAATCTGACAGCCGCGTTCACCAATCACCTTAACGCCAACAACAACAACCGCCCAAGACGAGACAGGTACGAGGGCCGTTATCGACCCCAACCCGGTGGCCGACGCCACCCAATCCCCAGGTCTAGTTTCGACTCCGAGACCGACCGAGATGAAGAACCACCCCGGAGAGACCCCGATTATCGAATGAAGGCCGACATTCCCTACTTCTATGGGAATATGGGCGTTGAAGAATTTTTGGATTGGCAAATAGAGGTCGACCGCTTCTTCGACATCATGGAAATTCCGGAGCACAAACAGGTAAAGATGGTTGCTTTCCGTCTGAAAAGCACCGCAGCCGTATGGTGGGATAAATTGATAGTCCAACGGCAACGACAACGGAAAGGTCCGGTACGATCATGGAGAAGAGTAAAACAGCTTATGACCGAACGTTTCCTACCGGAAGACTACGAGCAAATCTTATACAAGATGTACTTGGATTGCACACAAGGATCGAGGACCGTGACCGAATACACCACCGAGTTTACCCGTCTCTCCGAGCGGAATGAAATCGGCGAAACAGAAGGGCAAAGAGTGGCATGATACATCAATGGGCTCAAGAGTTCGATACAAGACAAAATCGGACTCCAAACCGTATGGACCGTCACGGAAGTATCGAGCTTAGCCATGAAGGCTGAACTTATGGAGAAAACCGCTCGAACCTCACCCTATCGCCGGTACACCACACCGACCCCCACCGAAGCCACTAGTTCTGCACCTGATAAAGGAAAGGGTATCGCGCTAAGTCCATCCACCCGCGACACCGTTCCACCACGAAACTCTACCGGGTCCCAAAGCAAACACGAGACACCAAAACCATCCAACCCCTACGCCCGACCGACATGATCTAAATGTTACCGTTGTGGCCAACCGGGCCATAAATCCAACGAGTGTACCAACCGAAGAACAGTCGGTTTCGTAGATGAACAAGGAAGCGAAGAGGAAGACGATTATAATGAAGTTGACTTCGCGGAAGAAGAGTTCGAAGAAAGGGTAAACATTGTACTTCAACGGGTCCTTCTCTCTCCAAAAGAAGAAGGCCAAAGAAAGAACCTTTTTCGCACTTATTGCTCCATCAACAAGAAGGTGTGCAACCTAATTGTGGACAACGGAAGGTGCGAAAACCTTGTGTCCAAGAAGTTAGTAGATTACCTTGATCTACCGACCCAACCACACGACGCCCCTATTCCCTCGGGTGGGTAAAGAAAGGCCCGCAAGTTCGTGTGACTCAAGCATGCAAGGTTCCCCTCTCGATAGGCAAATACTACAAGGAAGATGTTCTTTGCGACGTCCTCGATATGGACGCATGCCACATCTTACTCGGCCGACCATGGCAATACGACAATGACGTCATCTACAAAGGAAGAGACAACGTGATGATATTCCGCTGGGGAGACCGTAAAATCGCCATGTCACCCGTGGCTAGCTTTCACAAGGCCTCGGAAAAGAAAGGTGAGAACGTCCTAATCATCACCTCCGACGAACAACTCCTTGAGAACGACTTCAAGGAGACCCAACTCTTCTGTCCAATAGTCGTGAAAGGCTTAATGAGCACCGAAAAAATCAACGAGGAAATCCCGGAAGAAGTCAACGAGATACTTAAAGACTTCACGGAACTAATCTCCGACGACCTACCACCGGAATTGCCGCATATGAGAGATATCCAGCATCAAATAGATCTAATCCCGGGCGCAAACCTACCAAACCTTCCTCACTACCGCATGAGCCCCAAAGAAAACGAGATCTTGAGGGAACAAGTTGAAGACCTATTAAGAAAAGGGTTTATCCGAGAAAGCCTAAGCCCTTGTGCAGTCCCCGTTCTTCTCGTTCCAAAGAAAGGTAACCAATGGAGGATGTGCATTGACAGCCGCGCCATCAATAAAATCACCATCAAGTACCGATTCCCCATTCCCCGTTTGGAAGATATGCTAGATGAACTAGCCGGCGCAAAGCTATTCTCAAAGATCGACCTTCGCAGCGGCTATCACCAAATCCGAATCCGACCCGACGACGAATGGAAAACCGCGTTCAAAACACCATTTGGGCTTTATGAATGGTTAGTCATGTCATTCGGAACTTCTAACGCCCCTAGTACGTTTATGAGGACAATGAACCAAGTCCTCCGCCCGTTCATCGGCTCGTTTGTAGTAGTATACTTCGATGATATACTCATCTATAGCCGGAAAAAAACGGATCACCTCACTCATCTCCGACAAATCTTGACCGTGCTCCAAGAAAACAAGCTCTACGTCAACCTCAAGAAGTGTACTTTGCACCAACAAGCTCCTATTTCTAGGATTCATTGTTGGAGAATCCGGAATAGAGGTAGACGAAGACAAGGTCCGTGCAATAAAAGAATGGCCAACTCCCAAGACCGTGTCCGATGTCCGAAGCTTCCATGGTTTGGCAACATTCTACCGGCGGTTCATGAGAGATTTCAGCACCATCACCGCACCAATGACCGAATGTCTGAAAAAGGGAAAATTCCAATGGGGGCCCGATCAAGACAAAAGCTTCGCCGAGATCAAACGCAAGTTAAGCTCCGCACCGGTACTCGCTCTACCCGACTTTGATAAAGTCTTTGAAGTTGAATGTGATGCAAGCGGCATAGGAGTAGGAGCTGTCCTCTCCCAAGAAAAGCGTCCCATCGCCTTCTTTAGCGAGAAACTAAGTGATGCTCATCAAAAGTGGAACACCTATGATCAAAAGTTCTACGCCATGTTCCGAGCCTTGAAGCAATGGGAGCATTATCTCGTGCAGAAAGAATTCGTCCTTTTTACTTACCATCAAGCCCTCAAGTTCATCAATAGCCAAAAGTCGGTAAGCAAAATGCATGCACGTTGGGTAAGTTACCTCCAGAAATTCTCGTTTGTCATCAAACACAAATCCGGAGTCCTCAATTGCGTGGCCGATGCCTTGAGTAGACGCGCCACACTAATGATCACACTCGCCCATGAGATCGTCGGATTTGAGGTCTTAAAAGAGCAATACGAAGAAGATGATGATTTCAGGGAAATTTGGAACAAATGCAACACGGGCACACCAATGGAAGACTACTACATCCACGACGGCTATCTCTTCAAAGGTAACCAATTATGTATCCCTAACTCTTCTCTTCGTGAAAAACTAATCCGAGACTTACATGGAAGAGGATTAGGCGGCCATGTCGGCCGCGACAAAACCATCACTAGTGTCCTCGACAACTATCATTGGCCACACCTAAAGCGCGATGTGGGGGCAATTGTCCGCAAATGCTACATTTGTCAAGTTGCTAAAGGCCAATCTCAAAACACCGGTCTCTACTTACCATTACCGGTTCCCGATGATATTTGGCAAGATCTATCCATGGATTTCGTTTTGGGACTACGCCGCCCTCAACGAGGAGTCGACTCTATTTTTGTGGTAGTCGACCGATTCTCCAAGATGACACACTTTATTGTATGCAAAAAGACAGCCGAAGCAAGCAACATTGCCAAGCTCTTCTTCAAGGAAGTAGTCCGTCTACATGGGGTTCCGAAAACCATTACTTCCGATCGTGACACGAAGTTCTTAAGTCACTTTTGGATCACTCTTTGGCGCCTATTCGGAACCACACTCAACAAAAGCAGCACCGCTCACCCCCAATCGGATGGCCAAACTGAGGTAACTAATCGAACGTTAGGCAACATGCTTCGAAGTATTTGTGGGGACAAGCCTAAACAATGGGACCTTGCCCTCCCGCAAATTGAATTCGCCTATAATAGCGCATCTCACACATCAACGAGCTGTTCCCTTTTTCCTTGGTCTACATATCGATTCCCAAACATGTGGTAGACTTGATCAAACTACCGAAACTCCCGGGTACTAGCCTCGTCGCCAAAAATATGGCTAAGGACGTCCAAGCCGTCAAAGAAGAAGTCAAAGCCAGACTTGAACTCACGGGAGCAAAGAATAAAACCGCCGCCGACTTGCACCGACGCCGCAAAACTTTCGAGGTAGGCGATGACGTCATGGTGTTCTTACGAAAAGAACGTTTTTCCGTTGGAACTTACAAAAAGTTACATCCACGGAAGTATGGCCCGTTCAAAATTTCACGGAAAATAAACGACAATGCCTATGTGGTCACACTTCCCTATTCTTTCTATATCTCGAACACCTTCAACGTAGCGGATATCTACGACTACCACCCGGATGATACATCTCTTTTTGATGAGAAATCGGGGTCGAGTTCTTCAGAGGTGGAGAAGACTGATGTAGAGCGCCTAGCAACCCGATACGAAGAGCAAAAGGACCAAGCCAAAGAAAGTCGAAAAAGGATAAAACAGGGACATACACGGTTTTCCCCGCGACTTAAAGCCGCGACATAAAACGCGCGACCCTCTGGACAAATAAACAAACAGAGCCTTACGCGGTATCCAATGAATGTTTATAGTTGTATTATTGTATTGATTAAATATATTATATGTTTTAATATTACATTCTACGTACACTACAACAAAATTAAGTTTATAAGACGTCTAAAATAAAGAACCGTCATAATAAGATTTTTTATAGGACCAAAGTTTATAGGACCAAACAAGAAAACATCTTATCTAAAAGTGTTACAAAATATTTATAGGACGCCTTTAGGCGTCGTAACGAGTTTTTTGGAACATTTTTCAAATAAAACGTTCTAATAAATATTTTACAGAACATTATTTGAAAAAGTGTCCTATAAACACAATTGTGCTATTAAGAGATGGGTTTATAGGACATTTTTCAAAAGCGTCCTATAAAATTAGCTAATACGAAACTTTATTTTGAAAATGTTCTAAAAACTTTGTTACGACGCTAAAAAACGTCCTATAAACTTATTGTAACACTTTTAGAAAGACGTTTTTTGTTTGGTCCTATAAAATACCCTATTAGGACGCTTATTTATTTTATACATCCTATAAACTTAAATTTGTTATAATGCAATGTTAATCATAATCGGATAGATCTCATGACCTCTTACAATTTCTTCTTTATCGAGCAAAATATACTAGATTAATTTATTTGGTTACATGCACCATGGCTTGTATTTTATTTCTATTAATAAAATATGTGGCGCATTCGTAAAATTAAGATGCGGTTTACTTTGGAGGTTTGCAAAATATTGAGTATATAATTATTTCTTGTATGTATTATAGAAATATATTGGACAAAAATATCACATTTTCTAGTTATAAACATAAAACAAAACCTCTTGTGCTGTGACGTACTGGTTAAGGTCATGGGAGATGTGGCGGAATAACCCATCTGGCATCTGTCCAGGGTTCGAATCCAGACGTACACAACTTGTGACCACTGAGGTTTAATCTCAGGGCTGATGTCTTACGGTCATAATTTGCCAAGGGATCAGTCTAGTCATAGCTTAGGACACCCTTTCCAAAAAAAACATAAAACAAAAAGGATATTAGTTTTTGAAGCATCCGAGTTGTCTTAGTTATTCGTATAAATATAGTTTGGAAAAATATTTATCTTTGCATAAATTCAAAGACATAAATAATTAAATATTAAAATAGACATCATCCTTGACATATTATGTGAACTCTCAAATCGACTAGACCTTGACCAATTCTCTATGTATTTTGGAATCTCATTTTTTCCTCAAGGGCCTTTTTGAAGAGTGATACAAGGATTCTACATATTCATACATGATATCAGAGTCAAAGTCAATATAAAGACCAAACACTATAGGGCAATCTATATACTCTCTTGGCCCTTCAACTGTCTAGCCCTTCTTGACGCTCTAGGACAATAAGTACGTACCCGTCTAGCCTACGTTGGAGGGGGCAATGTTAGAGTTCCATATCGAGTCGACTTGGACCAATTCTTTACTTTATATTTTGGAGTTTCCATTCTCTCACCAGGAATTTTTTTGAAGAATGATATGGGGTTCTACATGTTTTTATATATTCATCCTAAATGGCTCTTAGTTTTACTATTTTTTGTTTTCCTGATTTCATATTTCAAAAAGGTGAATTATATTAGTACCCTCTCTTATAAAGGGTATGTAAGTAGGGCTGTAAACGAACTGAACGTTCAGCGAACCGTTCGTGAATTGTTCGGCGGGAAGTTTGTTTATGTTCGTTTATTTAATAAATGAACGAACATGAACATGTTTTTTTGTTCGTTTAGTTAAATGAACGAACATGAACAATGATCTCGTTCGTTCATTTATGTTCGTGAACGTTCGTTCATTTATGTTCGTTCGTTAATGTTCGTTTACGTTCGTTTATGTTCGTTTATGTAACATCCCGAATTTCCGTAATATTTTCATAATTTATAATTATAAACTTTGGGGATAAGTTTGTAATTTTGGGCTAAAGTATAAGTTGAGGTGAAGATTTAATATGTCCAATAGGTAAAAGTGCGGGGTGTGATTTGTAAATATGGGGATGACTCATCAGATTTTAAGTATGGGTGAAATATAGAGGGTGTCCTTCTTGTTCATTGGGTCGGTCATGTGGTTACGGTTCCAGCAAAGAAAAGAGAAAGAAAGGAGAGAAAAGAGAAAAAGTGATTTGTGTGAGGTTTGAGGTTTTGATTTCAACCGTAAGAAAGAAGAAGAAGATCAAGGATTTGTAGAAATACAACAAAGGTAATCTCTTCTACAACTCTTATCCATTGGAAATAAAGATGTGCTTTAGGATGATAAGAAAGGAAATTTAATATTATGATGATTTGGGTATTTTGTTTATGGGTAATGTTCTAATGGTAGTAGTGAACTTATATGCAAAATTTCATAAAGATCCATCGATTAAATCTATAGATATATGGATTTTAGATATTTAAACGAACTGGGTATTTTGATGAAGTTCATACGAATCGCAAGTGTTCATTGCGAGGTTTTGGGTTGCGAGTGAATGAGTTGCGATGGGAGGAATAGGGATTGCGCAGTTACTATTCATCGCAGTTACTGTTCATCGTGAGGGTACTGTTCATTGCGAGGGTACTGTTCATTGCGAGCCCATGTTGGCTGTGATGTCAAGTGGATTGCGATGGGTGTAGTAGTTGCGATAGAAATAAGTATGGTTTTAGGATTTGGTATTTAAATATATCATAAGCAATAAATTAATACCAGTACATTTATATATGGGGTATTTCAGTTATTCGTGGTGTTGAAGTTCCTACGACTT
The DNA here is from genome assembly GCA_033807775.1 of Saussurea involucrata. Lineage (NCBI taxonomy): Eukaryota > Viridiplantae > Streptophyta > Magnoliopsida > Asterales > Asteraceae > Saussurea > Saussurea involucrata. Next base: position 2,938,203 of record CM066325.1, read on the forward strand.
AGAAGAAATAAAGTAGCGTGATTTCTTACCAGGTAAGTTCATACTTACCTTACCTGTTATATTATAAATGTTATAATTATGATAAGATGTTGTTATATATGAAATGTTTGAATTATAAAGAAGATTTATGATGTGAAATGTTATATAAAGAGATAGGGTTGCGCTAGATGATTATTAATGTTGATTAATAAATTATAGCAATGATTTGTGTATGGACATATAAAGGATAGGGATTTTTAGACACTAAAGACGATGTACAAGTAAGATAGACGATGGGTTTATTATTCTGATGTTTATGAGCAACGAGCGGCTTAATGTCGGATTCGTAGTCATAATACTTTGATGTGAGCAACGAGCGGCTTAATGTCGGATTCGTAGTCATAATATTTGATATGAGCAACGAGCGGCGTAATGTCGGATTCGTAGTCATAATACTTTGATGTGAGCAACGAGCGGCTTAATGTCGGATTCGTAGTCATAATACTTTGATGTGAGCAACGAGCGGCTTAATGTCGGATTCGTAGTCACAATATCAGTTTGGTTTTAACTATATTGAGATATGGTTTTGCAAATGGTAAGAAAAGGGTAATTCAGGTTGGTCCAACATTGTTTACAATAAATTATAAATGTTATTTTTGAAACTGATTATTAATGATAATATTAGTCTAATCGATTTGGATACTATTTCCTTATCAGGTTCAGGTACGGGGAAATGAAGGGATGTGGGACGTGAGCTTTTGGACGAGCAAAGGAGATTTCGTTATGAAGATTTTGGATGGCCACTTAGATAACTTAGTTAATCTGATTCAAATGACAAGATTAGATTAATAGGTTATTTAAAGAAGTTTAGTTTGTAAATATGAACCTTAAAGTTAAACCTTTGCTTATGAATCGAAGTTAGACAAGTTATGTTTAATATTGATTATAAATCAAAGTTTAAATTAGTCGTGATTTTTAGGGTGTTACAGTTTGGTATCAGAGCCTTAGTTTAAGCGAACTAAGTATGCTTAGGAGGTACTTAGACTTAAACTGTAGTGAATTAAGTTATGATTAGTGAGAGATGGGTAGAATTATTAAGACCGGGTAATTTTAATGTCGACAGATACGCAAGATTTGTACGGTAACATTGGTAATAAAGACTCTCATGATTAATATGTTCGAAATTTCAATTTACTAATGTTATTCAGAGTATGTTATTTCACAAGTATGGTTACTCCTCATTGTTGTGAGATTCCACGTTGGCGAGGAGAGGGAACGAAGTCCTCCTTTTAAAGGTGGATGGATACATTCCTTGCATGAGATTTTTCCTGTCGCAGGGTACGGGCTGGGTGCGTCCCGCGTATGCCTGTGCAGATTAGAACAAAAACCGTAGGCGGTACCGGCATGCTGTATGCAGAGGGTATCCGCAAAACGGACCATATCATATATGATGGAATGGAGATATTATATTGTTACTGTGGCTGAATAGCGGTAAAACATGTATCGGATATTGAGTATTGTATGAATCATTATTAATGAATATTTATTTTGTGTTACCAGAGCTATGGTAAATACACCTCCGGGTTCTCCTAATCCTTCTTTGGATAGGACTTGGCTTGAGGAACCGAGAGATATACCGGTTGGAGTGGGCGGAGTTTCTAATACGCCACCAGATTTTCTTTCTCTCGGGGGAATGCGAAATAGGGTGCATCGGGGTGGTACTAGTAATGATGATCACACGCCTTCGGATTCAGGCATGGAAAGTCGGATATTGGATAATGTAACCAGATTAATGAACGCATCCATGGAAAGGCAAATGGAAATGATGAACACAAATATGGAAAGACAAGCTGAAATGTTTATGAAATTGGTTAATGATCGGAATGCTGAACCGAGACGAACAGGGATTGACTTCAATCAGGTAAATCCAATTGGTAACCCAGGTTCAGAGACTGAAAGAAGGGTTGATAAAAGTTGCTCTTACAAAACATTCCTGAGCTGTAAACCGCCAGAATTCAAAGGAGATGATAATCCAGTGGCGTGTATGAACTGGATCAGAGAAATAGAACAAGCCTTTCGGGCTTGTGAGTGTAACGATGAAAGGTCAAAAGTTAGATTTGGGTCGCAAATGTTACGCGGTAACGCATTGCGGTGGTGGGATTTGTTGTCAGCTTCTGTGACGGAAGCGGTTCTGAATACCGTGACTTGGGGACAGTTCAAAACAAAGATTCTGGAGGAATATTGTAACAAGACGGAAATGGATAGGATCGAAGAAGAATTTAGAAACCTCAAGAAAGGTAATATGACTGTGAGGAAGTATACCGAAACCTTCATGGAAAAGCTGAACCTAGTGGGGCATGTGGCTCCGACTGAGAAAGACAAAATGAAAGCTTATTTGAGGGGTTTACCGGCGGACATGATGACAAGGGTCCGAAGCTCGAAAGTTTCTACTTTAAGAGAGACGATTGAAGAAGCGAAAGTGATAGAAGAAATGTACGCCAAAGATAAAGAAGAGAAAGCGCATGTGGGAGAAAAGAGGAAATGGGAAGGTCGTTCTGAACCTTTTCAGAAGACAAGATTGTTTGGCAAGAATATTCGTTATGATAATCGAAGGGAACCGAGCTGGTGTTTTAAATGCAGAAGTAAACATTTTGGGCCGTGTCGAATGACAGCAACAGAATGCGCCAAATGTGGAAAGAGCGGGCATATTATGGCTAACTGTCCAGTTCGGGGATCATTGTGCTTTGAATGTAAACAACCAGGTCATTTTCGGAAGGATTGTCCAAAATTGAAGAAGGAAGAGGATCAAGGAAAGAAGTTGGTTATCCCTAAACCAACAGGTCGTGCATTTCAGATGACTGCCAATGAAGCGAGAGGATCGAAAGATGTTGTCTCGGGTACATTCCTTATAAACTCTATTCCTGCTCATGTGTTATTTGATAGTGGAGCAAACTATTCTTTTGTGTCCAAGTTGTTCTATCCTAAATTAGCTATGCCTGTCACTACTTTAGGAGATGCCTTAGTAGTTGAGGTAGCTAATGGGGTTCTAACTTTGGTCAGTGAAACACTTGTGGATTGTAAAATTTCGATAGAGAAAACTGAATTTCCGATTGACTTGTTGTTAATGGAAATTGGAGGTTTTGATATTATTGTGGGGATGGATTGGTTGAGCACTAACAAGGCAGAAATTATGTGTTCAAAGAAGTTGATTAGAATTCCGTTGACCGATAAAGATGATGTATTCATTTTTGGAGAGAAACAGAAAGGGGATATTCCGTTGATTTCTGTGTTAAAGGCGCGTAAATGTTTGGCTAAGGGATGTTGGTCCTATTTAGCTTATGTTATAGATACAAAATTAGAAAAGAAGAAAGCGCAAGATATTAAAGTGGTAAGTGAATTTCCGGATGTATTCCCGGATGATCTTCCAGGATTACCGGCTGAAAGACAAGTAGAGTTTCGTATCGATCTTATTCCTGGAGCAGCACCGATTGCTCGTGCACCTTATCGTTTAGCACCAGCCGAAATGGCCGAAATGATGTCTCAATTACAAGAGCTGCTGGATAAGGGTTTTGTTAGACCGAGTTCTTCACCTTGGGGAGCTCCGGTACTGTTTGTTAAAAAGAAAGATGGCACTATGAGAATGTGCATAGATTACCGAGAGCTGAATAAAGTGACAATAAAGAATAAGTATCCGCTTCCAAGGATAGATGATTTGTTTGATCAACTCCAGGGGGCGGGTTGTTTTTCCAAAATTGATCTAAGGTCGGGATATCATCAAGTGCGGGTAAGAGAAGAAGATGTTCCAAAGACGACGTTTAGAACGAGATACGGGCACTATGAATTTCTTGTGATGCCATTTGGGTTGACCAATGCTCCAGCTATATTCATGGATCTGATGAATAGAGTATGTCGACCGTTTTTAGACAAATCGGTGATAGTTTTCATTGATGATATATTGGTTTATTCAAAGAACGAGAACGATCATGAAGTTCACCTTCGAGAAGTGTTAGAAGTGTTACGCAAAGAGAAATTGTACGCCAAATTCTCTAAATGCGAATTTTGGTTGAAAGAAGTACAATTTCTCGGGCATGTGATTTCATCGGAAGGTGTGAAGGTGGATCCAGCAAAGATAGAGGCAATGATGAATTGGGAGGCTCCGAAGAGTGCGTCTGAAATAAGAAGCTTCTTGGGTCTCGCAGGTTATTACAGAAGATTTATTAAAGATTTCTCAAAGATTGCTTCTAATCTTACGGTGTTGACTCGTAAGAATGTGAAATTTGTTTGGACTGAAAAACAGGAGACTGCTTTCAGGACCTTACGGCAGAAATTGTGTGAAGCTCCTATTCTTGCACTGCCGGAAGGAACTGAAAATTTGGTGGTCTATAGTGACGCATCGAAAATGGGTTTGGGATGTGTATTGATGCAACAAGGCAAAGTGATTGCCTATGCGTCAAGACAGCTGAAAGAACATGAAAAGAATTATCCTACCCACGATTTGGAATTAGCAGCTGTGGTGTTTGCTTTAAAGCTGTGGCGTCATTATCTTTATGGAACAAAGTGTACACTCTTCACTGATCACAAAAGTTTGCAGCATGTTTTTGATCAGAAAGAGCTGAATATGAGGCAAAGGCGATGGATGGAATTGTTGAAAGACTATGATTGTGAATTGCATTACCACCCAGGTAAAGCAAATGTTGTGGCCGATGCCTTGAGTAGGAAAGAGTATCAAGGATGCTTGAAAACGACAAACGCCAGAATTGACGTAATGTCAAGTCTGATTGAAAGAATAAAAGCTGCACAGATGGAAGCCTTGTTGGAAGACAACTTGAAAGAAGAAGTGATGAGCAAACAATATCTTCAGTTGACTGAAGATAGTCGAGGGGTTAAGTTGTTCCAAGGTCGTATTTGGGTACCAAAGTTAGGTGGAAATAGAGAATTGATTTTGGAAGAGGCACATAAATCTAAATATTCTATACATCCGGGAAGTACCAAGATGTATAGGGATTTGAAATTACATTATTGGTGGCCAGCTATGAAAGTAGATGTGGCACAAATAGTAGAGAAGTGCGGAACTTGTTCGTTAGTAAAAGCAGAACATCAAAAACCATACGGAAGTTTTCAGTCTCTGGAAATTCCGGAGTGGAAATGGGATAAGATTACCATGGATTTCGTGACAAAGTTACCAAAGACACAAAGAGGTAACGATTCTATTTGGGTAATCGTCGATCGACTGACGAAGAGTGCTCATTTCTTAGCTATGAAAGAAGCAACACCAATAGATAAATTGGCAAGGTTATATATTGATGAGGTGGTGTCACGACACGGTATACCGGTGTCTATTGTGTCGGATCGTGACAGTCGATTTACTTCCAGGTTTTGGCAGTCGCTTCAAGAAGAATTGGGTACTAGAGTTAATTTGAGTACTGCTTATCACCCACAGACTGACGGTCAAAGCGAAAGAACAATACAAACTTTAGAAGACATGCTTAGATCATGTGTGCTAGATTTTGGAGGTAACTGGGATTCTCATTTGCCGTTGGTAGAATTTGCCTATAACAACAGTTACCATTCCAGTATTGGAAGAGCACCTTTCGAGGCATTGTATGGTAGGAAATGCAGAACTCCGGTGTGCTGGTTAGAAGCCGGAGAGAAACAATTTGCTGGTCCGGAACTTGTACAGCAAACCGCGGACAAGGTAAAAGAAATTCGGCAACATATGAAAGCGGCTCAAGATAGACAGAAAAGCTATGCTGATCCAAAAAGGAGGCCGAAAGAATTTCAAGTTGGGGAGCGGGTAATGCTCAAAGTGTCCCCATGCAAAGGTGTGATTCGATTTGGAAAGCGTGGAAAGTTGAGTCCTCGTTTTCTAGGACCTTTCGCTATCACCAAAAGAATTGGCTTACAAGCGTATCAATTGGATCTTCCACCTGAGCTGGAAGGGATCCATAATACTTTTCATGTGTGTTATTTGCGAAAATGCTTAGCTGAGGAGCAAGATGTGATTCCACTTACTGATGTTAGGGTGAATGAAGGGAGCCGATGTGTAGAAGAACCAAAGGCGATTCTAGAAAAGTCAGTTAAGAAGTTACGAAGTGGTAAAGAAGTAACTATGTTAAAAGTACAATGGAAACACCATCGAGGTGCTAACGTGACGTTAGAATCAGAGGAAGACATGAAGAGTAGATATCCTCATTTGTTTGATTAGCTTCGATTTCGAGGACGAAATCAGTTTCAAGTTGGGGAGTATTGTAACATCCCGAATTTCCGTAATATTTTCATAATTTATAATTATAAACTTTGGGGATAAGTTTGTAATTTTGGGCTAAAGTATAAGTTGAGGTGAAGATTTAATATGTCCAATAGGTAAAAGTGCGGGGTGTGATTTGTAAATATGGGGATGACTCATCAGATTTTAAGTATGGGTGAAATATAGAGGGTGTCCTTCTTGTTCATTGGGTCGGTCATGTGGTTACGGTTCCAGCAAAGAAAAGAGAAAGAAAGGAGAGAAAAGAGAAAAAGTGATTTGTGTGAGGTTTGAGGTTTTGATTTCAACCGTAAGAAAGAAGAAGAAGATCAAGGATTTGTAGAAATACAACAAAGGTAATCTCTTCTACAACTCTTATCCATTGGAAATAAAGATGTGCTTTAGGATGATAAGAAAGGAAATTTAATATTATGATGATTTGGGTATTTTGTTTATGGGTAATGTTCTAATGGTAGTAGTGAACTTATATGCAAAATTTCATAAAGATCCATTGATTAAATCTATAGATATATGGATTTTAGATATTTAAACGAACTGGGTATTTTAATGAAGTTCATACGAATCGCAAGTGTTCATTGCGAGGTTTTGGGTTGCGAGGGAATGAGTTGCGATGGGAGGAATAGGGATTGCGCAGTTACTATTCATCGCAGTTACTATTCATCGCAGTTACTGTACATCACGAGGGTACTGTTCATTGCGAGGGTACTGTTCATTGCGAGCCCATGTTGGCTGTGATGTCAAGTGGATTGCGATGGGTGTAGTAGTTGCGATAGAAATAAGTATGGTTTTAGGATTTGGTATTTAAATATATCATAAGCAATAAATTAATACCAGTACATTTATATATGAGGTATTTCAGTTATTCGTGGTGTTGAAGTTCCTACGACTTAGAAGAAATAAAGTAGCGTGATTTCTTACCAGGTAAGTTCATACTTACCTTACCTGTTATATTATAAATGTTATAATTATGATAAGATGTTGTTATATATGAAATGTTTGAATTATAAAGAAGATTTATGATGTGAAATGTTATATAAAGAGATAGGGTTGCGCTAGATGATTATTAATGTTGATTAATAAATTATAGCAATGATTTGTGTATGGACATATAAAGGATAGGGATTTTTAGACACTAAAGACGATGTACAAGTAAGATAGACGATGGGTTTATTATTCTGATGTTTATGAGCAACGAGCGGCTTAATGTCGGATTCGTAGTCATAATACTTTGATGTGAGCAACGAGCGGCTTAATGTCGGATTCGTAGTCATAATATTTGATATGAGCAACGAGCGGCGTAATGTCGGATTCGTAGTCATAATACTTTGATATGAGCAACGAGCGGCGTAATGTCGGATTCGTAGTCATAATACTTTGATGTGAGCAACGAGCGGCTTAATGTCGGATTCGTAGTCATAATACTTTGATGTGAGCAACGAGCGGCTTAATGTCGGATTCGTAGTCACAATATCAGTTTGGTTTTAACTATATTGAGATATGGTTTTGCAAATGGTAAGAAAAGGGTAATTCAGGTTGGTCCAACATTGTTTACAATAAATTATAAATGTTATTTTTGAAACTGATTATTAATGATAATATTAGTCTAATCGATTTGGATACTATTTCCTTATCAGGTTCAGGTACGGGGAAATGAAGGGATGTGGGAGGTGAGCTTTTGGATGAGCAAAGGAGATTTCGTTATGAAGATTTTGGATGGCCACTTAGATAACTTAGTTAATCTGATTCAAACAAGATTAGATTAATAGGTTATTTAAAGAAGTTTAGTTTGTAAATATGAACCTTAAAGTTAAACCTTTGCTTATGAATCGAAGTTAGACAAGTTATGTTTAATATTGATTATAAATCAAAGTTTAAATTAGTCGTGATTTTTAGGGTGTTACAGTTTATGCTTGTTTATACATAAACATATTTATATAATATGAAATTAATGTATAAAATCATCAAGTAAATTGATATTTTAGAAATTATTTTTCATACCTCCTAAGTTAACCCGGTTTTTCATTTTGTTAAGGTATTTTTTTACGAACAGAATGATGAGTATGGTGGTTTTTTTTGTTCATTTGGGTTCGTTAGTTTATGTTCATTTAAGTTCGTTCGTTTACGTTCGTTTACGTTCGTTTATGTTCATTTACGTTCGTTCGTTTACGTTCGTTTAACTCTTAATGAACGAACATAAACGAACACGAACAAACAAAAATTCTTAACGAACGAACATGAACACAACAAATCTCGTTCGTTTACCGTTCGTGTTCGTTCGTTTGTTCGGTTAAGTTAAACGAACGAACATGAAGAAGCCTCTGTTCGTGTTCGTTCGGTTCGTTTACAGCCCTATATGTAAGTTAGGTAGAAGTAAGAAATAATATGATACATGAGTGAGAAAGGGCTACAAATTAAATGATAATCCAATTGCAAGAAAAAATAAAATATAAATGTCTTCAAATGATGATATGTGTATTCTCTCATGATCAACTTTTTTTTATTAATTAGGGTTAACCTAGACATTTTATTAACCTTTTTTTTAAGATTAGAGGTCATAAACTTTAACCCTGGTTATGATGATAGACTTAGTCTCATATGAGATTGACACTTAATTTTCGTGATATATACCTCTAAGACTACGAGCCTCTAAATAAGTTTTTAATCTTGTCCGAACCTTGAGAGCAAAATAACATACCTTCTTCACAAGAGTTCGTACATGACCGAATCTTCACACAAAAAACTTGGAAAAAACACACACCAAACCTTCACAGTGTCTCACAATCTCACGAAAAGTAAATATTTGACGGAAACCAGCCTGTGTTGCTGTATCCACACCTATATGACTATATATATCAAAAGGGTGTGCATTTAGCCACCTCTATATCAAAATTAGGTCAAATTATACATTAAAAACGTAAAAACTAAGTATTGACACCACAAAACAAATGACTTTTACCCATAAAATACACCCAGAGAAATTTTCGTCGGTGATTACCCAAGAATTATCCAGAAAATATCAATGATTCGGTAGAATCCGATGTTTTTCGAGAAAATACCCATGGATCACCCTGAGAATCCCTGGGTAATCTGTCACTGATTTGCATTAAAAATTACCACCAGCTTTTGTGACGGTTTTATGACGAATCATTCTTTTAGCGACAGATTTTCAGGGAAAAGTTCGTAGGTAAAAATCTATTGTTTTGTAGTGTGATATTGATGAATGTTAAATGGAAATTAGTAGCTAAATGTAGATTTAACGGTGCCCAACTAATAACCCTATCTTTATATTAGTCGATCTTTTCAACTAACCACTAAGAATTCTAAGCAATTTGACTGCCTCCATACACCATGCATACTACGAGTAGACTTCCCTCAAGAAAGGGTCATTATTTTCAAACTGTTGGTTCACACCAGAAACCTAAAAGGTAAGGTACTTTTTTGTCCACATCCTTTTACTTTGAGTGATATCACACACGTCATCCACATACATAATGCAACAACTAGAAACCAGTAGATGAATTTACTCACTATATAGTCCATAACCCTACTCACAACTTTTCTAACCATCATACATATCACCTTCTCTTCAAATATCAACTCATAATCCTTTACTTATTTAGACATGTCTCCAGATAGAGATACCACCCTATTGGCTTCTTACAATCTCCAAAAACCCTCAAGATTATCCATGGATACCCTACAACGAACGATATCCGATATCTCCTTTGAGCTCAGCAAAGAAGTAATTGACTCCGTACCCGAACACTTGAAACTTCCCACTATCTCAGAAGTCGAAGATGCAAAATGCGAGTGTTGTGGGATGTGCGAAGAGTGTACGCCCGAGTACATTGCTCGAGTTCGCGAAAAGTTTCTGGGAAAGTTGATTTGTGGGCTGTGTTCGGAGGCTGTGAAGGAGGAGATGGAGAAAAGTGGAGGGAAGATAGAGGAGGCATTGAGTGAACACACTAGGGTTTGTGTTAGATTTAATCGGTTCGATAGAACGAACCCGGTTTTGTTCCAAGCTGCTGCAATGAAGGAGATGTTGAAAAAGAGTTCAAGATTGGATGGAAATAGGGCCAAATCTCTTAGCCCTAGAGATCATAAAAGAGGTTATGGGAATATAAACAATAAGGGTGGTCTTACTAGGAGTTCTAGTTGCATACCTTCAATTACTAGAGAGATGAGTGATAGAAAAGTTGTCAATTGATCCAATTGAGACGTTTCTAAGTAGATTTCATAGCCAAAAGATTAACCCTTCTATTGTATATACTATAAGTTTCTTTTGGTCTTTAGATGGCAAGTGAAAAAATAAAGTTTCCTCATCACCAACGGATTAATTACTGACGGTTTTCCCTTTTACCGACAGATTAGTCCGTTGTTAAATCCATCGGTTGTGTAGTGCCATGGTCTTGCTGGGCATTGGAGAAATCAACCCGAGATGTAAAAAAGGGAGAAGCTAGCTAGATCGATATGTGACATGTTGTTTTTGGTGTTTTATATGTTCAGGAATGTAAATTAATTAACTTATTCGGCTAACGTTTTCTGAACTTTTAACTTACTTAATCGTTGGATATATATTGTCGAACTAATATAATTCTGAGATACATATATGCATATATATAATAGGGTTGTAAATAAGACATAATTCGCGAATTACTCGAGATCGACTTGGTCGATACTTGACTCGACATACTATGAGTTGAGTCTATAGCTATACAAGATTAAAAAACTCATGGGATATTCAATTTTTTAATATATAATTATTTTTATATTATAACTTGTAAAATATACTTTAATAAAAATATAAACAAATTAAACTGAATTATTATTTTAATGAAATTAATAATTAAAAAAAAGTTCAATAAAGTTGTTCACATTAAAATAAAGATGATAAAAAGGGTAAAGAGAGGGAGGTGATTGAAATCGGTTGAGGTGATAGATGAAATATGAGTGAACCCCTTGGGTTTTATAAAATTTAGAGTAAACTACACTTTTGGTCCCTGTGGTTTAGTGTTTATAACATATTTGGTCTCTACAGTTTAAAAATTACACTTTAGCCACTACAGTTTTCTATTTGGTCCGGATTTGGTCCCTCGTCGTTAAGTCCGTTAAAAAATCTCGTTAGATGAGGGTTATTTTCATTTTTTACTGCTTTTTTATCCCTTTCTGTTAAAAAATTTAAATAAAATATATTATATATTATATTATATTAATATATATATATATATACACACACATCGTGAACCACCCCAGCACCCCTCCCCTTCTCCGGTGATCTTCTCCATCACCGACCAACACATACATATACATACACACTGTAGTAAAGAGATACCGAGATTTCCATGACCATTCCAAAACGATGCAAGATAGGATGACATAGTTAATATTTTTGTTTTTTATTGCAGCTTATACATTGCCTGCAAGTTTCCATGGAAGTCATGTGGATGTCTGCAAGTTGTACCAGTGAGTTTGAAAAGTGTGGATGTCTAGTAGTTTGATTATTATGTTTGGAAAAGCTTCATATAAATTATATACATACACGGCAGGACCATCCTACACCATCTCCGGCAATCACTTCGATCAGCCCTCGTTCTCCCATCGTGGAATTATCTGCATCACGAGTGCCACTGATATAGTAAGCATCAAGAGGAGAATTGGAAAATATATCTCGAGTATTAAGAACAAGATTCCCATCTGGAAGCAGACGTAACTGAAACTTTCCATGAGAGAAGTTTATTTTGTTTTTTTCGAATTGATCTCTCCACCTATCTCCATAACCTCAGTAGGCAACATGGTGTCGGCTGGATATTTAAAACTCTCCCATATCTTGCGAGAATCGTTTCCAAGAATCACAAAGTTACCAGTATCATGTTGGAATAATCATGATTTGTATTTGATAGATAATAAGATGACAAGAAAACATACCCGATGATCCTGAGGATCCAGTGAAAGCATTAAACATATTTGCCATTGATTGTCGGGTTCCCAGAACGAGGTGATCGTATTATGATGGGATGATGATCGATTCTTTTGAGAGAGTCGATCTTGGGGAAGCACACGGCTGGAGGTGATTAGCCGATATCTTATTAGGGTTAAAAGAAGGATTAGGGTACTCTATTTATAATAAGAGTATCTTACACTTTTAACCCTCTGGTGTTTATTATGTGCAGTATAATTCCCCATAGTTCCAATCACCTAATGGGAAACCCTATAGTATGTCAATAATAGTAAATACGCCCATCATATATTTACCAGACATAGGGATTTCAGTTATTGTCAATTATCATATCAGGAACGATAAACGATCAGTGACGGTCACTTTTGAGGTGGTTCCAACATTCTCCCACTTGACCAAGCGATCTTTTATCTATGAGTACCAATAAGTCCGGCCGGGATGATACTCATTTTGTTTTAAACTGAAATCATAGCTAATAAGTACAGCCGTAGAGAAGAATATCAACTCAGGACCCCCACTAGTCAAACTATGACTCAAATTTAAAACTGAATAAGCAATGATCAATTGACTAAGACAACTTTCGTTATAATAATGTCCATACACCATTATGAGCTCAAAGCGTAACTAATGGACAAACAAAATCTGAATATAGAGGAAAATTTATTAAGATAATAATAATGACCAATAAGTACAATATGCTATTAAATTAAGTCTTTTGTAAGCCCCATCTTCGATACGTGTCCTACGAAGACATTAGGAGGAAGACCTTTGGTCATCGGATCCGCTAGCATATTCTTTGTACTTATGTACTCGATACAAAGGACATTTTCCTCAACCCGTTCGCGCACAAACAGATACTTTGTATCAAGATACAGCCCAGCGCCAGTTGAACTGTTACTGTTCGAGAAAGTTACGGCAGCTGAGTTATCACAGTAAAGCTTCAATGGTCTAGAAATGGAGTTGACGATTTTGAGTCCACTGACCAGGTTCCTTAACAACATCCCATGACAACTGGCATTATAAACGGCAACGTATTCAGCCATCATGGTGGACGTTGTAGTCAGCTTTTGTTTATGACTCCGCCAGGAGATAGGTCCACCAGCTAACATAAATATGTACCCAGAAGTAGATTTCTTATCTTCCTTGCATTTAGCAAAATCGGAATCAGAATATCCTACTACTTCTAAGTTGTCACTTCTTCTATAAGTTAATTTGTAGTCTTTGGTCCCTTGCAGATATCGTAGAACCTTTTTAGCCGCTTTCCAGTGTGCTATTCCGGGATTAGATAAGTAACGTCCCAGCATACCAGCGATATAAGCGATATCCGGACGAGTACAGACCTGAGCATACATAATGCTCCCTACTACAGACGAATAAGGTATCATCCTCATTTCTTCCTTTTCAATCTCAGTGCTCGGAGCTTGGAAAGAACCAAATACGTCCCCTTTAACTACTGGAGCTACAGTGGGTGTACAGTGCTGCATGTTATAGCGTTTTAAGATACGCTCAATATATGCCTTTTGAGAAAGACCCAAAACACCATTATGCCTATCTCGATGTATTTCGATACCAATGACATAAGAGGCATCACCGAGATCTTTCATGTCGAAATTTTGCGAAAGCATCCGCTTCGACTCACGCAGCATATCCAAGTTGTTACTTGCTAGTAGGATGTCATCTACGTACAAGACAAGGATTATAAAGTTACTCCCACTGATCTTGAGATAGGTGCATTGATCCACTTGATTCTTTAGAAAACCTTGCCCTTTTACGATTTTATGGAACTTGAGGTACCATTGTCGTGATGCCTGCTTCAACCCATAAATGGATTTCTTCAACTTGCAGACCATATGCTCTTTACCTTCTGGAATGAATCCTTCAGGTTGTCGCATGTATACGTCTTCTTGCAAGTCTCCATTTAAGAATGCGGTCTTGACATCCATCTGATGTAACTCTAAATCATAATGAGCTACAAGTGCCATAACAATCCTTAAAGAATCTTTACGAGAGACAGGAGAGAAGGTCTCTTGATAATCGATTCCTTCCTTTTGAGTAAAGCCTTTTGCAACCAGTCTGGCCTTATAGCGTTCGATGTTTCCTTTCGGGTCTAATTTGGTTTTGAAGACCCATTTACAACCGATAGTTTTGGATCCTTCAGGAAGTTCAACCAAGTCCCAAACATCATTATGATGCATGGAATTAAGCTCTTCAATCATGGCTTCATTCCACTGAGTGGCCTGATCACTATTAATGGCTTCTCGATAAGAGGTAGGATCAGTAAGCTTTCCAATGTCCTCAACTTCAGATAAAAAGGTTACGAAATCATCAAAATTTGTGGCCCTACGTGCCCTAGATGATCTCCTGAGTTGATTTTCCGGTTCAGTAGCGGGAGGAGTAGGATCAGTGATATTAGGATCAGCGTTCGGAAGCGATGATGATGTTCCCTCGGTATTTTGGTTAGGAGGAGCAGGATCAGTGATATTAGGAGCAGCGGTGGGTACAAGAGGAATTATCGGAGGAATAAGTATACCGGAAGAATGGTTTCCCCCCGCTTCTTGTACTTCTTGCAAATCTGAGTCATGATTTGTCGTGCTCCCACTGATCTTTGAGTTCTCAAGAAACGTGGCACGCTGCGTGTCAATGATGCTCGTAGTGTGGGAAGGACAGTAAAAACGATAACCTTTTGAGTTATCAGGATAACCGATAAAGAAACATGTAAGGGTTTTAGGATCCAGTTTCTTTAAGTTAGGGTTATAGACTTTTGCTTCGGCAGGACAACCCCATACTTTCATATATTTTAGACTCGGTTTCCTACCTGTCCAGATTTCATAAGGAGTTTTAGGGACAGATTTTGATGGAACCCTATTGAGTATATGAACGGCTGTTTTTAATGCCTCAGTCCAGAGGAAGGTAGGTAAGTTAGTGTTAGCAAGCATACTTCTCACCATGTCCATTAAGGTTCTGTTTCTCCTTTCAGCAACACCATTTTGTTGAGGAGAACCAGGCATGGTGTATTGGTTAATTATGCCTTGTTCCTTGCAAAAGTTATAGAAAGGACCAGGAGCTTGACCAATATCAGTATGTCTACCATAATACTCACCTCCTCTATCTGATCTCACAACTTTTATTTTATGATCAAGTTGGTTTTCAACCAAAGTTTTAAAATCAATAAAAGTTTGTAAGGATTCAGATTTTTCCTTAATCAGATATAGGTGCATATAACGCGAATAATCGTCAATGAATGTAATAAATGATGTATGTCCTGTGATTGATGCGGGATAAGGACCACTAATATCAGTGTGAATTATTTCCAACAAGTTGGAACTTCTAGTAGCTCCTTTCTTATTCCCTTTCGCCATTTTGCCTTTGAGGCATTTAATACATGTTTCAAAATCACTAAAATCAAGAGAATGTAAGATTCCATCCTTTACGAGTCGAGTCATTCGATCTCGTGAGATGTGGCCGAGACGTTTATGCCACAACATGGAGGAATTCTCTAATTGTTTAGGTGATTTTGTTGTTTTAGTTACGTCATCAATATTAAGTGACAACAAAGACTGTGAGAAATTATGATCTAGTTCCAATTTATACAGTAATCCATCCAAGAAACCTCGACCAAGTAATTCATTATTATGAGTAATAGCAATCTTGCCGCAACCATGAATTATTACATAACCTTCAAGGTCTAGTCTAGATATGGATACAAGGTTCCGAGTAATTCTCAGTACATATAAGGTATCCACTAGTCTAATACACTTTCCGGTACTCATATGTAAATTTAGAGTTCCCATGGCTTCGACATCTAAGAGATCACCACTTCCAACTCTAAGTTTTCTTTGGCCCTTTGGTAGCTTCTGGATTGTAAGGAATCCCTGCATTGAGTTTGTCACATGGACCATAGAACCAGAGTCACCCCACCATGTATTAATAGGGACATCAGTAGTAAAGGAATCAAATATTACATAAAGAATGTTACCTTTCTTAGTTAGCCATTCCTTGAACTTAGGGCAATCTTTCTGTCCGTGCCCTTTGGCACGACAGAATTTGCAGCTAGGTTTGTTAGACAAGGATTTAGAGCCAGAGGCAACGGCACCATGATTATTATCCTTTTGGACTTTATTTCCAGTCTGATTACTGTGGTTACCCTTCCTTTTCTTAGAATTACCAGTGGTTGTCAGGTGAACAGCTTCAGGTTGTACCAGCTTTAGGCGATCCTCCTCTTGCACACACATTGCAATCAGTTCACTTATCGACCATTTATCCTTCATAGCGTTGTAGTTAACTTTGAAGGTGTCGAACCGAGCAGGCAAAGAGGTCATTATGAAATGCACAAGAAAATTATCAGAGACTTCCATCTCAAGATTCTTAAGCTTATGAGCCATATCAATCATTTTCATAATGTGTTCACGGACACTGCTATTTCCTTCATATTTTAGAGTGAGCATCTGTAGCATTAAGCTACTTGCATGAGCCTTAGACGATCCCTTGAAGTGATCCTCAACAGATTTGAGGTAAGTTTTGACTTTATCAGAGTCAGGGATAGCTCCTCGGATACTGAGGTTAATGGAGTTCTTGACCATCATTAGTGACAAGCGATTTGCCCTTTCCCACTTTTCAAAATCCGTTTTCTGAGCTGCAGTGGACGCAGCAGTAATAGCAGTGGGTTCATCATGGCGAATAGCATGGTCAAGGTCTAGCATCCCCAGAGTAAGAAGTAATTGATCCTTCCATGACGCAAAGTTCGCACCAGTAAGTGGCTCAATGCCAAAGTTAGGTACTGATTAGGAAATGAGGAGGATATAAGTTATAGAAGATTATTATAGTGACGTAGTTAGCTATAAAAGGCAGACAAAGTAATGTTTCTAAAAGTAATGGAATCAAAGTAATGTTAAAGTAAGCAGGCCTAACAGTAATATTCCTTAGAGTAATGAAACTATGACCATTTTAGTGATGAAGCTAGTGATGAGTATACCTATTGTAAACACCAAAACAATAAGTCAAAGTAAGGCTCTACTTAGATGTTACATCACCTTTGGGCAGAAATAACTAATATCTAAGTAAACATGAGCGTTAGGGTTATGCAACGCAATGCTTATCTTTTGACCTTTGGACACAAAATAGAGCATCGTGTGAATTATGCATGTAGAAAGTCCTTTTGACACACAGGTATATTAAATCACCTTTGGGCAGAATTAGTATACTCAGTGTTCATTATGCAAAAGGAAAAAAAATGCATTATGAGAATCATATTTGACCTTTGGGCACAAATGATGAGACCATAAATATTAGTGCAAGGTTTTCGCTATGTACAGAAGCGAAAAGTAAGGTTTTCGCTATGTACAGTAGCGAAAAGTAAGGTTTTCGCTATGTACAGTAGCGAAAAGTAAGGTTTTCGCTATGTACAGAAGCGAAAAGTAAGGTTTTCGCAATGTACAGTAGCGAAAAGTAAGGTTTTCGCAATGTACAGTAGCGAAAAGTAAGGTTTTCGCAATGTACAGTAGCGAAAAGTAAGGTTTTCGCAATCTACAGTAGCGAAAAGTAAGGTTTTCGCTATGTACAGTAGCGAAAAGTAAGGTTTTCGCTATGTACAGAAGCGAAAAGTAAGGTTTTCGCTATGTACAGTAGCGAAAAGTAAGGTTTTCGCTATGTACAGTAGCGAAAAGTAAGGTTTTCGCAATGTACAGTAGCGAAAAGTAAGGTTTTCGCTATGTACAGTAGCGAAAAGTAAGGTTTTCGCTATGTACAGAAGCGAAAAGTAAGGTTTTCGGAAAAAAAATTTCCATACATTGATCAATTCGGGATAAATAACATTGATCAATTAACATGGCATAATTAGGGTTTAATACGATGGAAAAATAGCATTATAATCGCAGATGATAAAATTGCAATTCAATGCAGTTTTGATGTTTGCGGCGGCATACATAAACACGAAGTAAACCGATAAATTAAAGCCATCAAAACTAATACAAATCATGAATCAATTTTGAACCTGGGGCTCTGATACCACATGTTGGAATAATCATGATTTGTATTTGATAGATAATAAGATGACAAGAAAACATACCCGATGATCCTGAGGATCCAGTGAAAGCATTAAACATATTTGCCATTGATTGTCGGGTTCCCAGAACGAGGTGATCGTATTATGATGGGATGATGATCGATTCTTTTGAGAGAGTCGATCTTGGGGAAGCACACGGCTGGAGGTGATTAGCCGATATCTTATTAGGGTTAAAAGAAGGATTAGGGTACTCTATTTATAATAAGAGTATCTTACACTTTTAACCCTCTAGTGTTTATTATGTGCAGTATAATTCCCCATAGTTCCAATCACCTAATGGGAAACCCTATAGTATGTCAATAATAGTAAATACGCCCATCATATATTTACCAGACATAGGGATTTCAGTTATTGTCAATTATCATATCAGGAACGATAAACGATCAGTGACGGTCACTTTTGAGGTGGTTCCAACATATCATTCATAAAACCGCATGAAATATCAGAAACAGAGCTGGAACTACTCCATATCTCCCTACCTTGAGGATCTCTCAGTACAAGCCCACGCCCATTGGTTAGCTCAATTTTCGATCCTCTAGACATCGTAGGATTTGTTTGTGGATACCAGATGATGGTTTTGTCAGGTATCTTGTTATACCATATGGATAGCAAGAAACTATCTTTCCCTTGAAGTTGTCGGAACCCAATGGCAAAATCACCAGAAGATGAAAGCCATGGTTTGACACCTGTGTCATGTGTGTGTTCGTCGGAGAAGAAGATGACGACAAAGAGGGTGGGAGAACTTCCAGATCTGTCGGAGATAGGGAGGGCTGGAGTACCTGACGTGGTCGTGTGGTTAGGAAGAAGAAGACACTCGACAAAGAGGGTGGGAGAACTACCTGACGTGGTCGTGTGGTTGCCGGAGGAGGTGCCGGAGAAGACTTCGGAGAAGGGGTGGTGGGTCTGGCATGTGTGTGTGTATATATATATATAATATTAATATAAATTAGAAAAAATTACAATTTGGTCCCTATAGTTTTAAAAGAATTGTATCATTTCTCCCTATAAAAGAAAAAGACGAAAATACCCCTTAATTTAACCGAGTTTTTCAACGGACTTAACGACGAGGGACAAAATCCGGACCAAATAGCAAACTGTAGTGGCTAAAGTGTAATTTTTAAACTGTAGGGACCAAATGTGTTATAATCACTAAACCACAGGGACCAAAAGTGTAGTTTACTCTAAAATTTAAGTGAACAATTTTTAAGTTTTATAACTTACAAAGAAAACCCTGAAAAGTTTGAAATTTTTAACGGGTGGTCTTGAAAAAAATATCAAATTTGACTTCGTATGCAAAGATTCGAGCTTGTTTCGAGTTTCAAACGAGGTCAAGGTTGGTTCGAGCTTCAATCGAATTCTAATTTAGAAAATTACTGTTGTGTTTAAATTGAGTTTAGGTTTTAATTACTCGTGAGATTGCAAATCGAGTTCGAGCTTAAGAAATATCTACCGAGTTTGAATCAAATATACCGCTACTGGTGGCGATACACGAGGTTGACTTATATCATTTTATATTCGAAAAAGGTTTTGCGGCTTCATGAATTTTGATAACCCACGTATCAAATCATTAAAAATGATAAATTATGATGTATATATATATATATTGGCAAACGCTTTCATGATTGAATTTCGTGTGTATCATGTGGTAAAATACTTGTTATGATGAGATGTCTTGTGTGTATCAAGCACCGCTGTCGATCTCTCTCTCTATATAGATAAATCAGTTGCCAAGTGTCGGTCGTATACGAAAAGTCGATCCTTAATATATATATATATATATAGGTCGGGTATCAAATACAAACCAAATGGATTGTACAAACCCGTACTAACTCAATCTACCTTCATGAATCTGCAATTTGTATAATTTGGCTTCATGAATCTATATTTTGGCTTCATGAATATAAAATTTGGCTTCATGAATCTATATTTTGGCTTCATGAATCTATATTTTCCGGTGGAGCCCTAAAATACCCTTATGGATATAAAAAAAAGTTACGTGATTGGTGGAGATGAAAAAATATGCTAAAAGCCCTAAAATGCCCTTATGGATAAAAAAAGAAGTTACATGATTGGTGAATATGAGTTTGTACAGTTTGTACAAACCATTTGGTTTGTACCCGATACCACCCCTATATATATATATATAGGGAAGGGTTCAATAGAGAAGTCCAAATATTTAGAGAAATAGAGAAGTGATCTTGACCATGCATTCGGTCAAGATCGGCGGCTTTGACCGAGAAGCAGAGGATAATTCCTCGCGTGGTCTGCACAAGATAGAGGGGTAGTTTCGTAAAAAATACGCGGGACATGTTCATATATGAATTTGTGTGATTCATATATGAACTTTTGTGTTCATATATGAACCTTTGTAATTCACATATAAAATATTTTTAACTAATTCATATATGAACATTTGTGATTCATATATGAATCAGTTAATTTGTTCATATAAGAATTAGTTTAAAAAAATCATATATAAATCACAAAGGTTCATATATGAACACAAAAGTTCATATATGAATTAGTTAAAAAAAGTTTATATGTAAATTACAAAGGTTCATATATGAACACAAAGATTCATATATGAATCAGTTAATTGGTTCAACTGATTCATATATGAACCTACAGTTAATTAGTTTCATCTATGAAACACAAAGGTTCATATATGAATTAGTTATAAAGAGTTCATATGTGAATTACAAGATTCATATATGAATTAGTTATAAAGAGTTCATATGTGAATCACACAGATTCATATATGAACTCAGCCCGTGTTTTTTGTAAAAGTTACGAAATTGCCCTTCTATTTTTGGAACAGCCGCAACTTTTGACCAATTATAACCGATCTTGACCGAATGAATGGTCAAGATCACTTCTCTATTTCTCTAAATATTTGGACTTCTCTATTGAACCTATGGCTATATATATATATATATATATATATATATATGCTAAAAGCCCTAAAATACCCTTATGGATAAAAAAAAGAAGTTACGTGATGGGTGGATATGAGTTTGTACAGTTTGTACAAACCTTTTGGTTTGTACCCGATACCACCCCTATATATATATATATGTATGGTTGGGTTTTGGTGAGAAGTTAAGTTAACGTGAGAAGAATGAAAAGTGATTATCAATTGTTGGATGTACATTGGGATAAGATACACCGAAATAAGATACACAAAGATGCATTGGACCAGTCCCCGTATCAAGCGTAATTCATGGATATACTAGAGATTAAAAGTGATTAAGGATTCAAATCCACTTCTCACGTTAACTCAACACGATTCTTCGCATATATACATAAGATATTGGTTTGGGTGGTGAAACAACCCTCTCTTGGAATGTAACTAACTTCTTCATCCTTTCGTTTTTCTGTAGTACCGTGGTCGGCTCTTAGGGTGCGTTTGGTTCGGCGGATTCCGACGGAATTGGACGGAATTGGAATGGTCAATTCCATTGTGCTGTTTGGTTTGCAATGGAATGGAATTGAATTCCATTAATTCCACCAAAATAAGGAATTTACCATTCTTTTACAAAATGGATGGAATTGAATTCCATTCCATCTAAATTTGTCTAAATGACCAAAATACCCTCATTTAATTTAATACTTTAGTTTTTTATTTTATTTTATTTTATTTTTAATTTTAATTTTAATTTTTAATTTTAATTTTATTTATAATTTTAATTTTAATTTTGTTTTTAATTTTTAATTTTATTTTTTATTAATATAATTTAATACATTAAGTTTTTATTTTTATTTTATTTTTTATTTTTGGGTTGTGTATATTATATTTTTTACACATTAAAGTATTTAATAATTATTTTATAAAAAATGGTATTTTGGTCATTTGTCGAAAATTCATTCCAATTCCAAAGCTACATTCTGTGAACCAAACAGACAGATTCCAATTCCTTTGACAGATTCCATTCCAATTCTGTCAACCAAACATGTGGTCAAACCTAACAACATTCCATTCCAATTCCTTTCAGATTCCAATTCCTTTGACAGATTCCAATTCCTTCAGAAATCATTCTGCGAACCAAACGCACCCTTAGCGTCTTGCTAAGAGTGTCTGCAATAAAAGCATTACTAGTGTTGGGTTCCGGTGAGAAATGCCAAATTTGATGAGCAACGTGAGAAGTGGTTATCAACCGTTGGATGAGAAATGGATGAACATTAGGATGAGATACACCAAGATGAGCCAAATCAGTTTCTTTTTAAGGCGTAACTCATGAGAGGGTATTTGATTAAAAGTGATCAACGGTTTAAAAGTACTTCTCACCAAAAATGTCACTTCTCACATGATCCCATGCACATATATAAAACGATAATCAAATGATAACCACAAAAGGTTGAAAACCGTGAGTATCGATCTAAGCCGTAATTTAGTTTTGATCTTATGATTTTAATTGAAAATTGTTTCACTACATGAAAAAATATAATTGTCACTTTGGTAACAAAGATTCACCAAATGAAACGTGAGCTTTGAAGCCGTTTATTAAACACTTATCTGATAAGTACTTACTAGATCATCTACCTTATTGAATGATATGACAATGGTCGAAAATCTTACCTGATAAGAGCAATAATAAGAATGAAAATTCTCACCCAGTAAATGCAATTGACGACTCTTACTTGATAAGTGTTTACAGGATAAATTGTTGCATATAATATCATATTAATAAACTACAATTTTATCGAATAAAATAAATTTAAATATTAATTTTTATTGATAAATGCTTACCAAGTAAACGTTTATAAACTTATAAAAGAGAGAAAAAAATTTCATATTTCTTTTTTAATTTATTGATTATCCATAAGTTAGTCATGAGTCATGAGTCATGACGACGTGGCTTGTCAATCTTTCACACGTACCTCTTCAGTCCTTCCTTTTTGTTCCATTTTGGTACAGATGGCACAAATTTCATACTTCTGTAAGCGCATCACCCAAGATTAGAATATGGGCCGACGATTGGTGGCTAGTATTGGGCCTGTTTTTTTGCCCAACATGTAATAGGTCGGCCTTTTAGTTTTTTTTAACCGTAAGTTTTCAGACTAATTTAAGCGTGTAGATGAATCTTTGGACGATTATAAATGAACTAAAGTCATTGTATATGAGCCTCCATGACTACAAGGGTTTTAACATCACCTGAATTTAAACCCTAAGTTTGTTTTTTTAGTTTGGTCTAGGATGTTATGAGCATAATTCATCTAATCCATCAATTTTTGTTTTATTGTCATACACGTTAAAATGTTACACGATAAAAAGATAATTCGGCTTAACTCCACAAATGGTGATGAAATGATTATTCATGGTGAAAGAACTAAGGGGGAGATAATTAATGTTTTGCTCCATGTTGAAGGCAAAGAAATATTTGGCTTGCAGATGTCAAGCATACCTAGCCTATGTTGTAGAGGTTAAAAAGAGCAGGAAGGTCATGGAAGACCCTCTAGTGGTGAACGAATTTTCTGACGTATTTTCGGAAGACTTAACGGACGTACTACCTGATAGACAAGTGGAATTTCGCAAAGACTCCTTATCGTTTAGCACCTTCAGAACTGCAAGAGTTAATGAAGCAGCTGCAAGAGTTACTTGATAAAGGATTTATACGTCCTAGTAGCTCACCATGGGGAGCGCCGATATTATTTGTCAAGAAGAAAAACGGTAGTATGCGATATGTGTTGACTACCGAGAGCTGAATAAAGTAACCATGATAAAGAATAGGTACCCATTACCTAGAATTGATGATTTGTTTGATCAATTCAAGGTGCTAGTTTATTTTCGAAGATTGACATGCGTTCTGGATATCACTAGTTAAGAGTAAAAGAGGAAGACATTCCTATGACGTCTTTTTGAAAAAGGTACGACCATTATGAATTTGTGGTTATGCCGTCTGGTTTGACTAATGTGCTGGCAACTTTTATGGATTTAATGAATCGACTTTGTCAACCTTTGTTGGACCGATCGGTGATCGATTTATAGACGACATTTTGATATATTCAAGAAGTGAGTCAGAGCATGAACGACATTGAAATGTTGTTTCTAAAAAAAGGAGCATGAATGACATTTGCGAGAAGTAATGGAAAAGCAGGACACCCTTCAGCTTTCGAACAAGGTAGGGCCCTTCAGCTTTCTAAATGTGAGTTTTGGTTACATGAAGTCCAATTTTTGGGTCACGTAGTCAATTATGAAGGAATTCAAGTCGATTCATCGAAAGTTGAAGCAATCATGAAGTGGGATCCTTCGAGAACTGCCATAGAAGTCCAAAGTTTTGTTGGGTTAGTCAGTTATTATCAGTGATTTATTCAAGACTTCTCTAAAATTGCTTCACCATTAACTAAGTTGACTCGAAAGAATGTCAGTTTTTCCTAGGGCGAAGAGCAGGAGGCAGCGTTTCAAAATCTAAAAGAAAAGCTAACTAGTGCTATGAATTTCTCTCTCTTAAAAAGTTGTAGAGTTCGATTAGGATTTTGTAAATAGGTTCAATTTGAATTAAGGACACAACATTACAAATTACATCAAAAGAGAGGATGCAGAGAGAGCGAGACAGGAGAAAAGGTAAGTACGCTAGCTTGGAGAACATGGCCAAGACTTTCTACTTCACGAACTTTCCGAAGGAATGGATGGAGAAAGATCTATGGTTTATGTTTAACAAATTCGGAGCAGTGGTGGATGTGTATTTGGAGAGAAAGTTTAACAAGGATGGTAAGCGATTTGGATTTGTCAGATTCATCAGAGTTCAATATGAAAAGGAATTGGAGAGGAAGTTAAACAATATATGGAACGGAGGATACAAACTCTTTGTGAGTTTGGAGAAATTCAAAAGGAATCAACACGAGGGGAGGAGAAGGAAGGAAGTAGATCCATCAGTTACCGGAATAAAACAAGTAGATGTCGAGGAGAAGAGGCAAATATCGTACGCATATGTGACTAAAGGTCTACCAGGTGCCACAAATACAAAGCCAAAAATGGGTTCTGCAGGTCAGCAACATTATGCTTCAGATGGTAAATTTAGAGTGGAAGTGGAGTCTAAGAACAATCAGGATATCATTCAATACCTAGAGTCTCATCAGGTCGCAAGAGTCAGATCAGTTCAGGTCCTCGTCAATCTGGTAGATTTGTGTGTTTTGGAAGGGTTGGATGATTTTAAATTCAAATACCTCGGAGGCCGGTGGGTTTTAATTAAATACCCAGATAATTTCCAACTAGAGTCAGACCCAAGAGCTCAAGGTCTAAATAAATGGTTCTCCACTATCAAACCATGGACCACAGACTTTGAAATTGAAGAAAGGCTGATATGGTTATACATATAAGGAATACCAGCGAAGGTGTGGAACCCGAATACGTTCATCTCTATAGCTTCAAGGTGGGGAGAAATGTTAATATCAGAACCTCGTTGGAATGCAGACACAAATCTTAGGAGAGGCAGAGTGTGCGTGTAAGATCCCACATTGGTTGGGGAGGGGAACAAAGGTTGCCTTATAAGGGACTTGATACCTCCTCTATCAGACGCGTTTTAAAACCGTGAGTCCAGGTGTGCGGACAAAGCGGACAATATCTGGTACGGTTGGCCGTGGATGTTACAGATGGTATCAGAGCCGGGAACCGGACTGGTGTGCCAGCGAGGACGCTGGGCTCCCAGGGGGGGTGGATTGTAAGATCCCACATTGGTTGGGGAGGAGAACTAAGGTTGCCTTATAAGAGGGACTTGATACCTCCCCTATCAGACGCGTTTTAAAACCGTGAGTCCAGGTGTGTGGACAAAGCGGACAATATCTGGTACGGTTGGTCTGGGATGTTACAAATGGTATCAGAGCCGGGAACCGGACTGGTGTGCCAGCGAGGACGCTGGGCTCCCAAGCGGGGTGGATTGTAAGATCCCACATTGGTTGGGGAGGGGAACAAAGGTTGCCTTATAAGGGACTTGATACCTCCTCTATCAGACGCGTTTTAAAACCGTGAGTCCAGGTGTGCGGACAAAGCGGACAATATCTGGTACGGTTGGCCGTGGATGTTACAGTGCGTTGCATCCAAATGCTTTGAAAAGATTTCTGAATCCGACGTTATCAAAGTGGATGGTAAGAAAGTTATTGTGAGAATCTCAGAAGGAGAAGACATATCTCCTCTATGGGACAGTGTTGACAGAAACAACACGAGTGTCACGTCTATCGAAGAAGTGGAGCAGGATGAAGACCAATTGGACGGACCGTATGAAGAGGATGAGGACCCGATATTCGTCCCTGATTCGTTTGCTGATGTGGACGATATAGAGGAGACCTTTCCTTCGAAGAAAGAACCGGAGAAAGTGCGACCTTCGCCGGAGATGGAGTCATCGGAAAATTCTTCATCGCCGGAAAATCCTAAGCGGGAAACTAGTGGTAGGGATGATCTCGAGGAAGGAGAGGAAACGTCGTGCATTAATTGTGTTGAAATTGCCGAGACATTGGAAGTTGAAGAGAGTGAAGGCGGTGGGAAGGAGTCTCAAAAGAACCGTCCTGCTTTCTTTGGGCCAAGGGAAGCAGATGGACTAGCTAACGAAAGTGGGCCTCACCCCAATCAATTTGTGCAGAAGGAAAAGGTAGAGCAATTTGGGCCCTACAATTTTAATTTGCAGCCGCTGGACAAGGAGGTAGACACTAATTTTGACCAGTTCCCTGTGGGCAAAGAATTTTCACGCAAACCGAAAAAAGGCCTCATTTCGTGAGGATTTCATCCCTACATCTAAACCAAGAATACAGAAGTATTCGAAGATTGGTGGTAGAAAGAGACAGGAGAAAATGGAAGAAGATACCCCTAGCAAGAACGAAGACGAGGTATTATCGGTCGATGACTCTGATATCCAGAGATGCAGCAACCGATTGATAAAAAATTCAGGCAGGGACAGAAAGGCGAACCCCTCGCACATCGAAGACTTAGATTCAGAGATTCAGAAGACAATCGAGGTAGGGACCTGTTTGGGTTTTAATTTGGATAATGTGCTTAAGGAGGTGGAAAATAACATTGTTGGGCAAGGGTTGATTCAAGTTAATCAATGAATGTTATGTCTTTAAATTGCAGAGGATTGGGGAAATCCGACAAATTACTATGGATTAACGGTTTATGTGGGTCGTATAATGTCAATTTTCTAGCTCTTCAAGAAACAAAGGTTACTTCTTTAAACCTCATCCAAATCAAAAGGATTTGGGGGGACTCAGATTTTGATTACGCCGTTACTAACGCAATCGGTAAAGCCGGTGGTATCCTATCTGTTTGGGATAGGAATTTTTTCTCCAAACAGAGAGTTTTATGTGCAGAGGGTTTTGTGGCGTTTTTTGGTACTTGGACCCCTAAGTCGGAGACGTGTTGTCTTATCAATGTGTACGCCCCTCAAGAAGTGTCTAAGAAGAGGATGTTGTGGAACACCTTGATGCAATTGGTTACGAGATGGTCGGGGATCGTGATAGTTATGGGGGACTTCAACTCGATCCGGGAACCCTCGGAAAAGATTGGGTCTTTCTTTGATCAAGTATCCTCGAGACATTTTAACGATTTTATCGTTAATTCGGATCTGGTGGACTTGCCTTCTAATGGGAGGCGCTTCACTTGGTCAAACTCTAATGGATCCAAACTGAGTAAATTGGACCGATTTCTTGTTTCGAGGAAGGTTATCAATTTGTGGCCTAACTTGAACTGTTCGATCCTTGTTAGGGGTCATTCTGACCATTGTCCGATCATTATGAAGGATGCAGAGTTAGACTTCGGCCCGATCCCGTTCAGAATTTTCAATTCCTGGTGCTCTATGACCGATTTTAAACTACTGGTGGAGAATACGTGGAGAGAGGGTCCCTATTCGAAATCGCAATGTAGGATGATTGATCTGAAAAATAACTGAAGATGCTTAAGTCGCACATCAGAAGTTGGTGGGTCTCAAAAAAGCACTCTTTGGAAGTAGAAAAAAAGAAAGCCACAGAGGCGCTGAATGAGATTGATGATCGTATAGAAGCGGGTATCGCGGTCCCAGATGATATGACGAGAAGACTAGAGGCCGTCAAAATCATCGATGAGTTAGCGTTTAAAGAGAGAGCAGATATGTCGCAACGGGCTAAACTAAAGTGGGCAGTGGATGGAGATGAGAATACTAAAATATTTCACGGATCGATAAATTACAGGAGAAACAAATCCAGGGTGAGGGGAATTATGGTTAACGGTAGTTGGAAGGAAGATCCGAGGACTGTGAAGGACGAATTTCGTTATTTTTTTGAAGAAATTAGGGGAGCCCAAGTCCGACCAAGGTGCATCTTTAATTTGAACGGACTAAAAAAGTTATCTACTGATGAAGTCCAGTTCCTCGGTTGGCCGATAACTGAAACCGAGATTAAGGCAGCAGTTTGGGATTGTGGTGAAGACAAATCTCCTGGTCCAGACGAGATCTCTTTCGGTTTTTTGAAAGCTTTTTGGCCTACGGTAAGCAGTGATTTTATAGCAGCGGTGCTGGAGTTTTTCACTTCTGGTTGGATCCCAAAAGGTTGTAATTCCTCCGTCAACAATCAGGATATCATTCAATACCTAGAGTCTCATCAGGTCGCAAGAGTCAGATCAGTTCAGGTCCTCGTCAATCTGGTAGATTTGTGTGTTTTGGAAGGGTTGGATGATTTTAAATTCAAATACCTCGGAGGCCGGTGGGTTTTAATCAAATACCCAGATAATTTCCAACTAGAGTCAGACCCAAGAGCTCAAGGTCTAAATAAATGGTTCTCCACTATCAAACCATGGACCACAGACTTTGAAATTGAAGAAAGGCTGATATGGTTATACATATAAGGAGTACCAGCGAAGGTGTGGAACCCGAATACGTTCATCTCTATAGCTTCAAGGTGGGGAGAAATGTTAATATCAGAACCTCGTTGGAATGCAGACACAAATCTTAGGAGAGGCAGAGTGTGCGTTGCATCCAAATGCTTTGAAAAGATTTCTGAATCCGAGGTTATCAAAGTGGATGGAAAGAAAGTGATTGTGAGAATCTCAGAAGGAGAAGACATATCTCCTCTATGGGACAGTGTTGACAGAAACAACACGAGTGTCACGTCTATCGGAGAAGTGGAGGAGGATGAAGACCAATTGGACGAACCGTATGAAGAGGATGAGGACCCGATATTCGTCCCTGATTCGTTTGCTGATGTGGACGATATAGAGGAGACCTTTCCTTCGAAGAAAGAACCGGAGAAAGTGCGACCTTCGCCGGAGATGGAGTCATCGGAAAATTCTTCATCGCCGGAAAATCCTAAGCGGGAAACTAGTGGCAGGGATGATCTCGAGGAAGGAGAGGAAACGTCGTGCATTAATTGTGTTGAAATTGCCGAGACATTGGAAGTTGAAGAGAGTGAAGGCGGTGGGAAGGAGTCTCAAAAGAACCGTCCTGCTTTCTTTGGGCCAAGGGAAGCAGATGGACTAGCTAACGAAAGTGGGCCTCACCCCAATCAATTTGTGCAGAAGGAAAAGGTAGAGCAATTTGGGCCCTACAATTTTAATTTGCAGCCGCTGGACAAGGAGGTAGACACTAATTTTGACCAGTTCCCTATGGGCAAAGAATTTTCACGCAAACAGAAAAAAGGCCTCATTTCGTGAGGATTTCATCCCTGACCCCTAAACCAAGAATACAGAAGTATTCGAAGATTGGTGGTAGAAAGAGACAGGAGAAAATGGAAGAAGATACCCCTAGCAAGAACGAAGACGAGGTATTATCGGTCGATGACTCTGATATCCAGAGATGCAGCAACCGGTTGATAAAAAATTCAGGCAGGGACAGAAAGGCGAACCCTCGCACATCGAAGACTTAGATTCAGAGATTCAGAAGACAATCGAGGTAGGGACCTGTTTGGGTTTTAATTTGGATAATGTGCTTAAGGAGGTGGAAAATAACATTGTTGGGCAAGGGTTGATTCAAGTTAATCAATGAATGTTATGTCTTTAAATTGCAGAGGATTGGGGAAATCCGACAAATTACTATGGATTAACGGTTTATGTGGGTCGTATAATGTCAATTTTCTAGCTCTTCAAGAAACAAAGGTTACTTCTTTAAACCTCATCCAAATCAAAAGGATTTGGGGGGACTCAAATTTTGATTACGCCGTTACTAACGCAATCGGTAAAGCCGGTGGTATCCTATCTGTTTGGGATAGGAATTTTTTCTCCAAACAGAGAGTTTTATGTGCAGAGGGTTTTGTGGTGTTTTTTGGTACTTGGACCCCTAAGTAGGGATGGTAACGGGGCGGGTTTGGGGCGGGTATCCCCTTACCCGGCCCCGGCCCCGGTTTCGGCTTCCACCACCCGGCCCCGGCCCCGGTCCCCGGCGGGTACGGGAATTAGCCACCCGTCCCCGGTCCCCGGTGGGGTCAACCCCGGTCAACCCCGGTCAAAGACCCGGTTTATGCAACTTGAATGGTTGTTTTTTTCCCCAATTTTGACAAATTACAATAAATAATAAAACATAATAATAGAAACATTGTTTCAAAAGTCCAATTTCAAACACACAAGTAGTTTAAAATTAAATAACAATTAATCCTAAACTTAAGTCATTGTTTTCAAATTCCAACATTCTAAGAACATCTTCAAAAGGCAACCGGTTCTTCAACAATCAACGTCTTCATCATATGCCACCGTCTCATCAAATCCTTGCGGCTCCCCGTCCTTTTTATCTGAAATTAAAAAAAAACATACAAGTTAGAAAATTTATATATGCATGTATTATATAACAATTTATATAATTATTACCTTCAAGTTCTTTCTTCAGCCAACTTTGGGTGCACATCAATGCCGTAACTGTTTGCGCTTTTAGCCGACTACGTTGTTTTGTTATCTTGTTTCCGCTCATGCTAAAAGCCGACTCAGATGCTACCGTGGAAATTGGAATGGCTAAGATATCCCTCGCAATCTTTTGCAAGACAGGAAACTTACTACCATTGCTACTCCACCATACCAATATATCAAAGTTTTTTTGGTCGAATGGCAACAATTTCTCCGTCAAATACTGATCCAACTCGGTTGCTTCCAACACATCATCTTCGGTCCTAATATTCGCGTACTCCATTACCCATGCCTCATCTGTGTCCAAAGATGACCCTAAATCTGATTGAGAAGTGCAAGATTGTCCTTTCTCTTTGTTTTGCTCATACTTTCTCCTGTACTCCTCAAATAAATCGCTACATAGGCTACGTACTCTCATAATCTCATCTTTCGCTACATTGGCACAATAAATCTTTGGAAAGAAATAATTAATCAACTTAAGCTTATGTCTCGGATCTAAAACGATAGCCACACTCATGACATCATGTATGATTGCCCAATATTTATCTAATTTAGTCAACATACATGATGCCATGTTCCTAATAACGGCATCCGGATCGTCTAGCCATCGCATAATAGATACTTTCATGTCACACATCAAAGGGAAGAACAAGTTTGAAGTGGGATACTTTGTCCCAGAGAATTGTCCGGTCACACGATAAAACAACTTCAACTTATCACAAACAAGTAACGCCATTCTCCATTCATCTTCACTAGGTGCACTAACATAATGCCTTTCTTTCTTGCTCAAACGAGTAAAAACATCTTTGTACTCTAAGGCAATACTCAACATAATGTAAACAGAATTCCATCTCGTCTTGCAATCAAGCACTAACTCTTTTTCACAATCTACACCTAGTTGTCGTGCGACGAGTCTAAAGTCTTGAGCTCTTTTAGGAGTTAATGACCAAAAAGACACACTATCTCTAACTTTCTTGATTGAGCTCTCAATCCTAGAAAACCCATCTTGCACAATGAGATTTATAATATGCGCACAACATCTCATGTGAAAAAATCTACCCTTTAAAATTAGTGAAGAAGGAGAAAGGATACCTAAGAGTCTGTCAACCATCGCATCATTCGTTGAACAATTGTCAAGTGTCAATGTTGACAACTTGTTGTCAATGTTCCAATCCATGAAACAATCAATCATCACTTGGGACAATGCATCGGCAGTGTGTGGAGATGGCACGTGTAAAAAGCTGTATAAAAATACCAACTATTAGTATAACATTGACTAATTATAAAGATTTAAGTAATCGTTAAAAAAATAACCTGATAATTTGATTTTGTAACTTCCAATCGGCATCTATGTAGTGTGCTGTTATTGCCATGTAACCTTTGTTTTGTTTACCCGCTGTCCACAAATCCGAAGTGAGAGCAATCCTGCTTTCGTTCTTTCCCAAGCATGATAAAACGGAAGCCTTTTTTTTTTCATAAATCTTCATGATGTCAGACTTAATTGTAGCTCTACATGGAACCTTAAATGAAGGTTCAAGACCATTTGAATACTTTCTAAAACCATAATGCTCAACAACTGAAAGTGGATAATCATGAATAATTATCATGTTAGATATATCTTCCCTTGATTGTTCGGCATTAAACTTATAATTACTTAACACTGATGTTTTCCCATCCTTTGTCGTTTGTTCTTGAATTAAGATTTGTTGTCTTATGTCCTTTGAAATTCTCCTAGGACATTTTTGGATGTGGTCTTTCAAATGTGATGTCCCGTCATTGGGTCTACCGGTCATTTGTTTGTTGCAATGGTTACATTTTGCAAACCTACGTTGTTCGTTAACATATATCGGTTCAAAATGGTTCCATACAATTGATTTCCGTCTTTTGGTTGATGGTCCGGTGACCGTATTTGCGTTTGACATAGGCATGCTTACCGATTCGTTAGTGTCAAGATGAGGCGTATCAGCTTTCTCGTTTTGTTCCGTATCATCAAGTCCTATGTCTACAACATTTTCATCCCCCGAAGTTGCCATCTACAAGACTAAACAAGTAAATGGTGGACTAGTTACAATCAATGAATGTTCAATTATATATCTATAATTCTATATATATGAAATCAGCACACAATTCATCACATCCACATTAATGTAGCAAATGTGACCAACAAAATAAAGAGATGCAACATTAAGTTATGTAACATTAATGTAGCAAATGTGACCAACAAAATAAAGAGATGCAAATTACATATTACAAATTACAACTTCATAATGTTACTTAGAAAAGTTTTCTAAGTAATAGTAACCTAAATTACATTTTTTATAAATTAATTTTTCCACTGCCTTTTTTAAGGTTACAAATTATTTTAAATCCCTAGAATTCTATTGCAACTTACTAAATTATGCTTATCAACTTTAATTGTTTCCAAATCCCAATTGCAAATTTGCAATATGTTTCTCAAATACCTTAAAGTATTGTTCTTTTCTCCGGGGGAGGGTTCTCATGAAGAAGTTGATTGTAATTTGCAATATAGAATAATAAAACTGCAGTGTTTACAAATTACAACTTCATAATGGAAAGTTGGAAACAACTAAAAAATACCTCCGGTAGGTAGTAGTGGTGGACTAGTGGTCGGCGTGACTGCGGTCGGCGAGCGGCGTGCGGCGAGCGGCGTGCGGCGAGCGGCGAGCGGCGACGGCGAGCGGCGACGGCGAGCGGCGACGGCGAGCGACGAGCGGAGAGCGGCGACGGCGAGTTGGCAGAAGAGGAAGTCGAAGTCTCGAAGAGAGTGAGAGAGGCTGAGACTTGACTTGAGAGTTGAGAGCTAAACGGCTAAACGCCTAAACCTAAACCTAAAGTAACAAAGTAATAGTTACTATGTATAAATATATATATATATATATATATAATTAATTAATAAATTAATAGTATAACTAAACCGGGTATCCCCGCCCCCGGCCCCCGGTTGGAGTAACCTTACCCGCCCCCGGCCCCAACCCCGGTTGGTGAAAACCGGGTATCCCCGGCCCCGGTCCCCGGCCCCGCAAAACCGGGTAATACCCGGACCCGGTCGGGTCGGGTGAACCGGGTTCCCCGTCGGGTCGGGCCAAATCACCATCCCTACCCCTAAGTCGGAGCCGTGTTGTCTTATCAATGTGTACGCCCCTCAAGAAGTGTCTAAGAAGAGGATGTTGTGGAACACCTTGATGCAATTGGTTACGAGATGGTCGGGGATCGTGATAGTTATGGGGGACTTCAACTAGATCCGGGAACCCTCGGAAAAGATTGGGTCTTTCTTTGATCAAGTATCCTCGAGATATTTTAACGATTTTATCGTTAATTCGGATCTGGTGGACTTGCCTTCTAATGGGAGGCGCTTCACTTGGTCAAACTCTAATGGATCCAAACTGAGTAAATTGGACCGATTTCTTGTTTCGAGGAAGGTTATCAATTTGTGGCCTAACTCGAACTGTTCGATCCTTGTTAGGGGTCATTCTGACCATTGCCCGATCATTATGAAGGATGCAGAGTTAGACTTCGGCCCGATCACGTTCAGAATTTTCAACTCCTGGTGCTCTATGACCGATTTTAAACTACTGGTGGAGAATACGTGGAGAGAGGGTCCCTATTCGAAATCGCAATGTAGGATGATTGATCTGAAAAATAACTGAAGATGCTTAAGTCGCACATTAGAAGTTGGTGGGTCTCAAAAAAGCACTCTTTGGAAATAGAAAAAAAGAAAGCCACAGAGGCGCTGAATGAGATTGATGATCGTATAGAAGCGGGTATCGCGGTCCCAGATGATATGACGAGAAGACTAGAGGCCGTCAAAATCATCGATGAGTTAGCGTTTAAAGAGAGAGCAGATATGTCGCAACGGGCTAAACTAAAGTGGGCAGTGGATGGAGATGAGAATACTAAAATATTTCACAGATCGATAAATTACAGGAGAAACAAATCCAGGGTGAGGGGAATTATGGTTAACGGTAGTTGGAAGGAAGATCCGGGGACTGTGAAGGACGAATTTCGTTATTTTTTGAAGAAATTAGGGGAGCCCAAATCCGACCAAGGTGCATCTTTAATTTGAACGGACTAAAAAAGTTATCTACTGATGAAGTCCAGTTCCTCGGTTGGCCGATAACTGAAACCGAGATTAAGGTAGCAGTTTGGGATTGTGGTGAAGACAAATCTCCTGGTCCAGACGAGATCTCTTTCGGTTTCTTGAAAGCTTTTTGGCCTACGGTAAGCAGTGATTTTATAGCAGCGGTGCTGGAGTTTTTCACTTCTGGTTGGATCCCAAAAGGTTGTAATTCCTCCGTCATTTGTCTCATTCCGAAAACCGTGGACCCTTAGTTTTGCAAAGATTATCGTCCTATTAGTCTAGTAGGCTGCATATATAAAATAATATCCAAGATCCTTGCAAACAGAATAAGTCGTGTTATTAGTTCTGTTATCAGTGAATCGCAATCAACATTCTCTAAAGGAAAGTCCATTCTTGATGGTGCACTGATAGCTAACGAGATCATTTACTGGGCTAAAAAGAACAAAAAACAGGTTCTATTTTTCAAAGCCGATTTTGAGAAAGCGTACGACATGGTGGACTGGAGGTATTTGGACGAGATTCTCGAGGCCATGGGATTCTCGAGGGTTTGGAGGAGATGGGTGAGAGCAAGTCTATGTTCTGCGACCACTTCGATCCTAGTCAACGGTTCACCGACAACGGAGTTTCGGCTTTGGCGAGGACTCCGCCAAGGCGATCCTCTTTCACCGTTCCTTTTCATTATAGCGATGGAGGGGTTGCACTTACTTATGACAGAGGCCAGGAACAAAAATTTGATCAAAGGTATGGAGATCGGTCTTAATCGAACTATTATTACTCACTTATTCTATGCAGACGGTGCGCTTTTTTTAACGATT
Source organism: Saussurea involucrata (assembly GCA_033807775.1). Taxonomy (NCBI): domain Eukaryota; kingdom Viridiplantae; phylum Streptophyta; class Magnoliopsida; order Asterales; family Asteraceae; genus Saussurea; species Saussurea involucrata. The sequence goes on from CM066325.1 coordinate 2,974,165, forward strand.
GGTCAGTCGAGGAAGGGAGGAACATCCTGAGGATTCTAAGATGCTTCTACTTTGCATCTGGCCTTCGATTAAACCTGGCCAAAAGCGAATTATTTGGAGTGGGAGTAACGGAGAACGTAGTTGATATAGCAGCAGCAGAGTTAAATTGTAAAGCTGGAAGGTTCCCAAGTAAGTATCTAAGGGTTCCTTTGAGAGATAACATGTCTAAGGTCGATGTCTGGAATAATATTATAGAGAGATTTCAAAAAAGATTATCAAGATGGAAGGCTAAAGCTCTTTCGATAGGAGGAAGACGAGTGTTGGTGCAAGCGGTGTTGGGTAGTATTGCTAGTTACTACCTTTCAATTTTTAAAGCTCCAAAGTCGGTAATCGATACAATGGAAAGGCTTCGGAAAGACTTTTTCTGGGGTTCGGAAGTAGATAACAGGAAAATTGCTTGGGTTAAATGGAGTACGGTGATTAGAGATAAAGAAAGCGGAGGACTTGGAATCGGGAGTATTTTGGCTTCTAATATTTCTCTTCTCGTTAAATGGTTATGGAAATTCAAAAATGATTCTTCGGCTCTCTGGTTGAAAATAATTAAGTCCATTTATGGAGAATGTGGCGGCTTAACAACGGAGCAGGCGAAAATTAGCAGTGGTAGTCCTTGGGGCAGCGTTGTATCGGCAGTGAAATCAATGCGGATTCTTAATATTCATTTCGAGAATCTCTGTACAAAGCAGGTCGGGAATGGCCTTGAAACAGCTTTCTGGACAGATCAATGGAAGGGATCTAGTACGCTTGCTGACCGTTTCCCGAGACTCTTTGCATTAGAAAGTGACAAACAGGCGGTGATTGCAGACAAAGTTAAGGAAGGGAGCCTATGGTCTTGGCGTAGACTGATTCGAGACGGTAGAGAAGCTGAGGATCTCATCAGACTAAAGGAGGTCATCGGGGAATGTGTTCTGACAGATAAGCCTGATAGTTGGAAGTGGGAGGTTGCTGCTAACAGATTGTTTTCTGTTAGTTCTCTCCGTTATATCGTTGAAAAAGCTCTTTTGGGAGAAGGAGATAAGGAAACGATATGGAATACGTGGGTTCCTCCTAAAGTGAACATCTTCATATGGCGGGTTATGCTCGATAGACTCCCTACACGTGACAATTTGACGAAATTAAGTGTGGACATCGAGTCAGCTTTATGCCCGATATGCGGAGCGGTTAATGAAACAACGAAGCATCTGTTGTTCGAGTGTTCTTTTGCTTCGGAGGTCTGGAAATTTATAGAAAGATGGTGGTCGTTTACCGTCCCCGGAAATAGGACGATGGAGTCGATGACGCATGGCATCAACGTTGCGTTCAACAATAGGGCGGTGAGGAAAGCGATGGAAGCAGTGTTCTTTAAAAGAAAAGCTAAGTAAAGCCCCTGTTAGTATTACCGGAGGGCACAAATGATATGGTTGTGTATTGTGATGCATCATATCTTGGATTAGGATGTGTATTAATGCAAAAAGGAAGAGTGATAGCCTATCCTTCACGACAGTTGAAGACCCATGAAGCAAGCTATCCAACTTTTGATTTATAATTTTTTTTCAAACGGTGACACCATTTGACTATAAAACAAATATAGAGATGTTTTTCATAAAATCAATATTGCTTAGGTAGTTAGTTACTTATTTTTCAAACGTAAGGTCTCGTGTTTGACTCCAATTTTTGCAAATTTTTTAGAAACAAAAATATGAAACTAAAAGCTAAAAACTAGAAAAATAACTCTGACAAGCTAGCCTCGAACCCAGATCTAAAATGAAAGAAAACCTTTGCAAACCAACTATACCAAGGAAAACTTGTATCCTTATTGTAGTTTCAAAATATATGTGGTGACACACAACAAATTGATACAGGTGCAACTTTTACAAACCTAATTATTTTTTACCCATTGATAGAAGAATAATACGGTGGCACGTGCCAATCCGCCAATGACTCCATGCTAATTAATGAACTATGATATGACCAAATTCCTACATATAGTACTAATGTAGAAAGAACGCATAGTTTTACTTGGTATTAGGGTTTATTCTTGGGATGCAACTAGAGCTTCGATATATCTTCAACTTTGGGGAACTCCTCAACATTCTATTTTCTAGGCTTCTTTTTGCTATATCTTTCATTGCCCATGTCAGTGTTAGCTTTGGGTTGATTCTTGTTGTGATGTTGAAGTTTTGACAAATTTGATTTTGAGCATCAACCGCTTCTTGCATGGCCTTTTCGGGGTTCTTTGATAAATATTCTTTGATTGCTTCCGAACATAGCCCACAAACCCATGTTCCTGCATGATCATTAGTAACATGCACCATGTAGTCTTTGGTGCAATCCTCCTTTTGGCCACAACATCCACATTCTGCTTGTAAAACTTCATCGTCTATTTTTGTCAATACTTCCAAGTCCTTCCCAACTTTTTGCATTTCATTTGAGACGTCTGAAACTGTCTTGCGAAGATTGTGTGGATTCTGGAATGCAACATATGGTACAACATATATATGTTAGCTCAAAAACGTCATTAAAAAAGTTGTATCTGGAAAATCGGGTTCATTTTTTTGGAAACGGCAATGCATTAAAAAAAAGGCTAGCCAAGAACTAGTGAAACGAAACAGAATTACGGAGTCCCGAAACAAGGAAAGAGAGAAATTCTCCGGACAACAACATTTTCACACTCTCTTTAATTATGCTTAGACACCATCCATCTAAAGGGAAAATCGGGTTCATGATAGCAAGAAAATTCGTCAAATTCTATTCTTTATAGATAATTTATAAATCAAGAAGAAATTTGGATCCTGCATGCAAAGATTATTCTCATTTCTTTTACTATATATCTAAATCAAGAAGAAAAAACCGTTATAAACCTTTTAGAATTTTTTTTTATCTATTACGACATTTGAAATCATGCGTATTTCACAAGCGTATGCTAGCTAGAGATGAAAACTGAGACACCGTTATATAAAAGCTGTAGATGCAATGAAAAGATGCTGAAAGTTTGATACATATGACATACCATTGGAAGCAATGTCTGATATACTTGTAATATATCAGTTGTCTTTTTGTTGTTTATCAGTAATCGCCTTAATGTACATGAAAACCTAAAATCATGTCCACCGATATATTAATTTGCCTATAACTATATATATAGACTTGATAAGAATTGATGGTTTATGGTACCTTTCCAATGATATATATCCAACTTGGCCATGAATTGATTTCAGGTAACTTTCACTTTAATGCCCCAGAAAAATATCTATAGAGCTTTAAATATCGATCTACTTTATCATCTATGAACTGCTTATCTTTTTCATACTAGAATACACTAAGGGTGCGTTTGGTTTACGGGAATGGATTGGAACGGAATGGATTGGATTTGGATTTCAAAGCCATTTCAATCCCACGTTTCCATAGAATTTGGAATTGGAGGGTTTTGAAATCCTTGGATTTTTTGTTGAAATCCCATGTCTGATGGATTTTGAAATCCTTTGGTGAAGGCTGGGACTTGAAATCCAATCTGGATTGGATTTCATTAATAGAATTTAGCTATTTTTTTACTTCTCATGTTTGATGATGATGATGATGATGAGGGAGAGCATGTGAGGCATGTTTGTGAAGTACTTATATGGTTTATTGAAATCCAATCCATTTCAATCCATTCCCGTAAACCAAACGCACCCTAAATGTTTGGATCCTGCATGCAAAGATTATCCACATCCATCAATAATATCATCTAAAAATTTTAATCAGTTTTATTTTCTTAGATGTATGTGATGAATGCTATAAAAAGACACACTAGTTCGCTTTAGATTTCTCGTGTATATGTTGTCTCAAAACTCCTCGCCAAATTGCAAGCCAAAAGGATCTATATAAAATCGCAATGAACTTAATGCATAGATGAGATACATTTTCACTCTTCTACTATGTATACACTACTAAACGAAAGACTTTTACCTACGAACTTTTCTCTGAAAATCTGTCGCTAATTAAGGGTGATTCGTCACAAAACCGTCACAAAAGTTGGTGGGTAAATTTTTGGTGGAACTTGTTGCTGACAACGATTGTGAATGCAGCCTGCTGGGTGATATGGAGGAGTCGGAATGATAAAATTTTCAACGGCAAGCTTCACTCCCCTAGGGACACGGTAAAGGAGGTCCAATTCTTCTCTTATCTTTGGGTTAAAAATAGAGTTAGTTTGGGGAAGGACTTTAGGTGTGAAATTTGGTGTTGTAATCCGCTTCTTTGTTTCTCGGACTTCTTGTAATCTAGCTCCTTGCTAGTCTGGTTTTATATATTCCCTTTTTGCCGTTCCCAACAAAAAAAGTGACAGATTTACCAGAGATTCTTTGGGTGATCCATGGGTATTTTCTCGAAAAACATCGGATTTTACCGAACCGTTGATATTTTATGGGTGATCTCTGGGTAATGACCGACGAAAATTTCCATGGGTGAATTTTGTGGATAAAACTCATTTGTTTTGTAGTGGTACTCATTGGCGGATGCAGTAGCCAAAAGGGGGGGTCCCATCCCCCACTAAAATAAAAAAATATGTTTTTTTTAGTGTAAAAACAATTATTTTATAGCGTTATAGCGTTATGAAAAAAAAATTATAGCGTTATAGCATGGTTTCCCCCCGGTGGTTTTTTGTATGTCCCCCCACTAGCTAAAAAACCAAAGAAAGTACTTCAAAATCAATCAAAAAACAAAAAAAAAAGTCTTTTGAAATCAACGAAAAAACGAAAAAGTCCCTCGAAATCGACAAAAAAACTTTAAAATCTCTCGAAATCAACCGAAAAACTCCAAAAATCTCTTGAAACCGTTGAATTAGGCTAGAACGACTTTGCGGACCTTTAACCTACCTTAAAAAGTGACCACACTATTCAAAAATCCTGGCCACCGGTGGTACTCATACGTGGTTGAGGCCCAAATTTATTTTTAGGAGTGAAGTAATAACCAATGCAAGTAAACCTTAGGTACCCAAATTTTAGGAAGGAATGAAGGATTCAGTTAAACATAAAACAAAGTAGAGATCATTCGTAGATAAAAATGAGAACCTAGCTAATTGTAGAATCGAATATTTAATTAACTAGATTGACTCATTCAAGATTTAAGATAGAGCTTCACACTAGCTAAGCTAGCTAACCACGAGCCTAGTGCTTAATACCAAGTGGGCAAGTGGTCCAAAATTTTTATGATTTATAGGGTTTCATGGCTATGCATATGGTTCTATAGTAGCCATCTTGAAACGTAGACCACCTTCTTGCATACCCCGTGAGTCCTATACGTATATACATGCAACATCCACAAGAAATGATACAAAAATCTTTGTTAGTTTTGACCAACTGATGCATGTGATCTCTAGTCAACCCACCCTTTCACATTGTAACGAATTCTAATGGTTTAGAGATCTTGTTAGGCTCCACTTCAATGAATCGTATAGATATGACTAGATTGGTTGAAATAGGTCATGATGATTTCAGCATGAGTACCTTTGATTGGGGAAGTAAACTTTATAATCATATATTGGTAAAAGTGTTCTAGATCGAAATCCCGCCGGCCTATGGATGCTAGAGACTTAAAGGTGAACGATAGTTAATGTTTTCTTTTTGGACAGTAAAATTCACAGCACCTTTATTAAACCGAAACCAGCGAGAAGCTAGCAATCCACAGAGAGATTATAAAAATTCAAGGGGGAGCTTAGCCAATCCTCCCAACATAAGGCTCTCCCAATCTTAGACCTGACTTTAATCCAATAAAAAGCAAAGTACAAAATTAAATTGGTGATCTCTCTACTATTGATTAGTTAAGGACCACTTAATTGGTCATTTAGAAGGTACATGTGAACCACGTACTACTTTAGTAACAAGCTAATTATTGAAATTAGGATTTCAAAAACATATGGGTGTAACGACAATCGTGTTAACGAAGTGCTAGATTGTCTGTGGTATTTCTGGAATAGATGCGCGTTTGTCGAATCTCCTCCCTGTAAACATTCCCTCCTCGATCAGGTCGTCGAAAAATCTTTTATTTGGTTATTGGCTAGGTGTAACGGGTGCGATAAAAACCCTATAACGTGGAGATATCATCCTATCGATTGTATTAAGCCGATGAATGGTTCTGCTCCTTTTTTGCTAGCTTCTTGCTAGCCGTTATAAAATTTGGTTTTAAAAAAAAAAACATGTTAGTTCTTATGAACCATTTCTTAATCAGGAGAGGTAGGACGATACATATCACCCACAATAAGCATTTTTGAAACATTGATCAAAACAAGGATGCATTGGCAACTAGAGGCTAGGCAAAATATGGTGGTATCTACTATCTGAGAATGAATCAAGTAACAATGATATAGCAATTAGAACATGGATTGATTGAGAAAATGTAGAAGATATGAATTTTGCACACACTTTCTCTCTTGAAGGCTACACACACACACTATGGTGGCTAGATACACAAATGACCTCACACCCACAAAACCCTAACAATTGGGTTTAAAAACCCTTTGACCAAACCTAATTGAATGTTGACTTTGACCTTTGACTAATACAATTAGACTAAATACATTTATCCCTAAATCTTGGATACATTGTGTACTAACAATCTCCCCCTATGGATCCAAGATTTAAAAAAAAAATATGACGATAGTCTTCAGCTCTTTAATCTTCAGATAGGTTTTATCTTCAAGAATCCACTTTGGCGGCTTTAATCTTCATTTAGGCTCTTTAAAGTCAAATAGTCACAAAGTCTTGAAAACACGAACTTCAAATCTGTGTAAGGTTGATCAAGGTCTTCAAACAAAATCTTTTTATCTTCAAATCACTAGTCTTTGCAGCTTTGACTTTTGGCAAATTTCTTCAGTCTTTGAATTATGAATGGGATTTGAGGTTTTAACGGGCTCTGAGCTTTAAGACATTCTTGAATAATCTTTAAGCACGAACTGTCTTTGTATCTTCACATCTGAACAACAATAATCTCTGAACATTGAAGCATCTTGAGTTGAACTTCTTCAACTTTGACTTTTGGAGATTGAAATATTTGAATTATCTCCCTCTTTTCTTCTGTTTGATATTTCTCCCCCTTTTTGATGATTGTGAGCATCATGATCATCAAAATTCTTGGTCAATTTCAACATTCTCTTTGAGTACCAGAAATAATCTCCTCCATTTGATCTGTTCAACCTTCAATTCCAAAAATGTTTATCCGAATCTTTTCAAATTCAGATAATATAAAGTGGTAACCCTGAAACAACGGATGGATCAGTTAAAATGCCTGTAAGTTGCACAAAGCCACTTAGTACAACGAATGCACTTTGGAAATGAGCTTTTTGATGTTCACTCCTCCAGGGCTTCCATTCAATCATCGAAAAACACTAAGGAATTTCTATGAACGTTATGACAAGAAAACATATTCCTTGTGTGTACGTGCAAGTGTAGAACTAATTGAAGCAACTTATGCTTGACAAGTAGGCTCAAATTGTGTAAACTGTTGAGACAACAACAAGTTTTCCACGGACTCAATGTGCATGAATGAAGAGCGAAGGTGTGGCAAACTTCCTTCTTTTCAATATCCAAACCTTCCGAGTGAAGATTAGATAGATAATATGCTGCATCCCCAAGAAAATGAAACATTTCTTTGTTAAGAAAGAAATGAGTAGCTGGCGGGGTTAATGCGAGAGTTGGCATGGGCTAGTTGCCTGTTTCAATGACGGTCACCAAAGAATGTGAACCAATCAGTAATGTGTCTGCCCGACTCAGAAAGTGGCTGGTGCAGAGTTCTCGTATTCTTTTAACTCTGTTCTCACACCCTCTTTCTGTTTTTCATTTGCTCACTTATAACCAAACTCTCTTTTTCATTTTACCTCAGCACAATGAGATTACTCAACCGGATGAGTTATCTCCCCCACTCTTTGATTTTGACCCCTCACCCCTCAATCACTCAAGGATAACTTCTTGGGTAGGAAACACTGGTTAACGTGGATCCATAGAAGTTCTTTTAAGCTCTCACACTGATTCCCATGAATGTTGTCCTAAAAAATGTGTTGTTCAACAGTTTAACTTGAACAAATATGAATCTCAGCTTTTGAATTACATTGTCATCAGAATGTATGTTCCTCAATTATATCATGAAATATTTGAGCATTTGAACGTTGAAGATTTCTCACAACAAGAATATTGAAAGAATGAAATGAATTCAAAACACTTGTTTGTGAATCTGACAATGTATCAATCAGATCAAAATAACATGAATGATAATCATGTAAGGTTTAGGGTATCAAAGAATTGGATCTTTTGTTTATATGAACAAATATAAACAATCTTTGAATGAAACGGTTATGCTCTTACGTTGAATGTGTTGGTGCAAGTGTACCACATCTCTATATATCTATATATATTTATATATATATAAATATATAGAGATGTGGTACACTTGCACCAACAATCTCCCCCTTTTTGATGATGACAAACGGGGGAGAGAAACCGCATATGCTCATGCTTAGCGGTTGTGTTTGTCATCATCAAAAAGGGGGAGATTGTTGGTGCAAGTGTACCACATCTCTATATATTTATATATATTTATTTTGATGATTACAAACACACCGTATTATTGTTTATCTAACAATCCAATCCAAGTGTACAGTTCTTGAAGAACACGAAGATTTTATCTGAAGAGTTCAAGACGGAAGTTTTACGTTGTCATTAGTGTTTATAATTTATAATGATAAACACCCTAAAATAATATACCACTTGGATATTTCTAAAAACCCAATAAATGATTTTAATTAAATAAAGTTTTTTTTTTTAGAAGATCCAGCAAGTTTTTGCTTTTTCTGACGCAGGTATACCGCGAGGTTCAGCAGGTATACCGCGGCGGCTTACTGTAGATCTCTGATTGATTGGTCGTACTTTTGTCTGGGCGGTATACCGCGGTGTTTAGCAGGTATACCGCGGGTACAGTTGGGCGGTATACCGCGATGTTTAGCCGGTATACCGCGGGTACAAGTTTACGTTTGTTTTGCAGGGTTGACTTTCTCTTCTGCAAAAGTACTTTTATTACTGCACGGTATACCGCGTGCTTTTGGCGGTATACCGCGGATGCTTATATCCGTTGGAAGAGCTGCTATATAATGCATGCGATGGTGGAGAAGAAATAAAAGAAATACAGATACAACCAACAGCCATCTATCCATCTGATCTCTCCCAACTAATATTCCATACTACATATTATCACTACATATTTATTTTATAAAACGTTTTTATAAAATATCCAAGTGATAAATATTATACAAGAGTGATTACCATTGTGAGTTATACTCCTCTTGTAAGTGTTTGAATAACGGGTGTGTGATCCTGTATATCTCAATAAGCTAGAGCTTGAGAGCCTATTGCTTTCCTTTGTATTTGGTTTGTATTCTACCGTAAAGAATACGTTTATTGGATCGTGTCGGGAAGTGTCTCGGCTAGTGATTTACCAAGTTGTGGTAGATCACTAAATCTCCGTGTCAAGTATCTCTATCCCTTATCTCTTTATATTTCCGCTGTGCATTTAATTATATCTGTTTATATAATTATTGTATATTCATTACTCTGCTTTATTTACTGTATTTATACTATCCTGTATTTATACGTATCTGTTGTGTTTTCATATACTCTGTTGTATTTACATTATTAAGATATTTATTTATAAAAAGAATTTTTGAAAGTAAAAGTTTTAAATACAACCTTACCCCCCCCCCCCTAGGTTGTCTAACAATAATTGTTGGTGCAAGTGTACCACATCTCTATATATTTATATATATTTATTTTGATGATTACAAACACACCGTATTATTGTTTATCTAACAATCCAATCCAAGTGTACAGTTCTTGAAGAACACGAAGATTTTATCTGAAGAGTTCAAGACGGAAGTTTTACGTTGTCATTAGTGTTTATAATTTATAATGATAAACACCCTAAAATAATATACCACTTGGATATTTCTAAAAACCCAATAAATGATTTTAATTAAATAAAGTTTTTTTTTAGAAGATCCAGCAAGTTTTTGCTTTTTCTGACGCAGGTATACCGCGAGGTTCAGCAGGTATACCGCGGCGGCTTACTGTAGATCTCTGATTGATTGGTCGTACTTTTGTCTGGGCGGTATACCGCGGTGTTTAGCAGGTATACCGCGGGTACAGTTGGGCGGTATACCGCGATGTTTAGCCGGTATACCGCGGGTACAAGTTTACGTTTGTTTTGCAGGGTTGACTTTCTCTTCTGCAAAAGTACTTTTATTACTGCACGGTATACCGCGTGCTTTTGGCGGTATACCGCGGATGCTTATATCCGTTGGAAGAGCTGCTATATAATGCATGCGATGGTGGAGAAGAAATAAAAGAAATACAGATACAACCAACAGCCATCTATCCATCTGATCTCTCCCAACTAATATTCCATACTACATATTATCACTACATATTTATTTTATAAAACGTTTTTATAAAATATCCAAGTGATAAATATTATACAAGAGTGATTACCATTGTGAGTTATACTCCTCTTGTAAGTGTTTGAATAACGGGTGTGTGATCCTGTATATCTCAATAAGCTAGAGCTTGAGAGCCTATTGCTTTCCTTTGTATTTGGTTTGTATTCTACCGTAAAGAATACGTTTATTGGATCGTGTCGGGAAGTGTCTCGGCTAGTGATTTACCAAGTTGTGGTAGATCACTAAATCTCCGTGTCAAGTATCTCTATCCCTTATCTCTTTATATTTCCGCTGTGCATTTAATTATATCTGTTTATATAATTATTGTATATTCATTACTCTGCTTTATTTACTGTATTTATACTATCCTGTATTTATACGTATCTGTTGTGTTTTCATATACTCTGTTGTATTTACATTATTAAGATATTTATTTATAAAAAGAATTTTTGAAAGTAAAAGTTTTAAATACAACCTTACCCCCCCCCCCTAGGTTGTCTAACAATTGGTATCAGAGCGGGGCTTTCAAAAATCGTCTATTTAATTTTTTTAAATCCGTTTTTGTTATGGCTCAACAAAATGCTTGTTTTTCTAAATCTCTTCTTATTGATTTCGAAAATTTTGATCTTTGGGCAAATTCTTTTGAACGTTATGTTCGTGGGATAAATCAAAATATTTGGGATATTATTATTAAAGGAAATTTCAAACCCACAAAATTTCAAAACAACAAAGTTGTTGAAAAACCTAGCTCGGAATGGTCCGAAGAAGATAAGGATAATTGTTGTTTAAATTATGAAGCCAAAAATTTTCTCTTTTCGGTTCTTACTAACGATGATATTGAGCGTGTTTATCTCTTTGAAACTGCTCGTGATATTTGGGAGAACTTGAACATCACCTATGGTGGAAACTCAAAAGAAAAGAGAGACGAAACCCGAGATCAAAGAAATGAAGAAACTTGTCTCATCGTCGACTGCGAGAAAGAGGTATGTACTTCATACTCAAGTTTTTCTAGTTGTAGTGATAACGATGATGATATTGATATGTTAAATGTCTCTTTTCAAAAATTGATTGTTCTCGTAAATAGTTATAAAAATGAGAATGCTAAATTAAAAGAAGAATTATTATTATGTCAGAATGAGTTGAATAATTGTAAACAAACCATTGCATGTGATAATAAAATCAAAAATGAGTTAAATGATAAAGTTATCACTTTAGAAAAGAAAGCATGCGAAAATATTGTTTGCAAATCATGTGATGTTTTAAATGAGAAACTTGCATGTTTAGATAAAAGAATAGAAGAAAATGACATATGTGCAAAATGTGATATTCTCATAAATGATAATGCTTGTTTAAAAGCTAAATGCGATTTATATGAAAAAGATAATATGTTAGCTAAAGCTTTTCAAAATAGCAATGATAAAGTTCTTAACATGCTAAATATGTCTAACAGTATAAACTGTCGAAAAGGCATTGGTTCCGATTCTTGCAAAGATAAATGTTCTTGTATGCCAATTAGAAGACATTATGAATCACCTAAAGTAAGTACAAGAAATCAATATGTGCAAAAACCTCCGTATGTACCTAAAATGAATAATAAAAATTATATACCGAGGAAACCGTATGCTCGTATGTATAATAGTAATTTTTCTAGACCTAATGCGAATATAAATGCTTCATTTTATGTGTATGATAAATACAATCGCAAAATTAAAATGGTTAGAAAATGGATTCCGAAAGGAATGTTTAATGTTGACAATCCCGGTGGGATGCGTTTGTGGTTTTAAACAAATTTTGTGGATTGTATGTTGTCATGTTTTATTTTATGTCGACAACATATTTTAATTTTTTTTGCAGTTTATGTTTTATACTAACTGTTAAAAGGACCCATAAGAAAAGGGTACCACGAAAAATTTTCTTTGCCTTTTTGTAGGTGTTTCCTGGCGAGGATATAATACGTGTTTCCTGGCGAGGATATAATACGTGTTTCCTGACGAGGATATAATACGTGTTTCCTGACGAGGATATAATACGTGTTTCCTGACGAGGATATAATACGTGTTCCCTGACGAGGTCATAATACGTGGTAATTTTTGCTCACATAAAATTAACCGAAAAATCGAAGCCTTAAGATCCTTTTTTTTGGTGCAAGTGTTTCTTTTAGGTTATTTTGTTTTATGTCTATTATATGTTTTTTTTATGCATATTTTATTGTCCTTCAAATTTTATAATTTGTTATTAATTTGAGGGGGAGCTTTTTATCTTTTAACCATGAGATTATGCTCTCTCAAATATATGCATATTTTGAGGGGGAGCATCTCTCGAGGGGAAGCATACCGTCTTTCTTGACCCTTTTTGTTTCGACAAACGGGGGAGAGAAACCGCATATGCTCATGCTTAGCGGTTGTGTTTGTCATCATCAAAAAGGGGGAGATTGTTGGTGCAAGTGTACCACATCTCTATATATCTATATATATTTATTTTGATGATTACAAACACACCGTATTATTGTTTATCTAACAATCCTATCCAAGTGTACAGTTCTTGAAGAACACGAAGATTTTATCTGAAGAGTTCAAGACGGAAGATTTACGTTGTCATTAGTGTTTATAATTTATAATGATAAACACCCTAAAATAATATACCACTTGGATATTTCAAAAAACCATAAATGATTTTAATTAAATAAGGTTTTTGAGAAACTGTCCTTTTCTGACGCAGGTATACCGCGAGGTTTAGCAGGTATACCGCGGCGGCTTACTGTAGATCTCTGATTGATTGGTCGTACTTTTGTCTGGGCGGTATACCGCGGTGTTTAGCAGGTATACCGCGGGTACAGTTGGGCGGTATACCGTGATGTTTAGCCGGTATACCGCGGGTACAAGTTTACGTTTGTTTTGCAGGGTTGACTTTCTCTTCTGCAAAAGTACTTTTATTACTGCACGGTATACCGCGTGCTTTTGGCGGTATACCGCGGATGCATTGTTTCCGTTGGAAGAGTTGCTATATAATGCATGCGATGGTGGAGAAGAAAAACAGACAATACAGATACAAACCAACAGCCATCTCCTCATCTGATCTCTCCCAACTAATATTCCATACTACATATTATCACTACATATTTATTTTATAAAACGTTTTTATAAAATATCCAAGTGATAAATATTATACAAGAGTGATTACCATTGTGAGTTATACTCCTCTTGTAAGTGTTTGAATAACGGGTGTGTGATCCTGTATATCTCAATAAGCTGGAGCTTGAGAGCCTATTGCTTTCCTTTGTATTTGGTTTGTATTCTACCGTAAAGAATACGTTTATTGGATCGTGTCGGGAAGTGTCTCGGCTAGTGATTTACCAAGTTGTGGTAAATCACTAAATCTCCGTGTCAAGTATCTCTATCCCTTATCTCTTTATATTTCCGCTGTGCATTTAATTATATCTGTTTATATAATTATTGTATATTCATTGCATTTATACTCTGCTTTATTTACTATATTTATACTATCCTGTATTTATACGTATCTGTTGTGTTTTCATATACTCTGTTGTATTTACATTATTAAGATATTTTTATAAAAGAATTTTTGAAAGTAAAAGTTTTAAATACAACCTTACCCCCCCCTAGGTTGTCTAACAGAATGAATATGATGCTCAACAAAATTGGAAATTCAAACGGGAGTATTACCATCGAAAACTTGTTTCGTTTTTGAGACATGGTAATAACAAAGTCAAAAAGAAACTGAACCGGTGTGTATGAATACTTGAAAGTATATAGACAAGATAACACGCAAGTATTAATCTTTAGAAACACACGGTCAGAAATAATGATGTAATAATCTGAGATATACATGAAAACATTTAAAAAACACACTTCTAAAATTATTAAATCTGTTTGAATTAGAGAAGTGGTTTGAACATTTAAGAACATGTTTGTCATGCTTGAAAGTCGTTCTTCTTTCAAACAATCTCAGATTAAGTTCAGAAGATACTTACAGTCATCAGTATTATCTCCCCCTCAAACTATGATCGACTGATTTAAGAACCGGATAAGCTCCCCCTCAAAATCTGCAAAGATCTTAATTTGACAAAATCAGCACATGTACCAGTCAAAGGCTGTTTTTTTAATTATTATTATTATATATATATATATATTTTTTATTTAAAGATTACGTACGAGTCCTGATCTGATATGATCAGATGTCAATTATTCTTTGAAGTACGGGTTCTAAACTGAGGTGTTTAGAAGCCATAAACTCATTGAAGTCCGGGTTCTGAACTGATTTATTCAAAAACCATAAACCTCATTGAAGTGCGGGTTCTGAACTGAATTATTCAGAAACCATTAACTTTTATGTATGCCCCCCCTACAAAGAAGCATAAAAAGATATGTCAATAAGCACAAATATAAACCAAACAGTTTAAGAATTTCTCCCCCTGAAATTATGCATATGGTTTCAGCACAGGTACTCTTCTTCAAATTGCACACTTCTCTTCTGTTTTCCAGTCATGTGTTTGGTAGTAATTAGGCATTCAACACCGCACATGATAAACCAGTAAAACAGATTAAGTAGATTTTGGTACCCATTGCCAATTGGGTCCTGGCTTGTTATGTGCAGATTTCTTAGAAGGAATACTGTAAGTACCGTACCAATACTGAACATCTTCTTTCTTAACAAAATCATTAGTTCCACAATAAGAACAACATATGTGCTTTTGTGCTAACCTAATCAAATGATTTGCAGAATATATAAGATTAGGTTTAACAAAAGACTTACCTTTCGGAGCATTGTTCTTCTTGTTCACCGTAGGTGGAGGAACAGATGGCTTTGGGACATCTCTTTCAGGAGTAGATCCTTTTTCCTTCTAAACCATCTTAACAGGCTTAAAGATAGGAGTATTTGAACTTGTAGCAACAAGATAATCAAATTTCTTCTGTAGATTAGATTTGATCTTCTGCTCTTTCATAGCTTCCGTTGCTAAAGCAGATAATCTCCTTGTTAGCTTTGAGATTTCAGCCTGAAACATCTTTCTTTCATCTGAATATACATCTTTCACACTTTTCGCTTGAAAATCTTTAATTTTCTTCTTTTCAGATTATTTTATTTCGATGTATAATTCTTTCTCCAAATTAGATATTTGCATTGAAAGCTCAAAACTTTTTGATTCAAAAACTTTTCTTTCAGTGTCAAACTCAGACATCTTTTTCTCAAGCTTTTCATTTTCTAAAAATAAAACTTTTTCAAAATCGGAGTTTTGATTTGAAAGTTTTATGCATCTAAGCTCAATAGCTTTCTTTTCATCAAAACACTTCTCGGAAAACTCAGAAAATTTCTTTCCAAAGCTTGCCCTTTCTTTTTCAAAAAAAGATCTTTCTTTTTGAATATCTTCGTTTTCCTTTCTCATTACTTGTTCAAAATCAAATATTTTCTTTGTGAGCTCGATATTCTTTTCCTCTAAAGAAAGCATCAAATTTGCTTTAGATTCACAATCACACTTCTTCACACCAACTTGTGTTTTCAGATACTCAAATGTGTTTATATAACCTTCAATAAGTTTATTTTGTTCTGCAATTTTAGCCATATATTTAGAATTATCGTTCTGAATTAGGCTAGCTCTTATACTTTCTTTTTCAAGTTCTTTTTCTAAATGGTTTATCTTCTGAGAATCACTCCACCAACTTGAATATTTTGACATTGTTACCTGAAATTTTAAAAACGTCGGATCGTTAACAGATACTTCGTGAGAAGTAGAATTTGTGCGCTTGTACGATCAGAGAAAAACAAGATTAAAGTCAGAAAAATATTCTCAAAAATAAATTTTGAAAAACAAATTGTAAATTTGTCTCCAAAAATTAATTCCGAAAAATTAATGCGGAAAACTAGACTTTAAATCGACAAACCTGCAAAACACGAGAAAGATATATCAGTTACGGATAATTGCAGGCAAAAACTGATAAGAACGATAAAAAATGAAAAATAATGAAAAATAAGGACTAAAACTGACAACTTACGAAACTAAAACGAAAAACAATGACTAAAAGTGACAAAAAAACTGAAAGTTAAAACTAGAGGGACTAAAAATGTAAAACTCTAAAAGTTAAAAACTAGAGGACTAAAACTGACTTAACCTAAAACCTAAACTACAGGGACTAAAACTGCTAAACCCTGAAACTAGAAGTCCAGGGACCAAAAGTGTCAAACTCCTAAACTAATTAAATGGACTTAACGGACTCTTAACGGAAGGACCAAATTTGTAAGAGATCTAACGGGAAAACTAACGGAACTGTTAGTAAAAGGACTCTAACAAACCTAACGACCAGTTAACAGAAAAAGGACTCAAATTGATATAAAACTAACGGCCCTAAATGAACTCTGACGGGACTTGACGGAAAAAGGACCAAAAAAGTAACAGACTTAACGGAATCCGTTAAGCACTGTTCATCATCACCTCAACGTCGATTTTTCAGACCTGAGCTTCGATTTTGTTCTGTTTTACACGTTCAAATCAATTCCTTTTGGTTTCTTTACGTTCTTAAGTCACGACAAAAGACGATTGCGATGTTTAAAACGAGATTAAGCAACGTTTCCGACGACCCACAAAGTTTTCGGCGAAGTATTTCCAGAATTCGACGAGATTCCGGCAAAGTCGTTTTTCCGACGAGTTTGAGTTGCGACTTCCCGGTGACGTTTGGGTTGCGACTTCCCGGTGAAGTTTGGGTTGCGACTTCCCGGTGACGTTGCGACTTCCCGGTGACGTTTGGGTTACGACCTGTTGCGATATCGCAACAGTTGCGACAACAGGTTTGTTGCGACACAACTTTCACTTGAGTTGCGACCCCGATGAAGATTCCGGCGAAATAAGCAGTTTCCGGCGAGATTAAGCAGTTTCCGGCGAAGGTTACCCAGATTCCGGCGAACTCGAAAAACTTATATATCTTACTGGTTTCTCACCCTTTTTCGATTAAAAAATTGTTGGATGATCGAAAATAAAAAACGAAACGATCTGTGATGAATTAATCTATCAAATCTCAAACAAAACGCAGATCGATCAATATTTCTTGAAGCCTTCGATGAACTCTCGATGCATAAGATTTCTAAAACAACAACTTGTTGATGAGAAAAAAAAAACGATTCTGATAGCTGTAATCTTGCCAGAAACACAATTAAAATCAACCTGTAGAATCATATCAAAACAAAAAACGATCCAAACTTAGATCTATCTTCCATTTTCATATATTCCTTCGATGAACACCAAAAGTAGCTACAGTTCACTTTTAGACATTTCAATAAATTGCAATTGTTGATGAAAAGTGATTTTATAAATTGCAAAATGTTGAACAACTAAGATCGATATATGAACTTGAATCAAATCAAAACTCAAACACTTTCCAGATTAATGAATATTTTCAATAAAATCTCAAAAACCCAAAAACTTTTCAATTTCTAAAAAATTGATAAAAATTTAGGAATGATGCACAAATTCAACTCTGTTAGGCTCTGATACCAATTGAGAATGAATAAAGTAACAATGATTTAGCAATTAGAACATGAATTGATTGAGAAAATGTAGAAGATATGAATTTTGCACACACTTTCTCTCTTGGAGGCTACACACACACACTATGGTGGCTAGATACACAAATGACCTCACACCCACAAAACCCTAACAATTGGGTTTAAAAACCCTTTGACCAAACCTAATTGAATGTTGACTTTGACCTTTGACTAATACAATTATCTCTAAATCTTGGATACATTGTGTACTAACACTATCTCTTCAAGAGTGTTGGACAAGTAATATTGCCTCCTCGGGTTCATCCTTCATTTTGATGCAAACAACTTTTAACGTTCAGAGCGATTAAGTTAGCTAGCACTACTTTGTTAACTCGACTATCGCTAGTTGTTGCTAGCTAACTAGAGTATGTCAAGGAAACATGAGTAATGCTCCTATGACAACTTTAGCAATCTCATGCATGTTTGCAAATATTTGTTGGGCCGTGGGTCAACTCTCCTAGGGATATTCATATCGGTTCATATCTAACATAACCGATCCAATTTAATATATCATCAATAGACTGTTGAATTTTGACAACCGATCCAATCGAAATAACTCCATACCACCGATCTAATTCAATCTAATAGATGATTGGATTTTTTTTGGAACGGCAAAATTTATAAAGCGACGAACTAGCGAGAAGCTACGGTCTACCACTCTATAGGGACTCAACACTTTGGGGCAATTTATACTCGTCTAGCCCCTTCTCGACACTCTGGGACAATATATGACCATGTAGCCTAGCAACCTCCGTTGGAAGGGCATGCATGTTAGAGTTCAATTGGCTAGATTTGAACATTTTCTCCTTAATATATATGTTAGAACCCCATTCTTTTCTCAAGAGTTATTTTGAAGAGTAATATAGACTTCCACATATTAAATATTCCGGTGGGTAATTCTTCCACTTAGTCATAGTGGAGGTGAAGTTATCATCTGATTATTGACTAGGGGTACATTATAATCGTAAAAAAAATACAACTAAATAAGATGATGTTAGTGCCTAATATTCTAGTTGTACTAAGTAGAGGGCCCTATATGTAATAGGGTCATAGTTTACCCTAGGTATATAATGTTTGCACTTTCTATCTTCCTAATTAGGTCATCCATCATATTACACCAAGTACACACACACACCATTTGCTCTCTAGATTGCATATTGTACTTGGTGATTATCCTTCATTGAATATAGAGATGGCTAATTTGATGTTATTCATGGATTGATTACTTGTTCTGGGATCACATATGATACTATATTCGACAAATGTAAATATTCAATTAGTTTCAAAGTATTTGAATTTACTTTTTGACAAATATACATCATGACGATGTCACCAACATTTGTCATGTCATGAACAAGTACCATTTGCTTTTCAAGTGTATTTATTATCCACAGATAATTAAATTTAACCTTTTAATTAGTTTAACCAAAAGTATGATTAAATTTGTGATATGGTGATCATGTTGGACCACTACTACTCTTAAATATGTTTCACTAATCCCGTAAAGATTTGATTACCACTGATAGAGACCCCCATTTAGGAGAGTTATTTTTGCTTCACATCATGCTCACCTCAACTACTTCATCATTATTTTCTTCCATGTCAATCTAGTAACAAACAAAATTACAAAATGCATTAGCCAAATTGTTGCAATAGTTATAACATTTATAGAATATATATGAACCATTTTGAACATTTTAGAACTAGACCTATGATTGTAGTTTTATGCTCGGATAAACTAGGCCGAATAAAAGTCCACAAATTTGGAAGTTACATTTTTTTTTGAGGAAAGTCAACACCAAACCAAAATCCAAGCCAACCAAACGGATTAGAATATCCCACCCAGGTCTGGGTGTACATATACTTATACCTGATATTTAGCACAAAAAAATAGTAGAAATACTGTTAAATTTCTGTAAAGAGCCTCCGTATTGTGAAAATTAAGTATCGGAAGTAAAGAGAGTTTCCCCAAAGGAATAAAGAAATTTGCAAAAGGAGAAGGTAAGAAAAAGAAGAACGCGAGAAAAGAAAATTAAGATAGAAGTAGAAAATAACATGTTTACAGAAGTAGGTACAATAAAACGAAGCCATGGTAAGAAAAAGCCACATCCTTAAAGAAATTCTTCTTAGGTGCGTCTTCTTTGATTATAAAATCAGTGTGATTTGGAAGCTTTGCGTTAAAGTCAAATTGTACAGTAGTTTCTTGTGCTTGTTTATTCTTTCCGTCACAAACAATCTCGATATCACAATCAGAATGACTATCCAATGAAGTATGAAAGATACCATAAGACTTCGGATAGAGAAATTTATTTTGTTCTTTCTCAAAAACTTTTTCCTCTTCTGTATAAAAATGCATCGCAGGAGAAGCATTGACATATTGACTTTCCAAATCCCAAGATTCAGAATCATCTTGGTCATCAACCGTCATTCCTCTTAAGATAGTATTTCCCATGAAAGCTTTGCATGAGGAAACATCTGAATTTGAAGATTGCTTTTCTTTTGAAACTTTTTCTTCAGATATTTCCTCAATTTTTGTTTTCATTTCCTTTAAACTTTCTGAAAACACTGTGATCATAACTTCCTTTTCAATCTCAAAAGCAAGTTTTTCGTCATTTCTGACTTCCTGAATAGTACTTTTAATCTTGCTTTCGAGGTCCATGAGTTTCTGTTCAAGAACCATTGGTGGAAAATACCTTTTACCTTCAAAAACTGGTTTTTAATTAGTTTCTTTTTTAGTATTTTCCATCACCTCTGGTTGTTCAACAACATAACTCTCAAAATAGTCATTTGGCAAGGGTTTCTCGTTTTCTAATGCCTTTGCATTATCAGGACCATACCAAAAAGGAAGCTGCATTTTAACAGTGGTTTTTCTTTTTACTTCTTCCTCAGCCTCATAGTCATCATCATCCATTTTAAGCCATTTGATTTGATAGCTAGCACTACTACAGAATCAGAAATAGACCCCGGTTATTAAACTATATAGTACCCGGTTATGGAACCGGGTCATATTAAACGATAGCATTGTCTTGTGTAATGGTACCCGGTTTTCCAACCGGGTACGATTGATGTAATGGACTCTGGTTCTTTAACTTCACCGGGTAGCATTAGAGTATTCATAGGGAAGGATTAGGCAACTAATCAACTAATGGGACCCGGTTTTTTTATAAGAAACCGGGTAACATTAGAGGGGTTTCTTTTTAATATTTGTAAATATGCATATACAAACCCAAACAAATATAATGTACACATTATCTACAATCTTGTAGACTTCAAACATCAACCCCAAGTAAAAGAGAGTAATCTCAACAATATAAACAAAACATAAAACTATTATTGGATCAACAAAGTTTCCTAATCAACATCAAAAACAAGAATTGTGCATTTACCAAACTCAATATCAAGCAAGTTAAAGATGTATCCATCCCAAAATAGATATATTTACTGCTATTACAAGGGAACTTATGTAAGCATTGAACCACAAGGGTACTGACATTCCGGGAGTAGGTTGTGTGTTCTGCCAAACAACCGTTCCTTTTGCAACAAAGCTATAAATCAATCCTTTCTGATTCATCTCCAGATTTCTTCCCACGAAAAATAAGCCCTCGAAATACTTCAGATCAACTTCATGCCATAAACAAAACAAAAAAAAACACAAAAATTAACGGTATATACTCTAATTAATTAGGAGAAACTGAAACCATCGTCAAACAAATGAAAAGGAAGACAACGTTGATAATCAGTTAAGTTTAACTATAATAAGTGAAAAACTATCTCCAATTAAAGTAATTAGAGAAGTTATTTCAAAAAACACCTAAAAATAGCTCAATGTTGACATAATGTTATGACAAAGGTATATTCTAGAAAGTTTACCTCAAACATACCACATTGAAGTGTTGACAAATCAAACAATAAAGCTTGTCTAAAAGAAACTAAGCAATAAAAAAGCTTGTAGGCGATATCAAGAAACTAACCGTTATCAATTCCTCATATTCTTCAGATAAGTATTTGAGAACTGTTTAGCCCATGTCACGACCATATTGTCCAACATCCTTTCTGTAAGGGGAGTCGTGTCATTTCACGGTAGCTACAATCAAATTAAAGGCAAATTTGTTATTTGACTACAAGGTTGAGTGCAATAGATATAAAGAAAGAACTTTAACAAATACGTACTCTCTTGGGGAATTTTGATTGATGATACATCACAAAGTTGAACATGAAATGCATAACATAGTACCCGCACTCCCAACTAGACCTTTGTTGATTGCACTAAAAAACTATGTATTAGACAAAACCAATAACGAAATAATTTGTTTTTAAATATATTAAGAGGGATTACGTTTGAGAGTTCCCATCTAAATGGTCTTGATTTATCTGTATCACACACCCCTCATTCTTCATGATACCTTGCAACATCCCTACACGAAACATATGCAAGTCATTTCAGAAATTATATAAAGAGAGAAAATTTTAACCAACTTTAGAATTGCTTACGATTCCACATGTTCTTTGATAATGTAGAAATCCACGGTCTTCTCTTCATACATTAGCGAATCCAATATATATGCAGTGCGACGGCGAGGAAAAATAAGAAGCAGACTCCAATGGTGACTGGTGATGTTTAGAGTTTGTAAGTATAAACAGATACACGATAAACATTATAACAATAAAAATAGTAGCATATCGTACCTCTGTAGGTAAGGTGCGAGAAAAAACCATAGTTCTCTATTGTGAGACAACGCGCTAGAGATGTTACTTACGACACCCTTTGGGTTTAATAGACATTCGTCGGCATGAATATGGGCTGGACATATGAAACCACACCGATTTTTCTTCTTCGTTTGCATAATCCCATGTAAAAACCTAAAAAAACACACAACAACATGATAAAGTAGAATATTGGGAACATAAGGTTAAATATGTAGTATTCCCCGACTTACATTTGGAACCAAGCAATAATGGTATGATCGAGCCATGCATTCTTCACTAAACAATGTATGTCATCATGGAAAATCATAAACTCAACCGATTGAGCTCCAAACACCCCAGACTTGGCATCTACTTTAATCCCTTCTTTCGAATCCGAGCGTGACTCCCAACGTTTATATAGTGATTGTAGTTCTTTCGGCCTCTTACTCAAAATTTGCACTGAGATCACACTTTTCACAGCCCCAGTTTGCTTTTTAGAAGTAGTCTTTTTGTTCGTTCCATTCAAGGATTGTGAACTCTTAGTCGACACATGTAGTTGTGTGGAAGATTCCATATTATGAATTGGCACACTCTTAGCAAACCCATTTGATTGTCCAGAATTCCCTTCATTGTGTATCATATGTTGACTTTTGGAGACCCATTTACACTTGAACAGTGGTATACTGAAAGAACTATATTCAAACTCCCAAATCTCTTGAATTACACCATAATACGAGTTTTTGGCGATCCTCGACCTAGCATCATTATTCGCCCTGTCGTATTCTGTCGTTGTAGCTACTAGAGTGACTCCGCTATTTTGCATTGTACTTTTTTCATCCTGTCATTCGGTGTAAAATGTATATCCATTAACGTCATAGCCTTGGTATGAAGACACAACATATCGCGGACCGAGCCCCAACCATTCCACGACCTGATCAACTTTTTCTCCCTCAAAACTTGTTGTCACTATTTCTTTTAACCATTGGGCAAATGTTTTGTTGTGCTCAGTTTCTAACCATTTTTCGCTCCTCGATCTATTCTTTTCTCGTAACATTGTCATGTGCTCATGTATGTAGGGTGCAATAGCTGTCATGTTTTGTAGAATGAAAAAATGTGTTTGTTGTAATTGGTTTCGATCTGGAACAATCCTTTTAAATCCAATTGTCCCAACCCCTGCAAGTCTACCCTCATGTCGAGATAGCGGAATGCCAACATTCTTTACACTCGCCAAATAATCTGTACAAAAATCAATCACCTCCTCAGAGGCATATCCTTCAACGATGCTGCCCTCTGGTCGATTTTGATTCCTTACATATCCTTTTAAGAAACCCATATATCTCTCGAATAGATACATATACCGTAGAAAAACATGACCACATGCCTTTATTTCTCCGACAATATGAGATATCAGGTGAACCATGATATCGAAAAATGAAGGCGGAAAGTACATCTCGAGCTGACATAGAGTGA
The DNA here is from genome assembly GCA_033807775.1 of Saussurea involucrata. NCBI lineage: Eukaryota > Viridiplantae > Streptophyta > Magnoliopsida > Asterales > Asteraceae > Saussurea > Saussurea involucrata. The sequence continues at coordinate 2,998,343 of CM066325.1, forward strand.
GGATAATGTCCCTTTGCCATGAATCCAACACCTCAGGATCAATCACTTTTGAATGAATCAAGTTAAAAAACAAACAAAGTTTTGTGATTGTGTGTCGGATGCGTTCCGGTAAAATCCCACGAATTGCAATGGGAATCATATGTGTCATTAAAACGTGACAATCGTGGGATTTCATACCAAGCAATTTCAAGTCTTTCATTGACACCAACTTCTTAATATTAGCTGAATATCCGGATGGAACCTTAATACCATGCAAACATTGACAAAAGCTAGTTTTCTCGACCCTCGACAACGTATAGCATGCTGGTGGTAGATACATGCGACTTCCACTCTCAACAGGAGCAAGTTGTGATCGAATCCCCATTTCTACCATGTCTTTTCGAACTTTTACCCCATCTTTCGTCTTCCCTGGAATGTTCAACAACAAACCTAACAAGCTGTCACATACATTTTTCTCAATATGCATAACATCAAGACAGTGTCGAACTTGCAAGTGCTCCCAATATGGCAAATCCCAAAAAATAGACCTTTTTTCCAAATATTCTTATGAGGAGTTATACCACCTTTTCCGACCACAATGTTTAGATCTTCAACTCGAGAGTATGTAGTTGGTCCATCTAATGGCGGCCTTATCACTCCATGCTCAGTTTTCCCATCAAACTCGTTCTTCAACTTGCGATATGGGTGACTCTTTGGAAGCGATCTTCGATGACCCATGAACACGTTTTTCATACAGTTTCTCAACCTCAAGGAATGTGTGTCATCCTCACAAACAGGACAAGCTTTTGCTCCTTTTGTGCTATATCCTGACAAATTTCCGTATGCGGGGAAATCATTTATGGTGCAAAATATCATGGCCCGTAATCGGAAATCCTCTTTACCATACGCATCATAGACTTGGACGCCCGGATTCCACAATTCTTTCAAGTCATCAATTAAAGGAGCCAAATACACATCAATGTCGTTCCCTGGTTGTTTCGGACCTTGAATTAACAATGACATCATGATGTATTTTCGTTTCATACACAACCAAGGTGGAAGATTGTAGATACATAGAAGAACTGGCCATGTACTGTGACGACTACTCATATTCCCAAATGGATTAATTCCGTCTGAACTTAGCCCAAAACGAATATTTCTGATCTCCTCACCTAATTCTTCAAAATCAGAATCGATATTCCTCCATTGAGGAGAATCTGCCACGTGTCTTATTTTCCCGTCTCTTTTACGCTCCTCGGCATGCCAACGCAACAGTTTTGCATCTTTGGCGTTTGCAAATAACCGTTTCAACCTTGGCACAATGGGCAAATACCACAATAGTTTAGCAGGGGGCCATTCTTTATTTCATCATTGTTTTCTGTCGAGCGTTTTTTCCGCTTATACCGCGATGTACCACATCTAATACATTCATGAAGGTTTGCATACTCGTTTCTGTACAATATACAATCATTTGGATATGCATGTATTCTTTCAATTTCCAATCCCATTGGGCACATAAGTTTTTTAGCGTGGTATAACGAAACAGGCAACTCATTATCTTCAGGAAGCATTTCATGCAAAATCTCTAATAGACTAGTGAAACTAGTATCACTCCAACCATTGTTTGCTTTTAGGTTAAATAGTTTCAGCACATCAGAAAGTTTGGTAAATTTTGTACAACCAAGATACAACGGTTTTTCAGAGTCAACAAACAATTGTTGAAATTTTTCATAATGTTTATCCGCAACAGTATCCTCCACATCATGCAACATATCATCAAAATTATCACGACTACTATTATCTGAATCATTGTTGTCATCGTCATTACAATCAGGAGCAATCGTGTTATCACCATCAAATACTTCACCATGTCTTCACCAAATGGTATACCCTTCCATAAACCCACGACATATCAATGTCCTTGAATTACATGATAATCATTAAACTTATAAAAATTACGACAATCTTTACAAGGACACCAAATGTTACCTTCTCCATTGTTCATTCGATTAGCCTCAACAACTTTTAAAAACTCGTCCAAATTGGCCAAATATTCAACGGTAGCACGTGGTATTTTGTACATCCAAGTATTTCGATCCATCTGTAATGTAAAAATATAATATTAATAAAATGCATGCAATGTATGAATAGAACAAGTGACACGTGGTCAATCTTAACCCACTTTTTGAATACTTTGTCTCATATGTGAACGAGTATTAACGGACTCAGTATTTTAAAAAAAATCGGCAGCATTTCCCTTTGACTCCCCAAATATGCGTTATGGAACACATACTCGTGGGAGTAATGAGAAATGTCTACCGAATTTTTTTAAAATACTTAACCCACTAATACGCATCCACATCCTAAATGAGACAAAATATTCAAAAAACAGTCCTAAAACGGGGACTATCCGAAATTAATCTCTATTAGATTAATCTCGGACGTGTATAAATCTAACGGCACATGCATTATATTAAACTAAAGGAATATTATTATGGTGTAGAAAATTATATATGTTTGTACAATAGTAAAAATAAATTATGAAATGACAAGAAAATACCTCCATCGAGTTTACTAATCAAATGATCGAAATGATCCTTGTAATTCGATTGCTCAAATGGTCCTATATATAACATTCACAAAAAAGCAAAATCAACAAATTAGATCATATATATCTATCTATCTATATATATATATGTATATTTGATCAATCATGGTATATTATAGGAATTAAAATTAATTACCTTTTGATATGGAAGTAACTTAGACGAGAGAACTAATTAAATGTTAATCGAATAACGTTTGCCGATTAAGTATATTAATTCATGGTGAATGGTGAATGGTGATGGAAGCTTGTATATCGTATATAGCGGCTTGTATAGCCGATCAATTAATTGAGAGACCTAAATGTGATTGAAATTGTAGTGGACAATTTCAAATGTCATTCAAATTATATAGTGGGCCTAGCTAGCTTTTTAATGGAAAATTAATTGTGGGCTTAAACCCTAATTAATTTGTTTATTATATTTATATTAAAATCCATATATTAAATAAAATATTTTTAATGTTATCAAACAATTGGATAGGATCTTTATCGGAATGATTCATAAATAAAACCCTGTTAATGGTGCCCGGTTTCCTTAAAGAACCGGGTACTATGTTCATTTTTAATAAATGCCCCCGAATAAAACCATTCGCCTTTCAGGAACCGGGTAGCATTCATGAAAAAGGCTAATAGAACCCGGTTATTTGAATTCATGGGGTCTATTTGGAGGGTACTATTAGCCTTTTTGTACTAGTGTAGGATGTGATGAAAAAATAAACCAATCAAATTCATAAAGAGGGGGGGATTTTATTAAGACATTCCTCAGGTAATGTGGATTGTCATACCCTATGCCCCACTTAGAATTGAAATATCGAAATTTACTGGGCTTATTCATGTGGATTGTTTGCTCAATTTGGCCTGCTTTGTAAAAAATTTCTTCCAACCTTTTGACATTATCGCTCAGCTCAGTGTTCCTATTCTTATAAGCATGAAGGTTTTTAAACTCATTCTTTTTTGCTTTCGAACTCTCTAACAGTTCTGATAATTCAGTTATTCGACTTTGAAAATACGCTAGACCTACATCAAATTCAGTCTTTTTCTTTTCAAGTTTTTCAATCCGATTCTCTTGTTCTATCAGTCTTTCTCTTTGAGTGGAAATTAATTCATCTGCTTTTCTCAATTTATTTGTTAGATCATCTAATTGATTTTGTTGATATGCTTGTTGAGTAAAGAATTGATTATAAAGATCGGAATGTACCTCATTTGTCTCTAAAGTAGATTCTGACCCTTCTTCTGTAACAACCCAAATTCTAGTGAGTTTTAGAGTTAGTGGTCAAAGTGGAATAAATGAAAGTTAACTTGAGGGACTTGATAGCAATTTTGTGAAATGTATTTAAGGACACCAATCCCTAGGGCAGCCTCCAATTGCTGAAATCAGTAGTGTGATTGTGTGTGTGTGTGCTCTTGGTGGTGGCGGCTAAGGAAGAAGGAAGAAGAGAAAGAAAGGTTTGAAGAGAAATCAAGAGAAAGGAAGAATCAAGCTAAAATCTGCAAAGGTATTGCATCCTAAGTCGTTCATCTGATTAGGATAATGCTTCTCCTTCTTATTGTTATGAATCCTTAGGACTGATGTTGATGATTTCTTGAGTTTCACCATTTTCCTTGAAAATGAAGTTTTATGGGTTTTGTCTTAATGAATCGATTTTAAGAGATTAAAGTAGGATTAATTGGGTGTTTGGGGTTGGTGGATGAACCCTTATGGTTATCTAATCAACTAATGGCTAAAATCGGGTTAGAAATCACTTTTAAGAAATTTATTTTCGGACAGCAGCCGTACCCGGACACATTCAGTTCATGATGATATGGTGGTTTTCGGATACGGATGCTAGTTTTCGGGTAAAGCTCTATGGTAGTTTCCGGGTGGGTGTTTTTCCGGGTAGATCGAGTTACCGGGTGTGGTATCCGGACAAGTATGGTATCCGGACAAGTATGGTATCCGGACAAGTTGGTATCCGGACAAGTGTGTGTTGGACAGTAGGTCGAGCCGTTTAATCTGATCCGAATCTAATGCCCCTAGGTGTTCGACTGGTTTAGCTGGGAGGAATTTAAGAAGTGCGTTCTACGATAATCAAAGGTAAGTTCTCTCACTCTTTTTATGACGTACCATTTTTACTGAATATGGTTCCTTTATCGAGCATGAATTGATTTACAAAAATTATGCATGCTTTCCTGATTTACATGTTTACCCACAAACGAAAGATGTTTTATGTTTTCATGCATATGGTTTCAATGTATGTGTATGCTATGTGGAGTTGGTTGCACGGTGGGGACGGGGTACATTGGGATCTTTGATCCCTTGGGCATATGGAGGTTAGCTTGTAGGTTGGAATTCGTTTTCTCCTACATGATGGAACGGGGAGTCCATTTGGATTCCGGCGTAGACGAGAGGGTGTCCGTCAGGCCCCGATCGGAGTAGCTTATGCAACTCCCTGAACCCCGTGTTTAACCTTGGATGATGTTATGAGAAAGATGTTAAAGTATTTTCTTTATGAAATGATATTTATACTGTGATAAACGTTTATGGAGGGAATTCACTAGACCTTTTGGTCTAACCCTCGCTTTTCAAAAACTAAACCATTTTCAGGTAAGCGCGCTATGGGTTCTTCTAGTAAGAACTAGGAGTGACTCAAGGAGGATTTGGAGACTAGAGCGACTCCAGAGTTTTGGATTCTAATGACTATAGATGTAGCTCTCGGCTGTGGATTTTAGACTTCCGCTGTCAAATTTTGTTTAGTATAGAAGAATTAATATTTATGGACAAGTTTAATTATGTAATCTGAATGCTTATTTCTGGTTGAATGCATGTTATGTTTTTGGGACGTTACAAATGGTATCAGAGCCTTAGTTTAAGGGATTTAGGTGACCATTAGGGCCTAAACTTAAACTGTAAGATGAGGAACACAGCCAAGACATAGGATTGCCTCTAGAAACGATCACTATAAATGCGTTAGGAGATAAGGTGCCAAGGACAAACGTGTAAGGTAAGTTTGGGATTACACCTGGCCAGTGTAATTACGAACTTACAGGTACCCGTGCGTGCTTAAACTTACCTTATATAGCAATGCCGTTGTGTCATATCTATCAAAGGTTAATTGTTGTTTTCTTTCAGCATTAGTGAAATGACTGGGAGAACTTTGAGGAGTAGGTCGGCACCTGCTGTGCCAAGGAATCAAGATGATGTGGTACTAGAGAATGGACCCGTGGAACCAACAAGGGCAACTGTTACCCGTGGAAGGGGAAGAGGTAGGGGTCGTGGAAGGGGTCGGGGAAGAACACCCCGTCGGGCCGCCACCCAAGTGGCCGGGGATGGAGGAAACCCGAACCTGAGAACGACTCGTGCAACTAGAAGAACGAGGAGTGTGGAAGCCCCTGTTCATCAAGAAGACTCTCTGCAGGAGAGTTCAGCTTCTGCAAGGAGGGTAACTCAGCCAAGGGGACGGGGTCGAGGCCGCAGATCTACGTTCGTCACTCGAGAGAACCTAGCTGCTGAATTGGGTAAGATTCAAGAGACCTTGCAGGCTCTCCTCACTAAGCTGAACGAGTCAACTTCGGAAAGCAAAGAAGCAAGTGAGAACCGAGAAAGCGTGGAGCTGTCTAGTCCACTAGTGACCGGTACTGGAAGTCACTTGAATTCAAACCCTCAAGTGATGAATGAGTTAGCAGCTAAGGGATGCAATTTCAAGGCCTTTGCCTCATGCAAGCCCCCTACTTTTAAGGGCGAGTATGACCCTATCTTGGCAATGAAATGGGTGAAGGAAATGGAACTAGTCTTCGATACTTGCAAGTGTGCTGATGGGGACAGAGTAATGTTTGCCTTGTCCATGTTGAAATTTGATGCAGTTTACTGGTGGGAAGCTGAGACTGGGGGAGAGGGTTCGGCAATGGCTAAGGGAATGTTGTGGGAAGCGTTTGTAGACAGGTTCAAAGCTCAGTTCTGCCCGCTCGCGGCAGTAAAAAGATTGGAAGAAGAGTTCTTGGGGTTGGATCAGGGAGGTATGACAGTGAGAGAGTATACTACAAAGTTTATTGAGAAGTCTCGCTTTGCAGATTTGTATGTGCCAACGGAGGAACGCCGAGTGGAGCATTTCATTCATGGACTGAAGGGCAGTATCCGAGAGCTAGTTCTAGCAAGGAACCCCACTACCTTTCAGGCGGCCATTAATGCGGCCGAATGATTGAAAAGGAGAAGGTTCATCAGATGACTGAGAAGGGTGGGGAAAAGCGCAAATGGGATGGACCGGGTAAGGACTTCAGAAAAGGGAAAGTGTTTCGATCACACAACCGTGTTAGTAAGGACACCGTTGGAAAACCATGTGCGAAATGTAACAGGGTGCATCGGGGAGAGTGCATGGCAGGTTCAAACTCATGCTACCGGTGTGGCTTGCCCGGTCACATGTCAAAGGATTGTCGCAGTGGGGGAAAATCTTGCTACGAATGTGGGGCTACTGGCCACATGCGTAGTGATTTCCCACACTTGAAGAAAGGGGGATCAGTTCCATTTGGTGAACGTCTGGGTGGAAAAGAAAATGACAAGAGAGCAGAACCAGCGCGTCCGAAAGGACGTGCATTCCGCATGACTGCGGAAGAGGCGGAGGAAGTTTCAGATGTAGTGGCAGGTACGTTTCTAGTGAACTCTCTATGTGCCAAGGTATTATTCGATTCAGGAGCAAATCGCTCCTTGTATCGCATGCTTTTATGAAATGTTTGGGGGTGAGGCCTAGACGTTTGGAGAGAGCACTAGAGGTGGAAACTGCAAATGATAGTTGGGTATATGTTAAGGAAGTAGTAGAAGACTGTGTCATAGATATAGAAGGGAGGTTGGTGCCTACGAAGTTATATCCCATGGCAATGGGAGAGTTTGACGTAGTGTTCGGTATGGATTGGTTAGCCGCGAACGATGCGAATATCGTTTGCAAAAAAAAGTTGATCAGGATCCGGTCACCTGATGGGGACACCGTGGTGATCTATGGAAACCACCGTGATAGAAAGACCAGCCTTATCTCCATGATTAGGGCTACTAAGTGTTTGAGAAAGGGGTGTCAAGGGTTCTTGGCGTACATGTTGGACGCCAAGAAAGAGAAGCGTGGGATGAGCGATGTGCGAGTGGTAAATGAGTACCCGGAGGTATTTCCGGATGACTTGACAAGTCTACCCCCAGATCGCCAGATCGAGTTCAGAATTGATCTGATGCCGGGATCTGCACCGATTGCCTGCGCACCGTATAGATTGGCGCCGTCCGAAATGAAGGAAATGATGACTCAACTGCAGGAGTTATTAAATAAGGGGTTCGTTAGACCGAGTACATCTCCGTGGGGAGCACCTGTGCTCTTCGTGAAGAAGAAGGACGGAACTATGCGAATGTGCATAGACTACCGAGAACTCAACAAGGTCACGATCAAGAATAAGTATCCGATTCCGAGAATCGACGACCTGTTTGATCAGTTACAAGGAGCCAGTTACTTCTCCAAGATTGATCTGAGGTCAGGATATCATCAACTCAAGGTGAGGGAGGAGGATGTGCCGAAGACTGCGTTTCGGACCAGGTATGGACACTATGAATTCCTGGTGATGCCGTTCGGGCTAACCAACGCCCCGGCAGCATTCATGGACTTAATGAATAGGGTATGCCAACCTTATTTGGATCAGTTCGTGATAGTGTTCATAGATGACATCCTGATATTTTCAAGATCGGAAGGGGAGCACGAAAGCCACCTTCGTACAATTCTTGAGCTATTGAAGCAAGAGAAGTTGTATGCGAAGTTTTCCAAGTACGAGTTTTGGCTGAGGGAAGTGCAGTTCCTCGGGCACGTGGTGTCTGAGACGGGGATCATGGTTGATCCGGCTAAGATTGAAGCCATTCGAGGCTGGGAGCAACCTAGGAATCCGTCAGAAGTTCGAAGTTTCCTCGGGCTGGCGGGGTACTACCGAAAGTTCATCAAAGACTTTTCGCGTATTGCCACGCCACTGACCTCTTTAACAAAGAAGAATGTCAAGTTCGTCTGGTTAGAGAAGCAAGAAGAAGCATTTCAGAAATTGAAGGATATGCTGAGTAGCGCTCCGGTTTTGTCGTTACCGGACGGTTCGGGCGATTTTGTGGTTTTCAGTGACGCATCGAAGCTCGGCTTGGGTTGCGTACTCATGCAACGAGGTAAGGTGATCGCTTATGCCTCCCGACAGTTAAAGGATCACGAGACTCGTTATCCTACGCATGATTTAGAATTGGCGGCAGTGGTTTTTGCCCTGAAGATTTGGCGACATTACCTGTATGGGACGAAGTGCCAGATCTTCACGGACCACAAGAGTTTATGTCATCTTTTTTATCAAAAAGAGTTGAATATGCGCCAAAGGAGATGGATCGAATTGTTGACCGACTACGACTGTAAGATCGAATACCATCCGGGGAAGGCAAACGTGGTGGCGGACGCTTTGAGCCGTAAGGAACGAGGTGAAACCCCCAGGATTGTGGCCATGAGGGCTGAGGTCACATTCAATCTGTTAGCTGAAATAAAGAAATGTCAGGTTGAAGCGCTCGAAACCGAAAATCTTAAGAAGGAGAGAATGGTAGGGCAAACGTCCATGTTAGTGGAAGATAGTCGAGGGGTGAAATGTCTGAATGGGAGAATCTGGGTTCCGAAACTCGGAGAGCTCACAAGTCGAAGTACACGATCCACCCCGGAACTAACAAGATGTACGGAGACCTACGACGAGACTACTGGTGGCCCGGATTGAAGAAAGACGTGGCCCATCTTGTAGAGACCTGTATGACGTGTTCGCGTGTAAAGATCGAACATCAAAGATCGTACGGGAAGCTCCAGTAGTTAGAGATACCGATGTGGAAGTGGGACCAGATCACGATGGACTTCGTGACCCATTTGCCTAGAACTCCAAAGGGTTATGACGCCATTTGGGTGGTCGTGGATCGCCTCACAAAGTCGGCGCACTTCCTACCTATACGAGAGTCTTACTCATTGGAACAGTTAGCAAGGTTGTACATCGATGAGATCGTAACCCGCCATGGAGTACCCTCGTCAATTGTATCGGACCACGATAGCAGATTTACCTCTACGTTTTGGAAGAGCTTCCAAAGAGAAATGGGTTCGCAGATCAAGATGAGTACCGCTTATCATCCTCAGACCGACGGTCAGAGTGAGCGAACGATCCAAACGTTAGAAGACATGCTAAGAGCGTGTGCTTTGGATTTTCAAGGCTCGTGGGAAAAGCACCTACCGCTAATCGAGTTTGCTTATAATAATAACTATCACTCGAGCATCAAGGCAGCGCCGTTTGAGGCACTTTACGGTAGAAAGTGTCGGACACCGTTGTGTTGGAACGAAGTCGGAGAGAGACAGTTAGCAGGGCCAGAAATTGTACAACTGACTTCGGATAAGATAGTCCAAGTGCGTGAAAGACTGAAGGTCGCCCGCGACCGACATAAAAGCTATGCAGATAAGAGGCGGAAAGACATTGAATTCCAAGTCGGAGATCATGTTCTGCTAAAGGTGTCTCCTTGGAAGGGAGTGGTACGATTTGGAAAACGTGGGAAGTTAAGCCCACGTTACATCGGACCGTTTGAGATTACTGAACGAATTGGAGAAGTGGCATATAGATTGGACCTACCAGAAGAATTGAGCAGTATTCATAATGCGTTTCACGTGTCTAATCTAAGGAAATGTCTAGCCGACACGACTAAAGCTGTGCCGCTGAATGACATTAAGGTGGACGAAAAATTGAATTTTGTAGAAGAACCCCAAGCAATCACGGATGTTAAGGTAAGGAAGTCTCGGAACAAGGAGACTAAGATGGTTAAGGTACAATGGCGACACCACAAGGGTCCGGAGGCGACCTGGGAGTTGGAGTCGGAGATGAAAGCTAGATACCCGCATCTTTTCCAATGAGGAATTCCGGGGACGGAATTCTTTTAAGGGGGAGTGTTGTAACAACCCAAATTCTAGTGAGTTTTAGAGTTAGTGGTCAAAGTGGAATAAATGAAAGTTAACTTGAGGGACTTGATAGCAATTTTGTGAAATGTATTTAAGGACACCAATTCCTAGGGCAGCCTCCAATTGCTGAAATCAGTAGTGTGATTGTGTGTGTGTGCTCTTGGTGGTGGCGGCTAAGGAAGAAGGAAGAAGAGAAAGAAAGGTTTGAAGAGAAATCAAGAGAAAGGAAGAATCAAGCTAAAATCTGCAAAGGTATTGCATCCTAAGTCGTTCATCTGATTAGGATAATGCTTCTCCTTCTAATTGCTATGAATCCTTAGGACTGATGTTGATGATTTCTTGAGTTTCACCATTTATGGGTTTTGTCTTAATGAATCGATTTTAAGAGATTAAAGTGGGATTAATTGGGTGTTTGGGGTTGGTGGATGAACCCTTATGGTTATCTAATCAACTAATGGCTAAAATCGGGTAAGAAATCACTTTTAAGAAATTTATTTTCGGACAGCAGCCGTACCCGGACACATTCAGTTCATGATGATATGGTGGTTTCCGGATACGGATGCTAGTTTTCGGGTAAAGCTCTATGGTAGTTTCCGGGTGGGTGTTTTTCCGGGTAGATCGAGTTACCGGGTGTGGTATCCGGACAAGTATGGTATCCGGACAAGTTGGTATCCGGACAAGTGTGTGTTGGACAGTAGGTCGAGTCGTTTAATCTGATCCGAATCTAATGCCCCTAGGTGTTCGACTGGTTTAGCTGGGAGGAATTTAAGAAGTGCGTTCTACGATAATCAAAGGTGAGTTCTCTCACTCTTTTTATGACGTACCATTTTTACTGAATATGGTTCCTTTATCGAGCATGAATTGATTTACAAAAATTATGCATGCTTTCCTGATTTACATGTTTACCCACAAACGAAAGATGTTTTATGTTTTCATGCATATGGTTTCAATGTATGTGTATGCTATGTGGAGTTGGTTGCACGGTGGGGACGGGGTACCTTGGGATCTTTGATCCCATGGGCATATGGAGGTTAGCTTGTAGGTTGGAATTCGTTTTCTCCTACATGATGGAACGGGGAGTCCATTTGGATTCCGGCGTAGACGAGAGGGTGTCCGTCAGGCCCCGATCGGAGTAGCTTATGCAACTCCCTGAACCCCGTGTTTAACCTTGGATGATGTTATGAGAAAGATGTTAAAGTATTTTCTTTATGAAATGATCTTTATACTGTGATAAACGTTTATGGAGGGAATTCACTAGACCTTTTGGTCTAACCCTCGCTTTTCAAAAACTAAACCATTTTCAGGTAAGCGCGCTATGGGTTCTTCTAGTAAGAACTAGGAGTGACTCAAGGAGGATTTGGATACTAGAGCGACTCCAGAGTTTTGGATTCTAATGACTATAGATGTAGCTCTCGTCAGTGGATTTTAGACTTCCGCTGTCAAATTTTGTTTAGTATAGAAGAATTAATATTTATGGACAAGTTTAAATATGTAATTTGAATGCTTATTTCTGGTTGAATGCATGTTATGTTTTTGGGATGTTTCATCTTCATCGGTGTTTCTCGCCATGAAGCACATCTTGGTTTGAGCAGCCGTCTCATCATCCGCTTCATCATCAGTTTGATCAAGCTAGTATTCCTCTTCAACCAACAATGCTATCCCTGATTCCTTTTGCTTAGCAAGCAACATCGTGTTCTTATAGTAATCGGAATCTCTGACTCTCGGCTTCCAACATTCCTTGGCGAAGTGTCCAGTCTCTCCACAATTATAGCACTTTGGTTCTTCTCCCTTTTTTCTCAAACACCTTCTTTTCCTCAACCCTCTTGTCATCCCTCTTGTATTCATCCCTTTTCTCATCAAACTGCTTTATTGACTCGACACGATCTTTGTGCTCAAAATTCTTGGAGCCTGATGCATATCTCTGATTATTAGAACTAGGCATTCTCACAAACTGTTTTTGAAAATCTTTTGTAAGAAGTATCATTGCTTGTTTCAGGCTTTCAGCTTCTTCCAATCTATCTCCTTCATACTGTTCGTCATCCGACTCATTACCAACATTCATTGCATATTTCTTGATGGATTTGGTAGATATCAACGCAAGTGGATCAATCTCTTCTTCCTTAACTTCTTTCTTCTTTTCCTTCTTCTCTTTCTTCTCTTTCTTATATCCCTTTTTTCATCAGCATCATCCTCATCTTGTTTCAAAGTTTCATACATTTCCTGTAAAGGCAAATCAGCTAACCTAGCATTTTGTTTCATCCTGTGAGCATACTTCTTCCATTCAGGTTGAAGAACACTCAAGAATTTCACATTGTGCTCGATTATTTTCTTGTCTATGTTGTACCTATTCAGCTCATTCAGTATTGTGATGAAACGATCGTACATATGATCAAGTGCTTCACCATCTTTTTGTTTAAAATTCTCGTACTTGTTTATGGCATTGGAGACTCTCATCTGATTTTCCACCTCAAATCCTTGATACAGCTTAATTAACTCATCAAACATAGTGTTGGGTCATTGACCAGCATCTTCCTAAATCGAAACGTGGCGCTGGCTGCTACGCTATATGGAAATAAGTTGCGCCTTCTCCACCAGCAATTGCTTTTGGCGTAGTGGTAAGCGCTTGGATCCTAACATGTGGTATCAGAGCAGGTCACGGGTTCGAATCCCATGGAGTGCATTTAAAAATGCCAAAGGCATGCTGCGCAGCCATTGACTTCTAGCGAAGCTCTCGTTAGTGCTGGCAGATGCTGGGGGGGGGGGGATTGTTGGGTCATTGACCAGCATCTTCCTAAATCGAAACGTGGTGCTGGCTGCTACGCTATATGGAAATAAGTTGCGCCTTCTCCACCAGCAATTGCTTTTGTCGTAGTGGTAAGCGCTTGGATCCTAACACATAGATTTCCCAGAAATGTTCTTACTGTCCAGGCTTGCATAACTAATGATTTTGCCGCTTTGTCTGCATTGTAATGTTTCTTTTGTTCAACATCATAATGTATTGGTTCAACTTCAACCCATTCTGGAATTGGCTCACCATCAGCAGCTAGTCCTCTTCTTCCCTGTACCCCCATAGGACCATTCTCAAGTGAATGAACAATGTAGTCCCCATTTTCTTGACGTTCAACGTAATCCATAAATATGTCTCTCCATATTTTGAATTCTCTGGGAAAAAGGACAGGTGGTTTGTCCTTTGACCCAATAGTCAGTATGTCTCTAGCTGGCATTTTAGATTACTTGTTAATGATCGATAAGTACCCTTTTGATCTGATTAGAGAATTGTTGTTCACACTGTTTGTCGCAAGTCACTGATGTCTCAACCCAATTATTGTCGCAACACCAAGTTTATCTCAACCCAAGTCTTATCGCAACACTTTGTCTCAACCAACACTTTGTCTCAACCCAAGATTATCGCAAGAACAGAGTTTGTCGCAAGCAACTTTGTCGCAAAAGAAAGTTTTGTCGCAGCAAAGAGGTTGCGATGAACTCACAGATAGATTTTATCGCAATAGAGAGTCGCGATAAAGAACTGTTCACACTTAAAGAGTTGCGATAAAAACGGATTATCGCAAAGGGCAGTTGCGATATTTTACTGTTCACTTTTAAAAAATTGCGATAAAATAGCCTTATCGCAAAGAGTAGTTGCGATGAAATACTGTTCACGAATGAATGTTGCGATAATGAAGAACAGCCAAGGTTGCGATACTTATGAATATTCACACGATCCAAGGTTGCAATAGTGATGAAGATTCAAATGATTGTAAGCCTAATCCTAAAAAATGACCCAATTTGGCTGAAACTTGGTACGCATGTTCGCACTGATGTTCTGGACAACTTTAATACTTTAAGTTTCATCCAAAAATCAACAAAACAGTGATTTTTAATCCCAAACAGTGAGTTTTTACAAAAAGTCCGAAAATGATGAATTTGCAAAATCTGAGTCTAATCCTAGTGAAATTGTGGAATCAAATCACTCATGGATTACCAACAAACACTCCTTGATCGATTCTAATCCATTTGAAGTACTCAAATGGCCAAAATCAATCAATTAGATGAAAAAATGAAGAACACTCAAACTTTTTGCAAAAACCTCAAAAACTAATCTGATCAAAATGATGTACTGTGCTCTGATACCAATTGTGATCCCAGAACAAGTAATCAATCCATGAAAACAATCAGATGGCCATCCATATATTCTTCAATGATAATCAACAAGTACACAACTAAGAATGTAGAGATCAAGTGCACTATGTGTGTACTAGTGTGTATAAGGATGGATGACCTAATGCAAATCTAGAGGAAAATTACATTATATAGTTTGTAACTTCACATTTACACATTAGGTCCCTCTACTTGGTACAACTTGGTAATTAAGGCACTAACACACATCCTTATCTAACAAAAGACTTTGGTAACCTCACTGCACAACTAACCAATTGGACCCCACCCTCTAACTCCCCGACTTCTGTGTATGCTAGCTACAAATCCTTTCCTTAGTCTGTTATCCTAGTCTTCAGTCTCCAGTAACTCCTAGAAAAGGTCATGCGCTTATATATAAATGATTAAAGTTGTCTGTTCTAACCTTAGTTGCTCATTCAATGTCATCTTCGGCCTACCCCCGATCCTCCTTGCCCCCTCGATCCTCTTCACTAGAGCTGCCATACGAAATTGTACTAGACCATTGCAATATTCCCTTTCTCAACTTATTCATGATGTTATCAACTCTCAACGCCTCCTAGAAGATCGTATCCTGACAAACCTGGTATGACCACGGGTCCACCTAAGCATCCCCATTTATGCAACTTCATTTTATTGATTTTTTGACCTTCCAACACTCTAACCCATACGACATAATTGTACAAAAGAAAACTGTAGCTTAACTACATCAATAAAAATAATTATTACCAACAGACACAAAAATCTTAACATTGATGACAAATGAATAATAATTAGAATTTTGCTAAAGAGAAGTATAATATTTAAACAAATTAATAGTTTATTAATTATCAAGCCCTATTTCTCTCTCTCTTTCTCTCTCTCTCTCTATATATATATATATATATCTCCTTAAACTGCAAAACATGTATTTGTTGCATCCCTTACAAATTAGCGTGCATATGTGAATAAACCAGTATGCATATGTGAACAATGTGCATATATACATATGCATATGCATATATGCAATAATATAGATATAACGGACATACATTCATACGGGATAATGCATATATGCATCTCAGATTATGCACAAATTGTTTACATAATGCATCCTGAATTTTTCTATTTAATATTTTAATGAGGATTTGGATGTATTTGTATTTTGTGTTAACTTTGAGTTATATGGGAAATTTTATAATTCATTAGGGTTAAAATACAAGAGATGAAAGTTTGGTGTAAATTGTGGAAGTAAGGAAACATGAGGGTGTGTTTTGTTATTAAGTAAATGTGTATATGATAATATCAGAATTATTGAGATTTTATCTCATTTTATGTGTGTGTGTCGGCAAGCATAGAGAGAAAGAAGGGAAAGGAGAAAAGAAAGAAAAGCAAGGGTTTGTTCATCATTTTGGTATGTAAATCAGTCTAGGTTTTGATTAAATCTGTTGTGGTTATATGATTATAAACGAATCTGTGTATTGGGTTGATTTAGAGAATCGTTTACAACAGATTTGGAGTAGTAGATTTGTGCAGGAAGTGGGTATTTGCAAATATAAGGTGAGTTCATTTGTTCTTTGCTCAAAACAGTGTTCTCATGTTAAATTAAACCTTGAAAAAGCTGTATAAATTGGTTATGAACTGTATGGTATGGTTTGGATTAAGCTGAATCGAACAAACATGAAAATAGATTGAAATTTAGGCTGCAGAGTCGACTTTTCCGGATGAATCGTCGTATCCGGAAAACCCCGATGATGAATGTTTCCGGACGCGGGAAGTATCCGGGTAAGTTTTATTTTTACAAGAATCCGGATGAAATTAGTTATCGAATGGTATCCGGATTTCTTTAGTTTCCGGGTGTCGTCCGGATTAAATAGGTATCCGGAAAGTATGGTTTACCCGTAAAGTTGTAGTTATCCGGAAAAGTTCAGCTGTCCGGAAAACCCCTGTTGTCCGGACACTTTTAAGAAACTGAAAAAGGCTAGGTTCTGATGGCTGGATGCAGTTCTGGATGTTTTGTCTGGTTAAGTTTTCTAAAAAAAATTCTAGGGGCGCTGCCCCCAGACCCCGCAAGGGCGTTGCCCATTGACCCCATCCGCTAACCAGGTAGCGGAACCCCCGTGCTAAGTCGCCGAAGGGGGGCATTTGAGGATGAAGATACGATAGGTTATATAGTATTCTTAGAATTAAGAATATGATATGAACTGTAATATGTTGTTATGCATATGCGTTAGTAAAGTGTAATGGATCCATAGGCACTAGTGGTTATGTACACGTAGAATAGATGAAGATTAATCATTATTCTGATGTGTGTGAGAAATCATGGAATAAACGTAATTCCTGATTTCTAAGGAAAAGAAGAGATTGACATGTGTATATTGTAATCACTATTTCCTTCTCTAAGAAATAGGCATGTGTATATTGTTATTTCTTAGATGTGTACAGAAATGCATGTGTATATTGCGGTTTCTGGAATAGAGGTGTACGGAACTGGGCATGTGTATATTGCGATTTCCGGAATAGAAACATTACTCTAGAATCAGTACAGATTCGTAGAGTAGCTCTGAGACATGATATGATGATGGAATGTGGGTCAGGCATATTCATGGAATTGGTTAAAATCGTGCTAACGGAATAGAGTTACACGAATGGTAAGAGAAAGGGTAATCAGGTTTGTTATAACTTGCTTACATTGATTTTGCAAATGTTATTATTGAAACGAATGTTCTCACTAGGCGTTGGCCTAATCGTTTCATATGATGTTTTCTTACCAGGTACCAGCTCGGGAAGGTAAAGGGTTGTGGGACGAGCGTTTTTGGAATAGCAGAGGTGTCAATTAACAAAAGGAGATTTTGATGGATTGCTTAGATAACTTAATTAATCTGATTATAATGATATGATTAGATTGATAGGTTATTTGAAGGATCCTGTAATGTAAATATACTCTTGATGGTTAATTCACTTGCTATATATAGATAAGTTTGAAGTTTATATTATCATAACTTGTGGAATTTTGAGGTTCAAATTAGCCCGAAATTTAGGGTGTTACACTCTATATATATATATATATATATATATCTCCTTAAACTGCAAAACATGTATTTGTTGCATCCCTTACAAATTAGCGTGCATATGTGAATAAACCATTGTGCATATGTGAACAATGTGCATATATACATATGCATATGCATATATGCAAGAATATAGATATAACGGACATACATTCATACGGGATAATGCATATATGCATCTCAGATTATGCACAAATTGTTTACATATGCACATTGGTTTGTAAGGGGTGCAACAAATACATGATTAATTTGTATTTGATTTGTATCATATATATATATATATATAGGGTCCCCTTCTTTTGTTAACCATCCAATTAGTATTAACCTTATTAACTTGTCTCAACCAATAAAAATCAAGAGAAATGGTTGGTTTTACTAATGGAGGGCCGATTTCTGCAAGGGCATTTTTGGAAGATTAACATTTTATTATTTCAAGTAAGTTTACATTCCTAATTTCATGCCATCTAATATTGGTAGTTATTATTATATATATTTTTAATATTAATGATTATCTTCATCCTTTTTTCTCTTGATATTATCAAAATCACTCATTTTTTCCACGTTTTTACTGGTAATTTCCTAATCGAATATGCATTCATCTAAAGAAGAAAGTGGTGTGTCAATTTTGATATGTGCATATATGCACTTATTAAAACTGGATTATCTAAATTTTACACATGCGACATATATGCACATATCAAAATTGCATATATGCATACTTTACACCCTAAACATATATGCATCATTTCTCAATTGCATATATGCACATATCAAAGTTGCATATATTTACACTTAACATCTGAAGCATATATGCACATGTCAAAATTGCATATATGCATATTTTACACCTACAACATGCACATAAGAGAAATTGCATATATGCACAACCATAAATCTGTGTAAACCATAAATCTATGTAAACTTGCATATATGCACAACCATAAATCTATGTAAACTTGCATATATGCACATAAATAAAATAGCGTGTATCCATAAGAATGATCAAACCAACATGACAAATAATCATATGCACAGTGTATGTGCATATATGCACATCAGTTGTATATATGAAGATCAAAAAAGTGCATATATGCATTTAAAACCACATATATGCACATCATATAATTGCATATATGCACCTCTTAAAATTGCATATATGAAAAAACCCAGTTGAACAATGTTTTTTTCTCTTTGATGTTGTGCGATGGTAGGGCTTAGACGCCATCACAGCCACCATCGCAGGTGACCTACTCCGGCAGCCGACTGTCGGCGCACCACCACAGCAGCCACCTCCGATCTCAACCTTTCTCGCCGGCGAACTGCATCCCACCTCTAGTTCGCCTTCTCCGATACTCCAGCAGCCAGCCACCACCTTCTTCTTCGTGTGGTCGGCGCTCCTGTGTGGTCGGCGCTCCTCTCAGGCGAAGCTCCATTGGCGGCGCTCTCTCTCAGGAGATCTCTCTCTCTCTCTCTCTCTCAGGCAACGCTCTCTCTCTCCGGCGAAGCTCTCTCTCTCCGGCGAAGCTCTCTCACGCAACCGCCACCCTACTTCACCACCTAAGACATCCTTCCTCCACTTCGTCTGGCTGCCTCCTCCAGGTCCGACGACCGCCCCTGCTTCTCCTACTGCAGTGCCTTCTCCGGCGTGATTTACTTTTGAATCGAGATTGGAGAGAGAGAGTGAATCAATTAGAGATAATTTATAGGTCCTTAAATGTAGCTCTCGATTTAATTGTTTCCTTATCAAGATTTATTAAATGACTATAATACCCCTATGCATATATGCTTTAGCCGTGGGTTTAGTTTAATTATGAATTAAAAATGCTTTTAATCTTAGCCATTGATTTTGATGATTAATGGCCCAGATTAGTTAACAAGGTTAACACTAATTGAATGGTTAACAAAAGAAGGAACCTCTATATATATATATATATATATATATATATATATATATATATATATATATATATATATATATATATATATATATATATATATGATTAAACATATTCTTGTCATTGGTCTTCACCTTTCTTTTATTTATTTATCTCTCTATTTTGATGTTTGAAATAGCGCTACTAGCTTATGTGGAGTTATTTACTTAAATAATCATCTCACATAAAAAAAAATTAAATATTAGCCATCATTTGTTTTTTGCCAAAATGTTCAAAATTCTGCAGGTCTAACACTGCAAGTCACCTTTTACTTGCGATGTCAGACTTTTCTGACAAAAAGATTAAAAAAACAAATTTTTGGGTGGCTTGCGGGTTTATCATTTTCTTAAGAATATATATTTTTTTTCATTTTTTTGTAAGAAAAGTCTGACATCATGAGTAAAATATGTCTTGCGGTGTCAGACTTGTGGGATTCCGAACATTTTGATAAAAAAAATTCTGGTTAAAACTTAATTGCTAGCCGACTTTTCATTTTTCTTTTTGGAAACAACAAAATTAAAAACATTAGGAGGAAAATATACAACCACACATCAAAAAGCAGAACAACAAATTTGAGTTTATAGGACACCTAAAATAAATAAGCGTCCTAATAGAGTGCTTTATAGGACATTAGTTTATAGAACCAAACAAAAAAACGTCATATTTAAAAGTGTTACAATAAGTTTCTAGGACGGTTTTGAGTGTCGTAACAAAGTTTTTAGGATATTTTCAAAATAAGGCGTCGTATTAGCTAATTTTATATGACACTTTTGAAAAGTTCCTATAAATCCATATTTTTAGAGGACATTTGTGTTTAGACGACAAGTTTTTTAAATAGTGTCCTATAAAATAATTATTAATACGCTTTATTTGAAAAATGTTCTAAATAACTTGTTACGACGCCTAAAAGCGTCTTATAAAACTTTTGTAGCACTTTTAGATAAAACGATTTTTTATTTAGACCTATAAAATACCTTATTAAAACGCTAATTTATTTTAAACGTCTTGTAAACTCAATTTTATTGTAGTGAAAAGTACAGCGACCAATCCAAACATCACAAGTTACCTCCAATAACCAACTAGAAAGGATACGGCTTCACACACCAAATTTGAGAAGAAAAAAACTTTGGGGGGATGATGCGCAGTAATAATGAAACAATAAAACTAAAACTTACTTTAACGTAATATTTTATGATTTTAAATCCTTTTTATAATTATTGAAGAATTTTTTGTGACGGGTAACTCGGGATTTTATTTCACTCTTAACACTATGCCAACTTAATTAAGTCGGGATTGCAAACATTACAAAACAAGTGACCATTTCCGACGATAAAATCCGTCAAAAACGCTTATTAATGGTAGATTTTTGGCGGATTTGCTTGTCGCAAATCCGTCGCCGCAAATGAATTTACTGGCGGATATTTCCGTTGGATATCCATCGGTTTTATTTTTCCTGTTTCTTAACAATTTCAGTTAATCACTGGTTTATTAATAAGATTAATTAATTGCTAATTTGTTTAATTAAGTATTTCTATTTAAAATTTTAAATTTTGTGACGGATTTGCGACAAATAGCAATTCCGTCACAAATCCATCACAAATCCGCCACAAATGTTTACAAAGATATATGTATATAGAATACATACACACACACATATATATATTTTTTAAAGTGACGGATTTATAGCGGATTTTTGACAAAATTATGCGGGTGTTGATTTTTTTTTTTTTTGGAAACGGCAATTCATTGAAAAAGATAGACAGAGGCTAACAAACAAGGGCAATTACATATGACCAAGACAGGAAGAAGGAAAAGTACACCAATCACCAAATTTTTTTCTACTCTCCTTTCCTCTAAACGTCACCCATATAAAAGAACTATCAACGATTTGATCGAACAAATCGCTAAATCTGGGCTTGGACCTATCAAATAGAATCTTGTTGCGGAGACGCCATAAAAAGTAACAAGTGATCATAAGGATAGCCTCTACGCCCTTTCAATGAGTCTTGGTTATTCCGGAAGAATCAATGTCGTCCAAAGCCGAAACCGTTGAATTAAAAGTTGAGAAAGGAAATTCCCACCACCTTTGAATCTTACCCCATAATTCTTTAACTTTATCACAAGTAAAGAAAATGTGTTGGGCCGTTTCGATCTCACTGTCGCAAAAGGGGCATAAGGTGTTCTCAAGATCTACTCCCATCATCTCCAATCTATCTTTCGTTGGAATCCGATTAAGGTACATTCTCCAAAAGAAAATGTTTATTTTTCCGGGCACAATGTCGAGCTGCAATTTTTCGATTTCGATGCGCAAGGACCGAACCGAAAAAATTCCATCTGGCGAAAGCGACCACCTCCACTTATCTCCTGATTCGGCAATGGCGAAAGAGTTAATCTTTTCTAACATCTGCTCCAACTCAGACGACTCACGGCCACTTCTAAGATCTCTTCGCCATTCCCACATGTACCCGTCCCTACTTCTTCTATCCTCGAAAATCCGTCGGAAATATTTTCGGCCAAATATCCTCCGGAACGGAAATGGCCGTCGGCAATGCTGGTATTTTTCGTCTTTTTCTTTTCTTATTATTTTTATAATCTCGTTATTGTTATACAAGTAAACAAGTAGGTATCCAAATTCTTCAATTCTATAATGAGATTTTATAATCGTGCAATTTGTGGGAAGATGTGCACTGACACCTATATATTTTGCACTATCAGTTTTTTTTTCTATTAAGTGTCGATCCATATCGAAGATAGTCTATTTAAAGAAAGCACGATGCAACTAGACTTATTGATAGATATATGCTTATTACACATAAGGTCACTTATTGATGAATATGGTGGAATAATCACACACAACTCAAAAGTTTGAACAAAACATATATATAAAGACTTTATTTGTTTGATTTTATTATATAATATATATATAGGCAACAAAGCAAATGCAAACCTTGCATTTGTTGCACCCCTTATAAACCAGTGTGCATATATGCATAATCTTAGATGCATATATGCAATATTTCATATGAATGTATGTCAATTATATGTATATTCTTGCACGTATACATATGCATATGCACACTGGTTTGTAAGGGGATACAACAAATACAAGGTTTGCATTTTACGAAGGCTATATATATATATATATATGTGTGTGTTTGTGCATATGTATATGTAGACATGCCTAATTCCACCCACTCCCTCCAAAAGTTTATATAATTAATCATTTTAACTTAAAAAATTTATTACCTTTTTCAAATTATAAATACATCGAATAAAAGAAAACAATAAATCTTATTTTTGTCGTCACGGAACCCTTTATTTTCTATGACGTTTTAAGTGGTGTTATTTTGGTATTGTAAGCATTAAGTTTACACCAAAAGTTTTATAAGTTCTCCACTTAAAGTTGAACTCAACACCTCTTATTAGAAAAATAATGGTGTTTTACGTATCACATTAACTAATAGATAAGTAATTAAACCGTTAAATATCACACATAATCATGAGTGGATCTCTAAAGCCAAGTGCATACCCACCCCCCCCCCCCCCCCCCAAAAAAAAATATTGACTAAAGGGTCTTTGGCCTAGCGGTAAATGAGTCTCTTTCTTCTTAGGAGGTCAGGGGTTCAAACCTCACCAAAGGTGGGGAGAGTGTGTGAATTTATTTGTTGCATTTGCCGTATATAAGTATTATATACTTCAAAAAAAATATACACTATTGTGAAGCTTCACTCGGGGAAGATGAAGAATGGTAAGGAGATTGCTATTCTAATCCAGTACTATGCCTTTTATTGGTTAAAAGTTCGATTTAAGTTTGGTAAAGTCCTCTATTGGGATGTGTGGATTAATTCCCCATGCTCTTTGTAAAAAATTTGTACGTTCTAGCACTTCTCTAGTTTTCTGGTTGGTTTAATAAAGTTGCCTTTTGCTGTCCAAAAAAAATTGATGTTTAATGTATAGCTTATCTAACATAGATAGAAACTAAGATGTAAGAGCTTATATATAAGCTTCAAGTAGTGTGCTTATATATATTAAAAATTGATGTTCTTTGACAGATAACCCTGACAGGTGGACTTGGTCCCTAAATAATAACGGTCAGTTTTCTGTCAATTCTATTCGTGTTATAGTTGACAAAGCATTCTTGGGCATAGGCGAGAGAGGGACGATATGGAATACGATGACCCCTCCTAAAGTTAACATCTTCATATGGAGGGTTATGTTAGACAGGATCCCTACTCGTGATAACCTTCTTCGGTTGAATGTGGAGCTCGATTCTGCCCTGTGCTCTCTCTGTGGTGTTGTTAACGAAACTACCCAGCACCTGTTGTTCGAATGTTCTGTTTCACTTGAGGTTTGGCGGTTCTTCGAGAGATGGTGGTCTTTTTCCTTCCCTGCTAACAAGTCGCTGGATTTGATGATCCAAGGCATTCGTACTACTTTCGGTAACAGCTCCCTTGGGAAAGCGGTGGAGGCGGTGTTTTTTTGTGGTTGTTACGTGTTATGGTGTTTTCGAAATAGACTAGTGTTCGATCGTCACCCCCTCGTAAGGATGTTATTCTCGATCATTTAGTTGAAAAGTCGTTCTGTTGGGTTTTGGCTAGGTGTAAGGGGAGTAGGAAAAATCTGACTGCCTGGAGATGTTACCCTATCGACTGTGTCAGAGTCTTGTAATGCTTCTGTTTTTTCCCTAGCTTCTCGCTAGTTCTAATAAATTGTTCTGCCGTTTCAAAAAAAAAAGTAGTGTGCTGATACCACTAAGGCCATCGGTACCGCAGCGGGATGGAGGGCGGGATGGTGCGGGGTGGGCTACGGGGCTTGCGGGTTCGGCGGGAAGGGATGGAATCCGGGTTCCCCATCCCGTTTCATCCCGAAGGGTTTTTAAAAAAAAATTATTTAATTTAATTTTTAAAAATCATGCCGTTGAACGGCTCTTTGGAAAAAGAAAAAAAAACATTTCTCAATTTAATCCCACTATATATTTAACCCTCAACCTCTTATTTCTCACACCTCTCAAACTCTCTAAAATTATCTCAGCCTCTTATTTCTCACACCTCTCAAACTCTCTCAAATTCTCTCAACCTCTTATTTTTCACACCTCTCAAACTCTCTCAAATTCTCTCAACCTCTTATTTTTCACACCTCTCTCATCATGAATCAAAACAGAACACCTACATCCCGTCGTAACCGACCGAATACACCACAATCGCAAGAAGATCAAGAGCTTGGTTTCCAAGCGTTTACACAACAAGGTTATCGTCCGCAATGGTCGCAACAAATTCCGCCACAATGGTCGCAACAAAATCCGCCACAATATCCGCAACAATTTCCCCAACAATTTCCCCAACAATTTCACCAACAATTTCCTTACCAATTTACACGTTCCGGTTTGATTGAACAAGGTTTTACTCCGGCCAACTACAATCTTCCTTCACCCGCAATCAATCTCGACGACGACATTGTTCCGGAAACCCAACCTTCTACCCCGAACACACCACAATCTATCTCGACACAACAATCTAACCCGGAACCATCAAATCCGAGACCAACAAAAGCCGCCAAACAAACGTGGAGTAAAGCCGAGGAACTCGCGTTAGTGTCGGCGTGGGTTGACGTTTCGGAGGACCCCGTTATCGGTAACGCACAAAGCGGTGGTAATTATTTTTATTGTTATTATTATTATTATTATTATTATTATTTTTATTATTATTATTATTATTATTATTCTTATACTTAATTTTACATAAATGTAGGAAGTTTTTGGGGCCGAATCGGGCATGTGTTCTTTACTCGCATGGGTCGTGAACCAGGTTATAGATCAACTCATCAACTCAATAGCAAGTTCAACGACCTCAATAAAAGAATTAATTGGTTTGGTGGCATCTACAACAACTTGCTCAATAATAGATCAAGCGGGATGAGTGAGGCCGATATATCCCGAACGGCACACGAACGGTATCTAGCACGCCATAAAGTTGCTTTCACTCACGAACAAGCTTGGGACGTCCTAAAAAAATGTCCAAAATGGGGAGCCGTTCCAACGATGACGACAACTTCATCGCGGGGTTCAAAACGTACCCAACCTTCCGATTATGACGATGACGAGCAAATTAAACGACCCATCGGGAGAAACAAGGCAAAAAAACATCAATGAGTAATACGTCCGGGACGAATACGGACGAAAGTGTTACTCAGTTGTTGACGACGTTCAACGACAAGATTGATGATACAATGGAATACAAAATGAAAAAACTCGATCTCGAAATCGAACGCTCAAAACTCGAACGACATAGGTTGGAACAAGAACTCGAAATCGAACGCTCAAATCGATTTGAGAAAGACTTCGAGTTTTTCATGACCCCGCATGATCACCTTACGGGAAACGCTTTGAGGGTTACTGTAGCGAGAAAAGAGCAAATTCAAAAATTTCATAATTGGTAGTGTTTTGTATTTTGTAATTTTTATTTTTAATGAATGGTATGAATTTTTATTTTTATTATTTATCTTATTTTTATTTATTAAAAAATATATAAATATTTTTATTTTGTTAAATAATTAAATGTATAAATAAAAAAATTAAAATAAATGAGGTGGCAAAAGGGTTTGAGGTAATGGGGTAAGGCCTTCGGTACCGCGTACGGGATGGGGCTCGGGATGGGCTCGGGATGGGCGGGAATGGGGTACGGGTCATGCGGGGATGGCGGGGCGGGGATGATTCCGGGGATGGGATCCCGGATCATCCCGAAGGTTTTAAAAAAAAAAATTTAATTAAATTTTTAAAAATGTAACCGTTGAACGGCTATTTGTAAAAAAAATTATTTTTCTCAATTTAATCCCACTATATATTTAACCCTCAACCTCTTATTTCTCACACCTCTCAACCTCTTATTTCTCACACATCTCAACCTCTTATTTTTCACACCTCTCAAATTCTCTCAACCTCTTATTTCTCACACCTCTCAAACTCTCTCAAATTCTCTCAACCTCTTATTTTTCACACCTCTCTCATCATGAATTCAAACAGAACACATACATCCCGTCGTAACCGACCGAATACACCACAATCGCAAGAAGATCAAGAGCTTGGTTTCCAAGCGTTTACACAACAAGGTTATCATCCGCAATTTTCGCAACAAATTCCGCCACAATGGTCACAACAAAATCCGCCACAATGGTCGCAACAAAATCCGCCACAATATCCGCAACAATTTCACCAACAATTTCACCAACAAATTCCTTACCAATTTACACGTCCCGGGTTGATTGAACAAGGTTTTACTCCGGCCAACTTCAATCTCGACGACG
This sequence comes from Saussurea involucrata, assembly GCA_033807775.1. NCBI lineage: Eukaryota > Viridiplantae > Streptophyta > Magnoliopsida > Asterales > Asteraceae > Saussurea > Saussurea involucrata. The sequence continues at coordinate 3,025,323 of CM066325.1, forward strand.
ACATTGTTCCGGAAACCCAACCTTCTACCCCGAACACACCACAATCTATCCCGGCACAACAATCTAACCCGGAACCATCAAATCCGAGACCAAAGAAAGCCGCCAAACAAACGTGGAGTAAAGCCGAGGAACTCGCGTTAGTGTCGGCGTGGGTTGACGTTTCGGAGGACCCCGTGGTCGGTAACGCACAAAGCGGTGGTAATTATTTTTATTGTTATTATTATTATTATTATTATTATTATTATTATAATTATTATTATTATTCTTATACTTAATTTTACATAAATGTAGGAAATTTTTGGGGCCGAATCGGGCATGTGTTCTTTACTCGCATGGGTCGTGAACCAGGTTATAGATCAACCCATCAACTCAATAGCAAGTTCAACGACCTCAATAAAAGAGTTAATTCGTTTGGCGGCATCTACAACAACTTGCTCAATAATAGATCAAGCGGGATGAGTGAGGCCGATATATCCCGAACGGCACACGAACGGTATGTAGCACGCCATAAAGTTGCTTTCACTCACGAACAAGCTTGGGACGTTCTAAAAAAATGTCCAAAATGGGGAGCCGTTCCAACGATGACGACAACTTCATCGCGGGGTTCAAAACGTACCCAACCTTCCGATGATGACGATGACGAGCAAATTCAACGACCCATCGGGAGAAACAAGGCAAAAAAATCATCAACGAGTAATACGTCCGGGGCGAATACGGACGAAAGTGTTACTCAGTTGTTGACGACGTTCAACAACAAGATTGATGATACAATGGAATACAAAATGAAAAAACTCGATCTCGAAATCGAACGCTCAAAACTCGAACTTCAAAGGTTAGAACACGAACGAGAAATCGAACGAGATAAACGATTTGAGAAAGACTTCGAGTATTTCATAACCCCGCATGATCACCTTACGGGAAACGCTTTGAGGGCTACTTTAGCGGGAAAAGAGCAAATCCAAAAATTTCATAATTGGTAGTGTTTTGTATTTTGTAATTTTTATTTTTAATGAATGATATGAATTTTAATTTTTATTATTTATCTTATTTTTATTTATTAAAAAATATATAAATATTTTTATTTTGTTAAATAATTAAATGTATAAATAAAAGAATTAAAATAAATGAGGTGGCAAAAGGGTTCGAGGGAATGGGGTACGGGTGTTTAGGGATCGTTAGGGATCGAGTGAGGGATGGAAGAAAAGCTGATGTGGCGCTGATGTGGAGTGGAATCTTTGAAAGATGCTGTCCATGGGGTACTGATGGCCTAAGGGTGTTTAGGGATTGAGTGAGGAATTGAAAAAAGCTGATGTGACGCTGATGTGGAGCTGGAATCTTTGAAAGATCCTCTCATGGGGTACTGATGGCCTAATAACATTCACCATATATAGTTTTAAATTGATCGATTTTGATTTTTTGAAGTTATGAATTATCTTGTTACTTTGATTTTGGTGCATTACAAATAGAATCCGTAAAACATTATGGTTATGTACGTATAATGATTGATTTTAGAGGTACATACATATATATATATATATACATACCTATATATATATATAATGCAACAATTAATTAAAAATGTAGTAATAATATATTAAAAAGAGTAGAGTAATGGAAAAAGGAAATGAAGTGGGGAGTAAGCGTGGGGTAAAAGCCCTAGAAAATGGAGGAAAGCATGCTGGGCAGTGACAGAGACTACACACTGTATATTCCCTTCCTTTCTGCAGCCCCCACCAAGAACAGACCGACGACGATCCATCCATCTGCACGACCACCCATTCATTATTATTATTATTTCCATCTGTTTTACCATAAAAAGGTATCTCCCTTTTTACTCTCCCACCCTCCCCTCCCCTCCCATCCCATCCCATGTATCTACATATCAATCATTTTCCATATACCTCTTACTTGCTTAATTGGATCCAAACTGTTTTCAAGAGACCCATGAGATGGAAGTTTGGTGTTTTTCATACCTTTATAATGTTTTATGGTGGTGAAGTTTTGGTGTTATTTTATGGTTTTACGGGTGTTCAAACGAGAGGAAGGTTCAAACGAGAACGCTGACTATTTAAAATAATATGAGAACGGTTGCTAATGTACAAAATCATATATGATTCACGCGACTTGCCCCTAGTCGCGGCCAAAGTCGTCCACGTCCAACTTTTTTGCAGTTAGTGTAAAATCACATGTGATTTTGTACATGAGGTACCGTTTTCGAGTTTTCTTAAATAGATTGCGGTCTCGTTTGAACCTTACTCTAGATACATATTATATATATATATATAGAGAGAGAGAGAGAGAGAGAGAGAGAGAAAGAGAGAAAGATGGTGTTTTAATTCGTTAAAAAGACATAGTTGACTGAAGAACTTCTTTTAGTTACTGTTAAATTCCCACTGAATACTTTTTTTGCCCTTTATGAAATCAATTCACATTGGATAAGGGAGGTGGCGGAGGTGATCTTCTTGGCTTATTCTTGGGTCATGTGGAACTAACGAAACGAGAAATTTTATAAAGGAAAGATGAAAAACGCAAAGGAGATCGCTAATCTAATCCAGTATTCTGTATTTTACTGGATTACAGCTAGATCTAAGATTGATAGTGTCTTATGTTGGGATGATTGGACTATTTCCCCTCACGAAGTTTGTAAATAACTTGTGTTATCTAATGTCTCGCTAGTTTTGGTTGGAATAAAACGTGCCTTTTGCTGTCCAAAAAAATTCACATTGGATAATTTTATTTAAAGATCAAATTTGAGGAATAAAAGTTTTACTATTCATATGTGTTAGTCCCATTTAACAAGGCAACGATTCATATATTGAAGAGATTGGTAACAAGAAGATAGATAATAGACTAGGTGTTTTATTCAAGATGAAAGCAACCTAGAGAGAGAATGGATCTCTCTAGAACACACACAAACACCTTGGAGGCTACATTGTGAATCACTCTTGCAAACCCTAATTACACACACTTATCAATATATACCCCCTTGTTACATAGTTAAGCCCAAGCCCTTATAACATAACCCAAGCCCATATTACAATTAATTACCCCTTTACAAAACTATTTTATAATTAGGACATTTTGTGTCCTAACAATATGTTTAATATTAGTTTATCGTTGATGACAAATGTTCAATCATGAAATTCAAAGTCCATCGTGATCTCGGTTATATGTACTTACGTTGTTTGATTGACCGGTTGTCTGTGTGATTTAAATTGTTGGTGTAAATTGAGAAGTTTTTGTTTGAGAAAGTTTTTAGTAAATGTAAGAATTTTTTTTATATTGGCAGGGAAATGTTCCGAGAAGAAAAACTTGACTTCTTGCATAAATTTCTCTCTAAAAATTACTTGAACAAGTCAATTGATGTCATTAATTCACCACCAAACAATCATTTATAACTAACCAATAAAATGTGAGTTCCATTGCATTTCATTATATATCTTTTGCTACTTAAAGTACACGTGGTGTGATTTACGTTTTGAGAAAATCTACAAATTGTATATACGATGCGATTTGGAAAAAAAAATGTTCAAACCACATATATATATATATATATATATATATATATATATAGATAGATAGAGAGAGAGGCTCCGTAAAATGCAAACTTTACATTTGTTGCACATCTTACAAATCACAGTGTGCATATGTGTAGAACCAGTGTGCATATATGAACAATGTGCATATCCATACGTGCAAAAATATACATATAATGGACATACATTCATATGGGATAATGCATATATGCAAATTAGTTTGTAAGGGATGCAACAAATACATGGTTTGTATTTTATTTGTACCATATATATATATATAGGGTCAGGTTCAAGGGAAAAACCTTAAAAAAAACGAAAAACTGAAGAACACCCTAGGAGCCCTTCATCTGGACGGTATGCACTTGTGCATACAAGTTATTTGTAACATGCATTTGTGCATATATGCATAATGCACTTGTGCATAAAACCAAAAAGTCAACTATTTACCTGTATGCACAAGTGCATACCGTCCAGATGAAGGACTCTAGGGTGTTCTTCAGTTTTTCGTTTTTTTGAAGTTTTCCCTTGAACCTCCCTCTCTCTCTCTCTCTCTCTCTATATATATATATATAGAAGGAGAGAGAGGAAGGTTCAAACGAGAACTATTTACGAGAACGGCCGCCCATGTACAAAATCACTGGTGATTAAAATTCTGGGACACGCGCGGTTTGGGCCGTGGTTTGGCAAGTCGCGCGCATCAACATTGATTTTGTACGTGAATCACCAGTGATTTTGTACATGGACGGCCGTTCTCGTAGTTCTCGTAAATAGTTATCGTTCTCGTTTGAACCTACCTCTATATATATATGACCAAAAATATACAAGACTTGATTCTAGGGTTATCCTCATATATTTTGAAGCCCTTGTACAACTAACTAAATGTGCCTTGACGTCCAAAATTTGTTAATGCTATTGTATTCTTACTACATGGTTCACTACAACAAAATTAAGTTTATATAATATCTAATAGAGTGTTTATAATTAATAGAACATAAATTTATAGGACCAAACAAAAACACGTCATATATACAAGTGTTATAATACTCAATTAATTTCAAAATATAATGTCATATTAACTACTTTTATAAGACGGTTTTAAGAAGTGTCCTATAAACTCATTTTTTAGATGAGATGTGTGTTTATATGACACTTTTTCAAATAGTATTATAAAAAGTTAATATGACGATTTAAAAATGTTCTAAAAAACTTATTACGATGCCCAAAAACGTCATATGAACTTATTGTATAACACCTTATAGATATGACGTTAGCTTTTTGTTTAGTCCTATAAACTTATTTCCTATAAAACACTCTATTAAACCCTTATTGATTTTAGACGTCCTATAAAATCAATTTTGTTAGAGTGGTTGTTCCCCTTTATAACATCTTGCACGATAATATTAAACTTCAAGAAACTTTCCGTCTCAACTACACGGCTTGTGTTAGCTCATTTTCAACATTTACACTCAATAAACATCTATAACACCATGTTGTATCTTTTTTTTTCCATGTATACAAAACGTTCCTCATATACCCTACATCTAACAGCTTTTGGATGTGTTCAAGTTTCTCTTTTATTTTTTATGAAAATAATATTTGAATAATCAGAATTTTGCATGTATACTTTAACAAATTGGTAATTTGTAATAATGTTGTCGCACAAGTGTTATTCTTGATTATATCAGAAATATTGAAGTATTTAAATTGCCAACTCATGTGGACGACTATTCTAAAGTATTTTTAAGGCTTGAAGCTTTAATCATTATGAATACCCTTTTATATGTTGAATAAGATTATATATGCATATCCAAGAGAGAGAGAGAGAGAGAGAGTTCAAATTTAGGTTTGAAAATAGGGAATTTAATTAAAATACCCAAATTGTGACTTTAACTTGTCAAAATACCTATTTTTTTCAACTTTTGCAAAAATACCCAAAAATCCCGCGATTTGTCCCGCGATCGCGGGATAGGGTATAAAATGAAAATGTTGATCCCGCTATTGTCCCGCTATTTTCATTTTATACCCTATCCCGCGATCGCAGGACATATTGCGGGATTTTTGGGTATTTTTGCAAAAGTTGAAAAAAATGGGTATTTTGATAAGTTAAAGTCAAATTTTGGGTATTTTAATTAATTTCCCTTGAAAATATCTTTCATTTTTCATATCTAAAGTTGATATTAGTATTTTTGTGATTTTTGTAGGTACTAATATTTTAAAATCTTTTTTTTTTGGATAGGGTTCCTGGGCCTTCGGCCCAGTACATCCCTGGCAAACACACCGACCGCGAATTAATGCAGCCCTGAGATAATCCCCAATGGCCACAAGTGCTGCGTGTGGGACTCGAACCCGGACAAGCGCTATGAACTCCCCAGGCCCTTACCACCACGCCACAACCCTTGTTTTACCTAAAAATTAATATCTTAATACATTGTTTTACCTAAAAATTCATTAATTATTCCGACCCCTTGTATATTTAGCATTTTCAAATAAGTAAGAGTTAAATAAAACTTATATGAGGTCATATATACAAATTATGTTTTTCCACTCCAAAATGGGAAAACCGTTGGATATGCTTTTATAAGCTAGTTTTTTTTTTCTGGGTACATGTTTAGATGATCATAAGCTAGCTTTTTGAAACGCTGTTTGGAATAGTTTTTTGTGAATATAACAATATTTCCTTCATTATTATTAATTAACTATTATAATAAATAAATATTAAATTTTTAAATTTAATTATTATTAATTAATAAATATTAATTAATATTAACTGAAAATTATTAAATTATTAATTTTAATTGTTTAGAGATATTGTTGATCATATAAATTATTTTTATATGTTTTTTAATATTAATCAATATATATTTTAATTACAATTACTATTATCTTTTTTAATTATTATTTGATTACTTTTTCATATTATATGTAACGATTATTTAAAGGGAAATTAATTAAAATAATCAAAGTTTGACTTTGACTTACCAAAATACTCATTTTCTCTCTGATTTTACCAAAATACCCATTTTTTCCGCAGTGGGCCCCGCGATCGTGGGCTAGGGCCTACGTGTCACCCATGTTGGGCCAAAGTGTCCCACGGAGCCCCCCCAACTATGCCCGCGGTGACACTTTTGGTCCCTCCCCGCGGAGGTTGCCCGTTATAGGCCCGCGGTGGGCAAAAAAATTTACATTTTTGGTCCTTTTTTGCACGCATCTTTGCATGTTTTTACTGTTTTTTTCCACAATTATTGTACTTTGAAGACCAATTTGTAGTTCAAATTCACTGGCATGTTTGAGATTTCATCCATAAATATCAGTAAAATGCAATTCATAATTCACATCATTCCATCTTTCTTTCTTGCTTTCTTTCACTTGCTTTCTTTCTTGCTTTCTTTCTTCAGTAAACAAATGGCATCGTCATCTAACCCATCGTCTACACCTGAAGGAATGCCACTTAAACTCCAGAAGGCGATAGCAGCAAAGGAAAAGGAGATAGACCAACTGACAGAAGAGTGGAAACAGATTATCGCCAGGAAGAAAGTCCACTTGACAAGGATCGAAGTGGAAGAAAAGGAGATCAAAAGGATTAAAGGGGATATAAAAGATAGGGAGACTCGTATTCGTCGAGAAAAAGAAGAAATTCACCACTGTATGCAAGACTTCGCAATTCTTCAAGCGAAGATAAGCGACAAGCAAAGTTGGATTGATCAAACTAAAACAATTTTTCAGTAGGTGGTGGTACGGGTGTTGCTTTAGTATTTTGTTGTTTATGTGTTATTGTTTTGTTGTTTTCCATTTCGACATTGTTGTTTCGTTCCTTTCCTGTTTGTATGTTGTTGTTTAATTTGTCTGAAAAGTAGTGTTTAAGTAGTCTGAAATTTGTCTAAAAAGTGGTTCATATTAAAAATACAACTCATAGATGTTATACAAGATTATTTCATAACAAACACATACTAATCATTGAATATTTTTTGATTTATTTATTTTATTATCGATGGTCCAAGTGTAAGTATTAAAAATTGGCGGAGGCTTTGTGATGGACAGACATCGATCCTTTTGTGTATACTCTGTAACTGCAAATACTTCAGCTCCAAACACACATGAATCATCATTCGCCAAATACCCATTTTCACAATTCTTAAATGGGTCCAGTGATACCAACTTGTCAAAACCCCATTTCATATTCTTCTCGTGAAACCTTCTCCTATTGTCAAAACCCCATTTCTATATAACCATTACTATTATCTCCATTTAGACTACTACCATTACTATTCTCTCCATTTAGACTACTACCATTATAATCATCATCCCATGTTCTGTTTCATGTACCTTTCAAGGGAAATCAACGTTCAGATCAACGGTATCATATGGTATAGTTTCATGTGGCTCAAGCTCCGATGGGCCCTGCGTGTTACTTACTTGGCTGACTGAACGTCTACTCGGCACGGTTGAAGGGGCGGGATTCGGACACTCTCCACGAGTATGTCCTACTGCTTGGCACCGAGTACATTTTCGTTGTATTGAACCTTCACCACGTGATGGACGTCGGTTGTTCTTTCTCGGTCTCCCGGCTCTGTTCTTATCGTTTAACGGTGGATAGCATGGCGGAAGGGGGTCGGGTGGATACACCCATGCTTCAGGGGGTCCAACTGGATTTATTACCTCTGCGTATGTTCTCCGGTAAGTTTCGGACGTGAAGAAAGTTACAACCAAGTCACTGCAATCTCTACGACCCATATGTCTTGCCGCAGCGATGGCATGGCTGCACAGTAAGCCAGATTTTTGCCATTGAAAACACGAACAAACATGGTCGGTCATATGGACAGTCGCGTGAAGATGGTTATCCCGAACCTCGTGCCTCCCATACCCGATTTCGCTTACCCTCCATGTCGACGTGTGACGCACCCTGAAGAGAACTATCTCCTCCGCCTTTGGTGTGAGTGTATTTTGTAGCTCAGCTCCTTTTCGGCGTCGAAGTTGGTATCACTCTTGTTGAAAGGTCCGAAAGTAGTCCATAAGATTAACAATCGGACATCTACGCGCAAAACGCGAGAGTGCATTCACCGACTCTGCACTATTGGAGGTCAGAATGTGATACCGTTGTGCTGGAAAAAGGGCCGCGGACCACCTCTCCGGTCCAATATCGTCCATGACTTTGGCTGCTTTGTCTGCACTAACTCGTAGAAGATTCATGTACCGGTCAAACTCCCGATCCGTATATGCTCTGCATGCCGCCCAGTAGACATCCTTGTAGGTGGTAATACGTTTGTCCTTGGTTTTGGCGTTCATCTCCAAATGTCGACAACAATAGGCGTGAGGGGCGTTTGGGTACATGGCAGAGATTGCGGCGCTTATGGAAGGAGCCCTGTCGGACATAAACACCAACCCTTGCGGGTCTCCGATAGCTTGTCTCAACAAGGACAGAAACCAAGTCCACTCGTCTCCGGTTTCGGACTTGCCTACTCCGAAAGCTACTGGAACGATGAAGTTATCCCCGTCCATGGTAACCGTCAGGAACATCATACCCAAGTAAGGGCCCTTTAAATGGGCAGCGTCTATTACCAGGACACGACGCAGATTTGCCAGAAATGTGCGGATTTGCAAAAACGCAGGTGGTTTCCCTTTGTAAATGTTATAGTTTATAATGTGTAAACATATGACGTGTTAAAATACGTACCGCGGGTCCAAGGGCCACGAAGCACATCTCAAACCGTCCATGTGAATCGGTCCTTAGCTGGGTGACAGTACCTGGATTCTGCAGCTGCAAATTATATAAATATGTTGGGAGTCGTTCATACGACTCCTCGAACGTGCCTCTCACCAATAGCAGTGCCCTGCATCGCGCACGCCAAGCTTGGTGGTAACCAATCGTGACGCCGAACTGCTGGTGTACATCGTCCATGATGTCCTTTGGACGCAATGACCTGCTAGCATCAAAAAATTTGCTTTTCAGTATCGCACCCAAAGTCCTTTTGGTGGCTTGTTTGTGGTTGGGATTCAGTTGCGTCCTCGAACAAGTGTGTACGTCGTGCAAATTTCTAATAAGTAACGCCCCTCTTTTCTCTCCCGCGGGAATCGCGTACATCCTCCACTTACATTTTTCTCTCGCACATTCAACTTCGTATCTGGTTTTGTCGGATCTCGGCGTGTGACTTTCGAAACCCTCTTCCATGAACTTAAGTCCGACCTGACTTGCCAAGTGATTCTTCGAATCAAATATCTGACCTACTTTTAACCTTAAACTGCGATTATAAGGTGTAGGTTCGTAGGTTTGTGTATGGGTATTCTGGTCTGGAAGAATATGGGGCATATCAAAATAGTCATTTAACTGACTAAATGATTTATTACTAGGGGTATATTCTTCGTGATCATCACTATCGGTATATGATCTGTCTATATCAGCATTACCCGTTTTGAAAACATAGGTTTCGTCATCAGCAACTCCAGCACAGCGTCCTTCTTGTGGTTGTTGTTGTTGCGTCTCCAGAACATAATCAGGAATACAGTCGTTAAGACCATATGCATGATCCAAATGAACTGTTGGGCCGTGGGATGGCTGAAATTGAGAATCAGGCTGCTCCATTTGGAGGTCTTCGTCATCAGCGTCGTCATCACCTTCGTCGTCACCGTCACCGTCTTCATCGCACACCGAGGATTCGGCATACACAAAAAGTAATGGCGGTCTTTCTGATTCGGCTGCAAAGTGCAGAAAACCAGAGATATCCCCATCGTTGGATAACTCCACAAATGACCCATCACCATTCTTAAACACTAACTTGCAAACAGCACAAGGGTTGATTGCACATTTTTGCATGGCGTATGCAACAAACTTCTGATAAGTATAGTTTACTGACAATTTTACACCATGCTTAGATTTATAAGCAAAATTCCACTCATTGTTGTCTTGCACCCATGCATTCACCATCGAAACAGAAAAATAACTTAGCTTTTGCAACAGATGAACTCATTTTTTCAGTAGTATCTCAAAAACAAAATACTGAAGAAAGAAAGCAAGAAAGAAGTATGGAATGGGTGTGAATTATGGATTGCATTTTACTGATATTTATGGATGAAACAACCAACATTGATGAAACAACCAACATAAATTGCAACCACAAATTGGTATTCCAAGTACAATGATTCAACATTGATGAAACAAGCCAGTGAATTTGAACCACAAATTGGTCTTCAAAGTACAATAATTGTGGAAAAAAACAGTAAATTCGTGCAAAAAAGGACCAAAACTGTAAAATTTTTGCCCACCGCGGGCCTATCGCGGGCAACCACCGCGGGGAGGGACCAAAAGTGTCACCACGGGCATAGTTGGGGGTCTCCGAGGGACACTTTGGCCCAACAGGGGGTGACACGTAGGCCCTAGCCCGCGATCGCGGGGCCCACCGCGGAAAAAATGGGTATTTTGGTAAAATCAGAGAGAAAATAGGTATTTTGGTAAGTCAAAGTCAAACTTTGGGTATTTTAATTAATTTCCCTTATTTAAAGGAATAAGTTAATATATATATTTTTTCTAAAACTTGTTTTAAATTCTTTAAACTTAATATGTTATATTATTTAACTTTTTTCTTTACTACATTGGTTATATTAATTAACATATTATATTGCTATAAACTTTTTTAATTATATAATTAAATATTGTAATTGATAATTTTTTGAAAATGTATTTTTTGGTAATTTTACATGTTTGTAAGCTAATTTTGTCAAACATGACTTCTTCATCAACTACCAGCTAGCTTATGAGACTATCTGCATCGGTACCCATGGGTTGGCTGGGGTTGGCTTGGGTTGGATGGAACACCATCGCTCCCCACCGGGTTGGCGTGGGATGGAGCCGGCTGGGGTTGGGCAACCCAGCTGGGGTTGGGTCTTCAATTTTTTATTTTTTTATTTTTTTATTTTTTACATTTTGAGCCGTTGAAATATATATGTTGGAGTTAAAAAAAAATTTAATTATTTATATCCTATAAATACTAATATTAACCTATTTATTTTTTCACAAAAACAAGTTTACTCTCAATCTCTCCCATCTTCCCCACTTATTTTTTCACACCACTAAATTTTCTCTCAATCTCTCAAACTTTTCTCTACTACAAAAACAAAATGTCTTCTTCATCAGTGAACTCGTCGGAAATTTATGAGTCGTCTTCGTCATCGTCGGACGGGGAAATTAATCTACCCGCGTATCGTCAAATGGATTACGATATTTTTCGTGGATTAATAACCGATGTTGTAGAAAGGCTTTTCGATCAAGATGAAGAACCAAGTTCGCCTCCAAGACGGAGACGGAGGGGACCGGATCAAGTTAGAGATCGTGAAGCTGCACACGACCGACTTTTTGCAGATTATTTTGCGGAAAACTGTAATTACAGTGACGAGTTGTTTAGGAGACGGTTCCGCATGAGCAGACGACTATTCCTACGAATAGTGGAGGATCTTGAGCGAGAGTATAAATATTTTCAACAGGGCTGGGATGCTAGAGGCAAAAAAGGGTTATATCCTTTGCAAAAGTGTACCTCGGCAATTCGGCAAATGGCGTATGGGATATCCGCTGACGGCTTTGATGAGTACTTGAAGATGGCGGAGTCAACTGCACGTTTATGCATACAAAAGTTCAGCAAATGTATCGTCAATCTTTATGGTAAGCGTTACTTACGTAAACCTTCTTATGATGATATTCAACGTTTATACGCCGCACATGAAACTAGGCACGGGTTTCCCGGCATGTTAGGAAGCTTAGATTGTATGCATTAGGATTGGGACAACTGCCCAACTGCATGGCGCGGGCAGTACGTCAGAGGTGATCATGGTCGGCCGACTATTATGCTAGAGGCAGTGGCATCACAGGATCTTTGGATTTGACATGCATACTTCGGGGTTGCCGGGTCCAACAACGACCTAAATGTGCTAAACCAGTCGCCGTTATTTAACGATGTACACAACGGGAAAGCACCGCAGTGCCCGTTTCAAGTAAACGGAGTACAATACAAACACGGCTACTATCTTGCAGATGGGATATACCCCGAATGGACTACCTTTGTGAAATCATTCCAATGCCCTCTGGATCAAAGACGATTAAGGTTTAAAGCCGCGCAAAAAGCGGCAAGGAAGGATGTAGAACGTTGTTTTGGTGTGCTAAAACAACGCTGGCACATAATACAACACCCAGCAAAATCGTGGCACCCGAATAAAATACAAAAAGTAATGTACGCTTGCATCATATTACACAATATGATATTGGAAGACGAAGGTAACGTGATTTGTCGTTTCGATGAAAACGCTAATCAAGTTGATGAGGAGGACGACGAAGAGATTAGCGACCAACAATATGACGCTAACGTGTTAGAAGTCCGACACCGAGAAACGCATCATAACCTTCGGGCGGATTTAATCGAACACATTTCACGGCTTCCAAGACACAACATCCAAGGCAACGAGTAGTATTTTTAATTGAAATTTATGTATTTTTAATTTTTTTAGAATTTATTATGTAAGGTTAAAATATTAGTTTGATTTATAAATTATAATATTATATATTATTACAAATTACTTATAAAATATTAATTATTTAAATTAATGGTAACAAAAATAAAAATAAAAATAAATAAAAGATGGGATGGTGGTGTGGGATGGATGTGGGGGTTTATGGGTTAGAATGGGTTGGAAGGGAAAAATGATGTGGCGCTGATGTGGCAGTGAAAAAGTGTGGGTTAGATGGGGTTGGATGCTGATAGTCTGAGTCAACAACTAGCTTATCAGCTAGTTGTCAAACATAGCCTTAATGATACACTAACTTCTTCCAATCAAATGTAGAACAAATCATTTGACATTATTATTTTCATTACACTTGCAAAGAGTTTCCGTTGAAGATCAATCATGTAACATTTTAATTATGATGATTTCAAGTTTGATAATTCAATCAAATAAGCAAGAAAAAAGGGCCTGGGGAGGGAAAAAAAACTTTCCAACGTTTCAAGAGTGCCTTTGTCACTTTCCAAATTCAGTCAAAAGAGCATTTTGGTCTTACATTCCGACAAAAAATCTTTAAACTTTCCCCCACATCTGTTATTTTGCTTTTTTGCCCCTCCTTTCAACTCTTTGCTTTGTTCAAACACAAAGTCCAAAGGGTCCACTTTGGTAATTATACCACATCTTCCCATCCCCTTTGACACCTTCACTATAGCCCATCACTCTATTTATACACTACTGAAACCCTAACCCTCAAATCATATCTTCAAACCCCCTCTTTCCCCCTTTCAGTTCTCTAGTTTCATGATCATCATGGATTTTGATCTTCCAAGTTCCTAATCATTGTATATATTGGTATGTTTTTCTTTATTTATGACGTCATTTAGTTTTGGTATATGTTTACATGTTATATTCTTATAGTTTGCAAGATTAAAGTGTATTTTAAGTATTTAATTAATAGGCAAATAGTATCGATTAACAAAACTACTATCCGTGTACCACCGTTCATTTGATTAACGTTGCTTTAAACGTCAAGTAATGGACGAACTCGTGGTTTTGATTTCTTTTTTTTTTGGAACGGCAAATTTATTAAACACTGAAAACTAGCGAGAAGCTAGAAACAAAACTAAGCCGGGGCTTCGTTCGGGTTACAGCACCACTCGATCCAACTAAGATTCCTACCGAACGAGGCCCGAAATTTAATCCAGTGATAAGCAATGGATTGAATATCATTAGCAAGCGTTAGGGGGAGAACCGACTTCTTATTAAAAAAATTCTCGTTCCTACAGCTCCAAACCTTCCAGAAGTACGTCTGCACCAGTCGCGATTTAGAGTTACTGTTGCTACTACCGTTCAAAGTAATCAGCTGCTCTAGTCGTGGTTTTGATTTCTATCATGTGTGAATCCATATTTAATTCTTTTATTGAAGAAGAACTCATGTTTTATTTATTGAGAAAGAGAAGTTATTTCTAATTGTACTTCTTATCCTTTATATTTAATTTACTAATTTATTTAATAAATAAAATCGTTTACTTGTAAGATCAAAACCATAACATTGTGTAGGTTGTCTTACAAGATAAACTTCCTAACTAGATCAATTTATTTTGGTGTCTATATATAGGAATAATCACAGGAATAGTGGGGACTCGATCATTTAGGTCCACAGTATGTATAGTACGTCCAATATTCTTTTGTGGAAATGGTTTAGGATTTACTACTAGCAAAATCTATAGTTCACTAAAATGAAGTGATTCTTATTATTTTAGTACTACTGTAGTTAGAAAATTGAAAATTACTTTGGAAGAATATATACATATATATATATATATATATATGCCCCTGCTTCGTGTTTGTATCTAGCTGCTCGCTAGTTTTCGGTGTTTTAATTAATTTGCTATTCAAAAAACATATACACATATATATGTATCGTATTATTTGTATTTCTAAAATTCATGTTTGGTATCTAATCTTTTATTGGTTTCACTGGAAAAAAAATTCTATAGGTACATGGATCTATGCTTCATCTATGATAATTTCTGAGATGTTTTGGAAAAAATATTAGAAAACTTGTTTGACAAAAAGTTACAAAGCTTAGATAATTAAAAATTTTAAACATTTTTATTAAATGATGTGTCAAATTAAACATAGTAATCTAAAATAATATTTTTCAAGCACTTGTAACAATTTCTAAAGTTATTCTTAAAGTTTCAAAATTCTAAAGCTTGAGTTAGTATTTTTTTTTTTTTTTTGATAAAAGTTGGTTTAATTTTATTCTAACAACGTTGGTTTAACCTCAAGCACTTATTGCACTTCAATTCTCCTTTTTGTGTAGTAAACTTAATGCATGGCTCACAATCATTGTGGTTTTGTGCCTTTGATCACCTTTACTTTAAAATTATCGAATTTTAAATACATGACGCACTGGATCCAATGACTAGTTTAACATGGTTTTTCATTATGATGACAGAAAGTGATTGATCAAGCTGTTGTTGCGGTGGTGGAGTCCATCTTTCTCTTTCACCGATTTAAGACTTGCGGTTCGATTTCGATTCCATTCCAATGGAGAAGACAAGAGAAAGAACAGCACAGAAAATATGCTTCATGTTCTTGTTTTTATTCATTTCATGGAGTACTTGTGATGAATTCAGAGATTCCAATGAGCATAGACTACTTTTATCCATCAAAGCTTCCATCAATGATCCTTCCCACTTCCTCTTCAACTGGAACAACTCTTCTGCTTTTTTCTGCAAGTGGAATGGTGTTACATGCAACTCCAATTCCACCCATGTCACTGGAATTGATCTTTCCGGAAAGTATTTATCTGGGCGAATCACGGAATCGTTATTCCAGTTCTTGCATGTTGAAACAATTGATCTCTCCAACAACCAGATTTCTGGTGGGATTCCGAAAAATGCATTTTCTTGTACTTCACTTGTTCATCTCACCCTCAGCAACAACAACTTAACAGGTTGGATACCTGGAGGTTTCATTCCAAAGCTTCAGAAGTTGGATTTGTCAAATAACTTTCTTTCGGGTGAAATACCGAGGGGAATCGGATACTTTTCCGGGCTAGAATATCTAGATCTCGGTGGAAATGCTTTCGTTGGGGAGATTCCGAAGTCCATCTCAAATCTAATAAGGTTAATAGATTTAACTTTGGCATCAAATCAACTAGTAGGTGAATTACCATCAGAACTAGGGTTTATGAAAAGCTTGAAATTTATCTACTTGGGGTATAACAATTTTTCGGGTAGAATTCCAGACGAAATCGGTGAGTTAACGTTCTTGAATCACCTCAATCTTGCATTTAACAACCTCACCGGTGAAATCCCATCTTCACTTGGTAATCTCACCGATCTCCGCTACCTTTTCTTGTATTTCAACAAGCTCACGGGTCCGATTCCTAACACAATATTCAGCCTCCAGAAATTAGTGTCACTTGATGTAAGTGATAATCTACTTTCAGGTGAAATTCCAGAACTTGTTTCTAAGTTACAAGTTTTAGAAGTCCTCCATTTGTTTTCCAATAACTTTTCTGGGAAAATACCGAAATCTTTAAGTTCTTTGCCTCATCTCCAAGTCCTCCAATTATGGTCCAACAAGTTTTCTGGTGAGATACCAGAAGATCTAGGAAAGTACAACAGCCTCACCGTTTTAGACCTTTCTACCAACAATCTCACCGGAAAAATCCCAAACACCCTTTGTGATTCCCATCATCTCCAGAAACTCATCCTCTTTTCCAATTCCCTTGAAGGGGAAATCCCTACAAGTTTGAGCCATTGCAGGAGCTTAGAAAGGGTTCGTCTTCAAAACAATCGATTATCCGGTCAATTATCAGCCGATTTCACCGAACTATCCCGTATCTACTTTCTTGATTTGTCGGCAAACAACCTCTCTGGGAAGATTAACAATTGGAAATGGAAAATGCAAAAACTCCAAATGCTGAGTTTGGCAAGAAATAGATTCTCAGGAGAGTTACCCGAATCCTTCGGTAGTAACAATCTTGAGAATTTGGACTTGTCGGAAAATGATTTTTCCAGTTCCATTCCTCCGAGCTTCGGAAAATTTCCGGAGTTAATGGAATTGAAATTAAGCCAGAACAGGCTCTCAGGAAAAATCCCTAAGGAATTATCTTCATGCAAAAAGCTCGTGAGCATCAATTTTAGTTACAATCATCTATCGGGTGCTATCCCAGAAACCCTTTCAAGATTGCCAGTTTTAGGAAATCTTGATTTGTCAATGAACCATCTTTCCGGCGAAATCCCAGAAACCCTAGGGAATGTGGAATCACTTCTGCAAGTAAACATATCTCACAACCGCTTCCATGGTAGATTACCTTCCACCGGAGTATTTTTCGCAATCAATTCCACGGAAGTCACCGGAAACAACCTATGCGGCGGTGCCTCCGTTGCCCATTTACCGCCATGCAAGGAGCTTAAATACTCCAACTGGTGGTTTTGGGCTACAGCTTTGGCTGCTGTCACGTTTGCTGCTATGTCTATTGTGGTTTTCTTGTATGTCAACAAACGAAATGAAGCTGCTCATGAGGTGATTAAGAAAGTGGAAAGTAAATTAGATGGAGGTGTGGAATGGGAGTTGTTATTCTTTGACAAGAAAGCTTCAAAATGTTTGACGATCGACCAGATTCTAGAGTCTTTGAAAGGACATAGAAATGTGGTACTAGCAACAAAACAGATGCAATTTTTTGTCAAGGAATTTAAGGATATCAATGTCAATTATGATCCCATCATAGGACTCAATGAGATCGGCAAGCTTCGACATTCGAACATCATCAAACTCGTCGCAGTTTGCAAATCGGAAAAAGGACGATTGATTTTGGTTCATGAATATGTTGAAGGGAAGAAGCTGAGTGAAGTTGTTGGAGTGTTGAGTTGGGAAAGCCGGGGGAAAATTGCGGTGGGAATTGCTAAAGCTTTACGTTATTTGCATGGGTGTTGCTCACCGGCGGCTATTCTTGTGGGAAATGTTTCGTCGGAAAATGTTATGGTGGTTGACGGAAAAGATGAGGTTTGTCTAAATTTGAGTCCTCCGGGGATGATTTTTGCCGGCAGCACCAAGTGTTTGGTTTCTTCAGCCTATGTCGCACCAGGTAAATGTCTCTTTTACCCTCAGAATACACGAAAAAACTTGCATTAGTATTATATTAGTGTAGGACGAGAAAATTACTATTTTATATAAATCACTAGTGAAAGTGCGATAATTTAATTATATATATATATATATATATATATACACACATTTAAGTTAATTATTTCGTCCATTATCATCACCAAACTATAATAACGAATGATGTTAAGTTCATGCATAATTAGAGCATTCATATTATTGACATATATGATCAATAATTTAATAGTCCTTGCCTGCAAAAATGATGATGAATTTTGCTCCATGTTTGAGTTGTCTCAAATAATATCAAGTCAATTTTCTAACATATGTATTTTCTGATTTACTAATTTATCAACATTAATCATTATAAGATATTGTTGTTTGAGAAAATTAAATGTTGGTTAAGGCCCTGGAGGATGTGATGGAATATCTCATCTATCCAGGGTTCTAATCCCGACGTACACAATAATTGTAGCCACTGGGGTTTAATCAGGGTTGATGTCTTACAGTCATAATTTGCTGCCAAGGAATTAGTCTAAACATAGCATAGGACACCTTTCAAAAAAAATTATTTTATCAAACTGGTTTTGAAAGAATTAAAGAAATTATTAGGTGATGATCCGAATATGATATGTTGCATCTAAAACTCGTTTTGAGTACTTCAATAAAATCATTATCTTATTAGAACTTTTGCAGTAACCAATGCATAAATGAGTCGAACAAGGTAGACAAACCCCCAACAAAACATCACGAATTCCTTCCCTTTTTGCTTTTACAACTGTACACGATCGATCATCCTTAGAAAGAGATTTAATTTTTTACTCCCTCCTCTCCCTTTCAAAAAAAGAAAAGAATAAAAGAGAATGGATTTAGAAAAATATATAAAATATATCTTTAATTAATTATTGCTTGTTTAGATAAACTAAAATAAAAAAACATATGTTTGGAAATTAAATATTTAAAACTGTGTCTTTTTAGGGTTTAGGTTTAGGGTTTGCAATTTTAAAAAAATTAAAGATGTTAGTTTTGTAGAATTAAGTTGTGATTTTTTTCCGGAAACAACAATGTATTAAAAAACTAGCAAGAGAGTAGCGGACAAATTACAAGGTTTCAAAACAACTTAAGGGAGAGACTCTGCAAACAGTTACATTTTTTTACGCTCTTCCTATTTCTCAGCACCAACCACCTAAAAGAATTATCAATAATTCCATCAAACAAATCGCACCTATTTTGAGTCGTTCCTTCAAACAATTTGTTATTTTCTCTAATTGTATGTAATTGTTACAAAATTTAAGTTGTATTTATGCAGAGACAAAAGAGACCAAAGAGATAACCAAGAGCAGTGACATTCATTGGTTCGGCCTCATCCTCATTGAGCTACTTACAGGAAAAACTCCGATCGATGCCGATATTGGTTTACATGAGAACTTAATCGAGTGGGCACGATATTGCTACTCGGATTGCCACCTCGAGTCATGGGTTGATCCGTTACTTAAGGGACAAGTGCAGAAGAACCCTAGTCCGATCGTGGAGATCATGAATCTTGCCCTACAGTGCACGGCTCATGATCCGGCTGCAAGGCCATGCACAGAGGATGTAGTTAAAACTCTAGAGTCTATTACGAGGTCAAGTTCTCTATGTTTCTAGTTAGGTTTAAATCAAGCTTTTGGGTTATCCTATAACCTTGTTTTTTTTAACCTTTTGCTTCCTTTTTAGTATGAAGTTCCCGTTTGAGTTGTAGTAAAGTGAATGTTAATTTTTGGTTGGATGTTAAGCTGTGTTCATACTCTACTGATGAGTGATGAGTGTAATTATGAAAGTAGATATGATGAAGAAATATTGTCAAATATTTGGTTGAATGATATCAGAAAATTAATGCTTCAATTATTTATTAGCTTTCATAGAGATTTGATTTTGAAGAACTTCTCGAAACAATCCAAAGTTAATGATGAAAGTTATGCACCCAGTGTTTTGAGCAGTCTGCATTTAGCGGAAGAGAAGCCTGTAATAAAATATGATTAATTGTATAGTAGTTGCTTGTTCTTCATATATATATATATAGAGAGAGACAATTCTTGATATCTTTTGTTTAAAGAAGGCACGTCGAAGAGAATTAGGGGTCGTTTACCTAATCAGTACTTACCCGGGTAAGTGCTTACCGGTAAAACTCAACACTATCACTTACTTGCCGGGTAAGATTTTAGTCCACTAAAATGGCATCACATGCAACAATATAGCCGGTAAGCGCTAACCGTGGTAAGAGTCGTTGCACTCACTTACCGGGTAAGACTCTCGATCCTTGCTTTGAACTCTCGGTCCTTGCTTCCGCTCCTACCGGGTAAGATTTTTGGTCCTTGCCATGTTTATCCGGTAAGCTAATGTGACTTGATAAACACTTACCTGGGTAAGCGTTTTGTAAATAACCCCTTAGTTACTATTCGTTGACACATCCCTCCTAACTAAAGTAGTTGACAGAAACTTAATTATACCAGACCTGCATCTACTATAATACAATTTGTATTTTAAAGTATCATGTTAACTTTAGAAATTATCTAAAAGATTATCTTCGATTGCAATGTTTTCAAACCAATTTTCAAGTGACACCTCTATCATAAAAACTATATATTAATTAATCCCAAGAAAATCCATCGCTAAAGAAATGATTCGTCACAAAACTATCACAAAACTCGGTGGGAGTTTCAAATCAGATTAACAATGATTTTATGGGGTATGTTGGTGGGTGATCCATTGGTATTCACCAACGGAAATTTCCCTAAATGATTTTTATGGTAAAGGTCATTTATTATAGTGGATTATATAACAACAAAATTACAATTACCAGATAAATTATTTCAGGCTTATAGGATGCCAAAACCTCTATTTATTGGGATGCCAAAAATGTGTAAGCGTCCACTGCTTTGTATTTGACCAAATTATATATAAAGTGTGCTATATATGAAAAGATTACAATAAATTATAAAACGTTTGTTAACGTCTTATGTAAGATTCCACATTGGTTGGAGGAGAACGAAAATCGCCTTATAAGAAGTTTGATACCTCATCTACAAAATGTTTTTTAAAATCGTGAGTCCAAGTGTGTGGACATAGCGGACAATATCTGATACAATTGGCCTAAGATGTTAGAGACGGTATCAGTCGAGAACCGGACTGGTGTGTCAGCAAAGGCGTTGGGCTCCTAAGGGGGTGAATTGTAAGATCTCACATTAGTTGAAGAGAAGAACAAAAGTTATCGTGTTAGGGACTTGATATACATCATGTCCTCATCCATAAAATGTTTTTTAAAACCGTATGTGAGTCTAGCTGTGTGAACAAATTAATATCTATGATTGGCGAGATGTTACATCTTAGCTTATTAATATGACACTATTTGAAAATTTGTCATATAAAAACAAGTGGCTTATAAATAAACATGTGTTTATAGAACACTTATCAAAAGTGATGTAAATTAGATAATATGACACTTTAGTTTTAAAGTGTCATATAAAACTTGTTAAAGCGTTTAGAATCGTTATAAACTTATTAATGTAACAATTTCAGATGACATGATTTATTTGTTGGTCCCAAAAAAATAAGTTTAATAATGTTGTCTATTAAGACACTAAAATATTGTAAACATCTTATAAACATAATTTTGTTGTAGTTTCTTTAAGGAATTACGTATAAAAGTAAATGTATGTTGCAATTTTTGCTACACAAGCAAAAAAGAAGAGAAAGACTAATATAATTCTTTAAAAGCATGTGTAACATTTGGTTCAATCAATTACTGTGTAACATCAAATCATAAGTTAGAAATATAATTAGGATTTGACTATAATTTTTTTTAAACATCAAGATATTATTACAAAAGATAGAAGAATGAAAGAAAAAGCTAGTTACATTTCAAAAGAGGGTTGTCACCACCCTAACTAGTTTAGCATTGATTAGAAATCCACATAAACGACGTCAAAGTTTGTACCTCATTCAGTAGCTCGCCAATATTTTGACTATGATTTGATGTCATACTGTTAGGACACAAAATGTCCTAATTATATGATAGTTTTGTAAACGGTTATAATTGTAATATGGGCTTGGGTTATTGTAATATGGGTTTGGGCTTAAGTGACTAACAATGGAGTATATAAGGATTAGTGTGTAATTAGGATTAAGTAGATCATTTTACAATGTAGCTCAAGGTGTAGTGCGTGTGATCTAGAGAGAGAACCATTCTCTCTCTAGGTAGTTCTCTTACATTTAGACATTGTTTGGCAAAAAAAGCTAGCTTATTTTTTGGTACATGTTTGGATGACCATTTTTTTAGGAAACATTCCAGCTTTGCATTTGAGCTCCACCGCAACCCTCTGTACATCGTTTGCTCCCACGCCGACACCTAACAACTCGCTTTTTGACATGTTTAAACAAAGCCCCGAAGTGAGATGAAAACACCTCAAAATCCGAAGGATATTCTTCCCCTTATCCGCCGACCACTCGTTAATAAACATCGCATCATCTGCATAAAATAAATGGGTTAGCGAGATATTATCGTTACCGATCACCACACCATTTATCAGTCTTTTATTTTTTATGACCATAAGCTAGCTTTTTGAAAAGCTACTTGGAGTAGCTTATGAGTAGCTTTTTGTAAATATTCCATTATGTCATCATTAATATTAATTATTATTTATTAACTATTTTTTAATATGTTCTTTTTGGTTATTTAAATGCTTATAAGCTACTTTTTGTCAAACGTGACTTTTTCATCAGCTACCAGTTAGCTTATCAGTCAACAGTTAGCTTATCAGTCAACAGCTAGCTTATCAGCTACCAGCTAGCTTATAAGTCATAAGCTAGCTTATCAACTAGTTTGCCAAACATAGCCTTAAATAATACACTATTCATCTTATATCTCATCTTGTTACTACTATATTGAATTGTTGCTTGTTATAAATGGGACTAACACACAATTTTTTTATTGAACCGAATTTTAGAAGAGCTGTAAAAATTATTTTAAATTATAAAGTTATTAAAATACATATAGTCATGTATTAGAAAATGCAAATGCTGCTTTTTCTTTAGAGAAAACATTTACTGTCAATCTATATATACCTTTTTAAACGTAGCTAGGCACACGAAATCATAAGTATGTTGGCACCTTTCATTTCAATTAGTTGGTTTTTTTTTTGAAAGGGTATCGTAGGCTTTGCCTACACTAATCCTTGTTTGACTGCTAAGCATGCAGTCCTGAGATAATTCTTCAGTGGTCACAAGTTGCCAACGTCTGGTTTCGAACCCGAGGTAGATATATAGGTTTCTGAGCCACATCCCCCCAAGACCTTAACCAGTACGCCACAAGCCTTGTGGTTAATTCGTTGAACATTGGATGTATGTTGTTTGTGTTTTAAGTGGGTTTAATTCAAAAAAAAAAGTGGGTTGGTATATATTATAATCTACTTTGTGACCATTATTTCAATTCATCATCACGTCTCAAAAGCAACCAAACTCTTTTATTTTAAAAACAATTAAAAATCCTTTTCTTAGGAACAAAAAGATGAAGAAAAAGTAGTTTCTTGACAACTCACCATTTGGTAATTAACGTAACAAAGTATATTCTATTAAGTAATTTGTTTTTATCATTGGTCTAACTACACACTAATCCTTATATACTCCCTTGTTAGTCACTTAAGCCCAAGCCAATATTACAATTATAACCCTTTATAAAACTATCATATAATTAGGACATTTTGTGTGCTAACAAATAGTAACTAATTTGTTCTTTTAGTTTCTAATTACAACCTTTTTTCTATTATCACATGTCACATTATGTGTTTCAACTTTTTATTAAGACTGCCAAATTATATATGAGAAATAAGTGAACTTTGCGTCTAGCATCTTGCTAGTTTCGTTTTTATAAAATTTGACGTTCAAAGAAAAAGTGAACTTTTTTTGTTAGTGCTTAAATGTTTATTGTACCAAGTAGAGGGACCATTTTTGTAATAGGGCTATTCTATACCCTAGGTATATATAGTTTGCTTCTTTCCCTTTAGGGAATTAGGTCATTTCATACACATAGTAGCCACACACACTCAGGAGAGTTCTTCATTGTAATTGTGAGCTACTTTGATCTTATTGAATATAGAGATGGCTTCCTTTGATGTATATATTGATTGATTACTTGTTCTGGGATCACAATTGGTATCAGAGCTTGTAAATCTTTGATTTGATTAGGTTTGAGTGAAATATTTCCATTTTTGAGTGTTCTTCATTTTCCTCAATTTTTGATTGATTTTAGCCATTAGAGTTCTTTTAATGGATTGGAATTGATCAAGGGTTGTTTCTAGGATAGTCCTGTGTGTTTTATTCCGCAAAAACACAAGGATCGAAGCTCAGATTGGATAGATTTCTTCAGTTTCGTACTTTAACTTTTTGCACACTGTTTTGGATCGAAAACCCATTTTCTGTTGGTTTTTGGTTAAAACTTGAAGTTCTAAAGTTGCTCAGAATAGCCTCGCGAACCTACCCACCAAATTTCAGCCTCATCCGATCTGTTTTGAAGATTCGACCTTGAATCTTCATACATATCGCAATCCACTAACCTTCATCATTGTCGCAATCGTCTATTGCGACTTGGCTCCCAAATCGCAATCGTCTATTGCGACTTGCCCCAAATCGCAATCCATTACACTTTGAACAGTACCAAATCGCAACCTTCAGTTGCGACTCGGGTGAATTTTTTACCTATTGCGATTTCAGTTATTGCGATTTCAGTTATTGCGACTTCGGTTATTGCGATTTCAGTTATTGCGACTTCGATTGTTGCGACTTCAACTGTTGCGACTTCAGTGCAATTGCGACTTGGTTTGGGTTGCGACTTTAAGTGTGTTGAGACATAAACTTGAAACTTTAAAAGTAACTCCTAATCAGATTAATCAGATTTTTAACGATCAACAACAAGTAATCCAAAATGACTGCCAGAGATATGTTGACTATTGGTTCAAAAGATAAACCACCTGTTCTTTTCCCGAAAGACTTTAAAATTTGGAAAGACAGATTTCTTGACTACGTTGAACGACAAGAAAATGGAGCTCTTATCCATGAATCCTTGATAAACGGGGTTCTAGGAGAGGTTCGTGAAGACGACCCAGATGATAATAACTTAGTTATTCAGCCAAAAGACTACACGGATGACAATTTGTTGAGATACAAAGCCGATAAAGCGGTTAGGTCATTGGTTATGCAAGCCTTAACCAACGACATATATCGAAAGGTTGACAGTTTGAGTGAAACAGGTAAAGGTATGTTTGATGAACTTATCAAATTATACAAAGGGTCAGAAGTGGAAAACCAGCTGAGAATCTCAAATGTCTTCAATACGTATGAGAATTTCAAGCAAAAGGAGGGTGAGAGTTTAGATAAAGCATGTGATCATTTCACAACTATCCTAAATGATCTCAACAGTTACAAAGTATCAAAATCCATCATGGAGACTAATGTGAAGTTCTTGAACGTGCTTCAGCCCGAGTGGAAGAAGTATGCTCATAGAATGAAACAGAATTCTCAACTGGATTCTCTTCCGTTACAACAAATGTTTGAAACCTTAAAACAAGATGAAGATGATGCTGAGCTGAAAAGGAAGAAGTTGATGAAAAATGAGAAGAATGGTAAGAAGGAAGGCAGAAGAAGATGAGCTTGATAGTGAACCGTTAGCATTGATGTCAAGAAAAGCTAAGGGAAAGATTGTTCAGAGAGAAGAATATGAGTTAGACCAAGCTGACTTGGATGAAGTAGAAAGCTTAAGGCAGGCTATGATACTTCTTTCCAAGGCCTTTCAACACAGATTTGTAAAAACTCCTGGATCAAATAACCAACGTTACTCATCTGGTTCTAAAAACTTTGAACACAAGAATCGGATTGAGTCAAAGAAGTTTGATGATCATAATGAAGATGGTAAAAGGTCGGAGGTGAAGAAGTATGGTGATAAAAAGGATGAAGATCAAAAGTGTTACAACTGTGGGAAAACCGGTCATTTCTCCAAAGATTGCTGGAAACCGAAAGTGAAGAATTCTGACTACTACAAGCAGAAGGCATTGTTAGCTGAACAGAAAGAGTCAGGAATTGAGCTTCCAGTGGAGGAAGAGTTTTGGATGGACCAGACAGATGATGAAGAAGAGGA
The DNA here is from genome assembly GCA_033807775.1 of Saussurea involucrata. Lineage (NCBI taxonomy): Eukaryota > Viridiplantae > Streptophyta > Magnoliopsida > Asterales > Asteraceae > Saussurea > Saussurea involucrata. Next base: position 3,051,627 of record CM066325.1, read on the forward strand.
AGATACGGCTGCTTTTGCTAGGATGTGCTTGATGAGCAGAGATGATGAGGATTCAGAGGCTGATGCGGCGCCTGAGACAGATGAGGTAGATCTCTGCACTATTAATCATTTTGGTAATCAGTTTAAAGTTTTTCAATTAAAACTTGATGAACAAAGCGAGAAACTCATAAAAGCACATAAAACTATTGAACTTCAAAGACAGACAATCATTGACCATAAAAAGTTAAATGATGATTTGAAAATAGAACGAGTTGAGATCGAAAAATCTCGAACTTATTTCCGAAGAAGAATGGATGAAATGGGAGAAAATGTAAGAATTGCTGAAAATATGAAGAATGAACTTGAACAAATGTTGCGATCTTACAAAGATATTAATAACGAATTGTCTGAAAAGGCAAGTGATCTAGAAGCGAAACTGTATAAACTTGGTCAATCTGAACAAACCATTTTTCTAAACACGCCAAAGAATTTCAGATATTACAATTCAAAATGGGGTTTGGGATATGACAATCCTCATTATTTGGAGAATGCTTTGAAAAAGGCACCTTGTTTATACAAGTTTCGATGGCTTAAGTTTCTAAAAGATCCTAAATTCAAGATTAAATGGCTTAATGAGGAGGAACAAGGAGTTGAGGAAGAAGTTAAAAGAAAGACAACTGTAACCATACAACTTCCTTATATTTATGATCAGGCAAATAGGAAGGCAATGCAAGATAAGAAAACCTTGCCTAATGACTATTTTGAAAGCTATATTGTTCAGCCACCAAAGGGAACTGTATCAAAACCCGTTTCTGAAGGAAAAATATATTATCCTCCCTTGGTGCTTGAACAGAAGCTTGTCGATCTTGAATTGAATATTAAAAGCAAAATTGAAGAAGTCAGAAATGACGATCAACTTGCTTTTGATATTGAAAAGGAAGTGATGATAACTGTTTTGTTAAATACCATGAATGACAAATCTGAAAAGGTTGTTTCTGTTTCGTCTTCAAAAACCTTATGTTGGACAACCTAAGGGGGGGTAAGGTTGTATTTTAAATCTTTTACTTTCAAAAAATTCTTTTTACAAATAAATACAGAATAAATAAAGCAGAGTATAAATAAATAAGTATACAACAATTATATAAACAGATATAATTTAAATGCACAGCGGAAATGTAAATAGATAAGGGAAAGAGAATACTTGACAACGATATTTTTAAAGTGGTTCACCAAACACAAAGTTGGCTAGTCCACCTCGAGAAAATAACACTTCTCGGAGATCCAATACGAACGTGTTCTTTACGGTAGAAACACAAACCTTAATACAACAAACGCGAAACACTCTACTTTGAGAGATTAATGTGGATCACTCACTCTATTCAAACACTTACAAGAGGGTATAATTTTAATATGAATAATCACTCTTGAATAAGGTTTATCACTTGGATATTTTTAGAGAGTTTGATCACTTGAGTTGTGTTGCTGATTCAACTAATCGAGAGATTTTAATCTGCTATCAACTCAAGATTTCTTGCTCAAAAATTAATTTTATCAGTTTAAGTGATTTAGTGTGAATAAGAAGGCAGCAGAATAATAATCAAATGCTGAGGGAGAATTTATTGCTGAAGTTGGTGTGGCATTGAAGGCTGGTGGATGCATGTATTTATACTGGATGATCAACAGGGCAGAAGCTTTCGCGGTATACCGGCAATCCATCGCGGTATACCTGCGTCAGAAAAAGGACACTGCAGAGGAGAAGGTCAACCCTGCAAAAACAAACGGTACTCGTACCCGCGGTATACCGCGTTGCACACGGCGGTATACCGCCTGAAAAAGGTTCTGACAAGAGAAGCTTCATATGCAGAAGAGGTGATGGGTGAGCAGTATCGCGGTATACCGCGTGGACCTTGGCGGTATACCGCCTGACATTCGTACAAAAGGGCAGTGCGCTGGAAGGCTTCTTTCGGCTGATCACACTTCTTCATTAAATGATGAACAGTAAAAGTATGATTTGATTTTAATAAAATAACATATATATTATATATATATTTGATTCAAATGTAATTATATAGATACGAAATATCCAAGTGATAAAATATTTTAGGGTGTTTATCATTTTAAAATAAAATGACGAAACTCTTCAGACTTGGATTCTTCAGATAAAAATTTATCGAGATCATTTAAATATCTGCACACTCAGATAAAATATTAGATAACAAAAAATGCGGTGTGTTTTGTAATCATCAAAATAAATATGGAGATGTGATTTTATGTGTACCAAAAATATATCACAATATTTAAAGCTGGGTACACTTGCACCAACAATCTCCCCCTTTTTGATGATGACAAACACAACGCTAAACACGAGAGCATACTCGGTTTCTCTCCCCCTTTTGTCGAAGCAAAAAGGGTTTAAGAAAGTCGCTTATGCTCCCCCTCGAAAGATGCTCCCCCTCAAAATATGAAATATTTGAGAGTTAGTATTTTTAAGGGTTATACTCAAGCATGCCTAAACCAAGTCTTAATTTAAAGAAGGCTTTTTTGTTAAGGGCTTTTGTGAAAATATCGGCCAAATTATCTTCCGAATCAACCTTTTCAAGCACGATTTTGCCTTTTTGAACATTATCTCGTAAAAAGTGATGTCTCAACTCAATATGTTTGGTACGAGAATGTAAAACGGGATTTTTACTTAAGTTTATGGCACTTGAGTTATCACACATAATTGGAATTTTGGTTAGGTGTACCTCAAAATCGGTAAGTGTGTGTTTCATCCATAGGACTTGAGCACATGCTCTTGCGGCGGCTACATATTCCGCTTCGGTGGTAGACAAAGCTACGGATTGTTGTTTCTTAGAGAACCAAGACACAAGTGAGAGACCTATAAAGGCACATACCCCACTAGTACTTTTTCGGTCAACAATAGATCCACCAAGATCGGAATCGGCGAAACACGTTACTTCTAACTCGGGTTTCTTTGCGTACCATAAGCCAAGATTAGTAGTACCTCGTAAATATCGAAAAATACGCTTGACAGCTTCATAGTGAGATTGTTTAGGAGAAGATTGAAAACGAGCACATAAACATACACTAAACATAATATCAGGTCTACTAGCAGTTAAATATAATAAACTACCAATCATACCACGATAAATTTTTTCATTAAAATCGTTTCCCTCCTCGTCACGAGATAATTGCAAATTTGTGGTCATTGGAGTTTCAACGGGTTTCACATTTTCAAAGTTAAACTTTTTCAACATATCTTTACAATATTTAGATTGACTAATAAAAATACCAGTTTCACATTGTTTTATTTGCAATCCTAAGAAGAATTTTAATTCTCCCATCATGCTCATTTCAAATTCGCTTGTCATTTTCGCAGAAAATTCATTACACAGTTTTTCATTAGTGGAACCAAAAATAATATCATCAACATATACTTGCACAACCACAATATCATTTTGAACATATTTCACAAATAAAGTATTATCTATTTTGCCCATAATATAACCACTAACAATTAAAAAGGTTTTTAATCTATCATACCACGCACGCGGAGCCTGCTTTAAACCGTAAAGCGCCTTTTTCAATTTATAAACATGTGTCGGGTTTTCAAAACTTTCAAAACCGGGAGGTTGAGAAACGTATACCTCCTCATTTATAATACCATTTAAGAAAGCACTTTTAACATCCATTTGAAATAATTTAAAATCTTTAGCATTTGCAAAAGCGAGAAGCATTCGAATAGACTCCAACCTTGCAACTGGTGCAAAGGTTTCGTCATAATCTATACCTTCTTGTTGACTGTACCCCTTGGCAACTAAACGTGCCTTGTTCCGTGTGACTCCACCGTTCTCGTCTACCTTGTTACGGAAGACCCATCTTGTGCCAATAATGGTTTGACTACTAGGGCTAGGCACTAAGTCCCACACATTATTCCTAGTAAATTGGTTTAACTCTTCTTGCATGGCCAATATCCAATCCTCATCACCTAAAGCTTCATCTATGGTTTTAGGTTCTATGGTTGAGATAAAAGCATGGAAAGCACAATGGGTATGGATTTGTGATCTAGTTGTCCTTTGGTTTAGGTCACCTATAATTTGATCTACGGGATGGCCTCGAGCGGTTCTAAGATTAGGATCATCTACACCTTGTGGAATAAAACACAAAGGGGCATCACTAGATTCAATATTATTTGTGGAAGGTTGGGTACTTAAATCCAAGTTGCTAAGTTGTTGTGCTAAGACATCTCCTTCACAAACATTGTCATTTGCTAAGGGTGCACTAGGTTTGGGAGGACTCTCGTCAAAGCTAACATTTAAGGATTCTTCCACTACCATGGTTTCCTTATTTAGGATTCTATAGGCTTTGCTATTCCAAGAATAACCTAGGAAAACTCCCTCATAGGCTTTGGGGTCAAATTTGGTTAGGTAGGATTTGGTGTTTAAAATGAAACATTTACAACCAAAAACTTTTAGGTGAGCTAGGGAAGGTTTTCTACCTCGGTAAAGTTCATAGGGTGTCTTATTTAGGATACCTCTAATTAGGACACGGTTAAGCACATAGGTCGCGGTAGCAACGGCATCACACCAAAACTTTTGGGGAACTTGATGTTCGTTTAGCATAGTTCTACTCATTTCTTGCAACGTTCGATTTTTCCTTTCAACAACCCCGTTAGATTGAGGTGTTCGAGGAGCAGAAAAGTTATGAGTTATACCATGTTTATCACAAAAGGCACCAAATTGTACATCATTATCGAATTCTCGTCCATGGTCCGTACGTATGGAAACAATCGTACAACCTTGTTGGTTTTGAATTCTTTTTCCTAAAATTTTAAACTTTTCGAAAGCCTCATTTTTATGTCTCAAAAATAAAGTCCAAGTATAACGGGAATAATCATCCACAATAACCAAAGTATAAAAATTTCCTCCAAAACTTTGAATAGTCATCGGGCCAAAAAGATCCATATGTAAAAGTTCTAAAACTCTTTGAGTAGAAATAACATTTTTTGATTTATGAGAAACGTGATGTTGTTTGCCGACACGACAAGCATCACAAAAATGATTATCAAACTTTAATTTTGGCAGGTCACTCACAAGCTCCTTATTTTTTAAGTTTTGCATTAATCTTAGATTAGCGTGACCTAAACGCCTATGCCATAAAGTAGAAACATCATTAATAGAAGATAAGCATACATTTTCAGATACAACAGTTTTACAAATATATAAATTTCCTTTTACAAAGCCATTTAAAAGAACTTTGCCATTTTTTATGATTTTGCACGAGTCTTCTTCGAAGACAACAGTTATACCATTTTTACACAATTGGCGAACACTTAACAAATTAAAATGTAAATTATCAACATGATTAACATTAAGAAATTGAACATTATTGCAAGAGACTGTACCTCTACCAATTATATTTCCTTTGGAGTTTCCTCCAAAAATTACCTGTCCACCATCACATGACTTATATGATGAAAAGAGATTATTGTTTCCGGTCATGTGACGTGTGCAACCACTATCGAGTATCCAGTCCATATCAAGGTCAATCTACAATAATGAAGATGTAACTTTTATGGTCCCCATTTCTCGTGGGTCCTTGACAATTAGTTTCAATGTCAACCAACATGCATATATATAAAGTCAAACAGAATATATATATATATATAATACATTACACAACTTTAATATATAATATATCAAACACAAATATATATATATAACACATGTCAAGTCAAACAAAATATATATATATATAAGAATTAAAAAAAATTAAATAAAATATATATATATATATTTGCAGTACGTATGTATATATATATATGAATAGTATAAAAAGTACAAATAACAATATTTTACTTATATATAATATATAACACATATACATAACACATTTAAAACCATAAACGCATACCACCGGGATTATCATTACTAAACATTCCTTTTGGAATCCATTTATTTACCATTTTAATTTTGCGATTATATTTATCATACACATAAAAACAAGCATTTACATTCGCATTATTATTAGGTTTAGAATATTTATCATGGTACATGCGAGCATACGGTTTTCTCGTATTATAATTTACATTATTTATTTTACGCACATACGGAGGTTTTTGCACATATTGATTTCTTGTATTTACTTTAGGTGATTCATAAAATCTTTTGATGGGTATACATGAACATTTATCAACACAAGTATTGGAACCAATGCCTTTTCTACAATTTATACGGTTAGGCATATTTAGCATGTTAAAAACTTTCTCATTACTACTTTCAAAGGCTTTAGCTAGCATGTTATCTTTTTCATATGAAGCACATTTAGCCTTTAAACAAGTAATCTCATTATCAAGAATATCACATTTTGTACAAATAATATTTTCATGTGATTTTTTATTTAAGCATGCAATTTCTTTATTTAAAACATCACAAGATTTACAAAAATCTTTTTCTCCTAATTTAGTTTCTAATTTAGCAATTATATCCATATCATTTTCAGATTTTTGTTTAACATTATTTATTTCCTTTCTACATGCATTTACAGTTTCTTTTAACATAGCATTCTCATCTTGGTAACGATTTGCAAGAGCGGCCATTTTATGAAAAGATTCATATAATTCTTCAAGATTATTTTCATTATCACTTTCATAATCACTATCGTAATCCGAGTAAGAAGATTTTACCTCGTCGTCGCTTTCGGCCATAAGACAAATGGCTTGATAGTCATCTTCTTCTTCACTCTCGCTCCACGCGCCTCCAATGAAGGCTTTCTCCTTCTTCTTTTGGAACTTGTTCTTTTTCGGACATTCATTGGCGTAGTGGTCTTTGTCACCACATGAGTAGCAAAAGCCTCTCTTTGGCTTAGCTTTATCGTCTTCACTCGAGTCGCCATTTTTCTTAACTTTTTCGTCTCGTTTATGGAACTTACGACTTCGATTTTCACCACCACGACGGTAGTTACCGTTTCTTTGAAATCTGCCATTGTTAGAAAATTTATTATTATTATTAAGAAATTTGGAAAAGTTTCTTACCAACATGGCGACTTCATCGAGAGTTTCGGATGGATCTTTCGAGGAGCTAGCTTTCTCCTTTTTCTTCTCAACTTTTGGTGTTGAGACATTGAGAGCGATTGATTTCTTTTTAACTTGCTCCCGATCTTTGTTTCTTTTAAGTGCAATTTCATGCACTTTAAGATTACCGATCAAGTCATCTATCTTCATTATGGAAAGGTCACGGGAGTCTTCTAAAGATGTTATCTTTTGCATCCACTCCGAAGGAAGGGCTCGTAGGATTTTCCTTATATAGTCCTCGTTAGGATAAGTGCGATCCAAACCTTTCAAAGTAGTCACAATAAGGTTAAATCTTTTAAACATTGAGTCAATTGACTCATCTTGTTTCATTTCGAATAGTTCATAATCGTGAACTAAAATATTCACTTTACTAGATTTAACCTCCGTGTTTCCACGATGAGTATTATTTAAACTTTCCCATATTTGATTTGCAGTTTTATATGTATATACTCTTTCAATTTCATCAGTTGTTAAAGCAGCATATAATATATTCTTAGCTTCAAAGTTTAAACAAAAATGAGCTTCATCAGAAGTAGTCCAGTCATCTATAGGTTTATCAATATAAACATCATCTTTCACAATGGTGGGTTTAAAATTCCCTTTTTCTATAATATTCCAAATCTTTTGATTTTTGCCACGCACGTGACATTCAAATAGCTCGGCCCAAATGCCAAACTTTTCAGTATCTATCAAAGGAGGTTTTGAAAACACGATATTAGTTTGTTGAGCCATTTTAGAAGAATAAGAGAAAATTATGCAGAATATTTTTGAAAGACCTGCTCTGATACCAAATGTTGGACAACCTAAGGGGGGGGTAAGGTTGTATTTTAAATCTTTTACTTTCAAAAAATTCTTTTTACAAATAAATACAGAATAAATAAAGCAGAGTATAAATAAATAAGTATACAACAATTATATAAACAGATATAATTTAAATGCACAGCGGAAATGTAAATAGATAAGGGAAAGAGAATACTTGACAACGATATTTTTAAAGTGGTTCACCAAACACAAAGTTGGCTAGTCCACCTCGAGAAAATAACACTTCTCGGAGATCCAATACGAACGTGTTCTTTACGGTAGAAACACAAACCTTAATACAACAAACGCGAAACACTCTACTTTGAGAGATTAATGTGGATCACTCACTCTATTCAAACACTTACAAGAGGGTATAATTTTAATATGAATAATCACTCTTGAATAAGGTTTATCACTTGGATATTTTTAGAGAGTTTGATCACTTGAGTTGTGTTGCTGATTCAACTAATCGAGAGATTTTAATCTGCTATCAACTCAAGATTTCTTGCTCAAAAATTAATTTTATCAGTTTAAGTGATTTAGTGTGAATAAGAAGGCAGCAGAATAATAATCAAATGCTGAGGGAGAATTTATTGCTGAAGTTGGTGTGGCATTGAAGGCTGGTGGATGCATGTATTTATACTGGATGATCAACAGGGCAGAAGCTTTCGCGGTATACCGGCAATCCATCGCGGTATACCTGCGTCAGAAAAAGGACACTGCAGAGGAGAAGGTCAACCCTGCAAAAACAAACGGTACTCGTACCCGCGGTATACCGCGTTGCACACGGCGGTATACCGCCTGAAAAAGGTTCTGACAAGAGAAGCTTCATATGCAGAAGAGGTGATGGGTGAGCAGTATCGCGGTATACCGCGTGGACCTTGGCGGTATACCGCCTGACATTCGTACAAAAGGGCAGTGCGCTGGAAGGCTTCTTTCGGCTGATCACACTTCTTCATTAAATGATGAACAGTAAAAGTATGATTTGATTTTAATAAAATAACATATATATTATATATATATTTGATTCAAATGTAATTATATAGATACGAAATATCCAAGTGATAAAATATTTTAGGGTGTTTATCATTTTAAAATAAAATGACGAAACTCTTCAGACTTGGATTCTTCAGATAAAAATTTATCGAGATCATTTAAATATCTGCACACTCAGATAAAATATTAGATAACAAAAAATGCGGTGTGTTTTGTAATCATCAAAATAAATATGGAGATGTGATTTTATGTGTACCAAAAATATATCACAATATTTAAAGCTGGGTACACTTGCACCAACACCTTAGAAGAAAAGAAATCTCTTGAACTTAAATGTATGAATCTCTCACAACAAGTCTCTGATTTTCAGAAAAAGTTATTTCTTGAAAAAGAAAATATTGAGAAAGAAAGAGAGAGATTTAAATTCGAAAGAACATCTTTTGAAACTGAAAATGTTTTTCTTTCAAAGAAAATATCTGATTTAGAAAACATTTTGATCAAAGAGAGAAATGATCTTGAGTCCAATAAAGAATACTTTCAAAATGAAATCTAAAGACTGATGGGAAAATTGACAAGTTTATCCACTGAAGCTATGACAGAGTTTGCTAGCAAAGCTTCCTCTGATTCAGATGCTTCCTCATGCAAAGCCTTCATAGGCAATACTATTAATAGAAGCATGATGGCGGATGACTTGGATGATTTTGGTCCCATTGAGATAGAGGAACAACCTGTTAATGAAAATTCTTGTGACTTCTCTCATAACTCCTCTGTAACGACCCGGTATCCCAGAACATACATAATATATAACAATTAACATTTCATACACAACGTCGTTACTTTCATAACAAAATACATGATAATTCACATTCGGTCTCAAAGTCTCAAAACTATACAATACAGAAATATAAACTTATCCTAATCTTCATCAGCTAGCAATCGCCTCCTATGCTTTATTCTTCCCTTTGTTAACCAAATATCCTTGACCTGGAATACATATTTTTGAAAGGAAAAATGAGGGTTAGACCTAATGGTCTAGTGAGATAATCCTTGTCGTTTCAAATTCGTTATAAAACCAATTTATATAAAATCATGTTTCAAAATAGTTTATATACAACCTTCGTGTCAAATCACACATATACCGTAAGTATACCAACACCACATATATCACACGTATAAACACCACATTAAGACTCATGCATCTCATCCCACCTTATTCCTCCACAACTGGCCATATTAATTGGTAGCAAGCCAACTAATTCACCGGTCCGCACATCGGAACCCGGTTACTCACCGGTCCGCACACCGGAACCCGACTACTCACCGGTCCGCACACCGGAACCCGGCTACCCGTCGGTCTGCACATCGGAACCCGGCTACTCTGCACTTGTGTAATATAATGCACAGATAAATACCTAATATATCATATCGTCATTTATAAAACCTTTCATCACATTTTCTTTTATAAAAACTTTACCACATTCCAACCACATATATGTCTCAATATAAACACCTAATCACATCGTATATCACGTATCCAATCCATACATATCCATCTCATATATATTTAATATATATATATGCATCCCAGTTGAAAATGTTTTAAAAGTAAAACTCACCTTTGAATGCTTAAAATTCCGCTTACAAGCCTTTCTCCGAGCTATCCGATCATTTACCCAAAATTCTCAGAATCTGAAACCATTTACATACAAACATCTCTTTACTACAAGAACTCATAAGACTTACTAACAGGCTGAGAATCCTAAATAACCTATCAAACTCTTATCCTCAATTGTTCTTCTACGACGACTTAACACGGGGGTTCCGCTACCCGGTTAGCGGATGGGGTCAAGGGGCAACGCCAAAATACATTTGGAAAACCATATCCGGACATTCAAAAGTATCCGAAACCTCAAAATTGGTCAAACAGCTAAAGTATTCGGACAACACAAAAGAATCCGGACAACACAATTTATCCGGACAGCAGATCTTTCCGGACAACATCAATAATCCGGACGCCATCCGGAAACCGAAGTAACCCGGATACCACCCGGTAACATAAATCATCCGGAAAACTATTGAAAGAAATACTTACCCGGATAAAAGACTTGTCCGGACACCTTTAAAATATCATCCGGACACTATCAACAATAGTACCCGGACACCTTTAGAACACTACCCGGACACCTTCATACTGTGTCCGGACACCTCTGTCGGTTTCATCATTTTCGACCCAGAATCAACAGAAATTACTACTGGATGTGTAATCGGTTATTCTACTCCGATAGAAACTATCTATTGGTAATTACAGACATAAAACACACAAGAAACATACCTTAAATTGCTTCCAAGTAAATCAATTTGAACCTTTTAGCTATAAACCCTTCTTTTCTCTTTTGGTCTCAAACCCACACACACACACTGATTTTCTGGATAATATTTGACTTATGAAATATCTGATTTCATCAAGAGGTAATATCAACCTATTTTACTACTTTAGTCCTTGAACTTATCATTAATGACCAAAACACCTTTAAACCCCTAAATTAACCAAACTTACCCTAAATCTTAATTATATAAAGTTAACTAATTTTTTAACGGAAATATATTTTTTTTTACTAACGAACTTACCCGGGGTATTACATCCTCTTTCAATGATATTAAAGTTGATCATGTTATTGACACTCCTTGTGAAAGGAAGGATAAGCAAGTTCAACAAAAGGATGTTAATTTTGACTTTAGTGCTAAACTTCCAGATCATTCTGATTTTCTGGTCAAGGAAGAAGAACCTAAGGAGAATTTCTTCGAGGGGGAATCTTCTAAAACCGTTGAGAAAAAGAAAAAGAAAAAGAAGAAAAATAAGCGCAAATCTAAATCTCCTAAAGTTCAAAATTCCTACGCTTACAATTCTTATCTTGATTCCATTTCAGATCGTAATTTAAGAAACAACTCGCGGGTAGAGTGGAGAATAAAGGAGTTCACACATGATGTGGCCCAGAGAAAATCATCTACTGTCGCTTTTAATTCCAAGAAAAACACTTTTGTTTCTGATGTTAGTAATCGTGTTGCCTCAAACAAACAAAAACTTGTTATTCCTTACAAGATTTCTTCAATGCAACAACTGATTAATTTAGCACATGATCAAATTTGTTGCTCTTCTTGTGGTGTAGATGATTTTATCTGCAAGTCTGATTATTCTTCGTGGTTTGGTTATAACTTCTATGGTTCAAATCGTTTTTATTCAAATAGATATTATAACCACTACAATTCAAAGAAAAAGGTTAATTCTCCTAACCCGAAAGGACCCAATTGGCAATGGGTACCTAAAACTGTTTAAATCCCATTTTGCAGCTCCGTCATGTGTGGTATTTGGATTCTGGTTGCTTAAAACACATGACAGGAAGGAAGGAACTGTTGAGCAATTTTGTGAAACACGATGGAGGGAAAGTTAAGTTTGGAAATGATCATTACGCTCCAATCATGGGTTATGGAGATATTGTGGCCGACAACGTCAGGATAACTAAAGTGAATTATGTTGAAGGCTTAGGGCATAACTTATTTAGTATAGGTCAGTTTTGTGATAAAGACCTAGAAGTCCATTTCAAGAAGACTCGGTGTGCAATTCTAACCGATGGAGGAAATGAACTTCTAGTTGGTTCGCGAAAGTCAAATATTTACACCATTGATCTATCGAAGGTTAAGCCGAAGAATGACGTATGTCTGTTGACTAAGGCAACTATGGAAAAGAGTTGGTTATGGCATAGACGACTATCTCATCTCAACTTTCGTTACATTCAGAAGCTAACTTTGGGTGATTTAGTTATAGGTCTACCAGTTTTGCAGTTTGAGAAAGACAACTTCTGTATTGCTTGTGAGAAGGGGAAGATAAAGCGAGCTCCTCATCCACCGAAACCCGAACCCAGCACACACAAACCTTTAGAAATCCTTCATATGGATCTTTGTGGTCCGATGAAGACTCAGAGTGTCAGTGCCAAACGATACGTGTTAGTAATTGTCGATGATTATTCGAGATATACTTGGGTTAAGTTTCTTCGATCAAAAGACGAAACACCTGACTTGATCATCTCGTTAATCAAACAAACTTCAAGTAAACCGTCAACAAACAGTTCAGACTGTTAGGTCAGATAACGGGACAGAATTCAAGAACAAGACTCTTGATGATTTCTTTAAATCATTAGGAATATCTCATCAGTTTTCTGCGGCTAGAACTCCTCAGCAGAACGGAGTCGTTGAAAGACGAAACTGCACACTTGTTGAAGCTGCCAGAACGATGATGTCTTATGCTGATCTACCTCTGTTCTTGTGGGCTGAAGCTGTTGCTACGGCATGCTATACACAAAACCGTTCTATAATCCATCGTCGGTTTGGTAAAACTCCATATGAACTGATTAATAATAGAAAACCTGTAATACACTACTTTCGTGTGTTTGGATGCAGGTGTGTTGTGCTGAACGACAAGGACAATTTGAACAAATTCAGTCCAAAGGGTATTGAGGGCGTTTTCATCGGATACTCACTCACGTCAAAAGCATATAGAGTCTATTTCAAGTCGTCTAGAACTGTGAAGGAAAGCGTAAATGTCAGATTTGATGAAACTGAAGATATGGTTTCTGTGCAAAATAGTACAGAACCCGCAATATCAGGTGTACTAGCATCTGGACAAATTCGTCCTATGGTGACTAGATCTTCAAACAAGGATCAAGCATCCACTTCTAACTCTAAACCTAATGATCTTGATTTATTGTTTGAATATTTTTATGATGATTTTTTCAGTAGTGATAAACCTACTTCATCTATATCTAACAGGAGCAATGTTGCCACACCACCAGTTAATGCTACATTGTCAGGGCCTTCACCGGAACTGACTACTCCTTCATCTGGTGCAACAACTCCAGCTACAACTTCAAATAACACGCATATGGAATCTCCACAAGCAACACAACATGTATCCACGAATGGTGCTTCTTCGTCAGGTACAACTTCTAACGCCAATGGTGAGGATTTTGCAACTCAACGTGAGTCATCTTCTGAAGCAGAACCGGAGGCAGTTCCTGTTGACACTCCTGTCAATGAACCCGCCCGACAACCGGAACCTACCTTGACAATAGAGTTGAATTTTAATAAAGATCCTACCTTAGTGGATCCCAACTATGGTGCTATAATTGTTCATCCTCATGCTTCAAGATGGACTAAGAGTCACCCCATTGAACAAGTCATTGGTGACGTCTCCGAACCTGTAAAGACTAGATCTGCAACGGCTAACGAAGTCCTTTACGCGCTTTTTCTAAGTCAAGTTGAACCTACAACAGTTCGACAAGCCTTGGAAGATCCGGATTGGATCATTGCCATGCAAGATGAGCTGAATTCTTTTGAAGCATTGAACGTGTGGCGATTAGTTCCTCGACCCAAAGGTAAAACGGTAATTGGTACAAAGTGGGTCCTGAAGAATAAGAAAGATAAAGATGGGATTGTTGTGAGAAATAAAGCACGCCTTGTAGCCAAAGGGTATAGGCAACAAGAAGGTATCGACTACGATGAGACGTATGCACCAGTGGCTCGTTTAGAGGCAATTCGGATGTTTCTTGCATTTGCCGCTTTCAGAAACTTCACTGTCTATCAAATGGACGTGAAGACTGCTTTCTTGAACGGTATATTGAAAGAAGAAGTATATGTTTCTCAACCAGAGGGTTTTGTGGACAAAGATAAACCAGATCACGTCTACATACTTGACAAAGCTCTCTACGGTCTAAAGCAAGCCCCTCGCGCCTGGTATGAAATCTTATCTACCTACCTACTTGGTGCTGGCTTTCGAAAAGGTAAAATCGACACAACTCTCTTCACTCTGCATGAAAATGGTGAGATCCGTCTAGTACAAATTTACGTTGATGATATTATATTTGGTTCAACTGACCCTGGATTGTGTACTTGGTTCTCGGGTATAATGATGACCATATTCCAGATGAGTATGATGGGAGAGATTAATTTCTTTCTTGGATTACAAGTCAAGCAATTCTCAACAGGTATCTTCATCAACCAGTCGAAGTATGTGTTTGACATCTTGAAGAAATTTCAGATGGAAAACTGTACCTCTATTGGTACACCTATGGATCCTGGATCTAAAATAGGTCCGGATCCACTTGGTGAAGATGTAGATGTTAAGAATTACCGAGGTATGATAGGCTCATTAATGTACCTGACGGCAAGTCGTCCAAATATAATGTTTGCAACATGTCTTTGTGCAAGATTTCAGGCACAACCAAAGGTATCACATCGAAGTGCTGTTAAAAGAATCTTTCGATATTTGAAGGGGACACCGTACCTTGGTCTGTGGTATCCGAAGGGAACAAGATTCGAACTCACTGCATATTCTGATGCGGATCATGGAGGTAGTATGCTAGACCGGAAGAGCACATCTGGTCATGTCCAGTTTTTGGGTGATAAACTAGTAAGTTGGTCCTCGAGGAAACAGAACTGTGTTTCAACATCAACTGCGGAGGCAGAATATGTGGCCGCTGCCAGTTGTTGTTCACAGGTTCTGTGGATGAAGACTCAACTGTCTGACTATGACTTCAAGTATGAGAAGATCCCCATTTACTGTGATAGCAAGAGTGCAATTGCAATATCAGCTAACCCGGTCCAACATACAAAGACCAAACACATAGACATAAGGTATCATTTCATCAAAGATCATGTTGAAAAAGGTACAATTGAATTATACTTTGTCACAACTGAGTTTCAACTTGCCGATCTCTTTACGAAAGCCTTGGATGAAAAACGATTTAATTTCTTAGTATCCAAGCTCGGCATGTTGAACATGAAAGTTTAATATTCTATATTGATCATATAATGAATGGAAATATGTGTAGTTCAATCTAGTTATCTCTATCTAGATTGATACATACAAATTTTCATCTCATTCTATTCTCAATCTAAAATATTTTATTCTCATGTCTTTGTTGTTTTTCATTGTTTATTCTCTTTGTTACTTTCTATTTCTTGTTATGATATCTATGCCTGGATGAGGTGTGTTCATAGTCTCAGGGGAGTACAAACTAAGTAGTATGCACAAGAATAGGGGGAGTGTGCATTTCTGACTAAGCTTGTAAGTGTTGATTTCCTGTGCTCCTTACTTGAAGATCACAAGGTATGTTCTCTAATCTGTTTTTCAACCACAAACCCTTAGATGATGAAAATCAATTTTTTCAAACTTACTTGCATCATTTAAGGGGGAGTGAAAATGTTTTAATACCTTGCATGCTTGATCAATTGGAAGTTGGACATCTTCCAATGTGATAAATTTTTTCAAATTTTTTAAATTGAAAAATGTCCAAGTTATATTAAAATCGCAACCCACACTTGCGATTTCACATGTGAACAGTGAGAATCGCAGCCTTCTATTGCGATATCTCAATGGACTTAAATTTTTCAAATCGCAACAGTACACTGCGATTTTAAGGCATGAACAGTGCCAAATCGCAACCGTGTATTGCGACATGACCATGTGAACAGTGCCAAATCGCAACTGTGCATTGCGACTTGACCATGTGAACAGTAGCAAGTCGCAACCTTCTGTTGCGACATGATCTTTTGTCAAATCGTAGTTAGTTCACTGCGACTTGATGACACGTGGCAGGTCAAACCTTGGACCAATCATGTTGTGCCACGTGTCCCTCAGTTTGAAAAATCGTATAATTACTTTTTTTAGGGTTTTAATCTAAGTCTCAACTCAAAACACTTAAACCCTCTCAAAACTCTCTCAACTGCTTTTGCGACTTCGTTTTTCAAGACCGATTTCGTGATTTCTGCTCCGTTCAATCATCTCAGATCGACTCCAAGGTACCGTATCTCGAATCTTGTTGATTTTCGTCCAATAAATCTGTTGTTTAAATCGATTTTAGGGTTTTAAGTTCGATATTTTTTTGAATCTGCCAAAATCGATGCGTGTGTTATGTTTGTTAGGATTTTAGTTGATTAGGGTTAGTTCACGCTGTTTGGACGAGTCTAGTAGTGTAGGTTTTAACTTTTTTGGGCGAAAAACAAAATTTTTAGGGCTTGAACACTTAGTTTATTTCTGTGTTCATTGATGTCGCAACCTTGTGACATTCATGTGTTCATGAATGTCGCAAGCAACTAACACTCAAATCTTCAAACATGTCGCAGTGGCCTAATCTTCAACCATGTCGCAATGGTCTGTTGCGACATGGGCCAAATCGCAACCTTGTGTTGCGACTTCACCATGTCTCTTCTTTGCATTGCGACATCGCAATGGCCTGCGACATGCCCTTTCTTGTTGGTTGCGACTTGCCCAAGACTTAGGAAATTTTTGGAAATTTTTTTTTAAAGGCAAAATCCAATTTTGGCACTATTCTAAACTGTTAAGTGGTACAGATGGCTGATCATGATGGAAATGACTCGGATGACAACACCATCATCCGTTCACATCGTTCATCACATTCGTCGATCAATGCACATGATCTCGACGAAGAAATCTTTCCGAGTACTAATACGGTGCAATTTCTGCACAACAACCATCATCTAGATTTCGCGGTTCCTTTCGACTACGGAGTCATTCTCGAGATTCTTCGCGGTCACCCTTTACTGACTGCTTTGACCAGAGTCGAGCTTGTGCCTGCATTATACCTTAAACAATTTTGGAGTACACTGTTATACCATCCAACAGCCAGAGTACCACATTTTACTGCCAAACTAGACCACTTCGATGTCTGATTCACACTAAGGGGACTCAGACGATCTCTAAATCTCCCGAGTGCGAATCTTCAGGATCCGGTTCCTGAATCTCAACTCTATGCTGACATCCGAAGTTTGGGTTATCAACCGCCAGAGAATGTCCCACTTACTGGCTCATCAACCTTCAGACGAAACTACCTACCCAGAATATACTACTCCATATGCTCAATCTTCAACCGTTGCATGACCTCAAAGCATACTGGACTAGACAAGACAAACCTATCCACATTGCGCATGTTTCATGCATTCGTTTACAACCACAACATTGACTACGGCGTCTTAATATGGAATGAGATCGTTGAGCTTGTCGCGGATCAATTAAAACCAAAGATGAGATGAAACTTCGTACCATTTCAGCGATTCTTCCAGATCTTGATTCATCAAGCTATGGTAGACAACGATCAGATTCCAAGACGAGAGAATCACCCTAGAGGCCCAAGCCAGTATATGCACTATCTCAGGATGCCCAAGTAGATCAACTTTGCTCACACCGCCGTTCTACGTGAAGATCTACTTGCATATGCCGACCAACAGTCCAGGGTAGTTAGGCAATATAGGATAGATAATGCATTGATGGTCAATCCAGAACTGGAGGGACCTCCCCACGATGCAAACCCATTAGGAGGTGAGGGTCCGAATGTCGAGGGGGTTCAGGAACAGGGGGATGTTTCTGACCGACGAGAGGTGAGGAGAACGAAAAGAAAGAGAGTTGGGAGAAGATTACGGACTGTTGGTCATGCATCCTCTTCCAGACGAGCTCAACTACGACCTCGACCTCCTCCCCAGATCTTTGATGATGATGTCTCATGGGATGAAGCTTATGCCGCTGCATCATCTCCTGATGATGATGCAGTTAATCAAGACGATGAGATGGAACCTTTCTTTCCTTCCTTTGACGATGATGATGATGATGATGACTCAGGTCATGACCCTTTGGCGAACTTGATTCCTAGACATATGGGAAAAAGACCACGTGTTGTGAGTTCGGATACTGAGACCACTCGGAACACCGAACTTCTCGACACTGCTACTGATGCTGCGGGTCCTTCATCTGTGAACGAAGAAGTAGAGAATCAAGAAGAAGTAGAAAAGGTAGTTAATGGTGAGAATGAGGGGAGAAAAGAAATGAGTGAAGCTGTGAAAGAGTCAGATAAAGTTTTAACTACTGACTCTCCCCAAACCGATACGAGCCGGGTAGCCACATCTTCTACCAACGAGCGTACGTCGCCGTTTCGTATTGAACAAGTCGTGGTCCGCCCAGCCATGCATAGCACAGCCCCACTCAGCCACTCATCGGCATCTCAATTTGCCGATGTTTCATTTTCCACAGGGGATCAAGCTCAACTGCTATCGGCGATACAATCGGTATCTGCTGGTATTGAAACAGGTAGGCTCCTGCCCCGTCCACCGCCTTTTATTCCACGCACATTGAGTCTAGTACCATTTGGTAGAACATCCTTTCCTAGGACACAATTGCTGGAACAACACCAAGTTACGGGCTTTCGTGCCCCAACCGGAACACCCAGAGTGCGGCCGCCATTCGTTGGTGCCGCACGAGGACAGGGTGGAAGTCCTGTCATGGTCAACACTTAACCAACCATGAGCACAGGCAGTACGGTTGCTACAACCGCTACTTCAACCGATAACCTAGGTGGTCCGGAAGTTAGCTCTATTTTCCCTAATTTTCCTCATGAACAGGTTGTACAGATGCTCGGGCCATATCCGCATTTTATTACTCTACCATTACTGTCTTCTGCACTTGGTTCTATTGACAGATCATACAAGCAACACCGTGCACACATGCAGAGATCTGTTGATAAATTAGCATCTGAAGTCAGCCATGCCATAAAGGGTAAACATGTTGCTGAATCATCATCCACTCCTCAAGAACAACCATCAGAAAATCAACCTAACCCACAACATCCATCATCTGTACCTCTACACCTTATACCTGAAGACCAGCTTAAATCTGGGCTGTTATCCCGCCTTCTAGCCAAAAGCGACTCGAGTACATCTGAAGAAGTTGACTTAGTTTCCTTACTTCGTCAACATACACCACCTCCAACCCAACCTCAAACTTCAACATCCACCGATACACAACTTCTTCTAGCAAACCAACTTGAGAAGCTTACCAACTCTGTCACAGATATGACTAATGTCGTGATGCATGGATTCACCAACATCAGTAATCGGCTCAAAGTTGTAGAAGAAAGATGTGGTATTGAATCAGAAGTCTCTCAGAAAAGAAGACATGATGATCAGGATCCGCCTGATCAACATGAGAGGGAGAAGAGAGCAGGGGTTGGAGAGTCTAGTGCTGTTGCTGCTACTGGCAATGTTAATGAATCAGAAGCTGGGAGAAATACAGGTGAAGGTGGAACGGCGACTGATGTGGTACATAATGTTGATACATAAATGCTTGTTCTAGCTGATGTCATAGCTGGGGTTGAAAAGCCTGCGGCTGTTGACAATAGAACAGAGGAAGAAAGAATGGCAGATGAATTAATACGAGATTATTCTACATTGATTCTGAGGAAGAACCAGAGCAGCTCAACTACAAGATTAAAGAAGAGATGATAGAAGCTCTGGATGAATTGGTTTTTGACTTTGAAACTGGGGATCATGATTTGGATATCGAGTCTGAAGATGATTTTCCGACAGTGGTAGAAGATGCTCCGACACAGGTTGATTCTGCAGGTCCAATCTCAGACACTCCACAGATAGAAGATGCAGCAGGTCCAAGCTCAGGTACTTTAGTTTCACAAACACCGTTTGTACCTGATGGAAAGATCAGAGATAAAGTACTTGAAGCAGAACTCAGTTTTTTCCAAGCTATTATCGATGTTGAACCAAGGTATGTAGCCACTGGAGAGAGAGTATCAATCCAAACTCCCTATCTAGAAACCTTGAGGAAAGAACTGTATGTACAAGAGGTTCAAAAGATTAACTTAGAGAAGGTTTATGGGATTGAAGACCGGCCATCGCTGAAGAAGATCGAATTTCTATACGTCATGAAGAACAAAGACAAAGGATCAGAAGCCGTCAAGTCAGATAACATGATTATGAAGGTGCTGAAAGTTGAATCTAAGAAGCTCTTTGATGTCTTCTATCCTGAGTTCACAGTCTTGAGATCAGATGGGTCTGAGTGCGTATTTTCTGAAGCTGATTTCAAGAGTCTGAGACTGAATGATCTTCTGAGCCTTTACAACAGTCTTGATGTCCATCCAGAGAAGAAGCGTCCAGAGTATAGAATTCAATACAGTGCTGCCTTTCGAAGTGTGAAGAGGTTTATGAAGAATATTCTGAAGTATTCTTACCTCACTGACTTTCAGATGGGTTTGGAATCTTTTCAAACTCATGTGAACTTAAAAAAACCAAACAGACGCTTATCTGATATTCTAGGTATCCCCGCCTACACTGTACTGAACAAGCCTGAGCTCGGGGTTGTTTACGTTGATACTGACTCAAAGAAAAGATTTATGAGAGTTATTGAGATCAACAAGTACTGTGAGGGTACATTGAAGATTATTCTGTTTCACTTGGAAAGTAAGCTTCGTCTGGATGCGCGTGGAGAGGTAAAGCTCACTGTGAAAGAAAAGAACCTAATCAACGAAGTGTTGAAAGCCATCTCATACCGGAAAGACTACCGCCTTGAACTGCGAAGATTCGAGATCATCTTTGGTATTCGGAAGAAGAATGTGACCCCGGTGGACGTCTAAATCTTTTGCTCTACATTGGTACAAAGGGGGAGAATGTTAGTGCTTAAATGTTTATTGTACCAAGTAGAGGGACCATTTTTGTAATAGGGTTATTCTATACCCTAGGTATATATAGTTTGCTTCTTTCCCTTTAGGGAATTAGGTCATTTCATACACATAGTAGCCACACACACTCAAGAGAGTTCTTCATTGTAATTGTGAGCTACTTTGATCTTATTGAATATAGAGATGACTTTCTTTGATGTTTATATTGATTGATTACTTGTTCTGGGATCACATTTTTCATACGTAATATTGAAGCTCAAAATGTAAAAAATTTCTTAAGAAACTATCAACAATTATGACAACTTCAATTTATTCTCTATTTCTTGGTTTAACTCTTGACAAAAGGTATTAAATTATCATATGTAGAGCCAATATTTTGTGTTTGATATTACGCGGATTCAGATAGAATTGTTTGTATATTGTGTAATATATATCAAACATTCAAAAAATTTAAAATTCTACAAAAAATTTAACAAAAGTTTATGAACCTATATAAATTTATCTAGGTGTCAAGGAGATTTTTTTTCTTTTATTTAGAATCTTTTAAGTTTTCAACCATAAAAAGTGACTTTTATAGGTTGAAAAATAAAAGGTCAAAGAGTTCTATGACTTTTTATCAAACAAATGGAATGCCAACTTCCCACCAACATTCCAATTAAAGTTTGCTTGGTTTCACATGGAAGAATGTAATTATTAAAGTGGTTTTATAATTTGTACGAGTATTTTCAAACACTTTTTCTATAATTTTTCTAAAATAGAGAAATCAAATGTTAAAATCTCTAAAAAAAAAGTTAAATTCATCTTCAACAACTTTGCTATTTTAAAGATTTTAACACAAATTATATTAATATAATAGTCTTTAATTTATATTCCCAATACATCTTAAAAGAAAAACTTAATATAAAATGATAAAAGATTTATGTATTTGGTGGGTTGAATAAAATAATAATTTCTCTCTCCTATTTAGAAAGTTATAGAGAGTTCTCTATATTTATAGATTTTTCCATGAATCTCTATTTTAGCAAACAAGATAGCAATGCTGTTGGAGAAGAATAGCAAACAAAAACCTATTTTTTTATTTTAGTGTTGGAGATACTCTAACCTTATAAACTAGTGTTATACCCGTCTGTTGGTCGGGTATACGACATGACTTTAATCTGAATTCAGTTATTTGAATGATTAGTCTTTAACTAACATAGTTATACCCGTCCGTCGTCGCACTCACTTACCGGGTAAGACTCTCGGTCTTTGCTTCCACTCTTACCGGGTAAGATTCTTGGTCTTTGCCATACTCATCCGGTAAGCTAATATGCCTTGGTAAGCACTTACCCGGGTAAGCGTTTTATAAACGGCCCCTAAGTGTATTGATAGACTTTTTAGGATGAATAATGAAAATGCATCCAATAACCCATATTTGTTGTAGTGTCATAATTCATTTCGTAAATGAGCCGCAATCATACCAACGACTCATATTTCCTTCCACGAGCGGCGTAACAACCTCAAACTTCTCAATTTTGACTATTGCTTGGCTACGAACTGGGTGGTCTTAGCTTGGGTCCAGTGGTACTCTTGATACCTCAAACCAATAGTTTCTACCTCGAAAAACTTGGGTGTTGCTATATATTCATCTTCCTTTTATTGTGTCACTTAAAGGAACTGCGATTAGAATCTAAGGTCTAAATCAAGAAGAAGAAAAATATGAAATAACTTAAAGATATACAAAAGGCCCAAACCCGAAACTCGGCACGGGACCGGCTAAAAAAAACCCATGCCTAGGCCTAGGTCCAACCAAACCAACTTTTTTTCAATACCCGGTCTAAAAAGCCCAATCAAACCCTCTTTCAACCGAGTCTCGCACAACCTAAGCCACAATTTCCTGGTTTAGAAGACTCAAGCCCAAGCATGGAAAAATATACTGTTATTTGCATTTTTCTAACAATATCCTTCTTAAATTCGTGGTATTTGTCGTATTTCATCTACCGCTCGTGTTTGTTCGTTTGTTGGGTAAAGTTAAACAAATGAACGCAAAAAAAACTTGGTTCTTGTTCGAAGTATTTAATTGATCATGGCCTAGACAACTATTATTCAAACTTTCGGATTATTTAATCGATGATTTGAAGTACTTGCTTTTTAAGACTTTAAGAATTTAATTAACTAACAACTTTGTTTTGTATATTATTAGTAGTATTTTTGTCGTATTTCATTTTTTCAATCTTATGTCTACTACGAAACCGCTTAACCCGCCACAACCCGCAAGGGTTGGGTTGGGTTGGGTTGGGTTATACTTTTGAATGGGTTGGGTTGAGTTGAGATTTTTTCAAACCGCCATAATTGGGTTGGATTGTAAATGTAACGTCCCAAATTCATAACATGCATTGCTAACGGATAAGCATTCAGATTTGATAGATAATCCTGTCTTTACATCATCCATAAATCATACTAAACAAAACTGACAGCTGAAGTCTCTAAATTCCACAGCCGAGAGCTATTCTATAGTCATCATAGCCAAAACTTGAAGTTACTCTAAGCTTCAAGTCCTTCTTATCGCCTCCTAGTTCTTATTTGAAGAACCCTTAACATGCTTACCTGAAAATGGTTTAGTTTTGAAAGCGAGGGTTAGACCAAAAAGGTCTAGTGAATTCCCTCCGAAAACAACATGTACACAGTATAAAATCGTTTATAAAAATATCATCGTAAACCTTAACATAACATCAGGCATGGTACTACACTGTATATAGGATCACATAAACATTCCGCGATCGGGGCCCATTGGGTTACCCTCTCGCCCTCAACCGGAGCCTACGCAAACTCCCCTTCCCGGAGCTTACGCAGACCCCCTTTCTACTCGAAATAGGAGGAAACGAATTCCAACCTACCAGTCTGTCATACATATCCAAAGGATCATCAGATCCCGATGATCTATCTCTGATCCCACAGTGTAGACCGACTCCACATAGCACATCATTCATTTCATAAAACATGCAACCTTAAATCCTTTAAATCATCATTCTCATTTCATCATATCAATAATAAGCTTTCTTAAGTAAAACATGTAGTTCATGGAAAAACATGCGTGACAGTTATAAACAATTCATGCTCGTAAATGAAACCATAATCAGTTAGAAACATTTAACACTTTACGTCGTAAAAGGGTTTAGGGAACTCACCTTGCTTGACGTACAACGCACTTCTTAGATACCTCCAAGCTAAACCACACGAACACCTAAGGCATTAGATTCGAATCAGATTAAACGGCTCGACCTACTGTCCAACACACACTTGTCCGGATACCATATTTGTCCGGATACCATACTTGTCCGGATGCCATACTTGTCCGGATACCATACTTGTCCGGATACCATACTTGTCCAGATGCCATACTTGGTAACTCGATCTACCCGGAAAAACACCCACCCGGAAACTACCATAGAGCTTTACCCGGAAACTAGCATCCGTATCCGGAAACCACCATATCATCATGAACTGAAGGTGTCCGGGTACGGCTGCTGTCCGAAAATAAATTTCTTAAAAGTGATTTCTAACCCGATTTTAGCCATTAGTTGATTAGATAACCATAAGGGTTCATCCACCAACCCCAAACACCCAATTAATCCCACTTTAATCTCTTAAAATCGATTCATTAAGACAAAACCCATAAAACTTCATTTTCAAGGAAAATGGTGAAACTCAAGAAATCATCAACATCAGTCCTAAGGATTCATAACAATAAGAAGGAGAAGCATTATCCTAATCAGATGAACGAATTGGGATGAAATACCTTTGCAGATTTTAGCTTGATTCTTCCTTTCTCTAGATTTCTCTTCAAACCTTTCTTTCTCTTCTTCCTTCTTCCTTAGCTGCCACCACCAAGAGCACACACACACAGTCACACTACTGATTTCAGCAATTGGAGGCTGCCCTAGGGATTGGTGTCCTTAAATACATTTCACAAAATTGCTATCAAGTCCCTCAAGTTAACTTTCATTTATTCCACTTTGACCACTAACTCTAAAACCCACTAGAATTTGGGTTGTTACAACACTCCCCCCTTAAAAGAATTCCGTCCCCGGAATTCCTCATTGGAAAAGATGCGGGTATCTTGCCCACATCAAAACCGACACTTCCCAAAGTAAAGCTATATCTGACTCAGTCAACCACCTCATCAAACTCGAAACATGGAACCTTGGGTGCATTTCCTTCAGTTCTTACGGTACTCTAACTCGCAGGCTACTGTTCCTACTCGGTCGATCATGACTACAGAAGATTTACTAAGGCTTCTCATGCATCAACACTTCCTTTAAGGAGGAACTTGGCTAAATCCTCTGCCACGACACGAGATTCATTTACTAAGAGACAGACACACACTTGACCGCTTGACACAAATCCAAACCTGAACGTCCCGACAACTCACAACCCAGAGTTCCTTCATCGAAAATACAAGCAATCCTAGATTACTTCTCCTAATCAACAATCGACTATGCGGATAACATTTCCCTTTCTTGGACCACCTCGACCACAGCTCGTCAACCATTTCTTACATCCTCACAACTTCATCACTCCATCCTTGTACGTAACCCAGGGTAGGAACCTTCAAACCTAACGTTGAAGTGTTCACCTACTAGAATTAAACTTATCCTGAAACACATCAAATCCTCGCTGATTACCACGTTCGTTCGGTCATAAAACATAACTCCGGTTACCCTCACCCAACTGGGAGGAATAACCATGGTCACACCATACTATTCTCACTAGCTTAAACACTGCACGACCAAATCGTTTACACATTTCTCACAAAGTCACTAACTTAACTCATTTAGTTGTCTCATCCACTTCTCCCCTGCACAAAAACTTACACAATTTCCTTCCTCAATATTCTTTCCAACGGTTCGCACACTAATCAAAGACAATCTACACAATACTGTCAAGTTTACTACTTCCAATTTACTCACTTGTTCCGACATACTATCTACACCTTCCCCACGATAGCGTGGAGCACTGCTCACCACACATTACTTGCCCCTATCTCCCGACCTTTCCACATGTTGCTATCGCTTTCTCATTACTTACATAACCAAACAGTTTCACCAAGATCTTATCTTAAGGCATTCAACCAAGCCGTCTTGAAACAAGACCAGTGTTCGACGTCACTACACATTCTTTAATCTCCAACTTTTACCTTCTCAGACATTTCTCTCACACATAAGCAACAATTCACATTCTTTAAGGATTTCACATCAATCCCACCACATTCTGACTAACACAACCCTCATCCTCTTTAAACTTCCAATGACCCCAAAGTGTTCCTTAGTAACGTCCCCTATTCACTCTAATAATCCACCCCCTTGGATTCCCTATTACAAACGGATCTATTAATTCAAGAACACCCCGAAACTCGGGTTCCACAATTCTTTCGACTAACCACTATGATCATAAAATCAGACAGATATATATATATACCGTCATCCCAACTTTCTTACTTAGATTTACCTTAAATAATTCTTTAACAATCAGTGTGTTAGTCTCAATAACACTTCCCCAAAAATTGTAACACATCCAGTAATAACAAATGAACGTCATTACTTAACAAATCTATAAAATTTAAATCAACCAACCAAAGGCTTATACCTCTATCATGACATTTCAAATCAACTAACGATCATACTACTATTCCGACCCACGATCATCATCACGTCATTCCTTAAACATAACCAAAATTTCCAACTATTTTCTTCTAGGATCATTCCCTCACGCATAAGGAACAATTTTCGTTCTTTAACGATGTCTCTTCTACTATACTACAGCTTGACTAATCTATTCATCATCTTCTTTAAACTTACTCTGCCTTCAAGAATATACTTAACAACATACGTAACCACAAAGCTTGGTCTCACAGATGGGCAATCACCCAATTCTGCCCCGACATTCCATCCCAATAACAGTCAAAATACACACCTACTTACAACCCACGTATTTCAACAACTGGGATTGCAAACAGTACACTCTATCCGAAATCCCAAAAAGACTTCCTTCTAATCCTTCATCTTTCTAACATCGCCTTACTACATCACCGGCTGACACAGATATCTTGGCAATTGACGCTACTATTCATTCGTACATTCACCACTCCTATTATCACACTTCCGACTAAGTCTCTCATGGTCATTCGTACACAATTCACACTTTCCTTCATATTATCTCGTATGCTACAATCGAGTCTGTCTCGCTACTTAGTTCTCTCCCAACTTGTTAAACTATGACTCACGAGTTCACACTTAGCTCAAACACGAACATCCTAACTAGCTCTTTTATGACCCGAGTCCTTTCTTAGACACGGCACATTTTCTTACAGACTGGTATAGTCTACACTCACTCCGCTTGTGTTACACACCTTGTCCTTCTACGGACCCTCCTCGCCTCGTAAATAGAACGCCTATTCAACAACAACAGTCTCTTACTAATTTAACACCTCTTCAAGATATTCTATCAACTTACACTCATCTGGTTTGAGTCTTCGGCCTCGGCCAACATACACCGTTGCCGACTTCAACAACAAAAGACAACTCTTAACTACTTCCTTAACCTATCCTTTAACATGAGTTCCTTACGGGACCTATTCCTCCCTACACATCATAGTTAACTTTATAATCCGTCGCCCCCCATTTCGAAACTTACTCATGTAACATCAATATTACAAGCTCCCTTCGAATCTCATGACCAACATCGTGGACCTTTCATTCCTGCCTCACAGCACTACTCATAAAGAGTTGCTAAAACCAATACCTTGATGACTCCTAGTCCTTCCTTCGGGCACCATCGCCCCTCGGCAACTGTGTTCTCAGTCGTCGAGCAAAGGTACAGACCCTCATACACCTAACACTAAAATCCATTCCCGACTCTGCCAAGGTCCAACTCTCCTCTTGAACACATATACCAAAACTACATACGTTCTCCCCTGACTTGACCAACGCCTCTCCGCTCTCGGAGTTCTTCCTTAGCTTAAGACGTAATACTCTACGACCTAGTGGGTTCATAGCCTTCATGCATGACAATACAGTAAATAAATCTTTTTACACATTTTATCATTTCAAATAAACAACATTTAGAAACACTCGGGTACCCGTGACCCCATCACTCTTATAACTTCAAAACCCTGCACAACGATTCGAGAATCGTTGGCATGCATCCTCTCGTGAACCTCAATCTTGCTCAATCCGAACAATGTTATTACGATAGTAATATATTGCATGAAAATCTTTTCGTATGAGACCATTTTTTATTTGCATTTATGTTTTTTTATTTGTTGGAAATAAATTATTAACATCGCAAAATCTAAATGTTTAGACATTTAGACATATATCGATAAAAAAATAGTTTTAATGATTTTACTTTTATAATGGTTAAATCAAATGAGAACCACAAATATGTTACAAATCCGTGAAATCAAATGAGAATCACAAATATGTTACAAATTCGTAAGAACCGATATATTTTTTTTTTTTTGAAACGGCAATTTCATTGGAACAAAAATAAAGCTAGCAAGAGACTAGCGAGGGTAATACATCAAATCGAGGCCTTACATTATATTTTTTTCGTCAAATGTTAGGATTTTAAATATTTTGCTTCACATATATTTGTTTTATAATATGATAGTTTCACATGGATTTGTTTCACCATGTGAATTTTTTTTACGTGTATTTTCATTTCATTAGGTGAATCAAAAAAAATTCTACATGTAATGTATTCACAAGGTGAATACAAACACATGTGAAACGAAATCTTAAATCATAGGTTTTGATAGAAAAAATAATTTTTTATATTGGTTCTCACGGGTTTGTAACATATTTGTGGTTTTCATTTAATTATCGTCCTACTTTATATTTCATCATTTAGCAAAAACTATTCGTATCATCATGAAAACTTAAAATTTTAAAACGGGCATGAATTTATTGAACAATAGTTTTTGGTAAATTTCAATAATAACCTATTTTTACATGTCTGCAACCAACGTTGTATTTTTTCTAAGATGAAATAATTGATTTTATATTTTTAAATATTTGGAAGAAAAAAAGAACACAAAAGGAATATTAGTACTGTTTGATCCATGACATGTTAAATCAAAGAATCATAAAGTAAAGTTTATGGCATGAGTGAATATCATCATTTTACTTTGTTATATATTTAATTTAATATTTATATATGAGTATAAGATGTTAAAATGGGAGTCGAAAGTAGGTTTTTGAAGGCGATTGAAGAGCTTTTTGCATGGTCTCCAAGAACCAATAATTGAAATCTTTGAAGCTTTTAAGATAAAAGACTCAAAGACTTCAAATCAAGATTCATGATTGTTTCTCCCACTATATTTTGTTACTATGTCAGCAGCTAGCTGGGTTTATAGTTATGTGTTTATCCTCATCTTTAGGAATGGAATCTTCTAAACAATCTCAGCTCTCATTCTGTAAAAGTGTAAGGATGTTGTCATAATTCTCTTTCTATAATTTTGTGTTTTAAGTTAATTATTTGATTTTTAATAGTCGTTGAATAATTTTGTGACACATAAAATAATTGATAAAAATAAAACAAAAATTCCACAAATAGGGAATATTATCTTGAAGATTAAAATATGTCTATTAAGTTTGATACCTATTATAAATGTCGTTACTAAATTAATTTATC
Source organism: Saussurea involucrata (assembly GCA_033807775.1). Taxonomy (NCBI): domain Eukaryota; kingdom Viridiplantae; phylum Streptophyta; class Magnoliopsida; order Asterales; family Asteraceae; genus Saussurea; species Saussurea involucrata. Next base: position 3,081,678 of record CM066325.1, read on the forward strand.
AAACGAATACACAATAATTGCATATTTATATTTTTGAAAAAGGTTCGAACTCATAATCCAAAAGTCAGTTGATAAGTGATTTTTTTTTTCCAAGTAATTAAATGTTTCGTTGACAGAATGAAATTTGATAGAATTGTAATTCGTCGAAGGAATTCGAGTTTGAAGTAAAAATTGATATGAAATTGCAAAAAGAAAATCACGACAATTTAGTGATTATTTGTAGCAAATCTCATACTAATTTCAACAAATCTCATACTAATCACGATACATTAGTTCGTAATATTTAATAATATAATTAAATCCAAAAATATTCAATATTAAGCTCATTTCGAAGGTATTGACGAAGCGATTACAATGGTATAATTTGTAAAAAATAGAAAAATGTTTTTAATGCATTTTTGTTCATATACATTATTTATGTTTATATGATAAGTGTCTAAAATGAAAAATAAAAAAGTAAGGGATTACAAGTAAACTACATATCTAATTATAAGGGTAGTAAATGTAACGTATAAACTAAAAAATTTGAATTAAGGAGAGATTTAAGGAGGAGTGAATGTGGGTGTGCTAATTGAACTTATAATGTAAACTGCGTCCAGATACATGTTTAGGCGGGAAAATACTGAAGTCGGTTCACCAGAAGACGACACGTGTCATGCTAGTTACTCATTTATTATATGTATAGATATATAGGGGTGGTATCGGGTACAAACCAAATGGTTTGTACAAACTGTACAAACTCATATTCATCAATCACGTAACTACTTTTTTTATCCATAAGGGTATTTTAGGGCTTTTAGCATATTTTTTCATCTCCACCAATCACGTAACTTTTTTTTATATCCATAACTTCTTTTTTTATATCCATAAGGGTATTTTAGGGCTACATCGGAAAATATAGATTCATGAAGCCAAATTATATATTCATGAAGCCAAATTTTATATTCATGAAGCCAAAATATAGATTCATGAAGCCAAATTATACAAATTGCAGATTCATGAAGGTAGATTGAGTTTGTACGGGTTTGTACAATCCATTTGGTTTGTATTTGATACCCAACCTATATATATATATATATATATATATATTAATCAAGAATCTTACCCGTTATAGCAAAAGCTGAAACGCATAACAAGAACCGATAATCTAACTCGGTAAATAGGGTAAAAGACTCATACCCAGTTAGCGCTTATCAGGTAAGAGATACAACAATTCATTTTTATAGTTTATGGTGACCCACAAGTTTCTTTTTTTGTATGACAACTAATCTTATATTAATGAAAAATATGATTTGGGCACTCATAATGAAATAGGCTGAGGATATGCTCGAATATTACCTATGGTAACGTTTGTACGGTTAATTTTTGAGTTTTTCATGAACAACAATTCGAATGACGAAAAAACCCTAGTTTTAAGAAGGTTAAATTTGAGCTCGTTACTTCACAATTTTCAATAACTTTGATGTCAAAATATCTAAAATCTCTTGGCCGACAGCATTGCATTGAAATCCCCATCAATCGAGTTCGAAAATCTACCCAATTTGGCCAAAAATGGAGCCGCTGTTCGTCGTTTTCTGCGTAAAACAATAAGGATAGCGAAGTGGAGCGAACAGGTTTGACCCGGGGTCCGTCTGCCTCTTCATTCGGGTCGGTTTCAGGCGGGAAAAAACCCGCGTTCCATTTCTTTTCTGGGCTCGTTTGCATCTGCTGGACCCAATTTCTGGACTGGGCTATAAATACTTTTAGGCCTGAAAATTTATGCATTATTTTGGAATTGAACTGTAACTTGTAAGCATTTTGATCATGTGACCTTTTTTTAAAAATTATGTTAGATAAACTTACCGCCTATGATTACTTAAATAAAATCAGTTTGCCAAAATTAATAAAAAACTATTACAGTATAATATTAATATAAAATAGTTTATTAATGTTTAATGTTTTTTATATAAAAATATACGAATGAATTTATGGTGTCATTATTTTAGATTAGTTGGTGTTAAATAAATCAATTTATAGATTATAAATCAATCATTGTAATTGAATTATTTAAATGTTTATAATGTTCACTATTTTATTCGGTTTTAAAATAAGTGCTCATGTTTTTTTTTTCGTGACTTTGTTTTAAATAAGTGTTTTTTTTTCAAAAATAAATAACTAATATCTAAATCTATCCACATTTAAGAGTTAAAGACAAGTGCATTAATTAGTTAAGGATAAACTTGTTATTTGATTATTTAAAAAGGGCAAAAAATTTCAGTCCTAAAAATAGGTGTAGTTTCTATTGATACTTATTTTGAGATGGGAGAGCTGTAAATTTATAAGTAACCTAAATGTCAGATGTTATATTAATAAAGAATACAACAAAAAATTCGAAAAATATAAATTATCATGAATTGTACAAATAATATGTTTTTCGGTATTTTCTACTATTTAATGCAATTTCATGTTTTTAAAAGATTATTAAAAGATATTAACGCATATTGAAATAATAACATTTATATGAAGTAGATTTTATATTTAGGTATTTAAGTTTTATTTTTCATTGATAACCTAATTATTTAAAGCAACGTACTTATAACATGTCAAAATTAACTTGACGATTTACAGAGTATAATGACCCAGAATTGTCTATATATTCAATTTAATTCAGTTTAACTTATTAATTTATACATTATAATATATATATATATATATATATATAGCGACGATGGAGCAGGAAATACTAGGATTGGAAATTAAATACTTTTTTTTATTTTAAAAATAACAAAAGAACCAATAAGACATGTGGATACCTCGTCAGCCGTATATTTGACATAGTCTTAAGGGATGTGGTGGAAATTGGAATATTCCACTTATCCTGAGTTCGATTTCATGCATGCACAATAACTGTAGCCACTGAATTTGTCAATTTTCATATATTACAATCCTCATTTATAGGATTTTGTATTGAGACTCTAGATATAATCTAATACACTCTTCCAAAAAAACATGCACCCAATTAATCCATGCAAATAATCATTTTAGTGGACAACAACTGTGTATTGGGCTTTTATTGGACCCGGTCCATTTAAGTTTCAAACTGGCCTGTTAATTTTTGAATAAAGCCCGGGGAATATGACAACGTCTACTCGTCTAGTCATGATATAGTGTAGACTACACTATACATAAACAACCCCCCTTCTCACACACATCTTTATTTAGAATTATGTGGATCAACATGATGATTTTTTAATATTCACAGCAAAATACCAATCCTTCACATGAACCTAATATTCACATTAATAAAAGCATAACCTTGACATGTAAAATGCGACAAACATAATTTTTCAAAAGGAAAAACTCACTAAGGAGAAAACCCTGAACGTATTTGGTAGCGATTCGCCTTCTTTAAATAGTTTCGGTGTGTTTCATTCTAATGTACGTTCATTTCTCATCCAACGGTTGATAACCACTTTTCACGTTAGCCCCAACTTCTCGCAAAACTCAACCCTACATATATTGAGGTTAACGTGAGAAGCGTAGGATGCAGTTATCAACGTTCAGATCCACTTCTCACGTTTCTCAAGTTAACCTCAACTTCTCACACGATCCTACGCATATATATAATTAATTAAAAGAAGAAAAATTATGATCATGTGTTATATAATTTACAACAAAAAGATGATGGAAAAAAAGGTTAAAAAGTTAAATTAAAGACCCTTTAATTCACTCTTTTCGTATGCATCAAGAGGGGTATTCCTATTCCATTACATTACCCCCTCAACTTCACCTCCCCTCTTCACCAAGTTCCACGTGACCAATGCACGTGCACCCCACCATAAATCACGTGACCGTAGCATGACACGTGCTCTCACGTTCAAGAAAAGAAAAAAACTATTCAAAATTTGCCATTCAGAGTTAATTTCATTTTTAAATTTGCTTAAAGATAAAAATAAAAGCACGTCCTATGGCCAATAGAAGGATGACGCGTGGCATTGACCACCGCCTTTTTTGGTTTTTAACATGAGTGAAAGGTCTCACATGCTCGGCTGACACTCCCCTCAACCCACTATCACATGTTCTTTGGACTACTTATTTGTTGTTTAAATTTCTATTGCAGTTTAAATTTTTATATATTAAATCAATTCTCCAAAGAAATGTAAATAAATTAAAGAGAAATTAATTAAAATGTCTCAAGTTTGACTTCTCACTTGCTAAAATGTCCGAACTCTCTTCAATTTAACTAAAATATCTAAAAAAATCCGTGAGAATACCCCGTGATCACGGACTCCTTTACAAAATTGGATTCCCATCCGTGAATTTGTCCGTGAACCACATGGTTGTCCGCGAAGGAGGTTGGAGATGTAATTTTTGTCCGCAAAGGAGATGAATTTGTCCGCGAAGGACATGGTTTGTCCGTGAACCACATCAAATTGGGTCCGTGAAGCACACTTTTTTCATGAAACTTGATTTAAATTGGTCCGCGAAACACAACAATTTAAAAGAGTCCATGATTACGGGGTATTTCACGGATTTTTTGGTTGTTTTGTTTAAATTTAGGAGAGTTTGGACATTTTAGTAAGTCGGGAGTCAAACTTGGGCATTTTTAATAATTTACTCTAAATTAAATCTTATTATGAACAGCATTATATTTATTTTTTTTAAAAAAGTATTCTTCGTAGCTTTTTCTACAAATTACTCCATTCTTCTTTTAAAAAATACTATTTTTTGTTCATGTAATATATTTCTAGTTTTCAATACGACTTCAATTGAAGTTTTTTTTTATGTATATAATATTTATATACGGCAAATGGAACAAAAAAACCCACACACCTTCTCACATTTGGTAAGGTTTGAACCCATGACCTACTACAAGGTCAAGGGCTCCGATATCACTAGGTCAAAGGCCATTTGGTAACTTTAATTGAAGTTTATATTCGTGTATATAATACTTAAATATTTTCACCAGCTATAAGCATTGACGCAAACACTGAATTAAACTCTGAAATGTTTACTTATATGTGGTTTCTAAATGACGGGTTTTGTATTGGATCCGTCGGTTTTGACGGTACTCACCCTTTTGTTCACATTTAAAAAAATTGATTTTTAAATATTTAATTATAAATGTTGATTGTATCACAATTGTTTTTGATTATTTTTTTATAAAATCAACCATTATTTTTTTACATTTGTTATTAAAAACAGTAAATGCAAAGGACAGTTACCAATGAGGACGTGAGTACTACAAGAATTATCGGCATCATTCCTAGGGATCGTTTCATCAAACCATTGGCCCACTTTTGTCTGATGTAAGCACCTAATCCATATCCTACGTGGATTAAATACATGTTTTTTAATCCATATATTTTAAGAATTATCTTTTTTATAAATACATTAAATTCTCGTTAATAAGGGAAAATTGAGCTAACATATCAACCAAAATCAATACAATTGTACAATGACTTTTTTTGCGTATGAAAAGGTAAAATTACATTATCATACCGTCAGGTCCGTTCTTAACATCTTTTAGGCCCTGAGCGAGATGTAAAAATGGGCTTTCGATAACTACAATTTTTCAATATATTGTTGATATTATCAAAAATAACATTGAATTTAAGAAATAATAATTTATATAAAACCGTTTTCCCTGTATTATAGCGCAAGATCAATCAATAACTATTTCTAAAACTAATATTATCTACCATATCATTTTTACATAACATCGTCAATCAGTTCCATCATCAAAGACATCTTATGATATGCCTTTAATATATAGATTGAAATCATTTGATGTCACTATGTTGACCATTCAGAGTAACACTTTAAGTAAATCAACATAAACCAGTTAAGTTTCTACATTTTACTTAGTGTTAATGGTTTTCATCACGTTTTAAACTTTTAAAGTTGAAACGAACTTTTTTAGAACCATCAATCTTAGAATCAAAAGTAAATGTTGGTGTTATAGTTTGAGAATCTATTTTCAATTTAGAGATAAAAGAGTACTTAAGATCCATTCACTCAATATTAGGTAATAAGGAGTCAATAATGTATGAACAAAAAAAAAGTTAGTTTTGAAATCATGAATATAGATATAAGTTGGGTCGTCTCATGTAGTTGGTAATTGTTTTAATAGGTAGGAGTTTTCTTAGTTAATAACAAAAAATCTACTAAATTTTAACACAAAAGTAAAATTTATGCGGATGGAATAATCAAAAGAGTATGTGAAAGATGAGTAATGGAGTTTATAGCAAGGTTTCTAGGCAAAAATAATTTTTAGATATTAATACTAGTATACTAGATAAAAAAACTTAGAGAAATAATGAGCAAATGAAATACCAGTTAACTTTTTACAAAATGTATTGTCTAATGTAATCAATTAATAAATGTTGAGCTCTTATTATAAGGCCTTCAGTAGCGACAGCGGGCTTGGGAGCGGGTTCCACCATGGCTTGGGCGGGTACCGCTACGGGGGAGGCGGGCTTGGGCAGCGGGTTTGGGAACCCGTTGATGCCCGAGTCTTGTGTGTGTGAGAGACGAGGGACGAGGGTGAGGGTGTGTGAGAGACGAGGGTGAGAGGGTATATAGGGTAGTATTGGGTACTGGTACTCCACTTTTGGGTTTGTAGAGGGTTTGGAGAAAAACTGATGTGGCGCTGAGGTGGCTTTAGGGCTTTTGGGTATTGCTACGGATGGCCTAAGGCTAAATTCTATTAGGGTCCTATTATATACTAATTTTTTTGTCTTCTTTATTTATATTTTTTTAAATACTACTATATAACACATACTTAAAAAATTTGGGTGCTATTTTCTTTGAGCCCTGAACGTACGCCTGACCCGCCCTCTTCTAGGGACAACCCTACATACCGCAAATAAATATTTTTTAATAAATTAAGTTAAGTTATACTACTTTTTTCTTAGTAAAATAAATATACGTTAAGATAATCACATTAATAAAATTTTACACTTTGTAGGCTTTGAAGCCCATAACTGATCCATCTGTGGTGGATAAATTTAGGGGAAATTAATTAAAATGCCACAAGTTTAACATTGTTTAACCAAAATACCATAAATATCTTTCAGTTTGCAAAAATGCCACAAATTTCCGCGGTGGGCCCCGCGATCGCGGGCCCACACCCACGTGTCACAAAGTTTCGGCCTGGCCTGTGGTGGTTCCCCGCGATGGGCTTGCGATAGGCCAAAATTGTCACCGCGGGCAGGGACCAAACTTGTCACCGCGGCCATAGTTGGGGGCTCCGCGGGACATTTTGCCCAAACCTAGGTGACACGTGGGCTGGGCCCGCGATCGCGGGGCCCATCGCGGAAATTTAGGGCTTTTTGGTAAACCGGTAGAGATTTAGGGTATTTTGATAAGAAGGGGTCAAACTTAGGGTATCTTAATTAATTTTCCTAAATTTGGATATCCAAACTTATCCGTATGATATATTTTGAAAATAATAATATGTTTCGAGTATTTGACTAAAACCATACGGCTAAATAATGCATTTGTTCCAACGCACGGAATGTAAGCAAGTATGCAATGTAGGCCATGATGCCATACACGTATATGTATAATCTATTAAGTGATAAAAACATATATATATAGAGAGAGAGAGAGAAAGGTTAAGAGGAAAACATTAAATAAATGGAAAACTAAAAAAACACTTTATCAACCGTTAGATTAGATAATCTAATGGATGTGATTAGATGAGCGGTTACAACAATATTAATTAAATTAAAAAACCTCACCCCCTTATTTTTTATTCGAAAAAGGCGAAAAATAAACAAAATCCGAATAAAATAAATTACACCAAATAAACGATCATATTTTTCTCGTTAATTTGACATTCATATTGATATACTTTTTTCTTCCGCATTTTCGTGGTTTTCCAGTTATTTAGGGTTTTCTCTTGAACCTGACCCTATATATAACTTTTTTAGGTTTTTCTGATGAAAAATAATAATAGATAAATTCCATGATGATACAACACAGAATTGAGTTTCGGTGAGAAATTGAGAAGTGGTTATCAAATGATGGTTGAAAAATTGGTGCACATTAGTTAGGATAAGATGCACCGAGATGCACTGAATCAATTTTTTTAAGCCGCAATTCATGGGAGAATATTTGATTAAAAGTGATCAACGATTTAGATCCATTTCTCACGTTTCTCACGTTAACTTCAACTTCTTATACGATCCTTCGTCGTCATCTTTATACGTTAATAATGGAAATGAAAATCACCTATAAATCACTTGAATCAATCTCCAACCAGATTATTTTAAACCGGACTCGATAAAAGCCTGAAACACTTTAAAGAATAAAATAAAACCAAAGTATAAACTTTAATTATGTAATTCTAATTATTTACATTAAACTGATTCAGGATGCAAAAAATATACACAAAGTATCTTTCACGGTAAATACATTTACCAAAACCTTATTTACATGAAAACTTCAAAATGACGTTTAGATCCTGTACACGTTTTGTGATCATGTACACAAGCGTGAAGCATGTATGCATACACTTTTTTAATTTTATTTTATGTTACTGATATTAAGTATTAACATTAATAAATCAATTAATTTTTATGTATATTTTAAATAAATAAAAATTATATTAAAATTGCGTTTCGTCAAAAAAAGGTCCATATTTTTAGGTGTCCGGCAGCCCCCTTCAAACGCAAATAAACTCTCCAACCTCAGTCCTCAACTCTCTCCTCCTCCACACACACACACTTTCTCTCTCTAACACACCACACCTACCCTTTTTCTACGTTACTTTTCCCCAAATTCCATCACACAAATGGAAACTCCTCATTTCATCATCGACGATCTTCTTAATTTTCCGACCGACGAAATCCTCCCCGATGATCATCAAAACATTCACCTCCTTCCCTATAACAATGACTCTAATTCCAATCTTACCACCGCCGCTGTCGACAGCTGCAACTCCTCCGTCTGCGGTGGCGGCACCGACCGTAGCTTCACCGGCCGGAACTTCGCCACCGACACTCAATTCGCTCACGACCTTGGTGTTCCGGTAATTCAATTCAATTCAATTCATTCATTCATTTATTCCAATGTTAATTATTTCTCCTCGTGCTATAATGCATTACTCAGTTGTACCATACAATTAAGTAATGCATACTACTGCCATGCACTATCTAACCCTATTAATTAGTTTTTTTCTTTTAAATTTGCATAGAACAATTATCGTAAGTAAATAGTTTCTCAATGTTTATAACGATAATTCATAGCTTTTAGTTTTCACAACATTTTTTTTAAAATATATAATATTTATATACGGCAAATACAACAAATAAACTCACACACCCTCCTTACCTTTGGTGTGATTTGAACCCTTGACCTACTAGGAGGAAAGACGTTTACATATCGCTAGGCCAAAGGCCATTTGGTAGCTTTCACAACATTATACTTGTCAATTTTTTTGTATAAATTAATTCAATTCATTTAATATATATTAAATTAAATAAAGTTAATAGTCTACAAAATTAAAGTTCACGTTATCAAAGCTTTTTTTGGTGGTGACCGGTGAGATCTTCTCGAAAAAGAAAGTTTCGTTTTACTTCTTTTAGTAGTGACTAGCACAACACAATGGTTAATAAAAGAATTTCAAAATAATAATACATGGGTATTTTTGGTATTTCATTCCAATATATATTTATATATATATATATGTAAAAGGTTGATTACTGATAATCCTGACAGTAGACGACGCTTCAGAGCTGACTCAGTGGTTGAGGCTACAAGAATTATATAAACTCGTAGCAAAAGTATTATAATTATGGGGACTCAAAATAATTAAATTTGTGATATTAATTTACAGTATGATGATATGGCTGAGCTAGAATGGCTATCGAATTTTGTGGAGGAATCGTTTTCGAGTGAGGACATGGAGAAGCTACAACTGATATCCGGAGTCAAACCCCGACCCGACGACCCATCCGAGACGCACCAATTCCAGCACGAGACCGACAACCGAACCACCAACCCGATATTCAACACGGACATGATGGTCCCGGGCAAGGCCCGCACCAAGCGGTCTCGTGCTGCACCGTGCAATTGGACCTCTCGACTCCTCGTACTCTCTCCAACGTCCACCGGGCCCACCGCCACTATGTCGTCGGAGTCCGAGTCTGATATCGCGTCAACCTCAATTGGGAAGAAAACCGTGAGAGCTCCAATGAAGAAAAAAGAAGTTTTTGAGAACGCGTCCCATAATGCAGAAGGCCGAAAGTGTCTCCATTGTGCCACTGATAAAACCCCTCAGTGGCGTACTGGACCATTAGGTCCAAAAACATTGTGTAATGCTTGTGGGGTTCGCTACAAGTCTGGTCGACTAGTACCTGAGTATCGACCAGCTGCGAGCCCCACATTTGTTTTAGCAAAACACTCAAATTCGCACCGTAAGGTTCTTGAGTTAAGGAGGCAAAAGGAGATGCAAAGAGCACACCCGCAACCATTCTTCCATCACCAGAATATGATGTTTGACGTAACCAAAGGGCCGGACGACTATTTAATTCATCAACATATTGGTCCGGATTATCGACAACTTATCTAATAAGCCCGGTGTAGGGTGAACAAGGCGTAACATTCGGGTTTTATTTAGTTCTTGAAAATTATTTTAGTCGATTTTTGCAATTTTTGAAACCAAAATTTCATAGGGTTAAATCCTAGCTTATGAAGTTTTGTATTTTTTTTCTAATTTTGGGGAAAAATAGTGAAATTTAAGAGAGGTAAATTCAGATGCTTGTAATGTCAATTGAGTTTATTTCGCCAAATTTTGGCAAATCATTGGGTCGAATTTCCATCCATATTAAATTTGCAATTTTATTTTTTTATTTTATACCAGTTTATATACTCTGATGCACTGAACGTATTTAAAAAAATAGCATATTGTTAACCATTACTTCATCTATGAATTAATTAATAATAATTCATTGAAACTTATAATTGTGAGAAAATTTAAAAAAAATATGGTGAGGAAATTTCAATTGTTAAAAACGATCAAGCAAACCATAATTAAGTTGTTCCGTACCTTTCTCTATTAGCCATTTTTCGAAGCTCAAAATATATTTAAAAATAAAATTATTATTATTTATATTTTTATAATGACAATGGCCCAATTTTTGTATTCATTCTATTGTTAAATGTAATTATTGGGTTTGGTTCAAATATTGAGATTAATCAATTCTTCATGTTGAGATTATTTGTTTCGCAAGTGGAATCGAAATATTGTAATTTATATCGGATTTAAACAGATTAAATATATATTCTCTGTCAGTAAAATAGTATTATTTACGTTTAGGATCAATCTTGCAATTAGATAATTAAATATTTGAGATTTTATCAAATACAATCTTAAGTATAATTAATTAAGTTCTGAATTTATGATTAATTAATTAATTAATTAATTCTTATTGTAAAGTTACTCACACGAACCAAGATTACCATGTGCATAACTTTAATTTAATTATGAAAATTTAGATTAAATTAAATTATAAAAGGAAAAATATTCATGTGATCATGTGCCTCCATCAACCTCAAGATGATTAGAATTTATGAAGCCAAAAAGCATTGAGCAATTAGCTTAAATTCAAATATTCAAGTGTCAAAGATTTCTTAGTTTTTTTTTCTTTTTGAAATACATTTAATTGATATAAATGCTTTTAAATAAACTAAAAGGATTAAATTACTAGATATAGTAATTAAGAGCATTTCCAAAAGCTTCTCTAAAATAGAGAAAAATGCATTTTTGTTCTCTATATTGCCTCCAACGGCTTCTTTATATTGTTCTCTAAAATAGAGAAATCTCAAAGTTTATAAAATTTTCTAAAACTTGCTAGATAGAGAAAGAAATTACTTTTTTATTCATTCTCACCAATATGATTGAGTTATCATTCTTTTATATAAATTCTTTTTAAAAAAAGTATTAAGATGATAAATTTAAATAATATTTTAATAATATAATGGATGTTCAGTTTGTTGGAACTTAGTATAGATATGAGAAACCTTGTCCCACATAGAAGCCAAGACAATCCTTAGAACACTTAATAAACCCAAACTTGAGAGCATTAAATAAATCATTTAATTGCTTGGCTTGGAGTGTGGCGTTCTTGGTGGGCTCTCTTTGACATGAATATACATATTTAATGTCAAAGATTGGGCCTTGGGGCTCTTGGGGTCTCGATGGGGTCGAGATTCAACAATTGAAGAACGAACATGGTTGTGTGTGCAGTGTCTGGCGCGTATGACGGCGCGATCCGACCCGAGCCGCGCCAAGAGGCACGCAGGCCTCCGTTGGATTTCGCAAACAGACCTTGGCGCGTGTCTCTGCGCGTCTTGACCTGCGCCGGCGGACGCGCCGCTGTCTGGCAGTTTCTTTCGGTTGGCTACAGGAATCTATATATACCACAACTCTCTCATTCGTTTTGTATCAGAAAATACACGAATTCTCTGCAATATTTCTGGGTTTCTCTCCCTCTCGTTCATCACCAAACATATGACGATTCGCTAGATTCGATTGTTGTATCCTCTAGACAACGCCCGTACCACCGGCGAAATTTTGTCTTAGGACACTGCGTGAAGTGCAGGCCTCAATCGGTTCGATATCGACTACAATCTAACGGATACAAGTAAGGTTTACATTATTTGTTGATTTTGGTGTATGTATTCATGTTCTATAGACAATATACGTATATGTAAAGAAGTAAAACTCTGCATGTTTTCATTCTCTTCTACACAATTTCCATTGTATGATTGATAACTCCTAACAATCTAAGACAAAATTTTCTGTTAAGGAGCGATGGATCAATCTATGATGAAAAGTCATGTAGAGAAACCCGAGAAATTCAAGGGTTCGGACTTCCGACGATGGCAACAAAAGATGTTGTTCTATTTGACAACTCTTCGCGTTGCCAACGTACTCACTGAGGAAGAGCCACCGGCAAATCTTCCGGTAGGGGCGGACGGGACGGCACCGTCACAAATACAAGTGTCCGCTCATGAACGATCGGTCGAGACATGGAGAACAAACGGGTATAATTGCAAAAATTATATATTGAATGCTCTCGATGATTCCCTCTACGACATTTATTCCTCTTGCACAACGGCAAGGGAAATTTGGGAATCCTTGGATGCCAAATACAAAACTGAAGTGGCATGTTCCAAGAGGTTCGTTGTGGGAAAGTTCTTGCACTACCGGATGATTGACTCAAAGTCCGTGGTAAAACATGTAGAAGAATTGCAAATTCTTGTCCACGAACTCGATGTTGAAGGTATGGGGCTTAATATAAATTTTGTGATCGGTGAAATCATTGACAAACTTCCTCCGTCGTGGAAGAACTTCAAGTTATACTTAAAGCATCTTACGAAGGAAATAACGTTTGAACAATTGCTCCTCAAAATCCGTGTTGAGGAAGACAACCGACTCAATGACAAAGCCGATGCCATTCAAATCGAACCACATGCCAACATGATTGAAGGTAGTTCATCCAAATCGAAGTTCCCGAAATTCAAGGGAAAGAGAATTGCACCCAAGAGGCCTTTCAACACCGGAAAAGGCCCCTTGGCCCCATAAAAGAAACAATTCAAAAGGATGACATGTTGTTGGGTGTGTGGCAAGCCGGGACACCGAGCCAAAGATTGTCGATTCAAGCGTGATCATGGTGGTGCCGGAGGAAGTGGTGGTGGAGGAAATGGAGCATCTACAAGCCATGCCAATCTCACCCACTCCCCGAACGAATTCGTTGGTGTAATTGAAGCCCACATGGTTACAAACATGATGGATTGGTGGATCGACACCGGGGCTACTCGGCACATTTGCAATTCGGAAAGCTTGTTTGCATCTTACCAAAAAGTGCGCGATGGGGAGCCAATGTTCATGGGGAACGCATCGATTGCAAGGATAGAAGGAAGGGGGAAGGTCAACTTGAAGCTGACTTCCGGTAAAGATCTTATGTTGAATGATGTTGTACATGTACCTAGCATTACCAATAACTTGATTTCTGGCCCTGTTCTAAGTAAGAAAGGGTTCAAAATTGTAATAGAATCTGATAAGGTTGTCATCACCAATGGTGGTGTGTACGTTGGGAAGGGATACCTCCACGAGGGGCTCTTCAAGTTAAGCGTTGTAAATAGCTTTGATGCCGCCAATGTTAATAATAATAAGGCAGGCCCTAGCGGTGCTAGTTCCATGTAGATGATTGTTCCTTCTAATCTTTGGCATTCTAGATTAGGACATGTCAACTTTAGATCAATTCAAAGAATGATCAAACTTGACATGATTCCTAAATGTTACTTTGATAAATCGACTAAGTGTGAAGTTTGTGTAGAAGCTAAATTCACAAACCATCCACACAAGTCTGTTGAAAAATCAAATGAAGTACTTGGGTTGATTCACACTGACTTATGTGATTTCAAGGCAACACCTTCACGAGGAGGTAAAAACTATTACATTACCTTCATTGATGATTGCAGTAACTATTGTTATGTGTATCTAATCCATACAAAGGATGAGGCCTTAAACATGTTTAAAACTTATAAGACCGAAGTCGAGAATCAACTCGACAAGAAAATCAAAATTCTAAGATCGGATCGGGGAGGAGAATATGAATCCCATGAATTTGCAGAATTTTGTGCTACACATGGCATTGTTCATCAAACTACCGCTCCATACACTCCTCAACAAAACGGAGTGGCCGAGCGAAAGAATAGAACATTGAAGAATATGATAAATTCAATGTTGATCACGTCCGGAGCTCCATACCATTTATGGGGTGAGGCGTGTCTTACTGCGAATATGATCCTAAATAGGATCCCCCACAAGAAGAGTGATAAATCCCCTTATCAATTATGAAAAGGGAGATTACCGTCCTACAAAAGGATGAAAGTGTGGGGTTGCCTTGCCAAGGCTCAAGTCCCTTTACCGAAAAGGACAAAACTTGGACCTAAAACCGTTGATTGTGTATATATTGGACCAGCTCTAAATAGTGCTGCTTATAGATTTTTAATATTTAAATCTTGTGTAAATGACATAAGCAATAACACGATCATAGAATCCGCGGAAGCAGAATTCTTTGAGACTATCTTTCCTTACAAAGAAAAAGAGGATCAAACCTCTAATTCAAGGAAAAGGTTGCATGATGACACACACACACTACAATTGAAACAAATGCAAATGATCAAACACATGAAGGTGAAACCTCCAAGGTTCAAGAAGAATTGGAACCAAGGAGAAGCAAACGTGGTAGAGTAGCCAAAGACTTTGGACCTGATTTTATGACCTTTAATGTTGAAGGAGAACCTCTATCTTATAAGGCCGCCATGGAATCATCTGAGGCACCTTATTGGGAAGAGGCAATCCATAGTGAGATAGACTCCATAGTACAAAACAATACATGGAGATTGGTTGACCTACCTCCGGGTCATAAAGTAATAGGTCATAAATGGATATTCAAGAGGAAGTTGAGACCCGATGGCACTATAGAGAAATACAAAGCTCGACTAGTTGCCAAAGGATATCGACAAAAGGAAGGTCAAGACTTCTTTGATACCTACTCTCCGGTCACAAGAATAACGTCTATACGTATGTTGATGGCCATAGCAGCAATTCACAATTTGGAAATACACCAAATGGATGTGAAAACTGCTTTCTTGAATGGAGAGTTAGACGAAGAAATATATATGCAACAACCGGAAGGGTTTGTTGTCAAAGGTCAAGAAAACAAAGTCTGTAAGTTGATCAAGTCCTTTTATGGACTTAAGCAAGCGCCAAAGCAATGGCATGAAAAGTTTGATAACACGTTGATATCAAACGGGTTTCAAATAAATGAGTGTGATAAGTGTGTCTATGTGAAACAATACAAAAATGCATATGTCATTATATTCTTGTATGTAGATGATATGCTCATCTTTGGATCGAACTTGGATGTAATCAATCAAACCAAGAAGATGTTGCACTCCTCGTTTGATATGAAGGATTTGGGAGTAGCAGATGTGATCCTTGGTATAAAGATTCAAAGGAATCTAAATGGTTACATTCTCACCCAATCTCACTATGTTGAGAACGTACTTCGAAAGTTCGGTCACTATGATGATAAACCGGTGGTGACTCCATTTGATCCTTCTAGTCAATTGAAGAAAAATCAAGGAGATAGTGTGGCTCAATTAGAATACACACAAGTTCTTGGGAGCTTGATGTATATCATGAATTGCACACGACCGGATATAGCATATAGTGTGAGTAGACTAAGTTGGTACTCACTTAATCCCGGAAAGGATCATTGGTATGCACTAGTAAGAGTGCTTAGATATTTGAAGTATACAATGAATTACGGGTTACACTATACGAAATACCATCCCGTACTAGAAGGGTATTGTGATGCCAATTGGATTTCCAACCATTCGGAGAGTAAGTCCACAAGTGGATATGTGTTTACACTTGGTGGAGCATCGGTCTCATGGAAATCATCCAAACAAACGGTAAATACAAGATCAACTATGGAAGCAGAATTTGTAGCTTTAGATAAAGCCGCTGAAGAAGCCGAATGGCTAAAGAGCTTCCTAGAAGGTATTACGTTGTGGCCAAAACCCGTGACTGCTATTAGTATCCATTGTGACAGTATGGCTGCTCTCACAAGAGCAAAGAATCAAATATATAATGGCAAGTCTAGACATATAAGACGACGCCACAATACAATAAAGTACTTGCTGAAAAATGGAATCATTTCCATCGACTACGTAAAGTCAAAGGAAAATATCGCTGATCCTTTGACAAAAGGCCTAAGTAGAGAGCAAGTGTCCTTTTCATCGAGGGGAGTGGGCTTAAAGCCAATACAATGAGTTTCCTCGGCGGAAACCTAACCTAGCGAAATTGGAGATCCCATGGTCTGGGTTCAATAGGAAAACTAGTTGAGGAACACTCAAGAGATGCTTATACACAGGTATGCCTACTCCTATGATGATTTTTATGTGTATATTTCCGTTGACGATTTAGGGTTGAATTTTATATTCTTAATAATACTGATAGCTTTTTAGTGGAATACAACGGAATATTCTTGATCGGCATTACCTATGTGAGACTGATGTGTGGTCGCATCTTTGAAGACGGAGATGGCTACGTCTTCTAAAACTCTCATGAAGAAAGGATATGTTCACGACCGAAATGAACACAACGGTAAGAATCAAATTATGTATAGATATAATATGTGTGATGCCTATTGTCTCGATTCACTACAAAAAGTGGTAGTTCAAGACTTTAGTTCACCATCCACAAAGTAGATCTGATAGACATTCACTAGGAAAGGTTCAAGTCCAAAAGACACCTTCTCCGATGCATATTATAACTAGCTTGGTGATAGAAACACAAGTTCCATAATATTGCTTATTTTCTATTCAAATGTGGGGTATTATTTGGGTTTGAATAGAAAATGTGGGGTATTGTTGGAACTTAGTATAGATATGAGAAACCTTGTCCCACATAGGAGCCAAGGCAATCCTTAGAACACTTAATAAACCCAAACTTGAGAGCATTAAATAAATCATTTAATTGCTTGGCTTGGAGTGTGGTGTTCTTGGTGGGCTCTCTTTGACATGAATATACATATTTAATGTCAAAGATTGGGCCTTGGGGCTCTTGGGGTCTCGATGGGGTCGAGATTCAACAATTGAAGAACGAACATTGTTGTGTGTGCAGTGTCTGGCGCGTATGACGGCGCGAACCGACCCGAGCCGCGCAGGCCTCCGTTGGATTTCGCAAACAGACCTTGGCGCGTGTCTCTGCGCGTCTTGACCCGCGCCGGCGGATGCGCCGCTGTCTGGCGGTTTCTTTCGGTTGGCTACAGGAATCTATATATACCACAACTCTCTCATTCGTTTTGTATCAGAAAATACACGAATTCTCTGCAATATTTCTGGGTTTCTCTCCCTCTCGTTCATCACCAAACATATGATGATTCGCTAGATTCAAGTTACAAACTTAAATTCGATTGTTGTATCCTCTAGACAACGCCCGTACCACCGACGAAATTTTGTCTTAGGACACTGCGTGAAGTGCATGCCTCAATCGGTTCGATATCGACTACAATCTAACGGATACAAGTAAGGTTTACATTATTTGTTGATTTTGGTGTATGTATTCATGTTGTATAGACAATATACATATTGTTCTCTAAAATAGAGAAACCTCAAAGTTTATAAAATTTTCTAAAACTTGCTAGATAGAGAGTGAAATTAATTTTTTATTCATTCCCACCAATAGGATTGAGTTATCATTCTTTTATATAAATTCTTTTTAAAAAAAGTATTAAGATGATAAATTTAAATAATATTTTAATAATATAATGGATGTTCAGTTCTCTAAAATAGAGAATCTGTTGGAGCTAAATGTAATACATTTTAGAGATTTTGACTTTTAGAAAAAATTATAGAGAATTTGTTGGAGATGCTCTTAATCAACTGTAATATTAATTAGTATCAATTTGTAATTCATATTTCCTAATTCTTTGATCAATGGGTTAACGACAACGATTTGATCTCATGCATTTTGTTTGTCTTGAGTTTTTAGAAGATATAAAAATTCATCCTTTAGTGAATAAATGTTTAAATGAAAGGTGCATAATTTGTCCATCGATAAAAAAATAGCTAGAATATCTTTTTAAAATAACAATCGCACTTAACAGTTATCAGCTAGTTTTCCAAACGTGGTCTAACTTTTACTAACTAAATAAGATTTTACTTTTTGATAACCATAGTTTAAACTTTTTTAGCTCACCAACTAGTTAATAGATTTTTTTTGGGAAGGGTGTCCTAAGCTATGTCTAGACTAATCAATTGGCAATTTATGACTGTAAGACATCAGTCCTGATTAAACCTCAGTGGCCACAATTGTTGTGTACGCCTGGATTAGAACCCTTGACAGATGGATATCCCACCACATCCCTCAAGGCCTTAACCAGTACGCCACAACCCTTGTACATGGTTAGCTAATAGCGGTAGTTGATCAAGTTAAATGAATACAAATTAAATGAAAGAATATCAATCTTCAAACCAAACTCACCAAAGCATTTTTCTAATTCATCCCAATTTCTTGTTTTTTTCCTACCAATTAATTTTGTTTAAAGACGTGAGTAATGTTTTGAAAAATCTAATGTTTTGTTGTAATTTGTTACATTCTGAATATTCCATTTCTAATGCTACAATTTTCTCTCATGACCTAAAATAAGTACATTTGAAAATATAATATTCGATTGATATTTAAATCTAATAAAAATTATTAACTAGTGATTAAATGTACAAAGTATTATAAAAAAGAGAAAAATTTCCCAAGAGTTATTCCAATTATTTTGCAGGCCTTATTATATTTGTAACAAGGCTAATAAATCAACAAAATTAGTAATTAATATAAACTCACTATAGTAGTCCGTTCGGCTGCTCTTACTGAAATCATTACTCTTCATTCTCCCGTGCTCTAGCAATTGCGCTCCATAGGCCAGTACCATGTAGTTAGGTAGGGACAATCAATCCGAGAATCTAGGAATGAATAGGATCCCCATCAATATCAAAATGAAGAAAATAGAATGAAATATATTACCTTTCTCTCACTCAATAGATGTATCTGGTCTGATACGGTACAGTACAATACGAGACAATGGAATGCAATGGGATAGATGGTAGAGGGTTGCCTGTGCCCAAAAGCGACGACTCACTTGTCCCCTTGTCCATAGGGACCTCGTGGCATACAACCAAAACGACTCCCGCTAGATAGCCGCCCCTTTCTCTCTTTTTACAGCCTCGTGGACGGACGAAAGAAGGTAAGTTACAGAACGAGGCAGTGAAGGCTCGCGAAGTAGACAACAATAGAGACAAGACGACATTGATTGAATTGTACTTCAAGAGACGCCTTGGCGTTGGGTAGCGGAAACTACTGTTGTATTGTTCGCTTTGGTGGAGGTAGTGAGCCGCCATAAGCACGTCAACCGAACGACGTGGCTCCATACCCTGTAGTTTGGGTAAGGATTGAAGATTAATTTCAATTAACTTCATCCTTACCTACAGGGGAGGTGAACTGAGTGAGGGTTATTTAAGTGGGTAAAAGTTGAAATATATATAACTAGGTCACAATTATTTTATAACCTAGTAAAAATTACAACCCGTGCAACCTTCATTTAAACCGTCCATTGCATATGGAATCTCATTGATTCTCCAAATTAATTTGTCTGATTTCGTCGAATTTCTACAAAATATGTCGATACACATAATGGTTCATACGATGCATCGGATGAAGATGGTACTTTCATGAAACAATGTACATTCCATGACATTTAATAAAGTATTATGCATCGCAGGTAAGATTATTGCTTGAAACCAGTAATCGTTGATAAATCCAGTTATCAATCTAGTATCTATGAATTGTTTAGATAAGGGTTCACATAATAAACCACCCCTATATAATTATATCTTTATTTATGTTTAACAATGGTACACACCCTGATTTTTAGAGACCCTATAAGTAATATACCTAAAGAAGTGAGTTTAAAATAATGTATTTTATTCATCAAGATAATTTAAAATACAAATAAATATATATTTTTTCGAAGAATACAATACTAAAGCTGTGTTGAACTGTTGATTTCCGTGAAGAAGATTCACAAGA
The DNA here is from genome assembly GCA_033807775.1 of Saussurea involucrata. Classification (NCBI taxonomy): domain Eukaryota; kingdom Viridiplantae; phylum Streptophyta; class Magnoliopsida; order Asterales; family Asteraceae; genus Saussurea; species Saussurea involucrata. The sequence continues at coordinate 3,102,328 of CM066325.1, forward strand.
AAATAATGAAGAGAGAGAGAGAGAGATATGAAGAAAAATTTACAGAGAATGTTGATGGAATAAAAATGACGTCATTTGTTTTGCGGTAAATATATAACTTTTTGAGAAATTAATTAAAATACCCTAAGTCAAACCAAGCGTTACCAAAATATCACAAATCTCTCACACTTTGTAAAAATACCTATTTTTCCACGATGGGAGCTCGCGATCGCGGGCCAGCGACCATTTCTGACACTTTTTTAAACTTGCAAGGACCATTTTTGAAAAATGGTGTCCCGCGATCGCGAAGGAATCTCACGATGGGATGTTTTTTGTGACTTTTCAATTGCAAAGGACCATTTTTGAAAAATTCCAAGGACCATTTTTGAAAATTTCAACCGCATTTGACCATTTTTGACCACTGTTCACCCGCGTTCGTAAAATTTGATGAATTTAAATTGGAATGTTACACTTTCAACCCCTATATTTATTTACTAAATTTACTTTATACCTTTTACTTTCATTATTTTAATTTTACATTTAACACATATAATCGTTTATTAACTAAAATACGTTAAAAAAAATACGTTTTAATTTTAACAAATTATACCATTATAATCGTCTCTTCGATACGTTCGAAATGAGTCCAATCTTGATTTTTTTTGGATTTATATATTTTAATATATATCATATATAGTTATACACTACATAAAAAAATATTTTTTATATTTAAAATTCTTACCCTTATAGTTAATTATTTAATTTATGGTAAATCTCTTATTTTTTTTTCAATTTTGTTTTACACTCCTATCGCATTAACATAATAATCATATATTAACTAATTCATTAAATCGTTTTAAATTATTATTATTTGAGCGTGTTTATAGATATCGTGAATGGCAATAGGAGAAGGTTTCACGAGAAGAATATTAAATGGGGTTTTGACAAGTCGGTATCACTGGACTCATTTAAGAATTGTGAAAATGGGTATTTGGCAAATGATGATTCATATGTGTTTGGAGTTGAAGTATTTGCAGTTACAGAGTATGCACAAAATGATCGATGTATTTCCAACGTAACTTAGATTAAAATTATCTCCTTCAGTTCAGTCCCGTCCCGTCTCATCCAGTTCAGTCCCGTCCAGTTCCGTCCCGTCCCATCTAGTATGCGTACCAAACGCTACCTAAGAGTACCGTAAATTAAATAATTAACTATAAAGGTATAAATTGTAAATATTAAAAATATTTTGATGTAGTGTATATGATATATATTAAAATATATAAATCAAAAAAAATCAAGATTGGGCTCATTTCGAACGTATCGAAGAGACGATTATAATGGTGTAACTTGTTAAAATTAAAACGTATTTTTAACGTATTTTTGTTGATAAACGATTATACGTGTTAAATGTAAAATTAAATTATGAAACTAAAAGGTATAAAGTAAATTTAGTAAATAAGTATAGGGATTGAAAGTGTAACATTTCAATTCGAAATTGTGATTTTGATTTGAAATGTTACACTTTCAACCCCTATACTTATTTACTAAATTTACTTTATACCTTTTAGTTTCATTATTTTAATTTTACATTTAACACATATAATCGTTTATTAACTAAAATACGTTAAAAAATACGTTTTAATTTTAACAAATTACACCATTGTAATCGTCTCTTCGATACGTTCGAAATGAGCACAATCTTGAATTTTTTTGATTTATATATTTTAATATATATTATATACACTACATCAAAATATTTTTAATATTTACAATTTATACCTTTATAGTTAATTATTTAATTTACGGTACTCTTAGGTAGCATTTGGTACGCATACTAGATGGGACGGGACGGAACTGGACGGGACGGAACTGGATGGGACGGGACGGGACTAAACTGAAGGAGATAATTTTAATCTAAGAGGGTATTTGGAAGTGCTTTTTTAGTCCAAAAGTGCTTTTGGCCAAAAGTGTTTATTGACTTATTGCTTTTGGAAAATGAGTTTTAAAAAAAATGTTTGGATTAGCTTTTGAGATAGGAAAGTGTAAAATGACCAATAAGTCAATAAGTCAGGAAAGTGTGACTTCTTGAAAATCACGTTTCCAAGGCAAACCAAAAAATTGTTTTAAAAGTCCTTTTGCATTTGCCAAACAAGCTTTTTAACTTATTGACTTTTTGAAAAGCCAATAAGTCAATAAGCAGATTTAAAACACACTCCCAAACACCCTCTAAGTTACGTTGGAAATACATCGATCATTTTTGTGCATACTCTGTAACTGCAAATACTTCAGCTCCAAACACACATGAATCATCATTCGCCAAATGCCCATTTTCACAATTCTTAAATGAGTCCAGTGATACCAACTTGTCAAAACCCCATTTAATATTCTTCTCGTGAAACCTTCTCCTATTGCCATTCACGATATCTATAAACACATTCAAATAATAATAATCTAAAACGATTTAATGAATTAGTTAATATATGATTATTATGTTAATGCGATAGGAGTGTAAAACAAAATTGAAAAAAAAAATAAGAGATGTACCATAAATTAAATAATTAACTATAAGGGTATGAATTTTAAATATAAAAAATATTTTTTTTATGTAGTGTATAACTGTATATGATATATATTAAAATATATAAATCCAAAAAAAATCAAGATTGAGCTCATTTCGAACGTATCGAAGAGACGATTATAATGGTGTAATTTGTTAAAATTAAAACGTATTTTTAACGTATTTTAGTTAATAAACGATTATATGTGTTAAATGTAAAATTAAAATAATGAAAGTAAAAGGTATAAAGTAAATTTAGTAAATAAGTATAGGGGTTGAAAGTGTAACATTCCAATTTAAATTCATCAAATTTGAGGAACGCGGGTGATCAGTGGTCAAAAATGGTCAAACGCGGTTGAAGTTTTCAAAAATGGTCCCTGAAATTTTTCAAAAATGGTCCCTTGTAATGTAAAAGTCACAAAAAGCATCCCATCGCGGGATTCCTTTGCGATCGTGGGACACCATTTTTCAAAAATGGTCCCTGCAAGTTTAAAAAAGTGTCAGAAATGGTCCCTGGCCCACGATCGCGGGCTCCCATCGCGGAAAAAGGGGTATTTTTGCAAAGTGGGAGAGATTTGTGGTATTTTGGTAACACTTGGTCAAACTTAGGGTATTTTAATTAATTTCCCTAACTTTTTCTATAAAGTATTTATTGAAATAGAAAACATACATCAATTACATATTTATATTAGGGAAATTAATTAAAATACTCATACTTTGACTTTAACTTACCAAAATACCCATTTTTTCGCCAAATTTACCAAAATACCCATTTTTTCCACGGAGGGTCCCGCGATCGCGGGTCAGTGCCCACGTGGCCCCGCGGTTTGGCCAAAATGTTCCGCGAAGCCCCCCAACTATTGTCGCGGTGACAAAATTGGCCCCTGTCCGCGATGGGCCAAAAAATTACACTTTTAGTCCTTTTTGCACGAATCTTTGCATGTTTTTACTGTTTTTTTGTACAATTATTGTACTTTGAAGACCAATTTGTGGTTGAAATTCACTGGCTTGTTTCATCAATGTTGAATCATTGTACTTGGAAGACCAATTTGTGGTTGCAATTCATGTTGGTTGTTTCATCAATGTTGGTTGTTTCATCAATGAGATTTCATACATAAATATCAGTAAAATGCAATCCATAATTCACACCCATTTCATCCTTCTTTCTTGCTTTCTTTCTTCAGTATTTTGTTTTTGAGATACTACTGAAAAAATGAGTTCATCTGTTGCAAAAGCTAAGCTATTTTTCTGTTTCGATGGTGAATGGGTGCAAGACAACAATGAGTGGAATTTTGCTTATAAATTTAAGCATGGTGTAAAATTGTCAGTAAACTATACTTATCAAAAGTTTGTTGCATACGCCATGCAAAAATGTGGAATCGGCCCTTCTGCTGTTTGCAAGTTAGTGTTTAAGAATGGTGATGGGTCATTTGTGGAGTTCTCCAACGATGGGGATATCTCTGGTTTTCTTCACTTTGCAGCCGAATCAGAAAGACCTTCATTACTTTTTTTGTATGTCGATTCATCGGTGTGCGACGATGACGAAGGTGATGACATGGAGGGTAAGCGAAATCGGGTATGGGAGGTACCAGGTTCGGGATAACCAACTTGACGCGATTGTCAATATAACCGACCATGTTTGTTCATGTTTCAAATGACAAAAATATGGGTTACCGTGCGACCATGCCATCGCTACGGCAAGACATATGGGTCGCAGAGATTGCAGCGACTTGGCTGTAATTTTCTTCACGTCCGAAACTTACCGGGCAACATACGCAGAGGTAATAATTCCAGCTGGACCCCCTGAAGCATGGGTGTCTCTACCCGACCCCCTTCCGCCATGCTATCCACCGTTAAACACCAAGAACAGAGCCGGGAGACCGAGAAAGAACGATCGACGTCCATCACGTGGTGAAGGTCCGATACAGCGAAAATGTACCTGGTGCCAATGCGTAGGACATACTCGTGGAGAGTGTCTAACTCCCGCCCCTTCAACCGTGCCAAGGAGTAGATGTTCAGTCAGCCAACTAAGTAACACGCAGGGCCCGTCGGAGCTTGAACCACATGGAACTATATCATATGATAGCGTTGATCTGAACATTGATTTCCCTTTATTGGGACGATAAATATTGTATGTTTAGTGCTTTTGTTTTGATATATAACATGATTTTATCTACTTTATCGGCCCGTGTAATTTATCAAACATAACTTATGTACGTTGTAATTTAGTAAAATAAGGGACCGAAGTTGTAATTTAACAAACAAAAGAGACCTAAGTTGTGTTAGAGCAAAGACAGGGACCAAAAATAGCCAACATGCAGTAAAAGCATCCACATTTGCCTATAAATAACCCACACTAGATTAGTCGTAAAACACATATACGGGAACATATTATTCGTTAACGTATTCTTACACGGCATCCCCAAACCTTCATGTTTGGTGCTTTAGGCGTTTATCTGAATCGCTTTCAGACACTGGCAAAGAGTTATATGGTTAGTGTGCATGTTTCATTGAGTTTTGCTTGTTACTACCGTTGTTCTACGACCTAACTATATTAATTAATGTTCATCAACATATGCATATCCACAGTTGTTCACCATGAAAGTCCACCATGGTGGGTACTTCACGGAACCACCCAGAAGACATTATTTCCGTGGTCTAGAAATTTATGTTGACATGTTAGATGTGGAGGATCTTTCTATGCAACTGTTTGAACAGATCATGAAAGAGCTGGACTATGAAGAACCAAAATATAATATGTTGTATTTTAAGAGGCTGAATGCAGACTTCTTGACTGGACTGGTAGAATTGAGTACCGACGAAAATGTAGCCAACATACGCCAGTATGTTGACGGCCATACTGTAATTGAAGTGTACATCGAGAAAGTGGAGCTTAACACTTTGAGACTCGTCTCGCCAGAGCATGTAAGAAGTCGACCCGGATTGTCAAAAACCAAACCATCGTCTAGCCGTAGTCTTAAATTTGGATAATTTTGTACTGTACTGACTAGTATGTGTTTGTTCTGAAATAATCTTGTATAACATCTAGGAGTTGTATTTTTAATATGAACCACTTTTCAGACTATTTTTCAGACTACTTAAAGACTACTTTTCAGCCTAATGAAAGACCTTTATTCATGATCAAACTTCAACATGTAACATCAACATAAAAACTCCAGGAACGAAACAACAACATAGAAACAGGAAAGGAACGAAACAACAACGTCGAACTGGAAAAGTACAAAACAACAACACATAAACAATAAAGTACTAAAGCAACACCCGTACCACCACCTACTGAAAAATTGCCTTAGTTTGATCAATCCAACTTTGCTTGTCGCTTACCTTCACTTGAAGAATTGTGAAGTCTTGCATAATGTGATGAATGCCTTTTTTTTCATGACGAATACGAGCCTCCCTATCTTTTATATCCCTTTTCATCCTTTTGATCCCCTTTTCTTCCACTTCGATCCTTTTCAAGTGGGTTTCCTTCCTGGCCATCATCTGTTTCCACTCTTGTGTCAGTTGGTCTATCTCCTTTTCCCTTTCTGCTATCGCGATCTGGAGTTTCACGGGCATTCTTTCAGGTCTAGACGATGGGTTAGATGACGATGCCATTTGTTTACTGAAGAAAGAAAGCAAGAAAGAAGGATGGAATGGGTGTGAATTATGGATTGCATTTTACTGATATTTTTGGATGAAATCTCATTGAGGAAGATGAATGACAACCACAAATTGGTCTTCAAAGTACAATAATCATGAAAAAAAAACAGTAAAAACATGGAAAGATTCGTGCAAAAAGGACCAAAAGTGTAATTTTTTGGTCCATCGTGGACCCATCGCGGAAAGCCATCACGGACAGGGGCCAATTTTGTCACCGCGGTAATAGTTGGGGGGTTCCGCGGGACATTTTGGCCACACCGCGAGGCCACGTGGGCACTGACCCGCGATCGCGGGACCCTTCGCGGAGAAATGGGTATTTTGGTAAACTTGGCGATAAAGTGGGTATTTTGGTAAGTTAAAGTCAAAATATGAGTATTTTAATTAATTTCCCTTTATATTATAATTATTTAAGGTAAAATCAACAAAGTTTTAATTGTGTTTTTGTATTTTTGGAACTTTATCACTAAACTGTTTATTAAAGGGTAATGTTAGATGCATCATCTTTTATGTCAAAATAAAGTTAAATTATATATTAAAAATATAAAGTAAGCACTTATTTTCATGTTTGCGTTTATTAAACGTTTACCAATATCACTTATTTTTTCGATTGAATTTGACAAGGCCGATAGTCTTATTCAGTAAGCGAAGAAAAATACTCTTATCCGGAAAGTGTTTATCGGTTTAAGATACTTACCAATGTCTCATTTTGATGGTCGATGATGTTATACGGTAAGATAAGTGATGGTGATGTCTTTAATTTGTCGGTAAGCGTTTGGCAAACAGTCCCTTAGTCGTTAAGATTGCATGACATATAGGGGTCCACTTAGAGAATTTTCGGAAAATTGACTCAAATAGCCATTTTACCAACTCAAATTGGTTTCGTAGTCATTCCTCTACCGGCTTTACACAAATATCGCTACTTCTGCAATATTCAGTCCAGAACTTGTGGATCTGGCTAAACGACAATTTTTTTTTCAAACTTGGTCAATTTTCCTATAATTGTTTATGAGGGTCCGCAATTGCGGATCTGGGTCCGTAATTTTTTGAAGTAAAAATTGACCAGGATCATTTTTTGTCGTTTAACTAGGTCCGCAAGTTACGGACCTGAATATGGCGTATGTAGTGACATTTGGATCAATCCGAGAGACGAATGACTATGAGACCAATTTGAATGTGTAAAATGACTATTTGAGTCAACTTCCCAAATTTTTAATAGGATGTTCCTATAAACCAAAAATGTAGATTCTTATTAGAACTTTACATGCTTTAACATCTTTTTAAGTTCTTGTACAAGAACCTGGATTTTTAATTTAAACTTGGTATAAAGTGACATTTTATTAGTGTTTTATATAATTTTTTTTTGATTTTATATCCTATAATTACTAATATGTATATTTTATTTAACTTATAGTATACACGAGGCTTACAAAATGAGTTCTTATAAATATTATCATTATAGAGTTTTAATTATGTAAGAGCATCCTCAATGAAAGTTCTTATAAAACATACCTTTTGTATTTTTTTTGTCATATCATTGCTAATCAAATTAATAACTATATAAACCTTCACAATGATAGTCGTATAGGAACATTTTTGGGAAATTAATTAAAATACCCTAAGTCAAACCACGTTTTACTGAAATACCCAAAATCTCTCCCATGTTACAAAAATACCCCAAAAATCCGCGATGGAGCCCGCGATCGCGGGCTCCAGGCCACGTGTCATCAAAGTTTGCCCACTTTGCCCGCGTTGGTCCCTCAAGAATGCCCGCGTGTGCAGTTTTGGTCCCTGTCCGCGTTTGACTCATTGACCCCCGCGATCGCGGGCTACACGTGTCACCAAAGTTTGCCCACTTTGCCCGCGTTGGTCCCTCAAGAATACCCGCGGTCCAGCTTTCCCCCCTCAAGAATGCCCGCGTGTGCATTTTTGGTCCCTGTCCGCGTTTGACTTTCTTTGACCCCCGCGATCGCGGGCTCCTGTGCCACGTGTCGGCACAGGGTTAACCCTAAAATCACTTTGACGAACCCTAAACCCTAAATGTTACTTCGGCCGCACTATATAAGGGGGGGGGGGGGGGGACCAAAAACCGGCCACCCTCATTTTTTTAATAACTCTCTCAATTTTTAATCAAACTCTCTCAATTTTCTCCCACTCTCTCAATTTTGTCGTGTGGAATACGCGTTCGGGTTTTGTGAAGATGTCTCGTATTACCTCTGTGGTATGTTTTCCTTATGTTATTTGTTATTTTTTGTATGTTATTTTAAGTTAAGATATATGATTTGTAGGTTGTTATAGTGTTTATAACTTATGTTTGAATATGTTCTATGTTTAACATGATATGTATGGTTTTATGTTTGAATGTGATATTTGTATGTTATAATGTGTATGTTGTTATAGTGTGTTTTTTCATAAAAAAATTGTTAAGAGTGTTCTTTTATAAAAAAATTGTGTTTTTATAAAAAAATTGTTAACAATGTTTTTTTTATAAAAACACACTCTTAACAATTTTTTTATAAAAACACACCCTTAACAATTTTTTATAAAAACAGTGTGTTTTTATAAAAAAATGTTAAGAGTGTGTTTTTATAAAAAATTGTTATAGTTTTATGGTTTTTATAATGTGTTTTTTTTATAAAAAAAATTGTTAATTTTTTTTTATAAAAACAGTTTTTAAAAAAAATTGTTAAAAATGTGTTTTTTATAAAAAATTGTTAAGAGTGTGTTTTTATAAAAAATTGTTATAGTTTTATGGTTTTATGTTTGAATGTGATATTTGTATGTTATAATGTGTATGTTGTTATAGTGTGTTTTTTCATATAAAAATTGTTAAGAGTGTTTTTTTATAAAAAAATTGTTAAAAATGTGTTTTGTTTTATAAAAACACACTCTTAACAATTTTTTTATAAAAACACACTTTTAACAATTTTTTATAAAAAAACACTCTTAACAATTTTTATATGAAAAAACACACTATAACAACATACACATTATAACATACAAATATCACATTCAAACATAAAACCATAAAACTATAACAATTTTTTTATAAAAACACACTCTTAACAATTTTTTATAAAAAACACATTTTATAAAAAAATTGTTAAGAATGTGTTTTTTATAAAAAAATGTTAAGAATGACAACTTAGGTCCCTACGGTTTTAAGAATGACAACTTAGGTCCCTAAACTTTTAAGAATGCCAATTAGGTCCTAAACTTTTAAGAATGCCAATTAGGTCCTAAACTTTTAAGAATGACAATTAGGGTCCCTAAACCGCACTTTATCTATATATAACAATATGATACGTTGAAATAAAATAAACCGCACTTTATCTATATATAACACTATTATACGTTGAAATAAAATACCACCGCACTTTATCTATATATAACAATATGATACGTTGAAATAAAATACCACCGCACTTTATCTATATATAACACTATTATACGTTGAAATAAAATACCACCGCACTTTATCTATATATAACACTATTATACGTTGAAATAAAATATCACCGTACTTTATCTATATATAACACTATTATACGTTGAAATAAAATAAACCGCACTTTATCTATATATAACACTATTATACGTTGAAATAAAATACCACCGCACTTTATCTATATATAACACTATTATACGTTGAAATAAAATAAACCGCACTTTATCTATATATAACACTATTATACGTTGAAATAAAATACCACCGCACTTTATCTATATATAACACTGTTAGACAACCTAGGGGGGGGTAAGGTTGTATTTTAAAATCTTTTACTTTCAAAAAATTCTTTTATAAATAAATACAGTACGGAAACAGTAAAAATAAATCAGAGTATACAAATAATAAAGAAGAGTGTAAATATAAACAAATACACAGAGATTATATAAATAAATATAAATGCAAAGCAGTTTATATAAACAAATATAATAAAGCACAGCGGAATAAATAAAGAGATAAAGGTAAGAGATACTTGACACGGAGATTTACTGATTTACCACCAACTGTGATAAACCAGCAGCCGAGACACTTCTCGACACGATCCAATAAATGTATTCTTTACGGTAGAACACAAACCAAATACAAAGGAATTTGTAATAGTTTCTCAAGCCTCTGCTATGAGATAAACAGGATCACACACCCGTTATTCAAATACTTACAAGAGGAGTATAACTCACAATGGGTAATCACTCTTGTATAATAATCACTTGGATATTTTATAAAAAAAGGTTTTATAAAATATATATATTAATTAGATGAGAGAGCTGAGAGTTTGGTTGCTGCTTGTTGTTGTTTGTGTGTTTTTCTTTCTTCACCAGCATGCATGTATATATATCAGCTCTTCCAACGGTAACAAGCAATCCGCGGTATACCGCCAAATGCACGCGGTATACCGTGCAGTACAAAGTACGCTGACACTTCAACGGCTCTCATGCAAAGTTGACTTCTGGAATACGTACCCGCGGTATACCGGCTAGGACTCGCGGTATACCGCCGTCAGAAAAAGTACTTTCAACCAATCAGAGATGCACACCGAGCCTGCCGCGGTATACCGGCTGAACACCCGCGGTATACCGGCCAATATGTACCCGCGGTATACCGGCTCTACCTTCGCGGTATACCTGCGTCAGAAAGTGGTTGCAGAAACAGTACGCATGGCAGATACTTCTAGAACCAAAATTTCTTATTTAAAATATTATTTAAAAGGTTTTTAGAAATATCCAAGTGGTATATTATTTTAGGGTGTTTATCATTATAAATTATAAACACTAATGACAACGTAAATCTTCCGTCTTGAACTCTTCAGATAAAATCTTCGTGTTCTTCAAGAACTGTACACTTGGATAGGATTGTTAGATAAACAATAATACGGTGTGTTTGTAATCATCAAAATAAATATATATAAATATATAGAGATGTGGTACACTTGCACCAACAATCTCCCCCTTTTTGATGATGACAAACACAACCGCTAAGCAAGAGCATATGCGGTTTCTCTCCCCCGTTTGTCGAAGCAAAAAGGGTTAAGAAAGACGGTATGCTCCCCCTCGAGAGATGCTCCCCCTCAAAATATGCATATATTTGAGGTAGCATAAACTCATGGGTAAAAGAGCTAAAACGCTCCCCCTCAAATTAATAACGATATCAATTTGATTTTATAAAATTTGAGGGATAAAATAAAATGCAAAAAGCAATAGAGACAAAGATATACAAACCAATACGAAACACTTGCACCAAAACGGATCTTAAGGCTTCAATTTTCGGTTAATTTTATGTGAAAAAAAAATCACCACGTATTATGACCTCGTCAGGTAACCACGTATTATAACCTCGGCAGGTAACCACGTATTATAACCTCGGCAGGTAACCACGTATTATAACCTCGGCAGGTAACCACGTATTATAACCTCGGCAGGTAACCACGTATTATAACCTCGGCAGGTAACACGTATTATATCCTCGCCAGGAAACACGTATTATATCCTCGCCAGGAAACACGTATTATATCCTCGCCAGGAAACACGTATTATATCCTCGCCAGGAAGCACCTACAAAAGGCAAAGAAAATTTTTGTGGTACCCTTTTCTTATGGGTCCTTTTAACAGTTAGTATAAAACATAAACTGCAAAAAATATGTTGTCGACATAAAACAAACACGACAAACATACAAAGCCATATAAATGGTTTAAAACCATAAACGCATTCCACCCGGATTATCAACATTAAACATTCCTTTCGGAATCCATTTTCTAACCATTTTAATTTTACGATCGTATTCATCATAGACGTAAAAAGAAGCATTTATATTCACATTATTGTTAGGTCTAGAAAAGTTACCATTATACATACGAGCATGCGGTTTCCTTGGCATATAATTCACATTATTCATTTTGGATACATACGGAGGTTTTTGCGTTTTATTTTTAACAACAAATTTAGGTTTTTCAAAAACCTTTTTAGTTGGCATACAATCACATTTTTCAATACACGTATTTGAACCAATGCCTTTTCGGAAATTTATACGATTAGGCATATTTAGCATTTTAAGCACTTTATCATTGCTACTATTAAAAGCATTTGCTAATAAGTCATTTTTCTCATGCGATTTACATTTAGCATTTAAACATGCAATTTCATCTTCAAGAATATTGCATTTACCACATACAACTTTTTCACATGTTATTTTCTCTAAACATGCAATTTTATCATTTAAGACAATGCAAGATTTGCAAACAATATTTTCGCATGCTTTCTTTTCTAAAGTGATAACTTTATCATTTAACTCATTTTTGATTTTATTATCACATGCAATGGTTTGTTTACAGTTATTCAACTTATTTTGACATAATAATAATTCTTCTTTTAATTTAGCATTCTCATTTTTAAAACTATTTACGAGAACAATCAATTTTTGAAAAGAGACATTTAGCATATCAATATCATCATCGTTATCACTACAACTAGAAAAACTTGAGTATGAAGTACATACCTCTTTCTCGCAGTCGACGATGAGACACGTTTCTTCATTTCTTTGATCTCGGGTTTCGTCTCTCTTTTCTTTTGAGTTTCCACCATAGGTGATGTTCAAGTTCTCCCAAATATCACGAGCAGTTTCAAAGAGATAAACACGCTCAATATCATCGTTAGTAAGAACCGAAAAGAGAAAATTTTTGGCTTCATAATTTAAACAATAATTAGCCTCATCTTCGTCGGACCATTCCGAGCTAGGTTTTTCAACAATTTTGTTGTTTTGAAATTTTGTGGGTTTGAAATTTCCTTTAATAATAATATCCCAAATTTTTTGATTTATCCCACGAACATAACGTTCAAAAGAATTTGCCCAAAGATCAAAATTTTCGAAATCAATAAGAAGAGATTTAGAAAACCAAGCATTTTGTTGAGCCATTAAATAAAAGATATAACTTTAAAAATTTAAACAGATAATTTTTGAAAGCCCTGCTCTGATACCAAATGTTAGACAACCTAGGGGGGGGGGGTAAGGTTGTATTTTAAAATCTTTTACTTTCAAAAAATTCTTTTATAAATAAATACAGTACGGAAACAGTAAAAATAAATCAGAGTATACAAATAATAAAGAAGAGTGTAAATATAAACAAATATACAGAGATTATATAAATAAATATAAATGCAAAGCAGTTTATATAAACAAATATAATAAAGCACAGCGGAATAAATAAAGAGATAAAGGTAAGAGATACTTGACACGGAGATTTACTGATTTACCACCAACTGTGATAAACCAGCAGCCGAGACACTTCTCGACACGATCCAATAAATGTATTCTTTACGGTAGAACACAAACCAAATACAAAGGAATTTGTAATAGTTTCTCAAGCCTCTGCTATGAGATAAACAGGATCACACACCCGTTATTCAAATACTTACAAGAGGAGTATAACTCACAATGGGTAATCACTCTTGTATAATAATCACTTGGATATTTTATAAAAAAAGGTTTTATAAAATATATATATTAATTAGATGAGAGAGCTGAGAGTTTGGTTGCTGCTTGTTGTTGTTTGTGTGTTTTTCTTTCTTCACCAGCATGCATGTATATATATCAGCTCTTCCAACGGTAACAAGCAATCCGCGGTATACCGCCAAATGCACGCGGTATACCGTGCAGTACAAAGTACGCTGACACTTCAACGACTCTCATGCAAAGTTGACTTCTGGAATACGTACCCGCGGTATACCGGCTAGGACTCGCGGTATACCGCCGTCAGAAAAAGTACTTTCAACCAATCAGAGATGCACACCGAGCCTGCCGCGGTATACCGGCTGAACACCCGCGGTATACCGGCCAATATGTACCCGCGGTATACCGGCTCTACCTTCGCGGTATACCTGCGTCAGAAAGTGGTTGCAGAAACAGTACGCATGGCAGATACTTCTAGAACCAAAATTTCTTATTTAAAATATTATTTAAAAGGTTTTTAGAAATATCCAAGTGGTATATTATTTTAGGGTGTTTATCATTATAAATTATAAACACTAATGACAACGTAAATCTTCCGTCTTGAACTCTTCAGATAAAATCTTCGTGTTCTTCAAGAACTGTACACTTGGATAGGATTGTTAGATAAACAATAATACGGTGTGTTTGTAATCATCAAAATAAATATATATAAATATATAGAGATGTGGTACACTTGCACCAACAAACACTATTATACGTTGAAATAAAATAAACCGCACTTTATCTATATATAACCCTGTGAACTCTGACTTAGACGATACGGTTAGTATGAAGTTAAATTATAGTCATATATAATCAAATATATTTATATTACATGTCTAACCATCTATTTTTTATGCATAGCACGTCGATTCTTGGGTTAGCCTGTTGCAAAAACATCGTGGCGTAGACACGAGGTGGACCATCATGCACACTATGTTCTTTCAGTGTATACTGATGGACCATCAAGGTCCCGCCTCCGTGATCGAAATATGCAATGGCTTGGAAGGGACCTCTTGGACTCTCCTCGATAGGGTATGCAAATCGTTTTACTGTTATTTTATTTAATAACATATATGACATATATTGTAATATTTCAGGTGTACATCCCCATATGCTTGCATCCCAGACATTGGCTGCTTGGAGTGTTTGAACTAGACACTATGGTCATGACCCTATATGACAGCGAAAAGGACGGTCTTTGCAAACAACAATTGACAAAGCAGATGCAATCGTTTAAAACAAAACTATATACGTTCTTTTCATTGATCGGGGATCATAGACGTCGCGAAGTGTCAAGTATCTTTCGCACAAAGATGGCCGGCCAAGTACCCCAGCAGACCGGGTTATATGCGGATTGCGGTGTATGGGTATGCCGTAATGTCCAAAAGTTGATAAATAACGAGGAGATATGGGTACCCCCTAACGAAACCGACGATGAGGCAATGAATTTCCGCCGACATATGGCGGAGTCAATTTATGCGCATTGTCTAATAGGGCCACGTTAGGTTGTTTATGTAACATTAAATAATTGTTATTTTTAGTATTAACTTATTTTGTTAAAGTATTGTGATTGACTTACTGTTTACTTCATTTGGTTTTTGCTAATTTCATCCATTTACTCAACTTTGAGTATCGATATCTCTTTCACACATACTCTATTTTGGACGCATTATATATCATTTCGAAGATCTCATATAGAAGAACATAAACCTACTAAAAGTTAGTTATATATAACACATATATATAAATTTAAATGCGTCCAAAGTTTAGTAAAACCCATATTTCCAACACCTAGTAAGTAGGTTTATGAAACTTGCGATAATCCTAATACAGAGATTATTGGATGAACAAGCATTTATTTCTTGATTATTGGGGTATTGGTTCTTGTTGTCTGGAAGTGATTCATATGATGCAAAAATTGGTATCATGTAATGTAGAACAATATCTATATTATAGAAACTTGCATTTGATAGTACCATATAAATCTGATCTAAATTCTCATTAATTAGCTATGTTTGACTACTTAAAGACTAATTTTCTGCCTAATGAAAGACCTTTATTCAAGAGCAGACGAATATTGCAGTTACTTTTTCAGTGGAATCATGCAGGCAACTTTTTCAGACGAAATCTTTGACCATATCTGATGAAGAACATACATTTTCACGGCTATAAGTAGATGGCATGATGAAGTAGTAATTCACAACTTCCTATCTATCTTTTATACAAACACACTCTCGCTTTTTTTAACACAATGGATGGAGGTTCAAGATCAAGGGGGAACAGGTCGGCGAATGTGGCTGGAACTTCACGTTCGGGAGCCTACCAACCACTGAACGACGGAGCTCGCCGGAGTACCTGGAAGGTACCGGAAACAGACGAGGAGTGGACAAACTGTGGGCGAACTGCAGCCGATTTTCCATTCACGCCTGAGGAGGAAGCAGACTGGGAGATGGCATCCGACAATTACTACTTCGATAATGGCATGAGAACCCCACCAATGTATGATTTTATGCCGACGGGTCTTCGACAAAGTCAACGAATTACTCCCGCAGTGCAAAAAGCCATTGATGAGGCGAACGCCGGTATCGAAAAGGTAAAGGGTATGTGGAACCATAACAGGGGGATTCAGCAGGGGAAAATGGAGTATCTAGCGGAGAAGAAACGAGAACTGGCCATGACTAGGGCTCACGTTCGGCACCTGCAACGAGAGATTAAGGAAGCTGAAGAGGAACTAGAAGAACTCGAATCGGACTACATGGGAATGGAGGACGTGATCAAGGAAAAGGTTAACTTGATCACAAGACTCCAGGACGCCTTCCAGTAATAGATTTCTTTGTTTACATGCACTGTATCCGTTTCAGTTGGGAAAATGATTTGCAATACTCTGTAACTGCAAATACTTCAGCTCCAAACACACATGAATCATCATTCGCCAAATACCCATTTTCACAATTCTTAAATGAGTCCAGTGATACCAACTTGTCAAAACCCCATTTAATATTCTTCTCGTGAAACCTTCTCCTATTGCCATTCACGATATCTATAAACACATTCAAATAATAATAATTTAAAACGATTTAATGAATTAGTTAATATATGATTATTATGTTAATGCGATAGGAATGTAAAACAAAATTGAAAAAAAAAATAAGAGATGTATCATAAATTAAATAATTAACTATAAGAGTATGAATTTTAAATATAAAAAATATTTTTTTTATGTAGTGTATAATTGTATATGATATATATTAAAATATATAAATCCAAAAAAATTCAAGAATGGGCTCATTTCGAACGTATCGAAGAGACGATTATAATGGTGTAATTTGTTAAAATTAAAACGTATTTTTTAACGTATTTTAGTTAATAAACGATTATATGTGTTAAATGTAAAATTAAAATAATGAAAGTAAAAGGTATAAAGTAAATTTAGTAAATAAGTATAGGGGTTGAAAGTGTAACATTTCATTTTAAGTTCGTAAAAATGGACGAAATGGGGTGAATAGTGCCAAAAATATCAAAATTTTCATAAATGGTCCCTGGAATTTTTCAAAAATGGTCCCTTGCAATTAAAAAGTCACAAAATAACCCCATCGCGGGATGAGCCCGCGATCGCGGGATTCCATTTTTCAAAAATGGTCCCTGCAAGTTTAAAAAAGTGTCAGAAAGGTCCTTGGCCCGCGATCGCGGGCTCCCATCGCGGATTTTTAGGGTATTTTTGCAAAGTGGGAGAGATTTTGGGTATTTCAGTAAAACATGGTCAAACTTAGAGTATTTTAATTAATTTCCCAACATTTTTTGCTGGTCCTACGTGTTATTTCAAAATTGATTATTATTATATTTTGCAATAAATATCAAATAATTAATTCAAATAACTGACAAAATGTCACTTCACATCAAGTTCAACGTAAGAACCAAAATCCTTGTGTAAAAACTTAAGATATGTGAGATTCTTATAAGAAGTCTCTTCAATGATAGTTTTTACACGACAATACATTTTTTGTTTATAAGAAACTCTCGAGTGAAGATGCTCTAAGTTGTTAACTTGGTAAGCTTGAAATTAAATGACATGGCTTGAAAAAGTACAAAAAAGGTTCTTATAAGAGCATCTAGTAGAGATGCTCTAAGTTGTTAATTTGACGAGCTAAAAAATAACATGGCAAGAAAAGTGCAAAAAATAGATTTTTTGTAAAAACATCTATTGCAAATGTTCTAAATTATTAATTTGATGAACTGTAAATGACATTATAAGAAGGAATGCAAAAAATGAATTCTCATTAAAACCTCAATTTGAAATGCTGTTAGTGTAATAACTGGGTTTATTTTGTAAATAGGTAAAAATAGTGGGTGTGGTGTGAAGAGTGAAAGTTGAGGGACTTGAATGTAATTAGTAGGGATTAGGGTTAAAACCCTTAAAACCCTCATTCTCTCCTTATCGGAAAAAGGTGTGGCTAGATGTTTGTGTGTGTGAAGAAGGAGCTTGTTGAATTGGGAAAGAGAGCATGGAATTGGAAATCTTGGAGTGTGAAATCTTCATCTACAACAAGGTAATTTCATTCCTCTAACCTCTTTTAGATTTGTGAAGGTCTGGGTTTCTGTTTTGGGAGAAATGTGTTGTTATCGATAATCCAGTGATGGGATTGGGGTTTACCGTGTGATTCAACAATTGATCGGTGTGGGAATGATTAAAGGTTGTTGGTTTAAGCATTTAAAGGGCTTAAACTCAATCTCTATGGTTTAATGTCGGGTTTGGTGAGTTTTACTTCGATTCTGATGCGTCAGTATGTTTCTGGAAATCGCCAGTGTCCGGACAAGGTTTCCGGGTAAGTGTGTTCGGGTGGAGTTCCCGAGTGAGCATCCGGGTAAGTGTGTTCGAGTGGAGTTCCCGAGTGAACATCCGAAAAGGAGGTGTCTGAGTAGTGTTTTCGGGTGTGAGTTGTCCGAAAGTGGTTACCGAGTTTTGGGCGGTTCTTTTGAGTAAATTAATTGGTGTGAGGGGACAGGTGACTTATCACTCTTGTGTGTTGGGTGGTCATGTAAGTGAGCGGTGTGGAAGTTACATTTTCAAGTGAGGACAATTTAGCGTGGACGCCAGGTGAGTCTTTCTAAACTGAAGCTTTATCGATACTTGAATTTATTACTTGTACCGATATATTGAATTGCATGTTTTACGTTGTTTTAGATATGCATGATAAAGGTGTGTTAGTTATACTGCGGGGTATGTGTGGGGTGGGACATGCGATGGCTTAATATGATTATATGGGGAGTGTGTCCCATGCAGGATATATGAATTCGTGTCATATGATTACTAAGGGCGGGTGTGTGTCCTAACACGTTGTCACAAGTGTGTTCGTGACCAAAAGCGTGGGCCATCAGCATGTGTTGTGTGTGTATTTAAACTGATAAGGCGTGACTGTTTATAAATGCTTATAAACTCTTTTTAGTTGATAATTGTGAAGTGATGTTGGTATCAAGAGGGATCTCACTAGACCTCATGGTCTAACCCTCGCTTTTCAAAACTAAAACCTTTTCAGGTAAGTAGGTAATTGTGGGCATCAAGAAAGGGGCAAGATGTGAGCTTAAGGCTTTGCGTCTAGAGGAGATGTTTGGTAGATCGTGTTAGACTCTCCTATTAGGCAAAGGTTTCAGATTCTCGGATGTAATTAGAATTATTTCCGCGAACCTTAGTTTTGTAATCTCGAATGTGTGACTTATGATTGGGTCGTTTTGGCGTTTATATTTAATTTAGTAGCTTTTAGCGTGCTTGTTTGGTGTGGGTACGTTGTTACACTTAGCCTACCCTTTTTCCTTGAATTTTTTTATTTTATTAGATAGTCTAAATTTTCTTAATTTAGTTAAAATTATTTTGAAATGCTTAAAAGCATCTCCAACAGCTTCCTTATTTTGGAGAAAATAAAGAATATGAGGATTTTGGACTCTACTTTTGCTCCAATAACTTTCCCAAATCTATCTCCAAAATAGAGAAAGTAGGAGAGAGAATGAGTTTTTCTCCAAATATGGAGATCACTCCAAAAATGACTACCAAATGAGATGACCAATAGAAAAACTTTGAAAATAAACATGTAGAGAGAAATAATATTTTAATAGATGAATAAAATATTTAAATATTACAATCAATGTTCTTTTCTCTAAAATGAAGAACAAAAAGTCAAAATCTCCAAAAAATTACATTTATCTCCAACAGATTCCCTATTTTGGAGAAGAAAACATTGATTATAATATTAAAATATTTTATTCATCTATTAAAATATTATTTTTCAAAGATTTTTATCGGTGCTCTCATTTAATAATCATATTTGAGGTTATCTCCATATTTGGAGAAAAACTATTTCTTTCTCATATTTTCTCCATTTTAGGGATAGTTTTGGGGAAGCTGTTGGAATAAAAAAACAACCCGAAATCCCCGTATTCTTCATTTTCTCCAAAATGGGGAAGCTGTTGGAGATGCTCTAATGTGATATCAAGAGTATAAAACACACGAGGCGATTCATAATTTTTTTTTTAAATTAAATATTTATTTCTAAAAATATATACAAAAAGTAAATACATTTTCATTCATTTCGTTATAACCTTCTTTTCTTTATAAATTTCTATGTTTCATAAAAATTATATATTTTAGGATATACGGAGAATAGTGCTATTTATCTTGTTGGTCTCATAGGGTACACCGGTAGACAAAGTAAATGTACCACACTTAGTTAGGCCATTAGTACCCCATGGAAAGAATCTTTCAAATATTTCACTCCACATCAGCGCCACATCAGCTTTTCTCTCATCCCTCACTCTATCCCTAACAATCCCTAAACACCCGTACCCCATTCCCTCAAACCTTTTTGCCACCTCATTTATTTTAATTCTTTTATTTATACATTTAATTATTTAACAAAATAAAAATATTTATATATTTTTTAATAAATAAAAATAAGATAAATAATAAAAATTAAAATTTATACCATTCATTAAAAATAAAAATTACAAAATACAAAACACTACCAATCATGAATTTTTTGAATTTGCTCTTTTCTCGCTAAAGTAACCCTCAAAGCTTTTCCCGTAAGGTGATCATATGAGGCCATGAAAAACTCGAAGTCTTTATCAAATCGGTTTGCGCGTTCGATTTCGCGTTCTTGATCCAACCTATGTCGTTCGAGTTTTGAGCGTTCGATTTCGAGATCGAGTTTTTTCATTTTGTATTCCATTGTATCATCAATTTTGTCGTTGAACGTCGTCAACAACTGAGTAACACTTTCGTCCGTATTCGCCCCGGACGTATTACTCGTTGATGATTTTTTTGCCTTGTTTCTCCCGATGGGTCGTTGAATTTGCTCGTCATCGTCATCATCGGAAGGTTGGGTACGTTTTGAACCCCGCGATGAAGTTGTCGTCATCGTTGGAACGACTCCCCATTTTGGACATTTTTTTAGGACGTCCCAAGCTTGTTCGTGAGTGAAAGCAACTTTATGGCGTGCTAGATACCGTTCGTGTGCCGTTCGGGATATATCGGCCTCACTCATCCCGCTTGATCTATTATTGAGCAAGTTGTTGTAGATGCCGCCAAACGAATTAACTCTTTTATTGAGGTCGTTGAACTTGCTATTGAGTTGATGGGTTGATCTATAACCTGGTTCACGACCCATGCGAGTAAAGAACATATGTCCGATTCGGCCCAAAAAATTTCCTACATTTATGTAAAATTAAGTATAAGAATAATAATAATAATAATAATAATAATAACAATAAAAATAATTACCACCGCTTTGTGCGTTACCGACCACGGGGTCCTCCGAAACGTCAACCCACGCCGACACTAACGCGAGTTCCTCGGCTTTACTCCACGTTTGTTTGGCGGCTTTCTTTGGTCTCGGATTTGATGGTTCCGGGTTAGATTGTTGTGTCGGGATAGATTGTGGTGTGTTCGGGGTAGAAGGTTGGGTTTCCGGAACAATGTCGTCGTCGAGATTGAAGTTGGCCGGAGTAAAACCTTGTTCAATCAACCCGGGACGTGTAAATTGGTAAGGAATTTGTTGGTGAAACTGTTGGTGAAATTGTTGGGGAAATTGTTGCGGATATTGTGGCGGATTTTGTTGCGACCATTGTTGCGGAATTTGTTGCGAAAATTGCGGATGATAACCTTGTTGTGTAAACGCTTGGAAACTAAGCTCTTGATCTTCTTGCGATTGTGGTGTATTCGGTCGGTTACGACGGGATGTAGGTGTTCTGTTTGAATTCATGATGAGAGAGGTGTGAAAAATAAGAGGTTGAGAGAATTTGAGAGAGTTTGAGAGGTGTGAGAAATAAGAGGTTGAGAGAATTTGAGAGGTGTGAAAAATAAGAGGTTGAGAGGTGTGAGAAATAAGAGGTTGAGGGTTAAATATATAATGGGATTAAATTGAGAATTTTTTTTACAAAGAGCCGTTGAACGGCTTTATTTTTAAAAATTTAATTAATTTTTTTTTTTAAAACCCTTCGGGATGGATCGGGATCCCATCCCCGGATTCCATCCCTCCCCGCATACCCCGCATGGGTCGTAGCCCTTCCCGCTCCATCCCGCCCTCCATCCCGCTGGGCTACGGATGGCCTTATTGTTTGAAAATAAAACTAGCTTATAAGGCAATGAGTACCACTACCCAATGAACCCAATGAACCCACTTGCCACCTCAGCGCCACATCAGCTTTTCTCTTTCCTACCCTCCTTATCCAAAAGTGGAGTACCGCTAACCCACTGAACCCAATTGTCACCTCATCTTTTTAATAAATAAAAATAAGATAAATAAATAAAAATATTTATATATTTTTAATAAATAAAAATAAGATAAATAATAAAAATAAAAATTCATATCATTCATTAATAAATTAAAAATTAAAAATTACAAAATACAAAACACTAAAAAAATAAAAATTACAAAATACAAAACACTAAAAATTATGATATTTTCTAATTTTCTTTTTTCTCGCTAAAGTAGCCCTCAAAACATCTCCCGAAAGGTGATCATGCGGGGCTATGAAAAACTCGAAGTCTTGTTCATATCGTTTTTCTCGTTCGAGTTCCAACTTTTGTTGTTCGAGTTCAAATTTTTTCATTTTGTACTCCATTGTACCCTCAATCTGCTCGTTGAACGAGCTTATGGTCGTCAACAACTGAGTAACACTTTCGTTCGGATTCGACTCAGTCGTATTACTCGTTGATGTTTTTTTGCCTTGTTTCTCCCAATGGGTCGTTGAAGTTGCTCGACCTCGTCGACCCGAACATCTTCATCGTCATCATCGGAAGGTTTGGTACGTTTTGAACCCCGGGATGAATTTGTCGACATCGTTGGAACCGGTGACCATTTTGGACATTTTTTTAGGACATCCCAAGCTTGTTCATGGGTGAAAGAAACCCCAATATCCCCTTGGTACCGGTGGTGTGTCATTCGTAAAATATCGGCTTCACTCATTCCGCTTGATCTATTATTGACCAAGTTGTTGTAGATGCCGGCAAAACACGTAATTTTCTTGTTGGGGTCTTTGAACTTGGTGTTCAGTTGATGAAATGTTCTATAATATTGACGACCCATAGAATTATAGAACACCTTCGAGATTCGGTTCCAAAAACTGTGTACATATATATAAATTCAAGTATAAGAATAATAACAAGAATATTAATAATAATAATAATAAAAACAATAATAATAACAATAATAATAATAATAATAAAAATATTACCACCGGTTTGTGCGTTACCGACAACGGGGTCCTCCGAAACGTCAACCCACGCCGACACTAACGCGATTTCCTCCTCTTTAGTCCACATCTGTCGGGTGGCTCTATTTTCATATTTTTTCTTTTTTCCTTTTTGCGTTGATGTCGGGTTTGATGGTTCCGGGATTGATTGTTGTGTGTAGATCGATTGTGGTGTGTGCGGTTGTTGGGTTTCAGGAACAAAGTCGTCGTCGAGATCGATTGCGGGTTGAGGAAGTTGGTAATTGGCGGGAGTAAAAACCTTGTTGAATCAAACCAGAATATGTAAATTGATGAGGAATATACGGGTGTTGCGGAAATTGTTGGAAACCAACGTTCGGGGCCGGTTGCGGAATATAACCTTGTTGAGAAAACGCTTGGAAGCCAAGCTCCGGGTCTTGTTGCGGTGTATCTGATCGGTTACGACGGGATGTAGGTGTGGTGTTTGGATTCATGATGAAATTTAAGAGAAATGGAAGAAGATATTGAATTTGAGAGAAATGGAAGAAAGTATGTTTTGGTGTGAAAAAATAAGATGGTATAGGTTAATATATATAGTGTGATAAATTTGAAAAAAAAAAATTTTAAAAAAATTAATTTTGTAAAATAGCCGTTTACCAACGGTATTGTTTAAAAAAATAAAAAATAAAAAATAAAAATTAATATTGCAACGGGTTGATCGGGTTGGTGAACCCGGTAGCCGAACCCGCTTGCTACCCCCCCCCCCCCCCCCCCCCCCGGTACCCCTACCCGATGCAGCCCTCTCGAACCCGCTCGCCAACTCAGCCGAACCCGATCCCGTACCCGAGGGCGGTACGAGTGGTCTAAGCTAGTTTATTTTTAAGGTACATGTTTGGATGACCATAAGCTAGCTTTTTGAAAAGCTACTTAGAGTAGATTATGAGTAGTTTTTTATAAATATTTCAATTATGCCCTTATTAATATTAATTATTATTTATTATCTATTTTTTTAATATGTACTTTTTGCCAAACGTGACTTTTTCATCAGCTAACTTATCAGCTACCAGCTAGCTTATCAGCTACCAGCTAGATCATAAGTCAAAAGCTAGCTTAACAGCTAGTTTGCCAAACATAGCCTTAAAGCCACGCGGTACAATTTTTAAAAGAGTATAAATACATCATAGTATCCATGCATACATATGCATTTTAACATTTTTCAATATATGATGCAATAATGAAATAGAGTTTTAATCATGATCCATCTATAATATATGCAGACTTATAACATACATGTCACTAGTAAATGAAAAATCTTTGCCTACGAACTTTTTCCTGGAAAATCTGTCGCTAAAAGGTGATTCATCACAACGTCGTCACAAAAATTAAGTCATTTAGTGTCTAGATTCATCTCAACTCCTACCTATCATCCCACATGCATCATGCGTAACGCTAATTCATTCAATACATCATGTCAATGTAGAACATGAAAAGTATACCGATTTTCGATTCTTAGTTCTTTCATCCGACTCATTCATCAACATCAAGCATGTAAAATGAGTTGTAATTTTTTTATGAAACCTTTATATAAAAGTGTATTTAAATGATAAATATATAAATTTATAAATATATTAATACGTAATATGATTATTGTTGAGATTAGTAAACTAGATAACGTTAAATGTATTTTTTAAAGATTTTGATTGTTAAAAAAATTATAGCAAAATTACTCGAGATGCTCTTATTATATAAGATATTAAAATATAATAAATAAAATCCATTTTTAGTCATAAATGAAGTAATCCGTAAACAGTTAAGTTGAAGATGCTCGTAGTACTGTATGCTCGATCCTAGACATCGCTGATCCATAGGCTGGTAAATATTAATTAATTTTTTTATTAAATTAATATATTAATTAAGTACGAATATTAGAAAAAAAATATATACAGACACTGGTGTAATTACTGTGTATTTCTGCAAGCACCAGCAAGCATCAATGCATGTTCATGGAACATCCATCATGAGGATCACTAATTTAACCATTGGATTTGTAGTTATATTATCATATAATTAATAAAATATGAACAACTTATTAAAATAAAAGTTTCATTGCAGAATAAAATAAAATACTTTCGGGGTATTTTTAGTTGCATGCACAATTAAATTAATTAGAAAATGAATGTGCATATATAAGTAAAAGAAAATTATAGAAGCATTTTCTATTAATAAAATTTTGATCTATATAAATATATTTTTTAAATTATCTTCAAGATGATACAAATAAAAAGGAAAGAAATAAGAGTTGTCATTTACGTATCGTTGACGGGTCAACATATATATGAAGATATTAGATATGATTTGCCAATTTTGTAAAAAAAAACCTTAAATATATATATATATATATATATATATATATATATACACACATAGAGAGAGAGAGAGAGAAAGGGAGGTTCAAGAAAACCTCAAAAAATGGAAAAACGTAAACAACACCTTGTAGGTAGCTTTTATCGGGATAATATGAATTTGTTCATACAAGTAAATTAAGTAATTTTTTGGTTTTATGCACGCATACATTATGCATTTGTTTGTATCCACAAATACATACTGTCTAGATGAAGGGTCACCAGAGTGTTCCTCAGTTTTTCGTCTTTTGAGCTTTTTCTCTGAACCTGACCATATATATATATATATATATATATATATATATATATATATATATATATATATATATATATATATGTGTGTGTGTGTGTGTGTGTGTGTGTGTGTGTGTGTGTGAATGATCGTTTGAAAAGTTGATGTTAACGTGAGAAGCGTAAGAAATGGATATGAACCGTTGATCATTTTTTATCAAATGCATTATCAGGAATTGCGACTTAGAATAGAATGGATCCGGTGTATCTCGGTGCATCTCATCCTAATGTGTTTCCATTTCCTATCCAACGGTTGATATATAACCATTTTTCACGTTTCTCACAATAAACTCAACTTCTCATCGGAACTCAACCATATATATATATATATATATATATATATATATATATATATATATATATAGCCTTAGGTTCAATAGAGAAGTCCAAATATTTAGAGAAATAGAGAAGTGATCTTGGCCATTTATTCGGTCAAGATCGGTTATAATTGGTCAAAAGTTGCGACTTTGACTGGTCAAAAATTGCGGCTTTGACTGGTCAAAAGTTGCGGCTGTTCCAAAAATAGAAGGGCAATTTCGTAACTTTTACAAAAAACACGGGCTGAGTTCATATATGAATATGTGTGATTCACATATATGAACCTTTGTAATTCACATATGAACTATTTATAACTAATTCATAAATGAATCTTGTGATTAATATATGAACCTTTGTGTTTCATATATAAAACTAATTAACTGTAGGTTCATATATGAATCAGTTGAACCAATTAATTGATTCATATATGAATATTTGTGTTCATATATGAACCTTTGTGATTCATATATGAATTTTTTTAACTAATTCATATATGAACCTTTGTGTTCATATATGAATCTTTGTGATTCATATATGAAATTTTTTAACTACTTCTCATATGAACAAATTAACTGATTCATATATGAATCACAAAGGTTCATATATGAATTAGTTAAAAAGAGTTTATATGTGAATTACAAAGGTTCATATATGAACGTATAGTTCATATGTGAATCACACAGATTCATATATAAACTCAGCCCATGTATTTTTTACGAAACTACCCATCTATCTTGTGCAGACCACTCGAGTAATTATCCGCCGCTTCTCGGTCAAAGCCGCCGATCTTGACCGAATAAATGGCCAAAATCACTTCTCTATTTCTCTAAATATTTGGACTTCTCTATTGAACCATTCCCTATATATATATATGTATATATATATATATATATATATATATATATATATATGGATGATCAAACGAGAACAAATAATTATTTAAAAGAATACGAGAACGAACAAAATCATTAGTGGTTTTACATTAACGCGCAAAAAAGCCTCGCGGATCTAAAGTAGCGGCCAAAGTTCTTTTTTCGTACGTTAATGTAAAATCACTAATGATTTTGTTCGTTTTTGTGTTCTTTTAAATATGTATTGTTCTCGTTTGAACCCGACTTTATATATATATATATATATATATATATATATATATATATTACATTACATTGTAAATGTATAATATAAATATAAATATAAATAACATCAAAAAAGTAAATATATATTATACCAAATTACCAATCATAATTTTATTATAACACAAAAAAATATCGAATACAACTTTGTTTAATTGTATTAGTATATATATGTGCTTACAACGATACATATGTTTTCTATATGATTTACTATTATAATAAGCATGATTTTTGAGTGTCGTGTTATAATTGTTAATTGATTTTTATCATCTATACGGGTCGTTAAGGTTTTTTTTTTCGGAACCTATAATTTTGTGATAATAATGAGAATTTGTACATAATGTGTTATTTCATATGATTTTAATTGATCACAAACTAAAATTTAGAATATGGTTGAATTCCGGTGATAAGTGCTAAATTTGGTGAGAAGAATGGGAAATGGTTATCAACCGTTAGATGAGAAATAAACGTACATTAGGATGAGATGCACCGATATAAAATGCACCGAGATCACTTGTCAATTCCCTTCTAAGTCGCAATTCATAAGAGGGTGTTTGATTAAAAGTGATCAACGGTTTAAAAACACTTTTCACTAAAAATAACATTTCTCACATGATCTCATGCTATTTACAATATTGATTAACATATATTTATTTTAAAATAATTCATAATGTGAACATTTTAGCATATTTGTCAAACAAAAGTTACGTGTAAAGATGTTTTACATTGTAAATTAAAAATATATGAAGCAAACACATTCTGAAACTAGTCTTAAATAAAAAAAAAAAATCATGCCAAACACAATATCTTATTAAATAAAAGTTTTTATAATAATCAAAATATATGCATTTCTCATGTACGTTCTATTTTAAAAGATAGTATATGTGTGTGGTGTAACAAAAGCATATGGAGGAAAATAGATGGGCATCCATGCATGGTGGACACTCCCATGTTGAATGAAAGGATATGTCCCCTTCCACAACCATCCATCATCCATCATCCATGCTCCCAATTACTTGCATTCTACCTTTTTATTTAATTCATTTTGTTGTTTTCAATAACTTATATATTAGACCATCCACACACCTGTTAGACCATATTTCTTTTTAAAATGTTACATCAGCTTTGTAATAACACATTTCACACATATGCAAGACCAAACTTCATTCTAAACTAATAAATTATAATATAAATAATAATCATATTAATAATTAATGTTTAAATAAACAAACAAACAAATTAATTAAATTAAAAAATATTATTGTTTAATATATTTATTTTGTGAAAGAGCTTTCTAATTTAGAAAGATGAGGTTGGTCTTGCAAGGTCTTGCAAGCCACATGACATGCCATATCATCTTGCAAGGGGTCTTGCAAGACTTATGTGGATGCTCTTACTCTCTAGAAATACAATTTTTACCATTTTAAGCTTTAAAAATACTTTTTCTTATAAATATTATTTTTAGTTTTTTTTGTTAGTAACATTACTTATGTAGTTTTAATATAGTAGTTGTGATTATTAAAAAATGATTCATAAGTTACTTCTATTTTTTGAGTTTATTAAAATATGTTTAGATGTTTAATTGATAATTAAAAAATTGTATGAAAGTATATGTCAATGTCAAATGTCTTATTGTTGAACCAAAAGAGTTTATGGAAACTCAAATTAATTTTTGAGTATTTTCAATATTATAAGAAAAAAAGTTAGAGTGAAGTACATCGGTGGTCCTCGTGGTTTACCCAAAATTTGGATTTGGTCCCTAAAGTACACTACCTACAGTGGTGGTCCCTAATTTTTTGATTTACTTTCACTCATGGTATTTCTCTGTTAAATATAGGAGAACCACGAGTGACAGTAACTTAAACATAGAAGGACCATGAGTGAAAGTAAATTAAAAATAAAATAACAATGAGTGAAAGTAAATTAAAAATTTTGGGACCACCACCGTAAATAGTGTACTTTATGAACCAAATCTAAAATTTGAGTAAACCACATGAACCACCGGTGTAATTACGAAGAAATCATTGTAAAATTGCATATGATTAATAAATAAATGGAAAAAAATCTTTTGCAGACTTGTAAAGTTGTAATGGTAGACTGGTAGTCTCGTTGACAAGTTTAGGCCGATGGGCTCTTTTCTAAGTTGAGCCTTACTGGCAAGCCCAAAGTGTAGATCCATTCACAAGGCCAAACAAATACTATAAGAAGTTAAGAACTATCCCACAATTCAAAATCCTCTCTCACTTGGTTATATATATGGTTAGGTGTGTTTTCGGTTGAATGCATTTTAACAACCCAATCTAATGTTGACGGTTTGAAAATTTTCAACCCAACCCAACCAAAAGTGCAACCGAACGGGTTTGGTTTGGTCGGGTTGTGTTTAAACAAAGTAAAAACAATATTGAAAGCATAAAAATAAAGAAAATGTTTCTTTGAAATACGATCAATCAATTAAAAGAATTTTCGAATTCATCAAATATTTAGATATTACATATAACTTTCTAAGAATGCCCTCTTATGAGTTCCATTGCTTCTATGGCCGAGTTGTTTTTGATAAGTTGTATATATTAAAGAGAAATACAAATAATTTTAGAGAAGTCGCTAAAACGTTTATCGGATTATCGAGTTGGTCGGGTTATTTTGGGCCTAACCCAAATATCAACCCAGTAGATTCGGGTTACCCTAATTTTGTATCGATTATATGTCGGGTTATTTTTTTTCCCAGATCGGGTTGGTCAGCTTTTTGAGTACCCGTATATATGGTTATACATGGATTGCATCGATTTAAATAAGGGTTGTTTGTAGATCGTTTCAAACCAAGAAAACTGGTATATAGGAAGAAACTGGACTGCAACGAAACAAAGGACAGAACAATTTGGTTCATACACAATTAAAGTAAATTCAGGTAAAGATTTTACCTTATTTTTTTACAAAGTAAGCGAAATTGTTGAATATATGTCTTCAATTAAGCTATTGAAGTCAAACCCAACTTCCTACACGATTTTTTCAATTTGATTTCAGTAATCGCTAGAACACGAGAGAAATTTTTGTATGCTACAAGCAATTTTCTATGCGACACCTGAAGTTGCTTGACACGTCCCTTATATTTCTTGGTACATTGGCTTAGTGCCATGCAATTTGACCTAGGGGTGTTCATCGGTTGACATCCAATTGATGTGAGGGGAACCGAACCGATCCAATCATCCATTGGATGTTGGATTTTTCCAATCCAATTTGCAATGGATGATTGGATCGGTTTGGTTCCATCCATTGGATATTCATTGGATCAAATTGTGTCCATCCAACATCCAATGGATGATTGGATCAGATCCATCCAATGTTTTTATCTAAAAAATTTAGTTTTTATTTTTTACAAATGTTTAAAAAAAATTACCTTTGAAACTTTGAATTATAATGTATTGGATGATAGTTGGATGATAATCGGATAGGTGGTTGGATGATAAGTGGATGAGTGGTTGGATGATAATTGGATGAATGGTTGGATGGTGAATCGGTTCGGTTTGGTTTTGGTCGGTTCTGGACTGTCATCCACGAACCGACCAATCCAAATTGAATGTTGAAAATTTTGATCCGATCTGATCCAATTACAATTGGATTTCCAATCAACGTCGGTCGGTTCTAATTGGATTGGTCGGTTTTGATTGGGACAGTTGATTTTCTGCACATCCCTAATTTGACCCGTCTTCTTTTCTAGAGCATTTATTGTTCATCAAATGTTGTACCAAAACCAATTATTAGTGGTACAACATAAGCAAGTTTTTTACTACAATTTTGAAATAAAACGGTTTAATAGTCTTTTTATTAGGCCATCCGTAGCCCAGCGGGTTGGGGGTGCGGGTAAGGCCAGGTGGCCAGTGGGTTGGGCGGCAACCGGGTACGGGGGCAGCGGATTCGGCATGCGGGCTCGGCATGCGGGTTCCCCACCCCGCTGCTACCCGAATAGTTTCTCAATTTTTCAATTTTTTTTTTCAACGGCTATATATCAAACGGCTCTTTTCCAATTTTTTTTTTTTTTTCCAATTTAAACACTATAAATCAACCTCAAATCTCATCCATTTTTCACACCAAAATTTAAACACTCACCTCAATCCTTAAATATTTTCTTTCATTTCTTTCAATCCAATATAAACTTTATGGATTCGCCACCCGGTTCATCGTCCGCTTCTTCATCATCCATTGACACCGACGAGGAATTCGGTCAACTATTTGATCGTTATGCCGATTTGTTGCAAGGCCATTCGAACACTGAGGCACAACGCGCGACAAATGTTCGAGAAGTCAAAAACCGAGAGACTCATAATAACCTTCGGTCGGATTTGGTCGAACATATTTGGCGTATCCGACTTCCCAACAATGACGACGAATAGATTTTTAATATTTTGTAATTTTTAATTTTATTTTGAAATTTTATTTTTATTTTGTAATTTTATTTTTATTTTTATGAATGTTATGATTTTTTATTAAAAAATTAGATGAGGTGGCATGTGGGTTCAAGAGGTTCAAAAGGTTGGGGTACGAGATTTGTAGGTTCAAAAAGGTTCAAGAGGGTTCAAAGTGGAAAGCTGATGTGGCGCTGATGTGGCGCAGAGGGTTCAACAGGTTGTGAACCTGGGGTACGGATGGCCTTAGGGGTGAGCATCGGGCGGGTTGTTCGGGTTCGGGTGGCCAAAGTTCGGGTTTTTCGGGTTTCGGGTGGAAGTAGGAGGCCCCGAAACCCGTCCAAAGTGTAGTTCGGGGTTTTTGGGTTCGGGCCATTTCGGGTTCGGGTTTCTCGGTCGGGTTATTCGGGTTGGGCCGATCCCAAGCCCAGTTTTTTGAGCCCAGTTTTTTGGTGTTTTTTTGCATGCGAGAGCTCTTAAACACACACACAACTTAAAGTTTAAGCCTTAAACACACACACACAACACACACACCTCACACCTCACACACACAGCACACACACCTCACACACACAGCACACACAATTAAAGTATTAAACACACACAGCACACACAATTAAACACACACACACACAGCTTAAAGCCTTAAAACACACACACACACAACTCACACACACACGTAATTCACAATTAAACACACACACACACACAGCGCTTAAACACACACACACACAGCACACATACTCAGCACATATATAATATATTTATGATTTATTGAAGAAAAAAAATATTTTTTTAAAAAGTTCGGGTTTCGGTCGGGTTCGGGTTTGAGAAAACCCAACCCAAACCGAACCGTAATACCTTGATCGGGTTTCGGGTTTCGGGCAAGTTCGGGTTTGGATTTTGCTCACCCCTACTTTTTATATTACATTATTTAAAAAATTGTCTTATAAAATAAGTGTAAAATAAAAAAAAGTTCACAGAACATTTCTTAAAATTGTTCAATAAAAAAAACTAATACGTCACTTTTTATTTTAAAAATATCCTAAAAAACTGGTTAATTATGATACCAATATATTTCCTAAGATTTTATTGCATGACACACAATTTTCTGATACTGTAAACTTAATTAAGGGGCTGTTTACATAATCACTTACCCGGGTAAGTACTTACCGGTAAAATTCAACACTATCACTTATTTCCCGGGTAAGATTTTAGTCCACCAAAATGGCATCGTATGCAACAATTTAGCCGGTAAGCACTAACCGTGGTAAGAGCCGTCGCACTCACTTACCGGGTAAGATTCTCGGTCGTTGCTTCCGCTCTTACCGGGTAAGATTCTTAGTCCTTGCCATATTCATCCGGTAAGCTAATGTGACTTGGTAAGCACTTACCCGAGTAAGCGTTTTGTAAACGACCCCTCAGTCTAAGAAAAGAGTATTAAAACAATTAAATACATTTTCAACATCTTACAAATTGGATTTTAGTGTAGCAACTTGTGCATTTCTATTAGTATCCACCCATAAATTAGAAAAGACCATTTGCTTGATAGAAGAAATTTCCAAGAATTTCCATAGATGGGTGTATGTTGGGTCCAAGCTGAACTCCATTAACTCAAGGACCCCTCCACACATCAGTATCACCAACATGCTGGCCTTTAATTTGAGATGGAAACAGGGAAGAAACATTACCTAAACCACTCTAAACTAAAAATCAAATCTTCACCACTCATTCCCTTACCTGCATCTTAATTATAAACAAAATTCTCTCCATTTTGGTTTGAAATTCCATCTCTTCAAGATCCATATATATATATATATATATATATATATATATATAGAGGATCAGTTAACATTTGCTGTACTAAATTAAGTTACAACTTAATTTTCCCTTGTCAAGCAACATGACTTGGCACTCTCCAAAGGATGCGATGCCGTGGGTGGGGTTGTACGTTGCCGTAGCATCTCTCATTTGCACACTTGCAATGGCAGCTGATGTCTTCCAAGGTTTTCGACAACGCAAACTCTGGTTTCCTGCAGATTTTTCACCATTAATGCTGCATCAATCACACTGATAGCAATAGCTATGAAGCTACCAATGGATCTAACAACTGACATGCCTGGTGATAATGATCCGTTCGTAAAGTATCTCAGCATCTTGTTCTTGTTAACCATGTTAGCTAACTTTCTCCCTTCTTTAGGGGGTATGGATGACAAGGAACTTTTCACCAACATCATAGCCCTAGGTATCCTCATCATCACACTTATTGTAAATATATGCATTCAATCTACTACTGAGATGTTTTTTATGATACCCA
Organism: Saussurea involucrata; assembly: GCA_033807775.1. Lineage (NCBI taxonomy): Eukaryota > Viridiplantae > Streptophyta > Magnoliopsida > Asterales > Asteraceae > Saussurea > Saussurea involucrata. The sequence continues at coordinate 3,136,577 of CM066325.1, forward strand.
TGGTAAGCATGCCTCTCTTTATATTTTATCTTCTATGGCCATTTTGGGTAGCTTTGACAGTTCCAACAACTAGCACTACAAGATAAAGGGGTTTTAGAGAAGGAACCTTCAGAGAAGGTTTTATAAGTTGTCAGGATCGATTCTTAACAAGAATTAAACTTCTTAGAAACAGAATTTAGAGAATCTTGCGGAATAGAACTCTAAATCAATTAAAGAACAATCAATAGAAATTCAATACACTGTATATATCAAACTGTATTACTTCACAAGTTTTACACCAAACCTCAATCTTGTTGAACAGGCTCAACAAGACGATTTCTACTTCTCTAGAAATAGGATCTATGATCTTGAGGTTAATTCACTCTTGAATGAATATCGAATTCTGTATACTATCTATCTTCTATCGTATGTTACTAAAAGCTATCTATCAATACTATTTATACAAAAGTAATTACAAGATAACTATCAAAAGTAAATTGATCTTCTGAATCTTCGTTAAACATATCTTGATCAATTCCTTCTTTGTCTCCAAAAGTATCGCATCCCAAACTTATCAAGTCAGCAGTATTAACAATGATTTGGCTCAGCAGCATTAATGATGATTTGGCTCAGCAGCATTAACGACCTTCAGCAGTATTAACCTTGACAGTCTTCAAGCAGTAGTAACTCAGCTCAGCAGTACTAACCATGTCTAGCAGTAGTAACTTCTTCTAGCAGTAGTAACTTCTTCTAGCAGTAGTAACTTCTTCTAGCAGTAGTAACTTCGTCTAGCAGTAGTAACTTCTTCTAGCAGTAGTAACCTTGACTAGCAGTACTAACTTCGTCTAGCAGTAGTAATCTTGACTAGCAGTAGTAACGAAGAACTGGCAGTAGTAATGTAGACTTAACAGTACTAACCATACTTAGCATATCTTCAGTTCCCAACAATCTCCCCCTAACTTGACTTTTAGGAAAAGAAGTTAAGTTCTTCAGATGATGCTTCCAAAACTTAGTCATCATGTACACACAGATTAGGACTTAAACCTAGACTCTGATTGAGAATCCTTTTTACCAAGAATCTACCCATTGCTGAATCCTTGTTGCAGGTCAGCTTAGTATGTAACATTCCTTGCAGCCTCTTCATGCTGTGATTGTATATTTCATCCACCAGATAGTATTCTTGAGTTGCAGAGTCAAGGGAGATGACATATACTCCACAGTTTTCATAGAGCATCCAGTTGGTAATGGCTTGAAACTGAGTGTTTATCCTATGCTGAACTGCTTCAGGTTTGAACATTTGGCACAAGAATTCAAGTACCATTTTAGAGATTGACATCCCTTGCTCAGTCAGCATGTTTTCATATATCTTCATCCCAACTTTGAACATCTCTTCTAAGTCTGATCTTGAGCAAGTTCTGACAATTTTTCCCCAAGTTGAAAAGACTTCAAATTTTCCATCTGCTCTTTTTATCCTAATGAACTCCTTTCTACCATCTTTCAAAGTGTCCCAAAAGATGATTTCAGGAGCCTTAGATGATATTGGTTCAGCCTGAAGTGGAATTGGGTTAGAGTCAACACCAGTAATGTACAAATCACATTGGGCATCCGTTTGTGATTGCACATTGCCTGATTGCCCTGATGGAGTTGCCACTTCTTCTTCAGCAACTTTTGGATCAGATTTTTCTTTCACTGTTTCCTCCTGGGCCTCTTCTGCAGATGACTCCACCCTTGGCTTCTTTTCATTTTTCTTCTTTGAAGTTATGGGCTGGGTTCTTGGTCTTTTCTTTGACATCATCTTAGTTCTTTTAAGAGTTTTAACAGCTTCAGGAGTTGGTTCAGCTGCTTTAAGTTTTTCAGCAGCAATAACCATTTCTGCTGCTATGGCTGTTACTGCTTCTCTTAGAACATGTAATGATGCTGCTTCAATGCTGTTCTTCACAATCCAGTATATTTCTTCATCTATTTCAGCTTGAGTTGTAGTCACTGCTTCCTGCTCAGTTTCTGCTGCTTTGTCTGTTTGGCCTTCAGCAGCATTAACTGTTTCTGCTGCTTGTTCACACTCAGCAGCATTAACAGTTTCTGCTGCTGTGGTTTCTGCTGCTGTGGTTTCTGCTGCTTTGGTTTCTGCTGCTTTAACACACTCTTCCCCCTTTTCTGTCTCCCCTTTATTCTGTGCACTGGACTCCCCCTTAAACTGTGCATAATCCATTTCCATCTCAGTCTCCATGTGAACAGTCTCCCCCTCAATTTGTGGACCCTTCATTTTCAGTTCTGCTTCTGACTCTGACTCCCCCTTTTTGGGAGCATCATCAGTTGAAGTTCTTCTTCTCAGCACAAATCTTGCCTTTTTCCTTTTGTGCAGCAACTTGGTGACCATCTTTTTGAGCTTCTCAATTTGAGACTGTTGGTAGGTGACCACAGTCTTCAGTTTCTCAATCTCTTTCTTTTGTGCCATAACATCCAAGTTGATATTCCCTATGGTTTCCATCAATTCCTCATAGTTATATCTATCCTCACCTTGTTTAGAAGTGTTTACCTTCTTTAAAGGATCACTGGAAGTTTTAGCAGAAGCCTCCTGCCTAGCAGAAGCACTACCTGCCCCCTTGGTTTCTTGGCACCTGGGTCCTCTTAATGATTTCTCATTTAGAGTTGCCATGGGGAAGGTCTTATTTATGTTACCACTGTCCTTCTCTGTGCTAGCAGAAGTAGTGGCAGCCTTAGCACCCATATGGTCATCCTTCTCCTTAGAGACCACCTTCTTGGGGTTGGGAGACACCCCTGTGGTTTCCCTGTTGATATTCTCAATTGGAGAATGCTCCAACTGAGGGCTTAAAGGCTTATGGCTCTGAGTAGGTACATCAAGGGAAGGAACCTTGTGCACCTTTCTTCTTTGAAACCTTTTGGTGATTGTGGGAGTGGGTTGTTCAAGAATGGACTGAGGGATGTCTTTTGAGATGGAAGGTTGGGATTGGTCATCAGTGGGTTGATCTAATGAGGGCCTTGATCCTGATGCCATACCTTCAGAGGGGTGGGACACAACCATCATTGTAGAGAACAATGGTGTGTCAACTCCTTCCGAGTCCCTAGGAAGTCTTTTCATATTTGAAAAAACCTTCCCTTTAGGGGATTTGGGTACATATACCTCAGTAAACTGAGGTAAGTCCATCAATTCCTTGTTAAGCACTTCTTGCACAAACCTTGGATACATGAAAAAGCTCTTTTTGGATTCCAAGTTTGATACAAGATCATTAAAGATCATTGCTGAAAAATTGTACTTTCTGGCAGTGGATAAGCAGACCAAGGCATATGCAATGGGACTGCTGAACTCACTCCATCCAGTAGTTTTCTTGGAAATACAGTGCATCAGGGTATGAACAAGAAATCTCCATTGGTTGAAAAATTTTGACTTGTAGAATTTAAAAACACCAATGGGACCTTCATACCCCATTCTTTGTAAAGTAGAAAAGAGTTCTTCATTAGGAACAGAAGATATACCTGAAGCATCATTCAACTGAAGAGAGATGCGAATAACCTCTTCAGTGACTTTCAAGGGTTTATCACAAACCCTTGTTCGAATGGTTTTCTGCCCTTCTTCGAAACTAACAGTGGCATTCTCCCAAAATTGTGTCTGATGTTCGATATAGATTGTTGGGCTCACCGTTAGGGCATAGGAGATGTGCGAGGATTTGAGAAAATCGACTATATCGTGGAATCCCGCAGCTTGTTTCGGCTTCTGTAGCATGGCTATTTCATTGTGCTCATCCACAAACTCCATGATTCCTGAGGATTCTTAAAAGAAAAACACAGAGATTCTGGGAGACTAGGTTAGAACGAGAGAGAAGAAGTAAATGCGAAGAGTCGTTATGAACTTGGGCGGGCAAACAGGGGTATTTATATGCCCTAGATTATTAAAAGCAGTATTAACTACCTAGCAGTATTAACTACCTAGCAGTATTAACTACCAAGCAGTATTAACTACCTAGCAGTATTAACTACCTAGCAGTATTAACTTCACTAGCAGTATTAACTGCACTAGCAGTATTAACTACTGAGCAGTATTAACTACCAAGCAGTATTAACTACTGAGCAGTATTAACTACCTAGCAGTATTAACTACACTAGCAGTATTAACTACTGAGCAGTATTAACTACCAAGCAGTATTAACTACCTAGCAGTATTAACTACCAAGCAGTATTAACTACACTAGCAGTATTAACTGCATTAGCAGTATTAACTACTGAGCAGTATTAACTACCAAGCAGTATTAACTACCAAGCAGTATTAACTACACTAGCAGTATTAACTGCATTAGCAGTATTAACTACTGAGCAGTATTAACTGCACAAGCAGTATTAACTACTAGAACACAGGCAGTAGTAACTTCTGTACTGGCAGTAGTAACGCTGCGCAGGCAGTAGTAACCACACTTACACTTTTCTGCACTTGGTAATCTGAGGGAAACAGAGGATCCTGAGAAATAAAGTTAGTAGCACCAAATATATGAAGAAATACAGGTATAAAAACAGAAAGTCATAAATTTATTCTAGGTTGATCATGCCCACACTTGTTACCAAAAAGGTGAATCTACCCACATCAAAAGCTTTTGTGAATAGATCAGCAAACTGGTCATTTGTATGAACTTTAGCAACCTGAATTAATTTCTTTTCATTGCAATCTCTTATAAAGTGATACCTTATCTCTATATGCTTTGTTTTTGAGTGTTTGACTGGATTATTAACAATGCTAATAGCACTGTTGTTATCAATGAAGATTGGAGTGTGAAGAAATGTTACCCCATAGTCCAACATCTGATTCTGAATCCATAGAACCTGAGAGCAGCAGCTTGCAGCAGCTATGTACTCAGCCTCTGTGGTAGATAAGGACACTGTGGTTTGTTTCTTACACTGCCAAGATACTAGTCTTGTACCCAAAAACTGACATCCACCTGAAGTAGACTTCCTATCCATGTTGGCTCCACCCAAATCACTATCTGAATATGCAAGCAAGTCAAAAGAGGATTCATGAGGATACCAGAGACCTAATCTAGGTTGCCCTTTTAAGTATCTGAATATTCTCTTGACAGCATGAAGGTGTGATTGCTTAGGAGAAACCTGAAATCTGGCACAAACACAGACTGAAAACATAATGTCAGGTCTAAAGGCTGTGAGATACATGAGAGATCCAATCATTGATCTGTAATGATGGACATCCACATCCTCCCCCTCAAGATCTGCAGTGATCTGTTTATGTGTTTCCATTGGTGTGCTTGCTGGCTTTGAGTCTGATAAACCAAACTTGTCCAGGATGTCTTTCACATATTTGGATTGGCTAATAAAAATCCCATCTTTCCTCTGTTTTACCTGAAGCCCAAGAAAGAATGTAAGTTCTCCCATGGAACTCATCTTGAAGCTTTTGTGCATCAATTCTTCAAACTCTTTACACATTTGATCATTGGTGGATCCAAAGATGATGTCATCCACATAGATCTGAACAAGTAGTGTACCTCTCTTTCTCCTCTTGATAAACAGGGTCTTGTCAATTACTCCTCTTTCAAAGTCATTTTTCAAGAGATAGGTAGACAGAGTGTCATACCATGCTCTTGGAGCTTGATGCAAACCATAAAGAGCCTTCTTCAGCTTGTATACTCTGTCAGGGTGCAATGGATTCTCAAATCCAGGGGGTTGACAGACATATACTTCTTCCTCAATACTTCCATACAGAAATGCACTCTTGACATCCATTTGGTACACTTTGAACTTCATGTAGGAGGCATAGGCTAGAAATAACCTGATTGCTTCAATCCTTGCCACAGGAGCAAAGACTTCCTCATAATCTATTCCTTCTTCCTGAGTGTACCCTTGTGCAACCAGTCTAGCTTTGTTTCTGATTACAATCCCTCTGTCATCCTTCTTGTTCCTGAAAATCCACTTGGTGCCAATTGCTCTATGACCTTTTGGAAGGTCTACCAAGTCCCATACATCCTGTAATTTGAACTGTAGCAGCTCCTCTTGCATTGCCTCTATCCAGCTTGGGTCTTTCATAGCATCATAAGCCTTTTTGGGCTCAATCTGGGACAGAAAGCAAGTAAGAACAGTGTTAACTGTATTTTGCTGCTCTTGCAACTCTTGGAGTCTGCTTTGCTTTCTAGTCATCATGGGAGATGCAATATCTCCAATCACCAACTCAGGAGGATGATTTTTCTGAGTTCTTGTTGGATGACCAGCTTCCTCTTGTAAGTCCTCATCCAGATTAGACTCATTTAATTCTGGATTTGTTTCTGCTTCTTCAGTCACCTCAGATTCTCTGGAATTTGAACCTGAAGACTGATTTTCCTCTGCTCTCCTCTCTTCTTCATTCTGAATAGGTTCAGTCTCCTCATGGTGTTCACAGAATTCAACAGGATCAATGGAAGGGATTGGAAATATCACAGATTGAATTCTGTGTTCTGATGTTGGTGTATCCCTTTGTCCTGCATATACATCACCACTGAAACCCAAAGAATTAGTGAGTGAATCAATGTCAAATAGCCAATTAGGACCTGAACCAATAGGATTTGGTGTGTTCTCATTGCATTTGACATTGTCACTTTCTTCAATTATTCTAGAAGAGGTATTAAAAACTCTGTAGGCCTTACTTTGAGATGAATACCCAACAAGAAAACCATCATCTGCTTTGCTATCAAACTTGCCTAAGTGAGATTTGGTATTGAGAATAGTACAAGGACATCCAAATGGTTTGAAAAATCCAATATATGGTTTCCTTTTATGGAAAAGTTCATAAGGTGTCTTGTTTTTAGGCTTTACAACTAAAACTCTGTTTTGAACATAGCAGGCAGTATTAACTGCTTCTGCCCAAAAGGTAATTGGTAACTTTGAATCAGCTAACAGAGATCTAGCAGCCTCAATCAATGTCCTATTCCTTCTCTCAGCAACACCATTTTGTTGTGGAGTCCTAGGAGCACTGTATTGTCTCTCAATTCCTTTTTCTTCACAAAAGGTGTTTAGATCAAAATTTTTAAACTCAGTTCCATTATCTGATCTAATGACTTTCACTCTTTGATTTGATTGGTTTTCAATTTTGAGAATAAAAGATTTGATCAGTCCACTTGTCTCATCTTTAGTTCTCAGAAAATATACCCAAGTAAATCTAGAATAATCATCAACAATAACTAAGCAGTATGATTTCTTGCCAATACTCATCACATTGGTAGGACCAAACAGATCCATATGTAACAGTTGAAGAGGATTTGAGATGGTGTTTATCTCTTTGGTCTTATGAGAAGTTTTGTGTTGTTTGCCTTTGAGACAAGCAACACAATGATCATCACATGAATAGACTTTGGATGGCAAACCCCTTACAAGGTTATTCTTAACAAGTTTATTCATTGTTTTAAAGTTCATGTGACACATCCTTCTGTGCCAAAGTGATGATTCATCCAAAGAAGCTTTTGAAACTAAACAATTTAGGGATGAATCAGATGATACACTTTCCAAATCTAAACAATAAACATTATCCTTCCTAGGAGTTCTCAGAAGTATCATGTTTTCATCAACCACTTTGTATCCAGGAGCAAGGATAATACATTCAGAATCAGTAAACAATATGCTATGCTTCTTGTCACAAACCTGTGATACACTTAACAGGTTGTATCTCAATTGTTCAACATAGTACACATCTTCAAAGGTCATCTTACCCTTTGAAACATCACCCTTACCACTTATCTTTCCACCAGCAGGATTATCTCCAAATGCAACATGTCCTCCATCAATCTTTTTGAAATTTTTGAGGCAGGCCATGTTACCTGTCATGTGCCTGGAGCAACCACTATCAACATGCCAAATGCTCTTCCCCTTGAGCTGTTGGTTGCCCTGCACATCAAGATAAATCAGTTAGTTTTATTGGGAACCCAAGCCGAAGTGGTCTTGGGTCTCCCTTGCTCATCAAAATACTTGCACTTGGTTTTGATGAGATTTTCAAATTTAGGTACTGCAGTACTGGAGTACTTTGTCAAAATTATTGGTGTAGCAGCACTAGCAGTACTAACAGTGCTAGCAACAGTATTAACCTCAGAGGTACTAACAGTGCTAGCAGTACTAATACTGGGAACAGCAGTACTGTTAGCAGCAGTATCAGCAGTACTAACAGAGGTAGCGGTATTAACAGAGTTAACACTGCTAGAAGCAGTATTAACACAGTTAATACTGCTAGCAGCAGTATTATCTGAAGAAGAAGCACTAAAAGTATTAGCAGCACTAACATTGGACTGATTACTAGCAGTATTAACACTGCTAGCAGCACTAACTTTGGAATGATTACTAGCAGTATTAACACTGCTAGCAGCACTAACTTTTGAATGATTACTAGCAGTATTAACACTGCTAGCAGCACTAACTTTTGAAGCAGTACTAACAGTGTTAGCAGTACTAACACTGCTAGCAGCAGTATTGTTTTTAGTGCTTTTTGGAACCCACATAGTATCACATTCCTTTTCAGTCGTTTTCTTTATGTGGCTTTTGGGTTTATCTTGTTTCTTTGCCACATTTTTCTTTGCAGACTTTTTATATCCACCATTCTTTCTGTAACCACCAGGTTTTTGAAAAGATCTTTGAGCATTAAACCTTTGGTTAACAGGATTGAAATAACAGTGTTTGGCTAAGTGATTTAGCTTACCACAGATGAAACAAGGTTTTGGCCTGTTGATTCTGTTCAGGTCAACTCCTTGTCTCATAGCCCACTGGTTATTCCAGTTCCTTTGATTTCCCCTCTGATTATCATGTTTTTGGGGCTTGTTCTCTTTAGACTTCCTGCAGGAACACTGTTTACAAGTATTAGAGTTCACAACTTTGGGCTGTGTGGAATGAACTCCCTTTTTCTCTTCAGTCCTTTTGATCTCAGTGTTCTTGACACATGGACTCTCACATTCCTCATCAGAGTCTACTTTGTCAGTCTCATCCTCAACAACTATTTCTTTTTCACAAGGATCTATATTAATCTTTAATTCAGGTTCCTTTCTATCCTTGGTCTCTAACAAATCAGACTTGGGAGGTATGTAGTTGTTGTTGTAGGGTGGAGGTGTGGTATTGTACCCTATCCCTACTTTCATCTTGTCATGGATTTGAGCCTTAATGATGGTATCCATGGTTTTAGAAGCACAGGTAAACTTTTCAACATCAAGTTTAACCTTCTTAATCTCTTCTTTTAATTTCTCATTCTCCTCCCCAGACACTTTCAGCTTAATCTCATACTCATTCTTCTCCCACTTCCAATAGTTAGTATCATAGTGGTGTTGAAGTTCATTAGCTTGAAAAGCTCTAATCTGTTCCTCAAACCTTTCTACAATCCTAACATAATCTTTTACATCTTTCTCTAGCCTCTTAAGGTCATCACACATACCCTGATTGTGATCCCTATATCTTTTAACAGCATCAATGCAAGCTTGAGAACAGAGTTTAGATTGTACCTCAGTGGGAATATCAGATACTTCTGCCATAAGAGCTTGATTCTGACAGGCTTCCTCAGCTTGATCACTCCAATCAAATCCCATTCCTTGTTGAGAAACAAGGGCTTGAGAGGAGCTTCTGTTTTGGTTTCCATTTGGAGCCTGTTGATTTGATCCTCCACTTCTGCATTCTCTGGCAAAGTGTCCCATCTTGTGACACTTATAACACTCAACCTTGGACTGGTCAAAGCCTGCATCATCTTCTCCAATCTTTCCTTCATTACATGGGCCATTTTCTATAATGTCCCATAGTGCATAATTAATAAGAAGAATGTACTGCTTGATTCTCAGTTTCCACATGTCAAATTTATTGGGTTTGAGCATGGGAACCTTTGAAACAAGAGTACTGTGAGTATCCATTGAATTGTCCATAGCTTCTAAGATACCAACGCTCTGATACCACTTGTCAGGATCGATTCTTAACAAGAATTAAACTTCTTAGAAACAGAATTTAGAGAATCTTGCGGAATAGAACTCTAAATCAATTAAAGAACAATCAATAGAAATTCAATACACTGTATATATCAAACTGTATTACTTCACAAGTTTTACACCAAACCTCAATCTTGTTGAACAGGCTCAACAAGACGATTTCTACTTCTCTAGAAATAGGATCTATGATCTTGAGGTTAATTCACTCTTGAATGAATATCGAATTCTGTATACTATCTATCTTCTATCGTATGTTACTAAAAGCTATCTATCAATACTATTTATACAAAAGTAATTACAAGATAACTATCAAAAGTAAATTGATCTTCTGAATCTTCGTTAAACATATCTTGATCAATTCCTTCTTTGTCTCCAAAAGTATCGCATCCCAAACTTATCAAGTCAGCAGTATTAACAATGATTTGGCTCAGCAGCATTAATGATGATTTGGCTCAGCAGCATTAACGACCTTCAGCAGTATTAACCTTGACAGTCTTCAAGCAGTAGTAACTCAGCTCAGCAGTACTAACCATGTCTAGCAGTAGTAACTTCTTCTAGCAGTAGTAACTTCTTCTAGCAGTAGTAACCTTGACTAGCAGTACTAACTTCGTCTAGCAGTAGTAACTTCTTCTAGCAGTAGTAACCTTGACTAGCAGTACTAACTTCGTCTAGCAGTAGTAATCTTGACTAGCAGTAGTAACGAAGAACTGGCAGTAGTAATGTAGACTTAACAGTACTAACCATACTTAGCATATCTTCAGTTCCCAACATAAGTGTATCTGAAGATATGTTTTAGGGAGGGAATTGGACGACAAAAATAATAAATGTAGCTGAAAGTAGGATGACTTTTAGAGAAGGTTTTCCAAACATATAATACGGTATGAAAAATGTTTCTAAAAACATTAGACTCGCTTTTAAAAATAAAACCTCTCTAAAAATGGAAACAAAATTTAGTAACGCTTTTATAAGCGTCTCTAAAAGTAAATTTTTTCTTTTTTATAATTTTTAATATTTAGATAAATATTTAGTTACGCTTTGAGAAACGTATCTAATAGGTTTATTTTTTAAGAATAAAATCAAAATACATGATATAGAAAGTCTGAGCCCTAGAATTCTCTTCCCGCTCGTTCGGAAAACCTCTCATCCTCTAGCCGTCGTGCAAATCCTCGTCCTCAAATCGCCATCGCTCACGTAGTTATTTTCTAGCCGGACTAATCACGTTGCCTCTCGCAACATGTTTGATTTTGATGGATGCTTGTTGGTTCGTGTTTATTTATTTATATACGTTTCAGCTATCGCTATATATTGCCATGCTTTGTTAAATTCCAATTTTATACTGGACTTATGTTTATGCTTGTATCAGTTTTGTAGATTTCTTTTACATCTCACTTGTGTTCTTAGTTTATCTGATTTCACCTGTGTTTAACAATGCGATTGGGGCATTACAGGTGGTGCCTACTGATCCATACGTATTGGATTGACCGATTTGCCTTGATCCATTATGCACCCCTGTTTTCCAGGTATTAAATCCCTCTTTATATGTTGTAGAAATTTCTTAATTCAATTGTGTTCTTCAAATTCTAACATAGAAATGATGAAATTGCAATGTGTTTGATATGGATGATCTACTGGTGCATGTATGTAGGCTCAATTGATATGTGTTGTGGGTTAATTGTTAAAAGATTTATAGAGATTATGTGAAAGGAAGTCAGAAAGTGAGAGAAAGGATTTTTACTCTTTACATGTCGTGATGCCGATGATTAAACTTTCATTTTATGCCACAAATGGCCACCACGGGAGTGCACGATTAGGGAATTGACATCCATTACTACACACTAAGAGGTTATAGGGAAGTTTGATTAGAATCAACTGGTTCATGAAATTGGATTTGGGTAATACTAGAGTGGTCATAAAGACACAAAATGTATCTGTATGTATCCATCTACCCAAAAAACCTTCATTGTTGATTTATTGTGACAACCACCAACACATAAAGCCTGCCAAAACATATAGTAAACCAAGTTAACATGTATCTCAATGATGACACATACTATAGAATTAAGCCTTATCCAAGACATTAAGGATGGAGCACTTTAGATATGGATGGTCTATCTATTGCATGCTTTTTCACTGCTTTAATATGGCTTAATAACTCTACATTTTGTACAAGTTTATATACTCTCGACTCTGGAGTGCCATCCAACAGCCATCACGTGGTAGTGGTAAAACGCCAGTTGAAAGAACAGGTATATATTCAATCATCCAAACCACCGTATCAGATCATTATGCTTATGGAGCCCTATGATTTGATTTGTGGCTGGGCTTGTTTTTCATGTCTTTAAGGGTTCATGTTCCCTTCCAGAGCATGTATCTTTGTTTGAATTTATGGGTGAATTGTAGTTTTCTCTCCATTAGATACACATATGTCTATTTGATTGTGATCTGCATGTTTGATAAAATCCAAGTAATGCCACATATACAATGTTGTGATGTTAACAGATAAGCTCCACCTTTTTTTGGAGATCTCCATAATGGCCACCAGGTAAGCTTCACTTTTTTTAATGGTTTTTTGCTTCTTTAGTTCATTTTAGTGTCCTAACATTCTTGGAGAAAAAACAGCCTCCACTAAATTTTATTGTATATAATTGAAGAAAAAACAGAAGGATGTATCGGTCTTATTATTAAAGTAACATGTCTAATAGTTAATTGTCATTAGGTGTTCTCTCAATCGTGCAGGTACATAAAATCTACAAAAGTGGGTCCATCGCAATACATGTTCAAATCGACAAAGGTTATGCTTAATGAATTGGTTGGGTTGGATCTGAAATCTTTTGAAATGCAGATGAATGTTTTTCTAAGAATAACCAGTAAGAGGCCAGACGGGTTTCATGATTTGGCATCTCTTTTCCATGTAAGTTCTACAATCTAGTGTTTATTGCATAAAACCGAGTTTACTTGGCATCTCTTTTCCATGTTTACTTGATTTACTATTTAAAGGTTTCTAATACTTATGATGTTTTCTCATGTGATGTTGAAAATTTGGATTATTTGTATCTCCAGGTGATAAGCTTAGGAGATAAGATGAAGTTCTCATTGTCACCATCAAAATCTATAGATTGCTTGTAAAATTATCTGCCTGAAATTCCGCTTGATGAAAGGAATTTTGTAAATGAGTAATCTTTCTTTATTCTTTTGGGCTTATATTTTTTAAGGTACATATTATATCAAGTCTTTTGTGCATTCAGATAATAAAGGCCTTGAACCTGTATCGGAAGAAGATTGGAAGTGAGAAATTCTTTCGGGTAAGATCTGTAGTATTATGCAAAATCCGTAATCTTTAGCAGTTATATGGCATATAAAAGTTATAATATCTATAACAAGAGAGTGATGGATTTACAATCATGCGTACCAGTTTTTATTTTCCGAAGACCCTTCCTATGTTATTTACTGCGATATGAATGTAACATACTAAATCTGACATAATTTTACTAGTTATAATGGATTTTGGAGACTCATTTTCGTTCCTTTGTGTATAAAGAACCCCTAGCATGTAAACATGGTTATTCATTTAGTCTAATATTGTGGCAGGTTCATGTTGATAAAAGAATTCCGACTGGGGTTGGGCTTGGTGGTGGAAGTGGTAATGCTGCAACTGCTCTTTGGGTTGCAAACTAATTCAATGGCCACCTTTCCGCTGTCCTTCTAGTTGTTGGCTTGATACTCTTCACCTTAGCCGATGCCCCATTATTGGCGTTGTGATGGTTTCTAGAGCTCTAATCATGGTTTGGTAATATCTGATCTATACGTGTTTTATGATCTTCTTTGCATGTTCAATATATTTATTATTTTAGCTGTTGCACATTTTCAAGCAGTCAGAGTGCTTGTAAAATATAGTAATTGCTCATATATTTTATTTGGTTAACTAGCTAAAGGAAATAGGCCGGCTTTCCTTTATCATTATTTAGTGATGGAAACATTCTTGTTAATGTTTAATTAGCATGATGCAGGTGAGCATACAAATTGACAGCAGGGCTACCAAATCTGCAGGTATAAATTCATTCCCTACTTCAACGTCCTTGAAAGAAGACATGTCATGACTGTCATTCTGTGAACATCTACCCCAACTAGTGTTGTAAATTCCTAGTCACTTAATCGACTGAGTTGGCATTAAGATTAGCAACTAATCGCTGAATTAAGCATTTGAAAAGATTAAGCCGTCTAGAAAGGATTACCCCCTTGGAATTTTGATTAAGCCAAGTAGGAAGCGCTTTTGTTATCGCTGGTAAGATTCAGATCTGCTCGTTGCATCCGTTTTTCTGTCAATCTAATCGTTTTGCCATTTCAAATTTGATTATTTGATCCAAATCTGCATAATCAACAATGTGAAACATAGAACTTTATTCCTGAAATCTTGATTCTTGAATTGATTTGGTGAATAACGAATTCTTTTGCATGTTCATCGTTTTATTAGTGATGTTTTATAAATCACTAAGATGTATATATATAATTTTTCTTGTCCATAGGAGAATATGGGTAGAGATGAAGCACATACTGAATATGGGTAGAGATGAAGCACATACTGAATCAACTGAAAGTCCGCTGAAAATCCGTCGGGTGATCTAGAGATTATGCAACAAGTCCCGAGCAGTAGGAGTGACTCTACGAGTTCACGACAATGATTCTGACACCCGAGATCGTTAAATATTGCACTAGCTATGATTTTGTTTTCTTTTAATAAATTTGGATGGATGTGAATTGATTGAAAGTTGGGTTTCTTTTAATAAAAATTATCGTTTTGGGATTTTCAAGAATTTGTTCTTGATTAATTTAATATTATTTATTTGTTATATTATAAAATACCTGAAATAGGGATGAAAATAAATAGAAAATCTAGTCTTTAGAGAAGGAATTGGATTATTAAAAGTGTAACAAAAGATGACTTTTAGAGAAGATTTGGAGTTTATGTATCTAAATAACATGTTTAGAGAAGGTTGTGTAAGTGTAACTAAAGGATACTTTTAGAGAAAGTTTTCAAAAAATGTTACTAAAAGCAACATCTTTAGAGAAGCTTTTCCATTTCCTTCTCTGAAAGTGTGTTTTTAGTTACTCTTTCAATTTGTCAATAAAGCTTGAAAAACGTCACTAATAATGACTTTTAGAGAAGCTTTTTGAGAAAAATTGGATAGCCTTTAGAGAAGCTTTGAAAGTGTATCTAAAGCTCAACAAAAGCGTCTCTAAAAGCAACATCTTTAGAGAAGCTTTAAAAGTGTATCTAAAACCTTTACCTACATTTACATAGAGAAGCTCTTTGACGGAAACGAAAAGCTTCTCTAAAGGCTTTAGAGAAGCTTTTAAGGCTTTTAAGTACAAAACAAAACCTTCTCTGAAGGTCATTTCTCTTGTAGTGTAGAAGAGTTTTAGATAATCGTCAAGAGGTAAACTTCTCCTCCATGAAACTCATTCATCATGTTAAAAAGTATTGGATGATGGCGGAAACCGGTAACCCCCAATTTATGCTTGCTTGTTCCCCATTCTCTTCTGCTTCTGGGTTGATATGCTCAGCAATTGCTGCTATTTCAATTCTTCAGTTGATGGTCCTGTTTGGTTATACATCAAATTTTTGGTATGGAAAATCAGATTATAAGTGGTCAACCAATGTAATTCTTACCATGCAATCAATTGGGAATATTGTAGGTAGCATTGCACCGATTTTTAGATGCATAACAACTATCAGTTATTTCAAACTCTCCAAAGAATGGAGCATCAACCATATAAACATGTTTTGATGTTTAGAGTGGAGAAACATTGGACCCAAAGGCTTTGACAATGGAAACGCAGCCATGTCACTTCACATATCCCTGGCCGCCATTGCAAAAACGTTTTCCATAATATCAAAAACATGATTTTGAATTTCTGTATGGTACTTCAGATAACGGTTGTAGTTTTCTGTAAAACGATGTGTCTCATTCCTAGATCTTTAATGGTCTTGATCTCTTTTTGTTGCCATTTTTGCAACTCCTTGTAGAAAAGTTTTAAAAAGGAACCAAATGCATCCAATGACAATGTGAGAACCGAGATTGAAGAATATATTGGTTATGTTCTAGAGATTGAAGACGAGGCAAAGTTTACAAAGAGAACATTGAGAAATATGCTCAGATCTATAACTAAACTTATTCACGAGTCTGAAGGGAAACAACCAAGAAATCTTGTAAAGTTTCTAGAGAAATCTACAGGATTGAATGGAGTAGCAGAATTCGACAATGACCAAATCCCACCTTTGTATCCCGAAGAAACCCACAATTGTCTGAGCCTAGTAACAGTAACATTAACAGCCATTGCCCTTGCACTTTCAAACAATGCAAATGGCCAAGTCAAGGGGTTACTTGCTAGCATGAGCGAAGGCCTCCAATATATTAGACATATTGAAGAAACCCTCGATACAAACGGTGAATTGGTAAAGTCAAGAAAAACAGCTAGTTGAAGTGTACACCAGTTGGTTACAAATTGATCTTCAAAAGAAGTCTCGTAAGGGAAAAATGTCAGAGGAGATTCTTCGGTGGTTGGGTGACGAAGCAGTAAAGATTGTAATACAGTTCAAGAGAGAGAAAAAGAGAAGTGTAGACGACTCACTTCATAAGTTAATTGCTGCAGGTTCCATGTATAGAATCAGCCAAACCATACTGCTCCATTGCAATGAACAAGAAGATTGGCCAACAGATGAGGAACTTTTTGAGGATATCAAGTATGATTGCAGATATATTATGTGCTTGCTTTACCAACCTACCGCGTGTCATAACTCTGAAATGTCATCACGATGCAATAGAGAAAAGGGAAGAGAGCATCCGGACTGCAGCTCGACTTCTTGGTAAATCCAAATGTATTCTGAACATCCTTAAAGGGCGTCAACTTCCAAACTTAGATCCAGACTCGATGGCATCAATTGATAAGTGGCATGCATTACCGAAGAGTCAAATACCCAATGGTTCTGCTTCTTCAACTTCTTCCTTCAGTTCTAATGAATCAGTCACAGTGACTATTATGTAACAAGTGTGTATCTATTGATATTATATATTCTAGAAATCTATCAAGGCTTCTGATGATCTAGCTGGCATACATATATGAACATTAAGGGCCGTTTACCAAAGGCTTATCTGAGTAAGTGATTATTGGCAAAATACAATACTATCACTTAGTTACGGGGTAAGATTTTAGTCCACCAAAATGGTATTGTATGCAACAATTTACCCCGTAAGCAATGGCGGATGTATAGTGTAGTTTGTGGGGGGATGGGACCTCACTAAAAAGATTTTTTTTTTGAATTTTTAGGGTTAAAAATACATATTTTTTTACTTTTTACCCTCATGTCCCCAGCAGGTTTTTGTCCGGGACCCATCAACAAAGAAAATGTTTCTAAATCAACCAAAAAACCAAAACTACTCTCAAAATCTACTAAAAAGCTAAGAAAATCCCTCAAAATAGACAAAAAAAACTTAAAAATCTCTTAAAATTTCCCAAAAAACCCCTCGAAACATTGGATTTAGACTAAAAATATATCGGACAATTTTACAGGAATTTAAACTACCTTAAAGGGGACCCCAGTAGGAAAAATTCCTGGATCCGCCACTGCCCGTAAGCTAGTGCTAACCGTTGTAAGAGTCGTTCACTCACTTACCGAGTAAGACTCTTGTTCCTTGCAATTTTGCTTTTATAGGGTAAGATTTTTGGTACTTGCCATATTCATTCGGTAAGGTATGTGACTTGTAAGCGCTTAGCCGGATAGGCGTCCGGTAAACGGACTCTAAATCAACTACGTGAAATGAAACCGTAATAATATTGCCTTAATTCTGCATCCAGCATGAGCAGAAACGACACGATGCTCTATAAATTTTCAATAACAAGCATTATACACGCACTAACTCGTTAATTTCGCATTTTTGAAAAAAATAAGCTAGTTAAAGTTTCAATAACAAGCAATATACATACACTTAATCCTTAATTTTCTTTATGCTAATTTTTTCTTTTTTAATGTAATATTTTATTATTTAAACGTAATTTATATATTAATTCATATTATAATATATAAACGTTTACAATTTTTTTGACCTCCAGTGTTAAATGCCAACTTAAAGCACCTCTGTTTTTTAATGATGAGTTGGAGCACTCAAAGGCCTTCATTTTTTTTTTTTTTTCTGTTTTAATTAATGATGGGGTTGGAAGTGCTCTTAAGGCTACATGAATTACGTTAACGTTAACTATAGAATGACAACTTTAGTGATAAAATGATGATGAAGAACTACAGATTATAAATCAAAACTGCAAATACGCTAAAAACTGCAAACCAAATAGCGAGAGGATGGTCGATATTAGAAACAATTACTCTGCAGAAGGAGTAGAAACAATACAATAACATACTATAAAATGAACATTGAAATCCTGATTGATATCTCTTTCTTACTCGAGACTATGTTAATCCTATTTGCCTCTCATACTCTTCAATCACTAAATATATACCTATATACTTGTTTAGTTTTTAGGGAATTTAATTAAAATACCCAAAGTTTTACTTTGACTTACCAAAATACTCATTTCTTTCTCGAATTTGCCAAAATACCTATAAATTCCGCGATGGATCCCGCGATCGCGGGATAGGGCACACGTGTCCCGCTATTTTGGCCAAAAGGTCCCGCTATACCCCCCAACTATGCCCGCGGTGACAATTATTGTACTTGGAAGACCAAATTGTGGTTGAAATTCACTGGCATGTTTCATCAATGTTGAATCATTGTACTTGGAAGACCAATTTGTGGTTGCAATTCATCTTCCTCAATGAGATTTCATCCATAAATATCAGCAGAATGCAATCCATAACTCACACCCATTCCATCCTTCTTTCTTGCTTTCTTGCTTTCTTCAGTATTTTGTTTTTGAGATACCACTGAAAAAATGAGTTTATCTGTTGCAAAAACTAGGCTATATTTCTGTTACGATGGTGAATGGGTGGAAGAAAACAATGAGTGAAATTTTGCTTATAAATCTAAGCATGGTGTAAGATTGGCAGTAAACTTTTCTTATCAGAAGTTTGTTGCATACGCCATGCAAAAATGTGAAATCGACCCTTCGGCTGTTTGCAAGTTAGTGTTCAAGAATGATGATGGGTCATTTGTGGAGTTATGCAACGATGGGGATATCTCTGGTTTTATGCACTTTGCAGCCGAATCAGAAAGACCTCCATTACTTTATGTGTATGCCGAATCCTCGGTGTGCAACGAAGACGATAACGAAGGTGACGACGACGGTGACGACGACTGTTACGGATTTTACCCACACCTTATAAAAAGTGTTTTTCGTTTATAATAAATAAACCAAGACGCAAGTATACATCTTAATCTATTATCGTCTTTAAAACAAGTAATAATGGTACAAAAGTACCAAATATCGATCCCACAGGGAAGCGTGGAAAAGTTTCTCTTTTAAAAGTCCAGTTCGTAAAAGCGAGTTTCAGATGGCGAATTCGAAAATAGTATTTTGGAGGTTTGATTAACAACTAATGACAAAAATCAGTTATAAAAAGAAGCAACATGGTATAAAGATCCGTTGGGATGATAATAATAATTAAATATAGCGATGAGACCGCATTCCTTGGTTATCTCAGACGTCGACTATTTTATGATACAACGAACCGAGTGTCAATTGGTCAATTGTTGATACACCACAAAATATAACATTGATTTAAATAACTTTGGACAATCATGCAGTACGCGACACCTTTCAATTTAATTATCAGTCTCGATCCCAACTTCACTTTATACTCCGAACTAGGACGCTTAGCCCATCATCGTTCGGTTTCTAATTATAAGAGATGAGTAAAATTGGAAAACAAATAATGGAGATGGACAATGCATGGAAAAGACGTAACTTGTTATGCAAGTAACGAAAAAAGTATCTAATGAGAAGTTAACGACAGCTTGGAATCCAAATGGAAAGTCTTGTTGTAAATGTAAAACTTGAAATGGAAAGAACTATTAAGTGAACCACCACCGGTTACGTTTGGAATAAATTCCAAACGTTAAGCTATGGATTTGGTTACTTAAAAAGCTCGAGAATTAATTAATTAAAATGCGAGTTTAAGGGAAAAGAGAGTTTTGCTTGTGTTAAGACTAAAACCGTGAGTATTGAAATGACGATGTGGTTTAAACTAATTGCATCGAACAATAAGTAAACTTGAATTATAAAGCAAGAGTAATAACGATTAGCTAACAAACTATGAGATTACGAGAAGAGAAAAAACGATGGTACTTAGAAACCGTAAGCAGTAAAATGAAGTAATATTAACAAACAGTGAATGAAAGTAAGTAAACGAAATTAAAAACAACAATATTAGCCATGAGTATCGAGATTAACAAGATTAAGAGTAAACTACTAAAACCGTGAGCAATGGAAATGGGTTAATATCGAGATTTGTGAGCTGCAGAAAACAACCGTGAGTAAGTAGCCAAAAATCGAATGTAAAGGAACCGAGAGTAATGCAAGTAATCAAAACGATGGTAGCAAGGTGATAACAAAACCGTAAAACAAAGTATTAGCAGCAAGATTATCGTAACAAAACAAGGTGAGTAGATGAGCAATTGAGTAACCAATCGAGTAGTAAACTGAAATCTTCAATATAGTAACCAAACCGAACCAATGGTGAAGCCAAGAGGTTCGAAACGTGAACAAGAGCCACGGTTTGCAACCGACTGTATGTTCACTAACTAGCTAACTAACTAACCAAAGCTATCTTAACTAATGGTATCTAACAAAGCATTGTAACCAATTATCCAGTGAAGTAGAAGTTCCAGGTGTGTGTTTTCCATTACATAGCATGCATATATATATATATATATATATATACAGCAAGGAGTCTTGGAGAGGAGGATAACCATCATGGGTCATACCCATGGATCATGAGATCCATGGGCCGAGAAGTCCATATCCGGTTCTTGAGATCCATCAACAAAAGTGTTCCAAGCCCAATCAAAAATGTAGTTTACATGCTATATAACTCGGCCCAAGTGCTAGTATACGGCCGGCCCAAAAATCCACAAGAGTCCGATCCAAAACGCAACAATCCATAACTACAAAAGCCCGGTCCTCAAAAGTTGGAGTCGTCGTTTTCGTTCCAAAGCTGCTACTAACTGCTGTCTTCTTGATTTATGACTCCAAAGGACCGTCTTTATGCTACCTGAAATACACAGAATTTGAAATAAGCGATTTTGGACGTTTTTCATGCATTTTTAGATGTTTTTGGCCAACTTTATACACAAAGGTGTCGACTGTTTATTTTACTCTAAAGTTACTATAATTAACTAAATGGGATGACAAAATGGCTAAAAAATTGTCATTATATAGCTACAATAGGGTTAAATAAATAACCTTATCACAACCGCAAATTCGAACTGTTGCTTGTCCTCAAGCAACTTCATTAATTTTTTTTTGAGCGAGATGATGTTGTGTCAATATGGAAAGTGACAATTTTGCTAAATTCTCAAGAATCCCACAAACATGCATTTGTGTTCAACACAACGAAACAATTACTAACTTTTGCTTAGTTGAGAAAAAATAGCCTTTTACAATTCAATGTTCCTCAACTCATTCTTTAAAACACATCAACCATAAGCTAGCCGAACAACTCAATGTCTAATTGGGAAAAAATTTGCACATGTCTTGAATGGTTGGCGGGTTGGGTCGGTTTGGTTTGGGGCTAACCCGTTATCAACCCAATATGTGCGGGTTGGTGAAAAATAGTATCGATTATACAACGGGTTGACTCGGTTTGATTTTTTTGCCTCGGGTTAGGTTGGGTTGGCCAGGTTGGTCGGGTTGTCGGAAATTTGAGCACCCCTACTGACGCAGCGTCAGTTTGCGGATTGATCGACAAGCGTCTAACCCTTTTTGATAACGTGATTACGAATCGTAAAACACGAGAAACTAGAGAATCCACTCTAAAAGAAACAAACTTTTATTAATAATTAACCGATTAACAATGAACCCTAATACCCTATTTATAATATAAACTAATAAAAAGATAAATACTAACTAATTAATTAATGGATAACCTTATTCTAATCTAATTAGGAAAGAAATAACTTTATTCTAATGCAAACTAAAAAAGGAAATAAGAAATCAAAGATAGGAAACTCAATTTGGAAGGTCACGTGAGCTGCATGTTTGGGGCTAGTTTGGTGCTAGTTTAACTAGCGCGAAAAGGGGCGCCACTTTTCAAAACAGAAGGTGGCGCTAGTTTGGTGCTAGTTTGCTGGCGCCGAAACTAGCGCCGGTTGCCATTTTGCGTTTCTGCCTTCCTCCTCGTTGCTCGACCTGACACTCGATCTTTGCTGCTAGTTCCCCTATATCAGTCTCCTCCACTTCGAAAGAACTCGACCCCGAGTTCTCTTTTAAAAGAGTAGAATCATCTTTGTGGTATTCGTAAATGTCAGCGACGTTGAAGGTGTTTGATATGTGTAACGAATCAGGAAGGGCAACGACATAAGCATTGTCATTGATTTTCTTTGTGATTTTAAACGGACCATATTTTCTGGGTTGGAGTTTTCCGTAAGTCCCGATAGGAAATCGTTCCTTCCGAAGAAAAACCATGACGTCGTCTCCTTCTTTGAACACTTTCTTCCGACGGTGTTTGTCGGCTGTCGCTTTGTTCTTCAAAACGGTTTCTTCGCGACGTATTTTGTCGGCGTCTTTTGTAGCTTGTATGTCCCTCGTGGGTGGTAGCTCGGGAGGCAAATCATCCACAACTAATCCCTTGAAATCTTTTAGTACCTCGTTCACTCTTTTCGGAAATTCGGCCTCAACCTTTTCTGCACTTATTAGCCCTTTATCGACAATAGAGCAAAAGACTTCAACTTTCTTGGCATCTTCTCGCATCTCTCTCTCGCTATTGGTCCAGATGAGAAAGTTATCACTTTTCTTGTCGGAGGTCTCTTCAAAACTAGTAACGAGTGCCATGGCGATTTTTCGGTCGCCCCAACGGAATACCATGACGTTGTCTCTTCCCTTATAAGTGACGTCATTATCAAATTGCCAAGGGCGGCCTAGTAGGATATGACACGCGTTCATGTCGAGAACATTGCATATAACCTCCTCTTGGTAGTGTTTTCCGATTGATATCGGCACCCGACAGGTCTGCGTGACCCTAACTTGCGGCCTTTCTTGACCCACCCGAGGGAATATGGGGCCTCGTGAGGTTGAGTGGGAAGGTTGAGGTGGTCGACTAACTTTCGTGATACTAAGTTTTCACAACTCCCGTTGTCAATGATGAGATTACATACCTTTTTGTGAACGGAGCAATGTGATCGAAAAAGATTATTTCTTTGGCCCTCTTCTTTGGATGAGAAAAGAACTCGTTGGAGTACGATGTTGATCTTTTCCCCCGATTCTTCTTTGGCAAATTCTGCGCCTTCATATAAGTTGTCTTCGCTACTTTCCTCGCCGTCTATTAGTGCCGTCGTTCTTCGATTAGTGCATTCATTAGATCGATGTCCCGGCTGGCCACATCGGTAACACTTTGAACTCATCGGCCTAGCATATGGATTGGGTGTCGTGGTAGGTGTAGGTTTTCCTTGTGCTCCACCGCTAGGATTGCCGGTATTAGCTTGGTGCGGCGGGTTAGTGTCTTGAGGGGTTGCTGTGCCCTTCCCTTTATCGACGGTGGCGTTTGAGCCTTCGTTGGGTCCTTGAAATCGTTGATAGGAGTTGGAGGTGCGTGCGGATTTTTCCATTAACTCGGCCTTTAGAGCCAAACTCGAAGCTTCGGTCATGGTCCACACGTTTTGGAGACCAATCTTGTCTTGGATTGAGTTTTTCAGGCCGCTGATGTACCGGGCTACCTTTTATCCTTCGGATTCTCTGATTTCATTGCGATCAGTCAACCGGAGGAATTCGGTGGTGTAGTCAGTTACGGATCTCGGACCTTGGTTGCAGTTGAGATACATCCTATAGAGGATTTGCTCGTAATCTTCCGGTAGGAAACGTTCAACCATCAATTGTTTCATCCGGCGCCATGATCGAATTGGACCCCTTTGTTGTCGTTGCCGTTGGACCACGAGTTTGTCCCACCACACGGCAGCGGTACTTTTGAGACGGAAAGCGACCATCTTGATTTGTTTATGCTCGGGTATCTCCATGATGTCGAAAAATCGACCGACTTCGATTTGCCAGTCTAGGAACTCTTCAACTCCCATGGTTCCGTAGAAAAACGGGATATCCGCCTTCATACGATAATCTTTCTCATCTCTTCGGTCGTTGATCGGCTCCTCTTCCTCCTCCTCATCTTCGGATTCGGAGTTAAAAGGGTTGATCCGATTATGATTGCCATTGCGTGGCCTCACAATCGGTTCTTCAAACCTGTCTCTTCGTCGGCGGTTGTCGTGAAGGACGTTGGGTTGAAGTCGGTTAACAGCCGCCGTCAGATCAACAATTTCCGCGGTAAGGGCCGCGTTCATATCAACCAAATCTGCTTTGGTAGCGGGTTGTTGATCTGCCATGATGGTAAAAGACAGGCGAATCCGGCTCTGATACCACTTGACGCAGCGTCGGTTTGCGGAAGGATCGACAAGCGTCTAACCCTTTTTGATAACGTGATTACGAATCGTAAAACACGAGAAACTAGAGAATCCACTCTAAAAGAAACAAACTTTTATTAATAATTAACTGATTAACAATGAACCCTAATACCCTATTTATAATATAAACTAATAAAAAGATAAATACTAATTAATTAATTAATTAATGGATAACCTTATTCTAATCTAATTAGGAAAGAAATAACTTTATTCTAATGCAAACTAAGAAAGGAAATAAGAAATCAAAGATAGGAAACTCAATTTGGAAGGTCACGTGAGCTGCATGTTTGGGGCTAGTTTGGTGCTAGTTTAACTAGCGCGAAAAGGGGCGCCACTTTTCAAAACAGAAGGTGGCGCTAGTTTGGGGCTAGTTTGCTGGCGCCGAAATTAGCGTC
This sequence comes from Saussurea involucrata, assembly GCA_033807775.1. Lineage (NCBI taxonomy): Eukaryota > Viridiplantae > Streptophyta > Magnoliopsida > Asterales > Asteraceae > Saussurea > Saussurea involucrata. The sequence continues at coordinate 3,161,498 of CM066325.1, forward strand.
GGTTGCCATTTTGCGTTTCTGCCTTCCTCCTCGTTGCTCTACCTGACACTCGATCTTTGCTGCTAGTTCCCCTATATCAGTCTCCTCCACTTCGAAAGAACTCGACCCCGAGTTCTCTTTTAAAAGAGTAGAATCATCTTTGTGGTATTCGTAAATGTCGGCGACGTTGAAGGTGTTTGATATGTGTAACGAATCAGGAAGGGCAACGACATAAGCATTGTCATTGATTTTCTTTGTGATTTTAAACGAACCGTATTCTCTGGGTTGGAGTTTTCCGTAAGTCCCGATAGGAAATCGTTCCTTCCGAAGAAAAACCATGACGTCGTCTCCTTCTTTGAACACTTTCTTCCGACGGTGTTTGTCGGTAGTCGCTTTGTTCTTCAAACCGGTTTCTTCGCGACGTATTTTGTCGGCGTCTTTTGTAGCTTGTATGTCCCTCGTGGGTGGTAGCTCGGGAGGCAAATCATCCACAACTAATCCCTTGAAATCTTTTAGTACCTCGTTCACTCTTTTCGGAATTTCAGCCTCAACCTTTTCTGCACTTATTAGCCCTTTATCGACAATAGAGCAAAAGACTTCAACTTTCTTGGCATCTTCTCCCATCTCTCTCTCGCTATTGGTCCAGATGAGAAAGTTGTCACTATTCTTGTCGGAGGTCTCTTCAAAACTAGTAACGGGTGCCATGGCGATTTTTCGGTCGCCCCAACGGAATACCATGACGTTGTCTCTTCCCTTATAAGTGACGTCATTATCAAATTGCCAAGGGCGGCCTAGTAGGATATGACACGCGTTCATGTCGAGAACATCGCATATAACCTCCTCTTGGTAGTGTTTTCCGATTGATATCGGCACCCTACAGGTCTGCGTGACCCTAACTTGCGGCCTTTCTTGACCCACCTGAGGGAATATGGGGCCACATGAGGTTGAGTGGGAAGGTTGAGGTGGTCGACTAACTTTCGTGATACTAAGTTCTCACAACTCCCGTTGTCAATGATGAGATTACATACCTTTTTCTGAACGGAGCAATGTGATCGGAAAAGATTATTTCTTTGGCCCTCTTCTTTGGATGAGAAAAGAACTCGTTGGAGTACGATGTTGATATTTTCCCCCGATTCTTCTTTGGCAAATTCTGCGCCTTCATATAAGTTGTCTTCGCTACTTTCCTCGCCGTCTATTAGTGCCGTCGTTCTTCGATTAGTGCATTCATTAGATCGATGTCCCGGCTGGCCACATCGGTAACACTTTGAACTCATCGGCCTAGCATATGGATTGGGTGTCGTGGTAGGTGTAGGTTTTCCTTGTGGTCCACCGCTAGGATTGCCGGTATTAGCTTGGTGCTGCGGGTTAGTGTCTTGAGGGGTTGCGGTGCCCTTCCCTTTATCGACGGTGGCGTTTGAGCCTTCGTTGGGTCCTTGAAATCGTTGATAGGAGTTGGAGGTGCATGCGGATTTTTCCATTAACTCGGCCTTTAGAGCCAAACTCGAAGATTCGGTCACGGTCCACACGTTTTGGAGATCAATCTTGTCTTGGATTGAGTTTTTCAGGCCGCTGATGTACCATGCTACCTTTTGTCCTTCGGATTCTCCGATTTCATTGCGATCAGTCAACCGGAGGAATTCGGTGGTGTAGTCAGTTACGGATCTCGGACCTTGGATGCAGTTGAGATACATCCTATAGAGGATTTGCTCGTAATCTTCCGGTAGGAAACGTTCAACCATCAATTGTTTCATCCGGCGCCATGATCGAATTGGACCCCTTTGTTGTCGTTGCCGTTGGACCACGAGTTTGTCCCACCACACGGCAGCGGTGCTTTTGAGACGGAAAGCGACCATCTTGATTTGTTTATGCTCGGGTATCTCCATGATGTCGAAAAATCGATCGACTTCGATTTGCCAGTCTAGGAACTCTTTAACTCCGATGGTTCCGTAGAAAAACGGGATATCCGCCTTCATACGATAATCTTTCTCATCTCTTCGGTTGTTGATCGGCTCCTCTTCCTCCTCCTCCTCTTCGGATTCGGAGTTAAAAGGGTTGATCCGATTATGATTGCCATTGCGTGGCCTCACAATCGGTTCTTCAAACCTGTCTCTTCGTCGGCGGTTGTCGTGAAGGACGTTGGGTTGAAGTCGGTTAACAACCGCCGTCAGATCAGCAATTGCCGCGGTAAGGGCCGCGTTCATATCAACCAAATCTGCTTTGGTAGCGGGTTGTTGATCTGCCATGAAGGTGAAAAGACAGGGGAATCCTGCTCTGATACCACTTGACGCAGCGTCGGTTTGCGGAAGGATCGACAAGCGTCTAACCCTTTTTGATAACGTGATTACGAATCGTAAAACACGAGAAACTAGAGAATCCATTCTAAAAGAAACAATCTTTTATTAATAATTAACTGATTAACAATGAACCCTAATACCTTATTTATAATATAAACTAATAAAAAGATAAATACTAATTAATTAATTAATGGATAACCTTATTCTAATCTAATTAGGAAAGAAATAACTTTATTCTAATGCAAACTAAGAAAGGAAATAAGAAATCAAAGATAGGAAACTCAATTTGGAAGGTCACGTGAGCTGCATGTTTGGGGCTAGTTTGGTGCTAGTTTAACTAGCGCGAAAAGGGGCGCCACTTTTCAAAACAGAAGGTGGCGCTAGTTTGGTGCTAGTTTGCTGGCGCCGAAACTAGCGCCGGTTGCCATTTTGCGTTTCTGCCTTCCTCCTCGTTGCTCGACCTGACACTCGATCTTTGCTGCTAGTTCCCCTATATCAGTCTCCTCCACTTCGAAAGAACTCAACCCCGAGTTCTCTTTTAAAAGAGTATAATCAACTTTGTGGTATTCGTAAATATCGGCGACGTTGAAGGTGTTTGATACGAGTAACGAATCAGGAAGGGCAACGACATAAGCATTGTCATTGATTTTCTTTGTGATTTTAAACGGACCGTATTTTCTGGGTTGGAGTTTTCCGTAAGTCCCGATAGGAAATCGTTCCTTCCGAAGAAAAACCATGACGTCGTCTCCTTCTTTGAACACTTTCTTCCGACGGTGTTTGTCGGCTGTCGCTTTGTTCTTCAAACCGGTTTCTTCGCGACGTATTTTGTCCGCGTCTTTTGTAGCTTGTATGTCCCTCGTGGGTGGTAGCTCGGGAGGCAAATCATCCACAACTAATCCCTTGAAATCTTTTAGTACCTCGTTCACTCTTTTCGGAATTTCAGCCTCAACCTTTTCTGCACTTATTAGCCCTTTATCGACAATAGAGCAAAAGACTTCAACTTTCTTGGCATCTTCTCCCATCTCTCTCTCGCTATTGGTCCAGATGATAAAGTTGTCACTATTCTTGTCGGAGGTCTCTTCAAAACTAGTAACGGGTGCCATGGCGATTTTTCGGTCGCCCCAACGGAATACCATGACGTTGTCTCTTCCCTTATAAGTGACGTCATTATCAAATTGCCAAGGGCGGCCTAGTAGGATATGACACGCGTTCATGTCGAGAACATCGCATATAACCTCCTCTTGGTAGTGTTTTCCGATTGATATCGGCACCCGACAGGTCTGCGTGACCCTAACTTGCGGCCTTTCTTGACCCACCCGAGGGAATATGGGGCCTCGTGAGGTTTAGTGGGAAGGTTGAGGTGGTCGACTAACTTTCGTGATACTAAGTTTTCACAACTCCCGTTGTCAATGATGAGATTACATACCTTTTTGTGAACGGAGCAATGTGATCGGAAAAGATTATTTCTTTGGCCCTCTTCTTTGGATGAGAAAAGAACTCGTTGGAGTACGATGTTGATCTTTTCCCCTGATTCTTCTTTGGCAAATTCTGCGCCTTCATATAAGTTGTCTTCGCTACTTTCCTCGCCGTCTATTAGTGCCGTCGTTCTTCGATTAGTGCATTCATTAGATCGATGTCCCGGCTGGCCACATCGGTAACACTTTGAACTCATCGGCCTAGCATATGGATTGGGTGTCGTGGTAGGTGTACGTTTTCTTTGTGGTCCACCGCTAGGATTGCCGGTATTAGCTTGGTGCGGCGGGTTAGTGTCTTGAGGGGTTGCGGTGCCCTTCCCTTTATCGACGGTGGCGTTTGAGCCTTCGTTGGGTCCTTGAAATCGTTGATAGGAGTTGGAGGTGCGTGCGGATTTTTCCATTAACTCGGCCTTTAGAGCCAAACTCGAAGCTTCGGTCATGGTCCACACGTTTTGGAGACCAATCTTGTCTTGGATTGAGTTTTTCAGGCCGCTGATGTACCGGGCTACCTTTTATCCTTCGGATTCTCTGATTTCATTGCGATCGGTCAACCGGAGGAATTCAGTGGTGTAGTCAGTTACGGATCTCGGACCTTGGTTGCAGTTGAGATACATCCTATAGAGGATTTGCTCGTAATCTTCCGGTAGGAAACGTTCAACCATCAATTGTTTCATCCGGCGCCAAGATCGAATTGGACCCCTTTGTTGTCGTTGCCGTTGGACCACGAGTTTGTCCCACCACACGGCAGCGGTGCTTTTGAGACGGAAAGCGACCATCTTGATTTGTTTATGCTCGGGTATCTCCATGATGTCGAAAAATCGACCGACTTCGATTTGCCAGTCTAGGAACTCTTCAACTCCCATGGTTCCGTAGAAAAACGGGATATCCGCCTTCATACGATAATCTTTCTCATCTCTTCGGTCGTTGATCGGCTCCTCTTCCTCCTCCTCATCTTCGGATTCGGAGTTAAAAGCGTTGATCCGATTATGATTGCCATTACGTGGCCTCACAATCGGTTCTTCAAACCTGTCTCTTCGTCGGCGGTTGTCGTGAAGGACGTTGGGTTGAAGTCGGTTAACAGCCGCCGTCAGATCAGCAATTGCCGCGGTAAGGGCCGCGTTCATATCAACCAAATCTGCTTTGGTAGCGGGTTGTTGATCTGCCATGATGGTAAAAGACAGGCGAATCCGGCTCTGATACCATTTGACGCAGCGTCGGTTTGCGGAAGGATCGACAAGCGTCTAACCCTTTTTGATAACGTGATTACGAATCGTAAAACACGAGAAACTAGAGAATCCACTCTAAAAGAAACAAACTTTTATTAATAATTAACTGATTAACAATGAACCCTAATACCCTATTTATAATATAAACTAATAAAAAGATAAATACTAATTAATTAATTAATTAATGGATAACCTTATTCTAATCTAATTAGGAAAGAAATAACTTTATTCTAATGCAAACTAAGAAAGGAAATAAGAAATCAAAGATAGGAAACTCAATTTGGAAGGTCACGTGAGCTGCATGTTTGGGGCTAGTTTGGTGCTAGTTTAACTAGCGCGAAAAGGGGCGCCACTTTTCAAAACAGAAGGTGGCGCTAGTTTGGGGCTAGTTTGCTGGCGCCGAAATTAGCGCCGGTTGCCATTTTGCGTTTCTTCCTTCCTCCTCGTTGCTCGACCTGACACTCGATCTTTGCTGCTAGTTCCCCTATATCAGTCTCCTCCACTTCGAAAGAACTCGACCCCGAGTTCTCTTTTAAAAGAGTAGAATCATCTTTGTGGTATTCGTAAATGCCGGCGACGTTGAAGGTGTTTGATATGTGTAACGAATCAGGAAGGGCAACGACATAAGCATTGTCATTGATTTTCTTTGTGATTTTAAACGGACCGTATTCTCTGGGTTGGAGTTTTCCGTAAGTCCCGATAGGAAATCGTTCCTTCCGAAGAAAAACCATGACGTCGTCTCCTTCTTTGAACACTTTCTTCCGACGGTGTTTGTCGGCAGTTGCTTTGTTCTTCAAACCGGTTTCTTCGCGACGTATTTTGTCGGCGTCTTTTGTAGCTTGTATGTCCCTCGTGGGTGGTAGCTCGGGAGGCAAATCATCCACAACTAATCCCTTGAAATCTTTTAGTACCTCGTTCACTCTTTTCGGAATTTCAGCCTCAACCTTTTCTGCACTTATTAGCCCTTTATCGACAATAGAGCAAAAGACTTCAACTTTCTTGGCATCTTCTCCCATCTCTCTCTCGCTATTGGTCCAGATGAGAAAGTTGTCACTTTTCTTGTCGGAGGTCTCTTCAAAACTAGTAACGGGTGCCATGGCGATTTTTTGGTCGCCCCAACGGAATACCATGACGTTGTCTCTTCCCTTATAAGTGACGTCATTATAAAATTGCCAAGGGCGGCCTAGTAGGATATGACACGCGTTCATGTCGAGAACATCGCATATAACCTCCTCTTGGTAGTGTTTTCCGATTGATATCGGCACCCGGCAGGTCTGCGTGACCCTAACTTGCGGCCTTTCTTGACCCACCCGAGGGAATATGGGGCCTAGTGAGGTTGAGTGGGAAGGTTGAGGTGGTCGACTAACTTTCGTGATACTAAGTTCTCACAACTCCCGTTGTCAATGATGAGATTACATACCTTTTTCTGAACGGAGCAATGTGATCGGAAAAGATTATTTCTTTGGCCCTTTTCTTTGGATGAGAAAAGAACTCGTTGGAGTACGATGTTGATCTTTTCCCCCGATTCTTCTTTTGCAAATTCTGCGCCTTCATATAAGTTGTCTTCGCTACTTTCCTCGCCGTCTATTAGTGCCGTCGTTCTTCGATTAGTGCGTTCATTAGATCGATGTCCCGGCTGGCCACATCGGTAACACTTTGAACTCATCGGCCTAGCATATGGATTGGGTGTCGTGGTAGGTGTAGGTTTTCCTTGTGGTCCACCGCTAGGATTTCCGGTATTAGCTTGGTGCGGCGGGTTAGTGTCTTGAGGGGTTGCGGTGCCCTTCCCTTTATCGACGGTGGCGTTTGAGCCTTCGTTGGGTCCTTGAAATCGTTGATAGGAGTTGGAGGTGCGTGCGGATTTTTCCATTAACTCGGCCTTTAGATCCAAACTCGAAGCTTCGGTAACGGTCCACACGTTTTGGAGACCAATCTTGTCTTGGATTGAGTTTTTCAGGCCGCTGATGTACCGGGCTACCTTTTGTCCTTCGGATTCTCCGATTTCATTGCGATCAGTCAACCGGAGGAATTCGGTGGTGTAGTCAGTTACGGATCTCGGACCTTGGCTGCAGTTGAGATACATCCTATAGAGGATTTGCTCGTAATCTTCCGGTAGGAAACGTTCAACCATCAATTGTTTCATCCGGCGCCATGATCGAATTGGACCCCTTTGTTGTCGTTGCCGTTGGACCACGAGTTTGTCCCACCACACGGCAGCGGTGCTTTTGAGACGGAAAGCGACCATCTTGATTTGTTTATGCTCGGGTATCTCCATGATGTCGAAAAATCGACCGACTTCGATTTGCCAGTCTAGGAACTCTTCAACTCCGATGGTTCCGTAGAAAAACGGGATATCCGCCTTCATACGATAATCTTTCTCATCTCTTCGGTTGTTGATCGGCTCCTCTTCCTCCTCCTCCTCTTCGGATTCGGAGTTAAAAGGGTTGATCCGATTATGATTGCCATTGCGTGGCCTCACAATCGGTTCTTCAAACCTGTCTCTTCGTCGGCGGTTGTCGTGAAGGACGTTGGGTTGAAGTCGGTTAACAGGCGCCGTCAGATCAGCAATTGCCGCGGTAAGGGCCGCGTTCATATCAACCAAATCTGCTTTGGTAGCGGGTTGTTGATCTGCCATGAAGGTGAAAAGACAGGCGAATCCTGCTCTGATACCACTTGACGCAGCGTCGGTTTGCGGAAGGATCGACAAGCGTCTAACCCTTTTTGATAACTGTAACGTCCCAAAAATTACAAGGAATTTTATAAATTTTAAAAGTAATACATTTCATTAAAATCAAACCCAGAGTTAACAAATCTCATTACAATAAAAATAAACGACGTTGTTTAAAACCGTCAACAAAGTTTAAGCAGCGGAAAAGTCATATAATTAAATCCCCATTTAATAATAATCAATTTTAAACAATCTTCGCTTTGCGCCCGTGTGTACCGTCATGCCCGACTGCTACTCGCACCTGAAAACATAAGACATTGGGAAGGGGTAAGCACAAAGCTTAGTGAATTCTACCACCTACGTAGGTAGCAATCACACATATCTCACCCCTACTCGCAAGTAGGCAAACAACACCGCAGGTACAAGTATAGAGGCGATTCAAGTTCAAACATATAATCACATACCTCGGTCTCCCCGAGTTCACATTAAATGAAATCTATACCCGCTCAGTCCCACCGAGCCCTCGGTCTCCCCGAGCCCTCGGTCTCCCCGAGGTGTACACAAAGCACATACCAATCACATATTATGAAAGTCTCAACTAGTTATCACGCCACAACTAGTTCACATAAGCATACAATAACACGCAAGAGTAAACGTAACACATATGTAACTCCTAGTCTACGCAGTGAGAGAACTCACCTTAAAGCAACGCAAGTATCCGCACCCGCAACACAAGCCGGCCAACTTCACTCACCTTCTCCCACCTAATTACGTGTTAACAAATGTCAAAGTGAAGCCCCAACCCGAAACCACGACTACTAGATTACAAGTTACATTTTCCGGTTTTTATTCTAAAAACGCAGGTCTGTTCGGGACCTGTTTAACCCCTTATAAACTGATAAATCCAGAAATATTATTCCATAATCACAAAGTCCCATGTCTTAAGGTTCCAGGGACATATCATACGCGCTCTAACGATTTTTCTCCAATTTAATATGAATTTTCTAAAAACAGGACGCGAAACTGTCACATTCAGACCTGCTGTACAAACAGCCATTTTACGCCTAGTTAGAGGCCGAACCCGACTTTCTCTAAAACACGAAAAGTGTGCCCGACACAAAATGTGAACCGTGGGCACTAGATTCGTCTCAAACCGAGCTACGAAGAGAAAGTTATGCCCAAAACAAAACAGCAGCAGAAAACGACGATTTTACATGAAAAGACTAACTGCTGTGAAAACGACCACTTTTTCACCTAGCTAGGGGCCGAACCAGATTTCCGCTAAAACACGGAAAATGTGCCCGACCCAGAACGTGAACCGTGAGCACCAGTTTCGCCTCAATCCGAGTTACGACGGGAAAGATATGGTTGACGCAAAACAGTGGCAGAAAACGTTTTCACATAAAATGACGATTTTATAAAATGATCCGCGTTCGGCTTAACGGTTCGGGTTGCAACTAGGGCTGGACAACCCACGCACCACCCACTGCCACCTCCGGCAGCGGTGGTCGGCGGCGGCGGCAGCCACCGTCGGTGGTGGTTTCACGGCGACACTAAAGAAACATTCAAGGGGGAAAACACGTACCTACGACGAAGAAACGATCACTCGCGTCCTTTCTCTCGCTCCTCGCTGCTCTCTCTCTCTCTTCCTCTTCGCTGCTCCTCTCTCTCTTCGCGTCACTCTTTCTCTCGCCTGCAAAGACACACCGCCGGTGGTGAGGGTGGCACGGCGGCAGCAGCAAGAAACGATGGGGAGGGGGGTTAAGGGTGGTTCGACGGCAGCTTAGGGTTTTAGGAGGTTAGGGTTTTGTGGTTTACGTGAGGTTGCCGTGAAAGAAACAAATAAGAAGAAGGGGTCGGTCCAAATGGGCCGATCCCATGCACAACTATCCCAACTTGTCACTTTTGGTCCCTGGGTTTTTATTGCTTATCCAAAATTTCCCACTTAACTTAGGATTTAACAAAATGACCATAACACAACAAAATAAATTGTTTTAGGTCCTTGCTGTCTAAACCCGATAACCCAACATCGTTAAGAAGCAATTAAATAATTAATAAATAAATAAATAAAAAAACGCACCGGGACACGGGTTTTACAACTCTCCCCCACTTGGATTAGACTTCGTCCTCAAAGTCTCTACCTACGAATAGCTCCGTATAGTTCTCCCTCATCTCAACCTCAGGTTCCTAAGTCCACTTGAAATCCCCTCTAAAACTACTCGAATACTTTTCTAACTAACGTACTCCTTCTAGGACACTGGGATTATGATCGGCAGAACACCCCAACAATTGAAATCACTCCTAGCCAAGCGACTTCGGTTGTCCCCCAACCTTAGATATTCCATACATCCCGAGTCAAATCTCAAGCTCTAACCATTCTAAAGTTGCCCACCAGTATACCCAACTGGATACTCGGATCCGATCATTCCGATTAACTCCTACGAGTTCTAATAGACTCCCAAAATTTACCTTACACGCATCATCGAACCAGTAAATTTATAATCACCCACGAAGGTCATTCCACTACAACCATTCATCACAAGTAGGCATCTCAGGGTTACTACTACCATTACCTGCCCTAGGAAACCTAGTTACACCGTAACAAGATACACCTTAACGCCTACCTCCCAGGTACGTCTCAAGTCCCGGCACATCGGAACTACCTCTCAGGTAAGTGCCCAAAACTGTATCCTCTTAGTGCCTACTGGAAAGTCAAAGTCATAACACATGGATACCGGGGTCCCACCCCGAGATACCCAACCGACCGTTACCAACGTCTGACTAACCTGACCAAGGATTTAATGCGAACAGTCTGTCAACAACATACCTATCCCGGAATGACTTACTCACCCAAACATGTAAATGCTCAAAATGACACATGACACTTAAAAGCGCTTTTCCCAAATGGTTTACAAATCATTTACAAAATATTTTCAACGTCAAGATTTTTCACTTCAAAAAGGCCGTATGCAATAGACTACTATTACCAGGTCGGTGATTACGCAAAAATAAACACGTTCGTCTCACATAGTAAAAAAATCACGTTGAAAATCATTCCATTGTCGTTCAGTTTACTTACAAAATTCAAAATGATACGGAACGAAGCTTTACCAACCAAAATTTGCGCGCATCAGTTATTTATACAAAACAAGGAAACGGTTTGTTGACAATAAAACATTTAGCTGACTAGAAAGCGCACCAAACAACTCATGATAAAATGCCACCAAAAATATTCTCTCAAAATTCTACAACACAATCCATAAGGATAGGAAACACAAGAATTAGTTGAGGCAAATTTTATTTTCAAATCAAACTTTGTGCATGACTTAGTCGACATTCTACGTCTCGACTCGTACTACTCCAAACCTCTCCGGTACACTATCGTCATCTGGACATTTAAACCTCTTAGGACAGGCGAATCCTACTCTGATACCACTTGACGCAGCGTCGGTTTGCGGAAGGATCGACAAGCGTCTAACCCTTTTTGATAACGTGATTACGAATCGTAAAACACGAGAAACTAGAGAATCTACTCTAAAAGAAACAAACTTTTATTAATAATTAACTGATTAACAATGAACCCTAATACCCTATTTATAATATAAACTAATAAAAAGATAAATACTAATTAATTAATTAATGGATAACCTTATTCTAATCTAATTAGGAAAGAAATAACTTTATTCTAATGCAAACTAAGAAAGGAAATAAGAAATCAAAGATAGGAAACTCAATTTGGAAGGTCACGTGAGCTGCATGTTTGGGGCTAGTTTGGTGCTAGTTTAACTAGCGCGAAAAGGGGCGCCACTTTTCAAAACAGAAGGTGGCGCTAGTTTGGTGCTAGTTTGCTGGCGCCGAAACTAGTGCCGGTTGCCATTTTGCGTTTCTGCCTTCCTCCTCGTTGCTCGACCTGACACTCGATCTTTGCTGCTAGTTCCCCTATATCAGTCTCCTCTACTTCGAAAGAACTCGACCCCGAGTTCTCTTTTAAAAGAGTAGAATCATCTTTGTGGTATTCGTAAATGTCGGCGACGTTGAAGGTGTTTGATATGTGTAACGAATCAGGAAGGGCAACGACATAAGCATTGTCATTGATTTTCTTTGTGATTTTAAACGGACCGTATTTTCTGGGTTGGAGTTTTCCGTAAGTCCCGATAGGAAATCGTTCCTTCCGAAGAAAAACCATGACGTCGTCTCCTTCTTTGAACACTTTCTTCCGACGGTGTTTGTCGGCTGTCGCTTTGTTCTTCAAACCGGTTTCTTCACGACGTATTTTGTCGGCGTCTTTTGTAGCTTGTATGTCCCTCGTGGGTGGTAGCTCGGGAGGCAAATCATCCACAACTAATCCCTTGAAATCTTTTAGTACCTCGTTCACTCTTTTCGGAATTTCGGCCTCAACCTTTTCTGCACTTATTAGCCCTTTATCGACAATAGAGCAAAAGACTTCAACTTTCTTGGCATCTTCTCCCATCTCTCACTCGCTATTGGTCCAGATGAGAAAGTTGTCACTTTTCTTGTCGGAGGTCTCTTCAAAACTAGTAACGGGTGCCATGGCGATTTTTCGGTTGCCCCAACGGAATACCATGACGTTGTCTCTTCCATTATAAGTGACGTCATTATCAAATTGCCAAGGGCGGCCTAGTAGGATATGACACGCGTTCATGTCGAGAACATCGCATATAACCTCCTCTTGTTAGTGTTTTCCGATTGATATCGGCACCCGACAGGTCTGCGTGACCCTAACTTGCGGCCTTTCTTGACCCACCCGAGGGAATATGGGGCCTCGAGAGGTTGAGTGGGAAGGTTGAGGTGGTTGACTAACTTTCTTGATACTAAGTTCTCACAACTCCCGTTGTCAATGATGAGATTACATACCTTTTTGTGAACGGAGCAATGTGATCGGAAAAGATTATTTCTTTGGCCCTCTTCTTTGGATGAGAAAAGAACTCGTTGGAGTACGATGTTGATCTTTTCCCCCGATTCGTCTTTGGCAAATTCTGCGCCTTCATATAAGTTGTCTTCGCTACTTTCCTCGCCGTCTATTAGTGCCGTCGTTCTTCGATTAGTGCATTCATTAGATCGATGTCCCGGCTGGCCACATCGGTAACACTTTGAACTCATCGGCCTAGCATATGGATTGGGTGTCGTGGTAGGTGTAGGTTTTCCTTGTGGTCCACCGCTAGGATTGCCGGTATTAGCTTGGTGCGGCGGGTTAGTGTCTTGAGGGGTTGCGGTGCCCTTCCCTTTATCGACGGTGGCGTTTGAGCCTTCGTTGGGTCCTTGAAATCGTTGATAGGAGTTGGAGGTGCGTGCGGATTTTTCCATTAACTCGGCCTTTAGAGCCAAACTCGAAGCTTCGGTCACGGTCCACACGTTTTGGAGACCAATCTTGTCTTGGATTGAGTTTTTCAGGCCGCTGATGTACCGGGCTACCTTTTGTCCTTCGAATTCTCCGATTTCATTGCGATCAGTCAACCGGAGGAATTCGGTGGTGTAGTCAGTTACGGATCTCGGACCTTGGCTGCAGTTGAGATACATCCTATAGAGGATTTGCTCGTAATCTTCCGGTAGGAAACGTTCAACCATCAACTGTTTCATCCGGCGCCATGATCGAATTGGACCCCTTTGTTGTCGTTGCCGTTGGACCACGAGTTTGTCCCACCACACGGCAGCGATGCTTTTGAGACGGAAAGCGACCATCTTGATTTGTTTATGCTCGGGTATCTCCATGATGTCGAAAAATCGATCGACTTCGATTTGCCAGTCTAGGAACTCTTCAACTCCCATGGTTCCGTAGAAAAACGGGATATCCGCCTTCATACGATAATCTTTCTCATCTCTTCGGTTGTTGATCGGCTCCTCTTCCTCCTCCTCCTCTTCGGATTCGGAGTTAAAAGGGTTGATCCGATTATGATTGCCATTGCGTGGCCTCACAATCGGTTCTTCAAACCTGTCTCTTCGTCGGCGGTTGTCGTGAAGGACGTTGGGTTGAAGTCGGTTAACAGCCGCCGTCAGATCAGCAATTGCCGCGGTAAGGGTCGCGTTCATATCAACCAAATCTGCTTTGGTAGCGGGTTGTTGATCTGCCATGAAGGTGAAAAGACAGACGAATCCTGCTCTGATACCACTTGACACAGCGTCGGTTTGCGGAAGGATCGACAAGCGTCTAACCCTTTTTGATAACGTGATTACGAATCGTAAAACACGAGAAACTAGAGAATCCACTCTAAAAGAAACAAACTTTTATTAATAATTAACTGATTAACAATGAACCCTAATACCCTATTTATAATATAAACTAATAAAAAGATAAATACTAATTAATTAATTAATGGATAACCTTATTCTAATCTAATTAGGAAAGAAATAACTTTATTCTAATGCAAACTAAGAAAGGAAATAAGAAATCAAAGATAGGAAACTCAATTTGGAAGGTCACGTGAGCTGCATGTTTGGGGCTAGTTGGGTGCTAGTTTAACTAGCGCGAAAAGGGGCGCCACTTTTCAAAACAGAAGGTGGCGCTAGTTTGGTGCTAGTTTGCTGGCGCCGAAACTAGCGTCGGTTGCCATTTTGCGTTTCTGCCTTCCACCTCGTTGCTCGACCTGACACTCGATCTTTGCTGCTAGTTCCCCTATATCAGTCTCCTCCACTTCGAAAGAACTCGACCCCGAGTTCTCTTTTAAAAGAGTAGAATCATCTTTGTGGTATTCGTAAATGTCGGCGACGTTGAAGGTGTTTGATATGTGTAACGAATCAGGAAGGGCAACGACATAAGCATTGTCATTGATTTTCTTTGTGATTTTAAACGGACCGTATTTTCTGGGTTGGAGTTTTCCGTAAGTCCCGATAGGAAATCGTTCCTTCCGAAGAAAAACCATGACGTCGTCTCCTTCTTTGAACACTTTCTTCCGACGGTGTTTGTCGGTTGTCGCTTTGTTCTTCAAACCGGTTTCTTCACGACGTATTTTATCGGCGTCTTTTGTAGCTTGTATGTCCCTCGTGGGTGGTAGCTTAGGAGGCAAATCATCCACAACTAATCCCTTGAAATCTTTTAGTACCTCGTTCACTCTTTTCGGAATTTCGGCCTCAACCTTTTCTGCACTTATTAGCCTTTTATCGACAATAGAGCAAAAGACTTCAACTTTATTGGCATCTTCTCCCATCTCTCTCTCGTTATTGGTCCAGATGAGAAAGTTGTCACTTTTCTTGTCGGAGGTCTCTTCAAAACTAGTAACGGGTGCCATGGCGATTTTTCGGTCGCCCCAACGGAATACCATGACGTTGTCTCTTCCCTTATAAGTGACGTCATTATCAAATTGCCAAGGGCGGCCTAGTAGGATATGACACGCGTTCATGTCGAGAACATCGCATATAACCTCCTCTTGGTAGTGTTTTCCGATTAATATCGGCACCCGACAGGTTTGCGTGACCCTAACTTGTGGCCTTTCTTGACCCACCCGAGGGAATATGGGGCCTCGTGAGGTTGAGTGGGAAGGTTGAGGTGGTCGACTAACTTTCGTGATACTAAGTTCTCACAACTCCCGTTGTCAATGATGA
Organism: Saussurea involucrata; assembly: GCA_033807775.1. Classification (NCBI taxonomy): domain Eukaryota; kingdom Viridiplantae; phylum Streptophyta; class Magnoliopsida; order Asterales; family Asteraceae; genus Saussurea; species Saussurea involucrata. The sequence continues at coordinate 3,176,697 of CM066325.1, forward strand.
GATTACATACCTTTTTGTGAACGGAGCAATGTGATCGAAAAAGATTATTTCTTTGGCCCTCTTCTTTGGATGAGAAAAGAACTCGTTGGAGTACGATGTTGATCTTTTCCCCCGATTCTTCTTTGGCAAATTCTGCGCCTTCATATAAGTTGTCTTCGCTACTTTCCTCGCCGTCTATTAGTGTCGTCGTTCTTCGATTAGTGCATTCATTAGATCGATGTCCCGGCTGGCCACATCGATAACACTTTGAACTCTTCGGCCTAGCATATGGATTGGGTGTCGTGGTAGGTGTAGGTTTTCCTTGTGGTCCATCGCTAGGATTGCCGGTATTAGCTTGGTGCGGCGGGTTAGTGTCTTGAGGGGTTGCGGTGCCTTTCCCTTTATCGACGGTGGCGTTTGAGCCTTCGTTGGGTCCTTGAAATCGTTGATAGGAGTTGGAGGTGCGTGCGGATTTTTCCATTAACTCGGCCTTTAGAGCCAAACTCGAAGCTTCGGTCACGGTCCACACGTTTTGGAGACCAATCTTGTCTTGGATTGAGTTTTTCAGGCCGCTGATGTACCGGGCTACCTTTTGTCCTTCGAATTCTCCGATTTCATTGCGATCAGTCAACCGGAGGAATTCAGTGGTGTAGTCAGTTACGGATCTCGGACCTTGGCTGCAGTTGAGATACATCCTATAGAGGATTTGCTCGTAATCTTCCGGTAGGAAACGTTCAACCATCAACTGTTTCATCCGGCGCCATGATCGAATTGGACCCCTTTGTTGTCGTTGCCGTTGGACCACGAGTTTGTCCCACCACACGGCAGCGATGCTTTTGAGACGGAAAGCGACCATCTTGATTTGTTTATGCTCGGGTATCTCCATGATGTCGAAAAATCGATCGACTTCGATTTGCCAGTCTAGGAACTCTTCAACTCCAATGGTTCCGTAGAAAAACGGGATATCCGCCTTCATACGATAATCTTTCTCATCTCTTCGGTTGTTGATCGGCTCCTCTTCCTCCTCCTCCTCTTCGGATTCGGAGTTAAAAGGGTTGATCCGATTATGATTGCCATTGCGTGGCCTCACAATCGGTTCTTCAAACCTGTCTCTTCGTCGGCGGTTGTCTTGAGGGGTTGCGGTGCCCTTCCCTTTATCGACGGTGGCGTTTGAGCCTTCGTTGGGTCCTTGAAATCGTTGATAGGAGTTGGAGGTGCGTGCGGATTTTTCCATTAACTCGGCCTTTAGAGCCAAACTCGAAGCTTCGGTCACGGTCCACACGTTTTGGAGACCAATCTTGTCTTGGATTGAGTTTTTCAGGCCGCTGATGTACCGGGCTACCTTTTGTCCTTCGGATTCTCCGATTTCATTGCGATCAGTCAACTGGAGGAATTCGGTGGTGTAGTCAGTTACGGATCTCGGACCTTGGCTGCAGTTGAGATACATCCTATAGAGGATTTGCTCGTAATCTTCCGGTAGGAAACGTTCAACCATCAATTGTTTCATCCGGCGCCATGATCGAATTGGACCCCTTTGTTGTCGTTGCCATTGGACCACGAGTTTGTCCCACCACACGGCATCGGTGCTTTTGAGACGAAAAGCGACCATCTTGATTTGTTTATGCTCGGGTATCTCCATGTGTAACATCCTGAATTTTCGTTATATTATTTTATGAATTATAAACTAATTTGGGGGTTAAGTTTGTAATTGTTTAAAAGTGTTGTTGAAATAGATTTTCATGTTGAGGGTTTGTTGTGCAATTCTTTGAAAGTTGGAGGTTTGTTTGGTAATATGATTAATGACTCATGATTATTTAAGGTTGAGGTGTCATAATGTGAGTCTTGATAGACTAAGTGTGTGAGAGTGTGTTGTGTTTTGTGTGTGTTACGGTTTGAGAAAGAGAAAACCGAGAGAGAGATTGAGATAAAAAAATCGAGAAAGAGAAGGAAGAAAAGAAAGACTTGCTGGGAATTTTATCTAATCTGCTGTTGGTTGAAGAATCATAAGGTAAACATCTCATTTAAATTCTTCATCTTAGTAGTAAAAATGTTCTTAGAAGATTTTGATGGGTTTTGGGTAAATTATGATGATAATGAGAATCTGAGTTTTTGGATGTGTTAAGGTAAGTATATTAAACATATCTGCAAGTTTGCATAAACAAACATAGATTAAAAGTACAAAAATCTGGGTTTAGAATGAACTTAGTGAACTGAGACTTGGTTGAATATCATCGAAGTCGCAACCTTGAGTTGCGACATTCATGATTGTCGCAATAGGCAATAGCGACTTGTGTAATAACCAGGTATTTTATTTAATTTAAATTTGGAATTTTATAAGTTTAGGTGGGTATTTTAAGAAGTTGGAAGTTAAGGGGTAAGTTTTATTAATTATTTAGAAGTTGGGGGTATGTTTTGCCAAGTGAGACAAGTCTAGGGTTTGGTTGGTCTTATTGCCAAAACCGACATATTAGTCATAGGATAGGTGTCATGTCTCAATTAAAAGATATTATTCAAAGGTGTAAGTGTGTGTAAGTGTATACGGTCGAGAGAGAGGGAGAGAGTTCGAGAGAAAGGCAAAAAGGAAGAAGAAGGAAGAATTAAGAAGTTGCTGCTGTGATTCTAGGAACAAACTGCAGTAAATCAAGGTAATTACTCCATACCTTTTATGTGTTTTAATTCTCTAAAATGTTCTTGAGGTTTATAGTTAAGTTCTTGGTGGGTTTTGTTAAAAAGGGGATGTTTTGGGAAATCTGAGCTTAAGGTTAGGTTATGTTTATAGTCTTAATCATAACTGCATCTTTATAGCAACATACATAGAATAAAACTGTAAAAAGTCTGGGTTTTTAGGATGAAACAGTAGACTGAGACATTCATCGAAGTCGCAGTAGGCTAATATTCATCGAAGTCGCAGTAGGTTAATATTCATCGAAGTCGCAATGGACGACTGCGACATTCATCGGAGTCGCAATGGTTGGTTGCGATGGTTGGTTGCGACTTGGGTATGAAGTCGCAGTGGTGGATTGCGACTTGGCTTGGAATCGCAGTAGTTGATTGCGATTCGGGTTGGGATCGCAACAGTAGGTTGCGACTCCAGGGTGGAATCGCAGTGGTGGATTGCGACTTAGGGTGAAGTCGCAATAGTGGGTTGCGATTTCGGGGGTGAAGTCGCAGTAGGAGGTTGCGACTTTGTACTGTTCATCACGGTTGCGATTTGTACTGTTCATTGCGATTTCATGTCTTTTTGGGTTGCGACTTGGGTTGAGGATTTCGTGAGTTTAGTGTTAAGAGAAATATTTGGTATTTTGTGATTTCAGATTCGGTGAAGGGGCGACTTACGTGAATTACCTTGAAAGAGTTTTTGTAATAACGCACGAGGTGAGTTTTTATTTGAAATGTTTTTCAAATGGAATACATATATGTGATTTAATGTAATATGGTGCATATAGGGTTTATATGAATATTACATTGTATGAGTACTAGTTGGCCGGGCTTAGGACCGGTGAAAGTTGGCTGTACAAAGGGACATTGGTGTTGGCTGTATTTAGTACAGCGGTGTAAATTTAATTAATTGGCTTGCTACCAATTAATATGGCCAAGGAAAAGAAAAGAGATAGAGATGGAAAGATACATGATGCATGAGTCATATTTGGTATTCTTACGTAAATTATGTGCAAATGTTTTCTTTTACTAATGGGAATTTTCTCACTAGACCTCAAGGTCTAACCCTCATTTTTGTTTTAAAATATGTATTCCAGGTCATGGAGCAAACAAGAGACAATGATAGGATTTATCATGTTAGCTTTTGTGGATGTTGAATGATTATGAAGATTTCAGTTATAATTAGTAGTTGTTATGTATTTTACTTTATTCGAAAAAGTTTGTACTGAAAGACCAAATTGTAGAATTTAAGGGACCATATTTGGATTATGATATGTTATTTTGTGGTGAATTATATGAAACTTGTATGTTGGGATTAAGGGATGTTACAAATGGTATCAGAGCCTTAGTTTAAGAGATTTAGGTATTAGTATTTGTACCTAGACTTAAACTGCATGCGAAGTAGGATGTCCTTGTTATTTTAGAACCTTGGGATGATAAATATAAAAAGGTAGAAGGAACATCATGTAAGGTAATTTCAGATTACACCTGGCCAGTGTAATTATGATCTTACAGGTACATGTTTGAACCAGAATACTTTATTATATGGGGTATGTGCTTATGTGTATATTAACCTTGTTTGAATCAACAGAATGGCAAGTGGAACGAGACAAACAGCCGGAGGAAGGGGAAGAGGGGGAGAAAGAGGCAGAGGTAGGACAGGGGGCAGTGTACCGGGGCGAGACACGGAGTTTGTTACGAGAGACGATCTAGCGGTTGAAATGGGAAGACTTCAGGCAAATATTCAAGCCATGTTTAACCAGACTCATCATACGGAAACAGCAATACCAGACCCTAACCTTGAAAACGAAGTGCCTATCGCACCTATTGTCACATCAGTACCAAGAAAGTGTGATTATAAAATGTTTTTAAGCTGTAAACCACCCACTTATGGAGGGGACAGAGATCCAGTAAAAGCAATGCGATGGCTGAAGGAGGTTGAAGCTGTATTTAAGACCAGTAAATGCGCGGAAGAAGATAAAGTGTTATATGGAACATCAATGTTGAAAGCAGACGCCTTGTATTGGTGGGAAGCCCTTATTGACTCTGAAGGACCTGAGGTATATTCAACTTTTACTTGGGGCGAATTCTCGAGAGCATTTAAGGAACAGTTTTGCCCGCAAGCCGCAGTTAGACAGTTGGAAGAGGAATTCCTGAGCCTACAACAAGGAAATTTGTCAGTAAGAGACTACACTGCTCGCTTCTTGGAAAAGTGGCGTTTTGGGGAGTATTATGTTGCTACCGAAAAGATGAAGATGGAAAGGTATGTATTCGGATTGAATTCATAGATTAGGAAGTTAGTGACTGCAGCGAGACCTAATACTTTTTCAGAAGCAGTAAATGCTGCGGAAAATGTGGAGCGAGACAATAAGCGGGATGTTGGAGATAAGAGTGCGGGAAAGAGAAAATGGGAAGGACCACCACAAGATGTGAAGAAGTCTGGATTTCAGCGATTTGATAGTCGTCCACCTTTTAGAGCAGCTGAAAGACCTTGCCCAAAGTGCCACCGTTTTCACCAAGGAAGCTGTCAGGTAGATCCTAGAAACTGTTATAAGTGCGGGAAGTTTGGACACATTGCTAAAGATTGTAGGGTGGTTAGATTTTGTTATTCATGCAATTCGCCAGATCATCTTCAATCAGATTGTCCACTGGGAAGAATACCATCGGGTGGCACGTCAACAAGAGCATCGGGTGTTAGACCAACAGTACCGAGGTCAGAGCCAGCAAGAGCAAGAGGCCGTTCATTTCAGATGACAGCAAAGGAAGCGGAGGAAACTCCGGACGTAGTTACAGGTACATTCTTAATAAATTCCACACGTGCTAAGGTGTTATTTGATTCTGGTGCAAACCGATCGTTTGTGTCTCCTTCATTTGCTGCTTACATGCGTTTAAAGCCGAAAGTGTTAGATCATGCTTTATTGGTAGATACGGCAAATGAAAATCAAGTATCAGTTAAAGAAGTATTTGATAGTTGCGTGATAGATATAGAAGGGTGTGGAGTACCGATTCAGTTATTTCCAATAGCCCTGGTAGAGTTTGATGTGGTAGTGGGAATGGACTGGTTAGCCGAGAACCAAGCTAATATAAATTGTGATAAAAAGTTAATAAACGTTGAGTTACCTGAAAAAGGGCCGGTAGTGATTTATGGCGATCGTAGGAATTATCAGTATAATCTTATTAACATGATAAAAGCCCGTAAGTGTGTTAGTAAAGGTTGTCAGAGTTACTTAGCTTATGTAATAGATACTAAGCTAGAGAAGAGTAAGTTGGAGGACATTCCAATTGTTAGTGATTTTCCAGAAGTATTTCCTGAAGACTTGAATAGTCTTCCGCCCGTTAGACAGGTAGAGTTCGGTATAGATCTAATTCCTGGAGCCACCCCTGTAGCCCGTGCACCGTATCGTTTGGCGCCTCCGGAAATGAAAGAAATGATGGCACAACTACAAGATCTATCCGATAAGGGTTTCATCAGACCAAGTTCTTCACCGTGGGGAGCACCAGTCTTATTTGTGAAAAAGAAGGATGGTTCGATGAGAATGTGTATCGACTACAGAGAATTGAATAAGCGCACGATCAAAAACAAGTATCATCTACGTAGAATTGATGACCTCTTCGATCAATTAGTTGGAGCTTGTTGTTTCTCCAAGATTGATTTAAGATCCGGTTATCATCAGTTGAAGGTCAAAGAAGAAGACGTGTTGAAAACTGCTTTTCGCACCAGGTACGGTCACTATGAGTTTCTAGTAATGCCATTTGGATTGACAAACGCTCCAGCCGCCTTTATGGATTTAATGAATCGGGTATGTAAGCAATATATTGATAAATTCGTCATTGTATTTATCGATGATATACTTATTTATTCCCGATCCAAAGAGGATCATGCACGACATCTTCGTTTGATTTTGGAATTATTGAAGAAAGAAAAGTTGTATGCGAAATTTTCAAAGTGTGAATTCTGGTTGCGGGAAGTTCAGTTTTTGGGGCATATAGTTTCTGAAAAGGGTATACAAGTCGATCCGATGAAAGTGGAAGCAGTTGAAAAATGGGAACCACCAAAGACAGCAACAGAAGTACGAAGTTTTCTGGGTTTGGCCGGCTACTACCGAAAGTTTATAAAAGATTTCTCTCGTATTGCCACACCGTTGACGAAGCTGACTCGGAAGAATCTGAAGTTCGAATGGAAGGCAGAACAGGACGAGGCATTCAGGATATTAAAGGAGAGACTCTGCAGCGCGCCGATTTTAGCATTGCCAGAAGGTTCGGATGATTTTGTGGTCTACAGTGATGCTTCTAAGTTAGGTTTGGGATGTGTACTCATGCAACGTGGAAAAGTAATTGCCTATGCTTCTCGTCAATTAAAGGATCATGAAAGGCAATATCCTACTCACGATATGGAACTGGCAGCAGTTGTCTTCGCTTTGAAGATTTGGAGGCATTATCTTTATGGTTCCAAGTGCCAAATTTTTACGGACCATAAGAGTCTCCAACATCTTTTTGATCAGAAGGAACTAAACATGAGGTAGAGAAGGTGGCTAGAGTTAGTGAATGATTATGATTGTGAAATCCTTTATCACCCAGGAAAAGCGAATGTGGTGGCAGATGCACTAAGTCGACAAGAAAGAAGTGGAACGATAAAGGCGATATCTTTAAGAGCTGAACTTCTTCCAAACATTTTTGACGAATTACTGAAGTGCCAATTAGATGCTTATCAAGAAGAAAGATTGAAATCTGAACGGTTGGTTGGGATATCAGCATTGCTTGGGAAAGATAACCGTGGGTTGTTGTGTTTGGGGAATAGGATTTGGGTACCTCGTTTGGGTGGATTACGTGATCGTGTACTACAAGAAGCTCATCAATCTCGATTCTCCATTCATCCAGGTACAAATAAAATGTATAGAGATTTGAAACAATTCTATTGGTGGCCGGGGATGAAAAGAAGTATTGCTAAGCATGTGGAAGACTGCATTACCTGCAAGAAAGTAAAGATTGAGCATCAGAAACCGTTTGGTCAGTTACAACGCTTAGATATTCCAGTGTGGAAATGGGATCAGATCACAATTGATTTCATTACCAAGTTACCAAGAACTTCAAAGGGATTCGATTCTATTTGGGTGATTGTGGATAGGTTGACGAAGTCTGCTCATTTCTTGCCGATAAAAGAAACCGATTCTTTGGAACGTTTGGCCAAACTGTACATTAATGAAATAGTAACTCGACATGGAGTACCAATTTCGATTATTTCTGATCGAGATAGTCGTTTTACTTCTAGATTTTGGAGAAGCTTTCAAAAAGAGATGGGAACACAAATCAAGTTGAGTACAGCATATCATCCACAGACTGATGGACAAAGTGAAAGAACAATTCAGACGTTAGAGGATATGCTTCGGGCTTGTATAGTTGATTTTGGAGGATCATGGGATAAACATTTGCCTTTGATAGAGTTTGCTTACAACAACAGTTATCATTCTAGTATTCAGGCGGCACCATTTGAAGTATTGTATGGTAGGAAATGCCGAACGCCTTTGTGTTGGAATGAAGTGGGGGAAAAGCAGTTAGCAGGGCCAGAAATAGTACAGTTAACAGCAGATAAGATTACTCAGATCCGGGATAGATTGAAAACGGCACAAGACAGACAGAAAAGTTATGCAGATCGACGCCGGAAACCGTTAGAATTTCAGGTTGGGGAATTTGTGATGTTAAAAGTTTCACCTTGGAAAGGAGTCATACGTTTTGGGAAGCAAGGTAAACTCAGTCCGCGGTATATTGGGCCATTTGAAATTACAGAAAGAATTGGTGAAGTAGCATACAGGTTGGATCTTCCGTTGGAATTGAGCAGGATTCACAACGCGTTTCATGTGTCGAATTTTCGGAAATGTTTAGTCACGCCGGACCAGGCAGTCTCTCTACCGGATATCCAGGTTGATGAAAAGCTGAACTATGTGGAAGAACCAGAAGCTATAGTTGATCACAAGGTTAAAGTATTAAGGAATAAGGAGATCAAGCAAGTAAAGGTCCAGTGGAAACATCATAGGGGCCAGGATGCAACATGGGAATCGGAGGCGGAGATGAGAGCCAAATACCCTCATCTGTTCACTTAATCGAATTCCGGGACGGAATTCTTTTAAGGGGGAGATGTTGTAATAACCAGGTATTTTATTTAATTTAAATTTGGAATTTTATAAGTTTAGGTGGGTATTTTAAGAAGTGGGAAGTTAAGGGGTAAGTTTTATTAATTATTTAGAAGTTGGGGGTATGTTTTGCCAAGTGAGACAAGTCTAGGGTTTGGTTGGTCTCATTGCCAAAACCGACATATTAGTCATAGGATAGGTGTCATGTCTCAATTAAAAGATATTATTCAAAGGTGTAAGTGTGTGTAAGTGTATACGGTCGAGAGAGAGGGAGAGAGTTCGAGAGAAAGGCAAAAAGGAAGAAGAAGGAAGAATTAAGAAGTTGCTGCTGTGATTCTAGGAACAAAAAGCAGTAAATCAAGGTAATTACTCCATACCTTTTATGTGTTTTAATTCTCTAAAATGTTCTTGAGGTTTATAGTTAAGTTCTTGGTGGGTTTTGTTAAAAAGGGGATGTTTTGGGAAATCTGAGCTTAAGGTTAGGTTATGTTTATAGTCTTAATCATAACTGCATCTTTATAGCAACATACATAGAATAAAATTGTAAAAATCTGGGTTTTTAGGATGAAACAGTAGACTGAGACATTCATCGAAGTCGCAGTAGGCTAATATTCATCGAAGTCGCAGTAGGTTAATATTCATCGAAGTCGCAATGGACGACTGCGACATTCATCGGAGTCGCAATGGTTGGTTGCGACTTGGGTATGAAGTCGCAGTGGTGGATTGCGACTTGGCTTGGAATCGCAGTAGTTGATTGCGATTCGGGTTGGGATCGCAACAGTAGGTTGCGACTCCAGGGTGGAATCGCAGTGGTGGATTGCGACTTAGGGTAAAGTCGCAATAGTGGGTTGCGATTTCGGGGGTGAAGTCGCAGTAGGAGGTTGCGACTTTGTACTGTTCATCACGGTTGCGATTTGTACTGTTCATTGCGATTTCATGTCTTTTTGGGTTGCGACTTGGGTTGAGGATTTCGTGAGTTTAGTGTTAAGAGAAATATTTGGTATTTTGTGATTTCAGATTCGGTGAAGGGGCGACTTACGTGAATTACCTTGAAAGAGTTTTTGTAATAACGCACGAGGTGAGTTTTTATTTGAAATGTTTTTCAAATGGAATACATATATGTGATTTAATGTAATATGGTGCATATAGGGTTTATATGAATATTACATTGTATGAGTACTAGTTGGCCGGGCTTAGGACCGGTGAAAGTTGGCTGTACAAAGGGACAGTGGTGTTGGCTGTATTTAGTACAGCGGTGTAAATTTAATTAATTGGCTTGCTACCAATTAATATGGCCAAGGAAAAGAAAAGAGATAGAGATGGAAAGATACATGATGCATGAGTCATATTTGGTATTCTTACGTAAATTATGTGCAAATGTTTTCTTTTACTAATGGGAATTTTCTCACTAGACCTCAAGGTCTAACCCTCATTTTTGTTTTAAAATATGTATTCCAGGTCATGGAGCAAACAAGAGACAATGATAGGATTTATCATGTTAGCTTTTGTGGATGTTGAATGATTATGAAGATTTCAGTTATAATTAGTAGTTGTTATGTATTTTACTTTATTCGAAAAAGTTTGTACTGAAAGACCAAATTGTAGAATTTAAGGGACCATATTTGGATTATGATATGTTATTTTGTGGTGAATTATATGAAACTTGTATGTTGGGATTAAGGGATGTTACAACTTGAAGTTGGAATCACAACCGTTGATTGCGATTTGGGGTTGGAATCGCAATAGAGGGTTGCGACTTGGCTTTGGAATCGCAACCGTTGGTTGCGACTTGGGTTGAAATCGCAATCGGCAGTTGCGACTTGGTACTGTAGTCGCAACAGTTGACTGCAATTTGGAATTGGAATCGCAATAGAGGACTGCGACTCCAGTTCACTGCGATTTGGATTTGGGATCGCAATAGGCGACTGCGACTTCAGTCCACTGCGACTTGAGGTGTAATTTTTAGAAATTAAGGATTTTCAGTTGTAGAGGGTTCTGTTTTGGAAAATTAATATCAGTATATGTAAACTGAATAATACAGTAAGTTTTGGTAGTGAAGAAAGGAGCCTTACGAGTTAAAAAGGACTAAAAGGAGTGATAACGCATCGGGTGAGTTTATTCAACTCTCTTTAAAATTCAGTAATTAATCTTGAATTAGATGCTTTATATATATGCATGAATATGTTTTATGTGGATTGGATTAAATTAGAGATAAGCCAAGAGGGCGATTAAAAGTTGTGTTATGTGGATTTCCATGCTAAAACTTCTAAGATGAGTTATCTATGAAGTTGATGAACTAGTATTTATTATTAATCTTGCATGCTAAGTTTGATTATCTACTACATGAAATTACTATGTGGTTATGAACTCTAAATATGATTTGAAGCTTTATTGAGATAAACTATCAAGATCCATCCATGAGTTTAAAGATATAGATTAACAACTGATATATATTAACTCTCGTGTTAAATTACTATGAGGGGATAGTTAAGAAGTTGATGAACAGGAATTATTCATATTCCTTATAATGAGCAGGATTATCTGTTATATGCAATATGTTAGATGATTATGAACTCTAAATGTAATTGAGAAGCCAAATTGAGATATATTATAAAGGCCTATCTATGAGTTCGAAAATATAAATAACTATTGAGATGGTGATCATCATATCAGATTTCAGAGAAGGGGTAATAAAGAGATTGAGATGTGGAGTAAGAATATTCTTTATTTTATATATAGAATATGTTCAGAGAAATGATACATTCTATGCTGGACGCATATAGTAGTATCGATTGTATTATATTATGTGATTATGTGCTTTTACTAAAATAGGCATCCGGTCACCGAGGGCACTTGGGTACGGTATAATGGGAACCGATTACTCGCCATAGACCAAAGGGGTGTAATTTTAGTAATTGGGTGAACCTCGAACCATCGTGAGTCCCGATTGAGTATCGCGATATTATAATCCCATTGGGACCATTGATGCAGAGGTGGAATGTGGAATAGGCAGATTTTGATTTGTAATTCCCATTTCGATTTATGGTAGATCAGAGATTTCCATTGTTTCGGGAAGATCGGAGATTTCCCTGTGATGAGAGGAAGATTAGAGATAGGCATAAAGTAATTTGTAATCTCTACTTCCTGATTAAGAAATAGGCAAGTTTTGACTTGTAATTTCTTGTGTGTGAATTTTGATTGTGAATCTGGAATGATTCAGAGTTAACTCTTATTTTTGTTGTTACAATTAAATGAGTTAGTCGTAGGAATGGGAGTGGGGTAGATTCCCCGATCTGGAAAGGAGTTGTCGTACGGTAAGATTGGTGAGAACAGGTTTGAGTTATCTGTTCATGTTTTAATTATTAAATTTTATTTTGACTTGAGTATTCTCACTAGGCGAAAGCCTAATGTTTCAAGTTGAATCTTCTTACCAGGTACAAGCTCCGGAAAGTAGCGGGAACGAGAGAAGAGAACTTTTGGAGAGATTCAGACTTAGAAATAACAAAGGATCTAGTTGTTCTTTGAAGTCTTTGGGACAGTTGTTTAGATAACTCGATTAATCTGATTGTTATGAGGTGATTAGATTAATAAGTTATTTAAGTAATGCCAGTTGTATATAAAAACCTTACATTTGATCCTCAGGTTATATAAGTTTGAAAGTTTTGATCATAACTGGTGGAAATTTCAAGGTTTAAATTGACTCCGTTTTTAGGGTGTTTCAGTATGGTATCAGAGCACTAGTTTAAGTGAACTAAGTATGCTGATGAGATACTTAGACTTAAGCTGAGACGTAGTAGGTTATGATATGTGAGATATGGGTAGAAGTGTTAAGACGGGATAGTCTTAGAGTTAACGGAAATACGTGAAATTAGTGGTATGACAATGATAATGGGGATTCTCCTGTATGATATGTTCACAATTACAATTAGCTACTGTTATTATGAATACATTGTTACACGAGCATGTCTATTTCTGAATTGTTACAGTGACTAACGATCGGTAAAGTACGTTGTTGTATGTATGTAAGTGCATAATCATTTCGCATGGTTATCTCTATAAGTTATAGTAAAGTGATGGTGAATTTATCACCAAGGTCCTTTAAAGGACAGAGCAGTATATGATTGGGGTTTTGAAGGACAACCTAGAAATTGGTGGGACTCATGAAAGTCCGCCAAAGCAATCTTTAATAGGTGATTTGATAGGTGCAGAGATAGAGTATGAGATGATTGGTTAATACAGAATTACTATGACATGGTTGAGTATGGGAGCCATGGAATGCAGATGTAGCAATTATTATAAGGCCGAGAGGGCGATTTCGAGTCGAAAGTAAAGTGTCAATGATAAGTTATGTAAGTAAAACGATTGACCTTGTTTGAGTAAATAGCCTTCATTGCGAGTGAATTTTGTGCATGATGTTTTAGTGTGTGTTACATGAGTTTTCTTGATTTCAAACCAAATGCATAAATAACAGTTTTAATTCAAGGATGAGTTAGTATGTGCAAGTATGTATTTAAAGAAAAAGGGCAATTTCAATTACGCTGCCTAACGAAATTTTGGGGCTTAGCAACTTGCAAAATACTTCATACTTTACATAAAAAGTTGTATGATAGCAAATAGGTCAAGAAAGTGTTGATCAGTAAACTTATTATAAACAACAAAGGTATTGATCTGATGATATCATATAAAAGAGTGTGAGAAACGACTAGTTTACTCTATGTCAGTAAATTTTAAACTTTTGTCGTATGAAAAGATTTTCATTTAAGGTATTACTGTTGTAACAGCATTTTTGATTTAGAAAGATTGAGTTTTACGTAAATTTATAGACAAACGGTTTTGAGATTGTTGTGTAGTACATGGGAATTATGAAAATGATTGCGGCGTGTGTGCTCACGTTGTTTTGAATATTATTTATTTAAATGAGAAAAGTGTGGATTGAGTTATTTATTATATTGTCATGCATGAAGGCTATGAACTCGCTAGATCGTAGAGTATTACGCTATAAACTAAGAAAGAACTCCAAGAGAGGAGAGGTGTTGGATAAACCTTGGGAGAAAGTTTGTGGTTTTGGTAATCGTATTCAAATGAGAGATGAGCAGTGAGAAAGTCGAAAGTGGACTTTAGTATCAATAAAACGAGGGTCTGTACCCTTGTTCGGTGATTAGTAATACAGTTGCCGAGGGTCGGCCGTGAGATGACGAGTTTTAACTTTAAAGGCGAGAGTTGTGTAAGGTGTACGAGGCCTTTTGTCTATCACTGGGTGCGGTCTGGATGCGTTCCGTGTATGCCCGTGCGGGTAGTAGCAAAACCGTGAGCGATACCGGTATGCTGTTATGCAGAAGGTATGCGCAAAGTGGGTATTAGTGGGTGCGACACAATTGGGAAATTTTGAGTTTGATTAATTATAACCTAAGTGAAAGTTATGTGGTCGAAGCATGTTTTTGGTATTTTGTGGATGTATAATAATTTTGTCGTGTTACATTTTGAAAATGTGAAGGTTTTGAGAGTGATAAACTATTATTTTGAAATCATTGGCCAATTAAAGGATTAATAAGGTTAAGATCCTGAGTAAAGAGGAATTTTGGTTTACGTAACCGTGTGAGTGACATGTGTTTAATCAAACGTTTGTTTTGACCTTAAAGGCCTGATTAATATACAAATGAGTCTTTTGAATATTTGTCAGTGTAATGAGTCGAGATGGAGTATTGAATGTGTTGTATACTTAACTGCATTGTATTTGAACCGGTGACAGTTTAAGTGTTGGTCTTAGGTGTAAAGACTGTTTGATATTTTACTTAGTATCTTTGGAACTAATGAACCTGGGCAGATTATATACATTGTGGAGTATGAAAAGAGTTGCATGTACTTGCAAATGATTTGACTTCATTGGGAAATTAGCAATGAAGGGGTCGTAAGATTATCACATCTCGGAGCGTATGTTGCATAATGTGAGATAGATGTATTTATTTGCATGAGTTGGTATTGATAAATAATCTTTAAATCCTTTGAGTAGATGACTCGGTTTTGGATTTAGTTAAGTCTTAAGAACTTTGAACCAATTTGATAAGCTTGGCGTAGGCTTGGGGTTGAACTTGCATAATCGGTATTGAAAATTAAGTTTATATAACGTGAATGCATTGGCTATCCTTTTTGGGATCGTGTATGAATGTTAAGTTTAAATTAGAAGCTTAAAAGTTGAAGGATCACCTTGTTGGGATTGTTAGAACAGTGAAGGATTGTTGCTTTTAGATAAGTGTTTACTTACGATGTGGAAGATTTATAAAAGATGAAATACTGGAGATAAACAAAGGGAGTGTATAGATTGTGTTGATCTGTGAGGAATTATACCCTGTCTATGCAACATATTGGAATCACAAAGAGCTAGTAAGAACGAATAAGTTCAAGGTTAATTAGAAAGTCGTGAGTAGTAGTTCAACTAAAGTTGGGGAGGAGATATTTAGTGATATAGACCTGTGTATTTAGACGAGAAAATGGGATTGTAAAATTAAATATGTACGAATGACTATGAGAGACATGGTCTGTGGTAAATGTTATGGGTGGAGAATGTATGAACGAGTAGTGGCATTAATTGCCAAGATACATGTGTCATCTAGTATGAGACGTGATATTAGAAAGAGGAAGTATCCGAATGGAAGTTTTGGGAATTCCGGTTGGAAAGTATTAATTGTTAATAAAAGTTGATAAAATATGTGGTTTGTAAGATAACTGGGTAATATGGCTTATATTGAAATAGAATGTCGGAGCAGTGGTGAGTGTTTATCCAAAGAAATTTGATGGTATGAGTTGCCAGTTAAGTTGTAATTTGAATCACTGGAAGTTTAATAAAAATGATGAGTATGTAGATCAATGTGGTGTAGTGAAAGAAAGATTGTTAAGGAATATAAGTTGCTCCTTATGTGTGAAAGAATTGTACGAGAAATTATTAGTTAAAGATCTAAGAATGGTAATAACTTCGAACGGTAATGTCATTTCAAGATAACTTGGCTGAATGTTTTAGGTTAGAGATTTTGATGGAACTGTTTATCTATGTTTCGTAAGAAGAGAATACTTTGGTGTGTGGTTGTATTGTAGTTGTACGATGAGATAGTGATGTAAGGAAGTAAGAGCATTCTATATTGAAGAAATGTGTAAGTCATGGAAGTAATAATGGACTGCCGTAGTTGTTGAAGTATTTAATAGTAACATGTATGCTTAATTTATAGTGTACGTATTCAGGTAGTACATGTTAATGTTATTTTGAGGCCTGGAGAGTGAGTTGTGATGATGATGCGGTGAAAGGAAGACTCTTGTTCTTCTCAATCCCATTGGTTTTAGGTGAAGAGAATACTGTAACCGTTAAGCTATAGTGTTGAAGTATTCAGTAGATGTAAAAGAAATACATCGAATGCAATTCTCGGTATTGCGAGGTTTTGGCTAGAGATCTTAACTGACGTTTTAGAAAAACTGTTCTTTTGGAATGTAACTGTATGGTGGATATTTCGTGTAAACAAGAGAGAAATGATAACAATTACTCTAAGAAGATTGGTTATAAGTATATCATTTGGATCTTCCGCCCGAACTGGAAGAGGTTCATAATACCTTCCAAGTATGTTATCTTCGGAAATATTTTTGGCTAAAGAGGAAATATGTGATTGAACTCACTGATGTGAGAGTTATTGAAAAGAGTTGCGGTGTGGAAGAATCAGAGGTAATTTTGGAAAGATCGGTTAGAAAGCTACGTAGTGGTAATGAAACAGCTATGTTGAAAGTACAGTGGAAACACCATAGAGGTACTAATGTAACTCTAGAGTCCGAAGAGAGTATGAGAAGTAGGTAGCATCATTTGTTTACCTGACTTTGATTTCGGGGACGAAATCATTTTCAAGTTGGGGAGTATTGTAACATCCTGAATTTTCGTTATATTATTTTATGAATTATAAACTAATTTGGGGGTTAAGTTTGTAATTGTTTAAAAGTGTTGTTGAAATAGATTTTCATGTTGAGGGTTTGTTGTGCAATTCTTTGAAAGTTGGAGGTTTGTTTGGTAATATGATTAATGACTCATGATTATTTAAGGTTGAGGTGTCATAATGTGAGTCTTGATAGACTAAGTGTGTGAGAGTGTGTTGTGTTTTGTGTGTGTTACGGTTTGAGAAAGAGAAAACCGAGAGAGAGATTGAGATAAAAAAATCGAGAAAGAGAAGGAAGAAAAGAAAGACTTGCTGGGAATTTTATCTAATCTGCTGTTGGTTGAAGAATCATAAGGTAAACATCTCATTTAAATTCTTCATCTTAGTAGTAAAAATGTTCTTAGAAGATTTTGATGGGTTTTGGGTAAATTATGATGATAATGAGAATCTGAGTTTTTGGATGTGTTAAGGTAAGTATATTAAACATATCTGCAAGTTTGCATAAACAAACATAGATTAAAAGTACACAAATCTGGGTTTAGAATGAACTTAGTGAACTGAGACTTGGTTGAATATCATCGAAGTCGCAACCTTGAGTTGCGACATTCATGATTGTCGCAATAGGCAATAGCGACTTGAAGTTGGAATCGCAACCGTTGATTGCGATTTGGGGTTGGAATCGCAATAGAGGGTTGCGACTTGGCTTTGGAATCGCAACAGTTGGTTGCGACTTGGGTTGAAATCGCAATGGGCAGTTGCGACTTGGTACTGTAGTCGCAACAGTTGACTGCGATTTGGAATTGGAATCGCAATAGAGGACTGCGACTCCAGTTCACTGCGATTTGGATTTGGGATCGCAATAGGCGACTGCGACTTCAGTCCACTGCGACTTGAGGTGTAATTTTTAGAAATTAAGGATTTTCAGTTGTAGAGGGTTCTGTTTTGGAAAATTAATATCAGTATATGTAAACTGAATAATACAGTAAGCTGTGGTAGTGAAGAAAGGAGCCTTACGAGTTAAAAAGGACTAAAAGGAGTGATAACGCATCGGGTGAGTTTATTCAACTCTCTTTAAAATTCAGTAATTAATCTTGAATTAGATGCTTTATATATATGCATGAATATGTTTTATGTGGATTGGATTAAATTAGAGATAAGCCAAGAGGGCGATTAAAAGTTGTGTTATGTGGATTTCCATGCTAAAACTTCTAAGATGAGTTATCTATGAAGTTGATGAACTAGTATTTATTATTAATCTTGCATGCTAAGTTTGATTATCTACTACATGAAATTACTATGTGGTTATGAACTCTAAATATGATTTGAAGCTTTATTGAGATAAACTATAAAGATCCATCCATGAGTTTAAAGATATAGATTAACAACTGATATATATTAACTCTCGTGTTAAATTACTATGAGGGGATAGTTAAGAAGTTGATGAACAGGAATTATTCATATTCCTTATAATGAGCAGGATTATCTGTTATATGCAATATGTTAGATGATTATGAACTCTAAATGTGATTGAGAAGCCAAATTGAGATATATTATAAAGGCCTATCTATGAGTTCGAAAATATAAATAACTATTGAGATGGTGATCATCATATCAGATTTCAGAGAAGGGGTAATAAAGAGATTGAGATGTGGAGTAAGAATATTCTTTATTTTATATATAGAATATGTTCAGAGAAATGATACATTCTATGCTGGACGCATATAGTAGTATCGATTGTATTATATTATGTGATTATGTGCTTTTACTAAAATAGGCATCCAGTCACCGAGGGCACTTGGGTACGGTATAATGGGAACCGATTACTCGCCATAGACCAAAGGGGTGTAATTTTAGTAATTGGGTGAACCTCGAACCATCGTGAGTCCCGATTGAGTATCGCGATATTATAATCCCATTGGGACCATTGATGCAGAGGTGGAATGTGGAATAGACAGATTTTGATTTGTAATTCCCATTTCGATTTATGGAAGATCAGAGATTTCCATTGTTTCGGGAAGATCGGAGATTTCCCTGTGATGAGAGGAAGATTAGAGATAGGCATAAAGTAATTTGTAATCTCTACTTCCTGATTAAGAAATAGGCAAGTTTTGACTTGTAATTTCTTGTGTGTGAATTTTGATTGTGAATCTGGAATGATTCAGAGTTAACTCTTATTTTTGTTGTTACAATTAAATGAGTTAGTCATAGGAATGGGAGTGGGGTAGATTCCCCGATCTGGAAAGGAGTTGTCGTACGGTAAGATGGGTGAGAACAGGTTTGAGTTATCTGTTCATGTTTTAATTATTAAATTTTATTTTGACTTGAGTATTCTCACTAGGCGAAAGCCTAATGTTTCAAGTTGAATCTTCTTACCAGGTACAAGCTCCGGGAAGTAGCGGGAACGAGAGAAGAGAACTTTTGGAGAGATTCAGACTTAGAAATAACAAAGGATCTAGTTGTTCTTTGAAGTCTTTGGGACAGTTGTTTAGATAACTCGATTAATCTGATTGTTATGAGGTGATTAGATTAATAAGTTATTTAAGTAATGCCAGTTGTATATAAAAACCTTACATTTGATCCTCAGGTTATATAAGTTTGAAAGTTTTGATCATAACTGGTGGAAATTTCAAGGTTTAAATTGACTCCGTTTTTAGGGTGTTTCACCATGATGTCGAAAAATCGATCGACTTCGATTTGCCAGTCTAGGAACTCTTCAACTCCCATGGTTCCGTAGAAAAACGGGATATCCGCCTTCATACGATAATCTTTCTCATCTCTTCGGTTGTTGATCGGCTCCTCTTCCTCCTCCTCCTCTTCGGATTCGGAGTTAAAAGGGTTGATCCGATTATGATTGCCATTGCGTGGCCTCACAATCGGTTCTTCAAACCTGTCTCTTCGTCGGCGGTTGTCGTGAAGGACGTTGGGTTGAAGTCGGTTAACAGCCACCGTCAGATCAGCAATTTCCGCGGTAAGGGTCGCGTTCATATCAACCAAATCTGCTTTGGTAGCGGGTTGTTGATCTGCCATGATGGTGAAAAGACAGGCGAATCCTGCTCTGATACCACTTGACGCAGCGTCGGTTTGCGGAAGGATCGACAAGCGTCTAACCCTTTTTGATAACGTGATTACGAATCGTAAAACACGAGAAACTAGATAATCCACTCTAAAAGAAACAAACTTTTATTAATAATTAACTGATTAACAATGAACCCTAATACCCTATTTATAATATAAACTAATAAAAAGATAAATACTAATTAATTAATTAATGGATAACCTTATTCTAATCTAATTAGGAAAGAAATAACTTTATTCTAATGCAAACTAAGAAAGGAAATAAGAAATCAAAGATAGGAAACTCAATTTGGAAGGTCACGTGAGCTGCATGTTTGGGGCTAGTTTGGTGCTAGTTTAACTAGCGCGAAAAGGGGCACCACTTTTCAAAACAGAAGGTGGCGCTAGTTTGGTGCTAGTTTGCTGGCGTCGAAACTAGCGCCGGTTGCCATTTTGCGTTTCTGCCTTCCTCCTCGTTGCTCGACCTGACACTCGCTCTTTGCTGCTAGTTCCCCTATATCACCTACCGCCGACATCATACACATACCACAAAGAGATCCCTAATATTTAAACCATTGGCGGATGGAGTTACAAAAAGGGGGTCCCAATCCCCCACTAAAATAAAAAAAATATGATTTTTTAGTGTAAAAACAATTATTTTTTAGCGTTATAACATGATTTTCCCCCAGTGATTTTTTGCATGTCCTAAAAAACCAAGGAAAGTACTTACCAAAAAAACGAAAAAGTCTCTCGAAATTGACAAAAAAACGAAAAAGTCCCTCGAAATCGACAAAAAAAACTTTAAAAATCTCTTGAAACCGTAGTATTAGGCTAAAACACATCAAACAACTTTGCGGACCTTTAACCTACCTTAAAAGTGACCCTACTATGCAAAAATCCTGGATCCGCCACTGATTTAAACCATCATCTCTTCTCGGTTTTTTCTTAAACATCTCCATCAACATCAAAACCATCTCCATGACTCCATCATCAATATCAAATTCACAATGGTCATGATTATCTTCAGTCCTTTGATCCTTTCGATGCCTTCTGCTTTGAGTCCACCGGACGGAAGCTTTCTTGTGACCAATACCAACATCAACACTCAAAAAGATTCTTCCCCAACCAAGTCTATGAAGATAGAGGACAACCATCATCATCCATCTTCATCTCTATCTCTATCTCGGTCGGCCGATATCAAGAAACCACAAAAACTGCAGATGAGGCCAAGATTCACCCCAGAGTTTGATGGTGTGAGGGGGGTGGGAGGTGGGTTGAAGACTGAAAGAGTGTTTAGGGTTTTGTCATTTGTGGGAGGGAACCGTGTCTTTTAATGAGAGGGGTAAAATGACCAAATAAAGCTTGCCCTTCTCATCTTATTCGCTAAGTCATCCTTTTTTCAATTAAGCCACAAAAGGCCCTTATAAACTTATTGCAACACCTTTAAAATATAACACTTTATCATTTGATTCTATAAAATTAAGTCCTATAAAGCAATCTATTGAGATACTAGCTTGGATAATTTTGTTGTAGTTTATAATTCAACAACATTAAATAGTAGGTAAAACTACTACAACAAATTATATTTTCTCTTGATAAAAGAGTTTTATATGAAAATAAAGTACTATTACGATTGAAAAAAATAATACCCAAAGAGCTTGGAATAGCAGATCTTGAAAGAAGAGTCAACTGAACTATTAATATAACTATTACTTTTAGTGGAAAACTGCAAGTTGTGGTGGAACCAGGGGTGAAAAGGTTATATATTTTGAAGATTAATAGAGTCTAAGGGGTCGTTTACCAAACGTTTAATCGGGTAAGTGCTTACCAAGTCACATTATCTATCGGATTAATATGGGAATGACAAAAAATCTTACCCGGTAAGAGTGAATGCAAGGACCGAGAGTTTTACCCGGTAAGTGAGGGTGACGACTTTTACCACGGTTAGCGCTTACCAGTGAATTGTTGCATACGAAACCGATTTGGTGGACTAAATCTTACCCGATAAGTAAGTTTAGTGTTAAATCTTACCACGGTTAGCGCTTACCATTTGTTGATAGTTATTAGAGTTTAAGAAGTCAACCCTGGCCAAAATCTCTCATTGGAAACTTTTATCAGAATACAAAGAAATATCACAAAAAAGAAAATTGAACACAACATTAGTGGAATAAAAGAACCCAAATATGAAATTATGAAGTCCACAAAACAAAAGCATCGAGAGGTTGACTTGTAACCTGTAAGGAGACCTTCGTTCAGTAGATGGTTGTCACCCTTCTTCAATATTTTGCTGCTACAGAAATCAAACAACATAGAGAAGATTTGGGTTATAGTGGAAGCTTTGTTGTAACAAACCAGACCAATTGCACCAGATATTATTCGTTTTGTCCACACACCTGGACTCACGGTTTTAAAATGCGTTTGATAGAGGAGGTATCAAGTCCCTTATAAGGCAACCTTTGTTCTCCTTCCCAACCAATGTGGGTGGGATCTTACATTTGTTCAATAGCCAACACATAGGGGATCATTAAGAGTAAACAAACACATCCTTACTGTTATAGTTAAAATTGATATGAATGTGTAAATTTGAGGGGAAGAAGAAAACGTAAAATATACTAATTTACACCAGGAAATCAAAAGGGCTTGCTAACTCTCAGGGTATAACATATACTTAAAGAAAACATGCATGAAGTTGTAAAATTGGAATAAATTCCATATTTGGGTATATAATAGGAATAAAAAGACACTTGGAATTGGGCGCTCTTAAAATAACTAAGCATTTTGCTTGGGTCTACCTTTACCTCTATTATATATATATATATATATGCTTGTACTATGCCTTCAACATCCTCAATAATATCTTGGCCTGTAGGCTGTAGGCCGGCCGTTGAGAAGGAAAGGGAAAGAAACATTAAATAAAAGAATTTAAAAATCTAAATCGTTACATCATCAAAATATATATATATATATATATATATATATATATATATATATGAAGCATCGATTAGCACTTGTTCTACTAAATAAAGCAAAAACTTAATTTTCCCAGGTCTAGCAGGATGAAGTCTCCCAAGGATGCCAAGCCGTGGGTGGGTTTGTATGTTGCCGTAGCATCTCTCATTTGCACTCTTGCAATGGCTGCTGATGTCTTCCAAGGTTTTCGACAACGCAAACTTTGGTTTCCCAACATATTTTTCACCATCAATGCTGCATCCATCACATTGATAGCAATAGCTATGAAGCTAACAGTGGATCTAACAACCGATATGCATAGCAATAATGATAAGTACGTAAAGACTTCCGGCATCTTATTCTTGTTCACCATGTTAGCTAACTTTCTTCCTTCTTTAGGGGGTATGGATGACAAGGAACTTTTCACCAACATCATAGCCTTGGGCATTCTCGTAATCACCATTATTGTAAATATATGCATTCAATTAGCTACTTCTATGGATACTTCTCCTGGATATGCCGTGATGTTTGTCATAACATTTTTCCTTTTATGGCCATTTTGGGTAGCTTTAACAGTTCCAGCATCTAGAAGAGTTTTAGAACACCAGTACCAGGAGTTGCACATATCAACTTTAGATCGTCAACATATAAAGTTATCATCTAGGGAACTCATACATCATGTTAAAAAGTATTGGATGATGGCGGAAACCGGTAACCCCCAATTTGTGCTTGCTTCTTCACCCTTCTGTTTTGCTTCAGAGTTGGTATGCTCATTATTTGCTACAATGTCCATTGGAAGGTCGATAGAGATGTTGGCTAATAGATCAAATTTTTGGGATGGAGAATCAGATTATAAGTGGTCAATCAATATAATTCAAACCATGCAATTCGTTGGAACTGTAGTAGGTAGCATTGCACCAATTTTTAGATGTATTACTACTGCCACTTATTTCAACCTCTCCAAACAGGGGAGCATCAACCATATAAACATGTTCAAAGTCGATAAATATTGGACCCAAAGGCTTCAGCAGTGGAAACGCAACCATGTCACTTCCCATATCCCAGGCCGCCATTGCAAAAAAGTTTTCAATCTTGTCAAAAATATGATTTTGAATTTTTATATCACACTTCAGATAACGGTTGTGGTTATATGTAAAACGATATGTCTCGTTCCGACATCTATCATGCTCTTATTCACTTATTGTTACCATTTTTGCAAGTCATTGTTGAAAAGGTTTAGAGAGGAACCAAATGCATCTAAGAACAACGTGAGATCAGAGATTGAAGAATATACAAGTTATGTGCTACAAATTGAAGAGGAGGCAAAGCTTACAAATAGAATATTGAGAAGTATGCTATTATCTATAACTGAACTTCTTCACGAGTCTGAAAAGAAACAACCAAAAACTCTTATAAAGTTTCTACAAAAATCTACAGGATTCAGTGGAGTAGTAGAGTTCGACAACGACCAAGTCCCACCTTTACATCCAGAAGAAACCCACAATTGTTGGAGCCTAGTAGCAGTGACTTTGACAGCCATTGCCCTTGCACTTCCTAACATTGAAAATGGCCATGTCAAGGAGTTACTTGCTACCTTGACAGAAGGCCTCCAATTCGTTCGACACATTGAAGAAACCCTCAATGCAAATGGTGACTTGGAAAAGCCAAGAAAAGCAGCTAGACGCATATGGACTGAAGCAGATGTATACCGCACTTGGCTACAAATTGATCTTCAAAAGAAGGCTCAAAAAGGAAAAATGTCAAAGGAGGTTCTTCGATGGTTGGGCGACAAAGCAGTAAAGATTGTTATAAAGTTCAAGAGAAGCAAAAAGACAAGTCTAGATGACTCCCTTTATAAGTTCATTGCTGCAAGTTCCATGTATAGAATCAGCCAAACCATACTGCTCCATTGCAATGAACAGGAATATTGGCCAACAGACGTGGAACTTTTTGAGTGGATTTCAACCATAATTGCAGATCTATTATGTGCTTGCTTTACCAACTTACCACGTGTCATAACTCTCAAGTGTCATCACGATGCAATAGAGAAAAGGGGAGAGAGCATCCGGACTGCAACTCAGCTTCTTGGTAAATCCAAAATGATTATGAACATCCTTGAAGAGCGCCAACCTCCAGACTTAGATCTGGACTCGATGGCATACATTGATAAGTGGCGTGCATTACCAAAGAGTCGGATACCCAACGGTCGTGCTTCCTCAACAACTTCTTCAACTTCTAATGAATCGGTCATAGTAACTTAATATGTAACATGTGTCTATCTATTGACATTAAGGTTCTATCATTCTATCCTAATGTCCTGTGTATATTCTTCTACATTTTAAATGGCATGTAATGTAACATATGAATCAAAATCACAATTCTGGTGGCATACAATTTTGGTTTCTCTTTTTGTTGAGTATAACTAATATGATACTAATATACTTGAATCACTTGCAATCAAACAAACAAACCAGTGGGATCCAAATTTCATTTTAAAACAAAAATCTACTTAAAACAGGGTACCATAAACAAGGATAATTAATGAATCAAACAAAAACATACAAAACAATCAATTTAAGCAAAAAGCCATATAAAATCAGACAATGAGTAAAGCATATGAGTTCATTTGCGTGATCGAGATTCAGAATGGGAAAGATTCTTCAATATTTTGAGAAACGGTGGAGCAGAAAACCTTTTGGAGATTTAGGGGGTGTTTGGGATTGCTTATTTAAAGGGCTTATTGACTTATTTCGTTTTGTCACCGTTGATAAGTAGTTTTTAGTATTTGGATGGGAGGAAAAAAAAACTGCTTATAGCGTTTTGTCCCGCTGATAAATAGTTTTTAAAAATTCATTCCATTCTAACTTACAACTTATTTGAAACAACCTATGAGTTTTTTGGTTAATTTATATGTATAAGCAATCCCAAACATCCCTAAATAACAACTTATTACGTTTTGGTACAACTATAAGCTAACCCAAACACTTTTTATAAAACTCCGTTTTGACACCACATAAGTTGGTTTTTGCGATCGGCGTCGGAGAAGGAGGGGTTTACCTGTTACCGGAGACAGGTGGCCGGTGTCTACGTTTTTTATATGAAAAAAGAAAATAAAACAAAAGATATACAGTAGATAAATAAGAAAAAAGATAATAATAAATAAATAATTAAAAAGTTAAAGAAATAGGGAAAAGACAGAAATGCCCTGATATTAATTGATTTTTTTTAATAAAGTAGGTTAGAGGGACGAAAACATAAACAAATTGCAAACTATAAAGACAAAAAAACAATTTTTGAAGATCATAGCCGTGGGTATTCTCATAATTACCATTATTATAAATATAGGCATTCAAACGGCTACCCAAGTTGTTCTTGTAAATGTCTATCATTATATTTCTTTCTTCTATGGCCATTTTGGGTAGCATTGACAGTTTCAACATCCAGAAGAGTTTTAGAACATCAGTACAAGAAGTTATACGAAGCGGCTTTAAATCATTGTTAAGATTTAAGTTAGTCATGGTCAAACCCGGCAGTTAATGGTCAAACCCGGCAGTTAACTATTGACAGTTAAGTCAGTTATATTGAATAGTTGTGTCGTTTGGTTCAAGGGGTGCAACCCTTCGTTATGTATTTATTTGCTTTGTATCTGTATTTGACAGTATCAATTTCCAGAATAAAGTATCAATTGGTGTGATATGTTTTATCTTGATTCAAGGATATTCTTGACATAAAGATTGAAGTTCCAACATTGTGGTATCAGAGCACAGAGGATGGCCTCAACTTCGAACATCCCTTTGCACCCTCAACTTCCCAAATTAAATGGGAAGAATTATTATCACTGGAGTATACAAATGAAAGTTTTATTCGAATCACAAGAATTGTGGGATATCGTTGATCAAGGCTTCGATGAACCAGAGGAAATTGATGACCTTACACAAGAACAGGATGATGAATTAAGGGAATTAAGGAAGAAAGACAAGAAGGCTCTCTACACCATATACCAGGCTGTGGATGAGATTATTTTTGAGAGAATATCCTCCACGAATTCGTCTAAAGATGCATGGGATACTTTGTACAGAACCTATCGTGGGGAAGAGAAGGTTAAGATAGTGAGGCTGCAAACTCTCAGGTGTGAATTTGACATCCTTAAGATGAAAGATGCAGAAACAATAGAGGAATTCTATAATAGGGTGATCCTATTATTGAATCAACTAAGACTAAATGGTGAAATCATAGAAGATAGAAGAATAATTGAGAAGATTCTCAGAAGTTTAACTAGAAAGTTTGAGTATGTTGTGGTTGCAATAGAAGAATCCAAGGATCTCTCAACATTATCCCTTGAGAGTTTACTTGGAACGTTACAGTCTCATGAACTTAGAATGAGACAATTCGATACCACACCATATGAACAAGCATTCCAACTGCAGCCCTCAAGTAATCAAGACAGAAACAGGCATTATGAAAAGGATCAACAGGGAGAATTCAAGGGAAAAATACAAGGGTAAACAATCTGGTCCAGTGCAGTGTTTTCACTGTCAAAATTTTGGCCATATAGCCAAGTTTTGCAGGAAAAGGATAGCAGAAGAGAGGAATAACAATTTCATTAACATGGAAGAAGAAGATGAGACCATATTCATGATCCTAAATACTCAAGAGACACCTATGAATAACAATTGGTTTGTTGACAGTGGATGCAGTAACCACATGTCAGGGAACAAAGAGATGTTTGTCTACATAAACGAAACTCAAAAGAAGGAAGTCAGGACAGGTGATGACAAGAAATTAAATGTAAATGGAATAGGGGACATCCTGGTGGACACAAAGAATGGACAGAAAAAGAAAATTACCAATGTTTACTATGTACCAGGTTTGAAACACAATCTGCTTAGTGTAGGACAACTCCTACAGAAAGGTTTTGATTTACATTTCAGAGAAGGAACATGTGATTTAAGGGATCAAAATGGAAAATTCATGGGAAGGATCAATATGACAGGAAACAGAATGTTTCCTTTAAACTTTAAGGAGGATACTTTGTTCTCTTTCAGTTTATCTACAAAGGACCAATCCATGCTATGGCATCACAGATTTGGTCATGCAAATCTTGGGTATTTAAGCTATATGCAAAGACACAATCTAGTGAAAGGGATGCCAAGTTTAAATAAGCTTGAGGATGTATGTGAAGGCTGTATGATGGGAAAGCAAACAAGGGAATCATTCCCTCAAGAAGGAGCATGGAGAGCCACAAAGCATCTAGAATTAATTCACACAGATGTGTGTGGACCAATGAAGACCTTGTCCATTGGTGGAAACAGGTACTTACTCACCTTTATAGATGATTTTACTAGAAAACTGTGGGTATACTTCTTGAAAGAGAAATCTGAGGTCTTTAATGTTTTTAGAAATTTTAAAACCTATGTTGAGAAGCAGAGTGGTCATATGATCAAAACTGTAAGATCAGATGGTGGAGGGGAATACAATTCCACTCATTTTCTTGATTTTCTGAAAGAAAATGGGATCCATCATCAGATGACTACTAGATATACGCCTCAGCAGAATGGTGTAGCAGAAAGATTGAATAGGACTATTATTGAGAGGGCAAGAAGCATGCTAAAAGGTAAACATTTAGATAATTCATTTTGGGCAGAGGCAGTAGCCTGTGCATGCTACTTGATGAATAGGACCTCTACAAAAGGCCTTTCTGACATGACTCCACAAGAGGCTTGGACTGGTTTCAAGCCTACTGTTGGTCATCTTAGGTTTTTTTGGATGCTTAGCCTATTCACACATTCCTGAACAGAAGAGAAGCAAGCTAGATGGAAAATTTGAAAAAACCATATTTGTTGGTTACAGCAACAAGTCCAAGGCCTACAAACTATACAATCCTATTACTAAGAAAGTTATAGTAAGTAGGGATGTGGTATTTGAAGAAAGAAAAGAATGGAGTGACTCTTCAAACCTTGAGGATGACAACCCACAGATTATACCAGTTGATGAAGGGCAGAAAAATGATCAACAGAATCATGAGGATCA
Organism: Saussurea involucrata; assembly: GCA_033807775.1. Lineage (NCBI taxonomy): Eukaryota > Viridiplantae > Streptophyta > Magnoliopsida > Asterales > Asteraceae > Saussurea > Saussurea involucrata. The sequence continues at coordinate 3,205,402 of CM066325.1, forward strand.
TGTCTCTAACACTCAAATAAACTCTCCTACAACACCTGCAACCCCTCAAATTTCTGGAAATTCAAATTCCCATACGGACACTACTGAAAGTCCCCCAAGGAGGGGATATAGAAGTCTAGCGGGTGTCTATAATGACTCAAGAAGCCTGGTTTTAATGACACTGCAGACTTTATTCTCTTTTCTGATGCTGATCCAGTAACATTTGAAGAAGCATGGCATGAAAAGAAATGGAGGGATGCTATGGATAAAGAAATAGAGGCCATTACAAAGAATGACACCTGGGAATTGGTAAATCTTCCAAGTGGCTGTAAATCAATTGGAGTTAAGTGGGTATATAAGACCAAGCTTAATGAAAAAGGTGAGATTGATAGGTTTAAAGCAAGGTTGGTAGTCAAAGGTTATAAGCAAAAACATGGAATTGACTATCAAGAAGTGTTTGCTCCTGTAATTAGAATGGAAACAGTAAGGTTGGTTTTAGCCTTGGCTGCACATAACAAATGGAAGGTACATCAGATGGATATAAAATCAGCTTTCCTTAACGGTTTCCTGGAAGAAGATGTATACATAGATCAGCCTGAAGGCTATGTAAGGAAGGGTGAAGAACATAAGGTATGTCACTTGAAAAAGGCCCTATATGGGTTGAAACAAGCCCCAAGGGCTTGGTACAGTAGGATTGAGAATTATTTCTTGACTCATGGCTTCAAAAAATGTCCTCAAGAGCATACTCTCTTCATCCAGAAACAGCAAGGTATGATTCTAATGGTCTGCATATATGTTGATGATCTAGTATTCACTGGAAACTCACATGATCTAATAGAAAAGTTTAAAGAAAACATGAAGAAGGAGTTTGATATGACAGATATGGGGTTGTTACATTATTTTCTGGGAATTGAAGTAAGGCAGAATGATGAAGGGATTAGAATTCTTCAACAAAGGTATGCTCAAAACCTTGTTAACAAGTTCAATATGGGACAGTCAAAGTCTGCCATGACTCCTATGGATTTTGGTGTAAAACTTTCAAAAGACAGCAGGGAAGAGAGTGTAGATGCTAGTCTTTTTAGAAGTTTGGTTGGCAGTCTTATGTATTTGACTGCCACTAGGCCTGATTTGGTGTTCTCAGTAAGTATCTTGAGCCGATTCATGGAATTTCCCAAAGTAAGCCATTGGGAAGCAGGCAAGAGGATCTTAAAGTATGTGAATGGAACATTGAATCATGGAGTTCTATATTCAAGTACAAGTGATCTTAAACTCACTGGTTTTAGTGATAGTGACTATGGTGGCAATCTTGATGATGGAAGAAGCACAGGTGGTTACATATTTAATCTTGGGTCTGGAGCGGTGTCATGGCAATCAAAGAAACAGACTGTAGTGGCTTTGTCTTCTGCAGAGGCAGAATACATGTCTCTTTCTATCGCAGGCTGCCAAGCAATTTGGTTAAAATGTATATTACATGAATTGGATCATACTCAGATTGGACCAACTACTATATTCTGTGATAATAAATCTGCCATTGCTCTTTCTAAGAATCCAGTGTTTCATGGTAAGAGCAAACATATCAGAATTAAATTTCATTTCATTCGAGAGTTGGTGGCAAATGAGGAGGTCAAGATCGAATTCTGCAGTTCTAAGGAGCAGCTTGCAGACTGCTTCACAAAAGCTCTCCAATCTGGAAGTTTCAACTATATGAAGGAAAGGCTAATGGTTCAACCATGTCTAACTTAAGGGGGTATGTTAAGATTTAAGTTAGTCATGGTCAAACCCGGCAGTTAACTATTGACAGTTAAGTCAGTTATATTGAATAGTTGTGTCGTTTGGTTCAAGGGGTACAACCCTTCGTTATGTATTTATTTGCTTTGTATCTGTATTTGACAGTATCAATTTCCAGAATAAAGTATCAATTGGTGTGATATGTTTTATCTTGATTCAAGGATATTCTTGACATAAAGATTGAAGTTCCAACAATCATCAAGAGATAAAGTTCTCCTCCGCAGAACTCATACATCATGTTAAAAAGTATTGGATGATGGTGGAAACGGGTAACCCCCAGTTTGTGCTTGCATGTTCACTCTTCTGTTCCGCTTCTGGGTTGATATGCTCATACTTGGATGTATCTTCGATTTTGCACTTGGTGATCCTATTCGGCGACGAACCAAAGTTTTGGTATGGAAAATTAGATTATAAGTGGTCAATCAATGTAATTCTAACCGTGCAATTAATTGGGATTTTAGTAGGTAGCATTGCATCAATATTTAGATGTATCAATGCTATTAGTTATTTCAACCTCTTCAGGGATTGGAGCATCAACCATATCTAAAGATGTTCAGCATCGAGAAACATTGGACACAAATGCTTCAACTGAAAGAAAAGAAATAACATTTATAAATCGTCAAGGGATAAAGTTCTCGCCCACGGAACTCATACATCATGTTAAAAAGTATTGGATGATGGCAGAAACCGGTAACCCCCAATTTGTGCTTGCTTGTTCACCCTTTTGTTCTGCTTCTGGGTTGTTATGCTTATACTTTGCTCAAATATCAATTAATGAGTTGATAAAACAGTGTTTCTATACATCGAATTTTTGGGATGGACAATCAGAATATAAGTGGTCAATCAATGTTATTCTAACCTTGCAATCAATTGGGATTGTAGTAGGTAGCATTGCACCAATTTCTAGATGCATCATTACTATAAGTTATTTCGACCTCTCCAAAGAATGGATCATCAACCATATAAACATGTTCAGAGTCGAGAAACATTGACCGCCATCGCAAAAAAAAAGGAACCAACAACTTTAATGATCTAATTCTATTCTTAGGCCGCCATCGTAAACATGATTTTGAGCTTTTGTATAGCACTTCAAATGACGGTTGTGGTTATATGTAAAACCATATGTCTCGTTCCAACAACTTTAATGATCTTATTCTATTCTTGTTTCCATTTCTGCAACTCATTGTTGAAAAGGTTTAAAAAGGAACCAAATGCATCCAACAATGATGCAAGATCAGAGATCGAAGAATATACTAGTTATGTTCTACAAATTGAAGACGAGGCGAAGTTTTCAAATAAACTGTTGAGAAACATGCTCAGATATATAATGGAACTTCAATTCTTCACAAGTCTAAAAAGAAACAACCAAGAAATCTTATAAAGTTTCTAGAGAAATCTACAGGATTCAATGGAGTAGCAGAGTTTGACAATGAGCAAGTCCTGCCTTTTTATCGGGAAGAAACACAAAATTGTTGGAGCCTAGTAATAGTAACCTTAACGGCCATCGCCATTGCACTTCCTAACATTGCAAATGGCCATGTCAATGAGTTACTTGCAAGCTTGAGAGACGGGCTTGTTCGACATGTTGAAGAAACCCTGAATCAAAATCGTGAGTTGGCAAAGGCAAGAAAAACAGCTAGACGGGTATGGACCGAAGTGGAAGTATACTGCAGTTGGCTACAAATTGATCTTCAAAACAAGGCTCGTAAAGGAAAAATGTTAAAAGAGATTCTTGTGATGAAGCAGTAAAGATTGTGATACAGTTCAAAAGAAAGAAAAATAGGAGTGTAGATGACTCACTTCATAACTTCATTGCTGCGAGTTCCATGTATAGAATCAGCCAAACCATACTGCTCCATTGCAATGAACAAGAAAATTGGCTAACAGACGAGGAACTTTTTGAGTGGATATCAAGTATGATTGCAGATGTATTATGCGCTTGCTTTACCAACTTACCACGAGTCATAATTCTGAAGTGTCATCACAAGGCAATAGAGAAAAGGGAAGAGCATCCGGACTGCAGCTCGACTTCTTGGTAAATCCAAAAGGATTCTGAACATCCTTGAAGAGCGCCAACTTCCAGACTTAGATCCGGAGTCAATGGCATACATTGATAAGTGCTTCTTCAGACTTCACCCAAGATTCAACTCGCTCCATCAAATTCTAGTGAATCACTCAAAGTAACGATTATGTATAAAGTATGGATCGATAGATTGTATGGAAAATCTACCCAGGCTTCTGAATTAGCATTTATATCGTGAATAAGTTGCTTATTACTAATATCTTTAACTACTCGTGCACTTTTCAGTAATGTCACTACAACAAAAATGGCTATAGGATACCAACAATATCTAAGTGTCCTAGTAAACCAATTTATAGGACTTAACCTTATTGAACCAAACAATAAAACACCCTATCTAAAAGTGCTGTAAAAAGTTTAGGACGCTTTAACAAGTTTTACTTTTTAATTTTTTAATCGATAATTTCTAAATTCGTCGGTAATTACCTACGATTTTTCAAATCCGTCGGTAATTACCGATGGATAATTTATTTTACTTTTTTTAATTCTTAATTATTAATTTTCTACGGTAAAAGTCATTCTCTAGTAGTGTAAGAGCATACATGAAGAGCTAATATACTACTTTGAAAAAGATAGCTTTAGATCATATATTTAGATATAGTGACAAATACTGGCAGAAAATCCACAAGGATGATGGTCAAGGAAACCAAATCACCATAACAAAAATAGTTCAAAAATTAAACTGCATTGAACAATGTTAATTAAACAAAATAGATTCTCCAATTGTACCCAATTTTTAGCTTGGTGAAAATGAAAACTTACTTCAGTAGGATTGCTTCCTTCTAAATCATTGTTGTCACTCAAAGCCCTCGATCATGGTGGCTTGCATTGTCATTTCCATCGATCTCCATGTAAATTTGAGGAGTGTGTATATAAAATTTGGAGAAGTTCAATAATGGAAAACTGAAACAATTAAAAACCAAGTTTTCACTGTATATAACATTTTAATTTTGCTCTCTTATTAGGACTGATCAATCACGATTAAGAAATGTGTAGAAGAACATAAACAAATTCACATAAAATAATGAATTCTTTTACAAACGTTTTGATACAAACATAAATTACAACGAAATCGTAAACCTTACTTGATACGAAGATTCTTGTAACGTGAAAGAGATTGAGGCCTGCGATTAAGCAGTGTCCTAAGACAAAAATTCGCCTCGAGTATCGGCGTTGTCTTGAGGATACAACAATCTATTCAAGTGTCTCACTTGAATCTATCGAATCGTCATACGTCGGTGATGAACGAGAGGAGAGAGAACCCAGGAAATCTGATGAATTTTCGTGTATCTTGTTGTCTTAAACGAATGAGAATTGATGTGTATTTATAGGTATGTCTCGCTAACCAACAGAAACTGCCAGGCGTCCGCGCTACTTGCGGCGCGGGTAAACTCGCGCGGAAAGGCGCGTCGCGGTCTGTTCATCGAAACCCACAGTGACCCGCGCGCCTTGTGGCGCGGCTTAAGTAGCGCCGTTATGCGCGCCGAACACTGTTTGATGTTTCTTCAGTATCCCGCGCTACTTCTCGCGCGGCTCGGGTCGCGCCGTTATCCGCGCCAACCTGCACATCACATTCGTTCTTCAACTATTGAATCTCGACCCCATCGAGAGCAGCCATACTGTCACAATGGATACCATTAGCAGTCACTGGTTTTGGCCACAACGGAATACCCTCTAGGAAGCTTTTTAGCCATTCGGCTTCTTCAGCGGCTTTGTCTAATGCAACAAATTCTGCTTCCATTGTTGATCTGGTATTCACCGTTTGTTTAGAAGATTTCCATGAAATCGCAGCACCACCAAGTGTGAATACATATCCACTTGTGGACTTACTCTCCGAATGATTGGAAATCCAATTAGCATCACAATACCCTTCTAGAACGGGAGGGTATTTGGTATAGTGTAACCCATAACCCATTGTGTATTTTAAGTATCGAAGCACCCTTACTAGTGCATACCAATGGTCTTTTTCCGGGTTATGTGAGTACCGACTCAGTCTACTCACACTATATGCAATGTCCGGTCGTGTACAGTTCATGATATACATCAAGCTTCCAAGAACTTGAGTGTATTCCAACTGAGCAACACTATCTCCTTCATTCTCGCGCGGCTCGGGTCGCGCCGTTATCCGCGCCAACCTGCACATCACATTCGTTCTTCAACTATTGAATCTCGACCCCATCGAGACCCCAAGGCCCAATCTTTGACATTTAATATATATATATATATATATATATATATATATGTCAAAGAGAGCCCACCAAGAACACCACACACCAAGTCCAAGCAATTAAATGATTCATTTAATGCTCAATGGTTTGTGTTTATTAAGTGGTTTAGACTTTGCCTTGACTCCTATGTGGGACAAGTTTTCTCACCTCTTCACTAAGTTCCAACAATACCCCACATTTTCTTCTTCTTACTTTTGCTTGCTACAGAAATATTAATTGCAAAAATTCGTCCATCTATATTATATGCCCAGTCGCTTGATTATCAAGAAACCACAATCAGAGATGACGACTAAACGCCGAATCTCCTTGATTATCAAGAAACCACAATCACAAGTAATGACTAAACGCCACATGCTGACATGCATCTCCAGGTTCTTAGATGAAAAATTTACGGATTAAGAGTAGGATGAATATGTAGCGTATGAATATGCACATGAGGAATAACCGTTGAAGTCAGGGGCGGACCCAGAAAATTTTTCATACGGTGGCACCATATTGTCTGATGTGTTTTTAACCTAATTCCACTGTTTCGAGGGATTTTTGAAACTTTTTGCTTGATTTTTAAGTTTCTTTATTGATTTCGAGGAATTTTTTCCCTTTTTTGGTTGATTTTAAGAGAGTTTTTTGGTTTTTTTGTTGATTACGTGGTAGGGTTGCACCTTCTTGAAGTTTCCAAAATAATACGGTAGCACCTTCCAAAACGATATGGTTGCACCTTTCACGTACCTAATTTTTTTTACCCTTAACCGGAAAAATAATACGGTGGCATGTGCGACCGTAACCACCCACTTGGGTCCGCTGGCCCATGGTTGAAGTTTGATGTAATTTTTTTATATAGATCAACTTTTCATTAATTGTTTTAGAAAAATTATACCCTAGCTGTTAGAGTTCTCTAACGCTCTAAATGAATATATCATCTGAAAAATATAGTATAACTCATTTTTTTTGCAAGGACACATGCATGAAATTGATGGGTAAGAAACTGAATTACTTAGTTTATCTCTTGATATATGAGTTTTACAAGAATATAAGAAGTACATGAGAAAATTAGTATATGAGTTTTACAAAAATAATATCAAGTTGGATTTCAACGACGTTTCATCTTCTTTGACTTCTAAAAAACTTCAACTTGTGCTTCAACTTGAGAGTCAACTTGATTACAAATAAGTTTTGTACCAAGATGAGAACACCAAAGTATATTAAATTTTGTATGTTTGATGGGAAGAATACGTAAAACAATTATATTATATACTTAAGAAAAACATGAAGACTTAGGTCTTGTTTTATTTGGGATTTGATATGATTTGGAATTGAATTTCATTTCATTCCAATCCTATGTTTGGTTTAAAAGAATGCCGGGATTTAAAATTCCAGGACTTCATTGAAATCACATAAGCATGGGAGATATGGCATAGGGTAGTTGGTATTTCACACAATTTTATATGATTTGTTTATAATAATATTTTAAAATGTGTTAAAAACATTTGTTTTGTAATAATTAATTAATAAAAAAGCAACTTAATTATTTTTACAAATCTTTATTATTTGTTTTTATAAATAATTTATAAACAATGAAATTCAATTCCATGCAAAATCCTATAAACCAAATACTAAAGATTTCAAATCCTTTCACGAAATCCAATCTCTCAAAACATTCCGTCAAACTAAACGAACCATTAGGGACTGTTTGGTTCGCGGATTGAATTGATTGGATCCCGTTGGATTCCACGTTTGTGGAATTTGATCATTCATTGACATAAGTGGAAATTTTTAATTCCATTTGGTGGCAATGTTATAATTTGGTATTAAAAGTAAAAATAACTTTTGCATCCAATTTAACTAACACCATCACTCCACCCCCTCCACCCCCTGCCGCCCCCACCGCACGCCAACATCTCCACTACCACTGTCACCACCCCACCACCTCCCATTAATATTATCATTCCACCACCCCCACCGCACCGCCCACCCCCACCTACTCGTCACCACCATGCCACCATTGTTCGTCGTCAGTCGTCACAACCGCCACACCACGTCATAACCTAACGCCGCCGCCACCACCACGCTACTACTATCTCTATCACACCGCCACCCACCACCCTTACACCACCACGCCACTATTGTCGTCGTCACAACTGCCGCCATCCCTACCCACCCTCCAACACACGTAGATTCTAGTTATTTTGCAAGATTCGATTACAATTATTGTCAACCAAACATGTGGTCAAATTTTAGTTCATTCAAGGTCAATGTCTTTTAGGTCCCATTTGGTTTGCAACAATGAATTGAATTTGAATGGATTTGGAATTGAATTCTCTGTCGGTCCCATGTTTAATTTGAAGATTTCCTCGATTTGAAATGTCGGGATTTTATCGAAATCCCACAAACATAGGATTTTGAAATCGTGCGAGGTGGTTGGCATTTCATCGGATTTGTATGTAATGATATTTTAAAATATGCTAAAAAAACTTTGTTTTTGTTATAATCAATTAATAATATGGTAATTTAATTATTTTAAAATCATTTATAATTTGTTTTTATAAATAATGGAATTCAATTGCATTCAAAATCCAACTAAATAAACACATTAAATATTCCAAATTCTTTCAAATCCAAATCTCTCCAGTCCCAAATCCTTCTACGAAATCCGAATACCTCAAAATCATTCTATCAAACCAAACACTCCCTTAATAAATTTCAATCCCATCAAATTTCATTGTATAAACCAAGCATGTAAAATTGAAATAAATTCCATATTTGGGTATATAGTATTTAAAGGACACTTGGAATTGGGCAGCCTTAAAATAAACGAACATTTTACTTGGGTCTACCATTACCTCCATTATGCTATTACTATATCCTCAATTATATAATTATTGGCCGCCAGTAGGCCAATAGTTGAGGATAGGGAAAGAAATACTATACAAAACCTTCATCACTCATTCGTGGAACTTGTAAACCAGTCTTTCTAAATCGTTACATCATCAATATAAACACACACATATACATATAAATATATATATATAGGAAGCTCCCTCTATATATATATATATATATAGAGGCTCCGTAAAATGCAAACCTTGCGAGATAAATGTCATCCTAAAACTTGTCTTGCTTAATTATTGAGACGAACTAACACTTAATTACATTTGAGACAATCTTTGGATTAATGCAAATTTCCATAATGTTATGCTAAATTCATTTCTTTGCAGAACTTGAGCTAATTACATGCACTTGTGTTATTTCAGAACTTCAGCTAATTACTTGAGCACATTAAATATTTCAAATTCTTTCAAATCCAAATCTCTCCAGTCCCAAATCCTTCTACGAAATCCGAATACCTCAAAATCATTCTATCAAACCAAACACTTCCTTAATAAATTTCAATCCCATCAAATTTCATTGTATAAACCAACGCATGTAAAATTGGAATAAATTCCATATTTGGGTATATAGTATTTAAAGGACACTTGGAATTGGGCAGCCTTAAAATAAACGAACATTTTACTTGGGTCTACCATTACCTCCATTATGCTATTACTATATCCTCAATTATATAATTATTGGCCGCCAGTAGGCCAGTAGTTGAGGATAGGGAAAGAAATACTATACAAAACCTTCATCACTCATTCGTGGAACTTGTAAGCAAGTCTTTCTAAATCGTTACATCATCAATATAAACACACACATATATATATATATATATATATATATATATATATATATATATATATATATATATATATATATAAATATATATATATATATATATAGGAAGCTCCCTCTATATATATATATATATATATATATATATATATATATATATAGAGGCTCCGTAAAATGCAAACCTTGCGAGATAAATGTCATCCTAAAACTTGTCTTGCTTAATTATTGAGACGAACTAACACTTAATTACATTTGAGACAATCTTTGGATTAATGCAAATTTCCATAATGTTATGCTAAATTCATTTCTTTGCAGAACTTGAGCTAATTACATGCACTTGTGTTATTTCAGAACTTGAGCTAATTACTTGAGCACATTAAATATTTCAAATTCTTTCAAATCCAAATCTCTCCAGTCCCAAATCCTTCTACGAAATCCGAATACCTCAAAATCATTCTATCAAACCAAACACTTCCTTAATAAATTTCAATCCCATCAAATTTCATTGTATAAACCAACGCATGTAAAATTGGAATAAATTCCATATTTGGGTATATAGTATTTAAAGGACACTTGGAATTGGGCAGCCTTAAAATAAACGAACATTTTACTTGGGTCTACCATTACCTCCATTATGCTATTACTATATCCTCAATTATATCATTATTGGTCGCCAGTAGACCAGTAGTTGAGGATAGGGAAAGAAATACTATACAAAACCTTCATCACTCATTCGTGGAACTTGTAAACAAGTCTTTCTAAATCGTTACATCATCAATATAAACACACACACACACACACACACACACACACACATATATATATATATATATATATATATAGGGAGGTTCAAGGGAAAACCTCAAATAATTAAAAAACTAAAGAACAACCTTATAGGTCTAGGATTAGACAAATCAAGGGTTAATATTGTTAATGGCAATTTTGTAAATAAAAGCAAAGTCAAGGGCATATCAATATATTACTTAAGCTAGAATGAGGGTAAAATTGGCAAAAAAAAGGATCAGATACAAATTACCCTCAAACCCTAGATATTATTCTCACACCCTGAAACCCTACACTCTCTTCTCTCTTCTCTCTTCTCTCTGCAGCCGCCGCCGCCACCGCCGGCCGCCACCACCACCACCGCCACCACCACCTCCGACCTGCCCTCTCTTCTCTCTCCATCCTCCGACGACGCAACTCCATGTGAACACCTAGCAAACCCCACGATCTCTTCTCCTCCTCCGCCACCGCCACCACCACCACCACCGCTGACCTACCCTTTCGTCTCTCTGCCGCCACCACCACCGCCGACCACCACCACCTCCGATCTACCCTCTCTCTTTGCTGCCGCCACCACCGCCGACCGCCACCACCTCCGGTATGTACCATTCACCGGTCACCAATGCTCTATGGCAAGCCAGATCCACCATTTCCGGCGCCACCACCAATCCCTCCGATGTCGTCGCTCCATTACTACTAAAACTCCATTTCTGAGTCGACTACGATTCCATTTTCTACCGATTATGTTCTTAGAGAACAGTACATAAATCCCTGGAACGGGATTCGAATGGGTAAAGAGGTAATGTAGGATTTTTTTTTGTTTATTAGGTTTTCATATATACACGATTTAAATCTAAGATAGCTTATTTTTAATCGAAGATGATATTTTCTAATCCTGCAGATTAAATTATGATGTTCTAATTGATCCTCTTTTGATGGTGATATGTGCATATATATGCACAAGTGCATACCTACATTTCGATTTTGATGAACTGAATGTTCAGATCTGGAGTTGTGTGTAGTTTTTTTTGTTTATTAGGTTTTCATATATACACGATTTAAATCTAAGATAGCTTATTTTTAATCGAAGATGATATTTTCTAATCCTGAAGATTAAATTATGATGTTCTAATTGATCCTCTTTTGATGGTGATATGTGCATTGCATAATATGCACAAGTGCATACCTACATTTTGATTTTAATGAACTGAATGTTCAGATCTGGAGTTGTGTGTAGTTTTTTATGTTCGTCAACGTGCTTGGAAATTTTTTTATTCTGTCTTCTCCACCTTCTTCTTTCTCCTTGGAAACAACCATATGCACAAGTGCATATATATGCATTTGTGCATATCGACTTTTTTTGATCGTTTTACTTTCAAAAACTTGTTTGTTTTTCAGTTTTGGATTAGATTGCAAGTTTTAGAATTGAAAACCATTAAGTAATTTGTAATTTTTTGAAGTTTGGCAGTCGACATCAAGCATCGCCGGAAAACCGTGAGCTCGCCAGAATCTGCAAGTGTTCGCCGGAAAACTGTGAGCTCGCCGGAATCTGCAAGTGTTCGCCGGAAAACTCATGGAGGTGGATTTGTGACTGAGAGCAGTGATTAGTTGGGGTGGGTTTGTTTTGTTTTAGCGGTAGGGTATAGTGGCCAAATGACTTTACTACCCTTTTCATTAATTTTAATTAATTTAATGGCTGATTATTAATAACCTTTGGATTGTGTTTAATCAATGTCTCTAAGGGTGTTCTTTAGTTTTTCGGTTATTTGAGGTTTTCCCCTGAACCTGACCATATATATATATATATATATATATATATATATATATATATATATATATATATATATATATGCAATACACCTGCATCCAAAAAAACGAAAGTAGTGTATTACAGGTTTCCTATTATTAATTAACTCATATGGAGTTTTACCAAACCGTCGATGAATGATTGAGCGGTTTTGTGTATAGCATGCCGTTGCAACAGCTTCAGCCCATAGGAATAATGGTAGATCAGTGTAAGACAACATCGTTCTTGCGGCTTCAACAAGTGTGCGATTTCGTCTTTCAACAACTCCATTCTGTTGAGGTGTTCTCGCCGCAGAATATTGATGGGTTATTCCTAATGACTTGAAGAAGTCATCAAGAGTCTTGTTCTTGAACTCTGTCCCATTATCTGATCTAACAGTCTGAATTGTTTGTTGACGATTCACTTGAAGTTGTTTGATTAACGAGATGATCAAGTCTGGTGTTTTGTCTTTTGAGCGTAGGAACTTGACCCATGTGTATCTCGAATAATCATCGACAATTACTAACACATAACGTTTGGCATGAATACTTTGAGTCTTCATCGGACCACAGAGATCCATATGAAGAATTTCCAAAGCTTGTCTTGTGCTGGGTTCGGGTTTCGGTGGATGAGGAGCACGCTTCATCTTCCCCTTCTCACAAGCAATACAGAAATTATCTTTCTCAAATGACAGAACCGGTAGACCTATGACTAAATCACCCAACGTCAACTTTTGAATGTAACGAAAGTTGAGATGAGATAGTCGTCTATGCCATAACCAACTTTTCTCTAACGTCGCTTTTGACATCAAACATACATCAGTCTTGGTCTTGAGTGTTGATAGATCAATGGTGTTCAGATTAGATTTCCTAGAACCAACCAGAAGCTCATCTCCTCCGTCGGTAAGAACATCACAACGGGTCTTCTTGAAATGGACTTCTAGGTCTTTATCACAAAATTGACCTATACTAAACAAGTTGTGTCCTAAGCCCTCGACGTAATTTACTTTTGTAATCTGCACATTATCTTTTACAATATCCCCATAACCCAAAATTGAAGCATATTGATCATTTCCAAACTTCACTTTTCCACAATCTTGTTCTACAAAATTAACTAGCAGCTCTTTTCTTTCAGTCATGTGCTTTGAGCAGCCTGAATCTAAATACCATACATAACTGGGATGCAAAATGGAAATTAAACGGTTTTAGGTACCCATTGCCAATCGGGTCCTTTCGGGTTAGTAGGCTTGGATTTAACGTTTTGCTTTCTATAACCGGTTTTAATTTAAGCATTTGAATAAAACCAATGATTATAGTCAGACTTGCAGATAAAATCATCCACACCACAAGAAGCACAACAAATTTGATCTCGTGCCAAATTAATCAGTTGTCGCATTGAATAAACCTTGTAAGGAACTACAAGTTTTCGTCTAGTGCCAACATCATAATTAATAACATTTGAAACAAAATTGTCTTTCTTGGAATTTAAAACATTTAAAGTAACGTGGGATGATTTGATCTGGGCCACATCCTGTGTGTACTCCTTTATTCTCCACTCAAGACGCGTGTTGTTTCTCAAATTATGATCTGAAAAACCAGACAAATAAGAGTTGTAAGCTTTTGAATATTGAGTCTGAAAAGAATTAACACGCTTCTTTCTTTTTGTTTTTCTTTTCTTTTTCTGTAATGATGGTTTTGATTTAGATTTAGAATGATCATCATTAACAGAAACTTTCTCAGCTGATTTAGAAGATTCTCCTTCCAAGATAATCTTTTCTGGTTCCTTTTCATTTATTAGAAAGTCAGAATGATCTGGAAGTTTGGCACAGAAATCAAATTGAACAGGTGCTTCACACACAGCTTTACCTTTGTCCTTACCAACATTCTCGCTTTCAAAATCAGTATCAGTGTCATATGATGGGCTATCATTATCATCAGACTTGGGAAAAAGAAAGTCATTATATTCTTTCTGAAAGATTTTAACTTCTTCCGTAGGAAAATATATAGGAGGATTATTATCAAACTGATCTTCCAAATCCCAAGGTTCAAAATCATCTTGGTCATTGGTTGTCCAGTCTCTCAAAATAGCATTTCCTATAAAAGCTTTGCATGAGGAAACATCTGAGTCTGAAGATTGTTTTTCTTTTAAAGCTTTTTCTTCAGATATTTCCTCAAGTTTGATTTTCATTCCTTTTAAACTTTCTGAAAATACAGTGAGCAAAACTTCCTTTTCAATCTCAAAAGCAAGCTTCTCGTCATTTCTGACTTCTTGAATATTGCTTTGGATCTTGCTTTCGAGGTCCATGAGTTTTTGTTCAAGAACCATTGGTGGGAAGTATCTTTTACCTTCAAAAACTGGTTTGTCAGTATTAACCTTTTGAGTATTTCCTTTTTCCTCCGGTTCTTTAACAACATGACTCTCAAAGTAATTGTTTGGTAAGGTTTTCTTATTATTCAATGCTTTTGCATTGTCTGGACCATACCAAAAAGGAAGTTGTATTTTAACTGTGGTTTTCCTTTTTATTTCTTCTTCAGCCTCATAGTCTTCACCATCCATCTTAAGACACTTGATTTGAAAGTTTGAATGTACGGCAAGTTCAATCCATTCAAATTTATACAAAGTGGGAGATTTTGATAAAGCATTGCTTAGGTATTGTGGATTGTCATACCCGATTCCCCACTTTGAGTTGAAATATCTGAACTTATTTGGTTTATGCATGTGAATTGTTTGTTCAGTTTGACCTGCTTTATACAATTTATTTTCCAGATCCATAATATTTTCACATAGCTCATCATTTCTGTCTTTGTAAGCATGCAAAAGACTCTCAAACTCACTATTCTTGACTTCCGAACTCAGTAATTTATCCGATAGTTTAGTTATTTGTCTTGAAAATAAGCATGACCAATCTCGAACTCGGCCTTTTTCTTTTCAAAGTCCTTAATTTGACTGTCTTGTTCAATTAGTCTTGCCTTTTGAGTGGAAATTATCTCATCTGCTCTATCCTGGTCTCTTTTTAGATTTTCTAATCTTTTTGTTAAATAAGCTTGTTGAGTAAAGAATTGATTGTAAAGATCGGAATGTACCTCATTAGAAGTAGAATCTGAACCTTCACCATCAGTTTTCTTGGTCATGAAGCACATCTTAGTCTGAGCAGCTTTCTCACCTTCAGCTTCATCATCAGTCAGATCCAGCCAGTATTCTTCTTCGACCATCAGTGCTATCCCCGATTCTTTCTTCTCGGCAAGCAGCAATTTGTTCTTGTAGTACGTAGAGTCCCTGACTTTCGGCTTCCAACACTCTTTTGAGAAGTGACCAGTCTTTCTGCAGTTGTAGCATTTTGGAGCTTCCTCCTTCTTCTCAAATACCTTTTTCTCTTCCGGTTTCTTATACTCCTCTCTCTTGTACTCAGCTTGTCATCAAATCTCCTGATAGACTCAACATTTGCCTTATGTTCAAAATTCTTAGAACCAGAAGAATATCTTTGATTATTTGACCCGGGACTTTTCCCAAACTTTCTCTGAAAGGAGCTAGAAAGAAGTGCCATAGCTCGTTTCATGCTTTCAATATCATCTATCTCACCTTTTCCATCCTGTTCTTCATCATAATTCCTTGAATATTTCCTGCTCGGTTTGACAGATAATAGGGCAAGCGGATCCAGTTCTTCTTCCTTACTTCTCTTTTCTCTTCCTTCTTTTCCTTCTTCTTTTTCTTGGCTCTCTTAGCTTCAGCATCTTCTTCATCTTGTTTTAAAGTCTCGTACATCTATTGAAGAGGCAAAACATCCAACTTGGTATTTTGTTTCATCCGATGAGCATACTTCTTCCACTCAGGTTGAAGAACATTTAGAAACTTCACATTATGCTCAATTATTGACTTGTTGATGTTGTATCTGTTCAGCTCATTCAAGATAGTAGTGAAGCGGTCATATGTAGAATCAAGAGCTTCACTGTCTTTCTGTTTAAAACTCTCATAAAGATTAATTGCATTGGAAATTCTCATCTGGTTTTCAATCTCAGAACCTTGGTAAAGTTTTATCAACTCATCGAACATGGCTTTCCCGGAATAGTTTTTGCTATCTACCTTTCGGTAAATATCATTGGTCAACGATTGAATTACGAGGGACTTTGCCATTTTATCTCCATAATACTTTTTCTTCTGATCAGCATCATAATGAATTGGTAAGACTTCAACCCACTCAGGAATTGGATCACCATCAGTAAGAATTCTTCTTCTTGTTTGTTTTCCCATTGGCCCATTAATCAGAGAATTAGAAATAAATTCTTCGTTCTCTTGTCTTTCCACATAGTCCATAAATCGATCTTTCCATATTTTAAATTCTTTGGGAAAAAGAACCGGTGGTTTGTCCTTCGACCCAATGGTTAAAATATCTCTTGCAGTCATAATTGATTACTCGTAAATGATCGTTTGTATTCTTTAGATTCGATTAGTTAACAATAACCTTCAAACTGTCTTGTCTCAACTCACAGAAGTCACAACCCACTGATGTCTCAACCCACTGATGTCTCAACTCACTGATGTCGCAACAGAATGATGTCGCAACAGAATGGTGTCGCAACAGAAATCTTATCGTGTCGCAACAAGAGGCTGTGATATTTTACTGTTCAAACCCTGAAGCTTGCGACTTGGTTCATATCGCAATCCACTTGCTCATGAACAGTACCATATCGCAATGGTCTATTGCGACTTGGTTCATATCGCAATCTTCAGCTCGTGAACAGTAGTAAATCACAACTGTCCTTTGCGACAAATCTTGTGTTGCGACATTGTATAAGGTTGCGACATTATGTGGGTTGCGACATTGTGTGTGGTTGTGACATGGTTTGTGTTGCGACAAAGGGTTAAAAATGTGTAATCGCGACCGTTTATGGAGATCAAGATGGTATCCTCGCCCAAGTAATCACCCATTCATTTATAAAAAAAATCCGCTAACCGGTTAGCGGAACCCCCGTGCTTAGTCTCAGGAGGGGGGCATTGTTCATGGTGTTTAGCATAAAGCATGTGTGACATCATTCCCATATTTAGGTTGTCACATACATATATAGCAACTATCAATGCTTAATAGAGCTCAAGTTTGCCAAGATTTTCAGAAGATGGGTGTTGGAATTCAGTCTTTGGTTGAATTGAATTAGACGTTTGAGCATTTGCAATCATTATTCTGGAGTTTTTGTTGACGATGTTAGACCGTTGAGTGCTCTTCTGACCTGATCAATCAGAATTGTGAGTGCTTGCAATCATTGTTCTAATGCTTTTGTTGTGATTCAGACTATTGAGTGCTTATAATCATTCAGCTATTTCTTAAAGATTGAAGTTCCGGATTTTCATCATTCAGTATTCTGATATTTTGGGAATGAGCATTTTTCTACAGTTGATAAACAGTGTTACTTGTGGGGTTCTTCTAAACCCTACCTTATAGTGTATGCTTCATTATGTTTCCTCTTTCGAGCAAATCCGAATCACGCTCTTAAGCTGAATTCCTATTCAACTCGCGGCTTATCAACGGATTTGGTGTTATAGACTGAATTTGCATTTGGTTAATCACACAACAACTCGCTCGTTATCTTTCTTGTGAGCTTATCAGTACGAGCTAGAGTTTCCACATTTATGAAGATGGTTTTCGTGCACTCGGTCGAGACATTGAATCCGATTTGTCAAGGTTGAAATATAAAGAGTAAGAGCTTATTTCAAGGGGGAGCCTAGACTACATTTGAAGAATTGCATCACTACGGTTTTCTCAAGAAATCAAGGGGGAGAAGAACTGAAGATCTTTCGTGACGGGTGATTCCTTTACAAAACTATAGGAGGAGATTGTTAGGACACTAAATGTCCTAATTATAAGATAGTTTTGTAAAGGGGTAATTAATAGTAAAACGGGCTTGGGTTATATTATAAGGGCTTGGGCTTAACTATGTAACAAGGGGTATATATAGATAAGTGTGTGTAATTAGGGTTTGTAGTAAGTGTGACCATTGCAATGTAGCCTCCAAGGTGTTTGTGTGTGTTCAAGAGAGAGATCCATTCTCTCTCTAGGTTGCTTTCATCTTGAATAAAACACCTATTCCATTATATCTCTTCTTGTTACTATCTCCATCAATATATGAATCGTTGCCTTGTTAAATGGGACTAACAATATATATATATATATATATATATATATATATATATATATATATGTGTGTGTGTGTGTGTGTGTATCAAGCTTCAGTTAACATTCATTAAACTCATACTTCATTTTCCGTTGTCTAGCAAGATGACTTGGAATTCTCCCAAGGAGGCCATGCCGTGGGTGGGGTTGTATGTTTCCGTAGCATCTCTCATTTGCACTCTTGCAATGGCTGCCGATGTATTCCAAGGTTTTCGACAATGAAAACTCTGGTTTCCATGCAAATTTTTCACCCTCAACGATGTTTCCATCACACTGATAGGAATAGCAATGAAGCTACCAGCGGATCTAGCAGATGATCCTTATAATGATTTGTATGTAAAGTCTATCAGCATCGTTTTCTTGTTCACCATGTTAGCTAACTTTCTCCCTTCTTTAGCGGGTATGGATGACAAGGAACTTTTCACAAATATCATAGCCTTGGGTATTGTCATAATCACCATTATTGTAAATATGTGCATTCAATTAGTTACATCTCAACTTAATATTGAATATTATGTGGTAGAAATATCTGTAATGATATTTTTCCCTATATGGCTATTTTGGGTAGCTTTAACAGTTCCAACATCTAGAAGAGTTTTAGAAGACCAGTACCAAGAGTCCCACAGATCGGCTTTAGATTGTCAACAGATAAAGTTCTCGTCCAAGGAACTCATACATCATGTTAAAAAGTATTGGATGATGGCAGAAACCGGTAACCCTCAATTTGTGCTTGCTTGTTCACCCTTCTGTTCTGCTTCGGGGTTGATAAGCTCAATATTTGCAGCTGTATCAATTTCAAATTTGATAAGAATATGGGCTAGTGAATCATATCATTGGTATAGTGGGTCAGACTATAAGTGGCCAATCAATGTAATTCTTACCATGCAATTAATTGGGATTGCAGTAGGTAGCATTGCCCCAATTTTTAGATGTATTACAACTGCCAGTTATTTCAACCTCTCCATTCTATGGAGCATCAACCATATAAACATATTTAGAGTTGAGAAACATTGGACCCAAAGGCTTCGACACTGGAAACACATCCATGTCACTTCATATATCCCAGGCCGCCAATGCAAAAGAGTTTTCAATCATATCAAAAACATGATTTTAAACTTCTGTATGGCACTTCAGATAATGCTTGTGGTTATATGTAAAACGACATGTCTCGTTCCCACATGCATTATGATCTTATTCTTTTCTTGTTGCCATTTTTGCAACTCATTATTCAAAAGGTTAAAAAAGAAACCGAATGCATCCAACAACGATGTGAGAGCAGAGATTGAAGAATACATTGGTTATGTTCTCCAAATTGAAGAGGAGGCGAAGCTTACAAATAGAACATTGAGAAATATGCTCAGATCTATAACTAAGCTTCTTCACTAGTCTGAAAAGAATCAGCCAAGAAATCTTATGAAGTTCCTAGAGAAGTCTACATGATTCAGTGGAGTAGTAAAGTTTGACGACAACCAAGTCCCACCTTTGTATCCAGAAGAAAATCACAGTTGTTGGAGCCTAGTAGTGGTAACATTAACGGCCATTGCCCTTGCACTTCCTAACGTTGAAGATGGCAGTGTCAACGGGTTACTTTCTAGCATAAACGAAGGCCTCCAATTCGTTAGACGTATTGAAGAAACTCTCAATGTAAATGATGAGTTGGTCAAGGCAAGAAAAACAGTGAGACGCATATGGACTGAAGCTGAAGTATATTGCAATTGGCTGGAAATTGATCTTCAAAACAAGGCGCGTAAAGGAAAATTGTCCGAGGAGATTCTTCGATGGTTAGGTGATGAAGCGGTAAAGATTGTGACACGGTTCAAGAGAAGCAAAAAGAGAAGTGTAGATGATTCACTTCATAAGTTCATTGCTGCAAGTTCCATGTACATAATTGTTAGCACTTAGATACATGAATTGAAATTCTTAACACACAATTAAGAATCAAATGGAAATACTGAATTTATTTATATGTATATGTATCCGAAATTTACATACAAACAGAAATACATAATCAAAAGTTCAAGAAAAGATGACTAACTCGATTTTCTTGATCACGAAGTTGAAGAAGATCGTTATTTGGATTGAGGCCTGCAAAGCAGTGTCCTTAGATAGAAATTCGTCCCTCGTACCGTAGAGATAGGACGTCTATCTAGAGGATACAACAATCCGTTCAAGAATCGAAGTCTCGAACCCGACGAATCGAACTATGCTTCCATCTTGAAGAACAAGGAGAGAAAATGAGAGAGTCTGTTTTTGTGTATGTTGATTCTGCCCAAAAACGAGTGAAATAGGGTATATATAGGTTTCTCAATTAACAAACTCGCAAACTGTCACAAACTGACGAATCAGAGGACACACGCGGTTTACTGCGCGACTTGTAAGGCGCGGGACAAACCGCGTATCGGTCTGTTTGTCGAAACCTTCCAGAGGGTTGGGCGGCTTGTTGCGCGGTTTGTAAACCGCGTGGTAAGTCGCGTAAGTCCCTGTTTCAGCAAAACTGAAGTTGCGCAAAAAGTCGTGTAACGCACTGTTTACCCATCTCTCGTTCAAGTCAAGAGACCCCAAGAGCCCCAAGGCCCAATGCCCATCTTTGACTTTAAATATGTCTTTGGCACAACTTACTAGTTAGCCAATTTATCAAGAGGTAGGGTACTCTTAATATAAAGTTATCTAGATTTTCTCTCTTGGTCTATGTGGGACAACCAAATCCCAACAATACCCCACATTTTCTATTCAAACTCTAATAATACCCCACATTTGAATAGAAAATAAGATATTCTCAAAGTATTTATTGTTCTTATTCAGGAAATAAACATGAAATGCATCAGAAAAGGTGTCTAGGTGACTTGAACCGTTCATAGTGAGTATTCATCGGACCTACTTTGTGGGTAGTGACGGTGGGTCTTGAACAAGCCACGTTTTGTAGTAAGTCAAGTCAATGAATATCACACAAATCATGTTTATGCATAGTTGACTCTTACCATTGTGTTCATTTCGGTCGTGAACAATCCTTCTTCATGAGAATTTTAGAAGACGTAGCATATTCGTCCTCAAAGATGCGACCCCACATCAATCTCATATAGGTAATACTGATCAAGAACATTCCGTAGTGTTCCACCAATAAACTATCAGTATTATTAAGAATAAGAATTCAACCCTTAAATCATCAACGAAAAATACACATAAATAAACATCATAGGAATAGGCGTACCTGTATATTCGGTCTTGAGTTTTCCTCAACTAGTTGTCCTATTGAACCTAGACCATGGGATCTCCAATGTTGCTAGGTTAGGTTTCCGCCGAGTAGAACTCATTGAATTGGCTTTAAGCCCATTCCCCTCGATGTATAAGAGACTTGTTCTCTATTAAGGCCTTTTGTCAAAGGATCTGCGATATTTTCCTTTGACTTTACATAATCGATGGAAATTATTCCATTCTTTAGCAAGTCTCGTATCGTTTTGTGGCGACGCCCTATATGTCTCGCTTTGCCGTTATAAATTTGATTCTTTGCTCTTGTAAGAGCAGCCATACTATCACAATGTATGCAAACGGCGGTAACAGGCTTAGGCCACAAGGGAATACCCTCTAGGAAGCTTTTAAGCCATTATGCCTCTTCGGCAGCTTTATCTAGGGCTACGAATTCGGCTTCCATGGTGGACCGTGTATTCACGGTTTGCTTTGAAGATTTCCAAGATATGGCTGCACCACCAAGTGTAAACACATAGCCACTTGTGGACTTACTTTCAGAATGATTGGAAATCCAGTTTGCATCACAATATCCTTCTACTACGGGAGGATATTTGGTATAGTATAACCCATAGTTCATTGTGTATTTGAGATATCGAAGCACTCTTATAAGTGCATAGCAATGATCCTTACTTGGGTTATGTGAGTATCGACTAAGTCTACTCACGGTATATGCTAGATCCGGTCTCGTACAATTCATAATGTACATCAAACTCCCAAGCACTTGAGTGTATTCCAATTGAGATACACTATCTCCTTGATTCTTCTTGAGTTGGCTAGAAGGATCAAAGGGAGTGACTACCGGTCTATCATCATAGTG
Source organism: Saussurea involucrata (assembly GCA_033807775.1). NCBI lineage: Eukaryota > Viridiplantae > Streptophyta > Magnoliopsida > Asterales > Asteraceae > Saussurea > Saussurea involucrata. The sequence goes on from CM066325.1 coordinate 3,227,938, forward strand.
ACCAAATTTCCTAAGTACTTTCTCAACATAGTGAGATTGAGTCAGAATGTAACCGTTAGGATCTCTTTGGATCTTTATCCCAAGAATTACATCGGCTACTCCAAGATCCTTCATGTCAAACGAGGAGTGCAACATCTTCTTGGTTTGATTGATTACATCCAAATTGGTCCCCATGATTAGCATATCATCTACATATAGACATATTATGACACATGCGTTCTTGCATTGTTTCACATATACACATTTGTCACACTCATTAATTTGGAAACCATTTGATAGAAGAGTGTTATCAAACTTCTCATGCCATTGCTTTGGGGCTTGTTTAAGTCCATATAAAGACTTAACAAGTTTGCATACTTTGTTCTCTTGGCCTCTTACAACAAAACCTTCCGGTTGTTGCATATATATATATATATATATATTTCTTCATCTAATTCACCATTTAAGAAAGCAGTTTTCACATCCATTTGATGTATGTGTAGGTTGTGAATTGCTGCTATAGCCATCAATGTCCTAATGGACGTGATTCGTGTTACCGGTGAATAGGTGTCAAAGAAATCTTGACCTTCCTTTTGGCGGTAACCTTTGGCAACTAATCGAGCTTTATATTTCTCTATAGTACCATCAGGTCTTAGTTTCCGCTTGAAGATCCATTTGTGACCAATTACCTTGTGACCCGGTGGTAAATCTACCAATCTCCATGTGTTATTTTGAACAATGGAGTCTATCTCGCCTTGAATAGCCTATTTCCAATAAGGTGCCTCCGATGAATCCATGGCGGCTTTATAGGATTGAGGTTCTTCATCGACAACAAATGTCATGAAGTCGGGTCCAAAGTCTTTAGCAATTTTTCCCCTTTTACTTCTTCTAGGCTCCAAGTTTTCTTCTTGAGCCTTCGATGTACCTTCTTCATTTGGTTTCTCAACACTATCGGTGTTCTCTACTTCACATACTCTCTTCCTTGGATTAGAGATTTCTTTCCCTTTATCCTTGTAAAGAAATATGTGTTTAAAGAATTCAGCCTCAATTGATTCCATAATTGTGTTGTTGTGGATATCTTCATTGTTTGACTTATAGACCAGAAATCTATAAGCAGCATTATTACTTGCCGGACCAAGATATACACAATCAATGGTCTTCGGTCCAAGTTTTGTCCTTTTGGGTAATGGTACTTGAACCTTTGCAAGGCAACCCCACACTTTCATCCTTTTGTAGGAAGGAAGTTTTCCTTTCCATAGTTCATAAGGTGATTTATCGCTCTTTTAATGAGGAATTCTATTAAGTATCATATTAGCAGTTAAGCATGCTTCACCCCACAAACTATGTGGTGCTCCCGAAGTAATCAACATTGAATTGATCATGTTTTTCAATGTTCTATTTTTCCTTTCGGCTACTCCATTTTGTTGTGGAGTATAGGGAGCCGTGGTTTGGTGAACTATGCCATGATGAGAACAAAATTCTGCAAAGTCCTTAGACTCATACTCTCCTCCTCTATCGGATCTCAGAATTTTTATTCTTTTATCAAGTTGGTTTTCAACTTCAGCCTTGTATGTCTTAAACATATTCAAAGCTTCATCTTTGGTATGTATTAGGTATACATAACAATATTTACTGCAATCATCAATAAATGATACATAATAGTTCTTTCCTCCATGTGTGGGTGTGGCTTTATAATCACATAAATTTTTATGGATTAGTCCAAGTATTTGATTAGACTTTTCAACAGATTTGTGTGGATGGCTTGAATATTTAGATTCAACACATACCTCACATTTTGTCTTGTTATCCATCGAACACTTGGGTAATAACCCAAGTTTTGTCATCCTTTGTAAGGATCGGAAGTTTACATGTCCTAGACGGGAATGCCATAAGAAAGAAGAGTCAAGCATGTACATAGAAGCAGAGCTAGGGCCTGCGATTTTATTGCTATTTACAATATTTACAGTATTTACATCATCATTGTTCATCACACTAATTAAAGAGCCCCTCATTTAGGTAGCCCTTACCAACATACATCCCACCCTTAGTAATCACAAATTTATCAGATTCAAACACCATCTTGAATCCTTTGTTACTAAGTGTGGGTCCAGAAATCAAGTTCTTTGTAATAGCCGGTATATGCAAGACATTGGTGAGCACAAGTTCCTTCCCCGATGTAAGCTTGAGATTCACCTTTCCCTTCCCTTCAACTTTCGCGGTCGTGGCATTACCCATATACATGGGTTCTTCATCATCAACTTTTTGGTATGTAGCAAACATGTTCTTGGAGTTACAAATATGTTTGGTGGCACCGGTATCAACCCACCAATCGGTCACGTTTGTAACCATAAAAGCCTCAATTACTCCAACGAATTGATTTGGAGCATTGACCACGTTGGCTTGATGGGGGTTTCCACCGGCACCTCCTCCTCCGGCGCCTCCTCCTCCGGGACCACCATGGTCTCTTCTATGGCGGCAATCCTTCGCTCGATGCCCCGGCTTTCCGCATACCCAGCAACTCATCACAAGTTTCTTGAAAGGCTTTCGTTGTACGGACATCGGGTTTGAAGTATTGAGGTTATACTTGAAACCTGTGGCCTTTCCTTTTCCTTTTTGGAACTTTGACTTTGATGAGTTTCCGGTAACCATGTTTGCATTTGGTTCCAACGAGATTGCATCCGCCTTCTCGTTCATCCGGTTGTCCTCCTCCACCCGCAATTTGAGTATCAATTGCTCAAAACTCATATCCTCGGACAAATGTTTAAGATAGAGTTTAAAATTTTTCCAGGATGGAGGTAACTTATCAATTATTGAACCAATAACAAAGTTAGAGTTGATGCCCATACCTTCGACTTCCAATTCATGGACCAAGATTTGCATTTCTTCTACTTGTTTCACGACCGGTTTGGAATCCGTCATCTTATATAGTTTAGGAATTTGCCCACGATAAATCGTTTGGAACAAGCGACTTCCGTCTTGTACTTTGATTCCAACGACTCCCAAATTTCTCTTGCCGTGGTGAAGGATGAATATATGTCATAAAGACCATCATCCAAACCATTAAGAATAAAATTCCGACAATTATATTCGTTGGCGTTCCAAATATCCAAGGATCGTTGGAACATAGTCAATTCAATTTGGGATGGGGCGTTTTCTCCCTCTCCAACCGGCGGTGTCGGTGCTTGATCGGTAAGCACGTTAGACACTTTCAACGTCGTCAAGTAGAAGAGCATCTTTTGTTGCCATCTTCTAAAATCGGAACCCTTAAATTTTTCGGGTTTCTCCACATTCGATTTCAATAAGGAAGAGTTTTTCATCGTCAACGGAAATTCTGTCTAAGATTGTTAGCACTTAGATACACGAATTGAAATTCGTAACACACAATTAAGAATCAAATGGAAATACTGAATTTATTTATATGTATATGTATCTGAAATTTACATACAAACAGAAATACATAATCAAAAATTCAAGAAAAAATGACTAACTCGATTTTCTTGATCACGAAGTTGAAGAAGATCGTTATTTGGATTGAGGTCTGCAAAGCAGTGTCCTTAGACAGAAATTCGTCCCTCGTACCGTAGAGATAGGACGTCTATCTAGAGGATACAACAATCCGTTCAAGAATCGAAGTCTCGAACCCGACGAATCGAACTATGCTTCCATCTTGAAGAACAAGGAGAGAAAATGAGAGAGTCTGTGTTTTGTGTATGTTGATTCTGCCCAAAAACGAGTGGAATAGGGTATATATAGGCTTCTCAATTAACAAACTCGCAAACTGTCACAAACTGACGAATCAGAGGACACGCGCAGACTTTAAATATGTCTTTGGCACAACTTACTAGTTAGCCAATTTATCAAGAGGTAGGGTACTCTTAATATAAAGCTATCTAGATTTTCTCTCTTGGTCTATGTGGGACAACCAAATCCCAACAAGAATCAGTCAAACCATACTCCTCTATGAACAAGAAAACTTGCCAACAGATGTGGAACTCTTTGAGTGGATTTCAACTTTAATCGCAGATCTACTATGGGCTTGCTTTACCAACTTACCGCGAGTCATAACTCTGAAGTGCCATCACGATGCAGTAGAGAAAAGGGGTGAGAGCATCAAGACTGCAACTCGACTTCTTGGTAAATCCAAAAGGATTCTGGACATTCTTGAAGAGTGCCAACTTTCGGACTTAGATCAGGAGTTGATGGCATACATTGATAAGTGGCATGCACTACCAAAGATAGAGCCTTGAGATACCCAATGGTCGTTCTTTTTCGGCCAGGATTCAATCCCCTCCTTCAAGTTCTAATCAATCAGTCAGAGTATCTATTATGTAATAAGTATGTATAATGTATTTATGGTATATTCTAGAAATCTATAAAGGCTTCTCATAAGTAGAATTTGTAAGTTCCAATAGAAAAGGTTGAGAGTTGTTTACAATTACACCATGAAGATTTATTGCTGTGAAACTGGAATAAAGTCCATGAAAATATAGCATTTCAACGATATGAAATGTAACATTAGATTAAAATAACATTATTGTCATCAAAGTCTTTTTTTTCTTTTCTTTTGTAAGGACACATGGAAATTGATATTCTTAAAATAAATGTAATGAAAAAAATACACAATAATTCCAGGAACGTTTCTTATTATAACAAAGAAAAATAGCTCAAAAACTAAGTTACAATCTGTTCCTTTCTCTCGATATCCTAAACTCGATATCTAGATACCTATTTATACTAGGTGGTAATTCCGTGGATAACTACCAACAAGGAATTTGAATTCTTTCCTAATACTGACTTTCCTAATACCAACTTGTACTAAGAGTTCTACTACAATACCGACTTGTATTATAGGATAGTTTCTTTCAAGTCCCTTTAATTCTCGGAAATTACTAACAATCACCCCCTAATTTCGGAATGCAATTTGAAAGATCACTCACACCCAGAAGTTTGAGCATTTCGCTAAACTTGATCTTAGCGAGTGCTTTTGTCAAAATGTCAGCTCGTTGCTCCTTTCCGCTAATGTGTTCCACCACGACCTCCTTCTCTCTAACCAGTTCGCGAATGTAGTGATAGCGAGGTTTTATGTGCTTGCTTCGTCCATGAAAAACTGGATTTTTAGCCAATGCAATTGCGGATGTATTGTCTATTTTAATCGTTACCGCTTGAACCTTTGTTTCGGTTAACTCTCCAAGTAATTCACGTAGCCAAACTGCTTGACAACTCGCTGAACCTGCAGCCATGTATTCCGCTTCACACGAAGATAGCGCTACCGTTTCTTGCTTTTGTGAGCACCAAGTAATGGGTGATTTTCCTAGGTAGAAAATATGCCCGGTTGTGCTTCTCCCATCGTCTGGGTCTACATTGTGGTTGCTGTCACTATATCCAACCAACTCCATGGTCTCTTTGCGATCATACTTTATTCCATAACCCAATGTTCCTTTTATGTACCTTAGGATCTGTTTGATTGCTGCCAAATGCGACTTCTTTGGCGTCTGCATGTACCGGCTTGTAATGCCAACCGCATACGAGAGATCGGGTCTTGTTTGTAACAGGTATCTTAGTCTACCCACTAGACTTCGATATTCGGTTGCATCTGTGTCCTCTCCTTCTTCATCTAATAAGAACTTCGCATTTGAGTCCATAGGGACTAGGGTGGAGTTGCAATCTGCCATACCTGCGTCCTTGAGCACTTTCTTTGCGTAACCTTCTTGAGTAATTATGATATCTTCCTTCCTTTGATATACCTCGATTCCTAGGTAATATGTGAGCACACCCAAGTCGGTCATATCAAATTTTGTACCCATGGCTTCTTTAAATTTCAGTATGATATCCGTGCTGGTTCCGGTAACAACGAGATCATCAACATATACTCCAACAATGATAAAGTCGGCTCCTATGCTTCTTCGATATACCGCTTGTTCTTATACACATCTTTGGAATTCCATATTCCTCAAGATCCCGTCAAGTTTTATATTCCATGTGCGAGGCGCTTGTCTTAGGACGTATAACGCCTTTTCAAGTTTGTAAACAGAGTTTTCATACCCTTTCTTTACAAAGCCTTCCGGTTGGTGTACATAGACTTTCTCTCGGAGTTCGCCATGTAAAAATGCGGACTTTACATCGAGGTGATGCAGTTCCCACCCTTTCGAGGCTGCGAGAGCTATGAGGATTCGAACCGTTTCAATACGAGCAACCGGCGCGAATACTTCTTCAAAGTCAATCCCTGGTTGTTGGAGGTAACCTTTTGCGACGACCCTTGCCTTATACTTGCTTATTGAGCCGTTTGCATCTCTTTTGACCTTGAATACCCATTTTAATCCAATGATGGTTGTGTCGCTTGGTCGCGTGACTAGCTTCCACGTGCCATTCCTTTCAATAGAGTTAATTTCTTCTTCCATAGCTTTTACCCACATTGGATTATTCTTGGCTTCATGGTAGTTTGATGGCTCGTCATCATTAAGAGATAGTAGAAGATGGGCGTTCTCCGCGTAGAAATTCACTTCGAAGTCGTCATACCTTCGTGGGAGTTGAGGGGTCCGATTTGACCTTCGGATAGTAGGAGCATCGTGGTTTTCGACGGCTTCGTTTGGTGCTGTTGGTTGTTCGTTTCTGCTGCTGTTTGGTGCTGTTGGTTGTTCGTTTCTGCTGCTGTTTGGTGTTGTTGGTTGTTCGTTTGGTGTGATTGGTTCTTGCGTACCCAAGTCACTTCTGCCGCTGTTATCATTCACTATGGATTCCCCATTGTCTACTTCGTCTGCGACCCGTCCGTTTCCCGTGTCAACGAGACTTGACCAGTTTACCCAAAACATACCAGGTTTTAATGTTGAGTCAGACTCCACATCCCAGTTCCAGTTTGAGTTTTCGTCAAAGATTACGTCTCGAGATATGATGATTTTGCGACCTTTTGGTTCAAACAGGCGATAGGCTTTAGATCCGGGTTCTGATCCAAAGTGTACTGTTTTTCTGGAGCGATCATCAAGCTTCTTTAAATGCGTCCCAACAGTTTTTGCGTAGGCCACACACCCAAACACCCGTATGTGCTCGATATTGGGCTTACGGTGATAATATGACTCGTACGGTGTTGATTCTTTCACTGCTCTTGATGGAATCCGATTTATAATGTAGGTTGCGTGGTTCACGGCTTCTCCCCACATATAATTAGGAACTTGTTTTGCCTTCAACATGCTTCGCGTCATCTCGAGAAGGGTTCGATTTCGTCTCCCGACCACGCCGTTCTGCTGTGGCGTGTATGGAGCCGTGAGGTGTCTTATCATCCCGTGATCTTCGCAAAGTTTGTTAAAGTCTCGCGAAGTAAACTCATCGCCTCTATCTGTTCGGAATACTTGGATAGAGTTACCGGTTTCGTTTTCAACCATTACTTTGAACTTCTTGAAGTAGATTATTGCATCGCTCTTTTCCTTCATTAAGTAACACCACATAAATCGAGAGTAGTCATCAATTAGGACGAAGATATACCTGTTTCCGGCTATCGTAGAAGGTGATATCGGTCCACAAAGATCTCCATGTATGAGTTCCAAATTTTTATTAGCTCGATACAATGAAGTCTTAGGAAAAGGTCTTCGTGAGTGTTTTCCAACCAAGCATGACTCGCACAGTTGATTTCCTCCTGTGATCAGCGGTAAACCGGTGACTAACCCTTTCTTTGCCATCATCGTGATTGTGTCGAAGTTAGCATGTCCAAGTCTAGCATGCCACAACCACTCTTGCTCATTAAGACGGCTATGTAGGCAAACTGGTTTCCCCACCGTTATCATAGTTTTGTAAAGTCTGTTCGCTGATCTCTTCACTTTGAATAGAAGCTTCTTTCGACTATCAAGCAGGAACAAAAGATCACTTTTCATGGAGACTTCGCACCCACTTTCTGTTGCTTGTCCTAGACTTATTATGTTGGCTTTAAGATCTGGTATATAGTAGATGTCGGTAAGTAATTTTTGCTCACCTCCTTCTCCTATAAACAGTGTTGGACAACCTAGGGGGGGGGGGTAAGGTTGTATTTAAAATCTTTTACTTTCAAAAATTCTTTTATAAATAAATACAGTACGGAAACAGTAAAAATAAATCAGAGTATACAAATAATAAAGAAGAGTGTAAATATAAACAAATACACAGAGATTATATAAATAAATATAAATGCAAAGCAGTTTATATAAACAAATATAATAAAGCACAGCGGAATAAATAAAGAGATAAAGGTTAGAGATACTTGACACAGAGATTTACTGATTTACCACCAACTGTGATAAACCAGCAGCCGAGACACTTCTCGACACGATCCAATAAATGTATTCTTTACGGTAGAAATACAAACCAAGTACAAAGGTATTTGTAATAGTTTCTCAAGCCTCTGCTATGAGATAAACAGGATCACACACCCGTTATTCAAATACTTACAAGAGGAGTATAACTCACAATGGGTAATCACTCTTGTATAATAATCACACTTGGATATTTTATAAAAAAAAATTTATAAAATATATATATTAAATAATGAGAGAGAGCTGATGGAGTTGCTGTTTGTTGTTGCTGTTGTGTTGTGTGGTCTGGTCTGCCTTCTTCATCACCAGCATGCTTCATTTATATATAGCAACCCACTTCCAACGGATACATGAGGTGGCGGTATACCGCCAAATGCACGCGGTATACCGTGCAGATACTGACACACCAACGGCTACAAGAGGTGGCGGTATACCGCCTTGCACACCGCGGTATACCGCGGTCAGAAAGTACAAAGGGCAGTTGCGCTGGAAGGCTTCTTTCGGCTGAACACTCTTCTTCATTAAATGATGAACAGTAAAATGCTTTGGAAATAAGATTTTTTGAGTTGACAAAATAGTTTAAAGATTATTTTAATAAAAATTAATAAAACTTTAGTTTTAAATAATTTTAAATATCTTTAATTAAAAACAGTTTAGGGTTTTATAAATATCCAAGTGGTATATCATTTTAGGGTGTTTATCATTATTAGTTATAAACAATAATGACGACGTAAACACTTCCGTCTTGAACCCTTCAGATTAAATCTTCGTGTTCTTCAACAACTGCACACTTGGATTAAATTGTTAGATAAACAATAATACGGTGTGTTTGTAATCATCAAAATAAATATATATAAATATATAGAGATGTGGTACACTTGCACCAACAATCTCCCCCTTTTTGATGATGACAAACACAACCGCTAAGCATGAGCATATGCGGTTTCTCTCCCCCGTTTGTCGAAGCAAAAAGGGTTAAGAAAGACGGTATGCTCCCCCTCGAGAGATGCTCCCCCTCAAAATATGCATATAATTGAGAGAGCATAAACTCATGGGTAAAAGAGCTAAAACGCTCCCCCTCAAATTAATAACGATATCAATTTGATTTTATAAAATTTGAGGGATAAAATAAAATGCAAAAAGCAATAGAGACATAAGATATACAAACCAATACGAAACACTTGCACCAAAACGGATCTTAAGGCTTCAATTTTCGGTTAATTTTATGTGAAAAAAAAATCACCACGTATTATGACCTCGTCAGGTAACCACGTATTATAACCTCGGCAGGTAACCACGTATTATAACCTCGGCAGGTAACCACGTATTATAACCTCGGCAGGTAACCACGTATTATAACCTCGGCAGGTAACCACGTATTATAACCTCGGCAGGTAACCACGTATTATAACCTCGGCAGGTAACCACGTATTATAACCTCGGCAGGTAACACGTATTATATCCTCGCCAGGAAACACCTACAAAAGGCAAAGAAAATATTTCGTGGTACCCTTTTCTTATGGGTCCTTTTAACAGTTAGTATAAAACATAAACTGCAAAAAAATATGTTGTCGACATAAAACAAACACGACAAACATACAAAACCATAAAAATGGTTTAAAACCATAAACGCATTCCACCCGGATTATCAACATTAAACATTCCTTTCGGAATCCATTTTCTAACCATTTTAATTTTGCGATTGTATTTATCATACACATAAAATGAAGCATTTATATTCGCATTAGGTCTAGAAAAATTACTATTATACATACGAGCATACGGTTTCCTCCCATAATTCACATTTTTCATTTTTGACATATATGGGGGTTTTCTCGTATTAACTTTAGGAGATGCAAAAAATCTTTTAATGGGTTTACACGAACATTTATCAACACATGTATCGGAACCAATGCCTTTACGACAATTTATACGATTAGGCATATTTAGCATTTTAAGCACTTTATCATTGCTACTATTAAAAGCATTTGCTAATAAGTCATTTTTCTCATGCGATTTACATTTAGCATTTAAACATGCAACTTCATTTTCAAGAGACTCGCATTTTGTACATGCAACACTTTCATTTTTATTTTCACTTAAGCATGTAATTTTATCATTTAAAATAACACAAGATTTACAAACATCTTTTTCACTTAATTTATTTTCTAATTTAGTGATAACATCTAAATCATGAGCAGATTTTTGTTTACCGTCATCTATTTCCTTTTTATATACAGATACGGTTTCTTTTAAATTAGAAATTTCATCTTTATATTTATTTGCGAGAGCAGCCATATCATGAAATGATTTATATAATTCGTCAAGATTATTTTCATCGTCACTATAATAATTATCACTATAATTATTATCATAATTATTTTTAGAAGAATATGATGAAGATACCTCATTATCATGGTCGGCCATGAAACAAAAATTTTGGGCCTCATTTATGCTTGCGCTCAACGCGCCTCCAACTAAAGCTTTTGGTGTGTTGATTTGTTTTGCTCGTTTCGGACACACACTCGCATAGTGATCCTTGTCGCCACACACATAGCAAAAGCCTTTCTTTTTATTGGCTTTTTCATCGTCGCTAGATTCGTCATATTTGTCTTCAATTTTATGGACGTTGCGACTTTGGTTTTTACCACCACGACGGTAGTCTCCGTTTTCTTGAAACCTATCATTATTAGTAAACTTTTTGTTAGATAAAAGTTTAGAAAGTTTTCTTACCAACTTGACTAAATCGTCAAGATTTTCGGGTTCGTCATCGGATGAGCTAGCTTCTTCCTCCTCTTCCTTTTCCTCTTCTTTTGAGGCAATGACTTTTAAAGCTATGGATTTCTTTTTGACTTGCTCCCGGACTTGATTTCTTCTTAGTGCAATTTCGTGCACTTTAAGATTGCCGATGAGATCATCGAGCTTCATAGTTGCGAGATCTCGGGAGTCTTCCAAGGATGTGATTTTTGCCATCCACTCCGAAGGAAGTGCTCGAAGAATTTTCCTTACATAATCCTCATTAGGATAAGTACGACCTAATCCCTTCAAGGTAGTCATAATGAGGTTAAAACGTTTAAACATTGAGTCGATTGACTCATCTTTTGACATTTCAAATAGTTCATAATCATGAACAAGAATATTTATTTTAGAGCTTTTAACTTGAGTATTTCCACGATGAGTGTCGCTCAAGCTTTGCCAGATTTGATTAGCAGTTTTATAAGTATAAACTCTTTCAATTTCATCAGAGGTTAAAGCAGCATATAATATATTTTTAGCTTCAAAATTTAAACAATAATGAGATTCTTCAGCGGGAGTCCAATCTTTTAAAGGTTTATCAACAATAAGATCATCTTTTACAATAGTAGGATTAAAATTCCCATTTTCTATAATATCCCAAATCTTTTGATTTTTGCCACGCACGTGACATTCAAATAGCTCGGCCCAAATGCCAAACTTTTCAGTATCTATCAAAGGGGGTTTTGAAAACACAAAATTAGTTTGTTGAGCCATTTAAAAGAATTAAAGAAATAACTTTAAAAATTTAAACAGATAATTTTTGAAAGCCCTGCTCTGATACCAAATGTTGGACAACCTAGGGGGGGGTAAGGTTGTATTTAAAATCTTTTACTTTCAAAAATTCTTTTATAAATAAATACAGTACGGAAACAGTAAAAATAAATCAGAGTATACAAATAATAAAGAAGAGTGTAAATATAAACAAATACACAGAGATTATATAAATAAATATAAATGCAAAGCAGTTTATATAAACAAATATAATAAAGCACAGCGGAATAAATAAAGAGATAAAGGTTAGAGATACTTGACACAGAGATTTACTGATTTACCACCAACTGTGATAAACCAGCAGCCGAGACACTTCTCGACACGATCCAATAAATGTATTCTTTACGGTAGAAATACAAACCAAGTACAAAGGTATTTGTAATAGTTTCTCAAGCCTCTGCTATGAGATAAACAGGATCACACACCCGTTATTCAAATACTTACAAGAGGAGTATAACTCACAATGGGTAATCACTCTTGTATAATAATCACACTTGGATATTTTATAAAATTTTTTTTATAAAATATATATATTAAATAATGAGAGAGAGCTGATGGAGTTGCTGTTTGTTGTTGCTGTTGTGTTGTGTGGTCTGGTCTGCCTTCTTCATCACCAGCATGCTTCATTTATATATAGCAACCCACTTCCAACGGATACATGAGGTGGCGGTATACCGCCAAATGCACGCGGTATACCGTGCAGATACTGACACACCAACGGCTACAAGAGGTGGCGGTATACCGCCTTGCACACCGCGGTATACCGCGGTCAGAAAGTACAAAGGGCAGTTGCGCTGGAAGGCTTCTTTCGGCTGAACACTCTTCTTCATTAAATGATGAACAGTAAAATGCTTTGGAAATAAGATTTTTTGAGTTGACAAAATAGTTTAAAGATTATTTTAATAAAAATTAATAAAACTTTAGTTTTAAATAATTTTAAATATCTTTAATTAAAAACAGTTTAGGGTTTTATAAATATCCAAGTGGTATATCATTTTAGGGTGTTTATCATTATTAGTTATAAACAATAATGACGACGTAAACACTTCCGTCTTGAACCCTTCAGATTAAATCTTCGTGTTCTTCAACAACTGCACACTTGGATTAAATTGTTAGATAAACAATAATACGGTGTGTTTGTAATCATCAAAATAAATATATATAAATATATAGAGATGTGGTACACTTGCACCAACAAACAGAATGGACCCTTTGCCTCGTATCTCCACACACGAGTTATCACCGAACTTTACTCTCCCTCCTATCCGTTTATTGATCTCGGTGAAGAAAGATAGGTTACCCGTCATATGGTTGCTCGCGCCATTATCTAAATACCATATGTCGTCTTTATCGTCGTGGGTTTTGTACTTACTTGGTATCACACTTTCTTCGTTTAGTAGCACGGTTTCGTAGAGAGTTTTATGCATAAACAGTTGTGGGTCATGATCTTCGACTTCGGCTACATGAGACTCGGCCTGTTTAGCTTTCCGTTCCGGGCATAGAGACGCAAAGTGACCAAACTGATCACATCTATAACACTGTACTTTGGATCGATCCTTACCTTTGCCTTTTGGCTTGTCGGACTCATTATTGAACGTAGGTGCTGATCGATTTTGCTGAGTTCGTGAGTAGTTTTGACGGCTTCCACAACCTCGTCCCGCCCCGCGGCCTCGTCCACTCTTACTTGACTCAGAATATCGAGTGGAAGATTCCGCCTTGTGGAACGTTAGCTTGTTCTGGTTATTGGCAGGTTCATCTTCGCGGATGCGCTCCTCGTATGCTTTTAATCGACCAACAACATCTTCGAATTTGACAGTCTTGAGGTCAAGAATTTGTTCAATCGATGCCACTATGTGTATAAATCTTCTCGGTAAACTGGTGAGAAATTTCTTGACAAGTTTCTTTTCGTCAAGAGTTTCTCCAAGGGAAGAAGATTTTTATGCGATCCCTGATAATTGACTTGCGTATTCGTCAATAGTGCCCGTTTCCTTCATCTTCAAGTTATCAAATTCGGTAATTAAGGTTTGTAGACGAGCCTCCCTTACTCTGTCTCCCCCAAGATGTCGGGTTTTAATGGCTTCCCAGATTTCTTTTGCTGTACCCATCGTACCGACTTGTAAGATAAGGTCTTCGGGAATTGCCTGAAAAATAACGGCGATGGCAATATTGTTTTTCTTTGTGTCATTCGCACCTGGATCAACGACATCCCAGACTTGATGTACGTTTAATATCACCTTCATGCGAATCGCCCACACTGTATAGTTTGTGGTACTCAACATCGGAACTTGAAACGAGAAGGATGATCCTCCCTTCGTGCCACCTGCTGCTGCCGCTGGATTGGTGTCTCCCATATTCACGTAGCTCTGATACCAATTAATGAAAAAAATACACAATAATTCCAGGAACGTTTCTTATTATAACAAAGAAAAATAGCTCAAAAACTAAGTTACAATCTGTTCCTTTCTCTCGATATCCTAAACTCGATATCTAGATACCTATTTATACTAGGTGGTAATTCTGTGGATAACTACCAACAAGGAATTTGAATTCTTTCCTAATACCAACTTGTACTAAGAGTTCTACTACAATACCGACTTGTATTATAGGATAGTTTATTTCAAGTCCCTTTAATTCTCGGAAATTACTAACAAAATGAGCATTTGTTTTGGTAACAAATTAATATATTTAGAACTGCAATATAGAAGAAAACCTTGTATGATATAAAACAAACTCAAAGAGATTGGAATAGCGGATTGAAAGTATGAACATTTTAATCTTTTCTTTTTGTTATTTTATGCACGTAAAATAAAATAACCTTTCTTCTTGGAACGAGAAAATTCCAAGAAGTTTCATTCATGCATCTACCTTTAGCTTGATTACGCTTTTAAAATATGATTTCAACAACCAATTATTATATCATCAATTATTGACCCTTGAGAAGGAAAGAAAAAACAGAAATGCATGTGATTAAGTTTAAGCTTACAGGGAGAGGATTTATGCCGAAAACCAATTTTTTCCAAACCCGCCCTTCTCAATTAAAAACATGCTCCATCTACGAAAAAACCTCTTCCAAATAAAAATCGTCCCAATCTATACAAACAAATTAATCCACACAAGAATCTTTATAGATCTATACACGACATGGAAAACCAACAAAACAGCACCTAAGTTTGTCAAGCCTAGCTATGTTACCCAAATATGTAGTATTGCTTTTTAGTTATATGTTTCATTGAGGAACAAATTTTACATGTTAATTGTTTATATATCCTTATGGAAGTTAATTGTTTCTGCATGCGTTTCAGATGGGAAAATTGTAACCAGAACCAGCAAACTCTAGTATATGACGAAAGGAAAAATTATGATCAGATACGATGAGATTTGCATGACAAAATCGATTGTGATTGATACATTTCGTTCTCCAATATGACAAGAAGCCCTCCACTAGCATGAACATGAACTTCACTCTCCATGTCCATCATAGAACTTGGCTACAATTAGAGGAAAGGTAGAATTATGACTCGGATCACAGTACACCATATAAAAAAACTAGAGCACAAGTGTCTGAAACAAGAGCGGTTAAGAAAAAACACAGTAGCAACTATACGGAACTAAACCCAAAACCACGGGGCACACTGGAAGGCTATTTACACAAATGTCATCTTTTATTCAGTCAGCTACCATAATGACTTACACAAAGGCCAAAACTACAATTTCCAGAAAGAAGCTAGGAACATATACTTGATTCATTGTTTCATAAAATCAAATATATATATATATATATAGAGATCTTTTCATATGCTAGATTGAGCTGAAACCACATGAAGGGAAAAAGAACTATAGCTTATTTCAAAGTTGTCTAAAAAAAACTTGTTAAAACATTGAAAAATGTCAATAAACTTACAGTAACACTTTTACATATGACCTACACACAAGTTTTTGATGTTATATACTTATATGGACCTGATTTTATTCATTTCAATTCCATTAATTTACACCTCTTAAGTTTGACTCGTTCAAATCCCAACTATACCGGTCAAACTCAAATCACACTATCAATCTGACCAATTCACACCTCATTGTTATTTAATTGCTCAACTTAGGAACCGTTTCCGAAATGCTTACCTGGTAAGCTTTACCGGATAATAGACGCTTACAACCCATTTTGGTGGTCAAGAATGTTATCCGACAAGCTAACCGAGTATGAATCTTCTCCCTCACTTATCATATCGGGTGAAAACCTCAATTGTTACTATGTCTTTTAGCATATAAAGCACTTATTTGGCAAACGTTTAGTAAACGACTCTTTAACAACAAATATTCGAAGATGACAAATTTATGGAGATGATAACAAAGAGAAAATACCTCCATTATGATTTTATTCTTATTCTTATTCTTATTATTCTTATTCTTATTCTTATTATTATTATTATTATTATTATTATTATTATTATTATTATTATTATTATTATTATTATTATTATTATGCTTTCAACATCATCAATTATATTTCGGTCTGCAGTTGCGAAGGAAAGGGAAATAAACATATATAAAATCTTCATCACTCGTTCCTGGAACATGTAAACAAAAGTTCTCTAAATCGTTACATTATCAATATATATATATAAAGTCCATGAAAATATAGCATTATTTCAACGATATGAAATGTAACATTAGACTAAAAAACATTATTGTCAAAGTCTTTTTTTTCTTTTGTATGGACACATGAAAATTGATATTCTTAAAATAAATGAGCATTTGTTTTGGTAACAAAGAAATTTAGAATTGAAATAGAATTATTGAAGAAAACCTCTTGTATGATATAGTTCAATATATATAGGACTATATAATTCTAAACAACAAAAAGTAAAATAAAATACATATATCCAAGAAATATCACTGGTTCCGTAGAATCCAATGTTTGTTGATAAAATAATAATGGATCACCCAAGAAATACCAATAGTTCCGAAGAATTCAATGTTTTTTTGAGAAAATACCAATGAATCACTCAGAGAATCTTTGGGTAATATGTCACCCACCAACAATTTACCAAGCAACTTTTGTGATGGTTTTGTGACAGATCACCCTTTAGGGACAGATTTCTCAGAGAAAAGTTCGTTGACAAAACTCTTTCATTTAGTAGTGGATTAGTTCTTTGGTGAGTTTGATGTGCGTTGATTGCCCTTTATTCAATATTACTTTACCTTAACTATCTGCTAGTCAATTAAGTATTAATGTTTGTATATAGTTATAAAATTCTAATATTTTGATCCCATCATTGCACCTAGAATTTTTTTTAACCGGTGGAATTATCTGATTATAAGAAACAAACATATGGATATTTTTCACAAAATCAATATTGATACGCTGACATTTTTTACAACCCTATAATTTTTTACACTATGCGACAGAGGAACGAAACGGTGGCACTTGCCCCTGTGTGCTCTACATTGGGTACATCCGTGCATCATTGAGCTCTTACAATCAAACAAATAGAATAGTCCATGTGTGTATGATATTCGGTTCTTCAAAACTGTATTACTTGTGGTGTGGACCTTATGCACTTGCGAGATAAATGTATGATATTCGGTTCTTCAAAACTGTATTACTTGTGGTGTGGACCTTATGCACTTGCGAGATAAATGTCATCCTAAAACTTGTCTTGCTTAATTATTGAGACGAACTAACACTTAATTACATTTGAGACAATCTTTGGATTAATGCAAATTTCCATAATGTTATGCTAAATTCATTTCTTTGCAGAACTTGAGCTAATTACATGCACTTGTGTTATTTCAGAACTTGAGCTAATTACTTGAGCACATTAAATATATCAAATTCTTTCAAATCCAAATCTCTCCAGTCCCAAATCCTTCTACGAAATCCGAATACCTCAAAATCATTCTATCAAACCAAACACTTCCTTAATAAATTTCAATCCCGTCAAATTTCATTGTATAAACCAACGCATGTAAAATTGGAATAAATTCCATATTTGGGTATATAGTATTTAAAGGACACTTGGAATTGGGCAGCCTTAAAATAAACGAACATTTTACTTGGGTCTACCATTACCTCCATTATGCTATTACTATATCCTCAATTATATAATTATTGGCCGCCAGTAGGCCAGTAGTTGAGGATAGGGAAAGAAATACTATACAAAACCTTCATCGATCACTCATTCGTGGAACTTGTAAACAAGTCTTTCTAAATCGTTACATCATCAATATAAACACATATATATATATAAATATATATATATATAGGAAGCTCCCTCTATATATATATATATATAGGCTCCGTAAAATGCAAACCTTGCATTTGTTGCACCCCTTACAAACCACAATCTGCATATGTGCAGGCTGGTTCTGCATATATGCATATGAATACGTGCAAGAATATACATATATAAGACATACATTCATATGGAACAATGCATATATGCAGAACCAGACTGCACATATGCAGACTGTGGTTTGTAAGGGGTGCAACAAATACATGGTTTGTATTTGATTTGTACCCTATATATATATATATATATGTGTGTGTGTATGTGTGTGTGTGTGTGTATCAAGCTTCAGTTAACATTCATTAAACTCATACTTCATTTTCCGTTGTCTAGCAAGATGACTTGGAATTCTCCCAAGGAGGCCATGCCGTGGGTGGGGTTGTATGTTTCCGTAGCATCTCTCATTTGCACTCTTGCAATGGCTGCTGATGTCTTCCAAGGTTTTCGACAACGAAAACTCTGGTTTCCATGCAGATTTTTCACCCTTAACGCTGCTTCCATCACACTGATAGGAATAGCAATGAAGCTACCGGTGGATCTAGGAGATCATCCTTATGATTGGATCGTAAAGTCTATCAGCATCGTTTTCTTGTTCACCATGTTAGCTAACTTTCTCCCTTCTTTAGCGGGTATGGATGACAAGGAACTTTTCACAAATATCATAGCCTTGGGTATTGTCATAATCACCATTATTGTAAATATGTGCATTCAATTAGTTACATCTCATAATAATATTGAATATTATGTGGTAGAAATATTTGTCATGATATTTTTCCCTATATGGCTATTTTGGGTAGCTTTAACAGTTCCAACATCTAGAAGAGTTTTAGAAGACCAGTACCAAGAGTCCCACAGATCGGCTTTAGATTGTCAACAGATAAAGTTCTCGTCCAAGGAACTCATACATCATGTTAAAAAGTATTGGATGATGGCAGAAACCGGTAACCCTCAATTTGTGCTTGCTTGTTCACCCTTCTGTTCTGCTTCGGGGTTGATAAGCTCAGTATTTGCAGCTGTATCAATTTCAGATTTGATAAGAATATGGGCTGGTAAATCACTTCATTGGTATAGTGGGTCAGACTATAAGTGGTCAATCAATGTAATTATTATCATGCAATTAATTGGGATTGCAGTAGGTAGCATTGCCCCAATTTTTAGATGTATTACAACTGCCAGTTATTTCAACCTCTCCATTGTATGGAGCATCAGCCATATAAACATATTTAGAGTTGAGAAACATTGGACCCAAAGGCTTCGACACTGGAAACACATCCATGTCACTTCATATATCCCAGGCCGCCAATGCAAAAGAGTTTTCAATCATATCAAAAACATGATTTTAAACTTCTGTATGGCACTTCAGATAATGCTTGTGGTTACATGTAAAACGATATGTCTCGTTCCCACATGCATTATGATCTTATTCTTTTCTTGTTGCCATTTTTGCAACTCATTATTCAAAAGGTTAAAAAAGAAACCGAATGCATCCAACAACGATGTGAGAGCAGAGATTGAAGAATACATTGGTTATGTTCTCCAAATTGAAGAGGAGGCGAAGCTTACAAATAGAACATTGAGAAATATGCTCAGATCTATAACTAAACTTCTTCACAAGTCTGAAAAGAATCAGCCAAGAAATCTTATGAAGTTCCTAGAGAAGTCTACAGGATTCAGTGGAGTAGTAAAGTTTGACGACAACCAAGTCCCACCTTTGTATCCGGAAGAAAATCACAGTTGTTGGAGCCTAGTAGTGGTAACATTAACAGCCATCGCCCTTGCACTTCCTAACGTTGAAGATGGCAGTGTCAACGGGTTACTTTCTAGCATAAACGAAGGCCTCCAATTTGTTAGACATATTGAAGAAACTCTCAATGTAAATGATGAGTTGGTCAAGGCAAGAAAAACAGCGAGACGCATATGGACTGAAGCTGAAGTATATTGCAGTTGGCTGGAAATTGATCTTCAAAATAAGGCGCGTAAAGGAAAATCGTCAGAGGAGATTCTTCGATGGTTAGGTGATGAAGCGGTAAAGATTGTGATACAGTTCAAGAGAAGCAAAAAGAGAAGTGTAGATGATTCACTTCATAAGTTCATTGCTGCAAGTTCCATGTACAGAATCAGTCAAACCATACTCCTCTATGAACAAGAAAACTGGCCAACAGATGTGGAACTCTTTGAGTGGATTTCAACTTTAATCGCAGATCTACTATGGGCTTGCTTTACCAACTTACCGCGAGTCATAACTCTGAAGTGCCATCACGATGCAGTAGAGAAAAGGGGTGAGAGCATCCAGACTGCAACTCGACTTCTTGGTAAATCCAAAAGGATTCTGGACATTCTTGAAGAGTGCCAACTTCCGGACTTAGATCAGGAGTCGATGGCATACATTGATAAGTGGCATGCACTACCAAAGATAGAGCCATGAGATACCCAATGGTCGTGCTTTTTCGGCCAGGATTCAATCCCCTCCTTCAAGTTCTAATCAATCAGTCAGAGTATCTATTATGTAATAAGTATGTATAATGTATTTATGGTATATTCTAGAAATCTATAAAGGCTTCTCATAAGTAGAATTTGTAAGTTCCAATAGAAAAAGTTGAGAGTTGTTTACAATTACACCATGAAGATTTATTGCTGTGAAACTGGAATAAAGTCCATGAAAATATAGCATTTCAACGAAAACCTCTTGTATATATATGATATAGTTCAATAAATGATAGTATCTATTGAAGATAGCTCTAGATAGGCCCCTACCCTCTACTTGCTACTTGAATTTTTCCTACTAATTTAGTTTTGAATAAACCAACTTCAAATACGTTTTCTTTTATATTTTCACCCAAAAATTAGATAAATCCAAACCCATTCGATTTCGAGGGGGTAGGGGCACCCCAACCCGATAGCCTTCAAAATCATTAAAAACTCATGTTGTTCTCAAACATTAAGTTTCTAAATAAATGCGTCAACCAACAATTCTAGTAGTAATAAATGTTTAAATATTGTTGCAAATCGCAATGAATAAAAATATATTTTTTTTGTTTCTTTTATATTCTAATAGTTATCACTTGAGTCGTGGTGTGTATTGGTAAGACTAATTAAGAAAATTTAGTAAAAATCTCATCTTTTTTGGGTTCAAATTCATGTTCTTATGGTCATAGAGATCCATCTATGATGACTTCATATCATTTGTGATTAACCGGAGGATTAATTGATACATATAAACCAACCTAAAAATGCAGCATGTGGGATGTATGGTATGATTGAATTTAGATGGTTTCCCTCTGTCATTCTATGGTAGGGGCACCACCACCACAACAACAACAACAATCGAAATATATATATATATAGATTTGAGATCACGTGAGACCAGATTATTTCTGTGAGACCACAAAAATAACACTAAACATTTACAGCAAAAAACTGCGAATTTATTGTGAAGGTAAACCTTCACAGTTTTTTTGCTGTGAAGGTTCGTTGTTTTCCGTACTTTCACAATGAATTACTGTGAAGTTTCAGTGTTATTTTTTGATCTCACGTTAACGTAACACTATATATATTCTCTAGGGGTATCTATCATGGTAGATTATTAGGTCTTTTACTACTTTTTAAGTTATAACTTCAATTCCTTTTCTAAAGCTAGATTTATATATTCCAATAACTCACAGCTAGCTAGTGGAATCTTTTTAATAAGGGAATTCCTCATGGTACTGTATACTATTGATTGCCATGGTAATTACTATGTTTTTATAACTTGAACATCTTAACAATCAATATTAGAGCATCTCCAACAGATTCTCCATAATTTTTCCAAAATAAAGAATCAAAAGTCAAAATCCTCAAAAAAAAATACACTCATCTCCAACAGCTACCCATTTTGGAGAATCCAACATTAATTAAAATATTATTTCTCTCTCTACATATTTATTTTCAAAGTTTTCTATTGGTCCTTTCACTTGGTAATCATTTTTGGAGTATATTTGGAGAAAAAAACTCTCTCCCCAATTTCTTATACTATTCACTGGCATATCAGCATAAATACTGATTTGACATTAGTAAACTCACGACCACTATAATATCTAAAATAAAAATCCTACATGACATATTTGCAATCCATTTGAAATCCATATGAAATCCTTGTTGTGGATGCTCAAAAAGGCACAATATAATGACACTGAAGACAATACATGAATAATAGAGTTGCAACCTTACCCCTCTAAAAATCGCTTGTCCCAAACTTTCTTATCTCTTCATAAGATGAATCTACATCATCCATTTATCACTATAAAATAAATGATTTCTAACCATAAAAATCACCCAATTTCCAATTGTTACTACTTGTTTGATGAATGAAAAAATTGATCAGAAAGAAACGAATGATTCTAGCAATTGGGTATCTGTAGCCTGTAGGTGGATTAATGATTCTATCATTTATCGCCATTTTCGCCATGGTTATGTTTTGAATAAGAGAACAAAAATAACGCCATCACCGGCACACCCATCGGCCACCTTTATCGCATACACGACCACTCCCAACTCTCTCTCTCTCTTCCTTCACTAAGATCGTGAAATTGAACCAGGTCATAATTATAGATGGAGAAAATTTCTTCATCACATAATTAAGGGTATAAACGGAAAGTGAAAATTTACTTTTAAAAACGAACACTTATTTTAGGACAAACAAAAATAGTAATGTAGACATTTATTTCAGGACGAAAGAAGTAATATTTCTTTTCCTGAGTGAGTAGATGTTTTAATGCGTTCATTATGGTCAATCTTTAGTGTTTACCATGCTTATGTCCCACTAAAGATTTGTTTGTTAACAACTTAATGAGACTTATAACTTATTTGGTTAGCTATATACTAAACTATTTGGTGATGATTTAATGATATAGAAAGTGAGTGAAAAGAAAAAAGAATCATTACAAGTAAACACTAAACCCCAATTATTTTCCCTTGAGTAGCAAGATGCCACCTCCGGAGGATGCGATGATGTGGGTGGGGTAGAATGTTGACATCCACTAAAATAAAATTGGGTTTATGAGACGCTAAGTAAGTATCCAAATAGACTACTTTATATGACTTTAGGTTATAGAACCAAACAATAAAGTGTCATGTCTAAGAGTCTTACAATAAGTTTATAAGACGCTTTTGAGCGTTGTAACAAGTTTTATGACTTTAACATTAACAACCATTGTCCTTGCACTTCCTAACATTGAAAAAAGGGTTACTTCCTAGCATAAACTAAGGCCTCCAATTTGTTAGACATATTGAAGAAACTCTCAATGTAAATGGTGAGTTGGTAAAAGCAAGAAAAATAGCGAGGCGCATTTGGATCGAAGCCGAAGTATACTGTAGTTGGCTGGAAATTGATCTTCAAAGTAAGGCTCGTATAGGAACATTGTTAGAGGAGATTCTTCAATGGTTATGTGATGCAGTAAAGATTGTGTTACAATTCAAGAGAGGCAAAAGAGAAGTGTACAAAATTAGCCTTCTCTATGAACAAGAAAATTGGCCAACAAATATGCAACTTTTTGAGTGGATTTCAATTATAATCGCAGATCTATTATGGGCTTGTTTTACCAATTTACCACGAGTTATGTGTTTTACCAACTTACCACGAGTCATATATAACTCTGAAGTGTCATCACGATGCAATAGAGAAAAGGGGAGAGAGCATCTGGATTGCAGCTCAGCTTCTTGGTAAATCCAAAACGATTCTGAACATCCTTGAAGAGCGCCATCTTCCAGACTTAGATCAGGAATCGATTACATACATTGACAAGTGGCAGGCATTACCAATGAGTCAAATACCCAATGGTAGTCGTGCTTCTTCAACAGGATTCAACCAGCTCCTTCAAGTTATAATATATCGGTCACTGTATCTATTATGTAATAAGTGTGTATCTATTATATATTCTAAAGATCCATAAAGGCTTCTCTTGAGATTGAAATTTCTAACCAAGATATTCATTCATCATTCAATTAAATCTCCTTATTATCGACCTTAAAGCCCCTTTTAAGATATGGTGAAATGCATTAGTGAATAGAAGTAAGAACCTGTTCATTGGCAGCTTAATGAGGTTAATGAGACTAACAACTTATTCGGTCAGCTATACATGATGGTTTGGTACTGACTTGATGATATAGAAAGTAGCTTATTCTTTAAGCTTACAGGGAGAGGATTTATGCAGACAACCTTTTTTTTCTTCCAAACCAGCCCTTCTCAATTAAAAACATGCTTTTTCCATCTACAAAAAAAAACCTCTTCTAAACAAAAATATTCTCAATCTATACAAACAGATTAATCCACACAAGAATCATTATCTATACAAGACTTAATGGAAAACCAACAAAACAGCACGTAAGTTTGTCAAGCCTATGTTACCCAAATATGAAGTATTGCTTTTTACTTATATGTTTCATTGAGGAACAAACTTTACAAGTTAATTGTTTATTCTTATGGAAGTTGTTTCTGCGTTTCAGATGGGAAAATTGTAACCAGAACCAGCAAATTTTAGTATATGACGAAAGGAAAAGTTATGATAAGATTCAATGAGATTTCCATGACAAAATCGATTGTGGTTGAAACATTTTGTTCTCGATATGACAAGAAGCCCTCCACTACCATGAACATGAACTTCACTCTCCATTTCCATCATAGAACTTGGCTACAATTAGAGAAAAAGTAGAATTATGACTCGGATCACAGTACACTATATAAAAACTAGAGCACAAGTGTCTGAAACACGAGAGGTTTGGTAAGACAGCAGAAGAGTGATAAGAAAAAACACAGTAGCAACTATACGTAACTAAACCCAAAAGCACGGTGCACACTGGAAGGCTATTTACACAAATGTCAATCTTTTTTCAGTCAGCTACCATAATGATTTACTCAAAGGCCAAAACTACAATTTAAAAATAAAGGAACATAAACTTGATTCATTGTTTCATAAAATCAAATATAAATCTTTGCATATGCTAGATTGAGCTGAAACCACATGAAGGGAAAGAGAACTATAGCTTATTTCAAAGTTGTCTAAAAAAACTTGGTAAAACATTAAAAATGTCAATAAACTTACAGCAACACTTTTACATATGACCTATGCACAAGTTTTTGATGTTATATGGACCCGAATTTATTAATGTCAATTCCATTAATTTACACATCTTAAGTTTGACTCGTTCAAATCCCAACTATACCGGTCAAACTCAAATAACACTATCAATCTGACCAATTCACACCTTATTGTTATTTAGTTGCCCAACTTAAGAACAGTTTCTGAAATGCTTACCAGGTAAGCTTTATCGGATAATTGACGCTTAAAACCCATTTTGATGGTCAAGAATGTTATCCGACAAGCTAACCCGGGTATGAGTCTTCTCCCTCACTTATCATATCGGGTGAAAACCTCAATTGTTACTATGTCTTTTAGCAGATAAAGCACTTATCTGGCAAACGTTTGGTAAACGACTCTTTAACAACAAATATACGAACATGACAAATTTATGGAGATGATAACAGGGAGAAAATACCTTCATTATGATATTATTATGCTTTCAACATCATCAATTATATTTCGGGTTCGGCCTGCAGTTGCGGAGGAAAGGGAAATAAACATTATATAAATCTTCATCACTCGTTCCTGGAACTTGTATATATCAAGCTTCATTAAGCATTTATTAAGCTATCACTTATTAATCTAGCAAGATGAAATCTACCAAAGAAGCCATGCCGTGGGTGGGGTTGTATGTTGCTGTAGCATCTCTCATTTGCACTCTTGCAATGGCTGCCGATGTCTTCCAAGGTTTCCGACAACGCAAACTCTGGTTTCCTTGCAGATTTTTCACCCTCAATGCTGCTTCCATCACATTGATAGCAGTATCAATGAAACTACCAGTGGATCTATCAGACAATCCTTATGATGATTGGATCGTAAAGTCTATCAGCATCGTTTTCTTGTTCACCATGTTAGCTAACTTTCTCCCTTCTTTAGCGGGTATGGATGACAAGGAACTTTTCACAAACATCATAGCCTTGGGTATTCTCATAATCACCATTATTGTAAATATGTGCATTCAATTAGCCACTATGGATTATCTTCTTGCATATCCGGTGGTAGAAATGTCTATCATGGCATTTTTCCCTATATGGCTATTTTGGGTAGCTTTAACGGTTCCAACATCTAGAAGAGTTTTAGAACATCAGTACCAGGAGTTGCACAGATCGGCTTTAGATTGTCAAGAGATAAAGTTCTCGTCCATGGAACTCATACATCATGTTAAAAGGTATTGGATGATGGCGGAAACAGGTAACCCCCAATTTGTGCTTGCTTGTTCACCCTTCTGTTCTGCTTCCGGGTTGATAAGCTCATTATTTGCTGCTTCATCAGTTAGTAGGTTGATAAACCTGTGGGCTAGCAAATCATATTTTTGGCACAGAGAATCAGATTATAGCCAGTCAATCAATGTAATTCTTATCATGCAATTAATTGGGATTGTAGTAGGTAGCATTGCACCAATATTTAGATCTATCACTACTGCCAGTTATTTCAACCTCTCCATTCTATGGAGCATCAACCATATAAACATGTTTAGAGTCGAAAAACATTGGACCCAAAGGCTTCGGCACTGGAAGCGCATCCATGTCACTTCTTATATCCCAGGCCGACAATGCAAAAGAGTTTTCAATCATGTCAAAAACATGATTTTGAACCTTTGTATGGCACTTCAGATAATGCTTGTGGTTATATGTAAAACGATATGTCTCGTTCCCACATGCGTTATGATCTTATTCTATTCTTGTTGCCATTTCTGCAACTCATTGTTGAAAAGGTTTAAAAAGAAACCAAAAGCATCCGACAAGGATGTGAGATCAGAGATTGAAGAATACATTGGTTATGTTCTCCAAATTGAAGACGAGGCAAAGCTTACAAATAAAACATTGAGAAATGTGCTCAGATCTATAACTAAACTTCTTCACAAGTCTGAAAAGAAACAACCAAGAAATCTTATGAAGTTCCTAGAGAAGTCTACAGGATTCAGTGGAGTAGTAGAGTTCGACAACGACCAAGTCCCCCCTTTATATCGGGAAGAAATCCACAGCTGTTGGAGCCTAGTAGTGGTAACATTAACATCCATTGCCCTTGCACTTCCTAACATTGAAAAAAGTCATGTCAAAAGGCTACTTTCTAGCTTAAACGAAGGCCTCCAGTTTGTTAGACATATAGAAAAAACTCTCAATGTAAATGGTGAGTTGGTAAAAGCAAGAAAAACAGCTAGACGCATATGGACCGAAGCCGAAGTATACTGCACTTGGCTGGAAATTGATCTTCAAAATAAGGCTCGTAACAGAAAATCATCGGAAGAGATTCTTAGATGGTTAGGTGATGAAGCAGTAACGATTGTGTTACAGTTCAAGGGAACCAAAAAGAGAAGTCTAGATGATTCACATCATAAGTTCATTGCTGCAAGTTCCATGTACAGAATCAGCCAAACCATACTGCTCTATGAACAAGAAAACTGGCCAACAGATATGGAACTTTTTGAGTGGATTTTAACTTTAATCGCAGATCTATTATGGGCTTGCTTTACCAATTTACCACGAGTCATAACTCTAAAGTGTCATCACGATGCAATAGAGAAAAGGGGAGAGAGCATCCAGACTGCAGCACAGCTTCTTGGTAAATCCAAAAGGATTCTGAACATCCTTGAAGAGCGCCAACTTCCAGACTTAGATATTGACTCGATGGGATACATTGATAAGTGGCATGCATTACCAAAGAGTCAAATACCCAATGGTTGTGCTTCTTCAACATCTTCTTCAAGTTCAAATGAATCAGTCATTGTATAACTATTATGTAACACCTGTGTATCTATTTGATTATAATATATACCCTAGAATAGATATCGTGAATAAAACCCTGATAGGTAAAGCATTCACTCCAAGAGCTTCATCTATCATTTATAATCCAAGTACAACTCTATATACATCAAATATACATATGAAGTAGACTAACGTAAATCTACTTAAAATCTATATACTTGAAATCACTTGCAATCAAACAAACAAACCAGTGGGATCCACATTTCATTTTAAAACATAAATCTACTTAAAATAGGGCACCATAAACAACAAAAATGAATTTTACAAAAACATACAGAACAATCAATTTAAGCAAAAATTCATATAAAATCAGACAATGAGTAAAGCATATGACCTACTTTGCATGATCGAGATTCAGAATGGGGAAGATTCTCAATATTTTGAGAAATAGTGGAGCATAAAACCTTTTGGAGATTCAGAAACCCTAGAACAACTTACACAGACTTATTTCCCAGTGACACTGTAGAAGAGCTACCTAAGGGGGTGTTTGGGATTGCTTATTTTTTTTGACTTATTTGTTTATTGCTTTTACTCACCGCAAATAAGCTATTTTAGTGTTGTGGACCGGAAAAAAAAAAGTGTATGACTTTTCTCAACCACAAATAGATTGTTTTTGATAAGTTAATTCATTCTAACCTCTCATAACTTATTTGTCTAAATTACATTTTTACATTCAACTCCTTTTTAACAAGACATAAGTTGATAAACATTTCAAAAAATAAGCATAATTTTAAATAAGCAATCCCAAACACCCCCTAAGTGATTCAAAATTTAATCAAATTCAAATGTTCTTCAAACCAGATTATTGATTTCAAATAAGAGTAAAGCATAAATTTAACTCGAATCAATTATTGCCCTAGATTATTGCTTCCTAAAACATCGCAT
Organism: Saussurea involucrata; assembly: GCA_033807775.1. NCBI lineage: Eukaryota > Viridiplantae > Streptophyta > Magnoliopsida > Asterales > Asteraceae > Saussurea > Saussurea involucrata. The sequence continues at coordinate 3,256,815 of CM066325.1, forward strand.
TGTATCAGATCAAATTAATGAAATGAAACCTTAAATCTTGCCTTATCGTGCATCAGGATGAGCTGAATGGCTACAGCTACAGCTGATCCTTGTCAACGCCGGCTTCTGGTTTTTGCGATCGGCGCCGGAGAAGGAGGGGTTTACCAACATGGGGTGGCCGGTTTCTCAGTTTCTTATATGAAAAAGAAAATAAAAGAAAAAATATCATTAAATAATTAAAAAGTTAAGAAAATGTGAAAAGACAGAAACACCCCCTGATATTAACCGACATTTTTAATATATTCATCATACTAAAATAAAAAAGATATTGTTTTTAGGGAAATTAATTAAAATGCCCCAAGTTCGTTTTTCACTTACAAAATATCTCATTTCCTTCCCGGTTTACAAAAATACCCCGAGTTCTGCGATTTAATCCTCGATCGCGAACTCAGGCAAAAAATGAAAGTTATCATAAAGTTATCGCGGACTAAGAGGATGTTCGTTTGTGGCTTAATGAGATGTATAGTGGATATGGCTGATTCACACAACCATATCTATGTGTTCGGTATTGGCTTATTCGGTTAGCTCATGGCTGAATTGGTCGGTATTGGCTTATTCGGTCAGCTCATGGCTGAATTGGTCAGCTAAAATAGTTATGTCCTCCACGCTCAGCCATCATGTTTCCATAATTACCCTTCTCCCAATTACTAAAACATTAAAAGCAACACCTTTCTCCCATTGAAACCCTACTGTTTAAAAATAGGAGAGGAGACGAATCCATGATTTTCAATCACCGTTCCTCCCATCGAAGGTACTACTGTTCTCATCGGTTTTCAATCACCGTGCCATGGTTGAATCGTTCAATCACCGTTCTCTTCATCGATTTAACATCTTTCTCTCCATCGATTTGTTGCTACATCAGTATGACTCGATTCGTTGCCAAAACGGTATGGATCGATGTGTTGTATCGATTCTCTGGTTGTTTTCGATTTCTCCTTGTCGTTTTCGATTTCTACCGTTTCTCTCAATGATTTACGATTCCCCCCTAAGGTTTGTTCTTATAGGGTTTTGATTTACTTGTTCTTATCATATGGGTTTTTGATTAGGTGGGGTGTGATTTCTTCTTCGAACTCGCCTTCTTTTTTTTCTACCCTTGACTCTGTTTCCAGAACATAATGGAGTTCAGATAGCATGATTTTGTTTCTTTGATCTTGACTCTTCAAAGCCTGATTTCTTAGGCCATCGGTACCTCAAGCCCTCGATGCCACATCAACGCCACATCAGCTTTTCTCCTAACCCTCACCTCAAGCCCTCAAGTGGCGTAGCACAAGCCCTCAGACCACCTCATTTTTTTTAATTATTTTATTTATACATTTAATTATTTAACAAAATAAAAATATTTATATATTTTTTAATAAATAAAAATAAGATAAATAATAAATAAAAATAAGAAAAAAAAATGTCGTAACTTAAGGATAAAAATGTAAAATTTGATATACAATAAACAAGGACCAAATATGTAATTTTCTCAATTATTTTTTGGAAGAATTAACTCTACTTTTAACAAAGTTGGATGGAGGGATGAAAATGGAAGGAAAATAGAAACCATAAGGATAAAAAAACAGTTTTAAAAGATCAAAGACGAAAACCGTTATTAACAGTAAACCACAGGGACCAAAATCATAGTTTACTCAAAAAATAATTTTATGTAGTTTATATGATATATATTAAAATATATAAATCCAAAAAAATTCAATGTTGGGCTCATTTCAAACGTATCGAAGAGACGATTATAATGGTGTAACTTGTTAAAATTAAAACGTATTTTTTAACGTGTTTTAGTTAATAAACGATTATATGTGTTAAATGTAAAATTAAAATAATGAAACTAAAAGGTATAAAGTAAATTTAGTAAATAAGTATAGGGGTTGAAAGTGTAAATTTTAATTAAAAATCATTAAAATATGGCAAATTTTCACTCGGGTTCCACGGGCTTACAAACCCGCTCAGCCCGAGCCCGCACCTAGCCCGCTCCCCCCGTACCGTAACCCGCTGGAGCCTGCCCTACCCGCTGCCTAGCCCGAGCCCGCATGCGGTACTGATGGCCTTAGCACTTTCATAACAAAATGGAGTTCAAATTGAGCCCTAGTTATGGAGCATATAGATGAGATAGTAGATGATGATTTTGGATTGGGTATAAAAAGAGTACAGTAAAAGTAAAACATACGAAATGTTCACTTCTCTGTTCTCTCTCTATATTACCAATATATATATATATATATATATAGAATATACTAGTAGTGTGCCCGTGCAATGCACCGGGTGAGCAATGTGTGAAAGTGATTATCGGGCATTGCTTACCTTAGCAATGAGCAAGGCAAGAACCGAAAATCTTACCCGATAAAAAACATATATAGCAAGGATTGAGAATCTTACCCGGTAAGTGTGAGAGAAGACTCTTACTCAGTATCTTACCAGGTAGAAGTCGATTACCACAATCCATTTTGATGACCGTTACTCGAATTTGGTAAGCGAGAGTGATAAGATATAGGATAAGATAAGAGCTGCAGACAAGTACCAATCAAAGCAGTGAAATCAAACTTGCAAACAAGTGAACAACCATCATTATGGTGGCAACTTCCCTGTAAAATAGAGGGGAGTTCAGAAACCTATGAATAAAAGTGAAGTCATTTATTCATGATCGATGGGATAAAGGGATACAGAAAGTGTCAACAGAAATACCAAAATTTTAAGTCTTAAAATCTCTCAATCTCAGTCAAATATTTATGCGAGAGTGTGCACAAGTTACATGTAGACACCAATCTAGAACTCAAGAACACAGTTTAAAAATTATACCAGCACTTACAAATAAAAAATTGAGAGCAAAATAATGATAAATCAACATGTGGGTCATTTGCAAGTAGAACAGGAGATGTTGTATGAAAGAGCAATTGCAACCATTAACTGCAGAATCAAAATATCCGTTAGCTTTAAACAAAGATAGCTTTTCCTTAGCTTCATCAAGAGCGAGTAGGTGATCTGTCTTTTTTGGATCATCTACAGTAGCAACACATTTGAACAATAGGCAATAGTCATTAGAGAAGAACAAAAAAACAGAAATAGAAAAAAACAATTAATCAGAATAAAAATAAGCACTATAAACCTTTTTTTGATACGTTGGTTAAAAAACAATTAGTCAGGATAATAAGTTAAAAACATCAACATTTCTTGTTGCCTTAGTACTTGGTTCACCTACTACTCTCTCAATGGTTTATTTCTTGAATCTTTGTCGGTAGGGAATGGGAGCAATAATTACAATTTTTTGGGCTGTAACGTGGTCTAAAATGATGCTTTAATGGGGCTGGAATTTGAGCTTAAATGTTGCTGGAACGTGGCCTAAAACGGGGCTGGAATTTGGGCGTAAAACGGTGCTGAAACGGGGCTGGAATTTGGGGCTTGAACGCTGTTGGAACATGGCCTGAAACAGTGTTGGAATGGGGCTGTAATTTTGGATTGAACGGTGATAAGAATAAGACTTTCGATAACAACTGAAAATGTTGATACGTTACACATCAAAACACTGAGCTCTCTTCTCGTTAATTATTGGTTGCAAAATTACTAAATCTATATCGAAGATCAAAAGATATAAGACGATGCTCAAAAAAGTTAACAAACAATTTTCTAAAGAACACAATTCACAAGGAAAATATAATATCACAGATCAATTTAACAAAATACAACCATCAAACGAATTTTTCATCAATTTATAGCATTTCGAGGACAATATTTATAGCAACAAATGTGTCCTATTTCTAAGCCCCATGCACTGTTTTTTAGCCTTGTATGCACTCTTTTTTGGTTTTGCATGTGTGTGGGTCAGACAACATGAGCATCTTGTACATGGTATTTTGAACCAAATACCCTTTATATGGTATCCACAACCTATAAATCATCTCCTTTTGATTAATGGGTGTTCTACAAACACCATCAATGGCATCCACTACAACCATAAAACACACCTCAAATGTAATGATTCTACTCCATTTTAGATCTCATATTTCAGAGCTTTAACCTACTAAACTAAATTTACATTGGATGCTTAAACTTCAAGATCAACGATATTTATCTCACTTGACACTCGTCTCAGCATGCATACATATATAAATCAATGGATTAATTAAGTAAGATTAAAAAATAAATAAATAATAAGAAACATAAGTTATGCAAAAGTTAAACCAATAAACAACTTGAGCATCATCGTAGTTTTCAGCCTTCAATAGCATTTTGAATTATTAACATACACAAATGGCAAGACAGAGAACTGTCAATATATGAAGTGAATTAGCAAGAATTGACATACTACAACCACACTTTAAGATAACAAAGACATGTAACATGAATAAAATAACAAAGATCGTTCTTATAAGTTATATAAGAACTGACATACTACAACCACACTTTAAGATGGCAAAGATCGTTCTTATGGCCCACCACATCTCTCAGGGCCTTAACCAGTACGCCACAACCCTTATGGTTTTAAGAGAAATTAAATTACGTACTTTTAAGAGAAATTAAATTACCTTGGCAATTCCCTCTCGTTGATTTATGCAAGGACCAATCCCAATTCCAATCCAATCATGATTAAAACAGAAGCTAAAGATAGCATTGAGAAAATAGTACCTGCTCGAAAGATCGAGGATCTGGATCTTCTTGTCAAGTTTTGCTATAATTTATGTTGGTCTTGTTTGGTTCTAGTTTCCATGATCATACCTCGGAGAGAGAAGCGAAGGTCCTTGGGCAACAGATAGCTGAACACAAATTAATAAGAGACCAAAAACATAAAAAATCTAAAATCATACATGGAGACTACCAACCAACGCTGAGCATTAAACCAGAAGTCAAAAACCTTTGCAAATTTTGTTAACAGGTGCAATAACAGAAAAATATATATAACCAAAAGTCAGTAGCCATATCCAACATGTTCATCAAACAGAACAACTATTTGGTCCTAATCCTACCAAAATCAAACAGATTCATCTCCGACCCACAATTTTTAACATCAAATATAGTATCCCGAAACCGTTTACTGGAATAAAATATTATTTAAAAAAGTTGTTTCATCTCCATATCTTTTTAGCATAGAAAGACCCCATCTCGAACCCATTGTGAGAACCCAACTTACCAGATATTTCAAGAAGAAAAAAAGAACAGAAGGGTATAATGTAAGGGTGGAACTTACCTCATGTTTCACATCCCATAACGTAATTCCAGGAATCCTTTGCTATCGATCCAACATATCAATCAAGCTTCCAAATAAAACTATTACACAAGATGAAGAGAGAGAATAAATCAAATCTGGTAAATAAGTTAAACTAAAAAACTAAAAACCCATAGAAAGATATAAAGACCCTAAAAGAATAGAGCAGAAAATCAACAAAATTGAATGTGACACAATGTGACATCCAAATCAAAGATGTTATTCTTTTGGAAATTAAACATTAGAAAACAAAAACAGTTGGTTCTATGTAGCATAGATAGTAATTTTGCAATTTAAGGGGACATAGTGGTCTTTCTTGATCTATGTAGTTACAAGAAAAAATATCAAGGTGCCATGTCTACATAGATCTTTGAGTTAGATAAGAAATCTGCAAAGAAAGAGGCATTTTCATTACAAAAGAAATCTGCTAATTTTGTTTGAAGAAAGCATAACTTACAAAAGAAATCTGAAAATTTGGCATTTTCATAACAAAACAAAGCTGAAAATTGGAAATTTCGCATGAAAGAGGCATTTTCATTACAAAAGAAAGCTGCAAATTTTGTTTGAACAAAACATAACAGACAAAAGAAATATGCAAATTTGGCATTTTCATAACAAAACAAAGCTGAAAATTGAAAATTTCGCATTTTCATAAGAAAAAGAAGCCGGAAATTGAAGATTTCGCATGAAAGAGGCATTTTCATTACAAAAGAAATCTGCATATTTTGTTTCAACAAAACATAACTTACAAAAGAAATCTGAAAATTTGGCATTTTCATAACAAAACAAAGCTGAAAATTGAAAATTTGGCATTTTCATAACAAAAAGAAAGCTGAAAATTGGAAATTTCGCATTTTCATAACAAAAGCTGAAATTTTTGTTTGAACAAAAGAAAAATTAGAAGCATTTGTATACACAAAGAAGAAACAGTCAAATATAGTAGAAATCGGAGTTCATACCTTGAAAGTTGAACTTTACAGAAGACAATGGTGATCGAAGTGCAAAAGAAATCTGCAAATTTTGTTTCAACAAAACATAAATTACAAAACATAAGTTGGAGTTGCAGCTGGAAGGGCTGAATTCCAAATATGGAATCCCATTCTTCTAAATATTACTTAAGATACAAGAAGGGACCCTTTTAGAAATGAAAGTTCCCAATAAGAAATCCCAGTTGGGTCGACAGATTTAAATTAAAAAGATTAAACACAAAAACCATTGAATACTGATATCAAATTATCAATATTGAAAACAAAAACCACTAATAAAGCAAGTGAATCAAGACTTACACATTTGAAGCATTACAACCTGGAAACAAAAATGTGCAGCAACAAAAATAAAAAATGGCAGTGCAGAAATCAAAATCAAGAACAAAGCAAAACCACCTTCAGGGTTTTCTTTCATAAACCAGATAACCAGATTGAAAGGAGGAGCTTTGATAGGTAAAGTAACACATTTTCAACTAAAAACATGATTTTGTCCAACAACATAAGAAAAGTGCAGTTAACTCATGGTAGTTTGGTTTGATGAACATCAGAAACTAAAATCATAAACATTAAGAAAGTAAACGACCCTTCTGAGGGTATCAAAATACGAAGTAAAAGAAACATACGTTAGGGTTTCATGAACATACTTGCTGCCATACTTACCAACAGGTCGCAAAAACTCGAGCAGAGGAGCCGAAAAAAAGCAATCAGAAATGGGGGAGAGAGGAGAAATCAAACACAGACACCATGAAGAAACCAAACGCTCGAGAAATCAACAATCAAGATGGAAATCAGAAGCCATGTCCAGAAACAAAGAAAAAACCCTAGACAAATCGGTAAGCAAATCAAAACATAAAGAAGATACCTGCAGAGATAGATGAGAGGTTCTTGGGAGGTTGAATACTCATTGTCTTGGAGAAGGAAGAGGCGTGAGTGTAAAGGCGAAGATTACCGAGGCGTGCATTTCTTGGGAAGATAAATATTTTGAACCGGTAACAGAAGGCTTGAGAAGTTGTGCTCTCTCTCTCTCTCTCTCAAATTTAAGTAATCATGCTTTAAAGTGTAGTACATTGTGCTTTAATAGTTGTTTTTAAGAGTTGGGTAGTTAAATGCTTTATAATATAGTATAGATATAGAAGTAAAACATTTTAAAATAAACAAATCATGAATGTGTTTCATATTTTAAACACCATGGTTGCGAGTTGTTTTTATTTAAAAATGTTAAAATTGGTAAGCAAAAATAAAGACCGGGAGTAAAATGGTTATTTCTGACATTCTGACAGTTTATTCAGCACAACAACCGAACACCAACATATCTGTTAACAATCAGACAACCATATCGACTCAGACAGCTATATCCATTCAGGTCTTAACAGAAAACGAACCGAACAACACCTAAATGTGGGAAATGAGTTTCATATATAATAAATTAAGTGGAAATGTGTTTCATATATAATAAATTAAGCAATCACGGACTAAGGCATTGTTTGGCAAAAAAAAACTAGCTTATAAGCTATCTTATTTTTTGGTACATGTTTGGATGACCCATAAGCTAACTTTTTGAAAAGCCACTTGAAGTAGCTTATGAGTAGCTTTTTGTAAATATTTCAATTATGCTCTCATTAATATTAATTATTATTTATTAACTATTTTTTTAATATGTTATTTTTGGTCATTTAAATGCTTATAAGCTATTTTTTGCCAAACGTGACTTTTTCATCAGCTAGCTTATCAGCTACCAACTAGCTTATCAGTCAACCGCTAGCTTATCAGCTACCAGCTAGCTTATAAGTCATAAACTAGTTTATAAGTCATAAGCTAGCTTATCAGCTAGTTTGCCAAACATAGCCTAAATGTGGATCGTCGAACTAAATGTGTGGACTAAATTAGCGGAAATTAGTTTCATATATAATTTTATTTCATACCCCTATATTTATTTAATTAGTTTACTTTATATTTTTTACCAGCTAGCTTATAAGTCATAAGTTAGCCTATCAGCTAGTTTGCCAAACATAGCCTAAATGTGGATCGCCGGACTAAATGTGTGGACTAAATGTGTGGACTAAATGAGTGGAAATGGGTTTCATATATAATTTTATTTCATACCCCTATATTTATTTAATTAGTTTACTTTATACGTTTTATTTTTCTAATTTTTCATTTTACACATTCATCATATTAACACATATAATTGTATATTAACTAAAATACGTTAAAAATATGTTTTAATTTTAACAAGTTACATCATTATAATCGTCTCTTTGATACCTTCGAAATGAGCCTAATATTGAATATTTTTTGATTTAATTATTTAATTATATATCATATATATTACATAAAAATATTTTTAATATTTACAATTCATACCCTTATAGTTAATTATTTAATTTATGGTACATCTCGTACTTTTTCAATTTTTGTTTTACACTCTTATCACATTAACATAATAATCTTATATTAACTAAATAAAAAAAAACTAAAAGATATAAAGTAAATTAACTAAATAAGTATGATATAATTAAATCAAAAAATATTCTATATTGGCTCATTTCGAAGGTATCGACGAGACGATTATAATGGTGTAACTTGTAAAAATTAAAAAGTATTTTTTAACGTATTTAATTTAATAAACGATTATATGTGTTAATATAATAAAAGTGTAAAATAAAAAATAAAAAACTAAAAGGTATAAAGTAAATTAACTAAATAAGTATAAGGGTGTGAAATGTAACTTTCAAATAAAAAAATAAAAAATCGAGGATTGTGGAATCTTGAGTGAAAAAATGTGTGGATCGTGGACAAATTTGTGCCACATCGCGGACCTATCTTATTTTTTTAACTGGGTCTACGATCGAGACGGAAAAATTGTGTAGTTTTATAAAGCGAGAGAGATATGTCCATCTAAAGCACACGATTTCAGGAGGTTTAATTTTTATATTTTAACCTCATTTTTTTTTGTTCACTCGGATTTAAAATAAGTAACTTGAAATCAAAGGTTAACTACACTTATGAAGGTGGATAAATTATAGCATTTGAAACTAAAACTGAAATGTGAAAAATGGGTCATAAAAGGAAAACTTTTTTCCAAAGTGGGTAAATTTTCTAAATGTATTGATTTTCGTCAATCTTTAGCAAGATGCCATATCTGAGGAAGAATCCTTACAAAACCCCAATTATTGTCTCTTGTATAGCAAGATGCCATCTCCAAGGGTCGCCATGATATGGGTGGGGCCGTACGTTGCTGTAGCATCAACTATAATAAAACTAGGTTTACACGATGGTTTTAATAGACTGTTTTATAACATTTAAATTTATAAAATCAAATAATAAACGGTAAAATACACGAAATAACAATCTACTTTTATTTATTTCCTTATTAAAACATTGTATTTTCATTTTTACTTATGACATCAATGCACTTTCAATTTATTTTTTTATTAGGACATTGTACTTTAAATTTGTTGACTATTATAGCATTGGGTAACCTTTTACTTTTAAAACCGGTTTATTTTGCTGACGTGTCATACTAGAGTGACATGGGTGATACATAGATCTGCTTACATGTCATTAAAAAGAATATATATATATATATATATATCAAAAAGCATATAAGTAATTTTGAATAAAATCGGTTTATTTTGCTGATTTTCTGTCTTTTGTTTCAAGAGGAGCTGCTGGTATTACATCTGTCCTTCGTGCAAACCTTATGCTGAACATTTTTACTTCAAACATTGAAAAGAAAATAGTATTAAGGGTACGTTTGGTAAGCAGACAGGATAGGACAGGACAATGTGGGACATGACAGGACAGAACAATTGTTTCACATTTGGTAAGACAGAACTGGATAGAACAGGACATATAACATTGACCAATTTACCCTTACTAAATTTAAAGAATGAATAAAATATGAAATAGAAGGTTTATTTGATGTTTTAGAAGAAAATTAGATTTTATTTTGAGGTTATATCGGTAAAACATAATTCTGTTCCACCTTGTTCCAGCTTGTTCAATGGGGTGAGGGTGGAACATGTCTGTTCCAGTTTGTTCCACCTTGTTCCAGTCTGTTCCACATAAAGGTCCTGCCAAACGTGGGACAATGGACCATGTTCTGTTCTGTCATGTCCTGTCCAGTGTACCAAACGCACCCTAAAGGACATGATAAGTAACATGGTACTGCATGTTGAAGTGGCAAACGACAAACAAACTCTAGGTGTAATAAATCGAAACATGAATTGGGTATGGGGGAGAGGGGGGGGGGGGGGGAGAGTACTCGGATGTTTATGATATAAATTGAAACATGAATTGGGTATGCGGTAGAGGGAGGGAGAGAGAGAGAGAGAGTACTCGGATGTTTATGATATAAATCGAAACATGAATTGGGTATGCGGTGTAATGACAACCATTTGCATATATGCAATATCTTCGACTACAAACATCAAAGAAATCGTTAGTTAAGAGATGATAACATAATGTGGCTCATGAAAGTACAATGTTGTAATGAGAATGTCACCTCAGCACTATAGTACATATAGACAACCTATGTGGACAATGAGGTTGCATGAAAACCTGATATAGTGGGTAAATTTGAATTAAAAGGGTTACCCAATGCTATAATGGTTAAAAAAATTTAAAGCACAATGCCCTAAAAAAATATAAACTGAAAGTGCATTGATGTAATAAGAAAAAATGAAAGTACAATTATATAATAAGAAAATAAATGAAAGTAAGTTGCTATTTCGCGCATTTTGCCCAATAATAAAACACTTTATCTAAAAGTGTTTCAATTGCATGTTTATAGAACGTTTTTGGACGTCGTAACAAGTTTTATAGGAATATAAAAAGATGGGTTTATACGACTAGTTTATTTCAAATAATGTCTTATAAAATAACTAATACAACACCTAATTTTTAAATGACATGAAAACTTGTTAAAATGCCTAAAAAAGATCTATAAACTTATTGTAATAAACATAATTTATTGTTAAAAACATAATTTATTGTTTAATCATATAAACTCAAGTCTTATTAAGTAATCTTATATGACAAATAAACATTTTATAATTAGCGTCTTACAGACCTAAGGGCCCGTTTGATTTGCAGGAATGAAATGGATATGGGGGAATTTGGATTTCAAATCCATTCCAATCTCGTGTTTGGTTTGCATGATTTTCTGAATTTGAAGTCTCTCAAGCATAGGATTTTGAAATCTAAAGATGACGGCTATGATTTCAAGGGATTTCTTAGGATTTATATACAATAATGATTAAAAATATGTTAAAAACATTTGTTTCCAATAATCAGTTAAATAAAAGGTAATTTAATTTTTTTATAGTTTTTTTAATTAAAAATGGAATTCAATTCCAAATCCTACAAACCAAACACACCAAGATTCCAAATCTTTCTAAATCCAAATCCGTCCACGAAATCCAATCCCCCGAAGTCATTCCATCAAACCAAACGTCCCCTAATTATGTTATGGTGTTTTTAAGATGATCAGAGTTTAGTAGGTACAACTTGTGTTTTGATTGGTATGTTGGATGTTTACAATTACAGATTAATATTGATACGGATGTGTAGGTTTAAGGGTGTGGAAGGAAACTAACTACGTTAAGCTTTGCAACAACTAAAACACCAAAATGATTGTTGTCAAATTGGAATGAAGTCCATATAAATCAGTCGAAATTATAAAAACTGTATAAATTAGTTGAAACATTTACAATTTTAAAGTTAAAATATTATACATATGATGGTCAATTTTAAATTTGAAAATAGTTAAGAGACAGTGTCACCTTTAGTGCCAAAATTGAGAAAGTTATTTTCATTCAAACATACTATTTTCATTAGAACAGATAAATATTACAATTATCTGTAATCATAGACATATATATATATATATATAAAGGGTTGTGTTGGGGTGAGAAGGAAAGTTATGATGAGAGAGATAAGAAGGGATCTCCACCCTTGGATGCACTCACCCTTGAGTTGCACAGAGATTAGATGTATCGAGATGCATCAGATCAATTCCCATGAGAAGCGCAATTCATAGGTGGATGTGAGATTAAAAGTGATCGATGGCCAATATCTCTTCTTATCTCACATGATCATTCATCTATACATATATACTCCATACAAATGTCATCAGTTATACAAACAATGCATAAATTAGGTCAATCGTTCATTTCTATCATTAATTGAAAAAAACCTATCATGTATGCATGTATATATATATATATATATATTTAATTTCCACTAATTAAATTCTAATGATTTCTATAAATAATTTGTATAATGTTTGTTGGTTATCATATTTAACAATTAACATGTATTTTATGGACAATTTTAATATTACTACCCAAGTTAGTCATGCTACCGCTGATAATGTCGGTTTACGACATTATTTTGGATCTCAAATTGGGTGATCCACGCGTGTCTTCAAGTAAAATGGTAGTTTTTAACGGGTTTTTGGAAAGAAAGTATAAGTTCAGGTATTATTCTCTAAAAAGTAGCAGATTTGAGTTCTGGAGCTAAAAACGAGAAAATTGGTGAAGTTGACCAAACAGTGCTCGGCGCCAGTCTTGGCGCCAGCCAATCCGCGGCATGATCCGCGCGAGTTACACACCCAGAGTTTGGCGTCCGTCTTGACGCCAACCAATCCGCGCCGTGATCCGCACCGTTTGAAGAGACAGTCCCTGGCGCCAGTCTTGGCGCCAATCAATCCGCGCCAGTGTTGGCCCCGGCGTCCAGTTGTTTAAAACATTTCATGCTGCTAGGGTATACTTACTTTTCACTTTCAGACAAAAACGGCTGGCCAAGGGGCGGTTTTGGAGAGGATTAACACGAGGGGAACGGATTGAAGCTAGAGATCGAAGACGAACGGGTACGTGAGATTGAAGGAATTCTTCTCAGGGAGTGATTTGTCATCTTTCTTAGATTTTCCTTGAACAATGATGGTTTTCCTATCTTTTCTAACTTTTCTTTTGTTTTCTAGTACCCCCAACATGAGCTAAACCACATGTTGGGGGGGGGGGGGGGGTTGGATGATGGTTGGGTCATGAACGTAGGATTTTATGTGATTTATGTGTTGGTTTTTGATAGATGAATGAAGTATTTGTATTTAAGCTTATTGCGTTTGATAACTTGATCAATTGTTAAACGATTTCACAAATCTTGGGTTCGTTTGAGAAAGGTCCCAGATTTAGGTCGAATTCAATTGCCATCAGTAGGAACTGGATAGAGATATACGAATTCCTTCAGTGTTGCTTTTTCAACCTATTTTCTTGACTTAATTCAATTGTAAGATCGAGAGAAAAACAGTTCTTGTTAAGTTAATTTCATTGTAGCTCGAAAGAGTACAATGATGTTGGGTTTCTGCAATTCATCAATTATTGAAGCCATTTATAAGTCACTTAAATTTCTTGTTGATTATCCATTCAAATTTCAACCCTCCATCTTCTCTCTTTTCAAATCCAATTAATCAAGCTTGTCTTACATTTTCGTATGCTTTAATATTCCAGTTTTCTAAAAATCAAACCAAACCAATTTCGATCGTTCAGTTAATAGTTAATACAGTCATTGTGGTACTTAACACTTTGTTCCTTTGGTTCGATACTCGTACTTCCGTACATATTACATGAGACGATACCGTACACTTGCGGTCAGTCAAAGGGGGGGGGGGGGGGGGGGGTAAACCCGCCTATCAACCGGGCAACGCGCGGTTTTAACGCTAGTTTAAATTAAAATGTTACCTAATGCTATAATGGGTAAAATTTTAAAAGTACAATGCCCTAATAAAAAATAAATTGAAAGTGCATTGCTGTAATAACAAAAAATGAAAGTACAATTCTATATAAAAAAATAAATGAAAGTAAGTTGATATTTCGCGCATTTTGCCCAATACTAAAACACTTTATCTAAAAGTGTTACAATTGTAAGTTTGTAGAACGCTTTTGGACGTCGTAACAAGTTTTATAGGACTATAGAAAGATGGGTTTATACGACTAATTTATTTCAAATAATGTCTTATAAAATAGCTAATACAACACCTAATTTTTAAAATGACATGAAAACTTGTTAAAACGCCTAAAAAGATCTATAAACTTATTGTAAAAAACTTAATTTATTGTTTAATCATATAAACTTAAGTCTTATAAAGTAATCTATTATGACAAACAAACATTTTATAATTAGCGTCCTACAGACCTAAGAGTCTATTTGATTTGCAGGAATGAAATGGATTTGGGGGGATTTGGATTTCAAATCCATTCCAATCCCGTGTTTGGTTTGCATGATTGTCTGGATTTGAAGTCTTTCAAGCACATGATTTTGAAATCCAAATAGGGTGACTATGATTTCAGGGGATTTCGTAGGATTTATATACAATAATGATTAAAAATATGTTAAAAACATTTGTTTCCAATAATCAGTTAAATAAAAGGTAATTTAATTTTTTTTATAGTTTTTAATGTTTTTTTTAATTAAAAATGGAATTCAATTCTATTCCAAAACCTACAAACCAAACACACCAAGATTCCAAATCCTTCCAAATCTAAATCCCTCCAATTCCAAATCTGTCCACGAAATCCAATCCCCTGAAGTCATTCCATCAAACCAAACGTCCCCTAATTTTGTTATGGTGTTTTCTTAAAATGACCTGAGTTTAGTAGGTACAACTTGTGCTTTGATTGGCATGTTGGATGTTTATTACAAATTAATATTGATACGGATTTGTAGGTTTAAGGGTGGAAGGAAACTAACTGTTAGAACAGAGTATTGGGCAAAAACGAATTATGGCTAAAACGGTAAAACGAGGACGTGATGAAATCACTATCCTTAAGAAATATTAGCCCCCACTAGGTCGTTGATGGTCGTAGGCTAATTCCCTCCCAGGACCTCCTCGAGTTTTAAGAACTGTAGACAACGATCCTACAAGTTCTTTTCATTATCATGGTTTTTGATATGATGAAGAAGATGAAAAAACGAACTGACGAAATTGGAGTAAATACGATATATATATAGCAGATAATTCCAAAAGGTGCAACCTTTCACGAAAAAGTTGCAATGGTTTCGAAAGGATGCGATGATTCCGAACAGATGCAACGGTTCGTTCCTTTCCCTCCAAAAATAACCGAAATTAATCAACTGCAACTTAACGAAAAAGTTAATTGACCGTTAACTAAGTGCCAAGTCTTTGATAATATATATTTAGGGGGTGTTTGGGAGTGCTTATATTTTCTGCTTATCTGCTTATTGCGTTTCTGGAACGGAGAAGGTGTTTGGATTTGAACAAAAAAACTGCTTATCACGTTCCAGGGAAGGAGATAAGCAGTTTTTATAGTAGTAGATTGAGGGTGGCTTTTCTGGAACGGAGTAAGCAGATAAGGAGATAAGCAGAAGTTAAAAATATAAGCACTCCCAAACACCCCCTTAGTCCCTCAACTATATAATAATTGCCAAAAACCCTTCTACATCTTGCCCCTTTGTATTCCATGCAAATGTCATTCAAACATCTCAAATGTTTTTCCATTTTTAAACAAAGAAAGATTTCTTCACTCCTTCCATGTGGGACAAAGATATGTGATAAATACTATATGTTCCAACACTAACTACGTAAAGCTTTGCAACAACTACAACACCAAAACGATTGTTGTCCAATTAGAATGAAGTCTGTCTAAGTCAGTCCGAAATTATAAAAACTGTATAAATCAGTCGAAACATTTACAATTTTAAAGTTACAATATTATACATATGATGGTCAATTTTAAATTTGAAAAAAGTTAAGAGACAGGGTCACCTTTAATGCCAAAATTTAGAAAGTTATTTTCATTCAAACATACTAATTGTGTATTCGTGCCATGTCTCATTAAAAAAGATAATTTAAAATTTATATTTAAACAGTACAAATATTACAATTATCTGTAATTATAGACATATATACATAAAGGGTTAAGTTGCGGTGAGAAGGAAAGTCATAGTGAGAAAGATAAGAAAGGATCTTCACCCTTAGATGAACTCACCCTTGAGTTGCATCGAGATGCATCACATCAATTTCCATGAAAAGCACAATTCATGAATGGATGTGAGATTAAAAATGATTGAAGGCCAAGATCTCTTCTTATCTCATATGATGATTCATCTATACATATATACATAAAAATGCTAAATTGTTTGATTTTTTTTAAAGATGGTCTTTAGAAAGAGAATCTAATATGTGAAAATTAAACATCACACAAACTAAGTTTTCAAACCACATTCTCCAATGATTGGTTTAACTCAATTTTCTACATTTTGTAACAAAGAAACAACAAGGAAAAGAATTAAATACTTGAGATATATTTGAGATGCGATTTGAAACAAAATCTTTGAACTTCATTTACAAGCATGAACTCACGTGGGATATGTTATGCTTCAAAATATTGTTCAAAATGAAGAAAATAAGGTATTTTAGGATTTTTTTAGCCAATTTTGGGCTCTAAAAGCAGGGGCCAACCCATAAATTTTTTCATACGGTGGCACCATATTTTTTCATACGGTTTTTATCGACATGTATATCTTTTATACCAACGTTCAATATCGACCAATGTGTCTTTAGCCAAATTTCGACATTTCGAGGGATTTTTAAAGTTTTTGTTTTGATTTTAGGGATTTTTAAGTTTTTTTTTATCGATTTTGAGAGATTTTTTCGGTAATTTTGGTTGATTTCAAGAGTTTTCCGGTATTTTTGGTTGATTACGAGGTATACTTGCACTTTCAAAAGAATACGGGAGCACCTCCTAAAACGATACGGTTGCACCTATCACGAATTTTTTTTACCTTTCGTCGGAGAAATACCACGGTGGTACGTGCCACCGTGTGCCCTTAATTGGGTCCGTCCCTGTCTAAAAGTTTATTTAAAACTATCTTTAAAATGAAGAAAATAGAATAGAAAGTGTAGATTCTTTTCAAATTTATAGAACTATCTAAAATGAATGTTAATGAGAGAAAAAGAAAAGAGAGATATAATATTTTATTAAATATATTAAATATTTTAATAATATAATTAATGTTGAAATTTCAAAAAGAAAAGAATTACTGAAGTTGAATGTAAGTTCCTTTTAAAAACTTTAAGTTTTGATACTTAGGTGGCGTTTGTTTTTTAAGAGGTGTTGAAGTCTCAAATCTGATTTCACTTCTGAATCAATAAGACTATTTGTTTTTGTAAACTGACAAACGTCTGAATATGTATAATTTTCTATTTTATCCCACAAAAATTCAACTTAAATACGTCAATTGAAGTAAACATCGATGATCGAAGGACATAACGAAAAAAAAGAATGATGCTAACAAATTTGTGAGGTTGTGAAATTTTAATCATATCTCAAACACCGAAATGCCAGTTTAAGCGATTCAAGATGCTTTGAAAGTCAACACACAAATCTACAATATTCGTGTTTTGCGTTTTTGCAAATTCAGGGTGCATCTGGGCTAAAACCGACATTGAAATCGAAAGAATGATGTTGGACATAAATAAGAGGTAATTAAGTGGTTGGGTTATCACTTAATTATTCAGAGGTCATTAAGGGTTAAGAGACTCTGAAAAGAAAGAAAAAACAAACGGTCTGAATTATCTTATGTCTGACCGAATCAGACATAAATGACAATTAAGAGTTTTTTTTTTGAGAAAAAAAACACCACCTTACTTTTAAAAGATCATCGAAAATATATATATCCGAGACACTTATTATATTTGTTATTATCGATTCCACTCATAAAATAGGAAGAAAAAAAACCATATTTCTTGATGGGAGAAATTTCCGAGACTTTTCCGCAGGGGTCTGTTAGTCTTAGCTCAATTATGCCATTAAGCTGTTCAACGACCCCACACATCAATTATTGGCCCTTGAGAAGGAAATTAAGGGAAAATAAAATCAGGATCACTCATCCCTACAACTTGTAAATATATATATCCCATGAACCGCGGCTTAAAAGAAAATTGATTCAGTGCATCTCATCCTAAGACGACCTTCATTAGCAATCCAAAAGACAAAATAAGTAAACAGCAAATAATATCATTATTACAATTCAAACCAATCTGGATCACTTTGTGAACTCAAATTGCAATCTTAGTACTTTTTTTATTAAACTCGTTTAATAAATGGAATTATATGATTGGTTGGTTTAACATTTTTTAAGATAAATCTTATTACATTAAAAAATATAACTTCAATAAAAAAATTAGAAACATAAAAAATATACCAAAATTCATAATTTTAAATTTTGTACAAATAGAGACAAATATTGATATATTTTTATCAAACAAATTGTAATATTTATTTTCAGTTGTAATTTTTTAAAAGCAAATATAATTATGTTTTGAAATATCAAGTAGTTTTTTTAATCTATTTTTATATTCTAGAATGCTAAAAAAATATTATAGATATGATAAAATATTAAAAAATATATAATTTTTTAAAAATACTTAAGATTGGATTGGATCACTAATAAACCATAAAAATATAAGATTGAATTGGAGTTAGAGATTGGATAGGTGAAAAAGAGTTAAATTAATTTTCTAATAGAGATTGAGTTGGATTGGTTTGTGGTTAAACATGATGTAATGTTCGTCCATTTCTCATCCAACCAACGGTTGATAACCACTTCTTACGTTTCTCACTAAATTTGTCACGTTTTACCGGAACCCAACCTTATATATATATATATATATATTGATAGTTTTCAGATAACAAGATTAAACACTAATTAGAACATTGATTGAGAGAGGATAGTAGAAGATGAGAATGTAGCTCTATATCTCTCTCATGGAGGCCATCCCTCTTTCACACACACACCTCACGTATTGTGCTCTTACAAATGACCTCACACACAAAACCCTAACATTTAGGTTTTTATACCTTTGACCCTCACTAGCTATTTTGACTTTGACTAATGTTAACTAATTACAATTAGTCCTAAATCTTGGATACATTGTGTACTAACAATCTCTCCCTATGGATTCAAGATTTAGAAAAATTATGACAATAGTCTTCAGCTCTTTAACCTTCAGATAGGCTTTATCTTCAAGAATCCACTTTGGCGGCTTTAATCTTCATTTAGGCTCTTTAAAGTCAAATAGTCATCAAGTCTTGAAACACGAACTTCATATCTGTGCAAGGTTGATCAAGGTCTTCAAAACAAAATTTTTATATCTTCGAATCACTGATCTTTGCAGCTTTGATCTTTCGGCAAATTTCTCCAGTCTTTGAATTATAAACAGGATTTGAGGTTGAATGGGCTTTGTTCAAACGAGAACGCCAACTATTTACGATAACACGAGAATGGCCGCCCATGTACAAAATCACATGTGATTCACGTACAAAATCACATGTAATTTTACACTACCTGGATTTTGTACAAAATCACATGTGATTCACGTCCAGATTTGGACACATTTAAATCACATGTGTTTTTACTAACTTTGGACACATTTAAATACATATATATGTATTATATATAATTAACTCTTAGTGAGTTTGTGTTCTCCTATATGAGAGCTTTGAAACGATATATAATGTGTCCAAAACAGAGTATGTGTGAATGAGATATCGATACTCAAAGTTGAGTATTTGGATGAAATTAACAAAAACCAAGTGGGTGTGGGAATGTGTCCCACATAGGAAAAAAGAGCAAACTTTCAATGGTTTAATAGTGAAATGTAAAGTGTAATAATTGCACACTCCTAAAACTGTGTGTTTTTTCATTGTGGACATTTAATTATTTTGGGACGGATGAACTATTAGACTTGATATTGAATAAAGATACTGTAAACTTCTATGTTTGACTAACATGTGGACATGGAGCAACAACATGTCAATCATCTTGATATGTACCCGTTTAAATACATCATCTATTATGAAATAAATGAAAGTTTTTCTTGATAGAAGAATTTTCCATATGTTTCTTTTGGGTCAGTCTTCGCTAAATTACGAGGCAAGACTGCTCCATGAGAAGGAAAGGAGAAAGAAACAATACAAAATAAAAATTGAAATCTTGGTCACTCATTCTTGGAACCGGTGAGGAAATTTCTTTCTAATTCGAACTATTGCAAGATTATTCCTTTATCTTTTAATAACTAGAATCGTTCTTATCCAATGCATCTTGATTTTGAAGTTAAGAACTCGACCACTGTATCTTTTTTTTGAAGTATATAATATTTACATATGGAAAATGAAACAATTATAAACTCACACACCCTCATCTTTGGTGAGGTTTGAACCCATGACCTCCTACAAGGCCAATGGCTCTAATACAACTAGGCTAAAGGCCCTTTGGTTCGACCTCTGAATCTTGAATACTTGGTTGAATTCTATGTTTCTAGTGATTTTATTTTTATTGTTTTTGTATGGCTTTGAAATACCAAGAAAAATCAATTGGATATCAGTTTTATGAGTATCTTGTTGTATTAGTATGGTTCAACATTTATCCTGTAGTTAAACGTTTTTATCAATTGATTCAGTTAGTTTCATGAAATTCAAAATTGAAGCTAGAAGAAGTTATACATGTTTAATAATAAGTTACATTTATTGATCAAAATATGATAAATACAAAAATTGATGAAAATTAAATGGGTAAAATTGGACCTTTGTGTTAAATTTTAAATTAGTGTCCTATAAAAAGTCTTAAGATGAGGATTTTTATTTTGTCATATTAGGTTTGCCAAGCTTTGTTGTTAGAACTTGCTTAGGACATTTTACATCACTCTTACATCTTTTTGTAATATGTTTAGATTGAACTCACATTTTGCTCTCATAAACTTAAAGTCTCGGTAAGTATTCTATTAGAACATTTGTGGGTTCTCAAAAATATATTTTGTTGTAGTTTCCTAGTTTGATACTTTCAAAGGGAATTACGGAATCGACCTTTTCAGTAAGATGCAAGACTATCGTAAGTCTGATCTATCTTTAGCCAAATTCCACTGTTTCGAGAAAAAAAACTCAACTATTTTTTGATTTAGAGAGACTTCCGCCTTTTTGGTTAATTTCAATGGACTTTCTTGGTATATTTCGAAGGACTTTTTCGGGTCTTTTGGTTGATATCCCTTGTATTTTCTAATATCTTGGAGCATTCCTCAAAATTAACAAGTTCACCTTTCATATCTTAAAAAATTCTACTTGTAAAAATCGGTTGAGTAGATACACACGTCCTGAGTCCTCCATAGGTGAATGTAATTTTTTCTTTTTGAAGATTTTAACTTTGTATCTCATTTTAAAGAAGATGTTGAAAATATGTTGCCCATGCTATAAATCATTTTTGTTATCATTCAATTCCACTCATAAAACAGAAAAAGGAAACCTTTTTGTTGATAGGAGAAATTTCCAAGAATTTGGACATCAAATAGTGGCCCTTGAGAAGGAAATTAAGGGGAAATAAAATCTTCTATCACTCATCCCTACAACTTGTAAACAAATAACTCTCTAATATTTATATATCTTCCAACTTTAGTCATTCCTAGATTCCTCTTCTTTACATATATAAAATATATCTCAAGCATTAGTTAGCATCTGTTCCACCATATTAACTTAAAACTTCATTTCCCCTTGCCAAGCATAATGGAGTCTCCCAAGGATGCCATGCCGTGGGTGGGGTTGTATGTTGCCATAGCATCTCTCATTTGCACTCTTGCAATGGCTGCTGATGTCTTGCAAGGTTTTCGACAACGCAAACTCTGGTTTCCATGCAGATTTTTCACCCTCAATGCTGCTTCCATCACATTGATAGCAATAGCAATGAAGCTACCGGTGGATTTATCAGATGATCCTTTCTATGATGTTTGGGACGTAAAGGTTATCGGCATCCTTTTCTTGTTCACCATGTTAGCTAACTTTCTCCCTTCTTTAGCCGGTATGGATGACAAGGAACTTTTCACAAACGTCGTAGCCTTGGGTATTCTCATCATCACCATTATTGTAAATACGTGCATTCAAGAAGCTATAGATGCTTATCTTGCAGTTTTCATAGAAATGTCTATCGTGACATTTCTCCTTTTATGGCCATTTTGGGTTGCTTTAACAATTCCAGCATCTAGAAGAGTTTTAAAACACCAGTACCAGGAGTTGCACAAGGAGTTGCACATATCAGTTTCAGATCATCAAGAGATAAAGTTCTCATCAAGGCTGCGTTTGGTTGTGGGACAAGAGAGGAACAGACAGGAACAAGGACTTTTGTCCCATGTTTGGCGTGACTTAAGATGGAACAGAACAGAACTAAGTAGAACAAACATGGAACACATGTGTTCCACCAAAAACCATGGAACTAAGTGGAACAAGAAGCTTTTTGACAAAAATACCCTCTTCTTCTTTGTTTCCCACCACCACCACCACCACCACCGCCACCACCGCCACCGCCGCCACCGCCGCCACCGCCACCGCCGCCACCGCCGCCACCACCACCGCCGCCACCACCACCGCCGCCACCATCGTCGCCGCCACCACCACCACCACCACCGTCGCCACCACCGTCGCCGCCACCACCACCACCACCACCGTCGTCGCCACCACCACCACCACCACCGCCACCACAACCACCACCACCACCACCACCGCCACCGCCACCGCCGCCACCGCCACCGCCACCACCGCCACCGTCTCCGCCACCACCACCACCACCGTCGCCACCACCACCACCACCACTGTCGTCGCCGCCACCACCACCACCACCGCCACCACCACCACCGCTGCCGCCACCACCACCCCCACCTCCACCACCACCACCACCACCGTCGCCGCCGCCACCACCACCACCACCGCCACCACCACCACCGCCACCACCACCACCGTCGCCGCCACCACCACCGTCGTCGCCACCACCACCGCCGCCACCACCACCGTCGCCACCACTGCCACCACCACTAAATAACCCACTGGGGGTAAATTGGTCATTTTGTCAGTCCTGTTCTGTTCTGTCCAGTTTAGTTATGTTCTACCAAACGCTGGACAGCTGTTCTGTTCTGTCCTGTTCTGTCCTGTCCTGTCCCACAACCAAACGCAGCCCAAAGGAACTCGTACATCATGTTAAAAAGTATTAGATGATGGCGGAAACCGGTAACCCCCAATTTGTGCTTGCATCTTCACCCTTTTGTTCTGCTTCTGGGTTAGTATGCTCACTTTTTGCTACTAGGTCGGTTTTTAGGTTGTTAGAATTGTGGGCTGATAAATCATATTTTTGGTATAGACACTCAGATTATAAGTGGTCAATCAATGTAATTCTATCTGTGCAATCAATCGGGGTTGTAGTAGGTAGCATTGCACCAATTTCTAGATGTATCACTACTACCACTTAGTTCAACCTCTCCATTCTATGGAGTATCAACCATATAAACATGTTTAGAGTCGAGAAACATTGGACCCAAAGGCTTCGACACTGGAAACGCATCCATGTCACTTCACATATCCCATGCCGCCATTGCAAAAAACTTTTCAATCATGTCAAAAACATGGTTCTGAACTTTTGCATAGCACTTCAAATAATGCTTGTGGTTATATGTAAAACGATATGTCTCGTTCCCACATGAATTATGCTCTTATTCTATTCTTGTTGTCATTTTTGCAACTCATTGTTGAAAAAGTTTAAAAAGGATTCAGGTACATCCAACAACAATGTGAGATCGGAGATTGAAGAATATATTGGTTATGTTATACAAATTGAAGAGGAGGCAAAGCTTTCAAAGAGAATGTTGAGAAATATGATGAGATCTATAACTAAACTTCTTCATAAGTATGATAAGAAACAACCAACAAATCTTGTGAAGTTTCTAGAAAAGTCTACAGGGTTCAAGAAAGTAGCAGAGTTCGACAATGACCAAGTCCCACCTTTCCATCGAGAAGAAACACACAATTGTTGGAGCCTAGTAGCAGTAACATTGACAGCCATTGCCCTTGCGCTTCCTAACATTGAAAATGGCCATGTCAAGGAGTTACTTGCTAGCTTGACCGAAGGGCTCCAATTCATTCGACATATTGAAGAAACCCTCAATGCAAATGTTGACTTGGTAAAGGCAAGAAAAACAACAAAACGCATATGGACTGAAGCAGATGTATACCGCACTTGGCTACCAATTGATCTTCAAAAGGAGGCTCGTAAAGGAAAAACGTCAGAGAAGATTCTTCAATGGTTGGGTGATGAAGCAGTAAAGATTGTGATAAAGTTCAAGAGTGTTAGTACACAATGTATCCAAGATTTAGGGATAATTGTATTTAGGATAATTGTAAAGGGTCAACAATAGTCAAAGTCAACATTAGTCTAGGTTTGGTCAAGGGTATTTAAACCCAAATGTTAGGGTTTTGTGTGAGAGGTCATTTTTTGGGAAAAAAAATTCAAGGCAAACTCCAATTTGGCTCGTTTCTTAACTGTGTACTGTTCCAGATGGCTGATCACGATGGAGATGCTTCGGATGACAACACCATCATCTGCTCGCATCGTTCGTCACGTCCATCAGTTAATGCGCATGATCTAGACGAAGAGATCTATCCGAGTACGAGTCCGGCGGTGCAATTTCTAGACAACAACCATCATCTAGATCTTGCAGTTCCTTTTGACTACCGAATCATCATCGAAATTATCCGCGGTCACCCATTATTGACTTCTTTGACCAAAGTCAAGCTCGTGCCCGCGATTTACCTTAAACAATTTTGGAGTACACTAGCATACCGCCCGACCGATCGAGTACCAAAGTTTACCGCTAAACTTGATCACTTCGATGTCCGATTCACACTAAGGGGACTCAGACGATCACTAAACCTCCCCGGTGAGAATATTCAGGATCCGGTTCCTGAATCTCAGCTGTATGATGACATCCGAAGTTTGGGTTATCAACCTCTAGAAAATGCCCCACTTACTGGCTCATCCACTTTCAGACGGAACTACCTACCAAGGCTTTACTACTCCATATGCTCGATTTTCAACCGGTGTATGACCTCAAAGCATACCGGAGTAGACAAAACCAACCTATCCACACTACGCATGTTTCATGCGTTTGTATACAACCACAACATTGACTACGCCGTCTTGATATGGAACGAGATGGCTGAGCTTGTCGCGGATCAATCAAAACCAAGAAAAAGGTGTAACTTCGTACCATTTCAGCGTTTCTTCCAGATCTTGATTCATCAAGCTATGGCAGACAACGGTCAGATCCCAAGACGAGAGCATCATCCCAGAGGCCCAAGCCAGTACATGCACTACCTAAGGATGCCCAAAGAGATCAACTTTGCTCACATTGTCGTACTACGCGAAGATCTGCTAGGATATGCCGACCAACAGTCCATGGTAGTTAGGCAATATAGAATAGATAATGCATTGACGGTCCAGCCAGAGCCGGAGGGACCTAGCCACGATGCAAATCCTTTAGGTGGTGAGGGTCTAGTAGTCGAGGGGGTTCAGGAACAAGGGGTGTTCCTGAACAACGAGAGGTGAGGAGACTGAAAAGAAAGAGAGTCGGGAGGATATTACGGACTGTTGGTGAAGCATCCTCTAGACGACCACCGAGAAGACCTCAAGTTCAGGTATTCGACGATGATGTTTCATGAAATTCTGCTGATGCTGATGCTGCATCATCTTCCGATGATGATGCAGTTAACAAAGAAGCTGAGGAGAATCCCTTCATACCTCCATATGATGATGACGATGATTCAGATCACGATCCCCATGCTAACTTGATCCCACGCTTTATGGGAAAAAGACCAAGAACTGTAGTTTCTTCTGATGAATCTACACGAAACATGGAATTTGCTGAGACTACTACCAATGCTGCAAACGAAGAAGTAGAAGCAGAAGTAGAATTAGTTAGTGGTGAGAATGAGGGAGGAAAAGAAATGAGTGAAGCTGTGACAGGTCAGACAAAGTTTTAACTACTGACCCTACCTAACATGTTACTAGCCAGGTAGCCACATCTACTACCAACGTACGTTCGTTGCCGTTGCGTATTGAAACAGCCATGGTGGATCTAGCCATGCAATGCACAGCCCCACTAAGCCACTCATCGGCATCTCAACTTGCCGATGTTTCATTTTCCACAGGGGATCAAGCACAACTACTATTGGCGACACACTCGGTGTCTGCTAATATTGAAACAGGTAGGCTCCTGCCCCGGCCACCGCCAGTTCTTCAAAGCACACAGAGTCTAGGGCCTTTTGGTATAACTTCCTTCCCTAGGACACATATGTCGGCACAACACCAAGTTGCGGACTTTCGTGCCCCAACCGGAACACCCAGAGTGCGGCCGCCATTTATTGGTAACCCACGAGGACCGGGTGGAAGTCCTATCAATGTCAACACCATGCCAGCATTGAACATAGGCCATACAGTCTCTTCGACTGCTATGTCAACCAGAAACCTAAGTGGTCTGGGTGTTAGACCCGATGAAGCTGAACTTGTACGATCTTCAATTGGTCCAAATAATCTTGTGACGGTGAATCTATTGCAGCTAGCTATTAAATCCTTGAGCAACTCCTATAAAGCTCATGTGGATGAAATGAAAGAGGAGATGAAGAAGCTGTCTCAAGAAGTGACTAGAGCTGTGAAAGGCAAAGGCATTGCAAAATCGTCGTCTATACCTCAGAGTCAAACTCCCGAAGCTCAACCAGACCCACAACATCCATCATCCATTCCTGTACACCTTATACCTGAAGACCAGCTCAAATCTGAGCTGCTAGCCCGACTACTTGCAAAATCCGACTCCAATACAGCTGAAGAGGTAGACCTTATCAGTTTACTACGACAGCAAACCCAACCTCAAGCTTCAACATCCACAGATGCACAAATCCAGAAGCTAACCGACTCATTCCAAGAGATGACCAAAGCCTTACTTGCTGGATATCAATCTCTAGCAACGCGGGTAACAGTAATAGAAGATAGATATGGAATTCAGGCTGAAGCTTCCCAAAAGCGAAGACATGATGATCAGGATGATCCTGATCAACCTGAGGGGGAGAGGAGGTCAGCTGAAGTTGGTGAAACTGGTGGGACAGGTACAGTAAACATCGAAGGCGCAGTTCAATCAGAAGGTGATCAGGGTACAGGAACAGGAGGTTCAGATACAGTGATGGAGAATGTGGATGATACATTAGTTCTAGCTGATGTCATAGCTGGGGTTGAAAAGCCTGCGGCTGTTGACAATAGAACCGAAGAAGAAAGTATTCTACATTCATCATCTTCTACATTTTCTCTCAATATCAATGAAGCTTATGGTTTAAATCTTGTTACCTGATTCATTCTCAATTGGTATCAGAGCCTAAACAGATGTGAATTTGTGTTTCAATCCAATTATTTTTATCAATTTTTTAGAAATTGATGAGTTCTTTGGGTTTTTGAGATTTTATTGAAAATCTTCAAAAATCTGAAAATTGTTTGAGTTTAGATTGGTTTTGGTTTCACGAAGTTGTTTCAATTGCATTTTGAATCATTCTCAAACACTCAGAGTTGATTTTTTAAACATTTATCTCATTAATTCTATGGAAATAAAATGTCAACAGTAAGTATTGGTAATCTGGTATCATCAATATTCTTCATAATTTTTTTTTAAGAAATTATTGTTTGATTTTATGTGTTTGGGTGAGTTTTATCTTCACAGAAAGTTTTCTCTATTGATTTTGAACTGCTTACTTTCATTTTGATCTGAAATCTAGCATCAACTTGAAGATTTGGAAACTTTCTGGGTTCGAAGGTTTAAGTGTGTTCATCGATTAGTTCCTTGATCGATTTTTATGTTTGATGGCATTTTAATCATATTTGTGGTCACAGATCCGTTTGCCTGTGATTTTAGAGTCGATTTCAAGTTTCTCCATCGAAAACCATCAAGATATCTGTGTTAGAGTTGCTACAGTACGTCGTCGGAATCTGCACTCGCTCGCCGGAAAAACGGTTTCCCCACCGGAGTTCATCTTTGTCGCAAGAAACGTGTTATCGCAAGTTCCATATCGCAACTGTTGCGATATCGCAACCTCATATCGCAAGAACTCATATCGCAAACCCAGTTGCGATATCGCAACCTCGCAGGAAAACCGTGCGTCGCCGGAAAAATCAAAACTCACCGGAAAATCGTGTTTGTATGCAAATCTCGCTATTTTTCGTGGAAATCCGTTGGTTAATGATATAATATAGTAAAGAGACCAAAACAAATCGATTTGAACGTGAGTTTGTGAGAGAAACCGAAGTTGAAAAACCATCAGATCGTCATTTTGGTGAAGATGAACAGTGTTTTACTGTTCCGTTAAGTTCGTTACAATTTTGGTCCTTTTCCAGTTAAGTCCGTTAAGTCTAATTAGTTTTAGGGTTTGAAAACTTTTGGTCCCTGGACTATATGTTTTAAACTTTGTCAATCTTGGTCCCCTTAGTTTAACTTTCATTTTGTGTCTCGTTTAGTCCCTGCAGTATAGGTTTAAGTTTAAGTCAGTTTTAGTCCCTCTAATTTTAAGTTTTAGATTTTTACATTTTTTAGTCCTTTGAGTTTTATTTTTTTTTACAATTTTTTATTTTTATTCCTTTGAGTCTTAATTTTAGAATTTTTGTCATTTTTAGTCCTTGTCTTTTATAAGTTTTAGTATTTTACACTTTTAGTCCTTGTTTTTCGTTTTAGTTTCGTAAGTTGTCAGTTTAGTCATTATTTTTCATTATATTTCATTTTTCATCGTTCTTATCAGTTTTTGCCTGCAATTAAACGTAACTGATATATTTTTCTCGTGTTTTGCAGGTTTATCGATTTAAAGTTCAGTTTTCTGCATTAATTTTTGGAGACAAATTTACAATTTGTTTTTCAAATTTTATTTCTGAAAATTTTTCTGACTTTAATCGATTCCTCTCTGATCGTACAAACGCACAAATTCTAGTTCTCACGAAATATCTGTTAACGATCCGACATTCTAATTTTTCAGGTAACGATGGATGATTATTCAATGGATGATTATCTCGCGCTATAATATATGGGTTGGAATGATTCATCAACAGACAAACCCAAAGCATGCTCGGAGGAAACTACTACCCTCAAGGACAAGATGTCCGCTCCTAAAGCAAAAGTTGAATCACAAACAGTTGATCAAACTGAAAAACTAAGAAAAGCTCATGAAACAATAGAATCACAAAGACAAATAATTATTGAATATAATAAGTCAAGTGAAGATTTGAAAAAGGAACGAGTTGAGATGGAACAATCTCGCTTTTATTTTCGAGAAAGAATAGATGAGATGCAAGAAAAGGTAAGAATTTCTGAAAGTAGGAAGGATGAGCTTGAACAACTTTTGCAATCTTATAAAGACATAAATAATGAATTGACCGAAAAGGCAAGTGATCTAGAAGCAAAGCTGTACAAACTAGGTCAATTTGAACAAACCGTTTTTCTAAATACACCCAAGAATTTCAGATATTATAATTCAAAATAGGGTTTGGGTTACGATAATCCTCACTATTTAGAAAATGCATTGAAAAAGGCACCGTGTCTTTATAAATTTGATTGGCTTAAACTTCCTTCAATAGAACCAAAATACAGAATCAATTGGCTTAATGAGGAAGAGCAAGGAATTGCGGAAGAACTTAAAAGAAAAACCACTGTGACAATGCAACTTCCTTTCTGTTATGATTGGGAAAATGAGAAGGCACTGGTTGAGAATTGGAAACAAACCTTGTCTAATGACTATTTTCAAAGTTATGTTGTTGAGAAACCAAAGGACGACGAATCTAAACCTGTGTTTAAAGCAAAAACCTACTATCCTCCTTTGGTCCTCGAACAAAAGATTGTCGATCTTGAGTTGAATATCAAAAGCAAAATTGAAGAAATCAGAAATGATGATCAACTTGCTTTTGATATTGAAAAGGAAGTTATGTTGACTGTTTTGATGAATAACAAGAAACCTGAAAAAGTTATATCTGTTTCATCATCAAAAAGTTCTGAAGAAAGGAAATCTCTTGAACTCAGATGTTTGAATCTTTCGAATCAAGTCTCAGATTTTGAAAAGGTTGTTTTTCTTGAGAAAGAAAGAGCGGAGTTTGATGTCGAGAGAAAATCTTTTGAAACAAAGTTTGTTAAGCTTTCTAACAAATTATCTGATTTAGAAAAGACTCTTGAAAAGGAGAGGAGAGAGTTTGATATTGAAAGAAAAGTTTTTGAATCAAAAAGTGTTGAGCTTTCACTGAAAAAATATCTAATTTAGAGAAAGAATTAGACATCGAAAGAAAAGAACTTGAAAAGAAGAAAGTTAAAGATTTTCAAGCAAAAAGTGTGAAAGATGTCTATTCAGATGAAAGAAAGATTTTTCAGAATGAAATCAAGAAACTCACAAAGAATTTATCTGGTTTATCTACTGAAATTATGATAGAGAAGAAGGTCAAATCTGGGATTCAAAGAAAATTTGATTTGTTATCCAAAGAAAGAAACGTTTTATTCAACAAAGTTAAAGAACTTGAAGAAATTATTTTTAAAGTTGAGATTTCAAAACAAGCAAGTCCTAACACGATTGTTCAGACTACACTTGTTGGCTCAACTAGTTCTGAATGTTCATTTAAAACGGCTTCAAGTTCAATCAATATTGATGTTTCTACAAAGGGACTTGATAAATCAAAGGGTCTTTCAAAAGATCAGATTCGTTCTTCCAATCTCTTCCATAATCTTTCTGCTGATAAGTCTGATGCGTCTACTTCAAGGCCTTCTGAAAATCTAGTTTTCAAAAGAGTGAAAATGGTCTGGAAAGTGAAAGGTTCTTCACCTGAAATAGATGTCCCAAAGCCATCTGTTCCTCCACCGAAGGTGAACAAGAAGAACAATGCTCCAAAAGGTAAGCCTTTTGTTAAACCTAATCTTATTTATTCTGCAAATCATTTGATTAGGTTAGCACAAAAGCACATCTGTGTTCTTATTGTGGAACTAATGATTTTGTTAAGAAAGAAGATGTTCAGTACTGGTACGGTACTTACAGTATTCCTTCTAAGAAATCTACACCTAACACACCAGGACCCAATTGGCAATGGGTACCAAAATCTACTTAATCTGTTTTGCAGGTTTATCATGTGCGGTGCTGAATGCCTAATTTCTACCAAACACATGACTGGAAAACAGAAGAGAAGTGTGCAATTTGAAGAAGAGTACCTGTGCTGAAACCATCTGCATAATTTCAGGGGGAGAGATTCTATACTTTTAATATATTTGTGCTTATTGATAAATCTTTCTGTATGCTTCTTTGTAGGGGGAGCATATTGGTTTCTAAACACATCAGTTTAGAACCCGAGCTTTCAAAGAATATTTTACTTCTGATCATATCAGATCAGGACTCGTTCTTAATTTTAAAAAAAATTAAATTAAATTAAATTAAAAAAAATTAGACTTTGACTGTTACATGTGCTGATTTTGTCAAATTAAGATCTTTGCAGATTTTGAGGGGGAGCTTATCCGATTCTTAAATCATTCGATCAGAATTTGAGGGGGAGATAATACTGTAAGTATCTTCTGAACTTCATCTGAGATTGTTTGAAAGAAGGACAACTTTCAAGCATGAAAAACCTGTTCTTAAATGTTCAAACCACTTCTCTAATTCAAACCGATTTTATAATTTTAGAAGTGTGATTTTAAATGTTTTTCATGATTATCTCAGATTATATCATTGTTTCTGACCGTGTGTCTCTAAAGATTAATACTTGCGTATTATCTTGTCTATATACTTTCAAGTATTCATACACACCGGTTCAGCTTTTTATTGACTTTGTTATTACCATGTCTCAAAACTGTTGGACAACCTAGGGGGGGGTAAGGTTGTATTTTAAAACTTTTACTTTCAAAAAATCTTTTTACAAATAAATACAGAATAAATAAAGCAGAGTATAAATAAATAAGTATACAACAATTATATAAACAGATATAATTTAAATGCACAGAGATTATATTAATAAATATAAATGCAAAGCAGTTTATATAAATAAATATAATAAAGCACAGCGGAATAAATAAAGAGATAAGGGATAGAGATACTTGACACAGAGATTTACTGATTTACCACCAACTGTGATAAACCAGCAGCCGAGACACTTCTCGACACGATCCAATAAATGTATTCTTTACGGTAGAACACAAACCAAATACAAAGGAATTTGTAATAGTTTCTCAAGCCTCTGCTATGAGATAAACAGGATCACACACCCGTTATTCAAATACTTACAAGAGGAGTATAACTCACAATGGGTAATCACTCTTGTATAATAATCACACTTGGATATTTTATAAAAAAGGTTTTATAAAATATATATTATAAATGAGAGAGCTGAGAGTGTGGTTGCTGCTTGTTGTTACTGTTCTATGGTCTTCATCACCAGCATCTTCTTTTATACCAAGGAAGCTCCAACGGAAACATGAGGCGCGGTATACCGCCTTGCACACCGCGGTATACCGTGCAGTAAAAAGTACTGACACACCAACGGCTACAAGAGGTGGCGGTATACCGCCTTGCACACCGCGGTATACCGCGGTCAGAAAATACAAAGGGCAGGCTGCACGTTGGATTGCTTTCGGCTGAACACTCTTTGTCAATAAATGCAAACAGTAAAATTGCATAGAAAACTGATTTTTGAGTTGACAAAAAAGGTTTAAAGATTATTTTAATAAAAATTAATAAAACTTTAGTTTTAAATAATTTTAAATATCTTTAATTAAAAAACAGTTTAGGGTTTTATAAATATCCAAGTGGTATATTATTTTAGGGTGTTTATCATTTATTAGTTATAAACAATAATGACGACGTAAACACTTCCGTCTTGAATTCTTCAGATAAAATCTTCGTGTTCTTCAAGAACTGTACACTTGGATAGGATTGTTAGATAAACAATAATACGGTGTGTTTGTAATCATCAAAATAAATATATATAAATATATAGAGATGTGGTACACTTGCACCAACAATCTCCCCCTTTTTGATGATGACAAACACAACCGCTAAGCAAGAGCATATGCGGTTTCTCTCCCCCGTTTGTCGAAGCAAAAAGGGTTAAGAAAGACGGTATGCTCCCCCTCGAGAGATGCTCCCCCTCAAAATATGCATATAATTGAGAGAGCATAAACTCATGGGTAAAAGAGCTAAAACGCTCCCCCTCAAATTAATAACGATATCAATTTGATTTTATAAAATTTGAGGGATAAAATAAAATGCAAAAAGCAATAGAGACAAAGATATACAAACCAATACGAAACACTTGCACCAAAACGGATCTTAAGGCTTCAATTTTCGGTTAATTTTATGTGATAAAAAAAATCACCACGTATTATGACCTCGTCAGGTAACCACGTATTATAACCTCGGCAGGTAACCACGTATTATAACCTCGGCAGGTAACCACGTATTATAACCTCGGCAGGTAACCACGTATTATAACCTCGGCAGGTAACCACGTATTATAACCTCGGCAGGTAACCACGTATTATAACCTCGCCAGGAAACACCTACAAAAGGCAAAGAAAATATTTCGTGGTACCCTTTTCTTATGGGTCCTTTTAACAGTTAGTATAAAACATAAACTGCAAAAAAAATATGTTGTCGACATAAAACAAACACGACAAACATACAAAACCATAAAAATGGTTTAAAACCATAAACGCATTCCACCCGGATTATCAACATTAAACATTCCTTTCGGAATCCATTTTCTAACCATTTTAATTTTGCGATTGTATTTATCATACACATAAAATGAAGCATTTATATTCGCATTAGGTCTAGAAAAATTACTATTATACATACGAGCATACGGTTTCCTCCCATAATTCACATTTTTCATTTTTGACATATATGGGGGTTTTTGCACATAGGGTTTTCTCGTTTCAACTTTAGGAGATGCAAAAAATCTTTTAATGGGTTTACACGAACATTTATCAACACATGTATCGGAACCAATGCCTTTACGACAATTTATACGATTAGGCATATTTAGCATTTTAAGCACTTTATCATTGCTATTTTGAAATGCATTAGCTAACAGATTATCTTTCTCATGCGATTTACATTTAGCATTTAAATATGCAACTTCATTTTCAAGAGACTCGCATTTTGTACATGCAACACTTTCTTTTTTATTTTCACTTAAGCATGCAATTTTATCATTTAAAATAACACAAGATTTACAAACATCTTTTTCACTTAATTTATTTTCTAATTTAGTGATAACATCTAAATCATGAGCAGATTTTTGTTTACCGTCATCTATTTCCTTTTTATATACAGATACGGTTTCTTTTAAATTAGAAATTTCATTTTTATATTTATTTGCGAGAGCAGCCATATCATGAAATGATTTATATAATTCGTCAAGATTATTTTCATCGTCACTATAGTAATTATCACTATAATTATTATCATAATTATTTTTAGAAGAATATGATGAAGATACCTCATTATCATGGTCGGCCATGAAACAAAAATTTTGGGCCTCATTTATGCTTGCGCTCAACGCGCCTCCAACTAAAGCTTTTGGTGTGTTGATTTGTTTTGCTCGTTTCGGACACACACTCGCATAGTGATCCTTGTCGCCACACACATAGCAAAAGCCTTTCTTTTTATTGGCTTTTTCATCGTCGCTAGATTCGTCATTTTTGTCTTCACTTTTGTGGACGTTGCGACTTTGGTTTTTACCACCACGACGGTAGTCTCCATTTTCTTGAAACCTATCATTATTAGCAAACTTTTTGTTAGATAAAAGTTTAGAAAGTTTTCTTACCAACTTGACTAAATCGTCAAGATTTTCGGGTTCGTCATCCGAGGAACTTGCATCTTCCTCCTCTTCCTTTTCTTTTTCATCTTTAGAGGCAACGACTTCTAAAGCTATGGATTTCTTTTTGACTTGCTCCCGGACTTGATTTCTTTTTAGTGCGATTTCGTGCACTTTAAGATTGCCGATGAGATCATCGAGCTTCATCGTTGCGAGATCTCGGGAGTCTTCTAAAGATGTAATTTTTGCCATCCACTCCGAAGGAAGTGCTCGAAGAATTTTCCTTACATAATCCTCATTAGGATAAGTACGACCTAATCCCTTCAAAGTAGTCATAATGAGGTTAAAACGTTTAAACATTGAGTCGATTGACTCATCTTTTGACATTTCAAATAATTCATAATCATGAACAAGAATATTTATTTTAGAGCTTTTAACTTGAGTATTTCCACGATGAGTGTCGCTCAAGCTTTGCCAGATTAGATTAGCAGTTTTATAAGTATAAACTCTTTCTATTTCATCAGAGGTTAAAGCAGCATATAATATATTTTTAGCTTCAAAATTTAAACAATAATGAGATTCTTCAGCGGGAGTCCATTCTTTTAAAGGTTTATCAACAATAAGATCATCTTTTACAATAGTAGGATTAAAATTCCCATTTTCTATAATATCCCAAATTTTTTGACTTTTGCCACGAACGTGACATTCAAATAGCTCGGCCCAAATGCCAAACTTTTCAGTATCTATCAAAGGGGGTTTTGAAAACACAAAATTAGTTTGTTGAGCCATTTAAAAGAATTAAAGAAATAACTTTAAAAATTTGAACAGATAATTTTTGAAAGCCCTGCTCTGATACCAAATGTTGGACAACCTAGGGGGGGGGTAAGGTTGTATTTTAAAACTTTTACTTTCAAAAAATCTTTTTACAAATAAATACAGAATAAATAAAGCAGAGTATAAATAAATAAGTATACAACAATTATATAAACAGATATA
Organism: Saussurea involucrata; assembly: GCA_033807775.1. Lineage (NCBI taxonomy): Eukaryota > Viridiplantae > Streptophyta > Magnoliopsida > Asterales > Asteraceae > Saussurea > Saussurea involucrata. The sequence continues at coordinate 3,292,731 of CM066325.1, forward strand.
ATTTAAATGCACAGAGATTATATTAATAAATATAAATGCAAAGCAGTTTATATAAATAAATATAATAAAGCACAGCGGAATAAATAAAGAGATAAGGGATAGAGATACTTGACACAGAGATTTACTGATTTACCACCAACTGTGATAAACCAGCAGCCGAGACACTTCTCGACACGATCCAATAAATGTATTCTTTACGGTAGAACACAAACCAAATACAAAGGAATTTGTAATAGTTTCTCAAGCCTCTGCTATGAGATAAACAGGATCACACACCCGTTATTCAAATACTTACAAGAGGAGTATAACTCACAATGGGTAATCACTCTTGTATAATAATCACACTTGGATATTTTATAAAAAAGGTTTTATAAAATATATATTATAAATGAGAGAGCTGAGAGTGTGGTTGCTGCTTGTTGTTACTGTTCTATGGTCTTCATCACCAGCATCTTCTTTTATACCAAGGAAGCTCCAACGGAAACATGAGGCGCGGTATACCGCCTTGCACACCGCGGTATACCGTGCAGTAAAAAGTACTGACACACCAACGGCTACAAGAGGTGGCGGTATACCGCCTTGCACACCGCGGTATACCGCGGTCAGAAAATACAAAGGGCAGGCTGCACGTTGGATTGCTTTCGGCTGAACACTCTTTGTCAATAAATGCAAACAGTAAAATTGCATAGAAAACTGATTTTTGAGTTGACAAAAAAGGTTTAAAGATTATTTTAATAAAAATTAATAAAACTTTAGTTTTAAATAATTTTAAATATCTTTAATTAAAAAACAGTTTAGGGTTTTATAAATATCCAAGTGGTATATTATTTTAGGGTGTTTATCATTTATTAGTTATAAACAATAATGACGACGTAAACACTTCCGTCTTGAATTCTTCAGATAAAATCTTCGTGTTCTTCAAGAACTGTACACTTGGATAGGATTGTTAGATAAACAATAATACGGTGTGTTTGTAATCATCAAAATAAATATATATAAATATATAGAGATGTGGTACACTTGCACCAACAAAAACGAAACAACTTTTCGATGGTAATACTCCCGTTTGTAATTCAAAGTTTGTTGAGCATCATATTCATTCAGCGTCAGAACTTAAGCGTTTCATTCAAAGATTGTTTATATTTGTTTATATAAACAAAACATCCAATTCTTTGATACCTTTAACCTTACATGATTGTCTTTCATTTTTGATCTGATTGATACATTATCAGATTCACAAACAAGTCTTTTAAATTCATTTTATTCATTCAATATTCTTGTTGTGTGAAATCTTCAACGTTCAAATGCTCAAATATTTCATGATATAATTGAGGAGCATACATTCTGATGACAATGTAATTCAAAGCTGAGATTTTCCATTGTTCAAGCTAAACTGTTGAGCAACATATCTTTTAGGACAACATTCATGGGAATCAGTGTGAGATATAATAGAACTTCTATGGATCCACGTTAACAAGTGTTTCCTACCCAAGAAGTTATCCTTGAGTGATTGAGGGGTGAGGGGTCAAAATCAAAGAGTGGGGGAGATAACTCATCCGGTTGAGTAATCTCATTGTGCTGAGGTAAAATGAAAAAGAGAGTTTAGAAGATTAAAAACAGAAAGAGGGTGTGAGAACAGAGTTAAAAGAATACGAGAACTCTGCACCAGCCACTTTCTGAGCCAGGCAACCACATTACTGATTGGTTCACATTCTTTGGTGACCATCATTGAAACAGGCAATTAGCCCATGCCAACTCTTGCATTAACCCCACCAGCTACTCATTTCTTTCTTAACAAAGAAATGTTTCAATTTTCTTGGGGACGCAGCATATTATCTATTTAATCTTCACTCAGAAGGTTGAATATTGAAATAGAAGGAAGTTTGCCCCACCTTCGCTCTTCATTCATGCACATTGAGTCCGTGAAAAACTTGTTGCTGTCTCAACAGTTTACATAATTTGAGCCTAATTATTATCAAGCATAAGCTGCTTCAATCATTTCTACACTTGCACGTACACACAATGAATATGTTTTCTTGTCATAACGTTCATAGAAATTCCTTAGTGTTTTTTTATGATTGAACAGAAGCCCTGGAGGAGTGAACATCAAAAAGCTCCTTTCCAAAGTGCATTCGTTGTACTAAGTGGCTCCGTGCAACTTACAGGCATTATAACTGATTCATCCGTTGTTTCAGGGTTACCACTTTTATATTATCTGAATTTGAAAAGATTCGGATAAATATTTTTGGAATTGACGGATAAACAGGTCAAAAGGAGAAGATTGTCTCTGGTATTCAAAGAGAATGCTGAAATCGTAAAGAATTTTGATGATCATGATGCTCACAATCATCAAAAAGGGGGAGAAATATCAATCAAAAGAAAAGAGGGAGATAATTCGAATATCTCAATCTCCAAGAATGTTGATATTTGCCAAAGTCAAAGAAGTTCAAGATCAAATGTTTTCGAGAGATAAGTTCAAGACAGTTTGCTCAAGATGCTTCAATGTTCAGAGATTATTATTGTCCAGATGTGAAGATACAAAGACAGTTCCTGCTTAAAGATTATTCAAGGATGTCTTAAAGCTCAAAGCCCGTTGAAACCTCAAATCCCGTTCATAATTCGAAGACTGAAGAAAATTTTCATATGTCAAAGCTGCAAAGATCAGTGATTCAAAGACAAAAAGATTTTGTTTTGAAGACCTTGATCAACCTTACACATATTTGAAGTTCGTGTTTCAAGACTTTGTGACTATTTGTTTCGGAAGAACCTAATGAAGATTTAAACCGCCAAAGTGGATTCTTGAAGATAAAACTTATCTGAAGATTAAAGAGATGAAGACTATCGTCATTTTTTTTTTTAAAAATCTTGGATCCATAGGGGGAGATTGTTAGTACACAATGTATCCAAGATTTAGGGATAATTGTATTTAGGATAATTGTAAAGGGTCAACAATAGTCAAAGTCAACATTAGTCTAGGTTTGGTCAAGGGTATTTAAACCCAAATGTTAGGGTTTTGTGTGAGAGGTCATTGTGTATACCAAGGTGTGTGTGTGAAAGAGTGTGGCCTCCACAAAGAGAGAAAGTGTTCTTCATTCTCATCTTATTCATTTCTCATTCAATCAAAAGGGTTTATTGTTTTAATCTTGTTACCTGATTGTTTTCTCAAAGAGTAGCAAAAAGAGAAGTCAAGATGACTCATTTCATAAGTTCATTGCTGCAAGTTCCATGTACAGAATCAGCCAAACCGTACTGCTCCATTGCAATGAACAAGAACATTGGCCAACGGATGTGGAACTTTTTGAGTGGATTTCAACTATACTCGCAGATATATTGTGCGCTTGCTTTACCAACCTACCACGTGTAATAACTCTAAAGTGTCATCATGATGCAATAGAGAAAAGGGAAGAGAGCATCCGGACTGCAGCTCAGCTTCTTGGTAAATCCAAAACAATCCTGAACATCCTTGAAGGACGCCAACTTCCAGACTTAGATCAGGAGTCAATGGCATACATTGATAAGTGGCATGCACTACCAAAGAGTCAGATACCCAATGGTCATGCTTCTTCAGCCGGGATTCAATCAACTTCTTCAAGTTCTAATGAATCAGTCACAATAACTATTATGTAATCAGTCACATATATATATATATATCATAAGTAATTAACACTACCTATATAATATTTTTGCTTAATGCTAATATCTTTACATTCCGCTCTTTGGGACTATGATTGCATCAATTTAAATTGGGATCCTCCATTCTCTTTTATAATAATAATTGGTTCTCTGGTTGATGGTTTCAAGCATCATTCATGCACTATCTTAAAGTTATTCATATACAACATTCCAAAAAGTCCTTGGAACAAAAGGAAATGAAACAAAAAATAAAATGGTATAATTAAAGACCTTCAAATGTTAAATGAATAAAACGGACATCTTTCGATTCAATTCACAATTCTAATTTTCAATCCAATTAAGTGCGGATTCAATCAGCCTTTGAAGTAATGCATACCTCTATTGTGTTTAGACAATGTGATCATGTTATGTGTGGATTATGATCATGTTATGTGTGGATTATCTTGAATTTGTTACGGATATAGACTTTCGTTTCCATCTTTAGCTTTGACTCGAGTTACCCTTTCACTAGGGACCGTTTTCTGCAACTTCTTAACTTGATTTTTAATTATATTTTCGACAAAACATGATTATCGGTTTGGCCGAGAAATAAGTAATTTTATCTAAGGTCTAAGGAAATCTTTTAGTTTTCGGCTATCAATTTTAAGACGATTAGACAAATCAAAGGAAATTAAATTAAAGGAAATTAAATTAAAGGAAATTAAATTAAATTAAGTGGAAATAGAGTAATGTGATATAATACACTAACGATTCTGATCTATACTCTTTAACCATCCAACAAAAAACATTATTTTCTACTAAGATGATCGCAATATAGTAGGTACATGCTTTTATTCTATGGAAATTATGGTTATGTTAATATTGATCTGAATTTGAGGTTTAAAGGGAAGAAACCAAGTTAAACTTTTCAACAATGACAAAGACTAAATTGGAATATAAAGTCTACAAACCAATATTACTTTTAAACATACTCCTTCCGTCCCAAAATAAATCCTTGGATTGTCACTAGTTTGCATTATCCACCAAAAATTTACCCACCAACTTTTGTGACGATTTTGTGACGAAATCACCTTTTAGCGACAGATTAAGGTAAAGTTCGTAGGTAAAAGTCTTTCGTTTAGTAGTGAAATGTAAAGTGTAATAATTGCACACTCCTAAAACAGTGTGTGTTTTTTCATTGTGGACATTTAATTATTTTGGGACGGTGGAACTATTAGACTTGATATTGAATAAAGATACTATAAACTTCTATGTTTGACTAACATGTGGACATGGAGCAACAACATGTCAAATCATCTTGATATGTACCGGTTTAAATACATCATCTATCATGAAATAAATGAAAGTTTTTCTTGATAGGAGAATTTTCCATACGTTTGACTATACGTTTCTTTTGGGTCAGTCTTCGCTAAATTACGAGGCAAGACTGCCCCATGAGAAGGAAAGGAGAAAGAAACAATACAAAATAAAAACTGAAATCTTGGTCACTTGTTCTTGGAACTGATGAGGAAATTTCTTTCTAACTCGAACTATTACAATATTATTCCTTTATCTTTTAATAACTAAAATCGTTCTAATCCAATGCAACTTGATTTTGAAGTTGAGAACTTGACCACCGTATTCTTTTTTTGTTGAAGTATATAATATTTATATATGGCAAATGAAACAAATAAACTCATATACCCTCACCTTTGGTGAGGTTTGAACTCTTGTCCTCCTACAAGGTCAAGAGCTCTGATACAGCTAGGCTAAAGGCCCTTTGGTTCGACCTCTAAATCTTGAATACTTTGGTTGAATTCTATGTTTCTAGCGATTTTATTTTATTGTTTTTGTATGGCTTTGAAATACCAAAAAAAACAGTTGGTTATCAGTTTTATGAGTATCTTGTTGTATTAGTATTGTTCAACATTTATCATGTAGTTAAACGTTTTTATCAATTGATTCAGTTAGTTTCATGAAATTCAAACTTGAAGCTAGAAGAAGTTGTACATGTTTAATAATAAGTTACATTTGTTGATCAAATTAAATGATAAATATAAAATGGGTAAAATTGGACCTTTGTGTTAAATTTTAAACTAGTGTCCTATAAAATGTCTAAGATGACGATTTTGATTTTGTTATATTAGGTTTGCCAAGCTTTGTTGTTAGAACTTGCTTAGGACATTTTACATCACTGTTACATCTTTTTGTAATATGTTTAGATTGAACTCTCATTTGGCTCTCATAAACTTAAAGTCTCGGTAAGTATTCTATTAGAACATTTGTAGGTTCTTAAAAATATATTTTGTTGTAGTGTCCTAGTTTGATACTTTCAAAGGGAATTACGGAATTGACCTTTTAAGTAAGATGCAAGACTAGCTATCGTACGCCTGATCTATCTTTAGCCAAATTCCACTGTTTCGAGAAGAAAAACTCAACTATTTTTTTGATTTAGAGAGACTTACGCCTTTTTTTGACTAGCTATTGCACGTGTGATCTATCTTTATTTCAAAGGACTTTTTCGGGTCTTTTGGTTGATATCCTGTTAGTGCCTAAATTCTAGTTGTACTAAGTAGAGGGGCCTATTTTGTAATTAGGGTATTCTAGACCCTAGGTATATAATGTTTGTGTATTCCCTTGCTAGGGTTAAGCCTCTCATAGCACACATAGTAGCCACACACATACACAAGTATTTGCTTTGCATTTCATCATATTGTGGTTTACTTTGATCTTCATGAATATAGAGATGGCTCCCTTTGTTGTTAATATTGTTTGATTACTTGTTCTGGGATCACAATTGGTATCAGAGCTTGTATATCACATTGTTCAGATTAGGATTATAAGAGTTTTTGTGCAAAGTTGAGTGTTCTTAAAGTTCTTCATCTTTTTGGTTGATTTTGGCCATTAGAGTTCTTCTACTGGTTTGGAATCGATCAAGGGGTGTTAGTGGACAATACCTTAGTGCTTTATTCCGCAAAATCACTAGGTTTATAGCTCAGTTTGTGCATTGCCTCACTTTTTCGGATTTATATATTTTTGTGTTTTACACTCTGTTTGCTTCGAAAATCCACTCTCCATTGGTTTTTGAACAAAACTCCAAGTATTAAAGTTGCCCAGAATACTGTCACGAACCTGCGTACCAAATTTCAGCCACAACCGATCAGTTTTGCAGATTCGACTCAAGAAAATCTTGAACATCATAACTATCGCAACCCACATAGTTTCATAACTATCTCAAGTTCCTCATAACTATCGCAATAGTCACTTGCGACTAAGGGTTGGTATCGCAATAGTCACTTGCGACAAGGGTTTCTATCGCAAGAGTCACTTGCGACTAAGGGTAACTATCGCAAGAGTCACTTGCGACTAAGGGTTTCTATCGCAATAGTTATTTGCGACAAAGCTGCTGAATCGCAAACCTGAACATTTGAACAGCTTCTATCGCAACCCTCAGTTGCGACAGGACTAAGTTTGCCTTGCGACAGATTGTTTGTTGCGACTTTTAGTGGACTGCGATAACAGTGGGCTGAGACGAGAAAGAGTGTTTGAACAAAAGTCTGTGTAATTGTTATTTTCTAATCCGAACAGTAAGATATAAAAAGATCAACAACAAGTAATCCAAAATGACTGCCAGAGATATGTTAACTATTGGTTCAAAAGATAAACCACCCGTTCTTTTCCCGAAAGACTTTAAGATTTGGAAAGACAGATTCCTTGACTACGTTGAAAGACAAGAAAATGGAACTTTTATCCATGAATCCTTGATAAACGGGGTTCTAGGAGAGGTTCGTCAAGACGATCCAGAAGGTAACATGTTTGTTATTCATCCAAAGGACTACACAGGTGACAATTTGTTGAGATATAAAGCCGATAAAGCAGCTAGGTCTTTAGTTATGCAAGCCTTAACCAACGACATATATCGGAAGGTTGATAGTTTAAGTGAAACAGGTAAAGGTATGTTTGATGAACTTATCAAGCTATACAAAGGGTCAGAAGTGGAAAACCAGCTGAGAATATCAAATGTATTCAATACGTATGAGAATTTCAAGCAGAAGGAGGGTGAGAGTTTAGATAAAGCATATGATCGTTTCACAACTATCCTAAATGATCTCAACAGTTACAAAGTATCAAAATCCATCATGGAGACTAATGTGAAGTTCTTGAACGTGCTTCAGCCCGAGTGAAAGAAGTATGCTCATAGAATGAAACAGAATTCCCAACTGGATTCTCTTCCGCTACAACAAATGTTTGAAACCTTAAAGCAAGATGAAGATGATGCTGAGCTGAGCTGAAAAGGAAGAAGTTGATGAAAAATGAGAAGAATGGTAAGAAGGAAAAGAAGATGGTGGGGTCTGAGAAGAAGGCAGAAGAAGATGAGATTGAAGATGAGCCGTTAGCATTGTTGTCAAGAAAAGCTAAGGGCAAGAGTGTTCAGAGAGAAGAATTTGAATTAGACCAAGCTGACTTGGATGAAGCAGAAAGCTTAAGGCAGGCTATGATACTTCTTTCCAAGGCCTTTTAGCACAGATTTGTAAAAACTCCCGGATCAAACAACCAACGTTACTTATCTGGTTCTAAAAACTATGAACATAAGAATCGGATTGAGTCAAAGAAGTTTGATGATCACAAGGAAGATGGTAAAAGGCTGGAGATGAAGAAGTTTGTTGAGAAAAAGGATGAAGATCAAAAGTGTTACAACTGTGGGAAAACCGGTCATTTCTCCAAAGACTGCTGGAAACCAAAGGTGAAGAATTCCGACTACTACAAACAGAAGGCTTTGTTAGCTGAACAGAAAGAGTCGGGGATTTAGCTTCCAGTGGAGGAAGAGTTTTGGTTGGACCAGACAGATGATGAAGAAGAGGAAGACATGGCTGCTTTTGCTAGGATGTGCTTGATGAGTAGAGATGATGAGGATTCAGAGGCTGATGCGGCGCCTGAGACAAATGAGGTAGATCTCTGCACTATTAATCATTATGGTAATCAGTTCAAAGTTTTTCAATTAAAACTTGATGAACAAAACGAGAAAATCAAAAAGGCACATAAAACTATTGAACTTCAAAAGCAAGCTATCATTGACCATAAACAGTTAAATGATGATTTGAAAGTTGAAAGGGTTGAAATCGAAAAATCTCGAACTTATTTTCGAAGAAAAATGGATGAAATGGGAGAAAGTGTAAGAATTGCTGAAAATAGGAAGAATGAGCTCGAACAAATGTTGCGTTCTTATAAAGATATAAACAACGAATTGTCTTAAAAAGCGAGTGATCTGGAAGCGAAACTGTATAAACTTGGTCAATCCGAACAAACCATTTTTCTAAACACGCCAAAGAATTTCAGATATTACAACTCTAAATGGGGTGTGGGATATGACAATCCTCACTATTTGGAGAATGATTTGAAAAAGGCACCTTGTATATACAAGTTTCAATGGCTTAAGTTTCTAAAGGATCCTAAATTCAAAATTAAATGGCTTAATGAGGAGGAACATGGAGTTGAGGAAGAAGTTAAAAGAAAAACAACTGTAACCATGCAACTTCCTTATATTTATGATCAAGCAAATAGGAAGGGAATGCAAGACAAGAAAACCCTGCCTAATGACTATTTTGATAGCTATGTTGTTCAGTCACCAAAGGGAACTGTATCAAAACCAGTTTCTGAAGGAAAAATATATTATCCTCCCTTGGTACTCGAACAGAAGCTTGTTGATCTTGAATTGAATATTAAAAGCAAAATTGATGAAGTCAGAAATGATGATCAACTTGCATTTGATATTGAAAAGGAAGTGATGCTAACCGTTTTGATAGATAGCATGAATGAAAAATCTAAGAAGGTTGTTTCTGTCTCGTCTTTAAAAACCTTAGAAGAAAAGAAATCTCTCGAACTTAGATGTTTGAATCTCTCACGTCAAGTTTTGGATTTTCAGAAAAAGCTATTTCTTGAAAAGGAAAATATTGAGAAAGAAAGAGAGAGATTTAAATTTGAAAGAATGTCTTTTGAAACTAAAAATGTTTTGCTTTCAAAGAAAATATCTGATTTAGAAAACATTTTGATCAAAGAGAGAAATGCTCTTGAGTCCAATAAAGAATACTTTCAAAATGAGATCTCAAGACTAATGGGAAATTTGACAAATTTATCCACCGAAGCTATGACAGAGTTTGTTAGCAAAGTTTCCTCTGATTCAGATGCTTCCTCATGCAAAGCCTTCATGGGCGATTCTCTTAATAGAAGCATGATGGCGGTTGATTTGGATGATTTTGGTCCCATTGAGTTAGAGGAAGAACCTGTTAATGAAAACTCTTATGACTTCTCTCATAACTCTTCCTCCAATGATATTAAAGTTGATCATGTTATAGCCACTCCTTGTGAAAGGAAGGATAATCAAGTTCAACAAAAGGATGTTAATTTTGACTTTAGTGCTAAACTTCCGGATCATTCTGATTTTTTGGTCAAGGAAGAGGAACCTAAGGAGAAATTCTTCGAAGGGGAATCTTCTAAGACCGTTGAGAAAAAAAAAGTTCATCATCCGATTTAGGAAGATGCTGATCAACACGATGGAAATGCTTCGGATGACAATACCATCATCCGTTCGCAAAGATCGTCTCATCCGTCCATTAATGCCCGTGACCTGGATGAAGAAATCATGCCGAGAGCCTTATTTCGGGAATTTCGTGACAACAACCATCATCTAGACCTTGAGAGTCCTTTCGATCACCGCATTATCATAGAAATCATCCGCGGTCACCCTATATGCACTGCACTTACTCGAGTTGAACTAGTGCCTGCCCTCTACCTGCAACAATTTTGGCATACACTTCAGTTCCATCCTACAGCTCGACCACCTCGGTTCACAGCAAGAATAGATCATTTTGATGCAAGAATCACCCTACGTGGAATACGTCGTGCGCTCAACCTCCCATACTTTGAGAACTTCGAAGATCCGGCTCCTGATGTTCAACTTTTCGAAGATATCCGCAGTCTCGGATATCAAGATCCGAATATTCCAATTCTAACCGGCTCATCCCAATTTCGACGCAAGCATCTACCACCGATTTGGTATACCTTATGTTCTATCCTTAATCGCTGCATGACATCGAAGCATACAGGCATAGACAAGACGAACCTGCCAATACTTCGGATGTTTCATGTATTCTCTTTTAACCGTCGCATAGACTACGCCATCATTATTTGGAATGAAATGATCGACCTAGTCACGGACAAGGCCCGTCCAAAGAAAGATCGTAACTTCGTGCCCTTTCAGAGATTCTTTCAGATTCTGATCCATCAGGCCATGGAAGACCAACGGGATATACCTAGAAGAGAAGATCGTCTACGAGGCCCGAGTCAGTGGATGCACCACCTGGTAATGCCAAATCACAACCCCTTTGCTCACATCGCCATCATTCGGGAAGACGTCATTGCCTTTGCTGACCAGGAGTCCTGGGTAGTTAGGCAGTATAGGATAGAGAATGCATTAGTGGACCAGCCAGATCCGGCTGGACCTGCCCAAGATGCAAACCCATTAGGAAGTGATGGTCTAAATGTCGAGGGGGTTCAGGAACAAGGGGTTCCTGAACAACGAGAGGTGAGGAGAAATGTAAGAAAGAGAGTTGGGAGAAGTACACGGACTACTGGTCATGCATCATCTTCGCGCCATGCTCAACGACCACCTAGAACTCGGCGTCCACCAGTTACAAATGCGGCTTCTACTGAATCATCTGCCGATATTGATGCAACTTCTCTGTTACCCCTTGGAGCTGATAAAGACGAAGAGGAAACCCCTAACATTCCTCTTGTTGACTATGATGATGATGATGATGATGATGATGACTCAGATCACGATGCTATGGCCCATTTAATTCCAAGACATATGGGAAAGAGGCAACGGTTTGAGAGTCATGCTATTGATTCCACTCGGAACGTCGAACTCCTCGACACTGCTACAACCGCCGAAGGTTCATCCAATAGAAACGTAGAAGCAGAAGCAGAAGCAGAAGCAGAAGTAGAGAATGTAGTTAGTGGTGAGGATCGAGGGAGAAAAGAAATGAGTGAAACTGTGATAGAGTCGGACAAAGTTTTAACTACCGACTCTCCCCAAACTGTTACTAGCCGGGTAGCCACATCTACTACCGACGTGCGTTCGTCGCCGTTGCGTATTGAACAAGCCGTGGTCCGCCCAGCCATGCAAAGCACAACCCCTCTCATCCACTCATCGGTCTCTCAACAGGCCGGTGTTTCATTCTCCACAGGAGATTTAGCACAAACTCTATCGGCGACACACTCGGTGTCGGCTGGTATTGAATCAGGTAGGCTCCCGCCCCGGCCACCGCCGTTCTTTCAAAGCACACAGAGTCTAGAGCTTTTCGGTACTACATCCTTTCCTAGGCCACAAATGTTTGTACAACACCAAGTTGTGGGCTTTCGTGCCCCAACCGGAACACCTAGAGTGCGGATGCCATTTTTTGGTAACCCACGAGGATCGGGTGGAAGTCCTGTCATTGCTAACACTATGCCAGCTTTGAACACAGGCAGTACGGTTGCTTCAACCGCTACTTCAACCAGTAACCTAAGTGGTCTGGGTGTTAGTTCCCATGATGTTGAACGTGTACGGTCTTCTATTGGACCGGATAACCTTGTGACAGTGCCTCTTTTGCAGCTAGCCATCAAGTCCTTGAGCAACTCTTATAAAGCTCATGTTGCTGAAATGAAAGAAGAGATGAAAAAGTTGTCTCAAGATGTATCCAGAGCTGTGAAAGGAAAAGGCATTGCAGAATCTACTGAAACACAACCTGACCCACAAACTCCATCAGTACCATTACACCAAATCCCAACTGACCAGCTCAAATCAGAGCTGTTAGCCCGACTTCTAGCCCAAGGCGATTCCAACACTGCTGAAGAAGTAGATCATGTTTCTCTACTACGTCAACAATCACAACCTCAATCCTAACCTCAAACTTCAACATCCTCAGATGGGTTAGCTACTCTAAACACACAGTATCAGAAGCTAACTGATGCTATCACAGATATGACCAACGCCCTACTGACTGGATATCAGGCTCTTGCCACACGGGTTTCAGTTGTTGAAGAAAGGTGTGGTGTTAAAACTGAAACCTCACAGAAAAGAAGACATGATGATCAGGATCCGCCTGATCAACATGAGGGGGAGAAGAGAACTACAGGAGTTGGTGAATCTAGTGGGACAGCTACTGGAATCATTCATGGCTCATATCAGCCAGCTGGTGAACAGGGAACAGGAACTGGAGGTACTGATACTGTGATGGAGAACGTGGAAGACACATTAGTTCTAGCTGATGTCATAGCTGGGGTTGAAAAGCCTGCGGTTGTTGACAATAGAACCAAAATGATAAACATTGACTCTGATGAAGAACCTGAACTTCTAAATTTCAAGATCAAAGAGGAAATGATTGAAGCCTTAGATGAACTTGGATATGAGACAGAAACTGGGGTTCAGAATATGGATATAGAGTCCGAAGAAGATGTTCCGGCCAGGCTAGAAAATGCTCCAACAAACGTCGAATCTGCAGGTCCAAGTTCAAGTATTTTAGCTCCTTTAACACCGTTTATACCTGATGGGAAGATAAGAGATAAAGTACTTGAAGCAGAACTCCGGGTATTTCAGAGTATAGTCGATGCTGAACCAAGGTACGTGGTCACTGGAGACAGAATACCGATATATACTCCTTATCTAGAGACCATTCGGAAAGAACTATATGTACGGGAGGTTCAGAAGATCAACTTGGAGAAGGTATATGGAATTGAAGACTGGCCTTCTCTGAAGAAAGTCGAGTTTCTGTACGTTGTGAAGCATAAAGACAGAGGATCAGAAGCCGTTCAATCAGACAACATGATTATGAAAGTGCTGAAAGTTGAATCACAAAAGCTGTTTGATGTCTTCTATCCAGAGTTCACCGTCTTGAGATCATATGGGTCTGAAAGCGTATTTTCTAAAGCTGATTTCAAGAGTCTGAGGCTGAACGATCTTCTGAGTCTTTTCAACCTTCTTGTTGATCATCCAGAGCTGAAGAATCCTGAGAACAGAATACAATACAGAGCTGCCTTCCGAAGTGTGAAGAACTTTATGAAGAACATCCTGAAGTTCTCATACCTCACTGACTTTCAGATGGGCTTGGAATCTTTTCAAGCCAATGTGAACATGAGAAGACCGAACATACGCTTACCAGATATTCAAGGTATCCCAGCTTACACCGTACTGAGCAAGCCAGAACTTGGAGTTGTTTACATTGATACTGACTCAAAGAAGAAGTTTATGCGAGTCATTCAAATGAACAAATTCTGTGAGGGTACTTTGAAGATCATCTCTGTTCATCTGGAAAGCAGGCTTCGTCTGGATGCCAATGGAGAAGTGAAGCTTACTGACAAAGAAAAGGACCTGATCAACCAAGTGCTAAAAGCCATTTCTTACCGGAAAGACTACCGCCTGGAACTGCGCCGATTCGAACACATCTTTGGTCTCCGTAAACAAATTGTGACACCAGTAGATGTCTAATTTCTTTGCCTCTACTTGTACAAAGGGGGAGAATGTTAGTGCCTAAATTCTAGTTGTACTAAGTAGAGGGGCCTATTTTGTAATTAGGGTATTCTAGACCCTAGGTATATAATGTTTGCTTATTCCCTTGCTAGGGTTAAGCCTCTCATAGCACACATAGTAGCCACACACATACACAAGTATTTGCTTTGCATTTCATCATATTGTGGTTTACTTTGATCTTCATGAATATAGAGATGGCTCCCTTTGTTGTTAATATTGTTTGATTACTTGTTCTGGGATCACATATCCCTTGTATTCTTTAATATCTTGGAGCATCCTCGAAGTTAACAAGTTCACCTTTCATATCTAAAAAAAATTATACTTGTAAAAATTGGTTGAGTAGATACACACGATCAGGGGCGGATCTACATGGATGGTAGTGGGGGAGGGCCCCCATGAGAAAGAATTTGTTTTGAATTTTTTAGCGTAAAAAATAGGATTTTTTAGCTTTATAACTCAACGCCCCCCCAGTAAATTTTTGTTCGAGACCCCATAAACCAAAAAAGTGTCTCGAAATCAACTGAAAAACCAAAATTAACTTTCGAAATCGACTAAAACCCCACAAAAGTCCCTCGAAATCGACAAAAAACTTAAAAATTCATTAAAATCAACTAAAAAAACTTTAAAAAGCCCTCAAAACGTTATATTTAGGCTAAAATACATCAGAAAATTTTACGGACATTTAAGTTAACTTAAAGGTGCCCCATGAGAAAAAAATCCTGGATCCGCCACTGCACACGATCCTCCAATGGTGAAAATATGTTGCCCATGCTGTAAATCATTTTTGTTATCATTCAATTCCACTGATAAAACAGAAAAAAGGAAACCTTTTTGTTGATAGGAGAAATTTCCAAGAATTTGGAGAAGGGGTGTGAGACTCCCCACACATTAAATAGTGGCCCTTGAGAAGGAAATTAAGGGGAAATAAAATCTTCTATCACTTGATCATCCCTACAACTTGTAAACAAATAACTCTCTAATATTCATATATCTTCCAACTTTCGTCATTCCTAGATTCCTCTTCTTTACATATATAAAATATATCTCAAGCATTAGTTAGCATCTGTTCCACCATATTAACTTAAAACTTCATTTCCCCTTGCCAAGCATAATGGAGTCTCCCAAGGATGCCATGCCGTGGGTGGGGTTGTATGTTGCCATAGCATCTCTCATTTGCACTCTTGCAATGGCTGCCGATGTTTTCCAAGGTTTTCGACAACGCAAACTCTGGTTTCCATGCAGATTTTTCACCCTCAATGCCGCATCCATCACATTGATAGCAATAGCAATGAAGCTAGCGGTGGATTTATCAGACGATCATTACAGTGAAGTTTGGGTCGTAAAGGTTGTCGGCATCATTTTCTTGTTCACCATGTTAGCTAACTTTCTCCCTTCTTTAGCTGGTATGGATGACAAGGAACTTTTCACAAACGTCATAGCCTTGGGTATTCTCATAGTTACAGTTATTGCAAATATATGCATTCAAATAGATATACATAGTCATCTTGCATTTTTCATGGCAGAAATGTCTATCGTGACATTTCTCCTTTTATGGCCATTTTGGGTTGCTTTAACAATTCCAGCATCTAGAAGAGTTTTAGAACACCAGTACCAGGAGTTGCACAGATCGACTTTAGAGCGTCAACAGATAAAGTTCTCATTCATGGAACTCATACATCATGTTAAAAAGTATTGGATGATGGCAGAAACCGGTAATCCCCAATTTGTGCTTGCTTCTTCACCCTTCTGTTCTGCTTCAGGATTAATAAGCTCATTATGTGCTGTTGCATCAATTTCTTTTTTTATATTCAAGAGACGTGATTTATATTGGGGTGTAGAAGAAAGTGATTATAGGTGGTCAATCAGATTTATTTTTCCCATGCAATCAATTGGGGTTGTAGTAGGTAGCATTGCACCAATTTTTAGATGTATCACTACCATCAGTTATTTCAACCTCTCCATTCTATGGAGCATCAACCATATAAACATGTTCAGAGTCGAAAAACATTGGACCCAAAGTCTTCGACACTGGAAACGCATCCATGTCACTTCACATATCCCAGGCCGCCATTGCAAAAAAGTTTTCAATCATGTCAAAAACATGGTTCTGAACTTTTGTATGGCACTTCAAATAATGCTTGTGGTTATATGTAAAACGATATGTCTCGTTCCCACATGCATTATGCTCTTATTCTATTCGTCTTGTCATTTCTGCAACTCATTGTTGAAAAAGTTTAGAAAGGATTCAGATACATCAAACAACAATGTTAGATCAGAGATTAAAGAGTATATTGGTTATGTACTACAAATTGAACATGAGGCAAAGCTTTCAAAAAGAATGTTGAGGAATATGCTCAGATCTATAACTAAACTTCTTCACCAGTCTGAAAAGAAACAACCAAAAAATCTTGTGAAGTTTCTAGAGAAGTCTACAGGATTCAAGAAAGTAGCAGAGTTCGACAATGACCAAGTCCCACCTTTGCATCGAGAAGAAACACACAATTGTTGGAGCCTAGTAGCAGTAACATTGACAGCCATTGCCCTTGCACTTCCTAACATTGAAAATGGCCATGTCAAGGAGTTACTTGCTAGCTTGACTGAAGGGCTCCAATTCATTCGACATATTGAAGAAACCCTCAATGCAGATGTTGACTTGGTAAAGGCAAGAAAAACAGCTAGACGTATATGGACTGAAGTAGATGTATACCGCACTTGGGTACAAATTGATCTTCAAAATGTTGGGAACTGAAGATATGCTAAGTATGGTTAGTACTGCTAAGTCTTCATTACTACTGCCAGTTCTTCGTTACTACTGCTGGGCAAGGTTACTGCTGCTAGATGAAGTTAATGCTGCTAGATGAAGTTAGTGCTGCTAGACCAAATTACTACTGCTAGACATGGTTAGTACTGCTGAGCTGAGTTACTACTACTTGAAGACTGTGAAGATTAATACTGCTGAAGGTTGTTAATGCTGCTGAGCCAAATCATCATTAATACTGCTGAGTTGATAAGTTTGGTATGCGATACTTTTGGAGACAAAGAAGGAATTGATCAAGATATGTTTAACGAAGATTCAGAAGATCAATTTACTTTTTATGGTTATCTTGTAATTACTTTTGTATAAATAGTATTGATAGATAGCTATTAGAAGTGACGGAAAAAAGGAAGATAGATAATATACAGAATTCGATATTCAAGAGTGAATTAACCTCAAGATCATAGATCCTATTTCTAGAGAAGTAGAAATCGTCTTGTTGAGCCTGTTCAACAAGATTGAGGTTTTGGTGTAAAACTTGTGAGTAATAACTGTTTGATATATATACAGTTTATTGAATTTCTATTGATTGTTCTTTAATTGATTTAGAGTTCTATTCCGCAAGATTCTCTAAATTCTGTTTCTAAGAAGTTTAATTCTTGTTAAGAATCGATCCTGACAAGTGGTATCAGAGCATTGGTATCTTAGAAATTATGGACAACTCAATGGATTCTCACAGTACTCTTGTTTCAAAGGTTCCCATGCTCAAACCCAATGAATTTGACATGTGGAAACTAAGAATCAAGCAGTACATTCTTCTTACTGATTATGCAATATGGGACATTATAGAAAATGGCCCATGTAATGAAGGAAAGATTGGAGCAGATGGAAAGAGACCTCCTCCCAAGACAGATGTTGAAAAGAAAGTAAGACAAACAGAGATGAAGGCCTTAAGCACTCTGCTTTTGGCTATTCCTAATGAGTACCAACATCAATTCCAACACTGCACAGATGCACAGATGTTGTGGAATGCTCTGGAGAAAAGATTTACTGGAACAAAGAGCACAAAGAGAAATCAAAAGGCTATTCTCAGGCAACAATATGAAAACTTTATGTCTGCAAAGAATGAGTCTATGACTCAAACTTTTGACAGATTTAACAAGTTAATTGGAGAATTAGCAACTGTGGGTGTACACATGGATGCTGATGATGTCAACAGAAAGTTCCTTAGATCATTGGGAGAAGAATGGACCATGTACACTGTCTCATTCAGACAGAATGACCAATTGGAGGACAAAGAGCTAGATGACCTCTACAATGATCTGAGAGTATTTGAGGCTGAAGTTGAAGCCAAGAAAAGGCCATCAGGATTTGTTTATAATGCTGCTTTATTATCTTCATCCTCTGATACTGCTGCTAATCCTGGTTCTGTTAATATTGCAGGTTCTGTTAATTCTGCTAGTGGAACCAATCTAGAGAAGACCACAGATTCTGTACTAGAAGCATTCTTTTCTAGTCATGTCCACTCTTCTCTAATCAATGATGATTTAGAGCAGATCAATGCTGATGATCTGGAAGAGATGGACATCAAGTGGCAGATGGCTATGCTATCAATGAGGGTGAAGAAATTCATCAAAAGGACTGGGAGAAACAACTTTTCCCAAAGAAGAGAAGATGGTGCAGGCTTTGACAAGTCAAAGGTTGAATGCTATAAGTGTCACAAGATGGGACACTTTGCCAGAGAATGCAGAAGTGGAGGATCACAGACTCCAAATGGAAACCAAAACAGAAGCTCCTCTCAAGCCCTTGTTTCTCAACAAGGAATGGGATTTGATTGGAGTGATCAAGCTGAAGAAGCCTGTCAGAATCAAGCTCTTATGGCAGAAGTGTCTGATATCCCCACTGAGGTACAATCTAAACTCTGTTCTCAAGCTTGCATTGATGCTGTTAAAAGATATAGGGATCACAATCAGGGTATGTGTGATGACCTTAAGAGGCTAGAGAAAGATGTGAAAGATTATGTTAGGATTGTAGAAAGGTTTGAGGAGCAGATTAGAGCTTTTCAAGCTAATGAACTTCAACACCACTATGATACTAACTATTGGAAGTGGGAGAAGAATGAGTATGAGATTAAGCTGAAAGTGTCTGGGGAGGAGAATGAAAAGTTAAAAGAAGAGCTTAAAAAGGTTAAACTTGATGTTGAAAAGTTTACCTGTGCTTCTAAAACCATGGACACCATCATTAAAGCACAAATCCATGACAAGATGAAAGTAGGGATAGGGTACAATACCACACCTCCACCCTACAATAACAACTACATACCTCCTAAATCTGATTTGTTAGAGACCAAGGATAGAAAGGAACCTGAATTAATGATTAAGATAGATCCTTGTGAAAAAGAAATAGTTGTTGAAGATGAGACTGACAAAGTAGACTCTGATGAGGAATGTGAGAGTCCATGTGTCAAGAACACAGAGATCAAAAGGACTGAAGAGAAAAAGGAAGTTCATTACACACAGCCCAAAGTTGTGAACTCAAATACTTGTAAACAGTGTTCCTGCAGGAAATTCAAAGAGAACAAGCCCCAAAAACATGATAATCAGAGGGGAAATCAAAGGAACTGGAATAACCAGTGGGCTATGAGACAAGGAGTTGACCTGAAAAGAATCAACAGGCCAAAACCTTGTTTCATCTGTGGTAAGCTAAATCACTTAGCCAAACACTGTTATTTCAATCCTGTTAACCAAAGGTTTAATGCTCAAAGATCTTTTCAAAAACCTGGTGGTTACAGAAAGAATGGTGGATATAAAAAGTCTGCAAAGAAAAATGTGGCAAAGAAACAAGATAAACCCAAAAGCCACATAAAGAAAATGACTGAAAAGGAATGTGATACTATGTGGGTTCCAAAAAGCACTAAAAACAATACTGCTGCTAGCAGTGTTAGTACTGCTAACACTGCTAGTACTGCTTCAAAAGTTAGTGCTGCTAGCAGTATTAATACTGCTAGTAATCATTCCAAAGTTAGTGCTGCTAGCAGTGTTAATACTGCTAGTATTCAGTCCAATGTTAGTGCTGCTAATACTTTTAGTGCTTCTTCTTCAGATAGTACTGCTGCTAGCAGTATTAACTCTGTTAATACTGCTTCTAGCAGTGTTAACTCGGTTAATACTGCTTCTAGCAGTGTTAACTCGGTTAATACTGCTACCTCTGAGGTTAATACTGCTAGCACTGTTAGTACTGCTAGCACTGTTAGTACTGCTGCAAGTGCTGCTACACCAATAATTTTGACAAAGTATTCCAGCACAGCAGTACCAAAAGTTAAAAATCTCATCAAAACCAAGTGTAAGTATTTTGATGAGCAAGGGAGACCCAAGACCACTTCGGCTTGGGTTCCAAATAAAACTAACTGATTTATCTTGATGTGCAGGGCAACCAACAGCTCAAGGGGAAGAGCATTTGGCATGTTGATAGTGGTTGCTCCAGGCACATGACAGGTAACATGTCCTGCCTCAAAAATTTCAAAAAGGTTGATGGAGGACATGTTGCATTTGGGGATAATCCTGCTGGTGGAAAGATAAGTGGTAAGGGTGATGTTTCAAAGGGTAAGATGACCTTTGAAGATGTATACTATGTTGAACAATTGAGATACAACCTGTTAAGTGTATCACAGGTTTGTGACAAGAAGCATAGTATATTGTTTACAGACTCTGAATGCATTATCCTTGCTCCTGGATACAAAGTGGTTGATGAAAACATGATACTTCTGAGAACTCCTAGGAAGGATAATGTTTATTGTTTAGATTTGGAAAGTGTTTCATCTGATTCATCTCTAAATTGTTTAGTTTCAAAAGCTTCTTTAGATGAATCATCACTTTGGCACAGAAGGATGTGTCACATGAACTTTAAAACAATAAATAAACTTGTTAAGAATAACCTTGTAAGGGGTTTGCCATCCAAAGTATATTCATGTGATGATCATTGTGTTGCTTGTCTCAAAGGCAAACAACACAAAACTTCTCATAAGTCCAAAGAGATAAACACTATATCAAATCCTCTTCAACTGTTACATATGGATCTGTTTGGTCCTACCAATGTGATGAGTATTGGCAATAAATCATACTGCTTAGTTATTGTTGATGATTATTCTAGATTTACTTGGGTATATTTTCTGAGAACTAAAGATGAGACAAGTGGACTGATCAAATCTTTCATTCTCAAAATTGAAAACCAATCAAATCAAAGAGTGAAAGTCATTAGATCAGATAATGGAACTGAGTTTAAAAATTCTGATCTAAACACCTTTTGTGAAGAAAAAGGAATTGAGAGACAATACAGTGCTCCTAGGACTCCACAACAAAATGGTGTTGCTGAGAGAAGGAATAGGACACTGATTGAGGCTGCTAGATCTCTGTTAGCTGACTCAAAGTTACCAATTACTTTTTGGGCAGAAGCAGTTAATACTGCCTGTTATGTTCAAAACAGAGTTTTAGTTGTAAAGCCTAAAAACAAGACACCTTATGAGCTTTTCCATAAAAGGAAACCATATATTGGATTTTTCAAGCCATTTGGATGTCCTTGTACTATTCTCAATACCAAATCTCACTTAGGCAAGTTTGATAGCAAAGCAGATGATGGTTTTCTTGTTGGGTATTCATCTCAAAGTAAGGCCTACAGAGTTTTTAATACCTCTTCTAGAATAATTGAAGAAAGTGACAATGTCAAATGCAATGAGAACACACCAAATCCTATTGGTTCAGGTCCTAATTGGCTATTTGACATTGATTCACTCACTTATTCTTTGGGTTTCAGTGGTGATGTATATGCAGGACAAAGGGATACACCATCATCAGAACACAGAATTCAATCTGTGATATTTCCAATCCCTTCCATTGATCCTGTGGAATTCTGTGAACACCATGAGGAGACTAAACCTATTCAGAATGAAGAAGAGAGGAGAGCAGAGGAAAATCAGTCTTCAGGTTCAAATTCCAGAGAATCTGAGGTGACTGAAGAAGCAGAAACAAATCCAGAATTAAATGAGTCTAATCTGGATGAGGACTTACAAGAGGAAGCTGGTCATCAAACAAGAACTCAGAAAAATCATCCTCCTGAGTTGGTAATTGGAGATATTGCATCTCCCATGATGACTAGAAAGCAAAGCAGACTCCAAGAGTTGCAAGAGCAGCAAAATACAGTTAACACTGTTCTTACTTGCTTTCTGTCCCAGATTGAGCCCAAAAAGGCTTATGATGCCATGAAAGACCCAAGCTGGATAGAGGCAATGCAAGAGGAGCTGCTACAGTTCAAATTACAGGATGTTTGGGACTTGGTAGACCTTCCAAAAGGTCATAGAGCAATTGGCACCAAGTGGATTTTCAGGAACAAGAAGGATGACAGAGGGATTGTAATCAGAAACAAAGCTAGACTGGTTGCACAAGGGTACACTCAGGAAGAAGGAATAGATTATGAGGAAGTCTTTGCTCCTGTGGCAAGGATTGAAGCAATCAGGTTATTTCTAGCCTATGCCTCATACATGAAGTTCAAAGTGTACCAAATGGATGTCAAAAGTGCATTTCTGTATGGAAGCATTGAGGAAGAAGTATATGTCTGTCAACCCCCTGGATTTGAGAATCCATTGCACCCTGACAGAGTATACAAGCTGAAGAAGGCTCTCTATGGTTTGCATCAGGCCCCAAGAGCATGGTATGACACTTTGTCTACCTATCTCTTGAAAAATGACTTTGAAAGAGGAGTCATTGACAAGACCCTGTTCATCAAGAGGAGAAAGAGAGGTACTTTACTTGTTCAGATCTATGTGGATGATATCATCTTTGGATCCACCAATGATCAAATGTGTAAAGAGTTTGAAGAATTGATGCACAAAAGCTTCAAGATGAGCTCCATGGGAGAACTTACATTCTTTCTTGGGCTTCAGGTAAAACAGAGGAAAGATGGAATTTTTATTAGCCAATCCAAGTATGTGAAAGACATCCTGGACAAGTTTGGTTTATCAGACTCAAAGTCAGCAAGCACTCCAATGGAAACACATAAACAGATCACTGCAGATCTTGAGGGGGAGGATGTGGATGTCCATCATTACAGATCAATGATTGGATCTCTCATGTATCTCACAGCCTCTAGACCTGACATTATGTTTTCAGTCTGTGTTTGTGCCAGATTTCAGGTTTCTCCTAAGCAATCACACCTTCATGCTGTCAAGAGAATATTCAGATACTTAAAAGGGCAACCTAGATTAGGTCTCTGGTATCCTCATGAATCCTCTTTTGACTTGCTTGCATATTCAGATAGTGATTTGGGAGGAGCCAACATGGATAGGAAGTCTACTTCAGGTGGATGTCAGTTTTTGGGTACAAGACTAGTATCTTGGCAGTGTAAGAAACAAACCACAGTGTCCTTATCTACCACAGAAGCTGAGTACATAGCTGCTGCAAGCTGCTGCTCTCAGGTTCTATGGATTCAGAATCAGATGTTGGACTATGGGGTAACTTTTCTTCACACACCAATCTTCATTGATAACAACAGTGCTATTAGCATTGTTAATAATCCAGTCAAACACTCAAAAACAAAGCATATAGAGATAAGGTATCACTTTATAAGAGATTGCAATGAAAAGAAATTAATTCAGGTTGCTAAAGTTCATACAAATGACCAGTTTACTGATCTATTCACAAAAGCTTTTGATGTGGGTAGATTCACCTTTTTGGTAACAAGTGTGGGCATGATCAACCTAGAATAAATTCATGACTTTCTGTTTTTATACCTATATTTCTTCATATATTTGGTGCTACTAACTTTCTTTCTCAGGATCCTCTGTTTTCCTCTGATTACCAAGTGAAGAAAAGTGTAAGTGTGGTTACTACTGCCAGTACAGAAGTTACTACTGTCGGTGTTCTAGTAGTTACTACTGCTTGTGCAGTTACTACTGCTCAGTAGTTAATACTGCTCAGTAGTTAATACTGCTCAGTAGTTAATACTGCTAGTGCATTTAATACTGCTAGTGTAGTTAATACTGCTTGGTCGTTAATACTGCTCAGTAGTTAATACTGCTAGTACATTTAATACTGCTAGTGTAGTTAATACTGCTTGGTCGTTAATACTGCTCAGTAGTTAATACTGCTCAGTAGTTAATACTGCTAGTGCATTTAATACTGCTAGTGGAGTTAATACTGCTCGGTAGTTAATACTGCTTGGTAGTTAATACTGCTAGGTAGTTAATACTGCTTGGCAGTTAATACTGCTCGGTAGTTAATACTGCTCGGTAGTTAATACTGCTAGGTAGTTAATACTGCTTGGCAGTTAATACTGCTTGGCAGTTAATACTGCTCGGTAGTTAATACTGCGAGGTAGTTAATACTGCTTCTGATAATCTAGGGCATATAAATACCCCTGTTTGCCCGCCCATGTTCATAACGACTCTTCGCATTTACTTCTTCTCTCTCGTTCTAACCTAGACTCCCCAGAATCTCTGTGCTTTTCTTTCAAGAATCCTTAGGCATCATGGAGTTTGTGGATGAGCACAATGAAATAGCCATGCTTCAGAAGCCGAAACAAGCTGCGGGATTCCACGACATTGTCGATTTTCTAAAATCCTCGCACATCTCCTATGCACTCACGGTGAGCCCAACAATCTATATCGAACATCAGAAACAATTTTGGGAGAATGCCACTGTTAGTGTTGAAGAAGGGCAGAAAACCATTCGAACAAGGGTTTGTGATAAACCCTTGAAAGTCACTGAAGAGGTTATTTGCATCTCCCTTCAGTTGAATGATGCTTCAGGTATAACTTCTACTCCTAATGAAGAACTCTTTTCTACTTTACAAAGAATGGGGTATGAAGGTCCCATTGGTGTTTTTAAATTCTACAAGTCAAAATTTTTCAACCAATGGAGATTTCTTGTTCATACCCTGATGCACTGTATTTCCAAGAAAACTACTGGATGGAGTGAGTTCAGCAGTCCCATTGCATATGCCTTGGTCTGCTTATCCACTGCCAGAAAGTACAATTTCTCAGCCATGATCTTTAATGATCTTGTATCAAACTTGGAATCCAAAAAGACCTTTTTCATGTATCCAAGGTTTGTGCAAGAAGTTCTTAACAAGGAGTTGATGGACTTACCTCAGTTCACTGAGGTATATGTACCCAAATCCCCTAAAGGGAAGGTTTTTTCAAATATGAAAAGACTTCCTAGGGACTCGGAAGGAGTTGACACACCATTGTTCTCTACAATGATGGTTGTGTCCCACCCCTCTGAAGGTATGGCATCAGGATCAAGGCCCTCATTAGATCAACCCACTGATGACCAATCCCAACCTTCCATCTCAAAAGACATCCCACAGTCCATTCTTGAACAGCCCACTCCCACAATCACCAAAAGGTTTCAAAGAAGAAAGGTGCACAAGGCTCCTTCCCTTGTTGTACCTACTCAAAGCCCTACGCCTTTAAGCCCTCAATTGGAGCATTCTCCAATTGAGATTATCAACAGGGAAACCACAGGGGTGTCTCCCAACCTCAAGAAGGTGGTCTCTAAGGAGAAGGATGACCATATGGGTGCTAAGGCTGCCACTACTTCTGCTAGCACAGAGAAGGACAGTGGTAACATAAATAAGACCTTCCCCATGGCAACTCTAAATGAGAAATCATTAGGAGGACCCAGGTGCCAAGAAACCAAGGGGGCAGGTAGTGCTTCTGCTAGGCAGAAGGCTTCTGCTGAAACTTCCAAGGATCCTTTAAAGAAGGTAAATACTTCTAAACAAGGTGAGGATAGATATAACTATGAGGAATTGATGGAAACCTTAGGGAATATCAACTTGGATGTCATGGCACAAAAGAAAGAGATTGAGCAACTTAAGACTGTGGTCACCTACCAACAGTCTCAAATTGAGAAGCTCAAAAAGATGGTCACCAAGTTGCTGAACAAAAAGAAAAAGGCAAGGTTTGTGCTAAGAAGGAGAACCTCAACTGATGATGCTCCCAAAAAGGGGGAGTCAGAGTCAGAAGCAGAACTGAAACTGAAGGGTCCACAAATTGAGGGGGAGACTGCTCACATAGAGACTGAGATGGAAATGGACTATGCACAGTTTAAGGGGGAGTCCAGTGAGACAGAAAAGGGGGAAGAGTGTGTTAAAGAAACCAAAGCAGCAGAAACCACAGCAGCAGAAACCACAGCAGCAGAAACTGTTAATGCTGCTGAGTTTGAACAAGCAGCAGAAACAGTTAATGCTGCTGAAGGCCAAACAGTCAAAGCAGCAGAAACTGAGCAGGAAGCAGTAACTACATCTCAAGCTGAAATAGATGAAGAAATTTACTGGATTGTAAAGAACTGTATTGAAGCAGCATCACTACATGTACTAAGAGAAGCAGCAACAGCCATAGCAGCAGAAATGGTTATTGCTGCTGAAAAACTTAAAGCAGCTGAACCAACTCCTGAGGCTGTCAAAACTCTTAAAAGAACCAAGATGATGTCCAAGAAAAGACCAAGAACCCAGCCCATAACTTCAAAGAAGAAAAATGAAAAGAAGCCAAGGGTGGAGTCATCTGCAGAAGAGGCCCAGGAGGAAACAGTGAAATCTGATGGAAAAGTTGCTGAAGAAGAAGTGGCAACTCCATCAGGGCAATCAGGCAATGTGCAATCACAAACGGATGCCCAATGTGACTTGTACATTACTAGTGTTGACTCTAACCCAATTCCACTTCAGGCTGAACCAATATCATCTAAGGCTCCTGAAATCATCTTTTGGGACACTTTGAAAGATGGTAGAAAGGAGTTCATTAGGATAAAAAGAGCTGATGGAAAATTTGAAGTATTTTCTACTTGGGGAAAAATTGTCAGAACTTGCTCAAGATCAGACTTAGAAGAGATGTTCAAAGTTGGGATGAAGATATATGGAAACATGCTGACTGAGCCAGGGATGTCAATTTCTAAAATGGTACTTGAATTCTTGTGCCAAATGTTCAAACCTGAAGCAGTTCAGCATAGGTTAAACACACAGTTTCAAGTCATTACCAACTGGATGCTCTATGAAAACTGTGGAGTATATGTCATCTCCCTTGACTCTGCAACTCAAGAATACTATCTTGTAGATGAAATATACAATCACAGCATGAAGAGGCTGCAAGGAATGTTACACACTAAGCTGACCTGCAACAAGGATTCAGCAATGGGCAGATTCTTGGTAAAGAGGATTCTCAATCAGAGTCTAGGCCTAAGTCCTAATCTGTGTGTACATGATGACTAAGTTTTGGAAGCATCATCTGAAGAACTTGACTTCTTTTCCTAAAAGTCAAGTTAGGGGGAGATTGTTGGGAACTGAAGATATGCTAAGTATGGTTAGTACTGCTAAGTCTTCATTACTACTGCCAGTTCTTCGTTACTACTGCTGGGCAAGGTTACTGCTGCTAGATGAAGTTAATGCTGCTAGATGAAGTTAGTGCTGCTAGACCAAATTACTACTGCTAGACATGGTTAGTACTGCTGAGCTGAGTTACTACTACTTGAAGACTGTGAAGATTAATACTGCTGAAGGTTGTTAATGCTGCTGAGCCAAATCATCATTAATACTGCTGAGTTGATAAGTTTGGTATGCGATACTTTTGGAGACAAAGAAGGAATTGATCAAGATATGTTTAACGAAGATTCAGAAGATCAATTTACTTTTTATGGTTATCTTGTAATTACTTTTGTATAAATAGTATTGATAGATAGCTATTAGAAGTGACGGAAAAAAGGAAGATAGATAATATACAGAATTCGATATTCAAGAGTGAATTAACCTCAAGATCATAGATCCTATTTCTAGAGAAGTAGAAATCGTCTTGTTGAGCCTGTTCAACAAGATTGAGGTTTTGGTGTAAAACTTGTGAGTAATAACTGTTTGATATATATACAGTTTATTGAATTTCTATTGATTGTTCTTTAATTGATTTAGAGTTCTATTCCGCAAGATTCTCTAAATTCTGTTTCTAAGAAGTTTAATTCTTGTTAAGAATCGATCCTGACACAAAAGAAGGCTCGTAAAGGAAAAACGTCAGAGGAGATTCTTCAGTGGTTGGGTGATGAAGCAGTAAAGATTGTAATAAAGTTCAAGAGAAGCAAAAAGAGAAGTCTAGATGACTCATTTCATAAGTTCCTTGCTGCAAGTTCCATGTACAGAATCAGCCAAACCGTACTACTCCATTACAATGAACAAGAACATTGGCAAACGGATGTGGAACTTTTTGAGTGGATTTCAACTATACTCGCAGATATATTGTGCGCTTGCTTTACTAATTTACCACGAGTCATAACTCTGAAGTGTCATCACAATGCAATAGAGAAAAGGGAAGAGAGCATCCGGACTGCAGCTCAGCTTCTTGGTAAATCCAAAACGATCCTGAACATCCTTGAAGGACGCCAACTTCCAGACTTAGATCCGGAGTCAATGGCATACATTGATAAGTGGCATGCGCTACCAAATAGTCAGATACCCAATGGTCATGCTTCATTAGCCGGGATTCAATCAACTTCTTCAAGTTCTAATGAATCGGTCACAATAACTATTATGTAATAAGTATGTGTCTGTGGATGCTTTTATTTTTATGGAAATTATGGTTATAGTTAATATTGATATGAATTTGAGGTTTAAAGCGAAGAAAGCCAACCAAGTTAAACTTTTCAGCAGTGACAAGACTAAATTGGAATATATAGTATACTTACCAATATTGTTTTTCCAACATATATACTCACTCTTTTCCAAAATAAGTGTTCACTTTCAAAACTAAATTCCCAATTTTCCATTATTGAGAAAATATGTTCTCTCTTTAACAATAAAATTGTACTTTGATTAATTAAAAAGTGTAATAATTATATACTCCTAAAATTGTGTCTTTTTCAATATGAACATTTATTTTGGGACAAGAAAAGTATTAAACTTGATATTAAATAAAGATACTATAAACTTCTATGTTTGACTAACATGTGGACATGGAGCAACGACATGTCATTGTCTTGATACATTATGCATATGAAATAAATGAAAGTTTTTCTTGATAGGAGACTTTTCCATACGTTTCTTTTGGGTCAGTCTTCGCTAAATTACGAGGCAAGACTGGCCGATAAGAAGGAAAGGAGAAAGAAACAATACAAAATGGAAAATGAAATCTTGGTCACTCGTTCATGCAACCCGTGAGGAAATTTCTTTCTAACTCGAACTATTACAAGATTATTCCTTCATCTTTTAATAACAAGAACCGTTCTCATCTTTGATTATTCATTCGTCTTTTAATAACTAGAAACGTTCTCATCCAATGCATCTCGATTTTGAAGTTGAGAACTCAACCTCTGAATCTTGATTCATACTTCGTTTCATTCGATATGTTTTCTGCAATTTTATTTTATTTTATTGTTTTTGTATGGTTTTGAAAATTGAAATACCAAAAACAATCAATTGGTTATTAGTTTTATGAGTATTTTCATATTTTGTGGTATTAGTAAGGTTCAACATATATCATATTTCGTGTACTTAAACGTGTTTATCAATTGATTCAATTAGTTTCATGAAATTTAAACTTGAAGCTATAAAAAGGTGTACATATTTAATAATAAGTTACATTTATTGATCAAAATATGATAAACATAAAAATTTAATATTTGATGAAAATGGGTAAAACATTTGTTTTAAAATTTTAAATTAGTGTCCTATAAAAAGTCTAAGATGACGATTTAGGTTTCGTCATATTAGGTTTGCCGAACTTCGTTGTTAAAACTTGCTTAGGTCATTTTATATCACTCTTACATCTTATTGTAATATGTTTAGATTGAACACACAATTTTGCTCTAATAAACTTAGTCTCAGTAGAAAGTAAGTATTCTATTAGAACGTTTGTGGGTTCTCAAAAATATATTTGTTGTAGCCTCCTACTTTGATACTTTCAAAGGGTTGCACATAATTAAACTAAAATTATGTATTAGTATGAGTTACCACCAGAACAACAACGACGCCTAAAATGTCTAAGTGTCCTAATATAATACTTTATAAGATTTAAGTTTATTGGATCAACCAAATAGTGTCATATCTAAAAGTATTACAATAGATTTACACGACATAATTTGAAAAAGTGTCCTATTAACACAAGTGTTAGATTAGCAAGAGTTGTGGTAACAGTCGCATTTATCTCTGTCGTATCTGGTTTGGTAGCGGGTTATTGATCGGCCCTTGTTAATAAAAGATTTAAAATATTAACTAATGATAAATTATAAAACTTTAAGGTTGCATTTGGTACATTGGACATGACAGGACAGGATGGGACAAAACTCAATGTCCCACGTTTGGCGTCACATGGGACAGAACAAAAATTCACTGTCCCACGTTTGGCGCAACATGGGACAGGGACAAAGACTGGATAGGGTGGGACAAGATGGGATAAAATAGGGCATTTTCTTGTTCCACAAAAATAGATGGAACAAATGGGACAAAAGTGAGACAGAAACGAAAAATCACTGACCTACCCTCATTTAATATATAAAATGATATTAGCCTTAAGGGTCACCACCACTGATCACCACCGCCACCACCATCGGAGGCCACCGGTTGCCACCGCTAACCACCCTCGACCACCACTACCAATTCCTCTACTACAACAACCTTCTCCAACATCTCCACTACCGTTTGTCCATCGCCACCACCATTACCATCGTTGGCCACCTCCAACTACACTAACACCGATCACCACCACCCATGGCCGCCACCACCATAGGCAGCCACCGGTAGCCTCCAGCGACCATGGTTAACCACTTCCACCTCTTCCTCCACTATAACAACTTCCTCCTCCACCTCCACCGATCACCACCAACCATCGTCGGTGTTTGGGCAAAAAATCACCAGTCTCGACTACGACTAAGACACTAGGAACATTTATTGCACTTTTTTCATAACAAAGTCAAAACCTAAACATTTTTTGTCTTACGACCAAAGTCAAGGTCCAACATACCTCTCGACCTCGACCGTCGGGACATAACCCTCGACTGTCGTGTGGAAACACACGATCTCGACCAAGCTAACGTATGATTCTACTGTTATGATCTCATCATTTAATGCAGGTCAACGATATTAATGGCCAATGGATGTAACCGACAGAGCAATTAACAGCATTAAACATCAATGACCGTTACGATCGTTACTATGAAGACACTAAATGCACTCGAAGACTATAAATACGAAGGAAAAGCCATCATTTAGAAGGATCTGTGATCATCGAATTCCAGAGGCACACCGCGTACTCAAGAACATCCGAAGTACAAGAATTTCTCTCAAGTGATCGCTCTCGACGCACGACTTACACTCTCGACCAGCAGTTTCAGCACACGACACACTTGTTTTACATTTGATACACTCGTTATTTTCACATTATAAATCATTTGTATTGTAATCACTGTAATCTTGACACCTGAAACAATAGGACATCGCCCCTGTTTGGCGATCATAGTGCAGCGACGACTTCCATAGTCGTCCGCGGGTTTTTTCCTAGTTGAGGTTTTCCCGCGTCACCAAATCTCTGTCTCTTTTACGTTTTTTATCTTTGTCGTACGCTTTGTCGAAAGATTCCTTTCTTTAGTTGTTAAATTCCACAATCAACCTTAAGTTATCCTTCTGGACGATTTTTGGCATTAACAGTTTGGCGCCATCCATGGGACCCCATCTAGAGAAAATCTTCGACAAACGTGCGTGTTACTAACGGTTTCTTGGAGTTTCCTCTTTTATTTGTTTCAGGAAAATGGCAGCTCATGAAAATCAAGAGCAGATCATTACCCAGACGAATGAAGGGCTTGAGGACGTACAGGATATTCCTGAAATAATCAACGACTATCAATTAGAGGAAGTCATCTTAGACCCGAGCAAGCCTGACCAGAAAGTTCTCGTAGGATCATTCCTCGGGCCCTGCCTTAAGGAAAAACTCATATCGTTTTTGCAGGAATATGCCGACTGCTTCGCATGGGCGCATGAAGATATGGTCGGCATAGACCCTAGTGTTATTTCCCACAAGCTCAATGTGGATCCGTCATTCAAGCCCATCAAGCAAAAGCGGCGAAAATTCGCTCCTGAGAGGAACAAAGTAATAAATGATGAAGTCGACAACCTCCTCAAGACAGGGAAAATTCGAGAAGTAAAGTACCCCGATTGGCTTGCCAATGTCGTGGTCGTGGCAAAGAAAAATGGCAAATGGAGGGTCTGTATTGATTTTACAGATCTCAACAAAGCCTGTCCAAAAGATCCTTTCCCATTACCACATATCGACGCTATGGTCGATGCGACATCAGGACATGAGCTTTTGACGTTCATGGATGCTTATTCTGGATACAATCAGATCCTGATGCACGTCGAGGACCAGGAGAAAACTGCGTTCATGACAGATCGAGGTATTTACTACTATAAAGTTATGCCATTTGGTCTAAAGAATGCAGGTTCCACCTACCAGTGCCTGGTCAATAAAATGTTCAAAGATCATCTCGACGACATAATGGAAGTTTATATCGACGACATGCTCGTTAAATCGAAGCAAGCAGTCGATCATGTCGAACATTTGAGGCAGTCGTTCGACATCCTTCGTAAGTATAGTATGAAGCCCAACCCGACGAAGTGTTCCTTTGAAGTCAGTGCAGGAAAATTCTTGGGTTACATGGTTACTCGACGGGGAATCGAAGCTAACCCCGATCAAATCAAGGCTATCATCAAGATTAAACCTCCTAGATATTTCAAAGAAGTTCAAATGCTCACTGGTCGAGTGGCTGCCCTGAACAGGTTTATCTCTCGATCCTCAGATAGATATCATTTATTCTATAACGTCCTCAGGAAAAATAAAGGCTTCGACTGGACCAACGAACATGAGCAAGCGCTGCCAAAATTTAAAGCATACATGACATCGCCTCCTTTGCTATCAAAACCTGATGACCACGAAGTCTTACAGCTATATTTAGCTGTAAGTCCTAATGCAGTAAGTGTCGTCCTAACACGAGAAGATGAAAAACAGCAACTGCCAATCTATTATGTAAGTAAATCCCTCTTAGACGCTGAAACCAGGTATTCCTCAATGAAAAAACTACTCTTGTCGCTCGTTACAGCCGCAAAGAAATTACGACACTACTTCGAGTCACATCCGATTATTGTTGTAACTAACTTTCCTCTTAAGTCTGTCTTGAGAAAACCTAAGTTGACAGAACGTTTAGCAAAGTGGAGCATATATCTCAGCAGTTACGACATCACGTTCAAACCCATAACCACCATCAAATCGCAAGCCTTGGCAGACTTCATTGCTGATTTTAGCCCTGAATTAGGGAAAGAAGCAGAGCTTGAAGTATTAACTGTGGCGACTCACGACAATGTACCTTGGATTCTGTACGTCGATGGGTCATCTAACATCAGAGGTTCAGGACTTGGCATCGTCTTAAAGTCGCCACAGGGGGGCAAGATGGTGTATTCAGTCCGGTGTGACTTCAAAGCCACCAACAACGAAGCTGAGTATGAAGCCCTGATCGTAGGAATGAATATGGCCTATGACTCGGGGGCAACCTCGCTGCACGTCAAAAACGATTCTCTTCTGGTCGTAAATCAGATAAATGGAGAATTCGCAGCCAAAGACTCAAAAATGACAGCATACCTATAGGTAGCAAAAGAAAAGTCAGAAAAATTCAAATCTTTTTCTATTAAGTGAATTCCAAGAGATCAGAATACTCAGGCCGATTCTCTAGCAAACCTTGGGTCTACTCTAGTCGAACCAATATTCGACAGTATTCCTATGATCCATCTAGCGACGTCGTCCATCGAAAGTAACGACATCGTCCAGATCGAGGACCAAGAAGACGATTGGTCGTGTGACGTCCGAAAATTTCTTATGCACGACCAACTCCCAGAAGGCAAAATGGAAGCTCGAAAAATCAGGTTCAAGGCATCCAAGTATGTCATGATCGGAGATACACTCTATCGACGATCATCGACAGGCTTGAACCTAAGGTGTGTCGTCAGTAAGAATCAAGTCCAAAGGATCCTTCAAGAAATGCACGAGGGTGAATGTGGCAATCATTCAGGAGGTCGTAGTCTGGCTAATCGTATCTCTCGACAAGGTTACTTTTGGCCAACACTACGACAAGACGCCGTCAGGTACATCCAAAACTGTGACCCTTGCCAGCGACATTCAGGTACGTCCTATAAACCATCTGAACCTTTACATTCGACACTGATCCCGTGGCCCTTCATGAGGTGGGGTATGGACATTGTTGGCAAGTTTCCACCCGCCCCGGGGCAGAAGGTATTTCTCCTCGTACTTGCGGATTACTTCTCTAAATGGGTAGAAGCGACTGCTTTTTCCCAAGTCCAGGACAAGGAAGTCACCTCTTTTTATCCAAACTAACATCATATGCAGATTCGGGATTCCATCTGAAATTGTCTGTGACAATGGATCTCAATTCATAAGCGACAGGACTCAACAGTTCTGCGAGGACCGCAATATCAAACTGACGACCTCAACCCCCAGGTATCCCCAGGAAAATGGACTTGCTGAGTCAAGCTACAAGACTATCATTGCTTCAATTAAGAAAAGATTGCAAGCCGCAAAGGGAAGATGGGTCGAAGAGCTTCCTTCGGTCCTATGGGCAAATCGCACGACGCCTCGCACGTTCACAGGACAAACCCCTTTTTCTTTGGTATATGGCTGCGAAGCAGTCTTGCCTATCGAGGTCCAACTCCCGACCTCAAGGCATACCTCTGTCGATCATAACCTGGTTGATTTAAGTTATGACCTCGATGCCCTCGAAGAGCTCAGAGAATCAACATTGATCAGAATGGCGTCACATAGGCAAGTGGTCGAGCGACGTTTCAACAAGAAAGTTAAAGTCAAAGTCTTCCAAATAGGCGACTATGTCCTCCGACGAGTGTTTCAAAACACTCAAGAGCTTAACGCCGGAAAACTTTCTATCAAATGGGAAGGTCCTTATCGTATCTCAGAAGTCGTGGGCAAAGGTGCCTATCGGCTCCAAACCCTCGACAATCAAGATATCGTACGTAGTTGGAATGCGAAACATTTGAAAAGTATTTCTTCTAATCCTTTTCCTTTTCTAAATCTTTGTTCATCTCAACGATTACTGACTTAAGCATCGGAGGGTCGTTGGTTAGCCAACGACCAACCTCTGACATCGTTTATCGCAGGATTGCACGACCTAGGGTGTTAAGTCTATTACATGACGTCAGCATACTTTTGCAAAGTCACATAACTTAATTATCTGATTGCCTCGACGTATGGTTCGTCCTAATTGTACGATTTAGAATATAGCGACTCATATTTTAGTCGTTGTGTTTCAATCAATGTTTTTGTCACAAAATATCTACGTTTAAATACGACTTATGCTTTAATCATTTTATCGCAATGGATGCCTAAGCCGCACGATCCCCTGTTTGTTCTATGCTTAAAGTTTACAATTGATATTATGTCTATAAACGATAATCAAAATAACTACGTTCGACAAGAGAGTAAACTTCATTCATAAATTACATATAAAGAAATTGACCACCAGCAGTCACACAAGAAAAGCAAAACTACAGGGCGATAATCTTTCATAAAGACAAAAATCCCATCGATCCTACTTAACAGACATCAAACACTTTCAGAAACTTATGCAAGGATCAAGCAAATAGGGGAAACAGAGTTGAGAATTACTTCTCAGTACTGTAGACCACGCCGTGTTATGAAGATGAGCCCACAGTATTTTGAGAAATGTGGCTCTTAAGACTAACTTTAAGGCTGGGGAGGAGCGTTGGTCGCGTCTTCACCTAAGGCTCCGTCCTTAGGGCCCTCATCCATCACCCCTTCCTCTTCGACCTCCCTTTCATCATCTGAGTCGAGGTCTCTGGTGCTCCCGACCTCTTTCAGGAAGTAGTCAAGCTAGACCGAAGCCTGTGCCTGAGGGTCCTTCCCCGACAAGTGTTGTCTCATTATAGCAGCACGTGCCATGAGTCGATCCAGGGCAAGGGTAGACGCAGCCTCACTCTTAAGCTTCTCTACCTCCTTCTCCAGACTGGCCACCTCGGCCTTGGAGTCCTCGACCTCCTTCTCTTTTGTAGCCAAGGACTCCCTTACCTTGTTCAGCTCCTCCCTCTGACCATCAATCATCGACAAGGATTGCTTCAGACGCTGATTCACCTCGGCTTTGGCACGACCAACGATCTCCAACTCTTTTCGGGTCCCGACGAGCTGTGTAGACATGGCCTCTTCACGTTTCACGGCAGCGTCCGCCCTCTTCAAAGCGGCATTCCCCCTCTTATAGGCAGAAGTCACTAAATCCTTGGCCTTCTCCGTCTCAGATCGTAGGGCAAGAGAAGATTGGAACGCCTGAAAAAACGTGTTAAGCTAATGCTCGACAAAAATAAAAAACATAGAAATACAAGTTTTGAAAGAGAAACTCACCAGAAACGCCAAACTGGCAACATGAGATCCCGTCTCCTCGACTGGGAATCCCTCGAAACGCTCCCTGAAAGAAGGAAGCAAATATTTCTCCAGATGAGGAAATAAATCCGTCCCGGACAGGACGTCATCGACCATGAAGTTCGAAGGCAACGTAAAGTTGACCTCCGTAACTTTGGACCCTCTCGTCGCATGCTCCTTGGCCTTGTCGGTCGATGACGGAGCGGAGGGGAACTTCGCCGACTTCGTTGTCGTCGCCGGTGGTGCAGAACTGACAGGTATCGCAGCAATCGGATTAGAAGACATCTTCGTCTTCTCCGATGATGCGACCTTCGTCTTCTCAGGCGTGCTGACTCTCGATGAGCCATCAACCTTCGTACATGGTTCCCTAGGAACCTTCATCCCAGTCTTCGGTAAGAACCCCGACTCGGTAGTCGAGGTCTTCTGTCTGTTCTCCTTGCCTTTTCGGGCAAGCTCAAGTTGTGCCGCTCTCTTAACAGAGATAGTCGGCACCTTCGTCTGCGACTCTCCTGGAGATACAGTAAAAAGTATTACAAGACGAACGTAAAAAAAAGTCAGGCAAAAATAAATAAAGAGGTACACTTACCTGTCATCTATTCTTTTCTTTCTTCCTCTTTCTCTTTGGTCTCCTCTTCCACGCTCTTCTCTCCCAAGTTCTCCCCTAAGCACACCAAGTCTTCGTCGTCGTCGTCCACTGACGGTCGCTTGACGAAAGATCGCTCGTCAATGCTGAACTCCAAGAACGCGTCAAGTTTCGCTCGAGAGTTAGCGTAGGGCCCTACGTCGTCAAAATTTATCTCTAAACAAACACATAAAAAATAGGTTAGAAATCAAGCAAAGATAACAAGTGACGAACGACGAAAAAATTACTCACCCGACGCATTCCAACCGGCCCTAATCCAATTGCTATCAGAATTAAGAGTCGATTTGCGCACGAACGCGTACCTAGTCTTCCACTTACGATCGTTTACAGCGGTTTGCAAGACTAAGGTACGATTACCCTTGTACTTAGAGAACAGGCTATAGCGATGACCCTTGTCTTTTTTAACTTGATAAGCCAAAAGAAGATCGTGTACATTCATGGGAGGTCTCCAGTCATGGGTAAGACGTTCTATCACCTGTATTACCCTCCAAAATTGGGGCATTAACTGGGCCGATGCTAGGTCGAACTCAGTCATAAAAGCCTTGGCGAGAGGCGAATAGGGCCATTCAAAACCTATCTTAAAAGGATACTCATAAATAACGACGAACCTATTAGGACATGCATTGGGTCGAGTCTGACCTGCACTAATCAATGTAATCCCCGCAGGGATTTTTGCCAAAGTTCTAAGATCATCAAGATCCTTTTGATCTCGAATCAGACTTTCGGGTTCCATCGCCCTTTTTAAACCTTAAAGCTCGTCAAAGTTTTAGAAAAAAGGACCGAGAAATCGTACCTTATATAGGTGCCTAAAACTTTGAAATCTCTAACTCGATCGAAGATTCTTGCAGGTTTTGGGAAGATTCGTCGAAGAAATAGCAAGAGATATCTTCTAAAAACGCTCTGAAATCGTAAAGAAGGAAAGATCCGTCAAGGGTCATTATTTATGGAAATGATCGTGTCAGATCAAACCGCTCGATAGTCGACACGTGCCCCTGTCTTTTCGAATGCTCGATAGATCGTCGACACCTGGCATTCACAGCTGTTACGCACAAACGTACGTCAGCACGACGTCACATCCTTATCACCTCTTCGACTCCTTCTTTAGTTAGAATTGAACCAACCCAGTTCTAAGACAACTGAAAAGACTCTTTAAACACGTGTCACGACCTTGAGCAACCAATTAACAAAATTTAAAAACTTGAATTTGCCGCTCTATTTTTCAAATTTTGGGGGCAAACTGTTTAGGCAAAAAATCACCAGTCTCGACTACGACCAAGACACTAGGAACATTTATTGCACTTTTTTCATAACAAAGTCAAAACCTAAACATTTTTTGTCTTACGACAAAAGTCAAGGTCCAGCGTACCTCTCGACCTCGACCGTCGGGACATAACCCACGACTGTCGTGTGGAAACACACGATCTCGACCAAGCTAACGTATGATTCTACTGTTATGATCTCATCATTTAATGCAGGTCAACGATATTAATGGCCAACAGATGTAACCGACAGAGCAATTAACAGCATTAAACAGCAATGACCGTTACGACCGTTACTATGAAGACACTAAATGCACTCGAAGACTATAAATACGAAGGAAAAGCCATCATTTAGAAGGATCTGTGATCATCGAATTCTAGAGGCACACCGCGTACTCAAGAACATCCGATGTACAAGAATTTCTCTCAAGTGATCGCTCTCGACGCACGACTTACACTCTCGACCAGCAGTTTCAGCACACGACACACTTGTTTTACATTTGATACACTCGTTATTATCACATTATAAATCATTTGTATTGTAATCACTGTAATATCGACACCTGAAACATAAGGACATCGCCCCTGTTTGGCGATCATAGTGCAGCGACGACTTCCATAGTCGTCCGCGGGTTTTTTCCTCGTTGAGGTTTTCCCGCGTCACCAAATCTCTGTCTCTTTTACGTTTTTTTATCTTTATCGTACGCTTTGTCGAAAGATTCCTTTCTTTAGTTGTTAAATTCCACAATCAACCTTAAGTTATCATTCTGGACGATTTTTTGCATTAACAGTCGGCCACCTCCACCTCTTCCTCCACTACTACAATCTCCTTTACCATTGTCTACCACATCCACCACTACCATCCTCGACCACCTCCACCTCCACCAGCACCACCACCGACGATCACCGCCAACCACCGACGACCACCTCCACCTTTCGTACTATCATTTATGTATGTATTTATGTGTTTGAAAATTGTGTAAAAAACTAATAATACTTTTAAATTAAATTATATATATATATTATGTCATTTATAACTATTATATGATATATAAAATCATCAAATAAGTTTTAGGAAAAATTGTCTAATCATGTCTTATCTAGGCCTAGTCATACCAAACACAAGACATACACCCGTCATGTCCAGTCTTGTCCTGTCCTCTTGTCCTATCTAGTCTTGTCCTGCCCTCTTGTCTTGTCCAATCACTCATGTCCAGTCTGCATACCAAACGCTGCATAAGAAAACTTTAGGAAAACACATAACTAGCAAAATAAATCAATAGCTAGTTATTTTTTGCTATAGTTGATAGATTTTCAAAATAACATGTCGTAATAAATTAAAACAAATAAAAGTACGATGTTATTTCTTACATTAGTCTTTATCTAATTGCTCTATTTAACTAAAAAATAATATTTATACAAAGATGATAACATCTTAAACCATCCACACGCGTCTTGCAAATGGTCTTGCAAGATGACATGACATGTCATGTGTCTAGCAAGACCTTGCAACAAACCCTTCATCTTGCTATTTTTGAAAGGTCTTGCAAGCATTAAAATATTAATTTGTTTGTTGTTTATTAATTAAATTAATTTGTTTGTTGTTTATTTAAACATTAAATATTAATATGTTTATTAAATCTATATTATTTATATTATAATTTATTAGTTTAGAAAGGAGTTTAGTCTTGCATGTGTGTAGAAAGTGTTATTGCAAAGCTGATGTGGCACTTGTGAAAAGAGTATGATCTTGCAGGTGTGCGGATGGTCTTAGTAGTAGGTTGACTTTGGTGTTTGTTTTGTATGTTGCGGGTAGTTAATACTTAGGGGGTGTTTGGTTGGGGGTATTGAGGGGTCAGGAATGTGAATGAAAATGAAAACTGCTGTTTGGTTTGATATAATATAATGGAATCATTACCCCCAAACCCATTAATTTTCATTCCTGACCAAATTGGGAGGAATGAAAATTGTATTCTCGCTTAGTCATTTTTTTCATATGTCCCTTCATTTCTCGATGTTGAATGTAAAATATTTTTTATTTTCACGTTGGACGTCACATATTTGTATTAAAAAGTTTATATAAAATATTATTTTATTAATTATATTGGTTTAACCAAACAACATCAATGGTCAATGGAATGCTCATTCCTATTCCCATTCTCCTGCATTCTCATTTTCATTTTCATTTTCATTTTCATTCCTTAAAATGAACCAAACGCCCCCTTAATAATCATATAAATATGTAAGTTGATGGGGATTGTAGTAGGTAGCTGTAGGTGTTAAATACTTATTACCCGCCTTTTCACTATGAAATAAATAAGAGTATATTGGTAAAAATGACATTTTTCCTTTCCTTTCACTCCAACTCAAGAACATGGAAATTTATTTTCTTTCCTTATTCTCATTCCTTTCTTTTCCGTCAATCTCAAGAACACAAATACAAATATTTCTTTCCTTTCGTTCTCTTTCTTTTCTTTTTCTTTCCTTTCTTTTCTTTTCTTTTCATCCAAAACTCGAGAACACATCGTTAATAAACTAGAAGTGTTTCTATAATATTTTATACGGATTCTATATTTTGGATAACTTATATAATATATTAAATATTAATATTAAAAAAGTAATATAAAAAAAGGTATAAAATAAAAATTGAAAACAACATAAACTATTAATTTTGGTGTCATTATAAAAATATTTATTTTATTATAATTTAATAAATTAATTAAAGTATATAAACAACTCGTTAGCCACACTGTTTCTCAACAATTGACGTGGCAAATTCGTCTAGGAAACATAATGATCAAAAAGTGGCATGCCTTGAAAGTTTTTACATCAACTTGAACCTCAACAAATTATCCATGGCCGGTTACATTTTCTAAAATAAAAATGATCAAACTCATATATGATCCCTCAACTATATGATTAGTGAACTACATGCACTAGAGATACCTTAAGGGATGTTTATCCAACACATTTCAATCTATACAAACAGATTAATTCACACACAGACAATTTTATTAATACATGACTTAATGAAAATCAACCAAACATCCTCTAGAATAATTAAATAAAACCCAACAGAAATGCAGATTTCTAGAAGTTCCTTGTATGCGTCGTAGCGTTAGCTTAAGTACGCTTTTAATATGATTCCATACAACCATAAAGTCGAGTTTCTAGGACATCAAAGAGATTTTTAAGTGTTATAATGCACTCATTCATAAGACTTAAGGTTACATGATTAAACACTTCTACTTAAAAAATGTTACAATAAGTTTATATGATGTTTTGGAAGTCATAACAACTTTTTAGAATACTTTATAATATAAAATGTTGTATTAATTTTTTTATATAACATTTTGTTTTTATTACACTTTTTCAAATAACATCATATAAAAATATTAATAGAATGTATTAATTCAAAATTGTCTAGAAGACCTTGTTAAGACTTCCAAAAGTATAATACGAAATTATAAACCCATTATTATTATAGGCGGAGGATCGTGTGAGACGTTGAAGTTAACGTGAGAAGCGTGAGAAGTTATCTGAATCGTTGATCACAAATGTCCTTCCATGAATTGCGATTTAGAAGAGAATTGATCTGGTGCATCTCATCCTAGTATGCATCAATTTCTCATCCAACGGTAGATAATCACTTCTCACGTTGACCTCAACTTCTCACCGGAACCCAACTCTATTATTTCTATTAATTTACACATCAACATGTGATTAAGTTTGACTTCAAATAAAACTATACAATTTGACCAATTCACAACTAAAAATGTGACCAACTTTAACTTGTCGTTTAATTCCGTGGTTTCATGACTTCTAAAACAACAACCAGTGCCACCTCCTGCAATTAAAACCATATGGAACTTAGGGGCCGTTTACCAACTCTTTCCGGGTAAGTGCTGTCCGGGTAAGAGTGCTGTCTCGGGTAAGTGCTGTCCCCGGTAAGTGCTATCCGGGTAAGATTGTTTACGAAGTCTTTTTTGGTAAGTGCTTACCGACAAAAAATGACCATTTTAACTCTTTTATAATTATATTCTAAATTAAATGTAATTATTTCTATTACAAATCATTTAATGGAAGAAAAAAGCAAACTTCATACTTTAAATAATTTTTTAACAAAAATATACTCATTTTTATAGCCACTGGGTGCTTTCTTGTGGGTTTATTGGCCACTGTTTGTTTTGGTGAGTGGTTTTGGTTTGTATTGTGAGCTCTTATTAATAATATTATCTCCTTGCTGTGCAAAAAAACGATCGGCTGTAGAAAACCCTAATCGCAAAAAGGGCAAAGTGTGTAGAAACGAAATCTGACCCGGGTAAGCATGATTTTGGTGCTGGCTCGGTAAGATCACAGTCAGCTTCTCGGTCAGATCTCGGTCAGATCCAGAACTTGGTAAACGCTCTGACTGCTGACCGGGTCAGATGTGCTGACCGAGTCAGCCCGGTCAGCAGCTAGTAAACAGGCCCTTAGAGAAGATATTGAAAGCGAAGTTCCTTTGACTACTGGAACTAGCATTTTAACCCTACTAAAGAAATGACCTTTTTCGACTGACGTTTCATTTTTCGTCGGATAAAATTATGGCGAATTTCCAACGGATTTCCGGCGGAATCAAGAAAAGTAACAAAAATGTTAATCCGTCGGAAATCCGTCACCGAAGTTTTTTTAACAAAATAAATTATATATTCTCGAAAATATTTGTGACAGATTTGTGACGAAAATTGTATCCGCCACTGATGGCCATATCCGATGGATTTTTCTGTCGAAAAAGTCTGTCTGTCTTGTAGTGTAAGATATCGAACCGACTGTTCACTTAATCAATATAGAGAAAAGAGAATATGGTGTATATCGGTATATATGATATATAGTATAAGGCCATCTGCAACGCCTCGGGCTCGGGCTCGGCTGCGGGCTGCGCTGCGGGGGTTGCGGGCTTGGGTCTCAGGCTCGGGGTGCGGGCTTGAAAACCCGAGGAACCCGAAGAACATTGTTGTATTTAATTTTTTTTTTTAATTTTGAAAATATTAAAAACTAAACGGCTCTTTCAACAGCTATTTTTTTATTTTTTTCAATTTAATCACACTATATATATTAATCCAAACCTCTCAAATTTAATCACACCAAACTCTCTCGATCTCTCTCATTCTATTCCATTCTCTATATTTTCCACGGATGATATCGAAACCCAAATCAGTGAGGAACAACGCGCGGCAAATGTCCTAGAAGTCAAAAACCGGGACACTCATAATAACCTTCGGTCGGATTTGGTCGAACATATTTGGTGTAACACCGCATATTTCAAACCCTTGTGGTCCTAGCAGAAAAATATGGAATTTTGGGGTGTAAGGTGGAAACTTGAAAATTCTGTGGCTAAGTTGTGAAAAAGAAAAGTTGAATAAGTGAAAACCCTTCATAAACCCTCATTTGTTACCTTGTCGGCTGAGAATTCAAGAGAGGGAGAGAGAGCTCAAGAATCCATCAATTGAAGGTTGGAGAAGGTGATTTTCAGCTAGAGGTTGAAGAATCTGCTGCCAAGGTATACCTTCCTCATCATCTCTTTGATTTGTGATTAGAATGGGGTTAGATGTTTGATCCTTAATGCATTCTCATCTTCCTTTAGTTAATTTGGAGCTAAACCAATTGGAAGGGTGAGATTGATAAATCCCTTGAGGAGATTATGAACTCTTGGTGATATTTCACCTTTCCAATGGAGGTTTTAGGTTTTAGGTTTTGTTCATCTAAGGGTTTTGTGTTCTTAAAAAGGAGTAATCC
Source organism: Saussurea involucrata (assembly GCA_033807775.1). Taxonomy (NCBI): domain Eukaryota; kingdom Viridiplantae; phylum Streptophyta; class Magnoliopsida; order Asterales; family Asteraceae; genus Saussurea; species Saussurea involucrata. The sequence goes on from CM066325.1 coordinate 3,336,810, forward strand.
ATGAAGATTGGAATGAGAAATTGAATGATTTAAGAGTGGAAATTGTTTTCTTATTGTATGAATAGTATTAGTGTTCGTTTGGGGAAGTTACCAATCAATTGGAATCGATTTTGGGAGTTTTGGGTGAGTTTTCGAGCTGAATCTTTTGGTGCAGAACTGAGAATGCTCGACCAGAGGGTTACGCGGCTTATCTCGCGGTTTGCAAACCGCGTAGTAAACCGCGTAAGTCTCTGTTGGGCAAACCCTCGTTTCGCTTCGTTTGTCGTTCGGGCTTGGATTCGAGGCGTGGCTTAGGGGTTTGTCTTAGGACATTATGGGGGGATGTTTTAGGGCATAATTGGGAGGTCTAATATCGTCCTTGTTAATCCCAATTCAGGTGTTCGGTTTGAACTAAAGTGTGTTCGGAGCGTGTGTCGATGTGCGAATGCTAAGGTGAGTTCCCTTAACCCTTTTTGGTGCAAATGAAATGTTTTGCTAAGGATTTCGTAACTGAATCTGGTTTGAGCATGATTAAACGTTTTAGTAAAAGTTTCTTAACTGATTATGGTCATGGGTATGATGACATGTTTAAACGTTTTGAAAGGTTTTACTGCACATGATATGGAAATGTTTACAGATGCATGCAAGTTGTTTATACGTTCATTTATACGTAAATGTTGATTTCATAATCTTGTGATGAGGCCATAATGTGGGGAGTCGGGTTGCACAGTGGAGGGCTCCTTGAGTTGCCGTGCCTGGCTTTGTAAGGTGTCGAGTTGCCGTGCCTGGCTTTGTAAGGTGTCGAGTTGATGTGTCTGGCTTTGTAAGGTGTTGAGTTGCCGTGCCTGGCTTTGTAAGGTGATATTAGTATGTGCCACTGTGTACACCCTTGTTTGAGAACATGATTGATATGTACTGTTTTGAAATGAAGTGTGTTTCTATAAATGTTTTGTGGTCACGTTTTTAGGGGAATTCACTAGACCTCATGGTCTAACCCTCGCTTTTCAAAAATAAAAACCATTTTCAGGTATTAGCCGTGTTTGGAATTTTATCTGACGAGGATGGAAGGGTGTGGCGTTGTAGAAGAGCTAGAGTCTAGTGAAGACTTGTAGATTGCTGCCGGGATCCCCGTAGTATCTCAGTTGTGAGATGTTTTTCCGCTGCGAGATTAGAATAGGTCTGATGTATTGTTTACTTTGGGACCGATTTGATTGTTATATTGTCAAGTTTTATTTGAGTGAAATTGGGTTGTTACAAATGGTATCAGAGCCAGGTTTAAGGGATTTAGGTGACCGAATAGGCCTAAACTTAAACTGTGGAGTAGAGTGGGACACAACTGAGATATAGGAAGCCATTAGGAAAGACCTTAATCATAGGATATCCTAACAATGGCAGTGAGAACTCTCATGTAAGGTAAATTCAAATAGCATCTGGCCAATGCTATTATGGATCTACAGGTGCATGGGTGTAATCAATCACTACTGTCGGGATAAGTGGTGAGTGTGGCAGTATGTAGAAGGTTCTAACCTTGTGTTTGATAACGAAGAGTTGATGTGTCATGGAAGAGATCCCTTGTGGTGGGATGTTTGCAACTTGTAGAGGAAGTGTTGTCTGGAATGTTATTATGCTGTCTGGAAGTAAATTTTCTAGGATTCAAATGAATGAATGGTTGTATGGGGAGGGCAACTCCTAGTGCTAATGGGTCCCCACCCTTAGGATCGTTGTGTCGGTCAGTTGGGTTAGGAGTGAGAATTATGCGGACATTTTGAAACCTTTAATTCAAGATCAAGTTAGGGAATCTAGTCTTGGATTCCTTAGTCAAGCGGTTTAGTGGCAAGGTTAATGATTGCAAAAGATCAGTGTTGTTATGTGGTATGCATGTAAGAGTGGTCGATCAAGTGGGTTGTGAAACACTTGTACTACAAGTTGTAGCATAAGTAAGAAAGCGGTTGTTGGTTATAGTATGGTACCAGTGAAGAGTTAAAGTGAGCGCAACGGTTGACTTGGTTAGAGTGAATAGCCTTTAATTGCATATTGGATTCCATGCATTTTGTTGTTAAACGTATTATACGAGATTCTTTCATGTTAAAAAGCATGTACGTGCATGACATGTTTTCTTGTTTTGGGAACTGAGTTGACGCGTGCGATCGTGTTTTCTTTAAAGTAAAAGACAAACTTGTTTTCATTATACGATAAAGCTTTGAACTTAGTGATTTACGAATTATTTCACGTTTTCTTGTTGAGAGAATCTTCGTTACGAAAATATATTGAAAACGTTTTATTGTGGGGTTTGTTTTACAAACAAAATGAGTACTAACTCGTTGTTTTCATGTAAACGAGTGTTGGAGTTAACTGACCCACTTTGGGTAAGTGATTTCGTTCTGAACTTTCTAGCCGTATGGGAAAGGGTTTCGTTGGAGATGACCGTTATGTCGGCATCGGGTTGGATGGACAAGGTTACGAATTATCGTAAGAGTGCCTGTAAGCGATCCTTGCGATCGTTGTGTTTCACTATTCATCCTGAGTGGTGTCGTATCATGTATACTCAAGCTTGTTTTATGATTTTGTGACTATTGCATTTTTAAAAGGGTGCTAAATGATTTCAATCGTTGTGTCATTGTGCATGAAGGCTATGAACTCGCTAGGTCGGGAATGGTATTACGACTAAGGATAACAAAGGCTTTGAGAGTGGAATTGCCAGTAGAACAAGATGTGGTCGAGTTATGACCTTAGTGTTTCCTTTAGAGGAAGTGGGTGAATACCGGGAGCCTCGGGCAGTGAACTCGGAATGTCGGTATGATTGTAGTTTGAGCTATTGCTTGGTTATATGGGAGTAGTCTTAAAGGCGGTGAAAGTTGAAATGGTTAGAGTGTCTGTTGGGGGAAAAGTAGTAAGTAGCGTTACGTTACTTGATGTAATGCTGTCGGCTTTGAGTCGGAGTACTAAGATGTTTTGATAATTAAACTTTACGCTAAGAAAGGTCTTGTGTTTTCGCAAGTGAGAACGGTGGGGTATAAGTTGGTTATAAGGCGTAGGATGAAGTGGGTTATGTTAGGAATCCGAGATTGTCAGGAAAGAATGAAATCATCATGTAGTCCATTGATGTGGAGGTTTTGTCAGGAGATTGAAACGTGAGAATGAACCCGTTGCAGGCGAACGAGTGAGGTCGTTCGAGAATGTGTTAAGGATATGGTATAGGAACACCTTGTGAGGGCATTGGGAGAACGGAAGACCACCAATGTGAATGTGATGTCCATTGAGGTTTTGGATGATTAGCTTATGTGTGAGGTGTCTAGCACAGCGGAGATAGATTGCGAGGAGTTTACGAGGAACGAGAACTGGTTCGGGAGTTAGGAGAAATAGAATCTTTCGAGAATCCTTGTCCGTTGTGAGGCGACTGGACAATTGCACGTCGATTGTCGATGTCGAATTAGTGATCGTTTTGTTGGATAGTTGTCGGGAGGTTGGTATTGGAAAAGTAACTATAGTGTGGTTACCTTGTTGAGTTTTCTTACAAAGATGTAAGAAGTTGTTTGGAGAAAGGTAGGTATCCGACGTGACGTTTGACCACCTTGGGTGAATGTACAAAAATAAGAGATCGTGATTGCTGAAGTGATTTTCTTATGGGGTATGATGACCCATATAAGAACGAAAGGTTAGGGTAATCGAAACAGGTGTACCTTGAGTAGTTGACCTTGTCATGTGGTTCGTTTAGACCCGGAAAGGGCAAAGTCGAGCAACGTTTTGGCTTCGTTTGAAATTGCGTTATGGGCGGCAAGAAGGAAGTAACATCTTCTGCGTATGTAAAGGCATCACGTTAGCTCGTTGCAATGTAGTCGCGGGGTGCGATAGTGGCGTGAGGAAGTGGTAGCATTTGGTACCGAAGAAACGTATAAGCCTTAGGTGTAACGATGAATTGCCGTAATAATGGAGTGGTCAAAGGTAGTGAGTATGCTTGGTAGAAGTGTGTGGTTTTGCGGGTAGTATACGTTGATACTAGATTGAGATCAAGAGATTAAGAGCGGTTGGTAACGGGATGAAAGGAGAACCCTTGTTCTTCTCGATCCCATTGGGTTTTTTTTTGGGTGGATTTTCCTACTTCACTTGATTGTCGACCAGGATATCGTACCCGTTAAGCTGTAGTGCTTCGTCGTGAAGTCTAGTCAGGAGCGTTGAGTTTTCCGCATATGTAATGAAATACAATAAGCGGGTCAGCAGTGTTGGAGAGTTAGGAACTCTTGGTAGTTCTCGGTGTTAAGTACCTTACGAGAACTTGGCTTAAGGTCTTGACTGATAATTTCGGAGAAGCCGTACTTTTAGACTGTAGCGGTGTGTGATGGGAAGTCTGTGTAAGCATGAGAGAAGATGATGACGGTATGGCAGATCAAGTATAGACGGACTCGCGGTAAGAAGATGTCATGAGACACTGAATGGGCGGACTTTAATTAGAGGACTGTTATTTGAAAGGCTTAAGGAAAGAGATCGTTGTGTATGTCATGATTAAAGAGTTGAGAAAGCTAAATTCGTGCGGCCGGTCTGGAAAACTGGCATATGTTAGCGAAACGTTTTTATAAAGCATCTTAATGTGGTCAAGTTAGAATGAAAGCAGGTGGTCGAATGTGGTGCTCTGGCTGAGAGACCGTGGGATTAGATGCGGTATTGTCGAGGAGAATGTTTCACACGAGCGTGTTGTTCAGCGTTCGATTAAGTGAGATAGTTAGAGTGAGCTTGGTCACTCCTCTTCGTGGAGGGCAAGTGATTTTGGTGGTAGCTTCTATTTGGTAGAACCATTCGGTGGATTTGGCGAGGAATATAATTTGTGTATATAATTGAATTATGGCTTAGTGATTGTTGGGAGTTTGGACCGTTGATTTGTAACTGTTGAGGCATGTGTGATCGGTGTGACTTTGAGGAAACGCAATTGTGCCAGGCGAACGCTATTTTGGTAGGAGGGCGTTCTTCCTTTGATATGGATGTTAGGTGGTGGTGAGAATGCGGTAACGATATGAGAGTGATAGTGTGTAATGTCGACGAAGGGAGTGATTAGCCTCCGTTTATAGATTCGGGTTATTGCGGTGTTAACTCGAGTAGAGTCGTTTTTTATTAAAGAGAGTATATTGGATGAGTAGTATATTTGAGCGAAGAGATTACAAGTGTGTGGTTGGGCGTGCTACAGACCCGAGAGTGTAGTTGTTGGCCTAGGAGCGATGTCAAAGAATTCTGTATGTTGTCGATGCTGATCAGGAGTGGATGGATAGGTGAATGGAACTAAGATGACTGGATTAGAAGGTTTGAGCATTGTCAATCTCAAGTCGGGAGAACAGTTGGATGGGAAAATATTCCCATGGTTTGGAGTAGTGTGTTTCAATAGGAGATTGAATTGGACTGCATTGTAATGGAGTAGTGGTAGTTTTCGAAAGAACTGGGAATTATTGATTGATTTAGAGGCGCTCGGTGAAAATTTGGAGTGCTTTTGGTATGTCTTAACCCTTGTTTAGGGAATGTTGGTTGGGAAGAAGAAGTTTGGTGTAGCTTCGCAGACAGTGTGAGTAATTGGGGGTCGAAAGTTAACACTTACTGCAGCATGAGCCTGGCAATGGAATTCCGAGGACGGAATTCTAATAAGGGGGAAGTGATGTAACACCCCATATTTCAAACCCTTGTGGTCCTAGCAGAAAAATATGGAATTTTGGGGTGTAAGGTGGAAACTTGAAAATTCTGTGGCTAAGTTGTGAAAAAGAAAAGTTGAATAAGTGAAAACCCTTCATAAACCCTCATTTGTTACCTTGTCGGCTGAGAATTCAAGAGAGGGAGAGAGAGCTCAAGAATCCATCAATTGAAGGTTGGAGAAGGTGATTTTCAGCTAGAGGTTGAAGAATCTGCTGCCAAGGTATACCTTCCTCATCATCTCTTTGATTTGTGATTAGAATGGGGTTAGATGTTTGATCCTTAATGCATTCTCATCTTCCTTTAGTTAATTTGGAGCTAAACCAATTGGAAGGGTGAGATTGATAAATCCCTTGAGGAGATTATGAACTCTTGGTGATATTTCACCTTTCCAATGGAGGTTTTAGGTTTTGTTCATCTAAGGGTTTTGTGTTCTTAAAAAGGAGTAATCCATGAAGATTGGAATGAGAAATTGAATGATTTAAGAGTGGAAATTGTTTCCTTATTGTATGAATAGTATTAGTGTTCGTTTGGGGAAGTTACCAATCAATTGGAATCGATTTTGGGAGTTTTGGGTGAGTTTTCGAGCTGAATCTTTTGGTGCAGAACTGAGAATGCTCGACCAGAGGGTTACGCGGCTTATCCCGCGGTTTGCAAACCGGGTAGTAAACCGCGTAAGTCCCTGTTGGGCAAACCCTCGTTTCGCTTCGTTTGTCGTTCGGGCTTGGATTCGAGGCGTGGCTTAGGGGTTTATCTTAGGACATTATGGGGGGATGTTTTAGGGCATAATTGGGAGGTCTAATATCGTCCTTGTTAATCCCAATTCAGGTGTTCAGTTTGAACTAAAGTGTGTTCGGAGCGTGTGTCGATGTGCGAATGCTAAGGTGAGTTCCCTTAACCCTTTTTGGTGCAAATGAAATGTTTTGCTAAGGATTTCGTAACTGAATCTTGTTTGAGCATGATTAAACGTTTTAGTAAAAGTTTCTTAACTGATTATGGTCATGGGTATGATGACAAGTTTAAACGTTTTGAAAGGTTTTACTGCACATGATATGGAAATGTTTACAGATGCATGCAAGTTGTTTATACGTTCATTTATACGTAAATGTTGATTTCATAATCTTGTGATGAGGCCATAGTGTGGGGAGTCGGGTTGCACAGTGGAGGGCTCCTTGAGTTGCCGTGCCTGGCTTTGTAAGGTGTCGAGTTGCCGTGCCTGGCTTTGTAAGGTGTCGGGTTGCCGTGCCTGGCTTTGTAAGGTGTTGAGTTGCCGTGCCTGGCTTTGTAAGGTGATATTAGTCCGTGCCACTGTGTACACCCTTGTTTGAGAACATGATTGATATGTACTGTTTTGAAATGAAGTGTGTTTCTTTAAATGTTTTGTGGTCACGTTTTTAGGGGGAATTCACTAGACCTCATGGTCTAACCCTCGCTTTTCAAAAATAAAAACCATTTTCAGGTATTAGCCGTGTTTGGAATTTTATCTGACGAGGATGGAAGGGTGTGGCGTTGTAGAAGAGCTAGAGTCTAGTGAAGACTTGTAGATTGCAACCGGGATCCCCGTAGTATCTCAGTTGTGAAGATGTTTTTCCGCTGCTAGATTAGAATATGTCTGATGTATTTTTACTTTGGGACCGATTTGATTGTTATATTGTCAAGTTTTATTTGAGTGAAATTGGGTTGTTACATTTGGCATATCCAAGTTCTCAACAATGACGACGAGTAGATTTTTAAATTTATTTTGTAATTTTTATTTTTAATGAATGGTATGAATTTTTATTTTTATTATTTATCTTATTTTTATTTATTAAAAAATATATAAATATTTTTATTTTGTTAAATAATTAAATGTATAAATAAAAGAATTAAAAAAATGAGGTGGTAAGAGGGCTTTTAGTTATGCGTTGGGGGTCTTTAGGGCTTGAGGTGAAAAGCTGATGTGGCGCTGATGTGGCATTGAGGGCTTGAGGTCTTTTATCTATGCGTTGTGGATGGCCTAATAATACTCACTACCGTTTATATCTAATTCCCTGAATTGATTCATTGTTAGACCATTTACCAAATGCTAATCATGTAAAAGACGTTTGCAAACAATCAATATTGATGGCCGACAATGTTATCCAAAAAGCAAACCTAATAGAAGTCTTCTTTTTCACTTATTGGGTAATTAAGAACCTCGGGTATTGTCATGATTTTACAGTTTTTAGCAGTTTTTTGAATAAAAAAATAGGTTTTTGCAGTTTTCAGCTGATTCTAAAAAAACAATTTAAATTATTTTCGGCAGAATATTCCGCCTGAAATCCGTCGAAAACAATAAAAAATACAAAATAAATATAAATTCTAAATTAATAGTTTTTTTAATAATTTAAATTATTTTCGGCGGAATATTCCGCCTGAAATCCGCCGAAAACAATAAACAATAAAAAATAATTATAAATTCTAAATTAATAAAAAAATAATTTAAATTATTTTCGGCGGAATTATTTTTTAGCAAACCAATCTTCATGGGAACGCTGTGGATGGCCATCGTTTTTTACTTGGTTCCTTCAATGGCTACTTGTATTTCTATCGGTTTCCGCTTTCATTTTGGTCGAAGGTTTTACACGATGTGGATTTTTGGTATGGCTTCTGGATTACTTTTGGTATGGTTTCGGGACTAAACAAATATCTATACTTATCATAAATAAACAAACAAACATTCAAGTAGAGAACTCAGAAAGATGACATGGCATGTTTTGTACCTCCAAGGTAACCCGAACTATACCATTGATGTATGATAGAGACACCTCCATATCCATATAGTTCAGGGTAAATATGGGATTTTCCATCAGAGTATATTAATTCAACAGGCTCAACCTCAAACTTGCGTTCACAATAAACAGAGAACATTGTTTGTTTAGTCCCGAAACCATACCAAAAGTAATCCAGAAGCCATACCAAAAATCCACATCGTGTAAAACCTTCGACCAAAATGAAAGCGGAAACCGATAGAAATACAAGTAGCCATTGAAGGAACCAAGTAAAAAACGATGGCCATCCACAGCGTTCCCATGAAGATTGGTTTGCTAAAAAATAATTCCATCGATCCCCTATTTTCGACGGATTTTTCTGCCTGAAATCTGGGTCTGTTTTGTAGTGTGTTAAATTTTGTATGTTTCCTATTCACTCGTGTAATTAAATTGGAATAAAGTCAACGGAAATATAGAATGAAAAAATTTATTAGACGTGACATTAGAAAAACTCTTTTTAAGGACACTTAAAATGGGTGTATTATCTTCAACAGCTTCTCCGTTTTGGGAAAAATAAAGAATATGAGAATTTTGTGCTGTGTTTTTGTTCCAACAACTTTCCTAAAACTATCTCCAAAATGGAGAAAGTGGAAGAAAGAATGAGTTTTTCTCCACATATGGAGATACCCAAAAAATGATTAATACATAAGAGGATCAATAGAAATATTTAAAAAAAATATTATTTAGAGAAAAAAATAATATTTTAATATTATGATCAAATAGTTTCATTCTATCATTCACAAGCTAAGTACAACTCTATAGACATCAAAAATACATATGAAGTAAGACATACAAAACAATCAAATCAATTAAATCAAAAAAAATATATAAAATCAGAAAATAAGTAAAGAATAAGAGCTAACCTGGGTGATTGAGATTCAGGATGGGAAAGATTCTCTAACATTTTGAGAGATGGAGCAGAAAACCCTCGAGATTGTAGATGACCTTGCATCTGATTCAACCAAAATAAATCGAATTCAAATGAGTTGTTCACACCAGGTTATTGATTTCAATAAGAGCAAAGCATCAATTCAACTCGAATCAATTGAAGCCCTAGATTATTGCTTCGTAAAACAGAACATAAAATCGAGAAGATGAAAATAAACCCTAATCTTGCCTTATTGTGCATTAGGATGGTGCATCCAAGATAATCTACAGCAAAATACTCTGATCCCACGAAGACGACACTATGGCGCCATTCGTATCTCATTACCTTCAGAAAATGTGTTCATTCAGATTTTTTTTCTTTTTTTGACTATACACTATACAGAAAGAAATGGATCTTTTATATATATAAAAGTAAAAACGATAGACAATGACGTGGCGGCTCTTGGATCAGGATTCTTTAGGAATTTTCTTGGTTTATGTATTTTTCTTAAATCTTTGATATTTTGTTTATGACTCTTCTGTCCCTACATGAAGAAGGTACTAACTATACACTCTAATCTAAGCATGTTATTTTGGTAATTTTACATGGATTAATTATGTGCAGGCTATTCATGTTCTCCCACCGACTCAATAATGTTCATTTCATTCTAACTGTTGCAAAGGGAGTCTACACTGCCAATTTTTTTTACACTAACCCATCGTTTCGTTTCATTGTAACTGTTGCAAAAACAATGGATAAATTCATGGAAGCAATGCGAAGAGGGTCATCGGGATGAGAGTAAGCAACACCATAGAATTCTTAGTAAAAAAAGCACACAAAAGAGAGGTGAAACTGAGGATCGGTCATTTTTTTGCTTGAGTAGTCTGGTGGGTTAATGGTTGAGAAAAAGAAACCGTTGATATGAAAAACGCGACCAACTAAACCGTCAAATAAATGAAAGATAGCAACCTGAGTGATTCATCTCAGTGGTTTTTTAGCCGAGTTTCACCATAGTGATGACTACTCAAAGCTACTGGGGTCACTTCAAGGAAGGGGGTTGCCGAACTCAAAATCAATCTAATAGTTGATGAACTAAAAGAAGGGGGTCGCCAAGTGGGCCGACAATGTAATGTTGTAGGAAATGAAGAAGAAGATCAATATACGTATGGAGCTATACATGGAGATCGAAGATGAAGAAGAAAATAGTACATATGTTTTCATATGGGTTGCTTGAAGGATATGGAAAACCACGTGCATAGTATTTTGTATTATATATTATGCTTCACAATAGGTGAATAACTGAATATATTTATATATATATATATATAGCCTTATGTTCAATTGAGAAGTGCAAATATTTTGAGAAATAGAGAAGTGATATTGGTCATTTATTCGGTCAAGATCGGTTATAATTGGTCAAAAGTTGCGGCTTTGACTGGTCAAAATTTGCGGCTTTGACCGGTTAAAAATTGCGGCTGTTCCAAAAATAGAAGGGCAATTTCGTAACTTTTACAAAAAACACGGGCTGAGTTCATATATGAATCTGTGTGATTCACATATGAACTATACGTTCATATATGAACCTTTGTAATTCACATATGAACTCTTTATAAGTAATTCATATATGAATCTTGTGATTCATATATGAACCTTTGTATTTCATATATGAAACTAATTAACTTTAGGTTCATATATGAATCAGTTGAACCAATTAACTGATTCATATATGAATTTTTGTGTTCATATATGAACCTTTGTAATTTACATATAAACTTTTTTTAACTAATTCATATATGAACTTTTGTGTTCATATATGAATCTTTGTGATTTATAAATGATTTTTTTAATTAATTCTCATATGAACAAATTAACTGATTCATATATGAATCACAAAGGTTCATATATGAATTAGTTAAAAATATTTAATATGTGAATTACAAAGGTTCATATATGAACACAAAGGTTCATATATGAATCACACAAATTCACATATGAACTGTCCCGCGTATTTTTTACAAAATTACCCCTCTATCTTGTACAGACCACGCGAGGAATTATTCTCTGATTCTCGGTCAAAGCCACCGATCTTGACCGAATGCATGGCCAAGATCACTTCTCTATTTCTCAAAATAATTGCACTTCTCATTTGAACCTCTTCATATATATATATATATATATATATAGGGGTATTTTTTGCAAACCAGTGTATTTGTACAAATTCGTACAAATCATACCTAGCTTTATGATTTTATAAATTTGGCTTCATGAATATATATATATATATATATATATATATATTGGCTTCATGAATATATAATTTGGCTTCATGAATATATTATTTGGCATTTTTAACTAATTTTTTTTACAAAATAAGGGTATTTTAGGGCTCCACCGAAAAAAATTAGTTAAAAATGTCAAATGATATATTCATGAAGCCAAATTTTATATTCATGAAGCCAATATATATATATATATATATATATATATATATATATTCATGAAGCCAAATTTACAAAATCATAAAGCTAGGTATGGTTTGTACGAGTTTGTACAAATACACTGGTTTGCAAAAGATACCCAGCCTATATATATATGTATAAATAAATTAAAATTTATGATTAACAATATATCCTCTTACTGTTCCCATCAAAACACTCTAAGCTTTGGCATTTCGATATTGAATTTTAAACTTAAAATGTTGTTGTAAATTGTAGGATTGACGTGGGACACTTTGAGGAACCTGTTGGGTTAGAAATTGTAAATTGAGCTGCATATGATTTTTTAAACTAATTGCATTGTTAATTATATAAATATTTTACATAAGCTTGCTATTGTTTTCTTCGTGAATTTTTATATTATGTTTAGACTTTAGAGTAAACTACAATTTTCGTTCCTAGTGTATAACAAAACCCATGAAAGTGGTCCCTAAACTTCAAAAAGTGCAAGAATAGTCCCTGGTGTCCTGATTTTGCTATGAAAATGGTCTCTGCTCACTAACTCCGTTAAAAAAACTCAGTTAAGTCAGGGGTATTTTGGTCTTTTTAGACTTCTTTTGTCTTTTTCTGTTAAAAAAGATAAAAACAAAATATTTTATATATGTATGTATATACAAGACACAGGGACCAATATATAATTATCTCTAATATATATACATATATATATACACACACAAGACACATGGACCAAATTGTTGGGGTCCAAATCGCCGACCAATTTATCCGGCCAAATCGTTGGGGTCGACCGCCGGCAACAATTTCTCCTTCCAAATCGCTTTCACCTTTTCAATCTCTCCAAATCATCTTCTACAAAAACTCAACCCATTTCCCACTGCCCACCCTTTTTCGCTTCTACTTTCTTTAGATCTGTTCGAAACCCAATTCGTAATACCAAATTATTTGTGTTTTCTTACATAATTTTTTTTTGGATAAGGTTCATCTAGGCTTTGCCTGGACTACATTCTTGGCAATTTGGAAACAAACAAACAAAGCGGCCGCCTGAGACTAAGTCTGGCCACAGAATGCTGACGCCTGGACTCGAACCCGGATGGATGAGATATTCTACCACATCCCCAAGCCCTTGCCAACACGCCACCACCCTTCTGGTTTTTCTTACATAATTTCAGGTGGGTTTTGTGTTCTTCTTCATATAAACGCTAAACCCTAGCTAAATCCCAACAATTCATTATACGTTTATAAGTTCCAATTGAAGTGGGTGTTCAATTATCCATCGTTTTTTACTTGAAATTGAAGACCCATTTAGGGATTTGAAATACACAGAGATTTGGGGAACTTATTATTGAAGAAGATGATACAGTGACTGTTCTTCGTTGTATTTGTTGAGGCCTTTGTGGACAAAACTAAACTAAGGGGGTGTTTGGGAGTGCTTATATTTTTAACTTATCTCCTTATTGCGTTCCAGAGAAGGAGATGAGTGTTTGGATTTAAAAAAAACTCCTTATCGTGTTTCAGGGAAGGAGATAAGCAGTTTTTTGAGAAGTAACTTGAAACTGACTTTTCTGGAACGGAGATAAGCTATAAGCAAATAAGCATAAGTTAAAAATATAAGCACTCCCAAACACCCCCTAAGAGGGACAGAGAAGAGAGACAGAGATAGAGAAGATCGAGAGATAGAAAAGAGAGACAGAGATAGAGAAAGATCGAGAGATAGAGATAAGAAAACAAAAAAATTAAAGGATTTGGTCCTTGTGTCTGCTTGAATTTCCAACTTGCTAACTTCACCGGTGGTGGTGGTGCGGTGGTCTTGGGTGGTAGCCATTAATGGTTTAGGAAAAAACAGAGGAGAACATACATATATATATATATAAGATAAATAAAGAGAAACAGAAGGGTATGATGTTGGTATTCTTATCAAGAATGAATGGAGAAAAGAAGAGAAGGGGAGGATTTAATTTCCAAATGGAGAAGAAAATCAGAGGTGTGCAGATTCCTGTGTCTTGTATATACCTACATATATAAAATATTTTGTTTTTATTTTTTTTAACAGAAAAAGACAAAAGAAGTGTAAAAAGACCAAAATACCCCTCACTTAACTGAGTTTTTTAACGGAGTTAGTGAGTAGGGACCATTTTTATAGCAAAATCAGGACACCAGGGACTATTCTTGTACTTTTTGAAGTTTAGGGAATACTTTCATGGGTTTTGTTATACACCAGGGACGAAAATTGTAGTTTACTCTTATGTTTAAAATGCATAAGTACAAGATTGTTTGAAACACATGATCATGTAATTTGAATATTTTATTTGGAAATGGTGTTCTACGGGCTTGGTCGTAGGAATAAGCAAATCGGTAAAGAAGCAATTGTATAAGCAAGCGAGTTTACCAGGTTGTAAGATCTAAATTGTATGAACATGCAAGTGGGTTTGTTGGGCTGCAAGAGTTAAGCTGTATGAATGGGCAAGTTGAGTTATTAGTGCTCTCATTTAGTAATCATTTTTTGGTTATCTTCATATTTGGAGAAAAACTTCTTTTCTCTTCTACTTTCTTTATTTTGGAGATAGTTTTAGAAAAACTATTGGAGCAAAATTGTAGCTCAAAATCCACACATTCTCCTCTTTTTTTTTCTTTTTCATTTTGGAGAAGTTGTTGGAGATGTTCTTAATATTTAAACTATTAATAACAACAATAGTGATATAGTTGAGAGGTATGTCATTTGGATTATAAATAATATAACAACAAACTTATTACCGATTCATCCCAAACTCTTCATAGCAATAAATATTATTGATGCATCTCAAACTTTTCTTAACAACAAATGATTATCTATATGTGCAAATTAATCACTTATGAAAATACATCGGTTGTTTTAGATTTGTATCTCATAAGTTGTTAATCGATGAATTACGTTTTATTTTCATTTAGTCAAGTACTCCTTAAAAAATTATCATTACCGTGCAACGCACGGGTCTTACACTAGTAGTAAATAGAGTTAGGACGGACTTTTTATTTTCAAAATTTTATAGATAACAAAACCAATGGAAATAAAGGAGGCCTACAAAAATGCACGTTATTTTGTTCCAATAAAGGCATATTTGATAGTTGTTGAATGATTTGGTACACGGTGATTAAGTGGTTAGACCGATTAAAAGACTCTTATGATATAGTGCAAATGAAATATGATTGTTTTGTATTTGTTAAGAATGAAATTAGAGCATTGAATGGTTAAGAGAGATTCACGATACAAAATCATTCAGAGGGTTTTAGTACCAAACAAGATTCAACTCTTAGTGATTAAGAGGTGGCGTCTTAATGGAACTATTAAGAGGTAAACAAATAGTCCCTAAGATATATGGAACAAAAATTGGGAACATTAAATAAGATTGATAACAAGGATTCCAAACATCCTTGTAGGGCGCCAACTTCCAAAATTAGATCCATACTCAGATGGGATACATTGATTGATAAGTGGTTGTTATGTGTCGAACTTGAATTTGTTACTATAGACTTTGTTTCCTTCTATAGCCTTGCCTTTAGGAGAAATTTGCAAAGGTAGTAGAAATGGGTTGATTTAAATTCAAAAGTAAAAATTGTATCTAACGATGTCTTGTAGTTTTGCATAAATTCATTTTAAAAATTGTAGTAAAAATTGTATTTATCAAACAACAGTCTCCTACGCAAGCTTCAGTTGACTCCATCACTCTTCTCAAAATCGAACTCATCTCCTTCTTATAGAACTCGAACACCAGTCTTCTATACAAGTTTCAAAGGACTCGTTCTTTGTCGATGTTGCACCCTCTCCGCCATTGTTGTTTTCTTTCGTTCTCTTGAATTTGTTGTGGAAGACGAATGATGCAAGTATATGGATTTGGGATTATTCTTGTATTAGATGGGGTTTTTTTTCTTTCTTTCTAAAATTGCAAACATTTAGTTGAATCACTTAAATGGGTTTGCTTCCTCTGTTATTTCTTGTATTAGGTGCGTTTTTTTTCTAAAATTGCAAGCATTTAGTTGAATCACTTGAATGGGTTTGCTTCCTCTGTGCATAACATCGAATCAACAATTGCTTCATCTTACTTTTTGCTTCTTCTTGCGTTTTGGACGAAGAAGGTATATTTCTTAAACCTGTTTGTGTTTTTATTTTTTCAAACCTGTTTGGAGTTGGGTTCCACCAACGATATAACCATTTCGTTTTGTAGTTTTTATTCATTGGCTATAAAATTACATCAAATGGTGAATGCAGACAACGTGTTCGATGAAATGACAAAGAGAAATGTAATTACATATGGCTTTAATGAAAAAAAAGGTAAAAATGAAAAAGCAAACACTAAAGGGTAAAGTAGTCATCTATATCATTCAACAATTGATACAGGATAATAAACAAACACCAAAATATTTTAATTTATATAGATAAATTTATCTAGGCAGACATCTATATCCATACATGACTTAATGAAAAACCAACCAAACATCCTCTAATATTGATATTAATTTGGAGGTTTGGGGTGGAAGAAAACTAATTCAGTTTATTACTACTATATAATATATACTTTAAAAAAATTGGCCCCTATTCTCTTTGGGCCCTGGACGTGCGTCCGACCCACAGTCCCCCAAGGACGCCCTGTAAACTTTTCAAACAATTACAACACCAAGAATGATTGTTATCAAATTAGAATACATTCTCTATCAGTATTGTATTTTGGAATTTTTAGATTTTACATTATATAAAGATTTGAAAACTCTCTTTTTGAAAGAACGCGTGGAAATCAGTAACAAGATGTCAATCGTCTTGGTATCACTATAAATACTTCATCTATCTTGAAATAAACGAGTCAAGAAATTTCCAAGGATTCAATGAATCCGTGTATAAATTTCGAATCAAGGTTAGCTAAATGACACGACAACGTTGGCCCATGAGAAGGAGAGCGGGAGAAAGTAAGAAACAATTAATACAAAACGGAAATATCTTGATCACTCTTTCTTTGAACTTGTGACGAAATTTCTTAATGTCTAACTCAACTGTTCAAAAATATTTCTTTGTATTTTGATAAATTATTTATCCATTAACGAGGGACAATCATATAGATACCGTCTAAAAGTTAAAAACAGTCGAAACAATTACAATTTTAAAATCACAATATTAAAAATACTATGGTCAATTTTAAATTTGGAAAAAGTAGATGATCACTTTTAATTGATAAGGTTATTTACATTCATGCACCTAGTTGTCTATATGTGCGATGCTCATTAAAAAAAACAATGTAAAACAAAGTGCTTGCAATAGCGAACTTTGACATGTATGTGGGATGTGTTACAACATCTTTATCAGGGTATTTAAAATGGAGAAAATTAGATATTTTGAAGATTTTTAGTTGGTTTTGAGCTTTCAACGACCCCCAACACATATCAACTTTTGGGGGCCTACAACTTGTAAAGGCCTACAACTTGTAAACAAATAACTCTCTAATATACATTTTCAAACTTTCATCTTACTTGGATTTCTCATATATATGTGTATATATGTGTTTGAGTTTTAAAATCATTTGTAACCGCAAGCGTACGGTGTCGTAGCATACGGGTCGAACATGGGGAGACAAGAGAATAAGCACAGATTTATCCACGATATTAGCTAGTTGCGCGTAATCAAGAATCGAAGATTGGATTAACACTAGGAATCAAATGACAAATTTTGACACTTAAGCTACACTAATATTAACGACATTTAAAACTAAACGAGGCTAAGCAAAATAAAGAATTAACGAAACAAATAAAACTAGATTAATAACTAAAATAAAAGTCTAAAGAAAACCTAATTAGCACTAAGACTTGAAATTAAAAGACATTAAATCCTACACTAAGCTACCTAAGATGGTGAATATTGATTAAGACCTTTCAAAGTGAGATTTGTCCAATTCAAACATTACTTTCGTCCCTCTTCCAAGGCGACGAAAACCTTTCTTAATTGAAAACCGATTATTTCCATATCGATTAATCTAAAAAGAAGCATTAAGCTAGACAAAATATTCCCAAACAATCAACACATCTATTTTCATGATGTGATAATAATCACCAATCGGTTAACCCAAGTTAAAATCAAATTTCCATTTAAATCTCAACTGTTAAATTCAACAATCATCGAATAATAGTCTTTTAGCAACCCCAACTTCCATTAGTCGGCTAATCAAAGACCATTTCATCAATACATTGTTTTCTTGAAACAATCAATTGACACAAATCAGATCCTTACCAATATTCACCCTAAACTAAGAAATTAACCACACATAAATGAAGGAAACAACAAATTACTAAGAATCAATCAAGCAAAAATGGAGAAAACAACATACTAGACCAAGAACTAGGTTAGACAAGGGTTAATCTAAGAACAAAACAATGCAGAAATGAAAAACACATAAACCCTAGATCTAGATTATCAAGAACATCAAAATAATGATAAGATCTAATTTAGAAAACATAAACTCCAATCCAAAACTTAAAGAAGAACAAGTCAATGAAACTATATTATCAATTGCAAAGAATAGACATAGCTAAAATCAGAGAAAATGTAAAAACCATGAAATTACTTGAAGAATCTAGAACTACAAATCAAATAGTTGCAGAAAATTGGAATTAACTATTAAAGCTTAAAGAATCTAAGCTAAAAACACAAATTAAGAAGAGGAAGAAAATGTAAAAGGAAGAAGGAGATACAATTACTCTCTAATTTATAGATTGATGCTCAAAAATCGAGTTCATCCATGGCCATAGCTGCAAATCCAGAGTTTGTAAGCTCCAATCCCAAAAAGTGACTAAAAATCTACTCTAATACGTAATGGAAACCCTAAAAATAGTAAAGAGTAGCAATAGGGGTCTCTGCCCAAAAGGGAAGCACTAGAAAGCTTAAATAGTCGGGCCCAAATGACCAAAATGACCCTAACTAAAAAAACACAAAAACTTGACAGCAGTGTAGCTCGCGGCCGCGCTTTATAAAGCTTGCTTGCGCAATGCTTGCTTGGCGGAAAGCGTGTTCGAGGCACGGGTTTCAAACCCTTTTTATTAACAATCCGGTAGTCAAATAAATTGGGTTAAGTGGACTTCGAGTTAATTATCAATTAACTATAGATTTAATCCGCTAAATTTTTGGGCTTCCATGTAGTATTTAATTTGGGCCGAAGTGAGTGTTGGGCCGAAAGAATTCTTAAGTCCTTTTGGGCTTAGTTATTAAAGTTGGACCTAGTTATTATTAAAGTTTATAATTTTAATAAGGGCCTAGTATAGAATTGGTAGTCTAATAATTTATTTATTTTGGACCATATTAATAGTAACACGATCCAGATTTAATATTAAGGGATCCAGTGATTTTATTATTATGTTGGAAACCTAGAGCCGGGTAAATTAATGGATCCGGTATAGTATTTCAATTGGATAAATAAGCAAAGACCATTAATTATGAATTGTGGACTAGAAGTGGAAGTTACCAACTTAGATAAGTTTGGGTTAAGTTCGGGGCAAGTTCGAATATAAATTATTAGATATTGATATACATTCCTATATAATAGGTGTTCCACCTAGACATCAGAAGTGTAAGTGAGGAGCTTTGGAGCAAGCAAGCCAGGTGAGTTCCCTTAACCCCTTTTTGGTGCGAATGAAGTGTTTTGCTAAAGTTTTCATATCTGAAATTGGTTTGAGCATAATGACATGACTGAACGTTTTGGTAAAGGTTTCTTAACTGATAATGTTTACGAGCATGATGACATGATTAAAATTTTTGAAAGGTTTTATTGTACATGACATGGAATTGTTTACAATTGCACGCAAGCTGTTTATATGCTCATTTCTACATAATTTGTGAATTGCATGCTGTCATGATGGTTATTGGCACGTATGGAGTCGGACTGCACAGTTGGGTGATGAGACAGAGTTGCCGTGCCCGGCCTTGTAGGGTGTTTGCCGTGCCCGGCCTTGTAGGGTGTTTGCCGTGCCCGGCCTTGTAGGGTGTTTGCCGTACCCGGCTTTGTAGGGTGAAGAAAGTCGAGCCCACTGTGCTATACCTCTGTTGAATGCATGACTTTGAACGTTATTACATCATCGAATTACATGATTTTATACTTGGCTTGCGTGAAACTGTGTTTGAGGGAATTCACTAGACCTTTTGGTCTAACCCTCGCTTTTCAAAACTAAACCATTTTCAGGTAAGCTTTTAGTGGAAGGCTCAGGTAAGTGAGCAAGAGCAAGATAGGGTGCAGACGCAGCTAGAGACGGTACCAGTATCTCTTATAGAAGTAGACTATTCTCGGTTGTGTATAGGTTGTTCCCGCCAACCTTAGTTTATGTATGATGTAACGAAAATTTTGGGACCCAGTTTTGTAAATTTATGCTTAAATGCTATGTTTGTTCTATTGTACTTTTGGGCTGTGTACACAGTTGATGGACAAGGGTAGGGATAGTATAACTAAGGTTCGGTCAACACCTTTGCTTAATCAAGAAAGCCGGTAAAACACCATTGTTGCATAACAAAATAACAAAATGCAGCTTCTATTACCAATTACCAATCGAGTAAGTTCATATTTTTACGATGAATGTCAACGAGAGAAGAGTGGCAAACCTTTGGAGGGGCATCAATTGAGATAAAATGATCAATTGTTCCACGTACCGATACCATTTAAAAAGGGAAATAGTGGCATTGTTAGAGTACAATAGAAAATCCCCTAAACATAGAGCGTTAGCCACACTGTTTCTCAACAGTTGACGTTTGCCAAATTCGTTTAGTAAACATGATGATCAAAAAGTGGTATGCCTTGAAATTTTTTACATCAATTTGAACTTCAACAAATTAGCCATGGTCGGTTACAGTTTCTAAAATAAACATGATCAAACTCATATATGATCCATCAACTATATGATTAGTGAACTATATTAAAGATATCTTAGGGGATGTTTATCCAACGCCTAGAATAATTAAATAAAACCCAACAAGAATAGCGAATTTAGACATTAACATCTAGAAATTTTCTAGAAGTTCCTTGTATGCGTCTAGCGTTAGCTCAGTACAATAAAATTGAGTTTATAGGACGCCTAAAATAAATAAGAATTCCAATAAGTATTTTATAGGACATAGGACCAAACAAAAAAATGTCATATCTAAAAGTGTTACAAAAAGTTCATTGGACACCTTTAGGCGTCGTAACAAATTTTTTAGAACATTTTTCAAATAAAACGTCCTAACAACTATTTTATTGGACACTTAAACACAAGTGTCCTCTAAAAAGATGATTTATTGAACACTTTTCAAAAGCGTCCCATAAAATTATCTAATACAACACTTTATTTTGAAAATGTCAAAAAAACCTTGTTACGACGGTCAAAAGCGTCCTATAAAATTATTGTAACACTTTAGATATGACACTTTTTTGTTTGGTCCTATAAACTAATGTCCTATAAAATACTCTATTAAGACGCTTATTTACTTTTGAACATTAAGTATACTTTTAATATGATTTCAACAACCAATTACTACATCATCAGTTATTGACCCTTGAGAAAATAAATATTACATAAAATCCAGTGTTTAGAATGAACTCATTTATAAGACTTAAGTTTACATTATCAAACACTTGTGTTTAGAAAGTGTTACAATAAGTTTATATGACATTTTAAACGTCATAGTAACTTTTTAGAATACTTTTTAAAAATAAAATAACGTATTAGTTTTTTTATTTAACATTTGTTTTTATAACACTTTTTCTAATAATATCATATAGAATATTAATAAAATATTTTAATTCATAATTGTGTATAAGACTTGAGACTTCCAAAAGTATAACATGAAGTTATAAACCCAATACTATTATAATGCCAATTCTATTAATTTAAACATCAACATGTGATTAAGTTTGACTTGTTCAAAACTTCAAATAAAACTATACAATTTGACCAATTCACAACTAAAAATGTGACCATCTTTATCTTGTCGCTCAATTCAGTTGGACTAATTCTAGTAAGCTTTCATAATTTTCAGAGTCAAAATAACATGTGGTTAGATTTCAGTGGTTTCATGACTTCTAAAACAACAACCAGTGCCACCTGCAATTAAAACCATATGGAACTTAGAGAAGATATTGAAAGAGAAGTTCCTTTCATTGGAATTAATACTACTAAACAAATGACCTTTTTAGACGGACGTTTCCGGCGTATTTTCCATCGGAAATATTTCCGGCAGATTTCCAACGGATTTCCGGCGGAATCAAGAAAGGTCAACAAAAGTGTTAGTCCGTCGCAAATCCGTACTGAAGTTTTTTAAGTAAATAAATTATATATTCTCGAAAATATTTGTGACGGATTTGTGACGGAAATTGTATCCGCCACTGATGGCCATATCCGATGGATTTTTCAGTCAGAAAAGTATGTCTGTCTTGTAGTGTAAGATATCGAACCGACTATTCACTTGACCAATATAAAAAAAAAGGTTTGTTGGCGGGGACCTCATGGCCCCGTGGTCCACTTTTGTGGGCCCTACAAGCTCTACCTCTATGAGCCTGCATCGGAAAAGACATCATGTCTTCCCCCGGATTCGAACCCTAGGCCTCAACCTACAGGCCCCCAGGTGGAAGCGTTTACGGAAGAGAGGTGGCCACTAGGCCAAAGACCTAGTGGTTTCACTTGACCAATATAGAGAAAAGAAAATATGGTTTATATCGGTATATATGATATATAGTATAATAATACTCACTACCGTTTATATCTAATTCCCTGAATTGATTCATTGTTAGACCATTTACCAAATGCTAATCGGGTAAAAGACGTTTGCAAACAATCCACATTGATGGCCGACAATGTTATCCAAAAAGCAAACCAAATAGAAGTCTTCTCTCTTTCACTTATTGGGTAATTAATAACCTCGGTTATTGCCATGCTTTTTAATAAGTATATAAAATCATTGGTCGATTGTCGTGCTTATCCGGTGAGGTAATACAAAGATGTCAACACCCGAATATGTTAAATTTTGTATGTTTCCTATTCACTCGTGTAATTAGATTGGAATAAAGTCAACGGAAATATAGAATTAAAAAATTGATTAGACGTGACATTAAAAAAACTCTTTTTAAGGACACTTGAAATGGGTGTACATTGTACTAGAGCATCTCCAACAGCTTTCTCGTTTTGAAGAAAACGAAGAAAATAGGGATTTTGTGCTGGTTTCTCTAAAACTATTTTCAAAATTGAGAAAGTAAGAGAAATAATGAGTTTTTCTCCAAATATGGAGATAACCCAAAAAATGATTACTACATAAGAGGACCAATAGAAATATTTGAAAAAAAAATATTTAAAGGGAGAAATAATATTTTAATGTTATGATCAATGTTTTTTTCTCCAAAATAAGGAATATGTTGGAGATAAATGTAATTTTTTTTGGGGATTTTAACTTTTGGTTCCCTATTTTAAAGAAATTTTGAGAAATCTGTTGGAGATGCTTTTATAAAATAAACGAGGGGTAGAAGAAATATCGCCGTTAGCGTTTACTATTATTATGCTTTGGCCAGCAGTTATGAAGGAAAGGGACATAAACATTTCTATAAAATCTTCATCACTCTTCCTGGAACTTGTAAATAAAGTCTTCTAAATCGTTACATCATCAATATATATAATATATATATATATATATATATATATCAAGCTTTAGTTAACATGTATTAAGCTATCACTTACTTTTTCATTTTCTTGCAAGATGACTTGGCAATCTTCAAAGGACGCGATGCCATGGGTGGGATTGTATGTTGCCGTAGCATCTCTTATTTGCACTCTTGCAATGGCTGCCGATGCCTTCCAAGGTTTTCGACAATGGAAACTCTGGTTTCCGTGCAGATTTTTCATCATCAACGCTGCATCCATCACACTTATAGCAATAGCAATGAAGCTAGCGGTGGATCTAACAACCGAAAGGCCATTTGATAATTATGCGTTCGGAAAGTATCTCGGCATTGGTTTCTTGTTCACAATGTTAGCTAACTTTCTCCCTTCTTTAGGGGGTATGGATGACAAGGAACTTTTCATGAACATCATTGCCTTGGGTATTCTCATATTCACCATTATTGTAAACATATGCATTAAAAAAACTCCTATTTTGATTGCATTTGACATGATGGAAATGCCTATCTTTATATTTCTACTTCTATGGCCATTTTGGGTAGCTTTAACAGTTCCAGCATCCAGAAGAGTTTTAGAACACCAGTACAAGGAGTTGCACAGATCGGCTTTAAGTCGCCAACCGATAAACTTCTCCTCCTCAGAACTCGTAAATCATGTTAAAAAGTATTGGATGATGGCGGAAACGGGTAACCCCCAATTTGTGCTTGCTTGTTCACCCTTTTGTTATGCTTCTGGATTGGTATGCTCATTATTCACTGCTCTTTCAATTTATTCTTTGAAGAGACAGTATTATGATCTATCACATTTTTGGGATGGAAAATCAGATTATAGGTGGTCAATCAATGTAATTCTATCTGTGCAATCAATTGGGATTGTCGTAGGTAGCATTGCACCAACTTTTAGATGTATCACTACTATTAGTTATTTCAACCTCTCCAAAGAATGGAGCATCAACCATATAAACATGTTTAGAGTCGAGAAACATTGGACCCAAAGGCTTCACCATTGGAAACGGATCCATGTCCGTTCACATATCCCGGGTCGCCATTGCAAAAAACTTTTCCATAATGTCAAAAACATGACTTTGAACTTTTGTATAGTACTTCAGATAACAGTCGTGGTTTTATGTAAAATGATATGTCACATTCCTAGATCTTTAATGATCATATTCTCTTCTTGTTGCTATATTTGCAACTCATTGTTGAAAAGGTTTAAAGCATCTAACAGCAATACGGAATCAGAAATTCAAGAATATACTTGTTATGTTCTACAAACTGAAGAGGAGGCGAAGCTTTCAAACAGAATGCTGAGAAATATCCTCAGATCTATAACAAAACTTGTTCACGAGTCTGAAAAGAAACAGCCAAGAAATCTTATAAAGTTCCTAGAGAAGTCTACTGGATTCAAAGGAGTAACAGAGTTCGACACTGACCAAGTTCCACCTTTACATCGGGAAGAAACCCACAATTGTTGGAGCCTAGTAGCAGTAACATTAACAGCCATTGCCCTTGCACTTCCTAACATTGCAAATAGCCATGTTAAGGGGTTACTTGCTAGTCTGAGCGAAGGTCTCCAAATTGTTAGACATATTGAAGAAACCCTCAACACAAGCGGTGACATGGAAAAGCCAAGAAAAACAGCTAGACGCATATGGACTGAAGTAGAGGTATACTCGAGTTGGCTACAAATTGATCTTCAAAAGAGGGCTCATAAAGGAAAAACGTCAAAGGAGATTCTTCGATGGTTGGGTGATGAAGCAGTAAAGATTGTGATACAATTCAAGAGAAGCAAAAAAGGAAGTCTAGATGAGTCCCTTTACAAGTTCATTGCTGCGAGTTCAATGTATAGAATCAGCCAAACCATACTGCTCCATTGCAATGAACAAGAAAATTGGCCGACAGATGAAGAACTTTTTGACTGGATTTCAACTATAATCGCAGATCTATTATACGCTTGCTTTACCAACCTACCACGAGTCATAACTCTGAAATGTCATCATGATGCAATAGAGAAAAGAGAAGAGAGCATCCGGACTGCGGCTCAGCTTCTTGGTAAATCCAAAACGATTCTGAACATCCTTGAAGAGCGCCAACTTCCAGACTTAGATCTCGAGTTGATGGCATACATTGATAAGTGGCACGCATTACCAAAATGTCGGATACCCAATGGTCCTGCTTCTTCAACGGCTTCTTCAAGTTCTAATGAATCGTTCGTAGTAACTATTATGTAATAAGTGTGTATCTATTGATTGTATTATATACTCTAGCATACATATCATGAATAAGTGTGTATCTATTATTGATTATAGTTACTTAAGCACTTTTCGAACATGCTCAACAATATTAAATCAGCCACATAACTCTTATAGATAAAACTAATCTTACTGCATTCCTTAATAGTTAATATACATAATACATCAGATATCCATATAATATTTGATATAAATCACAATGGCGGTGGCATACAACTTTTGGTCTCTCTTTTAGTTAAGTATAACTAATATATACTTCAATCACTTGCAATCAAACTAATATGTTAGATCCCAAATTCATTTCTAAACAAAAATATACTCGAAATAGGATACCATAAACAACGAAAATGAATCAAACAAAACCCAGAAGTAAGACATACGAAACAATCAATTTAATCAAAAATCAAGCACTTACCGGTAAAATTCAACACCATCACTCACTTACCGGGTAAGATTTTGGTCCACCAAAACGGTATTCTATGCAACAATTTTTCCGGTAAGCACTAATTGTGGAAAGTGTTTCCACCCTCACTTTAATGGGTAAGACTATTGGTGCTTGCCTTGACTCTTATCGGATAAGATTCTTGGTCCTTGCAATATTCATATGGTAAGGTAATGTGACTTGGAAGTGTTTACCCAGGTAAACGTTTGGTAAATGGCCCTTACTTTCGACCGTTGTAGAAGACCTACTTACCTTATTCAACCAAAATAAATTGAAATTCGAATGAACTGGGAACCATATTGTTTTTCTTTTGGAAGGTTGTCCTAGGCTATGCCTAGACTAATCCCTTGGCAAATTATGACCGTAAGACATCATCTCTGATTAAACCTCAGTGACCACAATTGTTGTGTACGCCTGGATTCGAACCCTCGGCAGATGGGATATTCCACCACATCCGCCACGGCCTTAACCAGTACGCCACAACCCTTGCGGTTGGGAACCATATTGTTGTTCACACCAGGTTATAGAGTTCAATAAAATCAATCATCAATTTAACTTAATTCAATTGAAGACCTAGATTATTGATTCCTAAAACAGAACATTAAATGAAATGAAACCCTAATCTTGCCTTTTTGTGCAATAGGATGAGACCATCTCCGACAAGACACCAAATCTTACACCAAATAGTAAATTTGACACCAAGTCACTCCAATTGGGACACCAAACTATTTTACAGCAACAGAAAAAAGATAAAAAAGAGTATATCTAGAATATTACATTTTGGTGTAAGATTTAGTGTTACCCATTGGAGTTGATTTATAGTTTGCACCAATACGTTAAAGTTTGGTGTTACTGCATAACAAAACCGAACCTTTTAACAACTACAAAACAAAAAATTGTTGTTGTCAAGTTAGAATGAAGTCTATGTGAACACAACATTTCAAAAATATTGTGAAATTCCTTTCAACAACCTCCACATATTATTTATTAGATAGCTGCTGGCCCATGAGAAGTAAACTGAAAGAAACATTACATAAAATCTTCATCACTCATTCAACTTGTAAACAAATTTATTTCTAACTGTTAGAGTATTAATGTCAATATGTATAGTTCAGGGTCTTTTCTGCAATTAGCTGTAACTTCTCTTTGTATAAATAGTCCCTTAGGGTTCCTTGTCTAGGTTATACACTTCATTTGTATTACTCTCTCAATATATGAAAACGGCTGATTCTGCCATCATCTCGTGTGTCTCTCAATCGCTATCCAATTCTAACATGGTATCAGAGCTCTAGGTAAGTATCCCTCTTTACTCAGATATGTCTTTTTACCCTTTTATTTTCTGCACTCGCTTTTGCTTCGAAAACCCGCTTTCTGTTGTATTTTGGACAAAACCTCAAGCTTTAAAAGTGCCCATAATAGTGTTACGAACCTACCCACCAATTTTCAGCAAAACCCGACCTGTTTTGAAAACTCATCTCAAAACACCGTATCTTCATAAGTCTCGCAACTCACACACTCATAAATATCGCAACTCACTCACTCATAAGTCTCGCAACCCTCATAGACACATAAGTCTCGCAACTCACTCATAACTAGTGCAACCTTTACTTGCGATACTTGTCTCCTATCGCAACCGTTACTTGCGATACTTCGCAACCTTTCCTTGCGATACTTGTCTCCTATCGCAACCTTTACTTGCGATACTTGTCTCCTATCGCAACCTTTACTGCGATATTTCCCTTTATCGCAATCCTCTAGTTGCGACAAGAGCTCCTATCGCAATCTTCATTTGCGACAAACCCCTATTATCGCAACCTTTATTTGCGATACCTGTCACTTGCGATATCATGTCAGTTCAAATGGCTCTCAATTCAAGTCCTTCCAATTCAATCTCCGTTGTTCTCAATGGGAACAACTACGTTCTATGGCATCACCATATGTCCATTCTTCTTAAGTCTCATGGCCTCTATACCTACGTCACGGGTATATCTACCCTTCCTGTTCAAAAGGAGGAGGAAAGTGCAGTTGAATTTGCAAAACGTATGAATGATTGGGATATCGCCAATGCTCGGATTCTTGGCTTCATTAATGCTTCCACCACTACTGAGATCAATCAACAGTTCCTCGGCTATACCACAGCAAAAGGACTATGGGATTTTCTTGCAAACAGGTACACTTCTACAGGCCTATCTCATCAATATCAGTTGTGGACCACTTTCCAGAACAAAAGACAACTGCCTGATCAATCTATCAACTCCTACATCTCTGAGATGCAAGCTCTTAGAGATCATCTGAGCCTGGGTGCACCTCAAGTTTTTGATGAAACTGCTCAGAAATTTACTGCTTACTTCAACCAATTGCACCTGATTACCATTCTCATGGGTCTCACTGATCGCTTTGAGAACGTTCGAGCCTCACTTCTCCATCGACATCCTCTTCCTACTCTTGAACAAGCCATCACTGAACTGCTAAGCGAAGAAACTCGCCTTCAGCAGCGATTTCCACTACCCTCAGACACTGTGCTCTACACTCCCAGCTCAGGGAAATCAAAAGGCAAATGGGGTAACCATGATCAGTCCCGATCTGCAAGCAAGGGGAACAACAGTGAATGTACCTTTTGTCACTCTACTTCCCATCTTCTCCTCAACTGTCCAACTCGAAAATGTCGTTGGTGTGGGATTACACAACCACGTCACTATGCTTCTGACTGTCCAAAATGTCCATAACCCGAAGAACTCTGGTAATCAAAGACAACAGTCCAAGTCTCAACCAATCGCTGGCTCCATCACTCAGGAATACCCATCACCAGCACCTACGGCACAGCACAACAACCACTCAACATCTGATCTCATGGAACTCATGCGCCGAAATCAAGAGCTCATGGAGCAACTTATGACAGCTTCTATGGGTATGAATTCTCAATGCAATGCAACTACACCAGGTAACCCTTGGCTTTTTGACTCTGGATGTTGTAATCACATGACACCTAAGGCGGATGGTTTTGTCTCTAAACAACCTTCCAACCTGTTTTCATCTGTCCGTACTGCTGATAATACTCGTTTACCGGTTTCCTTCAGTGGAACTGTTTCTACCCCCGATATTCAATTACCTGATGTGATGCATATACCAAACTTATCTCTGAGTCTGATTTCAATCACTCAGCTTATGGAAGCCGATCTAATAGTCTTATTTCACTCTACTGGTTGTGTTGTGCAGGATCCAAAGACCAAGCAGATCCTTGGAGTAGGCCGTAAAGTTGGTCGGATGGTTGAAGTGGTCTATCTCCGCCTTCCCTTACCTTCATCCAATTTTGCTGCTTCAGTTTCCAGTACCCCGTCTTTTGAGCTATGGCATGCACGCTTAGGCCATTTATCTTTAGCTAGGATGAAAGTTTTAGCTAGTTCAGGACTTTTAGGAAACACTTCCTCTGAAAATGTTTCTTGTCTATCTTGTCAACTTGGAAAACATCATGCTTTACCTTTTCAAATTAATGACTTTAAATCTGCTTCTGCCTTTGATCTTATTCACTCTGATGTATGGGGACCAGCACCACACCCCTCTATGGGAGGTGCTCGATATTTTGTAATCTTTATTGATGATCACACACGTTTTACATGGATTTATCTCATGAAAAATCGCTCCGAATTACCCAAACTTTATATCACTTTTGCTCGCATGATTCTAACCCAATTTTCAAAACCCATCAAGATTCTTCGAGCCGATAATGCCATGGAATACAAAGAATCATCTCTTCTCTTATTCCTTCAATCTCAGGGCACTCTTTCTCAGTACTCTTGTCCCGACACCTCTCCACAAAATGGTCGTGCCAAACGCAAACACCATCACATCCTTGACACTGTCCGTACCCTATTAATATCAGCCAAGTATCCAGAACGTTTTTGGGGTGAAGCAGCCTTCACGGCTGTCTACACCATCAACCGACACCCGACCCCAATTCTCAATCAAAAGTCTCCGTATGAAGTCCTCTATGGAGTCTCACCTCCCTATGAACTACTCAAAGTATGGGGTTGTGCTTGCTTTGTTCAGCTACAACCTCATGAACACACCAAACTTGAACCTCGTTCTCGTCTGTGCTGCTTCCTTGGCTATGGAATTGAACATAAAGGATATCGTTGTTGGGACCCAATCTCTAAGAGACTTCGTATATCCCGTCATGTCACCTTCTGGGAACATCTTCCTATCTCTACGGTGTCAAAATTTCAGGACCCCATTACTCCTCCTACTTCCTTCTTCACTGACACATCTATCTCTTTAGATTCTCTCCAATTAGACCCTATACTCTCCTCACCATCTGATCCACCAACTTCCGCATCACCTGAGCCTTCCCCTATCTCGTCTGAGCCTTCACCTGAGCCTTCCGCATCACCTGAGCCTTCGTCTGCGCCCTCTATGCCAGCTGACCATGATCAATCATTTGCACCAACTCCCGGACTACTTCCGAGCCTCCTGTCGAGTCTATGGATCCTAGCTCCTCCCAACCATCAGATGAGGTAAGGCGCTCCGATCGGGTAAGACAAGTTCCTACTCACCTTCGTGATTATCATTGTTATGCCACTTTGTTGTCTACTCATGAACCCACTTCCTATAAGGAATCCGCTTCTAACCCTGTTTGGCAGCAAGCTATGACAGAGGAACTTCAGGCTCTCGACAGAGCCAATACATGGGAGTTTGTCCCTCTCCCATCAGGCAAGTCACCCATTGGTTGCAAATGGGTCTTCAAAATCAAAACCAAGTCTGATGGATCCATTGATCGTTACAAAGCTCGCCTTGTGGCAAAAGGCTTCAATCAAGAATATGGCATTGACTACGAAGAAACGTTTGCTCCTGTGGCTCGGGTCACCTCGGTTCGTAGTCTTCTAGCCATCGCTGCCACCAAGAAATGGCCACTCTATCAGATGGATGTCAAGAATGCTTTTCTGAATGGCGATCTCGAAGAGGAAGTCTACATGAGACTCCCTCCTGGTGTGACCTCTCGTCAGGGAAATGTCTGTCGACTTTGCAAAGCCCTCTATGGCCTCAAACAAGCTCCTCGTGCTTGGTTTGAAAAATTCAGCAATACTGTCCTCTCTTTGGGCTTGTCTCCGAGTAATTATGATTCTGGCTTGTTTACTCGGACTACTGCTGCAGGTACTATCTTACTTCTGTTGAACGTAGACGATATGATCATTACAGGCAGTGATTCTACAGGTATCATCCATCTCAAAAAGTCTCTCAGCTCCTGTTTTGAGATGAAAGATCTCGGCAAACTACACTACTTTCTTGGCCTTGAAGTTCTATCAGACTCTTCTGGCATCTATCTCTGTCAAGCCAAGTACATATCAGATCTGTTGTCCAGGAATCACAGACAACAAAGTTGCTTCTACACCAATTGAGCAAAATCTGCACCTTGCTCCGAATGCCGGAACCCCGCTGAAAGACCCCACACGGTACCGTCAACTAGTTGGATCTCTAGTCTATCTGACTGTTACTAGACCAGATCTTGCCTATGCAGTTCATATAGTTAGCCAATTCATGGATGCCCCGTGCTCCGACCACTATGCCGCTGTTCTTCGTATACTTCAGTACCTCAAAGGAACAATGTTCCATGGTCTTCATTTCTCCTCCACGTCATCCTTACAGCTTCGTGCTTTCTCAGATGCTGGGATGGTGACATAACCGATCGACGTTCAACCACCGGCTATTGTTTCTTCCTTGGGGACTCTCTTATCTCCTGGCGCAGCAAGAAACAATCTCTGACAGCTTGTTCCAGCACTGAAGCGGAATATCGAGCTTTAGCAGACACCACTCAAGAACTCGTATGGCTACGCTGGCTACTCTCTGATATGGGTGCTCATCAATTTTCCCCAACACCTTTGTGGTGCGACAACACTAGTGCTATTCAGATTGCTCACAATGATGTCTTTCATGAGCGTACAAAACACATCGAGATTGACTGTCACTTCACCCGACAACATGTCCTTCGCAAGACTGTTAAACTTTTTCCAATCTCAACCATTGATCAGACTGCCGATATCTTCACCAAAGCTCATCTTCCAGGGCGTTTTCGGGCTCTCGTTTCCAAACTCAACTTGACTCATTCTTCCCTTACTTGAGTTTGAGGGGGGATGTTAGAGTATTAATGTCAATATGTATAGTTCAGGGTCTTTTCTATAATTAGCTGTAACTTCTCTTTGTATAAATAGTCCCTTAGGGTTCCTTGTCTAGGTTAGACACTTCATTTGTATTACTCTCTCAATATATGAAAACGGCTGATTCTGCCATCATCTCGTGTGTCTCTCAATCGCTATCCAATTCTAACACTAACAAAACTTCATCTTTTTTGGATTTATAATACATATACAGCATCACTTGATTAGCATTTATTCTACTAAATTAAACTAAAAATCCATTTTCCCTTGTCTACCAATATGACTTGGCAATCTCCTCAAGAGGCCATGCCATGGGTGGGGTTGTATGTTGCTGTAGCATCACTCATTTGCACTCTTGCAATTGCTGCCGATGTCTTCCAAGGTTTTCGACAACGCAAACTCTGGTTTCCGTGTAGGTTTTTCACCATCAATGCTGCATCCGTCACACTATTAGCAATAGCAATGAAACTACCAGTGGATCTAACAACCGACATGCCTGATTATAACAACCGGAATGTAAAGTATATCGACATCTTTTTCTTATTCACCATGCTAGCTAACTTTCTTCCTTCTTTAGGGGGTATGGATGACAAGGAACTTCTCACAAACATCATAGCCTTGGGTATTCTAATAATCACCATTATCGTAAATATATGCATTCAAGCTGCTACTCAGGATTTTCATGCGTCTATTGTCGTGGTATTGTCTATCATTCTATTTTACCTTCTATGGCCATTTTGGGTAGCTTTGACAGTTCCAACATCTAGAAGAGTTTTAGAACACCAGTACCAGAAGTTGCACATATCAGTACTTTTAGATCATCAAGAGGTAAAGTTCTCATCCACGGAACTCACACATCATGTAAAAAAGTACTGGACGATGGCGGAAACTGGTAATCCCCAATTTGTGATTGCTTCTTCACCCTTCTGTTATGCTTCTGGTGTGATATGCTTAAAATTTGTTGTTGATTCATTAGTTCTATTGATAGATCTACATCAAATTTTTGGGATGGACAATCTGAATATAAGTGGTCAATGAATGTAATTCTTACCATGCAATCAATTGGGATTGTAGTAGGAAGCATTACACCAATTTTTAGATGTATCACCACCATCAGTAATTTCAACCTGTGGAAAATAAGGAGCATCAACCATTTAAACATGTTCAAAGTTGAGAAACATTGGACCCAAAGGCTTCAGTGGTGGAAACGCAGCCATGTTTCTTCACGTATCCCAGGTCGCCATTGCAAAAAAGTTCTCCATAATGTCAGAAACTTGATTTTGAACTTTTGTATTGCACTTCAGATAATTGTTGTGGTTTTATGCAAAACGATATGTCTCATTCCCAGATCTTTTATGATTTTATTCTCTCTGGGTTGCTATTTTTGCAACTCATTGTTGAAAAGGTTTAAAGAGGAACCAAATGCATCCAACACCAATGAGAGATCAGAGATTGAAGAATACATTAGTTATGTTCTACAAATTGAAGAGGAGGCGAAAGCTTTCAAAGAGAATATTGAAAAAAATGCTCTGTTCTATAACTAAACTTCTTTGCGAGTCTGAAGACAAACAACCAAAAATTCTTTTGAAATTTCTAGAGAAATCTACAGGATTCAATGGAGTAATAGAGTTTGACAATGACCAAGTGCCACCTTTACATTCGGAAGAAACCCACAATTGTTGGAGCCTAGTAGTAGTAACATTAACAACCATTGCCCTTGCACTTCCTAACATTGCAAATGGCCAAGTCAAGGGGTTACTTTCTAGCATGAGCGAAGGGCTCCAATTTGTTAGACATATTGAAGAAACCCTCAATGCAAATGGTGACTTGGTAAAGGCAAGAAAAACAGCTCAACGTGTATGGACTGAAGTCGAAGTATACTGCACTTGGGTACAAATTGATCTTCAAGAGAAGTCTCATAAAGGAAAATTGTCAAAGGAGATTCTTCGATGGTTGGGTGATGAAGCAGTAAAGATTGTGATAAAGTTCAAGAGAAGAGAAAAGAGAAGTGTAGATGACTCCCTTTACAAGTTCATTGCCGCGAGTTCCATGTACAGAATCAGCCAAACCATATTGCTCCATTGCAATGAACAAGAACATTGGCCAACGGATGTGGAACTTTTTGAGTGGATTTCAACTATACTCACAGATATATTGTGCGCTTGCTTTACCAACTTACCATGTGTAACAACCCGGTCTAAATAAAGCATAGATAGCATTTAAATTTAAAGAATTACAAAACTGGATCCCAAAAATTTCATTACATCTGTCTCAAAACTTGGGTTGGCGGAAACAACCTATACACAACTGAGAACATACTAGTTTCTATAAGTGTCAAGGCACTGTCTCTATCTGCATCTGTACTCTATCCCGCTCTTGCTCACTTACCTGAGCCTCCTACTATTTGATTACCTGAAAAGGTTTAGTTTGGAAAATACGAGGGTTAGACCATGAGGTCTAGTGAGCTCCCTCCTGACAGTTCTCAAAATCATTTAAAAACATATTATAACTTTCAAATATCTTTGCATAAAACTTTCACATAACTTTACATAAAACTTTCACGGATAAATCCGCTCCCGTAAATGGCACCCTGAAGTCACTCAAGAGTGACAAAGAGTCAGTCTCACGCTGCCTTGCTGGGTCACTCCTCCCATGGCATAAACGGAACCTCCCCTCGGCATGAGCACTGTCAGAACCTCCCCCCGACTTAGCCAATTTACGTCTACCACAATGTATATATGCATACATCTCATATAACTTTCATACAAGTAAAAAATCATGTAAAATAACATGACATTTCTACTCAATCACTTACTTTGAAAACACGTATAAAATCACGTATTTTAGTTAGAAAAACTCACCTGACGCTTTTAGCAAATTTCTCGCTTCAAGACTTCTCACTTAAGCTTCCGGTCTCTAGATGGGTTACCTATAGTTTTAGGAAACGTAGATCATAAATCTTTAAATTGTTACTCGAGTTTCCTTCCGAACTTAACCCAAAATTATCTAAGTTGGTAAGTTACACTTCTATTCCAAAATTATAATTAACGGACTCTCCAAATCCTTAAAGTTCGACCCAATACGGAACTTGAATTAAAAATAATACCGGAATTAAATTAGTGATAATACCGGATCCTAATTTGTTAGGCCCACTACCGGATCCATAATCCATGTAAACAACACCGGAACTTGTGTCAAATTGTCAAAGTCCAATTCTTAAACACATTGGTCACGTTGCTAGCCCAAGACTAACAAATTGGGGTCACGTTTCTTTTAAAAAAGCTAACATTTCGGCCCACCATCACTCAGGCCCACATGAAATATTAACTCCGGATCTTGTATAGTTCAATACCCTATCTCACGATTTTTGACAAATTCCGGATCTCTCATTTTATCAAATTCCGGATCTTTCATCTAGTCAAATTCCGGATCTTGTGATTTATTAAACAGCATTCCGGATCCTTATTTTACTTTAAATTCCGGATCTCATCAACTCAACTCCGGAACATTATTTCTAAAGCCCAGTTCCGGACTCATTAAAATTCCGGATCCGATATCTCTAGTTAAGCTTTTAAACAATACGATTCGAGATAACACAACACCACAAACAGCTCTTAAATTATTTCTTTAAAACCTTTGCTACTTAATCGTAAAAAGTATGCTTAATCCTCCTCTTAAGGTATCATTTCCAACTTTAAACCAAAACCCCAAGAACATCACCATGATCAGCGGAACATAAAAATACAGATTGGAAAATAGGAATTACCTGCCAATACTGCTGTAGGATCAGACTCAAACCCCCCACTCCTTTCAATTTGAAGATTGATGGCGTTTCCTACTCCAATTTTTAGATGTATCACTACCATCAGTTATTTCAACCTCTCCATTCTATGGAGCTTCAACCATGTAAACATGTTTAGAGTCGAGAAACATTGGACCCAAAGGCTTCACCATTGGAAACGGATCCATGTCCGTTCACATATCCCGGGTCGCCATTGCAAAAAACTTTTCCATAATGTCAAAAACATGGTTTTGAACTTTTGTATAGTACTTCAGATAACAGTCGTGGTTTTATGTAAAACGATACGTCTCATTCCTAGATCTTTAATGATCTTATTTTCTTCTTGTTGCTATATCTGCAACTCGTTGATGAAAAGGTGTAAAGCATCTAACAACAATACGAGATCAGAAGTTGAAGAATATACTAGTTATGTTCTGCAAATTGAAGAGGAGGCGAAGCTTTCAAACAGAATGTTGAGAAATATCCTCAGATCTATAACTAAACTTGTTCATGAGTCTGAAAAGAAACAACCAAGAAATCTTACAAAGTTCCTACAAAAGTCTACAGGATTCGAAGGAGTAATAGAGTTCGACAATGACCAAGTCCCACCTTTACATCAGGAAGAAACCCACAATTGTTGGAGCTTAGTAGCAGTAACATTAACAGCCATTGCCCTTGCACTTCCTAACATTGCAAATAGCCATGTTAAGGGGTTACTTGCTAGTCTGAGCGAAGGTCTCCAAATTGTTGGACATATTGAAGAAACCCTCAACACAAGTGGTGACTTGGAAAAGCCAAGAAAAACAGCCAGACACATATGGACTGAAGTAGAGGTATACTCGAGTGGGCTACAAATTGATCTTCAAAAGACAGCTCGTAAAGGAAAAACGTCAAAGGAGATTCTTCGATGGTTGGGTGATGAAGCAATAAAGATTGTGATACAATTCCAGAGAAGCAAAAAGAAAAATCCAGATGATTTATTTCATAAGTTCATTGCTGCAAGTTCCATGTACAGAATCAGCCAAACCATACTGCTCCATTGCAATGAACAAGCGGAATGGGCAACAGACGTGGAACTTTTTGAGTGGATTTCAACTATAATTGCAGATCTATTATGCGCTTGCTTTACCAACCTACCACGTGTAATAACTCTAAAGTGTCATCATGAGGCAATAGAGAAAAGGGAAGCGAGCATCCGGACTGCAGCTCAGCTTCTTGGTAAATCCAAAAGGATTCTGAACATCCTTGAAGAGCGCCAACTTCCAGACTTAGATCTGGAGTCGATGGCATACATTGATAAGTGGCATGCATTACCAAAATGTTGGATACCCAATGATCCAACTTCTTCAACGGTCATGGTAACTATTATGTAATAAGTGTGTATCTATTGATTTTATTGTATACTCTAGCATACATATCATGAATAAGCATAAATCTATTGATTATAGTTACTCGGGCAGTTTTCGAAGATGCTCAACAATATTGAATAAGCCACATAACTCTTATATATAAAACTAATCTAGTACCTTATAGATGTATTTTAGCATTCACTTTAATTCATAATCAATTCGAAAGTGTTGACTCCAACAGTTTCATTCTATCATTCACAAGCTAAGTACAACTCTATATACATCAAATATCCATATGAAGTAGACTATTGCACTCTGCTAATCAGGTATTTTGTTAACCTTCAAATATCCATATGCTTACATCTTTTGTGTTATGCCTAGACTAATCCCTTGGCAAATTATGACCGTAAGACATCAGTCCTGATTAAACCTCATAGGCCACAAGTTGTGTACGCCTAGATTCGAACCCTGGGCAAATGGGATATTCCGCCACATCCCTTGTGTCTCGTGTAAATTCTTATGTATTTTGAATGGCATGTAACATATGAACCAATATCACATTCCGAACGCACACAACTTCGATCTCTCTCTTTTTGTTGAATTTAACTAATATACTTGATGGAATCACTTGCAATCAAACTAACATGAGAGATCCAAATTTCATTATCAAACACAAATCTATTTAAAATAGATACCATAAACAAGTAAAATGATACAGACACAATCCAGAAGTAAGACATACAAAGCAATCAATTCAATCAAAAAGCTATATAAAATCAGAAAATAAGTAAAGAATATGAGCTAACCTGGGTGATTGAGATTCACGATGGGGAAAATTCTCAGCATTTTGAGATTGTAGAAGACCTTGGATCTGATTCAACCAAAATAAATCGAATTCAAGTGAATTGGGAACCATAGTTGTTAACACTTGGTTATTGATTTCAATAAGAGCAAGTCATCAATTCAACTCGAATCAATTGAAGCCCTAGATTATTGCTTCATAAAACAGAACATTAATTCGACATAAACCCTCAAGAATGTAGAAGACTTTGCACCTGATTTAACAAAAATAAATCGAATTCAAATGAATTGGGAATCATCGTTGTTAACACTCGGTTATTGATTTCAGGGGCTAAGATCTGAATGACTCAATTACCCCTGAATCGCACATTCCCTCTTGCCCTCGCGTCATTACTCCTTCGATTCTCCCATTCTGCTCTCTCCTTCGATTTCTCCAATCGTCCCTCTCGATTCTCCTTCGATTACACAGATGCCTCTCTCCATGATCGATTGTTGGTAAATACTTCATCCCAACGATTACACACGCTGCTCTCAACAGGTAAAGCTCTCGAATTTCATATATATTCCATCGATTTCTATGTTCTTCATCCCATCGATTTCTCCTAAACCCTAAACCTTACCAATTGATTCCATCGATTTCAGTATGTTTCAATTATTAGCTGAAAATACAACTTTTTTTCTAGAAATTAGCTGGATTCAAGGATTTAGAGGTCAAGATTTGTGGAATTTTAAAAAGGCTTATAATGTTTTTCCCCCAAAATCTTGTTATGGAATTGTTGAAATTGAACAATGTGCTAGGTTTTTAGACGGGACTTCAGTACTGTGCTTGATGTTTTTAGGTTGTTGAAATTGGCACTGTGCTTCATGTTCAAAGTGTACATAATGCTTCAATGTGCTAGTTTTTAGGTTGTTGAAATCATGTTATGTATGTTTCAATATACTAGTTTTAGGTTGTTGAAATTGGCACTGCGCTTGTTGTTCAAAGTTGAAACAGATTGCTTAATTGGTTTAAAAAGATACAATGATTTGCTAATGTGAATTTGATGTTCAAAGTGTTATGTTCATTTCTTTTTTATGCCAAAACTTGAACATGTGTTGTTGTGTTTGTTTAGATTGATAATAGTCATGTATTGGCTTGGACCATTAGTTATTTTCTAGTTTTGATTTAGAAATTTAAGTCAGAACTTTTGTTAAACGTTATTTTTCATTAAACACAAAAATGGGGGTAAAATAATAATTTTATGTCATTGAGACTGTTCATTCAGAGTAGTTTCCAAACAATTATTTTTATCTAACACCAAATCATACAAACTCTCTTAACGATTCTGACTACTTAATCATACTGCACTAAATCATCTGGTAACGGTCAAACAACCCCTCATCAATTCAACTCGAATCAATTGAAGCCCTAATGAATCAATTGCTGCAAGTTCCATGTACAGAATCAGCCAAACCATACTACTTCATTGCAATAAACAAGAAAATTGGCCAACAGATGTGGAGCTTTTTGAGTGGATTTCAACTATACTCGCACATATATTGTGCGCTTGCTTTACCAACTTACCACGAGTTAACTCTGAGTGTCATCACGATGCAAAAGAGAAGGGGAGAGAGCATCTGGACTGTAACTCGGCTTCTTGGTAAATCCAAAACGATCCTGACCATCCTTGAAGGACGCCAACTTCCAGACTTAGATCTGGAGTCAATGGCATACATTGATAAGTGGCATGCACTACCAAAGAGTCAGATACCCAATGGTCATGCTTCTTCAGCCGGGATTCAATCAACTTCTTCATGTTCTAATGAATCAGTCACAATAACTATTATGTAATCAGTCACATATATATATATATCATAAGTAATTAACACTACCTATATAATATTTTTGCTTAATGCTAATATCTTTACATTCCGCTCTTTGGGACTATGATTGCATCAATTTAAATTGGGATCCTCATCCTCCATTCTCTTTTATAATTAAAACTGGTTCTCTGGTTGATGTTTTTAAACTATCTTAAAGTTATTCATATACAACATTCCAAAAAGTCCTTGGAACAAAAGAAAATGAAACAAAAAATAAAATGGTATAATTAAAGACCTTCAAAAGTTAAATGAATAAAACGGACATCTTTCGATTCAATTCACAATTCTAATTTTCAATCCAATTAAGTGCGGATTCAATCAGCTTTTGAAGTAATGCATACCTCTATTGTGTTTAGACAATGTGATCATCTTATGTGTGGATTATGATCATGTTATGCGTGGATTATCTTGAATTCATTTCAGAAATAGACTTTCGTTTCCATCTTTAGCTTTTGACTCGAGTTACCCTTTCAATAGGGACCGTTTTCTGCAACTTTTTAACTTGATTTTTAATTTTATTTTCGTCAAAACATGAGTATCAGTTTGGTGGGTAAATAAGTGGTTATATCTAAGTTCTAAGGAAATCTTTTAGTTTTCGGCTATCCATTTTAAGACAATTAGACAAATTAAATGAAATTAAATTAACTGGAAATAGAGTAACTAACGATTCTGATCGTTAGTTAGACTCTTTAACCGTCCAAAAAAATCATTATTTTCTACAAAGATGATCGTAATTTAGTATGTACATGCATTTATTCATATGGAAGTTATGGTTATAGTTAATATTGATATGAATTTGAGGTTTAAAGGGAAGAAACCAAGTTAAACTTTTCAACAATGACAAAGACTAAATTGGAATATAAAGTCTAGAAACCAATATTACTTTTAAAACATACTCCTTCCATCCCAAAATAAATCCCCGGTAATGTCACTGATTTGCATTATGCACCAAAAGTTTACCCACCAACTTTTGTGACGATTTGTAATGAAATCACCCTTTAGTGACAGATTAAGGTAAAGTTCGTAGGTAAAAGTCTTTCGTTTAGTAGTGAAATGTAAAGTGTAATAATTGCACGCTCCTAAAACTGTGTATGTTTTTTCATTGTGGACATTTAAGAATTTTGGGACGGAGGAACTATTAGACTTGATATTGAATAAAGATACTATAAACTTCTATGTTTGACTAACATGTGGACATGGAGCAACAACATGTCAATCATCTTGATATGTACGGTTTAAATACATCATCTATCATGAAATTAATAAATAAAAGTTTTTCTTGATAGGAGAATTTTCCATACGTTTCTTTTGAGTCAGTCTTCGCTAAATTACGAGGCAAGACTGTCCCATGAGAAGGAAAGGAGAAAGAAAATACAAAATAAAAATTGAAATCTTGGTCACTCGTTCTTGGAATCGGTGAGGAAATTTCTTTCTAACTCGAACTATTACAAGATTATTCCTTTATCTTTTAATAACTAGAATCGTTCTTATCCAATGCATCTTGATTTTGAAGTTGAGAACTTGACCACCGTATCTTTTTTTTGAAGTATATAATATTTACATATTGAAAATGAAACAAATAAACTCACACACCCTCACATTTGGTGAGGTTTGAACCCATGACCTCCTACAAGGCCAAGGGCTCTGATACAGCTAGGCTAAAGGCCATTTGGTTCGACCTCGGAATCTTGAATACTTGGTTGAATTCTATGTTTCTAGCGATTTTATTTTTATTGTTTTTGTATGGCTTTGAAATACCAAAAAAAAATCAATTGGTTATCAGTTTTATGAGTATGTTGTTGTATTAATGTAGATCATCTCTATTAGCATATCATCAGCCATCCGCACATCTGATGTTCTATTGTCAACAGCCGAAGGCTTTTCAACCCCGGTTAAGACATCAGCTAGAACACGTGTTTCTGAATCAACAGTCTGTACCACATCTGTCGCCGTTCCACCTTCCCCTGTATTTTCCCCAGCTTCAGGTTCATTGGCGTTACCAGTAGAAGCAACAACACTAGTCTCTCCAACCCCTGCTCTCTTCTCCCCCTCATGTTGATCAGGCGGATCCTGATCATCATGTCTTCTTTTCTGAGAGACTTCAGATTGAATACCACATCTTTCTTCTACAACTTTGAGCCTGTTACTAAGTGAAACCATGCATCAGAGCATTCGTCATATCTGTCATAGAGTCGGTTAGCTTCTTAAGTTGTTGTGACAGAAGAAGTTGTGTATCTGTCGATGTTGAGGTTTGAGGTTGGGTTGGAGGTGGTGTATGTTGACGAAGTAAGGAAATTAAGTCAACTTCTTCTGATGTACTGGAGTCGCTTTTGACTAATAGGCGGGATAACAGCTCAGATTTAAGCTGGTCTTCAGGTATAAGGTGTAAGGGGATAGATGATGGATGTTCTGGGTTAGGTTGAGTGTCGGATGGTGGATCTTGAGGAGTGGATGATGATTCAACTATATGTTTACCCTTGATGGCTCGGCTGACTTCAGATGCTAACTGATCAACTGATCTCTGCATATGTGCACGGTGTTGCTTGTAGGATCTGTCGATAGTACCTAGTGCAAAAGACAGTAATGGAAGAGTAATATAGTGCGGATTTGGCCCGAGCATCCGAATAACCTGTTCATGAGGAAAAGTAGGGAAAATGGAGCTAACTTCCGGACCACCTAGGTTACCGGTTGAAGTAGCGGTTATAGCAACCGTACTTCCTGTGCTCATGGTTGGCAAAGTGTTGACCATGACAGTACTTCCACCATGTCCTCGTGGGGTACCAACGAATGGCGGCCGCACTCTGGGTGTTCCGGTTGGGGCACGAAAGCCCGCAACTTGGTGTTGTTCCAGCAACTGTGTCCTAGGAAACGATGTTCTACCGAATGGTCCTAGACTCAATGTGCGTGGAATAAAAGGCGGTGGCCGGGGCGGGAGCCTACCTTGTTCAATACCAGCAGATACCGACTGTATCGCTTATATCAGTTGAGTTTGATCCCCTATGGAAAATGAAACATCGGCAAACTGAGATGCCGATTAGTGGCTGAGTGGGGCTGTGTTATGCATGGCTGGGCGGACCACAGCTTGTTCAATACTCAACGGCGACGTACGCTCGTTGGTAGAAGATGTGGTTGCCCGACTCGGATCGATTTGGGGAGAGTCAGTAGTTAAAACTTTATCTGACTCTTTCACAGCTTCACTCATTTCTTTTCTCCCCTCATTCTCACCACTAACTACCTTTTCTACTTCTTCTTGATTCTCTACTTCTTCGTTTACAGATGAAGGACCCGCAGCATCAGTAGCAGTATCGAGAAGTTCGGTGTTCCGAGTGGAACCAGCATCCGAACTCACAATACGTGGTCTCTTTCCCATATGTCTAGGGATCAAATGCACCAAAGGGTCATGACCTGAGCCATCATCGTCATCATCATCATCATCAAATGCATTAAAGAAAGGTTCCATCTCATCGTCTTGATTGACGGCATCATCATCAGGAGATGATGCAGCGGCATAAGTTTCATCCCATGAGACATCATCACCAAATATCTTGGTAGGAGGTCGAGGCGGTGGTTGAGCTGGTCTGGAGGAAGATGCTTGGCCAACAGTCCGTAATCTTCTCCCAACTCTTTTTTTTT
Source organism: Saussurea involucrata (assembly GCA_033807775.1). Classification (NCBI taxonomy): domain Eukaryota; kingdom Viridiplantae; phylum Streptophyta; class Magnoliopsida; order Asterales; family Asteraceae; genus Saussurea; species Saussurea involucrata. Next base: position 3,380,478 of record CM066325.1, read on the forward strand.
TCGTTCTCCTCACCCCTCGTTGTTCAGGAACATCCCCCTGTTCCTGAACCCCCTCGACTTGGACTTCCTCACCACCTAAAGGATTAGCATCGTGGGGAGGTCCTTCCGGTTCTGGATTGACCATCAATGCATTATCTATCCTATATTGCCTAACTACCCTGGACTGTTGGTCGGCATAAGCGAGCAGATCTTCACGTAGAACGGCGGTGTGAGCAAAGTTGATCTGCTTGGGCATCCTGAGATAGTGCATGTATTGGCTTGGGCCTCTTGGGTGGTTCTCTCGTCTTGGAATTTGATGGTTGTCTACCATGGCTTGATGAATCAAGATCTGGAAGAATCACTGAAATGGTACGAAGTTTCGTCTCACCTTTGGTTTTAACTGATCCGCGACGAGATCAACGATCTCATTCCATATCAAGACGCCATAATCGATGTTGTGGTTAAAGACGAATGCATGAAACATGCGCAGTGTTGATAGGTTTGTCTTATCTAGTCCAGTATGCTTTGAGGTCATGCAACGGTTGAAGATTGAGCATATGGAGTAGTAAATTCTCGGTAGGTAGTTCCGTCTGAAGGTTTAAGAGCCAGTAAGTGGGGCATTCTCTGGCGGTTGATAACCCAAACTTCGAATGTCCTCATAGAGTTGAGATTCAGGAACCGGATCCTGAAGATTCTCACTCGGAAGATGTAGAGATCGTCTGAGTCCCCTTAGTGTGAATCGGACATCGAAGTGGTCAAGTTTGGCAGTGAAATGTGGCACTCTGGCGGTTGGATGGTATAACAGTGTACTCCAGAATTGTTTAAGGTATATTGCAGACACAAGCTCAATTCTGGTCAAAGCAATCAGTAATGGGTGACCGCGAATAATCTCGAGAACGACTCCGTAGTCAAAAGGAACCGTGAAGTCTAGATGATGGTTGTTGTGCAGAAATTGCACCGTATTAGAGCTCGGAAATATTTCTTCGTCCAGATCATGTGCATTGACTGACGGACGTGATGAACGATGTAAACAGATGATGGTGTTGTCATCCGAGGCATTTCTATCATGATCAACCATCTGGAATAGTATATAGTTAAGAAACGAGCCAAAAACAGTTTTGCCTTGAAAAACCCCCGTTTTTTTTCAAAAAAAAATGTTGGGCAAGTCGCAATCAACAAGAAAGAGGATGTCGCAGTCCATTGCGGTGTCGCAATGCAAACCCAAGAAAAGGTGAAGTTGCAACAGAAGGTTGCGATTTGGTCCATGTCGCAACAGACCATTGCGACATGGTTGAAGGTAAGACCATTGCGACATGTTTGAAGATATGAAGCTTAGTGAGTTGCGACTTGTATGAACACTGAAGTAAACCTAAGTGGCCCAAAATTTCTAATTTTCGCTCAAAAAATGTTAAAACCTACACTACTAGGCTCGCACTACCATCGAGAACAAACCCTAATCACTTAAAATCCCTAACAAACACTAATACACATCGATTTAGCAGATTTGTATAAAAACGAACCTAAAACCCTAAAATTGAAATGAACATACGATTTAATGGATGAAAGTTAAAGAGATTCGAGATATGATACCTGATCGATGATCTGTGACGAATGAACGGAACAGAAGTTCGAAATAAGCCACGAATCGAAAACGCAGTTGAGAGAGTTTTGAGAGGGTTTAAGGGTTTTGAGTTGAGACTTAGATTAAAACCCTAAAAAAGTAATTATACGATTTTTCAAACTGAGGGACACGTGGCACAATATGATTGGTCCAAGGTTTGACCTGCCACATGTCATCAAGTCGCAGTGAACTAGCTACGAAATGACAAAAGATCAAGTCGCAACAGAAGGTTGCGACAGGTACTGTTCACATGATGAAGTCGCAATACACAGTTGCGATTTGGCACTGTTCACATTGTCAAGTCGCAGTCCACGGTAGCGACATGGCACTGTCCATGCCCTGAAGTCGCAGTGTACGGTTGCAATTTGGAAAAAATTTAAGCCCATTGAGATATCTTAATAGAAGGCTGCGATCTCTCACTGTTCACATGTGAAATCGCAAGTGTGGGTTGCGATTTTAATACTCTTTGACATTTTTCAGTTTAAAATTTTTGAAAAAATTTATCACATTGGAAGATGTCCAACTTCCAATTGATTAAGCACACAAGGTATTAAAACATATTCACTCCCCCTTAAATGATGCAAAAAAGTTTGAAAAAAATGATTTTCATCATCTAAGGGTTTGTGGTTGAAAACATATTAGAAAACATACCTTGTGATTTTCAAGTAAAGAGCACAGGAAATCAACACTTACAAGCTTAGTCAGAAATGCACACTCCCCCTATTCTTGTGCATACTACTTAGTTTGTATGTCGAGAGGTCACGCCAGGAGGGAGTCTCATGTAGACTTCCTCTTCGAGATCGCCATTTAGGAAGGCATTTTTGACGTCCATCTGATATAGGGGCCATTTCTTGGTGGCAGCGATGGCTAGAAGACTGCGAACGGAGGTGACACGAGCCACAGGAGCAAACGTTTCTTCATAGTCAATGCCATATTCTTGATTGAAGCCTTTTGCCACAAGGCGAGCTTTATAGCGATCGATGGAGCCATCAGACTTGGTTTTGATTTTGAAGACCCATTTGCAACCAATGGGTGACTTGCCTGGTGGAAGAGGAACAAATTCCCATGTTTTTGCTCTGTCGAGAGCCTGAAGTTCCTCTGTCATAGCTTGCTGCCAGACAGGATTAGAAGCTGCTTCCTTATAAGAGGTGGGTTCATGAGTAGACAGCAAGGTAGCATAACAATGATAATCACGAAGGTGGGTAGGAACTTGTCTTACCCGATTGGGGCGTCTTACCTCATCTGATGGTTGGGAGGTGGTAGGATCCATAGACTCTGCAGAAGACTCGGAAGTAGGCCGGGAAGTTGGTGTAGATGATTGATCATGGTCAGCGGGTATAGAGGGTACAGACAAAGGTTCAGAAGATGCGGAAGGTTCAGGTGAAGGCTCAGACGGGTTAAGAGAGGGTTCAGGTGATGCGGAAGTTGGTGGATCAGATGATGAGGAGAACAAAGAATCTAATTGGAGAGAGTCTAAAGAGATAGATGTGTCAGTAAAGAAGGAAGAGGAAGAAGGGATAGGGTCCTGAAATTTGGACACCGTGGAGAAGGGAAGATGTTCCCAGAAGGTGACATGCCTGGATATACGAAGTCGCTTAGAGATTGGATCCCAACAACGATATCCTTTATGTTCAATTCCGTAGCCTAAGAAGCAGCACATACGAGAACGAGGTTCAAGTTTGGTATGTTCATGAGGTTGTAGCTGAACAAAGCAAGCACAACCCCATACTTTGAGTAGTTCATAGGGAGGTGAGACTCCATAGAGTGTTTCATACGGGGACTTTTGATTGAGGATGGGAGTCGGGTGTCGGTTGATGGTGTAGACAGCCGTGAAGGCTGCTTCGCCCCAAAAGCGTTCTGGACACTTGGCTGAAATTAGTAGGGTACGAACAGTGTCAAGAATGTGACGATGTTTGCGTTCGGCACGACCATTTTGTGGAGAGGTGCCAGGGCAAGAGTATTGAGAGAGAGTGCCCTGAGATTGAAGAAATGAAAGAAGAGATGATTCTTTATATTCCATGGCATTATCCGCGCGAAGAATCTTTATGGGTTTTGAAAATTGGGTTAGAATCATGCGAGCAAAGGTGATGTAGATTTTGGGTAATTCTGAGCGTTTTTTCATAAGATAAATCCATGTAAAACGAGTATGATCATCAATAAAGATTACAAAATATCGGGCACCTCCCATAGAGGGGTGTGGTGCTGGTCCCCATACATCAGAATGGATAAGATCAAAGGCAGAGGCAGATTTAAAATTGTTGATCCAAACCCTCAGTGATTTGATAATGACCCTATCTTAAATACTTAGTGAAAATTGTAAGTAAACAATATGTATCAGAGTTTCACTATCGCTGATAAGTACTAAGATCTTACAGTACTGCTGATAGGAACTCTCGCACTTTTAGATTAAACATTCAGCGAACACTGTTCACCATATCGCTGAGTCTGTTCAGTCCTTATGGTGATCGCTGATAAGTTAGTTGTTTACTTATGATCCCTGAAGACAAGATTCACGTCAACAAAGGTTCTACGCTGAAGTCGAAGATCAAGCTCAAGAACCAGCGACAAGTCTCCTAATGAACTGATGCGGATCAGCGAAGACTCAGATTTGTCCACTCAACGTGAAGTATCAAGTACAAGACTTCAGCTATCGCTGAACTTTATCATCTGCTGAATAGTAAATGATAATCGCTGAATCAACGAAAGCTGATCATGAAGTCCTCCGTACAAAGTACTTTTGTATTAACCTCCCTTGCACGCCACCGTACGAAATGTCAGAAAAGAACCTCCGAAAATCTGAAATCGTACAACCACTCTGATACTACACTGTTCATTCATGCGGCTACTAAGGTTGTCAACAAAGGTCAATGACATGCAACCAATCCGCTGATGACATGTGTAAAGTGTATACTAAATTGCATTAAATGCATGCAGTATATAAAGAGATGAACTCACTTCATTTGAAGTAACTTGCTAACTCTGGACAAGTTCAAATCTCTCAAGATAGGATTTTATTAGTAATCTCCTTATCTTTCTTAGTGCAAGAAAACCTTAGTGTTCCAACTTGTTTAGATTTAGGTTTATCCTTAATCTTGTTTCCGCAACAAGCTGTAAATTGTTAATGATTTATCAATAAACAATTTAGAAAAGTAAAATAGTGTGTTTGTATTCAACCCCCCCCCCTTCTACAAACTTGTTTAAGCCTTTCGGGACCAACAAGTGGTATCAGAGCGGATTTGTTTAATCTCATAAACAAGATCTAATCTAAGATATTTCTCTTCCTTGCTATTATCTGAAAATGGCCAACTCAAACACAAACACTCACTATATCGACAATGGTTCTCTTGCAAAACCCCCTAGATTTTCCAGAGACAACTTCAACTTATGGAAAAATAGGATGACACTCTTCTTAGAAGGTGTAGACCCTACTATACCTTACTATCTTGAAAACGGTCCACACATCCCTGTAACGATTGATCCTGCCGTTCCAGCCACTGCAACTAGAGCTGCTATTCCAGAAAGGCTGATTCCAAAGGAAATCCATCATTGGACCGATGAAGACAAGAAGAAAGTGGCTATAGATACAAAAGCCAGATCCATACTATCCATGGCCCTTCCTGACGAAGTCTACCATTCCGTCATGAACCTGAAATCCTCAAAAGCCATGTGGGACACAATATGTGTTCAGTATGAAGGAACGTCTGAAGTCCAGGATTCAAGAAAGATCAACCTGGTAAGACAATACGAAAGTTTCATCTCTGGTAAGAATGAAACTCTCTCTGAAGTACATCAACGTTTTAATTGCTTAATTATAGATCTTAAAACGGTTGGTAAGGAATATTCTAACTTTGAAGTTCTGACAAAGTTTTTAGAATGTTTACCTGAAAGCTGGGACAATTATTCCATGTGTCTCAAGCTGTCAAAAGATCTAAGATCAATGACACTTGCTACCTTATATGGCACATTGCTGAATCATGAGCAATCTAGCCATCTTAAGAAGAATCTTGTAAAAGATTCCAAAAGCACACATGTTGCTTTAATCTCAGAGGAACCTTCTACTCAGCGACCCGTGGTCACTATCACTGAGTTAGAAAGTAACTCTGAAAGATCATCAGATTCTGATTCCTCAGATGATGAATCCTTGGCTCTCCTAACTAAAAGGTTCAGGAGATTCGCCAAGAAGAAAATGTTTAGAAAGAACAAAACTCTTTCTATAGCTGACAAGCCTAAGTCATCAGCTTTTGTTGATAAGGCTACTGCTACTTGTTTTAACTGCGAAAAGACAGGTCATTTCGCTAACGAGTGCAGGTCAAAGAAAATCATGAGACCTTCAGCCTTTACAAAGAAATCCTTTGTTCCAAGGAATAAAGACGACAAATACTTAAAGCTGAAGGAGAAGTATGCAAAGCTGAAAAGCTTTAAGAAGAAGGGAAAAGGCCTAATGGCTGACTATGATTGGGCTGCTTCTGATGAAGAAGCCTCATCATCTGATTCTGAAGATGATGAAGCAAATCAATGTCTCATGGCCAAGATTGAAGAAGAGGAAGAAAGTTCAAACATCCCCTCCACTTCAACATCTGCCATTCAGGTATCACCCTCCTTCTTTACCAATATTGTAAATATTGATGAAGCTGATAGTCTCCGTAAAATCGAACTACTGACTAGAAGCTTATACGAAGCCATGAACGGCAAAGCTGTGGTTGAAAACCAAAATCTTGATCTCGCTGAAAAGCTTAAAAATTGCCACCTTCAAATAGAAAAGCTTTCTAAATTTGAAGAAGATTTTAAAGATCAAGTCAATTTAAATCAGCTAGTCAAAATTGAACGAGCGGAAGCTATCGCTGCATTAAAAGCTGAACAAGCTACTGTTGAAGGATGGTGTAATTCTTCAACAAAGATCACTGAGATAATTAAGGCTCAGATTCCTCTGAGTGATAAACGTGGTTTGGGTTATAAATATGATACTCCAATACCAACCACTGAACGTTCAATGCTTAAATTTGGAACGTTCGTATCCTCAGTAGCTGACACTTCTTCATCTCAGTACTCCTCGTCGATTACACCAATCCCTGAGGAAACTCCTACCTCCTCAAAAGGTAAGGAGAAAATGGTTTATTCAAAACCTACCTCTGTCTCTAAAGATAAAGGTAAAGGAATTGTAATTTATCAAAATCCTCAGAAGGGTACTTTAGTACCTAAGCTGAATGCTTCCAAAGCCTTAGTGATTCACTCGTCTGGTTCTAGAAATCAGACCTCTGGATCAGTTCAGCGACCTACTCCTAGACTCAGAGTAGATATCCTTGGTAAGAAATCTGAAGAACTGAATGTTCGTCCTATTTCAAAAACCAATAGTGTACTTGGTGCTGGCACTTCTAATTCCAAATTAAAAGCTCAGCACACAAGTGGTCCTAGAACTAATTTTAGTTATAGGAAATGTTATCACTGTGGACTTACCGATCATATTGCAAGTAAGTGTCCCACAGCCACCAAAGCTGATAAGATAGCTAAGGTGAAGATAGCACCAAAGAAGACCAAACCAGTTGCAAGTCAGGTCAAGGTGACTCCTACCGCTGAGGTCAAGAAATTGACCAAAGTGAAGAAAGACAAAGCTGAATCTTCAAATGCTGCGAAGACTGCTGAACCCATTCCAACCACTTCCACTGACAAACGCGTATACATGGTGAAGTGGGTACCCAAGCAAAACTAATCTTCCTTTGTATTGCAGGTTAAGAAGGGTATCTGGTATCTCGATAGCGGATGCTCTAGACACATGACTGGAAAGAAAAGCCTGCTCGCTGAATACAAGGAAGAGAAGGGTCCCTCTGTGACCTTCGGTGGAAATGGAAAAGGACACACCCGAGGGTATGGTGTACTTTCAAATGGTACAACATCCTTCAGAAGAGTCGCATATGTTGAAGGGCTGAAGCATAATCTTCTGAGCATCAGTCAGCTTTGCGACATGGATAACAAATTGATTTTCACCAAGGAATCCTGCTTTGTCTCTGACAAAAAGGAGAAGATAGCTCTCAGCGGTTATCGTTTGGAAAATGTTTACGTTATAAACATGGACTCAACAACCACTGAGAACTCCTGTTTCTTCTCAAAGGCATCTTCTGATGTCAACTGGCTATGGCACAAGAGGCTTTCACATCTCAACTTCAAGACACTGAATACTCTTTCATCCAAAGAGTTAGTCACTGGTCTACCTCAACATTCATACGCCAAAGAATCCTTATGTTCAGCGTGTGAAAAAGGGAAGCAGACCAAGGCAAGCTTTAAGTCCAAGCAAGTTTCCTCAGTGTCATCTCCTCTTCAACTACTCCATATGGATTTGTTTGGCCCCGTTAACAAACAATCCATCGCTGGAAAGAAATATACGCTGGTCATAGTTGATGAATTCTCTCGTTATACATGGGTAATGTTTCTCCGTTCTAAGAGTGACACCCCTGAAGAACTCATCACCTTTGTTCGGAAGATGGAAACTCTGAACAATATGACTGTTCGCTCAATAAGGAGTGATCATGGAACTGAATTCAAAAACAGTTCTCTTGATTCCTTCCTTGAGAGCAAGGGTATTTCTCACAACTTTTCGTCAGTGAGAACACCACAACAAAACGGAGTCGCTGAAAGAAGAAATAGAACAATTATTGAAGCTGCACGTTCAATGCTCAGCGATTCTCACCTGCCTACTTAGTTTTGGGCAGAAGCTGTCAACACGGCTTGTTTTACGCAAAACAGGTCGCTGATAGTCAAAAGATTCAAAAAGACAGCCTATGAACTTTTTCATGGGAGAAAGCCTTCAATCAGCTTTCTTCACATCTTTGGTTGTCAGTGTTTCATACTGAACAACAGAGATGCCCTTGGAAAGTTTGATCCTAAGGCTGATGATGGAATCTTTCTTGGATACTCCTCAGTTTCCAAAGCCTTCAGAGTCTTCAACCGAAGAAGACAAACTGTAGAAGAAACTATTCACGTCACGTTTGACGAATCCCGTTCAGCGAACTCTAAACCGAACGCTGATACAGAAGAACTGAATCAATGGATGTTTTCTCATCTTGGTGATTCAGAAGATGTTCCCACTACTCATACTCATACAACTGAAAATGATGGTCCTACTATCATTCCCAATATGCAGAATAGTGAAGCTGAAACATCTTGGGTCTCAGCTGTTCCTATAAATACTATACCCGCAGTTGATCCAAATGTCTCAGAAATTCCATCTATTTCTCAGCAATCAGTGAATGAAGTGACAAATGCAAGCATTCCTCTCTTAGCTGATTATCCAGAAGTAGCTGAAGCCTCATCTTCAGTTTCTCCAGTTCAGACTGAGTCAGCGACGCATGCTCCGGCTCAGCGATGGACTGTAAATCACCCAATCGATCAAATTCTTGGTGATCCCAACGCTGGTATTCAGACTCGTAGAAGTGCAGGTAATATTTGTTTATTTGTTAACTTTATTTCTCTAACTGAACCAAAGAAAATAGATGATGCCCTCAGAGATCCAAACTGGGTTAGCGCTATGCAAGAAGAGCTGACTGAATTCGAAAGAAACAAAGTTTGGAAACTTGTTCGGAGACCAACTGACAAAACAGTGATAGGCACTAAGTGGGTCTATCGAAACAAGTTGGACGAACATGGTACTGTAACTCGCAACAAAGCTCGTCTTGTTGCTCAGGGATACAGACAAGAGGAAGGTATAGATTATGACGAAACCTTTGCTCCTGTAGCAAGACTTGAATCTATTCGTCTTTTCTTAGCATATGCTGTACACAAGAACTTCACTGTACATCAAATGGATGTTAAGTCAGCGTTTCTAAATGGAAAGCTGAATGAAGAAGTTTATGTGGAACAACCTCCAGGATTCTCAGATCCTAAGCGTCCAGGTTATGTTTATAAGCTGGATAAGGCACTTTATGGCTTGAAGCAAGCTCCTCGTGCATGGTATGACACTCTTTCTACTTATCTCCACCTTGAAAAATTTGAGAGAGGTAAGATTGACAAAACTTTGTTTTTTAGAAAAATAAAAGGTCATATCATTTTAGTTCAAATATATGTTGATGACATTATATTTGGTTCTACTAACCCTGAGCTTTGTACTCGTTTCGCTGATAGAATGAAAGATGAGTATAAAATGAGTATGATGGGTGAACTAACATATTTCCTTGGTCTTCAGATTAAGCAAACTGAAAAAGGAACTTTTATAAATCAGGGAAAGTATGTTAAAGATATGCTGAAAAAATTCGACTTAACTGAAAGTTCAGCTATGAAAACCCCTATGGCACCACCGCTGATACTTGATAAGGACACAAAGGGTGTTCCTGTCAATGTCACGCTGTACCGTGGGATGATCGGCTCACTACTGTATCTTACAGCTAGCAGACCCGATATTATGTTTGCAACATGTCTGTGCGCACGATATCAAGCTGAACCTAAGATATCTCATATGAAAGCTGTAAAGCGAATCTTTCGATATCTTAAGGGTACAGCGAATCTAGGTCTTTGGTATCCCAAAGATTCAGGATTCGATCTAACCGCCTATTCAGACAGTGATTTTGCAGGTTGCAAAATGGATAGGAAAAGCACCACAGGAGGATGTCAGCTCTTGGGTGGAAAGCTGGTAAGTTGGACAAGTAAGAAGCAAAACTCGGTGTCCACTTCCACAGCTGAAGCTGAGTATGTAGCCGCTGGAAGCTGCTGTTCTCAAGTCTTGTGGATGAGAAATCAACTACTAGACTATGATCTTCAGCTCTCCAAAATTCCAATCTATTGCGACAGCACAAGTGCCATCGCTATAGCAAACAATCCAGTGCTACACTCAAAGACAAAACACATAGAAATCAGATATCATTTTATCAGAGATCATGTGATGAATGGTGATATAGAACTTCATTTTATCCCAACTGATTATCAGTTAGCTGATTTGTTTACCAAACCTCTTGATGAGACAAGATTCAACTTTCTCATCAGCGAGCTTGGAATGCTGAACTTTGAAGGATAAATCTTCAGCGGTTCACATTTAATCAGCGATACGTTTATACATTCTTGTATAGGCTCTGGATAAAATAAACTTGTACAATCCATTTCATCATCTTCTCTCTGAATAAATTGGGTTAAACTGATATCAAGGTATGTTTTCTCTGACAAAACGCATGAAAATGCAAGATTTCAAATTCTTTCATTGCTGAATAATATTTTGAAATTTCTTAAAACCCTCACTGATATTTCTATTCAGTGCTTCATATTTTCCAAAGAGTCCCTGAGTTTTTCTTTCAAAACCTCAGAGACAACGAAAGAATGTGAAAGGACAGTTGTGACGTCATTGCAACGGATAACACCAGGCACGCTCTTTTTCTGACACACGTTTGCACGTTTCGTTGTCTATCCAATCAAATGCAAACACGTGTCCGTGTCATGATGAAAAACTTTCCCGCTCAAGTTTTTCTCTCTCTACTCTCTTCCTATATAAACACTCTCAAAGTTTATATTTGTCTTTTATGCGAATCAATCTTTCTCCGCAAGAAAAGAACACTGTTGCATTTTGTGCTCTCAATCTTCAAGAACTGTTCATCATCTTATTCATCAAACTCAAGGTTAATATGTTCTTATCTATTATCAAATGCAAATAACTTGTTTTCGATCTTATCTTTGTTTTACACAAGATCAAACAAAAGAACTCAAAATAAAATCATTTTCTTTCATGGTTTTATAAACACAACCATTTCATGGTTGTTCTTCAAGTTTTAAATCTAAAATCTAAAATCTTAAACTTGTTCTTCTTTCGTATCCATTTTTTAAACTGGAATACAAGGCTTATAGGTGTTATATTCGTTTTTTTTTAAAACAAGAAAAACCCTAATCTTCATTAAGACTTTTTTTGTCTGAATGAAATGGACAAAATTCGAAAAATCTTAATGGAAATTTTCTTTCCACATTAAGATATTTCTTATTTGTTAACATCTTTGGTTGAACTGATAATACAGTGAAATGGCAACTTCAAAGCTGAATGTTACCGCTGAGTCCATCTCCACTGATTCTGAGGAACTGGAAATCACCAAAGCTCCTCAGGTTAAGTTTGAGCTGGATCAACTAGACTGGACAAAGGCAAACAACCTTTCAGCGCTTCTCGAGTTTCCTCCTCGGAAGCAGGTATCCCATCTAGACGACGCTGTAAATTTTTTGAAGAATAGCCCCATCTACACAGCACTGACAATCACACCTCCTGCCAGTCAGCGTCTATTATCCCAATTCTGGTACTCTGCCAGACACACCAACCTACCCTCAGCCAAAGATCCATCTAAAACCATCGACTGCATACTCAGCGATACTGAGTATGGCACCATCAAGATAACCCCCTTAATAATCCGCAAAGCTCTGAAATTCCCTAACGCTACCTCAGAAAATCCTTTCATTCCATTTCCTGACCACAAGAAGCACGCTGACAGGGAAGAAATCATTGCTTTCCTTGATGCGATGGGTTACATCTGGGAGACTGGAAGAGACAAGCTACCTGAGAAGAAGCTGACGCTGATAAAGAAATCCAAGATGCCCAGCGAGATGAACTTCATCTTCGCTCACCTGATCAGCTGCATGACAGCGAAATCCGGATCTTCTGATCAAGCCGCTCAACCTCAGCAGGCCATGGGTTACGCACTGCTGAAAGGTCTCAACATTGACTGGGCCTCCATCATCTATGAAGACCTCATTCAACGTGTTGATTCTGCCGCTGACCGACCAGCATGGGTTCCTTACCCGCGATTCATCAGCGCCATCTTTCAATATGGCCTGAAGGACAGCTATCCTGAAGAGGGTGATCTGAAACTCTCTCAGATTGGCCCTAAAGTTCTCGACTTCAAGCCTGTCGCCAACGAGGTACGTCTCTCTACCCTTCTCACTCTACTTAATTCTCCGCTTTCTGTGGCTCCTTCAGCGACTACACCCCTCGCTGATTCCCAGGCCACAAAATCCATTCCTTCTAAGAAAAGGAAACAATCTCTTACCCCTCTTGATTCCAAAAGGATCAAGAAAACCAAGGAGCAAACCCAGCAATTGCATGCTGAAGACTCCTCAGCTCATTCTGAAGAGCTGAAGGAAAGTTCCGTGGTACGCTCTGCCACACCAATTCAAGCCATCCCTTCTAAACCTACTTCAGCGTCCTTAAACGCTGAGGTTAGAACTTTGGAATCTACCCAACCTTCGTCAGTCTCTCAAAAGACTGATGAAGTACTTCTCAGCGAATCCAACGCTGAACTTGGAACCCAACCCCAATTCTTATCCTTCGCTCCTCCCTCTACTTCTTTGGACACTCCTCCAGTCAAAACTGGAGATGCCATCATTCAAGAAGCCGTTGAAGCTTCTCAGCGAATGACGAAGAAAGGACCTGCAGAGATCTCCATCCCTCACGGAACTTTTGAGGGTGATATGGAACACTATGGAGGGACTCGAAACTTTGATGAGTTCGTCAACGCTCCTGCAGGTACAGATCCCACCTTAAACACTGTAACTAAACCTGAAACTTCTGAGCTTTCCTTTGTTCACAAGTACTTATATGTTACAGGTCCTTATTTGGGAGACATCAACCAGTCTCTGAAGTCTATGGAGATGAAACTTACGGATCTCACCACCGGTCTATCAAATAACTCTACAGCTGTAACAAACGCTGGAGAGAATCTGACGAAGCTGACTACTGTAGTGGACAAGAAGGCCTCCTCTGATGACATCAAAGACCTTGATAAAACTCTCGCCGACTTTGCCAAAGTGCTCTCCGACATCTACACTGACTACACCAACCTCAAATCATCAGTTTCCACCGTTTCCAGCGAGGTTACAACGCTGAAGAAATCGGTTGGTACACTCGAAGGTGATATGTCAGTGGTCAAGACCGACTTGGGCTCAGTGAAGACCGATCTTAGTTCTGTCAAGACAATGATCGAGACGCTGGTGAACAAGGCAAATAATCCAGCTCCTGCTCCGGCCCCTGCACCTGTTTTGGACTCATTCACCGCAGAGGATCGCCAAGAGCTGAAGAAAATCACGCCTGCTATTTCTGGCCTAGAAGACAGAATAGCTAAGCTTGAAGATTGTGTGAAAGTCTCTGGCCCAGAAGACAGAGACAACACTAATGCTGAATCTACCCATTCCTCCCCCGCCCATCATGAGAAAGAGGGGGAGAAGAGCGCTGAACAGGAGAAGAGCGCTGAAGATCAAAATAAGAGCGCTGAAGACCTTTCCCATGATGAATCTATCAGGGGAGAGGGTAATGAAGATCGGATTACTGGACCTCAGGGAGATGAAAACCCTGAGGGAACCGAGAACCTCGCCTCTGTATCTGAGGGGGAGAAACTCGAAGAAGATGCTGAGGAATCTGAAGCAGAAGAAGACGAAGACTTCGACATCCCTGAAGCTGAACCATCCTCCTCTCCAAGGAACGATGATGATGATGATGAAGATGACGATGATTTCTTTGTTGTCAAACCTGCTCCTCGAACCAAAGCTCTTAAAGGTATTTCAATAAAAGAACCTTCAGGGGAGAAGACAAAGACAAAGCACTCAGCCTCTGGCGCTGAGAAAAGCAAAGACAAAGGCATCGCTGAAGATGATAATCTGGCGATCCTACTTGCAAAGCCAATTTGTCAGGTACACTAAACTTATTTTTCCTTCCCTGATCATCTCTGAAAAATCAGTTATCCATTCCACAAACACCTACACATCCACATTTTTTTTCTATCTTTTCTACCCAAGTTCTTCTACCCAGTTCTTATTTGTAAGATCGTTGCGTTTCAGCTAGTCCTCTCCCCTGTTTGAGGATATCGCTGAAAGATCTTCTATTGCGACTTCACCAATAATTCCAGCTACCGCTGAAGACATAATCCCAGTCTTAGATTTAATCTCTGAGACTGATGAATCAGAAGAACAACCTCTCTCGCACAGAAACAGACCCTCAGTTCCTCAAAAGAGGAGAGAAGAAATGATAAAGCGATTCGAGGATCAGCGAATCATCCTAAGGCGCGATCAACTACCTTCAGTTCCTCCTAAATTCAGAATTTCAAAAGCTGAATACCAGGATCATCTCAGAGCTGAACGTCTCATCGCTGAAAGGAAGGAAGCTGAAGATAAAGACAGAGAATACGCCATCAAGCTCACTCAAGAATCTGTCAAAGATCCCAAGCTGAAGCGTATTCCCATTCAAATCCAACGAAAGCTTTGGGAACAAGCCCAGAAGATCGTGGAAAAGAAAGCTGAAGTTTCTCAGACCACCCTGATCTGGTGTAAAGAGAAAATCCACTTCAGATATCGTCCAGCGAAGATCAACAAGGTATTCATCTCTGGAAGAACCTCCATCGGAGTACCTATTGTTGACATCAAACTGTTCAGAGAAGATGACTCATCTGAAACCTTTCGTGCTGACACTGTAAAAAGGTATGGTCTCTCTGAATGGCTGGAGATGAGGTTAGCTATCCAACCATCAAAATCTAAGTACAAGGATCATTTCGAAAAGTTGATAAACAGACAGATCGATTTGATATCTTCGTGTGTAGATATTCCTCCTGTTCCTGATTTAAAACCGAAAAGAAAAAAGGGCTCTCCAAGGAAGAAACGTCAAGATTCAAACTCAGGTCCTGTCATACGAAATGAAACTGGAATTGGTTTCTCTCGCGCTGAAGTACTTGGTCCTGATCCTGATCTATCTGCCCTTGACATCTCTTTGCCACCATGTGAACTTTTCGTCCCTGGTAAAGTCATCAGTAATCCCTATGGAATATTCTTTCTTGACTACGACGGACGTAAATGCTTTCAACGGATCGCTGAGCTTCCAATCACTCCAATCGAACAACTCAAAGATCTCATCTACTGGTGCGACTTCAGAAAAGACATTCAGGCACGACACCTAAAACCCTTGATTTTTGAAGCTGCTTTGAAGCTAAAGAATAAAGGAGAAAGGGTTCTTGACTGGATGATTCCAACTGAAAAGACAACCCTTGATGAACTTCTCATTAAGGAAGAACCCTTTGAAGGCTGACAACAATCACCATTTTTTCTCTATTGTATCAGTCATCCTTCAGTACTTGTAATTTATTTCGCTTGTACTTGTAATCTTTCTTATTCATATTGTAACCTGATTCAAAGATTTAAAGAAAGATTTCAGCGAATGTACTTTACTCCATCAGTACGGAAAAGATCCCAGAAAACAGTAAAAGGGACAAATATTTTATGAGTTCTTTTTATCCTTGTGTTTTCATTAAATAGCAATTTTCTCTGTTGCTATGTCATAATCAAATAGGGGGAGATTGTTGATCCAAACCCTCAGTGATTTGATAATGACCCTATCTTAAATACTTAGTGAAAATTGTAAGTAAACAATATGTATCAGAGTTTCACTATCGCTGATAAGTACTAAGATCTTACAGTACTGCTGATAGGAACTCTCGCACTTTTAGATTAAACATTCAGCGAACACTGTTCACCATATCGCTGAGTCTGTTCAGTCCTTATGGTGATCGCTGATAAGTTAGTTGTTTACTTATGATCCCTGAAGACAAGATTCACGTCAACAAAGGTTCTACGCTGAAGTCGAAGATCAAGCTCAAGAACCAGCGACAAGTCTCCTAATGAACTGATGCGGATCAGCGAAGACTCAGATTTGTCCACTCAACGTGAAGTATCAAGTACAAGACTTCAGCTATCGCTGAACTTTATCATCTGCTGAATAGTAAATGATAATCGCTGAATCAACGAAAGCTGATCATGAAGTCCTCCGTACAAAGTACTTTTGTATTAACCTCCCTTGCACGCCACCGTACGAAATGTCAGAAAAGAACCTCCGAAAATCTGAAATCGTACAACCACTCTGATACTACACTGTTCATTCATGCGGCTACTAAGGTTGTCAACAAAGGTCAATGACATGCAACCAATCCGCTGATGACACGTGTAAAGTGTATACTAAATTGCATTAAATGCATGCAGTATATAAAGAGATGAACTCACTTCATTTGAAGTAACTTGCTAACTCTGGACAAGTTCAAATCTCTCAAGATAGGATTTTATTAGTAATCTCCTTATCTTTCTTAGTGCAAGAAAACCTTAGTGTTCCAACTTGTTTAGATTTAGGTTTATCCTTAATCTTGTTTCCGCAACAAGCTGTAAATTGTTAATGATTTATCAATAAACAATTTAGAAAAGTAAAATAGTGTGTTTGTATTCAACCCCCCCCCCCCCTTCTACAAACTTGTTTAAGCCTTTCGGGACCAACAAAAATCATTAATTTGAAAAGGTAAAGCATGATGTTTTCCAAGTTGACAAGATAGACAAGAGACATGTTCAGAGGAAATGTTTCCCAAAAGTCCTGAACTAGCTAAAACTTTCATCCTAGCTAAAGATAAGTGGCCTAAGCGTGCATGCCATAGCTCAAAAGACGGGGTGCTGGAAACTGAAGCAGCAAAATTGGATGCAGGTAACGGAAGACGGAGATAGACCACTTCAACCATCCGACCAACTTTACGGCCTATTCCAAGGATCTGCTTGGTCTTGGGATCCTGCACAACACAACCAGTAGAATGAAATAAGACTATTAGATTGGCTTCCATAAGCTGAGTGATAGAAATCAGACTCAGTGATAAGTTTGGTATATGCATCACATCAGGTAATTGAATATCAGGTGTAGAAACCGTTCCACTGAAGGAAACCGGTAAGCGAGTGTTATCAGCAGTGCGGACTGACGAGAACAGGCTTGAAGGTTGTTTAGAGACAAAACCTTCTGCCTTGGGTGTCATGTGATTACAACATCCAGAATCAAAAAGCCAAGGGTTACCTGGTGTGGTTGCATTGCAGTGAGAATTCATACCCATAGAACCTGTCATAAGCTGCTCCATGAGCTCTTGGTTTCGGCGCATGAGTTCCATGAGATCAGATGGTGATTGGTTGTTGTTCGGTGCTGTAGGTGCTGGTGATGGGTGCTCCTGAGTGATGGAACCAGCAATGGGTTGCGACTTGAACTGTTGTTTTTGATTACCAGAGTGCTTTGGGTATGGACATTTTGAACAGTCAGAAGCATAGTGACGTGGCTGTGTAATTCCACACCAGCGACATTTTCTAATTGGACAATTGAGGAGCAGGTGGGAAGTGGAGTGACAAAAGGTGCATTCACTGTTATTCCCTTTGCTTGCAGATCTGGACTGATCATGGTTACCCCATTTTCCTTTTGATTTCCCTGAGCTGGGAGTGTAGAGCACAGTGTCTGATGGTAAAGGAAAACGCTGCTGAAGACGGGTTTCTTCGCTTAGCAGTTCAGTGATAGCTTGTTCAAGGGTAGGGAGAGGATGTCGATGCAGAAGTGAGGCTCGAACATTCTCAAAGCGGTCAGAGAGGCCCATGAGAATAGTAGTCAAGTGCAGTTGATTGAAGTAGGCTGTAAATTTCTGAGCAGTGTCATCAAACACTTGAGGGGCACCCAGGTTCAGATGATCTCTAAGAGCTTGCATCTCAGAGATGTAGGAGTTTATGGATTGATCAGGTAGTTGCCTTTTGTTCTGAAAGGTGGTCCACAGCTGATATTGGTGAGAGAGTCCTGTAGAGGTATACCTGTTCGCAAGAAAGTCCCAAAGCCCTTTTGCAGTGGTATAACCGAGGAACTGTTGATTGATCTCAGTGGTGGTAGAAGCGTTTATATAGCCAAGAACACGAGCATTGGCAATGTCCCAATCATTCATACGTTTTGCGAAGTCAGTTTCACTTTCCTTCTCCTTCTGAACCGGAAGAGTAGATATACCGGTGACGTAAGTGTAGAGACCCTGAGACTTAAGGAAAATGGACATATGATGATGCCACAGAACGTAGTTGCTCCCATTGAGAACAACTGAGATGGAATTGGAGTGACCGAGGTTGACAGCCATTACGATTTGAGACTGAAGTCGCAGGCAGGGATTGCGACTTGAGGATGAAGTCGCAAGGTAAGGTTGCGATTTGGGAGTGAAGTCGCAAGTGAAGACTGCGACTTGGACTGTTCACGAGTGAAATCGCAATTGAAGGCTGCGATTTGGAGATGAAGTCGCAATTGAAGACTGCGACTTGGATTGTTCACGAATGAAATCGCTATTGAAGGCTGCGATTTGGAAATGAAGTCGCAAGTGAGGACTGCGACTTGGACTGTTCACGAATGAAATCGCAACTGAGGATTGCGATTTGAAGTGAAGTCGCAATTAAGGGTTGCGACTTGGTACTGTTCACGAGGAAGAAGGTTGCGACAACGATGAATATTAGAAGGTGAGACAACGATGAATAAGAAGGTTGCGACAACGATGAATTTATGATGTTCTTGAGTCGGATTTTTCAAAACAGGTCGGTTTAGGTTGAAAATTGGTACGAAGGTTCGTGAGAATGTTCCGAGCAACTTTAAAACTTGATATTTCGACAGAATAACAACAGAAACGAGATTTCTGAGGCTAAAACGAGTGCAGAAAAGAAGAAAAGGAAAACAATAGCAACAAGTGCAGATCTGAAAAGAGGTTGAGGAGGCTTACCTAGAGCTCTGATACCATGTTAGAATTGTAGAGTCGATTGATAGAGAGACACGAGAGATGGCTGAATCGGCCGTTTTCATATAATGAGAGAGTAATACAAGTAAAGTGTCTAACCTAGACAAGGAACCCTAAAAGCCTATTTATACAAAGAGGAGTTACAGCTAATTACATAAAAGACCCTGAACTATACATATTGACATTTTAATACTCTAACAAGAATCATCTTTGATTTACCAAGAAGCCAAGCTGCAATCGAATGCCCTCTTCAATTTCTCTATTGTCTTGTGATGATACTTGACTTGTGGTAAGTTGATATAGCAAGTGCATAACAGATCTGCAATCGTACTTGATATCCACTCAAAATTAAATTTCCTCATTTGTTGCAAATTTTCTTGTTCATTACAATGGAGCAGTATGTTTTGGCTAATTCTGTACATCAAACTCGCAACAATGAACTTATGAAGTGAGTCATCTACACTTTTCTTTTTTCTTCTCAGGATCTATATCACCATCTTTACTGCTTCATCACCTAACCTCGAAGAATCTCCTCTGACGATTTTCCGTTATGAGGTTTCTTTTGAAGAACAATTTCTAGCCAATTGCAATATATTTCGGCTTAGGTCCATATTGTATGGTTGTTTTTCTTGCCTTTACAAAGTCACCATTTGCATTGAGAGTTCTTCCATATGTCTAACAAATTGGAGGCCTTAGCTCATGATTGCAAGTAACCCCTTGACATGGATATTTTCAATGCTACGAGGTGCAAGGACTATGGCCGTTAATGTTACAACTACTAGGCTCCAACACTTGCGGGTTTCTTCCGGATATAAAGGTAGGACTAAACCATTGTCGAACTCTGCTACTCCATTGAATCTTGTAAACTTCTCTAGAAACTTCACAAGATTTGTTGGTTGTATCGTTTCAGACTCGTGAAGAAGTTTAGTTACAGATCTCAGCATATTTGTAACATTCCAGGCCAACTATACCGGATAAAGTCCGCTTTGTCCACACAGCTGGACTTACGGTTTTAAAACGCGTCGGGTAAATGAGGTTTCAAGTCCCTTATAAGGCAACAGTAGTTCCCCTCCCCAACCGATATGGGATCTTACAATATTTCTCAACATTCTTTTTGAAAGTTTTGCCTCCTCTTCATTTTGTAGATTACAACCAATATATTCTTCAATCCTTGATCTCACATTGTTGTCAGATGCATTTTAGTCCTTTTTAAACCTTTTCAACAATGAGTTGCAGAAATAGCAACAAGAATAGAATAAGAAGCATAATGCATGTGGAAACGAGACATACCGTTTTATAGATAACCACAACTGTTATCTAAAGTGCTATATAGATGTTCAAAACCATGTTTGTGACCGTATTGAAACGTTTTTGCTATGGCGGCCTAGGATATGTGAAGTGACATGGTTGATGATGCATAATCAATTCCTAAAGTGTTTACTCCAATAGTTTCATTCTATCATTCATAAGCTAAGTACAACTCTAATCAGTACTTTCTCAACCTTCAAAATATGCTTACATCATTTGTGCATTCGTAAACTTGTAAAAGGATATTCCCATTAAGGTTTATCACCCTATTCTCATGTCATGTGTAAATTCTTATGTATTTTGAATGGCATGCAACTTATGAACCAATATCACAATTACGAACTGATACAACTTTGGTCTCTCTTTTTGTTGAATGTAACTAGTATACTTGAATCACTTGCTATCAAACTAACCAGTGAGATCCAAATTTCAATTTCAAACACAAAACTATACTTAAAATAGGATACCATAAACAACGAAAATGAATCAAAGAAAACACAGAAGTAAGACATATGAAACAATCAATTTAATCAAAAAGCCTTATAAAATCAGAAAATAAGTAAAGAATGTGAGCTAACCTTGGGCGATTGAGATTCAGGATGGGAAAGATTGTCAACATTTTGAGAGATGGAGCAGAAAACCCTTGAGATTGCATCTGATTCAACCAAAATAAATCGAATTCAAATGAATTGGGAACCATTGTTGTTCACACCAGGTTATTGATTTCAATAAGAGCAAAGCATCAATTCAATTCGAATCAATTGAAGCCCTAGATTATTGCTTCGTAAAACAGAACATTAAATCGAGAAGATGAAAATAAACTCTAATTTTGCCTTATTGTGCATTAGGATGGTGCAACCAGGATAATCTACAGCAAAATACTCTGGTCCGACGAAGACGACACGATGGCGTCATTCCTATCTCATTACCTTCATAAAATGCGTTCATTCAGATTTTTTTTCTTTTTTTTTATATAGAGAGGAATAGTAAATAGGAGTTAGCCTTAAAACAGAACGATACCTATTTAAAAGAATATGAGTACGAATAAATCATTTGTGATTTTACATTAACGTACCAAAAAAAGGATTTGGCCATGCCTTTAGATCCGTGTGGCTTTTTTACGCGTTAATGTAAAATCACTAATAATTTTGTTCGTTTTCGTATTCTTTTAAATATATATTGTTCTTGTTTGATTTGCATTCAAATAAATAGAGTTTGGACCGAGTTTTTATTTTCAAAATTTTGTAGAGAGAACAAAACCAATGAAGTTAAAGGAGGCCTACAAAAATGCATTATTTTGTTCCGTTAAGAGGTTGTTTGGCTGTTGTTGAATGATTTGGTGTAGGATAATTAAGAGACTTTTATAATATAATGTAAAATAAAATATGGTGGTTTGGTAATTGTTCGGAATGAAATTAGGGCGTTGAATGGTTAAGGGATGCCCAAAATACAAATCATTTAGATGTTTTAAAATCATTAAGAGACAAACTTTTTTTACCAAACAAGATTCACCTCTTAGTGATTCAGGGGCTACCTTTAATGGAACTATTAAAAGGTAAACAAACAGTCCCTAAGATATATGGAACAAGAATCGGGAACATTAAATAAGATTGATAACGTTAAAACTCTAAAACCTTTTATAATTCTTTTACCCATTCATTCACCTCTCACCGTCCATTAATGTCTGATGACGTCTACATACCAAACAAGAAGATTGGCCAACAGGTAAGGAATTTTTTAGTGCATATCAAGTATGATTGCAAATGGATATTGGTGTTTGCTTTACCAACCCTAAACCAACTTACCACGTGTTATAAAAAGTGTCATCGCGAGGCAATGTAGAAAAAGGGAAAAGAGCATCCGGATTGCAGTTTGGCTTCTTGGTAAATCCAAAAGGATTCCAGGGCGCCGACTTCCAAACTTAGATCCAGACTCAATTAGGCATGGGAATGGGCCCCGATCCATCGGGGAACCCGGACCACCCGTCCCGATCGGGGATGAGGATTCTCCGCTAAACCGGGGATGGGGACGGGTATGGCACACCCCACCCCACCCCACCCCGTTATATATTTAAACTAATAAATTAAATATGTATTATTTATTTAAACTAAATCGGTAATTCATAATTCCTTATTTCTTAACTAGGTTTATAATATAAAACTGTTATTTTTCGGATGTTAGTATGTATTTTGGACGTCAAATCAATATATAATTATTCAATACTGTTTTGAATATTACTCGATATGTTTTGGTACGTGTGACGTTAATATTATTTTTTTTGGATTAGGTTGAATTTCTTATGTTTTTAGGTTATTAATTACTATATGATGTTGTAATTTTTTTGTGTTAAAATAATTTTTTGTATTAAAATAAATTTGTTTCGATCGGGGAAAAAATCCCGTTTCCCTGTTGGGGATCCCTGTTCCTCGATGGGGATGGAGATGGAGATTTGATCATATTCTCCAGGAGGGATGGGGACGGGGATGGGGATTGAGCTTCCCCACCCCATTCCCATGCCTAGACTCAATGGGATACATTGATAAGTGGTGTGGATTACCAAAGAGTCAAATAACCAAGATTCAACCAACTTCATCAAATTCTAATGAATCGATCATAGTAGCTATTATATAGTATATACTTAAAAAAAATTGGGCCCTGGACGTGCGCCCGGTCCACCCTATCCCAAGAACGACCTGTACACTTTTCAAACAATTACAACACCAAGAATGATTGTTATCAAATTAGAATAAAGTCTCTATCAATATTGTATTTTGGAATTATTAGATTTTACATTATATAAAGATATGAAAACTCTCTTTTTGAAAGAAAGCGTGGAAATCAGTAACAAGATGTCAATCGTCTTGGTATCACTATAAATACTTCATCTATTTTGAAATAAATGAGTCAAGAAATTTCCATGGACTTAATGAGTTGATGTATTTATTTCGGATCAATCTTTACCTAAATTACACGACAATGTTGGCCCATGAGAAGGAGAGCAGAAGAAAAGAAGAAAGTAAGAAACAATAATACAAAACGGAAATATCTTGATCGCTCTTTCTTTGAATTGTGACGAAATTTCTTAATGTCTAACTCAACTATTGAAAAAATATTTTTTTGTATTTTCAAACCAAGATATAACCACAAGGGTTGTGACGTGATGGTAAGGGCCTGGGGAGTTCATAGCGCTTGCCCGGGTTCGAGTCCCACAC
The DNA here is from genome assembly GCA_033807775.1 of Saussurea involucrata. NCBI lineage: Eukaryota > Viridiplantae > Streptophyta > Magnoliopsida > Asterales > Asteraceae > Saussurea > Saussurea involucrata. The sequence continues at coordinate 3,404,129 of CM066325.1, forward strand.
GCAGCACTTGTGGCCACTGGGGATTATCTCAGGGCTGCATTACTTCGCGGTCGGTGTGTTTGCCATAGATGTACTGGGCCGAAGGCCCAGGAACCCTACCCAAAAAAAAAGATTTTCAACGATTTAATTCATTTTCCAAAAAAAATATTGCGATTGCTTGTATGATTTATAAAGATACCCAAAGCGTTGCAATAGAGAACATTGGCATGTATGTGGGACGTGTTAGAGCATCTTTCTCAGGTATTTAAAATGGAGAAAATTAGACATTTTGAAGATTTTTAGTTGGTTTTGAGCTCCAAAAGATTTTTTAAAATTTCTTTAAAATAGAGTAAGTAGAAGAGAGATTATAATTATTTTTTTAAAATTTGATAACACCCTAAAAATGGTAGCTAAGAGAAATAGTTTTTCTTATTATTCAGATTAGTAGGAGTCATTAAAATTAAATATTTATTATAGATATATAATATTTTTATTAAATATGTTGAATATTTTTAATAATATAATTAATGTTGTCTATAAAATAGAAAAGTCGCTGAAGTTAAATATAATCTCTTTTAGAATTTTGGAAAATAATTCTTAATCTTAAGATTTTTTTTTTTGAAAAATCTATGATCTTAATATTTTTGTTATTATCCAACTTCACTCATAAAAATAGGGAAAAAGACCTTTCTTGTAGATATGAGAAATTTCCAAGAACTAACTTCCAAAGGGGCTTTAGCTCAATTATGCGTTTGAGCTTTCAACGGCCCCTACACATCAATTTTTGGGCCTACAACTTGTAAACAAATAACTCTCTAATATACATTTTCAAACTTTCATCTTACAGCTTTCTCATATATATGTATGTATATATGAAACATCGGTTGGCACTTGTTCTACAAAATAAAGCTAAAATTTGATTTTCCCTTGTCTAGCAAAATAAAATCTTCCGTTGAAGCCGTGCCGTGGGTGGGATTGTATGTTGTCGTAGCATCTCTCATTTGCACTCTTGCAATGGCTGCTGATGTCTTCCAAGGTTTCCGACAACGCAAACTCTGGTTTCCATGCAGATTTTTCACCGTCAATGCTGCTTCTGTCACATTGATAGCAATAGAAATGAAGATACCAGTGGATCTAACAATACACATCCCCGGCAAAAATGAAGAGTGTGCAAAGTTAATCTCTATCTATTTCTTGTTCATCATGTTAGCTAACTTTCTGCCTTGTTTAGGTGATATGGATGACAAGGAGCTTTTCACAAACGTCATAGCCATGTAAACAAGTCTTTCTAAATCGTTACATCATCAATATATATATATATATATATATATAGGAAAGTTCAAATAAAAACTTAAATTTAATTGTAAACATGGGGACGAATCTTGGCCCTTCCATCTATATTGATTCAACGACTCATATTAAATAGAGTTTTTAATTGAAATTATTAATTAAGCTGATTAGGGGTAAAAAAGGAAAATAATTAAAACTCACGCCTATCATGTTTGACTTTTTATTTTTATTTTTAATTAATTTTTTTACCCCCCTTAAAGTTTAAAATAAATTAACTGAAAAATTATTAACATTTTAATCAAACAAATTACATCAAAAAAACGAGAATTTCGTGCTCTTCGATATGACATCCATCTCGATGTAGTTTTTTTTGTTGTTTTAACCGTTTTTACGTGAAATGTCATATACGTGTTATATTCGGTATGAATATTTATGTATGTTCAAGTGCGTACAACATATCGATACCGTAAGCTCGTAACTCGACATCACCTTCTACAACACTTTATTCAGCGTCCTAAGGTATCGTGTTCTTCATTACCATAACCCAACACTTATCGAGATAAATCGGGAACCTATCGAGTTTCGATTATGAACCGATGAACAAAAGACAGTGCGTCACGTCTCCACACCTTCACGAGTCACTCATGTATTATTCTTCATGAATAATGTATCATTCAGTATGAATAATACATCATTCAGGGTGAATAATGCATGATTCATGAATTCATGTATTATTCATCCTGAATACTGTATTATTCATCCTGAATACTGTATTATTCATCCTGAATACTGTATTATTCATCATGAATAGTGAATGAACGCTCACCTTTGTTATTCATACTGAATGTGGACACCTGAAGATGTGCATACATATTCATAAAGAATAAAACCAAGTTTCGGTTGTGAATCGAAAAACAAAGAGAGTGCGTCATGTGTTTAACCGGGTCATTCATATATTATTCAGGGTGAATAATGTGTTATTCAGGGTGAATAATGTGTTATTCAGGTTGAATAAAGTGTTATTCGGGGTGAATAATGTGTTATTCAGGGTGAATAATGTGTTATTCAAGATGAATAATACACGATTCGTGTTTAATAATACATGAATCAGGAATTCGTGTATTATTCATCCTGAATGTTGTATTATTCATTTTGAATAATGTGTTATTCGTCATGAATAGTGAATGAGCGTTCTCATTTGTTATTCATACTGAATATGGACAACAGGAAACGTGCATACATATTCAGACTGAATATAACACATACATAACATTTCACGTAGAAACGGTTAAAATGAAGAAAAAACTATATCGAGATGGATGTCATATCGAAGAGCACGAAATTCTCGTTTTTTGATGTAATTTGTTTGATTAAAATATTAGTAGTTTTTAAGATAATTTATTTTAAACTTTAAGGGGGTAAAAGTTTTTTAATTAAAAAAGAAAATAAAAAGTCAAAGATGGTAGATGTTGATTCAAATTTCCAGATTTGCCCCTAATCACTTCTCAATTGGTTTAATTAAGTTTTAACCATTGATTAGTTTTCCAAATCTTGATCAATGGTTGTGACTTGTCCTCATGTTTACAATTGAATTTGAGTTTTCACTTGAACCCACCCCTCTCTCACTCTATATATATATATATATATATATATATATATATATATATATATATATATATATATATAGGAGGGATCATGAGAAAACCATTACTAACTTGCAAACTTTACAAACCTCAACTAACCAATCAGATTTTTTCTATCCTTTTAATTTTAATTTAATGATAAAGGGTAATTCAGTCCTTTTCATTTAACCCGTTTAATTATAGAAACTCAATTAATTTTACTTAATTAATTATATTAGATTATTAATCAAATTAAATCCCTACTTTTATGGTAAAAAAATCGGTTATCATATCTTTTTGAATTAAAAAAGGATTGACCCTATCTCCATCCATCTCCCGTTATCGTTTCATATGATCGACCATATCTCCATCTCCATTGCACTATTCATCTGCTTATTAAACTAGGATTTCGATTTCATGATTTCAAAGAGTGTTTTCAAAGAAGACTGGGTTCATCTCCATGGTCATCACAATGTTCATCATATTGGCTGAGTTTTCATCACCATCTTCATCATCATCATCTGGGTTCATCCTGGTGGCATCTTAATCTGGGTTCATCTTAATCTGGGTTCATCACCATGTGTTGCCACCATGTTTGCACGTTGCGTTCATCACCATGTTCATCATATCGGTTGAGTTTTCATCACCATGTTCATCATATCTGGTTTCATCATCTGGGTTTTCATAAAAACATCTGAAAGAAATACGAAATGGGTATTTTGATTAATTCGCATAAAAACATAATCTTGAAATAAAAAGATTAAGAATTAATGACTTTTGTCAATGAAAAAAAGTGATCTTTTTACCTGGGAAATAACAGTTATATCGAGTGCATAACTAGCAAAGGTCATGGTGGTGCTATTGATGATGGAAAGGTGAAGTTTTTCAATTTCAGCCAGTGTTACTTCCACAACACCTGTTTTTTCTCACAGTGAATTCTGATTAAGACATCCTTGCCGGAAAATCTTGCCTCCACCTCTGGTAGTTGCTCATGAACTGGGCCACCAGAAAAGTTCTCATCCGATGAAGAGATTTCACCACCGTCAGCTAACACCTCATATCTTTTCACAAAAACCACTGACTCTACATTTGATCTTTTCTTGGTCTGTTCCTCAAGTGTCTTAACTTTTTCCTGAAGGTTTTTCAAGTACTTGATTGCATCTCCAAGAACAGAGGCCTTATCCATCTATAAATATAGTTTCATAAGAACAAATGCGATCATATCAAATGTTAAAAGATTCATAAAGAATTTCGAAAAAAGGGTTACCTTTTTAAGGCCAGGGACTAGAGCAGAGAGGGCGATGAACCGCTGACTGAGTTTCATCATCTGGGTTCATCATATCTGAGTTTTCATCATCTGGGTTCATCATCTGGGTTCATCATATCTGAGTTTTCATCATCTGGGTTCATCACCATGTTCATCATACCTGAGTTTTCATCATCTGGGTTCATCACCATGTTCATCATATCTGAGTTTTCATCACCATGTTGTTGAGTTTTCATCACCATGTTCATCATATCGGCTGAGTTTTCATCACCATGCTCATCATATATGCGTTCATCACCATGGTCATCATCATCATCGAGCTGGGTTCATCATCATCATCCGGGTTCATGTTGCTGTTTTTTCATTGATTTGCTTCTAAAATTGAGATATGGCCGTATCTTGAATATGATTAATGAATTTCCTTTATTAACCTGGTTGTGTAAATTACCCATTTACCCTTTTTTATTTTTTTTTGTTAATAAAATTCACTTTTTAAATTTCAGTATTACCATATTTATATTAAACTAATCTAAGTCATTGATTATCTTAATCTATGGTATTAACATGGGTTTCATAGTTTGCATATTAATTGTGGTTTGCACATGAAACCACCCCTCTCTCTCTCTCTCTCTCTCTATATATATATATATATATAGAGAGAGAGAGAGAGAGAGGTCTCTTCTTTTGTTAACCACTCAATTAGTGTTAACCTTGTTAACTAATCTGGGCCATTAATCATCAAAATCAATGGCTAAGATTAAAAGCATTTTTAATTCATAATTAAAATAAACACACCCATGATTTCATTTGCAGCATATATGCATAGGGTTATTATTGTCATTTAACAATTATGGGTAACAATCATATCTCAGGATATCTAGGAGCATATCTCGGAATTTCTAAACAAAAATTGTAATTTCAAATGGTAACAGTGTCGTCTCCTTCTCCTCCATTGAAATGCCAAAACAATTCCAACATCACCATCCAACAAACAATTCCAAGGATCCATTGAAATGCCAATACAACAAGACGCCGCTGGACCTTCTAATATTAATATTCTCCGGCATCATGCTAATATGATGCCGGCAACCGCCATGTGAACAGTTGCTCCGACACCCACCACCGCCACCGGCAACACCTTATGGATGCTACCAGTCTCCGCCATCGTCAGTAGCCAACACTCCCATCTCGCCGCCGCATCGGAGTCCCAACAACACCACCACCGGTGGTCGTTTCCGGCCGCCGGTGGCCATTTCATCCCAAGGATTAATATTACGACGACCAATCTGGAATTCCAACAGGGTGCAAGAGGAAATCCACTCCAACTTGGATCAATGCTGATGCAACAACAACAACAACAACAACCATCGCATCATTTGGGATTGGGAATGAGCGAAAGTAATTTAGGTATGTTAGCTGCTTTGAATGCTTATCCTCCTCCACCGTCTCTCCTCCTCCACCACCGTCTCTCCGCCTCTGTGCATATATGCAGGTTTACACAAATTTATGGTTGTGCATATATGCAAGTTTACATAGATTTATGGTTTACACAGAATTATCGTTGTGCATGTATGCAACTTTACATATATTTATGGTTTACAAAGATTTATGGTTATGCGTGTATGCACTTTTACATAGATTATGGTGTAATAACCATGTATTTTATTTAATTTAAAATATAAAAATTTTATAAGTTTTATGTGGGTATTTTATGGAGTAAGAAGTTAAGGGGTAGGTTTTAATTTTTATAATAGAAGTTAGGGGTATGTTTTGACAAGTGAAATAAGTTTAGGGTATATTTGGTATTTAGATGACACCTCATCTAGACAAACCGACTTCCTTTCTATTAGGGATGAGGTGTCCATTTGAGAATATTATCTAAAAGTGCTAGTGTGTGTGTGTGTGTGTGATATTCGATATAGAGAGAGAGAGATCGAGAGAGTCAAAGGAAAGAAAGAATTTAAGAAGGAAGATCATTGCATACTCTACTGGAGAAGTTCTTAATCAGCTGAATAATCAGAAGGTAAGAATCCTATATCATCTCATCTTTATGTGTATTAGTTCCTAAAGTTTTACTATGAGTTTTAGAAGTGGGTTTTGGTGATTTTTGGAAGATATGTTAATTTTGGGTTTGGAATAGTGTTCTAAAAGTAGTATAAAACATATCTGCAAAGTTACATAAACATGCATAGTATAAAACTGCAAAAATCTGGGTTTTAGGATGAACAGTGGACTGTGACATTCATCGAAGTCGCAATGGACGACTGCGACATTCAACGAAGTCGCAACAGTTGGTTGCGACTTGGTATTGAAGTCGCAATGGTCGTTTGCGACTTGGCTTGGAATCGCAGTAGTTGATTGCGATTTGGATTTGGAATCGCAGTAGTTGATTGCGACTTAGGATGAAGTCGCAATAGTGGGTTGCGATTTCGGGGTGAAGTCGCAGTAGGAGGTTGCGACTTGGTACTGTTCATTGCGATTTTTAATATATTTTAATGGGTTGCGACTTCAGGCGAGGATTTTATAAGTTTAGTTTTTAAAAGAGATATTTGGTATTTTATATGATTTCAGATTTTGTGAAGGATTGATAATACGTGATATATCTTGGAAGAGCTTGTGTGATAAACATATCAGGTGAGTTTTACTTTAAAAAGTATTTTTCTGGAATACATTTTGTGAATAACAAAGGTTTGATAAAGTGTATGAATATGTCATACGTGGGTGATTATAATATATTGAGATATTATAATTACGTGAGTATTATATGAAAATATAATACGTGGCCGGGCTTTGGACCGGTGTGTTAAATTGGCTCGCAACCACTATTATTGGCCATTGGTGGAGGGATAAGGTGGTATGAGACTGGTATGATGCACAAATTGTGGTTAGTGTTTATTTACATGTGATTTATGTGAATTTATATAAAGAGTGTTTTATATAAATGAAATTTTAAAAGATTACAAATATCAGGGATTTTCTCACTAGACCCTTAGGTCTAACCCTCATTTTCTGTTTTAAAAATTTTGTATTCCAGGTGATGGTTCCAGTAAGAACAAGTAAATTGAGTACTTGTTGGCTAGCTTTTGAGAAGATGATCATTATGATCTATGGATGCTTTTGTAATTATAATTTTATTGTTAGTACTATGTAACTTAAAGTGAATCAAGTTTGTACTGAATTTTTATATATGTTCAGACTTTAGATGGGACCAAATATGAAATATGAAGTATTTTGTTGTAAATATGTTATGAATTATATGTTATATGTATATTTTGTTATCGGGTTGTTACATATGGTTTACACATAGTTATGGTTGTGCATATATGCAATTTTACATAGATTTATGGTTGTGCATATATGCAATTTTACATAGATTTAGGGTTGTGCATGTATGCACTTTTTATCTTCATATATTCAACTGATGTGCATATATGCAATTCTCTGATGTGTATATATGCAGTTCTAAGGTATGCATATATGCCGTATTAATATGTGCATATATGCAATTGTATGATGTGCATATATTTATTTCTATGATGTGCATATATGTTGTAACACCCTCAAAATTAGAGTGAGCAACTAACTTTAAATTTTAATAAATTAAAGTAAAAGATGATAAAATTATTTCTACATATCATCCTTGAATATACCTCAAACTTTAAACATCACAAATTAAACAAGTTTGTACTATGGATCTATGGATGCTTTTGTAATTATAATTTTATTGTTAGTACTATGTAATTTAAAGTGAATCAAGTTTGTACTGAATTTTTATATATGTTCAGACTTTTAGATGGGACCAAATATGAAATATGAAGTATTTTGTTGTAAATATGTTATGAATTATATGTTATATGTATATTTTGTTATCGGGTTGTTACAAATGGTATCAGAGCCCTAGTTTAAGGGATTTAGGTATTAGTATCTGTACCTAGACTTAAACTGCATGTGAAGTAGGATGTCCCTATTATTTTAGAACCTGGGGATGCTAAGTATAAAAGGTAAGAAGAACATCATGTAAGGTAATTTCAAATTACACCAGGACAGTGTAATTATGATCTTACAGGTACATGTTTGAACTGAAATACCTTGTTATATGGGGTATGTGCTTATGTGTATATTAACTATGTTTGAATCTACAGAATGGCAAGTGGTACTAGACAAAGGAACCAAAGAGGAGGAAGGAATTCGGGTGGAGAGAATCCATCAATAGGAAGAGGGGGGAGAGGAGGAGATCAAGGTAGAGGCAGAACCGACAGGGGAACTGGGGGTCGAACTGGAGATAGAACACAATCGCATGGAACAGAGTTTGTTACACGGGATGATCTGATGGCTGAAATGGGGAGGTTACAAGATAACATACAAGCTATGTTTGAACATAATCGTCACAATGAAAATGAAAGACCCAATCCGGAACACGAAGTTGAAATGCCACTTACCTCTACTGTTTTACCGGTGATGAAAATGTGTGACTATAAAATGTTTCTTAGTTGCAAGCCCCCTACATATTCCGGAGATCGGGATCCGGTAAAAGCAATGAGATGGCTAAAAGAAATAGAGGCGATCTTCAAGACGTGTAAGTGTGCTGAAGAAGACAAAGTGCTTTATGGAGCTGCGATGCTGAAAGGGGATGCTCTGTATTGGTGGGAGGCTCATATAGAATCAAGAGGAACGGATATATACTACTTTTGCATGGGTAGAATTTGTGTTAGCTTTCACAACACACTTCTGTCCACAGGCTGCTGTTAGACAATTAGAGGAAGAATTTATGAATCTACAACAGGGGAATCTATCGGTTAGAGATTATACTGCACGATTTCTAGAAAAATCTCGTTTTGCAGGATATTATGTTGCTACGGAGAAGATGAAAATGGAGAGATTCATCTATGGATTAAATGCAGAGGTTCGAAGATTAGTGACTGCCACAGGGCCAAATACTTTTACGGCTGCAGTGGATGCTGCAGAAAATGTGGAAAGAGATAACAAGAGAGACGCTGGTGATAAGATCTTGGGGAAAAGGAAATGGGAAGGACCACCACAGGATTCAAGGAAGACTAGATTTCATAGGTTCGACAACCGTCCGTCATTTCGACCAACAGAAAGACCATGTCCAAGATGTAATCGCTACCATCAGGGAAATTTCCAAGTAGAGTCGCGGGTTTGTTTTAAATGTGGGAAAACTGGGCATGTTGTTAAGGATTGTCGAGTAACACGATTTTGCTTTTTGTGCAATTCTCCGGATCACCTCCAATCAGATTGTCCGCGAGGTAGAATACAATCAGGGGGTACATCGGGGAAACCAACCATTACTAGACCAGTAGTCCCAAGAATAGAACCGCCGAAAACAAGGGGTCGTACATTCCAAATGACAGCTAAAGAGGCGGATGAAACTCCAGATGTGGTCACAGGTACATTTTTCATAAACTCCACGCGTGCTAAAGTGTTATTTGATTCTGGTGCAAACCGATCTTTTGTGTCTCCCTCCTTTGCTGCTCACATGCATTTAGAGCCTAAAATGTTAAAACATGCTTTATTAGTAGACACTGCAAATGATAACCAAGTGGCAGTTAAAGAGGTTTTTGACCGTTGCATGATAAATATAGAGGGATGTGGAGTACCAATACAACTATTTCCAATAGCTTTGATTGAATTTGATGTGGTAGTAGGAATGGATTGGCTAGCTGAGAATCAAGCTAACATAGTTTGTGATAAGAAAATAATCAATGTCGTTTTACCTGATAAGAGATCGGTAGTGATTTATGGAGATCGTAAGAATCATCAGTCCAGTCTTATATCGATGGTAAAAGCTCGTAAATGTGTTAGTAAGGGTTGCTCGAGTTATTTAGCCTATGTGATAGATAGTAGGCCTGAAAAGATTAAGTTGGAAGATATTTCCATTGTTAGTGAATACCCGGAAGTTTTTCCTGAAGACTTGAATAGTCTTCCTCCGATTAGACAAGTAGAATTTGGTATCGACTTAATCCCTGGAGCCTCTCCTATCGCTCGTGCGCCATACAGACTAGCACCTCCAGAAATGAAAGAAATGATGGCACAACTTCAAGATTTATCTGATAAGGGCTTCATCAGACCCAGTTCTTCACCGTGGGGTGCACCAGTTTTATTCGTAAAGAAGAAAGACGGTTCAATGAGAATGTGTATCGATTACCGGGAGCTGAACAAACGCACGATCAAGAACAAGTATCCACTTCCAAGAATTGATGACCTTTTTGATCAATTAGTTGGAGCTTGTTACTTTTCTCCAAGATTGATCTCCGATCTGGCTACCATCAGTTGAAGGTTAAGGAAGAGGATGTTTTAAAGACTGCTTTTCGCACAAGGTACGGGCACTACGAATTCTTGGTAATGCCATTCGGACTGACGAATGCTCCAGCCGCTTTTATGGATTTGATGAATCGGGTATGTAAGCCTGATATGCATTATTTATTAATGCATATTATATCTTTTTCTTTTCCTTTTTAGTTATGATTTGTTATTTTATCCCAACATTTGAGTCCTTTTAATTACTTATTTTCACCCTTTGTTTAATGGAGTTAAGATTATGATTTACCTGTCATTTACTTCTTTAAGAAGGCTTATTGTGTTTATTTATATAGTGCAGCCCTGCCCAATGCTACAACATTGAAAACTGGACAATTGGAAGGAAGATACCACTTCTAGAAGACTTTTTGGTGCTGATTTTTTGCTATGACTCAGCCATGTTCTAGAAGACTAAAATCAATGCTTGGTGAAGTTTTATTCAGCTCTAAAAAGACCATCATGGGAGGCATGGGTGCAATAGTATTTTGTACCTAGTTGAATAGTGCTTAAATAGTGTAGTAGATGTCCTTTGGTATGGCTTAGTTTCTACTCCATTTAGTATAAATAGGAGGCTTGTGATTTGTATTTTGTAGAGACTTTTGGATCAGTTGACAACTGATTGGGAACCTCTCAACTTTAATTTTATGCATTTTTACTTTAAGTTCTTCATCTTGTTCTTCATGTTCTTATTATTAGCTATGAGTTGCTGCAGCATTGGTACAACATTGCTGCACTAACGTATAGTCTTTTAATACTTACATTTTACTTTATTGTCATTTACATATCTGTCTTAATTTCAGTAATTTATATTTCTTGTCATTTACATTTCAGTATGAGTAGCTAAATTTAAATAGCTTGGGTGTGAGATTAAAGGGTGAGGTTTTAAACATAATGAAAAGTGGACATCGTTTCTCAATAATGATGTTCACCATTTCATGTTAAGTTTTATAAAAGTTCAAGTTACTTCTGGACGGATGATCACTTTGAAAGTGTTAAAGTGCCATGGTATCAGAGATGAACCATTGATATGCACGTCAATCAAAAACTTGACAGTGCTTTGAATACACCGATAGACGTGTGATAATTAAACCTCAACGCAAGTATACATCGAGATCTAATGTCGTCTTTCAAGTAATAAAATGGTAAAATACCAGATATCGTTCCCACAGAGATTGGAGTAAAAGTGCAATAAAAGTCTAGTAAAAGAAATGGTTTCCAAGGATCCGTTCGAAGATTAATATTTGTTTGTTGGTGTTTGGAATTATCACAGATTATATAACAATTAATAAAGGATAGCAAGGGTGTAAGATCTTGGGGTGAGATTTAAACAAAACTTCCAGCGGACCAATGCTGTGGCAATGCTACAGCATTGTGTCTTTCGATACTTAAGTTCACCATCTACTTTTCAGGTTGCCCTCTCGGGTTTTCTACCATTTACTACTGATCTAGCAGCCACTAAACCCATCTCTGGTGTTATGTGTCAGAACTATCAATAGCAAAAAGAGTCCTTCCAAGTATACGGATAAACAAATCTCTTTGTTAAAATCACTCTCTCGAGCCGATTCCCATATCAGTTAAGTTGACGTGTTCTAAGTGGGCCATCTCTGACTCGCACTATACACTATTACCATCCACATAGATGATCAACTTATTGGGCAAAATCAACCAGAAAGAACAGAGGTGACAAATCTCTTTGTCAGTCGCTCTCTCAAACTTACTTTCTTTGTCATTCGGATTGACGTGCATATCAATGACTCATCTCTGAGACCATGGCACTTTAACACTTTCAAAGTGATCATCCGTCCAGAAGTAACTTGAACTTTTATAAAACTTAACATGAAATGGTGAACATCATTATTGAGAAACGATGTCCACTTTTCATTATGTTTAAAACCTCACCCTTTAATCTCACACCCAAGCTATTTAAATTTAGCTACTCATACTGAAATGTAAATGACAAGAAATATAAATTACTGAAATTAAGGCAGATATGTAAATGACAATAAAGTAAAATGTAAGTATTAAAAGACTATAAGTTAGTGCAGCAATGCTGTACCAATGCTGCAGCAACTCATAGCTAATAATAAGAACATGAAGAACAAGATGAAGAACTTAAAGTAAAAATGCATAAAATTAAAGTTGAGAGGTTCCCAATCAGTTGTCAACTGATCCAAAAGTCTCTACAAAATACAAATCACAAGCCTCCTATTTATACTAAATGGAGTAGAAACTAAGCCATACCAAAGGACATCTACTACACTATTTAAGCACTATTCAACTAGGTACAAAATACTATTACACCCATGCCTCCCATGATGGTCTTTTTAGAGCTGAATAAAACTTCACCAAGCATTGATTTTAGTCTTCTAGAACATGGCTGAGTCATAGCAAAAAATCAGCACCAAAAAGTCTTCTAGAAGTGGTATCTTCCTTCCAATTGTCCAGTTTTCAATGCTGTAGCATTGGGCAGGGCTGCACTATATAAATAAACACAATAAGCCTTCTTAAAGCAGTAAATGACAGGTAAATCATAATCTTAACTCCATTAAACAAAGGGTGAAAATAAGTAATTAAAAGGACTCAAATGTTGGGATAAAATAACAAATCATAACTAAAAAGGAGAAGAAAAAGATATAATATGCATTAATAAATAATGCATATCACACCCTCAAATTTAAAGTGTTGTTTGTCCCCAAACAACTAAAAGACCTAAAAAGAAAATGACTCAATTTTGAAATTTCTTACTAGAATATGGCATTAAGTGCCTACATCGTGTACATCATATCCCATGAACTAAATAGCCTTTTATAAATCCCTTATCCTTCATTTAACCCAAAGTGTGTGTGTGTGTGTCATAGGCTAGCATCAATCTTCCCTTTGTTAGACTCAAACACACCCTACATTTAAAGTCAATAGGGCTTTTTAGGGTTTTTCTTTGGCATATCTTCTCTCACCAAACCTTTTCTCTCAACAAAAATTTTAAAATTTTGGCACTTTGTGCTCTTTTCTTGTTGGATTTTTGTACCTTGCCCCTATGGGGCATTTTTGGTATCTTTGCCTTATGCATATCTAGTTAGAGCTTTGCTCTTTTGATTGATCTTTTTATGCTTTTTAAGGTGTAACCTTCCCACCCTCAAATTTGTGATTTACAATGTCCTCATTGTAACATTGAAGTGTATAGGTGTATAAAGGCTACAAGTGGCTTTTTACATGTGAGAAGAAGGCCTATATCATCCTCTATATGTGTTTGGGATGTGTGAGTCAAATTTCGTCCCAAGAAGAAAGTGGCTAGTTCTAACATGGACACACAACTTAGTAAACTCATGATTTAAAAAGAATTATTTGGGCTATGGAATCAAAGAAACATGACGTAACTGATGTATCATTTAGCAAGAGAAAATAAACCTAAATTTTTTTTTATGAAAACATTATCCCAGACTCAAAATAAAAATAAAAATGGAGGCTAAGGAAGATGATTTGAACCTGCCCTACTCCTTAAGAGTAGGTTGTGAATCCTTGGATGCTCCTGCCAATGCTGTAGCATCCATCTGCTGCTTCTTTTCCTCCAGCAGACTGTCCCTTTCAGCTTTCAGCTTCTCATTTTCTGTGGTCAGCCTCATGTTCTCAACCTTCACCTTGCTCAACCTGATCAAAACCTTCTTGATCTGTTCTCCATGTTTTGAACTCGGCTTTCAGATCTTTCTTCATCTCTTTCAAATTTTTTTCTCAACACATCATCTCGAACCGCGGGTATTTTCACCCTCGCCATGGTGATTGATTTTCTTGATGAACAATGGCAAGATGGTTTGAAAAACAGAGGGAAGAAGAAAGAGGTGGAAGAAATCATTTTTTTTTGGAGAGAGAAAGAGACAAAGATGGTTTTTAGGAGAAATAGAAGTTAAAAGGTTGATTTATTGGGTTGGAAAATGAAACTAACCTTTTGGTTTTATCCTAAAAAATGGACCACTTTGGTTGGAAATGGAAAGGAAATTACCATGCTAGTTGGCATAAAGTACAAGTATGGGAAAATGTTTATTTAAAAACCATGCCTCTTGTCCTTTTGTCACTATTTTGCTGAGAAGTGTGGTTGCCTAAAATAGGGCTGGAGTGTTTGGTGGGCAAAAGCACCACCAGGGTGTCTTATGTTTGACAAAGGCTCACCAACTTCTACTATTCAAGGTACTATCTTTATAAAAGCTAGCAAGTTATCAAAAAGAGAAGATGGGTCTTTGTTTAGCATGCTTCTGAATTCAACACCCATTATTTTTAGACATCTTTCCAGCAAAATTGACAGGGCCCACTTTCAGATTTTTCACAACTTTTCCCTTTCACAAAGACACGGACTGGATGCTGAAATGATGCTACAGCATCCAATGCTTATCTTTTGTGCCTAAAGAGATATCTTCCTACAAAGCAGTAAATTTAATCTAGAAAATTAGAACTAAAGAATATTTACAAACATGTATGAACCAAGTGGTTGGAGTGAATGTTTCGGCACAAGAATCCACATTTTCTTCTTTTAGCAATATGTTCTTCTTTTTCAACAACTGGATCTCTTGTTGACAACTTATTAAGGAGTTGTGGAATTTGTTGGAGCACCTCAGTATGCTCCTCAGCCCAAACGGTTCTCACCAACTTAAATTGGTGTTTCTCTTTCCACTTATGTTTATACACGTTTCTCATCACGTGTTTCTCTCTTTGATCATGGCACAAGATTTTAATGGAATAAATGGGGGAACAGGTCATCCCCCAAAGATTTTTCCACACTACTTCACCAACAATAAAACTTGATTTTATGAAGTTTCCCGAGTCCTTGGATTGATCATCACGTCCTTTTTTAAAAACAACTTGAAAATTTTCTGCGCATCTTTGCTGTATGAATGTTGCAGCATCCGCAACAATGTGTTTTTTCTGCACAGATTCAAAGTAGGGGTTAATGACAATCTGGGCATTGTGTTGCACCTCTTCACTATTTTGAAGTGAAGAGGGATTGCTTAAATGCTCAGGTTCTTCCTCGTAACTCTCCATCTCTTGACTATTTTCCAAAGTATTGACCTTCTCCTCCTCCTTACCAATACATTCAAAATTTTCAATATTACTTGGTATAGGAATTTGGTTTTGTCTGTTGATCTCTTCAAGATAAGTTGAAATGTTGGCAACAGATGTCATCATACTTTGTGTGGACTCATTCAGACTTTGTGTGAAATCATTCATCATAGTTTTAAGAGATTCGGAGTTTTCAACTTGTTCTAAAGAGCTTGTAGGGGGTAAAAATGAGTTATTAAAGTCATCCCCTTGAAAACTCTCAGAAAAATCAACTTGTTCCTCCCAAGATTGGTCAAAAGTATTTGTGTGAGTGTTACTCCAATCTTGGTAGGGTGGTGTTGGTGATGTGAAAGTGCCATGATTTTGATTATTTAAAAAAAAAATTGGATGATCCTCCCATGATTGAGTATAACCATTGAAGTGTGAGGTATCCCAATTACTATCTCCCATGAAATAACTGGAATCAGGGTTCGAAGGACAATAATATGTGAAATGATTTCCGCCACAGAAGTCACAGAAAACAGTTTCATATGGCCCAAACGAATATCTCATTGAATCCATATTCACAGAAAGATAAACTCAAAGCTTGTTACTTGTACACACATAAAGACGTATGACAAGCAACAAAGGTGGTAGAAAAATCAAATCTTTTAAAATACTTTTAGACTTTTAGCGTGCCAATCCCCGGCAACGGCGCCAAAAACTTGACAGTGCTTTGAATACACCGATAGGCGTGTGATAATTAAACCTCAACGCAAGTATACATCGAGATCTAATGTCGTCTTTCAAGTAATAAAATGGTAAAATACCAGATATCGTTCCCACAGAGATTGGAGTAAAAGTGCAATAAAAGTCTAGTAAAAGAAATGGTTTCCAAGGATCCGTTCGAAGATTAATATTTGTTTGTTGGTGTTTGGAATTATCACAGATTATATAACAATTAATAAAGGATAGCAAGGGTGTAAGATCTTGGGGTGAGATTTAAACAAAACTTCCAGCGGACCAATGCTGTGGCAATGCTACAGCATTGTGTCTTTCGATACTTAAGTTCACCATCTACTTTTCAGGTTGCCCTCTCGGGTTTTCTACCATTTACTACTGATCTAGCAGCCACTAAACCCATCTCTGGTGTTATGTGTCAGAACTATCAATAGCAAAAAGAGTCCTTCCAAGTATACGGATAAACAAATCTCTTTGTTAAAATCACTCTCTCGAGCCGATTCCCATATCAGTTAAGTTGACGTGTTCTAAGTGGGCCATCTCTGACTCGCACTATACACTATTACCATCCACATAGATGATCAACTTATTGGGCAAAATCAACCAGAAAGAACAGAGGTGACAAATCTCTTTGTCAGTCGCTCTCTCAAGCTTACTTTCTTTGTCATTCGGATTGACGTGCATATCAATGACTCATCTCTGAGACCATGGCACTTTAACACTTTCAAAGTGATCATCCGTCCAGAAGTAACTTGAACTTTTATAAAACTTAACATGAAATGGTGAACATCATTATTGAGAAACGATGTCCACTTTTCATTATGTTTAAAACCTCACCCTTTAATCTCACACCCAAGCTATTTAAATTTAGCTACTCATACTGAAATGTAAATGACAAGAAATATAAATTACTGAAATTAAGACAGATATGTAAATGACAATAAAGTAAAATGTAAGTATTAAAAGACTATAAGTTAGTGCAGCAATGCTGTACCAATGCTGCAGCAACTCATAGCTAATAATAAGAACATGAAGAACAAGATGAAGAACTTAAAGTAAAAATGCATAAAATTAAAGTTGAGAGGTTCCCAATCAGTTGTCAACTGATCCAAAAGTCTCTACAAAATACAAATCACAAGCCTCCTATTTATACTAAATGGAGTAGAAACTAAGCCATACCAAAGGACATCTACTACACTATTTAAGCACTATTCAACTAGGTACAAAATACTATTGCACCCATGCCTCCCATGATGGTCTTTTTAGAGCTGAATAAAACTTCACCAAGCATTGATTTTAGTCTTCTAGAACATGGCTGAGTCATAGCAAAAAATCAGCACCAAAAAGTCTTCTAGAAGTGGTATCTTCCTTCCAATTGTCCAGTTTTCAATGCTGTAGCATTGGGCAGGGCTGCACTATATAAATAAACACAATAAGCCTTCTTAAAGCAGTAAATGACAGGTAAAGAAGAAAGACGGTTCAATGAGAATGTGTATCGATTACCAGGAGCTGAACAAACGCACGATCAAGAACAAGTATCCACTTCCAAGAATTGATGACCTTTTTGATCAATTAGTTGGAGCTTGTTACTTCTCCAAGATTGATCTCCGATCTGGCTACCATTAGTTGAAGGTTAAGGAAGAGGATGTTTTAAAGACTGCTTTTCGCACAAGGTACGGGCACTACGAATTCTTGGTAATGCCATTCGGACTGACGAATGCTCCAACCGCTTTTATGGATTTGATGAATCGGGTATGTAAGCCGTATCTCGATAAATTTGTCATAGTATTTATCGATGTTATACTTATTTATTCCCGATCCAAAGAGGATCATGCGCAACACCTTCGTTTGATTCTGGAGTTATTGAAGAAAGAAAAGTTGTATGCTAAGTTCTCTAAATGTGAATTTTGGTTGCGGGAAGTTCAGTTTTTGGGTCATGTAGTTTCAGAGAAGGGTATACAAGTTAATCCAGCGAAAGTGGAAGCAATTGAAAGATGGGAACCGCCGAAGACGGCAACTGAAGTACGTAGTTTTCTGGGTCTAGCTGGATACTACCGGAAATTTATAAAAGACTTTTCTAGAATTGCGACGCCATTAACTAAGCTGACTAGGAAGAATTTAAAGTTTGAATGGAAGGCAGAACAGGACGAGGCATTCAGGATATTAAAGGAGAAACTTTGCAGCGCGCCAATATTAGCATTGCCAGAAGGTTCCGATGATTTTGTGGTCTACAGTGATGCTTCTAAGCTGGGATTGGGATGTGTACTCATGCAACGTGGAAAGGTGATTGCCTATGCTTCTCGTCAATTAAAGGATCACGAAAGGCAATATCCTACCCATGATATGGAGCTGGCAGCAGTTGTCTTTGCCTTAAAGATTTGGAGACATTATCTTTATGGTTCCAAATGTCAAATTTTCACGGACCATAAGAGTCTCCAACATCTTTTTGATCAAAAGGAACTGAATATGAGAAAAAGAAGATGGTTGGAATTGGTAAATGATTATGATTGTGAAATTCTATATCACCCAGGGAAAGCGAACGTGGTGGCAGATGCGCTAAGTCGCCAAGAGAGGAGTGGAACGATAAAAGCAATATCGCTACGAGCTGAACTTCTTCCTAATATCTTTGACGAATTATTGAAGTGCCAAATAGATGCTTATCAGGAAGAAAGTTTGAAGTCAGAACGGTTGGTTGGGATATCAGCATTGCTTGGGAAAGATGACCGTGGGTTGTTGTGTATGGGGAACAGAATTTGGGTACCTCGTTTGGGTGGATTACGTGATCGTGTACTACAAGAAGCTCATCAATCTCGATTTTCTATTCATCCAGGTACAAACAAAATGTATAGAGATTTGAAACAATTCTATTGGTGGCCAGGAATGAAAAGAAGTATTGCTAAGTATGTGGAAGACTGCATTACCTGCAAGAAAGTAAAGATTGAACATCAGAAACCGTTTGGTCAGTTACAACGACTAGATATACCAATGTGGAAATGGGATCAGATCACTACTGATTTCATTACCAAGTTGCCAAGAACTTCAAAGGGATTCGATTCTATTTGGGTGATTGTGGATAGATTGACGAAGTCTGCTCATTTCTTGTCGATAAAAGAAACTGACTCCTTGGAACGTTTAGCTAAATTGTACATTAATGAAATAGTAACTCGACATGGAGTTCCAATCTCGATTATTTCCGATCGAGATAGTCGTTTTACTTCTAGATTTTGGAGAAGCTTTCAAAAGGAGATGGGAACGCAGATAAAGTTGAGCACAGCATATCATCCACAGACTGATGGGCAGAGTGAAAGAACAATCCAGACTTTAGAAGATATGCTTCGGGCTTGTATAGTTGATTTTGGGGGATCATGGGATAAACATCTACCTTTGATAGAATTCGCCTACAACAACAGTTATCATTCTAGCATTCAGGCGGCACCGTTTGAAGTATTGTATGGTAGAAAATGCCGAACGCCTCTATGTTGGAATGAAGTGGGGGAAAAACAATTAGCGGGGCCAGAAATAGTACAGTTAACGGCGGATAAGATTACTCAGATTCGGGACAGATTGAAAACAGCTCAAGACAGACAGAAAAGTTATGCAGATCGACGCCGGAAACCGTTAGAATTTCAGGTTGGGGAATTTGTGATGTTGAAAGTTTCGCCTTGGAAAGGAGTCATACGTTTTGGGAAACAAGGTAAACTCAGTCCGCGGTATATTGGGCCATTCGAAATTACGGATTGGATCTTCCATTGGAATTGAGCAGGATTCACAACGCGTTTCATGTATCAAATTTTCGGAAGTGTTTGGTTACACCAGACCAGGCAGTCTCTCTCCCAGACATTCAGGTTGATGAAAAGTTGAACTATGTGGAAGAACTGGAAGCGATAGTTGATCACAAGATCAAGGTATTAAGGAACAAAGAGATCAGACAAGTAAAGGTCCAGTGGAAACATCATAGGGGTCAGGATGCGACATGGGAATCAGAGACGGAGATGAGAACTGTTAGTCCCAGATGGCTATAACAAGTATTGTAGAAGACAAAATTTTCACAATTTTAATTCTATTATTGAAAATCTTTCAACAAGAATTACACATAGAAAACTTAAGACTGTTGCGGAAAAGAACAGATAAACTATTCTAACAATCTTACACAAAGTATACTAACAAAATAACTAAGAACACTTAGAACAAAGCTATAAAGTATTTCAAGCAAACTGGAAATTCTTGCACTTAGAGAAATCTTCCAGTTTGCGTAGAATATCAAGAGCACACAGTAATCTTCAAGTCTCTCTAGATGTAAGTCCTTTCTGTATGGAGAGGTCTTCCTTTTATAGTGACAAGGAGTGTGCAAGCATTGAATGCTTGGGACACTTGTCATCTTCACACTTGCTGAGGATGTTGACTTCTGGAGAGTTGTGAAGTCCTTGTCACCTTTTACAAGGTACAGTCAGAAGAGCCCATGCAGAAGAAAAGGACTTTGCATGGTAATGGATAATAAGACAAAATGTCACTTTATCCATGTAGAAAATATCTTCTCAATTTGTCTTCTAAAGATTACACCACCGAAGGAAACTTGGGATATGTGACACTTCTTTGGAGAAAGCATCTTTGAAACTTCTTTGAGATCCCACCGATGGTAGCCTTGGGATATGTGACATCATCTTTGGGATATGTGACATCATCTTTGGGATATGTGACATCATCTTTGGAGAAATCATCTTTGAAACTTCTTTGAGATCCCACCGATGATAGCTTTGAGATATGCGACACATCTTTGAGATATGTGACATCATCTTTGGGATATGTGACATCATCTTTGGAGAAAGCAACTTTGAGACTTCTTTGAGATCCCACCGATGATAGCTTTGAGATATGTGACACATCTTTGAGATATGTGACATCATCTTTGGGATATGTGACATCATCTTTGGAGAAAGCATCTTTGAGACTTCTTTGAGATCCCACCGAAATTGGACTTCCATTGGTGGGATTCTTTGGCCGAAACAGAGAGAGATTTCGGTAGAGATATGT
The DNA here is from genome assembly GCA_033807775.1 of Saussurea involucrata. Taxonomy (NCBI): domain Eukaryota; kingdom Viridiplantae; phylum Streptophyta; class Magnoliopsida; order Asterales; family Asteraceae; genus Saussurea; species Saussurea involucrata. Next base: position 3,425,402 of record CM066325.1, read on the forward strand.
CCACCGATGTGTGAGAACACCATCGGTGGACAATGACTTGTATGTGTTGAGAAAAGATTTTTCACTTTCACAATGAGAGAATCTTTAATCTTGACTTTGGTTGATCTTTGACTTCACCAAACATTTGATATCTTGTACAAGCCATTACAAAGAACCATGCATCCAAAATTTCTCTAAGTATAAAATGTTTTTCAAAGTATAAAAGGAGATCATGAGGTCATCTTCAAATCTTGATGACCCAACAAGAACCAAATACCCTCATCTGTTCTCTTGACTGAATTCCGGGACAGAATTCTTTTAAGGGGGGAGATGTTGTAATAACCAGGTATTTTATTTAATTTAAAATATAAAAATTTTATAAGTTTTATGTGGGTATTTTATGGAGTAAGAAGTTAAGGGGTAGGTTTTAATTTTTATAATAGAAGTTAGGGGTATGTTTTGACAAGTGAAATAAGTTTAGGGTATATTTGGTATTTAGATGACACCTCATCTAGACAAACCGACTTCCTTTCTATTAGGGATGAGGTGTCCATTTGAGAATAATATCTAAAAGTGCTAGTGTGTGTGTGTGTGTGTGATATTCGATAGAGAGAGAGAGAGATCGAGAGAGTCAAAGGAAAGAAAGAATTTAAGAAGGAAGATCATTGCATACTCTACTGGAGAAGTTCTTAATCAGCTGAATAATCAGAAGGTAAGAATCCTATATCATCTCATCTTTATGTGTATTAGTTCCTAAAGTTTTACTATGAGTTTTAGAAGTGGGTTTTGGTGATTTTTGGAAGATATGTTAATTTTGGGTTTGGAATAGTGTTCTAAAAGTAGTATAAAACATATCTGCAAAGTTACATAAACATGCATAGTATAAAACTGCAAAAATCTGGGTTTTAGGATGAACAGTGGACTGTGACATTCATCGAAGTCGCAATGGACGACTGCGACATTCAACGAAGTCGTAACAGTTGGTTGCGACTTGGTATTGAAGTCGCAATGGTCGTTTGCGACTTGGCTTGGAATCGCAGTAGTTGATTGCGATTTGGATTTGGAATCGCAGTAGTTGATTGCGACTTAGGATGAAGTCGCAATAGTGGGTTGCGATTTCGGGGTGAAGTCGCAGTAGGAGGTTGCGACTTGGTACTGTTCATTGCGATTTTTAATATATTTTAATGGGTTGCGACTTCAGGCGAGGATTTTATAAGTTTAGTTTTTAAAAGAGATATTTGGTATTTTATATGATTTCAGATTTTGTGAAGGATTGATAATACGTGATATATCTTGGAAGAGCTTGTGTGATAAACATATCAGGTGAGTTTTACTTTAAAAAGTATTTTTCTGGAATACATTTTGTGAATAACAAATGTTTGATAAAGTGTATGAATATGTCATACGTGGGTGATTATAATATATTGAGATATTATAATTACGTGAGTATTATATGAAAATATAATACGTGGCCGGGCTTTGGACCGGTGTGTTAAATTGGCTCGCAACCACTATTATTGGCCATTGGTGGAGGGATAAGGTGGTATGAGACTGGTATGATGCACAAATTGTGGTTAGTGTTTATTTACATGTGATTTATGTGAATTTATATAAAGAGTGTTTTATATAAATGAAATTTTAAAAGATTACAAATATCAGGGATTTTCTCACTAGACCCTTAGGTCTAACCCTCATTTTCTGTTTTAAAAATTTTGTATTCCAGGTGATGGTTCCAGTAAGAACAAGTAAATTGAGTACTTGTTGGCTAGCTTTTGAGAAGATGATCATTATGATCTATGGATGCTTTTGTAATTATAATTTTATTGTTAGTACTATGTAATTTAAAGTGAATCAAGTTTGTACTGAATTTTTATATATGTTCAGACTTTAGATGGGACCAAATATGAAATATGAAGTATTTTGTTGTAAATATGTTATGAAATATATGTTATATGTATATTTTGTTATCGGGTTGTTACATATGGTTTACACATAGTTATGATTGTGCATATATGCAATTTTACATAGATTTATGGTTGTGCATATATGCAATTTTACATAGATTTAGGGTTGTGCATGTATGCACTTTTTATCTTTATATATTCAACTGATGTGCATATATGCAATTCTCTGATGTGTATATATGCAGTTCTAAGGTATGCATATATGCCGTATTAATATGTGCATATATGCAATTGTATGATGTGCATATATTTATTTCTATGATGTGCATATATGTTGTAACACCCTCAAAATTAGAGTGAGCAACTAACTTTAAATTTTAATAAATTAAAGTAAAAGATGATAAAATTATTTCTACATATCATCCTTGAATATACCTCAAACTTTAAACATCACAAATTAAACAGCTAACAACTCTAGGCGGGTGTTACTTAACCCAAATAAAAGTTGCTAATCCCAAAAGTGCGGAAACTTCGCTAAGCATCTCACTTCCCGTGCACTCTACTAGCACTCATCATTTCTCAGTGTAGCTAAAGTCGTTCCCAACCTGAACCTGTTGCACATGCCGACAAATAAAAAGGTTAGGCTAACGCCTAGTGAGTTCAAGAGTTTACATCATGAGCAAATCATTTGGATAAATCGACAGCTTTAACTTAATAAATGATTTTCTAAATGAGTTTGTATAAAAGACATTGACAACCCATTTTCCAAACAGACACAATTTCTGAGAGGAAGCTTCCAATGAAAATCGTTTCTCTGCAAGGACTCAAATCCAAAACTCACATCAAGAGTTAATTAATAATAATAATTTCTCAATAATCACCACTGCGAAACAAACTCCAATAGTTAAGACATCCAATAAGGATGGAACATAAATCCGCCCATCAATTATGGAAAACAGTTCGTAAGCATATAATATAACCTCGACAACGCGGATAAATAAAATACCCAAAATAAACACCCTTCGGTGACGGGGGAGGCCCGATCTCATCGAGTGTGGCAAACACATAAATTAGACCACGATTAAATAAATATAGGTAAGCTTCTTGGAAGTGGAAAACGGATGACATCAACCATACTAGGTCTTTAGTCAATCCTTGGCATCAATCATACTAGATCTTTAGCCCATCTTAGACATCAACCATACTAGGTCTTTAGTCCAAGCCCTCAAGTTCAACCATACTAGGTCTTTACCTTGGAAAACCCACCATCCAAAACAAGCTTACTTAACTTAAATTTCGTACATGACCTCAAAAGAATAACTAATGCATTCAAATCATGTAAACTCCAAATATGATGCAATTCATGCAACTCAAACCCCAAGCCCACGTCGAGCTTATAAAAAATGGGCGAATGCCCTCGAGACTCAACCGAGTCCAAAACCGAGCCCTCTGCTCAAAAGATCTAATGATCATTTATCAATATCAATTCATGCAAATGAAATGCATCTAACTCACACCATGCAACACACGCTCCGAGGCATAATAATCTCACAACCCCTTCATTGCCACCTTCCCAATGAAGTCAAATCATATATGCATCTATATGTACACGTATATGCAACTCTTTTATTACTTGACAATGCATATAACTCACTAAGGTTCATTAGTCCCAAAGGTACTAAGAATAAATCATCAAACGGTCTTCACACATAAGACCAACACTTAAACCGGCACGTATTCGAATAAAATGCAATTAAGCATATAACACATCCAAGACTCCACGTCGAGTCACTAAAACCGACAAACACTCAAAAGACTCATTTGAGTATAAATCAAGCCTTTAAGGCCAAAATAAATATTTGGTTAAATACGTGTCACTCGCACGGTTATGCAAACCCAAATGCATCGTTACCCAAAATCTTTATCTTTTAATTCCTCAATAGGCCGTCGGCCCCAAAATAAAGGTTTACAACTCTTAAAACATTCACATAGTCGGATTGACCAAAATCCCCAACTCACACGTTCACACTTAAAAATATGCCACAACATAGTTATCACATAATCACAAAACACTAAAAGTGTATTTTGACCAAATAACCTTCACTTATGCAATAAATTAACAAAACCTCTTTCACTCGTGATTTATTCATCAATCACTCAAAATCCCCAAATGTGGGTGTTTTTACAAGATTTGTAAAACTCAACACTTTGATTAAATCAAAACCCACTAATTAACTCAACAAGTGATAATTTCATATAAAGCACACAAATACTTTAAAAGAAACATTTTGGCATGTACAAAGTTTTCACAAAGCAACTTGAACTCACCTGGCTAGATTTAGGCTAAACCTAGATTTTCTCCAACGTAAGATCCTTTGATGAAGTTTGCATCCTCAAGCCAAAACTTTCAAAACCTAGATTTATGAGTTTCCAACAATCAATACCAAAGTCTACCTATAAGGAATCATCATCCATTCATAATATACCAAAAATACCACCCTTAAACCAAACCCTAGAAGTGTAGAAATCTTACCAAAACGAAAGTGAGAAGGAGGGTTCCAACCCCATTCATAATCCCTTGATAAAACTGAAAGAGAAGCTTTGGTTGCGTGATTCATGGCTTCAAGAGCTCCAAAAACGATTTAGAGAGTTAGGGTTTCGAGTTGAGAGAGAAATGGAAGAAGTGAGAAGTGATTTGGGATTGAAAGGGTTTTTAATCGGATTCAGCACCCCGACCGCGACAATGACACCGCGACAATGACCTGGTCATTCTCGCGTGTCATTGTCGCTCCCCAAGTACATGTTTCTGTTTGATTTGCTCAGATCGTCCCTCAAGGCGACATTGACACCGCGACAATGACATGGTCATTGTCGCTGGTCATTGTCGCGACCCGCGTACCAAGCCCCGGAACTCGACTTTCTCAACGCCAGAACTCCCAATACTCTTAGAGACTTTACGCAATGTTTTCCAAACATAAATCCCACCATTTTCAAGATGCAAAACATTTGGGTGGTTTTTATTTACCGAAATTACGGGTGTTACATATGTAGTTTGAAATCGTGCATCTATGCAAAAAAAAATGTGAAAATAATCTCTGAAACGTGAAGATGAAGATTATGTTTGAAAATGGGTTTTAGATGATTAAGATTATCATTAATAATTACCAAAAATGAAAATGGGTTTTAAAAGATTAAGATTATCATTAATAACTACCAAAAATATCTTGTGCATGAAATTAGGAAACTAAATAGCCCATAAATAATTAAAATTCTGAAATTCCTAAACTACCCCTAACAAACCAGTAACCTATCTTGATTCCTATTGGTCCAAAAAAGTTAACATGGTTAACACTAATTAGACGGTTAACAAAATAACGGGACCCTATATATATATATATCAAGCTTTAGTTAACATGTATTAAGCTATCACTTACTTTTTCATTTTCTTGTAAGATGACTTGGCAATCTCCAAAGGACGACATGCCATGGGTGGGATTGTATGTTGTCGTAGCATTTCTTATTTGCACTCTTGCGATGGCTGTCGATGCCTTCCAAGGTTTTCGACAATGGAAACTCTGGTTTCCGTGCAGATTTTTCACCATCAATGTTGCATCCATCACACTTATAGCAATAGCAATGAAGCTACCAGTGGATCTAACAATCAATATGTCTGTTGGTAATTATGTATACGTAAAGTATCTCGGCATTGGTTTCTTGTTCACAATGTTAGCTAACTTTCTCCCTTCTTTAGGGGGTATGGATGACAAGGAACTTTTCATGAACATCATTGCCTTGGGTATTCTCATATTCACCATTATTGTAAACATATGCATTAAAGAAACTCCTATTTGGATTGCAAATTTCATGACAGAAATGCCTATCTTCATATTTCTCCTTCTATGGCCATTTTGGTTGTTAGAGTATTAATGTCAATATGTATAGTTCAGGGTCCTTTCTGTAATTATGTGTAACTTCTCTTTGTATAAATAGTCTCTTAGGGTTTCATTATTAGGTTAGACACTTCACTTGTAAACACTCTCTCAATATATGAAAACGGCCAATTCAGCCATCTCGTGTGTCTCTCTATCAATCGACTCTCCAATTCTAACATGGTATCAGAGCACTAGGTAAGCATCCTCAACCTCTATCAATCTGCATTATCGTTTTATTTTCCTTATTTTGCTGCAGTCGTTTTTGCCTCGGAAATCCATTTTCTGCTGTTCTTTTGTCGAATTTCCAAGTTTTAAAGTTGTTCAGAATATCATCACGAACCTTCGTACCAATTTTCAACTTAAACCGACCTGTTTTGAAAATCCGACTCAAGAACATCATACGTTCATATTTGTCGCAACCCACACAAACTCATCTTTGTCGCAACCTTCACTTGCGACTTCACACCCAAGTCGCAACCTTCACTTGCGACTTCACACCCAAGTCGCAACCTTCACTTGCGACTTCACCTCAAGTCACAACCCTCTTGTCAACAGTACCAAGTCGCAACCTTCACTTGCGACTTCACACCCAAGTCGCAACCTTCACTTGCGACTTCACCTCAAGTCGCAACCCTCTTGTGAACAGTACCAAGTCGCAACCTTCCCTTGCGATTTCACCCCAAGTCGCAACCTTCACTTGCGACTTCACCTCAAATCGCAAATGTTACTTGCGACTTCAGCCTTAAATCGCAACCCTCTTGTGAAAATATGGCTCTCAATCTCAGTCACTCCAATCCCATCTCAGTTGTCCTCAATGGAAACAACTATGTTTTGTGGCATCACCATATGTCCATTCTCCTCAAATCTCATGGACTCTATACCTATGTCACTAGTATATCTACCCTTCCTGTTCAAAAGGAAGATGAAAGTGCAGTTGACTTTGCAAAACGTATGAACGATTGGGATATCGACAATGCTCGCATTCTTGGCTTCATAAACGCCTCTACCACTACTGAGATCAATCAGCAATTTCTCGGCTACACTACTGCAAAAGGACTATGGGATTTCCTTGCAAACAGGTACACTTCTACAGGTTTATCTCATCAATACCAGTTATGGACTACCTTTCAGACCAAAAGGCAACTGCCTGATCAGTCTATCAACTCCTACATCTCTGAGATGCAAGCTCTCAGAGATCATCTGAACCTGGGTGCACCTCAAATCTTTGATGAAACTGCTCGGAAGTTTACTGATTACTTCAGCCAACTACATCTGATTACTATTCTCATGGGTCTCACTAATAGTTTTGAGAATGTTCGAGCCTCGCTTCTCCATAGGCATCCTTTACCTACTCTTGAACAAACCATCATTGAACTGCTAAGTGAAGAAAATCGTCTTCAACAGCGTTTTCCACTACCATCAGATACTGTGCTCTACACTCCCAGCTCAGGAAACCAAGAGGAAAATGGGGCAATTATGACCAGCCTAAATCCACGGGCAAGGGGAACAACAACGAATGCACTTTCTGTCATTCTACTTCTCATCTTCTCCTCAACTGCCCAGTTCGGAAATGTCGCTGGTGTGCAATCGTACACCCACGTCACTATGCGTCTGAATGCCCAAAATGTCCATATCCAAAGAACTCCGGTAATCAAAGACAACAATCCAGGCCTCAACCTATTGCTGGCTCCATTACTCAGGACTCTCCATCGCCAGCACCTACGGCACAACACAACAACCACTCAACGCCTGACCTCATGGAACTCATGCGCCGAAATCAAGAGCTCATGGAGCAAATCATGACAAATTCTATGGGTATGAACTCTCAATGCAATACTACTACATCAGGTAACCCTTAGCTTTTTGACTCTGGATGTTGCAATCACATGACACCTAAGGCTGATGGGTTTGTCTCTAAACAAACTTTCTTGGCCTTCTACTTTCATCAGTTTCATCAATCACGTGGGTCGTGAGCGGGGGGATACGAGGAAACCTTTGCTCCCGTGGCCCGGGGCTCCTCCGTTCATAGTCTCCTAGCCATCGCTGCCACCAAGAAATGGCCACTCTATCAGATGGATGTCAAGAATGCCTTTCTAAATGGTGATCTCGAAGAGGAAGTCTACATGAGACTCCCTCCAGGTGTGACCTCCCGTCAGGGTAATGTCTGTCGACTTCGAAAAGCCCTCTATGGCCTCAAACAAGCTCCTCGTGCTTGGTTTGAAAAATTCAGCAATACTGTCATCTCATTGGGGTTCTCGCCGAGTAATTATGATTCTGGCTTGTTTACTCGGACTACTGCTGCAGGTACTATCCTACTTCTGTTGTACGTCGATGATATGATCATTACTGGCAGTGATTCTACAGGTATCACCTACCTCAAAAAGTCTCTTAGCTCTTGTTTCGAGATGAAAGATCTTGGAAAACTACACTACTTTCTTGGCCTTGAAGTTCTGTTAGACTCTTCTGGTATCCATCTCTGTCAAGCCAAGTACATCTCAGATCTGTTGTCCAAGGCTGGGATCACGGACAACAAAGTTGCCTCTACTCCCATTGAGCAAAATCTGCACCTTGCTCCGAATGCTGGCACCCCACTGAAAGACCCTACACGGTACCGTCAACTAGTTGGATCTCTGGTCTACCTGACTGTTACTCGACCAGATCTTGCCTATGCAGTTCATATAGTTAGCCAATTCATGGTTGCCCCGTGCTCCGACCATTATGCCGTTGTTCTTCGTATACTTCGGTATCTCAAAGGGACGATGTTTCATGGACTTCATTTCTCATCCACTTCATCCTTACAGCTTCGTGCCTTCTCAGATGCAGACTGGGATGGTGACATAACCGACCGTCGTTCCACCACAGGATATTGTTTCTTCCTTGGTGACTCTCTTATCTTCTGGCGCAGCAAGAAACAATTGCTGACAGCTCGGTCCAGCACTGAAGCAGAATATAGAGCCTTAGCTGACACTACTCAGGAACTGGTATGGCTACGCTGGCTACTATCTAATATGGGTGCTCATCAATTTTCCCCAACACCATTATGGTGTGACAACACTAGTGCTATTCAGATTGCTCACAATGATGTTTTTCATGAGCGTACAAAGCACATCGAGATTGACTGTCATTTCACTCGTCAACATGTTCTTCGCAAGACGGTTAAACTTTTTTCTATCTCCACCATTGATCAGACTGCAGATATCTTCACCAAAGCTCATCTTCCAGGGCATTTTCGGGCTCTTGTTTCCAAACTCAATTTGTCTCATTCTTCCCCTACTTGAGTTTGAGGGGGGATGTTAGAGTATTAATGTCAATATGTATAGTTCAGGGTCCTTTCTGTAATTATGTGTAACTTATCTTTGTATAAATAGTCTCTTAGGGTTTCATTATTAGGTTAGACACTTCACTTGTAAACACTCTCTCAATATATGAAAACGGCCGATTCAGCCATCTCGTGTGTCTCTCTATTAATCGACTCTCCAATTCTAACATTGGGTAGCTTTAACAGTTCCAGCATCTAGAAGAGTTTTAGAACACCAGTACAAAGAGTTGCACAGATCGGCTTTAAGTCGCCAACAGATAAATTCTCCTCCTCAAAACTCCTAAATCATGTTAAAAAGTATTGGATGATGGTAACCCCCAATTTGTGCTTGCTTGTTCACCCTTTTGTTCTGCTTCTGGGTTGGTATGCTCATTATTTGCTGCTCTTTCAGTTTATCAGTTGATGAGACAATATGATGATCTATCACATTTTTGGGATGGAAAATCAGATTATAAGTGGTCAATCAATGTAATTCTATCTGTGCAATCAATTGGGATTGTCGTAGGTAGCATTGCACCAACTTTTAGATGTATCACTACTATTAGTTATTTCAACATCTCCAAAGAATGGAGCATCAACCATATAAACATGTTTAGAGTCGAGAAACAATGGACCCAAAGGCTTCACCACTGGAAACGGATCCATGTCCGTTCACATATCCCGGGTCGCCATTGCAAAAAACTTTTCCATAATGTCAAAAACATGATTTTGAACTTTTGTATAGTACTTCAGATAACAGTCGTGGTTTTATGTAAAATGATATGTCTCATTCCTAGATCTTTAATGATCTTATTCTCTTCTTGTTACTATATCTGCAACTCATTGTTGAAAAGGTTTAAAGCATCTAACAGCAATACGGGATCAGAAATTCAAGAATATACTTGTTATGTTCTACAAATTGAAGAGGAGGCAAAGCTTTCAAATAGAATGTTGAGAAATATCCTCAGATCTATAACTAAACTTGTTCACGAGTCCGAAAAGAAACAACCAAGAAATCTTATAAAGTTCCTAGAGAAGTCTACAGGATTCAAAGGACTAACAGAGTTCGACACTGACCAAGTTCCACCTTTACATCGGGAAGAAACCCACAATTGTTGGAGCCTAGTAGCAGTAACATTAACAGCCATTGCCCTTGCACTCATGGGCGGACCAGTGTACCGCATACGGTGGCACGTGCCACCGTATCGTTTGTCCGGCGAAGGGTAAAATTTAGTAACGGTATGAAGAGTGCAACCGTATTATTTTGGAGGGTGAAACCGTATCGTTTTAAATGGTGCAACCGTATCAAAAAACTCTTAAAATCAACCAAAAATCCCAAAAAACTCGCAAAATCAACCCAAAATCCCAAAAAAAACTCTTAAAATCAATCAAAAATCTCAAAAAAACTCTTAAAATAACCAAAAAACCCCGAAAAGTTCTCTCGAAATTGATTTTTTTAAAAGTTCCTCGAAATCGAGAAAACAAAATTTAAAAAATCTCAAAGCAATCGGACGATGTGGAAAAAATTTAGGTTCGTCAAAGGTGCCACCGTAAGAAAAAATTCCTGGGTCCGCCTATGCTTGCACTTCCTAACGTTGCAAATAACCATGTTAAGGGGTTACTTGCTAGTCTGAGCGAAGGTCTCCAAATTGTTAGACATATTGAAGAAACCCTCAACACAAGTGGCGACTTGGAAAAGCCAAGAAAAACAGCTAGACGCATATGGACTGAAGTAGAGGTATACTCGAGTTGGCTACAAATTGATCTTCAAAAGAGGGCTCGTAAAGGAAAAACGTCAAAGGAGATTCTTCGATGGTTGGGTGATGAAGCAGTAAAGATTGTGATACAATTCCAGAGGAGCAAAAAGAAAAATCCAGATGATTCATTTCATAAGTTCATTGCTGCAAGTTTCATGTACAGAATCAACCAAACCATACTGCTCCTGTTGGAACTAATGATATAATCTGTAGAATCAACCAGAGCCCAAGGCCTAATCGATGGGAAGGAAACGCAAGATCTATTTGAAGGCAAGGCAACCCGAAATCTGCTCGAAAGGGAAGAAACACAAGGGCTGTTCAAAAGGTTCATCAAATCAGAAACTACAAACCTTTAAACGTAGCATAGAACTTGCAAATCTTCTTCGAAATTGGGATCTTGGCAAAGAAGTCAGCGAGAAAAGGAATAAGAAGGCAACCTATTATCGATGCAATGAAAAGGGGAACTTTGCATGGAACTGCTCCAAAAGGGAAGTCGTTTTTCGAAAGATGCAAGAAGGAAATTCGAACTTGTGCAACAGATTTGTTCAAGAAATCGCTCCTTTACAACCGTACCATCAAACTCATGTTGATCGGATCATCATAAACGATGATTACTTGGTAGAAGGAACCGATAAGAGAACATGGGACAAGATTTGGTATGTCAACACAAAGATTTCCAAGCATATGACACCAAATCGAGACTTGATGATCAGATTAAAAGGACGATTCTTTATCAATAATGAAGATCAAGTTCACGATCCAATTCCTGTACATGGTATCGGAGAGATAGAATTAACAACAAACGAAAGGACGTTTGTTGTTCCTTACGTTTTATACACACCACAAATCAACATCAACGTGTTGAGTTTGAAGCAATTAATACTACAAGGTTTTGAGGTTGAGATCGACAAATCGAAGTGTGTAATCACTCACATGTGTGTTAATCGACAAAATCAAGAAGATGATCAGAATGAGTCTACTTCAAGGATCAATACAGAAATCAACCAAGGTACAAACAAAATAGAAGATGGAGTGAAATTTGAAGGAAAGACGGTACCTATGAAAGTTGAAACTTTTGAGGATTTTATCTCATTTATGGTTTTAGTGAATTGTGATAGAATATGTTACAAGAACAAAGAATATTTCATGAAGAAGTTCGATAAGGCAATAGGTTGGTTTCATAAGATGAAGAATGGAGAGGATCTTGCACTACCACCAAAGATTGCAGGCCTAGACGTTCACTTATTCGATTTCTACAAACTGATTGTGAAATCCGGAGGTCATGAGACAATTACTAAAGAAAACAAATTGAGTGAAATGGCTATGAGTTTTGGATATCCGGAGTGCTACGAGCAAACATTCAAGGAGTTATTCGATCAATATTTATTGATTCCACAAGAGCACTACGAGTTTGGATTAAATAGATTTGGCAGAATTCCGAGCATTGACGAACAAGACGTTGGTGGTGTAACCAACAGGTTCTTTTCGGGCAATGTTGGCTCAGAAGGTGGTGTAGCCGGGAGTCAGGATCAGGACGATCAGAACATTGCAGATACTTGGAGACCGGATCAGATTCTAGCTCAGGATAGTGAGGAAGAAGACCCTAGCATTGAAGGGTACTACTCAGATAAAAATGTTGGTGATAGCAACAAGGAAAGTGATGACTTTGTCATCATACTTTGAAGATCAATGGAAGACTCGTGAAGGAAAAATGACATGATGTTTAAAGGGAAGGTTAAATACCATTTGTCATTTTGTAAATAATTAGACATATTATTTATTTAGGTTATATTATGTGTAAATTAAATAATGTGTCATGTGACACATCATCATCGATGGTGTTATGTGACCCTCAAGAAGATGTTCGAAGATTACTTGCTACGCCCTACTACGGGTTCATGCTGGTAGAGAAGCCAAACAAGTATACCGAAGGACTGGATACTTTTGATCAAGCAGAAGGACTTGCTGATCACTTTTAGGACCTGTAGCAGAATCAAGGCAGCAGCAGAATCTACCGAGCAATATCTCAAATATCAAGAAGTTGCTGATTATATCATTAGGGGGGAGATTGTTGGAACTAATGATATAATCTGTAGGTTTATTATTATTTTAAATAAATAAAGTGTCTAAATGACACATCAGTTAATTGGGTAGTTATAGGCAGTTGAGGGTTGAACCATCATACCCTTTGATGGTGTCGGTTCATGGTGTATAAATAAGTACGTATATGTACTTTGTAAGTAATCATCTTCTGCAGTAAATAAAGTTTACTTTGCTGTTAGTTTCTTTGTCAAACACACATTCACACACACTAGTTTCTTTCTCTGCACTATTTTGATGGCAACATGCAGTAGTGTTTCTCGACAGAAGGCTGTTGCAAACAGGCCCTATGATCAAGAACAAAATGTAATTAAACAACAACTCCATTGCAATGAACAAGCGGAATGGGCAACAGATGTGGAACTTTTTGAGTGGATTTCAACTATAATTGCAGATCTATTATGCGCTTGCTTTACCAACCTACCACGTGTAATAACTCTAAAGTGTCATCATGAGGCAATAGAGAAAAGGGAAGCGAGCATCCGGACTGCAGCTCAGCTACTTGGTAAATCCAAAACGATTCTGAACATCCTTGAAGAGCGCCAACTTCTAGACTTAGATCTCGAGTTGATGGCATACATTGATAAGTGGCACGCATTACCAAAATGTCGGATACCCAATGGTCCTGCTTCTTCAACGGCTTCTTCAAGTTCTAATGAATCATTCGTAGTAACTATTATGTAGTAACTGTGTATCTATTGATTGTATTATATACTCTAGCATACATATCATGAATAAGTGTGTATCTATTATTGATTATAGTTACTTAAGCACTTTTCGAACATGCTCAACAATATTAAATCAGCCACATAACTCTTACAGATGAAACTAATCTTACTGCATTCCTTAATAGTTAATATACATAATACATCAAATATCCATATGATATTTGATATAAATCACAATGGCGGTGGCATACAACTTTTGGTCTCTCTTTTAGTTAAGTATAACTAATATATACTTCAATCACTTGCAATCAAACTAATATGTTAGATCCCAAATTCATTTCTAAACAAAAATATACTTGAAATAGGATACCATAAACAACGAAAATGAATCAAACAAAACCCAGAAGTAAGACATACGAAACAATCAATTTAATCAAAAATCAAGCACTTACCGGTAAAATTCAACACCATCACTCACTTACCGGTATTCTATGCAACAATTTTTCCGGTAAGCACTAATTGTGGAAAGTGTTTCCACCCTCACTTTAATGGGTAAGACTATTGGTGCTTGCCTTGACTCTTATCGGATAAGATTCTTGGTCCTTGCCATATTCATATGGTAAGGTAATGTGACTTGGAAGTGTTTACTCAGGTAAACGTTTGATAAATGGCCCTTACTTTCGAGTACCGTTGTAGAAGACCTACTTACCTTATTCAACCAAAATAAATTGAAATTCGAATGAACTGGGAACCATATTGTTTTTCTTTTGGAAGGTTGTCCTAGGCTATGCCTAGACTAATCCCTTGGCAAATTATGACCGTAAGACATCATCCCTGATTAAACCTCAGTGACCACAATTGTTGTGTACGCCTGGATTCGAACCCTCGGCAGATGGGATATTCCACCACATCCGCCACGGTAACCAGTACGCCACAACCCTTGCGGTTGGGAACCATATTGTTGTTCACACCAGGTTATAGAGTTCAATAAAATCAATCATCAATTTAACTTAATTCAATTGAAGACCTAGATTATTGATTCCTAAAATAGAACATTAAATGAAATGAAACCCTAATCTTGCCTTTTTGTGCAATAGGATGAGACCATCTCCGACAAGACACCAAATCTTACACCAAATAGCAAATTTGACACCAAGTCACTCCAATTGGGACACCAAACTATTTTACAGCAACAGAAAAAAGATAAAAAAGAATATATCTAGAATATTACATTTTGGTGTAAGATTTAGTGTTACCCATTGGAGTTGATTTATAGTTTGCACCAAAACGTTAAAGTTTGGTGTTACTGCATAACAAAACCGAACCTTTTAACAACTACAAAACAAAAAATTGTTGTTGTCAAGTTAGAATGAAGTCTATGTGAACACAGCATTTCAAAAATATTGTGAAATTCCTTTCAACAACCTCCACATATTATTTATTAGATAGCTGCTGGCCCATGAGAAGTAAACTGAAAGAAACATTACATAAAATCTTCATCACTCATTCAACTTGTAAACAAATTTATTTCTAACAAAACTTCATCTTTTTTGGATTTATAATACATATACAGCATCACTTGATTAGCATTTATTCTACTAAATTAAACTAAAAATCCATTTTCCCTTGTCTACCAATATGACTTGGCAATCTCCTCAAGAGGCCATGCCATGGGTGGGGTTGTATGTTGCTGTAGCATCACTCATTTGCACTCTTGCAATGGCTGCCGATGTCTTCCAAGGTTTTCGACAACGCAAACTCTGGTTTCCGTGTAGGTTTTTCACCATCAATGCTGCATCCGTCACACTAATAGCAATAGCAATGAAACTACCAGTGGATCTAACAACCGACATGCCTGATTATAACAACCGGAATGTAAAGTATATCGGCATCTTTTTCTTATTCACCATACTAGCTAACTTTCTTCCTTCTTTAGGGGGTATGGATGACAAGGAACTTCTCACAAACATCATAGCCTTGGGTATTCTAATAATCACCATTATCGTAAATATATGCATTCAAGCTGCTACTCAGGATTTTCATGCGTCTATTGTCGTGGTATTGTCTATCATTCTTGTTGGGAACTGAAGATTTGCTAAGTATGGATAATACTACCAGAACAAATTTAATACTGCTAAAGCAAAGTTAGTACTGCTAGTCATGATTAACACTGCTGAAACAAAGTTAGTACTGCTTGACAAGATTAATACTGCTAAAGCAAAGTTAGTACTGCTAGTCATGATTAATACTGCTGAAGCAAAGTTAGTACTGCTTGTCAAGATTAATGCTGCTGAAGCAAGGTTAGTACTGCTGGAATAAGTTAATGCTGCTGGAATAAGTTAATACTGCTGGAATAAGTTAATGCTGCTAGAATGAGTTAATGCTGCTAGAATGAATATTAGTACTGCTCATGCTGAATGAAGTTAATACTGCTGACGTGGTAAGTGTGTTATGCGAAGATATTGAAGATAAAGATGAAATAAGATATGCTTAAAGAAGATTCAGAAGATCAATTTATTTTTGATAGTTATCTTGTAATTATTATGTATAAATAGTTTTTGATAGATAGCTATTAAAAAGAGAGAGTTTTTCAGATTTCGATTTCGTTTTCGTTTTAGAGAGAATTAACCTCAAGGTTTAAGAACCCTATTTCTAGAGAAGTAGAAGTCGTCTTGATTGAGCATGTTCATCAAGATTGAGGTTTGGTTGTAAGATTGTGAGTTGAAATAGTGAATACAAACAGCTGTGTGTTTTCAGATATATTGTTCTTTGATTGTGCGAATTAAAGTTCTATTCCGCAGATTCTTTAATTCTGAATTCTAAGTATTATTAGTCTTGTTAAGATTCGATCCTGACAAGTGGTATCAGAGCCTGTGTTTCTTAGAATTCTACAATCAGTATGGACAATTCTATTGAATCAAACAGTACTCTTGTTTCTAAGGTTCCCATGCTCAGACCCAATGAGTTTGACATGTGGAAAATTAGAATCAAGCAGTATATTCTGCTTACTGATTATTCCATCTGGGATATCATAGAGAATGGTCCTTGTGCTGAAGGAAGAATTGGACCAGATGGCAAAAGACCTCCTCCAAAGACTGATGCAGAGAGAAAAGTCAGACATATAGAGATGAAGGCCTTAAGCACTCTGCTTTTGGCTATACCCAATGAATATCAGCATCAATTTCATCACTGCACTGATGCTCAGATTCTGTGGAATGCATTGGAAAAGAGATTCACTGGCACCAAAAGCACCAAGAGGAATCAGAAGGCAATTCTCAAACAGCAGTATGAAAACTTTACATCTACTAAGAATGAGTCTATGACTCAAACTTTTGATAGATTTAATAAGCTGATTGGAGAATTGGCCACAGTAGGAGTCAAGATGGAGGCTGATGATGTTAACAGAAAGTTCTTAAGATCATTAGGTGAAGAGTGGACAATGTATACTGTGTCCTTCAGACAGAATGACCAATTGGAAGATAAAGAGCTTGATGATCATTACAATGATCTTAGAGTCTTTGAAGCAGAGGTTGAAGCCAAAAAGAAGCCCTCTGGATATATACATAATGCTGCACTCCTTTCAGCATCACCTGATTCTACTGCTAACCCTGAATCAGTTAGTGCTGCTGGAGGAGTCAATCAGGAAAAGACCAATGATTCAGTACTAGAAGCCTTCTTTTCTAGTCATGTTAATTCCTCATTGATTAATGATGACTTAGAACAGATTAATTCTGATGATCTTGAAGAGATGGATATCAAGTGGCAGATGGCTATGCTGTCTATGAGGGTGAAGAGATTCATAAAGAGGACAGGGAGAAACAACTTTTCCCAAAGAAGAGAAGATGGTGCTGGATTTGACAAGTCCAAAGTTGAATGCTACAAGTGTCACAAGATGGGACACTTTGCCAGGGAATGCAGAGGTGGAATATCTCACAACAGCCATCAACAAACTCAGGCTGGAAGTTCCAATCAAAACAGAAACTCTATTCAAGCTCTTGTCTCTCAACAAGGAATGGGATTTGATTGGAGTGATCAAGCAGAAGAGGCCATCCAAAATCAAGCACTTATGGCTGAAGTTTCAGATCTTCCCACTGAGGTAAAATCTAATCTCTGTACTCAAGCTTGTATAGACACTGTTAAAAGGTATAGAGATCACAATCAGGGAATGTGTGATGACCTTAAGATATTAGAAAAGGACAGAAAAGACTATGTAGTAATTGTTGAGAAGTTTGAAGAACAGATTAGGGCTTTTCAAGCTAATGAACTTCAACACTCCTATGATACAAACTACTGGAAATGGGAAAAGGGTGGTCTAGAGTTCCAGCTTAGAGAATCCAGGGAAGAGTGTGAGAAACTAAAAGGAGAGCTTGAGAAAGTTAAACTTGATGTAGAAAAGTTTAATAGTGCCTCTAAAGTCATGGACAACATAATCAACTCTCAAATCCATAGTAAGTTGAAAACAGGCCTAGGGTACAATGCCACACCCCCACCTTACAACAACACCTACATCCCTCCTAAGTCAGACCTATTAGAAACCAAGGATAGGAAGGACTTACCTAAAGGAGCCACTGAAGTAGATCCATTAGATGAGGATAAGACTGAAAAGGAAGGATCTGATGAGGAATGTGTAAGTCCATGTGTTAAGAACAATGAGATGAAAAGGACTGGAAAGGGAAAGGGAGTTCATTATACTCAGACCACTGTTGTGAACTCTAATACTTGTGAACATTGTTCTTGCAAGAAATCTCAAGAGAATAAGCCCCAAAAACATGATAAAAAGAGGGGAAATCAAAGAAATTGGAATAACCAGTGGGCACAAAAGCAAGGAGTTGATCTGCAAAGGATTAACAGACCAAAACCTTGTTTTATTTGTGGCAAATTGAATCATCTTGCCAAACACTGTTATTTCAATCCTATTAACCAAAAGAAAAGTTTTCAAAGAAGTTTTCAAAGACGTTTTCAAAAATCTTCTGGTTATAGGAAGCCTGCAAGGAATAATGTGGCTAAGAAACAAGCTGAATCCACAAGGCACATGAGAAAACAGACTGAAAAGGAATGTGTTAATATGTGGATCCCCAAAAGCACTAATGTTAGTACTGCTACCTCAGATAGTACTGCTGACAAGGATAGTGCTGCTAAAAGCAATACTACTGCCAATACTACTGCTAGCAGTGTTAGTGCTGCTAACTCTGTTAGTGCTGCTAACTCTGTTAGTACCTCTTCTAAGAACAATACTGCTGCTAGCAGTGTTAGTGCTGCTAACTCTGTTAGTGCTGCTAACTCTGTTAGTACCTCTTCTAAGAACAATATTGCTTCTAGTTTTTGTGCTGCTAGACCAATCATATTTACAAAGTACTCCAGTACTGCAGTACCTAAGTTTGAAAATCTCATCAAAACCCAGTGCAAGTATTTTGATGAGCAAGGGAGACCCAAGACCACTTTGGCTTGGGTTCCTAATAAAAACTAACTGATTTATCTGATGTGCAGGGCAACCAACAGCTCAAAGGGAAGAGCATCTGGCATGTTGATAGTGGTTGCTCCAAGCACATGACAGGTAACATGGCCTGCCTCAAGAATTTCAAAAGAATTGATGGAGGACATGTTGCTTTTGGGAATAATCCTGCAGGAGGTAAGATAAGTGGTAAAGGTGATGTATCAAAAGGTAAGATGACATTTGAGGATGTTTACTATGTTGAGCAATTGAGATACAACCTGTTAAGTGTATCACAGGTCTGTGACAAGAAACATAGTATATTATTTACTGACTCTGAATGCATTATTCTTGCTCCTGGATTCAAAGTAGTTGATGAAAACATGATACTATTGAGAACTCCTAGAAAGGATAATGTGTATTGTTTAGATTTAGAAAGTGTTTCATCTGACTCATCCCTAAACTGTTTGGTTTCAAAAGCTTCAATGGATGAATCATCACTTTGGCACAGAAGGATGTGTCACATGAACTTTAAAACAATGAATAAACTTGTTAAAAATAATCTTGTTAGGGGTTTACCATCAAAAGTATATTCATGTGATGATCATTGTGTTGCTTGTCTCAAAGGCAAACAACACAGAACTTCTCATAAGTCCAAAGAGATAAGCATTATCTCAAATCCTCTTCAGTTGTTGCATATGGATCTGTTTGGCCCTACAAATGTCATGAGCATTGGCAAGAAATCATATTGTTTAGTTATTGTTGATGATTACTCTAGATTTACTTGGGTATATTTTCTGAGAACTAAAGATGAGACAAGTGGACTGATCAAATCTTTTATTCTTAGAATTGAAAACCAATCAAATCAAAAAGTGAAAGTCATTAGATCAGATAATGGTACTGAATTTAAAAACTTTGATCTAAACACCTTTTGTGAGGAAAAAGGAATTGAGAGACAATACAGTGCTCCTAGGACTCCACAACAGAATGGTGTTGCTGAGAGAAGGAATAGGACACTGATTGAGGCTGCTAGATCTCTGTTAGCTGATTCAAAATTACCCACTACTTTTTGGGCAGAAGCAGTTAATACTGCTTGCTATGTCCAAAACAGAGTTTTAGTAATAAAGCCTAAAAACAAGACACCTTATGAGCTTTTTCAGAAAAAGAAACCATTTATTGGATTTTTCAAACCATTTGGGTGTCCTTGTACAATTCTCAATACCAAGTCTCACTTAGGTAAGTTTGATAGCAAAGCAGATGATGGTTTTCTTGTTGGTTACTCATCTCAGAGTAAGGCTTACAGAGTGTTTAATACCTCTTCTAGAATAATTGAAGAAAGTGACAATGTCAAATGCAATGAGCACACACCAAATCCTATTGGTTCAGGTCCTGATTGGCTATTTGACATTGATTCACTCACTAATTCTTTGGGTATCAGTAGTGTTGTAAATGCAGGACAAAGGGATGCACCACCATCAGATCACAGAATTCAGTCTGTGATATTTCCACTCCCTACCATTGATCCTGTTGGCTTCTGTGAACAAGAAAAGGAAGCTGAACCCATTCAGAATGAAGAAGAGAGAAGAATAGAGGAAAATCAGTCTTCAAGGCCAAATTCTAGAGAGTCTGAAGTGATTGAAGAAGCTGAAGAAAATCCAGACTTACATGAGTCAAATCTGGATGTGAACTTAGTTGAGGAACCTGGTCATCCATCAAGAACTCAGAAAAATCATCCTCCTGAGTTGGTTATAGGAGACATTGCTTCTCCCATGATGACTAGGAAACAAAGCAGACTTCAAGAGCTACAAGATCAGCAGAATACAGTTAATACTGTACTTACTTGCTTTCTATCCCAAATTGAGCCCAAAAAGGCTTATGATGCTATGAAAGATCCAAGTTGGATAGAAGCAATGCAAGAGGAGCTGCTACAGTTTAAATTACAGGATGTTTGGGACTTGTTGGACCTTCCAAAAGGTCATAGAGCAATTGGCACCAAGTGGATTTTCAGAAACAAGAAGGATGACAGAGGCATTGTGATCAGAAACAAAGCAAGGTTGGTTGCACAAGGGTATACTCAGGAAGAGGGCATAGATTATGAGGAAGTCTTTGCTCCAGTGGCAAGGATTGAAGCAATTAGGTTATTTCTAGCCTATGCCTCATACATGAAGTTCAAGGTCTACCAAATGGATGTAAAAAGTGCTTTTCTGTATGGAAGTATTGATGAAGAAGTATATGTCTGTCTACCCCCTGGATTTGAGAATCCATTGCACCCTGACAGAGTGTACAAGTTGAAGAAGGCACTTTATGGTTTACATCAAGCCCCAAGAGCATGGTATGACACCCTGTCTACCTATCTCTTGGAAAATGGCTTTGAAAGAGGAGTCATTGACAAGACCTTGTTCATTAAGAGGAGAAAGAAAGACACACTACTTGTTCAGATCTATGTGGATGACATCATCTTTGGATCCACAAATGATCACATGTGTAAAGAGTTTGAAGAGTTAATGCACAAGAGCTTCAAGATGAGTTCCATGGGAGAACTTACTTTCTTCCTTGGGCTTCAGGTGAAACAGAGGAAAGATGGGATTTTCATAAGCCAATCCAAATATGTGAAAGACATCCTGGACAAGTATGGTTTAACAGACTCAAAGCCAGCAAGCACACCAATGGAGACACACAAACAGATCACTGCAGATCTTGAGGGGGAGGATGTGGATGTCCATCATTACAGATCTATGATTGGATCACTCATGTATCTCACAGCCTCTAGACCAGACATTATGTTTCCAGTATGTGTTTGTGCAAGATTTCAGGTTACACCTTCATGCAGTCAAAAGAATTTTTAGATACCTAAGAGGGCAACCTAGATTAGGTCTTTGGTATCCTTATGAATCTTCATTTGACTTGCTTGCATACTCAGACAGTGATTTAGGTGGAGCTAACATGGATAGGAAGTCTACTTCAGGTGGATGTCAGTTTTTGGGTACAAGACTTGTATCATGGCAGTGTAAGAAACAAACCACAGTGTCCTTATCTACAACAGAAGCTGAGTATATAGCTGCTGCAAGTTGCTGTTATCAGGTGTTATGGATTCAGAATCAGATGTTGGACTATGGGGTAACATTTCTTCACACTCCAATCTTCATTGACAACAACAGTGCCATTAGCATTGTTAACAATCTTGTTAAGCACTCAAAAACAAAGCACATAGAGATCATGTATCACTTTATTAGAGACTGTAATGAAAAGAAATTGATTCAAGTTGCTAAAGTTCATACCAATGACCAGTTTGCAGATCTATTCACAAAAGCTTTTGATGTGGGTAGATTCACTTTCTTGGTAGCAAGTGTGGGCTTGATCAACCTTGAATAAATTCATGATTTTTAAGTTTTTATACCTGTATTTCTTTGTATATTTGGTGTTACTAACTAGCTTTCTCAGAACCTCAGTATGACTCAGATTGACAAGTGCTGCAAAGTAATCTCTGTGTTTTCTATCCAAATCCTCAGGAAGAATGACGACAATGGAGTTTGTCGATGAGCACAATGAGATTGCGATGCTTCAGAAGCCAAAGCAGGCCGACGGATTTCATGATATTGTGGATTTTCTCAAGTCCACACACATCTCAAATGCCCTAACAGTGTGCCCGACCATATATATCGAGCATCAAAAGCAATTTTGGGAGAATGCCACTGTTTTATTCGAAGATGGGCAGAAAATCATTCGAACAAGGGTTTGTGACAAACCCTTGAAGGTCACAGAGGAAGTTATTCGCATCACTCTTCTCTTAGATGATGCCTCAGGTATAACCTCTCTCTCTAATGATGAACTTTTCACAACCTTACCAAGAATGGGGTATGTAGGTCCCATTGGAGTTTTTAAATTCTACAAGTCAAAGTTCTTCACCCAATGGCGATTTCTTGTACATACTCTTATGCACTGTATTTCAAAGAAAACAACTGGATGGAGTGAGTTCAGCAGTACCATTGCTTATGCCTTGGTCTGCTTAACCACTGCCAGAACGTTCAATTTTTCAGCAATGATTTTTAATGATCTTGTGGCAAACCTAGAATCCAAAAAGAAATTTTACATGTATCCCAGGTTTGTCCAAGAAGTAATTAACCATGAATTGACGGATTTACCTCAGTCTGCTGAGGTATATGTGCCAAAACCCCCTAAAGGGAAGGTTTTCTCAAATATGAGAAGAATTCCTAGGGACTCGGAAGGAGTTGACACACCATTGTTCTCTACAATGATGGTTGTGTCCCACACCACTGAAGGTATGGCATCAGGGTCAAGGCCTCCATTAGACACACCCACTGATGACCAATCCCACCCTTCCATCACCAAAGAAATCCCACAGTCCATTATGTTAAGACCCTCTCCCAAAATCACCAAGACATTTGAAAGAAGAAAGGTACACAATGTTCCTTCCCTTGGTGTATCTCCTAATAGCCCAAAGCCTACAAGCCCTCTATTGGAGCATTCTCCAATAGAGAATATCAAAAGGGTAACCACAGGGGTGTCTCCCAACCCCAAGAAGGTGCTCTCTAAGGAGATGGATGAGCATGTGGGATGCAAGGCTGCCACTACTTCTGCTAGCAAAGAGAAGGACAGTGGTAACATCACTAAGACCTTCCCCACGGCAACTCAGAATGTGAAAACATTCAGAGGACCCAGGCGCCAAGAAACCATGGGAGTAGGTTGTGCTTTTGCTAGGCAAGAGACACCTACTAAAACTTCCAATGATCCTGTTAAGGAGGTAAACACTTCTAAACCAGGTGAGGATAGATATACTTATGAGGAATTGATGGAAACTATTGCCAACATCAACATTGATGTCATGAATCAGCAGAAGGAGATCGATGAGCTTAAGAAGGTGGTTCTTTATCAAAACACCAAGATAGAGAAAAATAAGAAGATGATCACCAAGCTGCTGCAAAGAAGGAAGAAAGCTCAGTATGTTCTGAAAAGGAGAAGATCAACCACTGATGCTTCCAAAAAGGGGGAGTTAAAAACTGCACAAAACATGGAGAATGAGCATAAGGTTGAGGGGGAGGCTGAACAGCTTGAAGAAATGGCAAAGGAAGCAGAAAGTGAGAAAGCAGCAGTAACTGAAACTGCAGAAAATGAGAAGGAAGCAGTATCTGAGATTGAAGCAGTAGTAGCTGAAATCATGAAGAATCTTGTTGATGCAGCAGTATCTGAAAGTGAAAAGAAAGCAGTAACAGATAGAGCAGCAGAAATGGTTAATGCTGCTAGTCAAAAGGCAGCAGAAACCATTCAAGCAGCAGAAATGGTTAATGCTGCTGACAAACATAAGGCAGCAGAAACCATCCCTGAAGCAGCAGAAACAAAGGAAGCAGCTAAAATCACTCCTGAAGTTGTTAAATCACTCAAAAGACCAAGAACAAAATCCATAGCTTCAAAGAAGAAAGTTGTAAAGAAGCGTAGGGTGGAACCCACTGTAGAAGAAGCTAAGGAGGAAGTAGTGAAAGAGAAAACGGATCAAAAAGTTGTTGAAGAAGAAGTGGCTACTCCATCAGGTCAACCAAGCAATGTACAATCACAAACAAATGCTCAATGTGATATGTATATTACTGTGGTTGATACCAGTCCAATCAAAGTTAAACCATTAGCTTCTATGGCACCTGAAATCATCTTCTGGGACACAATGAGAGATGGGAGAAAGGAGTACATTAGAATAAAAAGGGCAGATGGAAAGTTTGAAGTCTGTTCTACTTGGGGAAGACTAATAAGAATGTGCTCAAGATCAGACCTGGAAGAAATGTTCAAGGTGGGAATGAAGCTTTATGGAAATCTGCTGACTGAGAATGGAATGTCCATCACCAAAATGGTACTGGAATACTTGTGTCTAATGTTCAATACGGAAGCAGTTAAGTATTTGACAGGAAGACAATTTCAAGTTGTTACCAACTGGATGCTTATTGAAAACTGTGGTGTGTATGTCATTACACTTGACCATACATATCATGAGTATTATTTGGTGGATAAAATATACCAGCACAACAAGAAAAGGTTGAATGGAATGCTACATGCCAAGTTGGCTTGCAACAAGGATTCAGAAATGGGAAGATACTTGGTGAGAAGGATTATCAATCAAAGTTTGGGATTGAATCCTGACTTGTGCGTTCATGATTAAGTTTTGGAAGCATCATCTGAAGAACTTGACTTCTCTTTCTAAAAGTCAAGTTAGGGGGAGATTGTTGGGAACTGAAGATTTGCTAAGTATGGATAATACTGCCAGAACAAATTTAATACTGCTAAAGCAAAGTTAGTACTGCTAGTCATGATTAACACTGCTGAAACAAAGTTAGTACTGCTTGACAAGATTAATACTGCTAAAGCAAAGTTAGTACTGCTAGTCATGATTAATACTGCTGAAGCAAAGTTAGTACTGCTTGTCAAGATTAATGCTGCTGAAGCAAGGTTAGTACTGCTGGAATAAGTTAATGCTGCTGGAATAAGTTAATACTGCTGGAATAAGTTAATGCTGCTGGAATGAGTTAATGATGCTGGAATGAATATTAGTACTGCTCATGCTGAATGAAGTTAATACTGCTGACGTGGTAAGTGTGTTATGCGAAGATATTGAAGATAAAGATGAAATAAGATATGCTTAAAGAAGATTCAGAAGATCAATTTATTTTTGATAGTTATCTTGTAATTATTATGTATAAATAGTTTTTGATAGATAGCTATTAAAAAGAGAGAGTTTTTCAGATTTCGATTTCGTTTTAGAGAGAATTAACCTCAAGGTTTAAGAACCCTATTTCTAGAGAAGTAGAAGTCGTCTTGATTGAGCATGTTCATCAAGATTGAGGTTTGGTTGTAAGATTGTGAGTTGAAATAGTGAATACAAACAGCTGTGTGTTTTCAGATATATTGTTCTTTGATTGTGCGAATTAAAGTTCTATTTCGCAGATTCTTTAATTCTGAATTCTAAGTATTATTAGTCTTGTTAAGATTCGATCCTGACAATTCTATTTTACCTTCTATGGCCATTTTGGGTAGCTTTGACAGTTCCAACATCTAGAAGAGTTTTAGAACACCAGTACCAGAAGTTGCACAGATCGGTACTTTTAGATCATCAAGAGATAAAGTTCTCATCCACGGAACTCACACATCATGTAAAAAAGTACTGGATGATGGCGGAAACTGGTAATCCCCAATTTGTGATTGCTTCTTCACCCTTCTGTTATGCTTCTGGTGTGATATGCTTAAAACCAGCTGTTGAATCAGTAGTTTTATTGATAGATCTACTTGGTTCTACATCAAATTTTTGGGATGGACAATCCGAATATAAGTGGTCAATGAATGTAATTCTTACCATGCAATCAATTGGGATTGTAGTAGGAAGCATTGCACCAATTTTTAGATGTATCACCACCATCAGTTATTTCAACCTGTGCAAAATAAGGAGCATCAACCATTTAAACATGTTCAAAGTTGAGAAACATTGGACCCAAAGGCTTCAATGGTGGAAACGTAGCCATGTCTCTTCACGTATCCCAGGTCGCCATTGCAAAAAAGTTTTCCATAATGTCAGAAACTTGATTTTGAACTTTTGTATTGCACTTCAGATAACAGTTGTGGTTTTATGCAAAACGATATGTCTCATTCCCAGATCTTTTATGCTTTTATTCTCACTGGGTTGCTATTTTTGCAACTCATTGTTGAAAAGCTTTAAAGAGGAACCAAATGCATCCAACACCAATGAGACATCAGAGATTGAAGAATACACTAGTTATGTTCTACAAATTGAAGACGAGGCGAAGCTTTCAAAGAGAATATTGAAAAAAATGCTCTGTTCTATAACTAAACTTCTTTGCGAGTCTGAAGACAAACAACCAAAAATTCTTTTGAAATTTCTAGAGAAATCTACAGGATTCAATGGAGTAATAGAGTTTGACAATGACCAAGTGCCACCTTTACATTCGGAAGAAACCCACAATTGTTGGAGCCTAGTAGCAGTAACATTAACTACCATTGCCCTTGCACTTCCTAACATTGCAAATGGCCAAGTCAAGGGGTTACTTTCTAGCATGAGCGAAGGGCTCCATGTTGTTAGACATATTGAAGAAACCCTCAATGCAAATGGTGACTTGGTAAAGGCAAGAAAAATAGCTCAACGTGTATGGACTGAAGTTGAAGTATACCACACTTGGGTACAAATTGATCTTCAAAAGAGATCTCGTAAAGGAAAAATGTCAAAGGAGATTCTTCGATGGTTGGGTGATGAAGCAGTAAAGATTGTGATAAAGTTCAAGAGAAGCAAAAAAGGAAGTCTAGATGAGTCCCTTTACAAGTTCATTGCTGCGAGTTCAATGTATAGAATCAGCCAAACCATACTGCTCCATTGCAATGAACAAGAAAATTGGCCAACAGATGTGGAACTTTTTGAGTGGATTTCAACTATACTCGCAGATATATTGTGCGCTTGCTTTACCAACTTACCACGAGTCATAACTCTGAAGTGTCATCACGATGCAATAGAGAAAAGGGAAGAGAGCATCCGGACTGCAGCTCAGCTTCTTGGTAAATCCAGAACGATTCTAAACATCCTCGAAGGGCGCCAACTTCCAGACTTAGATCTGGAGTCAATGGCATACATTGATAAATGGCATGCACTGCCAAAGAGTCAGATACCCAATGGTCATGCTTCTTCACCCGGGATTCAATCAACTTCAAGTTCTAATGAATCGGTCACAATAACTATTATGTAACGAGTGTGTATCTATGTATACTTTAGAAATCCATAAAGGCTTCTCATATTTAGCACATATATATATATATATCATAAGTAACACTACCTATATAATATTTTTGCTTAATGCTAATATCTTTACATTTCGCTCTTTGGGACTATGATTGCATCAATTTAAATTGGGATCCTCATCCTCCATTCTCTTTTATAATAAAAATTGGTTCTCTGGTTGATGTTTTTAAACTATGTTAGTACACAAATTATCTTAATCTATTGAAGCTTAATGGTTTAATCCTGTTATGTAAAAACTCTCAAACTATCTTAAAGTTATTCATATACAACATTCCAAAAAGTCATTGGAACAAAAGGAAATGAAACAAAAAATAAAATGGTATAATTAAAGACCTTCAAAAATTAAATGAATAAAACCGACATCTCTCGATTCAAGTCACAATTCTAATTTTCAATCCAATTAAGTTCGGATTCAATCAGCCTTAATTAGAAGTAATGCATACATACCTCTATTGTGTTTAGACAATGTGATCATGTTATGTGTGGATTATGATCATGTTATGTGTGGATTATCTTGAATTCGTTATGGATATAGACTTTCGTTTCCATCTTTAGCATTGACTCGAGTTACCCTGTCGATAGGGACCGTTTTCTGCAACTTTTAAACTTGATTTTTGATTAAATTTTCGACAAATCATGAGTATCGGTTTGGTCGATAAATAAGTAATTTTATCTAAGGTCTATGGAAATCTTTTAGTTTTCGGCTATCAATTTTAAGACAATTAGACAAATTAAAGGAAATTAAATTAACTGGAAATAGAGTAATACACTACCGATTCTGATCTAGACTCTTTAACCGTCCAAAAAAATCATGATTTTCTACAAAGATTGATGATCGCAATTTAGTAGGTACATGCTTTTATTCTATGGAAATTATGGTTATAGTTAATATTGATCTGAATTTGAGGTTTAAAGGGAAGAAACCAAGTTAAACTTTTCAACAATGACAAAGCCTAAACTGGAATATAAAGTCTACAAACCAATATTACTTTTAAAACATACTCCTTCCGTCCCAAAATAAATCCCCGGTAATGTCACTGATTTGTATTATCCACCAACTTTTGTGACGAAATCACCCTTTAGCGACAGATTAAGGTAAAGTTCGTAGGTAAAAGTCTTTCGTTTAGTAGTGAAATGTAAAGTGTAATAATTGTACACTCCTAAAACTGTGTGTGTTTTTTCATTGTGGACGTTTAATTATTTTGGGACGGAGGAACTATTAGACTTGATATTGAATAAAGATACTATAAACTTCTATGTTTGACTAACATGTGGACATGGAGCAACAACATGTCAATCATCTTGATATGTACCTGTTTAAATACATCATCTATCATGAAATAAATGAAAGTTTTTCTTGATAGGAGAGTTTTCCATACGTTTCTTTTGGGTCAGTCAACGCTAAATTAATTACGAGACAAGACTGCCCCATGAGAAGGAACGGAGAAAGAATCAATACAAAATAAAAAATGAAATCCTGGTCACTCGTTCTTGGAACCGGTGAGGAAATTTCTTTCTAACTCGAACTATTACAAGATTATTCCTTTATCTTTTAATAACTAGAATCGTTCTTATCCAATGCATCTTGATTTTGAAGTTGAGAACTCGACCACTGTATCTTTTTTTTAAGTATATAATATTTACATATTGAAAATGAAACAAATAAATTCGCACACCCTCACCTTTGGTGAGGTTTGAACCCATGACCTCCTACAAAGCCAAGGGCTCTAATACAACTAGGCTAAATGCCCTTTGGTTCGACCTCTGAATCTTGAATACTTGGTTGAATTCTATGTTCCTAGTGATTTTATTTTTATTGTTTTTGTATGGCTTTGAAATACCAAAAAAAAAATCAATTGGTTATCAGTTTTATGAGTATCTTGCTGTATTAGTATGGTTCAACATTTATCCTGTAGTTAAACGTTTTTATCAATTGATTCAGTTAGTTTCATGAAATTCAAAATTGAAGCTAGAAGAAGTTGTACATGTTTAATAATAAGTTACATTTATTGATCAAAATATGATAAATATAAAAATTAAATGGGTAAAATTGGACCTTTGTGTTAAAATTTAAATTAGTGTCCTATAAAAAGTCTAAGATGACGATTTTGATTTTGTCATATTAGGTTTGCCAAGCTTTGTTGTTAGAACTTGGTTAGGACATTTTACACCACTCTTGCATCTTTTTGTAATATGTTTAGATTGAACTCACATTTTGCTCTCATAAAGTTAAAGTCTCGGTAAAGTATTCTATTAGAACATTTGTGGGTTCTCAAAAATATATTTTGTTGTAGTGTTCTAGTTTGATACTTTCAAAGTAAATTACGGAATCGACCTTTTAAGTAAGATGCAAGAGTATCGTAAGCCTGATCTATCTTTAGCCAAATTCCACTATTTCTAGAAAGAAAAAAACTCAACTATCTTTTTGATTTAGAGAGACTTCCGCCTTTTTGGTTAATTTCAATGGACTTTCTTGGTATATTTTGAAGGACTTTTTCGGGTCTTTTGGTTGATATCCCTTGTATTCTTTAATATCTTGGAGCATCCTCAAAGTTAACGGTTGAGTAGGTGCACACCGTGCACATTTCATATCTAAAAATATTAATTAGACTTGTAAAAATCGGTTGAGTAGGTGCACACACGTCGTGAGTCCTCCATAGGTGAATGTAATTTCTTTTGGAAAATTTGAACTTTGTATCTCATTTTAAAGAGGATATTGAAAATATGTTGCCCATGCTGTAAATCATTTTTGTTATCATTCAGTTCCACAGATAAAATAGAAAAAAGGAAACCAACTTGTTGATAGGAGAAATTTCCAAGAATTTGGAGAAGGGGTGTGAGACTCCCCACACATTAAATAGTGGCCCTTGAGAAGGAAATTAAGGGGAAATAAAATCTTCTATCACTTGATCATCCCTACAACTTGTAAACAAATAACTCTCTAATATTCATATATCTTCCAACTTTCGTCATTCCTAGATTCCTCTTCTTTACATATATAAAATATATCTCAAGCATTAGTTAGCATCTGTTCCACCATATTAACTTAAAACTTCATTTCCCCTTGCGAAGCATAATGAGTTTGCAGTCTCCCAAGGATGTCATGCCGTGGGTGGGGGTGTATGTTGCCGGAGCATCTCTCATTTGCACTCTCGCAATGGCTGCTGATGTCTTTCAAGGTTTTCGACAACGCAAGCTCTGGTTTCCATGCAGATTCTTCACCCTCAATGCCGCATCCATCACATTGATAGCAATAGCAATGAAGCTACCGGTGGATTTATCAGATGATGTTTACCGTGTTTGGGTCGTAAAGGTTACCAGCATCGTTTTCTTGTTCACCATGTTAGCTAACTTTCTCCCTTCTTTAGCGAGTATGGATGACAAGGAACTTTTCACAAACGTCATAGCCTTGGGTATTCTCATCATCACCATTATTGTAAATACGTGCATTCAAGAAGCTACAAATTTTTATCTTCCAGTTTTCATGGTAGAAATGTCTATCGTGACATTTCTCCTTTTATGGCCATTTTGGGTTGCTTTAACAATTCCAGCATCTAGAAGAGTTTTAGAACACCAGTACCAGGAGTTGCACAGATCGACTTTAGAGCGTCAACAGATAAAGTTCTCATTCATGGAACTCATACATCATGTTAAAAAGTATTGGATGATGGCAGAAACCGGTAATCCCCAATTTGTGCTTGCTTCTTCACCCTTCTGTTCTGCTTCAGGATTAATAAGCTCATTATGTGCTGTTGCATCAATTTTTTTGTTTATAGTCGGGCCTCTCGGGAGACGTGGTATATATTGGAGTGTAGAAGAAAATGATTATAGGTGGTCAATCAGATATATTTTTCTCATGCAATCAATTGGGATTGTAGTAGGTAGCATTGCACCAATTTTTAGATGTATCACTACTACCACTTATTTCAACCTCTCCATTCTATGGAGCATCAACCATATAAACATGTTCAGAGTCGAAAAACATTGGACCCAAAGTCTTCGACACTGGAAACGCATCCATGTCACTTCACATATCCCAGGCCGCCATTGCAAAAAAGTTTTCAATCATGTCAAAAACATGGTTCTGAACTTTTGTATAGCACTTCAAATAATGCTTGTGGTTATATGTAAAACGATATGTCTCGTTCCCACATGCATTATGCTCTTATTCTATTCTTGTTGTCATTTCTGCAACTCATTGTTGAAAAAGTTTAGAAAGGATTCAGATACATCAAACAACAATGTTAGATCGGAGATTAAAGAGTATATTGGTTATGTACTACAAATTGAAGATGAGGCAAAGCTTTCAAAAAGAATGTTGAGGAATATGCTCAGATCTATAACTAAACTTCTTCACCAGTCTGAAAAGAAACAACCAACAAATCTTCTGCAGTTTCTAGAGAAGTCTACAGGATTCAAGGAAGTAGCAGAGTTCGACAATGACCAAGTCCCACCTTTACATCCGGAAGCAACGCACAATTGCTGGAGCCTAGCAGCGGTAACATTGACAGCCATTGCCCTTGCACTTCCTAACACTGAAAATAGCCATGTCAAGGAGTTACTTGCTAGCTTGAGCGAAGGACTCCAATTCGTTCGACATATTGAAGAAACCCTCAATGCAAATGCTGACTTGGTTAAGGCAAGAAAAACAGCTAGACGTATATGGACTGAAGTAGATGTATACCGCACTTGGGTACAAATTGATCTTCAAAAGAAGGCTCGTAAAGGAAAAACGTCAGAGGAGATTCTTCAATGGTTGGGTGATGAAGCAGTAAAGATTGTGATAAAGTTCAAGAGAAGCAAAAAGAGAAGTCTAGATGACTCATTTCATAAGTTCCTTGCTGCAAGTTCCATGTACAGAATCAGCCAAACCGTACTACTCCATTGCAATGAACAAGAACATTGGCCAACGGATGTGGAACTTTTTGAGTGGATTTCAACTATACTCGCAGATATCTTGTGCGCTTGCTTTACCAATTTACCACGAGTCATAACTCTGAAGTGTCATCACGATGCAATAGAGAAAAGGGAAGAGAGCATCCGGACTGCAGCTCAGCTTCTTGGTAAATCCAAAACGATCCTGAACATCCTTGAAGGACGCCAACTTCCAGACTTAGATCTAGAGTCAATGGCATACATTGATAAGTGGCGTGCACTACCAAAGAGTCAGATACCCAATGGTCATGCTTCTTCAGCCGGGATTCAATCAGCTTCTTCAAGTTCTAATGAATCGGTCACAATAACTATTATGTAATAAGTATGTATCTATGTGGATGCTTTTATTCTTATGGAAATTATGGTTATAGTTAATATTGATATGAATTTGAGGTTTAAAGCGAAGAAAGCCAACCAAGTTAAACTTTTCAGCAGTGACAAGACTAAATTGGAATATATAGTTAGGGGTAAGCATAACCGGATACCCGGCTAAATTTCATGGAACCGGAACCGCTTACATCGGTTCTCTATATTTTGGAATCGGTCCCAGAACCGGCGGTTCCGGTTCCGGGTACCCAGTATCAGTTTTTTTAATTTTTTTTAACATTTCATACAATAAAAATGTCATTTTAAGTCTATTGCAAACTACAAAGTGCCAACTTAAAGAAATAAACACAACAAATGATGAAAAATAATCAGATAAAAACTAATTATTACATAAATAAATTAGAAACTCCGTCGTATTGAGTCTCGACATCAACAAAACGACTTACATAATACATAGTGTCCTTACGTCAAGATCTAACAAATAAAACGTTTTGATCAAAACGAATAAAACACTTAATAAAACCAATAACACATCATTAAATATTTAAATATATAAATAATTTTTATTAAAAAATAGCGGGTACACGTCGGTTCCGGTTCTGGGTACCCGACCCGGTCCCGGAACCGGTCCTGGCGGGTACCCAGCAGGTATCCGACGGGTAACGGTTCCAAAAACATGAGAACCCGAACCGGAACCAGTACTAATCGGTTCCGTATTTTAGGAACCAGAACCGGAACCAATCACATCGGTTCCGGTTCCGGAACCAATCACATCGGTTCCGGTTCTGGAACCAGCAGTTCCGAAGCGGTTCCGGTTCCAAAGGCGGGTACCAGTTCCGATGCTCACCCCTATATATAGTATTGTTTTTCCAACATATATATTCCCTCTTTTCCAAAATAAGTGTTTACTTTCAAAACTAAATTCTCATTTTTCCATTATCGAGAAAATTTGTCTCTCTTTAACAATAAAATTGTACTTTGATTAATTAAAAAGTGTAATAATTACACACTCCTAAAATTGTGTCTTTTTCAAGGTTCTAAATTGCGTGAGGCGTGGCGTGACGGCGAGACCAAGCCTCAAGCCTTAGAAGCTATGGCGAAGCCATGGCGTTTTTAAGGCGTGACTTATGACGTCAAATTTGTAATTCATATATAATATTAAGAGTGAATTGTGGATTTGGTCCCTGTGCTTTGATGGTTTTTGTGACTAAAGTCCCTATATTATGTTTATTGTGGATTTTGTTCTTGTGGTATTCAGTTTTTCTTGGTCATGGTCCCCCGACTAACGTTTTCGTTAACTTCGTTAAGTTAAGGACCATTTTAGCCATTTTTTCTAAATTTTGTCTTTCTACTATAAAAAAAGTAAAACAATATTTTTATACACACACAGATATATACATATATAACTATAGACACACAAATATATATATATAATTATACACAAATATATGTATATATATACATAACTGATAACGATATATAACAATTTAATTTTATCATTTTATTAGAATGATAAAATTGGAGTTCATTTCTCAGTGGTTTTCAATAATTTGGTGTTAAAATATCGATAATAAGCTTGTTTTACAATGAAAATAAAGGAACGATAAAATTAAATCGTCTTTAACATAATTATATCGATAATATTTTTTTCCACCATTACAATAAAATTAAATTGTTATATATCGTTATCAGTTATGTATATATATACATATATTTGTGTATAATTATATATATATATATATATATATATATATATATATATATTTGTGTGTCTATAGTTATATATGTATATATTTGTGTGTGTATAAAAATATTGTTTTACTTTTTTTAAAGTAGAAAGATAAAATTTAGAAAAAATGGCTAAAATGGTCCTTAACTTAACGAAGTTAACGAAAACGTTAGTCGAGGGACTATGGCCAAGAAAAACTGAATACCACAAGGACCAAATCCACAATAAACATAGTATAGGGACTTTAGTCACAAAAACCATCAAAGCACAAGGACCAAATCCACAATTCACTCTAATATTAAATATAAAAATATATCTTTTATAGTGTTAGTAGTATGCAAGTTAATTAGATTATATATTAAAAAAAAACTTGCAAATAAGACATTAAAGATGTAAAGAAAAATCAAAT
Organism: Saussurea involucrata; assembly: GCA_033807775.1. Classification (NCBI taxonomy): domain Eukaryota; kingdom Viridiplantae; phylum Streptophyta; class Magnoliopsida; order Asterales; family Asteraceae; genus Saussurea; species Saussurea involucrata. The sequence goes on from CM066325.1 coordinate 3,460,671, forward strand.
ATTGCATTACGAAAACTGCGCATTAGGCCATGGCGTGCCACGGACTTAACGTGGCGTGAGACACAAGCCTTGGTGTCATGGCGGCTCTGCGACGAGTTTTTTAGAACATTGGTCTTTTTCAATATGAACATTTATTTTTGGACAAGGAAAGTATATATTAAACTTGATATTAAATAAAGTTGCTATAAACTTCTATGTTTGACTAGCATGTGGACATGGAGCAACGACATGTCAATCGTCTTGATACATCATGTATCATGAAATAAATGAAAGTTTTTCTTGATAGGAGAATTTTCCATACGTTTCTTTTGGGTCAGTCTTCGCTAAATTACGAGGCAAGACCGGCCGATGAGAAGGAAATGAGAAAGAAAATTTACAAAATGGAAAATGAAATCTTGGTCACTCGTTCATGGAACCCATGAGGAAATTTCTTTCTAACTCGAACTATTACAAGATTATTCCTTCGTCTTTTAATAACTAGAATCGTTCTCATCCAATGCATCTCGATTTTGAAGTTGAGAACTCGACCTCTGAATCTTAATTCATACTTCGTTCCATTCTATGTTTCCTGCAATTTTATTTATTTTATTGTTTTTTATGTCTTTGAAATACCAAAAAAAAATCAATTGGTTATTAGTTTTATGAGTATTTTGTGGTATTAGTAAGGTTCAACATATATCATAATTCGTGTACTTAAACGTGTTTATCAATTGATTCAGACCCGGAACATGTTGTTGGGAAGCGATTCAGTAATTAAACCTTCATGAATCCATTTTTGTTCTTTCATTTTAGGTAAAACCCCCTTGAAATATCAACTAATGGAGGAAGAACCCTATTAGACAACCTTCATGAAATTTAAGGGAATCTAAGGAGAAAGAAATGCGGCTGAGTCAAATGCTCAGTGCACGAATACGATAGATAACATACAAATACTCGAACCAAACACCGGATAATAAGAAAAATCATGATTTAGGCAACGAACATACTCTAAAGACGAAACTCGAAGTGTTCATGAAATTTAGATTGAGTACAAAACACATAACATACAGATTCACCGACAACATATGAGATACCCACAAGTAGGGAAACAAAATAAAAGACGTTGGATCGTGCAAATTGATTTTAACATGCTTATCAAGCCATAGCAAAATGAATATTTACAAATTCATAATATCAAAATCAGTAAATGTTGTCGAAGATCAAAACTGTCAAATCCCAACAAATATTGTCAGCTAAATATCAAACGAATTTTAGAAACTTAACTCAAAATCATATCATATGATTGTATACCGAGCTCGAACAAATAATCGTATACACTTGCATATCAACCGACGTGACAAGTGTCAGACATCTAGCCACAAAGGCTCGTACGTTGGGTAGCAAATCCACACGTACTAAATGTGAGATGCGGCGTTGGGCACTACACCGACATCCACCCTACAAACATATCACAAAAACTAGGGTCGACCCATACGCCTCCTAAACAAAATCACCCAGCACACCATGGCCAGCTCTCATCAGAGCACAAAAATAAATCGAAATGAGACGTCGTGGACTAATCACACCGCCACGGTGGTGTCACGCCATCGGTGCCACAATGACGTGCCTATGGTACCCCCATAGGTGGTTAGTATCTCGGTATACCATAACACGTAACTTCAAAAGTATGTCACAACACATGTGATCACACTAGATGAGTAACGAATCATACTCATTACAAAACAAATCAAAAAGATATTTTAATGTACAAAAATATAGACTGCTCTCTTTAAAACCTTTATAATTCCGAATAAACTTTATAGGACGATTTTCAAATCGAAAAGGAGTTTAAATGATACGAGTGACGTAAACCATTAACATAACTTCGTGTACGAACCTTTACAAAATATTTGACAACAAAGACGTATGACGAATCAAATCCGAATGTAAACTAGGAATTTGACACTCACAACATTTCGAACTCGAGTCGGACTATTTTCAGCACTTTACACGTTTACAAATCCAATATTTTGTCATAATTCCAGTAAGTTTTATAAAACCATATCTAAACAGAAATTTTTCATAAATGTCTTGTGCTTCCAAAGAATCAAGAATGGACTGAATTAGACTTAAAATGAATTATATACGAATTTTTGAAAACATCGTCTAAAACGAGACCAGTTTCAAAGAACACGGATTTTAGCCGTCTTAGACTAAAAATCACAGCTTGCTCGTGTGACAGTAAATCGTAGTAGACATCTCCAGCTTTTCAGAAACATATTTTATGCCTTAATCCGATAAACGAGCGATTTGTTATGATTTTTACAAATAATACGAATTTTTCAGAATAAAATTCAGCAGCTTTATAAACAACACAAAATTTTCTGACATAGATTCAGCAGTCTTGAAAATAGAATTTTACGTTTTTAACATATTCATAACTCGATTTATCGTTTGCAAAACAATAGAGAACTCACCCTAGAATAAACATAATCCAATGATTCACTAATCGGACGGGAACACACACCAACTTGATGGAAGAAAGAGCACATTGTACACCAAATCAAACGAAGAGAATTGAAAGAACAACAAAGAAATTGTATATATATATAGAGAGAGGGAGCTTCAAATGTAAAATGTTTTTCGTGTAAACCGTGTAAACTCTCGATTTTATAGGTTTTTTTGATATATTTTTTTATGGAATTGTTTATTTTGATGAAATTGTTTCATATCATTCATTGTTTGATGAAATTATTTTGCGAAATTTGTAGTTTCATAGGTGAAAACGAAAAATGTATGAAACAAATCATAAAAATGAAAAAAACCTATGAAACTACAAATTTCATAAAAAAAATCGTCAAGAAATGAATGATATGAAACAATTTAATCAAAATAAACAATTTCATCAAAAATTTCATCAAAAAAACCTATGAAACTACGAAAAAAAAGTTTACATTTGAAGGGACTATATATATATATATATATATATATATATATATAGGCCCATAATATGAAACCAGCCAAAATGATGAAACCACTGAAACCTCATCTCAGCCGTTGAGTAAACTAATCAAGGGCTATTAAGGGTGCTGTGGCATAACCCGTAAATAACCATGAACTTAAGGGCACGATCGACAACTTAAAAAGTATGAAAGGGTATTTTGGCAAAACATTGTATGAAGTAGTTTTGGAAAGAATCTCGGTCGCGACAAATTAGGGCTTGATTTGGATTCCGGTGATATCAACCACCGATATAGCCGGGAAAAATATGAAATAACTGCTAGCGCGAAAGATATTGAGAAACAAACATGAAAATCGGAGAAACGAAGTGAAACCCACCACAGGGAAAAATTCAAACTGAAGAAAAATGGCGGACAATGAAGCAATTGCGCCAAGAAGAGGTTAGATTTCGAATATTTTTTTTGGAATATATGAACCTTTTACGAAATCAACTATTTTATTCAAGTATAAATACATGAAACCCTAACAGTTAGACGACCCAGTGAGAGAATACGTCTGAAAATGTCGTTTTCAAACTTCACGAACACAACAGATACCCAGTGTGTCTTGACGGCACATCACCGGAGACAATGAAAGGAAAAGGTACTCATATTACATAAATAACTATAGATATTGTAAAGTGTAATATAATTTATGTTCCGATATGTGTGAATAATTATTAGGGAAAAAGATACGAAAGCATTAATGGAGACGAAATCGAGTGTCATTGATACCGAAAACGCACACAGTCCGATGGAGTTGTTGTTGCTGTATGGGACGAAAGAATGTTCGATAATTGAAGGTATGAATTTGGTTAACTTTTTTAATGTTGTAGTACCCATGTATGAAATACTCCAAATATGGACTTTGAAAGTGGTGCAAAACTTCCCATGCTTAATTCGTATGGATGTCTTAGTTTATTTGTTTGGTAGTTTATGAAAACATGTGAAATTTAATAGTATGTTATTTAATATCAAGAAATAAGGTTTCTTCTAAGGATATGAATTTTTCATATCCAATTTTGATAAACAGTGGGAAGCAGCACTGGGAAAGGGGTTTTCGATGATGAATGTATGAAGCTCCCGGAAAAAGGTATGAAATCCGGTGAATCAATTAGTAGTTTTTTGGAATTTGATCCACTTTTAGAATTTCACATGTAAACAAAAATGTAGATTTGACACACATATTGCAAAAACTAGATAGGGGGTTTAGTACCATGGCATTGGCAGATGAAGGAAAGGGTGGAGGAAACAACGGTATGAAACTTTTAGTTAAATTAGTATTAAATGCATTACAATATAACGTTTTCATAAGCTAAGTTGCTAGTTTGATTGGTTTCACATGTGACATAACAGTGGATAGGAGGAAAACAAGAAGCACATCAAAAAAGGATAGTGAAACAAGAAAAAGACGAAGGGCAGTGAGTATGGACATTGTGTGTTACGGTGAAGGTGAGTAAACATCGTTGTTGTGCTTTCATTATTACATATACATTATGTTTCATTCAATAAAAATGTCTTTGACTATAATTCTTCGCGACAGAACCTGGGGATGACGACGACTTTGTTTCAAAGCCACATCAAAATATAGATGCACGTATGGAACGATGCAATGCAACGAAGAAGGCCAAAAAAGGTAAAGATACTAAGCCAGCCAAGCGAGAAAATGTGGGAGGAATAAGGACACGGACTTCACCGATGATACTGCAATTGACGCTAGACGATTTGAACAATGAACAAAAGGTGTGCTTATGCGAAATGGGTTTTGAATCACTTTTAGGTATGACGGTCGACGGAATACCGTCAAAACTAGGTTATTTCGTTGTGGATAACTTAGACACAGTGGGTATGGCAATAAGAGTTGGAAATTCAGTGATAAAGATAACGGAAGAGGCAGTTCATAAAGTGTTAGGAATTCCAAAAGGAGGCATAGATCTGAGTACTATAAACGTAACACCAAAGGGATGCATTTATTTGAAAAGTGGAAGAAAGCATACCATAAGGATAAAATGAGGCCGACGGATGTTAGTAATGCGATTATCAAAAAAAGGAGCATAGGTGATGAGTTCAAGTGGAATTTAATAGTGTTGTTCGTGAATTCAATGGGTGAATGTAGCCCAACCGGGGGATGCAACGCAACGTTCATGTCTAAGATTGAGGACATAAGCATGATCAGTCAGATAAACTGGTGCAAATTCATTTGCGACTGTGTGGAACGAAGCAAGCGCAACTGGAGGTGAGACACTTACGACAACTTTTATTGTGGGCCCCTGACATTCCTTACGGTATGGTAACTAATTAAATTTCCATACGATGACTTTAATATAACATATGATTCATATACTTGATTTTTTTGTCAGCTTCTGTACGTACATAGCATAAGAGTTGACACCGGTTGTGTGAATAGTCTATCGTTCCCAACAAAGGAATGGAACATGGAAGAGCTCAGAAAAAGACAGAACGAAGGGATTCGGAATGGGGGACTTCATATGGCAACCATTACATGGGATGCAGAAGAAGAATCTGCGCCACTTACGTGTACGCAAAATGTTCAAGAGAAAGGTCCATCGACATTGGCGATTGCAGCAGATTTGGACAACATAGGACGGCATGATAAACCATGTGAAGCAGAACCCAAAAAACCACTACATGAAGAGGAACATTGTGCAACACAACAAGGCATTGATCTTGAAGACATAGGAACAAGTGGAGTCAACCAAGACGATGACGAGGACGACCTATGTTATGATGAGGAGGAGCTTAGCCGGGTAAATACAACAGCATATTTAAATAAGTTTTTTCGATTACAAATGATTGTTTTTGTATTTTTTAACATACAATATAATACAACCTAATGTAATCACATCTAATTTAACAGGACTACATGGAGAGGATAGACGGGAAGTTCTTAGAGTTGTACGCCATAAAGTGGGACCTTGAGGAACTAATACAAGAGGCGTCAGGTTTGTTCCCATGCGAGGATCAATTCGCGCATTACAAGGAAAGTTTGGGGAGCATGTTCATAGACGAATAAACGAAGCCCGCGAAAAATGAGACTGATGATTGTGAACCGGCTAAACCAGATGAAGTTCACAACAATGTGTATGAAGATCAAACTGTGGGAGTAGTGACACCGGTTAAGCTTGCATTCAATGATACCGACTCTACGGGAAAGGAAAGCCCGTTATCACAAATATGGTATAGCCAAACGACGTACGGGATAATTGACGAAACGGTTAGGCTATACTCAAACGAGAAGGTTGAATAAAAAAGGTATCAAGGAGATACATCGACCGTGGATGGTATGAGGGACGAATCTGCACCAAATTTTGATGTTGGTTTCACACAGTTAACGCCTTTGGCAGGGCGTGTCATGCCGGATAAGGGAAAAATCGAGGGGGAAATAAATAACGAAGTAAGGAGGATAGGGAAGAGAGAGACAAAGTTGGAGGATAAAATGAAGTATCCGTACGTGAAACGACAGGTAAACTTGGGCAAAGGAATAACATTGGTGTGAGATCCCACATCGGCTAGGAGGGGGAACGAAGTCCTCCTTATAAGGGTGGATGGATACCTTCCTTGCATGAGGCCTTTTGCCTGTCAAAGGGTGCGGTCTGGGTGCGTCCTGCGTATGCCTGTGCAGGCAGGAACAAAACCGTGAGCGGTGCCGGCATGCTGTTATGCAGAGGGTATCCGTAAAGCGGACAATATCGTGTACGGTGGACTGGGGATGTTACAGAATGGTATCAGAGCCGGTCACCGGGTCGATGTGTCAGCGAGGACGCTGATCCACTTAGGTGGGTGGATTGTGAGATCCCACATCGGCTAGGAGGGGGAACGAAGTCCTCCTTATAAGGGTTGATGGATACCTTCCTTGCATGAGGCCTTTTGCCTGTCACAAGGTGCGGTCTGGGTGTGTCCTGCGTATGCCTGTGCAGGCAGGAACAAAACCGTGAGCGGTGCCGGCATGCTGTTATGCAGAGGGTATCCGCAAAGCGGACAATATCGTGTACGGTGGACTGGGGATGTTACAATTGAGGAGAAAAAGATACATGAATGGGCAATCTCAAACAATGGAATTCCCAGGTAACATTAAAACATCGAGCATTTATTTTTTATTACACTTACAAAAACTTTGTTATTTTGTTTTACTGCTTAAAGTATTCTTTCGTATCGTTTTGACAGTGAGATAGTATTCTTATCCGAGACGGGCCAAACAATAAATAGGGTTGCGATAGAGACACTTGCATCAAGAGAAATGGTATTTGGCAGTGTGTTAGATGGGTGGGCTAGCGTGCTGAACAGTGAGGAGCGTTTACAGAGTGTACCTTCACGAAAAAGATTGTTCGTGAAAACAGGAACAACGATAATCGTCAAAACTTCATAACATATAAAGATAAGAAGTAATTAGACTAGTCTAACATTATAATCCTAACAGGACGACGGTGTTTTACTATATGATATGCACGACTTTAATGCAAGATTCAATTGGTTTTCGCGTAACTTTGCAAAGGCATGCAATTTCAATACAAGCTGGATTCATATGAAAGACATAGATATGGTAAGCTATGAAACACTTAAATACATATACAAAACTTGTAATATGGATATGGTACACTATTGCCTGTTTGGAATACTATTATATGGATTCAATGATTTCACAGGTTTTCATACCAATTAAGAGAAGGCAATATTTCTACTGTGTGGTCTTCGACTTAAAGTACCACACAGTAGATATTCTGGATAACACAACAGATGAAGGGGATGTTGACGACTTGTACCACTATGATGTTCATATCCTGGTAGGAGCCTAAACTATGAATATTTAATTTAACATGTTTTAAATCGTTTGTTTGACAAATGAGTTTATGGGAAAACAGCATACAATGTTCCTTCATCACCTCAGAAACCTAAAACATCCTGCGGAAACGCAAATGAAGGTAGCGGAAAAGATACGGGTATGCATGTCATAGAGAACGAGCAAGAACGAGATGGACAGTGGAATATTCTTAATGAGACACATGGAAACTTATATGGGCGGTGGAGTTCGTACATGGTACACCGGATTGTGCAAAGAAGGGCCGAGCCAAGATAAACAACTTGAACTCCTCCGAAAGAAGTACACGTCGAAGATGTTGTTAAGCGATAGCAACAAAAAAAGAGATATTGTTGAGTATGAGGCAATGGGTTTCAGCATGGTTCCTGCATACGAGAGAGGAAAAAAACTAGAAGAGGCAGCGGCGACGAGAAAGCAACGAATTCACGGATTTTAGATGCGATGTTAAGTTTCGGGACGATGGTTTTAGATAAAAAGCGTAATAAACTGTTTATTTTGTTTGATGCATCGGTTGTTTTTAAAACATTTGGTATTTTATGGGCACTTGAAAGTCACTCTTTAGGATGTTGGAAGTAAATTTCATATCAAGATTGTTTGTTTGTTTGGTTTTTTTTTCAAGGTTTCTACAAGGTTTCATTTGTTAATCGTAGTTTTACATTCTGTGATGAATCATATAAACTTGATTGGTGATATGCATTTCAATTGTAGTATTAACAAAGTTAATGGTATATTGCAACAATATATTTCATAATACATAATGACAATATTTTAAATCTAAAATAACTGTTTATGTTAATAATGTAAATTTTATAGGTTACAGACCCTTGTTTTAAGAATATCTTTTTTACATTAACACCCCAAAATAATGTATGTAGTCCCTTTTGCATATACTTTATGAACACTAAAAAAACAAAAAACAAAAGATAGGGTTTCATAGATTCATTTCATACGTGAAACCGTATATAATAATATACCATGTTTGGTTTTATTTACAAAGTGTATGTTGTAAATATTGATTTCACGTTTATTGACTGCACTACATTTAACAAAAAAAATAGAAAAATGAATGAAAAATAAAGAAACATCAATAAAAAGGGTTCATAGAGACGTATTGGACACAAGATCAGTCCAGGTGAACTAGTTGTATGAAATAAACAAAGATTAACCAAAATATATATTTCAATATTTCATATGGGAGTTTTTCTTAGAAAAAACCCCCAAAAAAACCCACAAAAAAACCAACTATCAATGTGCAAACTTACATACCATATCCACATGCATACGGTGATGATCCAAACTTAGACATAATCCATTAAAACTATTTAACATACCCACAAAAAAAACAAGGATCAACACCTTCAAATACCACATACCAACCCTAAACACCTTCTATGCCATCAAAAGCTTTGCAGTAGCACCACACTTTCACCTTCTTGATTGCCTTCGTCTGTTTGTCCATGGCAACAGTCTTATCCCAAAGCTTGACTAATATGTCGTCATAGTCTTGCTTGCGCATCTTGGCAATAGTCTTTTCATGCTTCAGCTTCTTTCTCTGCAGCTTCTCCTCTAATCGGTGCACTTTTGCTTCAAGCTCTCGATTCTCAGCCAACAGACCGAGGTTATGGTTGACTAGAGACCTCAGAAGGTACTGAGGAACATGGGGTTGGTTGGGGTTTTGGGGTTCATCATCAGAAGACGACATTTCAAAAGGATTACTGTGTTTTGATTGAGAAATGGAAAGTATGTGAAAAAGATAACCACAGATGATTTCGTAGATGAAAGGGTATGGGAGGTATTAGGGTTTCTTAGGGAGTGAATTGAAATGATGAGGCCCACTTCCCAACTTAAAATAATGAGTACTTATTTTAAAAACAACTTAAATAAAAAATATTAAGAAATAGAAACGACGGTTTACTCATTATTTGGTAAAAAAAAATTCTAACACACAAACACATTACATACGGACATGTGTTATTTATGTACACAATATTTTTTTTAAAAATTAAAGCATACCACTGTTATATTTCAATGAGTATTTCATATATATAAAAAAAACTAGTAACCTACCTATATAACGCTAATCAAACAAAAAAATATTAACCTGCAAAAATCCAATGATATTTAAATTTCACCGCAAAAAAATCCGCAAATACACTGAAAACAACTGAAAACGACAAAGTGGATAACTATAAAATCAAAAAACCTATGCAATAAATCTTCTTTTGATCGATTCGAACAATTACGAGAATCATGATTAGACAACGCCTTACACCGTCTACACACTCTTTTGGGACGCTTCGCTGAGGATGACGCTTTTTCATATGCTCCAATAAGTCGTTTCCCAGTTCCACAACCTTTGTTTCGTATACCGGCTAGGGTACGATTTCTGCTTCATCAGGTACTTCAACACCATAACAATCGCGCAATGCTTCAACTTTGTCTATTTGCTGGAGAAGGGACATAATTCTCCACATCAAAATCAACCTTCATCTTGTCCAATATTTCAGAAAAAGAAGAGAGTTTCTCCTTATCGTTCCTCAAACGACTAACAAGCACATCAACCTTTGCATAGACTTCATTAATTACACGCTCCTTCTCAACATCCACCTCCCCGTAACGCGCCTTGGCCGCTTGAATCTCAACTGGGACCAAATATCTAGTCCACCGACGTTCTATTATGTAGTCAGGAATTGTAACATACCCATCATTCATCAAAACTTTGAACATGTGGCAACATATCAATCCGTTTTGTACAAAATAATTACATTCACATCTCATAAATTTCGCGTCGTGATCATGAACAACCTACATTTCACAGAGTCGATTCAGTTTTAAAATCTAAAAAAAAAGTAAGTTCCAAATAATTGAAATAATAATTACAACAACACTTACAATATAAGTCGTCTTAGCAGCAAATTTCTTGTTTTGGTGAGTTACACGAAATCGATTGGCACCAACATCTTGCACACGAAAAAAATATAACCCCTTGCTAATTTCTTTTTGAACGTAAAAAAAAAACAGTTCGCGTGTATACCTCGGATGCATGCTTCTCAATCAACATTGGTCTAACGCATTGCGGTAATGTATTACGAGTAAAAAACTCCAACAACCGATGTTTGTTTCGTTGCTTTTCTATCGACGCATCAAACGCACGGATGAATTTAACAAGATCATTCCAAAATGACGCAAACAACCGAAAAAAGGCATGAGAACACTCGGAACGGGAGGTTGTTCGCATCAGCCCAGACATACGATCATCCTTATAATATGCAGGGATCCAGAAATGTCGGATGTCAAACATATGTTTCAACCACTCATTACGATGCAACGAATAATCCTCGACCTTCTCATTCCATCCACACTCAAAAGCATCCGGAGTAGTATTGTAGTCCCAAACCAACTTGTTAAACCGCCTTTTGAACTCATCGTTAGCATCGGCAGGCAACATAACCTAGTATTTAAACTTTTAAATAGGGTTCTCAAAAAAAATTATACCATTAACATCTACTCGTGAGAAATACTTGTTTTGTACTTTCTTCGTAATGTGCCACATGCAAAGACGATGCTTTGATTCTGTGAAAACCTCGGGTATGGCTTGTTTCATAGCGGCGCATTGATCAGTTATTACAAATATAGGCTGCTTCCCATGTGCTTCAATAAAGGACTTCAGCACCTATTTGAAATTAACGATGCTCTCGTGACTAATCAAAGCAGCAGCAACAACAACAACAACAACAGACCACTTGTGGTTGTCGATTGATAAGAATGGCACAAAATTCATAGCATGCCTACATGGAAAACACATACAATTGTAAGAAATATATAACAAATGAATAACAAAATAAACAACTTTCACCAGTTCGTACGGTATGTTGCATCAAAAGACACCGTGTCACCGAACTCTTTGAAATTTATCTTAGCAATCTCATCAACCCAAAAGATAGCTTGAAGTTCACGATCCTCCACTAAATAATCAAAGAAAAAATTAGAGACTTTAGACCTACGTTTCGCAAGCAAGTTTATGAGCATCTGCGCATCTTTGTTGCCAACAAATGAACCCATATCCCTTCTAGCGTTCTCGTAATCAGTCGGGGTAGCACCAACGTACTCGTATCCACCTTTGATAGCAGCTTCAATGGTATGAGCCCTTGCACCACCAATACTTGTCGTCGACGCATTATAAACGTTCTGTAACACTCGAAAAATTATATGTATATATATATACATATATACATCGAAATAATTAATAAAAATAAAGGTTGAGGGGAGAAAATAATTCAAATGCAAGTAAAAGGTAAAAAGCGTAAAAAGAAAGAAAGCTTAAGGGTGGCAAGTGTAACCTCAGGGACCAAAAATGTCAAGACTCCAAAGATTTGAATTGCATGAGAGATTTGGGGAGGTGGTTACGTCAAAACGGCGTGAAACTCTCATATATGCGATGGGATTCATTTGGAGTCGAGAGACTGAAAGTTTAGTATCATTTTCTTCATCTCGAGATTTCGATCAAGAGTAGTTTTGGTACGAAGCGAAACGGTCGAGCGGTTTGGGAGAAAACGGTGACCGAACGTGTAACGATTCGGTGTTGTCGCGACGAATTTGGGGTAAGTTCTCCGTTTATTTTCGCAAGTAAATTACCAGATGTCTTATGTTATACTTGCTGCACGTTTCTGGAAGTTTTGGCCGGTGGAAATGACCCGAAACCCGTCGTTTAAGTCGGGTACTTGATTTGGGAAGTTTCGGTGGAAATCGGGACGTTTGATCGCGAATTCTGGACACTACGGTGCACCGTTTTCGACGATTTTTGCGTCGTTAGATGAGGGTTTAAGTAATGGAGAATTAACGCAAAAAGAATCACGTAAAAAGGCGGAAAAACGAGCCCAAACAGGCGAGAACTGCGACGCCAGCGGAAGCGCGCGCCGGTGCCGGTTCGGGCGGGTCGGACTGGGTCTGGACGTCTGGGCGGGTCGGGTCGGTCGGTCGGTGCGGGTCTGGGGCCGGATCCCGCTGATTCATGGGCTTCAGTCAAGTCTTGGGCTGTTTGGTATTGGGCTTAATAATTAATTGAAGTTGGGCCTAAAATTTGTTATGGATTGAATTGGTTGTTATGGCCTATGGGAGTCCAATGACTTAATAATTAATTATTTGGGATTAGGATTATAATTAGTTACCTAATTTCTAATTTGATTAGTATATTAAATTTAATCTATTTTATTTAATATATTAATTTATTAGAAATTTGAATTAATTAATTATTAAATCCTAGAAAACCCTATAATTAATTGTCGAAAGGAGTTATTTAATTACGAAGGTTATCGTGATTGAATTATTAGGATGCTAATTAATGTTTGTTAATTAATCATACCAAATGAGAGAAGGAACGCTAAATCATTTAATTAATCTAACGAATTGATAATATGTTTTAAAACGTCCTTTTGGAGATGAATATTTAATTGAGACGTTTTAAAATACGAGATGGAGACTAAGGGTTATGGAATGGGTAAATGGACGTTTTAAGGCGTCGATGAGCCGAGTGCTCGGGGGTTGACCAAGGGTTGATCGTAGTTGACTTTTTGGCAAGTTAGGCCGTTGATAGAAAATCTTTGGTGTATGTCGTGTAGGTCACTAAGCGGAGTTTATTGCTTGGACACACACGCTTTCAGGTGAGTCTTCATGTGATTTACCCTGGGATGTATGCATATGTATTTTATACATTATTTTGGAGCATGTTTCATCGCATGAAATATTATTGATATGAATATTGGCTTTTGGAGTTATACATGTTATTGTTTATTGCCATGACATGTAATTGGTGTTTGGTGATTTGCATGCTATTACTTTACTATTTTAAAGTTTCTCGCATGCTATGTTATTCATGAAATGGTGGTGGTTATGAAACGGCTTCTTGGATGCGTCGGGATTACAACCGGTACGCCGGTAAAAATAAGCGGGCTTAGTCCCGTGAAGGAGAACAGCCAGATGTGGGTCGCGCCCACCAGAGCCAAATAAAGGAGATTAAAGGAGGTAATTCCTACCGCACCAAGATCTGTTAGGAGATTCTTTTGGTGGAAATTATGGTGGCAAATAAATCGCAATATGTTCTTCTTTTATGCTTAAATATTTATCTGCTTGATTATGTGTGATTCTATGCACGAAAACCATGAACTCACTTAGCTTTTTAGCTAACTATTAGTATGCATCTCAGGGGCCGGTGGTTCGAGTCAGAACAAAGGAAAGGGCAAAGCATAGATAGATTACCATCGTTATGTATTTTAATGCTTTGCTATTTGTTAAACTTATTTATCGTGTATTTGGAGTATTATGTAACGTAGTTCGGTATGGGACGGACTAGTGTTGGAGACTTGTATTTATTTTAAGTTAAGACTTCCGTTGTGGTTGTGACTTGTTTATACCTTATAGTTTTATTCGACGTAATAAGGTAACATTTTGGAGGAAAGATGTGACATTACCCAAGGGTGGATTTGCGGGTGTTACAAGTTGGTATTAGAGCTGTAGTTTAAGAGAATTAGGGTATATTTATAGCCTAAGCTTAAACTGAGCGGTGTAATAGGAGCTGAGACCAAGAGGGGAGTAGGAGAATATGATTTGCATATGATTAATTGGAGAGGAGCTTAAAGAAGGTTGAAATACAGTTGTCTTTATGAGGCTATGATCTGTTGGTTTTGGGAGCACGATTCACGCTTAACTAGAGGTCTTGGAGAGTGAAAGGTGGGGATCGGTAATATACCGAGGTACTGTACGGACCTCGGGATATATCTAAGGAGTTATATGCTTGTACGTATGTAGACTCGTAGGTCGATTTTTATCATCTATCGAGCCAGTAAGGAGTCGATATCATGTTGTCAAGGGATAAGTATATACGTTAGTACACATTTTTAGGAGTTTACATCGAGCATTTATAGCTGACCTTATATGGTATGGTATGGTTAATATGGTGATTATGTTAATGGAGCTGATCTGGACATGTTTGGCTATATCATTACGTCGTAGTGTATAGACGTACATGATAGGATATATATAAATGAGCTATTCTTAGTATGTATATGATTATGGTACTTTATTTTTTTCAAAGTATCAGTAGTCCATTACGAGATTGTAATTGTTGTTTCTTTTAGCACGTGGCCTTGTTTTATGATGTCTATTTGGACTATGGAGTAGGAGTAAATGTGGAGACCAACGATGTGTTACTGTATCAGTATGGTGTCTGGAGGATCAAGGAGAACTGAACTTATCGGGGAAGGTGCCAACGAGGTGGTGCCGCCGAGGAGAAAGAGGGAGTGGAAACCCTATGACTAAGGAGACAATGATCGATAAGATGACACAGATCCTCCAGAATACCATACCTGGTATGATAGTGGCAATGTTAGAGGCCAGACTAAAGAAACGGAAGTGAAATAGGAGATTGAACGAATAAATACTAAGATAGGAGACCAGGGGGATATTGTGGCAAGAAATCAAGAGGACACCAAGGTGAGTAACAATGGAGAGGACAAGGTAGTGGTTCCAACCGCAAAGGAGAAGGGATATGGTTACAAGGACTTTAGTAACACACATCCAAATGGATATTTGGTGTGTTGGACCTGATGAATTGGTTGAGGAAGATGGAGGGTTGTTTCAGAACTTGAAAGTGCTTTGAGGACCATAAAGGGACCTATACGGTTACTACCATGGTTTACTCGACACTTGACTGGTGGGATACCGAGTACGAGATTAGAGGAGACGATGATATTATTTCCATGTCTTGGGAACAAATGAAGAAGTTAATGATGGAGAAGTATTGCACCAGTCAGAGGTGAAAAAGTTGGAGTCATAATTCTTGAGGTTAGAGTAAAGGTCCTCTTCAGTTCAGGAGTATGTTAATGAGTTCTTGGAGGGGCCAGATTTGCAAGCTACCAGGTGTCCATAGAACATTGGAAGATAGATCGTTTTAAGAACGATCTCTGGATATAGATCAACCAATATGTTGACATGAACGTACCAAAAATGTTCGTTCAAGCAGTGGAGATGGTGGCGGTTGCCGAGGAGGACAATGTTAAGGCAACTGGTGAAAGGAGAGATAGTAAAGGAAAATTGGAAGGTCCAAGCAAAGTAGTCAAGAAGACAAGAGTGAGCTCTTCTGTAGTGAAGATAAAGGGAGGAGGACTCATGGTTCCTCGATGTAGCAAATGTGGACAGAGGCACAAAGGTGAGTGTCTAGCTGGGAGCCTATCCTGCTACAGGTGTGGAAATTCAGGGCATACAGTATGGAAATGCCATAAAGGAAGACTTGTTATGAGTATGGCGAGGTAGGACATCTACGGTTGAGTACCCTAGGGTTCTGAAAGGGGTACTAAACGGTGTGAAACTGTACGATAAAGGAGCATATAGGAGTTCTAACAAGAGGAATGAAGTACCCAAGAGACGTGGCTGAGCATACAACATGAAACTGGAGGAGGCTAGGGAGACTCTCGACATCGTATCATGTATGTTCCCTATCAACAATGTATATGCTCATGTATTATTTGATTCGAGTACGAATGGTAGTTTTGTATCTACTGCATTTCGTTACTTCTTTTCGTCACTACTGGAACAAAGATGCATGTAGATTAGAGAAAATCTACATTGTAGAAACAACTGACAATGGCCGGATTAAGGAGGTTTTGACGTGGTCCTAGGCATGGATTGGTTATTTGACAACCATGCCTAGACCGTATGAAATTAGAAGAGATCGAAAGAAAAGCGACACTAAGGTGAGCACAGTTTTGAAGGCCATAAAATGCTTTCAAAATGGGTGCATAGCTTACTTAGCCTATGCCGTAGACGCCAAGCGAGAGGAGAAGACGGTATCAAACGTACTGATCGTGAGGGAATACCCGAAAGTGTTCCTGGAGGATTTACCAGGGGTACCACCGGAACGCTAGGTAGAATTCTGGATTAACTTGGTGTCATGTGCAACACCAATTGCAAAGACACCATATCGGTTGGCTCCGATGGAGATGCAAGAGTTGATGAAACAACTTTAAAGAGTTGTTAGATAAGGGGTTCATACGACCGAGTTCGTCATCGTGGGGAGCACCGATATTGTTTATAAAGAAGAAAGACGGTACGATAGGAATGTGCATCGACTACCATGAACTAAATAAGATGACGATCAAGAATAGGTACCCATTACCAAGAATCGGTGACTTATTGGATCAGCTTTAGGGAGCCAGTAATTTCTCGAAGATTGACTTGAGATCTGGTTACCACCAGCTGAAGGTTCGGGAAGAGGATATACCAAAGACAGCTTTCAGGACTTGTTATGGGCACTACGAGTTTCTAGTGATGCCTTTTGGGTTAACGAATGCACCATTCAGGGATCTAATGAATAGGGTTTGTGGACCATATCTAGATAAGTTTGTCATAATTTTCATTTATGACATCCTTCTATTCGAGGAGCAAAGAGGAAGATGAACAACGTCTAAGAATAATTCTTGAGTTGTTGGCCAAGGAAAATTATACGCCAAATTCTCGAAATGGGAATTCTGGTTTCGGGAGGTGCAATTTCTTGGTCATGTGGTTAACGCGTATGGGATCAAGGTGGACCCAGCCAAGATCGAGGCAATTATGGATTGGGAGTCACCAAGGTCAGCCTCAGAATTCCGAAGTTTTCTAGGCTTGGCAGGCTATGACCGAAGATTCATCTAAGATTTCTCAAAGATAGCGATGTCATTGACGACTTTCACGAGGAAGGAAGTTAAATTTAATTGGGGTCAGAAACAAGAAGAAGCTTTCCAAACGCTTAAGAAAAGGTTGAGTAGTGCACCGGTGTTGTCCTTACCAGAGGGGATGGAGGACTTCGTTGTGTACAGTGATGCTTCAAAAATGGGATTGGGATGTGTACTGATGCAAAGAGGCAAGGTGATTGTCTATGCATCACGCCAACTAAAGGAGCATGAAAAGAAGTATCCAACACACGACATTGAGCTAGCTGCAGTGGTTTTTGCACTGAAAATTTGGAGGCACTACCTGTACGGTACGAAATGTTTGATCTACACGGATCATAAGAGCTTGAAGTACCTCTTCGAGCAGAAGGAGTTAAACATGAGGCAAAGAAGGTGGATGGAACTATTAAAGGATTATGATTGTGAAATCCGCTACCATCCAGGTAAGGCGAATGTGGTCGCTGACGCCCTAAGTCGAAAGGAGAGGATCGAACCGATTAAGGTTCGTTCCCTGTGGATGAATGTTCAGGTAGATCTGATTGACCAGATACGAGATGCTCAGAAGGAGGCTCTATTGCAGGAGAATATCAAGAAGGAGTGGGTGGTCGGACAGGTCAAACTCATGACCGCCGGGTCCGATGGTGTATACAGATTTGGGAATCGGGTATGGATTCCTAGCAAAGGAGATTTAAGGGACATAGTGTTAGGTGAAGCGCACAAAGCCAAATACACTATGCACCCGGGCAGCGATAAAATGTATAGGAACTTAAAGGAGGGCTACCGGTGGCCTATTATGAAGAAGGCGGTAGCAAAGTATGTGGAAACATGTTTGACATGCCTAAAGGTGAAAACAGAACATCGGAAGCCGTCGGGTATGTTACAACAAATGGAGATTCCGGTATGGAAATGGGAGATGGTCACAATGGATTTTGTGACTAAATTGCCTAAAACGGTGAAACGAAGTCTGCCCACTTCCTGCCGATCAGTGAAAAGTATTCATTAGAAAGGTTAGCACAGTTGTATGTTAATGAGATAGTCTCAAGGCATGGGGTTCCACGATCAATTGTCTCGGACAGGGATGCAAGGTTCACATCGAGATTCTGGGGTAGCTTCCAACGTGAAATGGGGACTCGACTGAACTTGAGTACCGCATATCATCCTCAGACTGATGGTCAGAGTGAGAGGACGATAAAAACCTTAGAGGATATGTTGAGAGCTTGCACTATTGACTTTGGAGGGATTTGGGATAATCACCTACCGTTGGTAGAATTTGCTTATAACAATAGCTACCACTCAAGTATCAAGGCAGCACCATTTGAGGCCTTGTATGGCGGTAAATGTAGGACACTAGTGTGTTGGGCTGACGTCGGAGAAAGACAGTTGGCTGGACCGGAGCTAGTCCAGCAGACTTCGGACAAAATAGTACAAATTCGTGAAAGGTTGACAATCGCGCGTGACAGACAGAAAAGTTATGCGGATAGGAGGCGTTGACCTTTGGAGTTTCAAGTAGGAGATAAGGTGATGTTAAAGATATCACCATGGAAAGGAATTGTGAAATTCGGGAAGAGGGGAAAATTGAGTCCAAGATATGTTGGACCATTTGAGATCATTGCACGGATAGGAGCGGTGGCTTACTGAAATAAAGCTACCGGAAGAGCTTAAAGGTATACATGACACACTTCATGTGTCAAATTTAAGGAGATGTTTAGCTGACGATTCAGCTGTGGTGAACTTAGGAGAAGTTGAGCTTAACGACAAGCTCGATTATATTGAAGAACCAGTCCAGGTGTTGGACCGGAAAACAAAACGACTAAGGAGCAAAAGTATATCTTTGGTGTTAGTCAAATGGAGATTTCATAAAGGGTCAGAAATGACCTGGGAGCCCAAACAGGAGATGAGGGTGAAATACCCCCAACTATTTTCAAGTGGTGTGAATTTCGAGGACGAAATTTCCTAAAAGGAGGGGAGAGTTGTAACACTCGAAAAATTATATGTATATATATACATATATACATCGAAATAATTAAGAAATAAAGGTTGAGGGGAGAAAATAATTCAAATGCAAGTAAAAGGTAAAAAGCGTAAAAAGAAAGAAAGCTTAAGGGTGGCAAGTGTAACCTCAGGGACCAAAAATGTCAAGACTCCAAAGATTTGAATTGCATGCGAGATTTGGGGAGGTGGTTACGTCAAAACGGCGTGAAACTCCCATATATGCGATGGGATTCATTTGGAGTCGAGAGACTGAAAGTTTAGTATCATTTTCTTCATCTCGAGATTTCGATCAAGAGTAGTTTTGGTACGAAGCGAAACGGTCGAGCGGTTTGGGAGAAAACGGTGACCGAACGTGTAACGATTCGGTGTTGTCGCGACGAATTTGGGGTAAGTTCTCCGTTTATTTTCGCAAGTAAATTACCAGATGTCTTATGTTATACTTGCTGCACGTTTCTGGAAGTTTTGGCCGGTGGAAATGACCCGAAACCCGTCGTTTAAGTCGGGTACTTGATTCGGGAAGTTTCGGTGGAAATCGGGACGTTTGATCGCGAATTCTGGACACTACGGTGCACCGTTTTTGACGATTTTTGCGTCGTTAGATGAGGGTTTAAGTAATGGAGAATTAACGCAAAAAGAATCACGTAAAAAGGCGGAAAAACGAGCCCAAACAGGCGAGAACTGCGACGCCAGCGGAAGCGCGCGCCGGTGCCGGTTCGGGCGGGTCGGACTGGGTCTGGACGTCTGGGCGGGGCGGGGCGGCCGGTCGGTACGGGTCTGGGGCGGCGGGTCTGGGGCCGGATCCCGCTGATCCATGGGCTTCAGTCAAGTCTTGGGCTGTTTGGTATTGGGCTTAATAATTAATTGAAGTTTGACCTAAAATTTGTTATGGATTGAATTGGTTGTTATGGCCTATGGGAGTCCAATGACTTAATAATTAATTATTTGGGATTAGGATTATAATTAGTTACCTAATTTCTAATTTGATTAGTATATTAAATTTAATCTATTTTATTTAATATATTAATTTATTAGAAATTTGAATTAATTAATTATTAAATCCTAGAAAACCCTATAATTAATTGTCGAAATTAGTTATTTAATTACGAAGGTTATCGTGATTGAATTATTGGGATGCTAATTAATGTTTGTTAATTAATCATACCAAATGAGAGAAGGAACGCTAAATCATTTAATTAATCTAACGAATTGATAATATGTTTTAAAACGTCCTTTTGGAGATGAATATTTAATTGAGACGTTTTAAAATATGAGATGGAGACTAAGGGTTATGGAATGGGTAAATGGACGTTTTAAGGCGTCGATGAGCCGAGTGCTCGGGGGTTGACCAAGGGTTGATCGTAGTTGACTTTTTGGCAAGTTAGGCCGTTGATAGAAAATCTTTGGTGTATGTCGTGTAGGTCACTAAGCGGAGTTTATTGCTTGGACACACACGCTTTCAGGTGAGTCTTCATGTGATTTACCCTGGGATGTATGCATATGTATTTTATACATTATTTTGGAGCATGTTTCATCGCATGAAATATTATTGATATGAATATTGG
The DNA here is from genome assembly GCA_033807775.1 of Saussurea involucrata. NCBI lineage: Eukaryota > Viridiplantae > Streptophyta > Magnoliopsida > Asterales > Asteraceae > Saussurea > Saussurea involucrata. The sequence continues at coordinate 3,481,741 of CM066325.1, forward strand.
CTTTTGGAGTTATACATGTTATTGTTTATTGTCATGACATGTAATTGGTGTTTGGTGATTTGCATGCTATTACTTTACTATTTTAAAGTTTCTCGCATGCTATGTTATTCATGAAATGGTGGTGGTTATGAAACGGCTTCTTGGATGCGTCGGGATTACAACCGGTACGCCGGTAAAGATAAGCGGGCTTAGTCCCGTGAAGGAGAACGGCCAGATGTGGGTCGCGCCCACCAGAGCCAAATAAAGGAGATTAAAGGAGGTAGCTCCTACCGCACCAAGATCCGTTAGGAGATTCTTTTGGTGGAAATTATGGTGGCAAATAAATCGCAATATGTTATTCTTTTATGCTTAAATATTTATCTGCTTGATTATGTGTGATTCTATGCACGAAAACCATGAACTCACTTAGCTTTTTAGCTAACTATTAGTATGCATCTCAGGGGTCGGTGGTTCGAGTCAGAACAAAGGAAAGGGCAAAGCATAGATAGATTACCATCGTTATGTATTTTAATGCTTTGCTATTTGTTAAACTTATTTATCGTGTATTTGGAGTATTATGTAACGTAGTTCGGTATGGGACGGACTAGTGTTGGAGACTTGTATTTATTTTAAGTTAAGACTTCCGTTGTGGTTGTGACTTGTTTATACCTTATAGTTTTATTCGACGTAATAAGGTAACATTTTGGAGGAAAGATGTGACATTACCCAAGGGTGGATTTGCGGGTGTTACACGTTCCTATAGTCGGTGTATTGCAATTGCCTTCTCGATTTACAAAGCATTTTATCGTGAAAATTATATAATGCATGATTGTGCCTTTCTTCAAATTTGTACACAACAAATACCTTGCCCTCTTTATTCAACCGAAACTTAACACACGCCTTACATCCCGATCTTTTGGCATTTGACTTACGCACTCTACGATCCCAACTACTGCTTTCATAGTCTACCTTTTTTTTTCAGGCCATCCTTCACGACTACATAGAAGATACCTAGATGGAATATCCCCTTCCCTATTTTTCTTTTTATTAGACCTCCTAACATCAAACCCTGCAAGCTGGGCATATTTCATATACGCAGCCTCAGCCTTTTCAATAGAAGAAAACTCATGTCCAACCAATAACTTAAATTCATCATCTACGCGGGGATCCAATACTTCGTACCACCAGGAGTCACGAACGTGTCAACAACATCTATTACGCAAATTGGTAAATTTGATTAAAATAAAATTACTAAAAACAATTGTATAAAGTTGAATACAATTAACATTTATTATGAAACAGTTCATGCTTCATAACTTATACTATTTCATAAGTGTCATACAAACCACATTAAATTAAAAACCCACTAACATATTGTCCGGGGGGAAAATAATGGTTGAAATCGCAAAGTCCAAGCAAATAAATTTAAACCGATTCACGCATCATTCATTATATAAAGTTCATGTTTCATATAATGATTACAATAATTAAGATGGATTTAGAATTCCATATACTATTCATACCTTATGTTGTTTCATAACTCTCGTACATATCCATTGATTACAAAAAATTCGATTAAACCCTAAAATAATATAAGAACTTACCATTGTCTTTGATGTCGCGGACATTATTATCTTCAAGAACGATTTCATCTTCATCTACCAGTAATGAACCTTCATCTGCAAACTCATTAACAGTATCATCTGATTCATCATTAACGATGAACTCGGCAACAACGGCGGATGCTCGGTTTTCGTTTTCCACGGCCAAAATAAAGGAATCATCATCCATGTTCGAAATACAGAAAAAAAATTGAGCGTAGCAACTAGAAGTATGAAGAACGCTTGACGATAACATTAAAATCAAAATCGAAAAAACTGATTTAGAATGCATGAAATTCGGGAAACCGAATCTATCCATAATTAATTGCCTACAAAAAAACGAAAATAATATTATTTAAACAAATAAAAATATGAAATGTCCTTATTGCCCTTAATCATGCTTAGCGGCCTAATTAGAATCCTACGGCTGAGATGAGATTTCATTGGTTTCATCTTTTTAACTGGTTTCATTTGAAGCTCTCTCTCTCTCTCTCTATATATATATATATATAGAGAGAGAGAGAGAGAGAGAGGTGGGTTCAAACGAGAATGGATGCTATTTAAAAGAATAAAGGAATAACTCTCAACCATTCATTTTTAAAAACAATTCCAAAAATAATCACTGATTTTTGGAAGTTTATTATTTTTGGAATTATTCATAATCACTGATTTTTGGAAGTTATTATTTTTGGAATTATTCATAAAAATGATTGGTTGTGAGTTATTCCTTTATTCTTTTAAATAGTTGTCATTCTCGTATGATCCTCACTCTATATATATATATATATATATATATATATATATATATATATAACGAACTAAATAACGTAAACGAAACAACACATATATATAACGGATCAAATAAACACGAAGAGGGGGACGTAAAGAAATCCGTACACTTGTAAAACAACTCAACTAAACACACTTTAATGAGAGGGAGAATAAGGAATCCGTACCTTAAGCAATGATATATCTCTTATGTGCCTTCTGTACAAAATGATATAACTAATGTATTATAACAAGAACTTGCACTTTACAAATAAAAGAAACTAACAACGAAGATCTTCTAAACCTAATATTATCTCTAGAAATATATTAGGGAGAGAAAGTTTAGAGAGAGAAACGAGAGCAAAAGAATGTAAGCTAGAGAATAATCGTCCGAATCAGAGTAAAATGGGAAGAATTCCACATTAAATACTCTCAGCTTCAATTTACACCTCAGCCCTTCAGATATTACGATAACAGCCCTTGCACTTCTAAACCATACTCCGCTACCCTTTATCTTTCAAGCAATGTGAGGCGCAGTCCATGCTATCCTGAGCTTTCAACACTTTGTCATATCAGCCCCTCTATATTTGATTATTTCATATAACACCCTGAAACAACAAAACATTTCAAGTTAGTAAATCTTTAAATAATAAATGTCAAGATTGTTGATTTTAATCATACCTTTTAACACTCTCCCTCAATCTTGATATTTAAACAAGTATACCATTCTCAATTTCTTGCATAAATAATTATGTTGATGCAAAGAAAGAGACTTTGTAAATATATCAGTTGTATTTTCTAAAGATTCAATTTTAACAGTTTTCAGTACACCACTAGCAACTTTATTTCGAACTTGGTGCACATCAATTTCTATATGTTTGGTTTTCTCATGAAAAACATGATTGTTTGCAATTTGAATTGCCGATTTGTTATCACACAAAATATTTACAGGAAGTAAATCTGTGATATTAAGACTGGACAAAATTTCTAAAACCCAAAGTATTTCACAAGTAGCCGAAGCCATGGCTCGATACTCATACTCTGCTGAAGACCGAGACATAGTAGTTTGCTTTTTGCTCTTCCAAGAAATGAGGCAATTTCCTAGAAATAAACAATACCCAAATACAGACCTTCGTGTAGATAAACACCTACCCCAATCTGCATCAACGTATGCTGATAACTTGAAACAATCCGAAATAGAAAATGAAACACCTTTAGCTGGAGATCTTTTTAGATATCGCAGGACTCTAAAAGCTAAATTCAGATGAGAACACCGAGGCGCATGCATGAATTGACTAAGACAATGTACTGCAAACGCAATGTCAGGTCTAGTGGCCAACACATAAATGAGTCTTCCAATTAAACGTTGAAACCCAGATATATCAATTAATGCAGGATCAGAAGAGAACCTGATGACTCAGTTACTATTAAATTCATATCCATTGGAATATTGATAGGCTTACAGCCTAAATAACCAAAGTCATTCAAGAGTTCCAAGCAATACTTTATTTGGCTCATACACAACCCATCCTTAGATTTTAAAATTTCAATCCCTAAAAAGAATTGTAAATTTCCGAGATCTTTGATCATAAAATTCGTTTGCAAATGTTTTTTCACTCTGTGAATCTCACTATATTATTTCCTGTTATGACTATGTCATCTACATACACAAGTAAAACAATAAAAGTATTTCCAGATTTAAGAGTGAACAGAGAATAATCGCTATTGTTTTGATCAAAACCAAAATCAAATAAACAATTAGACAGTTTCTCGTACCACTGACGAGGAGCCTGTTTTAGACCATACAGAGACTTCACAAGTTTGCAAACGTGATTATCATCACTAGAAAAATACCCTTCGGGTAGTGTCATATAAACCTCTTCCGTCAAGTCACTATACAGAAAAGCATTGTTCACGTCAAGTTGATACAAAGGCCAATAAAACTGAACAGACAAAGCTATAACACATCTTACCGTTACCATTTTAACAACGGGAGAGAAGGTTTCTTCATAGTCAAGACCTTCTCTCTGACTATAGCCTTCGGCTACTAATCTAGCCTTGTATCGTTCTATTTCACCAGTAGACTTATATTTAATCTTATATATCCACTTACACCTAATAGGTTTTCTTCCTGGTGGAAGATCGGTTATAACCCAAGTGCAATTCCTATTTAGAGCCTCCATTTCATTATTTAATGCAATTACCCAATTAGGATATTTGCAAGCTTCAGAAAAACTACTTGGTTCAATAGATTTATTTAGATTTGACACAAAACAAAAAAATTCTTTTGTGAGATGAGAGTAATTTACTACTTTTTCAATACCATATTTCACTTTGCCTTCTATTACAAAGTCATCAAATTTTTGGGGGAACTGAGGAACTCTACTAGACTGTCTTATAGACTGAGAAGAAGAAGATGATTCAACATTCAGATTAGGCAGATCTTGACCCTCAGGAGGGGGGTCTACAACATTACGAGAATCATGTTCAATATCAGTTCTTAAATTTCCTTGATTCCTAGCAGACAAAGTAGTATCAACACCAGTTGATTGGTTATCTTGACTACCAGAGGAGGATGATTAACTTGAGTTGTAGACTGAGCCCTAGATTCCTCATTGGGCAGATTTCCAGAAAAAGCATCAGTAGAACTAGTGACATTATCAAAGAAATTTAAAGTATTCAAATTTTCAGAGTAAGATTCTAGATTGTCACTCATTTTGAAAGGAAAAACATTTTCGTAAAATGTTACGTCTCTAGAAACCAAATATTGTTTAGTATATAGACTATACAGTCTATAGCCTTTCTTGGAATTTGAATATCCAAGCAAAATACATTTTTCAGCCCTAGAGCTGAACTTATCAAAATTATTTTGTTTAACTGCAAAGCACAAACACCCAAAGTTCCTTAAATGAGTGAGAACTGGAGGAAAACCATAGACACTTTCATAAGGACTTTTACCATTCAGAATAGAGGATCGAGTTCTATTTATAAGATAGGTGGCTATGAGAATACATTCAGACCACATGTACAATGGAACCCCAGCCTGAAACATTAAAGCCCTAGCAATGTTTAGTAAATGCCTATGTTTACGCTCCACAACACCATTCTATTGTGGAGTGTAGGCACAGGAAGTTTGATGAATAATGCCATGAGAATTAAAGAAATTTGAAACTTTGTGATTTAAAAATTCAATTCCATTATCATTCCTAACAGTTTTAATGGTTTTGTTAAACTGAGTTTGAATGAGGTTGAAAAAAGTAACAATGTTATCATAAACCTCATCCTTTCCCTTTAAGAGATAAACCCAAACTGATCTTGAGAAATCGTCTACAACAGTTAGGAAGTATTTAAAGCCATCCTTGCTAGAGACTTTATAAGGACCCCAAACATCTAAGTGAATTAGACTTATGATCACTAAGGTCAAACTTTGTACGAGTCTGTTTAGCTTTGTGACAGATTTCACAAGGAGAAGAAGAACCCAATTTTATATTTAGTTTTTCTTTCAAAACATTCAAGACTAGGTCAGCTGGATGTCCTAATCTACTATGTCATAGTTGATATGATATGTAGCAGCTAATGGTAGTATTAGAACAAGAAGACTTACCCTTACAATGCAAGTTAAAGAGATATAGACCTCCAGCCTCATTACCAATCCCCATCAACCTCGTTCGTTGACAGTCCTGAATGTAACATTTATGTTCATCAAAACCAATAAACACCTTATTGTCTCTAGCTAACTTGTGAACAGATAACAGATCCACATTAAAATCAGGAACAACTAAGACATCAAACAAAACCAATTCATCAGTGAGTTTCATATTTCCAATTTTATTTATTTTTGCTTTAGATCCATTGGGGTGATTAACAATAAGATTCAAGTCTAACACATCAACAACATTACTAAGGCTACTGAGAGATGAGGTCATGTGTTGAGTAGCCCCAGAATCTATAATCCAACTAGGTATAGATGAAGAAGAGAGAGATATACCTGCCATGTTGGCGGAAGCCACATTGGAGGTACTAGAGTCAAGAAGAGTCAGAAGTTTATAGACTTTCTCTTGAGTCAGATATTAAGAGGGAGAGCATCCTTGGAGTCCCGTAGATGATTAACTAGTGTTGGGAGTGCTAGATGTCTCTACATTGTTAGAAGAGGGTCTAAAATTGCCATTTACATTTGGTTTTCTTTGAAAATCCTTTGGAGGAAATCCGTTTAGTTTGTAACACCTTTCTATGGTATGGCCGATCATGCCACAGTGTTTACATAAGAGATTTGGATTTGGTGGCCTTATAGGCTTTCGTTTGTTATCAGAAGCTTTACCAAAGAAGGCAGAGGTTTGAGTTTTACTAGATGAGGAGCTAGATGTTCCTCTGTGAGATTCTTCCCTTGAAATAATGGAAAAAGTTGTTTTTACAGAGGGAAGAGGGTCAGAGGTGAGAATACTACTCCTTACAGGCAGGCTGGTAAATGTCATCTAGACCCATTAGAAATTGCATGAGTTTTAAAAGTTGGTTGTGTTTGGAAAAGTCGTGGGAAGCATTGCAGGTGCAGGCAGGGAATTTGACTATGGCTTCAAACTGTTTCCATATTTAATTTAACCTATGGTAGTAATCAGAGATGGATGACCTGTTTTGTGTTAGAGAGTTGATTTTCTTATGTAGATTAAAAGTAACGGAGCCATCCACCTTATCATAGGTTTCCTTGAGTTCAAGCCAGACATGAGAGGCAATTTTAGAGAAAACTTGTCCAAGGAACAGCTCTTCAGTAACAGAGCTTAAGATCCAAGATAGAACCACTGAGTTACATTTGTCCCATTGTTTAGCCAGGACGGGGTCAGTGGTAGGTCTAGGGCAAGATCCATCTATGAATCCGAGTTTATTTTTAGTTTCAAGAGTGAGGATCATAGCACAGGACCAGACCTTGTAATTGTCAGTACCGTTTAGTTTTTGGTGAAGTAAGGAAGCCCCAGTAGTATCGTTGGGATGTAAGTATAGGGGATCGCCAAAGTCAAGCTTAGCGATCTGAGATGCCCCAGCGTTACCATTGGGGTTTACCATAACTTCTTCTTCGGCAGGCATGATGCCGATAGACAGAGGAAAGAACACACTCGAAGAGATATGAGGTGAACAAAAGGCAGGATTCCTAAAACACTCAGGGTGCTAGGTCAAGCCGCACCTCAAAACCTTCAAGGTATGTTGAGAAAGATAGTGACAAAGAAGAGATACAGCGGAAGCAAAAGAGCTAATAAAAGAACTGTAGGAACACAATAGGTAGTAAACAGACAAAAAACAGGGGGTGGGGCCCGAGGGAGGCCACAGATCTCACCTGAACAGAAGAAACAAAGAGTAATAAGAGAACGGAATTATATTATTATTTTTTCTGTCTTAAAACGAAAAATAATGAACCAAGAAGCCACAGAGGATTACAGAATAATCATCACAAGATAAGAACAACAGCACAATGTACATCTAAAACTTTTTAAGATCTAAGAAACAAGTAGAAAGTCACACACACTCCGTACAGATCTTACTATTAACACGACAGGAGAAGGCGGTCCTTACCGTCACTGCTGGACTACAATGAGTCACAATTCAATAGGCCATAATAGCCTAAACAGTCGTGTGTAGATTAGATCTGTGAGAAGAAGAATTTTGCTAGTAATTTGTAACGAAAAAAATGGACCAGATCTGAGGAATGATTTCTTCGAGATCTGGTCTGTATGATGCTTTCGTGAGAGAGAAGATTGCAAACAAAGAAAAAATTACAGAGAAAATCAGATCTGAACAGATCTGTAAGTATGAAGAACAGATATGTTTTGTAACACAAAAAAACTCAGCAAGATAACTAATGTAAGCATGAAAAGCAGTCCAATCGACGAGACTGTGGCTCACAATACCGTCCTTGTTACGCTGTGGCCAACGTAACTCTGGTAAAGGAAAAATACGCACACAATCGATCGAAAGGATTAGCAACATAGATGATTCGGATCTAAGATGAAGAACAGACAACGGATCGAGCCTTAGAGGCTTTGATACCATGTACAAAATGATAAAACTAATGTATTAAAACAAGAACTTACACTTTACAAATAAAAGAAACTAACAACGAAGATCTTCTAAACCTAATATTATCTCTAGAAAGATATTAGAGAGAGAAAGTTTAAAGAGAGAAACGAGAGCAAAAGAATGTACGCTAGAGAATAATCGTCTGAATCAGAGTAAAATGGGAAGAATTCCACATTAAATACTCTCAGCTTCAATTTACACTTCAGCCCTTCAGATATTACGATAACAGCCCTTGGACTTCTAAACCATACTCCGTTACCCTTTATCTTTCAAGCAATGTGAGGCGCAGTCCATGTTATCCTGAGCTTTCAAAACTTTGTCATATCAACCCCTCTATATTTGATTATTTCATATAACACCCTGAAACAACAAAACATTTCAAGTTAGTAAATCTTTAAATAATAAATGTCAAGATTGTTGATTTTAATCATATCTTTTAACACCTTCAACGTCTGCAAAATCCTTTAAAATCACGATCAAAACTTTCAATACGAATCCAACTAAAAAACCAAAAGAACAAAATGTTGCTTCAAACTTCAAAAAAATTCATCCCGCCTCTCGGTCTCTCTTTTTCCTCCTGATTTCTTCAATCATAGAACATGAATGGGATAATAAAAGAATTTAATCCTAATTAACTACATGACTATGGCCGCCAAACCCTAAGGCCATGAGTACCGCCTACCTACGAACCCACTGAACCCGAATGCCACCTCAGCGCCATATCAGCTTTTCTCTTTCCTACCCTTACCCTAAAGTGGAGTACCGCCTACCCACCGAACCCACTCCTACCCGCTGAACCCAACCCTATGTATATATGTGGATAGAGAGAGAGATATATGTTCGGGTATGTCCGGGTTCGTGAACCCACTCGTACCCGCACACTGCTACCCGATCGGAACCCGCTCCCGTCGTACCACCTTGCCACACTACCCGCTGCTACCCGATGAACGAACCCGACCTGGTACCCGAGAGCGGTACGCAGGGCTAAGGAGATATCAACTATATTTTTTTTCTTTTTTTTTAAAGCTTAATACATATCTAGTCTCCTAATTTGCACTCATCGCCACTTTCATCCATATATGAGGTTATCCAAAAATATTTCAAAGTTTTGCTTAATGACATGATCAATCCCTCTAGTTTTCTATGGCTTCCAAACTCAAAACAATATATTTATTTGAATTAGTATTTTTATAAAAATTACGGGTTCTTACAAATACTTTATAAGACTTAAGTTTATAGGATCAACCAAAAAGTGTCATATCTAAAAGTGTTACATTAGATTTACACGGCATAATTTGAAAACGTGTCCTATTAACACAAGTGTCAGATTAGCAAGAGTTGTGGTAACAATCGCACTTATCTCTGTCGTATTTGGTTTGGTATCGGGTTATTGATCGGCCCTTGTTAATAAAAGATTTAAAATATTAACTAATGATAAATTCTAAAACTTTAAGGCTACGTTTGGTACATTGGACAGGACAAGAGAGGATAGACAAAACTCACTGTCTCACGTTTGGCGTCACATGGGACAGGACAAAAATTCACTGTCCCACGTTTGGCACAACATGGGACAGGGACAAAGACTGGATACGGTGGGACAAGATGGGAAAAAATAGGGCATTTTCTTGTTCCACCAAAATAGATAGAACAACATGGGACAAAAGTGAGACAGAAACAAAAAATCACTGACCTTCCCTCATTTAATATATAAAATGATATTAGCCTTAAGGGTCACCACCACTGATCACCACCACCATCAGAGGCCACCGGTTGCCACCGCCAACCACCCTCGATCACCACTACCTATTCTTTCACTACAACAACCTTCTCCAACATCTCCACTACCGTTCGTCCATCGCCACCACCACTACCATCGTTGGCCACCTCCAACTACACTAACACCGATCACCACCACCCATGGCCGCCACCACCATACGCAGCCACCGGTAGCCTCCAGCGACCATGGTTAACCACTTCCACCTCTTCCTCCAATATAACAACTTCCTCCTCCACCTCCACCGATCACCACCAACCATCGTCGGCCACCTCCACCTCTTCCTCCACTACTACAATCTCCTTTACCATTGTCTACCACATCCACCACTATCATCCTCGACCACCTCCACCTCCACCACCACCCATTGCCGCCACCACGACTGACGATCACCGCCAACCACCTCCACCTTTCGTACTATCATTTATGTATGTATTTATGTGTTTGAAAATTGTGTAAAAAACTAATAATACCTTTAAATTAAATTATATATATACTTTATTGTGTCATTTATAACTATTATATGATATATAAAATCATCAAATAAGTTTTAGGAAAAATTGTCTAATTTTGTCTTATCTAGTCCTAGTCATACCAAACACAAGACATACACTTGTTTTGTCCCGTCATGTCCAGCCTTGTCCTGCCCTTTTGTCCTATCCAGTCTTGTCCTGCCCTCTTATCCTGTCATGTCTAGTCCCGTCATGTCATGTCATGTCATGTCATGTCATGTCATGTCTGCGTACCAAACGTTGTCTAAGGGAACTTTAGGAAAACACATAACTAGCAAAATAAATCAATAGCTAGTTATTTATTGCTATAGTTGATAGATTTTCAAAATAACATGTGGTAATAAAAACAAATAAAAGTAGGATGTTATTTCTTACATTAGTCTTTATCTAATTGCTCTATTTAACTAAAAATAATATTTATACAAAGATGATAACATCTTAGTAGTAGGTTGACTTTGGTGTTTGTTTTGTATGTTGCGGGTAGTGATGGCCATTTAGACCCGATCAGGCTACTCGAACCTGACCCGGTCAAAAACCGGGTTTCAGCGACCGGTTTGGGTTTTTGGACTTTTCTCCGGTCCGACCCGGACCGAACCGATTTTTTCAAAAAAATTAGCCGTTATATAACGGTTATATAGCCGTTTGGACACTTTTTTGGCCGTTTTTTGGTGTTTTTTCACCCTCCAACCCATATAAATACTAGGGGGTGTTATGGATCATATCACCAACTTACAAAACGCAAAAAACGCATACAATTCTCATTTCTTGGCTCTCATTTCTCGGCTCTCGCTATATTCGTTTCTCGCAAAAAACGCATACAATCCAATTTTTTACTTTTTAAAGTTTAGTAATTAATTATTATACAAAGAATTTTTTTTTTAAATACGAAAATACGCCGGCCCGATCTCAGAACTGGTTTTGGGCCTGGCCCGGTTTTTACAAAATCGGTTTTTCTAACATTAAACGGGCCAGGAATTTTCCGTGTTAACCCGGCCCGACCCGACCCGGTTTTTTCATGGCCCGGTTTTGGACGTTACTGTCTGAACCCGGTTTTTGTCTCGGCCCGACCCGACCCAAACCCGGTTTTTGACCATCACTAGTTGCGGGTAGTTAATACTTAATAATCATATAAATATGTAAGTTGATGGGGAAAGAAAACTAAACTTTTTAACAATTACAACATGAAGAATTAAATATAATTGTGAAACTGGAACAAGGCATGGGAATATGACATTTTTTTATAAAAATATTAGGCGTGACATTAAAAAAACTCTTTAAGGAGACTTAGAAATTGGTATGTTACTAGAACGAAACTCGCGTAATATATCTTAATTTTAATGTTTTGTTTTATTTTTTATCATTGTCGATTTTATAAAACAGTTTTGTGTAGATTAAATATTTTTTTATACTTTTGTACAAAGAATGACGTTTTTTGAGAGGTTCATGATTTGAGGATTTGAAGGGGGTTAATAGATAAGGATTAATTAGATAACTAACGAAGATTAAAGAATGATGTTTTTAATTTTAGGGGTTTACCATTTAAGAATTTGTTGGGAGTTAGAGATAAGGACTAAAAGGAAACAGTTAGAGATAAGGCATAATTAAGTAATTAGCATTAACAGTGGTACATAAAGCTTCGTTAGTTGTTTTTAAGAGATTTTAAGTAATCTGCATTAAATAACAGTACATAAAGCTTTATGTATTGTCTTTAAGAGTTTTTCATAAAGGCTTTATAATATAGTATAGATAAAATAAACGAGCATTTTGCTTAGGTGGGGGGAATATATATATATATATATATAAAAAAACATGCTTGCATCTATTCATCATCAATAATATATTGGTCTACAGGCCGGCCGTCGAGAAGGAAAGAGAAAGAAACATTATATAAAATCTTCATCACAAAGAGTTATAGATATACATACATATATCTATAAATAACAAGCATCACAAATAGTTTTAGCAATCTGTTCTACAAAATTAAGCCAAAACTTGACTTGTTAGACATATCGAAGAAACCCTCTATTCATATGGTGACTTGTTAAAGCCAAGAAAAACAGCTAAACGTGTATGGACTGAAGTGGAAGTATATTGCAGTTGGCTACAAATTGATCTTCAAAAGAAAGCTCGTAAAGGAAAAATGACAAAAGAGATTCTTCAATGGTTGGGTGATGAAGCAGTACAGATTGTGATAAAGTTCAAGAAAAGCAAAAAAAGAAGTCTAGATGACTCCCTTCACAAGTTCATTGCTGCGAGTTCCATGTACAGAATCAGCCAAACCATACTGCTCCATTGCAATGAACAAGCAGATTGGCCAACAGATGTGGAACTTTTTGAGTGGATTTCAACTATAAACGCAGGTCTATTATGGGCTTGCTTTACCAACTTGCCACGAGTCATAACTCTAAAGTGTCATCACAATTCAATAGAAAGAAGGGGAGAGAGCATCCGGACTGCAGCTCGACTTCTTGGTAAATCCAAAAACATTCTTGAACAGCGGCAACTTCCACACTTGGATCCGGACTCACTGGCATACATTGATAAGTGGCATGCGTTACCAAAGAGTCAGCTACCCAATGGTCAGGCTTCTTTAGTCGGGATTCAGTCGCCTTCTTCAAGTTCTAATAACCCAGTCACAGTGACCGTTATATAGTGAGTGTGTATCTATTATATATATATATATATATATAGGCGAAGGATTGCGTGAAAAGTTGAGATTAACGTGAGAAGAATCATTTCATTGTGTATATGACCACGTTAACGATTGTGGAATTGAAATTGATTTATCTGGAAATTTGACACAAAGGGTAAGCACAGTGATCTCAACAAACAGAAATTCGAAACTCCTATCAAACATACTAAAAATTCTTAGCATATAGCAAACAAAACCGTTGCGTTAAGAAGTATAATACTATACATGATCATAAATAAATACCTAATATCGATTTAGCACCAACTACATCTAATCCAAATAGCGTCGCAAAAGAGAAGCAATTTTTCCATCAAAATGAAACAATCAACCAATGCAGCCTAGAAAAGCAAGTAAAAAAAATCCCAAGAACTTATATAAACACTGACCTAATGACAACAATAATGAATCTTCACATGTTACCTTGTCTTTGACTTTGACTTCGAGGCTTCGTTCATGCTTGCAAGCTGAATCTAAAAAGCGATTGATTCAACAACGAAGATGCTCGAAGATTAACTGTACAAAAATATAACCTTTCTTGACGAAAAGTCTGCTTATTTTGTAGCCAACGTAGAAAAACTCAGTAGTGGCGAATTTTACGAAGGAATTTTAATCATCATAGTTTCTTCGGCAAGTTGTAGGTTTTCTTGAGGAATTTCGAAGCTGCATCATCGTTTCTATAGCACAAAACACGAAGAAGTGTGTTTGGATCAGACGGGCTCCACTGACCCGAAGTTGCAGGTAACGGGAGTCTGGATTTAGCAGACGAACCATACGTCTCGAGAGTCAAACGTCTGAATCGCTCAATAACGGTGTCTGTATCTGTTCGCAAAAGTGGAAGAACATCTCTCGCTGTAGCTGAAAACTTATTAATTACATCCATCGGCAACCCATCGCCATTTGCCCAAAAAAGATCTTTAAGAGACTTAAAGTCATCTTCTATTATTTGCGAATCTTGTCGAGTAAAAGAACGAGATGGTCCACCCGCAAACAATACCAACAAAAACCCTTGAAAAGACGCTTTCATTATTTCAGCAACTAAACGCGTTCGAACTCTTTCATTCACAGTTTCCGCAATAACCATTAAGTTCGGTTCGAGTTCCTGAAGAAAAGGTTCGATTGAGGAAGATGATAACTCGCCAACATAAAGACCATCCCAAAGAGAATGGCTAAGATCATGGAAAACAATCTTGTAAGCCATAGCTTCACATAGTTGTTGAATCCCTTCTAAACAAGCAGTTGGGGTGAGCTCGAATTTCTTTCCTAAACCATTTGAGAAGTCCTCAACGTGAGCGGATTCTGAGTTCCGCAAAAGGGTTATGATTCTTTTCTCTAGAACCTCGAGTTCTGTACGGATACGTTGGAGAGTATTTATACGTACGCATATTTGTGGTACTCCGAACGCATTATTATTCCCGTTCGTTGTAGCAACCTGAGCGTTCCGTTTTTGTAAATTTGCGGGTTTCTCTTTCTTTTTAAAAACACCGTGAAATTTCGTCTCTGTTGCGCATCGGGTCAATGCGGGCATCGTGGGAATGAATGTAGTTCTTGATCCTGGGAATCAAATAAGTAAACAATGAACATTCAAGATTTTACGAATAAATGTTTGGCAGTTGCTGAATGGTTTAGTGCAGGATGATTGAGTGATCAGAATGATTAAGAGGCTTTTATGATATAGTGCAAAATGAAATGTTGGTTTGGTAATTGTTAACTGTTAAGAATGAAATTAGGGCTCCGAATGGTTAAGGGAGGCCCAAGATACAAAATCATTGAGAGGGTTTTAGAACCATTCAGAGGAAGATTTTTTTTTTGCCAAACAAGATTCACCTCTTAGCGATTCAGAGGTTGCCTCTTAATGGAACTATTAAAAGGTAAACAAGCCACAGTTTGTTGAGAATGAAATATTACCGCAGCCAGATTTAGCCTTGGTTGTGTAATACTGGAGACATCTATCGAGGCCAACAATTAAATCAGGCAGTAGTGCTGGATGCATGGGAATCGGCAGCTGAAAGAAGGCATCCAAAGTTTCATCTATAATCCGCAAGACTTCAACAGCTGAGGGAGCATATCCTTCTTGAATAGCTCGTGGATCCCATACCTATTATTGGCAACCGTTAGCATACCATAAAATACATAACAAAGCAGGTGGTTATGAACAAAAGGCATATGGAGATTACTTAGGGTGCATTTGGTATCCAAACATAGCACGAAACAGAACAAGACATAACAGTTGTTCAGCATTGGTAAATTAGAACTGGACAGCGTTTGGTAAAACAGAACCGGATAAGACAGAACAGATAAAATGACCAATTTACCCCTACCCTAATGAGTTGTTTATATTTTGATTAATTTATGTAATTTATGTAATTTATTAAATTATAATAAAAAAATCATAACAAAATATTTCATTACAAGGTTTACGTCAAGACTCAAGACGATTAAAATGACACCAAAATAAAAAGTTTAAGTTTCCAAGTTTTATTTCATACCTTTTCTATATTATTTTATTATTATTAATATTTAATAAATTACATAATTGACCAAAATATAGAAATCGTATAAACATAATATTTTGAGGACAATAACCGAAAGTTTAAAGAACATAAAATACAATAAATTAAATTTAAAGAATGAATAAAAATGTCAAAGGGAGTGTATTAAATGTTTTAGAAGAGAAATAGGTTTTATTTAGAGGTTATATTAGTAAAAATAGGTTTGTTCCACTTTGTTCATGTCTGTTTCACATAAAAGTCGTGTTTCACATAAAAGTCGTGCCAAAAAAAGTGATCCCTGTTTTGTTCTGTCCTATTCAGTGTACCAAACGCACCCTTATAAACAATAAAGAAAAGGGGGCAGAATAGGTCATAGAAGGGGTGAGGATGATGTAGCAAGGTTTCACTTTCGTTAGATTTTTCTACTTTTTGGTATAACGTTGAAAAACATCAAAGTCTAGATAGTAGGCATGCATATTAAAGGTTTTAGAAGCATCAAATGCATACCAAATATGCATATGGGTTGGATTCCGGTGCGAAATTGAGGTTAACGTGAGAACTGTGAAAAGTGGTTATCAACCGTTGGATGAGAAATGGATGCACATTATGATGAGACGCACCGAGATAAGATGCACCAGATCAATTCCCTTCTAAGGCGCAATTCATGGGAGGGCATTTGATCAAAAGTGATCAACGGTTTCAGATCCACTTCTCACGCTAACCTCAACTTTTCACACGATCCTTCGCCGTATGCAGACTTTACTAAAAGAAATCGAATATAATGATGGACCCACCTCTTGTTGGAGATTTCTGTCTACCCAATCCTTCAGTCTATCTAGTCTCATCTTAGTCCAACCTTTGACCAAGTTGGCTATTGCAGCTTCAGCTTCAAATGGTGGCATCTCACGAATGATTGCCTTCCCACCATCATCGCTATCGACCGAGTCTTCGACTGCTATCTGCACAAGATCTTTCTCTAACTTATCTGCCGCTCTTAAGACTTGCACTGCATCTGGTGTTAACTCGGTTATACCCGAAATGAATTGCTTTAACTCGTTTCCATAACAAACATGAAGAGTGGCAACAGCCACACCAGCAGCAAGAGGATGCCATCTTTTTAGAATAGGACTGAACATTTTCTTTTCTTTGTTAGCTAGCTCACCGACGTCTTTTGCAAGAATAGCTAGGACGGGAAGTGGGTTTGGCTGGTTTCGTGATGCCCTCCTGCTTGAATCCGCCTTCTCCATTATCTGTAGGGTCCACGCCAAATTCCAAAATATTATTAATTTCACTTCACGGACACAAACACAATGTGAATATGCTTTCTGTTTATAAAAAGTTTTGGCTGTTACAAGAGATTTTGGGATGATTTTTGTTTGATTACAAGTGTGACATATAAAAGATCTAGGGGTGTTCACGGTTCGGTTTGGGCGGTTTAACCCCTCAAACCACAAAAGAAACCGCAACGGTGGTTTATGAAATTTTTCAAACCGAGCGGATTGGCAGCAAGTGACCAAACCGGTCAAACGAACCAGACCACAAAAAGGCGGTCTGGTCTTACCGGTTTAAGTAGAGATGGCCAAAAATCGTTCCTGGGCTGGGCCAGGCTGGGGCGAGCCCAAATAGGCCCCGGTCTCAAATAGTAATCTCGTAACCGGTCCTGGTCCCGACCCAAATACGAAGCCCGGTTAAGCTTTATAAGGCCTGGCTATGAGAACCGGTTTAAGTAGAGATGGCCAAAAATCGTTCCCGGGCTGGGCCAGGCTGGGGCGAGCCCAAATCGGCCCCGGTCTCAAATAGTAATCTCGTAACCGGTCCTGGTCCCGACCCAAATACGAAACCCGGTTAAGCTTTATAAGGCCCGGCTATGAGAACCGGTCCCAGTCCCAGTCCCGGGGCGGGCCCAAACCGGTCCCACTTAATTTTTTTTATCGTAACCGGTTAAGAAACACCCGGCCATAACCGGTCCCTACTAGGCCGGGCCGGGCCCATTTGGCCATCTCTAGGTTTAAGTGGTTTGGGCCTATTATGGGCTTTACACTAAAAAGAAGACAACATATATCTCCTTAATGAAATTTCTACCAATATTACATTATTAAAAAAATATACTATACTGAATTATAAAAGAAACATCAATCTCAAAAATTAAAAAAAAACATTGAGCAAGTTGAATTTTAGACAAAAAATCGAGCAAGTCAGTGGACGATTTGAAACTTTGGATATTGATTTTGACGGACTTCGGATATTTGTCAATTTAGATAACAGACAATTGAGAAATGAAAACCAAAAACTTAGGGTGCGTTTGGTACACTGGACAGGACAGAACAGGGATCACTGTTCCATGTTTGGCAGGACTTTTAGGTGGAACAGACAGGAGTGGAACAAAGTGGAACAGGCCTCTTCCACCCCACCCCATGGAACAAGATGGAACAGACTTGTGTTTTTACCAATATAACCTCAAAATAAAATATAATTCTCTTCTAAAACATCAAATACACGCTCTATTTTATATTTTATCCATTCTTTAAATTTTAGTTATTTTATTTTATCTAATGTTATCTGTTATGTTATGTTCTGTCCAGTTCTGTCTACCACACGTTGAACAACTGTTCTGTTCTATTCTATCCTGTCCACGTACCAAACGCACCCTTAATGTCTTGGAAGGATATTTTTTAATCGGACAATAAAAGTTGAGTTTACAACATGAAAAATAAAATATAATTAATACATGTGTATTTCAGCGGTCGGTTCAGTCCAAACCGCTCAAAAATAATCAAACCAAAGACCTGATCGGACAGAGCAGTTTAATTATTTTTCATACCCGACCACCGCTCAAACCACCAAAACCAGTCTGGTTTGACTTGGTTTGACCGGTTTGAGCTCCCCAACAGTTTTTTACTGAAAAATCCACATTTAAACAATATAAAAAAAACTTGCCTGAGCAAAAGCAGTGCGAAGTGATGACCTGATGTACGTATCGGTCCTACTTCGAGCCACATCGACTTCATTTTTCCTTCTGCGACGATACTCGTTAGATATATCTTCAACCAAGATTTTAGCTGCCGATACCCCTAACGAAACAATACTTTGCATAGAATTAACATTTTCTTTGTCAAATGTGTCGTGATACGCAAGAAGTCTTTTTTCCGACCAACCCAGAATCGAAGTCAGCGTAGAACTCAAGATTTTAGCATACGCCGGGTCCTTGGTTGATTTTGCATCTTTTGCGACTTCTACTAGCTGACAATCAGCAGCATAAAGCAGATCATTATCCACTTGTCCAGTTCCAACAAAACGATTAAATAAGACCCACGAAAAACATATGTTATGAAGCATTTGGTTTATGCCGAGAATTCCCCATGTTTTCTTTATAAGTTCCATGACCTCATCAACTTCCTCTATAATCGATGATTCATCGTTAGCATCAAAGCAGGTTTCTAGAAGGATCTCGTAAAGTCGGAGATTCAGAGGAAACCCGTCTGCCCAATGGCATGATTCGGATAATCCGTCGGTTGACCGGTTGGCGAGAGATGTAACTGCGCTACGAAGGACTTGCATGGGCTCGTTGTTTCTTCCGGTCTCAATTGGTTTGTCCAATGCACCGTGAATAATTTGGCGTAACCTCTGAGAAGCGGTGTTGGAGTTTCCGAGTGGTATATGAGGGTGTAGAAGAAGTCCAGCTTCCAACATTTTCAAGTTTCTCTTCTGCCACGTGTCGTATTCTTGGTGGTCGGTGAAATCTGAAGCTTTGAACTGCTGTAATAGCTCTAGTGGAAGAACCATCAACTCAACTCGCCTCCCAACCTGTTACCAGTAAATATGGAGATGTTCAAGATATTATATATTTGCAAGAAATAATATGCATTCCAGGGAATTCTAGATAAAAATAATGCACTCTTGAGACACCATTACTAAATATAAAATAGAGGGAGGTTAGAGGAACACCTCAAAAAACGGAAAACTGAGGAACACCCTGGTAGCCCTTCATCTGGACGGTATGCACTTGTGCATACAAGTAAATTAAGTTGTTTTTTGGTTTTTATGCACGAGTGCATGTTACACATTACTTGTATGCACAAGTGCATATCGTCCAGATGAAGGGCTACCAGGGTACACCCTCAGTTTTCCGTTTTTTTAGGTTTTCCCCTTAAGCTTGCTCATATAAAATATATTTGTTTCGACATTGACATTTAACGTATATGATAATATAAGTTTGACCATCTAGCTAAGAGAGATTGTCAAACTATTATGATAATATGAGAAAAGTCAACAAAAAACCAAGAGGACAAAAAGGATCAAATCAACAAAGACCATTTTGGGAAGATGGTATAAAAGTGCTCTTCTAGCTTTACCTTCTTAAGGTTCAATAAATTAGTATAACTAGCCCCAAAGTTTCACAGTCTGAATAAGAGATTCTGGACAGCATAGACATAAAGATTAACCATTAAGCATCACAGAAAGCAATACAGCTATGTTGGGAGATTATACTTGCCGTTGTTCAGCTTCAGTTCCATGTAATCCAAACTCCAAATGCATTAAATGGTCTTAACATTTTCAACAGTTTAATACCGAAATAAGAAGTTGAAATAGTGGTAGTGACAAGTTTGTAACAAAATCCAAACCAATGCTAAAATTTGAAAACATTTAAGGTTTGAACTCAGAGATCAGTGTATCTATTCTTCTGGAAGAAACAGTAATTACTAGGCAATTACATACTTGTATCAATTACATCACTTCCATAAAATTTTAATCAAATTGATTGAAACTAATAGCATTTTCTCCATCAAAATGTTATTTCCCCTAGTCCTCCTAACCCAAATTGATCATCTATGTTGGTTAATTTGACCAAGGTTGAATGAAAGTGGTCTAATTGATATGATTATGAAAATAAAACAATGTTATTAATAAATGTTGTTAATTAAACATGAATCGTAAGCAAATTGTCGTTTTTCTAAATTCTACCACAAAAATCAAAAATTTCAACACCAATAAAGCACCAGAGCATTAAAAACCCCTTACATCCCCCAAAAACAACAGCTGAATTTTGGCTTTATTATCAAACATGGAAAATTCCATAAAGTGATGTAAATTTTGTTGGTAATTTAGCAGCTAAATTTTGCAATTCTGTAACGTAGTTATGGTTTTTCTTTCAAAAATATCAGAATCCATAACTTTGAACTCGAAAACTAATCCATTCAATTGTTTTTTTTCTTTTTCAAAACAGAAGAATATTAGGAAATCATTCAAGCAAACAAATCACATCACGAAATCTAAGCATCTAAAATTGAATCACACACCAACATCATACCTGACCAGCAGAAATTCTCAACAATGCCCTACGAATTCTGGAATCTGCAGCCTCAGAAATCTTCATCTGAATCCTCATTAACTCTCCTACCGTCATCGCCGTTTTCTTAACCTTTCCACCGGAGCCGGTACCGGAGCCAGCCGACCCTGGACTGCCGGAACTAGATCGGAGACCTAACGCCTTCTTCATCTTAGAGGCGGCAGCAGAAGTGATCGATCTCTGCGACGGTGAGCCGGACAGTGATGGCGACTGAGAAGATCGATCAGGAGTAAACGCCGATGCGTTGCTGGAAGTGTAACTGAGGGCTTTTCCAGTGGATGTACGACAAGCTGCAACAAAGATCTCGTAGGCGGTTTCACGGAGGTCGGTAGAGGATAGAGTTGGTGTGAGGTCACCAAACGGAGATGGTAGTGGATCTAAAGTGGTCGGCGCGGCGGCGGCGGGGGAGGTGAAGCGGAAGCTGTTGGCTCCATTCATGGTGGCTGAGCCGGCTGAGTCTCTCTTGGATTGGCCGAGTATCCTTTCTCGACTGAAGAGAGAAGCCATTGAAGAGAGAGAGAGAGAGAGAGAAGAAGGAGTGGAAGCGAAAGAGTAAAGGGAAAGGGGGAGGTGAGATGATGATGATGATGATGATAGCTTCTTGAATATTTTGATTTTTTTTTTGTTAGTATTTTAATTTTAAATAAATATATTTAAATCCGTTTGATAAATCAAATTCCACTTTTTTATACATTTCAGTTTTGACCATGTAAAATTATTTTTAAATTAATATACATACTATTCACGATAATTGGATCTATAAATAACACTAGGTGTGAACCGTGCGATGCGCGGTGACGAAATTGTATGATCGATGTTACATAGAGAAAGTTGGATATGTTGTGAATATGTTTTTTTTGGTAGTATGGTTTAGCTGATTTTATAGTGAATAAAATTGGGAAAAATTAAATATAACTTTTTTCCCTTAAAGTTGGATATAAACATGTGTTATGGAAGCCCTAAGAAAGATGAAAACAGGTAAACCTTTTTAAGAATGCTACAAATTAATTTGTATTGTATTCAACATTTACTTAAATTGAGTTGGTAAAAAATCCTTATACATACCTTACTTTTATCAAAATTGATATTTTTTTTGAAAGGCATATTTTATTAAAATACCAAACAGATTACACTTAACCCACAATTGCAAAATACAACAGCCCCCAAAATGAAGAGCAGACTTGCAACCAAACAGCAGTGGCAAAACAGAAGGAAAAAAACGCAGTGACTAATCAGAAGGAAAAAGCTAAGCAGGCTATTAAAACCCAAAAACCACGACACCCAATACCAACATCAGCGTTAAGGGTCGTGTTTGCGAGAGACAAACAATCTACCCCTCATAATAGATTTGTTAGAGTTGCTCTTATTAAGTAGCAAAAGCCGGAAACCGACGCTAAAGATCAGCAGCAGCCCACACTTTCAGCCGCAGCCACATACCTTCGAACACAGAACAGTGCCGAACCACCAACGCACCCATTAATGCAGCTTCCAAGGTTCGGACAGCCACGTAACCCAATCCAGCTTCTTGTTGCGAAACCTCCCTGCGATCCACTCGAAAGAACGGCGTTGGAACTCGAAAAAAAGATCATCCAAACCCCTTTTCTCATCCGTGAAGACGCACCTATTACGGTGGGACCAAATCAAATACAAAAAGGACCAGCCAGACCATTTCTTTCCACAGCTTGGCACGAACCGTAGTTGGACCTGTATGTTCGGTGCTCCTAAGGATGTCTCTAGTCGAATTAAAGCAGTCCAGATTGACGTTCCACCACCGACACACTTTTTTCCACAAGACGTTGACTTCATCGCACTTCACCAAAGCATGATCCATCGACTCAACCTCTTTTTCACATTTCGGACAAAGCACGGAGTTGAGATCCAATCCCATTTTGTCTAAAACCTCTCTAGACGGGATTCTACCGAGCAAAATTCTCCAAATAAGGATACACACCTTCTTTGGAACCAACTTTGACCACCTCGTCTCTTCGATCCTATCCCCTCTTGCTACAGTTTTTTCCTCTATAATCCTCTTAAGTTCTTGCACGGAGAAGGCGCCATCGTGACCCAACGTCCAAATCGTTTTATCCAAGCTGCTCACTTTCGGTTTCCAACCATGCAAGGCAGAAACCAAGTCTTCCAACTCCCCTGACTCTCTGCCTCTCGGCTCTCTCCTCCAACCCCATCTCCAAACCCAAGCATCTCCCTCCCAACCTCCTCTATCGGCCACCTTTACTTGCTTATTTGTCTCTAATTGCCATAATCTCTTAAAACCTTTATTAGATCTAGAAAACAAAACAAAAAAGGTCACTAAATTCATAAAGATTCAGGATCGGTATAATACACTAAAAAGCTTGAGATGTCTACTATGTGGTAAATTGTTAAATATCACATTCAGCTGATAACATAAACAGGGACATAATTCAAATGTTCCGTCTGAAACGGGGCAATTTCATTCATATTAACCATAATATGCAATCATCAAACATCAAGTTACCAGGCACCAGCAATCAGTAATTGCCTTAAATTCATATTAGAGTGCATAACCCAGAACGATACATCTCTCTAGTCAACAATTTTCTTGTTTAAGCCTTGTAGGGATTGTTTTGCTATAGAGCATAAGTGGGATCAAGTTTATGGTTCCAGCATAATGTTTCCTAGTGGAACACCAAGCCTGCAAGTCCCAAGTCCAGTTGAACTACCTACTTACTGTTTCAAATATAGAAAGAGTAGCTCAACGTCTTTTGACATGGATAATCCCATTGATAGGATTGATATTCGGAGTTGTTGGTTACGGTTTGCAAATTGCAGTATAGGCATGTTGCCTTACCAAGTATAATGGTTAGATATGGTTTTTGGTAGATCAATATTTACTGCAAATTAATAGTGAAATTAGAGTAATTAGTTTGACCAACCACAGTCAAAATTCCCTTCTTCTTGCAATTCTGTCAATTCCAAAGAAACTTTTTTACACCTTTTACAATTCGAGTTCAAATGGACTACTTTCTAACTTGAGAATTGATGTGAAATCAGGGATTATAAGAGAACCCCTTTATACGTATGCTAAAACATTGTGACAATTAGTAAAAAAACTAAAAAGTAAGAGGAAAGTTTGTATCAGTTTTACATATAGAATGTGTTATTACCTTTGGCTCTAGAAGTCATATATAGTGTATTATGTACAATCAGGCATGAGAGATTCAAATGCTACTAATTCTTACAGCTATCAACAATCCGCCAAAAGAAATCATCAAATAATCCATCATCGTTAAAAGAATCAAAGTAAGGAATATGTTTAGATAATCAGGTGCTGAAGCGAAGAACAGAAGATGGAATCAGTAATATGCTAAATCAAACAGAAGAAAAGGCACAAACCAGGTTTGATCATTGGAAAGACATCACTGCTGCCTTTCGTGGATGTCGTCTCATCATCGATATCTCAGAGTGTGTGTGTTTTAGATCGAGAGAGACTGTGTGTGTTCAAAGTCGTTGACCCATGCAGAAAGCAAAATTAACAGGTGATAAAATATCCCTGAAAACGATTAGAGAACACACCCGTAAGAGAAACTGATTGAGTGGGAAAGATGAAAGCGAAACCGATTAGAGAACACAACCGTAAGAGAAACCTATTGAGTGGGGAAGATGAAAGGGTTCTGATGTTAAAAAAAATTGAAAAATGGCAAAAAAAATTGAGGAAGCAGGATTTTGAAATACTGAAAGTTGAAGGTGACACGTCAGCAACCCCAACATTTTACTTTAATATATATATAGATTTTTTTTATGTTTAGCAACTCATCTTATCTTATTGAATGAGTATAGTATCGATTGAGAATCTTATCTAGTAAAATTGATGGCGAAAAACAAAAATTTTACCCTATAAGTAGAGATGTCCAAGTGGGTTCGACCAGGGATCGGCGGAGGACTAGACCAGGATCGGCACCGGCCCGACTCGGTAGAGGCTGGTTATGACTTGGCGGTCTTTAACGGTTACGATTTTCATCCAAAAACAAGGCCCAATTCGGGATCGGCCTGATTTTTTAATTAAAATGTATTTTTAAATAAAAACTTGTTTATTAGTGTACTTGATAGACCAAATTTTTCTAAAAATATTTTTTATGAGTTCAAAATCGATTTAAAAAAAATAAGTGGGACCGGTTCTCATAACTAGGGGTGCTCAAAAACCCGACCAACCCGATCAACCCAACCCAACCCGACGTGAAATAACCCAACCCGAAGCAACCCGATCTCCAATCGAGTTGTAAAATCCTCAAACCGTATGTATTGGGTTGATATCGGGTTAGGAGAATTTGAACCCAACCCAACCCAACCCGATGAACCCGATATTATATATATATATATAGGGTTGGGTTCACGTGAGACCAACCTGTTTTCGTGAGACCGTGAGACCAAGAAATTAACACTAAACTTTCACAGTTATTCATTGTGAAGGTAAGAAAAACAGCAAACCTTCACAGCAAAAACACTGTGAAGGTTTACCATCACAGTACCTTCACAGTCTTTTGTTGTGAAGGTTTAGTGTTAATTTTTTTGTCTCACGGTCTCACGAAAATAGTCTGGTCTCACATTATCTCAAGTCTATATATATATATATATTCAATCTCTTATCCATCTCTATATAACTCCTTTACACACACATGTGTATATATATATATAGTAAATGCTAACATATATACGCAAATTGAGAAAAATAGTTGATGGTGATATATTTAAGATTTAAGAAATATGCAAGTTGGAGACGTCAAGTTATTTGATCATGTTTGGTTTAAACATTTTTATATGTAGTATCTATATATTGTGTGAATTATCGGTTGTATTTTAATTACATGTTTCCTTTATTTTTATGTTTCTAATTTTGATTTTATCTTGTTTAAACACAACTCGATCAACCCGAACGGGTTGGGTTGGGTTGGGTTGAAATTTTTTCAAACCGCCAACATTGGGTTGATGTGTCGAAATGCCTTCAACCCGATCAACCCAATCCGTGAGCACCCCTACTCGTAACAGTGCCTTATAAAGTTTAACCGGACATTCGTATTTTGGTCGAGATCGGGACAGGTTACGAAATTACTATTTGGGACCGGGCCCGACCCGGGATCAATTTTTGGCCATCTCTACCTGTAAATGAGAGTGACGACTTTATCCCGTAAGGGTTACTGGATAAAAATGTTGCATACGATATCTTTTTAATGGATTAAAATCTTACCCAACAAGATAAGTGAAAACGTTGACTATTACATGTAAACGCTTATCGGGTAAATATTGGTTAAAAGACCCCTAAATGTCTATAGTCGCGATTTATTGTAAAATTAGTTTGGAGAAAGCCTAGTATCATCCCCCTGTAGTTCAGTATTTTCATACGTTCTTTTTATATTATTTCGTTGCATTAAACTTGTTAAATTGGTCGAAAAATATGTCATACATCATATACCTATCTTAACCAACCATTATCATGTTATTCTTTTGAGCTATCTTAACGTTATGTTTCTTTTGTTAGAAATGTCAAAACGACATTGTTTTGTGCGTTGTTTGTCACTACATTATATTTTTTTGTAGTATCAAACAATGCTTCAAAGTATTAATTTATTAATGCATCAATACTATCATGTGTCAACATGCATGTTAGTCAATACATCCAGAGGGTCACCTGCGATACTTCAGACCATCTGTGGTTATTTAAAGAATTGGTCGACACTGATCGGGCAAAAAGTATAAAATAAATAATATTATTTTAAAGTTGTGAAAATTTAGTCGTCATAACTCATAAGAGGTCGATAATCGATTTATGGACATTATATAAGAAATGTAATTTTAATGATTAATTTACATATAAAAAATGGCAAGGTTTATGTGAGTGTAAAAAGACAAAAAGAGACATTCGGCGTATTATATATAAATCTTCATGCAGACGCCAACTCAAAGGAAAGCAAGCTGGAATACAGAGGAGATACGTTGGATGATTGGCATGGGATGACCACCACCACAACCCATGTTAATATTTAGACTAAATTACGTTTTTCATCCTTGTGGTTTGCTATAAATTGCGGATTTCGTTCTAGTTGTTTATAAATTTTGGTTTTCGTCCTTATGGTTTGCAATTTATTTCTATTTTTGTCTTTGAGGCCAAAATACTACTTTTAAGTATGAAAAACTAAAATAAAAATAAATTTTAAATCATAAGATTGAAAATAGCAATAAAACTTAAATCACAAGGACAAAAAGGTGATGAGTTAGGCCATCCACAGCGCATAATTAAAAGCCCTCAACGACACATCAGCGCCACATCAGTTTTTCTCCTAACCCTATCTTTATCCTAAAATGGTTTACCGGGTACCCGATGCTATTATGGAACCCGCAACCCACCCCACCCTCACCCTCCTCTCACATACACCCTCGGGTTCAGCGGGTTTTCAAGCCCGGAAGCCAAGCCCGAAGGGATGCCCGCAGCTCCCCGTACCACTACCCGAAGGAGCCCTTGAAGCCCGAAGGTGAACCCGCAGCCAAGCCCGAAGGCGCTGCGGATGGCCTTATAAACCATAATGATAAAAATTACAATTTCAAAACCATAAGGACGAAAATATAAATTTTCAACATATCACAAGGGCTAAAAATTGTAGTTACTCTAAAAATATATTATTATTTATTTTCAATAATATTAAATTTTAGGTATATTCAAAGGAATATTTATTTGGAAAATTAATTAAAATGCCACAAGTTTGACTAACTCTTACCGAAATGCCATAAATTTTTTCCATTTTGTAAAAATGCCACAAATACCCGCGATGGAATCCCGCGATCGCGGACAGTGGCATTTTTGTAATTAACAAATACCCGCGATCACGGGAGGAGCCCGCGGTGGCTTCAAATTTGATTTGTTTTGTTTTTTAATTTACACTTTCACCCCCTATACTTATTTGCTAAATTTACTTTATACATTTTACTTTTATAATTTAATTTTACATTTAACACATATAATCGTTTATTAACTAAAATACGTTAAAAAATACGTTTTAATTTTAACAAGTTACACCATTATAATCGTCTCTTCGATACGTTCGAAATGAGCCCAATCTTGAATTTTTTTGGATTTATATATTTTAATATATATCATATAAACTACATACAAATATTTTTTATATTTAAAATTCATACTCTTATTGTTAATTATTTAATTTATGGTACTCTTATAGTTAAAATACGTTTTATTTATTTTATTATCGATGGTCCAAGTGTAAGTATTAAAAATTGGCGGAGCCTTTGTGATGGACAGACATCGATCTTTTTGTGCATACTCTGTAACTGCAAATACTTCAGTTCCAAACACACATGAATCATCGTTCGCCAAATACCCTGTTGGTGCAAGTGTACCCAGCTTTAAATATTGTGATATATTTTTTGGTACACATAAAATCACATCTCCATATTTATTTTGATGATTACAAAACACACCGCATTATTTGTTATCTAATATTTTATCTGAGTGTGCAGATATTTAAATGATCTCGATAAATTTTTTATCTGAAGAATCCAAGTCTGAAGAGTTTCGTCATTTTATTTTAAAATGATAAACACCCTAAAATATTTTTATCACTTGGATATTTCGTATCTATATAAATATATTTGAATCAAATATATATATAATATATATTTTTTTTTATTAAATATATATATAAATCGCTGATATATATATATATATGTTATTTTATTAAAATCACATCATACTGCTACTGTTCATCATTAAATGCAAAGAGTGTTCAGCCGAAAGAAGCCTTCCAGCGCAACTGCCCTTTTGTACGACTGTCAGGCGGTATACCGCCAAGGTCCACGCGGTATACCGCGATACTGTTCACCCATCAGTTCTTCTCTTGTCAGGAACCTTTTCAGGCGGTATACCGCCGTGTGCAACGCGGTATACCGCGGGTACCATGTACCGTTTGTTTTTGCAGGGTTGACCTTCTCCTCTGCAGTGTACTTTTTTCTGACGCAGGTATACCGCGATGGAAAGCCGGTATACCGCGAAAGCTTCTGCCCTGTTGCTCATCCAGTATAAATATCATGCAACCACCAGCCTTCAATGCTACACCAACTTCAGCAATAAATTCTCCCTCAGCATTTGATTATTATTCTGCTGCCTTCTTACTCACACTAAATCACTTAAACTGATAAAATTAATTTTTGAGTAAGAAATCTTGAGTTGATAGCAGATTAAAATCTCTCGATTAGTTGAATCAGCAACACAACTCAAGTGATCAAACTCTCTAAAAATATCCAAGTGATAAACCTTATTCAAGAGTGATTATTCATATTAAAATTATACCCTCTTGTAAGTGTTTGAATAAGAGTGAGTGATCCACATTAATCTCTCAAAGTAGAGTGATTCGCGTTTGTTGTATTAAGGTTTGTGTTTCTACCGTAAACAACACGTTTCGTATTGGATCTCCGAGAAGTGTTATTTTCTCGAGGTGGACTAGCCAACTTTGTGTTTGGTGAACCACTTTAAAAATTCCGTTGTCAAGTATTCTCTTTCCCTTATCTATTTACATTTCCGCTGTGCATTTAAATTATATCTGTTTATATAATTGTTGTATACTTATTTATTTATACTCTGCTTTATTTATTCTGTATTTATTTGTAAAAAGAATTTTTGAAAGTAAAAGATTTTAAATACAACCTTACCCCCCCCTTAGGTTGTCTAACATTTGGTATCAGAGCAGGTCTTTCAAAAATTTCTGCATAAATTTCTTCTATTCCTTTAAATGGCTCAACAAACTAATATTGTGTTTTCAAAACCTCCTTTGATAGATACTGAAAAGTTTGGCATTTGGGCCGAGCTATTTGAATGTCACGTGCGTGGCAAAAATCAAAAGATTTGGAATATTATAGAAAAAGGGAATTTTAAACCCACCATTGTGAAAGATGATGTTTATATTGATAAACCTATAGATGAATGGACTACTTCTGATGAAACTCATTTTTGTTTAAACTTTGAAGCTAAGAATATATTATATGCTGCTTTAACAACTGATGAAATTGAAAGAGTATATACATATAAAACTGCAAATCAAATATGGGAAAGTTTAAATAATACTCATCGTGGAAACACGGAGGTTAAATCTAGTAAAGTGAATATTTTAGTTCACGATTATGAACTATTCGAAATGAAACAAGATGAGTCAATTGACTCAATGTTTAAAAGATTTAACCTTATTGTGACTACTTTGAAAGGTTTGGATCGCACTTATCCTAACGAGGACTATATAAGGAAAATCCTACGAGCCCTTCCTTCGGAGTGGATGCAAAAGATAACATCTTTAGAAGACTCCCGTGACCTTTCCATAATGAAGATAGATGACTTGATCGGTAATCTTAAAGTGCATGAAATTGCACTTAAAAGAAACAAAGATCGGGAGCAAGTTAAAAAGAAGTCAATCGCTCTCAATGTCTCAACACCAAAAGTTGAGAAGAAAAAGGAGAAAGCTAGCTCCTCGAAAGATCCATCCGAAACTCTCGATGAAGTCGCCATGTTGGTAAGAAACTTTTCCAAATTTCTTAATAATAATAATAAATTTTCTAACAATGGCAGATTTCAAAGAAACGGTAACTACCGTCGTGGTGGTGAAAATCGAAGTCGTAAGTTCCATAAACGAGACGAAAAAGTTAAGAAAAATGGCGACTCGAGTGAAGACGATAAAGCTAAGCCAAAGAGAGGCTTTTGCTACTCATGTGGTGACAAAGACCACTACGCCAATGAATGTCCGAAAAAGAACAAGTTCCAAAAGAAGAAGGAGAAAGCCTTCATTGGAGGCGCGTGGAGCGAGAGTGAAGAAGAAGATGACTATCAAGCCATTTGTCTTATGGCCGAAAGCGACGACGAGGTAAAATCTTCTTACTCGGATTACGATAGTGATTATGAAAGTGATAATGAAAATAATCTTGAAGAATTATATGAATCTTTTCATAAAATGGCCGCTCTTGCAAATCGTTACCAAGATGAGAATGCTATGTTAAAAGAAACTGTAAATGCATGTAAAAAGGAAATAAATAATGTTAAACAAAAATCTGAAAATGATATGGATATAATTGCTAAATTAGAAACTAAATTAGGAGAAAAAGATTTTTGTAAATCTTGTGATATTTTAAATAAAGAAATTGCATGCTTAAATAAAAAATCACATGAAAATATTATTTGTACAAAATGTGATATTCTTGAGAATGAGATTGCATGTTTAAAAGCAAAATGTGATGCGTATGAAAAGGATGATTTATTAGCAAAAGCTTTTCAAAGTAGTAATGAGAAAGTCCTTAACATGCTAAATATGCCTAACCGTATAAAATGTAGAAAAGGCATTGGTTCCAATACTTGTGTTGATAAATGTTCATGTAAACCCATCAAAAGATTTTATGAATCACCTAAAGTAAATACAAGAAATCAATATGTGCAAAAACCTCCGTATGTGCGTAAAATAAATAATGTAAATTATAATACGAGAAAACCGTATGCTCGCATGTACCATGATAAATATTCTAAACCTAATAATAATGCGAATGTAAATGCTTGTTTTTATGTGTATGATAAATATAATCGTAAAATTAAAATGGTAAATAAATGGATTCCAAAAGGAATGTTTAGTAATGATAATCCCGGTGGTATGCGTTTATGGTTTTAAATGTGTTATGTATATATGTTATATATATATATAGTTTAAATATAATTTGTTGTATATATTATATATATAAGTAATATATATTACTATGTACTGTTTGTTTATATATATATACGTATTACATATATATATATATATATGGTGTTTGTTTAATATGTTATATATATATATATTTGTGTTTGATGTATTATATATTAAAGTTGTTTAATATATTGTATATATTTTGTCTTACTTGATATGTGTTATATATATATATTAATATGGTTTGATGTATTATATATATATATTAATATTGTGTAATGTATTATATATATATATATATTCTGTTTGACTTTATATATATGCATGTTGGTTGACATTGAAACTAATTGTCAAGGACCCACGAGAAATGGGGACCATAAAAGTTACATCTTCATTATTGTAGATTGACCTTGATATGGACTGGATACTCGATAGTGGTTGCACACGTCACATGACCGGAAACAATAATCTCTTTTCATCATATAAGTCATGTGATGGTGGACAGGTAATTTTTGGAGGAAACTCCAAAGGAAATATAATTGGTAGAGGTACAGTTTCTTGCAATAATGTTCAATTTCTTAATGTTAATCATGTTGACAATCTACATTTTAATTTGTTAAGTGTTCGCCAATTGTGTAAAAATGGTATAACTGTTGTCTTCGAAGAAGATTCTTGTAAAATCATAAAAAATGGTAAAGTTCTTTTAAATGGTTTTGTAAAAGGAAATTTATATATTTGTAAAACTGTTGTATCTGAAAATGTATGCTTATCTTCTATTAATGATGTTTCTACTTTATGGCATAGGCGTTTAGGTCACGCTAATCTAAGATTAATGCAAAACTTAAAAAATAAGGAGCTTGTGAGTGACCTGCCAAAATTAAAGTTTGATAATCATTTTTGTGATGCTTGTCGTGTCGGCAAACAACATCACGTTTCTCATAAATCAAAAAATGTTATTTCTACTCAAAGAGTTTTAGAACTTTTACATATGGATCTTTTTGGCCCGATGGCTATTCAAAGTTTTGGAGGAAATTTTTATACTTTGGTTATTGTGGATGATTATTCCCGTTATACTTGGACTTTATTTTTAAGACATAAAAATGAGGCTTTCGAAAAGTTTAAAATTTTAGGAAAAAGAATTCAAAACCAACAAGGTTGTACGATTGTTTCCATACGTACGGACCATGGACGAGAATTCGATAATGATGTACAATTTGGTGCCTTTTGTGATAAACATGGTATAACTCATAACTTTTCTGCTCCTCGAACACCTCAATCTAACGGGGTTGTTGAAAGGAAAAATAGAACGTTGCAAGAAATGAGTAGAACCATGCTAAACGAACATCAAGTTCCCCAAAAGTTTTGGTGTGATGCCGTTGCTACCGCGACCTATGTGCTTAACCGTGTCCTAATTAGAGGTATCCTAAATAAGACACCCTATGAACTTTACCGTGGTAGAAAACCTTCCCTAGCTCACCTAAAAGTTTTTGGTTGTAAATGTTTCATTTTAAACACCAAATCCTACCTAACCAAATTTGACCCCAAAGCCTATGAGGGAGTGTTCCTAGGTTATTCTTGGAATAGCAAAGCCTATAGAATCCTAAATAAGGAGACCATGGTAGTAGAAGAATCCTTAAATGTTAGCTTTGACGAGAGTCCTCCCAAACCTAGTGCACCCTTAGCAAATGACAATATCCGTGAAGGAGACGTCTTAGCACAACAACTTAGCAACTTGGATTTAAGTACCCAACCTTCCACAAATAATATTGAATCTAGTGATGCCCCTCCGTGCTTTATTCCACAAGGTATAGATGATCCTAACCTTAGAACCGCTCGAGGCCATCCCGTAGATCAAATTATAGGTGACCTAAACCAAAGGACAACTAGATCACAAATCCATACCCATTGTGCTTTCCATGCCTTTATCTCAACCATAGAACCTAAAACCATAGATGAAGCTTTAGGTGATGAGGATTGGATATTGGCCATGCAAGAAGAGTTAAACCAATTTACTAGGAATGATGTGTGGGACTTAGTGCCTAGCCCTAGTAGTCAAACCATTATTGGCACAAGATGGGTCTTCCGTAACAAGGTAGACGAGAACGGTGGAGTCACACGGAACAAGGCACGTTTAGTTGCCAAGGGGTACAGTCAACAAGAAGGTATAGATTATGACGAAACCTTTGCACCAGTTGCAAGGTTGGAGTCTATTCGAATGCTTCTCGCTTTTGCAAATGCTAAAGATTTTAAATTATTTCAAATGGATGTTAAAAGTGCTTTCTTAAATGGTATTATAAATGAGGAGGTATACGTTTCTCAACCTCCCGGTTTTGAAAGTTTTGAAAACCCGACACATGTTTATAAATTGAAAAAGGCGCTTTACGGTTTAAAGCAGGCTCCGCGTGCGTGGTATGATAGATTAAAAACCTTTTTAATTGTTAGTGGTTATATTATGGGTAAAATAGATAATACTTTATTTGTGAAATATGTTCAAAATGATATTGTGGTTGTGCAAGTATATGTTGATGATATTATTTTTGGTTCCACTAATGAAAAACTGTGTAATGAATTTTCTGCGAAAATGACAAGCGAGTTTGAAATGAGCATGATGGGAGAGTTAAAATACTTCTTAGGATTGCAAATCAAACAATGTGAAACTGGTATTTTTATTAGTCAATCTAAATATTGTAAAGATATGTTGAAAAAGTTTAACTTTGAAAATGTCAAACCCGTTGAAACTCCAATGACCACAAACCTTCAATTATCTCGTGACGAGGAGGGAAACGATTTTAATGAAAAGATTTATCGTGGTATGATTGGTAGTTTATTATATTTAACTGCTAGTAGACCTGATATTATGTTTAGTGTATGTTTATGTGCTCGCTTTCAATCTTCACCTAAACAAACTCACTATGAAGCTGTCAAGCGTATTTTTCGATATTTACGAGGTACTACTAATCTTGGCTTATGGTACGCAAAGAAACCCGAGTTAGAAGTAACGTGTTTCGCCGATTCCGATCTTGGTGGATCTATTGTTGACCGAAAGAGTACTAGTGGGGTATGTGCCTTTATAGGTCTCTCACTTGTGTCTTGGTTCTCTAAGAAACAACAATCCGTAGCTTTGTCTACAACCGAAGCGGAATATGTAGCCGCCGCAAGAGCGTGTGCTCAAGTCCTTTGGATGAAACACACACTTACCGATTTTGAGGTACATCTAACCAAAATTCCAATTATGTGTGATAACTCAAGTGCTATAAACTTAAGCAAAAATCCCGTTTTACACTCTCGTACAAAACATATTGAATTGAGACATCATTTTTTACGAGATAATGTTCAAAAAGGCAAAATCGTGCTTGAAAAGGTTGATTCGGAAGATAATTTGGCCGATATTTTCACTAAAGCTCTAAACAAGAAGGCGTTCTTTAAATTAAGACTTGGTTTAGGCATGCTTGAGTATAACCCTTGATAAATACTAACTCTCAAATATTTCATATTTTGAGGGGGAGCATCTTTTGAGGGGGAGCATAAGCGACCTTCTTAAACCCTTTTTGCTTCGACAAAAGGGGGAGAGAAACCGAGTATGCTCTCGTGTTTAGCGTTGTGTTTGTCATCATCAAAAAGGGGGAGATTGTTGGTGCAAGTGTACCCAGCTTTAAATATTGTGATATATTTTTTGGTACACATAAAATCACATCTCCATATTTATTTTGATGATTACAAAACACACCGCATTATTTGTTATCTAATATTTTATCTGAGTGTGCAGATATTTAAATGATCTCGATAAATTTTTTATCTGAAGAATCCAAGTCTGAAGAGTTTCGTCATTTTATTTTAAAATGATAAACACCCTAAAATATTTTTATCACTTGGATATTTCGTATCTATATAAATATATTTGAATCAAATATATATATAATATATATTTTTTTTATTAAATATATATATAAATCGCTGATATATATATATATGTTATTTTATTAAAATCACATCATACTGCTACTGTTCATCATTAAATGCAAAGAGTGTTCAGCCGAAAGAAGCCTTCCAGCGCAACTGCCCTTTTGTACGACTGTCAGGCGGTATACCGCCAAGGTCCACGCGGTATACCGCGATACTGTTCACCCATCAGTTCTTCTCTTGTCAGGAACCTTTTCAGGCGGTATACCGCCGTGTGCAACGCGGTATACCGCGGGTACCATGTACCGTTTGTTTTTGCAGGGTTGACCTTCTCCTCTGCAGTGTACTTTTTTCTGACGCAGGTATACCGCGATGGAAAGCCGGTATACCGCGAAAGCTTCTGCCCTGTTGCTCATCCAGTATAAATATCATGCAACCACCAGCCTTCAATGCTACACCAACTTCAGCAATAAATTCTCCCTCAGCATTTGATTATTATTCTGCTGCCTTCTTACTCACACTAAATCACTTAAACTGATAAAATTAATTTTTGAGTAAGAAATCTTGAGTTGATAGCAGATTAAAATCTCTCGATTAGTTGAATCAGCAACACAACTCAAGTGATCAAACTCTCTAAAAATATCCAAGTGATAAACCTTATTCAAGAGTGATTATTCATATTAAAATTATACCCTCTTGTAAGTGTTTGAATAAGAGTGAGTGATCCACATTAATCTCTCAAAGTAGAGTGATTCGCGTTTGTTGTATTAAGGTTTGTGTTTCTACCGTAAACAACACGTTTCGTATTGGATCTCCGAGAAGTGTTATTTTCTCGAGGTGGACTAGCCAACTTTGTGTTTGGTGAACCACTTTAAAAATTCCGTTGTCAAGTATTCTCTTTCCCTTATCTATTTACATTTCCGTTGTGCATTTAAATTATATCTGTTTATATAATTGTTGTATACTTATTTATTTATACTCTGCTTTATTTATTCTGTATTTATTTGTAAAAAGAATTTTTGAAAGTAAAAGATTTTAAATACAACCTTACCCCCCCCTTAGGTTGTCTAACACATATAATGTTATTTGGATTTGATATTTACACTTTCAACCCCTATACTTATTTACTAAATTTACTTTATACCTTTTACTTCCATAATTTAAATTTTACATTTAACACATATAATCGTTTATTAACGAAAATACGTTAAAAAAATATGTTTTACTTTTAACAAGTTACACCATTATAATCGTCTCTTCGATACGTTCGAAATGAGCCCAACATTGAATTTTTTTGGATTTATATATTTTAATATATATCATATAAACTACATAAAAATTTATTTTTAACGTATTTTCAATTTTGTTTTACACTCGCATTAACATAATAATCATATATTAACTAATTCATTAAATCGTTTTTAATCATTATTATTTGAATGTGTTTATAGATATCGTGAATGACAATAGGAGAAAGTTTCACGAGAAGAATATGAAATGGGGTTTTGACAAATTGGTATCACTGGACTCATTTAAGAATTGTGAAAATGGGTATTTGGCGAACGATGATTCATGTGTGTTTGGAACTGAAGTATTTGCAGTTACAGAGTATGCACAAAAAAGATCGATGTATGTCCATCACAAAGGCTCCGCCAATTTTTAATACTTACACTTGGACCATCGATAATAAAATAAATAAAACGTATTTTAACTATAAGAGTACCATAAATTAAATAATTAACAATAAGGGTATGAATTTTAAATATAAAAAATAATTTTTATGTAGTTTATATGATATATATTAAAATATATAAATCCAAAAAAATTCAAGATTTGGCTCATTTCGAACGTATCGAAGAGACGATTATAATGGTGTAACTTGTTAAAATTAAAACGTATTTTTTAACGTATTTTAGTTAATAAACGATTATATGTGTTAAATGTAAAATTAAATTATAAAAGTAAAAGGTATAAAGTAAATTTAGTAAATAAGTATAGGGGGTGAAAATGTAAATTAAAAAACAAAACAAATCAAATTTGAAGCCACCGCGGGCTCCTCCCGTGATCGCGGGTATTTGTTAATTACAAAAATGCCACTGCCGCGATCGCGGGCTCCCATCACGGGTATTTGTGGCATTTTTGCAAAATGGAAAAAATTTATGGCATTTCGGTAACAGTTAGTCAAACTTGTGGCATTTTAATTAATTTCCCTATTTATTTTAATGTTTTACTAAAAAATTTGTTTATTAACAAGTAATATAAGATATTGATTTTTATAAGTTTTTTCAACTTTATTTTAGCAGTTAATATAAAAGGGAAATTAATTAAAATACCCTAAGTTTGACCATCACTTACCAAAATGCCACAAATCTCTCTCATCTTACAAAAATGCCCTAAAAATCCGCGATGGAGCCCGCGATCGCGGGCCCCAGTCCACGTGTCACCAAACTTTGCCCACTTTGCCCGCGTTGGTCCCTCAAGAATGTCCGCGGTCCAGATTTCCCCCCTCAAGAATGCCCGTGTTGGCAGTTTTGGTCCCTGCCCGCGTTTGACTTCCTTTGACCCCCGCGATCGCGGGCTGACGTGGCACGAACTTTGGCCAAAAGTGCCCCGCGGAGCCCCTCAACTTTGGCCGCGGTGCACATTTGGCCCCTGCCCGCGATCGCAGCCCGCGATGGACCAAATTTTACAGTTTTGGTCCCTGGAAATTTACACTTTTGGTCCCTGTACTTAGACGAATCTTGCATGCTTTTACTGTTTTTTTCCACAATTATTGTACTTTGAAGACCGATTTGTGGTTGAAATTCATTTGCATGTTTGAGATTTCATCCATAAATATCAGTAATATGCAATTCACAATTCACACTTGTTTATTGCTTTCTTTCTTGATTTCTCTTTTGCTTTCTTTCTTTGAATTGCTTTCTCTCTTGATTTCTCTTCTCTCATTTCATCCACAAATGACATCGTCATCAAACCCTAAGTCTACTCCTGAAAAAATGCCACCTCAAATCGAGGTTGCCATAGCAAAAAAGGAAAAGGAGATAGATAAACTAACAGAAGAGTGGAAAAAAAATTATGGACAGGAAGGCAGTCCATTTGAGAAAGATCGAAGAGGAAGACAGGGAGATCAGAATGATGAAAGGGGATATAAAAGCTAGGGAGGCTCGTGTTCGTCGAGAACAAGAAGCAATTCACCATGTTAGACAACCTAGGGGGGTAAGGTTGTATTTAAAATCTTTTACTTTCAAAAATTCTTTTACAAATAAATACAGTACAGAAACAGTATAAATAAATCAGAGTATACAAATAATAACGAAGAGTGTAAATATAAACAAATACACAGAGATTATATAAATAAATATAAATGCAAAGCAGTTTATATAAACAAATATAATAAAGCACAGCGGAATAAATAAAGAGATAAAGGTTAGAGATACTTGACACGGAGATTTACTGATTTACCACCAACTGTGATAAACCAGCAGCCGAGACACTTCTCGACACGATCCAATAAATGTATTCTTTACGGTAGAACACAAACCAAATACAAAGGAATTTGTAATAGTTTCTCAAGCCTCTGCTATGAGATAAACAGGATCACACACCCGTTATTCAAATACTTACAAGAGGAGTATAACTCACAATGGGTAATCACTCTTGTATAATAATCACACTTGGATATTTTATAAAAAAATGTTTTATAAAATATATATATATAAAATAAGTGAGAGTGAGAGAGTTTGGTTGCTGCTTGTTGTGTTGTGTGTTTTTTTTTGGTCTAACTTCTTCATCACCAGCATGCTTCTTTATATATCAGCATCTCCAACGGAAACATGCAATCCGCGGTATACCGCCAAATGCACGCGGTATACCGTGCAGTACAAAGTACGCTGACACTTCAACGGCTCTCATGCAAAGTTGACTTCTGGAATACGTACCCGCGGTATACCGGCTAGGACTCGCGGTATACCGCCGTCAGAAAAAGTACTTCCAACCAATCAGAAACAAACACCACGCCTGCCGCGGTATACCGGCTGAACACCCGCGGTATACCGGCCGTACCACCGTGGAATACCGGCTCTACCTTCGCGGTATACCTGCGTCAGAAAGTGGTTGCAGAAACAGTACGCATGGCAGATACTTCTAGAACCAAAATTTCTTATTTAAAATATTATTTAAAAGGTTTTTAGAAATATCCAAGTGGTATATTATTTTAGGGTGTTTATCATTATAAATTATAAACACTAATGACAACGTAAATCTTCCGTCTTGAACTCTTCAGATAAAATCTTCGTGTTCTTCAAGAACTGTACACTTGGATAGGATTGTTAGATAAACAATAATACGGTGTGTTTGTAATCATCAAAATAAATATATATAAATATATAGAGATGTGGTACACTTGCACCAACAATCTCCCCCTTTTTGATGATGACAAACACAACCGCTAAGCAAGAGCATATGCGGTTTCTCTCCCCCGTTTGTCGAAACAAAAAGGGTCAAGAAAGACGGTATGCTTCCCCTTGAGAGATGCTCCCCCTCAAAATATGCATATATTTGAGAGAGCATAATCTCATGGGTAAAGATAATAAAACGCTCCCCCTCAAATTAATAACGATATCAATTTGATTTTATAAAAATTTGAGGGAAGAAAAATATGCATAAAAAATACGCATATAATTGACATGAAACAAAATAACCAAAAAGAAACACTTGCATCAAAACGGATCTTAAGGCTTCGATTTTCGGTTAATTTTATGTGATTAAAAAAAAATCACCACGTATTATGACCTCGTCAGGTAACCACGTATTATAACCTCGGCAGGTAACCACGTATTATAACCTCGGCAGGTAACCACGTATTATAACCTCGGCAGGTGACCACGTATTATAACCTCGGCAGGTGACCACGTATTATAACCTCGCCAGGAAACACGTATTATATCCTCGTCAGGAAACACGTATTATATCCTCGCCAGGAATCACGTATTGTATCCTCGCCAGGAAACACGTATTATATCCTCGTCAGGAAACACGTATTATATCCTCGCCAGGAATCACGTATTGTATCCTCGCCAGGAAACACGTATTATATCCTCGTCAGGAAACACGTATTATATCCTCGCCAGGAATCACGTATTGTATCCTCGCCAGGAAACACCTACAAAAGGCAAAGAAAATTTTTCGTGGTACCCTTTTCTTATGGGTCCTTTTAACAGTTAGTATAAAACATAAACTGCAAAAAATATGTTGTCGACATAAAACAAACACGACAAACAAACAAAACCATATAAATGGTTTAAAACCACAAACGCATCCCACCGGGATTATCAACATTAAACATTCCTTTCGGAATCCATTTTCTAAACATTTTAATTTTGCGATTGTATTTATCATACACATAAAATGAAGCATTTATATTCGCATTAGGTCTAGAAAAATTACTATTATACATACGAGCATACGGTTTCCTCGGCATATAATTCACATTATTCATTTTGAATACATATGGAGGTTTTTGCACATAAGGTTTTCTCGTTTCAACTTTAGGTGGTTCAAAACACCTTTTAATTTGAATACACGAGCACGTATCAATACATGTATTAGAACCAATGCCTTTTCTACAATTAATGCGATTAGACATATTTAGCATTTTTAACACTTTATCATTGCTATTTTGAAATGCATTAGCTAACAGATTATCTTTTTCATGCGATTTACATTTAGCATTTAAACATGCAATTTCATTTTCAAGAATCTCGCATTTTGCACATATAATATCTTCATGTGTCTTTTTATTTAAGCATGCAATTTTATCATTTAAAATAACACAAGATTTACAAATATCTTTTTCACTTAATTTATTTTCTAATTTAGTGATAACATCTAAATCATGAGCAGATTTTTGTTTACCGTCATCTATTTCCTTTTTATATACAGATACGGTTTCTTTTAAATTAGAAATTTCATCTTTATATTTATTTGCGAGAGCAGCCATATCATGAAATGATTTATATAATTCGTCAAGATTATTTTCATCGTCACTATAATAATTATCACAATTATTTTTAGAAGAATATGATGAAGATACCTCATTATCATGGTCGGCCATGAAACAAAAATTTTTGGCCTCATTTATGCTTGTGCTCATCGCGCCTCCAACTAAAGCTTTTGGTGTGTTGATTTGTTTTGCTCGATTCGGACACACACTTGCATAGTGATCCTTGTCACCACACACATAGCAAAAGCCTTTCTTTTTATTGGCTTTTTCATCGTCGCTAGATTCGTCATATTTGTCTTCACTTTTATGGACGTTGCGACTTTGGTTTTTACCACCACGACGGTAGTCTCCATTTTCTTGAAACCTATCATTTTTGGCAAACTTTCTGTTAGATAAAAGTTTAGAAAGTTTTCTTACCAACTTGACTAAATCGTCAAGATTTTCCGGGTTCGTCATCGGATGAGCTAGCTTCTTCCTCCTCTTCCTTTTCCTCTTCTTTTGAGGCAATGACTTTTAAAGCTATGGATTTCTTTTTGACTTGCTCCCGGACTTGATTTCTTCTTAGTGCAATTTCGTGCACTTTAAGATTGCCGATGAGATCATCGAGCTTCATAGTTGCGAGATCTCGGGAGTCTTCCAAGGATGTGATTTTTGCCATCCACTCCGAAGGAAGTGCTCGAAGAATTTTCCTTACATAATCCTCATTAGGATAAGTACGACCTAATCCCTTCAAAGTAGTCATAATGAGGTTAAAACGTTTAAACATTGAGTCGATTGACTCATCTTTTGACATTTCAAATAATTCATAATCATGAACAAGAATATTTATTTTAGAGCTTTTAACTTGAGTATTTCCACGATGAGTGTCGCTCAAGCTTTGCCAGATTTGATTAGCAGTTTTATAAGTATAAACTCTTTCAATTTCATCAGAGGTTAAAGCAGCATATAATATTTTTTTAGCTTCAAAATTTAAACAATAATGAGATTCTTCAGCGGGAGTCCAATCTTTTATGGGTTTATCAACAATAAGATCATTTTCAACTTTGGTTGGTCTAAAATTCCCATTTTCTATAATATCCCAAATTTTTTGACTTTTGCCACGAACGTGACATTCAAATAGCTCGGCCCAAATGCCAAACTTTTCAGTATCTATCAAAGGAGGTTTAGAAAACACAAAATTAGTTTGTTGAGCCATTTAAAAAAATATTTAAATAGAAAATTTTTGAAAGACCCGCTCTGATACCAAATGTTAGACAACCTAGGGGGGGGTAAGGTTGTATTTAAAATCTTTTACTTTCAAAAATTCTTTTACAAATAAATACAGTACAGAAACAGTATAAATAAATCAGAGTATACAAATAATAACGAAGAGTGTAAATATAAACAAATACACAGAGATTATATAAATAAATATAAATGCAAAGCAGTTTATATAAACAAATATAATAAAGCACAGCGGAATAAATAAAGAGATAAAGGTTAGAGATACTTGACACGGAGATTTACTGATTTACCACCAACTGTGATAAACCAGCAGCCGAGACACTTCTCGACACGATCCAATAAATGTATTCTTTACGGTAGAACACAAACCAAATACAAAGGAATTTGTAATAGTTTCTCAAGCCTCTGCTATGAGATAAACAGGATCACACACCCGTTATTCAAATACTTACAAGAGGAGTATAACTCACAATGGGTAATCACTCTTGTATAATAATCACACTTGGATATTTTATAAAAAAATGTTTTATAAAATATATATATATAAAATAAGTGAGAGTGAGAGAGTTTGGTTGCTGCTTGTTGTGTTGTGTGTTTTTTTTGGTCTAACTTCTTCATCACCAGCATGCTTCTTTATATATCAGCATCTCCAACGGAAACATGCAATCCGCGGTATACCGCCAAATGCACGCGGTATACCGTGCAGTACAAAGTACGCTGACACTTCAACGGCTCTCATGCAAAGTTGACTTCTGGAATACGTACCCGCGGTATACCGGCTAGGACTCGCGGTATACCGCCGTCAGAAAAAGTACTTCCAACCAATCAGAAACAAACACCACGCCTGCCGCGGTATACCGGCTGAACACCCGCGGTATACCGGCCGTACCACCGCGGAATACCGGCTCTACCTTCGCGGTATACCTGCGTCAGAAAGTGGTTGCAGAAACAGTACGCATGGCAGATACTTCTAGAACCAAAATTTCTTATTTAAAATATTATTTAAAAGGTTTTTAGAAATATCCAAGTGGTATATTATTTTAGGGTGTTTATCATTATAAATTATAAACACTAATGACAACGTAAATCTTCCGTCTTGAACTCTTCAGATAAAATCTTCGTGTTCTTCAAGAACTGTACACTTGGATAGGATTGTTAGATAAACAATAATACGGTGTGTTTGTAATCATCAAAATAAATATATATAAATATATAG
The DNA here is from genome assembly GCA_033807775.1 of Saussurea involucrata. NCBI lineage: Eukaryota > Viridiplantae > Streptophyta > Magnoliopsida > Asterales > Asteraceae > Saussurea > Saussurea involucrata. The sequence goes on from CM066325.1 coordinate 3,526,007, forward strand.
AGATGTGGTACACTTGCACCAACAATCTCCCCCTTTTTGATGATGACAAACACAACCGCTAAGCAAGAGCATATGCGGTTTCTCTCCCCCGTTTGTCGAAACAAAAAGGGTCAAGAAAGACGGTATGCTTCCCCTTGAGAGATGCTCCCCCTCAAAATATGCATATATTTGAGAGAGCATAATCTCATGGGTAAAGATAATAAAACGCTCCCCCTCAAATTAATAACGATATCAATTTGATTTTATAAAAATTTGAGGGAAGAAAAATATGCATAAAAAATACGCATATAATTGACATGAAACAAAATAACCAAAAAGAAACACTTGCATCAAAACGGATCTTAAGGCTTCGATTTTCGGTTAATTTTATGTGATTAAAAAAAAATCACCACGTATTATGACCTCGTCAGGTAACCACGTATTATAACCTCGGCAGGTAACCACGTATTATAACCTCGGCAGGTAACCACGTATTATAACCTCGGCAGGTGACCACGTATTATAACCTCGGCAGGTGACCACGTATTATAACCTCGCCAGGAAACACGTATTATATCCTCGTCAGGAAACACGTATTATATCCTCGCCAGGAATCACGTATTGTATCCTCGCCAGGAAACACGTATTATATCCTCGTCAGGAAACACGTATTATATCCTCGCCAGGAATCACGTATTGTATCCTCGCCAGGAAACACGTATTATATCCTCGTCAGGAAACACGTATTATATCCTCGCCAGGAATCACGTATTGTATCCTCGCCAGGAAACACCTACAAAAGGCAAAGAAAATTTTTCGTGGTACCCTTTTCTTATGGGTCCTTTTAACAGTTAGTATAAAACATAAACTGCAAAAAATATGTTGTCGACATAAAACAAACACGACAAACAAACAAAACCATATAAATGGTTTAAAACCACAAACGCATCCCACCGGGATTATCAACATTAAACATTCCTTTCGGAATCCATTTTCTAAACATTTTAATTTTGCGATTGTATTTATCATACACATAAAATGAAGCATTTATATTCGCATTAGGTCTAGAAAAATTACTATTATACATACGAGCATACGGTTTCCTCGGCATATAATTCACATTATTCATTTTGAATACATACGGAGGTTTTTGCACATAAGGTTTTCTCGTTTCAACTTTAGGTGGTTCAAAACACCTTTTAATTTGAATACACGAGCACGTATCAATACATGTATTAGAACCAATGCCTTTTCTACAATTAATGCGATTAGACATATTTAGCATTTTTAACACTTTATCATTGCTATTTTGAAATGCATTAGCTAACAGATTATCTTTTTCATGCGATTTACATTTAGCATTTAAACATGCAATTTCATTTTCAAGAATCTCGCATTTTGCACATATAATATCTTCATGTGTCTTTTTATTTAAGCATGCAATTTTATCATTTAAAATAACACAAGATTTACAAATATCTTTTTCACTTAATTTATTTTCTAATTTAGTGATAACATCTAAATCATGAGCAGATTTTTGTTTACCGTCATCTATTTCCTTTTTATATACAGATACGGTTTCTTTTAAATTAGAAATTTCATCTTTATATTTATTTGCGAGAGCAGCCATATCATGAAATGATTTATATAATTCGTCAAGATTATTTTCATCGTCACTATAATAATTATCACAATTATTTTTAGAAGAATATGATGAAGATACCTCATTATCATGGTCGGCCATGAAACAAAAATTTTTGGCCTCATTTATGCTTGTGCTCATCGCGCCTCCAACTAAAGCTTTTGGTGTGTTGATTTGTTTTGCTCGATTCGGACACACACTTGCATAGTGATCCTTGTCACCACACACATAGCAAAAGCCTTTCTTTTTATTGGCTTTTTCATCGTCGCTAGATTCGTCATATTTGTCTTCACTTTTATGGACGTTGCGACTTTGGTTTTTACCACCACGACGGTAGTCTCCATTTTCTTGAAACCTATCATTTTTGGCAAACTTTCTGTTAGATAAAAGTTTAGAAAGTTTTCTTACCAACTTGACTAAATCGTCAAGATTTTCGGGTTCGTCATCGGATGAGCTAGCTTCTTCCTCCTCTTCCTTTTCCTCTTCTTTTGAGGCAATGACTTTTAAAGCTATGGATTTCTTTTTGACTTGCTCCCGGACTTGATTTCTTCTTAGTGCAATTTCGTGCACTTTAAGATTGCCGATGAGATCATCGAGCTTCATAGTTGCGAGATCTCGGGTTGTGGTACACAATGGCCATACGTGGTTGCAAAAGCATAAGCCGTTGAAGAAGGGTCAGAAAGATTGAAGATGAAGAGCATGTTGGATGGAATACAAACTAGCTGTGTTATCAATGTTCATTTAAAAGCATATGTATGTGTGTGTATATAATATGAATATATATATATATATATATATATATATATATATATATATATATATATATATATATATATATCATTTACAAACTAGCTGTGTTATCAATGTTCATTTAGAAGTATATGTATGTGTGTGTATATATAATATGAATATATATATCATTTACAAACTAGCTGTGTTACCAATGTTCATTTAAAAGCATATGTATGTGTGTATATATAATATGAATATATATATCATTTACAAACTAGCTGTGTTATCAATGTTCATTTAGAAGCATATGTATGTGTGTATATATATATATATATATATATATATATTTTACAAATCAGCGTTCAGATCAACAGTATCATATGTGTTTGTTCCATATGGTTCAAGCTGTGATGGGCCCGGGGTGTGACTGACTGAATGTCTCCTTGGCACGGTTGAAGGGGCGGGATTTGGACACTCTCCACGAGTGTGTCCTACGCATTGGCACCGAGTACATCTTCGTTGTATCGAACTTTCACCACGTGATGGACGTCGGTCGTTTATAAAAACACACTTTTAAGAATTATTTTTATAAAAACACACTCTTAACATTTTTTTTTAAAAAAACACATTTTTAACAATTTTTTATAAAAACACATTCTTAACATTTTTTATAAAAAATACATTCTTAACAATTTTTTTTATAAAAACACACCCTTAACAATTTTTTATAAAAAAACACAGTTTTAACAATTTTTATAAAAACACACTCTTAACAATTTTGTATAAAAAACTGTTTTTATAAAAAATTGTTAATGGTGTGTTTTTATAAAAAAATTGTTAAGAGTGTGTTTTTATAAAAAAAACACATTTTAAACAATTTTTTTATAAAAACACACCTTTAACAATTTTATTATAAAAACACGTTTTTAATTTTTTTTTATAAAAACACAGTGTTAACATTTTTTTATAAAAACACACTCTTAACAATTTTTTTATGAAAAAACACACTATAACAACATACACATTATAACATACAAATATCAAATTCAAACATAAAACCATAAAACTATAACAATTTTTTATAAAAACACACTCTTAACAATTTTTTATAAAAAAAACACATTTTTAACAATTTTTTATAAAAACTGTTTTTATAAAAAAAATAACAATTTTTTATAAAAAAACACATTATAAAAACCATAAAACTAATAAAAACACACTCTTAACAATTTTTTATAAAAAAATTGTTTTTATAAAAAAATTGTTTTTATAAAAAATTGTTAAGGGTGTGTTTTTATAAAAAAAATTGTTAAGAGTGTGTTTTTATAAAAAAAAAACACATTTCTAACAAATTTTTTATAAAAACACACTCTTAACAATTTTTTTTATAAAAACCGCGATCGCGGGGGTCAAAGGAAGTCAAACGCGGGCAGGGACCAAAACTGCCAACACGGGCATTCTTGAGGGGGGACACGTGGCACTTTAGCCCGCGATCGCGGGGGTCAAAGGAAGTCAAACGCGGGCAGGGACCAAAACTGCCAACACGGGCATTCTTGAGGGGGGAAAGCTGGACCGCGGGCATTCTTGAGGGACCAACGCGGACAAAGTGGGCAAAGTTTGGTGACACGTGGCCTGGGGCCCGCGATCGCGGGCTCCATCGCGGATTTTTGGGGCATTTTTGTAAGATGGGATTGTGGCATTTTGGTAACTCGAAGTTGGACTTTTGACATTTTAATTAAGTTCCCAATATAAAATATTAATTTTGATTTATAAGTTTTTCAGTTCTATTTTATGAAAATATTTGAAGCGTTGCATTTTAAGATGTTAGAGCATCTCCAACAGCTTTTCCAAAATGGGAAAAATGGAGAAAATGAGGATTTTAGGCTAATATTGTGCTCCAAGCCTCCAACAGCTTCCCAAAACTATCCCTAAAATGGAGAAAGTTGGAGAGAGGAGATTTTTTTCTCCAAATATGGAGATCACTCAAAAAATGATTACCAAATAAGATGACCAATAGTAAGCTTTGAAAATAAATATGTAGAGAAAGAAATAATATTTTAATAGATAAATAAAATATTTTAATATTTTAATTAATGTTGGATTCTTTAAAATGGAGAAACTGTTGGAGATGAATGTATATTTTTTTGGGGATTTTGGCTTTTAATTCCCCATTTTAGAGAAATTATGGGGAAGTTGTTGGAGATGCTCTTGAGTCAACAAATTTTTAAAATTCAAAAATTAAATTTATACATTATTTTGATAACTTTATTAAAAATATATCGACCGTCGACATATGGATTGCTTGCACATGACACCATCATTTGAATTAAGTATTTCTAAGCATAAGATATTTTTTAAACTAAAGTTGTTATCTACATGTGTGCACGTGGACTAATTTTCATTTGGTAATTTATAAACTTCTCATAATATAAAAGTGATAAGAGAGATCAATTGTTCAGATTTACTTCTTACCTTTTCACATTAATCTCATATATATATATATATATTTGCTAGAAATCTGATGCTAAAAAGTCACCATTTTGATGTTATTTTTGGTGCCAAAGTAGAAGATAGACGGACGGGCCACGATAACATAAAAAAACGCCATCTTCCCCCTTATTTGATGGAATGTCATATGTCCGTTTGTTGAATAACTTTTGTAAAATCTCTAAAGCGTCTTATTGTCTGTTATTAAGTAAAAGTTGCTTATTAGATTATAGATAATGGACTTTATCAATAATCTCTTTTTTAAAACGACAAATTTTATAAAACTAGCAAGAAGCTAGAGAAAGAAACAATTACATAGAAATAATGGCAGTGAAGGATTTGTAAGTCAAGCAACCCAATAAATAGATAATTTGCTATTTATATGATTGACCCAAAAGTAAACACGGATTATTATGTTCTCTAAAATCGCCTCCTTCTTTGACTTCGGGTTGCCAAGAAAAACCCATATCGACCACAAAGTGGCAAGCATAACGGTCTCGAAGCACCAAAAATTCCTTTTTCAACATAATTGAATCGATCCAAGAGACCAAATCCGAATAAGAATGGAGATTCAAAATATCCATTTGTTCAATCGACCAATAAGAATCCATAAGTCTTTATCAATAATCTTAGTCATTTTCTTGCTCGAGAATCTTACTCGGTGAGCGTTCACCGATTATGAGCCGCTTATACGGTTATACTATGCTTTGATAACTGATAATCTTACTTAGTAAGGTAAATGATGATGATTAATTTTATCCAATAAACACTTACAATACCTATTTTGCTTTGGTAATAGGCTCCTAAGTCTTTTACTCAATGGACATGCACGCTTGGTACAGTAATTCATTTTGATAAACATCTTTAGCTCTTACCAGAAAAAGTCTCTTACCAGATATAACAGACCGTAAAAGAATATTAAGTACCTAATTATATATATTATTTAAAATGTCCTGCATATTTGGTTAAACTAGCCTATATGCAAACCATCATATGCTTTGAGTAAACTTTAAACACTTTTACTAAGAAACGTGATTTTAGCAAAATGATAATAGTTAAGATTTAAGGTTTGTTTGGTTCATAATGGAAATAAAATGATACATAATGACTTTTTTCCCTCAATAATTTGGAATGAAACCTTAGGCTTCTATTAGGATGGACCCGTACTCGGTTTTTGAGAATATTATGAAAGAGGTATCTGTTAGGACAAATATGTCTTCAAGATTTAATCTTGATTAATAAAGTCAAAGTCAATGTAATAGAAAGTCAAAGTTAGCTTATTACATTAGTTTGTATTGAGGTATATATAGCTTTGTTTAATAGAGGGATGACACAACAATTACAGAGAGGAATACGCATAACTCACATCTTGTAATATTGAGAGCAAACCCTAATAGATCTACTTTCTCTCTCTACACTCTCTTTCTAGATTCTCTCTCTAATCTTGATAGATCTTGGTTTATCAATTGGTATCAGAGCAGGATTCGAGATTTAGAGAAGATTTTCAGTGATCAATCTCGAAAAGTTTGGTGAATTCTACAAGAAAAATCGATCGATTTTCTTGAAATTTGATCAAATTTTTCTGATTTTTTATCGAATTATTCTGCGATTTGGTTCTCTAGATTCGTTTTTTCTGAGAAGATCATCTTTTGTTCAAGAATCGAAGACGAATTCGAAGGTTTTAAGCTTCAATTTTGAGGTTTTCAAGAAATTTGGTCTGTGCGATTGTGTTCACTGGTCGATCTATTCAGACTCAATTTCAGAGGTTTTCAGAGGTTCATTATTGAAGAAAAAGTGTTAGGATTTGATTTTCGAACCTGTCTGCACAAGTATTTCTCAGAAATTTTGGAATTAAGAGGATTTTTGAAGATTTTGTTCATATCTCGCTAGATCTGGACTTTTCGCAACATTCATCATCACTTTGCGCTAAACTTTGCGCAACCTTCAGTGTTTCTAGCATTTTTCATCATCCAAGTTGATACGGTGGGTATCACCCCTCCTAAATCTAACCGCAAGTGTACGGTGTCGAAATCAAGTAATAACGTACGGTAAGTACGAGTATCGAATCCACGGGAACTAGGAACTAAGTATCACAATTACTATAAGCTCTATTAACTGAACTGTCGATATTGAGAGATGGTTGGTTTATAAACTAATTAAGTGCAATAACTAAAGAAATCGCAAACGGAACAATAGACAGCTTGAGGAAAATTCAATAGAGAAAATAGTCGAGGGTTGGAAATCCTAAGGTTTTACACATGCAAACACTTGACTCGAAACAATTACCAGTTAATCCATCTAATGATTCCCAAATCTTTTAAGATCACCGTTGTTCTCTTTTGAGCAACACGGGTTTTATTTCAAAAAGGACAGGTTTTATCTTTCGATCTCAACCTATGGATTTCAAAATACATTAAGCACAAGATTTATGTTGAACGGCTAGGTTTTATCTCTCGATTTCCAACTAACGGTTCAATTGGGACTAAGACTTACTCGATATATCCCTATCACCGATTTATCGTTTTAGGCATGCAATTCCTAGTTCTATTTAACAGTTAATTCTCTCGAACTCAACTGAAAATAACAAAACAATTGAAAGCTAGCTAGACTCTCAAAAGCATTAAACACAAAATCACATGCTTCATTAATGAGGAAAAACTGATAAAGTGTCAAGTCAATTATTCACATGCTTACAAACCAAAATCATTCCAACCCCCAACATGAACAGGTTAGTTCATGCCGGTGGTGGATTCAAACACAATAGAAAAGGATGAAAACGAGTATGTAAACATGATAAACGAAAAAGATGAAATCGTGATGAATGTGATGACTCCCTTCTATCGTGCTCGTATCTACTTCGCGTGATGAATCGCTCCTCGTTTGAACCTCTATCGTGCCTCCAAAGACCCCGAAAAATCTCCAGAAATCGCCCCCTAAACTGCTCTGGCCGTCCTCGAAAAGTTGCACGAATAATGACCTAAAATCTACAAAAAACGACTTTTATTTCTGCGTGCCGCGGTTTGTGCCGCATTTTGCAAACCGCGCGGCGGCGTGGAACAGTGTGTGCCGCGGCTTGCAAACCGCGCGCCGCGGTTTGGGAAAACTGCACGCCGCGGTTTGGGAACAGTGCGCCGCGGTTTTGGGCTAGGATGTCGGGTTTCCGGTGGGCTTCGTTTTGGCTCTCTTTTGGACTCTTTTTAGCTTCTTTTCTCGAGGATTACCGCCTTTTAGAATACCTGCACATTCCACTCGATAAACCGTAAAATACACGCCTTTTTACTTGAACACAAGCCAATCTCATTGGTTTGAGAACCGAAAATAACGCCAAAAAGTGGCGTTATCAACAACCCCAAACCGAGCGTTGCTTGTCCCCAAGCAAATTAGCGATAAAAACATAATAAAAGCATATATCTGTGAAATAAGAATAACTGCACAATTCCCAATCGGTACCAAGTGATGCATCGGTGATTTCCCATACCCGTGAATATCTATCTCACTCTCGCCTCATCCTTATTTTGTTTGACCTATGACCTTCCATTGGGAGTTGAACTCGTGACTGTTCCGATTACGTTCGGGTTAGACTAGGTCCAAACATACTAGGGAAACATTTCGCCTCGACCCTACCTCACGGGATACTCTCTTTGCACTCGAACCTAGGTTATCGCTCGTGTTGTCATGTTTAAGGAGGTTATGTACAAGAATACTCAAATTATTACATGACAACTCTAAGGAAAGACGCACAATTGTCCAAAAATTTGATCTCAGAAGGAGTCAAGTAGCAAGACAGGGAATATCGATGAGGGTGGTCGTATACCGTAATCACATCTTTCAAAATATCATCCAGGTCTTTACACGGGTTGTAACGGGGCTAAGGTTAAGGTTAAGAGACGAAGGGTATAAAGGATCAAAAAATCCTCGGCGTGTCAATCATTGGCAATTCCGAACTTCTCGTTGCTTCACATTTGCTCACTTGGTCCTTTTTCGTCACTATTGGAGTCGCTTTGACTCACTTATTATGCAGCTCTACTAAAGACTATCTAACTAACGGTATTTATTTACTTTTTGTTTTTTTTTGGGACTTCATTGGTCCTCTTTATTGATTGGGGCAACATTGGCCCTCTTTTCTCTTTCTTGACTGGCCTGATTTCTTTCTTTTCCGCTCTATCTCTCTAAGTTCATTACTGCTTCTGATTGACACACTTTCGGATAGGGTTGGCTAAGGCTCATGGCTGAGGGTGTAATGATGGGTTTAGAAACGAAAAGGTGAGTGTTTGGCTGCAAAGGGGCTAGAGATACACATAAAAGGGTAAAAAGGGAAATGATAGCTAAAACAGGTTAAAACAAACACATAATGCCTGGAATCATGTCTTAAGGTCCACACGATTTGGTCTACTATACCCTTACCTAATATCCCGATGTTCGTCTTTGCTACTCAATACAACAATGTAGCGAGATCATTCTACATTCACGACAAGGAATTCGAAAAAGTGTATAAGAATTTCGTGTATGAATCCCTCGCAATGAAAAACGTCTTTTAAGGCTCAAAGCTCACTATCGGGTGGTCTCCACTAATGTCCCTAGTCATATCCTTTCCTGGTCCTTCCCTAACGGTCACGTCACTATCACAAGATTCTTCCCACAATGGTCGGTCTCAATCATTCAAAACAAAAATTTTAGCTACTTTGATCTCGACACTCAGAAGTGTAGGAATTCTACGTGCATAACTTGGGCCCGATTGGGCAACCCCAAACCTTACCCACACATTGTCCCCAATGTGCAAGTAAAGTCGTAGGTGATGCGACTCGAATCATTGTGCAATTATTACAGTTATCAAAAGGACGGGTAAGGCATTACATAGCAAGCAAAAGAAAACCCAAAATTTCTAAAATGGGCACCCCAAACCTAGGCCGTGGCCTAGGTTTGCCAATAAAAGCCAACCTAAACCTCGGTAAAACCGAGGTTTGCACAGGGTAAAAAAAAGTTGAGTGTGTAGATGATAAAAATTGAGGCACCCCAAACCTAAGTGAAACTTAGGTTTGTGGCATCTCGCTTAACTAATAAAGACCATACATCGTACACCACTCGTTAAACAGACAAAGTTGAGAGCGTACCTGTTTGCCCGGACGAAGGAGGATTTTTTCGACAGATTTGAGCACTTAGAGAAGATGGAGAGAGCATGCAAAACAAAAGATATCAAAGCAAAAGACAGAATGCAGGAATATGAAACACACAAAGCAAGAAAGGAATAAAAATTTGCACGAAAAACGAACGAGAGCCAACAGGGGACTCCCGCGGTTTAGCCCGCGACTTGCAAGTCGCGTGGCAAACCGCGTAACTCTCTGTCTCAGAAAACCAACAGAGTGCCCCGCGGCTTGCTGCGCGGTTTGCAAACCGCGTGTCAAGTCGCGTATGTCCCTGTTTGTTTTTCGCTTTTTTCGATTTTTCGATTTTTATGATTTTTCGGGAATAAGAAACACACTCAAAATAAGCAAATAATAAAGGAAAACAAACCTTGGTGGGTTGCCTCCCACCCAGCGCCGCATTTAAAGTCGTGGCACGACTATGTGGTTTCAGCTTGGCTCAGTATCCGCGGAGTTGGATCGCCCACACCTGCGATTCTTCGCGGATTCTCTTACTTTTGGCCCTCCATGACCAGCTTCAGATCCTTCATATCTTCCAACTCTTACCTTCTCGAACATCTTGAAGATTTCGCTTTGGCCGCCGACTCGGAAGGTTATCTCGCCTTCTTCCATGTCAATCAAAGCTCGGCTCGTAGCCAGGAAGGATCTCCCCAGAATTAACGGAACCTCTTCGTCTTCGTCTATATCTATGACTACGAAGTCGACGGGAAAATAGAACTTACCTACTTTGATGAGCACGTCCTCGACCACTCCATACGGGTACCTTATCGATCGATCAGCCAGCTTAAGTGTCATGAATGTGGGACTCACCTCGCCCAATCCAAGTTTCCTGAAAATAGACAGAGGCATTAAATTGATACTCGCCCCTAAATCACATAAAACTTTATTAAAAGAAAGATCCCCAATTTGAATAGGGATAGAGAAACTCCCTGGATCTTTAAGCTTCTGGGGCAGCTTATTCTGGAAAATCGCACTGCACTCTTCAGTGAGTGCAACGGTGGCCTGATGATCGATTGCCCTCTTTTTGGATAAAATTTCCTTCATGAACCTCATGTATGAAGGCATTTGTGCCAATGCATCTGCAAAAGGGATGTTAATAGTTAACTTTTTAAAAACATCAAGAAATTTAGAAAAATGAACATCATCCTTGTTTGCTTTCAATCTGCTCGGATAAGGCACTCTCGGAATTTCCGGCTTGACCGGTGGTGGCTCTTGCTCCTTTACTTTGCTCTCGATCTCTTTCTCTTCCCTCTTACGCTCCTCGTCAGCCTCTAATGCATCCATATCAATGATCTCCACATCATTCTCGGCTTCCTTTGCTGGCTCCTCATTCAGCTCCTTGCCATCTCTCAGATAGATGGCATTGCAATGTTCTTGATTCCTCTTTTCAGCCATACTCGGGAAACTACCGGATGGTCGGGTTTGTAGGGCCTCGGAAATCTGCCCCACTTGCCTCTCGAGAATCTTGATTGCAGCCGTATTCTGATCAGTTGCGGCTTTTACCGTGTTCACCGTGTTTGCCAGCTCTCCGACCGTGCTGTCCATTTTTGTCATGAACTTCATGAGCATATCTTCCAATCCCGGTTTCTTCTCCCCGGATGGTCCCTCGCTCCTTTGGTTAAAACCTGGAGGACGGTAAGCAATATTAGTATTGGAAGAGTTTAAAGAGTTAGAGAAATTACCTGGTTGTTGAACCGACTGATTCCATGAAAGATTGGGATGCTTTTTCCACCCCTCGTTATAAGTGTTGGAGAAAGGGTCGTTTCGCGGCTGATGGTTGCGGTTTTGCATAAATTGAACCTGTTCAGGTTCCCCTAGATTGCTTCCCTTCATACGGTCCGTGATAAAAGCTAGTTGAGCTTTTATCTCTTTAAGTTCATCTGACTCTTGAACATTCGCTACTCGTGCGATGGACGATCGTGGAGTGGAGTAGCTATGTTCGGCAAGGTTCTCGATCAGCTCGACCGCTTCTTCATAGGTCTTGTTCATGAGTGCTCCCCCCGCTGCAGCCGTAATATCATTCTTGAATTGCGGGTGAAGGCCTCCAAAGAACGTTTGGATTATGACCCACCCATGAAGACCGTGATGTGGACACTTCTTCAACATGTCCTTATAGCGCTCCCAAGCTTCATATAACGTCTCTTGGTCCCATTGCGCGAAGTGCGTGATGTCGGCCATCAATTGCGCGGTTCTTCCCGGTGGGAAGAATTTCTGGAGGAACGATGCCTTCAGTTGTGCCCAAGTGGTGATGAGATCTGATGGAAGGCCCTCTATCCAGATTTCAGCTCTACCCTTTAGGGAAAAACTGAAGAGTCTTAGCTTAATCGCGTTCTCTTCCATCCCGTTGATCTTGAACGTGTTGCATATCCGTTCGAAGGCTCGTAGATGCGCGTGGGGGTCTTCAGTTGGTGCTCCCCCGAACTGATTCTGTTGTACCATTACGATGGTACTCGGCTTGATTTCGAAGTAATTCGCAGCGGTGGTTGGTGCTTGAATTCCTATGCTTGCCGCCGCCACGTTCGGATCGGCGAACGACCGCATAGGGCGTCTCGCTTCGTCGCCCATGAGTACCTGAGAAGAAAACGAACAGACTTAGCAATTCAGAAATTAAAGGTATGAAATAAAAAAAATGTCCAATCTAATAATGCTTATAGATGGTAGTGCTATTAGTTGCAACTAGTTCCCCGGCAACGGCGCCAAAAACTTGATACGGCGGGTATCACCCCTCCTAAATCTAACCACAAGTGTACGGTATCGAAATCAAGTAATAACGTACGGTAAGTACGAGTATCGAATCCACGGGAACTAGGAACTAAGTATCACAATTACTATAAGCTCTATTAACTGAACTGTCGATATTGAGAGATGGTTGGTTTATAAACTAATTAAGTGCAATAACTAAAGAAATCTCAAACGGAACAATAGACAGCTTGAGGAAAATTCAATAGAGAAAATAGTTGAGGGTTGGAAATCCTAAGGTTTTACACATGCAAACACTTGACTCGAAACAATTACCAGTTAATCCATCTAATGATTCCCAAATCTTTTAAGATCACCGTTGTTCTCTTTTGAGCAACACGGGTTTTATTTCAAAAAGGACAGGTTTTATCTTTCGATCTCAACCTATGGATTTCAAAATACATTAAGCACAAGATTTATGTTGAACGGCTAGGTTTTATCTCTCGATTTCCAACTAACGGTTCAATTGGGACTAAGACTTACTCGATATATCCCTATCACCGATTTATCGTTTTAGGCATGCAATTCCTAGTTCTATTTAACAGTTAATTCTCTCGAACTCAACTGAAAATAACAAAACAATTGAAAGCTAGCTAGACTCTCAAAAGCATTAAACACAAAATCACATGCTTCATTAATGAGGAAAAACTGATAAAGTGTCAAGTCAATTATTCACATGCTTACAAACCAAAATCATTCCAACCCCCAACATGAACAGGTTAGTTCATGCCGGTGGTGGATTCAAACACAATAGAAAAGGATGAAAACGAGTATGTAAACATGATAAACGAAAAAGATGAAATCGTGATGAATGTGATGACTCCCTTCTATCGTGCTCGTATCTACTTCGCGTGATGAATCGCTCCTCGTTTGAACCTCTATCGTGCCTCCAAAGACCCCGAAAAATCTCCAGAAATCGCCCCCTAAACTGCTCTGGCCGTCCTCGAAAAGTTGCACGAATAATGACCTAAAATCTACAAAAAACGACTTTTATTTCTGCGTGCCGCGGTTTGTGCCGCATTTTGCAAACCGCGCGGCGGCGTGGAACAGTGTGTGCCGCGGCTTGCAAACCGCGCGCCGCGGTTTGGGAAAACTGCACGCCGCGGTTTGGGAACAGTGCGCCGCGGTTTTGGGCTAGGATGTCGGGTTTCCGGTGGGCTTCGTTTTGGCTCTCTTTTGGACTCTTTTTAGCTTCTTTTCTCGAGGATTACCGCCTTTTAGAATACCTACACATTCCACTCGATAAACCGTAAAATACACGCCTTTTTACTTGAACACAAGCCAATCTCATTGGTTTGAGAACCGAAAATAACGCCAAAAAGTGGCGTTATCACAAGTATACTTTTCGCTTAGCTTCTCGCTACCTTCTGTTGCGAAATTCTTACTTTTCGCAACCCTCTGACCCGAATAGTCAAACTTTTCGCAAGCTTCTTTTGCGAAAAGTGATATTTCAGCTTTCCATATTTTGCCCAAGTCTACTTTTCGCAACCATTGTTTGCAAAATACTCACTTCTCGCTACCTTTGCTTGCGAGTTTCTTACTTTTCGCTACCTTCTTTTGCGATTTCTGAACTTCTCGCCACCCACTGAAGTCTCTCAGATTCTCATAATTTTCTAAGTCCACTTTGCGCCACTTGCGAGGTGTATTAAAAAAAAGAGTATTTTGAGAAAAAAATTTATACTGAAATTTTTTCTATAGTATATTTCATACACTTTAAGAGTTTTTCAAGAAAAAGTTTTATATAATTTTTTTTTCTCTGATTGTTCATTTTTCAAAGATTCAGTAGATTTTTCATTATAAAGATCTTTTAATCGTCAAGCGAACATGAACCGACTTCCAGTGCTGATCAAAGAATCTGATTTTGAACGATGGAGTGTTTCGTTCATCGACTTTATTGCGAGTAGCGAAAATGGAGAGAATATGATAAAATTATTCACTGAAGGCCCAATGATCAGAACTGACAAAGATTATACAGAAGAAGAGATTAAAAGAATGAAAGCCGACAAAGAAGCTTCATCCAACTTGATCTTCGCACTTTACAAACTTCCGCAACACATCTTCAAACGCGTTGAATGTTTCAAACAAAACCCAATGCAGATGTGGAACGAGTTATCTAAACAAATGCTTGGATCTGAAGTTTCTTTTAAGAGAAAGGAGGAAGAAAAGAAAGTTGAAAAGGAGGATGTGGAACAGAAATCATCAGATGCTGAAAATGAAGAACTCAAGGAAAAAGTTATAGAGCTTACAAAGAGACTTTCTGACACGAAAAAGTTGCTAAAAGAGGAAAGAGCGAATCGCACAAATGATAAAAATTGCTTTGAAAAGAAAATTCTTTCTCTTTCTCAAAAAGTTTCTGAACTTGAAAAGACTTCAGATTCTGAGAAGAAAGAAAATGAAGAAAAGAAAGCTCTTGAACTCAAATGCTGAAAACTTTCCACACAAAATTCAGATTTTGAGAAAGTTTTATTTCTTGAAAAAGAGAAATTGGAGAAGGAAAGGCTTGAATTTGAAAATAAAAGGAAAGACTTTGAAGCAAAGAATGTGAAGTTGTCAAAGAAGATATCTGAGCTTCAAAAAGAATTAGATGAAGAAAGACAAGAGCTGGAAAAGAGAAAGAAAGCTGACTTTCAGGCCAGGAGCGTCAAAGATGAATTTTCTGTTGAAAGGAAGATTTTTCAGCAAGAAATACGAAAGCTCACAAAGAATTTGGCCGTGTTATCTACTGATATCATGAAAGAGAAGAGAGTTAATTGTGACATTCAGAAGAAGCTTGATTTCGTGACTAAGGAACGGAATGACTTATCAAACAAAGTGAAGTCACTCAACAAATCCAAAAGCTATTCAGAAAGTCCGATTCGACCGTCTAATATTTTCTATGATCATTCAGTGGATAATTCTTCCAAGTACAAATATGCTGATCTTCCTTCATACAAGAAAGTCAACATGCAATGGAGAGTCAAAGGTACAATTACTGAAAAAGATGTACCAAAACCATCTGTTTCCAACAAGAACACTAAACTGAAAGGTAAATCTTTTGTTAAATCTGATTCAATATATTCCGCAAACAATTTAATCAGGTTTGCACAAAAGAAAATTTGTTGTTCTTATTGTGGAACTAACGATTTTGTTGCAAATAATAATGTTCAATATTGGTATGGCACTTATCATTTTCCTTCTTATAGAGCTCCGCTTAACAAGTCAGGACCCAAGACGAGTTGGGTACCAAAATCTACTTAATCTGTTTTTGCAGATTTAGAAGCAAAGCGTTAAACTCTTGAAAGAAGATGTATCTGTGCTTCATAGTTGGTTTCTAAACACATCAGTTTAGAACCCGGATTTCACAGTTATTGGTTTATGGACAAATCAGTTCAGGACCCGTGCTTCAACGACTATGGCTTCTGAACAATTCAGTTCAGGACCCGTACTTCAATGACTAAGACTTCTAAACAAATCAGTTTAGAACTCATACTTCTCAGGTGATATCCTTAACTGTCACATCTTTCTGTTTCAAGGAACAAGTGATGAAAGGTAGCATTGCATTATGTTTTATCTCTACTGCTTTGAAAGTTTGAATCGTTACAAATTTAATTCAATGAGATGAAAATTTTCATTTTTCATTCATTGAATAAAATGTATGTCAAGGGTGATTTTACAAGCGTTTTTGTATTATCTGAGTTACATCTGTTTCATCTTTCACTTCTGAAATAAATCGAAAGGTCAGCAAAACATGAATGAAATTATGCTGAATGCTCAAAATTATGGAAGTCTAGACTTATATAGAATATAATGCTCCAAAAGCCTATATGTTAGAATGATGGATGAAAACGAAAATATGGGGGAAACACTATGTTTTAGATCCAAGTGATTGAGATGCTCTATGTTTTTAATTCTAATCATTTAGTTTGAAAGTTTGTGCCTGTGGCCTTTCTGGTTTGGGAGATTAAGTCCTAAGGGGTGCTCGACACCTAGTCTCTAAGGCCAACTGGTCTGAGATCGGCTGACCCAAATCCTTCTATAGAACCAGATAGAAAGTCATGTTCTACTGGTACAAATGAGTTTAAGATATATCGATGTGGCCTTTCTGGTTTGGGAAAGTAAGTTCTAAGGGGTGCTCGTCACCTAGCACCTAAGGCCAACTGGTCTGGGATCCGCTGACCCAAATCCTGCTATAGAACCAGATAGAAAGCCATGTTTAACGGTGTATCTTATTCTTAATAAACTTTGTGATTAAAAGATGCCAATGAGCACAAAATCAAAAGATGCCAATGAGCACAAAAGAAAATATGCCAATGTGCACAAAATCAAAAGATGCCAATGTGCACAAAATCAAAAGATGCCAATGAGCACACATCTCTTGAAACTTGGGGAAAATACAAAGTCGCGATAAACCTGTAAATTTGTGAAAATTCTGATTTTGGACAAATAGTGTGAGTAGAGCAGAGTATTCTGATATGTTTTAGAATTGCATATGATTGTTGCTGATCATATTTCGCATGCTAGCACACCAAATAGATTTAATCAAGGGGTTGAAACTGAACATTTTTAACTTGATATGCAATGATGTCTGGTATTTGAATCCAAACACATGCATTTGATTTCATTTGATTGATAAATCTGTTAAATTTAATTAAGTTGAATTTCTTTTGTAAAGTTTTCAAATGATCAAATGTTAGTAGTTATAAAATGTAGTTCAATGAATTTTATTTTCCTTGTATAAAATTTCAACTACTGTGCCTAAATGAAATATATGCATACTTTCAGGGGGAGAAAACAAATTGCTCCAAAATTCTTATTTTGAGGGGGAGCAAGGTTATTCATTAAAGAGGAGATTGTTAGTGAGAATCAGAGACGCGACTGAAATTGAAGAAGGTTTTCGATGATCATGATGCACACTTTCATCGAAAAAGGGGGAGAAATGTTTAGTTCAATTTCATGTCAAAGCTTTCAAGTCAAAGATTCGATTTCATGACAATGGGAGAAATGTTTAAAGAAGACTTCGTCTTAAGAAAGGAAAGGGGGAGATTTCTTCTTCAAGAGTTTAAGAGAAATTGATTGATCATCTTATGATCTCTTTTTCTTAAACTTGTGCTATATGGTGAATATCCTTACTGAATATTGAAGTTCTTAAGTCAAAGAAAGAAAAAGGGGGAAAATTCTTCAAGAGTTTAGGAAAAATCGATTGATCATCTTGGTTTCTAAAAAATATCTCTTTTTCTTAGATTTGCGCTACATTGTATCAAAATGCCTTGTGTGAAGAAACAAATTCTCCATATCAAAGAAAGAAAATCTCCGTCAGTTCCCCGTCTGAAGATTTTGTGACGATTTGACTTTGACAAACCTTGATAAAGACCGAAGTTTTGAAGATTCAAGAAGCCGAAGAATGCTGTTCTCAAATGTTTAAATCTTGAATCCATGGGGGAGATTGTTAGGACAAATATGTCTTCATGATTTAATCTTGATTAATAAAGTCAAAGTCAATGTAATAGAAAGTCAAAGTTAGCTTATTACCTTAGTTTGTATTGAGGTATATATAGCTTTGTTTAATAGAGGGATGACACAACAATTACAGAGAGGAATACGCATAACTCACATCTTGTAATATTGAGAGCAAACCCTAATAGATCTACTTTCTCTCTCTACACTCTCTTTCTAGATTCTCTCTCTAATCTTGATAGATCTTGGTTTATCAGTATCAATGTATCGTCTCTCCTATGTTTTAATTGTGATATGAGGTGGATCCGTGGATGACTGCAATCATCTTTTCTTTTCATGTCCTATCGCTAAAGTTTTATGGGTTCTTATTGGTCGTTGGTGACCAATGGATATTCCGAATCTCCATACTTATTCAGATTGGGTCTCTTGGATTGACTCACTTCAGTTGAAGAGGGAGGTTTTTTTGTGCTTTGAGACAGTTACGCTTACCACTTTGTGGTCTATATTGGTGTTTCGGAATGGTATTCTATTTGGCAACCCAAAGCCAATTCAAAGAAGGCAGCGATTTTTGAGAACATTATAACTCGTGCTTACTTTTGGGTTAATCATAGAAGTAGCAATTTGTCTATTAATTGGGTTGGTTGGCTTAAAAATTCATTCATTTGCCATTATCTCTATGTAATTGTTTTATCTTTCTAACTTCTTGCTAGTTTTATAAAATTTCACAGTTCAAAAAAAAGGATAGGCTCATTATCTATACTATATTATAAAGCATTTATGGAAAAATCTTAAAAACAATCCATTAAGTCTTATACTGTTATTTAATGCTGATTACTTAAAAACAAATAACGAAGCTTTATATATCACTGTTAATGTTAATTACTTAATTAGTTCTTATCTCTAACTCCTTCCTTTTAGTCCTTATTTTTAACTCCCTACAAATTCTCAAATGGTAAACCCAAAAAAACATTATTCTTTAATTCTCATTAGTTACCTAATTAATCCTTATCTCTTAACCCCTTTCAAATTCTCAAATCACGAACCCCTCAAAAAGCGTCATTCTTTGTATAAATTTATAAAAAATTTATATTATAATTTTCTCAAAACAACACAAAACCATTTTATAAAATCGACAATGATAAAAAATAAAACAAAACATTAAAATCAAGATATATCACGCTGCACTGTGTAAGTACGGTACCCTTCTAGTATTATATATATTCAAACTTAAAAAAATTAAATCATGTCAGAAAACTTATCAACTATTATGAAAGATTAATTTAAAGTGAATTGACGGGAAGCATAACAATTTGACTTTGAAAATATCATTAACTAACCATCTGTTGATAACTGATATTATGTAGTTCAATTAAAATTAGATGAAATAATCTAATCATGATTAAGAAAGTATAAATAATTAAATATACTATACTAAAATATTTGCATATTTATATTTTTGAAAAATGTTCGAACTCATAATCGAAAAGTCAGTTGATAAATGATATTTTTTTTCAAGTAATTAAATCTCTTATGAGAATTCTAAGGGTGTTTCATTGACAAAATGGAAAATTTTGATAGAAATCATAAAATTGTAATTCGCCGAAGGAATTCGACTTTGAAGTAAAAATTGATATGAAATTGCAAAAAGAAAATCACGACAATTTAATGATTATTTGTATTAAATCTCATACTAATTTCAACAAATCTCATGTTAATCACGACACATTAGTTCGTATATATTTATGATATTTAATAATATAATTAAATCCAAAAATATTCAATATTAGGCTCATTTCGAAAGTATTGACGAAGCGATTACAATGGTATAATTTGTAAAAAATAGAAATGTTTTCTTAATGCATTTTAGTTCATATACATTATTTATGTTAATGTGATAAGAGTCTAAAATGAAAAATAAAAAAGTAAGGGATTAAAAGTAAACTACATACCTAATTATAAGGGTAGTAAATGTAACGTATAAATTAAAAAATTGAATTAAGAAGAGATTTAAGAAGGAGTGAATGTGGATGTGCTAATTGAACTTATAATGTAAACTGTGTCCAAATACATGTTTATGCGGGAAAATACTGAAGTCGGCTCACCAGAAGACGACATGTAGCATGCTAGTTACTTATTTATTATATGTATAGATACTATTTTTATTAATTACTGTTTAATACAATTAACGAAAGACTGTTGTATATATTAATTTTGTTAATTGATTAACAATAACGAAATCGACTTCCGATAATAATTTGAGGTGGTTACGGAAAACGACAGTTGGATGAAAAGGACAGCTTAACAATTCATCGGCCGCTAAAATGACAAAAATGCCATCCTCCTCCTGTCCTGTCGTCATGTTATGCAACATTCTATTCTATTATGTGAAAAATGCATGTGAATGTTTTTGTATTGGTTATAAAAACTTAGAGTAAATTACGTTTTTCGTCCCTGTGGTTTGCTGAAAATTTCGGTTCTCGTCCCTGGTTTTCACTAATTACGAATTTAGTCATTATGGTTTGTAATTTATTTCGCTTTTCGTCCCTGGACTAACCATCGTTAGTTGAACCCGTTAACAGGCATTTTTTTTATCTTTTAGATATTTGTCTTTCATTTTCTATTAAATTAATTATTTATGGAAACTTCCACGTTGACGGTCTATATTACCAATTCCGGTGACCTCCTTTTAGTCATTAAGATATTCCCTCGGCTCCATCTTTCTTCTCCTCCCCCCTTATGTTCCCAATCGCCACCGGAGAAGGACCACCGACGTTGGGTTTTTCTATTGCAAGTTGCAACCTAATCCATCCAACGGTCCAACCCCCACCCTCTTGTTCCGCCCTTCATCGCCCCCACAGTCCAGTGACCTCAAGAATTGATGAACGAAATGAAACGATGAACAAATATGTTACCACCGTAAAACCCAAGAAAAAACTTGCTGGAACTCATACATACACATACCCTGTACCTCTTCCTCAAACACACTGAAAGATGAATTTAATGATGATGCTTAAGTAAATCTTTATCCATAACTAAAATCCATTAAAAAATCAAACCCACAACGAAAAAGTCACAACCAGCAACCCAGACCCAAAACCCAAAATCAGAAGCTACAACCTAAGTTGAGAACCTGCTTGAAAAATGGGTCCTGTTTCCAACTATCACCTTCCAAGTCAATCTTAGCTACATGTCTTCGAGAAACTGGAAAGGAGAAACATTAGTTGGAGATATTTTGATTACAACACAGATGGTCATTGGCATGATGATGTAAAGAAGTTGAATAGTTGATAAAAATAAAAAATAAAAAGGAGATAAGAATCCAGAAAATTTTAACCACACTCGAATCAAACCCAGAAAACGGTGATCGAAACGAGTAGAAACTTGATCGAAATTAACCCAAGACCCAAAAACAACTCAAACGAGTTTTAATGCGGAAACAATAAACTCAAACTCTCAACGGAACAATCAACCACACAAATAATAATCCGAACTTGGCGAAAAATAAATAAGGGAGAAAAAATGACACCGAAAACCCAAAACGTGATAAACAACGGGCAGCGGAGACCACCGAGAAGTCCACTCAATGTTAATTACAATGCTTGGAACGGAGAAATCAATGAAGAGAATTTCATATTTTTGATGCTAATCTAATCGTATGTTTTTGTTGGAAGAGAAAACCGTCCATACAGTGACTAACGTGAGTTGTTAAGTGAGTTTAGGCACATGAGATGAGAGTCACTTGAGAGTAGCGCTACATACTGTGTCCTCAGCCTCCAATTTTTGACTTTTCCATGGATGTTGACCATTGAATTCCATTCCATGCATAACCTTTTAAACCATGCATATTCATGCATGCATTTTGGAGACCTTTCTCATGCATATATACACATATGACATATATTTGGAGTAAAACAATTTACAGACTCCTTTTCACCACAAATCTCGACCCAAACCGGAGAAGCTAGATGGAGGATATAAAGGTGGAGCCTCGGGGATGAAGGTTTAATTAAGGTGGTGAGAAAGGGACAACATGAAGGCTTGAACACTGAGAGGAATAGTAGCAGCTACCGAAAGTGGAGGTCACTTGGGGACTATCCTGTCGGAGAATTGTTCGTCGGAGAAGAAGAGTATGACCGAGTTGCATCCCCGAGATGGTGAAGTTCAGGGAAACGGCGTGGGGGATTTCTTTGGGTAGGGTAAGGATGGGGTCAACCGGGGTTATTTCTAAATAAACTAATACACGATAATAAACTTTTTTTTGAGTAATAAAGAAATTGAAAATGAAAGACTGATTTTCCTCTAAGTTAACGGCTGATAGACAAACGGCGTTAGAAGGGACAAGGATGAAAACCGAAATAAATTACAAACCATAATGACTAAAATCGTAATTAATGAAAACCAGGGACGAAAACCGAAATTTTCAACAAACCACAGGGACGAAAAACGTGATTTACTCAAAAACTTATTATATGTTTTCTTGGTTAAATATCAAAATGTAATTAATTATGTATATAATTCAATTTGGTATAAAATAATATATGTTTTTAATGAATGATAAGTAATTCATATCTATACTATATTATAAAACATGAATGCACCTAACTCTTAAAAACAACCTTCTAAGCACAATGTACTACAACTTAAAGTTTTTTTACTTAATTTCTTTTTTAGAGTGAGAAAAATAACCTTTTTTTTGGGTATTCCCTCTAATCACGCCTTCAGTTTCCTTTTCTTCTTCTTCTTCTTCTTCTTCTTCTTCTTCTTCTTCTTCTATACACTTTAGCTTTCTCCTTCCACACATTAATTTCCTCTCCAGTGATCCTAATGAGGCCGATTTGGTTCTGTTTAATATCGAAATGAGGTCGATGATGGAAGCTTTTGGTGCAGGTATTTCTTTAGGGTTCAAAAACTTTAGTTTTTTTCGCCATTTCAGGTATTTTTTGGTTCTGTTCTTTCTAATCGATTTGGTTCTTTTTTTGGTTCTGTTCTTTCTAATCGTTTTTTTGGTTCTGTTCTTTCTAATCGATTTTGTGGGTTTTTTTCTTTTGTTTGGTTGATTTAGGATCTAATGGATTGTTCAGATGGAGATGGGATCGACTCAAAGAAGGTAATAATCAATTTTTGTTTAATCGATTTCTTTCTAATCGATTTCTGCTTCCGGTGGTTCCCAAAATCTAATATCGATGGTTCCCAAAATCGATTTATGTTTCCGATGATTCCCAAAATCGATTTCTGCAATCAATCGATTTCTGCATCTTCTCAGGTACGATTTGTTCGATCTTTGTAACATCCTGAATTTTCAATAATAGTATTTTAAATGAGAATTGAGATTTATTTGTATTTTGGGTTAAATCATGAATTATATGGAAATTTTATAATTCAATGGGGTTAAAATACAAGAGATTAAAGTAGGATGCTACTTTTGGAAATAATAGAACT
The DNA here is from genome assembly GCA_033807775.1 of Saussurea involucrata. NCBI lineage: Eukaryota > Viridiplantae > Streptophyta > Magnoliopsida > Asterales > Asteraceae > Saussurea > Saussurea involucrata. The sequence goes on from CM066325.1 coordinate 3,549,599, forward strand.
TGGAGGCGTGTGTGGTAAATATTGGAAGTGTGTATGGATAAGAGGCTGAAAGATTGAGAATAATATCTCATTTTGGTCCGAGTCGGTTTAGAGAGAAGCCAGAGAAGGAGAAAAGGGAGAAAGAAGGAAAACAAGGGTTTGGTCTTCAAAATTGGTAAGGAATGGATCTTGGTTGCTGATAAAATCTGTTGTAGTTACATGATGGTAAACGAATCTGTGTGTACTGTGTAGGACTGATTCCCAGAATCATCAGCAGCAGATTGGATTGGAATCAGATTGTGCAAAGTGGGTATAACTTCTTTAAAAGGTGAGTTCATTCGATTCTTTGTACAAATCAGTGTTTTTAAGTTATAGTAACCTTGGTATATTTGTATGAACTGACTGAGGATTGATTAGAATGAGTAGATTGAACTGATTTCATGTTTTAAATCGATTTGAGGACTTGTTGAACGGACAGTACGCAAAACCTTGAAAGTCCCGGTACTTGAATGTCCCGGTACTTGAATGTCCCGGTAGTGGCAAGTCCCGGTATTTGGCGAGTACCGATAGTTGGCGAGTCCCGGTATTGGCGAGTACCGGTATATTTGGAAGTCCCGGTACCTGGAGTCCCGGTATGCTATATTAAGTCCCGGTATGCTATTTTATTTGGAGTCCCGGTATTGGTTTCTGATTTTTTTGCTGTTACGTATTGGAGTCATTTTAAAGCGAAATATAGGGATATGGGTACTCGTTTTGAGTGTAAAATAGCATTTGAACACTTTGAACATGTTTTTATGTTCCAATTACAAACCCAAAGTCTTGTGATTGACGTCGGTTGTTCGGATGCTTTTAGCTATGTTTTTTTAATAAGGACTGAATAAGGTATTCTTAGATTTGAGAATATGCTGCGAGTTGTAATATATTGTATGTTATGCACATACGATAGTAAGAGTTATAATACATATGTATTATGCTGCGATTGCTAGAAATAGGCATCCGGTCATCGGGGGCACCTTAGTACGGTCTAATGGGAACAAAGAAGAGATTTTGATGGATTGATAGATAACTTGATTAATCTGGTTGTAGTGACATAATTAGATTGATAGGTTATTTGAAGGATCTTGTAATGTGAATATACTCTTGATGGTTAATCCACTGCCTGTTTTTATAAGTTGAAGTATTTATTGTCATAACCTGTTATAACTTGAGGTTTAAATTGGCTCAGATTTTGGGGTGTTACAATCTTGGTTCACCCTTCTCCTGTTCACCCTTCATGGTTGTGATTTTGGATTCATTTTTGGTTTAGGGTTTCCCTCAATCGATTTCTGCAACCTCATGGTTTATGGTTATTCATAACAAGTGGATGGATATAATGGAGTTGTGGTAATTGCAGGTATGTTTCACGATTTCCCAACGATTTGGGTTCTAAATTGTAAAAATTAATTACATTTAAGGTTTTGTTTATGTTTCACGATTTCAAACGTATTGGGTTCTAAATTGTAAAAATTAATTACATTTAAGGTTTTGTTTATGTTTCACGATTTCCCAACGATTTGGGTTCTAAATTGTAAAAATTAATTACATTTAAGGTTTTGTTTATGTTTCACGATTTCCCAACGATTTGGGTTCTAAATTGTAAAAATTAATTACATTTAAGGTTTTGATTAGGAGCGGGAAGGGGTGACTGTTGCTATTTCGTTGCAGTTATACTTCTATATTGTATGATTGCAGCAAGCTGCTCTTTGTGTGCTAATTAAATAAGAACTCCCATATGCACCTTAAAGGAGGCATTATAAAAATCTCTCCTTTTTCTATAATTTGGTGGTGACACTATATAAATAGTTAACATCTAATTTTGTTTCTGAAGAACGGTAGACTTTTAATTTTGGTTAAATAGTTAACATCCATTTTCTTCTAATTTTCAACTAATTTTGTTGCAGAGTCCAAATAGGTAATGGAGTGTGTTTTTAACTTTTGATTCATCATCAACCCAGATTTTGATCATCCTGAGCTTAAAGGAACAAAGCCATTGGTGGGTGTTCATATATACTTTGTTCTTAAAATATTTACAAAATTATCATTATATTTTTCTACTTCTGCTGCTACTCTCATCCCTGCTATCTGCTCAAGAAATCCATTTCTACTTCTTGCTGTTTCAAGGATTGTTGTTTTTGCTGGTCGGGTTTGATTTGATTGGTGAGCAGATCACTAATTTACTAATTTGAGTAGATATTGTTGAACCCATGATTTGAACTATAACAACCGGGATTCTTTTGACCCATAAATACCCATACAACCTCTCAATAATGCAACAGTTGAGAAATTAAACTTGTGGACCAATATCTTGTAACAAACTATTCTTTTTAGCTATTTTTTCATGTATGAGCTAACTGCGTTTTTTCATCCGATTGCTTTCATAAATCTGCGTTTTTTCCCCATCAATCGATTAGGTTTATGCACTAATCCCTCAAATTGATCAATTAGATTTACGTGGTTTACACTATCGATTGCGTTTATATACAGGACCGTGTTGCATCTATGGGTAGAGATCGTTTATCTTCTTTGCTACTTTTTGAAGGTGAGCTGATCATTGTTCTTACTTTCATAGTTTTTCATGAATATTGATCTAATTGTTCATTTTAAATTAAATTCCGATACTCTGATTCAAAACCGTTTTTTATGTTTCTGATTTTGTTTTTCAAGGTTCACAATGTGTTTTTAGCTGCACTATAGATGTTTGAAAAATTGCTTCAGGAAGTTTTCGATAAAATTTAAGATTCTTTTTGTTAAGATGCATGTTCACATTTCAGCTGAAGATAGAGATATATTGCCTTGTAAGGACAAGAGAGGTGGTGTTCTAGGATCTGGTGTCCATGATATTAATTCGAATGAACTGAAGGCTGAGGTAATTTTTTTTATTAGATATGTTTTTTTGTTTGAAGTTCATGGGGTTGGCTAAAGATGACTGATTTCTATGTGTGTTTTTTTAATCTTTTAAAAGAGTGTTTGTTGATTTGAAAGATTCAAGTTCAGATTTCAAATGGGCTTTTATTAATTTGAAAGATTTCAAATGGGTTTTTTGTTCATTTGAAAGATTCTGATATCAATGATCATAAATGGGTTTTTGTTGATTTGAGATATTCAGAACAAATTGCAAATGGGTTTTTGTTCATTGGAAAGATTTCTGATATCCATAATTCATATGTTCTTGTTTGAAGTTCATGGGGTTGGCTAAAGATCACTGATTTCTTGTGTTTTTTTAATCACATAATTGGGTTTTTGTTCATCTGAAAAATTCAAGAATAGAGGTATGTGCAAAATTTGCTTTATAAGAGTCTGAAACTCCGTCATATAAGTTACTCATGCCTATCTCCGACCACCGCACTTCTCATTCAGTGGCAAAGCCTTGGTTACTATGTCCGTTTTGGCAATCTGGAACAGCTTCTTCATCAACACATAATCTTCAATTTTAGAGTCGGAAAAGCGACGAAAACGGCGTCGCATCGAACGGTCGGTCTTCCAACAAGGTATCGTCGGTGGCGAAATCGCTCTGACCAACTCGGCAACGACTCTGCCTTGATCCAGCTAACAACCTTTACTTTCCTTGTGAGTAATTGCTTCAAGTTATCATGATCGTATTATGTTATTTTTGTGTTGTTCGTAATTTAATGAAGTCGAGTGAACTGTTTTCTGTTTTTTACCGATGTAGTATTCAAGTTGACATTTCGTTAAGTTTCCTTATGTACATTGATTGCATTTACCGTTGGAGATTTCTAAGTTCGTTACATTAATTGATCAGTAATGCTATATGCTCGTAGATATCTTCCTAAAATCACATCGCAAGTTCCTCTAATATATACATATATATACATATATACATATATATATATATATATATATATATATATATATATATATATATAGGGTTGGGTTGGGTTGGGTTCCGGTGATATGTGTTAAATTTGGTGAGAAGCTTGAGAAGTGATTATCAACCATTGGATGAGAAATGGACGAACATTAGGATGAGATGCACCGAGACAAGATGCATCGAGATGAACCGGATTAATTCCCTTTTAAACAACGATTTAAAAACACTTCTCACACTCCTCACCAAAAATAACACTTCTCACACTCCTCACCAAAAATGACACTTCTCACCGCCTTGGAAAGAAATGGTTCTTTCTAAGTAAAGATTTATTGTTCAATCTATGAAGTGCTTGTTTGGCTTTGCTATGACAATCATTAAAGTTCATAGAGTGTAATTGGTATTATTGCTTACATTTACTCAAGTTTTCATCCCGCCGCATTGCGCGGATACAGTGCTAGTTTTTTTTAAAGAAAAGAGGGAGAGGGATGGTTTACTGTGTAAATCAAGTCGTTAAATTCTATAGACCTCTTTTAACCAATCAAATTAGTTATGAAGGTTTATTAATCATTTTTATTACAGAGGCGTTAATTATTAACATTATCATCTTCATTATATTAGTTTTGGAAAACAAATTTCATCAGAATAAGAAATAATGAAATAATTTCATTTTTACATAGAAACAACAATATATAAAACAGTTTCACAAAAAAAAAATTATATGAAACAGTTTCATCATATTAAACGTTTTCATGAAACAATTTCATTAAATTAAACAATGAAATCGACGGTTTGTACAAATGGTTTGCACTACTACACAAAAGACTTTTGCATACGAACTTTTCCATAGGAACCTGTCGCTAAAAGGTGATTCGTCACAAAAGTTGGTGGGTAGAACTTTTGTGGGTAATGCAAATCAGTGACAAATTACACAGGGATTCTCTGGGTGATCCATGGATATTTTCTCGAAAAACATCGAATTCTATCGAACCATTGATATTTAATGGGTGGATCCTTGGATAATCACCGACGGAAATTTATCTGGGTAATTTTTTTAAGTAAAAGTCATTTGTTTTTGTACTGTTGGTTTGCATTTGATAAGGACAATTCAGTATTTTTGTAATCTGCGAGCTCCAATTTCAATCACAAATCAAAGGTTGCATTAGGAAGTTAATAATTTGATTTAAAATTTTTAAATAAAGACATTTTAGAAATCTTATGTCTTTTCTCTCCTCTCCTCTCTCCACTCTCCGATGTGAACATTCCACTGTGAAATCCACATTATATACAATGGCAGACTCAAGCTTCTGGTCGAGCGGGTGCATCTTTAAATTGTATCAAATGTCGGCAAAGCCGTTCGATGTGTATTTAGTCGAATTCTGCCCCTTTTTTGGTTGATTTTGAGAGAGTTTTTCGTTTTTTTGGTTGACTTTGATAGTTTTTTTGGTGTTTATGTTTATTTCGAGATAATTTTTCACTTTTTTCTGGTAAAAACTAATCTAATCTAAAAACTCAACATGGGTGAAAACTTGAACTTCTGTTTATTTTAATTTGCAAAAAATGGAACTCATACTTTAGATTCTATAACTAAGTTGGAGAGTTAATCAAACAAATTTTAATTTACAAAAAAATGGAACTCATGCTCTAGATTTTAGAACTAAAGTTGAAGGGTTAACCAAAAAACAATAAAGATGAGTGTAGAGGAAGGGGTTCGAACCCCATACCTCAACTAAAAGAGCTTTAACAGATTCTCACAAACCATTCGGCCAACTATAGCTTAATTTTACAAGTTTAGTTTAAAAGTATTTGAGGGCACCTTTAAAATCAAGTCGGTGCACCAACTTGACACCTACATTTTTTTCCTTTACGGTAATCTTGTGAGCGGGTGCACAAGACCCCTATAAGTCCTTAGTGGGTCCGCCCCTGATTATATATGTTGTGATACATTCATTAGGACCATTCTCTCTCTATATATATACCAACTTATACCTATTGATACCCACTCTATACATATTCTAGTACTCTAAGATACACGGTGTGATACTTCATAAACAACAAGAATATACATTGTGATACACATGAAACAACGAAACAATTAAAGAATACACATAGTGTTATTGAAGAGGTAATTTTTTAAAGGGTGCAGTTTTTTTTGTGGGGTGTGTGTGTGGGGGGGGGGGGGGGGGAGTTTTACCGGATTTGGGACGACTCGATTATGAAGAGAGTGAAAAAGGAGAGAACTTTTAGGGTTTTAAGATTATGTAAATAGATAGAGCTAAAGAGGTGACAATTACATCAAGGGAAAAATGATATAAATAACCTAATCGATCAATCCAATTCATGTTAGATTTCTAACTAATATTAGATTTAGAAATACCAGATACGGAATATACAATTTCATAGAATCGTATGCAATGTAATTGGCATTCATTATGATACAAGAAAACTAATCTATACTAACATATATGTTACATACTCCCTTTCATAACATACATATGTACACCAACTATTGCCACTTTTGAACAAGATATACCTACGATTTAGACGAATCAGATGTACAAAAACGTCTATTTTGATACGTATTTTATTATTTTCGGCATTGCCCTTTTAATGCTTGGGAACCCAACATCCATGAAGTCCATATGGAAGCCCGTAAGGGAACTTTGCTCTCGCGATTTCTTCAAATGTTGATGCGTCTAATATTAGCGCATACCCTTCACCATTCTTGTCACTTATCATTGAAATCACGACTCCTGTTCATACGAACATTAGTAAGAGCATAGAAAAGATCGATTTAATGACTTTTTATCACGGTTTTAAGTAGATTTGGATTATAACTTGGTGACTTACCATCATCTTCTTTTGTTGCACCAGGACGTGCGACAAAGAAAGGTTCGGATGGCACTGAGCCTTCATCATGCCAGTTCTTTGCCTTTTTCTCCTCTAAGTCTATCTGTAAATATAACATGTAAAAATAATGTCACTATACCATCGATTTCGTTCTCACTTTTTAAGAACAAATAAGCAAATTTTGACAAGAAATTGTACCTTAGTGAGGGTGTTGGGGAAGTTACAAGGGCGTTGTGCGCCACACGCATAAGCGTATCTGTATTTCTTGCCTAAATAAGCCGGATTGATGCTACACATATCCATCCCTCTTCCATGTTCATCGGGGTTTAGAGCGTCTATTAGTTCTCCATTTGGACTCCCATCGAATGGTATTCTAAATCGCCCAACCCTAGAATTTTGCGTATGATTAAAAACTCGCTATATAATACTAATAAAAACAAATCTTTATAAAGGGGGTAATTGGCCATGCAGTATGTATTTGGGTTACCATTAGATCCAAACCTGTTTATAGGTCAGTGGTTTAAGCCTTCCAAAGGAGTGTGTATGAGTTTGACCGTATATAAATATTATATACTTAAAACATTTGATCTTTGATGGTAAAAAGAGTCCCTATAGGATAATTCTATTTATAAATGTACCTAGCATCGGGAAGAACATCCTTGCCGGACCATGATCGGAGATTTTGAAGTCGGAGCTTGTCAAGGATGGTCGTATCGGCATTATGTTCACAACAATCGGCTATAACTCCGATCACCCTCCCATCTTCATCTTTCTCTTCATACGCGTTGATGAAGTGAAATGTCACAAATAGAGGAACTTCGACACTTGCAACCTTCAAATTTTACGACAAATAAGTTATTTTAGACAACTATTGCCACGATGGATTAATGCCGAAATTTCCATCATTCGCGTCAAACGTTGTTTCTTTTTAAACAAAATAATTAGATGGATATAAAGTGCTTACCAATTTTCCACTAGCTTTGCACATAACATGCATATATCCTTTGGACTCAGGATGCCACTCAAACTTGTATAACGGCGTGGGTTCAGCCCTTAAAAGATTTTGTGCACAATACCTCAAGGGCATTTCGGGCACAATCACATAATGTTCGGTTACGGGGAACGAATGGACCCACCCTGGTGACGGACCACCGCGACAATCAACCCGACCAATCACCTTCCTTTCATCCGTGTTCGGTTCCATCCTTGCCACCAAATAGCCAGGGTTCAACAAATCCGGCAACAACGTCAAGAATTCCGACTTGGTCACTATAGGGTGCGCCGAGTGAACCAACCCACCCAATGAGTCACTGTACTCAAACTTCCCTATAGTATCCAAGTTATTCGGGTCGATCACAATCGACCCTTTAATTGTCTCAGTAAGACAAACCACTCGGCCGTCCCCTAACTGAACAACGCCAGTATTGGCATTATCAGTTAGGGATGCACCCGAGAATAATTTGGCCAAGTCTCCTATATATGCTAGGAAGTTGTCGTACTTTGGGACTTCAGAAAATTCCCGGTAACAAAGTTTATTGCTTTTTCTTGCGGCTTTATATGCGTCGGATTCGATCTGCCGGTGACCCATCATGAGGTGGCCGTTCTCGAAACAGAGGCGGACGATGGTGGCGTAGCCATCGAAGAGGTGGCGGAAGTCGTAGTCTCCGATGTGCCACAGTCCTGGTCCATTCCTCAAGTAGGTCCCGTTCTGCATGGGTGAAAATCAAAAGGTTAAAATATTTAAGTTTAATGGAGTCTTTGATAAATAAAAATTATAAAAATGTCATCTCAGAGAAAAAGGAATCTCTAGAAAATATTTGCCAAATCAAGATTATTATAAACTCTAAGATATAATTGTTTATTCATTAAATAATTCATAAATGTAAGATCCAAACAAATAAAAACCTTATAATATATTTTAAATAACATTTTCAAAATACAATATAATACAAAGATTTGATATATGTTGTAATTCATTAATAATCATGAAAACTCCAAATATTTAAATTAAAAAATGTTATCAATGATGTTAAATCTTTTTAATAATAATTTTAAGGAGCATTTAATATTAATTATTTAATTTAGATTTTTATATCAAACATCAAAAATAAAAAAGATCGATGAAAAATAAAATATCAAAGAAACAACATTATGGGTGTGAGTGAAAGTGGTGCACTAGGATTGTTATCAAAAGATTTGCACTAACAAAAATGCATATATAAACCAATAGATGCATCATGATTCAAATTTTGACACATAAACGCAAAAACATACCAACCATTGTGGTATCTCTCCTTCCACCACAAGCTCCCCTTCCCACCGCTCTTGCCGGACACTAGTCCACGCCACCAGCTTCCGTGATACTAATGGTGGTAGAACAATAGCTGGCAAATCAGTTGCCACACTGACAATAGTACTTAACTCCCTACTCTTGCTTTTCTTAGGGAAACTAGCTTGCCCAAAGGTACAACCATCACTACAATGGCTGGAAACCGGCATGCATGACGGTAAACCATAGTTTCCGGTGGCTGAAAATGCAAGGGAGGAAGCCATAGTGGTTTGTTTAGATAGGAAGGCTATAAATTATGTTGGTAATCTTATGGTGGTATGAGGGGGTATATATAGGACACTTGGTACGTACCTATGTCTACAAGCTCTTGGTATCTAAAATGATTAAATTCTTTTTTACTAGTGGACAACATTAAAAAAAAGGTTGAAGTGAATAAACACAAATATAAAAATTAAAAATGGAAATAAGAACAAAATTGCTTCGATAAATAAGAGAAAATCTCAATATAAAGATTTAAAAGTTTTTATCCTCATCCTTGGTTTATTGCTTGATATTATTAGAATGAGTCTTTAATACTTTATTCCTGATATTCGTTATTTTCTTTTCGGCTAGCTCGTTGACATACTTGTGTTTTCATGTTCTATGCTTGTATTGTTGTATCGAAAAAATGTGTGTGATGGATAGTTAAGTACGCCATACTAGAAAAGTATATTAAATGTGATTAGGTATATACGTGTATGTATGTATTTTAAGATTTAATTTTGGAATAAGATTTATCTAAAATATATTGATTAAAGTACTAATTAAATAAATTTTAATCAAATCGTTCTTAGTGTATTATTTGTTTTACTCAGTTTTATATTGAATATTTATTAAAAACAATATCTACTATTTATTCATTTTAATAAGTTATGCAATTGATTGTTACTATATAAATTTTCTCAAACATTATATTTGTATATGAAGATTAAAATGAAAGTTCATAATTTAGTATTTTGAAAATAGTTGGAAAACCAAATACAATTAAGTATTCAACCATGTATAAAAATGTTAAATCTTTATCTTAAAATTATTTAAATATCACTAAAACACTGGAAATATTATTTTATGCTTTATTATTACAGTTTGACGATTATTTTTGGATTTGATTTAGCCTTACGCATCAAGTCAGTATCTTTAATGTAACACTCTCAAATTTTGGAAAGAGCAACTAAATAAAATTTTCAATAATACATCCAAGGGAATATAATTTCTCCTTATAAGACAATACGAAAATTACCTCAAATTAAAATCTATGGTTTACCCTCAAAACAATTATCACTCCAGTCTTATTACAAAGACCAAATTCACACCGGGTGTTACTTAACACAAGTGTAAGTTGCTAATCCCCAAATAAGTGAAGAAGACTTCACTAATCAAAATCACTTCTCGTGCACCCTATTGGAAATTTTAGTAAAAATATGGTTTTTACTAAACTTTGGACGCATTTAAATCTATGTATATGTGTTATATATAATTAACTCTTAGTGGGTTTATGTTCTCTTATATGAGAGTTTCGAAACGATATATAATACGTCCAAAACGGAGTATGTGTGAATGAGATATCGATGCTCAAAGATGAGTAATTGGATGAAATTAGCAAAAACCAAGTTGGGTGTGGGAGGGTGTCCCACATAGGAAGAGAGAGTAAACTTTCTTTGGTTTATAACCAAAGAAGTGTGAGGAGTTGACAAGCTCCTTGATTGGTTTTACTCTAACTCCTACTCGCGCGCATGGGGGGTGCCGATTGACGATTTCGTAAGCTAAAATCATCGAACTTGTGTGCGAGCGCGACCTGCGGACACGAATGCAGCTCCAAATTCTCGTGCTCACGCAGCTCGGTTTTGCTAAATTTTCTGTTGACCAGTTTGTATTTTTGAAACTGTATTTCGGTTACAGTTTTAAATTTCGTAATTAAGATTTTCGGTTTTATAATCAATTTCTTAATTCCGAATTTATGAATGTCGGTTTGTTATTATGAATTTCGGTTTCAGTAACCGATTTATTAATTACGAATTTATACTTGTCGGTTTCAAATTCCCATATAAATAAGTGGTCTCGGGTTCATCCAAAAAAATACAAAACAGTTCACGCTTTTCAGAACTGGACTCTCTCTCGGTATTCCCTCCATACGAAACTCGAACAGTGGCATACGGTTTATTTCCGGCGAACTTTTCAGGCAAGTGTCATCTCCGGCAGTTCTACAACTGCTTTCGATGTTGTACCCTGGGAACATACGGCAAATCTGTTTAGGGGAATCGTGTCCAACACGAGCCTCAGCGGTTCTCGTTTATAGGAATTCGTTTCCTTTAATTTTCTGCTTCTTCTTATTTCTGTTTCGTTTTCGTTATTTAATAATTAATCATGTGTATGATTAATATATAGAAAAAATACCAACACACCCTACTAGTACTCGCCACTTCACAGTGTAGCTAAAGCTACTCCCAACCTGAGCCTGTTGCACATGTCGACAAATAAAAAGGGTTAGGCTAACGCCTAGTGAGTTCAAGAGTTTTATCATGACCATATAAATTCATAAATAGAGAGAGATGTAGTTTAAGTCATGAGTTCAAAAGAATTTACTTTAGATGCAAATCGCTCATTTTCCAACTCACACAAATCTTGAGCTGAAAGCTTTAATATAACATGATTCTCAAAATGATTTGCATTAAATATGAAGACAATCTGATTTCCAAGAATACGTATTAGACGATGGCAACGCCACGTAAAACATTTCTTTGCGATGTAAGCTCAAACCCAAAACTCACCCAAAATGTGAATAAACATTAAATTCCCAAATGGTATAAATGTGAATAAAACTCCATTATTCAAAACCTCCCCACCAGGATTAAACATAATACATTGCCCATAAATTATGGAAAACAATCCATTTAAACATATAATTACGTCACCGAAAACATGGATAAAAGTAATTACCCGAAACAACACCTTTCGGCGACGGGGGAGACCCGCTTACCAACGCAAGTGACGGAACACAAAAGTAAGCCACTTGACAAGTTGGTAAAGCCAAACACTTAACAAGACATATAACGGATGCCGAGTGTGGCCACTTAAAACCACACCCAATTTGGGGCAACATCCTTAACATATTCGCACGTAGGACTTATACCATACCGTCGATGCCTAACCGTGCCGCGATGTGGAAAACTATCGTCACATCATCGGCATAATGACTATAACGTATTCACACGTAGGACTTATACCATACCGTCGATGCCTAACCGTGCCGCGATGTGGAAAACTAGCGTCCCAACATCGGCATAAAGACTATAGTGCTTATGGATCCATTGCATTAAAAATATAACATTACATGACCCCAAACGAATGAACTAGCGCATTCAAAACACGTAATTCTCAAATAAGATGCATTAAATGCAAAACAAAATCAAACGCCCAACATCGAGCTATCAAAATCGGGCAAATGTCCCCAAGACCTAACAGAGTCAAAACCGAGCCATGGGCTCCACAAATCAAATGACCACTAGTAAAAGTCATAAAATGAATTGAACGTAAACAACACACGTTTATGCGAATACCCGTTTTAAGTTCATGAACAACCCCAAAACACAACACTGGGTGGGACATCCCATTTTCCAAAGGAACTCATATCGTTTACACTTTCAAACCGTCCCATAACATAACTTATGCATATTTCCAAATAAGCACTAAAAGTGCATTTTCACCAAATGATCTCCATTTATGAAATAAATCATCAAAACATTTTCGTTTATGATTTGCTATCAAGTTTCCCCAAAAATCCCAAATATGGACATTTTACCACATTTACCAAGTTAAACATTTCAAAGGTTAAAACCCACCAAATAACCCAACATTAGATAATTTTCATGTAAACACAAAAATACTTGGAAAATAACATTTTTGGCATGTACAAAATTTTCACAAAGCAACTTGAACCCACCTTGCTAGATTTGAGCTAAATCTAGATCCCCCCCCCCCCCCCATTTAAGCTCCCATGAATAAACTTGAATCTTCAAGCCAAACTTCCAAAAACCTAGATTCACAAGTTTCCAACCATAAATATCCATATGCAACCATTTAGAATCGTTCCCCAAACATCTTACATCAAAATCTCTATTTATACCAAAACCCTAATTTTGACCTAACTTTCCCTAAATCATCCAAACCGAAGATTGAAGAAATGAAACACTAGGAAGTCATAAATAGAGTATTTATAACTCAAATAAGGATTTAGAAAAGAAGAGGATGAACTTACCCCATGAATCTTGAGTAAAACCTCAAAACTCTAGAATCCCAAGAAAATGGAGATGAAGCTTGAAGATGGAGATGGAGAAGATGAACTCTTGATCTTAGCATCCACTTCTTAGTTTGATGGTGAAAGAACACTTTGATACCCCAAGAAAATGCCCTAAAACCACTTAGGGTTCATATGAGAGGGTGGGAGATGGTTTGGGAGAGAAAGGGGTTGATTGGGAGGTGAGAAATGAGAGAAAAGCTTGAAAAATCGCATTTGACAGCAACCAGGTACCCGTCCGCGACTATGACCAGCGACTTTGACACTGGTAATAGTCGCGGGTCACAGTAGCTCCGCGGTACCGAAACTGTTTTGGTCATAACTTCTTCGTTATAGCTCCGTTTTCGCTCCGGAAAGAACCGTTGGACTCGTATTCGAATTTCCCATCCAACAAGACCATAAAATCTAAGTTTTAAACCAAAATCCTATTTTTCATATTTCTCTTAAAAGATCGATTTCACACTAATTCGAAATTGTACTTATCCGAAAATTACGGGTGTTACATTTAATGAGCATATACTTCTGCCGATTGTTAGGCTGTTTAGCTCAAGATTGTAGTCACCTAACAAAGTATGAATAAGGTATTATGATCGATTGCTTACGTCAAATTATCAGTGAATAAAAAATCGAAAATATACACAAGAGCTCCACATGAATGTCCTTATATATAATTAATTTCAAAAGATCGTTAAAGTCTAGAATATAGAAGCCTTTTAGAGCAAAGAAACAATTAATATTATTGTTGGATTATTAGCATTTCAATTGCTTATAACCCAATTGACAAATAATCTATCATATAAACAATTCGACCAAGTTAACAAAAATGAATTTTGTACATTTGAACTATGTTGAAATGAAAAAAAAACGTTGAAAATATTACAAAACTGATAAAAAAAAATTGACATCGTATATTTTTTAACTCACTTTGGTGTGTACACATGTAAAAGTAGTTCTTTTAATAATTTTTTGTTAATTTATCATCCATGTAATATTTTAGAAAAGTCGATTATAAACTTTGTATTTAGGTGTTTTTTTTGGAAACGGTGATTTCATTAGAACAATAAAAAAACTAGCAAGAGACTAGCGAAAATTCTAGGAAATATTAAATATATATATATAGGGGCTTAATCAAATAAAAACTATTTAGTTTGTGGTAACTGTAAGAACCAATGTGAGCCACACATTTAAAATAATTAATGTTACTTCCAAAAATAAAAATAAGGGCAAATTGGTAATTTGATTTATGTGACAACTCATACTTATAAGTGTTTTAAAAATAAGAGAAACCTTAATTTCACTTTTCATCCCACACATTTCTCCTTCCCATCGCCACCAGCCACCATCTCTCTTGAAGTCACCCCCAGCCAGCAGCCGGCAGCCGCCCACCTCCACTGTCGGCATCCATCGTCGGTCGCCGGCGCCTCCATCTCTCTCGTCTGCACCATCAAACGACTCCATCTCTCTTTCCGCCTCCCTCTCTCTCGACTGCAACATCAAACGACGCCATCTCTCTTGAAGTCACTCCCAGCCGGCAGCCGCCCACCTCCACAACCGACAGCCATCGCCGGTCGCCGGCGCCTCCCTCTCTCTCGTCCACCTCCCTCCTTCCGCCCTCCTCCCTCCTTCCGCCCCTCTCTCTCTCGTCAGCACATCCCTACGACTCCATCTCTCTTTCCGCCTCCCTTTCTCTCGTCTGCACCATCAAACGACGCCACCACCATCGCCTCTTGTCCGCTGGTCGACCACAAAACGATGCCATCATCATCAACGGTATGTCAACCTCATCTTGTCCGCCTCTCTATCTCTACCCCAGAAACAGATCTGGGTCTCACAACGGGTATCACAACAACGTACAGTGGGTATCACATCTGGTATAACAATAGAGTGTCACCATGTATTTTCTTTTTCTACGAAATGTATCACAAAATATCATGTGGTATTGTTTACTAAGTGTATCAAATTATGTTTTTTTCTTTAGTTTCGTTATGTTCTTAAGGGTATCACAGATGTTCTTGGAGTATCACAATGGGTATCATATTGGGTGTTAGTGGATTTTACAGCGGTATCACAATGGGTATTGCAATTGATATCACAATGGGTATTGTATTTTATCACAATGGTATTTATGTATTTTGAGTATCACAATGGTATATATTTGTTTTGGGTATTACAATGGCTATTGTGTAACTGGTTTTCGTCGGAGAGAGGAGAGAGGAGAGAGGATATTTTTAAAATACCCAAAATGCCCTTTAATTGAAAATTTAAATTAAATTACCATAATTATTAATTTCCTAATTTATCGTTTGATTTGTGGCTGAAATTGGTTATTACATTTACCACAAACTAATTAGTTCTCCCTTGAATGACCCCTATATATATATATATATATAGAGGCGGGTTCAAACGAGGAGCACATCAATTTAAGAGAACGTGAGGAGCACTCCCATGCTTCTGATCACATGTGATTAACAACTGCTAAAAAATCGGAACAAATCGAAAATTCGCGCAAGATGTGGCGCGAGGCGTGGCGCGAGGTGGCAAGTCGCGGATCATTAATGATTCACAACTGTTAATCATATGTGATTCATAACTGTCAATTGCTCCTCCAGGTCAGTTGTGAATCACATGTGATTCACAACTGCCAATCACATGTGATTCATAACTGTCAATTGCTCCTCACGTTCTCACGTTTTGGTGCGCTCCTCGTTTGAACCTTCCTCTCTATATATATATATATATACATATCCTAACAACTAATTAACGAAATATCAATATATAATGTTAAAATGCTAGAATGTTCACAGACATCCAATGCGGACATTAATTGAACCTTTTTTGTTTTGTGTTTTTTGTCTGTATAATTGTATGATAATATGATTAGTGAGACACATGGACGGACCTGCAGGTGGGCACACGGTGGCACGTGCCATCGTATTAATTTTCCGACGAAGGATAAATTTTTTTGAGACATATTAATCCATGAATTAATAGCGAGACATATTAATTCATGGATTAATTGAATAATATTTTGAGCTGTTTGTCACATATATGTATGTTAATTAACACCATCCATGTAGTGCTGGATGTAGAGCCTATAAATATAATCATTGATTTGTTTTCTATTCAGTTTATTATTGATCGACTTATAAAATTCTCTTTAGTTTCATCTTTAATTTTTAATAAGAGTTTTGTCTTACTTTTCAAATTCTACACCTGTAATCTCGTTATCCTTTAAGAATTTAAACTAGACGTTTGTCGATCTTCCTATGTTTTACTACCACGTCATTAGCTCAAAGAGTGATCACAATTAAATGTTAATTACTCTACTTTCCCTTTTCATTTTCTATTTATGCTTTTTGAAGAGAGGTGGCAGTGACCAAAACCATCCAAAGTGGGCTGCAAATATAATTAAATAACTTTCAATTGCAATTAATTCATTAATGATGATGATATTCATATATGAATATTAATTAATAGTGACTAGCTTTTCTCTTTTATTATTCATCGTCCATACCCAATGTGGAAAGTTGAATGCCTTTGATTATACTATCATGGAAGCCACTCCCATGTTGAGGGTGTAGGCGATGTTGGAAAAATGGGTTTTGTCCAATTTGGAACACAAAATATTATATAGATATTTATAAAGTTGTGTTCTCCTTCATAATATCTTCGTATGAATGAGAAATTTATCACTGAAATAAGTGGGTAAATGTGTATCCCACATAGATGGAGAAGTGAAAAGAAAGTGGGTTCAATCCATGGAGTTGTAAGACTTATAGCACAAAATGCGAACCAAAATTGGCTTTGGTTAATTGAACTTGTGTGTGAGCGCGCGCGTCCTGCGGACACAAATGCACCACCGGTCGACCAGAAAAAGTTCAGACGCATTTTGCCATTTTTTACTTTCTTTTCGTTATGTAACCGACGAATTTATGATGATAATTAATACCGAATTTCGGTTTTGATCTAGTCATAAATTAATTTCGGTTTCGGTTTTGTTTTAATGACAGAATTGATTATTGGTGTCGGTTACAAAATAATTGTGGTGTATAAATATAGATGTTCACCAAACAAAAGAAAACACACAATTCTGAATGCCATCTTCTCTTCTAAAAAGTGTTCTTGTTTTCATCTTGCTATCGAGGTAATCTCTAAGCCTAGTTCAGTTCGACGGTCTTGAAGAACCGTTCTTGCTGTTGTATCCTGGGAAACAAACGTCCGATAGTGGGACAAATTTGTTTTAAGGACACTGTGTTAAACACAGGCCTCAGCGTGTTCGATATCTTTATGTTCTTTTCGTATTATTTTCAAAGACGATTCCTACAGGCGAAACTATTTGACTGGCCTGCCAAAAATAGCACATATATATTAAATTAATTTGTTTACACATTTGTGTGTATCACACACATACATATAGAAAGCTAGGTATAAATATTTGCTTTAGTTATTTAGAAATTATGAAATTAATCATGCATGCATGACTGAGGCTTTTAGAAGATAATTGATCCGGTGCATCTCATCTTAATGTGCATCAATTTCTCATTTAACGGAGATGTTTCCAAGACTCTTTGCGATGGAAATGGAGCCTCTTTGTCTCGTAAAGCAAAGAATAATCGAAGATGAGAACCATTACCAATTCTCTTGGAATTGGAGGTGTGAGTTTTTTTTTGAGGGGGGGGGGGGAGGTCGATGAGGAAAATTTAGCTTCGATTTGCTTGCGGGTAAGCTTACGACTGAAAACGATCGCTGAGAATGGGGATTGGAAAGCAACGGGATCATCTCGGTTGCCTCGCTTCATTTAGCAATTGATGATATGCAGCTTCCAAGGTCCGGGGTGAAGACAAGTTGGTGTAATCTGGTGCCAGGGAAGTTAAATCTAGGGCTCGTCTGAATCGGCTCCCCACGTGAGACAAACTCATTAAGAAAGGAATATCGGTCCACTCTATCTTCTTTCCTCTTTAAAACGAAAGGGTCGAATCGCTGCAACATATCATGATAGATTACAAGGTGGCTCGAGAGGTGACGATAGTTCTGCACAGATGGTGGACGACCTTTTCTCATGGTTGCGACACGATGTACACCCTTCTCTCAACGGCAGATTCGACAAGGATTCTAAGTCAACAAAGGACATATTGAAAATTGTCATCATGGTGTTCATCTGGTCGTTATGGCAGGCAAGAAACATAGTGGTTTTCGAGGGGAAGGAAGCGACAAGTTGTCTTATAGTTAGCGAGGTCAAGTTTTGGGTGTTTTTCTGGATTTGAAACAGATGTAAAAAGATGTCCAACTTAGATTGGAATGTGTGGTGTAGTGACATTGGCAGCGCTTGTAACATTTTGTTGTAATCCAAACTTCTCGCTAGTTCATCGCTTTACAAAATTTGTCGTTCCAAAAAATATAAATATTAAATTAAATAGAATATAATGATTGTTTTGCTACATTATTTTGATTAGAGTAAATTACAGTTTTGGTCCCTCAACTATGCCTCGATTTCAGTGCTGGTCCCTCCAAATCCGAAACTACACTGACAGTCCCTAAAACACAGTTTCTCATCCCAAAGTGGTCACTCTCACTAACGCCATCCATTTTTTCCCGTTAGAGATCACATGTGCCCCTCACGTGAGGGGCATTTTGGTCATTTTACCCTCACCTTCATCCCAAACACAGTTTCGGATCCCAAGTTGGTCCCTCGAGTATCATTCTAATCTTTCATCGTCATCCTCACCTTCATCCCAAACCTCCACCCATCATCACCACCACCATCACCACCCACCCACCACCACCACCACCACCACCCACCTTCATCCCAAACCTCCACCCACCACCACCATCACCACCTACCTTCATCCCAAACCTCCACCCACCACCACCATCACCACCTACCCACCACCACCATCACCAACCACCTCCACCCACCACCACCTTCATCCAAAACCTCCACCCACCTCCATCCCAAACCTCCACCCACCACCACCATCACCATCCACCTTCATGTGTGATCCATAATCTAGATACAAATTATATATTAGGTCTTAATATTAATACACATGATATATATATATATATATATATATATATATATATATGTTATTAAAACCTTTCAAATCCCAGTGGATTAAAGACAAGTGATGCCTCTCCAAAACCCCATGTATTCAATTCAATCTTTGACGTTTGACCCAAAAACACCCACATCTTTAATTTCTCTTATTATCAATATCTAAAATTCACCTTTAATAGGAAATAGGAAATAGGAATATATAAAGCCATTCATGCGTTGAGTATGCATCAAATGAAAACTCATCCAAGAAACAATTATCTCTTCCATATATCTCTTTCTTCATTATCATCTGCAACATTGATTCCCTGAAATCCACATATGGTTGGTGATGGTGGTGGTGGGTGGGTGGTTGGTGATGGTAGTGGTGGGTGGAAGTTTGGGATGAAGGTGGATGGTGATGGTGGTGGTGGGTGGGTGGGTGGTGGTGGGTGGTGGTGGGTGGTGGTGGGTGGAGGTGGGTGGAGGTGGTGGGTGATGGTGGGTGGTGGTGGGTGGAGGTGGGTGGAGGTGGTGGGTGATGGTGGTGGTGGGTGGAGGTTTGGGATGAAGGTGGTGGTGGGTGGAGGTGGTTGGTGATGGTGGTGGTGGTGGTGGGTGGAGGTTTGGGATGAAGGTGGGTGGTGATGGTGGTGGGTGGGTGGTGATGGTGGTGGTGGGTGGTGGTGGTGGTGGTGGGTGGAGGTTTGGGATGAAGGTGAGGATGAAGATGAAAGGGTAGAATGATACTCGAGGGACCAACTTGGGATCCGAAACTGTGTTTGGGATGAAGGTGAGGGTAAAATGACCAAAATGCCCCTCACGTGAGGGGCACCTGTGAGCGCTAACGGGAAAAAATGGACGGCGTGAGTGAGAGGGACCACTTTGGGATGAGAAACTGTGTTTTAGGGACTGTCAGTGTAGTTTCGAATTTGGAGGGACCAGCACTGAAATCGAGGCATAGTTGAGGGACCAAAACTGTAATTTACTCTTGAAATTATTAATTAAGGTGATTAGGGGTAAAAATGAAAGATAATTTAAACTCACGCCTACCATATTTGACTTTTTATTTTCTTTTTTAATTAAAAACTTTTACACCCTTAAAGTTTAAAATAAATTATCTAAAAAATTACTAATATTTTAATCAAACAAACTACATCAAAAAAACGAGAATTTCGTGCTCTTCGAATATGACATCCATCTCGATATAGTTTTTTTTGTTATTTTAACCGTTTTTACGTTAAATGTCATATATGTGTTATATTCAATATGAATATTTATGTAATCAAGTGTTTATAACATCTCGACACCGTAAGTCCGTAACTCGACATCACCTTCTACAACACTTTCTTCAACGTCCTAAGGCATCGTGTTCTTCATTACCGTAACCCAACACCCATCGAGATGAATCGGGAACCTATCGAGTTTCGATTATGAACCGAGGAACGAAAGAGAGTGCGTCACGTCTCCACACCTTCACGGGTCGCTCATGTATTATTCTTCATGAATAATGTATCATTCAGTATGAATAATACATCATTCAGGGTGAATAATACGCGATTCATGAATCGTGTATTATTCACCCTGAATGATGTATTATTCATACTGAATACTGCATTATTCATCCTGAATATTGTATTATTCATCATGAATAGTGAATGAACGTTCACCTTTGTTATGCATACTGAATGTGGACACCTGGAGATGTGCATACATATTCATAAAGAATAAAACCAAGTCTCGGTTGTGAATCGGAAAACAAAAGAGAGTGCGTCATGTGTTCACACCTTCACGGGTCATTCATATATTATTCATCATGAATAATGTATCATTCATGATGAATAATACAACATTCAAGGTGAATAATACATGATTCATGTTCATGAATCAGGAATTCGTGTATTATTCATCCTGAATGTTGTATTATTCATGTTGAATACTGTGTTATTCGTCATGAATAGTGAATGAACATTCCCCTTTGTTATTCATACTGAATATGGACAGTAAGAAAACGTGCATACATATTCATACTGAATATAACACATACATAGCATTTCACGTAAAAACAGTTAAAATGAAGAAAAAACTATATCGAGATGGATGTCATATCGAAGAGCACGAAATTCTCGTTTTTTTGATGTAATTTATTTTATTAAAATATTAGTAATTTTAAAAAAAATTATTTTAAACTTTAAGGGGGTAAAAGTTTTTTAATTAAAAAAAGTCAAAGATGGTAGGCATTAATTTAAATTTCCATATTTGTCCCTAATCACTTCTTAATTGGTTTCATTAAGTTTTAACCATTGATTAATTTTCCAAATCTTGATCAATGGTTGTGACTTGTCCTCATGTTCACAATTGAAAATGAGTTTTCATTTGAACCCACCCATACTCATTTTCAATTGTGAACATGAGGACAAGTCACAACCATTGATCAAGATTTGGAAAATTAATCAATGGTTAAAACTTAATGAAACCAATTGAGAAGTGATTAGGGACAAATATGGAAATTTAAATTAGCGCCTACCATCTTTGACTTTTTATTTTCTTTTTTAATTATTTTTTTTACCCCTTAAAGTTTAAAATAAATTATCTTAAAAATTACTAATATTTTAATCAAACAAAATACATCAAAAAAACGAGAATTTCGTGCTCTTCGATATGACATCCATCTCGATATAGTTTTTTCTTAATTTTAACCGTTTTTACGTGAAATGCTATGTATGTGTCCATATTCAGTATGAATAACAAAGTGGAACGTTCATTCACTATTCAATATTCATGACGACTAACACAGTATTCAAAATGAATAATATAACATTGAGGATGAATAATACACAAATTTCTGATTCATGTATTATTAAACATGAATCGTGTATTATTCACCTTGAATGTTGTATTATTCATCCTGAATGATACATTATTCATGATGCATAATATATGAATGACTCGTGAAGGTGTGAACACATGACGGACTCTCTTTTGTTTTCCGATTCACAATCGAAACTTGGTTTTATTCTTTATGAATATGTATGCACATCTCCAAGTGTCCACATTCAATATGAATAACAAAGGTGAACGTTCATTCACTATTCATGATTAACAATACAATATTCATGATGAATAATACAGTATTCAGGATGAATTATATAACATTCAGGATGAATAATAAACGAATTCATAAATCGTGTATTATTCACCCTGAATGATGTATTATTCATACTAAATGTGGACACCATATATTATTCATCATGAATAATACAACATTCAAAGTGAATAATACACGATTCATGTTTAATAATACATGAATCAGGAATTCATGTATTATTCATCCTGAATGATGTATTATTCATTTTGAATACTGTATTATTCGTCATGAATAGTGAATGAACGTCACCCTTTGTTATTCATACTGAATATGGACACCATATTCATACTGAATATAACACATACATAGCATTTCACGTAAAAACAGTTAAAATGAAGAAAAAACTATATCGAGATGGATGTCATATCGAAGAGCACTAAGATGGAAGGACTAAGATCCGTCCTCATGTTCACAATTGAAAATGAGTTTTTATTTGAACTTTCTTCTCTCTCTCTCTATATATATACTAGTTGAATGCCCGCGCAATGCGGCGGGATGTCAAACTTTATCGAGATACGGAAAACATGATTAAACATCTTGGCTCATCTTACTTAAATCAACGTCTTAGTGAATAAGATATACATTAATGTAAGATTAAAGCAGCAGTTCATGATCTAGTAATAAAGAACTACGAGGATGTAATATTAAATACTCCCACATCACATATTCATGCAGGAAGATGTTATGCCCTAAACACACCATATGGAATAAGCAAACTTTAAGCAAAGTATAGAACTAAAAACATTTCAAAATTTCCTCTTCATTAGGTCTCCACAAGTCTGGAAAACTTCAAAGGTAGATATGTACACAGGAATAATAAGAAATATATATATATATAAATAAAATGGTCTCGTCTTATAAACCAGAGGACCAGAAATTTTAAAATAAGCACCGACCAAGTTCATAATAATCGGTCACAATGAGCAAAGCCTAGAAACCTTCATTTGATTTCAATGGGTCTACTCTATCATACGCACATCTCTTGAAACCGTGATCTGAAAACAGTGAAAGGAAAATTAGTTGAAAACCCTTAACTTGGAGAAAGACCTTTTGTTTGTAGCATACACTGGCCTTTTGCCATAAAAACTGGCAAAAAAAAACTAAAGATGTGTTTTCGTGGAAACATGACTATCTTTATTAGAAGGGCATATAAGCAACCTGTTGTTCGTTGATAGTAAATCCACTTAAACTTGTAGACAGTTTATATATCAATTTTGGATGTTTTTGGGTGTTTCGTGGTGTTAGTTATGGTTTCTGATGTGAGAACAGAGACACAAGCATATTGTTTGGTCATTTATAGTAGACAACAATGGAAAAATCAATAGAAAAAGAATTCACAGATCATGTTTAAGCCAAATAAACTAACGAAGGCCTTTTACTAATAATTGACAAGGTAACGTGTAAGAAACAACACCATATATGCTCATCTCTAGAACTAAAAAATTACCGGCAAATAAAACCGTCCCTCGTTTATAATTACTCTACCAACAAATCAATAAAAGTTATCAATCACAAACACAAAAAGGTTATGTGTAAGCATTAAGCAAGACCACTGTGTATGCTCATCTCCATAACTAAAAAAATACCTGCAAATAAAATTGTCTCCAGTTTATAATTATTCTACTAACAAACCAATAAAAGTTATCTATCACAAATATAAAAAGATAATGTGTAGTCTCAACTGCTCAAGGCACTTAACTTATTTTATTGGGTAAGATTGTAGTCCACCAAAACGGTATCATATGCAACAATTTACCTGGTAAGCACTTACAGGAAAAAGTCGTCACCCTCACTCACGGGTAAGACTTTACATCTTAATCATCGCACTTACCGAGTAAGATCATTGACCATTGTCATGTTTATCTGGTAAAGTAAATGTCCCGTTTATATCACTCACACTTTACATTTTATGTCTCTAGCTGATATGACTAAAAAGAGGCATATTAAGCCCCAATGATGGAAGGTAAAGGCCTACAGAACATTTCATATCATCTTTAATGACTAAGTATGTCATGTCTAAAACATTTATCACCATTTCACCCACTACCTCAATATGTTGCATTTTATATCCTCTGCTTTTACATATTAAATTAGCTTTAGTAAGCAGTACCTAATGCTTTAATAGTTGTTTTTAAGAGTTAGGTGGTTAAATGCTTTATAATATAGTATAGATATAGATATAGATAAGAGATAGACAGCAGCAACATGTACAGTTTAAGCATTAGCAACATGTTAGTTTAAGCATTAGTTTGATATATTTGATCATTTGATGAAAAGGGAGTGCATCACTACCGCCCAACATATCCCTGATGTCCAACATATAAAAGTTGTTGTCCACCATCTTGCTTCAACTAAAATATCACTTTAACTGATCGATGATTTTGACTTTGGATAGTTGAGAAATATTTATTGTTTCCATTATAGAAGCTGAACTTTGGTATGAAAGGGGTACAACCACATTGAAGTTGGAGGGATGCTCCAGGATATTAAAAATTACAACAAACAAACAAACAAATCCAAGGGACCTCAAACAGATAAGTTGAAATGCCCTTTCAAAATCAACCAAAAAACAAAAAACTGCCTCAAAATCAACCAAAAAAACTTAAAATTCGGTTAGAAACACAGCGGGCTTTTAAGGTGCACCTGTTTTTCAAAATTCATGGCCTATTGCAGCTATTATGGATTTCGTAGTGGCTTATTTGCTTTGTTTGTGGCTTATTTGCTTTGTTAGCAGCTATTATGGATTTTGTTTGTGGCTTATTTGCTTATTTGCTTTGTTAGCAGCTATTATGGATTTTGTTTGTGGCTTATTTGCTTTGTTAGCAGCTTAACGAACAGCCACTAACTTTTGCTGCTTTGTTTGTGGCTTATTTGCTTTGTTAGAAGCTTATTTGCTTTGTTAGCAGCTATTATGGATTTTGTTTGTGGCTTATTTGCTTATTTGCTTTGTTAGCAGCTATTATGGATTTTGTTTGTGGCTTATTTGCTTTGTTAGCAGCTTAACGAACATCCACTAACTTTTGAGCTGTTCTGCTGGATTTCGTAGTGAATTAGTAATACTAAAAAGTTACTTATTTAGTATGCTTTTATGGGGAGCTTTAGAAGAAATCAGTAACATTTAAAGTTGCAAGGTAGCATTTGTGTCTTACGGCTAAGTTTACATATTCAGGTGATCAATTTCCAATCATTTGCAAGTAACAACTAAGTTCACATCCAATTCCTTTAAGAAGCAAAAATCCATACAGCTAATAATAAATCAAAAAGAGATTCAATAGGAAACGATCGATATACCTTACGTGTCGTATGGGAAAAATTGTAGGACTGAAAATCGAGAGATTAAGAGCGAGAGATGCATGAAATCAGCCAAAAGATTTTAAGTCTAAACAACACTTAAAATTTGCAAATTAACACCAAAATCAAGAGCACGTTTTTAGGATCCTCATGAAATGATGCCTAAGATTTAAAGAAATTTAAGTAAACCCCACAAAAACCAGATCCCAGTTGACCAAAAATGACCAACAAATGCATAAATTTTGGTTTTAAATCAACAAAAATGGGAGCTTTAACTATCTACAGAAAAGAAAACAAGAACCACCCACTTCAACCGTTTTAAAATGAACAACAAAAAGCCAATAGCAAAAAATATGTGTGTGAACTTGTAAATCTAACCCACATTATTAACCCTTTCCCATCAGACTTCCAAGTATTCCTCTATAGGCTAATAAAAAAAAATCCACATCATCGTAATGAACCCAAGAACAAAAGTAGAAGCATGTGGACAAACTAAGCTGTTGGATTAAGCTGTTGGATTAAGCCACATTATTAACCCACATTATTAACCCTGTCCAGATTAAGCTGTTGGATTAAGCTGCTGGCCAAAGACTGTGGTAGTGAAGTAGTGTGCAGATTCACATATAAACTGTAATTTTTTGTGGTCAACCAGCTTATCACAGGATGAAGTAGTGTGCAGATTCACATTTACTGTGTTTGTGTGGTTAAGTGTATTCACAGGATGAAATGAAAGCCTAAGTTGTTAAATCAACAAAAATGGGAGCTTTAACTATCTACAGAAAAGAAAACAAGAACCACCCACTTCAACCGTTTTAAAATGAACAACAAAAAGCCAATAGCAAAAAATATGTGTGTGAACTTGTAAATCTAACCCACATTATTAACCCTTTCCCATCAGACTTCCAAGTATTCCTCTATAGGCTAATAAAAAAAATCCACATCATCGTAATGAACCCAAGAACAAAAGTAGAAGCATGTGGACAAACTAAGCTGTTGGATTAAGCTGTTGGATTAAGCCACATTATTAACCCACATTATTAACCCTGTCCAGATTAAGTTGTTGGATTAAGCTGCTGGCCAAAGACTGTGGTAGTGAAGTAGTGTGCAGATTCACATATAAACTGTAATTTTTTGTGGTCAACCAGCTTATCACAGGATGAAGTAGTGTGCAGATTCACATTTACTGTGTTTGTGTGGTTAAGTGTATTCACAGGATGAAATGAAAGCCTAAGTTGATGTATGTCTATTTGTGGTCAACCAGGCTTATCAAGAACATACGAAATTAAAATCAAACTTACAGTAAATGGAGTGAAATGGAGACCCTTGCTCCTCTCTCCTCTGTAAAAGCCTGCAGATTCACATATAAACACAAAAACAAAAAATTTCAAGAATCTAAGAAGATGAAGAATAATCCCAGAAAAACCCAGAAAAATCCCATAATTTGTGGTCAACCAGGGTTGATAATCGATAACCTCGCCAATATTCGTCTTATTCCAAATTGATTTGTGGTCAACTAGGGTTGATAATCGATAACCTCGGTGTTGATTTTGGTTATCGTCTTATTCCACTCGATTTTGGTTTTGCAGAGTGAAAATCGCAGAAAGGGCTTTTTTGCAGGGACAGTGGTGAGGTTATCGATTATCAACAATTATCAACAATCATCTCCCACGATTTTGAAAAGTTGAAACCAAAATCGATTACCAGTGAGTTTGAAACCTAAATCGTACCAGATGAAGAAACCTAAATCGTACCAGATGAAGAAACCTAAATCGTACCAGTGAGTTTTGGAGGATTTGAAACCAAAATGATTCTGAATCCATGGCTTATAATCGGTGGATTTTGGAGGGAGGTTGATGGAACCGAGGAGTCGTTTTCCTGGTTTCAAAAAGAGGATGGTGAGAGAATTTGGTGAGTCGTTTTGCAGATTTGCAGATAATCGGTGAGAGCAATTTCCCAAATGATTACATATGTCACGTGGCTTCAAAATGAGAATGGGTGAGAGAGAAGTTTCTCACTCTAAAAATTTAAGTAATCGTGCATTAGAGTGTTGTACATGTAGCTTGAGAGGTTGTGTTTAAGAGTTTGGGGGTTAAGTGTATTATAAGATAGTATAGATATATGTTAAAGGAGAAACCAAAGGCAGATGTGACATCTTCTAAACATCTCAAGTCTACCTTTCTTTTTTCTAAACATTTTGATTTTTAAAATATTTGATATGTCAAAAGACGTTTTCGTCCTTATACTAAAAACATAAAATTATTAGAATAGGGTTATTTCGGTAATTTTAAAATATTAATCTTCTAACCTTTTCATCTTCAAGATGAAACCTCCAAATCTTTTCATCTTCATTCTTGAAGATAAAACCTCCAAACCTTTCTATTGCTTATTAATCATGATTTATCCATCACTAAATGTCTTTTTTTTCTATATATTATTCATTTCACAACTCATTATTCTTCAACAAAATCGTTTTTCAGGTAAGTAAATAAATGAATTTCGTATCAAGTCACCAACGATCTTTGGGGTTTTTTGGTCTTGATTATTGCGTCAAATGTTATTTATATATCCATATCAAATTTAGCAAATAAGTTAAAGGTGTTTTAGACTATGTCTACACTAATCTCAACAAATTGTGACCGTAAGAAATGAGACCTAATAGACTTGGTGCACACAATTCTTCTATACGATTGTAATTGAACCTTAGACATATGCAATATTCCATCACATTCTGTCATCTCTATGGCCTCAACCGCTACCCGCCAACCCTTATGGTTAAGTTTATTGTAAGTTACTGTCATTCCAAAGTATATTTTTTAGTCAAAAAAAATTGATTACCGGCAACCCTAGTCGGTCCCACACAGAACCTGTCTCAAATGACATCAATGACATTTTCTGGCCATCTTTAAATTTAAAAGTAAAATAGTAACGCTCTCATAGACTAAAATATAAAGTTAAATTTTGTTTGGCAAAGGACTGTAGCTAAGCATAGTTTTTGCAATAGATTAATGCGTAGTATATATTAGTAATAAAACCAACCGACTCATGGCAAGAAAATTAAAATAAAATAATAAAATAATAAAATGATAAAATAATTAATAACGTTTTTATAGACCAAACGGAAGACAAGCAAATGACAATGAGTGGGTGAAAACCAGCACCGGCCACATTATATTCTTAAGAGTAAATTACACTTTTGGTCCATGTGGTTGCCATCAACTATCAAGTGTAGTCCCTATTTTAAATTAATTATAATTTTAGTCATTATGGTTGACATTTTTATTCAATTTTGGTCATTGTGGTTGCCATTCTTTTTCAAGTTTGGTCCTTATAATTAACTTCTGTTAAAAAGGTATGTTAATTAATGGGAAATTTTGTCTTTTTATCATTTTTTATATTTTCTTCAATTTAAAAGTTAAATGAAATACTAATTTTCTTATTATATTGTAAATTATTATAATATTATAATATTATATAAAATATAACAAGTGAATATATTTTATATATGTACACAGATGTATCATCTTCAATCTTCATCACACAACCATCATCCACCACTGCCAACATCCACCACCCAGCTTGGTCTTCATCTTCCTGACGAACCCGCAGGCAAAACCCCAAACAAACCCGGTTCCAAAATAAAAACTCATATCACCAACCAAATCAAAACCCCTGATCAAAACCCAAATCAGAAACAAAATCAAGAACCTAGATCGAGGTGTTCTTGGTCGAAGCTTCGATGTCCTTTTATTTAACGGCAACACTGGAAGGGTTGCACAATGGGTGGGCGTCGGAGGGGAGTGGGACGTCGGATTCAAAATCGTTACCATAAATCCAAATCAAACCCTAAATTAAAACCCAAATCAAACCCTAAATTAAAACTCAAATCAAACCCTTTGATACAAAAGCTAAATCAAAAATGAAATCGAAAATCAAAGCAAACCAAATCCCGATAACCTATGTTCGTATGTGAATATGGGAATTGTGGTGTCACAAGGATAAGACTTGAGAGAAATAGGGTAGTAAGAGGAGGCTCCCTCGAAGTGGATTTCTTCCCTTCCCCTGGAAGTTGCTTCTCTTCAAAAAGGCGTGACTTCAGTCGGTGATTCAAGGTCCAGATGCACAACATACTGATTCAATGGATGATATAACGCCTTTAGAGTCCTCTTCAACGACTCAACATCACCACTCGAACCAGAGATCAAGTAAACAAGTTTTGGAATAGATGAAGTGGGCTTAGTGAGTGAGATGTAGAGTTTTGATTCAACAAAAGCTGGGTTTTGATTTGTTTAGGATTTTAATTGGGTTTGATGAAAAGGGTTTGTGAAGAACAGAGAGGAGATGATGAGGATTGAGGAAGTGAGGAGAGATAAGATGAGGGGAAGAAACCATGCTTTCAATTATCTATTTTAAAGGAATATAAAATGAAATTTAAAAAGACAAAAATATCCCTAAGTTAATAGATCTATTTAACAAAAGTTAGTTTGAGGGACCAACATTGAAAAAGAATGTCAACCACAATGACCAAAAATGTAATTAGTTTGAAATAGGAACTACACTTGATAGTAGATAGAAACCACAGGGACCAAAAGTGTAATTTACTCTATCTTAATTAATCAAGGTCACTTTGGACCCTCCACTTATTATTTTCTACTAATTACTTTCGTTGCTTCTTCTTCTTGATCAATATCTAAGTGGGGAATCCTTATTTTGTCTGCCACCGCCTTTGAATTTCCCATTTGCTTGCATCATTTTATGGAAATATCAAACATGGAATGATTGAAATTAACAAAAGTGTTTAATTATTGAAATTAAACGTCATTAAATTTTAGTTTTTAATGTACGCTTTTTATGAGGACTAATTAAGAATTCAAGTTGAAAGATTGATTGTTGCAAGTTGTTTTTTAGGTGGCCAACTAAATGTATAATGGATATTGAGTCTATTTATGTATATATGTAAAAGTCTATTACAATGATTCTATCATACCTTTAAATTATTTATATTGATACGTAGGTAATTACATAAGTGAAAAGTTTAATTTCGCGGTGTCATGGAAAAGGAAAGATGCTTGCTCGATGAGATCAAGACGACGGGTTCTTGGAAGGGTTGAGAGATTATATGAATGTGGTGATGACGGGTTAGAAGGAGCATTCTCGAGTGGTAGTGGCGGAGTGGACTCGAATCCTCTTGTTGATGTAACGATATTTTGATGGATTGGAAATAATATTTAATATTCCCCTAAAATGATAAAAGATAAACATGGTATGCGTTTTATTTGCAAATCATACAATTTGTACAAAATTTACAAACCACTATATTAGGAAACACTACATATATTTATGGATGATTAGCATGATTCATTAATTATGATTGAAATATATATGGAAGATGATAAGGTTCATTAACTATGATCATGACTTTATATAGGAAACTTAATAAAATCATATATTTATTAGACTTGATGAACGTCTAAGATTGGTTTGTATAGTTTGTATGAATTGTATGCTTTGCAAATGAAACGCGCCCTTGTCATATATATATATATATCGATGAATGATCGTGTTAGAAAAAAAGTTAAGGTGAGAAGGTAAAAGGATATCCAGATCTTTGATCCCTTTTAATCTCAAAACCCACAATGAATCATGATTTATACGAGAATTGATTTGATGCATCTCATCCTAATGGGCATCCAAGGGTGAAAGATTATCTCTTACCTTTTGACCGTAACTTTAATTCTCACCCGAAACTCAATCCTATATATCTACATATAATAAATAAGTAACTAGCATGCCACGTGTCGTCTTCTGGTGAGCCGACTTCATTATTTTCCCGCATAAACATGTATTTGGACGTAGTTTACATTATATGTTCAATTAACACACCCACATTCACTCCTCCTTAAATCTCTCCTTAATTCAATTTTTTTAATTTATACGTTACATTTACTACCCTT
Organism: Saussurea involucrata; assembly: GCA_033807775.1. Lineage (NCBI taxonomy): Eukaryota > Viridiplantae > Streptophyta > Magnoliopsida > Asterales > Asteraceae > Saussurea > Saussurea involucrata. Next base: position 3,581,340 of record CM066325.1, read on the forward strand.
ATAATTAGGTATATAGTTTACTTTTAATCCCTTACTTTTTTATTTTTCATTTTAGACTCTTATCATATAAACATAAATAATGTATATGAACTAAAATGCATTAAAAACATTTCTATTTTTTTACAAATTATACCATTGTAATCGCTTCGTCAATACCTTCGAAATGAGCCCAATATTGAATATTTTTGGATTTAATTATATTATTAAATATCATAAATATATACGAATTAATGTGTCGTGATTAGTATGAGATTTGTTGAAATTAATATGAGATTTGATACAAATAATCACTAAATTGTCGTGATTTTCTTTTTGCAATTTCATATCAATTTTTACTTCAAAGTCGAATTCCTTCGATTAATTACAATTCTATCAAATTCCATTCTGTCAACGAAACACCCTTAGAATTATCATAACAGATTTAATTACTTGAAAAAAAAGATATCACTTATCAACTGACTTTTGGATTATGAGTTCGAACATTTTTCAAAAATATAAATTTGCAAATATTTTAGTATAGTATATTTAATTGTTTATACTTTCTTAATCATTATTATCTCTAATTTTTTTGATCAATTATCCATATTGACCTTTAATTTTATACATCTGATATGCGATTTAAAAGCGTATAAATATGAACATGAAACAAAATTATTTTTTCGAATTCTCGACTTTAGATTTGAGATACTTCGCACCGCATCGCGTGCAGGTACTTATCTAGTGTTATTTAAAAAAAATATATATATATAGTCATATGTTCAATTGAGAAAATGCTAAGTGTGTGAGAAATAGAGAAGTAATCTTAGTCATTCATTCGTTCAAGATCGACTTTGACTGGTCAATAGTTGCGGCTGTTCCAAAAATAAAAGGACAGTTTTGTAACTTTTACAAATACGCGAGACGAGTTCATATGTAAACCCATGTAATTCACATATAAACTCTTTTTAACTAATTCACATATGAACCTTTGTGATTCATATATGAACTAATTAACTGTAGGTTCATATGTGAATCATATGAACTAATCACACATGTTCACGTATGAACTCGTCCATATATAACTAACTGGTTTGTACCCGATACCACCCATATATATATAGGGAAGGGTTCAAACGAAAACCCCAATGATTTACGAAAACACAAGAAAAATCTATAAGCCAAGTATTATTTGTTAGAGATTTTAAGGGGGTTCCAAAATTTAAATTAATATTAAAGCATTATCTATTATATTTAAACGTGGAAGGGTATAATTGGTAGTTGATTTATCACAATTCAAATGACACAATCAATTTTCTCCGACATCCACGAAAGGATAAGGCGGCCCAGTTGTTATCACACTGGGCGATTATGTGTAGAAGGATAAAACCGTAGAGAGGAGTTCTAGGTTTTATCACATCTTCGACTTAGATGGCGACTACATGTATGTTATCTATCACAAGTTTATTACGTCTTTGATAGTGCTTTGAATACACCTATAAACTTTTGATGATCAAACCCCAAAGCAAGTATACAATGGAGTCCAATATCGTCTTTCAAGTAATAAAATGGTAAGAACCAAGTATCGTATTCCACAGGGATAGGTATCTTAAGTTGCAAGATCTCGAGATGAAAGACTAACTTCAGATGGCGATTTTGAAGACTTTGATTTGTTTGAGTAAACTTTAACTAAGATGACATTTAACAAAGAAAGCAAGGGTGCAAGACTTGGGATGAGTAAATAAACACAACTTTCTGTGAACCAATGCTGTAGCAATGCTGGCAGCATGTGTCAGTCAACAACTAACTCCATTATCTATTTTGAGAGTGATCCTTCCGGATTCTCACCGTTGCACTTTTGTTTAGCTATCAATCAACATATTCCTATGTAGTATCAAGACCAGTGCGAGTGTCAAACGGAGTTCTCAAAATATATGGATTTAGCAAATTCCTTTGTCTAAAAATCACTCTTTCGAGCCGATTCCCATATCATTCAAGTTGACGTGTTCTAAGTGGCTCATTCCTGAGTCCACTACACTTTACCACCTTAACTAGTGATCAACTCGTCGAGAATAATCAATTTGAAAAACACTGAAAACAAATTCCTTTTTAAGTAACTCTTCCAAGTATACCCTCAAATGTCATTTGAGTTGACGTGCATATCAATGGCTCATTCCTGAGTCCATGGCACTTTAACACTTTTCAAGTGATCAAGTCGTCAAGAAGGTTCTTAGATTTATAAAACTTAAATGAAATAATGGAGCATCGTTATTGAGAAACGATGTCCACTTTCCGTTGGTTTAAATACTCACCATTTTTGTCTCACACCCAAGCTAATTAAAATTAGCTACTCATACTGAAATGTAAAATACAGAAAATATAAATGACGGAATTGAAGTGCATAAATTAAATGACTGAAAATAAATGACAATAATTTAATGACTTCAAGTAAATGCAAGAAATTATAAAAGACAATAAATAAAGAAAATGCAATATATTAAACTTGAACTTGAGATGATTCTAAAGATTGGTTTGTCACATACCAACCTAGATCCCCACCTTAGCTCCTTTAAAACAAAGACATACACCATCTATTTATACTACAACAAGAGGGCAAATAAGTAATTTAACTTAGACTACCAACTACACAACAACCATCCCTCTTGGTCCAAAAAGTACAAAAGCTAAATAGTGTTTTAAACTTTAACAATAGTGACTAATACATAAATAGTAAAAGCTACTTTATCATCCAAGATCTTCTAAAAGATCTTCTAAAAGATCTGATTTCCCAAGCTTCAAAAAGGCTGACTGCAAACAGATTCGTGGCTTAACAAATTCAGCCATCCAAAAAGATCTTTGTGGGCCCCGTCAGATCAATGCTTGGGAATGTTGTAGTAGCTGTTAGTTTCACCAAAACTAGAGAAATTAGCCTACTTATAGGAATAAAACAGGTAACTTCACAACTTTAGCTTCATGACACAAATATGGAAAATAAAATAGAAAAAAGACTCAATATTGGGATAAAAGTAAAAATAACCTATTCTAAATAAGATAAAATAAACACATACGCATAGATTTCTCAATGCGTATCAGTCTTCATCACTTGTATATGGTGATCGGACATTCTATCACACTGGTTCGAAGTCGTCTATCACACAACGTCTATCACACCTGTTCGAAATCGTCTATCACACAACGTCTATCACACGACAATCAACACTTATTTAATTTTGCCCTAACCATGTGATAAAGGAATTGTGATAATCGTGTGATCTCACGGCTAGGGCAAAATCAAGAAGTGTTAGTGTATATCAAAACTTATGATTTGATCACGTATCACACTCCTATCACAATGTGATTGGAAACCTAATAGACACTAGTATTTATAATGTGTTCATTTATCAGAAGTAATGATTTGATCACTTATCACACTCCTATCACAGTGTGATTGGAAACCTAATAAACATTGGGTTTTATGTGTTTGTATATTAGAAGTTGTGATTTAATCACTTATCACACTCCTATTACAGCCCATTCTATTAAAGTCCATTATATTACAATCTATCGGTTTGTTCGCACAATCTATCACAATGTTCTTCAAGTTTATTGGTTTATGGTTTCTATCACAGACCCGTATTCCAACAATTTGGTTCTCAAATATGGTTACAGTTCTGTTCTAGGGTTGATTATCCTCATATTCTTGTATTCTTGTAGCTAAGGAGGGATAAGGCTGTTGAATATAGGATTTGTCTTCTTTGTTACCATAGTGCTATAATACTCGATCAATTTTTTTTAATCCATTATATCACAATCCATTCAAAATCACACTATATCACAGTGCTAGCACATTGATCGACAAATATGGGATTTACTAGACAATGATCGAAAAATAGAAGATAATTCTTACTAATTAAAATGATATAAAAATACGAAAAATAACTAATTACGTTACTACCCTTAGTGCTTTAATCTTTTTCGGTATAATTAAAAGTACGGATAAAATAGAATGGAGGCCCACAATTGTTCTCGTGTTTTCGCAAATAGAAAGGGTTCCCATTTGAACCTCCACCTATATTATATATAGGGTTGGGTCACGTGAGACCAGACTGTTTTCGTGAGACCGTGAAACCAAGTTTTTACACTTGAAACTTCACGGTAAAACATTGTGAAGGTAAAAAAAGATACGAACCTTCATAGCAAAAACACTGTGAAGGTTACCTTTACAGTATTTTGCTATGAAGTTTCAAATGTATAAACTTGGTCTCACATGTCTCACGAAAACATGTTGGTCTCACATGATCCCAAGTATATATATATATATATATATATATTACATATCTTGCACACACTAGGTTATACTAGTGATCATGATGCTCTCCATGAATAAGGGAGATCTTTATATCTATCATTCTTCATGGTCCATATACTAGACCTGTAGACCATACCCTACTGGTTATACTATTTCTGACGCAAGTCTCACTCTCATGTGACCCTATTTTGCAAGCTTGGGCCACAGTGTCTGCCATTCCCTAACATTTTCCTCATTGTTTAACACCAACTTGTGGATGTGCACTTAGGGTTTCATTAAGGGTCACGGAGCTATAGATTTTCATTGTTTCATTTATATTTTTATCATATCAATAATGGACCTAAATAAATTAAGTTATAAATCAATACTTTACTTACGTCAAAGTGAAGCCCAACAATACAGTTAGGTGACGTTTGTTTTTTAAGAGGTGCTGAAATCTGAATTCTGATTTCATCTCTGACTTTTAAGAGTTGGTGCTGAAATCTGAAATCTGAATCAAAAAGACTGTTTGTATTTGCGAGCTGACAAACGTTTGAATATGTATAATTGTCTATTTTATCACTCAAAATGTGATATTGTTGGATTTATAATAACATGAATTCATTTTAATAAATTATACTACTAAAATCAATCTTCATAACAACTAAAATAAGTAAGTGAGAAATAAGTGTTTAGGCTACCACTTTTTCTTACAGATGATATTAAGTGATAAATGGGTCTGAATACATTGAAAAAACAAACAATGAATTTTAAAATGCCTGATCGAATAAGTGATCATTAAGAGCTGAAATTGAAAAAACAAACAACCTCTTAATTTTCGGAAAAATAATCACATTAAGATCAAGTATTGAGGCATCTAAAACCAATGTTGGTTTGCTATTTTGTTATAACACATCAACATGAGTCGACGCAATATTAAAAATGAACTAGTTCAGTAATCATAGACAATCGTACTTGTAATTGTAACACCCCAAATCTGAAGCGGAAACGGGATCTCCAAATAACAAAATGAATTGTCAAAAAGTCTACAATTAAATCGAACCACTTAGCATCAACACAAATTTAACTTAAGGTCTCTAAAAATAAAAGTCAAATCGCAAGCAAACATTGACTCCTAAAACATTAATATAGATCAAGACTAAAATTAGATTTAGGGGGTGTTTGGGAGTGCTTATATTTTTGACTTATTTGCTTATAGCTTCTCCCCACCGCAAATAAGCTATTTGGAGTGTTTGGATAGAAAAAATCAAAAGTGCTTATTTGCTTCTCCTCACCACAAATAAGTTGTTTTTGATAAGTCATTCCATACCTCCTTATTTCCTTCTCCTTATTTCCTTATCTATCCAAATTACCTTTTTACCCTCAATTTTTAACAAACACTTTTTAAAAACTGTTTTTCCTCGCCACATAAGCAAATAAGCATAAGTTAAAAATATAAGCACTCCCAAACACCCCCTTAAACAAATAAATAGAGTATCTAAAAGCAGGTGGTCCTCTCTTCACAAAACCCTTGATTGCCCCCTAGCTAGATACCTGCCGGAAGAAAAACACAATGTGAGCCAAGTGCCCAGTACGGATTAAGATTACAAAATAAACAAAGCACAATGTAATTAAAACTTAAAAGATCAAATTCAAATGAGATGGAAAATAAAGTTTCAAAGTTCCCCAATACGGAAACATCACTAAACTCCAGAGTGACCAACGAATTTTAGGCTGAAGCAACGAGGGGTTGGTTTGCACATACCGAGTTTCCTACGCGGAGCAATCATATCATAGGATCCAAACTAATCATAATACACTGGATTCATGACTCCACGTGTATCCAAAATCAGTGGCATGTATGACACTACATCGCACATCGATAACAAAGCTCCAAAATCCTAGGGCCGACCCATACACCTCCTGAATAAAATCACCTATCACACCGCCTAGCTCTCATCAGAGCACACCAAAATCGGAAGGAGACGTCGTGGACTAATCACACCGCCACGGATAGTGTCACGCCACTGGCGCCACAATGACATGCCTGTAGTACCCCTATAGGTGGTTAACTCGGTATTCCTACTCTCCAAACTATCTAACAAAAAGGGTTCTACGGGTGCACGGATGAATATAAACCAACCTCAGCTCCAAATATATTCACCATGCATCGAGATCTTATAAATCGAAAGATCAAAACGTAATTCATCACATAACAAGTAAACAAAGAAAACTGAATCAAGGCTTTCAAATACTACGATTTCAACGTCAATGAATATTTTTTTCGAGAATATCACAAAGATACATATATCAAATCAAACGGAACAATTGCCAAACGAGTCAAAATATTTATTAACAAAAATTATAGTTTATCCAGTAATATGGAATAGGATGTCGCTGAAAGAAGTACGAGAATCCATACCTGGCACGATATCTGACAATATAAAAGCCGTTAAATACCCGAGATCTTCTACACGCTTCCAACAAAGCCTAGTACTCCAAGATATACAAACATATCTAATTAGCACTAAAAACAATATAATTATAATTCCTTAGTCCTAACATCCCCACTTAAACGATCCTAGAATTAATCAACCAAAAAGAATATTAAATCTTTGAAAACGCTATATAATATATATACTTTTAGTTCATAAAATCCACCCGGTTTAAAATATTTTATGACTAAAATATAAATATCGTTCGAAAAGCATAAAAATTTATAAAGATTGATTTGAAATTAGTTAAATTAAAATCTTGAATAAGGTTTTAAAATTGTAAAATATTCAAACTAAATGTTTTGGAGTGTAAAATAATTTTGGCACAGGGACCAAAACTGTCAAAACAGAAGGTCCTTTAAATCTGAATTTAAAGGGTAATTTCAATAACATGGGCTAAACTGTAAATACAAAAAGTTTGGAGTCAAAACTGTCAAACAATTAATAATTTTACTGCAAGGGGAAAAACTAACATACGTCCATAAATGAAGGACTAAACTGTCAATATTCAAATTTGACCAAAACAACGTGGATTTATTTCCTAAAAACAAATAACCTTTTCTAAATAGGGGAAAGTCTAAAAAAACCCAATGGACTTTAGTGTTTGGAGTGATTAAGTCCTTGAACAATTTTTTGAAACAAAAAAGCCCTTAAACATTTTAAAAATTGTTAAATAAACCATTGGACTTTTGGAAACCTGTTAAATACATTCTTATTACAATTTTAAGGATGTATTTAACAGGTTTCCAAAAGTCAAATGGTTTATTTAACAAATTTTACAAGTCACACAATTATAAGTGTCTCGTCAATACGTTCAAATGAGCCCAATATTGAATATTTTTTATTTAATCTTATATCATAAATAGGTACGAATTATTTGTAATACTTACACTTTATATCCTTTAAGGTCATTTATTTATTAATATAAGATTAATCTGTAATTATAGGGTATAATGTGTAAGTATTAAAAATAATACTTACAATTGTTTAAAATTGTACGCAACTTGAATAACAGGTAAACTACAAATTAAAAAAAAAATACGTACAATTGTTTAAAATGTTTATCTTGAATTGGTACTACATCTTTACATTAATGCTTTTATTTAGTGATATCATTTTGTTTTAATTTGTAATCGTGATGAAGTCGTTATTCCTATTCACAAAATGGCATTTGACTGCAGTGATGATCTTAACCATGTTATAAACGATAATTCAAGTGAACATATGTCTGATTGTTTAACTGTAGACCTTTTGGTGCAACTGTTGGCATTTCTTTGTGCAACTCTTGGTATATTTTGGTTCAATTTTTGGTAAATGATGGCTAACTTTTATGTACATCTATTTATGCGTTGGATACAACTTTTATATGTTTTGGGAAGAGTAATGAAAAATGGTATATTCGTTTCGTTTTATAAATTGTATTTTTTTCCGTTCAAAAAATGTATAAGGACTTAATAGTTTAAAGTATATAAGTTTATTTGGTTTTTTCATATTTTTTCAATTATTTTTAATACATTAACCAATTTTATAAGTCATAAGGATGTATGTAACAGGTTTTAGAAAGTCCAATGATTTATTTAACAGGTTATGAAAAGTGCAATGGTTTATTTGTTTCAAAAAATTGTCCAAAGACTTAATCATTCATAATACTAAAGTCAATTGGGTTTTATTGAACTTTTCCCTTCTAAATAAAATTATCTTTTATATATATTCTTTTTACTTATATAAAATACAAACTTTTTATTTTTAATTCGAAGGAAAACAATTTATTTTAGTAATTTTAAAATTCGGTCAAATCCACCATCAATAGTGTCTAAACCGACAACTCTAAAAACATCAATAAACTTGACAAATCGATCAAAAAACTTGAAAACGACCAGAAAATAAAACATTAATAAGCATATTGGAATCGAAAACTTACCTCCAAAACGTGACAATCTCAAGCTTGAACCAGATTTGTGACCAAAGAAAGCTCATTTTAACGAATGGTTTAGAGTTTGATTAAACATGTAAACCCTTTATATTTATAGGATGAAGCTAAATGAAGATAACCATGAATTTGATATTTGACTTAAAAAAGGATAGGTTTTTAGGATTTATCCAAAGCTTAACTAACTTATTTTCTTTATATATAAAAAAAAGTTTGCATAATATTATAAAAGCCCCTCGGCTTCCAAGATCTTAAATTTTAGCTTTTAATAGTTATCTTAATATTATTATAAATTTTACGGATATTACAGTAATAATCTAATAGATATGAATACGCGTATATATAATTTGGGGTTAAATAAAATGAGAACCAAAAAATACGTTACAAACCCGTGAGAACCGATATAAAAATATTTTTTTACATGGATATTTTTTCATCAAATGTTAGGATTTATGATATTTTGATTCACACATATATTTGTTTCATAATATGATAGTGTCACATGGATATGTTTCACCATGTAATATTTTTTATGTGTAATTTTCATTTTACTAGGTGAATAAAAGATGTGTTTTCACAAGTTGAACACGAACATATGTGAAACAATATCTTAAAGTATAGGTTTTGATGAAAATTAATCATGTAAAAATTATTTTTATATTGGTTCTCACAGATTTATAATATATTTGTGGTTCTCATTTGATTATCGTCCTACACAAAGTATAGATTATCTTATTAACCTTTTTATGATCCGTATTGGAAAGAAAATCAAAATTATTTGAAGTTACAATCATATTTTCATCAAATTACAGTCTAGGAAAACACTCTAATTATTGGTAATGATTCCTTACTTGATTAATTCCTACAAAAGTGATGCAGGCAAATGGGGAATTCAAATGTTATTATGGCAGACAAAATGAGGATTTCCCAAGGTGAAGAGAGGAAGCAGCAACAACAACCAAAGTAATTAATAGAAATTAATTAAATACTAAGTTGAGGGTGGAAATTAACTGTGAAAATGCTAAAACACCAAGGAAGTGTAATAAACTATTAAGATCATCTCCAACAGCTTCTTCATTTTAGAGAAAATGGAGAATATATGGATTTTGGACTCTACTTTTGCTCTAACAGCTTTTCTAAAACTATCTTCAAAATGGAGAAAGTAGGAGAGAGAATGAGTTTTCTCCAAATATGGAGATCACTCCAAAATGATTACCAAGTGAGAGGACCAATAGGAAACTTTGAAAATAAATATGTAGAGAGAGAAATAATATTTTAATAGATGAATGTAATATTTTAATATTATAATCAATGTTTTTTTCTCCAAAAACGAGGAATCTGTTGAAGATGAATGTAATTTTTTTAGATATTTTGACTTTTGATTCCTCGATTTTTTTTTTTTGGAAAGTTGTTGAAAATGTTCTAACAAAAATGTCTAATCTCCCTTTAATTATCTCATGCACTGAATCTTGTGTTTGGTGTTATAATCAACAAAATCAAACTTGTCAAATTAAAACGTGGGGTCGATAGATTCTTCTGCATTCTATGTGCTGCCGATCTTGTTTTCAGCACATTTTGGAATCCTATGAAGTTTGATCATGAGATATATAGATGCCTAGTTTTGGGAATTATTACGTCATATTCCATTAATTATAGTTTCCATCAAAATGGAAAATAGTAATTAATTATACGTGGAAGTAGCTAGGGTTGTAAATGATGTGAGTCGAGAGTCGAGCTCAAGTATCATTATAATCGACTCGAACTTGAAAGCCAATACTCGAGCTCGAACTTGACTCGAAAACTTGCAAGTAGTGAAAATCCAAACTCGAACTCGACTCAAAAGCCAATTACCGAGCTCGAACTGAATAGAATGAAACACAAACGTAAACAAAAATCTTAAAAGAACTCAAGATGAGCTGCTCCCTAAGGTACACCATATAGAAGAAGCCCTTTGGTTCAAGCTAATAAGCAAGTTAAATGATATAAAATGAAAGGATATAGTCCTATGTATACTTAAACCTTAAAGAGGTTGGAGATAAATCCCACCAACGTGGGATGAGAATTTCTCACAAAAGTTATTACTAATTTTTCTTTATTTTACTTCCTCATCTTTTGGAATATATATAGTTATAATAATTGTTTGTATTATATTTAGATAATTATATAATATAATAAAATAATATTTTTTACATATATTTTATAAATTTAATATAAAGTTAAATTATATATAAAATATAATCAAGTATCTTACGAGCTTATTGAGTCGAATATAAGATGACTTGACTCGACTCGTTAGTATCTTGAGTCGAGCTCGTGTTCGAGTCGAACCTAAATGAGTTGAGTGTTGACCGAGTCGATCTCGAGTAGCTAGCTCACGAGTTGTCTCGTCTCATTTACACCCCTACCCTATGTAGAAAAATACGTCAAATTATCTTGTTAATAACATTTATGCTTATTTTTTGTATTCCAATTAGATATCTTTGAGACGCAAAAAATGTTCAGATTTTATTAGGCAACATAATTAGAACACATATGATATGACTATATATCTCGATATCTGAAAACCTAATACACACATATGAAACACCACGTTATACCCCATGTATTTAATTTGTTGCGGTAAAATCTCAAAGTAACGAACAATAATCAATATGAAACACCATTCTTATTCTTTAGCAATGTTCTAAAAAACGCGTCTTGATGCCGTCGAGGCGCAGCCTAGCCGCCACGTTATACCCCTTGGCGTCGAGATAAGGCGTGTAACTCGTTATGGCGTGCCATGGCCCGCCTTGGCGCGTTATGACATGGCACGCCTTGGCCCGCCATGGCACGTTATGCCGCCATGGCACGCCATGACGCGTTATGGCGTTACGAACTTATGTACTTTCGATTTTTCGAATCTATGTATTTCGAAATTCGATTCGAATAGGCTCGTTAGTATCGATTAGAATTTAGAATTTCTTTTGTTTATCGTTATATATGAATTTAGATTATTGATAACTTAATATTTATTGTTCAAGACAGTGACACACACACATATATACATATATATTATATACATATTTGTCGCTTTAAGCCACGCCTTGGAAAACGCCATGTCCTCGCCGTAACTCGTAAGACTTGAGGCTTGAGTCGAGCTTTTAACGAGCTACTCGAGCTCGTTTATCTCGAGCTCGAGCCTAATAGTTGTCGAGCTCGAGTCGATCTCGAACACAAAATAAAGCTCACTTAACTTAACGAGTTGAGCTCCATAACACCAATGTTCGACTCGACTCGTTCGAAAGCTCGATTAAGCTTTACGAGTCGAGTCGAGTCGAGCCGAGCCGAGCCATTCGAGTATATACTTTTTCGAGCCAAACATATTTATATGTTTACAAATTATCGAGCTTGAAATACATAAACGAGTTAATCGATCTCGAATTCGAGCTCATAAACGAGCATCGAGCTCGAGCCCGGATATTGAAAAAATATTCGAGCTCGAGCTCGAGCCCGACTTTGAAAAATTAATCGAGCTCGAGTCGAGCTCGAGCCTGGTATAATTTTTTCGAGCCCGACTCGAATAACCTGCTACTCGACTCGGCTCGACTCGTTAACACCCCTAGGCTTGACGTCGCCGCCACATCACCCCTCACGCCATTTAGAACATTGTTCTTTAGCAACTATACATTCAAGTGCCTACAACAAATAGCTTACACTTACCAAGCCTAAAAATAGGGCTACAGCAAGCAAAGCAAGTTTTTTGGGTTTAGAACTATGGCTAAAAATCATAAATAAAGTTTGAATATTGGGTTAGCCACGGCTTAACTCAAAAATTGTAACTGTTACAAAAAATGTTTTAACATAATGCCATGATTTTGTAACATCCCATATTTCATCTCTTGTGGTATTTAGTGCAGAAATAAGAATTCTGGGGCTCTTTTGTAAAAACCTGAAAGTTATGTGGCTGGAGTGTGATAGAGAGAAGTTTATTAAGACAAAACCCTTCAAAAACCCTATTTCCATTTCTTGTTTTCGGCTGGAACTTCTCTAGAGAGGAAAGGAGCTCAAGTTCCACCATTGAAGGTTTGGAGAAGGTGGATCAGCTAGGGATTGAAGAAGTTGCTGCTAAGGTATAACTCCACCCACCTTTCTTTAAGTTTTATGTCTAGAATGGGGTTTAGATGCATGTTCTTAATCCCAATCTCTTCTCATTTTTGTATTTTGAGATGAGATCTTGTGGAAGGGTGTGTTGGATGAATCCCTTGAGGAGTTTGAGAACTCTTGGTGATAGTTCACCTTTTCAAGGGAGGTTTATAAGTTTTGTTCATCCATTTTGGGTGTTGATTCTAAAATATTGTTTAAGGAGAGCTGAATCTGATTTGGGGAAGTTTGGGGATGAGAAATCTTTGAGTTTTGGGAAGAAATCTTGTGCAGGAAAATCTGTCCAGGGGTCCGCGCCGATGGCGGCGCCGATGGACTGGCGCCAGCATCGGCGCCAGTCGCTGTTTCTTGTTTTTCCGTTTTGCTTCGTTGGTCGTTTGGGCTTGGGTTCGAGGCTTGGTTTAGGGGATTGTCTTAGGACATTATGGGGAATGTTTTAGAGCATAATTGGGGAGTCTAATACCTCATTTGTTAACCCCAATTCAGGTGATCGTTTGGTGTTTAAGTGAGCTCCAAGTAGTGAGTCGTTTAGCCGAGCATCAGGTGAGTTCCCTTATGCATTATTTCTGTCTTTTAAAATGAAATGCGAAGAACTGATATGTCTGAAAATGAGTTACTTGATTATCATGAATCTTATGTTTTCTTATGCATGAAAAGTGTTAGTTTGTAATGTGGAAGGAGGATATTCCTCGAGTAAGTTTAAAGCATGTTCTAAGTGTTTATGCTGGTGATAGAGTCGGGTTACACAGTGGAGGACCCCCGAGTTGCCGTCCCTGGCTTTGTAAGGTGATGAGTTGCCGTCCCTGGCTTTGTAAGGTGATGAGTTGCCGTCCCTGGCTTTGTAAGGTGATGAGTTGCCGTCCCTGGCTTTGTAAGGTGATGAGTTGCCGTGCCTGGCTTTGTAAGGTGTTATTGGTCCGTACCACTGTGTATACCCTTGTTTGAGCTCAAACTTGTTAAGTGTTATTTGCATGGAAAAGTGTTTTTCTTTAAATGTTTTGTGGTTACGCTTTTAGGAGGGAATTCACTAGACCTTATGGTCTAACCCTCGCTTTTCAAAAATAAAAACCATTTTCAGGTATTAACCGTGTATGGAGTTTCATCTGATGATGTTGGAAGGTTGGGTCGTGGCAAAAAGGGGCGAGAGGTAGTGAAGACTTGTAGAGTACCGCCGAGCTTCTTGTAGTATCTCAGTTGTGAAGGTAGTTTCCGCTGCGAGTTTAGAGTAATTCAGATGCATTGTAGACTTTGGGACCGTTTTTTTGATTGAAATGTTAAGTCTTATATTTTATTAAATTTCTGGGCTGTTACAAATGGTATCAGAGCCATAGTTTAAGGGATTTAGGTGACCGGATGGGCCTAAACTTAAACTGTGGAGTAGAGTGGGACACAACTGAGATATAGGAAGCCATTAGGAATGACCGTGATCGTAGGATATCTTGACAATAGTAGTGAGAACCCTCATGTAAGGTAAATTCAAGTAGCATCTGGCCAATGCTATTATGGGTTTACAGGTGCATGGGTGTAATCAATCGCTAATGTCGGGATGGGTGGTGAGAGTGGCAATATGTAGAAGGTTCTAACCTTGTGCTTGATAGCAAAGAGTTGGTGTGTCATGGGAGACCCTTGTAATGTGGTGTTTGTAACTTCTAGAAGGAGTGTGGTCTAGAATGTTGATGAGCTGTCTGGAGGTAAACTCTCTGGGATAGGAAGTGAGAAGTATGTTGGCATCTTGAAAACCTTCAATTCAAGATCGAGTGAGGGAATCTAGTCTTGGATTCCTTAGTCAAACGGTTTAGTGGCAAGGTTAATGATTGTAAGATATCAGTGTTGTTTTGAGGTATGAATGAGAATGGAAGGTGAGCTAAGTGGTCGATTGTTAAACCATGTAAGAGTGATCAGTCAGGAGGGTTATGAAGCACCTGTGCTATAAGTTGTAGCATAAGTAAGGAAGCGGTTGTTGGTTGTAGTATGGTACCAGTGAAGAGTTAAAGTGAGTGCAACGATTGACTTAGTTAGAGTGAATAGCCTTCCTTTTGCATATTGAATTCCATGCATTTTGCTGCTAAAAGTATTATACGAGACTCTTTCATGTTAAAAAGCATGTGCGTGCATGATATGTTTTCTTGTTTTGGGGAAATGAGTTGACGCGTGCGAGCGTGTTTTCTTTAAAGTAAAAGACAAACTTGTTTCCATTTTACGATAAAGCTTTGAACTTAGTGATTTACGAATTATTTCACGTTTTTCTTGTGGAGAGAATCTTCGTTACGAAAATATTGAAAACATTTTATTGCGAGGTTTGTTTTACAAACAAAATGAGTGCTGATTCGTTATTTTCATGTAAGCGAGTGTTGGAGTTAACTGACCCACTTTGGGTAAGTGATTTCGTTCTGAATTCTCTAGCCGTATTGGAAAAGGGTTTCGTTGGAGATGACCGTTGTGTCGGCATCGAGTTGGATAGACAAGGGTACGAAGTATCGTAAGAGTGCCTGTGAGCGATCCTTGCGATCGTTGTGTTTTTACTAATCATCTTGAGTGGTGTTGGTTCATACATACTCAAGCTTGTGTTATGATTTTGTGTCTACTGTATTTTTTAAAAAAAAAAGTGTTCAAAACAATTTCAATCGTTGTGTCATTATGCATGAAGGCTATGAACTCGCTAGGTCGGGAAGGGTATTCGATTGAGGTTGAAGAAAGGCTTTGGGTGAGGAAAAATTTTCAGTTGGATAAGATGTGGTCGAGTTATGACCTTAGTGTTTCCGTTAGAGGAAGTGGGTGATTACCGGGAGTCTCAGGCAGTGAATTTGGGAATGTCGGTATGATTGTAGTTCTAGCTATCGCTTGGCTATGTGAGAATAGTTTTAATCGCAGTAAAGTTGAAATGGCCAAAGTGTTTCGGTTGGTGGAATAGTAATCAGTAGCGTTACGTTACCTAATGTAATGTTTTCGGTTTCGAGTTGGAGTACTGAGATGGTTTGATAATTAGATCTTGCTAAGAAAGATCTTGTGTTTAGTCTCTCGAGGGAGAACGGTGGGGTATAAGTTGGTTATAAGGCGTAGGACGAAGTGGGTTATGTTAGGAATCCTAGATGGTCAGGAAAGAATGAAATCATCATGTAGTCCATTAATGTGGAGATTTTGTCAGGAGATTGAAACGTGAGAGTGAACCCGTTGGGTGTGGGTGGATGAGGTCGTTGAATTGTGTAAATGGTATGGAATAGGAATACCTAGTGAAGGCATTGGGAGAACGGGAGATCACCGATGTGAATGTAATGTCCATTGAGGCTTTGGATGATTAGCTTATGGGTAAGGTGTCTAGTACAGCGGAGATAAATTGCGAGGAGTTAACGAGGAGCGAGAACTGGTTCGGGAGTTAGGAGAAATAGATTCTTTCGAGAATCCTGATTCGTCGTGAGGCGACTGGGCAATTGCATGTCGATTATCGATGTCGAATCAGTGGCCGTTTGTTGGATAGTTGTCGGGAGGTTGGTATTGGAGAAGTAGCTATAGTGTGGCTATCTTGTTGAGTTTTCTTACAAAGAGGCAAGAAGTTGTTTGGAGAAAGGTAGGTATCCGACGTGACGTTTGACCACTTTGTGTGGGTGTACAAAAGTAAGAGATCGTGATTGCTTAAGTGATTTTCTTATGGGGTATGATGATCCATTTAAGAACGAAAAATTAGGGTAATCGAAACAGGTGTACCTTGAGTAATTGACCTTGTCAAGTGGTTCATTTTAGACCCGGGAAGGGCAAAGTCGATTAACGTTTTGGCTTTGTTTGGTTTGGTGTTATGGGTGTCGTGAAGTAAGTAGTATCCTTTGTGTGTGTAAGGAAATCATGATAGCCTGATTGCAAAGTAGTCGTGTGGTGCGATAGTAGCATGAGGAAGTGGTAGCACTTGGAATCAAAGGAACGTGTAGGTCATAGATGTAATGTTGAATTGCTGTAATGTTGGAATAGTCAAAGGTAATGAGCATGCCTGGTTTAAGTGTGTGGTTTTGCGGGCGGTATACGTTAATACTAGGTTGAGATCAAGAGATTAAGTTGCGGTTGGTAACGAGATGACAGGAGAACCCTTGTCCTTTTCGATCCCATTGGATTTGGGTGAGTTTTCATGCTTCACTCGATTGTCGAGCAGGATAATGTACCCGTTAAGTTGTAGTGCTTCGTCGTGAAGTTTAGGCAAGAGCGTTGGAGTATTTCGTGGATGTAATGAATTAGAATGAGCGGGTCGGCGGTGTTGGAAAGTTAGGAACTCTTGGTAGTTCTTGGTGTTAAGTACCTCATGAGAACTTGGCTAAAGGTCTTGACTGATAAGTATGGAGAAGTTGTTCTGTTAGGCTGTAGCGGTGTGCGATGGAAAGTTTGTGTAAACATGAGAGAAGATGTTGACAGTATAAAAGATCAAGTATTGACAGACTCGCGGTAAGATGATGTCATGAGACGTTGATTGGGCGGACTATAGTTGAAGAACTGTTCTTTTTAAGGCATAAGATAAGGGATTGTTGTTATGTCTTGGTTAATGAGTTGAGAAAGCTAAGTTCATGCGACCGGTCTAAAAGTTGGTGCTTGTGGGTGAGTCATTCTTTTGAGGGATCTTTAATGTATCAGGTTAGGATGGGAACAGGTGGTCGAATGTGGTGCTCTAGTTGAGAGACCGTGGGTTTAGATGCGATATCGTCGAGGAGAATGTTTCACACGAGCGTGTTGATCAGTGTCCGATTAAGGGAGATAGTTAGAATGAGCTTGGTCACTCCTCCGTGTGAGAGGGCAAGTGAACGTTGGAGGCAGTTCCTAGTTAGTGGAACCATTCAGTGGATTTGAGCGAAGGACATGATTGTGTATAGAATGGAATTATGGCTTAGCGATTGTGGGGAGTTTGGATCGTTGATTTGTAACTGTTAAGGCACGTGTGATCGGTGATTTGAGGAAACGCAATTGTGCCAGGCGAACGCTATTTTGGTAGGAGGGCGTTCTTCCTTTGATGAATGTTATGTGGTGGTGAGAATGCGGTAACGTTATGAGAATGGTAGTGTGTAATGTCGACGAAAGGAGTGATAAGCCTCCGTTTAGAAATTCGGGTTATTGCGGTATTAACTCGAGTGGAGTCGTATTCTATTAAAGAGAGTATTTTGGATGAGTAGTATGTTTGAACGAAGAGATTACAAGTGTGTGGCTGGGTGTGCTGCAGACCCGAGAGTGTAGTGGTTGGCCTAGGGACGATGTCAAAGAATACTGTACGTTGTCGATGCTGATCGGGAGTGGATGGATAGGTGAATGGAACTAAGATGATTGGATTAGAAGGTTCGAGCATTGTCAATCTCAAGTCGGGAGAACAGTTGGATGGGAAAATATTCCCATGGTTTGGAGTAGTGTGTTTCAATAGGAGATTGAATTGGACTACATTGTAATGGAGTAGTGGCAGTTTTCGAAAGAACTGGGAATTATTGATTCGTTTAGAGGCACTCGGTGAAAATCTAGAGTGCTTTTGGTATGTCTTAACCCATGTTTGAGGAATGTTGGTTGGGAAGAAGTTTGGTGTAGCTTCGCAGTCAGTGTGAGCAATTGAGGCCGGATGGTTGAGAATTGGACAGACAAAGAAGTTAGTTTGGTAAGGATGTAGTGGTAACTTCCTAAGAAAATTTTGAGGCAACGTGGGAACCCGAGATCGATATGAGGGCAAGGCACCCGCACCTTTTCAGTGATGAGATTCCGGGGACGGAATCCTGTTAAGGGGGAGGTGATGTAACATCCCATATTTCATCTCTTGTGGTATTTAGTGCAGAAATAAGAATTCTGGGGCTCTTTTGTAAAAACCTGAAAGTTATGTGGCTGGAGTGTGATAGAGAGAAGTTTATTAAGACAAAACCCTTCAAAAACCCTATTTCCATTTCTTGTTTTCGGCTGGAACTTCTCTAGAGAGGAAAGGAGCTCAAGTTCCACCATTGAAGGTTTGGAGAAGGTGGATCAGCTAGGGATTGAAGAAGTTGCTGCTAAGGTATAACTCCACCCACCTTTCTTTAAGTTTTGTGTCTAGAATGGGGTTTAGATGCATGTTCTTAATCCCAATCTCTTCTCATTTTTGTATTTTGAGATGAGATCTTGTGGAAGGGTGTGTTGGATGAATCCCTTGAGGAGTTTGAGAACTCTTGGTGATAGTTCACCTTTTCAAGGGAGGTTTATAAGTTTTGTTCATCCATTTTGGGTGTTGATTCTAAAATATTGTTTTAGGAGAGCTGAATCTGATTTGGGGAAGTTTGGGGATGAGAAATCTTTGAGTTTTGGGAAGAAATCTTGTGCAGGAAAATCTGTCCAGGGGTCCGCGCCGATGGCGGCGCCGATGGACTGGCGCCAGCATCGGCGCCAGTCGCTGTTTCTTGTTTTTCCGTTTTGCTTCGTTGGTCGTTTGGGCTTGGGTTCGAGGCTTGGTTTAGGGGATTGTCTTAGGACATTATGGGGAATGTTTTAGAGCATAATTGGGGAGTCTAATACCTCATTTGTTAACCCCAATTCAGGTGATCGTTTGGTGTTTAAGTGAGCTCCAAGTAGTGAGTCGTTTAGCCGAGCATCAGGTTAGTTCCCTTATGCATTATTTCTGTCTTTTAAAATGAAATGCGAAGAATTGATATGTCTGAAAATGAGTTACTTGATTATCATGAATCTTATGTTTTCTTATGCATGAAAAGTGTTAGTTTGTAATGTGGAAGGAGGATATTCCTCGAGTAAGTTTAAAGCATGTTCTAAGTGTTTATGCTGGTGATAGAGTCGGGTTACACAGTGGAGGACCCCCGAGTTGCCGTCCCTGGCTTTGTAAGGTGATGAGTTGCCGTCCCTGGCTTTGTAAGGTGATGAGTTGCCGTCCCTGGCTTTGTAAGGTGATGAGTTGCCGTGCCTGACTTTGTAAGGTGTTATTGGTCCGTACCACTGTGTATACCCTTGTTTGAGCTCAAACTTGTTAAGTGTTATTTGCATGGAAAAGTGTTTTTCTTTAAATGTTTTGTGGTTACGCTTTTAGGAGGGAATTCACTAGACCTTATGGTCTAACCCTCGCTTTTCAAAAATAAAAACCATTTTCAGGTATTAACCGTGTATGGAGTTTCATCTGATGATGTTGGAAGGTTGGGTCGTGGCAAAAAGGGGCGAGAGGTAGTGAAGACTTGTAGAGTACCGCCGAGCTTCTTGTAGTATCTCAGTTGTGAAGGTAGTTTCCGCTGCGAGTTTAGAGTAATTCAGATGCATTGTAGACTTTGGGACCGTTTTTTTGATTGAAATGTTAAGTCTTATATTTTATTAAATTTCTGGGCTGTTACAGATTTCGATAAAACGGTGATTAAATATTTCTTTACGACCACATTTTTTTTCCTGTGACAAGTAGTGACTAAAAACTGTGGCTATAGACAGACATGTAGTCAAGGTTTTTTTTGTCTAAACCGCGGTTTATGTTTTGATGGTTATTATCCGTGACCATAGACCGACATATGGCCACATAAATAAAAATTTCCATGAGCAGAAGAAATAAATATATAGCCACGAAAATTTGTAAAACATGGCCGAAAGTCACGGTGTTAATACTCATGGTTTTTATTATTTTGTGTGACCAAAAGGTAACAGTAGTCACAATTATAAATATGAAGTGTAACTATATGTGATGATTTCGCCATGCTTAATATGCAATATGTGTAGCTATTAGTATGGCTAAAACTATGATTAAAATAATTTATTTCACAAAAAGTTCACCAATAGCTATCATTCTGATGAATCAGTTGCATGACTAATAAATAGTCATGATTATTAGTAGATCGCATGACCAAAAGGTAACTAATAGTCATGCTTCTAAATTTAAGTGTAACTATATGTCTTGAATTGACCACTATTTTCTTATTTTGTGTTACCAAAAGATAACCTATATTCACGTTTGTAAAAATTAAGCGTAACTATGTCATAATTTTGCTATGATTTTTAATATTTTGTGTGACCAAAAAGTAACCTATAGTCACGTTTCTAAAAATTAAACATAACTATATGTCATGAATTTATCTATGAATTTTAATATTTTGTATGATCAAAAGATAACTTATAGTCACGTTTTGTAAAAATTAAACATAACCATATGTCATGAATTTGGCTATGGTTTTTAATATTTTGTATGACCAAAAGGTAACCTATAGCCATGTTTCTGAAAATTAAACATAATTATATGTCATGAATTTGGCTATGATTTTTAATATTTTGTATGACCAAAAGGTAACCAATTACCTATAGCTCCATTTCTAAAAAATAAATGTAACTATATGTCATGAATTTGACTATGTTTTTTAATATTTTGTATGACTAAAAGATAACCGATAATCATAATTCTCATATTAAGTATAATAGTATGTCGTGAATTGACCATAATTTTTTATTATTTTGTGTGAACAAAAGCTAACCAACTTCAATCATTAAACTATACTCCTAGTGGAATGGAATTACATCGAACATACGTCTTGATGGCATTCTATATACCTTTCCTCATATCAGAAGCTTACATATATAGATGAAGGTTAAAAAAAGAACGTTAACTATTTAAGAAAACAACAAAACAAAAAATCATGTGCAAAATCACATGTGATTTTATACTTAACTGCAAAAACTGGACACACCTGACTTTGGCCGCGACTTAAAGTGGCGGGAAAAATTGCGTAATCATATATGATTTTGTACGTGATACATGTATGATTTTGTACATACCGACTGTTTTTTTGTTTTTTCTTAAATAGTTAGCGTTCTCGTATGAAGTAAAATTGGCAATGTAGTGAAGTAGAAAATATTTATTGGTTAAGGAAATACTGAACATATGAAATTGAAATGATGATCTTGTTGACTCATGATTTTCAATGAACACAATGTGTGGTATTTAATTAGTTTTTTCATAGGAATAATTAATAAAATTGAGCTACAAATATTTTATATTTGCTTTATGTCCATTCGTCTCTAGGTTGATCCCCACATACTATACATTAACAAATGAGATTATGGAAAATCAAACCTAGCTAATTATAAATATGGCAGACAATTAAAATTGGTGTTCCCCCTCTTATGCTTGGTTAACTAATATATACATCATGTTTACATATTAATGTTCTTTTTATTAGTATAACATTATTTAGTTTGGATAACCGTTACCGACAAATTATAAAATCCGAGGTAATTGTCGAGGGATTTGTGAAGAATTAACAATTCTTACACTACAAAACAAATGACTTTTACCCACAAAATTTACCCAGAGAAATTTTCGTCGGAGATTACCCACGGATCACCCAGAAAATACCAACGGTTTGATAGAATCCGATGTTTTTCGAGAAAATACACATTGATGATCCAGAGAATCCCTGGGTAATCTGTCACTGATTTGCATTACCCACAATTACCCACCAACTTTTGTATCAAATCTCCCTTTAACGACAAATTTCGTAGGGAAAAGTTCGTAGATAAAAGTCTTTCGTGCAGTAGTGTCATAAAACATCATACAGATGATGAACAAAAGATAATTTCTTACCTATTTGTTGAACTTGATTATAGGGAAAGAGTAGGAAAAGAGAAAGGAATCCTCCTTTCCCTATCGAATTTTAGATCATTAGATTCTCTCGATAATAATAGGTAACCCGGTGCAGGACCATTAGCCCTTTATTGTCAACTTTGTCCTTGAAATAAAAATGGACTTTGTTTGACTTGGGCCATAAATTTTTGTAGCACAACTTACAGCCCATATATTTTTCTTTCTTCTTATTTAATGGGCTGAAATGTGATCATATGCACAAAACTCTCTACCCATCCCAAGTTCTCAGCTATAGATGGCCAAATGGGCCTGGCCCGAGACCAGCGGAGGATCGGGATCGGGATCATTTGGGACCGGTTTGGGTCCGCCAGTTTTTTAATCTGTTACGATTTTCATCCAAAAACAAGGCCCGACCCGAGACCGGTTGTGGGACCGATTCGGGACCGGCCCAATTTTTTTAATTCTTAAGTATATTTTTAAATAAAAACGTATTTGTTTGACCCAATTATAACAAAACCTATTTTTTAAAACACATTTTTAAAACATTTTATTAGTATACTAGATAAGTACCTGCGCGCGATGCGGAGCAAAGTATCTCAAATCTAAAGCCGAGAATTCGAAAAAATAATTTTGTTTCATGTTCATATTTATACGCTTTTAAATCGCATATCAGATGTATAAAATTAAAAGTCAATATGGTTAATTGGTCAAAAAAATTAGAGAAAATTATATAATCATGATTAAGAAAGTATAAATAATTAAATATACTATACTAAATATTTGCATATTATATTTTTGAAAAAGGTTCGAAGTCATAATGCAAAAGTCAGTTGATAAGTAATATCTTTTTTTCTAAGTAATTAAATCTCGTATGATAATTCTAAGGGTATTTAGTTGACAGAATGAAATTTGATAGAATTGTAATTCGTCGAAGGAATTCGACTTTAAAGTAAAAGTTGATATGAAATTGCAAAAAGAAAATCACGACAATTTAGTGATTATTTGTATCGAATATCATACTAATTTCAACAAATCTCATACTAATCACGACACATTAATACGTATATATTTATGATATTTAATAATATAATTAAATCCAAAAATATTCAATATTGGGCTCATTTCGAAGGTATTGACAAAACGACTACAATGGTATAATTTGTAAAAAATAGAAATGTTTTTTTGATGCATTTTAGTTCATATACATTATTATGTTTATATGATAAGAGTCTAAAATGAAAAATAAAAAAGTATGGGATTAAAAGTAAACTATACCTAATTATATGGGAAATGAATGTAACGTATAAATTAAAAAAATTAAATTAATGAGAGATTTAAGGAGGAGTGAATGTGAGTGTGTTAATTGAACTTATAACGTAAACTGCGTCCAGATACATGTTTAGGCGGGAAAATACTGTAGTCAGCTCACCAGAAGATGACACGTGGCATGCTAGTTACTTATTTATTATATGTATAGATAGATTGATTAGATTGACCCAATTACAATAAAAATGTATTTGTTAGTGTATTTGATTGATTCAATTATAATAAAACGTATTTGTTAATGTATTTTGATTGATCCAGTTAAAAAGTGGGACCGGTTCTCATAACCGGACCTTATTAAGCTTAACCGGGCCGGTTTCTGTTACAAAATTACTATTTAGGCCCAGCCCAGCCAGGCCCGGGACCGATTTTAGCCATCTCTAATCTCAACTCCTAAACCTAAACCTCGTTAGGTAAATAGTGAACATTCAACGGTTACCTAGCTATTTTAACTAGTTTTGGTTTTGTTACTCTTTAAGTTTAAAAAAATCTTGAAACCAACCACGATTCAAAGTTAATTTTGTGCTTGAATTACTCTTTACTTGTTCACATGGAAATTTCGTGATTTCAATGCAAGAAATTTAAACTCAAGATGTCGAAGAAAGGTTGTGATTTTGTAATTTAATTTTTTGAGATATTGACTTTCGAGACAAAAAGAACTCCAAAGTTAACGTTTAATATGTAACACCCCATAATTCAACTTTGTGGTCTTAGTAGTTAAATAAAAACTTTTGGGGGTCTAAGGTGGATATTCGAAAATTTTGTGGCCAAAGTGTGAAAAGGAAAAGCTTAATAAGAGAAAACCCTCCTAAAACCCTGATTTTGGTCATTTGGCGGCTGAGAGGAAATTGGAGAGGAGAAGGAGCTCAAAATTCTTCCATTGAAGGTTTGGGGAGGTGTTGCAGTTAGAGATTGAAGAAGTTGCTGCTAAGGTATACCTCCATCTTCATCTCTTAGTTTTGTGTCAGAAATGGAACTTTGATGTTCAATCCTCAATGCATTCTCTTCTTCTTTAAGTGTTTTGAAGCAAAACCCATTGGGAAGGTGAGTTGGATGGATCCCTTGAGGAGTTTGTGAACTCTTGGTGATATTTCACCTTTCCAATGGAGATTCTTAGGTTTGGTTCATTTTAAAAGGATCGGTGTTTTCAAAAGAGTATTCCATGAGGATTTGATTGAGGAGTTGAATGATTTAAGAAGTGAGAATTGTCTCCTTAACGTATAAATAGTTTTAGAGTTCGTTTGGGGAGGTTATCAATCAGTTGGAATCGATTTTGAAGGATTTAAGTGAGTTTTCGAGCTGACTCTGGTATGCAGAACTGAGAATGTTCGACCAGAGGGTTACGCGGCTTACCACGCGGTTTGCAAACCGCGTAAGTCTCTGTTGGGCAATTTCTCGTTTTTGCTTCGTTGGTCGTTCGGGCTTGGATTCGAGGCTTGGTTTAGGGGATTGTCTTAAGACATTATGGGGGATGTTTTGGAGCATAATTAGGGAGTCTAATACCTCCTTTGTTAACCCCAATTCAGGTGATCGTTTGGTGTTTAAGTGAGCTCCGATTAGAGTGTCGTTTAGCCGTGTATCAGGTGAGTTCCCTTATGCATTATTTCTACCCTTTTAAATGAATTGCGAAGAATTTATATGACTGAAAATTGGTTTACTTGATCATCATGAAAAGTGTTATTTTACAAGTGGAAGGAGGATTATCCTCAAGTACGTTTTTTTAGCATGCTTTAATGTTTATGCCTGTGGTAGAGTCGGGTTGCACAGTGGAGGACCCTTTGAGTTGCCGTGCCTGGCTTTGTAAGGTGTCGAGTTGCCGTGCCTGGCTTTGTAAGGTGTTGAGTTGCCGTGCCTGGCTTTGTAAGGTGTTAATGGTCCATGCCACTGTGTACACCCTTGTTTGAGCTCATAATTGTTATGTACTGTTTGCAAGGAAACGTGTTTCTTAAAATGCTTTGTGGTCGCGTTTTTAGGAGGGAATTCACTAGACCTTATGGTCTAACCCTCGCTTTCAAAACTTAAAAACCATTTTCAGGAAAGGGTGGCTTAGGTGCTTCGTCCAAAGGAAAAGAGAAGGCTTAAGGCGATGGTGCGAGAATAGAGACCGTCATGATTCAGTTTTTGTTAGCTTAAACATCTCGGTTGTATTCGTTTGGGAACCTTAAGCTTTGAGAATGTTATTGGAGTTTTGATGTAATTGGGCCCCTTTTTGGGTATTTGACCCATATGGTATCAGATGGTATCAGAGCCGTAGTTTAAGGGATTTAGGTGACCGGATGGGCCTAGACTTAAACTTTGAGGGTAGGGACACAACCGAGATATAGGATGGCCATAGGAAATGACCTAAGAGGAATGAGTGGGACGGGGTGTCGAGGATCATCATGTCGAGGATCACCATAAGGTGGGTTCGGGAAATGGAGTTGGTCTTTGACATTTGTAAGTGTGCCGAAGAGGATAAGGTGATTTATGCCCTGTCTATGTTGAAGTCGGAGGCCATCTTTTGGTGGGATGCCGAAATTGGAGGGTTGGGATCGTCAGTGGCCAAAACCATGAAATGGGAGGAATTCGTGAGAAGGTTCAAAGCTCAGTTTTGCCCTCTGGCGGCAATCAAGAAGTTGGAAGAAGAATTTTTGAACCTAGCACAAAGAGACATGACCGTGAGGGAGTACACTTCCAAGTTTATTGAAAAATCTCGTTTTGCGGAATTGTATGTCCCAACCGAGGAACGCCGAGTCGAGAAGTATCTCTATGGATTGAAGAGCGGCGTGCGGGAGTTGGTAATGGCAAGAAATCCTACCACTTTCCAAGCGGCTATAAATGCGGCCGAGTTGATAGAGAAGGAAAAAGATCGTCAACAATCCGAGAGGGTCGGGGAAAAGAGGAAATGGGAAGGATCGGGAATTGATACTCGAAAGGGGAAGGTTTCTAGGCCGGAACCACGCGGAAATCGGAGTTATGGCGACAAGCCGTGTGGGAAGTGTCACCAGATGCATAAAGGGGAATGTAAGGCGGACTCGGGGACGTGTTTTCATTGTGGACTGCCGTGGCATATGTCAAGGGATTGTCCGAAGAAGCAGGGTTGTTTCCATTGTGGGTCGATGGACCATAAACGGTATGACTGTCCCATGCTAAGGAGAGGAGGACCGGGTCGGTATGGGAATCGTCAAGGGGTGCAAGGAGTTGAGAAGAAGGAAGAGTCGGCACGCGCGAAGGGGCGTGCATTTCGTATGACTGCGGTTGAGGCGGAGGAAACTCCGGATGTCGTGACAGGTACCCTTTTGGTGAACTCTATTTGTGCCAGCGTGTTATTTGATTCCGGGGCAAATCGCTCCTTTGTATCTCCTGTTTTTGTGAAACGTTTGGGGGTGAGGCCTAAGCGTTTGGGTAGTGCCTTAGAAGTGGAGACCGCCGATGATAACGTGGTACTTGTAAGTAGTGTGGTGGAGGGGTGTTGTATAGACATAGAGGGGAGTTTGATGCCGATACGTTTATACCCTATGCCGATGGGAGAGTTTGATGTAGTGTTGGGGATGGACTGGTTAGCGAAAAATAATGCTACCATCGTCTGCAACAAGAAGTTAATTCATGTGCAATTACCAGATAAGAGAATGGTAGTGATTTATGGGAACCGTCGAGATAGGAAGTCTAGTCTTATCTCTTTGCTTAAGGCCACTAAATGTGTAAGGAAGGGATGTCAGATTTACCTAGCTTATGTGGTGGATGTAAAGAAGGAAAAACGCGGGGTAGGAGATTTACCGATAGTGGGCGAATACCCGGAGGTATTTCCGGATGATTTGTGCGATCTACTGCCGGATCGCCAGATCGAGTTCCGAATCGACTTGGTGCCAGGAGCCACACCAATAGCTCGTGCACCATACCAGTTGGCACCTTCCGAGATGAAGGAGATGATGACTCAACTCCAAGAGTTGCTAGACAAGGGGTTCGTGAGACCGAGTACCTCGCCGTGGGGTGCGCCGGTGCTTTTTGTGAAGAAGAAGGACGGGACTATGAGGATGTGCATCGATTATCGCGAACTCAACAAAGTCACTGTCAAGAACAAGTATCCCCTCCCCAGAATTGATGACTTGTTCGATCAGTTGCAAGGGGCTAGCTACTTTTCAAAGGTAGATCTGAGATCGGGATACCACCAACTCAAGGTGCGAGGAGAAGATATTCCAAAGACAGCTTTTCGAACCCGATACGGTCATTACGAGTTTTTAGTAATGCCGTTCGGATTAACGAATGCTCCCGCCGCGTTTATGGATTTGATGAATAGGGTGTGTCAACCCTATTTAAATAAATTCGTGATCGTCTTCATAGACGATATTCTCATCTACTCGAAGTCGGAGGAAGAGCATAGGGAGCATTTGAGAGCGGTGTTGGAATTGTTGAAGCGGGAAAGACTTTATGCTAAATTTTCGAAATGCGAATTTTGGCTCCGAGAGGTGCAGTTTTTGGGACATGTAGTGACCCAGAGTGGAATCAAGGTTGACCCGGTAAAAGTGGAAGCTATTAAGAACTGGGAACCGCCTAGAACGCCGTCCGAAGTCCGTAGTTTCCTTGGGTTAGCGGGGTATTACCGGAAGTTCATCAAAGACTTCTCGAAGATTGCCACTCCGTTGACTTCTTTGACCAAGAAGAACGTCAAGTTTAGTTGGACCGAAGGGCAAGAAGAAGCCTTCCAGAAGTTGAAAGAAATGCTGAGTGAGGCTCCAATTCTAACCTTACCCGAGGGAACAGAAGACTTTGTGGTGTACAATGACGCATCTAAGTTGGGCTTGGGGTGTGTCTTGATGCAGCGTGGTAAAGTGATCGCTTATGCGTCCCGTCAATTGAAGGAGCATGAGAAACGATACCCCACCCACGACTTAGAGTTGGCGGCCGTCGTTTTCGCCTTAAATATTTGGAGGCATTATTTGTATGGGACGAAGTGTAAGATCTTCACCGATCACAAAATCCTTCGTTACATCTTCGATCAGAAAGAGCTAAACATGAGGCAACGCAGGTGGATGGAATTGTTATCAGACTACGACTGTGAGATTGAGTACCATCCCGGGAAAGCTAATGTAGTGGCTGACGCCTTGAGCCGTAAAGAAAGGGGAGAAGCTTCGAAGATCATAGCCTTAAGGGCTGAGGTCACGTTTAACCTGCTGGGTGAAATAAAGAAATGGCAAGTGGAAGCATCCGCGGTAGAAAATCTCAAGAAAGAACGGATGGTGGGGAACGTAGACTCCCTAGTAGAAGATAGTCGAGGATTGAAATGCCTCAATGGTAGGATATGGGTTCCGAAGTTGGGGAATGTACGGAAGATGATACTAGAGGAGGCTCACAAGTCAAAGTACTCCATCCATCCAGGAACGAACAAGATGTTTGGTGATTTGCGACGATACTATTGGTGGCCGGGTATGAAAAAGGATATAGCTTATTTTGTTGAAAGGTGTGATACCTGCCTGAGAGTAAAAGTGGAGCATCAACGGCCGTACGGAAAACTCCAACCCTTGGATATTCCGGTTTGGAAGTGGGATCAAATTGCGATGGACTTCGTGACGAAGTTACCTAGAACTCCAAAGGGTTACGATGCCATTTGGGTGATTGTAGACCGACTCACCAAGTCGGCGCATTTCCTTCCAATAAAGGAATCCTACCCGATGGAGAAGTTGGCAAAGTTGTACATCGACGAGGTAGTGACCCGTCATGGGGTGCCGTCATCAATAGTATCGGATCGTGATAGTCGTTTTACGTCAACTTTTTGGAGGAGCTTTCAGCGGGAAATGGGGTCTCAAATCAAGATGAGCACCGCTTACCATCCTCAGACTGATGGTTAGAGTGAGCGAACCATCCAGACTCTGGAAGACATGTTGAGAGCATGCGCGTTAGATTTTCAGGGTTCGTGGGAGAACCACCTACCGTTGATCGAGTTTGCGTATAACAACAGTTACCACGCAAGCATAAAGGCTGCTCCTTATGAGATGCTCTACGGTAGGAAGTGTCGGACACCTCTTTGTTGGAACGAGGTCGGGGAGAAACAACTGGCTGGACCCGAGATAGTACAGTTGACTGCTGACAAGATCGACCAAGTGAGGGAAAGGCTGAAAGTTGCTCGTGACCGACAAAAGAGTTATGCTGACAAGAGGCGTAAGGATATTGAATTCCAAGTCGGGGATAAGGTGATGTTAAAAGTATCGCCTTGGAAGGGGGTAATCAGATTTGGGAAGAGGGGAAAGTTAAGCCCCCGCTACATAGGACCGTTCAAGATTATTGAGCGCATCGGAGAAGTAGCTTATAAGTTGGAGTTACCTGTGGAACTGTAGAGAATTCATAATACCTTTCACGTGTCGAATCTGAGGAAATGCTTAGCGGAAGCCGATATGGCTATACCTCTGCATGAAGTCCAGATTGATGAGAAACTGAACTTTGTGGAAGAGCCCGAAGCTATCACCGATCGCAAGGTTCGGAGAACAAGGAACAAAGAGATTAGCCTGGTGAAAGTGTTGTGGCGATTCCACAAAGGGAGTGAGGCAACGTGGGAAACCGAGACAGATATGAGAGCAAGGTACCTACACCTTTTCAGTGATGAGATTCCGGGGATGGAATCCTGTTAAGGGGGAGGTGATGTAACACCCCATAATTCAACTTTGTGGTCTTAGTAGTTAAATAAAAACTTTTGGGGGTCTAAGGTGGATATTCGAAAATTTTGTGGCCAAAGTGTGAAAAGGAAAAGCTTAATAAGAGAAAACCCTCCTAAAACCCTGATTTTGGTCATTTGGCGGCTGAGAGGAAATTGGAGAGGAGAAGGAGCTCAAAATTCTTCCATTGAAGGTTTGGGGAGGTGTTGCAGTTAGAGATTGAAGAAGTTGCTGCTAAGGTATACCTCCATCTTCATCTCTTAGTTTTGTGTCAGAAATTGAACTTTGATATTCAATCATCAATGCATTCTCTTCTTCTTTAAGTGTTTTGAAGCAAAACCCATTGGGAAGGTGAGTTGGATGGATCCCTTGAGAAGTTTGTGAACTCTTGGTGATATTTCACCTTTCCAATGGAGATTCTTAGGTTTGGTTCATTTTAAAAGGATTGGTGTTTTCAAAAGAGTATTCCATGAGGATTTGATTGAGGAGTTGAATGATTTAAGAAGTGAGAATTGTCTCCTTAATGTATAAATAGTTTTAGAGTTCGTTTGGGGAGGTAATCAATCAGTTGGAATCAATTTTGAAGGATTTAAGTGAGTTTTCGAGCTGACCCTGGTATGCAGAACTGAGAATGTTCGACCAGAGGGTTACGCGGCTTACCACGCGGTTTGCAAACCGTGTAGCAAACCGCGTAAGTCTTTGTTGGGCAATTTCTCGTTTTTGCTTCGTTGGTCGTTCGGGCTTGGATTCGAGGCTTGGTTTAGGGGATTGTCTTAAGACATTATGGGGGATGTTTTGGAGCATAATTAGGGAGTCTAATACCTCCTTTGTTAACCCCAATTCAGGTGATCGTTTGGTGTTTAAGTGAGCTCCGATTAGAGTGTCGTTTAGCCGTGTATCAGGTGAGTTCCCTTATGCATTATTTCTACCTTTTTAAATGAATTGCGAAGAATTTATATGACTGAAAATTGGTTTACTTGATCATCATGAAAAGTGTTATTTTACAAGTGGAAGGAGGATTATCCTCAAGTACGTTTTTTTTAGCATGCTTTAATGTTTATGCCTGTGGTAGAGTCGGGTTGCACAGTGGAGGGCCCTTTGAGTTGCCGTGCCTGGCTTTGTAAGGTGTCGAGTTGCCGTGCCTGGCTTTGTAAGGTGTTAATGGTCCATGCCACTGTGTACACCCTTGTTTGAGCTCATAATTGTTATGTACTGTTTGCAAGGAAACGTGTTTCTTAAAATGCTTTGTGGTCGCGTTTTTAGGAGGGAATTCACTAGACCTTATGGTCTAACCCTCGCTTTCAAAACTTAAAAACCATTTTCAGGAAAGGGTGGCTTAGGTGCTTCGTCCAAAGGAAAAGAGAAGGCTTAAGGCGCTGGTGCGAGAATAGAGACCGTCATGATTCAGTTTTTTTTAGCTTAAACATCTCGGTTGTATTCGTTTGGGAACCTTAAGCTTTGAGAATGTTATTGGAGTTTTGATGTAATTGGGCCCCTTTTTAGGTATTTGACCCATATTCTATGTTAAGTATTTTGGGTTGTTACATAATATTTAATATGAAGTGTGTTTTGATATTATAAAAAATATGATTATAAACGGTTCATTCGATTTTTTTTAATACATACCGAACCAAAATCAAAGCACATATCGCGGATCGCCAAATTTCCAAAACGGAAACTAAACCACAATGCAGTGGTTATTTTTTAGTCGTTCGAGTTATCGTCGTTCAATTTTCTTTCGATAGTCTATTTACACCTCCTTACTAGTTTTATTAGGGAATATTTGGTATTTGAAAGGGGAAGATGAAATACATACTTATGAATGCACATCTACTTGTTAATGTCAACTTCCTCATATACATCAACATCTTGCATGTAATTTTCTTTTTTACATTTTCGATATAAGATTTGATCTGATTTTGATATATAACAAATACCCATTTTGAAAACTCAAAGATGGCCGGTTTGTTAGAAGTTTAACGAGCTTACATGACTGTTTAATAGCTTAATGATATAGAAAGTGGCTTATTCAGTAAGCCTTTAGGAGGGAGCTTTATGCAGAAAGTCAAGTTTTGTCCAAACCCGTCTCTCCCAATTAAAAAACATGCTCATTCCATCCTTCCCAAACAAAAACCTTTCCAATCTATACAGACAAGTTAATCCACACAGACAACTTTATTCATACAGAACTTAATGGAAAACCAACCAAACAACCCCTTAGTCATTTTATGTACTCTTTAACGGAGTTTGCATTAGATGGACCTGATTATACAGTTTCATTGCTTTCTTTACGTTCGTATCTTAGTTCAAATGCTCACTTAAAACATATGATATATAGTCTATTGCTTAATGAGTCAATATATGTATATATGATCCCTTTCAAAATCATTGATCTTTGTGGTTAGTGGTTACAATCTTAATGATGGTTCGTGTAAAGGTGAAAATACGATGAAAATTGAAAGTCAGCTGGACGATTGTACGGAATTGAAGCCATCTCCATCTTCTGTATTTCATCATATATATTGGTCGGCTTTTGTAAGAGTGACAGTGGGTGTGGGGCAGTAAGAAGACGCTGGACAGATGTGACTTTTGTGATCCAAAGCTGATTTGGAAAAATCTAATTTTGTTACCGACATGTAAAAAACATATTATCAGTCAACATCGCGAAAAAGACTTATAAACAACACCAGTCTGTCTTTTACGATCTTGTGTAGTTGTGTCTAATATTTATGGTATGAACAGGTCTATGATTCAATCCTTGGAAATCCATCATATGTCGTCAGCTTCGAATGCTAGAAATTATACATAGTCGATGTCGACTTGCAATATACAATAATATTTCGCATACGATGGATTTCCACTTTAGATTTGATTAAACTGTGAGTCACTTATTTAAGGGTTTTGATCGAAAACATATTTATATATTATAATTTTCATTTCAATCAACTATGTGGTGAAGGTTCATGATCCCATGAATATTTATGTATAAAGTCAAAGAAATGTGATCTCACGAATCGTTATGTTTTTTTTTTAAACGGTTGCAACATAAGGACTTTCAGGGGGCTATCCATTCTAGTACTACTCTAACTGCGGAGTTCTGATGGGATTCGGTGCATTAGTGCTAGTATGATCATCGCACCCCTCACGAATCATTATGTGATCACTTGGGCATTCTGATCTACTGTAGGAAACCAAACCTCTTTGTCTTTCAACTCTTCTGGAGTTCCTTCCATGCATGGCACTTGGTTTCTGTAAGTTATTTTCTGACCATTTTTGTTGTTTCTAGTGTCTTTTTGGAGTAGGGTAAATTTTGAAGGTTCTTAACATTGCTTGATGTGGCAGCATCTGGATATATATGTACGACTTATAACACTTAAGAGAAATGCAATGAATCATTCATGATACTAGGCATGCATTACTAGCATACAAGATTGGTGGTGCTTACAACACCTTTTGAAGTACATCCTTGAGATAAAAATAAACACCATTAAAGATTTTTGTTTCTAATTTAATTGATATATAGCAATTTCTTATTCTGTGTATAAGGAATTAAATATTGAGTTTATAGGACCAAATATTTGTGTGTTATATCTAAAAGTGTTGTAATTAATAAGTTTATAGGACGTTTTGAGTGTCTTAACAAATTTTGAGGACACTTTTTTCATTAGTCCTTTCACTACTAAATAAATGACCTTTTTCGACGGACGTTTTCCGTCGGAAATATTTCTTTTTATAGAACACTTATTTTATAAGATTTTTTTTTTCAAACAGTGTCGTATATAAAGGTATCTTAAAAGGTTTTTTTAAGATGCTTAAAACCGTCATATAAACTTATTACAACATCTTTAGACAACTACATATATAATGGTTTGATCCTATAAACTCAAGTCCTATAAAATATTCCATGAGGACACTTTGACATTTTTTCTGTTGTATCACTACTAAATGGAAGGCTCTTACCTTTGGATTTTTTCGTGGGAAATACATCACTAAATGAGTGATTCGTCAAAAAACCGTCGCAAAAGTTGGTGGGAAACTCAAACCAGTGACAAATTACCCGGACCCTGATTTATTTATTTTTGTGAAAAACATTGGATTCTACCAAGGAATTTTGTTGGCAAAAATCATTTGTTTTGTATTTTTATAAGCCTTTTTTAATTGGGAAATTAATTAAAATACCCTAAGTTTGACCATCTTTTACTGAAATACCAAAAATCTCCCCCATTTTGCAAAAATGCCCTAAAAATCCGCGATGGAGCCCGCGATCGCGGGCTCCAGGCCACGTGTCACCAATGTTTACCCACTTTGCCCGCGTTGGTCCCTCAAGAATGCCCGCGGTCCAGCTTTCCCCCTCAAGAATGCCCGCGTGTGCAGTTTTGGTCCCTGCCCGCGTTTGACTCATTGACCCCCGCGATCGCGGGCTACACGTGTCACCAAAGTTTGCCCACTTTGCCCGCGTTGGTCCCTCAAGAATACCCGCGGTACAGCTTTCCCCCCTCAAGAATGCCCGCGTGTGCATTTTTGGTCCCTGCCCGCAATTGACTTTCTTTGACCTCCCGCGATCGCGGGCTCCTGTGCCACGTGTCGGCACAGGGTTAACCCTAAAAACCCTTTGACGAACCCTAAACCCTAATTGTTTCTTCGGCCGCACTATATAAAGGGGGGGGGGGGGGCAAAACACGGCCACTCTCAATTTTTTTAATCACTCTCTCAATTTTTAATCAAACTCTCTCAATTTTCTCCCACTCTCTCAATTTTGTCGTGTGGAATACGCGTTCGGGTTTTGTGAAGATGTCTCGTATTACCTCTTTGGTATGTTTTCCTTATGTTATTTGTTATTTTTTGTATGTTATTTTAAGTTAAGATATATGATTTGTAGGTTGTTATAGTGTTTATAACTTATGTTTGAATATGTTCTATGTTTAACATGATATGTATGGTTTTATGTTTGAATGTGATATTTGTATGTTATAATGTGTATGTTGTTATAGTGTGTTTTTTCATATAAAAATTGTTAAGAGTGTTTTTTTATAAAAAAATTGTTAAGAGTGTGTTTTTATAAAAAAAATTGTTAACAATGTGTTTTTTTTTATAAAAACACACTCTTAACAATTTTTTTTATAAAAACACACCCTACCAATTTTTTATAAAAACAATTTTTTTATAAAAAATGTTTAATAGTGTGTTTTTATAAAAAATTGTTATAGTTTTATGGTTTTTATAATGTGTTTTTTTATAAAAAAAATTGTTAATTTTTTTTTTTATAAAAACAGTTTTTATAAAAAAATGTTAAAAATGTGTTTTTTTTATAAAAAATTGTTAAGAGTGTGTTTTTATAAAAAAATTGTTATAGTTTTATGGTTTTATGTTTGAATGTGATATTTGTATGTTATAATGAGTATGTTGTTATAGTGTGTTCTTTCATATAAAAATTGTTAAGAGTGTTTTTTTATAAAAAAAATTGTTAAGAGTGTTTTTATAAAAAAATTGTTAACAATGTGTTTTTTTTTTATAAAAACACACCCTTAACAATTTTTTATAAAAACAGGTTTTTTTATAAAAAAAATTGTTAAGAGTGTGTTTTTATAAAAAATTGTTAAGGGTGTGTTTTTATAAAAAAACACATTTTTAACAATTTTTATATGAAAAAACACACTATAACAACATACACATTATAACATACAATTATCACATTCAAACATAAAACCATAAAACTATAACAATTTTTTTATAAAAACACACTCATAACATTTTTTTATAAAAAAACACATTTTTAACAAATTTTTTTTATAAAAACACACTCTTAACAATTTTTTATAAAAAAACACATTTTATAAAAAATTGTTAAATATGTGTTTTTATAAAAAAATGTTAAGAATGACAACTTAGGTCCCTACGGTTTTATGAATGACAACTTAGGTCCCTAAACTTTTAAGAATGCCAATTAGGTCCTAAACTTTTAAGAATGACAACTAGGGTCCCTAAACCGCACTTTATCGGGGGCACAACACATGCCGTCGTTCGCCACCACATCAATCACAAACATCTTTGGCGGTTCGGCCGATGACTATTACAGGCCGGAAATGCATATTGTAAGTTATTTTGGTAGTTTTGGTTTAATTGTGAACATATCCTAAATTGTACTTAAAACATTGAGTAACGTAATTTTCAGACGGGGTCTCCTATTATCCAGGATCACTTCTCGGAGCCTGACGATGACTCGATGGATGTTGTAGATCCACCACCACAGGTGACCCCGCTCCCTCAAAAGCGGTCGCGATCAATTTCACAATGGTTTCGTCACCCGTTTGGCCAACAAGGATCTACGACACCACCGGCCGCTAAAAAACAAGCAAAGAAAGCGGGGGGAAAGAAGGGAGGAAAGAAAAAGGGAAAGGTCCCTTCACCGGAGCCTCAGCCGGCATCGAAAATATTGAGGATGTGTCGGACTGGTCACCTCTCCCCCATGATATTCGTCCCTTACTTGAGCCTGGAAATCACCCCCCGCTTTTTCCAAGTATTGCTGGCGGATGACCCTTTGGAGTCTGAGTTACAGGATGTGGTTAGTATGAAGTTTAACTATAGTCATATAATCAAATATGTTTATATTACATGTCTAACCATCTATTTTTTATGTATAGCACATCGATTGTTGGGTCTCGCTGTTGCAAAGACATCGTGGAACAGACACCAGGTGGACCATAATGTATAGTATTTTCTTTGCCTACCTGGTGCTCCCCCATCAAGGTCCCGCCTCCGTGGCCAACTCATGCAACGGCGTGGAAGGGGTTTCTTGGGCTCTCCTCGATGTGGTATGTAAACCGTTTTACTCTTATTTTATTTAAGTTGTTTTGTTGCTAACTAAGTTGTCTAATATTGTAATATTTCAGGTGTACATCCCAATATGCATTCATCCCAAACATTGGCTGCTTGGAGTGTTTGAGCTTGACGCTATGACCATGGCCATATATGACAGCGATAGTGCCAATCTCTTCAGAGACCAATTGGAAGACCAGATGAGAAGGTTTAAAGATGTGCTATTTGACTTCTTTTGTCGGGTCAAGGACACGAGGCGTCGCGATAGGTCAGAGCTCTTTCGCCATAAGTTCGCCAAGAATACACCCCAGCAGGCCGGGATGAATGCGGATTGCGGTGTCTGGGTATGTCGTAATGCCAGCATCTTGATAAATAACGATGTGGTATTTGTACACCCTGACCAGACCGAGGCCGAGGCCAAGGCATTTCGCATACATATGGCGTAGTCCATTTATGCCCATTGTCAAATAAATCAAAGTTAGGTTGTTTATGTAACATTAAATAATTGTTATTTTTAGTATTAAATTATTTTGTTAAAGTATTGTGATTGACTTACTGTTTACTTCATTTGGTTTTTGCTAATTTCATCCATTTACTCAACTTTGAGTATCGATATCTCTTTCACACATACTCTATTTTAGACGCATTATATATCATTTCGAAGATCTCATATAGAAGAACATAAACCTACTAAAAGTTAGTTATATATAACACATATATATAAATTTAAATGCGTCCAAAGTTTAGTAAAACCCATATTTCCAACACCTAGTAAGTAGGTTTATGAAACTTGCGATAATCCTAATACAGAGATTATTGGATGAACAAACATTTATTTCTTGATTATTGGGGTATTGGTTCTTGTTGTCTGGAAGTGATTCATATGATGCAAAAATTGGTATCATGTAATGTAGAACAATATCTATATTATAGAAACTTGCATTTGATAGTACCATATAAATCTGATCTAAATTCTCATTAATTAGCTATGTTTGACTACTTAAAGACTAATTTTCTGCCTAATGAAAGACCTTTATTCAAGAGCAGACGAATATTGCAGTTACCTTTTCAGTGGAATCATGCAGGCAACTTTTCAGACGAAATCTATAAACACATTCAAATAATAATAATTTAAAACGATTTAATGAATTAGTTAATATATGATTATTATGTTAATGAAATAGGAGTGTAAAACAAAATTGAAAAAAAAAAAGAGATGTACCATAAATTAAATAATTAACTATAAGAAAATGAATTTTAAATATAAAAAATATTTTTTTATGTAGTGTATAACTGTATATGATATATATTAAAGGGAAATTAATTAAAATACCCTAAGTTTGACCATCTTTTACTGAAATACCCAAAATCTCTCCCATTTTGCAAAAATGCCCTAAAAATCCGCGATGGAGCCCGCGATCGCGGGCTCCAGGCCACGTGTCACCAATGTTTACCCACTTTGCCCGCGTTGGTCCCTCAAGAATGCCCGCGGTCCAGCTTTCCCCCCTCAAGAATGCCCGCGTGTGCAGTTTTGGTCCCTGCCCGCGTTTGACTCATTGACCCCCGCGATCGCGGGCTACACGTGTCACCAAAGTTTGCCCACTTTGCCCGCGTTGGTCCCTCAAGAATACCCGCGGTACAGCTTTCCCCCTCAAGAATGCCCGCGTGTGCATTTTTGGTCCCTGCCCGCGATTGACTTTCTTTGACCTCCCGCGATCGCGGGCTCCTGTGCCACGTGTCGGCACAGGGTTAACCCTAAAATCCCTTTGACGAACCCTAAACCCTAATTGTTTCTTCGGCCGCACTATATAGGGGGGGGGGGACCAAGACACGGCCACTCTCAATTTTTTTAATCACTCTCTCAATTTTTAATCAAACTCTCTCAATTTTCTCCCACTCTCTCAATTTTGTCGTGTGGAATACGCGTTCGGGTTTTGTGAAGATGTCTCGTATTACCTCTTTGGTATGTTTTCCTTATGTTATTTGTTATTTTTTGTATGTTATTTTAAGTTAAGATATATGATTTGTAGGTTGTTTTAGTGTTTATAACTTATGTTTGAATATGTTCTATGTTTAACATGATATGTATGGTTTTATGTTTGAATGTGATATTTGTATGTTATAATGTGTATGTTGTTATAGTGTGTTTTTTCATATAAAAATTGTTAAGAGTGTTTTTTTATAAAAAAATTGTTAAGAGTGTGTTTTTATAAAAAATTGTTAACAATGTGTTTTTTTTTTATAAAAACACACTCTTAACAATTTTTTTATAAAAACACACCCTTAACATTTTTTTATAAAAACAGTTTTTTTTATAAAAAATGTTTAATAGTGTGTTTTTATAAAAAATTGTTATAGTTTTATGGTTTTTATAATGTGTTTTTTTATAAAAAATTGTTAATTTTTTTTTTTAAAAACAGTTTTTATAAAAAAATGTTAAAAATGTGTTTTTTTTTATAAAAAATTGTTAAGAGTGTTTTTATAAAAAAAATTGTTATAGTTTTATGGTTTTATGTTTGAATGTGATATTTGTATGTTATAATGTGTATGTTGTTATAGTGTGTTTTTTCATATAAAAATTGTTAAGAGTGTTTTTTTATAAAAAAATTGTTAAGAGTGTGTTTTTATAAAAAAAATTGTTAACAATGTGTTTTCTTTTTATAAAAACACACTCTTAACAATTTTTTTATAAAAACACACCCTTAACAATTTTTTATAAAAACAGGTTTTTTTATAAAAAAATTGTTAAGGGTGTGTTTTTATAAAAAAAACACATTTTTAACAATTTTTATATGAAAAAACACACTATAACAACATACACATTATAACATACAAATATCACATTCAAACATAAAACCATAAAACTATAACAATTTTTTTTATAAAAACACACTCTTAACAATTTTTTATAAAAAAACACATTTTTTACAATTTTTTTTATAAAAACACACTCTTAACAATTTTTTATAAAAAACACATTTTATAAAAAAATTGTTAAATATGTGTTTTTTATAGAAAAAATGTTAAGAATGACAACTTAGGTCCCTACGGTTTTAAGAATGACAACTTAGGTCCCTAAACTTTTAAGAATGCCAATTAGGTCCTAAACTTTTAAGAATGACAACTAGGGTCCCTAAACCGCACTTTATCGGGGGCACAGCACATGCCGTCGTTCGCCACCACAGCAATCACAAACATCTTTGGCGGTTCGGCCGATGACTATTACAGGCCGGAAATGCATACTGTAAGTTATTTTGGTAGTTTTGGTTTAATTGTGAACATTTCCTAAATTGTACTTAAAACATTGAGTAACATAATTTTCAGACGGGGTCTCCTATTATCCAGGATCACTTCTCGGAGCACTTCTCGGAGCCTGACGATGACTCGATGGATGTTGTAGATCCACCACCACAGGTGACCCCGCTCCCTCAAAAGCGACCGCGATCAATTTCACAATGGTTTCGTCACCCGTTTGGCCAACAAGGATCTACGACACCACCGGCCGCTAAAAAACAAGCAAAGAAAGCGGGGGGAAAGAAGGGAGGAAAGAAAAAGGGAAAGGTCCCTTAACCGGAGCCTCAACCGGCATCGGAAATATTGAGGATGTGTCGGACTGGTCACCTCTCCCCCATGATATTCGTCCCTTACTTGAGCCTGGAAATCACCCCCCGCTTTTTCCAAGTATTGCTGGCGGATGACCCTTTGGAGTCTGAGTTACAGGATGTGGTTAGTATGAAGTTTAACTATAGTCATATAATCAAATATGTTTATATTACATGTCTAACCATCTATATTTTATGTATAGCACATCGATTGTTGGGTCTCGTTGTTGCAAAGACATCGTGGAACAGACACCAGGTGGACCATAATGTATAGTATTTTCTTTGCCTACCTGGTGCTCCTCCATCAAGGTCCCGCCTCCGTGGCCAACTCATGCAACGGCGTGGAAGGGGTTTCTTGGGCTCTCCTCGATGTGGTATGTAAATCGTTTTACTCTTATTTTATTTAAGTTGTTTTGTTGCTAACTAAGTTGTCTAA
Source organism: Saussurea involucrata (assembly GCA_033807775.1). NCBI lineage: Eukaryota > Viridiplantae > Streptophyta > Magnoliopsida > Asterales > Asteraceae > Saussurea > Saussurea involucrata. Next base: position 3,622,510 of record CM066325.1, read on the forward strand.
TATTGTAATATTTCAGGTGTACATCCCAATATGCATTCATCCCAAACATTGGCTGCTTGGAGTGTTTGAGCTTGACGCTATGACCATGACCATATATGACAGCGATAGTGCCAATCTCTTCAGAGACCAATTGGAAGACCAGATGAGAAGGTTTAAAGATGTGCTATTTGACTTCTTTTGTCGGGTCAAGGACACGAGGCGTCGCGATAGGTCAGAGCTCTTTCGCCATAAGTTCGCCAAGAATACACCCCAGCAGGCCGGGATGAATGCGGATTGCGGTGTCTGGGTATGTCGTAATGCCAGCATCTTGATAAATAACGATGTGGTATTTGTACACCCTGACCAGACCGAGGCCGAGGCCAAGGCATTTCGCATACATATGGCGGAGTCCATTTATGCCCATTGTCAAATAAATCAAAGTTAGGTTGTTTATGTAACCTTAAATAATTGTTATTTTTAGTATTAACTTATTTTGTTAAAGTATTGTGATTGACTTACTGTTTACTTCATTTGGTTTTTGCTAATTTCATCCATTTACTCAACTTTGAGTATCGATATCTCTTTCACACATACTCTATTTTGGACGCATTATATATCATTTCGAAGATCTCATATAGAAGAACATAAACCTACTAAAAGTTAGTTATATATAACACATATATATAAATTTAAATGCGTCCAAAGTTTAGTAAAACCCATATTTCCAACACCTAGTAAGTAGGTTTATGAAACTTGCGATAATCCTAATACAGAGATTATTGGATGAACAAGCATTTATTTCTTGATTATTGGGGTATTGGTTCTTGTTGTCTGGAAGTGATTCATATGATGCAAAAATTGGTATCATGTAATGTAGAACAATATCTATATTATAGAAACTTGCATTTGATAGTACCATATAAATCTGATCTAAATTCTTATTAATTAGCTATGTTTGACTACTTAAAGACTAATTTTCTGCCTAATGAAAGACCTTTATTCAAGAGCAGACGAATATTGCAGTTACTTTTTCAGTGGAATCATGCAGGCAACTTTTTCAGACGAAATCTATAAACACATTCAAATAATAATAATTTAAACGATTTAATGAATTAGTTAATATATGATTATTATGTTAATGCGATAGGAGTGTAAAAAAAATTGAAAAAAAAATAAGAGATGTACCATAAATTAAATAATTAACTATAAGAGTATGAATTTTAAATATAAAAAATATTTTTTTATGTAGTGTATAACTGTATATGATATATATTAAAGGGAAATTAATTAAAATACCCTAAGTTTGACCATCTTTTACTGAAATACCCAAAATCTCTCTCATTTTGCAAAAATGCCTTAAAAATCCGCGATGGAGCCCGCGATCGCGGGCTCCAGGCCACGTGTCACCAATGTTTACCCACTTTGCCCGCGTTGGTCCCTCAAGAATGCCTGCGGTCCAGCTTTCCCCCCTCAAGAATGCCCGCGTGTGCAGTTTTGGTCCCTGCCCGCGTTTGACTCATTGACCCCCGCGATCGCGGGCTACACGTGTCACCAAAGTTTGCCCACTTTGCCCGCGTTGGTCCCTCAAGAATACCCGCGGTACAGCTTTCCCCCCTCAAGAATGCCCGCGTGTGCATTTTTGGTCCCTGCCCGCGATTGACTTTCTTTGACCTCCCGCGATCGCGGGCTCCTGTGCCACGTGTCGGCACAGGGTTAACCCTAAAATCCCTTTGACGAACCCTAAACCCTAATTGTTTCTTCGGCCGCACTATATAGGGGGGGGGGACCAAGACACGGCCACTTGTGATCCCAGAAACAAGTAATCAATGCAATAACAATAAAATGTCCACCTCTATATTCAATGATCCAAACAAAGCTCACACAATACAATGAAGAACAAATTAAGTGTGTGTGGCTAGTGTGTGTAGGTGAACCTTGTGATTGCTAGACCTAATAAGGAAAGTAAGTAAACATTATATACCTAGGGTAAAGAATCACCCTATTACAAGATAGGCCCCTCTACTTAGTACAACTAGAATTTTAGGCACTAACATTCTCCCCTTTTGTACAAGTAGAGGCAAAGAAATTAGACATCAACTGGATTCACAGTACGTTTACGGAGACCAAAGATGTGTTCGAATCGGCGCAGTTCCAGACGGTAGTCTTTTCGGTAAGATATGGCTTTCAGCACTTGGTCGATCAAATCCTTTTCTTTATCAGAGAGATTTACTTCTCCATTGGCATCCAGACGAAGCCTGCTTTCCAGATGAACCGAGATGATCTTCAAAGTGCCCTCACAGAACTTGTTCATTTCAATGACTCGCAAAAATTTCTTCTTTGAGTCGGTATCAATGTAGACAACTCCAAGTTCTGGCTTGCTCAGCACGGAGTAAGCTGGGATACCTTGAATATCTGATAGGCGTCTGTTAGGTCTTTTCAGGTTCACATTCTCTTGAAAGGATTCCAAGCCCATCTGAAAATCAGTGAGGTACGAGAACTTGAGAATATTCTTCATAAAGTTTTTCACACTTCTGAAGGCATCTTTGTAAGGTATTCTGTTCTCAGGATTCTTCAGCTCTGGATGCTTAATAAGAAGGTTGAGAAGACTTAGAAGATCGTTCAACCGCAGACTCTTGAAATCAGCTTCAGAAAATATGCTTTCAGACCCATCTGATCTCAAGACGGTGAACTCTGGATAGAAGACGTCAAACAACTTCTTAGATTCAACTTTGAGTATCTTCATTATCATGTTGTCTGACTTGACTTCTTCTGATCCTCTGTCTTTGTTCTTCATTACATATAGGAATTCGACCTTCTTCAGTGATGGCCAATTTTCAATACCGTATACCTTTTCCAAGTTGACTCGCTGGACTTTCCGCACGTAAAGTTCTTTCCTTAAAGTTTCTAGGAAGGGAGTTCGGATTGAAACTCTCTCCCCAGTGGCTACATATTTAGGTTCAACATCAACGATAGCTTGGAAAAAACGAAGTTCAGCTTCAAGTACTCGATCTCTAATTTTACCATCCGGTATTATCGGAGCATGTGGAGCTAGAGTACCTGAGCTTGGACCTGCAGATTCGACGTTTGATGGAGCATTTTCTTGCACGGCCGGGACATCTTCTTCGGACTCTGTATCCATATTCTGATCCCTAGTATTTGTCTCACATTCAAGCTCATCTAAGGCAGCAACCATTTCTTCTTTGATCTGGAAGTTTAGAAGATCAGGTTCTGCATCTGAATCAATCTCTACGACTTCAGTTCTATTGTCAACAGCCGCAGGCTTTTCAACCCCAGCTATGACATCAGCTAGAACTATTGTATCTTCCACTAACTCCATCACAGTATCCGTTCCACTTGTTCCCTGTTCGCCAGTTGGCTGATCTGAGCCATGAACAATTCCAGCAGCTGTCCCACTTGATTCAACAACTGCTGTAGATCTCTTCTCCCCCTCATGTTGATCAGGCGGATCCTGATCATCATGTCTTCGTTTCTGGGAGGTTTCAGCTTGAACGCCACACCTATCTTCAACAACTGCAACCCGTGAGGCAAGAACCTTATATCCATTCAGTAGGGCGTTGGTCATATCTGAGATAGCATTAGTTAGCTTCTCATACTGAGTGTTTAGTGCAGCTAGCCCATCTGAGAATGTTGACGATTGAGGTTGGGGTTGAGGTTGTGATTGTTGGCGCAGTAAAGAAACAAGATCCACTTCTTCGGCAGTGTTGGAGTCGCCTTGGGCTAATAGTCGGGCTAACAGCTCTGATTTGAGCTGGTCGGTTGGGATCTGGTGTAATGGAACTGGTTGAGATTGTGGGTCAGGTTGTGTCGCGGTAGAATCTGCAATGCCTTTTCCTTTAACAGCGCTGGATACATCTTGAGACAACTTTTTCATCTCTTCTTTCATTTCGGCCATATGAGCTTTATAGGAGTTGCTCAAGGACTTGATGGCAAGCTGCAAAAGGGGCACTGTTACAAGGTTATCCGGTCCAATAGAGGACCGTACACGTTCAGCATCAGAGGGACTAACACCCAGACCACTTAGGTTACTGGTTGAAGTAGCGGTTGAAGCAACCGTACTGCCTGTGTTCAAAGCTGGCATGGTGTTAGCAATGACAGGTCTTCCGCCCGGTCCTCGTGAAGCACCAACGAATGGCGACGACACTCTGGGCGTTCCGGTTGGGGCACGAAAGCCTCCAACTTGGTGTTGTTCCAACAATTGTGTCCTAGGAAAGAATGTTGTACCAAATGGTCCTAGACTCAATGTGCGTGGAACAAAAGGCGATGGCCGGGGCGGGAGCCTACCTGTTTCAATACCAGCAGACACCGAGTGTGTCGCCGATAGACTTTGTGCTTTATCCCCTGTGGAAAATGAAACATCGGCAAACTGAGATGCCGATGAGTGGCTGAGTGGGGCTGTGCAATGCATGGATGGGTCCACCATGTCTGTTTCAATACGCAACGGCGACGAACGCACGTCGGTAGATAATGTGGCTACCCGGCTTGTAACGGTTTGGGGAGAGTCGGTAGTTAAAACTTTGTCCGACTCTATCACAGCTTCACTCATTTCTTTTCTCCCTCTTTCCTCACCACTACCTATTTGTTCTTCTACTACTTCTACTTCTACTTCTTCGTTTAAAGTTGAAGTACCCGCAGCAGCAGTAGCAGTTTCGAGAGGTCCGGTGGGCGGAGTCGTTTCAGTATCAGAACTCATAACCCGTGGCCTTTTGCCCATATGTCTCGGAATCAAGTTCGCTGACGGGTCATGATCTGAGTCGTCATCACCATCATCATCATCATCGTGGGGAGGAATGAAAGGTTCCATTTGGGCATCTGGATTGGCTGTATCATCATCGGGAGATGATGCAGCAGCATAAGCTTCATCCCAGGTTACATCGTCATCAAATACGTTCACTGGAGGAATCTGAGGTGGTGGTTGAGCAGGTCGTGAAGAGGATGCTTGGCCAACAGTCCGTACTCTTCTCCCGACACTCTTTCTTTTTGTTCTCATCACCCCTCGTTGTTCAGGAACACCCCCTTGTTCCTGAACCCCCTCAACTCTTAGACCCTCACCGCCTAAAGGAATTGCATCGTGGGTAGGTCCCTCCGGCTCTGGCTGGACCGGCAATGCATTATCTATTCTATACTGCCTAACTACCCTGGACTATTGGTCAGCATAGGCAAGTAGGTCTTCTCGAAGAACGGCGGTATGAGCAAAATCCATCGCCTTGGGCATTCGAAGAACGTGCATATACTGGCTTGGCCCTCGGGGATGTTGCTCACGACGTGGGATCTCGGCGTTGTCAGTCATAGCTTGATGTATCAGGATCTGGAAGAACCGCTGAAAGGGGACGAAGTTATGTCTCATCTTCGGTTTTAGCTGATCGGCAGCAAGTTCTATCATTTCGTTCCAGATCAAGACAGCATAATCAATGTTGTGGTTAAAGACGAACGCGTGGAACATTCGTAAGGTTGCAAGGTTGGTCTTATCTAATCCTGTATGCTTAGACGTCATACATCTGTTGAAGATAGAACATATTGAATAGTATAGTGGCGGTAGGTAGTTGCGTCTGAACATTGAAGATCCGGTCAGTGGTAGATTAGGTGGAGGTTGATAACCCAAACTTTGAATATCCGCACGAAGCTGAGATTCAGGAATCGGATCCTGAATGTTTTCACTAGGTAGGTTTAGAGATCGTCTAAGGCCTCGAAGAGTGAAACGGACATCAAAGTGGTCAACCTTGGCTGTGAACTTAGGCACTCGATCCGTTGGTCTGTAGGTTAACGTACTCCAGAATTGTTTGAGGTAGATTGCAGGCACGAGCTCGACCTTTGTCAATGCAGTCATTACCGGATGATGACGGATAATCTCGGTGATGATTGGATGCTCGAAGCGAACTGCAAGATCTAGATGATGATTGTTGTCTAGAAATTGCACGGCCGGGCTCGTTGACGGATAGATCTCCTCGTCAAGGTCATGTGCGTTTACCGAAGGAAGTGACGAACGATGCGAACGGATAATGGCATTATCATCCGAAGCATAGTCATCTTGATCAGCCATCTGGAATAGTACACAGTTAAGAATCGGACCAAAATCGAGTTTGCCTTTAAAATTTTTTTTTTTTCAAAAAATTTCTAAGTGTAGGCCAAGTCGCAATCAACTAAAAAGGACAGGTCACTGACCACTGCGACATCGCAATGGGAAGAGATTTGGACAAGGTGAAGTTGCAATACAAGACTGCGATTCTGTCCCCAAGTCGCAATGAAGGACTGCGACTTGGTTGAATGTGTGACCATTGCGATTTCGATGAATGTTGAAGAACATGTTGACTACGACTTGGTTGAACACAGAAAAACCCTAAGTGTTCAAGCCCTAATTTCTTGTTTTTCGCACTAAAAGTGTTAAAACCACTACCACTAGACTCGGAAAGAGTTCGCAAACAGACCCTAGCCAACTAAAAACACTAACTAACAACAGATATCGACATTTAGCAGATTAAGCAAACCGAACCCAAAACCCTAAAAATTAACAGTAGCATACGATTTAATGGATGAATGACAATGAGAATCGAGATTCATTACCTCGATGATGATGTGAATGGATTCCTCGAAACAGAGTCGAATAAAGCACTTGAATCGAAAAGCAGTAGAGAGAGATTTCGAGAGGGTTTAAAGAGGGTTTTGAAATTTGAAAAGTCAAAGTCGCAGACATATACGAAATTTTTCAAAAAAGTGACACGTGGCACAATCTGATTGGTCCAAGGGTTGACCAGCCACGTGTCATCAAGTCGCAATGAACATATCACAACTTGACAATTTTGAAATCGCAATCGACCATTGCGATTTACACTGTTCACCTGACCAAGTCGCAATGCACTATTGCGATTCGGTACTGTTCATTCACCCAAGTCGCAATAGGCGATTGCGACTTGGTACTGTTCATCACTCCAAGTCGCAATAGGTCACTGTGACTTGGTACTGTTCACATGGTCAAATCGCAGTAGGCCATTGCGACTTGCACTGTTCAAACCTCCAAATCGCAATAGACCATTGCGATTTGGCACTGTTCAAACTTCCAAGTCTCAATGCACCATTGCGATTTGATACTTTTTAAGCTCACTGAGAAGTCGCAATAGAAGGCTGCGACATCTCACTGTCCACATGTGAAATCGCAAGCGATATTGATGTAAAACTGGACATTTTTCCAGATAAAAGAAAGATTTTATCACATTGGAAGATGTCCAACTTCCAATTGATTAAGCACAAAAGGTTTTAAAACACGGTTTTCACTCCCCCTTAAATGATGCAAAGATTTTGCAAAAAGATTTTCATCATTTAAAAGCAAGTGGTTTAAAAACAAATTAGAGTACTTACCTTAACTCCTCAGAAAGTGTTAAACACAACAGATCAACACTCACATGATGTGTAAGCACACTCCCCCTAGATTTGTGCATAGGATGAAATCTGATTACTCCCCCTGAAATCATGAACAAACCTTTCGTGCAGATACAGATAGCATAACATATCATAAGTAAGACAAATTAAACGAACTGAGAAAAGAAGAACAAATTGAATAAATATATAAAATACAACGAGGATATGACAATTTAAATAACATATATTAAAAATAGAACATGATGAAAATTTTAGTGTATTAATCTAGAAGCAAAGTCTAGATTAAGATACAAATATTTCCATCAATTATATGTTTAATATATGGAAGTTAAACTTTCATATTAAGCATGCCGAGCTTGGATACAAGAAAATTGAAACGTTTTTCATCCAAGGCTTTGGTAAAGAGATCGGCAAGCTGAAACTCAGTTGTAACAAAATATAATTCAACAGTTCCTTTCTCAACATGATCTTTTATGAAATGATACCTGATGTCGATATGCTTGGTTTTGGTGTGTTGGACAGGATTAGCAGATATAGCGATTGCACTTTTACTGTCACAGTAAATGGGGATTTTCTCATATTTAAATCCATAGTCTATGAGTTGGGTCTTCATCCAAAGAACTTGTGAACAACAACTCGCAGCGGCAACATATTCTGCTTCCGCTGTAGAAGTGGAAACACAATTTTGCTTCTTTGATGACCAACTCACGAGCTTGTCACCCAAAAACTGAATATGACCAGAAGTACTCTTTCTGTCCAACATGCTTCCTCCGTGATCAGCATCTGAGTATGCGGTGAGTTCGAAACCGGTTCCCTTGGGATACCACAGTCCGAGATACGGAGTGCCTTTCAAGTATCGAAAAATTCTTTTGACGGCGCCAAGGTGTGATATTTTAGGATTTGCTTGAAATCTAGCACAGAGACAAGTCGAAAACATTATATCTGGACGACTAGCTGTCAGGTACATTAGAGACCCAACCATTCCTCTATAGAGTTTTACATCAGCATCAACACCATGTGGATCAGGACCAATTTTGGACTGATGACCCATAGGTGTACCAATCGAAGTGCAGTTCTCCATCTTGAATTTCTTCAAAATGTCAAACACATACTTTGACTGATTGATGAAGATACCAGTTGAAAATTGTTTCACTTGTAATCCGAGAAAGAAATTAATCTCTCCCATCATACTCATTTGGAATTGAGTCATCATAATGCCTGAAAACCAAGTACAAAGTCCAGGGTTAGTCGAACCAAAAATAATATCATCAACGTAAATCTGAACTAAGAGAGTATCACCTTCCTTGCGTAGAGTAAATAGAGTTGTGTCGATTTTACCTTTCTCAAAGCCAGCTTTTAGTAGAAAGGTTGATAGTACTTCATACCAGGCACGGGGGGCTTGCTTCAGACCGTAAAGCGCTTTGTCAAGAATGTAGACGTGATCTGGATGTTCTTTGTCCACAAAGCCTTCAGGTTGAGACACGTACACCTCCTCCTTAAGAACACCATTCAAGAAAGCAGTCTTCACGTCCATTTGATAGACAGTGAAGTTCTTGAAAGCGGCATACGAAAGAAACATCCGAATTGCCTCAAGACGAGCAACCGGCGCGTACGTCTCATCATAATCTATCCCCTCTTGTTGCCTATACCCTTTTGCTACCAATCTAGCTTTGTTTCGCACAATTACTCCATCTTCATCTTTCTTGTTCTTTAGGACCCACTTCGTACCAATAACTGTTTTACCCTTGGGTCGCGGAACTAATCTCCACACTTTCAAAGCTTCGAACTGATTCAGTTCTTCTTGCATCGCAATCAACCAGTCAGGATCTTCTAAAGCCTGTTGAACTGTTGAAGGTTCAATCTGACTTAAGAATAGCGCGTATAAGATTTCATTTGCGGTTGCGGAAGCGGATCTTGTCTTTACTGGTTCAGATACATCACCAATCACCTGATCAATTGGGTGACTGCGTGTCCACTTTGTAGAATGTGGATGGAGAGTTACAGCACCATCATTGGGGTCTACAAAGGTAGGATCCGCATCAAAGTTCAACTCGATCGTTAGTGTCGGTTCCGGATTTGAGACGAGTTGCCTTTCAGAATTGACAATCGGCACAACCTCGGGAACTGATTCGGTAGAATTGTCATTTGAAGTTGTTCTAGATGAAGACGCACCACTTGTAGATATTTGTTATCGAGCTTGTGGAGAATCTGTTGATGTGTTCCTTGGAGAAATTATAGGAGTAGTTGAACCAGTATTTGGAGTAGTCAGTACCGGTGAAGGACCTGACATAGAAGTTTGTATTGGCGGGGTTACAACTTGAATCCTGTCATTTACAGATGAAGACGATTTGTCACTGTTAAAATAGTCATCATAAAAATATTCAAACAATGAATCAAGTTCATTAGGAGTAGAGTTAGAAGTTGAAGCTTGATCCTTGTTTGACGATCTAGTCATCATTGGACGAAATTGTCCAGATGCTAGAATACCAGATAACTCGGGTTCTATACTGTTTTGCACAGAAGCCATTGCTTCAGATTCATCAAATTTGACATTAATGCTTTCCATCACAGTTCTGGAAGATTTGAGATAGATCCTGTAAGCTTTTGATGTGAGAGAGTATCCGATAAAGAAACCCTCAATACCCTTAGGACTGAATTTATTCAGGTTATCCTTATCATTCAGCACCACGCACCTGCATCCAAAAACACGAAAGTAGTGTATAACAGGTTTTCTATTATTAATCAATTCATATGGAGTCTTGCCAAACCGTCGATGTATGATTGAACGGTTTTTTGTATAGCATGCCGTTGCAACAGCTTCAGCCCATAGGAATAGTGGTAGATCAGCATAAGACAACATCGTTCTGGCCGCTTCAACAAGTGTACGGTTACGTCTTTCAACTACACCGTTCTGCTGAGGTGTTCTGGCCGCAGAATATTGATGAGTGATTCCCAATGACTTAAAGAAGTCATCAAGAGTTCTGTTTTTAAACTCTGTCCCATTATCTGATCTAACAGTCTGAACTGTTTGTTGACGATTCACTTGAAGCTGTTTGATTAACGAGATGATCAAGTCAGGAGTTTCATCCTTTGAGCGTAGGAACTTGACCCATGTGTATCTCGAGTAATCATCGACGACAACTAACACGTAACGTTTGGCACTAATACTTTGAGTCTTCATCGGACCGCAGAGATCCATATGAAGTATTTCCAAAGCTTTGCTGGTGCTGGGTTCTGGTTTCGGTGGATGAGGAGCACGCTTCATCTTCCCCTTCTCACAAGCAATACAGAAATTATCCTTTTCAAATGACAGAACTGGTAGACCTATGACTAAATCACCCAAAACCAACTTTTGAATGTAGCGAAAATTAAGATGAGATAGTCGTCTATGCCATAACCAGCTTTTCTCTAACGTCGCTTTTGACATCAAGCATACATCAGTCTTGGGCTTGAGTGTTGATAGATCAATGGTGTATAGATTAGATTTCCTAGAACCAACTAGAAGCTCATCTCCTCCGTCGGTAAGAACAGCACAACGGGTTTTCTTGAAATGGACTTCTAGGTCTTTATCACAAAATTGACCTATACTAAACAGGTTGTGTCCTAAGCCCTCGACATAATTGACTTTTGTAATTCGCACATTATCTTTTACAATATCCCCATAACCCAGAATTGAAGCATATTGATCATTTCCAAACTTCACCTTTCCACAGTCTTGTTCAACAAAATTAACTAGCAGCTCTTTTCTTCCAGTCATGTGCTTTGAGCAGCCTGAATCTAAATACCATACATGACTGGGCTGCAAAATGGAAATTAGACGGTTTTAGGTACCCACTGCCAATCGGGTCCTTTTGGGTTAGTAGGCTTGGATTTAACATTTTGCTTTCTATAACCGGTTTTAAAATAAGCATTTGAATAAAACCAACGATTATAGTCAGATTTGCAGATAAAATCATCCACACCACAAGAAGCACAACAAATTTGATCTCGTGCCAAATTAATCAGTTGTCGCATTGAATAAACCTTGTAAGGAACTACAAGTTTTCGTCTATTGCCAACATCATAATTAATAACATTTGAAACAAAATTGTCTTTCTTGGAATTTAAAACATTTGAATTGACGTGGGATGATTTGATCTGGGCCACATCCTGTGCGGACTCCTTTATTCTCCACTCAAGACGCGTATTGTTTTTCAAATTACGATCTGAAAAACCAGACAAATAAGAGTTGTAAGCTTTTGAATATTGAGTCTGAAAAGAGTTAACATGCTTCTTTCTTTTTGTTTTTCTGTTCCTTTTCTGTAATGATGGTTTTGATTTGGATTTAGAATGAACATCATTAACAGAGATTTTCTCAACTGATTTTGAAGATTCCCCTTCTAAAATAATCTTTTCAGGTTTCTCTTCATTTATTAGAAAAGTGGTGTGATCTGGAAGTTTGGCACATAAATCAAATTGAACAGGCACTTCACATACACCTTTACCTTTGTCCTTACCAGCATTCTTGCTTTCAAAATCAATATCAATATCAGTATCAGTATCATAGGATGGTTTGCCGATATCATCAGACTTGGGAAAAAGAAAGTCATTAAACTCTTTCTGAAAAATTTTATCTTCTTCCGTAGGAAAATATATAGGAGGATCTTTATCAAACTGATCTTCCAAATCCCAAGGTTCAAAATCATCTTGGTCATTGGTTGTCCAGTCTCTCAAGATTGCATTTCCTATAAAAGCTTTGCATGAGGAAACATCTGAATCTGAAGATTGTTTTTCTTTTGAAACTATTCCTTCAGATATTTCCTCAAGTTTTGTTTTCATTTCCTTTAAGCTTTCTGAAAATACAGTGAGCAAAACTTCCTTCTCAATCTCAAAAGCAAGCTTCTCGTCATTTCTGACTTCTTGAATGTTGCTTTGGATCTTGCTTTCGAGGTCCATGAGTTTTTGTTCAAGAACCATTGGTGGAAAGTATCTTTTACCTTCAAAAACTTGTTTGACAGTTTCAACCTTTTGAGTATTCCCTTTCTCCTCCGGTTCTTTAACAACATAACTCTCAAAATAATTGTTTGGTAAGGTTTTCTTGGAATTCAATGCCTTTGCATTGTCTGGACCATACCAAAAAGGAAGTTGCATCTTAACTGTGGTTTTCCTTTTTATTTCTTCTTCAGCCTTATAGTCTTCATCATCCATCTTGATTTGAAAGTTTGAATGTACGGCAAGTCCAATCCATTCAAATTTGTACAAAGTGGGAGATTTTGATAAAGCATTGCTCAGGTATTGTGGATTGTCATACCCGATTCCCCATTTTGAGTTGAAATATCTGAACTTATCTGGTTTATGCATGCGAATTGTTTGTTCAGTTTGACCTGCTTTGTACAATTTATTTTCCAGATCCTTGACATTTTCACATAATTCATCATTTCTATCTTTGTAAGCATGCAAAAGACTCTCAAACTCGCTATTCTTAACTTCCGAATTCAATAATTTATCCGATAGTTCAGTTATTCTTTCTTCAAAATACGCAAGACCAATCTCAAATTCGGCCTTTTTCTTTTCAAAAACTTTAATTTTACTTTCTTGATCTATTATTATAGCCTTTTGAGTGGAAATTAACTCGTCTGCTCTTTCCTGGTCTTTTGTTAAGTTTTCTAATCTTTTTGATAAACAAGCTTGTTGAGTAAAGAATTGATTGTAAAGAGCGGAATGTACCTCGTTGGAAGTAGACTCTGAACCATCACCATCGGTTTTCTTGGTCATGAAACACATCTTAGTCTGAGCAGCTTTCTCACCTTCAGCTTCATCATCAGACATATCTAGCCAGTATTCTTCTTCGACCAACAGTGCTATCCCCGATTCTTTCTTTTCGGCAAGCAGCAACTTGTTCTTGTAGTACGTAGAATCCCTGACTTTTGGCTTCCAACACTCTTTAGAGAGATGACCAGGCTTCCCACAATTGTAGCATGTCGGAACTTCCTCTTTCTTCTCAAACACCCTTTTCTCTTCCGGCTTCTTATACTCAGGCTTCTTGTACTCCTCTCTCTTGTACTCAACCTTCTTATCATCAAACCTTCTACTCGACTCAACATTCGCCTTGTGTTCAAAATTCTTGGAACCAGACGCATACCTTTGATTGTTGGACCCGGGAGATTTTCCAAACTTTCTCTGAAAAGAGTTAGTAAGAAGTGCCATTGCTCGCTTCATGCTTTCAATTTCATCTATCTCACCATCTTCACCCTGTTCATCATCAGAATGCTTTGAATAATTTCTGTTTGGTTTGACAGACACCAAAGCAAGTGGTTCTAGTTCTTCTTCCTTCTTATCCTCTCTTTTCTCTTCCCTATTGTCCTTCTTCTTTTTCTTTGTCCTCTTGGCTTCAGCATCTTCTTCATCCTGTTTCAACGTCTCGTACATCTCTTGAAGAGGCAAAACATTCAGCCTTGAATTTTGTTTCATACGATGAGCATACTTCTTCCACTCGGGTTGAAGTACATTCAGAAACTTTACATTATGCTCAATTATAGACTTGTTGATGTTGTATCTATTCAGTTCGTTCAAAATCGTGGTAAAACGGTCGTATGTGGAATCAAGAGCTTCACCATCTTTCTGTTTAAAACTCTCATAAAGATTAATAGCATTTGAAATTCTCATCTGGTTTTCAATCTCAGAACCTTGATAAAGTTTTATCAATTCATCAAACATGGCTTTCCCGGAGTGGTTCTTGCTATCTACCTTTCGGTAAATATCATTAGTCAAAGCTTGAATTACAAGGGACTTTGCCATCTTATCCCCATAATATCTCTTCTTCTGTTCAATGTCATAGTGAATTGGTAAAACTTCAACCCATTCAGGAATTGGTTCCCCGTCAGTAAGAATCCCTTTTCTCATTATCTTTTCCATCGGTCCATTAATCAGTGAGTGTGAAATGAACTCCCCATTCTCTTGTCTTTCCACATAATCCATAAAACGGTCTTTCCATATTTTAAACTCTTTGGGAAAAAGAACCGGTGGTTTATCCTTAGATCCAATCGTTAGTATATCTCTAGCAGTCATATTCGATTACTTGTCTTTGATCGTTTGTATTCTTTAGATTTGATTAGTAAAAAAAAAATTCAAACTGAAGTCTCAACCCACTAAAGTCGCAATGCAAAGAAGTCGCAGCAGTTGGAATCGCAACAAATGGAATCGCAATGAAATGGAATCGCAACAGAGTAAAAATTTCACTCAAGTCGCAATAGAGGATTGCGATTTGTTACTGTTCACGGGGTAATGGATTGCGATTCGGGATCGAAGTCGCAATATGTCACTGCGATTTGGGAGTCAAGTCGCAATAGGTCACTGCGACTTTGTACTGTTCACTCGACGTTCACTGCGATTTCGATGAATATATGATGATTGCGATTTCGATGAATATATGATGATTGCGATTTCGATGAAGATTCAAATGATCGGGAGTTGATTCTTCAAAAATGATCCAAATGATCTGAAAATTGGTAGGTAAGGTCGAAATGCGATTCTGGACAGTTTTACTACTTCAAGTTTTGTCCAAAAACCACTAGAACAGTGATTTTCGATCCAAAACAGTAGGTTTTTGCACAAAAGTTCGAAAAACCGAGTTTGCACGATTTGAGATCGATTCTGGTGTGATTATGGAATGAAAACACACGGAAATGAATATCAAACACTTCTATATCAATCCTAATCCATTTGAAGAACTCAAATGATCAAAATCAATAAGAAACGGATGAAAAACTTGAAGAACACTCAAAATGCAAAAACTCTCAATAAAATCTAATCTGGTCTAAATGAATACATTGCTCTGATACCAATTGTGATCCCAGAAACAAGTAATCAATGCAATAACAATAAAATGTCCACCTCTATATTCAATGATCCAAACAAAGCTCACACAATACAATGAAGAACAAATTAAGTGTGTGTGGCTAGTGTGTGTAGGTGAACCTTGTGATTGCTAGACCTAATAAGGAAAGTAAGTAAACATTATATACCTAGGGTAAAGAATCACCCTATTACAAGATAGGCCCCTCTACTTAGTACAACTAGAATTTTAGGCACTAACACCACTCTCAATTTTTTTAATCACTCTCTCAATTTTCTCCCACTCTCTCAATTTTGTCGTGTGGAATACGCGTTCGGGTTTTGTGAAGATGTCTCGTATTACCTCTTTGGTATGTTTTCCTTATGTTATTTGTTATTTTTTGTATGTTATTTTAAGTTAAGATATATGATTTGTAGGTTGTTATAGTGTTTATAACTTATGTTTGAATATGTTCTATGTTTAACATGATATGTATGGTTTTATGTTTGAATGTGATATTTGTATGTTATAATGTGTATGTTGTTATAGTGTGTTTTTTCATATAAAAATTGTTAAGAGTGTTTTTTTATAAAAAAATTGTTAAGAGTGTGTTTTTATAAAAAAATTGTTAACAATGTGTTTTTTTTTATAAAAACACACTCTTAACAATTTTTTTTATAAAAACACACCCTTAACATTTTTTTATAAAAACAGTTTTTTTTATAAAAAATGTTTAATAGTGTGTTTTTATAAAAAAATGTTATAGTTTTATGGTTTTTATAATGTGTTTTTTTATAAAAAATTGTTAATTTTTTTTTATAAAAACAGTTTTTATAAAAAAATGTTAAAAATGTGTTTTTTTATAAAAAATTGTTAAGAGTGTGTTTTTATAAAAAAATTGTTATAGTTTTATGGTTTTATGTTTGAATGTGATATTTGTATGTTATAATGTGTATGTTGTTATAGTGTGTTTTTTCATATAAAAATTGTTAAGAGTGTTTTTTTATAAAAAAATTGTTAAGAGTGTGTTTTTATAAAAAAAATTGTTAACAATGTGTTTTTTTTATAAAAACACACTCTTAACAATTTTTTTATAAAAACACACCCTTAACAATTTTTTATAAAAACAGGTTTTTTTATAAAAAAATTGTTTTTTTTTTTGATAAGGTTCATCTAGGCTTTGCCTAGACTACATCCTTGGCAATTTGGAAACAAACATACAAAGCGGCCGTCTGAGACTAAGCCAAATTGTTAAGAGTGTGTTTTTATAAAAAAATTGTTAAGGGTGTGTTTTTATAAAAAAAAAACACATTTTTAACAATTTTTATATGAAAAAACACACTATAACAACATACACATTATAACATACAAATATCACATTCAAACATAAAACCATAAAACTATAACAATTTTTTTATAAAAACACACTCTTAACAATTTTTTATAAAAAAACACATTTTTAACAAATTTTTTTATAAAACACACTCTTAACAATTTTTTATAAAAAACACATTTTATAAAAAAATTGTTAAATATGTGTTTTTTATAAAAAAATGTTAAGAATGACAACTTAGGTCCCTAAACTTTTAAGAATGCCAATTAGGTCCTAAACTTTTAAGAATGACAACTAGGGTCCCTAAACCGCACTTTATCGGGGGCACAACACATGCCGTCGTTCGCCACCACAGCAATCACAAACATCTTTGGCGGTTCGGCCGATGACTATTACAGGCCGGAAATGCATACTGTAAGTTATTTTGGTAGTTTTGGTTTAATTGTGAACATTTCCTAAATTGTACTTAAAACATTGAGTAACATAATTTTCAGACGGGGTCTCCTATTATCCAGGATCACTTCTCGGAGCACTTCTCGGAGCCTGACGATGACTCGATGGATGTTGTAGATCCACCACCACAGGTGACTCCGCTCCCTCAAAAGCGGCCGCGATCAATTTCACAATGGTTTCGTCACCCGTTTGGCCAACAAGGATCTACGACACCACCGGCCGCTAAAAAACAAGCAAAGAAAGCGGGGGGAAAGAAGGGAGGAAAGAAAAAGGGAAAGGTCCCTTCACCGGAGCCTCAACCGGCATCGGAAATATTGAGGATGTGTCGGACTGGTCACCTCTCCCCCATGATATTCGTCCCTTACTTGAGCCTGGAAATCACCCCCCCGCTTTTTCCAAGTATTGCTGGCGGATGACCCTTTGGAGTCTGAGTTACAGGATGTGGTTAGTATGAAGTTTAACTATAGTCATATAATCAAATATGTTTATATTACATGTCTAACCATCTATTTTTTATGTATAGCACATCGATTGTTGGGTCTCGCTGTTGCAAAGACATCGTGGAACAGACACCAAGTGGACCATAATGTATAGTATTTTCTTTGCCTACCTGGTGCTCCCCCATCAAGGTCCCGCCTCCGTGGCCAACTCATGCAACGGCGTGGAAGGGGTTTCTTGGGCTCTCCTCGATGTGGTATGTAAATCGTTTTACTCTTATTTTATTTAAGTTGTTTTGTTGCTAACTAAGTTGTCTAATATTGTAATATTTCAGGTGTACATCCCAATATGCATTCATCCTAAACATTGGCTGCTTGGAGTGTTTGAGCTTGACGCTATGACCATGACCATATATGACAGCGATAGTGCCAATCTCTTAAGAGACCAATTGGAAGACCAGATGAGAAGGTTTAAAGATGTGCTATTTGACTTCTTTTGTCGGGTCAAGGACACGAGGCGTCGCGATAGGTCAGAGCTCTTTCGCCATAAGTTCGCCAAGAATACACCCCAGCAGGCCGGGATGAATGCGGATTGCGGTGTCTGGGTATGTCGTAATGCCAGCATCTTGATAAATAACGATGTGGTATTTGTACACCCTGACCAGACCGAGGCCGAGGCCAAGGCATTTCGCATACATATGGCGGAGTCCATTTATGCCAATTGTCAAATAAATCAAAGTTAGGTTGTTTATGTAACATTAAATAATTGTTATTTTTAGTATTAACTTATTTTGTTAAAGTATTGTGATTGACTTACTGTTTACTTCATTTGGTTTTTGCTAATTTCATCCATTTACTCAACTTTGAGTATCGATATCTCTTTCACACATACTCTATTTTGGACGCATTATATATCATTTCGAAGATCTCATATAGAAGAACATAAACCTACTAAAAGTTAGTTATATATAACACATATATATAAATTTAAATGCGTCCAAAGTTTAGTAAAACCCATATTTCCAACACCTAGTAAGTAGGTTTATGAAACTTGCGATAATCATAATACAGAGATTATTGGATGAACAAGCATTTATTTCTTGATTATTGGGGTATTGGTTCTTGTTGTCTGGAAGTGATTCATATGATGCAAAAATTGGTATCATGTAATGTAGAACAATATCTATATTATAGAAACTTGCATTTGATAGTACCATATAAATCTGATCTAAATTCTCATTAATTAGCTATGTTTGACTACTTAAAGACTAATTTTCTGCCTATTGAAAGACCTTTATTCAAGAGCAGACGAATATTGCAGTTACTTTTTCAGTGGAATCATGCAGGCAACTTTTTCAGACGAAATCTATAAACACATTCAAATAATAATAATTTAAAACGATTTAATGAATTAGTTAATATATGATTATTATGTTAATGCGATAGGAGTGTAAAACAAAATTGAAAAAAAAATAAGAGATTTACCATAAATTAAATAATTAACTATAAGAGTATGAATTTTAAATATAAAAAATATTTTTTTTATGTAGTGTATAACTGTATATGATATATATTAAAATATATAAATCCAAAAAAATTCAAGATTGGGCTCATTTCGAACATATCGAAGAGACGATTATAATGGTGTAATTTGTTAAAATTAAAACGTATTTTTTTAACGTATTTTAGTTAATAAACGATTATATGTGTTAAATGTAAAATTAAAATAATAAAAGTAAAAGGTATAAAGTAAATTTAGTAAATAAGTATAGGGGTTGAAAGTGTAACATTTCATTTTAAATTCGTAAAAATGGACGAAATGGGGTGAATACTGCCAAAATATCAAAATTTTCATAAATGGTCCCTGGAATTTTTCAAAAATGGTCCCTTGCAATTGAAAAGTCACAAAAATAACCCCAGTGCGGGATGAGCCCGCGATCGCGGGATATCATTTTTCAAAAATGGTCCCTGCAAGTTTAAAAAAGTGTCAGAAAAGGTCCCTGACCCGCGATCGCAGGCTCCCATCGCGGATTTTTGGGGTATTTTTGCAAAGTGGAAGAGATTTTGGGTATTTCAGTAAAAGATGGTTCGAATTAGGGTATTTTAATTAATTTCCCTTTTTAATTTGATGTTAAAAACTTTTATTTTAGTCAATGCAATGGGAATTGGGAAAGACCATTAATAACTCTGTTTTTTAGACAAATTTCATTGATGTATAGTACGAGTAATTCCGTACTATTTAGGAAATGCATGAGCCAAAAAGATTATTGTACTATCTGATATATAATGTGCATGCAATTAAGGTTCTTGTTGATGATTTCATGGAGAAAATTTTGTGTAAGAAAAACGGGCTTTTCAATTTGCTGTAAGGCGCATGTGTGTGGATTTATAATTTTTGGTCTATGTTTTATAAGAGTTTACTTTTTATGATGGTAATTGGGGTAAAAAATAATGTTGCATTAATTACTAATTACTGCATGTTGGTGTATAAACCCTAAATACATACTTATATATCAATTTGGGACTGTGTTCACTTGTACCATACTCAACAGTGTACAATATCTACTAATTAATTCTTACATAAATAAATGTAAAAGTAAATTATATAAAAATAATTTATCTGCAATCATTAACACCCTCTTCAATTAGGTGAGAAGGTGTAGTTAATACACATCCATTGCATTCTGATCATGAACCCATATACTCCTAACCAAATCAATATCTTTATTTCCCAAAATTTCACATATGTTACGGAATGATCAAATCCCTCAACCGTGGAATCCCGTGGAATCCAATCAATTCATTCCGTGTACCAAACATCATTAAGAAATTTGTCATTCCAATTCCATCAAATTCCTTTGAATCCCGCGAGCCAAGCAGCCCCCTAGAATCGGCTTAATGGGCAAATAAAAGCCAAGCTTTGAAGCTCTTCCTATAAGTTACCACTTCAAGTCTCTTTAGGGCCATTAGGGATTTTATGACTGTTATTACATGGCTTCACGCACAAATTGGCCTGAGAACCAAGCAAACATGGCTTGCTTCAACCAATTAACTTGTAGGATCAGAGTTATGACTTGATGCATTATGCAAGAGCCAAGAGACACAGCTAGAGTTAATTAATTAGCTTCAACTCATGTCCATATATTTCCTTCTTCAATCCTTAATTAATTGAGACCCCTACACCTCTAAATCCTATGCATCACAAGATTCTAGAGGGGCCTGGCCTGACCACTTGCTACCCTTCAAAAAGGAAATTAAAGGCAACCTGATCATGCAAGCACCAGGTAGTTAAGTTAGGTTCTAGTTTTTCACTTTAAGGGATGGCTATTTTGAATGCAAAGGCAACAATTAAGGGGCCAAAGTTTAGTCCAACCGATATAATTTACGGGTGATCGATTAGTGTTAATTTATAACAATACTACACGAAAGACTTTCGCCTACGAACTTTTTTCGGGGAAATCTGTCGCTAAAGGGTGATTAGTCACAAAACCATCACAAAGGTTGGCGGGTAATTTTTTTGTGGGTAATGCAAATCAGTAACAGATTACCCAGGAATTCTCTGGGTGATTCATGGGTATTTTTTCGAAAAACATCGAATTCTACTGAACCATTGGTATTTTCTGGGTGATCTGTAGGTAATCAACGACAGAAATTTCTCTGGGTAAATTTTGTGGATAAAAGTCGTTTGTTTTGTAGTGATAAGACAACCATCAACAATTCAACATAGACAAGTTAAAAGGTTGGGTTTTTGAAGATGCATGTTTTGATGTGGGGTTAAGACAAATCTAGCTATAAAGAAAGCACAACCTTATAGACCGATTACAGTTTAAAAACTGACAATATCGGTGTCAATAACAGTGCTAGAGTTTCAGATCGACTAAACTTGTATTTTTCCTTCTCAATATATGTCGGAGCCCTTCTTATCTCCTCAATGACTCTTTTGAAAAGCAATCTAATGGGTTTCCACATATTTTAACATGATACCAGAGTTAAAGTCTATCATCCGAAACATTTTTGCCCGGACTCGACACTTTGGGACATCTTTGCTGGTAATCTAATGGGTTCAAACATATTTTTACAAATAGAAGGTTATATCTGACTTTTTACCAGACCCCTTATTACATCGGTTTTGATTTTATCTTTCATTGTTTGATTAGTTTTCTTTGATAATTACTTTTTCTTAGATTTTTTAACCATTCGGTCAAAATTTGTGTTTTCTTTTAGGTAGTTTCCGACTGAAGAAATATTATACCTAAAATCTAGAAACCAACGGACTAACGGAATTAGTTTTATGCCTATGACCAGGTTACCACTTTGTTCGTTTGTATACCTTCCGTTCACTATTAAACAAAAGACTTTTTTTCATGAAAAAATAAAATCTTGTTTTTTGGCGGTTTTTTCTGCCGGAAGAAGACTCGCCGGAAACACAATTTTTCGGTGGATTGACCATTTCGGCGGATTCAAGCCGGAAATCCATCGAAATTTAATTAATTAAGATTATTTATTTTTAAAAAATAAATAAATTAAACTAAATAATTAATCCGTCAGAATAATATGGTAAATAAAGTTTTATTTTTTAAGAAAAACCAGTAGCGGAATTCCGGCAGATTGTTGACGGAAGTCATCGGAAAGTTGACCTTTTGGTTTCCATATGTAATTTTCTCCTGAATTGCCCCTCTGTTTAGTAGTGGTTACACTAGTAATATCGCACAAAAATGTATGTATGAAGTAAATGCATGATCACTTTCAAAATTCGTCGATAGTATACGTTATGTACTAGGAAAGACCATTGATCAAGAAAATCTAGACCGGATCGCTAGCAAGACGGAGGCCCGGCGTATAGTATAAATCACGGGATGGTTTTACGTAGCAATAATTTGAAAGAGAAAGATGCCTTTGTTAGGTGGAAAAAGGTTATATATATTTATGGTGTTGTCTCATGTCCACAAATACGGTATACGTTTGGTTGTATTATGTTTCTGCCAGCCGTCGCCAACCATTTTTTTATTTATAAAAAATACAAAAATTAAATTAAAAAATGTAGTAGTAGTTCGTTTGTCATCAATGCCAACAACAAAAGCTTTTGGATCATTCGTGAGAAAAATACAAAATATGATGTTGTATTCTTCTTATATATACGTTTTTAAATTACATATATATTAAAATAAGAATGAATTACACTGGTGGTCTCTACGGTTTACCTAAAATTCGGATTTGGTCCATAAAGTACACTATCTACAGTGGTGGCCTCTAATTTTTTTATTTATTTTCACTCATTGTTCTTCTATGTTAAACATAAAAGAACCATGTGTAAAAGTAAATAAAACATAAGAGGATCATGAATGAAAGTAAATAAAACATAAGAGGACTATGAATGAAAGTAAATTAATAAGTTAAGAACCATCATCGTAAATAGTATACTTTAAGGATCAAATCCAAAATTTGTGTAAATCACAAGGACCACCTACGTAATTCACTCTTAAAATAAAAATCATGTATTCATTGCCTTTGTATCCGTTTTGTTACTTTTTATAATTTTGAAAAATCAATGGCTTTTGGAGACAAAAGCAAAAAACATATTGACGATCTCAAACGTTGTTCATTTATTTATGTTGAGTAATTTGATTAAAATGTAAGGAAAATGGATAATTGATTTATTTATAAGAAAGTAAATATGTTATTGATAGTTATTTTAATTTAGGAAATTTAATTAAACTACCTCAAGTTTGACTTTGACTTTGCAAATCTGCCCCACATTCTCGCGATATGGGCCGCGATTGCGGACCCGACCCATATGGCCCGCAAAGTTGGTCTGGATGGGTGCCAGATTTTGGTTATTAAAAAACTAAATGAGGCATTCGCAAGGTGCAAGATTCAAAACCTGCATCAACAGCACGTGTGCACAAGACCTTAACCAATAATCTAGCTGCTAAGTTGTTAATTACATTACACCAAAAATGTTTTAACCATGATTAGGCAGTTAAGTTTTAGAAATTAACAACTTAGCCCCTGGAGTTTCAGAAATACGATTTTTAGCAAGTTTTATTTAGATTTATAAAAATGCAAATGTTAACCCGATTTCAGTTATTTCAGGTTAACATTTTCATTTTTATAAATCTAAATAAAACTTGCTAAAAATCTTAGAAAGTTATTATGGCAAAAATCGTATTTCTGAAACTCCAGGGGCTAAGTTGTTAATTTCTGAAACTTAACTGCCTAATCGTGGTTAAAAATATTTTTGGTATAATGTAATTAACAACTTAGCAGCTAGATTACTGGTTAAGATCTTGTGCACACGTGCTGTTGATGCAGGGTTCAAATCCTGCACCTTGTGAATGCCTCATTTAGTTTTTTAATAACCAAAATCTGGCACCCATCGCGGACCAACTTTGCGGCCATATTATATTAAAAGAAGCATGGAAAAATACACAACTGGAGGGTCAGAATCAGCGAGATGCAATTTAAAAAAAGACCAATCCGCAGCCAAAAGAAATACAAACAAGAGAAATAAACACAAAAAAAATCAGTTCATATACCATTTTGGTTTGTTTTTTTGATTAAATTAAAAGAAAAAGAGCCTATGTTCATGTTCATTCGTTTTGTTTATATCCCTAACTCTAATAGTTTAACCCTAAATTAAATCCAACCATAAAACATACGCCTTGGGTGAATGAAGAAAAAGATTCAAATTGGTGCTCGAAAAGTGTATTAACTTGAAGGACAACAAGACATTGGGGAGTGATCAGTGATTAAATCACAAGATGCAACTCTTTAGCGGTGTTCGTGGTGACCATTGAATAAATATGTAACCATTGGGTGAATGATATATAATGGTTGAAAATAATAGAGATGCGACAAAACAGTACCGAGACGTCGAAAAAATTACGACTTGTTTAAAGTTATATGAGCATCGGGCGGTAGAGATGATCCCATCACCCATCTATCGCAAATTACCAAACGTTCATAGTGGTAGTACTACAACGACCTATCAACAACCTTCACATCCAAACCCATCGACCCGACCCTATTAAATTAACCTAATTGTTTCACACATGGCCCCATTTTTTTTAAGTATATACTACTATATAGTAGTAGTTAAGAAAATTTGTAAATAAAAAAGATAAAAAAAATTAGTACATAGGATCCATAAAGAATTTAACATTATATTAAGGGTCCAAACATGTATTAATTAATTACAATGAACAATATAATTTGTAAAATGTTAAATGATCTTTCATTTTATAGTATTGTTTATTATTTTTTCAATTTTTTTTACCTAGCATTAATATCTAAAATCTATGTTTGCCTAGAAAGCTTGATATATACTCCGTTACTTATCTTCCACACGTTCTTTTGGTTATTCCATCCACATGAATTTTATTTTTGTGTTAGAAGATAATAGATTTCTTGTTATTAACTAAGAAAACTCATACATTTTGAAAACAATTACCAGCCATATGAGGCCATATGAGATGACTCAACTTATATCTATATTTAGGATTTCATACTATCTTCTTTTTTTCGTGCATTATTGTCTTCTTATTACCTATTATTGAGTGAATGAATCTTAAGTACTTTCTTATCTCAAAAACAAGAATAAGATCTCAAATAATAACCAATTAACATAGACTTAGATTATAAGATTGATGTTTTTTAAAAAGTCTGTTTCAACTATAAAAATTTAAAATGGTGATGAAAAACCATTAACATCAGATAACATGTGAAAACTAAACTGATTTTTGTTGATTTACTTAAAGTGTTATTTCGAATGGTTAACATAGTGACCTCAAATGATTTCAATCTATATATTAAAGGTATCATAAGATGCCTTTGATGCTGAAACGGATTGACGATGTTATATAAAAATGATATGATAGATAATATTAATTTAGAAATAACTATTAATTGATCTTGCGCTATGAATATCGGGAAATAAGTATAAATTAGTATTTGTTGAATTCAATGTTATTTTTGATGATACATTCGTAGTTATCGAGGGCCCACTTTCACATCTCGCCCAAGACCTATAAAATGTCAGTAACGAGTCTGGTTTCACATGGCAAAATACATGGAAGTT
Source organism: Saussurea involucrata (assembly GCA_033807775.1). Taxonomy (NCBI): domain Eukaryota; kingdom Viridiplantae; phylum Streptophyta; class Magnoliopsida; order Asterales; family Asteraceae; genus Saussurea; species Saussurea involucrata. Next base: position 3,647,994 of record CM066325.1, read on the forward strand.
ATGTAAACTAAATTACGTATCTTGTATCACTAAAGAAGTAAGTTGAGAGTCAATGTTCTCCGAGGGGTCATAATTAAGTTACATGTTCATGTTGTCTTTCATTAATCTTGAATTTTCGGTTGACAATACAATACAATACTATACACTAACATGCAACTTCAGCGTTGCTTTCAACCTAGAGGAAGACTAAATTTTCAAAAACTCAAAATGAAAGTTGTAGCTTTTTTTATCATCTTTCTACAAAATCTTGGAATCTCTTTCATATTTTCTTGGATGGATGATCAGATATGATAATATACCGCAACATCGTGAAGATGTCCAAGAACCTTCTTTCGGTGAATGCATTCAACTATGCAATTTTCTTGTTTCCAGTGTTATCTCAACACGAAAGTTATGTTGTATGTTGATAAATAGTCCGGCCAGGGACTCTTTTTGTTTATTTGTTAGGTTTTATATGACTTTCAGTGAGTTATCTATTTTATAAATGTGTTTATGAACCAACGATAGACAAAATTAATCACATGTGCAAAACATTATATAAGCTTGTGAGAATTGTTACTAACCAAGTTTTTGAACCTTTATTAATGAATTTAATCAAACATACTTTTGAAACTTGTATCTTTTTGCATGGTTGTAAAGGGAAATAAGATTCTGTATAAGGTCGAAAATATTCTCATAAATTTATGAACCACTAAGTAGCCCCTTTATGATCCATGTTTCCTTGTTGAAGTTGTGTGGAGCAATTGCATGTTCCATTGCTGTGGGTAGGTTCATGTTTTTAATTAATTGTATGAATGTAAGTTAATTGGTTATATTTAATTTACACCCAAAAACATCAAAAAATAGCTATTTAATTTACACCAAAAAAATCCAGTTAGATATTATGTTGTTTAATTAACCATTAATATTAATAAGGACGACATTATAACGGGTTTTCAGTTTTTGGGTCATAATCATTACGTAGTAGCACTGTTTTAAAAAACTTGTTGCACAGCTATGACATTAAGGCCTGTGTCTCACGCCATGTAAAGTCTGTGGCACGCCATTGCCTAATGCGCAGTTTTCGTAATACGATATTTGATTTTTCTTTACGGTTTTAAAATTTTAATGTCTTATTTGCAATTTTTTAATATACAATATAATTTAACTTGCTTATTACTATTGACTCATTGAGTGACATTACAAAACATATGTTTTTATATATAATGTTATATATGAATTATAAATTTGACGTCATAAGTCACGCCTTAAAATTTTCATGACTTTGCTGTGGCTCCTAAGACCTTGTGTAGGAGAGAAAAATTCAAGGGTCCGCCGCTGTGTATGACATGACTTGCATATATACTAACAAGAAAGTCAAAGGCACTAGGTTTGGACTTTCGTTTTCCCTTTACTAGTAGAGGTCCCGTGGTTCCATTCAAGATTTTTGTCGAGTGATATCGTCTTTCTTGTATTTTATATGGTCAAGTCGGAACAACTTAATCTTTAAAGACGATAAGAGGAACATTACGACCCAATTCCTTGAGTTTTAACGAAGATCGTTCGAATGGATCTCAAAGCGGGATCGTAATATCCTGCGATGGTCGGTATGGCTTTCGTCGCCTGAGGTTAGTTGTGGACTGTGACCACAGTCGGTTTCGACCTTATTTTCGGTGGTATCTTGGTCGGTGTCGTTTCTCTTTCCTGTTGGTAGCCATATTGGGGGTCCCGTGATTGTAATTTTAGTTGTGTGTTACCTGCGGGTTTGCTCCTGGCAAACCAGAATACTGTGTTGTATGGTTGCTTGGCTCTTGGCCTTTTTTGGTGGTAATAAATCTTGTTTGCTTTTCAAAAAAAAAAAAATTTATCGAGTGACTGTATCTATAAGGTGGATTACAGGTTCGCACAGTCGATCATATGCTTTTACCTGAATTCTACTGTTTCAGGGAATTATTTTTACAGTCTTTTGATTGATTTGTAACAACCCAAAATTGAACATACAAGCTAGAAGCTACCTCTTAAGTTCATAACGCCAAAAACGGCTCAACATGGTCCCACTAACAAGATTTACAATACAGGGTTCGCGGAAATAACCCTAAATACAGCTGAGAAAATCTAACTAAACATTTCAAAGGAGATTCTTCTAATTCCTTCTAGCACAAGCTCCGATCCACGTCTTGCCAAAACTCTAAACGTGCCCTCGACTACTGCTTACCTGAAAAAGGTTTTAGTTTTGAAAAGCGAGGGTTAGACCATGAGGTCTAGTGAGTTCCCTCCACACCAAGTCACACCAAAATATTTCAGTTTATAAAATCAGTTATGAAAGCATTGTATAAATCATAACTAGCACACAAAGTTGATATGCACACATTGACACATGCTACTGGCACGCGCTAAAGTCACAGACACCGTGACAGCGCAATCGGGCACACACCGCCCATGTCACACACACCGTGACAGCGTAATCGGGCACACACCGCCCATGTCACACACACCGTGACAGCGTAATCGGGCACACACCGCCCATGTCACACAAAAGCCAGAGCATGGTCACACACATTTAAACCACACATATAAGCCACACTTATGAATCACACATTCATACCTTGCCTTGAAATAAAAGTAGTTGAAAAGCACACTGTTACATAATAATCTTCAAGCATACTGTTTCTTCATTTGAAACACATACTGTCACACAATTAATCATCGCTTGAAACAACAGCAGTTGTATAACACACCGTTAGATAAAATCCACACCACACACTTTTCATCGTTTTGCCATAAAAGTAATTGAAAAGCACACAGTTAAATAATAACCATGCCACACACTAAACCTTCAGTTTGTAATAAAAGTATTTGGAAAACCCACCATTAGACAATAATAGTCAACCACACACTTGTATAAAATTTAGGTTCAGAAAGACTCACCTGCCGTCCCGCTTAGTCCTCTTACTAGATGGATTCTTCCTTCAACTGCACCTATAAGGATACACACTACTGTGATAAGTCACTTGATTGAACTACACACTCACACGGTTAGCCCCTCGGACTACAGACTGCACACAGCGTCACATAGCTACAATCCGGAAACTTTATCCGGACAACCAAAACTATCCGGACCCAAAGCTATCCGGACACCCAAAACTATCCGGACCCAAGGCTATCCGGACACCCAAAACTATCCGGACCCAAGGCTATCCGGACCCAAAGTTATCCGGACGTTTCTACCCGGACAACAGACTCACTCGGACACTACCCTCCATCCGGACACTACACTTCATCCGGACACTACCGAAACTTCCGGACACCATCCTGAATTGAAGGTTTTCGGACGAGACGTAAAATACCAAAAACGCAGGAATTTACACCCCTCTTGCCCTAATCCTCCCAACATTTCCAGATTTACAAATATGGGTCGATGATTAGCACAACAACCCATTCCTAAACCCTTTTAACAGTTAAATGAGGAAATCATAAGAAACTTCATGAACCGTAGTTTTCTCCTCACAACCCAAACATTTCACCAAAACAAAAAGAAGAGAAAGGATTTAAAGTTACCTGCAGATTCTACTGATCAAATCAACGTTCCAGCTGCTAAAACTCCTTTCTCCCTTTCAATTGAAATTGTTCCTTTCTCCTGCACTCTCTCTTCCACCCGTAAACACACACACACACACACTTGACACAATTGCTAAAAATGAGAGAATTAGGGTTTCTCATTCTTTATATACTTTCTCAATAAACACCAAACTTTCAATTCTTTACATTTAGACCACATAACTCTCTTAAATTTCGAATTTCTTCCAAGATTCCCCAATTACCGACTAGAAGAAATCTCGGTTATTACAACATCCTCCCCTCAAAAGAATTCCGTCCCCGGAATTCCATCCTCGACAATCGAGCAACACGGTTCCTCACCCTGAGCACTACGTTCAACTACTTTCTTCCACTTACTTCTCGAACATAAAACACGATTCCAAAGAACGGCTCACTAGAAAGTACACACTTTTGACCAAACACACCGGCTAGCTTTCCTCAACTCTCAAGCCGGTCACATACATACCACTCCTCTTCCTCATACTCCCACTAGAAGTCCATGCACCCAACGGTGATGTTCTGAAAAACATTGCTCCCCACTTTCTATAACACATGCCACGCTTTCTCCTTCCCATTTTCTCACTCCATCCAACCTACCATCCCAATTACATCCGGCTAGAATGGAACGTTCCCCGTCCAACATAGACCACTCTATACACGAAATTTCAACGATTACTATGCCTAACCAACAGTTCCACCACGCTTCAAACTAGAAGTTCCACTAAGTCAATCCGAAACAACACTCAATGCTCGAAACGACCACACACTCCTCATTTCTTAATCGATAATAATCCATTCCTTTACATTTCCTTTACACCCAAGAATTTGCTCAACATTCTCAAAGATTTCGTATCTACTACGAAACATCATAAACTAACCAACCCGAGAACATACAATTTCCTCCTTAGCTAGTCACCATCTGCCACTCCATTCTTTTACCCTCGGGTAACAATACCACACGTCACATAATCATCCCTACGTCCCCACACATAATTTTATCACATCTGAACAACTTATAAGCGAATTCCGAGCAACGACTTCCACTTATGCTCATTCCATATCGACACTAATCCACCGCCTGACCTCACAGCACTCATGACCACCAGGCCTCGCCTGCTCACTAAGTATAAGTTCCCACTATCTTGTCCACACAACCCCCATACACTAGATTGCTCCAACCTTACAGTTACCACTTGACCACTAATTTGCAAAATATACCGTTTCACTTCGACCCCAAATAGGTTAACCAACACTAGTGATACCAATCCATACACCTATCATTTCCCAACCACACCTGTCACTCTCCCAATACTAGAGAGCAAGCAAGCACATCTCTACCATTCTATACCTAGGTTGAAACTCTCAAGATCTCAATCCACCGACATCGGGAACTCCTAGAGTAAAGACTCATCAAAGGCTAGGGACTCACCTCCAATCACTTATTTTCTTTAAGAGTCCTCAAGATTGTACTTCACACGGACACTCACTCTGAGCATTCCAAAAATGCTTCTTCTAGGTAGCAACAACAATCACACCAATAATAATTTCACATTACACACTAAGACGTTGTCATCATGACAAGGTTAGAACTCCACACATACCATTACTCTCCACACACTATCCACTACACGCCGCACACTATTGTTACTCTCCACACACTAACACCTCCATCGACTATCAGAACAAAAGTGAGCAAGCACACCCATGCACCTGTAAATTCAAAATGACATTGGCCAGATGTGATTTGAATTTACCTTACATGAAAGTCCTCACCACCATCATCCTAGATCCTCGATGATTACGGTCCTCACTAAAGGCTTCCAATATCTCAGCTGTGTCCTTCTACTCCACAGTTTAAGTTTAGGCCCATCCGGTCACCTAAATCCCTTAAACTAGGGCTCTAATACCATTTGTAACAACCCAAAATTGAATATACAAGCTAGAAGCTACCTCTTTAGTTCATAACGCCAAAAACGGCTCAACATGGTCCCACTAACAAGATTTACAATACAGGGTTCGCGGAAATAACCCTAAATACAGCTGAGAAAATCTAACTAAACATTTCAAAGGAGATTCTTCTAATTCCTTCTAGCGCAAGCTCCGATCCACGTCTTGCCAAAACTCTAAACGTGCCCTCGACTACTGCTTACCTGAAAAAGGTTTTAGTTTTGAAAAGCGAGGGTTAGACCATGAGGTCTAGTGAGTTCCCTCCACACCAAGTCACACCAAAATATTTCAGTTTATAAAATCAGTTATGAAAGCATTGTATAAATCATAACTAGCACACAAAGTTGATATGCACACTTTGACACATGCTACTGGCACGCGCTAAAGTCACACACACCGTGACAGCGCAATCGGGCACACACCGCCCATGTCACACACACCGTGACAGCGTAATCGGGCACACACCGCCCATGTCACACAAAAGCCAGAGCATGGTCACACACATTTAAACCACACATATAAGCCACACTTATGAATCTCACATTCATACCTTGCCTTGAAATAAAAGCAGTTGAAAAGCACACTGTTACATAATAATCTTCAAGCATACCGTTTCTTCATTTGAAACACATACTGTCACACAATTAATCATCGCTTGAAACAACAACAGTTGTATAACACATCGTTAGATAAAATCCACACCACACACTTTTCATCGTTTTGCCATAAAAGTAATTGAAAAGCACACAGTTAAATAATAACCATGCCACACACTAAACCTTCAGTTTGTAATAAAAGTATTTGGAAAACCCACCATTAGACAATAATAGTCAACCACACACTTGTATAAAATTTAGGTTTAGAAAGACTCACCTGCCGTCCCGCTTAGTCCTCTTACTAGATGGATTCTCCCTTCAACTGCACCTATAAGGATACACACTACTGTGATAAGTCACTTGATTGAACTACACACTCACACGGTTAGCCCCTCGGACTACAGACTGCACACAGCGTCACATAGCTACAATCCGGAAACTTTATCCGGACAACCAAAACTATCCGGACCCAAAGCTATCCGGACACCCAAAACTATCCGGACCCAAGGCTATCCGGACCCAAAGTTATCCGGACGTTTCTACCCGGACAACAGACTCACTCATACACTACCCTCCATCCGGACACTACACTTCATCCGGACACTACCAAAACTTCCGGACACCATCCTGAATTGAAGGTTTTCGGACGAGACGTAAAATACCAAAAACACATGAATTTACACCCCTCTTGCCCTAATCCTCCCAACATTTCCAGATTTACAAATATGGGTCGATGATTAGCACAACAACCCATTCCTAAACCCTTTTAACAGTTAAATGAGGAAATCATAAGAAACTTCATGAACCCTAGCTTTCTCCTCACAACCCAAACATTTCACCAAAACAAAAAGAAGAGAAAGGATTTAAAGTTACCTGCAGATTCCACTGATCAAATCAACGTTCCAGCTGCTAAAACTCCTTTCTCCCTTTCAATTGAAATTGTTCCTTTCTCCTGCACTCTCTCTTCCATCCGTAAACACACACACACACACTTGACACAATTGCTAAAAATGAGAGAATTAGGGTTTCTCATTTTTATATACTTTCTCAATAAACACCAAACTTTCAATTCTTTACATTTAGACCACATAACTCTCTTAAATTTCGAATTTCTTCCAAGATTCCCCAATTACCGACTAGAAGAAATCTCGGTTATTACAACATCCTCCCCTCAAAAGAATTCCATCCCCGGAATTCCATCCTCGACAATCGAGCAACACGGTTCCTCACCCTGAGCACTACGTTCAACTACTTTCTTCCACTTACTTCTCGAACATAAAACACGATTCCAAAGAACGGCTAACTAGAAAGTACACACTTTTGACCAAACACACCAGCTAGCTTTCCTCAACTCTCAAGCCGGTCACATACATACCACTCCTCTTCCTCATACTCCCACTAGAAGTCCATGCACCCAACGGTGATGTTCTGAAAAACATTGCTCCCCACTTTCTATAACACATGCCACGCTTTCTCCTTCCCATTTTCTCACTCCATCCAACCTACCATCCCAATTACATCCGGCTAGAATGGAACGTTCCCCGTCCAACATAGACCACTCTATACACGAAATTTCAACGATTACTATGCCTAACCAACAGTTCCACCACGCTTCAAACTAGAAGTTCCACTAAGTCAATCCGAAACAACACTCAATGCTCGAAACGACCACACACTCCTCATTTCTTAATCGATAATAATCCATTCCTTTACATTTCCTTTACACCCAAGAATTTGCTCAACATTCTCAAAGATTTCGCATCTACTACGAAACATCATAAACTAACCAAACCGAGAACATACAATTTCCTCCTTAGCTAGTCACCATCTGCCACTCCATTCTTTTACCCTCGGGTAACAATACCACACGTCACATAATCATCCCTACGTCCCCACACATAATTTTATCACATCTGAACAACTTATAAGCGAATTCCGAGCAACGACTTCCACTTATGCTCATTCCATATCGACACTAATCCACCGCTTGACCTCACAGCACTCATGACCACCAGGCCTCGCCTGCTCACTAAGTATAAGTTCCCACTATCTTGTCCACACAACCCCCATACACTAGATTGCTCCAACCTTACAGTTACCACTTGACCACTAATTTGCAAAATATACCGTTTCACTTCGACCCTAAATAGGTTAACCAACACTAGTGATACCAATCCATACACCTATCATTTCCCAACCACACCTGTCACTCTCCCAATACTAGAGAGCAAGCAAGCACATCTCTACCATTCTATACCTGGGTTGAAACTCTCAAGATCTCAATCCACCGACATCGGGAACTCCTAGAGTAAAGACTCATCAAAGGCTAGGGACTCACCTCCAATCACTTATTTTCTTTAAGAGTCCTCAAGATTGTACTTCACACGGACACTCACTCTGAGCATTCCAAAAATGCTTCTTCTAGGTAGCAACAACAATCACACCAATAATAATTTCACATTACACACTAAGACGTTGTCATCATACCAAGGTTAGAACTCCACACATACCATTACTCTCCACACACTATCCACTACACGCCGCACACTACTGTTACTCTCCACACACTAACACCTCCATCGACTATCAGAACAAAAGTGAGCAAGCACACCCATGCACCTGTAAATTCAAAATGACATTGGCCAGATGTGATTTGAATTTACCTTACATGAAAGTCCTCACCACCATCATCCTATATCCTCGATGATTACGGTCCTCACTAAAGGCTTCCAATATCTCAGCTGTGTCCTTCTACTCCACAGTTTAAGTTTAGGCCCATCCGGTCACCTAAATCCCTTAAACTAGGGCTCTAATACCATTTGTAACAACCCAAAATTCAACATACAAGCTAGAAGCTACCTCTTTAGTTCATAACGCCAAAAACGGCTCAACATGGTCCCACTAACAAGATTTACAATACAAGGTTCGAGGAAATAACCCTAAATACAGCTGAGAAAATCTAACTAAACATTTCAAAGGAGATTCTTCTAATTCCTTCTAGCGCAAGCTCCGATCCACGTCTTGCCAAAACTCTAAATGTGCCCTCGACTACTGCTTACCTGAAAAAGGTTTTAGTTTTGAAAAGCGAGGGTTAGACCAATAGGTCTAGTGAGTTCCCTCCACACCAAGTCACACCAAAATATTTCAGTTTATAAAATCAGTTATGAAAGCATTGTATAAATCATAACTAGCACACAAAGTTGATATGTACACATTGACACATGCTACTGGCACGCGCTAAAGTCACACACACCGTGACAGCGCAATCGGGCACACACCGTGACAGTGTAATCGGGCACACACCGCCCATGTCACACACACCGTGACAGCGTAATCGGGCACACACCGCCCATGTCACACAAAAGCCAAAGCATGGTCACACACATTTAAATCACACATATAAGCCACACTTATGAATCGCACATTCATACCTTGCCTTGAAATAAAAGCAGTTGAAAAGCACACTGTTACATAATAATCTTCAAGCACACTGTTTCTTCATTTGAAACACATACTGTCACACAATTAATCATCGCTTGAAACAGCAGCAGTTGTATAACACACCGTTAGATAAAAATCCACACCACACACTTTTCATCGTTTTGCAATAAAAGTAATTGAAAAGCACACAGTTAAATAATAACCATGCCACACACTAAACTTTCAGTTTGTAATAAAAGTATTTGGAAAACCCACCATTAGACAATAATAGTCAACCACACACTTGTATAAAATTTAGGTTCAGAAAGACTCACCTGCCGTCCCGCTTAGTCCTCTTACTAGATGGATTCTCCCTTCAACTGCACCTATAAGGATACACACTACTGCGATAAGTCACTTGATTGAACTACACACTCACACGGTTAGCCCCTCGGACTACAGACTGCACACAACGTCACACAGCTACAATCCGGAAACTTTATCCGGACAACCAAAACTATCCGAACCCAAAGCTATCCGAACACCCAAAACTATCCGGACCCAAAGCTATCCGGACCCATGGCTATCCGGACCCAAAGCTATCCGGACGTTTCTACCCGGAAAACAGACTCACTCGAACACTACCCTCCATCCGGACACTACCGAAACTTCCGGACACCATCCTGAATTGAAGGTTTCCGGACGAGACGTAAAATACCAAAAACGCAGGAATTTACACCCCTCTTGCCCTAATCCTCCCAACACTTCCAGATTTACAAATATGGGTCGATGATTAGCACAACAACCCATTCCTAAACCCTTTTAACAGTTAAATGAGGAAATCATAAGAAACTTCATGAACCCTAGTTTTCTCCTCACAACCCAAACATTTCACCAAAACAAAAAGAAGAGAAAGGATTTAAAGTTACCTGCAGATTCTACTGATCAAATCAACGTTCCAGCTGCTAAAACTCCTTTCTCCCTTTCAATTGAAATTGTTCCTTTCTCCTGCACTCTTTCTTCCATCCGTAAACACACACACACACACACACTTGACACAATTGCTAAAAATGAGAGAATTAGGGTTTCTCATTCTTTATATACTTTCTCAATAAACACCAAACTTTCAATTCTTTACATTTGGACCACATAACTCTTTTAAATTTCGAATTTCTTCCAAGATTCTCCAATTACCGACTAGAAGAAATCTCGGTTATTACATGATTCGATAGATTTTGTTAGGTTTTCTGGTTGATTTTGAAAGATCTTTATTTTCGGTTTTTTGACTGATTTTAGATATTTTCGTTGTTTTGATTGATGTTCCTTGAGCACCTTTTATAAGTTATAGTAAACACAATTTTCATATTCCAAAAAAAAAATCTAATTTGAAAATCAGTTAAACGAGTTTACACGACTCTACTATATATAGCCTACATATTTATGTCCGCCCTTGCTATTAATTAAATTAAAGTTAGGTTTTATATAGGGAATTTAATTAAAATACCTAAAGTTTGACTTTGACTTGTCAAAATACCCATTTTTTTCAATTTTGCAAAAATACCCATTTTTCCGTGATATATCCCGCGATCGCGGGATAGAGTAGTTTTTGAAAATTTCTCTCCCGCCATTCGCGGGATGGGGTATGAATTGTAAATATAGCGGGATCAATTTGGGGCAGCCGCAGGGACTCATCCCGCTATTGCGGGATCAAAATTTTCAAAATGAACCCTATCCCGCGATCGCGGGATATATCGCGGAAAAAATATGTATTTTTGCAAAAGTTGGAAAAAAATGAGTATTTTGGTAAGTCAAAGTCAAACTTTGGGTATTTTAATTAAATTCTCTTTTATATATGTCTTGTTAAAATAATATAAAAATAAAAAGTGGAAACCAAAGGAAAGTGGTTATTTACCTTCCCCCGACAATCTCATACAAACTGTTTTGTCACCGTCACCATAACTAACCTATTAAAATAATTTTGTTGGAGCATGAAATCCACTACATTCATTCTAATTCTAAATATTACAGATTATTATATGTTCTGCTAAAAGACACAATTATAACCTTTTTCGGGTCACCTTATGCGCACCGATTAATCTCTGAACAACCATGAAGGGCCTGGAGTTATCGCGGGTGAACCTCCATGGCCACAGCCCACAAAGGCAAAATTAAATACTCATTAATAACAAAAAAGTCAAATAACTTTAACCCTATTTTGCAACGAGTGTTTCAGGAAAAATAAGACAAATCTATGTTTGAACATTTTCACATGAAAAGGTCACACGCTGTTGAACAATGAATAATGGAAAGCGTTATGGAGGACGGGAGTAACAGTTTGGAGAGAAAAGGCTCATATATATTTCTCGATACTAAAATGTAATTTTAATATTAGTTGAGTCGTACTTTATGTCATACTAAAGCTAACTTTGTTAAAGGTTTAATGTTGAGTAGAAGAAATTAAAACAGTAATAAATTATAAACCATGTAAATGAAAATAACAACGAGTTATAAATCACAAAGATAAAAACAAACACATGTTAGGCCATCCGTACCCGGCTCGGGATGGCCTGCGGTATCAGCGGGAATGGGCTACGGCCCTTGCGGTATCAGCGGTGCGGGATGGGATGCGGGTTCCCCATCCCGTTTCATCCCGAAGAAAATGTGAGGAGGAGAGGTGGGTCCCAGGTGAGAAATGAGAGGGAGTGGGTTAGGGAATGGGGTAAGAGTGTTTAGGGATTGAGTGAGGGTTGGGAGAAAAGCTGATGTGGCGCTGACGTGGAGCTTGAAAGATTGAAAGATTGAGTGTTGGGGTACTGATGGCCTTATAAACTATTAGGAGTTTGGAACGAAGACTATATTTTTCCCGTTAAATTCAATATGGATTTAAATATTTATATGAATTCAATTGTTCGTATTAAATAAGTTAAATTGTTTTTTATTGAGCTAGATATAAAATACTCCCATAAATGAAAACTTTACCTCTTCTCAATAAATGACCAATTACCCAAACTCCACATCATGTCACTTCACCTTCTCTAGCCAGACAAGTGTCAACATCCACAAAAAAAAACTAAGTAGAATATTTACCACCAAATTTATTACTCAATGGAATTCAAAAATAAGTATACAATAGAAATGATACAAATAGTTAATATATATTTAAGCTAACTAAATAAGTAAATTTATCTCGGAGCATCTACATCTATCTTGCACAAGATCTTGTAAGATAACATGACAATACCATATAGATAACAATTAAGATCTTGCTAATTAGAAATGTCTTGCAAGATGCCACAGGGATAAAGTAATACATTTTTATTTAATTTAATTTATTTATCAGTTTGTTTAAACATTAATTATTAATATTTGTATTAAATTTAATTCATTTATTAATTTATTTCAACATTATTTTTTAAAATTTATATCCACAATTTATTTTAAATAAATTATATTTTTGACCCCGTTAGTGGCGGCGAACGAGAGCGGATTAGGGCTTTGAAGAAAGACAAAGACGAAGATTCGTTCCTCAGCAAAGTGTTCATATCTTTTTCGCCTGGTTACATTCTTTTTTCTTATGGAATGTTTTTTAGTTTAAACTACTAAAATAAAAATACATTAATATAAAAAAATTACGAAAATACAAATACTAATAGATAAACTTACACAAATATCAGAAAAAATACGTAAGTAAAATTTTAGTTATGTTCTATATTTTATAATTAGTTTATTATTTACTATTATAATTATCTATATTATAATTAATCAATTATTTATATTATAAACAAATTATATTTAGTATTTTTGTGATATTAATTTATTAAAATAAGTAAATAAAACTTAAAGTAATTGAAGATGTGACAATAGGGACCATTTTAGAAATGAGTTTTCTAATTTTATAAAAACTAATTTGACAAATATATTAAAAAATCCGTCAAAAATCCGTCGGAAACTTAAGTGATAAGATTAAGAAAATTTGATTAAGTGTGTGATATTAGGAAAGTCGGGAAAATTTTACCGACGGATTTATCTGCCGGAAATTATAAATCCGCCGGCAATATCATTTTCTGGCGCGAGACTTTTCGACAGTCTTATCCGCCGGAAATCCGCCCCTGATGGCCAATTTCGACGGATTTTTTCGTCGAAAAAGCCTGTCTGTCTTGTAGTGGGTGTTATTGCAAACCTGACGTGTCACTTTAGAAAGGAGTTTGGTCTTGCGTGAATGCGGATGGTCTCAAATCAAATTTTCTTTTCTTCACAAATCTTAAGTATGAGTATTACATTAATGAAAAGAAGATTTGAGGATTTGGTTCTCTATTCTTAAAATCAAAGACTATTCTTAAGACAAAAATAAATAGAAATCTTAACACTAACTTTGGAAACGAGGCACTAATACATAATTTTAAAAAAAAAGCAATCATGCATATATGATCTTTTAACATAACAAAATAAAGGGCTGTCATATATAGGGGTGCTCAAATTTCCGACCAACCCAACCCAACTCGAGGCAAAAAAAACTCAAACCGAGCCAACCCGATGTATAATCGATACTATTTTTGACCAACCCGCATATATTGGGTTGATAACGGGTTAGGCCCAAAACAAACCGACCCAACCCGACAACCCGTGAAAAACATTTAAATCTAATTTTGAATTCATGTTATTGTCATTTTTGTTACTATTGAACATTTATAAACACACAATTGTTGGCCACTTGTTACTTTAGTAATCTTGTTTGATTCTGTTAGTACACAATGTATCCAAGATTTAGGACTAATTGTAATCAGTCAAAGTCAAACAATTAGCTAGGTTTGGTCAAAGGTATATAAACCTAAATGTTAGGGTTTTGTGTGAGAGGTCATTTGAGTATAGCCACCAAGAGTGTGTGTGTGTGTGGCCTCCAAGAGAGAATTGTTGTTTTCATTCATATCTTATCAAATCTCTCAATCTATTGAAGATATTGTGCTTAATATTGTTACCTGATTACTCTCAATTGGTATCAGAGCCTAACAGATCTGAATTTGTGCATCATTCATTGATGATTATCAATTTTTTGAAGAAATTGAAAGATTTTGAGGTTTTAACGGGCTTTGAGCTTTTAAGACATTGTTGAATAATCTTTAAGCACAGATTGTCTTTGTATCTTCACGCATTTGATCATCTTGAACAAACTGTCTCGAACTTTTCTCCCTTTGAACACTTTATCTTGAACTTCTTCGATTATGACAAATTATCTCCCTCTTTCTTCGGTTTGATATGTCTCCCCTTTGTGATGATTGTGAGCATCAAGATCATCAAAATTCTTGTTCAATTTCAGCATTCTCTTTGAGTACCAGAAACAATCTCCTCCTTTTGATCTGTTTAACCGTCAATTCCAAAAAAAAAGTTTATCCGAATCTTTTCAAATTCAAATAATATGAAAGTTGTAACCCTGAATCAACGAATGAAACAGTTAAAATGCCTGTAAGTTGTACAAAGCCACTTAGTACAACGAATGCACTTTGGAAAGGAGCTTTTTGATGTTCACTCCTCCAGGGCTTCCATTCAATCATCGAAAAACACAAAGGAAATTTTTATGAATGTTATGACAAGAAAACTTATTCCTTGTGTGTACGTGCAAGTGTAGAAATGATTGAAGCAACTTATGCTTGAATATAGGCTCAAATTGTGTACACTATTGAGACAACAACAAGTTTTCCACGGACTCAATGTGTATGATTGAAGTGCGAAGGTGGGGCAAACTTCTTTCTTTTTCAATATCCAAACCTTCCGAGTGAAGATTAGATAGATAATATGCTGCGTCCCCAAGAAAATTGAAACATTTCTTTGTTGAGAAAGAAATGAGTAGCTGGTGGGGTTTAATGCAAGAGTTGGCATGGGCTAATTGCCTGTTTCAATGATGGTCACCAAAGAATGTGAACCAATCAGTAATGTGACTGCCCGGCTCAGAAAGTGGCTGGTGCAGAGTTCTCTTATTCTTTTAACTCTGTTCCCACGCCCTCTTTCTGTTTTTGATTCGCTCACTTCTAACCAAACTCTCCTTTTCATTTTACCTCAGCACAATGAGATTACTCAACCGGATGAGTTATCTCCCCCACTCTTTGATTTCGACCCCTCACCCCTCAATCACTCAAGGATAACTTCTTGAGTAGGAAACACTGGTTAACGTGGATCCATAGAAGTTCTTTTAAGCTCTCACACTGATTCCCATGAAATTTTGTCCTAAAAGATATGTTGCTCAACAGTTTAGCTTGAACAAATAAGAATATTTAGCATTTGAATAACATTGTCATCAGAATGTATGCTCCTAAAAAATATTCATGAAATATTTGAGCATTTGAACGTTGAAGATTTCTCAAAACAAAGATATTGAATGAAATGAAATGAATTCGTAGGACTTGTTTGAGAATCTGACAATGTATCAATCAGATCAAATATGAAGGATATTCATGTACGGTTAGGGTATCAAAGAATTGAAATTTGTTTATATGAACAAATATAAACAATCTTTGAATGAAACGTTTAAGTTCTCACGCTGAAATGAATGTATGATGCTCAACAACCTTGAATTACAAACGGGAGTATTACCATCGAAAACTTGTTTCGTTTTTGAGACATGGTAATAACATAGTCAAAAAGAAGCTGAATCGGTATGTATGAATATTGAAAGTATAGAAAAAATAATACACAAGTATTAATCTTTAGAAACAAACGGTCAGAAACAATGATGTAATCTGAGATAATCATGAAAAACATTTAAAATCACACTTCTAAAATTATAAAATCTGTTTGAATTAGAGAAGTGGTTTGAACATTTAAGAACAGGTTTTCATGCTTGAAAGTTGTTCTTCTTTCAAACAATCTCAGATTGAGTTCAGAAGATACTTACAGTGCTATCATTTAAGCTCCCCCTCAAATTATGATCGACTGATTTAAAATCGGATAAGCTCCCCCTCAAAATCTGCAAAGATCTTAATTTCACAAAATTAGCACATGTAACAATCAAAGGCTATTTTTTTTATTATTATTATTTTTTTATTTAAAGATTAAGTACGAGTACTGATCTGATATGATCAGAAGTCAAACACAATGAAACCTCGGGTTCTAAACTGACGTGTTTAGAAGCCATTAACATCATTGAAGTCCGGGTTCTAAACTGATGTGTTTAGAAACCATAAACCTTTGAAATCCGGGTTCTAAACTGATGTGTTTAGAAACCATAAATCTCATTGAAGAGCGGGTTCTGAACTTATTTATTCAGAAACCATAATCTCTTTGAAGTGCGGGTTCTGAACTGAAGTATTCAGAAACCATAATCTCTTTGAAGTGCGGGTTCTGAACTGAAGTATTCAGAAACCATAAACATGTAGAAAGATATATCAATAAGCACAAACAATCAAAAGTTAAAACTACAGGGGCTGAAAGAGACAAACTCTGAAACTTTAAGTACAAGAATTTTGATGATCATGATGCTCACAATCATCAAAAAGGGGGAGAAATATCAAACCGAAGAAAGAGGGAGATAATTTGTCAAAGTCGAAGAAGTACAAGATAAAGTGTTCAAAGAGAGAAAAGTTCGAGACAATTTGTTCAAGATGATCAAATGCGTGAAGATACAAAGACAATCCGTGCTTAAAGATTATTCAACAATGTCTTAAAAGCTCAAAGCCCGTTAAAACCTCAAATCCTGTTCATAATTCAAAGACTGAAGAAATTTGCCAAAAGTCAAAGCTGTAAAGATCAGTGATTCGAAGATAAAAAGATTTTGTTTGAAGACCTTGATCAACCTTACACAGATTTGAAGTTCGTGTTTCAAGACTTGTTGACTATTTGACTTTAAGGTAGCGTTTGGTATGCAGACTGGATGGGACAGGACAGAACTGGAGAAGACGGGACAGGACTGGACGGAACAGAACTAATTTTCCGTTCTGCGTTTGGTACGACTAGAATAGGACATGACAAAACTGTTAAAATGACCAAATTGCCCTAGAATATAGATTAATTTTTTCATCACGTAATAATTATAAATAACATAAAATCAATTAAATAATAAACTATTATATACATCAAAATTAAAGTAAATTATATAAATCACATTTATGTAATTTTTCAAAAAATGTTTGCAAAATATTATATAAGACAGATCTGGACATTTTATATAATATATAATTTTTCAAAAAATGTTTGCAAAAAATGTTTGCAAAAAATGTAATTTTATATAATATATAATTTTTCAAAAAATGTTTGCAAAAAACGTTTTCAAAAAATGTTTGCAAAATAATTTTTATATAATATATAATTGAAAATGAAGGGTAAATGTGTCATTTTATGCTTAGTCCCATGTTGTTCCACCTTTTTTGGTGGAACAAAAAATGCCTCATTTTGTCCCATGAAAATGGATTTTAGTCCCATCTTATCCCACCTTGTTTTAGTCCCATGTCATACCAAACGCAGTACCATTTTTTTTGTCCCGTCCTGTCCCATCCAGTCTGCGCACCAAACGCACCCTAAAGAGTCTATCTGAAGATTAAAGAGCTGAAGACTATCGTCATAATTTTTTAAATCTTGAATCCATAGGAGGAGATTGTTAGTACACACTGTATCCAAGATTTAGGACTAATTGTAATTAGTCAAAGTCAAACAATTAGCTAGGTTTGGTCAAAGGTATATAAACCTAAATTGTAGGGTTTTGTGTGAGAGGTCATTTGAGTATAGCCACCAAGAGTGTGTGTGTGTGTGGCCTCCAAGAAAGAATTGTTGTTTTCATTCATATCTTATCAATTCTCTCAATCTATTGAAGATATTGTGCTTAATATTGTTACCTGATTACTCTCAGATTCTTGATGTCACATTTATAAACGTAACATTTATAAGCAATCTTTTATTAGACAATTTAGGAACATTTAAATATTTAGAAACATTTTAGTAATTTGTTTAGACACGATAACTTAGTAAAATGATGAAATGATGAAATGATCGATACAAGTTTCAACCCGACCAACCCAACCCAACCCGAACGGTTTGGGTTGGGTTGGGTTGCACTTTCGATTGGGTTGGGTTGGGTTGAAATTTTTCAAACCGCAATGATTGGGTTGGGTTGTTAAAGTGCCTTCAACCCGACCAACCCAACCCGTGAGCACCCCTAATCATATATATAGACTAATTAATTACCTTTCCAAAATTGCAATTTTTATTATTTTGACACAATAAAATGATAGTAAATTAGTCAAATAGATAAAAATTAAACCCGTGATCTTACCTTATGTCCTTACCATATTAACATCGAACTGTCACGATGTTTTCTAGGCTCAAACGGATTGAAGCTCTATATTAACTTGTAATTCTGGCTCTTTGTCTTTAAATAGATAATATATATATATATATATATAGAGGACGATAATCAAATGAAAACTACAAATAGGTTATAAACCCGTGAGAACCAATGTAAAAAATTTTGTTTACATGATTTTTTTCATCAAAACCTATGATTTAAGATATTGTTACACATATGTTCGTGTTCACCATATGATAAGTTTACATGTGAAAAACGAATTTTGTTTCACCTAGTGAAATGAAAAATACTCGTAAAAAATATTCATATGGTGAAACAAATCCATGTGAAACTATCATATTATGAAACACATATATTTGAAGTAGAATATAATAAATCCTAGCATTTGATGAAAAAATTTCATGTAAAAAAATATTTTTTATATTGGTTCTCACGGTTTATAACATATTTGTGGTTCTCACATGATTTAACCCCTATATATATATATATATATATTGTTGAAGGATATGTGTCATCATCAAAAGGAAGTGATTGAAAGAATATTTTTCTACTATCAGATATTACCATAATTAATGTTTCCTTTTCGTTGTAAACTCCTCCCTATTTAAAGGGCTTATGATTAATGAGAAAGATAGATTTTCGTGCTCTCTATTCTATTGTTTTGTTGTTTCGTTTTTCCTTTAACACGTTATCAGCACGTAAGCTCGGGAACCAAATGACTAATTTTTTTGTTCCAACCGTCCGGCATTGCAACCTTATTCCAAGTAAGCATAATTTGTTTACTGTTTTGTCCAACTTTTATTCATGATTTTAGGCTTCTTTTTGTGATGTTTATGTGATCGTATCATACGAACATTGTTTATGTTGTTTCTCTTTACAAAAATATATGTGTGTTTTTTTTGGAGACTCAATGCTAGATTGTTATTAGCAATTTTCGTTTTTTTTTATCACTTATTGGTAGATGGATTGGTTAACAATACATGGTACCTCTTATTACTAAAAAAAGAAAAAAAAACAAGCCTTCAATATGTGAACTTTATGGTAAAAACACTTTGATTGTTGTTTTATAATATATATACATAATTGTTTTTCCTTTGTATGACAAGATTTTATATGCATACATTCTTTATGTGATGGATATATATATTGTTAAATTTAAAATTCTTTATTATTGATGTGAATTTAAAAGATCAATAAGTTTTATATATACATATATATATATATATATAGGGTCATTATCCATTGCAAAACAGTTAGTTTGTGCAAACTTTGCAAGCCACTATATTAGGAAACAACAGATATATTTATGGTAATTATTATGATTCATTAATAATGATTGTGATATATATGAAAGATGATAACGTTCATTAATTATGATCATGACTTTAGATTAGGAAACATAATAAAATCAGATATTGATTAGAGTTGATGAACGACTAAGATTGGTTTGCACAGTTTGCACAAACTAACTGGTTTGCAACGGATAATTCGCCTATATATATTAGTAATAAATAATATATTTATTTATTTACCTTCGTTATTAAAAAAATGCAATTTTATTTAAATAAAATTAAAAGATGAAAGGAACCCTTTTTATGTAAATTACGAACTTGTGTATTAATTTTTCACACATTTTAAGAAAATATGTATATATATTTTTCTTTCCAAATGTTATCCCAAAAGAAAAGAAAAAAAATCTTTATACGGCAATGAATTTTATGAAGAATTTTTTTTATTCTTCAAAATCATATGTATAGTATAATGTTTACATTAATTTATTTAGTAGGTTGATCTATAATTATGGATAGAGAATGTGAATGAGATTATTTGAGAATTTGATAATGTTATTTAAATGTTCATTAATTATGCATTAATTTTTGAATTGATTTATCCATATATTATTTAAATATTTATTTAGTTTTTTAGATTAATTTTTTCACATAATATTTAAATGTTTATTTTATTAATATTTACCTACATTCTGAGTTTCTACTCATAATATTCAACTTTATAATTAACTTTTGAAAGTTACACTTTCACCCTCCATATATTTTGGTCTTTTACCAAAAGCTCCAAAAATATTATTAAGATGTTAAAAGATTGAATTTGATTTTATGGCAAAACTCAAAACCCATATTTATTTGTACAAGGGCAAAATCTCTTAAAATACTATTAAGGTATTGAAACATTGAAGTTGGCTTTATAAGCCAAACTCATACTCATTTTGGCCTCTTGCCAAAAGCTCTATAATTAACAATGTTATATTCATTAAATCGTAAGATATCGATTTGGATTTTGTCAAACGGGTGTAAATAACTCTAAGGTTTGTAGAGACTTAAGGAATCCATGTGATTCCCCTATTACCTGGAAATCCAATAGATTAAGTGATTTCTATTCGCAAATTGAAATAATGATGAAATATTATCAACAAAATGTAAGCATACAAAAATCCAATACTATTATGATAATGAAATTTCATGCATAACATAATAAGTATAAACCATAATTCACTATTTTAGAAATAATATGTTCTCCATTTTCTACGACATATTTGAATCAAAAGTACTTGATTACCATAAGATAGGTTCGAAAAACACAAGAAAATACGCAAAAGTCATCGAACCATTTTGACCCTAAAGAAAAAAACACTAGATGTTAAGATACAAGTAAATATTTTAAAACTTTTGAGACGTTAGATCAGTCACAACCTTCAGAGAAAATAACTAGAAACCCCTAAGAACTGTGGGTAGTCCCAAAAAGGAAATTCGGGAATATTCAGTACCATATACTTCTCAAACTAATCATACAGTGGAAAGAAACCTACTTACTTGATTACAAGAAGGTAACTGATTTTGACAAAGAAATGACATGTCTCAAAATGCATCTCAATCTTTGTGGCAAGGAACTCACAAAAGATTATGCAAATCATAACATCTTTTCATCTTTCCTATATCACCAATCATACTAATGAAACAATATAAGCTGCAATATAACCTTTAACAAACTCATTAACTTAATGCAAGTGGCTAAGAGTTGTAGCAATGTTTTTTTTAACAACGCTAGACATACCCGGATAAAGAAAATTATTGGGGTTAATAAGGCAAGCGTTGGAGGTGGAAAGAACTCCAAAGGATAGTGAGTTGAACATATCCACACACATATGCTAAATATGTACCATATGGACAAGGTTGTGGAAATGGTCAAATTCATGGAAAGAGTCGGGAACGAACTCCTAATAGAAAATGGAACAAATTATAAATGAACTATGTCATATCTAAGATTGTTTAAGTATGAGTTTATTTAAATATAATTTAACTATCAAATTAATTGCATTTGTGTATATATACACCTGAGTTTATAACCATTAGAGATGTAAATGAACACATAAAAGAACAAATGCAACACTCTCAATGTTCTTCGTTCCATGTAGGAATGTATCGAGGAGAAGTTTATTGTTTTTGTGACATATCATACAATCATATAGATTATTATTCATTGAATTAATACTTTTTAATTCCTCTAAACACTTAGACGATGGACTGTCATTTGTTGCTAAAGCACTATATTAATAGGAACCTTGTTAAGATATTCGTACCAATGAGAAATCATCTTATAAGAATGTAAATGGGTATATGTACATCAACTCTAATGATATGAAAGCAAAATATATTAGAGAAATTAATGTATCAAATTACTGGATTATCTAATCATATTTTGTCACCAATAAAGAACTTTGGACAATGACACATATATGTTTCGGCATGACCACGTGGGACACCATGGTCATGACATAGTGATCTATGTATTGCAAAATACACTTAGATACATTCTCTTTCGAGTGAAAGATAAAACGAGGGAATTAACCAAATTGTAACTGTTGACTTCTACTGCACAAGAAGCAACACCACCATCATAACATGCCCTCTCTAATACCTAGAACTTTTATATACCCTGATCCTTAGCCAAATCATGAATGAGACCATCCTAAAGCTAAGGACATAATATAAAAATATTTCATTCTTACAACGAATACAAGGTGATATTTATGGACATAAACATCCAGAATGCGGACCATTAAAGTACTTATGGTTCTAGTTTTGACACGATGAACACGTGTCGTATTATTGTCCACATGAAATGTTGCACTCCTAGCACTAGTTATACATTTAAGGACTAACCACCCTGATTTTCTCATCAAGTCTGCATGACTTAGAATGCTGGAGAATTTACATCATAAGGATTTGATGATTATTGCATATGTATAGAGGTTAATGTAGAGTTTCCTATACCCCTTGTGTATATATAAAACGGTCTCGTAGAATGATAAAAGTTGTCATCAAAAGAATATAGATGGTAGCTAGGGCATTGGTTATGCGCACCAATTTATCCAGTTCTACATGGGGTTATGCAATATTACATGCAACTTTAATTATTCGTGTTTAGACCCACAACCAACCAACCAATCTTATGCGTACCAGTTGGTAACTGGATATAAGTCTGATGTTTTACATTTACGTATGTTTGGTTGTGTTGTATATGTGCCAATTACGCCCCCACAACGTACCAAAATGGGCCTTAAAGACGATTCATCAAATGTTGGATATGAATTCCCAACAATTATCCGCTAATTAGAACCTTTGACGAGTGATCCCTTTACCGCTAGATTTGCGGGTTGTCACTTTGATGAGACAACCTTCCTGTCGTTAGGGGGAGATAGGAAAAAGGATTTTCCATGGGAACGACAGGAAGTGCCATTGAATATTTCAATTGTGTCTCATTTTGATCCCTAAAAACTTCACAATGTAAAGTTGAAGTCAATTGAATCAGACTCGATACCTGATATGTTTAATATTATCTAGAGTGACAAGATCACATATACGAGTTGCAAGGTCAAAAGTCCCCAAACAAGGGCACAACGTCGTTGGAAGTATGTTGCAATCACACATGGTGGATGTGTGGTTGAGGTCGTAGCTCCCAAAAGAAAATGGGGGAAGCTACTTGGTTCGATAGATACTCATCTAAAGGAAGAGAAGAGTAAGGCACAACTATATGTCATCAATACATGAGATTATCTCTGATTAAATCTATGTCTATGAATCATTACTGGAGGACGCTCCGAAGTTAATACTGATTCCAGAGATCAAAAGAATCTCAAATGAATATGAGTCGATGGACAGATCATACATACTCAATGATGATATATTTGCATATACCATTGCTTATGAGATAACAGAGCACGATGTCATCGAACCATGCTCAGTTGAAGAATGTCAACAAAGAGCAAATTGGCCTAAATGAAAAGAAGCAATCCAGGATAATTATTTGACAAATGAACAGGTATTTGGTTCGGTAGTGCTAACCGACCAAGTGTAAAGCCTGTAGGACATAGATAAACCATTTGTCAGGGAAGCGTAATGAGAATAATTAAGTCATAATATATAAGGCTCTCCTTTGGCGCAAGGTTTCTCACAACGCACTGGATTGACCACAATAAGACTTACTCTCTCGTGATGGACAACGTTATGCTAATTAAATTAGCCAAGCAGTTTCCGAATGACTGGAAAATTGCAGCTCAACGACGTAGTTACTACATATCTCTATGGGAATCTAAATTCAGAGATATATATATAAGTGCTTGATGGCATTATACCAATATCAAGTAACTTTAAACTATGAAATGCGTTTACAATAAATATGAAACACTAACTTTATAGATTAATGCAATCTATGCGGATGTGGTATACCCGCCTGAGTGAATACTTGATTGGGAAACGATATATAAGAACGATGAACTGTGCCCTTGCGTATTTGTTTAGGAAAACAAGTCCCAGATTTTCCTAGTAGCTCTATATGTCGATGTTATGAACATAATGGACACTCTTGATGAAATAAGAGAAAACACAAGCAACTTGAAATCTGAATTTGAGATGAAAGATCGTGGGAAAACTTGGTTTTGTCTAGATACTTGAGCTACGACACCGAGTTTGTGGAATATTAATTCACTGATCCGCATATGTCTAGAAAATGACCAGGCGACCTAATATGGACAAAGCGCATCCGATTAGCACTCCCATGATCGGTCAATGTGTTAGATATAAGGAAAGATCCATTTCGTCTAAAGGGATGAGGACGAAGAGGTGTTAGGAGCTGGAATTTTATACCTAAGTACAATAGGCGCATTTTTGTACTCAACATAATACACTTGACCGTATATTGTACTTCTCATAGAACTTGTCAGCTAGATTTAGCTCAGCGCCAACACAACGTCATTGGAATGATTTCAAATTAATTTTTTGGCACCATTGACGTGGGCTTATAATTTCCATACGAAGATAAATGGATTGATAATGAAACTTCAACACCTACTTAGATTGTGAGCGGCAAAAGTACTGACTCTTATAGAAAAACACCAAACAATGCCTTGGTATATATTTGCTGATATTAGGTATATGTTTGACTGATATAAAGGTTGTTCCCAAACTGGATAAGAAATTATCATATGGAACATGCCGATTGTTTGGAAGTAAACTAAGCAAACCCTTAATAGCTATCTTCTTATATTATCAGCAATCTTACTCTCCATGAGACTATTCAAGAGTGTATATGGTTAAGGACTATCATTACACATACAAGATTAACTGGTAATTTTGAGTTTAACCATTATACAACTTGCATGTATGAAAATAATGCATCATGTATCGAAGAAATGAAAGTAAGATATATCAAGGGTTATAACACAAAGCATACTTTGCTTAAGTTTTTATTCTTCTCAAGATTCAAGTGAACTGAATAAAACGCGAGAAAATGTGACATGTTTGTTTACCAAATCAATACGTAAAACCATATTTGGGAAACATGTAGAAAGTATTGAAATGGAAATGTTTTAAACCTCCTTTGATTAATGCATGAGTCAGGGGGAGTAATAGACAAAAGGAGGTGTCTACTAAACATGTACTATTAATGGGTTGTGCTCTTTCCTTCGCCCAAGGTTTTATTTTTCCCACTGAGTTTTGTTCCTTGGTGCAAGGTTTTAGTTAGACAACATTTTATACATCATCTTTGTTAGAATTGTAGAGTCGATTGATAGAGAGACACGAGATATGGCTGAATCGGCCGTTTTCATATATTGAGAGAGTAATACAAGTAAAGTGTCTAACCTAGACAAGGAACCCTAAAAGCCTATTTATACAAAGAGAAGTTACAGCTAATTACATAAAAGACCCTGAACTATACATATTGACATTTTAATACTCTAACATCCCCCCTCAAACTCAAGTAGGGGAAGAATGAGACAAGTTGAGTTTGGAAACGAGAGCCCGGAAACGCCCTGGTAGATGAGCTTTGGTGAAGATATCGGCCGTCTGATCAATGGTGGAGATTGGAAAAAGTTTAACAGTCTTGCGGAGGACATGTTGACGAGTGAAGTGGCAGTCAATCTCTATGTGTTTTGTGCGCTCATGAAAGACATCGTTATGAGCAATCTGGATGGCACTGGTGTTGTCACACCATAAGGGTGTTGGTGAGAACTGATGAGCACCCATATCAGAGAGTAGCCAACGGAGCCATACGAGTTCTTGAGTGGTGTCGGCTAAGGCTCGATACTCAGCCTCGGTGCTGGAGCGAGCTGTCAGGGATCGTTTCTTGCTGCGCCAAGAGATAAGAGAGTCTCCAAGGAAGAAACAATAGCCGGTGGTGGAGCGACGGTCGGTTATGTCACCATCCCAGTCAGCATCTGAGAAGGCACGAAGCTGTAATGATGACTTGGATGAGAAATGAAGACCATGGAACATGGTTCCTTTGAGATACCGCAGTATACGAAGGACAGCAGCATAGTGATCTGAGCATGGTGCAGCCATGAATTGGCTAACAATGTGAACTGCATAGGCAAGATCTGGTCTAGTAACAGTTAGATAGACTAGAGAGCCAACAAGTTGACGGTACCGTGTCGGGTCTTTCAGCGGGGTTCCAGCATTCGGAGCAAGATGCAGATTTTGCTCAATAGGTGTAGAAGCAACCTTGTTATCAGTGATCCCGGCCCTGGATAATAGATCTGATATGTACTTGGCTTGACAGAGATAGATGCCTGAGGAGTCTGACAAAACTTCAAGGCCAAGGAAGTAGTGGAGCTTGCCGAGATCTTTCATCTCAAAACAGGAGCTGAGAGACTTTTTGAGATGAAGGATACCTGTAGAGTCACTGCCTGTAATGATCATATCGTCAACATACAGCAGAAGTAAGATAGTACCTGTGGCAGAATTCCGAGTGAACAAACCAGAATCGTAGTTACTCGGAGAAAAACCCAAAGATAGAACAGTATTGCTGAATTTTTCGAACCAGGCACGAGGGGATTGTTTGAGACCATAGAGGGCCTTGCGAAGGCGACAGACATTGCCCTGTCGAGAGGTCACACCAGGGGGTAGTCTCATGTAGACTTCCTCTTCGAGATCGCCATTTAGGAAAGCATTTTTGACGTCCATCTGATATAGGGGCCATTTCTTGGTGGCAGCGATGGCTAGAAGACTGTGAACTGAGGTGACACGAGCCACAGGAGCAAACGTTTCTTCGTAGTCAATGCCATATTCTTGATTGAAGCCTTTGGCCACAAGGCGAGCTTTATAGCGATCGATGGATCCATCAGACTTGGTTTTGGTTTTGAAGACCCATTTGCAACCAATGGGAGACTTGCCTGGTGGAAGAGGAACAAATTCCCATGTTTTTGCTCTGTCGAGAGCCTGAAGTTCCTCTGTCATAGCTTGCTGCCAGACAGGATTAGAAGCTGCTTCCTTATAAGAGGTGGGTTCATGAGTAGACAGCAAGGTAGCATAACAATGATAATCACGAAGGTGAGTAGGAACTTGTCTTACCCAATTGGGGCGTCTTACCTCATCTGATGGTTGGGAGGTGGTAGGATCCATAGACTCTGCAGAAGGCTCGGAAGTAGACTGGGGAGTTGGTGTAGATGATTGATCATGGTCAGTGGGTATAGAGGGTACAGACAGAGGTTCAGAAGATGCGAAAGGTTCAGGAGAAGGCTCAGACGGGTTAATAGAGGGTTCAGGTGATGCGGATGCGGAAGGTTCGGGTGAAGGCTCAGACGGGTTAATAGAGTTTTCAAGTGATGCGGAAGTTGGTGGATCAGATGATGAGGAGAACAAAGAATCTAACTGGAGAGAGTCTAAAGGGATAGATGTGTCAGTAAAGAAGGATGTGGAAGAAGGGATAGGGTCCTGAAATTTGGACACCGTGGAGAAGGGAAGATGTTCCCAGAAGGTGACATGTCTGGATATACGAAGTCGCTTAGAGATTGGATCCCAACAACGATATCCTTTATGTTCAATTCCGTAGCCTAGGAAACAGCACAGGCGAGAACGAGGTTCAAGTTTGGTGTGTTCATGAGGTTGTAGCTGAACAAAGCAAGCACAACCCCATACTTTGAGGAGTTCATAGGGAGGTGAGACTCCATAGAGAGTTTCATACGGGGACTTTTGATTGAGGATGGGAGTCGGGTGTCGGTTGATGGTGTAGACAGCCGTGAAGGCTGCTTCACCCCAAAAGCGTTCTGGACACTTGGCTGAAATTAGTAGAGTACGAACAGTGTCAAGAATGTGACGATGTTTGCGTTCGGCACGACCATTTTGTGGAGAGGTGCCAGGGCAAGAGTATTGAGAGAGAGTGCCTTGAGATTGGAGAAATGAAAGAAGAGATGATTCTTTATATTCCATGGCATTATCCGCGCGAAGGATCTTTATGGGTTTAGAAAATTGGGTTAGAATCATGCGAGCAAATGTGATGTAGATTTTGGGTAATTCGGAGCGGTTTTTCATAAGATAAATCAATGTAAAACGAGTATGATCATCAATAAAGATTACAAAGTATCGGGCACCTCCCATAGAGGGGTGTGGTGCTGGTCCCCATACATCAGAATGAATAAGATCAAAGGCAGAAGCAGATTTAAAATCATTAATTTGAAAAGGTAAAGCATGATGTTTTCCAAGTTGACAAGATAGACAAGAGACATGTTCAGAGGAAATGTTTCCCAAAAGTCCTGAACTAGCTAAAACTTTCATCCTAGCTAAAGATAAGTGGCCTAAGCGTGCATGCCATAGCTCAAAAGACGGGGTGTTGGAAACTGAAGCAGCAAAATTGGATGCAGGTAACGGAAGACGGAGATAGACCACTTCAACCATCCGACCAACTTTACGGCCTATTCCAAGGATCTGCTTGGTCTTGGGATCCTGCACAACACAACCAGTAGAATGAAATAAGACTATTAGATCAGCTTCCATAAGCTGAGTGATAGAAATCAGACTCAGTGATAAGTTTGGTATATGCATCACATCAAGTAATTGAATATCAGGTGTAGAAACCGTTCCACTGAAGGAAACCGGTAAGCGAGTGTTATCAGCAGTGCGGACAGACGAGAACAGG
Source organism: Saussurea involucrata (assembly GCA_033807775.1). Classification (NCBI taxonomy): domain Eukaryota; kingdom Viridiplantae; phylum Streptophyta; class Magnoliopsida; order Asterales; family Asteraceae; genus Saussurea; species Saussurea involucrata. Next base: position 3,677,250 of record CM066325.1, read on the forward strand.
CTGGAAGGTTGTTTAGAGACAAAACCTTCTGCCTTTGGTGTCATGTGATTACAACATCCAGAATCAAAAAGCCAAGGGTTACCTGGTGTGGTTGCATTGCAGTGAGAATTCATACCCATAGAACCTGTCATAAGCTGTTCCATGAGCTCTTGGTTTCGGCGCATGAGTTCCATGAGATCAGATTGTGATTGGTTGTTGGTCGGTGCTGCAGGTGCGGGTGATGGGTACTCCTGAGTGATGGAACCAGCAATGGGTTGCGACTTGAACTGTTGTTTTTGATTACCTGAGTGCTTTGGGTATGGACATTTTGAACAGTCAGAAGCATAGTGACGTGGCTGTGTAATTCCACACCAGCGACATTTTCTAATTGGGCAGTTGAGGAGCAGATGGGAAGTGGAGTGACAAAAGGTGCATTCACTGTTATTCCCTTTGCTTGCAGATCTGGACTGATCATGGTTACCCCATTTTCCTTTTGACTTCCCTGAGCTGGGAGTGTAGAGCACAGAGTCTGATGGTAGGGGAAATCGCTGCTGAAGACGGGTTTCTTCGCTTAGCAGTTCAGTGATAGCTTGTTCAAGGGTAGGCAGAGGATGTCGATGCAGAAGTGAGGCTCGAACATTCTCAAAACGGTCAGAAAGACCCATGAGAATAGTAGTTAGGTGCAGTTGGTTGAAGTAGGCTGTAAATTTCTGAGCAGTTTCATCAAAAACTTGAGGTGCACCCAAGTTCAGATGATCTCTAAGAGCTTGCATCTCAGAGATATAGGAGTTTATAGATTGATCAGGCAGTTGCCTTTTGTTCTGAAAGGTGGTCCACAGTTGATATTGATGAGAGAGACCTGTAGAGGTGTACCTATTTGCAAGAAAGTCCCATAGTTCTTTTGCGGTGGTATAGCCTAGGAACTGTTGATTGATTTCAGTGGTAGTGGAAGCGTTTATATAACCAAGAACGCGAGCATTTGCAATGTCCCAATCATTCATACGTTTCGCGAAGTCAGCTTCATTTTCCTTATCCTTCGGAACCGGAAGAGTAGATATACCGGTGACGTAGGTGTAGAGACCCTGAGACTTAAGGAAAATGGACATATGATGATGCCACAGAACGTAGTTGGTCCCATTGAGAACAACTGAGATAGGGTTGGAATGACCGAGATTGAGAGCCATTGCGATTTGAGACTGAAGTCGCAGGCAAGGATTGCGATTTGAGGATGAAGTCGCAAGGAAGGTTGCGACTTGGGGATGAAGTCGCAGGTGGAGGTTGCGACTTGGGACGAAGTCGCAAGTGAAGGTTGCGATTTGGGAATGAAGTCGCAAGAGAAGATTGCGACTTGAACTGTTCACGAGTGAAATCGCAATTGAAGGTTGCGATTTGGGTATGAAGTCGCAAGTGAGAACTGCGACTTGGTACTGTTCACGAGTGAAGTCGCAATTGAGAATTGCGATTTGAAGTGAAGTCGCAACTGAGGGTTGCGACTTGGTACTGTTCACAAGATAGAGGGTTGCGACAACGATGAATATGAGAAGGTTGCGACAACGATGAATATGAGAAGGTTGCGACAACGATGAATGTGAAGGTTGCGACAACGATGAAATTTTGATGTTCTTGAGTCGGGTTTTTCAAAACAGGTCGGATTGGGTTGAAAATTGGTACGAAGGTTCGTGAGGATGTTCTGGACAACTTTAAAGCTTGATATTTTGCCAAAATAACACCAGAAACGAGATTTCTGAGGCCAAAACGAGTGCAGCAAAGAAAAACAATAGCAACAAAGGTGCAGATCTGAAAAGAGGTTGAGGAGGCTTACCTAGAGCTCTGATACCATGTTAGAATTATAGAGTCGATTGATAGAGAGACACGAGATATGGCTGAATCGGCCGTTTTCATATATTGAGAGAGTAATACAAGTAAAGTGTCTAACCTAGACAAGGAACCCTAAAAGCCTATTTATACAAAGAGAAGTTACAGCTAATTACATAAAAGACCCTGAACTATACATATTGACATTTTAATACTCTAACAATCTTGATTTCTATACCTCTTGATTGATGCATAAATCAAGAAAAATGGTAAACTAAATGAATTGTTTATTGGTGTCTTGTACTCTTTCCTTCGTCTAAGGTTTTTATTTTTCCCACTGGGTTTTGTTTCTTCGGCGTAAGGTTTTAATGAGGCAAAAACTATGCACCATCACTAATTTGATTCGGCACAAGGGGGAGTGTTGAAGGATATGTGCCATCATAAAAAGGAAGTGATTGAAAGAATATTTTCCTACTATCAGATATTACCATAATTAATGTTTTCTTTTCGTTGTAAACTCCTCCCTATTTAAAGGGCTTATGATTAATGAGAAAAATAAATTTTCGTGCTCTCTATTCTATTGTTTTGTTGTTTCGTTTTTCCTTTAACATATATATATATATATATATATATATATATATATATATTTAACAATTTAAATTTGTCGAAAAAATCATGTTTTTTTGTGAGTAAACGAAACTTTACCATTTTCGGTCAATTACATCATATAAACAAATTAAAACAATATGAAAAACGACGGTTGAAATTGATATTTTTATTTTTTTACGGGAAGGGTTTTCTAAAAAAGAAAAGCGAAAGGGTTAAAAGGGTAATTAACAAAAACACACTAATAATTCCATAATGTAGGTTCAAAGTCATTGGAAACCACATTCTTCTGACCGGAAACATGCCCACCGTCGTCGTCGTCGGCTGCGCCATTAAGCATCCATTGCGGTGGGTACAACCACCCGTCTACCACCGAGTCAATGTACACGAACTCATTACTCAACTCGGTCGACTCGACACTCGGCCCAAGAATCGGTAGCTCTGTAATCTCACTCAGCTCCTCCGACGACACTACGGTCGTCGGTGCCGGTGGAAAGTCAAACATTTCCATCGCAGCTGCTTTCGCTGCTGCTGCCTGTACATCCCTTGGCGACGATGAAACCGGTCTCGGCAACGACCCAACCAGATCGGGAAAATTGATGATCGCCGAGTTACCCTTGATGCTAAGCGCTGCGACGTCGTGTGCACGGGCGGCCATTTCAGGGTTCTGGTAAGTCCCAAGCCATATCCGTGATTTCTTCCGTGGCTCACGGATTTCAGACACCCATTTACCCCAGTTACGCATTCGAACGCCACGGTAGACTGGGTGCTTGGTGCTGGTGTCTCGGGTTCTTTTCAGGGTTCTGGTTTTAGGGTTTTGTTGTTGAGTTGGTGAGGAAGATGAAGATGGTGAAGTGAAAGAGTTTGAGCAGCAATCATCGGGTTCAGAAGTGGGATTAATAACTGCGCTCATTCTGACTGCCCTAACCGATGATTGGATCTTGATAAGTGCATATATATATATATATATATATTTAAGAAGTGTGTGGTTTGGTTGGATTGTTGTTAGAAAGCAGAATGGAGAAATAAAGTTGCGATCTTTTGGGAGATGAAGCAATGAGTTTTACTACTAGCCTGATTCAGCGATTACCTAAGGAGTGATACACTTATAACAACATGATGAGAGATGGGTAAGCTGATGGAGCAAGAGAGACAAGACAGGATTTCGTACAAATGGGGTCCTTTTCTTTAAGTACCACGTAAACTAGAGAGGAAAAAAAATCTTGTTTCTTTGGTTTTAATAGTAGTAGTACCTCCACTTTCATTTTAGTGATAATTTATATCAATGGTATGATCAAAACTTATAATCTCTTATTTATCATAGAAAATATTAACCGTATTTTTTTTCTGGAAACGGTGGGTTTTTAGACCAGCTTACGCACACCGACTAATCACCCCGGCGAACACAAATGGTCTGGAGTTATTACATGTAAAAGTTTTTTTTTGAAGGGTGTCTAAGTGTTGGAACTTAGTAAAGATATGAGATACCTTGTCCCACATAGGAGCCAAGCCAAAGTTAGAGCACTTAATAAACACTAATCATAGAGCATTAAATTGTTTGGTCTTGGTGTGTGGTGTTCTTAGTGGGCTCTCTTTGACATAAATATATATATATATTAAATGTCAAAGATTGGGCTTTGGGCTCTAGGGGTCTCGATGGGGTTGAGATTCAACGATTGTGGATGTGTGTTGCAGGATCGACAGAAGGCGGCGCGGGTACCGGCGCGGCCTAAACCACGCCAGGGGTCGCGCGGGTTGTCTGATAGTTTGTGTCGGTTACGATCAACAACATATAAATTCCCTCTTTCTCCCAATCGTTTTTTCAGACGATTTTCATTCATCTCTCTCTCTCTCTCTCTCTCTCTCATCATGCATAATTGATTCGCAAGATTCAAGTATCAAACTTGAATAGATTGTTATATCTTCATGACAACGCCGATAAAACCTCATAACTAATCCCTTGAAAAAAGATGACCTTAAGACATCAGCACTTATTAAACCTCAGTGGCCACAATTGTTGTGTATGTCTGGATTCAAACCTTGGACAGATGAGATATTCTACCTCATCCTCCCAGAGCCTTAACCAGTACGCCACAACCCTTGTGGTTATCGCATGTGAAACTTCATGGCCACATGAAAGTACAAAGGGTCTATGCCTTAGTTTCCTGCTATTGCGGCCGGTGCTCGTTTGCGCGCGCGTGAACCAATCCAACAAACAAGGAAAGGATGCCTCTATTGCTAAGGCTGTTAAAAAATTTGGATCACAATAAAATTTACATGTAGAACATTCGCCAATAAATGATTCCATTATTTGGGAGAAGTGGTGTTGTAATTCTTTGATGTTTCCTTGTATTCCTTTTGTACTCCTAACTTCTCGCTAGCTTAGTTGGGTTGGAAATACATTCTCACCGTTAAAAAAAAGGAACATTCATTTCGCCAATATATAATGACGACATCATTACTATAATTAAGCGATTAAAAGTTCCCGTGAAATTAAGCCTTCTTAGCGACGAAATGTTGTCGCTATAAATCTTTTTGTGATAAAAATTGTAATGTTTTTGTGATGCCAAGCCGTCGCTGAAGAAAACTTTTAGTGTCAAACTACTTGTTGTTGCTATGTATCGTCACTATTTTATTAAAAAAAAATTGGACAGCAACTATTTTATTAATTATATGTAAGAAAGTTTCTTATATACATTTTTTAAGATATAGAACTTAGTTTTTTTCTCGGTTTACTGAGAGTAACTTGATGATAATTAATTATTTTAATTATGTTAAAATAAATACTCATTGACAGGGGCGGACCTATGTGGGATGTAGTGGGGGAAAGGCCCCCATGAAAGAAAAAAAAAACCTAATTTTATAAGGTAATTTTTTTTTAACCTTTTACCCTTCATCCCCCAGTAACATATTGTAAGTGCCCCTTCAAATCAAAAAAATATCTGAAAATTAACAAAAAAAACTAAAAAAAATTCAAAATTAACAAAAAAAACCGAAAAAATCTCTTGAAATCGACAAAAAATCTTAAAAAACTTCTCCAAATCAACCAATTTTTTTCTAAACACTCATCGGAAAAGTGAAATTAGGCTAAAAACACATCAGTTGACTTTGCGTGCCTTTAATACACCTTGAAGGTGCCCCCAGGAGACAAAATTCCTGGATCCGCCACTGCTCATTGAAATTGTTTATGATCAAGGAATATTACAATGTACTTCTGATATCTAAATTTCATTGATATACAACGAGTGGATGCTACAGATTGAGTCCCTACTCGAAGCTACAAAACAACGTAAGGATGGATCTTGATACATTTTCATCGTTAAGAGGGTCCATTCCATTGACAAAACTGACGCTTCTTCCCAATTTGGAAAAAAAGTGAACATTTGCATTAATTACTTTTAGTATACATAAAATTTCTAATTTTTTGATAAAATAAGATACTTAGGGTCGTTTACCAAATACTTATTCAGGTAAGTGCTTACCAAGTCACATTACATACCGGATTGATATGGCAAGGACCAAAAATTTTACCAAGTAAGAGCGAATGAAATGACCGAGAGTCTTACCCCGATAAGTGATGACGACGACTCTTACCACGGTTAGCGCTTACCGAGTGAATTGTTGCATACGAAACCGATTTGACTGACTAAAATCTTACCCTGTAAGCAAGTAATAGTGTTAAATTTGACTGGGAAATTAACGCTTACCTGAATAAAGCATCTGCATCTGGTAAACGACCTCTTAATTTTTCTATTTTGTAATTATTACTAATAATCGAAAAGCTTATAAATTCCTCATACTATACCAATCCTTTTAAAAGGCAGTGGTCGAACAAAAAGATGCAGATATATTCAATTCTTACAAAATGTTTCTTTAAAATATCGATAGAAGCATTTCTCTTATAATTAATAACATAGCTCTAAATTAATACAATTATTGTTTTGATGAGAGGAATTCCTATATAGACAAAAAGGAATATAATATTATTAATATCCATTTAAGAAAAAATGATTTTCTTTGTTAAAAAATACGTATATCCACATGTTCTAAAAGTAGAAGTGGTCAAGTGGATGTCCTTTTTACACATAATGGTTGAAGGTATATATATATATATATATATATATATATAGGATGGTTGCGTACCATATATAATTATTTATTAATTAGTTGTAAAGAATACTTTTTTATTAGCTTGGAACAATTTTTGAATGGTGTATATGTTACATATATAGTTGATTAGAATATTGTTTTTTCATCCAATTTTAAATAGTTTGATTCTATGTTAATATATTAACACTTAATGATGTTTTTTAGCAAGAAAAACCATCTATAAATTACTCGGGTATACTTATACTTATGTATGACTAGCAACTCAATAAAAATCGACCGACTTATTTAGACGGTTTGAACTTAATTTTTTTTAGCATACAACTTCACGTATGTTTAGAATTTATCCACGTAATTTAATATAAAGTCACCAATTACAATAAGATGGCAGGCAAACGAGCAACAAGCTGTGCCGCAACCCCCTTTTGGATGGCAAAACCAATCCTACTAAAAATGAAATTTTGTGACTTAGGGGTCGAAAAATTACTTTGCACAACCCGTTGAACCCTAGTCAAAAACTCCCTTGCTTCCGGAGCTAGGAAACCAAAAGTATCGAAAGCAAAAGGGATAAACACGTGTTGATTCTCTACACAGGCTTTCTCGTGTTTAGCAACTTTGCTCGATTCCGCTCTCAACGCAGCTTGGCCCGCCACAAACCCATTTTCCCTAAGCCCAACAAGAGGGGACACTCCAGTAAGATCCACACAAGCATGTTTCCCCCCAGCCCACCCAAACACAAGTATATCAGCTGGCCGTAAGGTAGATCTCCCTTCAAGCGGATCCGTCAGAAAGTTCACCGGGGCCTCCTTTTTAGAAGAAATTCCAGCCCGTTTAAGAACATCATACAGAACATCCCTAACCAAATCATGCCTATATTTGAAACCAGGTAACTCCTTGCAATGGACCGCATGCTCGCCAAAAGAATCCAGACAGGCCTTGCGACAGACTGGGCAAGGCTCATCAGCTGGAAACAGAGGGATCATTAGGCGGTACTTAAGGATAGCCCGGTACTCCAGAGCCGACATATGTTGACCCAGTCCTTCAATGGGGATAACCGTCAAAAAATCCTGAGCATGAGGAGCTCGGAGACATTCAAACACCGCTTTTTGGCGAGGGGATAAATCAAACTTCACTCCCAAACTCTGGGCGATTCCACTAAAAAGGGCACACGCCAAAACATTCTGGGCTTTTGGGGGGGCGGTGTCCTTGTTAGAGAAACCGCTAAGATCGAAATCAGGAATGGCCAAGAGCAAGCTTTCCATCGCACACCCATAATCAGAGTCCAACCCATCAATACCACATCCCTGAAGAATGTGGTCCTGCAAACTCCAAGATTGCGCCCTCGAGGCCACAAAAGCATAAGTAGATACATCCTCAGCCGAACATAACCCCAACCCACCCAACCGAGCCGGAAGGGATGCTAGCCTCCATTGAAAATCCCCAAAAAAAGGACCCCCACAAACCACAATAGCCTCTATCGCCCTCCGAAGTCCATTGTCAAAAATAGAAACAGCTTCCCCTATATACATAGGTTGGCACGTTCTTAGACCGAACAACAGCTTTGCGACACCCATACATGAGCGGAGCAAAAGGAGCTCCGATTGAGGGTCCCGCAGACTTGGGAGGCAACTCATTAGTTCCACAGCACGAGATGCCCTTTTCACGGCCAAACTACTAATAAACCCCGCATCCTGGCTAACAGCGCCTCCAAGGAGTTTCACACCCAACGTCGGCCTCCCGATCCCTCGGGGAAACAATCCATCCTGCACCTTCACCCCATTGCATGACGGCCAAAAAACTTCTGTTTTCTTAATGTTGAGTTCAAGGCCCAGGCGGGGCCCCTCAGCCCTGATTATATCTAAGGCTTTAGCTACCTCTTTAGTGTCTCCGATAATCGTACCATCATCCAAATACCAAGCATGGAAAAGAAGTTTGCAGCAGTCCCTGATCCGGTGAACAAGTGGGTGCAAAACTAAGGCAAAAAGGAGAGGCCCTAAAGGGTCCCCCTGCTGAACTCCAGTGGTGGACAAGATATGGTCATCACCCACATATAACCTCGCCGACTGACCATATAGAAAATCCACCCATAGGGAAATTGACGGGCATCGAGTCCGAACCTCATGCAGCAGGGTAGTCCGATCCACCAAGTTGAAGGCATTAGAGAAATCAACAGTAAGCATAGCCAACGACCCATCTGCATGAAACACATTTAAGAGTCTATTCGCGCTATGGAGCACGGCCTCTGCCCCGCTGGGGACTCCCACCCCAAACTGAAAGTCACAAAGGTACTTGGACATCTCCTTCCGGACACCCCTCATAGCCACCTTAGAGACCAGCCTCCTCCAAATCGCGCCCACGGCAATAGGCCTAATCCCATTGTCCGGCTTGAGCAACGGCGTGAGGGGCGCAGATGCAACAAACTCCGCCAAAACCTTAGGGCACCTCCCCCCAGCCATAAATTAACCACCACAGAGATAGCCTTGAGTAACCCAACGGCGATGGTCGACCCCTCTCCGCAAAAAGCATCTAAAATGTGTTGGGCCCTCAAACCGTCCCGCCCACAAGAAGTCCCTTTTGGGAAAGATTGAATACACCCAAGAATGCTATCGACATCCACATCCAGGGGGGGGCTCAGAGAGCAAGGAAACAGGCATAACGGGCGGGGGCAGAATGGGATGCTTAGCCAACAACGCTGTCAGCGTATCCGTACCGAAAGGTGCAACCCCCGAAGAACATAAAACTTTAACAGCAGCAGTGAAATGCCCGTCCGCAATTTTCCTCAAACATTGTTTAACATTGGCACACCCCGCTGAGCTATCGGACCCAGAGACAAGCTCACCCTTTCCCGAGACCACCCTCAAGGGTTGGGCAAACAGCGAAAGGATAAGTTCAATAAAACCATCCCCACCCCAAGCTGCCAACGACCGCTGAATACTATGGCATTGCAAAGACTTCCGATTACCACCCCTGCGCTCCTGACGGTTAGAAGGCCTGAAAACACGCAACGTGCAAAGTGGTAACAACAAAAGTTTTACCCACGCCTCAATAGACGTTGGCATAGCCGCCACCTTACCCAGAGAAGCAGCTAACGCATGAGAAAACGCCATATGACAACTATGAGGGATGCTTTTAACAGTCGTGATAGGTAAGGAGAACACCCGGTCAAGGAGAACCTCATCCACCACCACCCCTCCCAAAGGAACCACTTCCCTCCCAACATGTGGCCTAGCGATCCCCACTACAAACTCCTCCACATCTCCTGCAACCCACTTGAACCGGGCCATCCCATCCGCATGATGGCATGCCCGGCTGAGAGCATGCAAGCACATACACACCCCACACAACCATTGATCCGTGACCTTTAAAGCCTCCCCAACCGAAACAAACAATTCACAATCCGCATTGAGCGCCTCTCGCAAGGCCCCCCTCCGATCGTCTGAAGACAAGTGGAGACGCTTAATATGCGCAACCAGTCGAGGAAACCCCTTGGACCCCGCCACTCCATCTGGGCAACAATGGAAACCCCTAAAGGGACACGGCCAAACACCCACCGAAGAACAAACACTCACCTCCATGGAGGGAGCCCAAAAAGAAAAACAAACACTGATTCAGGGACCGAGAAGGTCCAAGAACCCTAAACCAAACTCAAAATTTGGTTGATTAGAAAACAGAACCGAGAAGGTCCAAATGGCCGATAGCGGACGCAACTGTGACAATTGTAACCCAATCCAATAAAAGTCCCTGCTGTTGCATTTGATGAAGCAAAAACAAAGCTGTTTCAGCTCTCTGAGCTTGTTCATAAGCTGTGAACATTGCAGTCCAGCACACAAAATCTCTCTTTGACATTTTATCAAACACCTTGCGAGCATCTTCGAAAAGTCCACATCATGGATGAGAATCAAGCCGCTGATGAGTAATTTCTACCGGAACTCGACGATTTCGCTGGCAAATGATTCCCAATCCACAAATTAACAGCCACACATGATTCCCAATCCACAAAAAAAACAGCCACAAAAACAGCCCCAACTCGAGCCCAAAATTAAGCAATAACAAAATAAGATCTGTGAGGTTTTTCCCTGTGAGCGTGATCGTCGACGAAGACTGTCAGCCGTGTGGACACAAATCTCAGAGTTGCGATGGCAGAGAAGCTTCTTCAGTCATTAACAGTCAACAGCTGATGGCAGTGATATTGGACCAAGTAAATAGAGTTCATTTGCAATTAAACTTGGATCAGATCGGCAAACGGCAGCGCCTCAAATCACTTGAATCTAACAACAGATCAACTGCAGCTCCTGCCTTTGCTTCATTAAATAAATTTAACAAACTAATAAACAAAAATCGAGTATTTTATCCCTTCCAATAAAAACTTAATCCGTAAGAAACAACAAATCGTTCTGGTTCACGTAATTAAAGAGTTGAATTTAATTAACATTCCGTTAATGGGGTTTAGGGTTCAATGGGGTGAATGTGCAGAAAAGGAACAAAGAAAACCCTAATTAGTAACAAAGAAAAAGAATACGAGATGTTACATGTGAAGAAGAACACTATGCGTTGAAGAAATGAGGCGCTGAAATCTGAATGAATATGAAGAAATAAAGCGCGGAGTGAAGAAGATGAACCCTAGGTGCCTTTTGGTTCACAGAAACTTGGAATCAGGTGGAATTGGAATGTCAGATTCATTTGACCAGAAATTAAAACACAATTATCTATTACCAACTGTATATCAATTAGAATGCAACACATACAAAACTAATTTTAGAACAACTAGAAATTTCATCAAAATGGTTTGATTCGCTACATTCAAGTCTAACTTGAATACAATTGTTGTAACCTCTGGACGGATGTTATACCGACAAAACTTATGTCTTAGGACACTGCGTACGTGCAGGCCTCAATCGATACCAATAATTCTACAAGAATCTACTCATCAAGTAAAGTGTATTGATCAATTTTTACATGATTGTATGTTGTATTATATTCATACTTAGATTTTATATATAAGAATTTCTATTTTTCCTACAATTTTTCTCCATATATATACATAATAAATTGTTCATGTGATTGATTACTCCTAACATGATGTTTTAGAATGAAGTGACACTAGTGCTATATTCGAATAACAGTTGGAATGATAATGACCATTAAGATTTTTAACAACAAATTATATGAATTACAAGAACAATATCTCATGTCCTTGTAAGATTTATGTTGTGTTCTACCATGATGAGGTTCCCTAAGGAGCTTACAACAACTTAACACACCTCCAAAACTTGATGTAGCCTTCAAATATGAAGCAATAATGACAAGGAAAGATGAAATCTTTTGGTTCACACAAAAAAGAAGAACAAAAAAGACTGTCATAGAAGAAGACAATAATTTGATATAGTTTTGTGATAGAAAACTTGGACATGTGGAGGTTTACATCACCTATAGATACAGTAGGGGCCTTAATAAAATATCATCTTGTTCAATTAGTTTTTTTGTTTCTAAGGACCACAAGAAAAATATTATCTTAGAGAGTTGACTACTTCTCAATGTCTTTTTTTCTTAGACATCTCCAAGCTTTAATTAAACCTTCCCTAATTACAGACACTGTTTTTCCATAAGGCACAAACTAATGCTTGGCAACCATAATATTTTTGAGCTTATTAAAAAAAAGGCATAATTAGTTAGCTTAATTACAAGCCAACTTTTTGAATAACTACTTCAAGTGGCGGTTCAATAAGTCCTAAGAGTTTTTTTATCTTTCTTTCCCAGTAATGCTCATTGTATATATGTTTTCAATTTACTTATATAATTTTCAACATGTCTTTTAGGTGATTTTATATTGTCATCTAGTCTATCAACTAGTTTTTCTTGAACATGACTAGCTTATCAACTAACATTTAGTTTATCAGGTAATAACTAGTTTTTTAGCCGATAACAAACTAATTTATCGCCAACAGCTAACTTTTAATCTACTTTACGGAAAACTGTCATAATATGTACAATCATATTATGTTGTCCTAAATGTGTTTACAACTGAAACATAAAATTTAGAAAAAAAGTTTATCCTGATAATTAATGAAACATTTTAAAACTACTTATAGTTTATCGCAAATACTCATGTGTGTTCTCTTATGTGATATTTAACACGAGAACCTAGTTCAACGGTGTGACAACAAGTAAAGTTTTCGAACAATAATGACAAGTAAGATTGATCGAGAACAATAATATATATTTTTGCAACTCAAAAATGAGGGCGTATTGAAATCAAATATGTAAGAAAACTAAATAGTTATAATTGTTCACCAATTATATATTGAACACCCGATATCTCAATAGAGAAGGGATTTCTTGATCTTGAGATGAAAATGTTGTGATTACACATGCTTCTTAAAATTGTACAAGTCAAACTTTTTTTTGTGTATAGACAATGTTTGGTACTCTTTTAAGTTTTTTGTACCCGTTTTGTTGAAAAAACTAATTGTACGTTATTCCTTTCCAATTTCCTCCATATCCGTCCAATAATTAAGACGTCGACACGTTATATTTTTCTCACGATTGATTGCTCACATAAAATTAGGTTAAGCAGGCTTGAGGAGTTGATCTGAATCGCTATCGACACGACATGGGCTGGGGAAGGATTGGGCTTGCTTTGCTTTAGAACTAACAAGGATCGAATCTATGACCGCTCAATCAACTACTAAATTATGGGTTTGAATCTCATTTCCTCCAGAAACAACCTTTGGTAACCCGATATTTAAGGAAGCACCACTAACCTAAGAAGGGGCATAATCAATGACCCAATGCAAGGTTTGGGAGTCAAGAAACAGGAAGACTCTTGTATGTATTGTAATTGTAATAACCAGGTATTTTATCTGATTTAAATTTGAAAATTTTATAAGTCTTTATTTTAGTATTTTATGGAGTTAGGAGTTAAGGGATAAGTTTTAAATTTTTATAGAAGTTTAGGGGTATGTTTTGCCAATTGGGAGAAATTTAGGGTTTGTTTGGGCATTTTTGCCAAACATTACCCACCACCGCCATTTTCCAGCTTAGAGGCTGGAGGTGTCATCTTCTTGACACTAGAAGAAATTATCTAAGTGTGTGTGTGAGAGAGTTCGGTTGAGAGAGAGAGAGAGAGGGAAATTGAAGAAACTAAGAAGAGAATGAAGGAAAGCTTAGAATTTGCTGCTGGAGTTGCTAAATACAACTGAAGGAATCAAGATTCTGTGAAGGATTGTCATACGTGATAATTAACTTGGAAAGACTTTTGGTGAAAGGCTAAAAATGTGAGTTTTACTTTAAAGTATTTTTACTGGAATACATTATGTGAATAACAAATACTTGATAAATTGTATGAATATGTCATACGTGGGTGATTATAATATATTGAGATATTATAATTACGTGAGTATTATATGAGAATATAATACGTGGCCGGGCTTTGGACCGGTGTGTTAAATTGGCTCGCAACCAATAAACTTGGCCATTGGTGGAGGGATAAGGTGGGATGAGACAGGTATGATGCACAAATCCTGGTTGGTATTAAATTACGTGTGATATATGTGTATTTATATAAAGAGTATTTTATATAAATGAATTTTTAATGATTTCCAAATTTCAGGGATTTACTCACTAGACCCTTAGGTCTAACCCTCATTTTCTGTTTTAAAAATATGTATTCCAGGTGGTGGTTCCAGTAAGACCCAGTGATTAGAATACTTGATGGGTAGCTTTTGAGAAGATGATCGTTAAGAAAACGTGGATATTTTTGTACTTATAACTTTGTTATTAGTTATTATGTTATCTAAATAGGATCAAGTTTGTACTGAATTTTTATATTGATTAGTCAGACTTTGGGACCAAATGTGCAATATGAATTACTTATGTATTGAAAACATGTTATGAATTATATGTTATATGTATGTTTGGATTGTGGGTTGTTACAGATGGTATCAGAGCCCTAGTTTAAAGGATTTAGGTATTAGTATCTGTACCTAGACTTAAACTGCATAAGAAGTAGGATGTCCCTATTATTTTAGAACCTGGGGATGCTAAGTATAAAAGGTAGAAGGAACATCATGTAAGGTAATTTCAGATTACACCTGGCCAGTGTAATTATGATCTTACAGGTACATGTTTGAACTGGAATACCTTATTATATGGGGTATGTGCCTATGTGTATAATAACTTTGTTTGAATCCACAGAATGGCAAGTGGCACTAGACAAAGGAATCAGAGAAGAGGAAGGAATTCGGGTGGAGAGAATCCACCAATAGGAACAGGGGGAAGAGGAGGAGATCGTGGTAGAGGCAGAAACCGAACCGGAGAAAGAACACAACCGCATGGTACAAAGTTTGTTACACGGGATGATCTGACTGCTGAAATGGGGAGGTTACAGGATAGCATACAAGCCATGTTCGAACGTAATCGTCATAATGAAACTGAAAGATCAAATCCGAAACATGAAGCTGAGATGCCACTTACCTCTACTGTTTTACCGGTAATGAAAAGGTGTGACTATAAAATGTTTCTGAGTTGTAAGCCCCCTACATACTCAGGGGATCAGGATCCGATAAAAGCTATGAGATGGCTGAAAGAAATAGAGGCTATCTTCAAAACGTGTAAATGTGCTGAAGAAGATAAAGTACTTTATGGAACTGCAATGCTAAAAGGTGATGCTCTGTATTGGTGGGAGGCTCATATAGAATCGATAGGAGCGGACGTATATTCTACTTTTTCATGGGAGGAATTTGTGTTAGTTTTCACAACACACTTCTGTCCACAAGCTGCTGTTAGACAATTGGAAGAAGAATTTATGAATCTACAGCAAGGGAATTTGTCAGTCAGAGACTATACTGCACGATTTTTAGAAAAATCTCGTTTTGCAGGATATTATGTTGCTACAGAAAAGATGAAAATGGAGAGATTTATCTATGGGTTGAATTCAGAAGTCCGAAGACTAGTGACTGCAACAAGGCCAGATACTTTTACAGCTGCAGTGGATGCTGCTGAAAATGTGGAACGAGATAACAAAAAGGATGCCGGTGATAAGAGCTTGGGGAAAAGGAAATGGGAAGGACCACCACAGGATTCAAGGAAGCCTAGATTTCAGAGGTTCGATAACCGTCCGTCGTTTCGACCAGTGGAAAGGCCATGTCCGAGATGTAATCGCTACCATCAGGGAAATTGTCAAGTGGAATCTCGGGTTTGTTTTAAGTGTGGGAAAACCGGTCATGTTGTTAAAGATTGTCGATTAACACGGTTTTGCTTTTTGTGTAATTCTCCGGATCACCTCCAATCAGATTGTCCACGAGGTAGAATACAACAAGGGGGTACATCCGGGAAACCAGCCATTACTAGACCAGTAGTCCCAAGAATAGAACCACCGAAAACGAGGGGTCGTACATTCCAAATGACAGCTAAAGAGGCGGAGGAAACTCCGGATATGGTCACAGGTACATTTTTCATAAACTCCACGCGTGCTAAAGTGTTATTTGATTCTGGTGCAAACCGATCTTTTGTGTCTCCCTCTTTTGCTGCTCACATGCATTTAGAGCCTAAAATGTTAAAACATGCTTTATTAGTAGATACTGCAAATGATAACCAAGTGGCAGTTAAAGAAGTTTTTTATTGTTGCATGATAAATATAGAGGGGTGTGGAGTACCGATACAACTATTTCCTATAGAGTTGATCGAGTTTGATGTGGTAGTAGGGATGGATTGGTTAGCTGAAAATCGGGCTAACATAGTTTGTGATAAGAAAATAATCAACGTCGTTTTACCTGATAAGAGGTCAGTAGTGATTTATGGAGATCGTAAGGATCATCAATCCAATCTTATATCTATGATAAAAGCCCATAAATGTGTTAGCAAGGGTTGCTCGAGTTATTTAGCCTATGTGATAGATAGTAGGCCTGAAAAGGTTAAGCTGGAAGATATTTCTATCGTTAGTGAATATCCAGAAGTTTTTCCTGAAGACTTGAATAGTCTTCCTCCTGTTAGACAAGTAGAATTTGGTATAGATCTGGTACCTGGAGCCACTCCTATTGCGCGTGCACCTTATAGACTAGCACCTCCAGAGATGAAAGAAATGATGGCACAACTGCAAGACTTAACCGATAAGGGTTTCAGCAGACCTAGCTCTTCGCCATGGGGTGCACCAGTTTTATTTGTGAAGAAGAAAGACGGTTCAATGAGAATGTGTATCGACTACCGGGAGCTGAATAAACGCACGATCAAGAACAAGTATCCACTTCCAAGAATTGATGATCTCTTCGATCAATTAGTTGGGGCTTGTTATTTCTCCAAGATTGATCTCAGATATGGCTACCATCAGTTGAAGGTTAAAGAGGAAGATGTTCTAAAGACTGCTTTTCGCACAAGGTATGGTCACTACGAATTCTTGGTGATGCCATTCAGACTGACGAACGCTCCAGCCGCTTTTATGGATTTGATGAATCGGGTATGTAAGCCGTATCTCGATAAATTTGTCATTGTGTTTATCGATGATATACTTATTTATTCTCGATCCAAAGAGGATCACGCACAACATCTTCGTTTGATTCTGGAGTTGCTGAAGAAAGAAAAGTTGTACGCTAAGTTCTCTAAATGTGAATTCTGGTTGCGGGAAGTTCAGTTTTTGGGTCATATAGTTTCAGAGAAGGGTATACAAGTTGATTCAGCGAAAGTGGAAGCAATTGAAAGATGGGAACCGCCGAAAATGGCAACCGAAGTACGTAGTTTTCTGGGTCTAGCTGGATACTATCGGAAACTTATAAAAGACTTTTCTCGAATCGCGACGCCATTGACGAAGCTGACTCGGAAGAATCTAAAGTTTGAATGGAAAGCAGAACGGGATGAGGCATTTAGAATATTGAAGGAGAAACTCTGTAGCGCGCCGATATTAGCATTGCCAGAAGGTTCCGATGATTTTGTGGTCTACAGTGATGCTTCTAAACTGGGTTTGGGATGTGTACTTATGCAACGTGGAAAGGTGATTGCCTATGCTTCTCGTCAATTAAAGGACCATGAAAGACAATATCCTACTCATGATATGGAGCTTGCAGCAGTTGTCTTCGTATTGAAGATTTGGAGACATTATCTTTATGGTTCTATATGCCAAATTTTCACTGACCATAAGAGTCTCCAACACCTTTTCGATCAGAAGGAACTGAATATGAGGCAAAGAAGATGGTTGGAATTGGTAAATGATTACGATTGTGAAATCCTTTATCACCCCGGGAAGGTGAACGTGGTAGCAGATGCACTAAGTCGTCAAGAAAGAAGTGGAACAATAAAAGCGATATCGCTACGAGCTGAACTCCTTCCAAATATCTTTGACGAATTACTGAAGTGCCAAATAGATGCTTATCAGGAAGAAAGTTTGAAATCAGAACGGTTAGTGGGAATATCAGCATTGCTTGGGAAAGATGACCGTGGGTTATTGTGTATGGGAAACAGAATTTGGGTGCCTCGTTAGGGTGGATTACGTGATCGTGTACTACAAGAAGCTTATCAATCTCGATTTTCTATTCATCCAGGTACAAATAAGATGTATGGAGATTTGAAACAATTCTATTGGTGGCCGAGAATGAAGAGAAGTATTGCTAAGTATGTGGAAGATTGTACTACTTGCAAGAAAGTAAAGATTGAACATCAGAAGCCGTTTGGTCAGTTACAACGACTAGATATACCAATGTGGAAATGGGATCAGATCACTACTGATTTTATTACCATGTTACCTAGAACTTCAAAGGGATTCGACTCTATTTGGGTGATTGTGGATAGATTGACAAAGTCTGCTCATTTCTTGCCGATAAAAGAAACTGATTCCTTGGAACGTTTGGCCAAATTGTACATTAATGAAATAGTAACTCGACATGGAGTTCCAATCTCGATTATTTCTGATCGAGATAGTCGTTTTACTTCCAGATTCTGGAGAAGCTTTCAAAAAGAGATGGGAACGCAGGTAAAGTTGAGTACAACATATCATCCTCAGACTGACGGGCAGAGTGAAAGAACAATCCAGACTTTAGAAGATATGCTTCGGGCTTGTATAGTGGACTTTGGGGGATCGTGGGATAAACATCTGCCTTTGATAGAATTTGCCTACAACAACAGTTATCATTCCAGCATTCAAGCGGCACCGTTTGAAGTATTGTATGATAGAAAATGCCGAACGCCTCTGTGTTGGAATGAAGTGGGGGAGAAACAATTAGCAGGGCCAGAAATAGTACAGTTAACAACGGATAAGATCACTCAGATTCAGGACAGATTAAAAGTGGCTCAAGATAGACAGAAAAGTTATGCAGATCGACGCCGGAAACCGTTAGAATTCCAGGTTGGAGATTTTGTAATGTTGAAAGTCTCACCTTGGAAAAGGGTCATTCGATTTGGGAAGCAAGGTAAACTTAGTCCAAGGTATATCGGGTCGTTTGCAATTACGGAGAGGATCGGCGAAGTAGCGTGTAGATTGGATCTTCCGCCAGAATTAAGCAAGATTCACAACGCATTTCATGTATCGAATTTTCGAAAATGGTTGGTTACACCAGATCAGGCAGTCTCTCTACCAGATATCCGGGTTGACGAAAAGTTGAACTATGTGGAGGAACCAGAAGCTATAGTTGATCACAAAGTCAAAATATTGTGGAACAAAGAGATCAGACAAGTAAAGGTTCAATGGAAACATCATAGAGGTCAGGATGCGACGTGGGAATCAGAGTCGGAAATGAGAGCCAGATACCCTCATCTGTTCGCTTAATCGAATTCCGGGACGGAATTCTTTTAAGGGGGAGATGTTGTAATAACCAGGTATTTTATCTGATTTAAATTTGAAAATTTTATAAGTCTTTATTTTAGTATTTTATGGAGTTAGGAGTTAAGGGATAAGTTTTAAATTTTTATAGAAGTTTAGGGGTATGTTTTGCCAATTGGGAGAAATTTAGGGTTTGTTTGGGCATTTTTGCCAAACATTACCCACCACCGCCATTTTCCAGCTTAGAGGCTGGAGGTGTCATCTTCTTGACACTAGAAGAAATTATCTAAGTGTGTGTGAGAGAGAGTTCGGTTTAGAGAGAGAGAGAGGGAAATTGAAGAAACTAAGAAGAGAATGAAGGAAAGCTTAGAATTTGCTGCTGGAGTTGCTAAATACAACTGAAGGAATCAAGATTCTGTGAAGGATTGTCATACGTGATAATTAACTTGGAAAGACTTTTGGTGAAAGGCTAAAAAGGTGAGTTTTACTTTAAAGTATTTTTACTGGAATACATTATGTGAATAACAAATACTTGATAAATTGTATGAATATGTCATACGTGGGTGATTATAATATATTGAGATATTATAATTACGTGAGTATTATATGAGAATATAATACGTGGCCGGGCTTTGGACCGGTGTGTTAAATTGGCTCGCAACCAATAAACTTGGCCATTGGTGGAGGGATAAGGTGGGATGAGACAGGTATGATGCACAAATCCTGGTTGGTATTAAATTACGTGTGATATATGTGTATTTATATAAAGAGTATTTTATATAAATGAATTTTTAATGATTTCCAAATTTCAGGGATTTACTCACTAGACCCTTAGGTCTAACCCTCATTTTCTGTTTTAAAAATATGTATTCCAGGTGGTGGTTCCAGTAAGACCCAGTGATTAGAATACTTGATGGGTAGCTTTTGAGAAGATGATCGTTAAGAAAATGTGGATACTTTTGTACTTATAACTTTGTTATTAGTTATTATGTTATCTAAATAGGATCAAGTTTGTACTGAATTTTTATATTGATTAGTCAGACTTTGGGACCAAATGTGCAATATGAAT
The DNA here is from genome assembly GCA_033807775.1 of Saussurea involucrata. Classification (NCBI taxonomy): domain Eukaryota; kingdom Viridiplantae; phylum Streptophyta; class Magnoliopsida; order Asterales; family Asteraceae; genus Saussurea; species Saussurea involucrata. The sequence goes on from CM066325.1 coordinate 3,697,568, forward strand.
TACTTATGTATTGAAAACATGTTATGAATTATATGTTATATGTATGTTTGGATTGTGGGTTGTTACAGTAATGAACATTAATTAATTTACATAATAACCGACCTACCAGTCACATACGTGTACACACTGAAATTTGATTGAAAAAACCGAGAAGGATATATAACATGTGATCTTTATTTGTTTCTGTTTGGTTTGGTCGGAGTTCATTAGTCGGTCATCGATCTTTTTGGTTTTGGTCACTTTAGTTAGTTCTCAGGGTTCCCAATCTTCGTGGTGCATGTCTCTTTAATTATTTTTTCTATTTAGTATTTATTATGGTGGCGTTTGATTCGCAGAATTTTTTAGATGGAATAAAGTATGTCAAAAAATGGACTTTGAATGATTTTTTTTTTGGAAACGGCAATGCATTAAAAACTAGCAAGAAACTAGCAACATGTTACATGGCTTCAAAACAATCAAAAGGAGATATTCTCCAGACTTGATGAATTGGATAGAATGTAATCAGGTTTAACCACGTGTTTTTGTTGTCAGAGATTGGAATGAAATTTGTTAAAAAGTTGAAATCTGTCTGTTTGGTTCACGTAATGTAGCTTAGTAATTGGAATGTATAGAGGTAAATAACCAATGCTCTTTTTTGAAAATTTTAAATTTTTTAAAACTAAAAATATTTTAATAAAATAATCACTTAATTATAATGTGTACAACAATATAAAATACACAACCCAAATATAATCATAAATCAAATGACGTTACTAAATCGATATTAAAATTGCTTCAAAATAACTAATAATTTTTATCATGTAAAATAAATACATAATAGACATAATTCAGTGTTTATTTTATTAATTAAAAAACTTAATTATTATACTGAATAAATATCAAGACAAATTTTGTTAAAATATATATATTTTTTAAAATAAAAAACAAAAGTATTAAAAAAATTAAATGTGTTGTCAGTTGAAAGAAAATATATATTCTAAGAAACTAAAATAAATTTTTTTATTAAATTATATTAAATAACAAATAAAATAAAAAGCTAAAATATTAAAGTAAATTAAATAGGTTATATTTAGGTTAAAGGGTATATTTGATTTTGTTATTTAACTTGCTACATATAAATTTCAATTTTTTATACAACAACCAACGATCGCCGTATATGTGTTATTTAACTACAAACCATCGCTTGGGATCGATGTGCACCTTTTAGGCATCCAAACATATATGGGTCTCGATCGTTCTTACTTGTGTCGCATTTGTAAGGAGTATCACTACGTGTTGTCGGTTTGAACCAAAACTATTGTTCCATGACTTGCAACTTAATTCTTTTTAAATAATTAAGGGTATGTTTGGCAAACTAGCTGATAAGCTAGTTTATGACTTATAAGCTAGCTGATAAGGTAGTTGATGAAAAAGTCATTTTTGACAGAAAGTAACTTATAAGCATTTAAATGACCAAAAATGACATATTAAAAATATAGTTAATAATTAATATTAATGAGGACATAATTGGAATATTTACAAAAAACTACTCATAAGTAGTTTTTCAAAAAGCTAGCTTATAGTCATCCAAACATGTACCCAAAAAATAAGCTAGCTTTCTTTTTGCCAAACAATGCTTAAATTGGATGTCAAGCATTTCTAATAATGACAGCTTACCCTACATATTAGATACGGCTTCTCCAAGGAGCAAGTAGAATTGAAGGGCCCTTGCCCTCCAATCATTTCAACCTGCAACAAAGATTGTCAAATGTATCAACGTCTAAATTTAAGTATTTGGGCCCATTGTCTTAAACCAACAACTAGCTTTTGTATATATTCCAATAGTGAATGGTTATATATACATAACTATTTGTATATAGTGGGACGTTCAAATAAGAGAATTAATATCGTGAGAAGGTAATTAAGGTGAATCATTGAGAATTCCGTTTGAAGATAGATATGTGAACTTATATATATATGAATAATTTGTACCGTCGATTCATATATAGAGATCGGCCGAATTTTTTCAATGGACTCAACTATGAACATTCATTTAACCTTTCCTTCTTACATTTTCAATATTAAGCCTTTTATTTGCACCGACCCCATATATATATATATAGAGAGAGAGAGAGAGAGAGGAAGGTTCAAACGAGGAGCGTACCAATTTAAGAGAACGTGAGGAGCACTCCCATGCTTCTGATCACATATGATTTACAACGCTAAAAAATCGGACATAATCGAATTTTCGCGCAAAAGTAGCGCGACTTGGTTCGCGACGCGTGCAAGTCGCGGATCATTAATGATCCACAACTGCCAATCACATGTGATCCATAACTGTCGATTCTCATCCAGATCAGTTGTGAATCACATGTGATCCACAACTGCCAATCACATGTGATTCATAACTATCAATTGCTCCTCACGTTCTCTTAAATTGGTACGCTCCTCGTTTGAACCCGCCTCTATATATATATATATATATATATATATATATATATATAAAAATACAAAATCAATGATGAGCTAATTAATGTCTTTGATCTAAAGGTTCATAGTATCTAAAAAGTATGTTTTAAGAGCGCTTTTATGTTAAAATAAGTTTAAACGATTTTTTTTAGTTGATTTTCATGTTTACTTCTTGATTGTACATGTCTTTTAATTAAGATTTCCAGTAAATAGACAATGGTTTTCATGATCATCAGTACCAGAAAAAGAGGTATTATTGACGGAAAATTTTGTCGCTAATTAGTGAGGGATTAACGACGATGGAACGACCACGTTATATCACTAATTAGCGACTGATAGGTTTCTGTCACTAATTAGTGACATAATCTATTTAAAAAATAATTAAAACTGAAAATCTATGTGTTCGTCGTTAATTAGTGACGGATTAGCAACGGATACATGGATTTTCATTTTTAATTATTTTTTAAATATCAATTAATGTATTCTGTCGCTAATTCCTCGCTGATACACCGACGGACTTTCAGTGACGGATTAGCGACGAAAATCACTTGACGGAATTTTCCATCACTGAGAGGGTTGATTTTGTAGTGCATGTAGCCTGCTGTCAAACTATCTTAATGCCCAAAATGCAATTTTCCATGTGCATGAACGTTTCCGAAAACAAGTTATCCTTACTGTCACATCTATGATTTCATGGGCAGCCAACCCGGATAAAACCACATGAGTTTTTTTTGGGTAATTAAAATTAAAACTACATGAGGTTAATTTCTAGTGGCAACAACAGTATATCGGTCTATCAAGCTGGTCTTGTACGAGGATCCTACTATACCTAATTAATGACCATCATCTTGCATCTGTTTTTTAAACGGCAATACATTAACAAGCTAGCTTAGCGAATATATAGAAACACGAAACAACAAAAGGGATAGATTATCTGCAGTTGTTAGCATAACAACTTCACTTTCTTGCATAGGAGGTGATCCTTGATAGGGACGAAATGTAGTTCGTCAAACCAATTATATGATTTGATGTCCTTCCAACTCATACAAGCTGGCTTGACTCGATTGACAAGCAAGACAACGACAACAATGACTACAAGGTGCATATGGATAGGCATATATTTACTAGATTAGAGGTTTTTTTGTATCTTTAGATCCAATCATGACTAGTAATTAACCGATTAAAACATAAATCTAAATTGCAAATAACACTAATTAAAAAGGATATATATTGGAAAATTTGTATTCTTTAAGAATTCAAAAAAAAAAAATTGTTAACCACAAGGGGTTGTGGCGTACTGGTTAAGGCTCTGGGGGATGTGGCGGAATATCACATTTGCACAGGGTTCGAATCGAGACGTACATAACTTGTATAGCCACTGAGGTTTAATCATGATTGATGTCTTATAGTCATAATTTGTCAACAGATTAGTCTAGACATAGCCAAGACACCCTTCCAAAAAAAATTGTTTAGATATATGGCCGGTAGGGGTATTAATGGTAAACATATCAAGTAGTATACGGATGCAATCTTGGATGCTACAATGAAAAGTCTCAGAATTTTGAGTAATGACAACTTTGATGAAAATTTTTGAAGCAAGAAAAGCTTGTCATGTACAAAATCCGTACATAGCTATGTTCATTAACAGTCCTTTGTTTTACAGCTTTCCCTTCTTTTCCTTAAAGTACCGGTAAGGTGATCAATCGCACATGTATATATATATATATATATATATGTATGTATATATATATATGTATATATATATATGTATGTATTACATGATTGAGAGAGACTTCCGTATGCACATCTTCCTTGAAAGAATATAAAGTGTGTGCAACATTCTCAGAACACCTAAGAAGGCGCCTTTCCAATATAAAAAGATGGATACAATCAATTATTTATATACAAATAATTGGAATGCTGTAACTATATATATATATATGTGGGTTTTCTTTCTTTTCATTGCCATGTGTCTGGCTGTCACAAATATAGAAACCCCTCCATACCTGGCGTAAAATGATGGGAAATCTCACTTCTTCGTCAATTGTTCAATAGGGGCTCACAAAGAAACTCAGATACTCTCTAACAGTTATGTTAAAGTTTTTCTAAAATAGAGTAAAAAAATTCAAATTCTCTAAAATGGCAAAAAGTTGAATTTTAGCATTTTTGGTGCTCCAACGGCTATGTCATCCTCTAAAATTCAACTTTTTTTCCATTTTCCATTTCAACAAAAAAATGTACAACTTGGATAGTATTTTATTTAGATTCTGAAGCTGAAAAATGTAAAAATCGTGATTGATACTTTACTCCTATTTTGCCCCTCTAGGGGTAGGGGCACCCCAAAGACACTATATGGGACCAATTGGCTTTACTAACCCTATATATGCATTAAAATAGATCTCCAATTTTGTGAATGACTGACTCATCAACATCAATTCATAGATACATGGTTCATATATACACAATTGTAATTAATAGTATAGTAAATGCTTGTACATTGTAGCATCTAGTTATACACAATAGGTTTCTTGTTGAGCCTTCAGATTGATCATAGATGCTTTCTCTCTCTTATCCTTATGAATTATGATAGGGGGGACTGGGGGCACCACTTCCATAATTAGAAAATACAAGCTTTTAGCGATTCTTTGTTAACATTAAAAACTGGCTTTTTTCGCAAGACTCTAGCAAGGTCTTTTTTTTTTCTAGGCTAGTAGCATCTGTTTAATGGGGAATCTATATGGAAGGATTCCTTATTATTAATTTTGAGATTAAGAGAGAATATATATATATATATATATATACAAGCCGATGTAATGGTTCTGCTCCTTTTTTGCTAGCCGCTTTATAATTTGGTTTTCCTTTCAAAATAAAAAGCATACAATATGTTCTTCAATGAATGTAATGACCTAATTAAAACACCAATTTAAGGCCAAACAAAGATTTATAATATTAGTATTAATTAATTGCAAATACTTTAGCACTTAATTTGTTTGGCTGCCCAATCCCCCAACTTAATTGCATATTATTAATTAGTTTTGAATTTATAGTTTGGTTTTCCATTTTATCAAAACTAGGGTTCGGTACCGCGCGTTGCGCGATAGTGATAAAATCTTTAGATAATGTTGAAGTTAAATGGAGTGATGGTTATATATATTTATATATATCAAAATAATAAGAATCAATATTACAGTTGATATGAAGTTGTTCGTAATTCTTAGTTGTTTCTTTTGATATATATAATTAAATAATAGCTAAGAAGTTCTATATCATCAAACTTTGCAATTGACTCAAAATGATAAAAGAAGTGAGTGAGACTACTGATAATAATAATGAGGTGTATAATTAGTATCGTTATGTTATGACTCGTAATATATCGATTTATCTCTAACATATACTCCCATATAATAATTATATTCATGGTGCAAACAAAATATTGCTACCTAGTTTTGTTTAATTGTGGGGCATTTTGGTAAATTGCTTACATTTGTTATAATGTACTCGTTGCAACTTCGACAAATATTTCTCCATGAAGTTCCCAAAATACGGTTAGACGAAAGATTAACAAAAGTCGTTAGTATTGTGATCACTTCGAGTATATGCAAGCCTAATTAAATGAAAAAGAAGAAATTTTGGGATTGAGATGCTGGCATCTCATATTGTTTTTCTTATAAAATTATAAATTGAAAATTAAGAAACTATGTATACATAAAAGAATGAGAAGAAAAATCCACAACAAAACCAAAAACTTATTAAACAATATGTAAAACACACAAAACATTAAAAAAATATATGCAATTTTCTTATAGAAAAAAAATAATGATATTGATTGGGAAGAAAGTAAATTTAAATATAACTCACATATATCATTACCTAGAAATTTTATGGAGGATGGGCTAAAATATCGACAAAAAGTAAATTCTACAAAGAATAAACAACAAACAAACATACAAACCTAGTAGAATATAGTATAGAACATAAGAGTTGTTAATTTCATGTTATGGAGCATTAGGTTGTAGTTTATATATTAGTTTGTTGTAGTTCCTCTAATTAATAAATGGAAAGATGAAGAGACTAAAATTAATGTCTCTAATAAGTGAGATAGTTTGGAAATTAAAGCTAATTAAATTGAAAATGAAATTACCAAAGAAACCTTCATACAATGAAATACATAATTTTTATTTAAGGGTAGAATGGTCATTTGAGAGAAGCTTTTTATTTAAAAAATCAAAATTATGAGAAAATAGAGAAATGTGAATGCATGCTTCTCATGATGACACATAAGCAACTCCTCATCTTGCTTATATATATATATATATATTGCTTTTATATATATATATATATATAGATGTTTTTCCTATAAAACTATAAATTGAAAATTAGGAAACTATGTATACATAAAAGAATGAGAAGAAAAATCCACAACAAAGCCAAAAACCTATTAAACAATATGTAAAACACGCAAAATATTAAAAAATATATATGCAATTTTCTTATAGAAAAAAATAATGATATTGACTGGGAAGAAAGTAAATTTAAATATAACTCACATATATCATTACCTAGAAATTTTATGGAGGATGAGCTAAAATATCGACAAAAAGTAAATTCTACATAGAATAAACAACAAACAAACATACAAACCTAGTAGAATATAGTATAGATCATAAGAGTTGTTAATTTCATGTTATGGAGCATTAGGTTGTAGTTTATATATTAGTTTGTTGTAGTTCCTCTAATTAATAAATGGAAAGATGAAGAGACTAAAATTAATGTCTCTAATAAGTGAGATAGTTTAGAAATTAAAGCTAATTAAATTGAAAATGAAATTACCAAAGAAACCTTCATACAATGAAATACATAATTTTTATTTAAGGGTAGAATGGTCATTTGAGAGAAGTTTTTTATTTAAAAAAAATCAAAATTATGAGAAAATAGAGAAATGTGAATGCATGCTTCTTATGATGCCACATAAGCAACTCATCATCTTGCTTTTATATAGATATATAGATTAAGGGGGCAACTTTCCATACTCCATACAAAAACCCATCACCAGAAATGGGCACTACCATGTTTTGATGTTTAAAGGTGTTTATGAAGTGAAGGGAACTTCTAGTATTTGATAATTTAGCCCTCTATATGTTATATCTTTGGTTTCTACGGTTTTGACGTGAGAAAAGTCCAATAAAACCCAATGGTCTTTAGTATTATGAATGATTAAGTCCTTGGACAATTTTTTGGAACAAATAAACCATAACACTTTTCAGAACCTGTTAAATAAACCATTGGACTTTCTACAACCTGTTACATACATCTTTATGACTTATAAAAATGATTAATGTGTTAAAAATAATTGAAAAAATTACGAAAAAACCAAACAAAATTACATATTTTAAAATATTAAGTCCTTATGCATTTTTTGAACGGAAAAAAGTACAATTTATAAAACGAAACGAATATACCATTTTTCATTGCTCTTCCCCAAAACATATAAAAGTTGTATCCAGAGCATAAATAAATGTACATAAAAGTTAGACATAATTTACCAAAAATTAAAACAAAATATACCAAAAGTTGCACAAAGAAATGCCAACAGTTGCACCAAAAGGTCTAAAGATAAACAATAAGACATATGTTCACTTGATTATCGCTTATAAGGCCATCCGTAGCGCAACCCTCAAGCCCTCAAGCGCCACATCAGCGCCACATCAGTTTTTCTCCTAACCCTCTCCTCAAACCCTCAAACCCTAAAGTGGCGTAGCGCAACCCTCAAGCCCTCTTGCCACCTCATTTTTTTTAATTCTTTTATTTATACATTTAATTATTTAACAAAATAAAAATATTTATATATTTTTTAATAAATAAAAATAAGATAAATAATAAAAATAAGATAAATAATAAAAATAAAAATTCATATCATTCATTAAAAATAAAAATTACAAAATAAATTTAAAAATTACAAAATAAATTTAAAAATCTACTCGTCGTCATTGTTGAGAACTTGAATACGCCAAATATGTTCGACCAAATCCGACCGAAGGTTATTATGAGTGCCCCGGTTTTTGACTTCTCGAACATTTGTCGCGCGTTGTTCCTCACTGATTTGGGTTTCGATATCATCCGTGAAAAGGTCGTTTTCATCGCCACCACAAATAGCATGGTCTTCGTCTTCGAGTATCATATTGTGTAATATGACACAAGCATACATAATGTTTGCCAATCTTGTCGATTCCCATCCGCGTGCCGGGTTATGAAGTATATGCCAACGTTGTTTAAGCACGCCAAAAGCTCGTTCAACATCTTTACGTGCCGCTTCTTGCGCGGACTTGAACTTTTGTCGTTTAGGGTCCTGTGGGCACGTAAATGATTTTACGAAAGTAGCCCATTCCGGATATATCTCATCCGCTAGATAATATTTGTGCTCGTAGGTGGCTCCATTCACCTCAAAAGGACAGTCGGGTGCTTTTCCATCATATACATCGTTCAAGATGGGCGACTGATTGAGAACATTGATGTCGTTGTTGGAACCGGCAACACCAAAGTATGCGTGCCAGATCCATAGATCTTGAGAGGCCACTGCTTCTAGCATGATTGTCGGGTGCTCATGATCACCTCTCATGAATTGACCTCGCCATGCTACCGGACAATTTTCCCACGCCCAGTGAGTACAGTCTATGCTTCCGAGCATGCCGGGAAATCCGTGTTTAGCTTCATGCGCGGTGTACAACTTCTGAATATCAATAAAAGTAGGCTTGCGTAAATATTTTTGACCATACAGTTCAATAATACCTGTGCAGAATTTGTACAGACAATCTCGTGACGTTTTCTCTCCCATACGGATGTACTCGTCAAGTGCGTCAGCAGCTACTCCATACGCCAATTGCCGAATAGCGGAAGTACACTTTTGTATCGGAGAAAAACCTTGTTTGCGTCTGCCGTCCAACCGAAGTGTAAAATACGGATACTCTCCTTCTAAATCTTCAACTATTCGTTTGAATAGTTGCCTGCTCATCCTGAACCGCCACCTAAACATATCCGGTGTATAAACCGGGTTGTTGCCAAAGTAGTCCTGCATAAGCCGCTCGTTTGCAGCTACTCGACCTCTTTCTATGTTCGTGGCCCTCTCTTTTCTTGACGATGAGGCGGTGCTACCATAAATTAATTGTGCAGCCTGTCGAAAAATTTCCCTTTGTAGATGCAACAACTCGTCGGTGTCTACGGATGATGATGATGCGGTTGGTGAACCGGTTGTGGCGAATCCATATTGTTTAAAATATAGAGAATGGAAGAGAATGAGAGAATGAGAGAGTTGTTTTGGTGTGAAAAAATAAGAGGTTTGGATTAATATATATAGTGTGATTAAATTGAAAAAAAATATATATATTTTTTTAAAAGGAGCCGTTGCCAACGGCTTTATTTTCAAATTATTTATAAAAAAAATTAAAAAAAAAACAAATAAAGCCTCGGGTTTCTCGGGTTTTCAAACCCGCTACCCCCAAGCCCGCCCCAAGCCCGCTACCCCTGTACCACAACCCGCTGGAACCCTCCCTACCCGAGCCCGAGCCCGCATGCGGTACTGATGGCCTAACATGGCTAAGATCATCACTACAATCATCACTGCAGTCAGATGCCATTATGTAAACAAGAATAACGACTTCATCACGATTACAAATTAAAACAAAATGATATCACTAAATAAAAGCATCACGAGGTACGTCGACGACTGGTGTGCGGCGAGATGCGCCGACGACTAGTATGGCAGCAACGGGATTGGAGGTCGGTGATGGGATTAATCTTATATTAATAAATAAATGACGTTAAAGAATATAAAGTGTAAGTATTACAAATAATTCATACCTATTTATGATATTTAATTATATAAGATTAAATATAAAAAAATATTCAATATTGAGCTCACTTTGAACGTATTGACGAGACAATTATGATGGTGTAACTCGTAAAAAACGTATTTTTTGATATATAAGAATGTTAAGTGTAATGTTTTTCTAAAAAAATGTTTTAAAAAAATGTTTTCTAATTCATTTCTTTTTATAGCCAAAAACAATTCTTAAACAGAAAAAAAAAACATTTGAACAATTTTTTGTAAAATAAATAAGTCCTTAGACATTTTAAAATTTGTTAAATAAACCATTGGACTTTTAGAAACCTGTTAAATACATCCTTAAAATTGTAATAAGGATGTATGTAATAGGTTTCCAAAAGTCCAATGATTTATTTAACAATTTTTGAAATGTCTAAGGGTTTTTTTGTTCCAAAAAATTGTCCAATGACTTAATCACTCCAAACACTAAAATTCATTGGGTTTTTTTAGACTTTTCCCTTTTGACGCAGTAGGAAAACGCGAAACGGATCGACAAGCGCCTAAATCCAAAATGATGACGAGTCTACAAGCGTAGAACTTAACCCGTAAAATTAAGAAAAAACTTTTAAACCTAGAGATTAAACTCTAAATATAATTTTAATGATCAAAATCTATATTCTATTCTGAATAACAAGGAAAAGAATAGAAACCTATTTATAGCTAAACTAATCAAGCGATAACTATTAAACTTAAAATTCAAATCTAATCCTAATCCAACTAGGAAAGTAATTAAATAATTAATAAAAAAGGAAACCAAATACTAATCCTATCATAATTAAAACTAACAATAATTATCCTATGTTAAAATAATTAAAATAAAAAGGAAATCAGTCAGTGGTCACCGGGACTTGTATCGGGACTTAAGAGTCGGTGTAACTACCGGTAGGGGCTGTTTGATCCTTCTTCGATGCCAAATTCCGAGTCTTTTTCGAGCACGTTTTCTTTTTCTCCAAAGATAGAAGAAACACATTGATAGCCCTCGAATTCTCCTTACATCATGTGGGTATTATCTAATTCATATACATTAGTTCAATTTACTAAATGTTGATCCTGAGCTTTTTTAGTGTTAATTTGCTTTCACTTTGTCCGATTCTCATAGGAATTTTTGCATCAAGATTCAAGATTTCGATTTGTGAGATATATATATATATATATATATGTTGATCATATCTATATATAACATGAAAAAGAGACTTGGTCTTATGAGTGAACTCACTAATCATTCTTAGATCAAGTAGGGTGCGTTTGGTACGCAGACAGGATAGGACAGGACAATGTGGGACAGGACAGAACAGTTGTTCCACGTTTGGTAAAACAGAACTGACAGAACATAACATATAACATTGACCAATTTACCCTTACTAAATTTAAAGAATGAATAAAATATGAAATAGAAGGTTTATTTGATGTTTTAAAAGATAATTAGATTTTATTTTGAGGTTATATTGGTAAAACATAAGTCTGTTCCACCTTGTTCCACATAAAAGTCCTGCCAAACGTGGGACAGTAGATCATGTTCTGTTATGTTCTGTTCTGTCATGTCCAGTGTACCAAACGCACCCGTAGTAAAGTGTACGGCCAACTAAAAATTTAGATAACAGAGAAACTAACAGTAAAGGGGAAAAAATTAACCTGTGTGAGATAAGAAGATTTCAGTGCATCCTATGGATTGATGGGCTAAAAGTTATAACCAAATTTTAAACTTTGTGCCCCTTACTCTTTATAGATTTTCTGGCTCCATTATTGTAGAACTCCAGTTCATTTGAATGTGATTCTATATATATATATATATGTGTGTGTGTGTGTGTGTGTGTGTGTTTACTTTTAATTTATATATCAAACTTGTTTATGCTTAATTAATATCCATGCATTGAATTGATGATGCTTATATGATAGATATTGTTGAGGTGATAACAAGGAGATGGTAGGTTATCTAATTTAACGAGAAAGTTTACACGGTGCATATAAAAGGAGGAGTAATGGTCTTGTGATTATAAATTCGAATTAGAAGGGCCAAAAAATAAGAGAACGCATGAAATGGATGAAAATTTAATCGTTAATTAATCAAGGTTGGGGTTTGATTTAATTCAAAGTGCCTATAATTAAGCTAAATGATCAAGAATAAATAAGTTCTAGTTATAGGTTCTCTACCAAAACAATAATCCATGTATAGATATAGATGAGATGAATATTTGCAACCTATAATTAGTGTCGAGAGTCTGCGATTATCAGATTTCAGGGACATCGTAGAGACTAACTTTTTGTTGTTTTCTTTTGGGTTTTTAGAATAATTCTTGTCTTTCACCTTCTTCTTCTTCTTCTTCTTCTTCATCATCGGGAATTTAGAAATTGTGAGTCTCATTAACAAGCAACAATTCAAGTAATCAATAGATGATAACAAATTGAGATAAGGAAAGGTTTGTGTATTATTCAAATGGAAGAGAACTACCTAGAGAGAGAATGTTTCTCTCTCTAGAACACACACGCACACCATCAAGCTACATTGTAAATGATAATTCTTACCCTAATAGTAATGACTAACACAAGTCCCTTATATATATATACTCCCACCTCACTTGTTACACATTTAAGCCCAAGCCCATTTATCTTTCACCCAAGCCCATATTACATATATAAACTCTTTACAAAACTATCATATAATTAAGACATTTTGTGTCATAACAAAAATTCTTCTACTTTGTATGTAGATTGGTTAGAGGGTTTCTAACCTGTCACTTGTTGGGTAATCTTGATGGGTTATGGGTCACGGATCAGTTGCGGGTCAGTAAGTAATCCACGGGTCAGCGGTTCATGGGTCAGCAGGTCCATGTTTGACCGAGTTTCCATAAGTGGTGTTGGGTTTAATCCAGATTCTCTCCTGGTGGTCTTTCTTTATTTCCTTTGAAATAGTCTTTCCTATTTTGCTGGTTTGTTTCCTTTTCTTTAGGTCCAAGTAGTTAGTGGTAGAAGTAGTGGCTTAGTGGCAGTCTTTTGTTGTATATAAATTCAGTCCAGTACGTTTGTATTTGTAGAGAAAATTCATTAGTAATCAGTTTTCCCTTGTTAATATAATACACACATTGAAAATCCCAAATTGCCGTTTTGATTGGCGTGTTCGGGGTGTGAGTTCAAGGGTGGGGAAGGGACTGATTTCCAACATCACTTACCATAGATTACATCAAACTTTTAAGTTTTAACTAGAAAACCTTAATTGGGGTACCTTCATGAAGGTTTGGAAGTGTAAAGCTCCTTGGTGAAGCCGTCTGATTTAGTAAACCATGCATCCTTTAGAAGATCCTCTTTTTGTTACATAATGAAAATGGAAAATGTAATAAATATAAAACAAATTAATTCGTTTATATTAATGATATTTAATAATATGATTAAATCCAAAAATATTAAATATCGACTAATTTTGAAGGTATTAACTAAGATACTTATATATAATGGTAAATCTGTTTTTTTATATATTTTTGATGTATTTTAGTTTATATATGATTATTTATGTATAAGAGTCTAAAATGAAAAAGTAGAAGATTAAAAAATTATTAACTTTAATTTTTAAATTAAAAATGATTTAATTTTCAATATATGGAAGATGTAGGAGGTTATGCAGTGCACCTTTAAAGTTTATACATATAACATAGTAACGTGTACCTCTTAAAAGATTTCAAGATTTAAGATAATTGGTTAATCTCTTTTATATATTAGTATGAATTATTCTCAGGTTTAAGAAATAATACTTTTATAACTTAATTTATAGAGTAAATTACATTTTTAGTCCCTGAGGTTTGTTGAAAATTTCAATTTTCGTCCTTGTGGTTTTGAAATTGCAATTTTCATCCCCATAGTTTACAATTCATCACATTTTTCGTCTTTGTGATTTAAATTTTATTGCTATTTTTATCCCTACGGGTTACAATTCATTTCTAATTTAGTCTTTCATGCTTAAAAGTAATGTTTTAGCCTCAGGGACGAAAATAGAAATGAATTGCAAACCATAAGGACTAAAAGCAAAATTTTAAAACCACAGGGACAAAATACGCAATTTTTAACAAACCATAGGGACAAAAAACGTAATTTACTCTAATATATATTTCTTATTTTTTAAAATTTCAATAATATATTTATATTTGTTAACTTTATAAATTACGTTTTTATTTTAACATCTTAATTATAAATTAAATTGTTTTATTGTATATATAACACAAACATTTCATTAATTAATAATATTTACTTGGGAAATTAATTAAAATACCCTAAGTCAAACCAAGTGTTACCAAAATACCACAAATCTCTCCCACATTGCAAAAATACCCCCTTTTTCCGCGATGGGAGCCCGCGATCGTGGGCCAGGGACCATTTCTGACACTTTTTTAAACTTGCAGGGACCATTTTTGAAAAATGGTGTCCCGCGATCACGAAGGAATCCCGCGATGGGATGTTTTTTGTGACTTTTCAATTGCAATGGACCATTTTTGAAAAATTTCAGGGACCATTTTTTAAAATTTCAACCGCGTTTGACCATTTTTGACCACTGTTCACCCGCGTTCGAATTTAAATTGGAATGTTACACTTTCAACCCCTATACTTATTTACTAAATTTACTTTAAAACGTATTTTTTTAACGTATTTTAGTTAATAAACGATTATATGTGTTAAATGTAAAATTAAAATAATGAAGTAAATTACACCATTATAATCGTCTTTTCGATACGTTTGAAATGAGCTCAATCTTGAATTTTTTTGGATTTATATATTTTAATATATATCATATACAGTTATACACTACATAAAAAAATATTTTTTATATTTAAAATTCATACCCTTATAGTTAATTATTTAATTTATGGTACATCTCTTATTTTTTTTTCAATTTTGTTTTACACTCCTATCGCATTAACATAATAATCATATATTAACTAATTTATTAAATCGTTTTAAATTATTATTATTTGAATGCGTTTATAGATATCGTGAATGGCAATAGGAGAAGGTTTCACGAGAAGAATATTAAATGGGGTTTTGACAAGTTGGTATCACTGGACTCATTTAAGAATTGTGAAAATGGGTATTTGGCGAATGATGATTCATGTGTGTTTGGAGCTGAAGTATTTGCAGTTACAGAGTATGCACAAAATGATCGATGTATTTCCAACGTAACTTAGATTAAAATTATCTCCTTCAGTTCAGTCCCGTCCCGTCTCATCCAGTTCAGTCCCGTCCAGTTCCGTCTCGTCCCATCTAGTATGCGTACCAAACGCTACCTAAGAGTACCGTAAATTAAATAATTAACTATAAAGGTATAAATTGTAAATATTAAAAATATTTTGATGTAGTGTATATGATATATATTAAAATATATAAATCAAAAAAATTCAAGATTAGGCTCATTTCGAACGTATCGAAGAGACGATTATAATGGTGTAACTTGTTAAAATTAAAACGTATTTTTTAACGTATTTTTGTTGATAAAC
This sequence comes from Saussurea involucrata, assembly GCA_033807775.1. Taxonomy (NCBI): domain Eukaryota; kingdom Viridiplantae; phylum Streptophyta; class Magnoliopsida; order Asterales; family Asteraceae; genus Saussurea; species Saussurea involucrata. Next base: position 3,713,372 of record CM066325.1, read on the forward strand.
GATTATATGTGTTAAATGTAAAATTAAATTATGAAACTAAAAGGTATAAAGTAAATTTAGTAAATAAGTATAGGGGTTGAAAGTGTAACATTTCAATTCGAAATTATGATTTTGATTTGAAATGTTACACTTTCAACCCCTATACTTATTTACTAAATTTACTTTATACCTTTTAGTTTCATTATTTTAATTTTACATTTAACACATATAATCGTTTATTAACTAAAATACGTTAAAAAATACCTTTTAATTTTAACAAATTACACCATTGTAATCGTCTCTTCGATACGTTCGAAATAAGCCCAATCTTGAATTTTTTTGATTTATATATTTTAATATATATCATATACACTACATCAAAATATTTTTAATATTTACAATTTATACCTTTATAGTTAATTATTTAATTTACGGTACTCTTAGGTAGCGTTTGGTACGCATACTAGATGGGACGGGACGGAACTGGACGGGACTGAACTGGATGGGACGGGACGGGACTAAACTGAAGGAGATAATTTTAATCTAAGTTACGTTGGAAATACATCGATCATTTTGTGCATACTCTGTAACTGCAAATACTTCAGCTCCAAACACACATGAATCATCATTCGCCAAATGCCCATTTTCACAATTCTTAAATGAATACAGTGATACCAACTTGTCAAAACCCCATTTAATATCTTTCTCGTGAAACCTTCTCCTATTGCCATTCACGATATCTATAAACACATTCAAATAATAATAATCTAAAATGATTTAATGAATTAGTTAATATATGATTATTATGTTAATGCGATAGGAGTGTAAAAAAAATTGAAAAAAAAAATAAGAGATGTACCATAAATTAAATAATTAACTATAAGGGTATGAATTTTAAATATAAAAAATATTTTTTTTATGTAGTGTATAACTGTATATGATATATATTAAAATATATAAATCCAAAAAAAATCAAGATTGGGCTCATTTCGAACGTATCGAAGAGACGATTATAATGGTGTAATTTGTTAAAATTAAAACGTATTTTAGTTAATAAACGATTATATGTGTTAAATGTAAAATTAAAATAATGAAACTAAAAGGTATAAAGTAAATTTAGTAAATAAGTATAGGGGTTGAAAGTGTAACATTCCAATTTAAATTCATCAAATTTGAGGAACACGGGTGAACAGTGGTAAAAAATGGTCAAACGCGGTTGAAATTTTCAAAAATGGTCCCTGAAATTTTTCAAAAATGGTCCATTGCAATTGAAAAGTCACAAAAACATCCCATCGCGGGATTCCTTCGCGATCGCAGGACACCATTTTTCAAAAATGGTCCCTGCAAGTTTAAAAAAGTGTCAGAAATGGTCCCTGGCCCGCGATCGCGGGCTCCCATCGCGGAAAAAATGGGTATTTTTGCAAAGTGGGAGAGATTTGTGGTATTTTGGTAACACTTGGCCAAACTTAGGGTATTTTAATTAATTTCCCTATTTACTTTATAGATAATACATATGCATTTATACATGATAACTACCAGATGACAGATTAATAGTAATTTTATTTCGGTTATACATCTTTTCATGCATGTAGGTAATTGTTACGTATTTCTAACTTGTTCATTGATTATGTTTTCTCATGTTTCTTTAGTAATGATATATGTTAATTAAATCACTACTAAAAAAATCAATATTTCAGGCGGAAAAATCCGCCGAAAATCACTGTTTTCGGCGGATATGGTCGCCGGAAAAAGTGGCGCCGAGATTGACTTTTTTCGGCGGAATTTCCGGCGGAATTTTTTTTTCGGTGGATTTTTCCGCCTGAAATCTTCGCCATAATTAACAAAATTTTAATTAACAACATAATTAAAAAATATATTTTCGGCGGATTTTTCCGCCTGAAATATTTTTTTGTTTATTTATTTATTTTTTGATTTAATATTTATTTTTTTATGTTTTTCGGCAAATAAATCCGCCGAAAAAATAGCTGCTTTTATAGGATTCAGATGAAAACTGCTAAATCTGTTTTTTATTATTCAAAAAACGCCGAATACATAAATTAAAACGCCGAATACATTGTTCGGGCCAAAACGACCAAATAATTGTTCCAAATTTGTTCAAATAACACAACACAGTTATAAAAGTTTCATAATCACAACGAAGGCGGACGCGGCGTATTTTGACTGAGACTTTTGACTAACGCGCACATCTCTTCATATTGTGCTCGAAATCTCGCTTCCTCTTCCCGACGCCTCACATCCTCTGCCCGACGTTTCTCCAAATCTTACTTCAACTCTAGCACTTGGCTCATTAAGTTCTCAACGATGTGCTACAAAATAAAAAAGACATTAGAATATTTAATATAAATTAAAAATCAAATTGATAAACATCATTTAATGAAAAAAAATTGGTACACACCTGCTGGGTATCAAGTGGCGGATGATTGGCAGGGTCCTCGACGTATCTCTCTGTGACGCCTGTCCGATACTCACCCTGTGGTTTTTACAAAATTATACAAGCCAGTTTCGACAGCATAACAGCTGTAAATAGGACGTTTCCATTTTCCTGTTAAACAATCCTAATGTTTGCCCAACAAATGGCAACCCAAACTAGATAGATATTAACGGCAAGATATATAAGAAAACAATTATAAAGCTTAAAGTTAAACAATCCTAATGTTTGCCCAACAAATGGCAACCCAAACTAGATAGATATTAACGACAAGATATATAACAAAACAATTATAAATCTTAAAGTTAAACAATCCTAATGTTTGACCAACAAATGGCAACCCAAACTAGATAGATATTTACTCGTTTATACATCCATCATCTATCTTTATTAGTCGACATAGCTACAAACACATAATATATACACATATTAGAAAAAAGTCCATTCATAACCTACATTTTATATACACATAAATTAATACAGATATTTTCGGCGGTAAATTAATACAAGGATGTGACATAACAAAGGTAAATAATTACTTGAAACTTGTGTCCCCTTGTGATGTATTGTCAATTCTGGCAAGATAATCCTGAAATACAGAACCTGAAGTGAAATTCATAGTAACCAACGAACAAAATCCATAGTTTATTTGGTATAATCACATACACAACGCTAGTATATAACTAACAGAAGCAACATACAGCAGTATTAGCCATCGCATTCTGCTCATCCCATGAATGTGTCTCATGATTTTCTACCTTGAATTCCTTGAAGTTATTGGTCATAAACATTGAATCACCATTGACCTGAAACCCACGATATATATTACCCAGATAAGATCAATAATAAATGCATAGAAAGTCTGATCAAAAGTTTAAATAGTAACAGTCTTGATGCTCGATTAAATCAATAGTACCAATCTTGATTTCAGTTCTTGCCAACAGATATGAGATTTCACATAGCTAGGGTTTCTCAAACTACCATGTTGATCCAAACCCTCAGTGATTTGATAATGACCCTATCTTAAATACTTAGTGAAAATTGTAAGTAAACAATATGTATCAGAGTTTCACTATCGCTGATAAGTACTAAGATCTTACAGTATTGCTGATAGGAACTCTCGCACTTTTAGATTAAACATTCAGCGAACACTGTTCACCATATCGCTGAGTCTGTTCAGTCCTTATGGTGATCGCTGATAAGTTAGTTGTTTACTTATGATCCCTGAAGACAAGATTCACGTCAACAAAGGTTCTACGCTGAAGTCGAAGATCAAGCTCAAGAACCAGCGACAAGTCTCCTAATGAACTGATGCGGATCAGCGAAGACTCAGATTTGTCCACTCAACGTGAAGTATCAAGTACAAGACTTCAGCTATCGCTGAACTTTATCATTCGCTGAATAGTAAATGATAATCGCTGAATCAACGAAAGCTGATCATGAAGTCCTCCGTACAAAGTACTTTTGTCTTAACCTCCCTTGCACGCCACCGTACGAAATGTCAGAAAAGAACCTCCGAAAATCTGAAATCGTACAACCACTCTGATACTACACTGTCCATTCATGCGGCTACTAAGGTTGTCAACAAAGGTCAATGACATGCAACCAATCCGCTGATGACACGTGTAAAGTGTATACTGAATTGCATTAAATGCATGCAGTATATAAAGAGATGAACTCACTTCATTTGAAGTAACTTGCTAACTCTGGACAAGTTCAAATCTCTCAAGATAGGATTTTATTAGTAATCTCCTTATCTTTCTTAGTGCAAGAAAACCTCAGTGTTCCAACTTGTTTAGATTTAGGTTTATCCTTAATCTTGTTTCCGCAACAAGCTGTAAATTGTTAATGATTTATCAATAAACAATTTAGAAAAGTAAAATAGTGTGTTTGTATTCAACCCCCCCCCCCCCTTCTACAAACTTGTTTAGGCCTTTCGGGACCAACAAGTGGTATCAGAGCAGATTTGTTTAATCTCATAAACAAGATCTAATCTAAGATATTTCTCTTCCTTGCTATTATCTGAAAATGGCCTCCCACACAAACACAAATTATGTAGACAATGGTTCTTTTGCACAATCCCCTAAATTCTCCAAAGATAGTTTAAATCTATGGAACGATAGGATGATAATCTCAACTTTTCCTAAAGAATCCTCTAACCCCAGGTATAGAGATGACAGGTATCAAAAGCTGAAAGAAAAGCCTGCTCGCTGAATACAAGGAAGAGAAGGGTCCCTCTGTGACTTTCGGTGGAAATGGAAAAGGACACACCCGAGGGTATGGTGTACTTTCAAATGGTACAACATCCTTCAGAAGAGTCGCATATGTTGAAGGGCTGAAGCATAATCTTCTGAGCATCAGTCAGCTTTGCGACATGGATAACAAAGTGATTTTCACTAAGGAATCCTGCTTTGTCTCTGACAAAAAGGAGAAGATAGCTCTCAGCGGTTATCGTTTGGAAAATGTTTACGTTATAAACATGGACTCAACAACCACTGAGAACTCCTGTTTCTTCTCAAAGGCATCTTCTGATGTCAACTGGCTATGGCACAAGAGGCTCTCACATCTCAACTTCAAGACACTGAATACTCTTTCATCCAAAGAGTTAGTCACTGGTCTACCTCAACATTCATACGCCAAAGAATCCTTATGTTCAGCGTGTGAAAAAGGGAAGCAGACCAAGGCAAGCTTTAAGTCCAAGCAAGTTTCCTCAGTGTCATCTCCTCTTCAACTACTCCATATGGATTTGTTTGGCCCCGTTAACAAACAATCCATCGCTGGAAAGAAATATACGCTGGTCATAGTTGATGAATTCTCTCGTTACACATGGGTAATGTTTCTCCGTTCTAAGAGTGACACCCCTGAAGAACTCATCACCTTTGTTCGGAAGATGGAAACTCTGAACAATATGACTGTTCGCTCAATAAGGAGTGATCATGGAACTGAATTCAAAAACAGTTCTCTTGATTCCTTCCTTGAGAGCAAGGGTATTTCTCACAACTTTTCGTCAGTGAGAACACCACAACAAAACGGAGTCGCTGAAAGAAGAAATAGAACAATTATTGAAGCTGCACGTTCAATGCTCAGCGATTCTCACCTGCCTACTCAGTTTTGGGCAAAAGCTGTCAACACGGCTTGTTTTACGCAAAACAGGTCGCTGATAGTCAAAAGATTCAAAAAGACAGCCTATGAACTTTTTCATGGGAGAAAGCCTTCAATCAGCTTTCTTCACATCTTTGGTTGTCAGTGTTTCATACTGAACAACAGAGATGCCCTTGGAAAGTTTGATCCTAAGGCTGATGATGGAATATTTCTTGGATACTCCTCAGTTTCCAAAGCCTTCAGAGTCTTCAATCGAAGAAGACAAACTGTAGAAGAAACTATTCACGTCACGTTTGACGAATCCCGTTCAGCGAACTCTAAACCGAACGCTGATACAGAAGAACTGAATCAATGGATGTTTTCTCATCTTTGTGATTCAGAAGATGTTCCCACTACTCATACTCATACAACTGAAAATGATGGTCCTACTATCATTCCCAATATGCAGAATAGTGAAGCTGAAACATCTTGGGTCTCAGCTGTTCCTATAAACACTATACCCGCAGTTGATCCAAATGTCTCAGAAATTCCATCTATTTCTCAGCAATCAGTGAATGAAGTGACAAATGCAAGCATTCCTCTCTTAGCTGATAATCCAGAAGTAGCTGAAGCCTCATCTTCAGTTTCTCCAGTTCAGACTGAGTCAGCGACGCATGCTCCGGCTCAGCGATGGATTGTAAATCACCCAATCGATCAAATTCTTGGTGATCCCAACGCTGGTATTCAGACTCGTAGAAGTGCAGGTAATATTTGTTTATTTGTTAACTTTATTTCTCTAACTGAACCAAAGAAAATAGATGATGCCCTCAGAGATCCAAACTGGGTCAGCGCTATGCAAGAAGAGCTGACTGGATTCGAAAGAAACAAAGTTTGGAAACTTGTTCGGAGACCAACTGACAAAACAGTGATAGGCACTAAGTGGGTCTATCGAAACAAGTTGGACGAACATGGTACTGTAACTCGCAACAAAGCTCGTCTTGTTGCTCAGGGATACAGACAAGAGGAAGGTATAGATTATGACGAAACCTTTGCTCCAGTAGCAAGACTTGAATCTATTCGTCTGTTCTTAGCATATGTTGTACACAAAAACTTCACTGTACATCAAATGGATGTTAAGTCAGCGTTTCTAAATGGAAAGCTGAATGAAGAAGTTTATGTGGAACAACCTCCAGGATTCTCAGATCCTAAGCGTCCAGGTTATGTTTATAAGCTGGATAAGGCACTTTATGGCTTGAAGCAAGCTCCTCGTGCATGGTATGGCACTCTTTCTACTTATCTCCACCTTGAAAAATTTGAGAGAGGTAAGATTGACAAAACTTTGTTTTTTAGAAAAATAAAAGGTCATATCATTTTAGTTCAAATATATGTTGATGACATTATATTTGGTTCTACTAACCCTGAGCTTTGTACTCGTTTCGCTGATAGAATGAAAGATGAGTATAAAATGAGTATGATGGGTGAACTAACATATTTCCTTGGTCTTCAGATTAAGCAAACTGAAAAAGGAACTTTTATAAATCAGGGAAAGTATGTTAAAGATATGCTGAAGAAATTCGACTTAACTGAAAGTTCAGCTATGAAAACCCCTATGGCACCACCGCTGATACTTGATAAGGACACAAAGGGTGTTCCTGTCAATGTCACGCTGTACCGTGGGATGATCGGCTCACTACTGTATCTTACAGCTAGCCGACCCGATATTATGTTTGCAACATGTCTGTGCGCACGATATCAAGCTGAACCTAAGATATCTCATATGAAAGCTGTAAAGCGAATCTTTCGATATCTTAAGGGTACAGGGAATCTAGGTCTTTGGTATCCCAAAGATTCAGGATTCGATCTAACCGCCTATTCAGACAGTGATTTTGCAGGTTGCAAAATGGATAGGAAAAGCACCACAGGAGGATGTCAGCTCCTGGGTGGAAAGCTGGTAAGTTGGACAAGTAAGAAGCAAAACTCAGTGTCCACTTCCACAGCTGAAGCTGAGTATGTAGCCGCTGGAAGCTGCTGTTCTCAAGTCTTGTGGATGAGAAATCAACTACTAGACTATGATCTTCAGCTCTCCAAAATTCCAATCTATTGCGACAGCACAAGTGCCATCGCTATAGCAAACAATCCAGTGCTACACTCAAAGACAAAACACATAGAAATCAGATATCATTTTATCAGAGATCGTGTGATGAATGGTGATATAGAACTTCATTTTATCCCAACTGATTATCAGTTAGCTGATTTGTTTACCAAACCTCTTGATGAGACAAGATTCAACTTTCTCATTAGCGAGCTTGGAATGCTGAACTTTGAAGGATAAATCTTCAGCGGTTCACATTTAATCAGCGATACGTTTATACATTCTTGTATAGGCTCTGGATAAAATAAACTTGTACAATCCATTTCATCATCTTCTCTCTGAATAAATTGGGTTAAACTGATATCAAGGTATGTTTTCTCTGACAAAACGCATGAAAATGCAAGATTTCAAACTCTTTCATCGCTGAATATCTCTTCCTTAACAGCGATATTTTGAAATTTCTTAAAACCCTCACTGATATTTCTATTCAGTGCTTCATATTTTCCAAAGAGTCCCTGAGTTTTTCTTTCAAAACCTCAGAGACAACGAAAGAATGTGAAAGGACAGTTGTGACGTCATTGCAACGGATAACACCAGGCACGCTCTTTTTCTGACACACGTTTGCACGTTTCGTTGTCTATCCAATCAAATGCAAACACGTGTCCGTGTCATGATGAAAAACTTTCCCGCTCAAGTTTTTCTCTCTCTACTCTCTTCCTATATAAACACTCTCAAAGTTTATATTTGTCTTTTACGCGAATCAATCTTTCTCCGCAAGAAAAGAACACTGTTGCATTTTGTGCTCTCAATCTTCAAGAACTGTTCATCATCTTCTTCATCAAACTCAAGGTTATTATGTTCTTATCTATTATCAAATGCGAATAACTTGTTTTCGATCTTATCATTGTTTTACACAAGATCAAACAAAAGAACTCAAAAATAAAATCATTTTCTTTCATGGTTTTATAAACACAACCATTTCATGGTTGTTCTTCAAGTTTTAAATCTAAAATCTTAAACTTGTTCTTCTTTCGTATCCATTTTTTTAAAAACTGGAATACAAGGCTTATAGGTGTTATATTCGTTTTTTTTAAAACAAGAAAAACCCTAATCTTCATTAAGACTTTTTTGTCTGAATGAAATGGACAAAATTCGAAAAATCTTAATGGAAATTTTCTTTCCACATTAAGATATTTCTTATTTGTTAACATCTTTGGTTGAACTGATAATACAGTGAAATGGCAACTTCAAAGCTGAATGTTACCGCTGAGTCCATCTCCGCTGATTCTGAGGAACTGGAAATCACCAAAGCTCCTCAGGTTAAGTTTGAGCTGGATCAACTAGACTGGACAAAGGCAAACAACCTCTCAGCGCTTCTCGAGTTTCCTCCTCGGAAGCAGGTATCCCATCTAGACGACGCTATAAATTTTTTGAAGAATAGCCCCATCTACACAGCACTGACAATCACACCTCCTGCCAGTCAGCGTCTATTATCCCAATTCTGGTACTCTGCCAGACACACCGACCTACCCTCCGCCAAAGATCCATCTAAAACCATCGACTGCATACTCAGCGATACTGAGTATGGCACCATCAAGATAACCCCCGCAATAATCTGCAAAGCTCTGAAATTCCCTAACGCTACCTCAGAAAATCCTTTCATTCCATTTCCTGACCACAAGAAGCACGCTGACAGGGAAGAAATCATTGCTTTCCTTGATGCGATGGGTTACATCTGGGAGACTGGAAGAGACAAGCTACCTGAGAAGAAGCAGACGCTGATAAAGAAATCCAAGATGCCCAGCGAGATGAACTTCATCTTCGCTCACCTGATCAGCTGCATGACAGCGAAATCCGGATCTTCTGATCAAGCCGCTCAACCTCAGCAGGCCATGGGTTACGCACTGCTGAAAGGTCTCAACATTGACTGGGCCTCCATCATCTATGAAGACCTCATTCAACATGTTGATTCTGCCGCTGACCGACCAGCATGGGTTCCTTACCCACGATTCATCAGCGCCATCTTTCAATATGGCCTGAAGGACAGCTATCCTGAAGAGGGTGATCTGAAACTCTCTCAGATTGGCCCTAAAGTTCTCGACTTCAAGCCTGTCGCCAACGAGGTACGTCTCTCTACCCTTCTCACTCTACTTAATTCTCCGCTTTCTGTGGCTCCTTCAGCGACAATACCCCTCGCTGATTCCCAGGCCACAAAATCCATTCCTTCTAAGAAAAGGAAACAATCTCTTACCCCTCTTGATTCCAAAAGGATCAAGAAAACCAAGGAGCTACCCCAGCAATTCCATGCTGAAGACTCCTCGGCTCATTCTGAAAAGCTGAAGGAATGTTCCGTGGTACGTTCTGCCACACCAATTCAAGCCATCCCTTCTAAACCTACTTCAGCGTCCCTACACGCTGAGGTTAGAACTTTGGAATCTACCCTACCTTCTTCAGTCTCTCAAAAGACTGATGAAGTACTTCTCAGCGAATCCAACGCTGAACTTGCAACCCAACCCCAATTCTTATCCTTCGATCATCCCTCTACTTCTTTGGACACTCCTCCAGTTAAAGCTGGAGATGCCATCATACAAGAAGCCGTTGAAGCTTCTCAGCGAATGACGAAGAAAGGACCTGCAGAGATCTCCATCCCTCACGGAACTTTTGAGGGAGATATGGAACACTATGGAGGGACTCGAAACTTTGATGAGTTCGTCAATGCTCCTGCAGGTACAGATCCCACCTTAAACACTGTAACTAAACCTGAAACTTATGAGCTTTCCTTTGTTCACAAGTACTTATATGTTACAGGTCCTTATTTGGGAGACATCAACCAGTCTCTGAAGTCCATGGAGATGAAACTTACAGATCTCACCACCGGTCTTTCAAATAACTCTACAGCTGTAACAAACGCTGGAGAGAATCTGACGAAGCTGACTACTGTGGTGGAAAAGAAGGCCTCCTCTGATGACATCAAAGACCTTGATAAAACTCTCGCCGACTTTGCCAAAGTGCTCTCCGACATCTACACTGACTACACCAACCTCAAATCGTCAGTTTCCACCGTTTCCAGCGAGGTTACAACGCTGAAGAAATCGGTTGGTACACTCGAAGGTGATATGTCAGTGGTCAAGACCGACTTGGGCTCAGTGAAGACCGACCTTAGTTCTTTCAAGACAATGATCGAGACGCTGGTGAACAAGGCAAACAATCCAGCTCCTGCTCCGGCCCCTGCACCTATTTTGGACTCATTCACCGCAGAGGATCGCCAAGAGCTGAAGAAAATCACGCCTGCTATTTCTGGCCTAGAAGACAGAATAGCTAAGCTTGAAGGTTGTGTGAAAGTCTCTGGCCCAGAAGACAGAGACAACACCAATGCTGAATCTACCCATTCCTCCCCCGCCCATCATGAGAAAGAGGGGGAGAAGAGCGCTGAACAGGAGAAGAGCGCTGAAGATCAAAATAAGAGCGCTGAAGACCTTTCCCATGATGAATCTATCAGGGGAGAGGGTAATGAAGATCTGATTACTGGACCTCAGGGAGATGAAAACCCTGAGGGAACCGAGAACCTCGCCTCTGTATCTGAGGGGGAGCAACTCGAAGAAGATGCTGAGGAATCCGAAGCAGAAGAAGACGAAGACATCGACATCCCTGAAGCTGAACCATCCTTCTCTCCAAGGAACGATGATGATGATGATAATGAAGATGACGAATTCTTTGTCGTCAAACATGCTCCTCGAAAAGCTCTTAAAGGGATCGTGATAACCGAATCCACAGGGGAGAAGACAAAAACAAAGACAAAGCACTCAGCCTCTGGCGCTGAGAAAAGCAAAGACAAAGGCATCGCTGAAGATGATAATCTGGCGATCCTACTTGCAAATCCGATTTGTCAGGTACACTAAACTTATTTTTCCTTCCCTGACCATCTCTGAACAATCAGTTATCCATTCCACAAACACCATACACATCCACATTTTTTTCTATCTTTTCTACCCAAGTTCTTCTACCCAGTTCTTATTTGTAAGATCGCTGCGTTTCAGCTAGTCCTCTCCCCTGTTTGAGGATATCGCTGAAAGATCTTCTATTGCGACTTCACCAATAATTCCAGCTACCGCTGAAGACATAATCCCAGTCTTAGATTTAATCTCTGAGACTGATGAATCAGAAGAACAACCTCTCTCGCACAGAAACAGACCTTCCTCAGTTTCTCAAAAGCTGAGTGAAGAAGATCAAAAGAGGAGAGAAGAAATGATAAAGCGATTCGAGGATCAGCGAATCATCCTAAGGCGCGATCAACTACCTTCAGTTCCTCCTAAGTTCAGAATTTCAAAAGCTGAATACCAGGATCATCTCAGAGCTGAACGCCTCATCGCTGAAAGGAAGGAAGCTGAAGATAAAGACAGAGAATACGCCATCAAGCTCACTCAAGAATCTGTCAAAGACCCCAAGCTGAAGCGTATTCCCATTCAAATCCAACGAAAGCTTTGGGAACAAGCCCATAAGATCGTGGAAAAGAAAGCTGAAGTTTCTCAGACCACCCTGATCTGGTGTAAAGAGAAAATCCACTTCAGATATCGTCCAGCGAAGATCAACAAGGTATTCATCTCTGGAAGAACCTCCATCGGAGTACCTATTGTTGACATCAAACTGTTCAGAGAAGATGGCTCATCTGAAACCTTTCGTGCTGACACTGTAAAAAGGTATGGTCTCTCTGAATGGCTGGAGATGAGGTTAGCTATCCAACCATCAAAATCTAAGTACAAGGATCATTTCGAAAAGCTGATAAACAGACAGATCGATTTGATATCTTCTTGTGTGGATATTCCTCCTGTTCCTGATCTAAAGCCGAAAAGAAAAAGGGGCTCACCAAAGAAGAAACGTCAAGATTCAAACTCAGGTCCTGTCATACGAAATGAAACTGGAATTGGTTTCTCTCGCGCTGAAGTACTTGGTCCTGATCCTGATCTATCTGCCCTTGACATCTCTTTGCCACCATGTGAACTTTTCGTCCCTGGTAAAGTCATCAGTAATCCTTATGGAATATTCTTTCTTGACTACGACGGACGTAAATGCTTTCAACGGATCGCTGAGCTTCCAATCACTCCAATCGAACAGCTCAGAGATCTCATCTACTGGTGCGACTTCAGAAAAGACATTCAGGCACGACACCTAAAACCCTTGATTTTTGAAGCTGCTCTGAAGCTAAAGAATAAAGGAGAAAAGGTTCCTGACTGGATGATTCCAACTGAAAAGACAACCCTTGATGAACTTCTCATTAAGGAAGAACCCTTTGAAGGCTGACAACAATCACCACTTTCTCTATTGTATCAGTCATCCTTCAGTACTTGTAATTTATTTCGCTTGTACTTGTAATCTTTCTTATTCATATTGTAACCTGATTCAAAGATTTAAAGAAAGATTTCAGCGAATGTACTTTACTCCATCAGTACTGAAAAGATCCCAGAAAACAGTAAAAGGGACAAATATTTTATGAGTTCTTTTTATCCTTATGTTTTCATTAAATAGCAATTTTCTTTGTTGCTATGTCATAATCAAATAGGGGGAGATTGTTGATCCAAACCCTCAGTGATTTGATAATGACCCTATCTTAAATACTTAGTGAAAATTGTAAGTAAACAATATGTATCAGAGTTTCACTATCGCTGATAAGTACTAAGATCTTACAGTATTGCTGATAGGAACTCTCGCACTTTTAGATTAAACATTCAGCGAACACTGTTCATCATATCGCTGAGTCTGTTCAGTCCTTATGGTGATCGCTGATAAGTTAGTTGTTTACTTATGATCCCTGAAGACAAGATTCACGTCAACAAAGGTTCTACGCTGAAGTCGAAGATCAAGCTCAAGAACCAGCGACAAGTCTCCTAATGAACTGATGCGGATCAGCGAAGACTCAGATTTGTCCACTCAACGTGAAGTATCAAGTACAAGACTTCAGCTATCGCTGAACTTTATCATTCGCTGAATAGTAAATGATAATCGCTGAATCAACGAAAGCTGATCATGAAGTCCTCCGTACAAAGTACTTTTGTCTTAACCTCCCTTGCACGCCACCGTACGAAATGTCAGAAAAGAACCTCCGAAAATCTGAAATCGTACAACCACTCTGATACTACACTGTCCATTCATGCGGCTACTAAGGTTGTCAACAAAGGTCAATGACATGCAACCAATCCGCTGATGACACGTGTAAAGTGTATACTGAATTGCATTAAATGCATGCAGTATATAAAGAGATGAACTCACTTCATTTGAAGTAACTTGCTAACTCTGGACAAGTTCAAATCTCTCAAGATAGGATTTTATTAGTAATCTCCTTATCTTTCTTAGTGCAAGAAAACCTCAGTGTTCCAACTTGTTTAGATTTAGGTTTATCCTTAATCTTGTTTCCGCAACAAGCTGTAAATTGTTAATGATTTATCAATAAACAATTTAGAAAAGTAAAATAGTGTGTTTGTATTCAACCCCCCCCCCCCCCCCCCCCCCTTCTACAAACTTGTTTAGGCCTTTCGGGACCAACAACCATAACAAGAAAGAACATTGAGAGACTAGTTACCTCATTTAGCTTTTCCCATACCAAATCAGGTTGATAAAATGTAACCTTGGTTTTTAGGGTTCCAGCTGCAGCCGCCGGCAGCTGCCGGTACCCAGCCGGCATTCGCTTCCTCCGGTGGGACTCTGTCTCCAGTCGTCACTCTCCACCTCACCATCGCCTTCTCTCCATCGCCTTCTCTCTGTCTCTGTCACCGTCGCCACCTCTCCATCGCCATCAACCCTTCGCCATCTCTCAGTCTCCTCCACCTCACCGTCGCCACCTCTCCTTCGACAGCTCACCCTCGCCGGCGCCGACAACAACTCCATCTGCCATCTTCACTGCCGATCCCCATTCCCATCCTCACCGTGAAGCCATCTCCATCCCCACTGCCCCTCAAACCCATTTCAACCCCCACTGGCGGAGGTACGGTGGAGAGTAAAATGAAAGAGTGACTAGGGTTCTTGAGTAGATGAAAGAGTAAAAGGAGAGGGAGAGGGAAATGAAAACAAGAGAAGAGGAAAATGAAAACAATAGAAGAGGGAAACGAAAAAAATAAAGAGTATAATTTTATTTATGTCATTTTATTATGTTTACAAAAATTTTAATAATAAAATTTTTAAATATTAAATATATAATTTTAAATAAAAGATAATAAACTTTAAAAGATAAATAAATTATTTTAAATGATAAATAACAATTGTGACATATTGTGAGAAGTTGAGTTAACATGGGAAATGTGATAAGTAGACCAAATCCTTGAACACTTATAGGTATGTGACTCGCTATACAGTCCATTAAAGCCCGATATAGTCAATTAAAGCCCAAAAATGGTCCATTAAAACTCAAAAATTCCATTAAAGCCCGATAAGGTCCATTGAAGCCTAAAAAGTCCAGTAAAGCCCAATACAGTCCATTAAAGCCCAATACGATCCATAAAGGCCCAATACGGTCCATCAAAGCACAATACGATTCATAAAGGCCCAATACGGTCCATTAAAGCCCAACCCGTTCCATAAGCCCATTAAAGTTCAATTGAGTTGATTAAACATCTAGTAGATCACTGAAACCCCAATAGGATCCATTAACGGTCATTTGGATCCAATAAACCTCTGTTGGATTCATTAACGACCATTTGGATCCAATAAACCCCTGTTGGATTCATTAACGACCATTTGGATCCAGTAAACCCCTGTCAGATCCATTTGACAGCCCAATACGTTCCATTAAAGCCATAACGGTCCATTGAAGCCCATAAAGATCAATAAGTATGTATGTGACGACATATATGAAGTGAATGTATATATATATGTGTGTGTGTGTGTGTGTGTGTGTGAACCGTTATAGGTATGTGACTCGCTATACTGGTCCATTATAGCACAGTACGATCCATTTTAACACAATACGATCCATTAAAGATTAAAAGAATATATTAAACCACAAATAAACCCATTGAAGTTCAATTGAGTTGATTAAACACCTAGTAGATCAATGAAACCCCAATAGGATCCATTAACGCCCATTTGGATCCAATAAACCCCTGTTGGATCCATTTGGCAGCCCAATACGGTCCATTAAAGCCAAAATTGTTCCATAAGCCCATAATGGTCAACTAAAGCCCAATACGATTCATTAAAGCCCAATACGTCCCATTAAAGCCCATATCGGTCTATTAATCTCATAACGGTCCATTGAAGCCCAAATGATCAATTAAAGGCCAATACGATCAATTAAAGCACAATACGATCCATAAAGGCCCGATACGGTCCATTAAAGCCTAAAACGTTCCATAAGCCCATAATGGTCGATTAAAGCCCATAACGGTCCATTGAAGCACAATACGGTCCATTATAGCACAGTACGATCCATTTTAACACAATACGTTCCATTAAAGCTTAAAAGAATATATTAAACCACAAATAAACCCATTGAAGTTCAATTGAGTTGATTAAACACCTAGTAGATCAATGAAACCCCAATAGAATCCATTAACGGCCATTTGTATCCAATAAACCCCTGTTGGACTCATTAACGATTATTTGGATCTAATAAACCCCTATTGGACTCATTAACCACCATTTGGATCCAATAAACCCCTGTCATGCTCATTAACCACCATTTGGACTTATTAACCACCATTTGGATCCAATAAACCTCTGTCAGGCTCATTAACCATCAATTAAAGGCCAATACGATCAATTAAAGCACAATACGATCCATAAAGGCTCAATACGGTACATTAAAGCACAAACCGTTCCATAAGCCCATAATGGTTCATTAACGCCCATAACGGTCCATTGAACCGAATATATATACCCGTGTATACTTCAGCTTTGTGAACCGAATGTATATACTACGCATTTTAATTGAAAAACTGTGTATTCGCCGATATGTTCCACAATAAAGTAAATTAGGTTTGATTTATCATTAAGTATATGTAAAAGATTTAATTTTTTATTATTTTTTAAAAATATTTTCGGCGGATTTAAAAAAAATAATTTTTATTTAAATTCAATTAGATTTATATTTTCGACGGATCCTAAATTTAATTTTTTATTATTTTTTAAAAATATTTTCGGCGGATTTTCGGCGGATTTAAAAAATAATAATTTCCATTTAAATTTAATTAGATTTATATTTTCGGCGGCTTTTAAAATTTAATTTTTTATTATATTTTAAAAATATTTTCGACGGATTTAAAAAAAATTCATTTAAATTTAATTAGATTTAGATTTTCGGCGGATTTTAAATTAATTTTTTATTTCTTAATTAATTTTTAACTAATTAATAAAATTCCGGCGGATTTCCGACGGATTGTCGGCGGATCATAATTAAAAAATTATTAATTATATTCCGCCGAAAATCCGCCGAAAAAATATCGAGATTTTTGAAAAAAATTAAAAAAAAAATCATTTTTTTGGGATTTTCGGCGGAAGTCAACGAATTTTGATTTTTTTAATTTCCGCCGAAAATCCGTCGGAAATCCGCCGGAAAATTTCAGACGGAAAATCCGCCGAAAAAATCCGCCGAAAATCAGGTTTCGTTTTAGTAGTGAATATGTTATTATATCATGCGTTAAAGTATTTAAATGGAAGAAAGAAAAACTGTTTATATCGTTTTGTCATCGCTGATAAAAAGTTTTTTTAATAAGTCATTTCATTTTAACTTATTAACTTTTGAAATAACTTGTGAGTTTTTTGGTTATTTTACATGTATAAGCAATCTTAAATACCCTTAAATAACAATTTATTAGCTTATTACATTTTGGTACCACCATAAGCTAATCCAAATATTTTTTTATAGAATTTCATTTTAACACCACATAAGTTAACAAACCCTTTTACATAAAATCATAAGTTGTTTTAAATAAGCAATCCCAAACACCCCTAAATTAATCAAAATTTAAATTTGAAATTGATATAAATATAACTTATAATATACATAACAATCATAAACTACTATTAAAATTTCCTTTTAAAATTTAGAGAAAAAAAATTTAATGCTCTTTTCTCAATCAAGTTTCCTGTTAGGTTGAGCCAAGCTAATAAGACTATCTACAACAACAATCTCAACCAATCCAATCTCAATTAAAATATTACTTTCTCTTTCATCCACTTACATAATATTCAACTCCAATCCAATCTCAAAATTTTCATACTCCAACCACAATCCCCTACAATCCAATCTAATCTACAATATTATTTTACAAAAATTATATATTTTATTTTTTATACATATAATTATTATTTTTAATTATAAGTATAAAATATAAATTAAACGAACGAACAATTATCTATTTTGAAACATAATTATAATTATAAAAAAACATACCATACAACTGAAATTAAATAAGACAAGCCACAAAAAATCAAGGAAGTTTGGATCCATAGTAGATAATTGAAATGAAGAGAAAAATTGGTGTGGTGAAAATATGTCAACATTGGTCTCTATTTGTAGGGAATTGAAAACCATGAATTTTGGTATATTTTTTAATTTTTAATTTATTTGTAAAAGTCTGATTTTTAATTAGATAAGTTTTATTCAATAAAAATCTAAACCAACCAATAATAACTTGAGATTTGTCAATTTCTTTTAAAAATAAAACATTTTTTTCTTGCTCAATCTTGGTTCGTTGAGTGAGGCGGATCGGATGAGATTGGATTGCTCATTTACTTTTTTATTTATTTTTCTTAAAAAGTCTTTTATCCTATTCTTGATCAGATTGGTTGAGATCATTGATGTGGGTAGTCTAAGGTCATCCGTATCCCAACCCTCAATCCCTCAAGCGCCACATCAGCGCCACATCAGCTTTTCTCCTAACCCTCTCCTCAAACCCTCAAGCCCTAAAGTGGCGTAGCGGAACCCTCAAGCCCTCTTGCCACCTCATTTTTTTAATTCTTTTATTTATACATTTAATTATTTAACAAAATAAAAATATTTATATATTTTTTAATAAATAAAAATAAAATAAATAATAAAAATAAAAATTCATATCATTCATTAAAAATAAAAATTACAAAATACAAAACACTAAAAAAATAAAAATTACAAAATACAAAACACTAAAAAAATAAAAATTACAAAATACAAAATTACCCAAAATTATGTAATTTTCTAATTCTCTCTTTCTTCGCCAAAGTAGCCCTCAAAACGTCTCCCGTAAGGTGATCATGCGGGGTTATGAAAAACGCGAAGTCTTTATCAAATCGTTTTTCTCGTTCGATTTCCCGTTCGTGTTCCAACTTATCTCGTTCGAGTTCGAGTTTAAACGCTTGTTGTGTAACCGCTTGGAAACCAAGCTCCGGGTCTTCTTGCGGTTGCGGTATATACGGTCGGTTACGACGGGATGTAGGTGTTTTGTTTGGATTCATGATGAAATTTGAGAGAATTTGAGAGATTTTGGTGTGAAAAAAATAAGATGTTTGGATTAATATATATAGTGTGATTAAATTGGAAAAAAATTTAAAAAAAATAAATATAAATATAGCCGTTGCTAGCCGTTGGAGTTTATTTATTTTCAAAATTTAAAAAAAATTAAAAAACAAACAAAGCCCTCGGGTTTCTCGGGTTTTCAAACCCGCATGCCAAGCCCGAGTCGGATGCCCGCCCACCCCGTACCGGAGCCCGCCCTACCCGCTCCCTAGCCCGAGCCCGAATGCATTACGGATGGCCTAATGCCCCCATTAACCACTGTTATTACATCAATATATAATTCAATCTATCACGTCATTAATTAATTATGATGCATTTGAGAACAATGAATGATGTGAAAGGATCGAGTAAAGGACATGCACACTATTTACAATGATAGGAACAGTTGTACATGAAACTCAATCGAAATGCACTTGATAATAACGCAATGATATATGAAATAATTTCATCAAAAAAGAAATTATATAAAACAATTTCATCATATGAAACAATTTCATTCAAATGAACATTGAAAATAAGAGTTTGTACGGTTTGTTAGATTTCACTGGTTTGTAAAATAGTCTTGGCCTATATATATATATATATATATATATATATATATATATATATGGGTGGTATATTTTACAAACCAACTCATTGTTAGAAACTATGCAACCACCTTAATCACCATCAATTAAATTGATCAAGGGACAAGATTCATCCGATGGCAATTAGGGTAATTATGGAGCATTGGTGAATTAATTTCATAAATAAAAGCCAGGTTCAAGGGTAGATTGGTCAAAACAAAACCATTCATGTATACGTTGTTAATTAAAGAAAGATTGGTGAATTAATTAAAGAAAGATTTAATTACGAATTTGAATCCCATTTTTATCGCCCATTCTTGTTAATAAACTGATTCCCAAGTTTTTCACCCCATCATTGTTAATAATCATGTATACGTTGTTAATAATCTTTTTGTTTAGTTTATGAAATTATGGATTCATGAATAGAGTATCAGCCGGCGATGATGAAGCAATGAAGCATTGGTGTCGGACAAGACGATTCATCAGTCAGCGGTGATGAATAACTAGCGTCGGCGGTGATGAATCAATGAAGAGTTGACGTTGGACAGGACGATTCATCAGCCACGGTGATGAATAACTGGTGTCGGCGGTGATGAAGCAATGAAGACATGGTGTCGGACAGGACGATTCATCAACCGACGATGATGAATCATGGCTTCATGATTACTGTAGAAACGAAACGAAGGGCTTCATGATCACCGGAGAAACTAAACAAACGGCTTCATGATTACCAGAGAAACGAAACGAAGGGCTTCATGATCACCGGAGAAACGAAACAAACGGCTTCATGATTACCGGAGAAACGAAACGAAGGGTTTCATGATCACCGGAGAAACGAAACAAACAGCTTCATGATTACCGGAGAAACGAAACAAAGAATCCTCCATTTTTTTGAATAATCCAGAAAAAACATCAGCAGTAACCACATCGGCAACAGATTCATGTTCGTTAACTTGTATGGGTTCGGAAAATACATCGCTGACGTAAATCTCATTAATCGATGATGTATCTTCCATTTTTTTTGTTAACCCAGAAATATTGAGAGGATTTGCAGAAGCAAGAACACGAAAAAAATAAAAATAAAATACATTAACTAATGATTACGATAATAATTAGTATAGGATATTAACAAATCACATAAAATTAGAAAATTGCCATGTTTACCAGATTCTGCAAAAAATAATTAAAAAAACTGAAATTAGCAAAAGTGGGATCGGAGAAAACATCGTTAACTTGCATGGGTTCGGAAAAAACATCGTTCACAAAAATCTCATTAATGGACAAAGAATCATCCATTTTTTTAAAACCAGAAAAATTCAGTCAATTTGGAGAAGAAGGAAGAAAAAAATCGAGTAATAAACAAAAAAAACAAAGGATTACGGTTATTAATGACAGATATTAACAAATCACTAAAAAAAGGAAACTTCCATGTTTAATTGTTTATCATGATTCTGTAAATAATATTAAAATAATTGTAATTAACGAATTACTTAACTACCCCTACGGATTTCCCTTAATTAATAATTAATTTTAATTGTAATATTTGAAATGAATGGTTAAGAAGTGGTTTGCATAGTTTCTAGGAATGTAGTGGTTTATAAAATAAACCTCTCATATATATATATATATATATATACTAGGTTCATACCGTGTATTACACGGGGTAATTTAAAAAAATTAAATTATGCCAGAAAACTTATCAACTATTATGAAAGATTAATTTAAAGTGAATTGACGGGAAACATAACAATTTGTAACAACCGAGTTCTAAATTGTAAATATGGAAGTTTAAGTGCCTTTTGTCTAATAAGTGAAAGTTAACTTGAGGGGCTGATTGGTCATTTGGTGAAAGAGGGGTAGGGCACAAATCCCTAGGTCAGCCCTCATTTGGAACAAATCAGTATTTTGGGTTTTTGGTTTGGCGGCTAAGAAAGAAAGAGAGAAGGAAGAAGGAAAGAAGGGTTTGAGAAGAAATTCAAGAGGAAAAGAGAAATCAAGGAAGATATTGCAAGGTAATACATCCTAATTAGTTCTACTGATTAGTGTAATGCTTTTCCTTCTTATTGTTTCGAATTCTTTATACTGATTTGGAAGATTGCTTGAGTTTTCACCATATTTCCTTCTTTATGAGTTTTATGGGTTTTGTCTTAATAAATCGATTTAAGGGGTTATCGATGGATTAAGTGGGTGTTTGGGGTTGGTGGATTAACCCTTATAGTTGTCTAATCAAACTAATGGCTTAAATCGGAGTTTAAATCGGTTTTAGAAATTCTAAGTTCGAACAACAGCGTTTTCCGGACACCAGCGTTTGAAGGTGTCCGGATATGTTGCATATGTCCGGGTAAGTGCCTCGTGAAGGTGTCCGGGTAGTGTTGCCCGGATAAGTGGTGTGTCCAGATAAGTGTAGTGTCCGGAAAAGTGTAGTGTCCGGATAAGTGTAGTGTCCGGAAAAGTGTAGTGTCCGGATAAGTGTAGTGTCCGGATAAATTCAGTGTCCGGAAAAGTGTAGCGTCCGGATAAGTATAGCATCCGGAAAAGGGTAGCCGGACAATGAGGCTGAGCTATTTACCTAATGTGGATCTTTTGCCTTAGGTGTTCGGTGGGTGTAGCTTGAAGGTGTTTAGGAAGTGCATTGTACGACAATCAAGGTGAGTTCCCCAAACCTCTTTTACGACGTAAATGTTAAATGATTCTTTTACTGATTATGGTTTTAACAAGCATGAAATGTTTATGAACTGATATGCATGGAAGGAAAGAAATGTTTGATATGTTGAAATGATGCGCATGATTTATAAAGAGTCAAATGCTTTTATGAAACGTATGTGCATGTTATGTGATGTCGGTCTGTACTGTGGGATCAATGAGCCTCGGGATCTGATGATCCCTTGGATATGTATGACGAGACGGTAGGTTGGAATTCGTTTCCTCCTAGGCAGGTATCGGGGAGTCTGCTTGGGCCCCGATACGAGAGGGCGAAAGGGGAGTCTGCTTGGGCCCCGATCGCGATTGGTTAAGTGATCCATTACACAGTGCAGCACCATATGTGATGATTCATGATGTTTTTAACGAAAGGACTTCATATTGTTTATACATGTTCTTTATGGAGGGAATTCACTAGACCTTTTGGTCTAACCCTCGCTTTTCAAAACTAAACCATTTTCAGGTAAGCGTTCCGCAAGTTCCTCGGGGAGGAAATAGGAAGGGCATGGCATATTTGGAGTTTAGGGCGACTCCAAGACTTAGACTACTGATTTAGATAGAGCTCGGCTGTGGATTTTTGTAGACTTCCGTTGTCATTTTTGTTAAGCTCGTTTATTGATGTATTGAACAAGTTAAACTTTTGTAATGTAAAACGCTCAGTTCTATGATTTAATGCTTAGTAAGTTTTTGGGACGTTACAAATGGTATCAGAGCCATGATTTAAGGGATTAAGGTTACCTTTAGGGCCTAAACTTAAACTGTAACACGAAGATCACAGCCGAGACATAGGATTGCCTCTAAGAACAATCACTATAAATGCGCTTAGGAATAAGGTGTCAAGGACAAACGTGTAAGGTAAGTTTGGGATTACACCTGGCCAGTGTAATTACGAACTTACAGGTACATGTGCGTGCTTACAATACCTTATATAGCATTTTATGATGTCATGTCTAGAAAAGGTTAATTATTGCTTTCTTTCAGTATTCATGAATGGCTGGGAGAAATTTGAGAAGTAAGTCAGTACATGCTGTACCAAGGAATCGGGAGGAAGAGATCCTTGAGAGCGGACCGGTTAACCGCGGGAGAGGTCGTGGAAGAGGCCGTGGAAGAGGTCGTGGGAGGACAAGGAGTGTGGAAATTCCTGTCAATCAAGAGGACTCTGTTCAGGAAAGTTCTGCTACCGTAAGAAGAAGAGACCCGACGAGGGGACGTGGTCGAGGCCGAGGTTCCGCATTTGTCACTCGGGAAAATCTGGCTGCTGAGCTGGGTAAGATTCAAGAAACTTTGCAGACTCTCCTTACTAAACATAATGAGTCAACTTCGGTAAGCAAAGAGCCGACTGAGAACAAGGAGAAGGCAGAATTGTCAAGCCCGGTAGGGACTGGTACTGGGAGCCACTCGAAAGCTTTATCCTTGGTAATGAATGAGTCAGCAGCTAAGGGTTGTAACTTCAAGGTCTTTACTTCATGCAAGCCCCCTACGTTCGAGGGCGAGTGTGATCCGGTTTTGGCAATGAAGTGGGTGAAGGAAATGGAGCTGGTTTTTTTATACTTGTAAATGTGCTGATGGGGACAGGGTGATGTTTGCCTTGTCCACGTTGAAGTCTGATGCAGTGTATTGGTGGGAAGTCGAAACTGGGGGAAAGGGTTCAGCGATGGCCAAGGGGATGTTGTGGGAATCGTTTGTTGACAGGTTTAAAGAGCAGTTCTGCCCACTCGCGGCAGTGAAAAGGCTGGAAGAAGAGTTTCTGGGTTTAGAACAAGGAGGAATGACGGTACGGGAGTACACTTCTAAGTTTATTTCGAAGTCCCGTTTTGCTGACTTGTATGTACCAACGGAAGGGCGAAAGGTGAACCACTTTATCCATGGTCTGAGAAGTAACATTCGGGAGCTGGTCCTGACGAGAAACCCCACTACCTTTCATGCGGCCATCAATACGGCGGAGCTGATTGAGATGGAAAAGAACCGTCAGACTTCTGAAAAGGGTGGCGACAAGCGTAAATGGGATGGGTCGGGCAGTGACTACAGGAAGGGGAAGGTGTTCTGACCAGATAACCGTGCAAATAAGGATACCGCGGGGAAACCGTGTACGAAATGCAACAAGGTGCACCAGGGTGATTGCATGGCAGGTTCAAACTCATGCTACCGGTGCGGCTTGCCTGGTCACTTGTCAAGGGACTGCCCCAAAGGAAAATCATGTTTTCAATGTGGAGCTACTGGTCACACCAAGTATGATTGTCCGCAGTTAAAGAAGGGAGGATCAACTCAGTATGGAGAACGTCATGGAGGAAAGAGCAGTGATAAAGGAGCAGAGCCGACGCGTCCGAAGGGACGTGCTTTCCGCATGACTGCGGATGAGGCGGAGGAAACTCCAGATGTTGTGGCAGGTACGTTTCTAGTGAACTCTCTATGTGCCAAGGTGTTATTTGATTCAGGAGCAAACCGCTCTTTTGTATCGCATAAATTTATGAAATGTTTGGGGGTGAGGCCTAGGCGTTTAGAGAGAGCTCTAGAGGTGGAAACTGCCAACGATGGTTTGGTGTTTGTTAAGGAGGTGGTAGAGGATTGTGTCATTGATATAGAAGGAAGACTGGTACCTATGAAATTATATCCCATGGCAATGGGAGAGTTCGATGTGGTGTTAGGTATGGACTGGTTAGCCGCGAATGATGCGAACATCGTTTGCAACAGAAAGCTGATCAGGATTCAATCGCCGAATGGGGATCCCGTAGTGATTTATGGGGACCGCCGTAATAGAAAGAATAGCATGATCTCAAGGATTAAGGCTACTAAGTACTTGAAGAAGGGGTGTAGGGGATACTTGGCGTATGTGTTGGATGCCAAGAAGGAGAAGCGTGGGGTGGGCGATGTACGGGTAGTAAACGAGTACCCGGAAGTATTCCCGGACGACTTGACCAGTCTACCCCCGGATCGTCAGATCGAGTTCAGAATCGATTTGATGCCCGGAGCTGCACCGATTGCCCGCGCACCTTATAGATTGGCACCATCCGAAATGAAAGAAATGATGACTCAGTTGCAAGAACTGTTAGACAAGGGATTCGTCCAACCAAGTACATCACCATGGGGAGCACCTGTGCTCTTCGTGAAGAAGAAGGACGGTACTATGCGGATGTGTATTGATTACCGAGAACTCAACAAGGTCACGATCAAGAACAAGTACCCGATACCTAGGATTGACGACCTGTTCGATCAGTTACAGAGAGCCAATTACTTTTCCAAGATAGACTTGAGGTCAGGTTATCATCAACTCAAGGTACGGGAGGAGGATGTGCCGAAGACTGCCTTCAGAACCAGATATGGACACTACGAATTTCTGGTGATGCCGTTTGGATTAACCAACGCCCCGACAACATTCATGGACTTAATGAATAGGGTATGCCAACCCTATTTGGATCAGTTCGTGATAGTGTTCATAGATGACATCCTGATATTTTCAAGATCGGAAGGGGAGCACGAGAGCCACCTTCGTACAATCCTCGAGCTATTGAAGCAAGAAAAGTTGTATGCGAAGTTTTCCAAGTGCGAGTTTTGGCTGAGGGGAGTGCAGTTCCTCGGGCACGTGGTGTCTGAGAAGGGGATCATGGTCGACCCGGCTAAGATTGAAGCCATCCGAGACTGGGAGCAACCTAAGAATCCGTCAGAAGTTCGAAGTTTCCTCGGACTGGCAGGTTACTATCGGAAGTTCATCAAGGACTTTTCGCGTATCGCCACGCCACTGACTTCTTTAACCAAGAAGAATGTCAAGTTCGCTTGGTTGGAAAAGCAGGAGGAAGCCTTTCAAAAGCTAAAGGAGATGTTGAGCAGTGCTCCGGTGTTGTCATTACCTGACGGTACGGATGATTTCGTAGTTTTCAGTGACGCATCGAAGCTCGGTTTGGGTTGCGTACTCATGCAGCGGGGAAAGGTGATCGCATATGCCTCGCGGCAATTAAAGGATCACGAAGTTCGGTACCCCACTCACGATTTAGAACTGGCGGCAGTGGTCTTCGCTCTAAAGATTTTGTGACATTACCTGTATGGGACGAAGTGCCAGATCTTCACGGACCACAAAAGCTTATGTCATCTCTTTGACCAAAAAGAATTGAATATGCGCCAAAGAAGGTGGATTGAACTGTTGACTGACTACGACTGTAAGATCGAATATCATCCGAGGAAGGCAAACGTGGTGGCGGAAGCTTTGAGCCGTAAGGAACGAAGTGAAATCCCCAGGATTGTGGCTATGAGGCCGAGGTCACCTTCAACCTGTTAGCTGAAATAAAGAAATGTCAAGCTGAGGCGCTCGAAACTGAAAATCTTAAGAAGGAGAGAATGGTGGGGCAAGCGTCCATATTAGTGGAAGATAGTCGAGGGGTGAGGTGTCTGAATGGGAGAATCTGGGTTCCAAAACTCGGAGGGCTCCGAAAGCTGATTCTCGAAGAAGCTCACAAATCGAAGTACACGATTCATCCTGGAACTAACAAGATGTACGGAGACCTGCGGCGAGACTATTGGTGGCCGGGAATGAAAAAGGATGTAGCTCATTTAGTGGAGACCTGTATGACGTGTTCACGAGTAAAGATCGAGCATCAAAGACCGTATGGGAAGCTCCAGTCGTTAGAGATACCGACATGGAAGTGGGATCAGATCACGATGGATTTCGTGACCCATTTGCCTAGAACTCCGAAGGGTTATGACGCTATTTGGGTGATCGTGGATCGACTCACAAAGTCAGCCCACTTTTTGCCTATACGAGAGTCTTACTCGTTGGAGCAACTAGCCAAGTTATACGTTGATGAGATCGTAACCCTCCATGGCGTGCCTTCGTCGATAATTTCCGACCGATATAGCAGGTTTACCTCTAACTTTTGGAGAAGCTTCCAAAGAGAAATGGGTTCACAGATCAGGATGAGTACCGCTTATCACCCTCAGATCGACGGTCAGAGTGAGCGTACGATCCAAACATTGGAAGACATGTTGAGAGCATGTGCTTTAGATTTCCAAGGCTCTTGGGAAAAGCATCTACCATTGACCGAATTCGCTTATAATAACAGCTACCATTCGAGCATCAAGGTCGCGCCGTTTGAGGCACTATATGGTAGAAAATGTCGGACACCTTTGTGTTGGAACGAAGTAGGTGAAAGGCAGTTAGCCGGACCAGAATTGGTACAGCTGACTTCGAACAAGATAGTCCAAGTGCGTGAAAGGCTGAAGGTCGCTCGCGACCGCCAAAAGTGTTATGCGGATAAAAGACGAAAAGACATAGAATTCCAGGTCGGGGATTTTGTATTATTAAAGGTGTCCCCATGGAAGGGAGTGGTACGATTTGGGAGATGGGGGAAGCTAAGCCCCCGGTACATCGGACCATTCGAGATCACGGAGCGGATTGGGGAAGTGGCGTATAGGTTGGATCTGCCGGAAGAACTACGCGGCATCCATAATGCGTTTCACGTGTCTAATCTAAGAAAATGTCTAGCCGACGTGACTAAAGCGATTCCGTTAAATGACATTAAGGTGGACGAGAAGTTGGATTTCGTGGAAGAACCCGAAGCCATCACAGATTTTAAGGTAAGAAAGTCACGGAACAAGGAGACTAAGTTAGTTAAGGTGCAATGGAGACACCACAAGGGTCCAGAGGCGACCTGGGAGTTGGAGTTGAAGATGCAAGCAAGTTACCCACATCTTTTCCAATGAGGAATTCCGGGGACGAAATTCTTTTAAGGGGGGAGTGTTGTAACAACCGAGTTCTAAATTGTAAATATGGAAGTTTAAGTGCCTTTTGTCTAATAAGTGAAAGTTAACTTGAGGGGCTGATTGGTCATTTGGTGAAAGAGGGGTAGGGCACAAATCCCTAGGTCAGCCCTCATTTGGAACAAATCAGTATTTTGGGTTTTTGGTTTGGCGGCTACGAAAGAAAGAGAGAAGGAAGAAGGAAAGAAGGGTTTGAGAAGAAATTCAAGAGGAAAAGAGAAATCAAGGAAGATATTGCAAGGTAATACATCCTAATTAGTTCTACTGATTAGTGTAATGCTTCTCCTTCTTATTGTTCCGAATTCTTTATACTGATTTGGAAGATTACTTGAGTTTTCACCATATTTCCTTCTTTATGAGTTTTATGGGTTTTGTCTTAATAAATCGATTTAAGGGGTTATCGATGGATTTAGTGGGTGTTTGGGGTTGGTGGATGAACCCTTATAGTTGTCTAATCAAACTAATGGCTTAAATCGGAGTTTAAATCGGTTTTAGAAATTCTAAGTTCGAACAACAGCGTTTTCCGAACACCAGCGTTTGAAGGTGTCCGGATATGTTGCATATGTCCGGGTAAGTGCCTCGTGAAGGTGTCCGGGTAGTGTTGCCCGGATAAGTGGTGTGTCCGGATAAGTGTAGTGTCCGGAAAAGTGTAGTGTCCGGATAAGTGTAGTGTCCGGAAAAGTGTAGTGTCCGGATAAGTGTAGTGTCCGGATAAATTCAGTGTCCGGAAAAGTGTAGCGTCCGGATAAGTATAGCATCCGGAAAAGGGTATCCGGACAATGAGGCTGAGCTATTTACCTGATGTGGATCTTTTGCCTTAGGTGTTCGGTGGGTGTAGCTTGAAGGTGTTTAGGAAGTGCATTGTACGACAATCAAGGTGAGTTCCCCAAACATCTTTTCGACGTAAATGTTAAATGATTCTTTTACTGATTATGGTTTTAACAAGCATGAAATATTTATGAACTGATATGCATGGAAGGAAAGAAATGTTTGATATGTTGAAATGATGCGCATGATTTATAAAGAGTCAAATGCTTTTATGAAACGTATGTGTATGTTATGTGATGTCGGTCTGTACTGTGGGATCAATGAGCCTCGGGATCTGATGATCCCTTGGATATGTATGACGAGACGGTAGGTTGGAATTCGTTTCCTCCTAGGCAGGTATCGGGGAGTCTACTTGGGCCCCGATACGAGAGGGCGAAAGGGGAGTCTGCTTGGGCCCCGATCGCGATTGGTTAAGTGATCCATTACACAGTGCAGCACCATATGTGATGATTCATGATGTTTTTAACGAAATGACTTCATATTGTTTATACATGTTCTTTATGGAGGGAATTCACTAGACCTTTTGGTCTAACCCTCGCTTTTCAAAACTAAACCATTTTCAGGTAAGCGTTCCGCAAGTTCCTCGGGGAGGAAATAGGAAGGGCATGGCATATTTGGAGTTTAGGGCGACTCCAAGACTTAGACTACTGATTTAGATAGAGCTCGGCTGTGGATTTTTGTAGACTTCCGCTGTCATTTTTGTTAAGCTCGTTTATTGATGTATTGAACAAGTTAAACTTTTGTAATGTAAAAGGCTCAGTTCTATGATTTAATGCTTAGTAAGTTTTTGGGACGTTACAAATGGTATCAGAGCCATAGTTTAAGGGATTTAGGTTACCTTTAGGGCCTAAACTTAAACTGTAACACGAAGATCACAGCCGAGACATAGGATTGCCTCTAGGAACGATCACTATAAATGCGCTTAGGAATAAGGTGCCAAGGACAAACGTGTAAGGTAAGTTTGGGATTACACCTGGCCAGTGTAATTACGAACTTACAGGTACATGTGCGTGCTTACAATACCTTATATAGCATTTTATGATGTCATGTCTAGAAAAGGTTAATTATTGCTTTCTTTCAGTATTCGTGAATGGCTGGGAGAAATTTGAGAATAAGTCAGTACCTGCTGTACCAAAGAATCGGGAGGAAGAGATCCTTGAGAGCGGACCGGTTAACCGCGGAAGAGGTCGCGGGAGAGGTCGTGGAAGAGGCCGTGGAAGAGGTCGTGGGAGGACAAGGAGTGTGGAAATTCCTGTCAATCAAGAGGACTCTGTTCAGGAAAGTTCTGCTACCGTAAGAAGAAGAGACCCGACACAGTGATTCAACACATGTTCATAATCAAATTGTTCATAAATGTTCAAGTTCAAGTTCATGATGCAACAATATGGATTCATACACTAATTTGATACTAAAAACTTACAAAATATTTAAGAACTAATAATATAGCTAGAATCAATATAGATTTGATGTTTGTAACACTAAACCTTCACAGTGATTCATTGTGAAGGTAAGAAAAACAACAAACCTTCACAGCGAAAACACTGTGAAGGTAAGAAAAACAACAAACATTCACAACGAAAACACTGTGAAGGTTTACCATCACAGTACCTTCACAGTCTTTTGTTGTGAAGGTTTAGTGTTAATTTTTTGGTCTCACGGAAATAGTCTGGTCTCACATGATCTTAAGTCTATATATATATATCGAATTCCTTAACGTATTTTAACATAATTATGTATGTTAATGTGATATGTTAAAACATATTTTTTAACATATTTTAGTTAATATATGCTTATTATGTTAATGCGATAAGAGTGTAAAACGAAAATTGAAAAAGTGAGAGATGCACCATAAATTAAATAATTAACTATAAGGGTATGAATTTTAAATATAAAAAATATTTTTATGTAGTATATATGATATATAATAAAATGATAAAATAAAAAAATATTCAATATTGGGCTCATTTCGAACGAATCGAAGAGACGATTATAATGGTATAGTTTGTTAAAATAAAAACGTATTTTTAACGTATTTTAGCTAATATACGATTATATGTGTTAATATGATGAATGTGTAAAATTAAAATTAGAAAAGTAAAATGTATAAAGTAATTAAATAAATAAGTTTAAGAGTATAAAATGTAACCATAATTTATTTTGGTTGGTTTGTGAGAGAGGTAGGCTTGTAGGTTACTTTATAGGAGGGGTGTACTTTTACAGGGGGTAGGGTTAGCAACACCCTATTTATATTATCAATCTAATGACGTTCATACATGGATTCCATTTGTGTTACACCATTCTATTGCTCATGTTTTGACCACTATCACATCTAATGAAAAACTTGATGTATAACCCCTGCATTTTACCGACTGATTAATTGTAATAATCGTGTTCTTATTTTAATTAAATACGAGTTTGGGGTGTAAAGTGTGAAAAGGGGGTAAGTTTAGTGTGCTTGTGGGAATGTATAAAAGAGTGAAAAACCCTAGGGATTCTCAATAGCTCTCAGGAATAGGTGTGTGTGCGGCTAGGTGCGATTTTGGGTGCATTTCAAGGAGATCAAATCAATCCAAGTTCTTCAAATCTGGGAGTGTGTGGAATCATCTTGCAAGGTAATCATCATTCCTTGTTTATTGTTATCTTGTTGAAATCAAGAGTTTAGAATGTGGAGCTTGGTGTTTTGTTATCTCCTGGTAATGAATACAAATGGAGTCCCTGCGTGTTGTTCCAATTTGATTAGTGTAAGAAATTGAATGATGTAGCTTACTAAATCGGTATTCCCTTAATTTTAATAGTTGGACATCAAATTAAGACTGTGCAAAATGGTCGATTAGAGTGTGAGAGTTCTCGTAACTCGATAGGAAAAAACCAGAGTCCGGGGTGTGTGGAACCGGAATAAAAGGAATGGATCCGGAAGTTTGTTATAAATCCGGAATGGTTTGGATTGTATATTAATTCCGGAATTTGGGCCTTGTAAGATCCGGTATCCCAATGGATCCGGAAGTGGGCCGAGGTTAATAAATCCGGAATTTAGGCCTTATGGTCATAGATCCGGAATTTCTCTTTAGTAACTATCGGATCCGGAATTTTCACTAATCCGGAATTGGGCCGAGGAAACAAATCCGGAAGTTTTTCCATTTGGGTTGATCCAGAATCTATATGAGATCCGGTATTGGGCCTAAACTAAAAGGATCCGAAATGTATTTCAATAAGGGAACCAGAGTTAATTTAAGTGGGCTGTGATCCGGTGTTAATTTAATCGGATCCGGTATTTAAGTGTTGGGCCGAAGGGATCCGGTATTCCACAAGGATCCGGAACCCGAGAATTTTCGGCTGAGACTTTTCAGGTAGTAAATTTTGAGTGTGTCAGAGTCTTACCGGGTGATGTGTGTTGGGTCCAAATGTAGGTGCAAGTAAAGACAATTGGTTGCGAGTAAGGAATTCATAGCAAGGACTCCAGGTGAGTTTTTCTAAACCAAAGCTTGATGATACTTGTTTATTTACTCGTACGTGAATGATTGTTTATGGTGTGTTTCCATATGACTTATTTATGCATGGTGTGATATATATGGGGGGGTGTCCCATATGGATTATTTGAACGGACTAGATGTGTTCTTAAGGGCGGGTGTGTGCCCTAGATCAGGTAACGAGTGTGTGTGACCGGACAGGAATTTCCAGTTATATGTGTGTGGATGCTGATTTGCCAAAACTGATTATTGTTTAATGTTTTCGCAAATTCTTTTAAATATTATTTGTGGTGTGAAAGTTAACTGAGGGATCTCACTAGACCTTGTGGTCTAACCCTCGCATTTTCAAAACTGAAATCCTTTTCAGGTAAGCATGTTAGAGACAGTTCCGCTAGTGGGAAAGAGAAGGTGAGAGCGCAGGCGTAATTAATGGCATTAGAGGACCTTCCCTTTTGCAACTATTATTTAGATATTCTCATTTGTATTTAGGGTTTATTCCGCAAACCCAAGTTTTGAATTTTGACATTGTGAATTATGGGCCATGTTTGGCAGTTTATTTTATTTGATGCCTTGATTTGACATCTTTTGGAGTGGGTTGTTATAGTTGGTATCAGAGCACTAGTTTAAGAGATTTAGGTGACCGGATGGGCCTAAACTTAAACTGTAGAAGTGCAACTGAGAACGTAGGAAGGCCTAAGAAGACCTCACTGGGAAACGCGAATAATAGGGTGGTGAGAACTATCATGTAAGGTAAGTTCGGAATTACACCTGGCCAGTGTAATTGTGAATTTAAAGGTGCATGACGGTGCTTGTTCTTGCCTTGTTATTTTTGGGATTGTGGTTAAGTTATGTTATCGTGTGATGTTTCAGTAATCGAGAATGTCAGAGCGAAGTTTGAGAAGTAGGTCTGTGCCAGTTGTGGGCACTGTGCCAGTTGCGGGGGAAATCCGCGTGGAGGAGATTCTGGAGGATGGACGAGTGACTCCTCCAAGG
Source organism: Saussurea involucrata (assembly GCA_033807775.1). Classification (NCBI taxonomy): domain Eukaryota; kingdom Viridiplantae; phylum Streptophyta; class Magnoliopsida; order Asterales; family Asteraceae; genus Saussurea; species Saussurea involucrata. Next base: position 3,746,757 of record CM066325.1, read on the forward strand.
CAGGCGGCTACCCGCGGGAGAGGCGGAGGCCGTGGAAGGGGTCGGGGAAGAGCACCCCGACGAGCTGCCTCCCAGGCAGTAGAAACTGGTGTGGTGATACGAGGTGGGAAGAAAGCGCCGACCGTTCGTCGGGCTAAGAGTGTAGGAGCATCGGAGGTGCGTGATCCGACCCAAACTGAGAGCACCGCTTCGGGGAAAGAGAGTCAGTCAAAGAGCCCGAGTCAAAACCACAACCAGGATTTTGTGACTGAACAGAAATTCACTGCTGAGATGGGCAAGCTGCAAGAAACTTTGCAGGCATTGTTGAAGCATCGAACTGGGTCGACATCGGTGGGGTAGACTAATAGTGTGAATGCGACTGAGACAGAAGCATATAAATTACCTACAACTGAAATGGGTGATCACTCTCAAGTGACCCCATTTGTGGCACGAGAGTCAAAGTCAGTAAAAGGGTGTACCTTCAAAACCTTCGTGTCCTGCAAGCCTCCATCATTCAGTGGGGAACATAATCCGATACTAGCGATGAGATGGGTTCGTGAGATGGAGCTGGCGTTTGACATAAGCAAGTGTGCTGAAGGAGATAAAGTGTTGTTTGCCATGTCAATGTTGAAGGCAGATGCAATCTTTTGGTGGGATGTTGAGACAGGAGGTAAGGGTTCGGAAGTGGCAAAGACGACATCATGGGAAACGTTCACTAGAAGGTTTAAAGCACAGTTTTGCCCGTTGGCGGCAAGAAAGAAATTGGAAGAAGAGTTTCTGGGGCTTGAGTAGGGGTCGATGACCGTGCAAGAATACACTTCTAAGTTTATTGAGAAGGCACGATTTGCTGAGGTATATGTGCCTACTGAGGAAAGGCGAGTTGAAAGGTATGTTTGGGGGCTGAAGAGCAGCATAAGAGAGCTAGTTCAGAATCGTGGCCCCGCAACATTTCAGGCGGCGGTCGATGTGGCAGAGCTAACTGAGAAAGAAAAGAATCAATAGTTGTCGGAAAAGAGTGTGGATAAGAGGCAGTGGGATGGACCCGTTCGGGACGCGAAGAGGTCTAAGGTCTCTAAACCCGAGCTGCAGGTGGGACCGAGGTTTGGTGATAGACCATGTAGGAAGTGTAACAAGGTGCACCGTGGAGAATGCTTTGAACCTGATGGTTGTTATAAGTGTGGGAAACTGGGGCACCTGGCACGAGAGTGTTCTAACCCGGGAGCATGTTATTTGTGTGGCTCTCCAGATCATATCAAACCTGACTGCCCGCAGTTGAGAAAGGGATATTCGGGAGGCTCTGGAGGAAGTCAAGGAGGAAGGGGTGGAGAGAGGGAAGCGGAACCAGGTCGAGCGAGAGCTAGAGCTTTTCACATATCTGCGGAAGAGGCGGTTGATGTGCCTGACGTGGTAACAGGTACATTTCTTGTTAATTCGAAGTTTGCTAAAGTGTTGTTTGATTCGGGTGCAAACCGTTCGTTTGTATCGCCGGTCTTTGCTCGGTGTCTCCGTGTGACACCTAAGCGGTTAGAGTGTGGTTTCGAAGTAGAGATTACAGACGATAGCCGTGTCCTTATGGGGGAAGTGTATGAGGGGTGTAGTATCGAAGTAGAGGGTCACACTTTTCCTTTGCGTTTATATCCGATGGGTATGGGAGAGTTTGATATTGTGGTGGGGATGGATTGGCTAGTAATAGTGCCAACATTGTGTGCAATAAGAAGATGATACGTATCGCGTTGCCGGATAAGTCTGAGGTAGTAATCTATGGGGATAGGCAAGAGCGTAAGTCCTACCTTATTTCGGTGATGAAGGCGAGGCACTGTTTGGAGAAGGGGTGTCAGGGTTTTCTAGCGTATGTGTTGGACGCTAAGAAAGAAAATAAAGGAATAGAAGATGTTCCTGTGGTGAGTGAATTCCCGGAGGTATTTCCGGATGACCTGACGGGTTTGCCCCCGGATCGTCAGGTCGAGTTTAGAATTGAATTAATGCCTGGCGCGACACCGATAGCGCGTGCGCCATATCGGTTGGTACCGACAGAGATGAAGGAAATGATGACACAGTTGCAGGAGTTGTTGGATAAGGGATTCATACGCCCTACTTCATCACCCTGGGGAGCACCAGTACTTTTTGTCAAGAAGAAAGATGGATCGATGCTAATGTGCATTGATTATCGCGAACTTAACAAGGTAACGATTAAGAATAAGTACCCGCTTCCGAGGATCGACGATTTGTTTGACCAATTGCAAGGGGCGAAATTCTTCTCGAAGATAGATTTGAGGTCTGGTTATCACCAGCTGAAAGTGAGGGAAGAAGACGGCTTTCCGCACAAGGTACGAGCATTATGAGTTTCTAGTCATGCCCTTTGGGTTGACTAATGCTCTGACGGTATTCATGGATCTGATGAATCGGGTGTGCAATGCGCTATTAGACAAGTGTGTGATCGTTTTCATCGACGACATCCTCATTTATTCCCGATCTCGGAGTGAGCACGAAGAACATCTTCGCTTAGTGTTAGAACTGTTGCGGCGAGAGAAGTTGTTTGCAAAATTCTCTAAGTGCGAGTTCTAGCTTAGGGAAGTTCAATTCTTAGGACAAGTGGTGTCGGAAGACGGTATCAAGGTAGATCCGGCCAAGGTAGAGGCCATTAGAGGATGGGAACCCCCGAGATCACCGTCCGAGGTGAGGAGTTTCCTTGGTTTAGCAGGCTACTATCGGAAGTTCATTCAGTACTTTTCACGGATAGCTACGCCGTTGACTGCTTTGACCAAGAAGAATTCTAAGTTTGAATGGACGAAGGTGCAAGAAGAAGCGTTTAGTAAATTGAAAGACAGGTTGAGTAGCGCCTCGGTTTTGTCCTTGCCTAATGGGACTGAGGGGTTTGTAATCTACAGTGATGCGTCCAAGCTGGGGCTAGGGTGTGTATTGATGCAGGGCGGAAAGGTGATCGCTTATGCATCCCGCTAGTTAAAAGAGCACGAGAAAAACTATCCTACGCATGACATGGAGTTAGCGGCGGTGGTTTTCGCGCTAAAGATTTGGAGACACTATCTCTATGGAGTTAAGTGTCAGATTTATTCTGATCATAAGAGTCTTAAGCACTTGTTTGATCAGAAGGAGCTGAATATGAGACAACGTCGTTGGGTGGAGCTGTTAAGTGACTATGATGGTGAGATCCTTTACCATCCGGGTAAAGCAAACGTCGTGGCGGACGCCTTGAGTCGGAAGGAAAGAAAAGAATCAACGAAAGTGGTGGCATTTCGAGTCGATGTGGTTCCTAGCCTATTGGACGAGATTAGGGAGTTTCAAGAGGAAGCTCTAGTAGAAGAAAAGTGGAAGAGTGAGAGGATTGTCGGCCAAATTTGGAAGAAGCGCATAAGTCGCGATATTCGGTACACCCGGGGACTAGTAAGATGTACCGAGACCTAAGGCAACTGTACTGGTGGCCGGGTTTGAAGAAGGATGTCGCGTATTTTGTGGAACGGTGTGTGACCTATCTGAAGGTCAAGGCAGAACATCAAAGACCTTACGGGGAGATGCAACCCTTAGAGATACCAGTGTGAAAGTGGGACTGTATCACGATGGACTTCGTTACGAAGCTGCCAAAGACCCCGAAGGGGCACGATGCCATATGGGTGATAGTTGACCGTCTCACCAAGTCGGCTCACTTTCTATCCATTCAGGAGAGCGATTCGTTAGAAAAGTTAGCGAAGTTGTATGTCAATGAAATAGTGACAAGGCATGGAGTGTCATCGTCCATTGTCTCCGATCGTGATAGTCGCTTCACGTCGTCCTTTTGGAGTAGTCTGCAAAGGGAGTTAGGCACGCAGCTTTGTTTGAGCATCGCCTATCACCCTCAAACGGATGGGCAAGGCGAGAGGACTATACAGACCTTGGAGGATATGTTGCGTGCGTGTGTGATAGACTTCAAGGGTTCGTGGAAATCCCACCTACCGTTGATCGAGTTCTCGTATAACAATAGTTATCACGCCAGCCTTCAAGCAACACCGTTTGAAGCGATGTATGGGCGTAAGTGTAGAACGCCGTTATGTTGGAATGAGGTGGGAGAGAATCAGTTGGCAGGACTGGAAATCATGCAGTTAACTGCCGATAAGATTAGTGTGATCAGGGAGAAGTTGAAGGTAGCTCAGGATCATCAAAAAGCGTACGTGAATAAAAGAAGAAAACCAATTGAGTTCATGGTAGGGGATAAAGTGATGCTCAAAGTATCGTCGTGGAAGGGAGTTGTCCGATTTGGGAAAAGAGGGAAGCTAAGGCCTAGATATGTTGGGCCGTTCGCCATCACCGAGCGTGTGGGAGAGGTAGCGTACAGGTTGGAGTTGCCTGAGGGGCTTCGGGGAGTTCATTTGACCTTTCATGTGTCGAATTTGAGGAAGTGTCTGGCCGAAGAAAGCATGGCAGTGCCGTTGGAAGATACTAGTGTGGATGAGAAATTAAATTATGAAGAAGAACCATTGACGATTGTAGATCGCAAAGTCCGGAGGACGAGGAATAAGGAAGTCTCGTTAGTGAAACTGCAGTGGTGCTTTCATAAGGGACAAGAAGCAACGTGGGAGTTGGAATCAGAGATGAGGACTCGTTTCCCCCGACTGTTCGAAGATGGAATTCTGGGGACGGAATTCTTTTGAGGGGAAGATGATGTAATAACCGTGTTCTTATTTTAATTAAATACGAGTTTGGGGTGAAAAGTGTGAAAAAAGGGTAAGTTTAGTGTGCTTGTGGAAATGTATAAAAGAGTGAAAAACCCTAGGGATTCTCAATAGCTCTCAGGAATCGGTGTGTGTGCGGCTAGGTGAGATTTTGGGTGCAATTCAAGGAGATCAAATCAATCCAAGTTCTTCAAATCTGGGTGTGTGTGGAATCATCTTGCAAGGTAATCATCATTCCTTGTTTATTGTTATCTTGTTGAAATCAAGAGTTTAGAATGTGGAGCTTGGTGTTTTGTTATCCCCTGGTAATGTATACAAATGGAGTCCTTGCGTGTTGTTCCAATTTGATTAGTGTAAGAAATTGAATGATGTAGCTTACTAAATCGGTATTCCCTTAATTTTAATAGTAGGACATCAAATTGAGATTGTGCGAAATGGCCGATTAGAGTGTGAGAGTTCTCGTAACTCGATAGGGAAAAAACCCATAGTCCGGGGTGTGTGGATCCGGAAGTTTGTTATAAATCCGGAATGGTTTGGATTGTATATTAATTCCGGAATTTAGGCATTGTAAGATCCGGTATCCCAATGGATCCGGAAGTGGGCCGAGGTTAATAAATCCGGAATTTAGGCCTTATGGTCATAGATCCGGATTTTCTCTTTAGTAACTATCGGATCCGGAATTTTCACTAATCCGGAATTGGGCCGAGGAAACGAATCCGGAAGTTTTTCCATTTGGGCTGATCCGTAATCTATATGAGATCCGGTATTGGGCCTAAACTAAAAGGATCCGGAATGTATTTCAATAAGGGAACCGGAGTTAATTTAATTAGGCTGTGATCCAGTGTTAATTTAATCGAATCCGGTATTTAAGTGTTGGGCCGAAGGGATCCGCTATTCCCCAAGGATCCGGAACCCGGGTATTTTCGGCTGAGACTTTTCAGGTAGTAAATTTCGAGTGTGTCAGAGTCTTACCGGATAATGTGTGTTGGGTCCAAATGTAGGTGCAAGTAAAGACAATTGGTTGCGAGTAAGGAATTCATAGCAAGGACTCCAGATGAGTTTTTCTAAACCAAAACTTGATGGTACTTGTTTATTTACTCGTACGTGAATGCTTGTTTATGGTGTGTTTGCATATGACTTATTTATGCATGGTGTGATGTATATGGGGGTGTGTCCCATATGGATTATCTGAACGAACTAGGTCTGTTCTTAAGGGCGGGTGTGTGCCCTAGATCAGGTCACGGGTGTGTGTGACCGGGCAGAAATTTCCAGTTATATGTGTGTGGGTGCTGATTTGCCAAAACTGGTTATTGTTTAGTGTTTTCGCAAATTCTTTTAAATATTATTTGTGGTGTGAAAGTTAACTGAGGGATCTCACTAGACCTTGTGGTCTAACCCTCGCATTTTCAAAACTGAAATCCTTTTCAGGTAAGCATGTTAGAGACAGTTTCGCTAGTGGGAAAGAGAAGATGGGAGCGCGGGCGTAATTAATGGCATTAGAGGACCTTCCCTTTTGCAATTATTATTTAGATATTCTCAGTTGTATTTAGGGTTTATTCCGCAAACCCAAGTTTTGAATTTTGACATTGTGAATTATGGGCCATGTTTGGCGGTTTATTTTAATTAATGCCTTGATTTGACATCTTTTGGAGTGGGTTGTTACATTAATACATTAGTCATTTTTTGCCACGAATATGTGACCAATTTGTCGCAAAGTAGTGACGGAGTACTAGTGGATTTCATCTCATCAACAATCTATCGCTTCGTATTAGTTACCGACGACTATTGATGGACTACCAATGATTATCATTTCTATTACAAAACATCGCTTCAACTATTAGTTACCACGAATTTGTGACCAATTATTTGCTTTTATTTTATGGTTGTCATTCATATCAATGTAGGTGTAATAATATAATATCATTAATTGGCACGTTTTATATTATTGAGTTAATTGCATTTTTGGTCCCTGTGGTATGTTGATTTTCGCACTTTTGGTCCCCATAAAATTTTTATTGCAAGAATTACCGTCTAATATGCAGAAGTGCTCGATTTTAGTCCCTCCAAACTAACACCGTTAACTGTCCTCTGTTAAAGCCCCTCATGTGTAAGTCACATGAGGGCATTTTAGTCATTTTCCTTTATTTCATTCTTTTTTTCACTAAAGACAAAACATTATATATATATATATATATATTACACAGTATCCTAAACCCATCTTCTTGAATACAACCACCACTCTCCGCACCATCTCCATCAACAACCACCACTCTCCACCACCCTCTCTCTCTCTCTGTATAATATATATATATATATATATATATATATATATATATATATATGTGTGTGTGTGTGTGTGTGTGTGTCTGTGTATGTGTATGTAAGCGGAAAAGGGGAAACATTTTTGCTGAATGAAATGGTAAGTGATAATGGTAATTAATTAATTAATATGTGAAAGGGGTTGGAGACAGCCGGAGAAACGAACCGGGTTGATTTCTGCTATGTTCGGTGCTCCGATTAACCGCCGACAGCCGCCACCATCGTTGATTTCTGCCATCCACAACCGCCGACAGCCGCCACCATCGTTGATTTCTGCCAGTCACATCCTCTCCCACTCTCGTATCTCCCTCTCTCGCTATCTCTCGACCTACACAACCGCCGACAGCCGCCACCAACGTTTTTTTGTCTTTACCCTTTGTTGTATCGTCGTGGGTAAACGGGAGGAGCAGGTGGTGTGCGATGGTGGGTGGTTACGGTGGTGGCAGCAGATGGTGGGTGGTTACGGTGGTGGGTATGGCGGCAGGGGCTGGGTATGGCGGTAGGAGTGGTGCTCGACAGAGAGAACGGTGGGAGGTTACGGTGGTGGCAGCAGATGGTGGGTGGTTACGATGGTGGCGCTGCAGGTGGTGTTCGATGGGAAGGAGATGGTGGTGGCGCTGCAAGTGGGTTTTTTGGAGATGAAGACTGGTGGGTGTATATATATATATATATACCGTCGCCTACCACCACAAGCAGCAAGCCGCCGCCGATGACCAGACCTGCAACCACCACCTCAGATCGCCGCCCTTCCACCTGCAGAAACCACATCGCCCTCTCTCTATCTCTGTCGTCTCTCTCTAAATAAAACCGAGATTTTATTTGCACAGATCTGCAACCAACACCCAAATCCAAATAAAACCCAAATTTATTTTGCACAGATCTTCTCGTCCAAAAAACAGAGACATATTTTTTTAACTAGGATGCCGGAGACGAAGAGAGGAGGGGGCGACCGGAGAAGAAGAGAGGAGGGGCGATCGGAAAAAATGGAGGATGGAGAAGGAGGGCAGTGGTTCACGAATAGATGGTGTCGCCTCCATTACCACAGCCAAAAACAGACAAAATGGGTCACTCATGGAGGAGGAGGGTACTAGTTCAGATGGTGGTGGTGGTGGTGGTTGGTATGGGGGTTGGTGGAGATGATATATATATATATGTTTAATTTTAAATGGAAATTCAAGTAAAAAGAAATTGTAATGAAAAGTAAAAAATGAGTAAAATGACCATTTTACCCTCATGTGCAAGTCACATGAGGGGCTTTAACAGAGGACGCCTAACGGTGTTAGTCTCGAGGGACCAAAATCGAGCACTTCTGCATATTAGACGGTCATTCTTGCAATAAAAATTTTCTGGGGACCAAAAGTGCGAAAATCAACATACCACAGGGACCAAAAATGCAATTAACTCTATATTATTATATTAGATTAAAGGTCGTATCAATCAACTTATAACAACTTTAGGAGATTGACTTTTTGGGTTGAAAGTGAAGTTCAAGCAAACGTACGTAGTGTCTTCATCCTTGGAAGAATTAAATTGCAAATGCATGTGGTTTAAATGCTAATCCATTCTAGGTTAACTAAAACAAGATGGGCTGTTTGGCAGTTGCTGAATGGTTTGGTGCAGAATGATTAAGTGGTCATAATGATTAAGTGGCTCTTATGATATAGTTCAAAGTGAAATATGGTTGTTTTGCAATTGTTTAGAATGAAATGTGGGCGTTTAATGGTTAAGGGAGGTCCAGGATACAAAATCATTCAGAGGGTTTTAGAACCATTAAGAGGCAGACTATTTCTTTTGCCAAACAAGATTTACCTCTAAACGATTCAGAGGTTGCCTCTTAACTTTTAAAAAGACGGCCAACTACAAACTTTGGGTTAAAATGGGTTTAAATAAACTCACAAATGGTCACACTTTGAGGTAGTCACTTAATTAAAGATGTGTTGTGCAATGTGTCGCTTAATTTGTAAACTGAAGGATTGGTCTTGGAAACAACCCGTTCGTTTAACTCTTAGAGGCTGTTTGTTTACCTTTTAATAGTTCCATTAAGAGGCAACATCTGAATCGTTCAAAGGTGAATCGTGTTTGACAAAAAAAAGTCTGCATCTTAATGGTTTCAAAACCCTCTGAATGATTTAGCATCTTGGGTCACCCTTAACCATTCAGCACCCTGATTTCATTATAAACAAATACCAAACAACCATATTTCATTTTGCACTATATCATAAAAGTCTTTTTAACTATTCTGACCACTTAATCATTCTGCATCAAACCATTCAGCAACTGCCAAACAGCCTCTTAAACTGATTTCTTTTGATCATGATATTAATTATTTTTAGGATTAAATTTAACGATGTTTATATTTATATTATCAATCTAATGACGTTTATACATGGATTCCATTTGTGTTACACCATTCTATTGCTCATGTTTTGACCACTATCACATCTAATGAAAAACTTGATGTACAACCCCTGCATTTTACCGACTGATTAATACATTAGTCATTTTTGGCCACGAAATTGTGACCAATTTGTCAAGTGACAGATTACTGGTGGATTTCGTCTCGTCGACAATCCATCGCTTGGTATTAGTTACCGACGACTATTGATTGAGTACCAATGATTACCATTTCTATTGGTTATACGTCACTAAATATCATTAACTATAATTTTTAGGATTCGTAAACATTACTGACATAAATTTAAATAAAATAAGTATAATTTGTCGCTAATTGGTTGAAGTTTTGAAAACTTTTACCGACGGATTAGTAGGTACTATTACCGACGGAAGACTTGCGAAATTTTGGAGAAAAACGATAATTTTTACCAACGAATATATTTTAATTATTGATATTTTTAGATTTTTAAAATTGTGGAAATTTATTTTTTATCAAAAAAAGAAAATTTTAATTACCAACGGATATTCTGTTGGTAATCAGCCGGTAAAAATCCACCGATAATTTTTTTTTTTTATATTTCACATAATTTTTTTGAAATGTTTTTAATAAAATCACCTATCGATATTCCGTCGGAACTTAAGCCGTTCCAGAATCTTTTTTGAAAAAACTGTTAAAACCGGAAATCAAACACAAATATAAAAAAATTGTTAACAAAATATTTATGTAGTTTTAATTTGTACATAATTTAATATAATTTTTAATATTATTGGCAGTTTAATTTGGAAGTTATGAACTGTAACATAGTATAATTTCATAATATAACAAGATTTTCGAGTATTAAAAACAAAGAATTTGTCGGTAAATCTTTTGCTAATGTCCAATTAATTGGTAATCCATCATAATTTGTAAATAGTCGGTAGCTAAATAATTTTTAAAACAAGTAAAGAACTTTTACCAACAAAAAATTCCATTGGCAATTCGTGGCATATAGTTAAGTCGGTGCCATGTTAACAAAGAAACGTACCGTCACAAACTGTTTTTCAATTGTCAGTAATTCCACCTGCAGTTGTTTCCGACTGAGTACTCTTTCAATCACTAGCTAATTCAACGGCAACATTCATTAGCGACAAATTACCGACGGAAATTTCCATCGAGGATATACTCTCGCGTTTCTAGTAGTAAATACAAGTACAAAGGTATCATAAAACCTCTTCTTTAAACACATGTAATCTACCTCTTAAATTACCAACTCTACTACCTACTAATACTCTAAACCCCCCCAAAAAAAGTGCAACAAGTTAGGTTAGTTGACACTCGAAGGAAATTCTTGGGGTATCGATTTTGTAGTAATAGCGTTTTAAATAATCTTGGTTTTTCGCTTATTTTGTCATGAATTATGTCTACTTTTTGTTCGCCCTATCCAAACTTATTTGTCCCCTGTCGATCTCACCGCAGCGGTCATGTGAGGGCACGGCTTTATTTTATTTAATATAAACTTGTTTAATTTATTTGTTTATTCTCTTTTTTCAATACAATATACTACTAAATAAAAGACTTTTGTTTACGGACTTTTTCATGAGAAACCTGTCGCTATTCGTGACAAACCGTCACAATAGTTGGTGGGTAATTCAAATAAGTGACAAATTACGAGTTTCTCTAGGTGCTTCATTAGTTTTTTATTTTGAAAAACATCAGATTCTACCAAACCATTAGTACTGCCAGAACAACGTTAGTACTGCCAGAACAACGTTAGTACTGCCAGAACAACAATAGTACTGCCAGAGCAAAGTTAATACTGCAAGTAAAAGTTAATGCTGCTGGAACAATGTTAGTACTGCTTGTGCATAACGATGTTAATACTGCTGGTGATCATTATTATGGAATGCAAGAATGTTGGAGATAAAGATGGAATGATTGAAGATAAGCATGAAAGAATATTCTGAAGATCAATTTTGTATTGATAGTTATCTTGTAATTATTTAGTATAAATAGATGTTGATAGATAGCTATTCGTAAGAGATTGATCAGAATTCGTTTTTGTTTTAGAGAGAATTAACCTCAAGGTTTAGAACCCTATTTCTAGAGAAGTAGAAGTCGTCTTGTTGAGCCTGTTCAACAAGATTGAGGTTTGGTTGTAAACTTGTGAGTTGAAGCATTGAATACAAACAGATTGTGTTTTCTGATTAGTTGTTCATTGAGTGTATTTGAATTAAAGTTCTATTCCGCAAGATTCTTTAATTCTGATTTCTAAGTATAGTTATTCTTGTTTGGAATCGGTCCTGACAAGTGGTATCAGAGCTTGGTTTCTTAGAAATCTACAATCATTATGGACAACACAGTTGAATCAAACAGTACTCTTGTTTCAAAGGTTCCCATGCTCAGGCCTAATGAGTTTGACATGTGGAAGATTAGAATCAAGCAGTATATTTTGCTTACTGATTATTCCATCTGGGATATTATAGAGAATGGTCCATGTGCTGAAGGAAAAGTTGGACCAGATGGCAAAAGACCCCCTCCAAAGACTGATGCAGAAAGAAAGGTTAGACAAACAGAGATGAAAGCCTTAAGCACTCTGCTTTTGGCCATTCCCAATGAGTATCAGCACCAATTTCATCACTGCACTGATGCTCAGATTTTATGGAATGCATTGGAAAAGAGATTCACTGGTACCAAGAGGAACCAGAAGGCAATTCTTAAGCAACAATATGAAAATTTTACTTCTACAAAGAATGAGTCTATGACTCAAACTTTTGATAGATTTAATAAGTTGATTGGAGAATTGGCTACAGTTGGAGTTCATATGGAGGCTGATGATGTAAACAGGAAGTTTCTAAGATCATTAGGTGAGGAATGGACAATGTATACTGTGTCTTTCAGACAGAATGACCAGTTAGAAGATAAAGAGCTTGATGATCTTTACAATGATCTTAGGGTATTTGAAGCAGAGGTTGAAGCCAAGAAGAAGCCCTCAGGATATGTGTATAATGCTGCACTCCTATCAGCATCAACTGATTCTACTGCTAACCCTGAATCAGTTAGTACTGCTGGAGGAGTCAATCAGGAGAAGGCCAATGATTCTGTACTAGAAGCTTTCTTTTCTAGTCATGTTAACTTTTCATTAATTAATGATGACTTAGAACAAATTAATGATGATGATCTTGAGGAGATGGATATCAAGTGGCAGATGACTATGCTTTCTATGAGGGTGAAGAAGTTTATAAAGAGGACTGGGAGAAACAATTTTTCCCAAAGAAGAGAAGATGGTGCTGGGTTTGACAAGTCTAAGGTGGAATGCTACAAATGTCATAAGATGGGACACTTTGCCAGAGAATGCAGAGGTGGAGTATCTCAAAACAACCATCAACAAGCTCAGACTGGAAGCTTCAACCAGAACAGAAACTCTGTTCAAGCCCTTGTTTCTCAACAAGGAATGGGATTTGATTGGAGTGATCAAGCAGAAGAGGCAATTCAGAATCATGCACTCATGGCAGAAGTCTCAGATCTTCCTACTGAGGTAAAATCTAATCTCTGTTCTCAAGCTTGTATAGACACTGTGAAAAGGTATAGAGATCACAACCAGGGAATGTGTGATGACCTTAAGAGATTAGAAAAGGATAGAAGAGATTATGTAGTGATTGTTGAGAGGTTTGAAGAACAAATTAAGGCTTTTCAAGCCAATGAACTTCAACACTCATATGATACAAACTACTGGAAGTGGGAAAAGAATGGTCTGGAGTTCCAACTGAAAGAGTCTAGGGAGGAATGTGAGAAATTAAAAGGAGAACTTGAGAAAGTAAAACTTGATGTTGAAAAGTTTTCATGTGCTTCTAAAGTCATGGACACCATAATAAATGCTCAAATCTACAGTAAGATGAAACCAGGCATAGGGTACAATGCCACACCCCCACCCTACAACAACACATACATCCCTCCTAGGTCAGACCTGTTAGAAACCATGGATAGGAAGGACTTACCTGAAGGAGCTACTAAAGTAGATCCATTAGATGAAGTTGGTGTTGAGGATAAAACTGAAAAAGAAGAGTCTAAGAAAAAGAACAAGAATGTCAGTGGTGAGATCCCTTTAGAGAATTACATCAAGACTAATGAGGAAGGTGGAAGTCCCTGGGATAAGAACAATGAGATGAAAAGATCTGAAAAAGGAAAGGGAGTTCATTATACACAGACCACTGTTGTGAATTCCAATACTTGTGAACATTGTTCTTGCAAGAATTCTCAAAAGGATGAGCCCAAAAAACATGATAAAAAGAGGGGAAATCAAAGAAACTGGAATAATCAGTGGGCTCAAAAACAAGGAGTTGATCTGCAAAGGATTAATAGACCAAAACCTTGTTTTATCTGTGGCAAATTGAATCACCTTGCCAAACACTGTTATTTCAATCCTATTAACCAAAGGATAAATTTTCAAAGAACTTTTCAAAAATCATATGGTTATAGGAAGCCTGTAAGGAACCATGTGGCTAAGAAACAAGCTAAATCCAAAAGCCACATGAGGAAAAAGACTGAAAAAGAATGTGTCACAATGTGGGTTCCTAAAAGCACTAATGTTAGTACTACTGCCTCAGATAATACTACTGCTAGCAGTGTTAGTACTGCTAACACTGTTAGTACTTCTTCTAAAAGCAATACTGCTGCAAGCAGTGTTAGTACTGCTAACACTGTTAGTACTTCTTCTAAAGATAATACTGCTTCTAGTGTTAGTACTGCTAACATGTTAGTACTTCTTCTGAAGATAATACTGCTTCTAGTGTTAGTACTGCTAACACTGTTAGTACTTCTTCTAAAGATAGTACTGCTAACACTGGTTGTGCTGCTAGACCAATCATCTTGACAAAGTACTCCAGTACTGAAGTTCCTCAGGTTGAAAAACTTATCCAAACTGAATGTAAGTACTTTGATGAGCAAGGGAGACCCAAGACCACTTTGGCTTGGGTTCCCAATAAAAACTAATTGATTTATCTTATGTGCAGGGCAACCAACAGCTCAAGGGGAAGAGCATCTGGCATGTTGATAGTGGTTGCTCCAGACACATGACAGGTAACATGGCCTGCCTCAAGAATTTCAAAAGAATTGATGGAGGACATGTTGCTTTTGGGAATAATCCTGCAGGAGGTAAGATAAGTGGTAAAGGTGATGTATCAAAAGGTAAGATGACATTTGAGGATGTTTACTATGTTGAGCAATTGAGATACAACCTGTTAAGTGTATCACAGGTCTGTGACAAGAAACATAGTATATTGTTTACTGATTCTGAATGCATTATTCTTGCTCCTGGATTCAAAGTAGTTGATGAAAACATGATACTATTGAGAACTCCTAGAAAGGATAATGTGTATTGTTTAGATTTAGAAAGTGTTTCATCTGATTCATCCCTAAACTGTTTGGTATCAAAAGCTTCAATGGATGAATCATCACTTTGGCACAGAAGGATGTGTCACATGAATTTTAAAACAATGAATAAATTTGTTAAAAATAATCTTGTTAGGGGTTTACCATCAAAAGTTTATTCATGTGATGATCATTGTGTTGCTTGTCTCAAAGGCAAACAACACAAAACTTCTCATAAGTCCAAAGAGATAAACACTATCTCAAATCCTCTTCAGTTGTTGCATATGGATCTGTTTGGCCCTACAAATGTCATGAGCATTGGCAAGAAGTCATACTGTTTAGTTATTATTGATGATTACTCTAGATTTACTTGGGTATATTTTCTGAGAACTAAAGATGAGACAAGTGGACTGATCAAATCTTTTATTCTTAGAATTGAAAATCAATCAAATCAAAAAGTGAAAGTCATTAGATCAGATAATGGGACTGAATTTAAAAACCTTGATCTAAACACCTTTTGTGAGGAAAAAGGAATTGAGAGACAATACAGTGCTCCTAGGACTCCACAACAGAATGGTGTTGCTGAGAGAAGGAATAGGACACTGATTGAGGCTGCTAGATCTCTGTTAGCTGATTCAAAATTACCCACTACTTTTTGGGCAGAAGCAGTTAATACTGCTTGTTATGTCCAAAACAGAGTTTTAGTAATAAAGCCTAAAAACAAGACACCTTATGAGCTTTTTCAGAAAAAGAAACCATTTATTGGATTTTTCAAACCATTTGGGTGTCCTTGTACAATTCTCAATACCAAATCTCACTTAGGTAAGTTTGATAGCAAAGCAGATGATGGTTTTCTTGTTGGTTACTCATCTCAGAGTAAGGCTTACAGAGTGTTTAATACCTCTTCTAGAATAATTGAAGAAAGTGACAATGTCAAATGCAATGAGAACACACCAAATCCTATTGGTTCAGGTCCTGATTGGCTATTTGACATTGATTCACTCACTAATTCTTTGGGTTGATAAGTAGTGATGTAAATGCAGGACAAAGGGATGCACCACCATCAGTTCACAGAATTCAGTCTGTGATATTTCCACTCCCTACCATTGATCCTGTTGACTTCTGTGAAAAAGAAAAGGAAGTTGAACCCATTCAGAATGAAGAAGAGAGAAGAATAGAGGAAAATCAGCCTTCAAGTCCAAATTCCAGAGAGTCTGAAGTGACTGAAGAAGCTGAAGAAAATCCAGACTTAAATGAGTCAAATCTGGATGTGATCTTACAAGAGGAATCTGGTCATCCATCAAGAACTCAGAAAAATCATCCTTCTGAGTTGGTAATTGGAGACATTGCTTCTCCCATGATGACTAGGAATCAAAGCAGACTTCAAGAGCTACAAGATCAGCAAAATACGTTAATACTGTACTCACTTGCTTTCTATCCCAAATTGAGCCCAAAAAGGCTTATGATGCTATGAAAGATCCAAGTTGGATAGAAGCAATGCAAGAGGAGCTGCTACAGTTCAAGCTACAGAATGTTTGGAACTTGGTGGACCTTCCAAAAGGTCATAGGGCAATTGGCACCAAGTGGATTTTCAGGAATAAGAAGGATGAGAGAGGAATTGTGATCAAGAACAAAGCCAGGCTGGTTGCACAAGGGTATACTCAGGAAGAGGGTATAGACTATGAGGAAGTCTTTGCTCCAGTTGCAAGGATTGAGGCAATTAGGTTGTTTCTAGCCTATGCCTCATATATGAAGTTCAAGGTCTACCAGATGGATGTAAAAAGTGCTTTTCTATATGGGACTATAGATGAAGAAGTGTATGTCTGTCAACCCCCTGGATTTGAGAATCCATTGTATCCTGACAGAGTGTACAAGTTAAAGAAGGCACTTTATGGTCTACATCAAGCCCCAAGAGCATGGTATGACACCCTGTCTACCTATCTCTTGAAAAATGAATTTGAAAGAGGAATCATTGATAAGACCTTATTCATCAAAAGGAAAAAGAAGGACACCCTACTTGTTCAGATCTATGTGGATGACATTATCTTTGGATCCACAAATGATAACATGTGTAAAGACTTTGAGGAGTTAATGCACAAGAGCTTCAAGATGAGTTCCATGGGTGAACTTACTTTCTTCCTTGGGCTTCAGGTGAAACAGAAGAAGGATGGGATTTTCATATGCCAATCCAAATATGTGAAAGACATCCTGGATAAGTTTGGATTATCAGACTCAAAGCCAGCAAGCACACCAATGGAGACACACAAACAGATCAATGCTGATCTTGAGGGGGAGGATGTGGATGTCCATCATTACAGATCAATGATTGGATCACTCATGTATCTCACAGCCTCTAGACCAGATATTATGTTTCCAGTATGTGTATGTGCCAGATTTCAAGTTACACCAAAGCAATCACATCTTCATGCAGTCAAGAGGATATTTAGATACCTAAGAGGGCAACCTAGATTAGGTCTCTGGTATCCTTATGAATCATCCTTTGATCTACTTGCATACTCAGATAGTGACTTGGGTGGAGCTAACATGGATAGGAAGTCTACTTCAGGTGGATGTCAGTTTTTGGGTGCAAGACTAGTATCCTGGCAGTGTAAGAAACAAACCACAGTGTCCTTATCTACAACAGAAGCTGAGTATATAGCTGCTGCAAGCTGCTGCTCTCAGGTTCTATGGATACAGAATCAGATGTTGGACTATGGGGTAACATTTCTTCACACTCCAATCTTCATTGACAACAACAGTGCTATTAGCATTGTTAACAATCCAGTCAAACACTAAAAAACAAAGCACATAGAGATCAGGTATCAATTTATTCGAGATTGTAATGAAAAGAAATTAATTCAAGTTGCTAAAGTTCATACCAATGATCAGTTTGCTGATCTATTCACAAAAGCTTTTGATGTGGGTAGATTCACTTTCTTGGTAACAAGTGTGGGCATGATCAACCTTGAATAAAGTCATGATTCTCAGTTTTTATACCTGTATTTCCTTCTATATTTGGTACTACTAACTCTTTTTCTCAGGATCTTCTGTATGACTCAGATTAACAAGTGCTGAAAAGTGCAAGTATATTTACTACTGCCAGTACATAGTTACTACTGCCAGTGCATAGTTACTACTGCCAGTGGATAGTTACTACTGCTAGTGCATAGTTACTACTGCCAGTGCATAGTTACTACTGCCAGTGCATAGTTACTACTGCTAGTACATAGTTAATACTGCTTCGTACTTAATACTGCATGTGTCGTTAATACTGCTTTAAAAGAAAATTAGGGCTACTGCTGCTATAAATACCTCTTTCAGCCCGCCAAAGTTCATAACGTCTCTTTGAATTCTATTCATCTCTCTATCTTTCTAACTATTCTCTCCCAAGAATCTCTGTTTTTCTGTCAAGAATCCTCAGGTACAATGGAGTTTATCGACGAACACAACGAGATTGCCATGCTCCAGAAACCAAAACAGTCTGCAGGTTTTCACAACATTGTGGATTTCCTCAAGTCCACGCATATCTTCTATGCCCTAACGGTGACCCCGACAATCTACATCGCGCATCAGAAGCAGTTCTGGGAAAATGCCACCGTGGTGTCTGAAGATGGGCAGAAAATCATAAAAACAAGGGTGTGTGACAAACCCTTGAATGTTACAGAGGAGCTTATTCGCATCACTCTTCGATTGGATGATGCCTCAGGTATGACATCTATTCCTAATGACGATCTATACTCAAATTTAACGCGAATGGGGTATGCATGTCCCATTGGAATCTTTAAGTTTTTCAAGTCTAAATTTTCTACACAATGGTGATTCTTTGTTCATACCTTAATGCATTGCATTTCAAAGAAAACTACTGGATGGAGTGAGTTTAGCAGTACCATTGCTTATGCCCTGGTCTGCTTGGCCACTGCCAGGAAGTTTAATTTTTCACAAATGATTTTCAATGATCTTGTGTCAAACCTGGAATCCAAAAAGCGTTTTTATCTGTACCCAAGGTTTGTCCAAGCAGTGATTACTCAGGAATTGACGGATTTGCCTCAATTTTCTGAGGTATATGTACCTAAACCCCCTAAAGGAAAGGTCTTCTCAAATATGAGAAGAACTTCCAGGGACTCGGAAGGAGTTGACACTCCATTGTTCTCTACAATGATGGGTGTGTCCCACACACAAGAAGGTATGGCATCAGGGTCAAGGCCCTCATTAGACCAACCCACTGATAGCCTAACCCCACCTTCAATCACCAAAGAAATTCCTCAGTCCATTCTTCAAAGAACCACTCCTCAAATAACCAAAAAGTTTACAAGAAGAATGGTACATAAGGCTCCTTCCCTTGATGTACCTCCTACAAGCCCAAAGCCTTTAGGCCCTCTATTGGAGCATTCTCCAATAGAGAATATCGAAAGGGAAACCACAGGGGTGTCTCCCAACCCCAAGAAGGTGCTCACTAAGGAGAAGGTTGAGCATGTGAGTAGCAAGGTTGCCACTACTTCTGCTAGCACAGAGAAGGACAGTGGTAACATAACTAAGACCTTCCTCATGGCAACTCAGAATGAGAAATCATTCAGAGGTCCCAGGTGCCAAGAAACCACGGGGGTAGGCAGTGCTTTTGCTAGGCAAAAGACTCCTACTAAAATTTCCAGTGATCCTTTAAAGGAAGTAAAAACTCCTAAACAAGGTGAGGATAGATATACATATGAGGAATTGATGGAAACCATTGCCAATATCAACACAGATGTTGTAAGTCAGCAAAAGGAGATAGATGGACTCAAGAAAGTGGTCCTATATCAACAAACACAGCTTGAGAAGCATACGAAGCTGATTACAAAGTTGATGCACAGGAAGAAGAAAGCTCAGTATGTTCTTAAAAGAAGAAGCCCCAACAATGATGCTCCCAAAAAGGGGGAGTCAGAAGCTGAAGTCAACATGGAGAGTGCACAGGAAAATGGGGAGAATGAGTGTGCTGCTGAAATTGCAAAATAAGCAGAAACTGATCATGCAGCAGAAAAGGTTAATGCTGCTGAAATTGCAAAAGAAGCAGAAACTGATCATGCAGCAGAAATGGTTAATGCTGCTGAAATTCAGAAAGAAGCAGAAACAAAAGAAGCAGCAGAAACGGAAGAAGCAGCAGAAACAAAAGAAGCAGCAGAAACGGAAGAAGCAGCAGAAACAAAGGAAGCAACAGAAACTAAAAAGCCTACTTTGGAAGAAGTTGAAGTTGCAGAGGCTTTGATTAAAGCCAAACATGACACTCCTAAAAAGCAAGAAGAAACTCTGGGTGAAAAGCTGGTGTCACTGAAAAGCGCAAGAACCAAGTCTATAGCTACCAAGAGGAAAGTTGTCAAGAAACCTAGGGTAGAACAGTGGTAGAAGAAGAAAAAGAAGAGGATGTTCCAGAAAAGAAAGATGATACAAAGGTTGCTGAAGAAGAAGTAGCAACTCCATCAGGTCAACCAAGTAATGCTCAATGTGATATGTATATCACTATGGTTGATACTGATCCAATCAAAGTTGACCCATTATCTTCCATGCCTCCTGAGATCATCTTCTGGGATACCTTGGTAGATCAGAGAAAGGAGTACATTAGAGTCAAAAGAGCAGATGGGAAGTTTGAGGTCTGTTCTACATGGGGAAGACTTATCAGAATGTGCTCTAGATCTGACATAGAGGAGATGTACAAGGTTGGAATGAAGCTGTATGGAAATATGCTGAATGAAAAAGGGATGTCTATCACCAAAATGGTTCTTGAATACCTGTGCCTAATGTTCAAACCAGAAGCAGTTCAGTATATGATAGAAAGAAATTTTCAAGCCATCACCAACTGGATGCTCATTGAAAACTGTGGAGTGTATGTCATCACACTGGACTATACATATCATGAGTATTATTTGGTGGATGTTGCATACAAGCACAGCAAGAAAAGGTTGAATGGAATGCTACATGCTAAGTTGGCTTGCAACAAGGATTCTGAAATGGGAAGATACTTGGTGAGAAGGATTATCAATCAAAGCTTGGGTTTGGATCCTGATTTATGTGTTCATGATTAGGTTTTGGAAGCATCATCTGAAGAACTTGACTTCTCAACCTAAAAAGTCAAGTTAGGGGGAGATTGTTGGGAACTGAAGATTTGCCAAGTATGGTTAGTACTGCCAGAACAACGTTAGTACTGCCAGAACAACGTTAGTACTGCCAGAACAACAATAGTACTGCCAGAGCAAAATTAATACTGCAAGTAAAAGTTAATGCTGCTGGAACAATGTTAGTACTGCTTGTGCATAACGATGTTAATACTGCTGGTGATCATTATTATGGAATGCAAGAATGTTGGAGATAAAGATGGAATGATTGAAGATAAGCATGAAAGAATATTCTGAAGATCAATTTTGTTTTGATAGTTATCTTGTAATTATTTAGTATAAATAGATGTTGATAGATAGCTATTCGTAAGAGATTGATCAGAATTCGTTTTTGTTTTAGAGAGAATTAACCTCAAGGTTTAGAACCCTATTTCTAGAGAAGTAGAAGTCGTCTTGTTGAGCCTGTTCAACAAGATTGAGGTTTGGTTGTAAACTTGTGAGTTGAAGCATTGAATACAAACAGATTGTGTTTTCTGATTAGTTGTTCATTGAGTGTATTTGAATTAAAGTTCTATTCCGCAAGATTCTTTAATTCTGATTTCTAAGTATAGTTATTCTTGTTTGGAATCGGTCCTGACATTTCTCTAGGTGCTTCATTAGTTTTTTATTTTGAAAAACATCAGATTCTACCAAACCATTGGTATTGTCTGGATGATCTGTTGGAAATTGGGTGATTTTTATGGTTAGAAATCATTTATTTTATAGTGATAAATGGATGATGTAGATTCATCTTATGAAGAGACAAGAAAGTCTGGGACAAGCGATTTTTAGAGGGGTAAGGTTGCAACTCTATTATTGTATTGTCTTTAGTGTCATTATATTGTGCCTTTTAGAGCATCCACAACAAGGATTTCATATGGATTTCAAATGGATTGCAAATATGTCATGTAGGATTTTTATTTTAGATATTATAGTGGTCGTGAGTTTACTAATGTCAAATCAGTATTTATGCTGATATGCCAGTGAATAGTATAAGAAATTGGGGAGAGAGTTTTTTTCTCCGAATATACTCCAAAAATGATTACCAAGTGAAAGGACCAATAGAAAACTTTGAAAATAAATATGTAGAGAGAGAAATAATATTTTAATTAATGTTTGATTCTCCAAAATGGGTAGCTGTTGGAGATGAGTGTATTTTTTTTTTAGGATTTTGACTTTTGATTCTTCATTTTGGAAAAATTATGGAGAATCTGTTGGAGATACTCTAATATTGATTGTTAAGATGTTCAAGTTATAAAAACATAGTAATTACCATGGCAATCAATAGTATACAGTACCATGAGGAATTCCCTTATTAAAAAGATTCCACTAGCTAGCTGTGAGTTATTGGAATATATAAATCTAGCTTTAGAAAAGGAATTGAAGTTATAACTTAAAAAGTAGTAAAAGACCTAATAATCTACCATGATAGATACCCCTAGAGAATATATATAGTGTTACGTTAACGTGAGATCAAAAAATAACACTGAAACTTCACAGTAATTCATTGTGAAAGTACGGAAAACAACGAACCTTCACAGCAAAAAATCTGTGAAGGTTTACCTTCACAATAAATTCGCAGTCTTTTGCTGTAAATGTTTAGTGTTATTTTTATGGTCTCACAGAAATAATCTGGTCTCACGTGATCTCAAATCTATATATATATTTCGATTCATAGAATGACAGAGGGAAACCATCTAAATTCAATGATACCATACATCCCACATGCTGCATTTTTAGGTTGGTTTATATGTATCAATTAATCCTCCGGTTAATCACAAATGATATGAAGTCATCATAGATGGATCTCTATGACCATAAGAACATGAATTTGAACCCAAAAAAGATGAGATTTTTACTAAATTTTCTTAATTAGTCTTACCAATACACACCACGACTCAAGTGATAACTATTAGAATATAAAAGAAACAAAAAAAATATATTTTTATTCATTGCGATTTGCAACAATATTTAAACATTTATTACTACTAGAATTGTTGGTTGACGCATTTATTTAGAAACTTAATGTTTGAGAACAACATGAGTTTTTAATGATTTTGAAGGCTATCGGGTTGGGGTGCCCCTACCCCCTCGAAATCGAATGGGTTTGGATTTATCTAATTTTTGGGTGAAAATATAAAAGAAAACGTATTTGAAGTTGGTTTATTCAAAACTAAATTAGTAGGAAAAATTCAAGTAGCAAGTAGAGGGTAGGGGCCTATCTAGAGCCATCTTCAATAGATACTATAAATTTTTTCTATAGAGAATCAAAATATAAATTTTTTTAATAAAAATTGCAATAAATTTAAGATTATTGTTAAGTGCATTTTATGCACCTAACTTTGTATATAATAGTTGCATTTTCGTTCTATTTTTAGTGCTTAGTTTAGCCTTTTCATGCATTATTATTCTATCTCTTCTTACTTTTTTTAATCACGGTTGGAAATTCTTTTGGGAATGGTTTTTATGCTTTTGGTATTTATTTTGTGCAGATTGTGCGTAATTTGAAAGACGAGATGGGCGGAGGCATGCTCGTGAAGAAAAAGGAAGGGAAAGATGAAGTGTACGTGGACAAAGAAGCGGAGAGCGAAGGAAAGAAGACGGTTGGACGCGAAGAGAACACTTGAATCGATGCTGAAATGTTTCTGCGGTACTTTCACGGGCGCGAAGGAATCTCCCCGGCCGTGAAAGTCATTTGGACTTTTAATTTTCTAGACTTTTAATTTTCTGGGTTTTTTTTTAACTTTGGGCTCTTTGGGCTTTGTCTTTAAACTCTTTTAGGCCTTTGTTCCAAGTATATTAGGCGTTTCCTTTTAGATTTAGAGGACTCTCGTCTTTTACACGATTTTTATCAGTTTTTAGGAGGTAGTTTCTACTTTGAACGAGTTCTTCAAGGAATTGGGGAAGAAGATGAATTTGCAACAAGCTTAGGCCATTGGAATCCGACTTGCTACCGGGTTTCATACTAGTATCTTCTTCCCTTTCTTCTTAACCTATTTTGTTGTTGAATTCTAATTTTATTTGGTTGGAAACAATGGTTTGTTCATGAATTCATCTTTGTTCTTAATTGAAGCATTAGGTTTAATTTTTCTTCACCTCTCTTGTGTTTATTGTATTTTCTCTACTCCTTTGCATCTCTATTTCTTATCTCTACCCTAATTTCTTCAACTCTATTTAAAATTCTGCACTTGGTTAAATTCTGCACTTAATTTTAGGGTTAATTAATTTTCTGCACCCTAATATTCTGCACAAAAGTAGGTTAGGTTAATTAAATTTCATCAATTATCTAGTTTTAGGCATTTAGAGTAATTTCCTGCATATGTTTGTTCAATAAGGTAATGTCCATCTCTCAATTGTTAGTGTTAATTGTAGTTAGATTGAGTCTAATGTAATCTCTTTATTAGTCTAGGTTTAATTTTGGTTTTTATTCCGTTAGAGTCTAATTAAGTAACTTTTGCTTGGTCTCGTTTAATTAGTTCGTTTAATTGGGTAATCATCGCCTTAAGATTGAAGCCTTGGTATTGATCAATTGTTCTTAAAACGGATGTTGAGTTTTAATCCATTTCGATTGTAACGAGAGTTGAATTGATTTAATTGGATTTTAATAAATCATCTAGTTAATCCAATTGGTTGTTGATAAAAACGAAAGTTTAGTCTTCACTTGAGTCGAATTGATCAATGACAACGGTCTTAACATGTGAATAGTTAGGGACGTTGATTGGGAAATACATTCGTTTTAAATCTTAATGTTTCTTCCCAATGTATATGTGTTGCGAAAGTAAATACATATCTTGGTTAGAAAAGCTTTCTCACCTCGAGAGAGGGTTGAAGTAGCTTTGGAAAAAATGAATTCCCACCATTACCAAAATCCAAGGTTGATATTACTCAATGTTCTTAGTTTTAGTCGTCTTTTATCTTACTTAATTTTAGTCTTAATTGCTTCTTATTGTGTCTCTTTCCCTTAATCTCTTTTATTTTAAGTTCACTTAGGTAAAAATCAAATCAATTTATCTGATTCGCATAACTAGCCATGATTATTAAGTAGTTAATGTTTAGACCGTCACCTCCCCGTGATCGACCCGTATGCTACACTTCTCATACGCTTGCGGTATAAATTTAAAACACATCAATTATATTATTATTTATATTATTAAAATATTATTTCTATGCTCTAAATATTTTGAGTAAACCTCCAAATTTGAGGCACTCTTTGTAAATGATTAATTAATAAAAGATTTTTTTTATCTATTTTGTCAATGAGAATCCTTGAAACTAAATATATAGGAGAGAGAATTATTATTTTGTAAAATATTAAGTACGTTAATAATATAATTTAGAGTAAATTACATGATTGGCCCATGTGGTTTACATAAAATTGCACTGTTGATCCCTAGTTTGAAATAATTATGGAAAACGTCCATGTGGTTTACATTTTCAAACGTCTTTGGTCCCTGTGGTATACAATTTCACACTCCTTTGGTCCCTTTGCTCTAACACCGTTAAAACAATCTTTTTAAGTAGGTTAATTAAGAGGGCATTTTAGTCATTTACTTATATTTCTCATTTTTACATTAGAAATTAAAAAAAAAGTATTTTCAACCACCAATTAACTGATGCCACATATCCCTCCCACTAACCCCATTACCTCTATGCTTTGAAGGTCAAAAAGCCTGTACGACCTTTAGTTTCTTGGAAAAAAGACTTGTCACCATTTTTATTGGAAGAAATGTATGTTGGGTTCAGTTCAGCAACTGGGGTTCTTAAACAAACGTTTTATGTCGTCGGTTGGAGGTTTCAGATGAATGGTGAAGCTCAAGAACTCGATATCTCCAAGATCCCACCTTTACCTTTGAAGAAAAAATTGACCAGAAAGAAACGAATGATTTTAGCAATTGGGTATCTGTAGCCTGTAGGTGGATTAATGATTCTATCATTTATCGCCATTTTCGCCATGGTTATGTTTTGAATAAGAGAACAAAAATAACGCCGTCACCGGCACATCCATCGGCCACCTTTATCGCATACACGACCACTCCCAACTCTCTCTCTCTCTCTCTCTTCCTTCACT
Source organism: Saussurea involucrata (assembly GCA_033807775.1). Lineage (NCBI taxonomy): Eukaryota > Viridiplantae > Streptophyta > Magnoliopsida > Asterales > Asteraceae > Saussurea > Saussurea involucrata. The sequence continues at coordinate 3,772,650 of CM066325.1, forward strand.
AAGATCGTGAAATGAACCAGGTCATGAAGTCGAAGCGTCCCTACGGTTCGATTTTCATCTGCATCCTCCGGTTCCCCTCCACCGTGATATGCGACACTTTTTGATGCCCATCTGAGTTTGCACTCACTACTAATATATATATATATATATATATATATATATATATATATATATATATATATATATATATATATATATATATATATATATATATATATCACCAGACACATTTCTGAACCAAGGGTTTTGTTGGCGGGAGGAGGAGCGAATTCAGGGACTTGCATAGCAGTTGAAGAGGACCACCAACCGACCCAGGAGTCGTCGGAGACATGTGGATTGTTGAGAATGGAAGATTAGCTTTGGGTACTTGCATCGGAGAGTGATTTGGATAACAATGAAGATGGGGAAGAATTCTGTCGATTAGGGTGAACCTTCCCGATATAGGGGGAAGGCTTTAGATCCATTTTCTTCACGATTTCTATGACATCAATCAATCCTAACGGGGTTTCCTAAGGATGGATGGAGATCGAAAATGGGGGTCGAGGGAGTTGGTGGGTGGTGTCCAGCGTAAACGAAGGGGAAGGGATGATGGGTTAAAAATAAAAATAAAATAAAAAATGACACAGTTACATCCTTGGTCCCTGTGGTTTTAATTAAAAAACAATAATGTTAAAATGACTAAAATACCCTTAAAGTTAACTCATTCAACAGAATCTTTTAACGGTGTTAGGTAAGAGGGACCAAAGGCGTGTGAAAATGTAAACCACGGGGACGTTTTCCATAATTATTTCATTTTAGGGACCAACAGTGCAATTTTATGTAAACCACAGGGACCAATCATGTAATTTACTCTATAATTTATATTGTAATCTTCAAAATACAAAAGTTGTTGAAAATAAATATAAGTTTTATTCTCAATTTTAAATAATTTGTTAGCATTAATCATTACTATTTCAAAAAAGAACACTACACATGATCTAGCTAAGAAAAGAAAAACTTGCGAAACAGATGGGCTTGGGCTGCGCACTGGATTAAGCCCATTTCACAAATATCATTTCATTTGACATTCAATAATTACAAATTTACAATATACAATTACATGAGTTGTTTGGCTCATGTTGAAGAACTAGTTGGGTACCCGCGCAATGCGGCGGGGTGTAAAAGATCCATTATGATTTATTCAAGTTTCAATATCTATGTTAACTAAAAGTTGTGCAACAGTTTACCCCTCGTAAAAACTCGGTGATCAGCATTAAAGATTTCTCTTCGGTAACTGCTCCAAGAAATTGCTATGTATTAAGGTTAAGGTGGCAAAGTTTGACCAGCTAATTCACCCCATGCCTAACGTCCTTACTGGATTGGTGACAATTATTTCAAAATCTACTACCCAAATAACCAAATAAAGGCGTTTTGTTTTTGGTTCCAATTATTGCATCATTTTTTGCCAAAAGTTATAAACAATTAGTCTGATTGAAATGATTCTAATTTGATAAGAAATGGGTAATGAATTGATCCACATTTGTAAATATTCGATCCATGAGTTTGGGGAAATAAGAAGAAAAAAGAGTGAAGTTGGATTGGATGGGACTTGATAAAATAGCTCGTGGTGGTATGTAACTGTACCCAACTTTAAGTTCTGCAGCAATGGCTAGGGAAGAGTTTAGATAGGATTAAGAGTGAATGGTTTGAGGGTCATATGCCTGACCTCTGTTGTGTTGTGTTGTGTTGTGGCTCAGAAAACTAAAAAGAAAAAAGAAACAAGCACCAGGGATGATGGATGATCAGCAAAAACTACAAAACCAATCAGAATTCACTTTAAAAATGCAAATCAATTTTTAACACAATAATATAAGCAATTATCTTTATTTTCAAAAAACAATAAGATGAGCAAGCCTGAATTCAAACCAAAAACTATATTAAAGTAATCAGTTGCAGAAATCCTCATGAGACCGTGTTCCTCCTCCCCCTTGTCTTCCTTTTTTTCTTCATCTCCTTCGTTTGCAATTCCACAGAAAAGTAATCAATTGCAAATCTGTGAGATGGAGTTTGAAAGAAAATGGAGAAATCAAAAATGTTACCTAGAGAAATCGAACAACAAACTAAGAACCATCCATGAAAAGGCAAGATAGTTTAGAAAAAAGATATTTGGAGTTACCAAAAATCGATGTTCATGCAATCCGTCCACAAACATCTACTGGGTCTAGCCCCGAGTCACCCGTTTCACCATTGTTGACATCTGATCCCCAAACCTTTAGTCGACCTAAATTTCTCAGTTATCCGACAAGCCAATTAGAGTTCAAGCAGAAAAGGAAAAACAATATAGGAAAGAACCATCGGTTTGGAGACTTGTGGAGTTGAGCTCGGCTAAATTAAAAATGTACCTGCAAAAATTGAAAATATTGATCGCCTCTTCCTCCCCTTCTCTTTCATACACACACATCTAAAAAGCATGGATTTCACACACACACACACACACACACACATCTAAAAAGCATGGCTTTCACACACACATCTAAAAAGCATGGGGTTCAAGTCAGAAACGATGGATCTGTAGAAAGGTATGGGTTAAAAAGAGATTTTTGTGTGGCTTATTAGCTTTCTAACGCCAGCTAGATGAGCCGAACCAATATCACCCCTGCATCTTTCTTTGATAACCTCAGTCAGGTTGAATCCAGGTACGTAATGAATTTTACTCATTTTATCTTTTGACCTTTTTACCATTAAAAGCTACTCAATCAAGTTTACAGTATACTAAATCTTAGTTAGGACCACTGTTCATCATGTTGCAACTCTATATAATATATCCCCTAACTTCAAATATAAGGCAAACAGGGTAATTAGTTCAGGAATCGAGTTATTAAAACATAAAACCATTTAACTCCTAAATATTTTCCATACTAACATTTTTCCTACCTAGTATACAATTCAACCAACTAAAAACTGACAGGTAAAAAACAGCTTGACTAAATGTAGTTGATGCAAATTATAAATGGTAAAAGATGTGTCAATTACGCAACTTTCCACATCAAATTTACGATGAACAAAGAAGGGAAAAGATCTATTGTATGGATCCTAACAGTCTTAGGACAAATATGGTAGTTGCCTGAACACACATTTGCATATCGTGCGTATTCAAAGAAAGGTTCAAGCAAGTTACAGAGGTTGAATCAATCCCCTATATGAACACCGGATTTGCTAGCTTGAAAGTGACAAAATGAACCTGAAACACCGAAATGATAAACAGACATGATTAAGAAGTATTTTACTGAAAAGGTTATAACACAGTTGGTCTTCAAAATCTTAAGCATTAGTGGTTACAAAAAAGAAGCAAAAGGTTTCAAAAGAAGAAAAAGGTTTCAAAACCATAAAGAAAGAAGAAGTATAAAGTTACAAAAAATGGTTAAATGCCCAAATCAGTTACTGTGATAACAATTGAATACCAAAACCAGAATGCAATAAATGAAAATTTAGCCTCCCATTTTTCGAAAAGTACTTGAAGTCAGAGCAATAGTAAATGAAATAAAAAATAAGTCAAACAAGAATCATAAACAAGTCAAACAGAAGGATCTTGGATGAACACCCACATACCAAAAAAAACTAAAATCGAAATAAACAACAGAACGAAGGGGGTGTTTGGGAGTGCTTATATTTTCTCCTTATGACTTATTTGCTTATCCGGTGAGGAAAAGCATTTTTTTTAAAAAATTGTTAAAAATTGAGGGTAAAATGTAATTTAGATAGATAAGGAAATAAGGAGAAACAAATAAGTAGGTGTAGATTGACTTATCAAAAACAACTTATTTGTGGTGAGGAGAAACAAATAAGCACTTTTGATTTTTTCTATCCAAACACTCCAAACTGCTTATTTGCTTCTCCTCACCGCAATAAGCAAATAAGTTAAAAATATAAGCACTCCCAAACACCCTCGAAATCGACATACCAGAAGATAAAAACTTGAAATTTGGATTATGAACATCAGAACGAAATCGAAATAAACATCAGAACGAAATCGACTAAAAGTCTTAAAGTCGAAATAAACATCAGAACTAAAATCGACATACCAGAAGATAAAAACTTGAAATCGACATCAGAACTGAAATCGACATACCTGAACGATGAACGATTCGAGATGGAACGATGAACGATTCGACACACCAAAAAAAAACTAAAATCGAAATAAACATCAGAACGAAATCGACATACCAGAAGATTTTGCAGAATGTTTATGTTTATGATCGATCATATGCCCTTTCTACAGTTTATGTAAAATAAAGTAAAATAATAACCTATAGTGGTTATTACCAGAAGATAAAAACTTGAAATTTGGATTATGAACATCAGAAGGAAATCGAAATAAACATCAGAACGAAATCGACTAAAAGTCGAAATCGAAATCGAAATCAGAAAAACATCAGAACGAAATCGAAATCAGAAACAAATAAGTTGCATACCTGAACGATGAACGATTCGAGATGGAACGATGAACGATTCGAGATGGTGAGTTTGAAGCGTCGTCTTGGTTTGAAGCGACTGATATATAATGGGGTCATTGGGAGTTTGAAGCGTCGTCTTGGTTAGGGTTTGGCTATAGGAAGCGTCGTCCAGAGCAAGGAGTGAGGAGTGACTGATTTTTGGGAAGAGGAAGGGTTTGGGAAGAGGAATGACTGATTTCTTGGTCTTGATTGTTGCTATTATATAAAATGGGAAGAGGAAGGGTTTGGGAAGAGGAAGGGTTTGGCCGCATTGTTGCTATTATATAAAATGTCATCTCGAATCGTTCCATGAATGATTCTTACGTTTATTATTTTATCATTAAATATTATATTTTATATTTATCATGTTTGTTTTATTTTATCTAAAGTTATCTAATAATAATAATAATAATTATTATTATTATTATGCTAAAATGAATCAAATTAAGATTTTATTTTATTTGAAGTTTAATGAATGATTCTTACGTTTATTATTTTATCATTAAATATTATATTTTATATTTATCATGTTTGTTTTATTTTATCTAAAATTATCTAATAATAATAATTATTATTATATTATTATTATTATGCTAAAATGAATCAAATTAAGTTTTTATTTTATTTGAAGTTTAATGAATGATTCTTACGTTGTTTATTATTATTATTATTATTATGCTAAAATGAATCAAATTAAGATTTTATTTTATTTGAAGTTTAATGAATGATTCTTACGTTTATTATTATTATTATTATTATTATTATTATTATTATTATGCTAAAATGAATCAAATTAAGATTTTAGCAATTTTTTTGCTCCCATAGCTATATTATCTTGTATGCTAAGACTAAGATAACTTTTAGGATTAAAATAGATAAAATAAAAAAAGGAAATGTTTTAAGACTTTAAGACTTTAAGACAAAAGTCTTACATGCTTTATAAGGTAGTAATCTAATAATAATAATAATTATTATATTATTATTATTATGCTAAAATGAATCAAATTAAGTTTTTATTTTATTTGAAGTTTAATGAATGATTCTTACGTTGTTTATTATTATTATTATTATTATGCTAAAATGAATCAAATTAAGATTTTATTTTATTTGAAGTTTAATGAATGATTCTTACGTTTATTATTATTATTATTATTATTATTATTATTATTATTATTATTATGCTAAAATGAATCAAATTAAGATTTTAGCAATTTTTTTGCTCCCATAGCTATATTATCTTGTATGCTAAGACTAAGATAACTTTTAGGATTAAAATAGATAAAATAAAAAAAGGAAATGTTTTAAGACTTTAAGACTTTAAGATAAAAGTCTTACATGCTTTATAAAGTAGTAATCTAATAATAATAATTATTATTATATTATTATTATTATGCTAAAATGAATCAAATTAAGTTTTTATTTTATTTGAAGTTTAATGAATGATTCTTACGTTGTTTATTATTATTATTATTATGCTAAAATGAATCAAATTAAGATTTTATTTTATTTGAAGTTTAATGAATGATTCTTACGTTTATTATTATTATTATTATTATTATTATTATTATTATTATTATTATTATTATTATTATGCTAAAATGAATCAAATTAAGATTTTAGCAATTTTTTTGCTCCCATAGCTATATTATCTTGTATGCTAAGACTAAGATAACTTTTAGGATTAAAATAGATAAAATAAAAAAAGGAAATGTTTTAAGACTTTAAGACTTTAAGACAAAAGTCTTACATGCTTTATAAGGTAGTATAGATAAAAACAAAGAGTACAAAATTAATAGGAATTAAAGTGAGAATAAATTTTCATTCCTCCATTTTAATAGAAAGTAATAGGTCCATTATAATATATAAGAGCATCTTCAACCGATTCTCTAAAATAGAGAAAGTTAGACTTTTGTTCTCTAAATTGCTCCAACAGATTATGTATATGGTTCTCTATAATAGAGAAAACCAACAAAAACTCCAAGTTTAGAGAATTCTCTAAAATTTGGTATATAGAGAAAGAAATTAATTTTTTATTCATTCTCACCTATAGGGTTGAGTTAATATTACTTTATAAAAAGACTTTTTAAAAAGTGTATTGGGAAGATAAATTTATAGATCATTTTAATAATATAATGGATGTTAAAATCTCTAAAATAGAGAACTTGTTGAGTTAAATCTAATTTTTTTAGAGATTTTGACCTTTTAAGTTCCTATTTTAGAAAAAATTTAGAGAATCTGTTATTCTCGTTGATTAACTTTAATATTGCTCTTTATTATTGTACTGGTTTTACATTTCTTTTAAAATGGCCTTTAAATGCATACAAGATGGATAATGTTTTGAAATTCATATTTTGAGAGTTCCAAATGCATCACAAGACTAGAAAAGCAACCAAAACAAATTAATAATAAAAATATTTTATTATCAGCCGAATATAAAAGAAAATATAATATAAACAATCTTATACAAACGGAATGCTAATTACAAATAACTTTTAAGTGTCACGTATTTAAGTAAATAAACCCTTATTTTTTCCGTGTCATGGTTCGGTACAAAACCGGCCCACTAACTTCAATACAAATACATTTGGCCTGCTTTGAGTCTTCTAATTCATATCATACTTATTCGTTCAAATCAAAGATATGATACGAATTGAGTCATTAACGAGGCCTTATCGAAAAGTATTTCTAGATACTTCTAACTTACATTTGTTCGTAAAACTCTATTGTACCATATGGAATGAAGAACCATATGAAACGAATCATACTTAATAGGCTCGGAATGCCAAAAAAAGTGTTCTCGTACCTTTTTCACTCTCTCGTACATCCCAAGATACCTCTCCCGAGGGATCGAAAGCAATACCCTCTTCAAATCCGGAATATCCTTCTCCAATACAAACACCGCAAAAGACTCCCAGTTCAAGACCTCAAAAAACGGGGGCACGTAATTATCCGATATAATCACGGGGACACAATTGTAAAATAACGACTCCACGACTCGCGGGCTATGCACCGCGAACCCTCGAGCACAAATACAATACTTGCTAGTTTTCATATGGTCGATGTAGTTTTTATTACCTTTAACATGAGGCATTCGGGAAAAGATTCTCATGTCGGTATCGTTTCCCCAATGGCGTAATAAAACGGGCCGCACATAACCGTGCATATATCCAGCAAAAAAGGCTAGAATCGGTCTTTTAGAAGGTGGCTCGCCTCCAACGTCTTTGAGAGGATTTTTTTCAGATCTTACGTAAGTTGTTGGAAGCGAAACATCCTTGCCGATGTTAAAACCTGCCCGAATATCGGCATTACAAAGGGCTCTCATTGTATTGAGTAAACGTCCCCTCGTTTCGGCTGGGGCCTGAGGAGATATAAAATTTATAGTGAATTAAATGAATAAAATACCCGTTATCGTAATAAAATAAAAGAATCTTACAGACCATATAAACAAAACGAACCCGGTGAGTTCCACACAAAATAAGACATATAAAGGTGACAAAAGGAAAATTGGTAAAAAAAAAACCCAGAGATGAGATAAGATTAGTAAATTACTAAACTACCCTTGTTTCCTCAAAAAACCTAAAAACCCTTGTAAATTTTTTTTACCCGCTTACTTCACTCTCGTATGTTCAGTCCTATCTTGTCCAGTCCAGTCCAACGGCGGACGTAGAGTCGTAGAGTATAAAAGGAGGGGGGAAAGGACCCCAGTCAAAGAGTCAAAAAAACAAATGTTTTAGGTTAAAACAATTTTTTTTTAATTTCTACCATAGTTCCCCCCAGATTTTTCGTATGAGATCCCATCAACCAAAAAAAGTACCTCGAAATCAACCAAAAAAAACCTAAGAAGTCCCTCAAAATCGCCAAAAAAACTTATAAATCCCTTGAAATCAACCAAGAAAACTTTCTCTCAAAACGGTGAATTAAGCTAAAAATATATCGGACGGCTTTGCGGGCCTTTAATCTATCTTAAAGGTGCCCCACCTGGAAAAAATCCTGGATCCGCCACTGGTGTGGTCCGCATATCAAACGCACCCTTGTGGAACAAAAGGAATATAACAAACTGAAAGTTTCTATATATAGAAATATGATGAGAGAAGGCCATACCCAATCATGGCAACCAGCCAAGAAATGATCTGATCCATCAGTTCTGTTCCAAAATGGATACTTAGTTATAAGCATTTCAGTGTGGTTCTTCATGAACTGAATCAGATTATTACGACTGTGCGAATGAGGAACATAAAGCGTTAACTCAAGCAATCGCGAACTAAAAGGTATGTAAAACAAATGAGCTTCATTTGGGTCTTCTGTAACAAACTGTTTATTTGTTTCCATCAGCTTCAAGAACCAACCCTCACTAGCATATATTCCCTCTAGTATCCAATCATGGAAAATTGGCTTTTCTCCATCTTTGTATATGTAAACTTTGAGCATTCGGTCCATCATCTCATAACTCCTGAGCATTTGATGATGAAAATTTCTACAAATCAGGTTTTTTTTATTTGTTTGTATAGTACAATTACTCAAATTTCCTGTAGATAAAAAAAGGCATTTAAGTAAATGTTGTAAAGATACCTTTTGAACATAGAAGCATTCCTATAAATAGGGGCGTAAAGCCCTGTATCATTGTTCGTGATGGGGGCATTTTCAATTTGTAGTTTTGCTTCGAGAAGTTGTTGATCAACCAATGATGACGAGTGAGATGGCTGCCACGGAAAAATACTAAAGATTATCAAGAATGTGAACATAATATTGAAAATGTTTACATGTAAATAAAAATTGACTGACCAAATCAGCATACGAGGTCATATACATACGACTGAATTTGGCGAAGAACGACTCTTCTGAAGCAGTTCATTCATCTGGGAAATTGACATTACCGGCAAAGTCTCCATTTTGGGCTTCTTTTTATCATCCATGGAAAGATTAGACAAAGATGAAGCATTTTTCCTACCTTTCTCAGAGGAATTTAGGGAAGATGATCGATTATTAGATGCTAAAGAATTGTTTTTCGTTCCAATATCTCTTGCAATAGCCTCTTTCGAAGAAAGAGGGACCTCACTATTGATTATTGATCTGTTAACACCTGAATATGGATCATTCAAGTCCTGTGATTTGAAACTCTTATTCTCTCCATACGAGAAATAAGTTTCTCGTAGGAAGGAAGCCCTGGCACCGGAAAGCAGAAACGATATACCACTGAAAACTGGAAGTTCAGAATACTGAACAGTCAATACAACAGCCAATGCAATTCCGAATAGCCAAATCCATTTAATAGTTTTCTTTGGATATAGATAGTGAAGAAACCCCTTATCCATGTAGATCAGATGGATCGAAATCGAAACTTTTATGAATCACTCAGAAAATAGTTGGTGTGGAAGATCCATCAAACTCCAAAAACGTTGCCTGATTCTTCATATGAGCTACAGATTTGAATCCGAATTATACACAATTTAATTGATCAAATCTGCGATGCTTACCATCTCAAAAGCGTTAGGTTCCTGAGAAAAGAAGACAACTGAATGATTGTGTTGAGCTTTTGTAAGTTAAAGTACAAATTTCATGGAGCAAGTTACATGTTCGCAATTTTTATCTTAACGTCTTTCTAAAAAGAAACTTGAGTTCCAATAATTGCAGAGATTGTTACTGTTGTGACTTGTGATTGGATGAAAAGCAAATTGGTAACAATAATTAGTACTTCAACAGGTAAACTTCATCGAATCGTTCCAAATTGAACAGAAAGATTCTTCGGTTTCCAATTTCCCCATTACGTTAATACAAAAAATCGAAATCCCTAAAATGATCCACCGTTTAAGTTATACAGGCGTTGATCACGATCATTACGTTTTCTGAACTTTTTTTTATTGTTGTATACATTAATCCAGATTCAGATCACACAGAAACAATTTTCGATCTTCTGGAGAAAATATACAAAAATTGAAACGAATATGAAGCTCGTGTATCAATAAACTAAATACTTTAGCAGATCTCATAATCAATAAGCATATAGCCATATATATAACTGCAAAAACGAAAAATATAAATGGAGATGGAGATCACTCACAGTTATTGATGAAGGTTGGTTGATGGTTAGCGGAGTTTTTGTAGCTCGCAGAGAGATGGGTGTCCGATATGGAATTGCAGTTGAATCAAACGTTCTTTAGATCAGAGATCCAAATAACACGTAAAAACGCGTGGTTTGAAGTCGAATCAGATCAACTTTATTAAAATTTAAAAAAAGAAAAAACTGAAAGTGGGAACAGAACTTTGATAAGTTTATATTGCTGCATAAAATATTGATATTTTTTATATAAGGGTTATCCACGAGAAATTGATGCACATTAGGATGAATTGTACTGATACGAGATATGTCGAGATTCACTGGATCAATTCCTTTTATGAGAGGGAATTTAATTAAAAGTGATCAATGGTTAATATTCACTTCTCATGTTTTTTTTTACGTTAACCTACAATCATTCACCTTTATATTATTAGATAATTAAATATTGGGATTCTTAGTATACCTTGCGCAAATTATTGGTTTAGTTACCATTTATTTCACCTATTTTGACTGGTAACATGTTTATTTTGTAACATTTGATGGGATACTCTTTAGGAAAGGTTAATGATAAACATATAAACTTGACATCCACAATTCCACATCAAATACAATATCAGTAAATTACTAACTAGTCAAATGGGTTTTTTTTTTATTTTAAAATTTTAAAATTTTGTTACATTAAATACGAAATTATAAAACTTCATTACATTAATTAAGAAGAAAAAAGATTTAAGACACAAATACCGGTATAGGACCAAGAAACCACTCACTCGCCGTACATATGTAAACTAACAATCACAATGGTTGATACACTAGAAAACTTTGTTGATTTTGATACATTTTATCTGATACTTGATTCAAATTTGGAAAATGTGAACCACACGAATCGACTTAATAATTACATCGAGAAATCAATAAGTTATTTCAATAAGTCAAACATAATCTTCTTTTTCTAACACCATTCATGTATATATCTATCTACAAACAATCTACTATGGGTTTACTCTAAAAACTCTATTATACCATATTGAATGCAGGATCATATGAAAAATGTCATACTTAATAGGCTTGCTATGCCAAAGAAAATGTTGTTGGACCTTTTTAACCCTCTCATGCATCTTCAAATACCTCTTTTTCGGGATCGAAACGAGGATATTTTTCAGATTTGGGATATCTTTCTCCTGAACGAAAACCGCAAACGATTCCCAATCCAAAACCTCAAAAAAAGGCGGCACGAAATTGTCGGAAATAATCACCGGAACACACTCATAGAAAAGGGCCTCCACAACTCTAGGACTATTGACTTCAGAGCCTTTGGCACATATACAAAACTTGCTACTCTTCATGTAATCAATATAGTTTTTGTCATCTTTCATTTTTGGGAGTTTTTTAAAGATTTTCATGTCGGGATCTTTGTTTTCCCAGTGGCGTAATAGGATTGGACGAAGGTAACCGTGCATTTTGCCGGCAAAGAAGGCGAGAACGGACCGTTTGGAAGGGGGTTTACCTCCAAGAAATCTTAATGGGTTCTCGGGATGACGGACATTTGTTTCAGGGAGAGAAGCGTCTTTTCCCAATTGAAAACCAGCTTTTTCGACGTCTGTGTTGCAGATGGATCTTATGCAAGTACCCATGAATTGTCTTGTTTCATCCGCACCCTTGAACGATGAATATAAAGCACAAAGTCAATCTCTACGATACTCAATTTAGCATAAGGATTATATCGTGTGTCAAATATATTTCTATTCTTGTAGCTTAATCATGTCCCATAAAGATTGCAACGTTTGATTACCAAAGTGTTTGACCATTAACCAAATGTTTTATAATTCACTAGACACACAAAGTCGTAGATTTTGTAAGAAATTGATTGATTATCCTAATTAAAATTAGGGTTTGTTTGTTAGCAGCTTAATTAGCTTAATGAGACTCGCAACTTATTCGGTCGGCTATGCATGACTGTTTGGTAGTGGCTTAATGATATAGAAAGTGGCTTATTCAGTAATTTATGCAGAAAGCCAACTTTTTTTCCAAATCCCAATTAAAAAACATGCTCCTTCTATCTATGAAAAAACTCTCCCAACAAAAACCTCCTCAATCTATACAGACATATTAATCAACACAGACAGCTTTATACATAAATGACTTAATGGAAAATCAACCAAACAGCCCCTAAGAAGATGTGGCTTACTGATGTGCACTAACTATTTAGTGCAAAACCACGCTTTTCAGGGCATTTTAACTTTTATATCCCAAACCTTGAGTCATTTTATTCACTTATTTCCATTTACTTGTTTATTGGAACTAGAGTTGTGAATGGCTTGTTTTAGTACTTAGGATGGCTAATTTGGTAACTTTTTGGCAGCTTTTAAAGTGCATTCTTATGTCTTGCAGCATTCCAGTAGCATTGGACAGAAGGAGCTTAATGGTTAAGACTTGGAGGCTTATTTTGTGAAGACACTTGCTGTATTTTGTACTCTCTTTTGGAAGCTTCCAGAATTTGTAAAAGGCTGGATTGTTGTTTAAACTCTATTAGCTGAATAATTAGTGCACATCACTTACCCGGTCATGGCAGGCAACAAGAAAGTGGTCTGCTCCACCGGTTCTATTCCAGAAACTGTATCTCCCGGCGATCACGTCAATGTAGTTTTTCAAGTATGGTACCACACTTTCGCGATCATAAGAGTTGGGGGATAGAGTTGCTTTCAACATTTTCGAGCTATAAGGAATGTAGAACAAATGGGCTTCTTTCGGTTTCCGGGTAACAAATCTTTTGCTTTTTTTCATTTGCATCATAAACCATCCTTCAGATGCATATATTCCCTTCTGAACTGCCTCTGGCTGGTTAAATATCGGCTTATCTCCCTCCTTGTATATGTAAACCTTGAGAGTCTTTTCCATTAATTCATAGCTCCTGCATTTGATAACATAGAAAAAAAGTTATTTGACTAGTAGTCAAATTATAATACCCTTTACAGAAAAAATAAATCTTGTGAACTAACCTTTAGGGGGCGTTTGGTTCGTAGAATGGAATTTGGTGGAATCGGAATCCATCATAGGATAGGAATTTGACTTTGAAGGAATTGGAATGGAATTTGACCACGCACTTTGATTGCGTTTGGTTGGATGGAATTGGAATGGAATCTTTAAAAATAATTCGAATCTCCATCTTTGTTTGGGGGCGGGGCGGGGTGGGGCGTGGGAAGGTGGGTAGTAGAACAGGGTGGGGTGGGGGCGTGACAGTGACAATAGTTGCATGGTCGACTGGTCGTGATGGGGCAAGGGGTGGTCGGTGTTGGCTAAAATGAATGCGAAAGGATGGAATTCGATTCCTTCCATTAGGTCAAGGAATGATGAATTCATTGATTTGTGGAATTCAAAGGATTCCATCCCTTTCAAGAATTGAACCAAACAAAGGAATTGGAATTTGGTCAAAGGAACTTGTCATTCCAATTCCTTCGAATTCCGCGAACCAAACGGCCCCTTACAAAATAAAGAATTCTTGTGTACTAAATCTACACCATCGATAACTAGTGCACAATGGGCTAATAATAAGTAACTTTATCTTGAAAGTTTGCCAAGAGAAAGAAAATTGATAATTTTAGCTTGAAAATTTCCCCAAAGAGAAGGAAAATTGCAATTAATATAAGAAAACTCACAACCCGTGACATAATTTCTTTAAAGAAAACTACGGGACAGACAGAATAATATCCTATGGTCTCATATTAGTAGGTTCAACCACCAAAGACGCCAACAAAAGGGACAATGCCATAATTGGGATAAATGATTAACAATGTAAGCAAATCCATGTTTTAAATCTAACAACTAAATTTAAGGTATTCTTACCTCCTAAATATTGAAATATTACGAAACACAGAAGGATAAAGGTTATGATCATCTTCATTGAACTGGGCATTCTCAATTTGCAATTTTGCTTCCAGTAACTGTTGATCAGCTCTTGAAGACCACCGTGGTTTCTATATAAACAACAATATCAGACTAACCAGATACTCATGTTAAAAGCAGTGTTTCACATAACGATATTTGAAAAGCCAATTTTCGGATTCATCATACCAATGAACGAGAAGAAGCCCGATTGTGGACTAAAATATCGTACATCTCAGAAATCGACACTACGTTCCCCTTTTTCTTCTTACGAGAGACTTCTATCACAGATGATACATTCGGTAGTGGGCCAATGCCCGCATCTCTAGCCTTCTCAGGGGCCAAACTATCGATTTGTTCTATCTTGTCTAACGTCAAGTTCTTGTGTTCTAATATTTGGGGAAGCGGGTATGACTTTTCAGGTGCGTAGCTTTTGGTTTTGGTTATCTGAATCTTGCTAGCAGAAAATAAAGATGATATAACATCACCATATGGAAATTCAAAATACTGAAATACTATAACAACAGCAAACACCATTCCCCCAAGGCATGCCAATTTCTGAAGTACATGGCCCATTTGTATACAGAGTTGAAATAACTTGTCCTCCAAACACAATGACCATACCACCCCTGCAGTATCGCCAAGAAATTCTATAAGAAGTTTGCTAATTAGTAATACCTACTCAAATCTAGCCACAAGTGCATTGAAGAAAGCACAATAACAAAACCATTTATGGACGAATAGATCTTACGAAGGGGTAAAAGAGGCAGTTCCGCTTGCAAAAAAGTTTTGGAGAGACAAGATTAGGTAACAAAAATATCAAGTGAAACACCCAGGCAACCATATAGATCAACACCTTAATCTAGAATCATAACTCATAATAATACACTATTAATCAACAATAACTCGTCGATCTGTTTATTCAAACAACAACAAAACTCAAGCAGCACAAAGTACTTCCTCTGATTCTATTTGAAATTGAATCTCAAGTAGGTTAAATTAACAGTTTAACACTTCAGATTTAGAACTTGATATGGATTTTAAACTCTCCGAGAATAAACTGATAAACTTTGCAACTAATTACTAACAAAAGAACATATATGCAATCAGAAATTATTAGAAATAAAAAACCCTAGATAATCTAAAAACCCAAATTCAAATCGTAAAACTGAAATTACACTATCAATGAGCTAATTCACCCTAATAATCGAACATATGAATAGCAGCTGCAAATGAAAATCACGAGATTATAGACATAGAGAGAAAAAAATGGAGCGAATCTTGTAGAGTGTTCATGGAAGATCGTTTTTTCTGTTATTCAATGCAACAAGTTAAATAATTGAAGGAAAAGATGAGAGATGATTTGCATAATCATTTCGTTTAATTAAAGCAATCGGGAATAGGACATAAACAATAAACAATGAGATGACGCATTGATGTATGTAGGATACTTACATGTGACGAAGGGAAGCCATGGTTAAAACTTGGGAGCTTGCTCTGTTCATCTGTGAAATATGAAGAGAAAAAAAAATGTATATAAAAACTAGTTCTCGCCAGCAAAAAGAAAATTATAATTTCGAAAGAAAATACCTTTGGTGTATTTTTTTAACAATTAAATAAAAGGCAGACTAATTATTATAGCCATTTTCGGGAAGCTCCTATTCAAAATAGTCTAATTTTCTCTTCTAAATTACATAAATATCCATTTATGTCGTGAAAAATTTCCCGATCGCAATAACCTTCATAAAAATTTTCAAAATTTACACTTTTGGTCCCGGTGCCTCGTGAAATACATCTCGAACGTGATTTTTTTTTTAATTAGTAAGTTACACTTAATACCCTTGTAATTAGTTATTAAATTTATTTTTAATCCCTTACCTTTTTAATTTTTCATTTTTAGACTCTTATCATATTAACATAAATAATCGTATATAAACTAAAATATATTAAAAATACATTTCTTTTTTTTTACAAATTATACCATTGTAATCGTTTCGTCAATACCTTCGAAATGAGCCCAATATTGAATATTTTTGGATTTAATCATATTGAAAAATCATTCTTGAAAAATATTTTAGTTAATCCATGATGTATTTTTAATATGAAAAGGTGTAAAATGAAAACATAAGGAATATAAAAAAAATTATTTGTATATACTTATGATATTTAATAATATGATTAAATCAAAAAATATCAATATTGAGTTCATTTTGAAGGTATTGACGAGACGATTACAGTGATATAACTTGTAAAAAAAGAAATGTATTTTTAATATATTTTAGTTTATATATGATTTATGTTAATATGATAAGGTATAAAATAAATAAAATAAAAAATGTAAGGGATTAAAAGTAAATTTAATAACTGAGATGTATTTCACTAGGCACAAGGACCAAAAGTGTAAATTCTGAAAATTTTATGAAGGAGATCGCAATCGAGAGGTCTTTCATGGGGAAAATGGATATTTGTGTAATTTAGGAGAGAAAATGGTTATTTTGAGTAGGAGCTTCCCAAAAATAGCTATAACAATTAATTTCTCTAAATAAAATAAAAAGGGTGTAAATAACGGTATAAAATTTAAATCATGATTATTAGGAAATAAAAATATATAAGCACGTAAATAATACTTCTTTTGACTTTCAAATTGTAAATAATACTTCTTTCAATTTGACCTGTAATTTGTGAATAGAGTGAATTGCATAAATGGTCCCTCGTGAATGCCTGGATTTCACTTTTCATCCCTCCAAAGTTGAAAGTATACTAATGGTCCCTAAAATGAGTTTTGCATCCCAAAATGGTCCCTCCCACTAACACCATTAGTGGAGGTTCCGTTAAGTTGGTCATGTGCCCCTCACGTGAGGGGTATTTTAGTCTTTTTACCCATCTTCTTCTCCACCTTTTTTCTCAACAAGAACGCCATCCATAACCACCCACTTCCACTGTCACCACCACCATCTCAAGAAATCAAAACTAAACCATAAATGTATACATAAATTGAAAACCCAAGTTAAAACCTGCATAATCTCTCCAGAAATCTCAAGAAATCAAAACTAAACCATAAATGTATACATAAATTGAAAACCCAAATTAAAACCTGCATAATCTCTCCAGAAATGATTTCAAGAACAAACCTAAATATCTAAAGATGAAGAACAAACATGAACAAATAAATTCCACTGATTTTTGAAACCCAAAAATGCAAGAACAATAAAATTCAAGAACATAACCCTAATATTGATGAAATCAAGAACACAAAATTAGTATTCAAATCCAGAAAATGAAAATTTTCAGATTTTTATACAAGAACAACCCAAATGACATATACAGATCCAATCTCTAGAATTACAAACAAAAATCGGAAGCCAAAACCAAAAATCGAAGGGTCTGGTGCACTCGGGTTCCAGACTTCAGATGAAGGGTCTGGTGCACTCGATCGAGTTTCAGCTTCTGGTTTCTGGGTTAGGGACAATTTACATCTGCCTTATCTAGAAGGGGAAGGAGAATATATGCATATTCGAGAACGAAGGAGACAGATCTGCATCTGCATCTTCATCTTCGAGAATGGGGACAGATCCGCATCTGCATCTTCGAGAAGGAAGGGGACTGTTCGACACGAAGAAAGCGTAAGTGCAATAAGGTTTTGGTGGCTCCTAGTGGCTCGATGGTGGTGAATGGGTGAAGGTGGAGTTTTGTTTGATGTAGGATGAGTTTTAAAGATGATCTTGGGGAAGAAGGCAACCATGGGTGAAGGGTTCATTGGGTCAAGGAGATGCTTGAAGGGTTAATGGATTTCAGGGAGACAGGGACGGTTTATATTTTTAAGTATCATTTTTTATTTATTTTATTAATAAAATATTAATATAAATATATTTTTTTCTAAAATAATTAAAATAGCATGAAAATACCAAAATGGCCCTCACGTGAGAGGCACATGGCTGCTTTAACGGCACATCCTTGGACGGCGTTAGTGAGAGGGACTAACTTGGGCTAAAAACACGATTTTTGGACCATCAATATACTTTCAGATCTCGAGGGACGAAACGTGAAAATTAGGCATTCACGAGGGACCATTTATGTAATTCACTCCTTTTGAATATAATAATATTAGGGAAATTAACTAAAATGCCCCAAGTTTGAAAATTCGTTACCAAAATGCCCCAAATCTTTCCCAATGTGCCAAAATGCCCCATAATCCCGCGATTGGACCCTCTATCGCGGATTCCCATATTTTCCCGCGATTTCATCCCTCTATCGCGGACTCCCTCAATTTGGGTGAAGGAGTCCCTCGATTTGGATTACATTGAAGGAGTCCTCGATTTTTTTCACTCAAGATTCCTCATTCCTCGAATTTAAAGTTTTTAAACTCAACTTTTCACACGATCATTCGCTTTTATATTAATAGATAATTAAATATGGGGGTTCTTAGTATACTTATACGCAAATTATTGGTTTAGTTGCTATTTAATTCAATGAATAATTTTTATCTCAATTAATGCAAGTGTGTTTAAGTTATTTTACCTATTTTGACCGATAACATGTTCATTTTGTAACATTTGATAACATGAATACTTGTTTACGAAAAGGTTACAATAAAACAGACAATAAACCACAATTCCATATCACCTACCAAGATCAATAAATTACTAGTCAAAATGGGTTTAAAAAAAACTTTCTTACACTATTTATGAAATTATAAAACTTTATTATGTTAATTAAAAAAAAGATTATGACACAAATACTGGTCGAGGTCTAAGAAACCCCTCACCCGTACATATGTAACAATCACAATAATTGTTGCATAAGAAAAGTTTGTTGCATTCTTATTAGTCTATATTATCCTATTATGTATTATATTTAGACACTTAGCATAGTCGGTGGTACCTAAGTGTAACTTGTATTGTTATAAATACTTATGAATGAGAAGGGGGAGACCCACGAATTACCAAAGTCTAACATGGTATCAGAGCCTGGGTACCCTATCTGGCCCTACCACACACCTTCTTTACCGTACATCCCCTACCTACTCTCATCTTCGCACCTTCGGGTGCCTTTGCTACCCTCTCCTCCCGTCCTCCTCCATAAACAAACTCCAAAACCGCTCTTCTCCTTGCATTTTCCTTGGTTACCCTCCAAATCATCGCGGGTACCTATGTCTTGATATGTCAAGTAAAAAGATCACCATCTCCCGTCATGTACTCTTTGACGAAACCATCTTTCCGTTTCGTTCCACCACACCCTCTCCGTCTTACGAATTCCTTCACAAGAACATCGACAACGATCAACACCCATCCATTCGCCATCACCCTCACCTTACTACCTCCCCACCCACTGTTCCCTCTACACCTACGAAACCCCACCCACCCCAAACCCCCTCCCGCTTTGGTCAGACCTACTCAAGGTTACGCCAAAAGCACACAGCCCCACCCGATCCCTCTGTCCAACCAACACAACCCGGTCCTTCGTCTGAGCCACCACCTCCTGCCACAAACGGCTCACCACCCCAACCTTCCCCTACCGATTCCCCTAAATCCACCACTCCTCCTTCTACTTCGGCTTCCCCTACCAATCCACCACCACCGCCTCCACCTACTAGAACAATGCATACCCGTAGCATGACCGGTAATTCCAAACCCAAAACCCCGTTCTCCTTACACACTTCTTCTAACATTGAACCGCTCCCCAAAAACCTAACCGATGCCTTATCCAGTCCTATTTGGAACCAAGCAATGACGGAAGAGTTTTCTGCTCTTATTGATAATAAGACATGGGAACTTGTACCTCGGCACCCTAACATGAACATAATTCGGTGCATGTGGATTTATAAACAAAAGTTGAAATCAGATGGGACTTTGGAACGCTATAAAGCGAGGTTAGTTGGGGATGGCAGAACTCAACAGGTGGGGGTCGATTGTTCAGACACCTTTAGCCCAGTGGTTAAGCCAGCAACCATACGGACAGTTCTTACTATTGCCTTACATCATCACTGGGATATCTCTCAACTTGATGTTAAGAATGCATTTTTGCACGGTAATCTACATGAGACTGTCTTCATGCATCAGCCACCGGGGTTTCGGGATCCTAACTTTCCTAATCATATTTGTCGTCTGAAGAAATCACTGTATGGTCTTAAACAAGCACCGCGAGCCTGGTACCAGCGGTTTACAGACTACGTCACTCAGTTGGGTTTTCGACTCAGCTCGAGTGATCACTCTTTATTCATCCACCATCAGGGACGTGATGTGGCTTATATTCTTCTATATGTGGATGACATTATTCTCGTTACTTCGTCTCCGGCACTGAAGGCACACTTCCTGACTCACTTGTCTAAAGAATTTGCCATGAAAGATTTGGGTCCTCTATCTTATTTTCTGGGTATATCGGTACAGCGGTCATCGGATGGTCTATTCTTATCTCAGGCTAGATATGCTCAGGAAATACTAGATTGTGCCAAGATGAATGACTGTAATCCGGTCCTCACCCCGGTTGACACCGCCGGTAAGCTTGGAGCCACGTCTGGAGACCTTCTTAACGATCCCACCACATATCGGAGTCTGACAGGTGCGTTGCAATACTTGACGTTCACCAGACCCGATATTTCTTATGCGGTGCAGCAGATATGCATGTACATGCATGCCCCCCGGACGGGTCATCTTCATGCGTTAAAGAGGATTCTGAGATACGTAAAGGGAACTCTTAATATGGGTGTTATGATGAGGGCATCCCCTCTCTCTACTCTTATTGCTTATACAGACGCTGATTGGGCAGGTTGTCCGGATACTAGACGGTCCACATCCGGGTATTGCATCTTCTTTGGCGACAACCTCATCTCCTGGTCTTCCAAAAGACAATCAGTCGTTTCACGTTCCAGTGCTGAAGCTGAATACAGAGGGGTGGCCAATGTTGTGGCCGAGATATGTTGGATCCGTAATCTCCTTCTCGAACTACACTGCCCTATCAGACGTGCTTCTCTCGTTTATACAGACAACATCAGTGCTATTTACTTGTCAGGCAATCCGGTTCAACATCAACGGACAAAACACGTGGAGGTGGATATTCACTTTGTTCGCGAGAAAGTGCAACGTGGTCAAGTTCGAGTCCTTCATGTACCGTCTCGGCACAACTTTTCAGACATCTTCACTAAAGGCCTACCACGAGTTCTTTTTGATGATTTTAGATCCAGCCTAAGCTTACGGGATCCTCCACCTTAGACTGCGGGGGTGTATTAGTCTATATTATCCTATTATGTATTATATTTAGATACTTAGCATAGTCGGTGGTACCTAAGTGTAACTTGTATTGTTATAAATACTTATGAATGAGAAGGGGGAGACCCACGAATTACCAAAGTCTAACAATTCTGATGCATTTGGGAAAACGTGAAGCACAAGAATCGACTTAATTACATCGAGAAATCAATAAGCTCTTTCAATAAGTCAAATTGTATCTTCTTTTCTGATATCAATGATCTACATATCTACAAACAATCTACTATGGGTTTACTCTAAAAACTCTATTATACCATATTGAATGCAGGATCATATGAAATATATCATACTTAATAGGCTTGCTATGCCAAAGAAAATGTTGTTGGACCTTTTTAACCCTCTCATGCATCTTCAAATACCTCTTTTTCGTGATCAAAACGAGGATATTTTTCAGATTTGGAATATCTTTCTCCTGAACGAAAACCGCAAACGATTCCCAATCCAAAAACTCAAAAAAAGGCGGCACGAAATTGTCGGAAATAATCACCGGAACACACTCATAGAATATGGCCTCCACAACTCTAGGACTATTGACTTCAGAACCTTTGGCACATATACAAAACTTGCTACTCTTCATGTAATCGATATAGTTTTTGTCATCTTTCGTTTTTGGGATTTTTTTAAAGATTTTCATGTCGGGATCTTTGTTTTCCCAATGGCGTAATAGGATTGGACGAAGGTAACCGTGCATTTTGCCAGCAAAGAAAGCGAGAACCGACCGTTTGGAAGGGGGTTTACCTCCAAGAAATCTTAATGGGTTCTCGGGATGACGGACATTTGTTTCAGGGAGAGAAGCGTCTTTTCCCAATTGAAAACCAGCTTTTTCTACGTCTGTGTTGCAGATGGATCTTATGCAAGTACCCATGAATTTTCTTGTTTCATCCGCACCCTTGAAAAGATGAATGTAAAGCAGAAAGTCAATCTCTATCGTGTTTCAATATATTTATATTCTTGTAGTTAATCATGTCCCATAAAGATTGCAACGCTTGATTAGAATTTAGAAGTGTTTGACCATTATTAACCAGATGTTTTATAATTCACTAGACACACAAAGTTGAACATTTAGAAAGAAATTGATTATCCTAATTGAACTTAGGGTATGTTTGTTAGTAGCTTAATGAGACTCGCAACTTATTCGGTCAACTATACATATACATGACTGTTTATTGATATAGAGAGTGGCTTATTCAGTAAGCTTCTAGGGTGAGCTTTATGCAGAAAGCCAAGTTCTTTTTCCAAACCTGCCCCTCCCAATTCAAAAACACGCTCCTTCTATCTATTAAAAAACCCTCCCAACCAAAAACTTAGCTTAATGAGTTTAATGAGACTCGCAACTTATTCGGTCAGCTATACATGACTGTTTGGTAGTGGCTTCATGATATAGAAAGTGGCTTATTCAGTAAGATTCTAGGGGGACTTAATGCAGAAAGCCAAGTTTTTTCCCAAACCTGCCCCTCCCAATTCAGAAACACCCTCCTATCTATGAAAAAACCCTCCCAACCAAAAACCTCCTCAATCTATAGAGACGTATTAATCCACACAGACAGCTTTATCCACGACTTAATAGAAAACCAGATGTGGCTTACCCAGTCATGACAGGCAACAAGAAAATGGTCGGCTCCACCGGTTCTATTCCAGAAACTGTATCTCCCTGCGATCACATCAAGGTAATTCTTCAAGTATGGTACCACACTCTCGCGATCATAAGAGTTGGGAGATAGAGTTGCTTTCAACATTTTCGAGCTATAAGGAATGTAGAACAAATGGGCTTCTTTCGGTTTCCGGGTAACAAATCTTTTGCTTTTTTTCATTTGCATCATAAACCATCCTTCAGATGCATATATTCCCTTCAGAACTGCCTCTGGCTGGTTAAATATCGGCTTATCTCCCTCCTTGTATATGTAAACCTTGAGAGTCTTTTCCATTAATTCATAGCTCCTGCATTTGATAACATAGAAAAAAAGTTTTTTGACTAGTAGTCAAATTATAATATCCTTTACAGAATAAGGAAATCTTGTGAACTAACCTTTACAAAATAAAGAAATCTTGTGTACTAAATCGACACCATCAATAACTAATGAACAATGGGCTAATAGGTAACTTTATCTTGAAAGTTTGCCAAGAAAGGATATACATTGCAGCCAAAACCAAAGTCATATATATAGGCGAACGATTGTGTGAGAAGTTGAGTTTACGGTGAGAAGTGGATCTGAACCGTTGATCACTTTTAATCAAATGCCCTCCCATGAATTGTGCTTTAGAAGAGAATTGATCCGGTGCATCTCGGTGCATCTCATCCTAATAAAAATTTATATATATATATATATATATATATAGGGTCCGTTTCCGTTACAAACCAAATAGATTGTACAAACTCTGCAAACCAATCTTAGCCGTTCATCAACTCTAATCAATATCTGATTTTATTATGTTTCCTAATCTAAAGTCATGATCATAATTAATGAACGTTATCATCTTCCATATATATCACAATCATTATTAATGAATCATAATAATTACCATAAATACATCTGTTGTTTCCTAATATAGTGGTTTGCAGGGTTTGTACAATCTATTTGGTTTGTAAATGAAACGCACCCTATATATATATATATATATATATATATATATATATATATATATCAAAGTTGCAAGATTCAACTATGTGTGTCCATTTCTCATCCAACGATTGATAACCGCTTCTCACATTAACCTCAACTTCTCACCGAAACCCAAACCCTATATATCAAAGTTGCAAGATTCAACTATGTGCTTGGATTAATAAAGTATTTGACTATTAGCTAAATTCTAAAATACCCTTTAATAAAAATTATAAAAATCTTATACACCGAAACTAACAGTATTAAGAACTTGTAACAATAGGTAAATTGATAATATTAGCTTGAAATTTTCCCCAAGGAGAAGGAAAATTGCAATTAATATAAGAAAATTCACAACCCGTGACATAATTTCGTTAAAGAAAATTATGGGCCAGACAAAATAATATCCTATGGTCTCATATCATCATTTAGGGGCTGTGTGCTGGTTGTTGAATGGTTTGGTGCAGAATGATTAAGAGGCTCTTATGATATAGTGCAAAATGAAATATGATTGTTTGGTAATTGCTCAGAATGGAATTAGGGTGCTGAATGGTTAAGGGAGGTGTAAGATAAAAAATGATTCAGAGGGTTTTAGAATCATTAAGAGGCAAACTTTTCTTTTTGCCAAACAAGATTTGCCTCTTACCAATTCAGAGGCTGCCTCTTGATGGAAGTTTAAGAAGCCATAATTGCCTCTTGAACTATTAGTAGGTTCAACCACCAAAGACGCTAATAAAAGGGACAATCCAATAATTGGGATTAATGATTAACAATGTAAGCAAATCCTTGTTTCAAATCTAACAACTAAATTTAAGGTATACTTACCTCCTAAATATTGAAATATTACGAAACACGGAAGGATAAAGGTTATGATCATCTTTATTGAACTGGGCATTCTCAATTTGCAATTTTGCTTCCAGTAACTGTTGATCAGCTCTTGAAGACCACCGTGGTTTCTATATAAACAAAGACAGAATTGTATTAAAACAACAAAATCCAAATTACCAGTTCAAGATACTCATGTTAAAAGCACCATTTCACATAACGATATTTGAAAAGCCAAATTTAGGATTCATCGTACCACTGAACGAGAAGAAGCACGATTGTGGACTAAAATATCGTACATCTCAGAAATCGACACTATGTTCCCCTTTTTCTTCTTACGAGAGACTTCTATCACAGATGATACATTCTCTAGTGGGACAATACCTCTCTTTGATGCGTCGTGTTCTTTAAAGTTCTGAACTGAACTTGGCACATTGGAAACCAAAAGATTTGGGGGAAAAGGATATGACTTTTCAGGTGGGTAGCTTCCAGTTTCGGTTATCTTAATCTTGCTAGCAGAAAATAAAGATGATATAACATCACCATATGGAAATTCAAAATACTGAAATACTATAACAACAGCAAACACCGCTCCCCCAAGGCATGCCAATTTCTGAAGTACATGGCCCATTTGTATACAGCGTTGAAATAACTTGTCCTCCAAACACAATGACCATACCACCCCTGCAGTATCGCCAAGAAATTCTATAAGAAGTTTGCTAATTAGTAATAACTACTCAAATTTAGCCATAAGTGCATTGTAGAGAGCACAATAACAAAACTATTTATGGACGAATAGATTAACACCTTAATCTAGAATCATAACTCATAATACACTATCAATCAACAATAACTCATCGATCTGTTTATTCAAACGACAACAAAACTCAAGCAGCACAAAGTACTTCCTCCGATTCCATTTGAATCTCGAGCAGGTTAATTACCAGTTCAACACTTCAGATTTCGAAACGGATTTTAAACTCTTCGAGAATAAACTGCTAAAACCAATGAACTTTGCAACTAATTACTAACGAAAAAATATATATGCAATCAGAAATTATTAGAAATAAACAAAAACCCTAGATAATCTAGAAAACCAAATTCAAATCGTAAAACTGAAATTACACTATCAATGAGCTAATTCACCCTAATAATCGAACATATGAATAGCACCTGCGAAGGAAAATTACGAGATTATAGACATAGAGAGAAAAATGAAGCTAATCTTGTAGAGTGTCCATGGAAGATCGTTTTTTCTGTTATTCAATGCAATAAGTTAAATAATTGAAGGAAAAGATGAGAGAGATGATTTGTGTAATCATTTTGTATAATTAAAGCAATCGGGAATAGGACATAAACAATAAACAATGAGATGACGCATTGAATGTATGTAGGAATACTACCTGTGACGAAGGGAAGCCATGGTTAAAACTTGGGAGCTTGCTCTGTTCATCTGTGACTGTGAGTATGAAGAAGAAAAAAAGTATATAAAAACTAGTTCTTGCCCGCAAAAAGAAAAATATAATTTCGAAAGAAAATACTTTTGTTCTTCTTTAAAAATAGAGAAAATTAATTTTTTTTAAATTGGTACAACAGATTCTATATATTTTATCCATAATATATTATAAAACATTTATGAAAAACTCTTAAAAATAACCTCTAAAACTTCATGTACCGTTATTTAATGTTATTTACTTAAAAAATTTAAAAACAACTAATGAAGCTTTATATACCGCTTTTAATGCTAATTACTTGATTAATACTTATCTCTAACAACTTTCAATTTCTTAAATCGTGGACTTATATTAATTAATCATTATCTCTAACCACTTCAGATCCTCAAATCATGAACTCCTTAAAAAACGTCATTTTTTAAACAAATTTATAAAAAAACATGACTGTTTTTTCAAAATCACGCATTAAAATAAATTAGAACATTAAAATCGAGATATATCGCGCTGCATTGCGCAAGTAGACTTCTAGTTCTTTAAAATAAGAAAATTATAAATACTTTAAGTTTAGATAATTCTCTAAAACTTAATATATGAAAAGATAAATAATTTTTTATTAACTTTTTGATTAATTTTTATTAATTTGTATTAATTTCCATTAGTAAGGTTAAGTTATTATTATTTTTACAAATTCTTTTTAAAAATATATTGGGATGATAAAGTTAAGTAATATTTTAATAATATAATAGATGTTGAAATCTCTAAAAATAGAGAATCTGTTGGAGCTAAATGTAATTTTTTTAAAGATTTTAAATTTTGATTCTTTTTTTAGAAAGAATTTGTTGGAGATGCTATAATTTTTTAACAATTAAATAGTAAAATAAAAAGGGTGTAAATAAAGGTATTAAATTTAAATCATGATTATTAAGAAATAAAAATATATAAGCACGTAAATAATACTTCTTTTGACTTTCAAATTGTAAATAATACTTCTTTCAATTTGACCTGTAATTTGATGATTGGTTTAAACATAAGACCATTTTGAATATAATAATATTATAATTAGGGGTGACAATTTTGTACCAAATCAAACCAGCTAACATGTGAACCAGCCGTACCAATTAAATCGGTACCAAATTAATCGGTACAAATTATAATTGGTTGGTTGTACCGTACCAAGTGTTTGAACTTGGTTGGTACACGGTATTGAATGTTGTGTACCACGGTAGTACCGTGGTACCAACATATTTAATAATTTAATTAATTATTAATTATTTAATTATATAAATCAATGATATTAATTTTGAGGCACTCGTTTGCACAAGTGACTGGTTAAGGGCATCTATCACAAATTTCAACTTATATGAAGATCCTACGGAAGAAGCCTTGGAGATATACCATGACTTGGAGGAGCTTGAGAGAGGTAATATATTATTTTAAAATTGTAATACAAGAGTTGTCATTTGTTTGTTATTTATTGTTGACAAAAATGTGTGTTTTGTTCGTAGAGAATGCTTATAATCAAGGGTGTGACTTGTGAGGCAACAAGTAATGCGCCGATGTCTAATGTCTAGAATCAAACCACTTCATTTTTGTTTGGTACTTTGTGTGAAGATCCTACGGATGAAGAAACGCTCCATATTTTGAACTAGTTCATATATTAAAAATTAAACATTGTTACATTGAACTATTTTGTTTGATCATTTGGGAATTGTGAATTAATTTTTTGTTTGTTTCGTATATGTAACTTGATATTGGTACAAACCATTACCAACATGTACCAACCGAAAAAAGTCGGTACCAATTAAGTCGGTACCAACTACAGTTGGTTGGTACATGATATGAAATTTTGCATACCGATTATAATTGGTTGGTACACGGTATTGGAAAAAACAAGTTGGTACCGTACCAAGTCCACCCCTAATTATAATGGTTGTTGATAAAAAAATTAAAAATAATGGAGTAAACTTCAATTTTGGTCCCTGAGGTATGGTGATTTCTTTGAAACGGGGATCTATGGTTTCATAATTCGACTTTACGTTCTCAGGGTTTTGATTTTGCTTTGAAACAGAGACCTGGCCACTAACTCCGTTAAAAACCACCGTTAGGGTCAGGGGCAAATTCGTCCAACCATGTTTTTGCCTTCTTTTTGTAAATGTTTTTGCTTTTCTTGTTTTTTTTGTAAAAACCATTAAATCACAGGGACCAACCTGCAATTAACTAGAATATATATATATTATAAAAAAGTCCCACATAGTTCATCTTCTTCGTTTCTCCTCCGACGGAGTTGGTGAAAGACGACGGCGGTAAAACCGTTGCAGAAACGGTGAAATCAAAGGAATTTGAGGAAATCGTGACAGAGAATGAAGGTGTCGAAATGGGTTTCCATGGCGACCCAGTTACTACAGAGGGACATGCATACACACAGGGACCATCGACGTCCCTATCTTTCTTCGGTGAATCCAAAACCACCGCCGTCCACCTTCTCCGGTGAACCACACCATCACCCCCTTTCTCCCCTTCTTCCTTGCTTCATTGTGGCCTCCCCTACCCACTCCCCATTTTGGCGATAAACATTAACTGACTAGAGGGATATTTGGTAACATCGGATTCCGCTATAGACGACGGGTCACCATTACCTAAAGTCATGAGATCTGCCATAAATGGCAGGTCACCATGAGCTGCCTTCTTCAACGCCCTATGACCTCTCCGTTCAGTCACCGTCCACCCCCGTAAAAACATCGTTAAATCAACCATCAGATCATCACCATCATCAAGAATGTTGCTGCCTTGTTCATGGTTGACTTTTGTAACACCCCGGTCTCTTAGAAGATATCGATCTTTTAAGATAAATATGAAAAATAGGATTTTGGATCAAATCCTAGGTTTTATAGTCTTGTTGGATGGAGAATCCAAATACGAGTCCAACGGTCCTTCCCGGAACGAAAACGGAGCTAAAACGAAGAAGTTATGGCCAAAACAGTGTTCGGTACCTCATGCGCGACTATGACCAGTGTCAATGTCGCTGGTCAATGTAGCGCCAGGGAACAGAAGGTGGTACCAACCCCGCGACTGTGACACGCGACTATTCCAAAGGGCATAGTCGCCGGGCATTGTCGCACGGAGGCACCTGACCTATAAAAACGGGATTTTTCACCCATTTTCCTCATTTCACTTCACCCACTTCGTTTTTCTCTCCCAAGAACCAAAACCCTCAGCCCCCATTGTCGATTTTGAACCTTTGAGACCCCATTACTCAATATTTCATATGATTCTTCCTCATCTTGCAAGGATTTGGATGCAAAAGCTAGGTGCACTTCATCTCTTCTTCATTTTCTTGAGTTTCTAAGTTTTTCTAGGGTTTCGTCCAACCCATTTCACTCTTGTGAAGATTTGGAGCTTGAGGTTCTTATTGGTGACCCTAGAAGTATGTTGATGGTGGAATACAAGATGTGGGTAAGGTAATCTTCTCTTTCCTTCATCTATTGAAATTAGGGTTTTGGTATAAGTTGAGGTCTTGATGTAAAATGTTTGAGGAATGATTCCAAATGGTTGAATATGAATATTTATGGTTGGAAACTTATGGATCTAGGTTTTTGGAAGATTTGGCTTGAGGATTCAAGTTTCTTCAAATTGGGGAAAAATCTAGATTTAACCTAAATCTAGCAAGATGGGTTCAAGTTGATTTGTGAAAACGTTGTGCATGCCAAAAATGTTCTTTTTCAAGTATTTATGTGTTTTACATCAAATTATCAATTGTTGAGTTATTTGGTAGATTTTGATTATTTGAAGTATTTAACTTTATAAACCTTGTAAAATACCCATATTTGAGATTTTTGGGTAATTTGATAAATGAATCATAAATGAAAATGTTTTGATGAATTATTGCATAAATGGAGGTTATTTGGTAAAAATGCATTTTAGTCTTTGTTGGAAATATGCATAGTTTGTGTTATGGTTCACTTTGAAAATACTATCGTGCGAGTCATTGAATTTTGGTCATTCCCGACCTTGTGAACATTTTGATAATTGTAAACCTTTTGGTCTTGAGGAAAAGATATATTTTGAGTATTTTGATGAGTAAATCTTAGGTATTGATATATTTTAACGATTTATCTTACGAGTATAAATCTTTCGGTATAAATGCACCATCATAGGCGTTTTGGAAAATGATTTGCATTAACCTAAAGTTGTGTGGAGTTATTTACGTTTATGGAGCATGTTTCGCATAAACGTGGGATATTTACGTTTTATTTCATTTTATGACTTTTAACAAATGATCTTTTGATTAGTTGAGCTTGTGGCTCGGCATTTGATTATGTTGGGTTTTTGGGACATTTGTCCAGTTTTGATAGCTTAAAGTCGAGTTTTGGTCGTGATTTATGTTTATTAGAGAATTACATGTTTTGAATGCATTTGTTCATTCGTTTGGAGTCATGTAATGTTTTAGACCTTATTTGCTATGGATCCATAGGCACTCGAGTTTTTATGTTCAATTATGAGACGCTAGTTTCTCCCATTGTAGCACGGAATGGGCATCGATGGTAAGGTGTAAGACCTATGTGCTAATATATTGATTCCAGTATTATGCCAATGATGGGACGCTAGTTTTCCACATTGAGGCACGGTTAGGCATCGATGGTATGGTATAAGTCCTACGTGCTAGTACGTTCTTGGATGTCGGCATTTCATGGGTGTGTGTTTTAAGTAGCCACACTCGGCATCCAATACTTGAATCTCAATAACATCGATAAGTGACCTAACTTTGTGTACCCGTCACATTCGATGGAACCGGATCTCCCCCGTCATCGAAAGGTGTTGTTTTGGGTATTTATCTTTATCCATGTGTTTCGGTGACGTTTTATATTTGTATGGATTGTTTTCCACAATATATGAGTGTGGGTTATGCTTCACCCGTGTTTGGGATGTTTTGAATAATAGCGATTTATTCATGATTTCAATCATTTTGGAAGTCAAATACTATTTCCCTTTTCAAGTAAGTTTTGGGATGAGTCCATTATAAGAATTGTTTTATATTAAACCTTTCGTCACGGGATTTGTGTGCGTTGGAAAATGGGTGGTTTGCATCTAAAGTAAATTTATTTTGAACTCATGGTTTAAATTGTATCTCTCTCGTTTTACGAATTATATAATCATGATAAAACTCTTGAACTCACTATGCGTTAGCCTAACCTTTTTATTTGTCGGCATGTGCAACAGGTTCCGGTTGGGAAGTAGTTCTAGTGACACGGTGAAGAGACGAGTGCTTGTATTGTGCTCGAGGAATGAATTAGTGAAGTCTTCCGCACTTATTTTGGGATTTAGCAACTTGTACTTGTGTTAAGTAACACCCGGCTTTATGTGGTCACATAGTATGACTTGAGTTATTAATTGTGGGAGTTGTTATGTTTTATCTTGAGGTTATTCCAAGAATGGTTTGTAGAAGGAATTTTATTCCCTAAGTGGTTATTTTATCAAAATTTTATTTAGTTACTCTTTCCAATTTTGAGGGTGTTACAAGTTGGTATCAGAGCTTAAGTTTGAGAGAATTAGGTGTTGACTTTGGATACCTAGACTCAAACTAGTGTTCAATTAAGTGAATGAGAGTGAATTTTGCACCATTAGGCACACTAAGATAGGACATTTTGAGGTTAATGGAGTCACTAGAAATGAGAAATCACGTCTAGAGTAGCAAGGATGATCATGTACGGTACGTTCATAATTGCACCTAGCCAGTGTTATGGTGAACCTACAAGTTACATGTGCATACTTGGACTACTTTGATGTGATGATCGTTGGGGTAGTAAAGGAGTTTCTAAGTGAGTAGTCGTTCAAAGAGGTTGACGATTTTAGTATTTGTCACTTGGAGTGACGATAAGCACGATGATTGCATTAAGTGGACCGGCTCGGTCGAAATTGTTGGTTGGATTAGAACTATAGGCTTATTAAATCGACCTTAATTCGAGGAGAAATTGTAAGGTTAATCGGTGTAACTTCGGGTTATGTCCTTAAGATGTTTGAGCATCCGGACGACGATAGTATGACCAGGAAATTTGGAGAGGTATGGTTGAGACGTTGAATGCCGACTAAATTCATGCACAAAAATTTATTTTAAAAATAAATTGTATTCAACTGTCTCTCGTATTCCAAACCGTCATGTGGGTTGTATTAAAAACGTTTAGCACACACAAGATTTTAAATCATGATTTCGAACATGCATGAAATTATTTATTGTAAGTAATTGCAATCCTTATTGGGACTTGTTTTATTTTGTTGTTGCCCAATGTTATTTTCGGATACCACGTTATCCATATATTATTGTTGTTTAAGATTTTGGACAAGTAACGACGACATATGACTTTAACATTGAATCTCCTCCAAATATGTTAAGGTTGAACGGAGAGTTACTTCCCACTATTTGGTGTTTGAGTTTTATTGAGAATTTTACCCCATGCGAGTTTTCTTTTAGAGTACTACTTTATATTGTATTGCGACAAGTGGTAATTTTTGGAGTTATGACATTTTAGTCATAACTTTGCTTTATGCAATTTGGTATTTGAAAAACGAAAATTTTGCTACCATTTGATTGATTGAATGTCGGTGAGCTTTATTGAGTTTTATGGAAGTTTGTTGAGTAATTTGGAGTTTTGTTTTACGACGTTTTGTGTCGTGTGGGTGCAACTTTGACATATGAATATCTTAATTGTTATATGTGTTAATTTTTGGGCTTATTGGGTATTTTGTCTCATGCGGGTTTTGTGAGAAATATGTTAATGGAGTAGCAACCAAAATGAGTAGCGTTTGCGAGTTTGGTGTCACATGGTTTTCTCTTTTGAGATTTGTGTTAGCACGTTTCGTTACAACTTGTTTAGCGCACAAATTGATTTATACGTGGCGTAAGTTATGCATTTATGAGCATCATGACAGTTTGTTGTAATGTTTTGTTTTATGAATTTTCAATCAATTGGTTCTTCGTAATCATTTCATGCAAATGCGTTATGGTAAATTATTGGTATGCATAGTATTGTAGCCACTGTTTTTGAAGTTTTAAGGAGCATCGTTTGAGCAACTTAAAATTTGGAATCGATTTAAATTATGTTACGTGTCAACCAAGTTACATACACTTGCTATTTTCCTAAGTTTTGAGAAGATACATTAACGTGTACGAGTCTTGTAAAAAAAGGGGGTTTTACGCCTATGTCATTATATGACCAAATGAGGAAACTTCGAAATTTGATTAATGAAATTTTCTACTTTGAAAGAATTTTAGTATGGACTACCTGTTGCATGTAATTTTATTTCCGAAAAATCACTAAGAAAGTGTTACATGTTTGCATGCATATTCCAAATCGAAATTTCTTCACGATATTTTAATCGACATCTTCGAATGATGAAAACGTATTGATTTTTGACTTTAAACTTGGAATCGCCGCAGATCATTTTATATCTTAATCAAAGTGTATTTATGGATCGTTTCACCGTTTTTGTGAAATAAACTCACACATTGCGAATTTTGTTGGTAAATTTTACTTCGTGTCATTTATAGTTGAAAGAAAGAATTTTTGGAGTTTGGCGTCGTTTAAGTTCTTTTTCGAAAACATTTTACCAACATGTTGTTGCACATTATCTTAATTCAAGGAATTACGTTACGTATATGGCAAAAATCAATCCATGCTAGGGCCATAGCGGGTTCTTTCAAAAAGTTGTTGAGCATGCTTTTGCGTTTTGTTAGTAACTTGAATTGTGATGAAATGGTTTTCAAGATGATTTTCATATGCGGGACAAGCGTGTCCATTTTTGCACAATTACCGCGTAGGTAGTAGTAGATTTTATGCGTACGATTAAACTAATGTGAAAACCTTCGTGTTGAAAATTTCTACTGTAACACCCTCAAATTTGGAACGAGCAACTAACATTAAAATTCAATAAAAATCACCAAATTATACATAATCACTTCTACAATTCAGTCCTTTAAAATACCTCGGAATTTAAAACATTATAAGTCTACAATGAAATAGCTTAAACGGGTGGTACTTAACCCCACAAGTTGCTAGTCCAAACAAATGCGGAATACTTCACTACTCAAGTCACCTCTCGTGCACTCTACTAGCAATCGCCACTTCCCAATGTAGCTAGAGCTACCCCAACCTGAGCCTGTTGCACATGCCGACAAATAAAAGGGTTAGGCTTACGCCTAGTGAGTTCAAGCATTTTATCATGACTAAATAAAAACATAAATCAAAAGAGTAATAGATTAGTCATGATTTCCAAAGAGTTACTTTAATTGTAAATCGTTCATTTTTCAACTCACACATTTCCACGGGGAAGTTCCCGAAAGGTATAATACATTTCCAAATGAATTACAATTCCAATTCCCTCAAAGTACATGAATGATTCTAGTTTAGGCAAAACCTCCAAATATGGTTGACAATACATACTCAACCCGTAAAACACGGAAACCATTCATTAAAATATAACACTTTATTAAAACATAATACGAAGCAATACACACGCGACCGTAAAATGTATTAAAGTTCAAATACCATAAACGGGGGAGACCCGTAACCGTTGAAGGTGGAGGTAACACATAAGTATACCACCCATACAACGTTGAAACCCAAGTTACACCGTAATTGAAGATATACCTTGACGTCTACCTCCAAGGTAACGCCTCAAGGCCCGGCACATCGGGACTACCTCCAAGGTATAAATCCCGAAGGCGTGGATCTCTACACAAACCTCCAAGGTAAGTGCCCAAAACTATATCCTCCTAGTGCCTACTTGGAAGTTAAGGTCATAAAACATGGGTACCGAGGTCCATCCTCAAGATACCCAATCGACCACGACCAACGACTGACTAACATGCCTATGGATCCAATGCGAAACAGTCTAAACGACATGCCTATACCAGGACGACTCACTCACCCAAGCATGTAAATATCAACAATGTGCAATAAAAGCAACTCATACATAAGACTCCACATTGAGCCATTTAAACCGGACAAATGTCCCAAATATATCTCAAGTCAAAACCGAACAAAGTGCTCCAAGCTTGCTAGACCCGTAAATAACAGTCATCATCGCATAAAATGCGTTTAACATTGATTAAGCACTCACAACCCACAAAATCATCATTAACCCCAAAACTCGACACGGTTAAACAAAAAGAGTCATCCCAAAGGACTCACACCCTTAATATTCTCAAAATGACTCATAACACTAAAAGTACATTTCCCCAAATGGTTTAATAAAATCATTTACTCTAACATGATTAAACCATCAATTAATCCTCATTTTGAGCCAAATAATCTTTCAAAGACAATTTATGGTTTCTAACCATCCAAGTATCCAAAAGCCCCAAATATGGGTATTTTACACATTTATAGAGATAAATACTTCAAAAGAGTTAAACTATCCAAATAATTCAACCATATACATTTTAAAGTAAAACACACAAATATTGGAAATTACACATTTTGGCATGTACAAAGTTTTCGCAAAGTAACTTGAACTCACCATTGCTAGATTAAGCTAAATCTAGTATTTCTCCAACGTAAGCTCCTTTGATGAAGTTTGCATCCTTAAGCCAAAACTTCCAAAAACCTATATTTATGAATTTCCACCCATCAATACCAAAGTCTAACCATAAGGAATCATCATCCATCCATAATATACCAAAATACCCATTATAACAAAACCTTAACTTCATAATCAAAGAGGAGAGGAGATTACCTTAACCATACTTGAATCCACCAATCCAAAACGTATCTACAACCTCCAAGATGCACCACAACTCCTAATCTTCAAATGGGGTGGAAAAGGTTGGGTAAAAACTGTCAGGATCGATTCCAAACAAGAATAATTATACTTAGAAATCAGAATTAAAGAATCTTGCGGAATAGAACTTTAATTCAAACACACTCAATGAACAACTAATCAGAAAACACAATCTGTTTGTATTCAATACTTCAACTCACAAGTTTACAACCAAACCTCAATCTTGTTGAACAGGCTCAACAAGACGACTTCTACTTCTCTAGAAATAGGGTTCTATACCTTGAGGTTAATTCTCTCTAAAACAAAAACGAATTCTAAAAAA
The DNA here is from genome assembly GCA_033807775.1 of Saussurea involucrata. Lineage (NCBI taxonomy): Eukaryota > Viridiplantae > Streptophyta > Magnoliopsida > Asterales > Asteraceae > Saussurea > Saussurea involucrata. The sequence continues at coordinate 3,809,299 of CM066325.1, forward strand.
ATCACTCCGAATAGCTATCTATCAAAATCTATTTATACTAAAAAATTACAAGATAACTATCAAAACAAAATTGATCTTCAGAATATTCTTTCATGCTTATCTTCAATCATTCCATCTTTATCTCCAACATTCTCGCATTCCATAATTATGATCACAAGCAGCATTAACATCGTTATGCACAAGCAGTACTAACATTGTTCCAGCAGCATTAACTTTTACTTGTAGTACTAACCTTGCTCTGGCAGTAGTATTGTTGTTCTGGCAGTACTAACCATACTTGGCAAATCTTCAGTTCCCAACAATCTCCCCCTAACTTGACTTTTTAGGTTGAGAAGTCAAGTTCTTCAGATGATGCTTCCAAAACCTAATCATGAACACATAAATCAGGATTCAAACCCAGGCTTTGATTGATAATCCTTCTCACCAAGTATCTTCCCATTTCAGAATCCTTGTTGCAAGCCAACTTAGCATGTAGCATTCCATTCAACCTTTTCTTGCTGTGCTTGTATGCAACATCCACCAAATAATACTCATGATATGTATAGTCAAGTGTGATGACATACACTCCACATTTTTCAATGAGCATCCAGTTGGTAATGGCTTGAAAATTTCTTTCTATCATATACTGAACTGCTTCTGGTTTGAACATTAGGCACAGGTATTCAAGAACCAATTTGGTGATAGACATCCCTTTCTCATTCAACATATTTCCATACAGCTTCATTCCAACCTTGTACATCTCCTCTACGTCAGATCTAGAGCACATTCTGATAAGTCTTCCCCATGTAGAACAGATCTCATACTTCCCATCTGCTCTTTTGACTCTAATATACTCCTTTCTCTGATCTACCAAGGTATCCCAGAAGATGATCTCAGGAGGCATGGAAGATAATGGGTCAACTTTGATTGGATCAGTATCAACCATAGTGATATACATATCACATTGAGCATTACTTGGTTGACCTGATGGAGTTGCTACTTCTTCTTCAGCAACCTTTGTATCATCTTTCTTTTCTGGAACATCCTCTTCTTTTTCTTCTTCTACCACTGGTTCTACCCTAGGTTTCTTGACAAATTTCCTCTTGGTAGTTATAGACTTGGTTCTTGTTCTTTTCAGTGACACCAGCTTTTCACCCAGGGTTTCTTCTTGCTTTTTAGGAGTGTCATGTTTGGCTTTAATCAAAGCCTCTGCAACTTCAACTTCTTCCAAAGTAGGCTTTTTAGTTTTTGTTGCTTCCTTTGTTTCTGCTGCTTCTTCCTTTGTAGATACTGCTTCTTGCATGGTTTCTGCTGCTTCTTTTGTTTCTGCTGCTTCTTCCTTTGTAGATACTGCTTCTTGCATGGTTTCTGCTGCTTCTTTTGTTTCTGCTGCCTCTGGAATGGTTTCTGCCGCTTCTGCTTTTTGACTTTCATCAGCATTAACCGTTTCTGCTGTTGGTTCAGTTTCTGCTTCTTTCTGAATTTCAGCAGCATTAACCTTTTCTGCTGCATGATCAGTTTCTGCTTCTTTTGCAATTTCTTCAACACACTCATTCCCCCTTTTTCCTGTGCACTCTCCATGTTGAATTCAGCTTCTGACTCCCCCTTTTTGGGAGCATCATTGTTGGGGCTTCTTCTTTTAAGAACATACTGAGCTTTCTTCTTCCTGTGCATCAACTTTGTAATCAGCTTCTTATGCTTCTCAAGTTGTGTTTGTTGATATAGGACCACTTTCTTGAGTCCATCTATCTCCTTTTGCTGACTTACAACATCTGTGTTGATATTGGCAATGGTTTCCATCAATTCCTCATATGTATATCTATCCTCACCTTGTTTAGGAGTTTTTACCTCCTTTAAAGGATCACTGGAAATTTTAGTAGGTGTCTTTTGCCTAGCAAAAGCACTGCCTACCCCCGTGGTTTCTTGGCACCTGGGACCTCTGAATGATTTCTCATTCTGAGTTGCCGTGAGGAAGGTCTTAGGTATGTTACCATTGTCCTTCTCTGTGCTAGCAGAAGTAGTGGCAGCCTTGCTACTCACATGCTCAACCTTCTCCTTAGTGAGCACCTTCTTGGGGTTGGGAGACACCCCTGTGGTTTCCCTTTCGATATTCTCTATTGGAGAATGCTCCAATAGAGGGCTTAAAGGCTTTGGGCTTGTAGGAGGTACATCAAGGGAAGGAGCCTTGTGTACCATTCTTCTTGTAAACTTTTTGGTTATGAGAGGAGTGGGTCTTTGAAGAATGGACTGAGGAATTTCTTTGGTGATTGAAGGTGGGGTTTGGCTATCAGTGGGTTGGTCTAATGAGGGCCTTGACCCTGATGCCATACCTTCTTGTGTGTGGGACACACCCATCATTGTAGAGAACAATGGAGTGTCAACTCCTTCCGAGTCCCTGGAAGTTCTTCTCATATTTGAGAAGACCTTTCCTTTAGGGGGTTTAGGTACATATACCTCAGTAAATTGAGGCAAATCCGTCAATTCCTGAGTAATCACTGCTTGGACAAACCTTGGGTACATATAAAAACTCTTTTTGGATTCCAGGTTTGACACAAGATCATTGAAAATCATTTGTGAAAAATTAAACTTCCTGGCAGTGGCCAAGCAGACCAAGGCATAAGCAATGGTACTGCTAAACTCACTCCATCCAGTAGTTTTCTTTGAAATGCAATGCATTAAGGTATGAACAAAGAATCGCCATTGTGTAGAAAATTTAGACTTGAAAAACTTAAAGATTCCAATGGGACCTTCATACCCCATTCTCGTTAAAGTTGAGTATAGATCGTCATTAGGAATAGACGTCATACCTGAGGCATCATCCAATCGAAGAGTGATGCGAATAAGCTCCTCTGTAACATCCAAGGGTTTGTCACACACCCTTGTTTTGATGATTTTCTGCCCATCTTCAGACACCACGGTGGCATTTTCCCAGAACTGCTTCTGATGCTCGGTGTAGATTGTCGGGGTCACCGTTAGGGCATAGGATATATGCGTGTATTTGAGGAAATCCACAATGTCGTGAAAACCTGCGGACTGTTTTGGCTTCTGGAGCATGGCAATCTCGTTGTGTTCGTCGATAAACTCCATTGTACCTGAGGATTCTTGACAGAAAACAGAGATTCTTGGGAGAGAATAGTTAGAAAGAGAGAGAGATGAATAGAATTCAAAGAGACGTTATGAACTTTGGCGGGCTGAAAGAGGTATTTATAGCAGCATTAGCCATAATTTTTCTTTTAAAGCAGTATTAACGACACATGCAGTATTAAGTACGAAGCAGTATTAACTATGTACTGGCAGTAGTAACTATGCACTTGTCAATCTGAGTCATACAGAAGATCCTGAGAAAAAGAGTTAGTAGTACCAAAAATAGAAGGAAATACATGTATAAAGACTGAAAACATGACTTTATTCAAGGTTGATCATGCCCACACTTGTTACCAAGAAAGTGAATCTACCCACATCAAAAGCTTTTGTGAATAGATCAGCAAACTGGTCATTGGTATGAACTTTAGCCACTTGAATTCATTTCTTTTCATTACAATCTCGAATAAAGTGATACCTGATCTCTATGTGCTTTGTTTTTGAGTGTTTGACTGGATTGTTAACAATGCTAATAGCACTGTTGTTGTCAATGAAGATTGGAGTGTGAAGAAATGTTACCCCATAGTCCAACATCTGATTCTGTATCCATAGAACCTGAGAGCAGCAGCTTGCAGCAGCTATATACTCAGCTTCTGTTGTAGATAAGGACACTGTGGTTTGTTTCTTACACTGCCAAGATACTAGTCTTGTACCCAAAAACTGACATCCACCTGACGTAGACTTCCTATCCATGTTAGCTCCACCCAAGTCACTATCTGAGTATGCAAGTAGATCAAAGGATGATTCATAAGGATACCAGAGACCTAATCTAGGTTGCCCTCTTAGGTATCTAAATATCCTCTTGACTGCATGAAGGTGTGATTGCTTTGGTGTAACTTGAAATCTGGCACATACACATACTGGAAACATAATATCTGGTCTAGAGGCTGTGAGATACATGAGTGATCCAATCATTGATCTGTAATGATGGACATCCACATCCTCCCCCTCAAGATCAGCAATGATCTGTTTGTGTGTCTCCATCGGTGTGCTTGCTGGCTTTGAGTCTGATAATCCAAACGTATCCAGGATGTCTTTCACATATTTGGATTGGCATATGAAAATCCCATCCTTCTTCTGTTTCACCTGAAGCCCAAGGAAGAAAGTAAGTTCACCCATGGAACTCATCTTGAAGCTCTTGTGCATTAACTCCTCAAAGTCTTTACACATGTGATCATTTGTGGATCCAAAGATAATGTCATCCACATAGATCTGAACAAGTAGGGTGTCCTTCTTTTTCCTTTTAATGAATAAGGTCTTATCAATGATTCCTCTTTCAAATCCATTTTCCAAGAGATAGGTAGACAGGGTGTCATACCATGCTCTTGGGGCTTGATGTAGACCATAAAGTTCCTTCTTTAACTTGTACACTCTGTCAGGATACAATGGATTCTCAAATCTAGGGGGTTGACAGACATACACTTCTTCATCTATAGTCCCATATAGAAAAGCACTTTTTACATCCATCTGGTAGACCTTGAACTTCATATATGAGGCATAGGCTAGAAACAACCTAATTGCCTCAATCCTTGCAACTGGAGCAAAGACTTCCTCATAGTCTATACCCTCTTCCTGAGTATACCCTTGTGCAACCAGCCTGGCTTTGTTCTTGATCACAATTCCTCTCTCATCCTTCTTATTTCTGAAAATCCACTTGGTGCCAATTGCCCTATGACCTTTTGGAAGGTCCACCAAGTTCCAAACATTATGTAGCTTGAACTGTAGCAACTCCTCTTGCATTGCTTCTATCCAACTTGGATCTTTCATAGCATCATAAGCCTTTTTGGGCTCAATTTGGGATAGAAAGCAAGTGAGTACAGTATTAACTGTATTTTGCTGATCTTGTAGCTCTTGAAGTCTGCTTTGATTCCTAGTCATCATGGGAGAAGCAATGTCTCCAATTACCAACTCAGGAGGATGATTTTTCTGAGTTCTTGATGGATGACCAGATTCCTCTTGTAAGTTCACATCCAGATTTGACTCATTTAAGTCTGGATTTTCTTCAGCTTCTTCAGTCACTTCAGACTCTCTGGAATTTGGACTTGAAGGCTGATTTTCCTCTATTCTTCTCTCTTCTTCATTCTGAATGGGTTCAGCTTCCTTTTCTTGTTCACAGAAGTCAACAGGATCAATGGTAGGGAGTGGAAATATCACAGACTGAATTCTGTGATCTGGTGGTGGTGTATCCCTTTGTCCTGCATTTACATCACTACTGATACCCAAAGAATTAGTGAGTGAATCAATGTCAAATAGCCAATCAGGACCTGAACCAATAGGATTTGGTGTGTTCTCATTGCATTTGACATTGTCATTTTCTTCAATTATTCTAGAAGAGGTATTAAACACTCTGTAAGCCTTACTCTGAGATGAGTAACCAACAAGAAAACCATCATCTGCTTTGCTATCAAACTTACCTAAGTGAGATTTGGTATTGAGAATTGTACAAGGACACCCAAATGGTTTGAAAAATCCAATAAATGGTTTCTTTTTCTGAAAAAGCTCATAAGGTGTCTTGTTTTTAGGCTTTATTACTAAAACTCTGTTTTGGACATAACAAGCAGTATTAACTGCTTCTGCCCAAAAAGTAGTGGGTAATTTTGAATCAGCTAACAGAGATCTAGCAGCCTCAATCAGTGTCCTATTCCTTCTCTCAGCAACACCATTCTGTTGTGGAGTCCTAGGAGCACTGTATTGTCTCTCAATTCCTTTTTCCTCACAAAAGGTGTTTAGATCAAGGTTTTTAAATTCAGTCCCATTATCTGATCTAATGACTTTCACTTTTTGATTTGATTGGTTTTCAATTCTAAGAATAAAAGATTTGATCAGTCCACTTGTCTCATCTTTAGTTCTCAGAAAATATACCCAAGTAAATCTAGAGTAATCATCAATAATAACTAAACAGTATGACTTCTTGCCAATGCTCATGACATTTGTAGGGCCAAACAGATCCATATGCAACAACTGGAGAGGATTTGGGATAATGTTTATCTCTTTGGACTTATGAGAAATTTTGTGTTGTTTGCCTTTGAGACAAGCAACACAATGATCATCACATGAATAAACTTTTGATGGTAAACCCCTAACAAGATTATTTTTAACAAGTTTATTCATTGTTTTAAAATTCATGTGACACATCCTTCTGTGCCAAAGTGATGATTCATCCATTGAAGCTTTTGATACCAAATAGTTTAGGGATGAATCAGATGAAACACTTTCTAAATCTAAACAATACACATTATCCTTTCTAGGAGTTCTCAATAGTATCATGTTTTCATCAACTACTTTGAATCCAGGAGCAAGAATAATGCATTCAGAATCAGTAAATAATATACTATGTTTCTTGTCACAGACCTGTGATACACTTAACAGGTTGTATCTCAATTGCTCAACATAGTAAACATCCTCAAATGTCATCTTACCTTTTGATACATCACCTTTACCACTTATCTTACCTCCTGCAGGATTATTCCCAAAAGCAACATGTCCTCCATCAATTCTTTTGAAATTCTTGAGGCAGGCCATGTTACCTGTCATGTGCCTAGAGCAACCACTATCAACATGCCAGATGCTCTTCCCCTTGAGCTGTTGGTTGCCCTGCACATAAGATAAATCAATTAGTTTTTATTGGGAACCCAAGCCAAAGTGGTCTTGGGTCTCCCTTGCTCATCAAAGTACTTACATTCAGTTTGGATAAGTTTTTCAACCTGAGGAACTTCAGTACTGGAGTACTTTGTCAAGATGATTGGTCTAGCAGCACAAACACTAGAAGCAGTATTATCTTTAGAAGAAGTACTAACAGTGTTAGCAGTACTAACACTGCTAGCAGCAGTATTGCTTCTAGAAGAAGTACTAACAGTGTTAGAAGCACTAACACTGCTAGCAGCAGTACTATCTGAGGCAGCAGTACTAACACTAGTGCTTTTAGGAACCCACATTGTGACACATTCTTTTTCAGTTTTTTCCTCATGTGGCTTTTGGATTTAGCTTGTTTCTTAGCCACATGGTTTCTTACAGGCTTCCTATAACCATTTGATTTTTGAAAAGTTCTTTGAAAATTTATCCTTTGGTTAATAGGATTGAAATAACAGTGTTTGGCAAGGTGATTCAATTTGCCACAGATAAAACAAGGTTTTGGTCTGTTAATCCTTTGCAGATCAACTCCTTGTTTTTGAGCCCACTGATTATTCTAGTTTCTTTGATTTCCCCTCTTTTTATCATGTTTTTGGGGTTCATTCTTTTGAGAATTCTTGCAAGAACAATGTTCACAAGTATTGGAATTCACAACAGTGGTCTGTGTATAATGAACTCCCTTTCCTTTTTCAGATCTTTTCATCTCATTGTTCTTATCCCAGGGACTTCCACCTTCCTGATTAGTCTTGATGTAATTCTCTAAGGGGATCTCACCACTGACATTCTTGTTCCTTTTCTTAGACTCTTCTTTTTCAGTTTTATCCTCAACAACAACTTCATATAATGGATCTACTTTAGTAGCTCCTTCAGGTAAGTCCTTCCTATCCTTGGTTTCTAACAGGTCTGACCTAAGAGGGATGTATGTGTTGTTGTAGGGTGGGGGTGTGGCATTGTACCCTAGGCCTGGTTTCATCTTACTATGGATTTGAGCATTTATTATGGTGTCCATGACTTTAGAGGCACATGAAAACTTTTCAACATCAAGTTTTACTTTCTCAAGTTCTCCTTTTAATTTCTCACATTCCTCCCTAGACTCTTTCAGTTGGAACTCCAGACCATTCTTTCCCACTTCCAGTAGTTTGTATCATATGAGTGTTGAAGTTCATTGGATTGAAAACCCTTAATTTGTTCTTCAAACCTCTCAACAATCACTACATAATCTCTTCTATCCTTTTCTAATCTCTTAAGGTCATCACACATTCCCTGGTTGTGATCTCTATACTTTTTCACAGTGTCTATACAAGCTTGAGAACATAGATTAGATTTTACCTCAGTAGGAAGATCTGAGACTTCTGCCATGAGTGCATGATTCTGAATTGCCTCTTCTGCTTGATCACTCCAATCAAATCCCATTCCTTGTTGAGAAACAAGGGCTTGAACAGAGTTTCTGTTCTGGTTGAAGCTTCCAGTCTGAGCTTGTTGATGGTTGTTTTGAGATACTCCACCTCTGCATTCTCTGGCAAAGTGTCCCATCTTATGACACTTGTAGCATTCCACCTTAGACTTGTCAAACCCAGCACCATCTTCTCTTCTTTGGGAAAAGTTGTTTCTCCCAGTCCTCTTTATAAACTTCTTCACCCTCATAGAAAGCATAGCCATCTGCCACTTGATATCCATCTCCTCAAGATCATCAGCATTAATCTGTTCTAAGTCATCATTAATTAATGAGGAGTTAACATGACTAGAAAAGAAAGCTTCTAGTACAGAATCATTGGCCTTCTCCTGATTGACTCCACCAGCAGTACTAACTGATTCAGGGTTAGCAGTAGAATCAGTTGATGCTGATAGGATTGCAGCATTATACACATATCCTGAGGGCTTCTTCTTGGCTTCAACCTCTGCTTCGAATACCCTAAGATCATTGTAAAGATCATCAAGCTCTTTATCTTCTAACTGGTCATTCTGTCTGAAAGACACATTATACATTGTCCATTCCTCACCTAATGATCTTAGAAACTTCCTGTTTACATCATCAGCCTCCATACGAACTCCAACTGTAGCCAATTCTCCAATCAACTTATTAAATCTATCAAAAGTTTGAGTCATAGACTCATTCTTTGTAGAAGTAAAATTTTCATATTGTTGCTTAAGAATTGCCTTCTGGTTCCTCTTGGTGCTCTTGGTACCAGTGAATCTCTTTTCCAATGCATTCCATAAAATCTGAGCATCAGTGCAGTGATGAAATTGGTGCTGATACTCATTGGGAATAGCCAAAAGCAGAGTGCTTAAGGCTTTCATCTCTGTTTGTCTAACCTTTCTTTCTGCATCAGTCTTTGGAGGGGGTCGTTTGCCATCTGGTCCAACCCTTCCTTCAGCACATGGACCATTCTCTATAATATCCCAGATGGAATAATCAGTAAGCAAAATATACTGCTTGATTCTAATCTTCCACATGTCAAACTCATTAGGCCTGAGCATGGGAACCTTTGAAACAAGAGTACTGTTTGATTCAACTGTGTTGTCCATAATGATTGTAGATTTCTAATAAACCAAGCTCTGATACCACTTGTCAGGATCGATTCCAAACAAGAATAATTATACTTAGAAATCAGAATTAAAGAATCTTGCGGAATAGAACTTTAATTCAAACACACTCAATGAACAACTAATCAGAAAACACAATCTGTTTGTATTCAATACTTCAACTCACAAGTTTACAACCAAACCTCAATCTTGTTGAACAGGCTCAACAAGACGACTTCTACTTCTCTAGAAATAGGGTTCTATACCTTGAGGTTAATTCTCTCTAAAACAAAAACGAATTCTAAAAAAATCACTCCGAATAGCTATCTATCAAAATCTATTTATACTAAAAAATTACAAGATAACTATCAAAACAAAATTGATCTTCAGAATATTCTTTCATGCTTATCTTCAATCATTCCATCTTTATCTCCAACATTCTCGCATTCCATAATTATGATCACAAGCAGCATTAACATCGTTATGCACAAGCAGTACTAACATTGTTCCAGCAGCATTAACTTTTACTTGTAGTACTAACCTTGCTCTGGCAGTAGTATTGTTGTTCTGGCAGTACTAACCATACTTGGCAAATCTTCAGTTCCCAACAAAAACCCTAGAAATTAGTGGAGAATATGAAATGGAGGTTTCCTTTTGAAGGGTTAAGGTTTCCAATCCATGGTGGGTGTTTGATTTGGAGAAAAAGATGAAGAAACCACTTGAAACATCAAATCTTGGGGTTTGAAAGCTCAAAATCGGCTTTGGATGCTCAGGGTTTCGGGTTAAGAGAAGAATGGATGAAATGGGAGAAGTGAGAAGGGATTTGGGGTGAGAAATGGTTTTAATCGGATTCCAGCTCCCCGACCGCGACTATGACACCGCGACATTGACATGGTCATAGTCGCTGGTCATAGTCGCGACCCATGTACCACATTCTGTTTGATTTGCTCAGATCGACCCCCATCGCGACAATGCCACCGCGACAATGACATGGTCATAGTCGATGGTCATAGTCGCGACCCGTATACCAAGCCCCGAAACTCGACTCTTTCAACGCCAAAACTCCCGATACTCTTAGAGACTTTACGAAATGTCTTCCAAACATAAATCCCACCATTTTCAAGATGCAAAACATTTGGGTGGTATTTGTTTACCGAAATTACGGGTGTTACATCTACAAAGCTTTTTGTAATAACCAGGTATGTTATCGATTTATTTAATTGTATTAATTAGCCTAAGTAGATTTGGAATTGGTTTTATAAAGTTAAGTCTAGTTAAGTGTTTTATGGAGTTAGAAGTTAAGGGGTAAGTTTTAATTTTTATATGGGAGTTAGAGGGTATGTTATGTTAAGTAAGAAAAGTGTGGGGTTTGCTTGGTAAATGTGAAAATATCTTTCACATCCACCGCCTCATTTTTAGTTAGAAAGGAGTAAGGTGTCTCATTTAGAGAACACCTAGCAAAACTCCTAAGTGTGTATGTGTGTGTGGGTTTATTACGGCAAAAGAGAGAGGAGAGGAAAGAGAGTGAAATTGAAGAAGAAAGGTCAAGAACAAGAAGGAAACTGATTATTACAGCTGGGTTTAGGAATCAATTCAAGAAAACAAAAGGTGATAATCCATACAAATTCTCTCTTTTATGTTTATTAGTTTTCTATGAGTTTAGAAGTGGGTCTTGGTAATTTTAGAAGGATATGAGAAATCTGAGTTGATGGATAGTTGTTATTTATGGTCTTAAACATATCTGCAAAATATCAGAAACATTCATGGTCGAAATCTGCAAATTTCTGGGTAAAAGATGAACTTAGTTAACTGAGATAGTTATGAACATCATAAGTATCGCAACCTTGAGTTGCGACATTCATAAGTGTCGCAACAGTGGGTTGCGATAAGAGCATTGGCATCGCAACAGTTGGTTGCGATAAAGTGGTGAATCGCAATAGTTGGTTGCGATGAAGAGAGATGTCGCAATAGTTGGTTGCGACAAGTTGCTGTGTCGCAGCAGTTGGTTGCGACAAAGTGATGTGTCGCAGTAGTTGATTGCGACAAGAGTAGTTGATTGCGATAAAAGGTTATCAAGCTAGTGGGTTGCGATAGAGTCGAGGGTTTTTGGGTTTTTAAGATTTTAAGTCTTTAAAAGAGATACTTGTATTTATTTGGTTTAAGATTCTGTGAACTTTGGGGTAAAAGATTGGAGTGCTTGAGAATAGCTTGAAAGGAGTTTGTGATACGCAATCAGGTGAGTTTTACTTTAAAAATGTTTTCAAAACTGGAATACATATATGTGGATTGAAAATATGATAAGTAGTGTGATTATGTGTATATGTATGAAGTATGATATATTGAGATGTATATTATATTTATACAAAGATAACACTACATGAGAGTACGTTGGTCGGGCTTAGGACCGGTGGAGTTGGCTGTACAGAGGGACATCGGTGTTGGCTGTAATTTTCGTACATCAGAGTTAATTTATTAGTTGGCTTGCAACCAACTAATATGGCCATGGAGATTGAGACAGGAAGTACATGATGCATGAGTCTTAATTGGTATTCATCTTTGGATTATGTATATGGTATTTGTGCAAAGGGTTTTAAAACTAACAAGGATTTTCTCACTTAGACCGCTAGGTCTAACCCTCATTTTGTTTTAAAATATGTATTCCAGGTCGTGGAGCAAATAAGAGCAAGTGATAGGACAATCTATGAATTTCTTTTGAGGATGTATGTTTTTGAAGATCCATGAAGTGTTTTGTATCTATCATGTTAGTAATTTTTATGTAAATTATTAGTCAAAAAGTTTGTACCGAATTACTTATTGTAGTTATAAAGACTATGGGACCGTAAATGTTAAATGATATATCTTTTGTAGTAAAGTTATGTTATGAAATATATGTCATTTGTGTGTATTTAGAAACCGGGTTGTTACACTTTTGATTGGCATATTTGCTAAAGTACTTCACTTGAAAAACCTTGAACTCATTAGGCTTGGGATGGTTAAGCAACCCCGGTTAAGGGTAAAGAGCGTGTAGGACTCTTTAGACACCTGGTGAATAACTTTGGTTTTAGTGGGGAAGTTCGACGAATGAATCTTGCGTGTGGAATTCAGCAGTAGTTTGAATCTTGGTAGTACGGCTAGGTGTCAACTTTCGGATTTGGAGGCCATGAACCATTGGCGTATTGGAGTGATGTAGTCCAATCTTAAGGGATAATCGTATCGCTCATAGGGGTTTAAGGGATTCGGATGGTGAAAAGTAGTTATAGTCGGATGACTTTCCTTGAAAGGTAAAAGAATCTGTCGATTGGATGATTGGTAATTTGGACGTATTCTTTGAGTTGAATAATCGATGGGACAGTGACAACCGTCTGTTTTGGAGTTTAATGGAGCTCGTTAGAACTAAGTGACAGTTCAGCAGCGGGAACAATTGGACTTGGAGATTTTGTTGTTTTGGTAGTGATCAAACCTTGGACTGATTGAAAGTCGGGATCTGCCATTGGGAAAGTATGAAACACCTAAGGTTGGGAGGCAACCAAAACCATGCTGTTAGAAACTACTCTAGTAAGATAAACATTCATTCGGATGTAAGAGTAATGTATCTGGGTGGACATTGGTTGTAAGGGAACTAGATTTCGAGGACGAAATCTCTTTTAAGGTTGGGAGGATTGTAACACCCCGATCTCTTGGAAGATATTGATCTTTTAAGATAAATATGAAAAATAGGATTTTGGATCAAATCCTAGATTTTATAGTCTTGTTGGATGGAGAATCCAAATACGATTCCAACGGTCCTTTCCGGAGCGAAAACGGAGCTAAAACGAAGAAGTTATGGCCAAAACAGTGTTCGGTACCTATGACCAGTGTCAATGTTGCTGGTCAATGTAGCGCCAGGGAACAGAAGGTGGTACCAACCCCGCGACTGTGACACGCGACTATGCCAAAGGGCATAGTCGCCGGGCATTGTCGCACGGAGGCACCTGACCCATAAAAACGGGATTTTCACCCATTTTCCTCATTTCACTTCACCCACTTCGTTTTTCTCTCCCAAGAACCGAAACCCTCAGCCCCCATTGTCGATTTTGAGCCTTTGAGACCCCATTACTCAATATTTCATATGATTCTTCCTCATCTAGCAAGGATTTGGATGCAAAAGCTAGGTGCACTTCATCTCTTCTTCATTTTCTTGAGTTTCTAAGTTTTTCTAGGGTTTCGTCCAACCCATTTCACTCTTGTGAAGATTTGGAGCTTGAGGTTCTTATTGGTGACCCTAGAAGTATGTTGATGGTGGAATACAAGATGTGGGTAAGGTAATCTTCTCTTTCCTTCATCTATTGAAATTAGGGTTTTGGTATAAGTTGAGGTCTTGATGTAAAATGTTTGAGGAATGATTCCAAATGGTTGAATATGAATATTTATGGTTGAAAACTTATGGATCTAGGTTTTTGGAAGATTTGGCTTGAGGATTCAAGTTTCTTCAAATTGGGGAAAAATCTAGATTTAACCAAAATCAAGCAAGGTGAGTTCAAGTTGATTTGTGAAAACGTTGTGCATGCCAAAAATGTTCTTTTTCAAGTATTTATGTGTTTTACATCAAATTATCAATTGTTGAGTTATTTGGTAGATTTTGATTATTTGAAGTATTTAACTTTATAAACCTTGTAAAATACCCATATTTGAGATTTTTGGCTAATTTGATAAATGAATCATAAATGAAAATGTTTTGATGAATTATTGCATAAATGGAGGTTATTTGGTAAAAATGCATTTTAGTCTTTGTTGGAAATATGCATAGTTTGTGTTATGGTTCACTTTGAAAATACTATCGTGTGAGTCATTGAATTTTGGTCATTCCCGACCTTGTGAACATTTTGATAATTGTAAACCTTTTGGTCATGAGGAAAAGATGTATTTTGAGTATTTTGATGAGTAAATATTAGGTATTGATATATTTTAACGATTTATCTTACGAGTATAAATCTTTCGGTATAAATGCACCTTCAGGGGCGTTTTGGAAAATGATTTGCATTAACCTAAAGTTGTGTGGAGTTATTTACGTTTATGGAGCATGTTTCGCATAAACGTGGGATATTTACGTTTTATTTCATTTTATGACTTTTAACAAATGATCTTTTGATTAGTTGAGCTTGTGGCTCGACATTTGATTATGTTGGGTTTTTGGGACATTTGTCCAGTTTTGATAGCTTAAAGTCGAGTTTTGGTCGTGATTTATGTTTATTGGAGAATTACATGTTTTGAATGCATTTGTTCATTCGTTTGGAGTCATGTAATGTTTTAGACCTTATTTGCTATGGATCCATAGGCACTCGAGTTTTTATGTTCAATGGTGAGACGCTAGTTTCTCCCATTGTAGCACGGAATGGGCATCGATGGTAAGGTGTAAGACCTATGTGCTAATATATTGATTCCGGTATTATGCCAATGATGGGACGCTAGTTTTCCACATTGAGGCGCGGTTAGACATCGACGGTATGGTATAAGTCCTACGTGCTAGTACGTTCTTGGATGTCGGCATTTCATGGGTGTGTGTTTTAAATAGCCACACTCGGCATCCAATACATGAATCTCAGTAACATCGATAAGTGACCTAACTTTGTGTACCCGTCACATTCGATGGAACCGGGTCTCCCCCGTCACCGAAAGGTGTTGTTTTGGGTATTTATCTTTATCCATGTGTTTCGGTGACGTTTTATATTTGTATGGATTGTTTTCCACAATATATGAGTTGTGGGTTATGCTTCACCCGTGTTTGGGATGTTTTGAATAATAGCGATTTATTCATGATTCAATCATTTTGGAAGTCAAATACTATTTCCCTTTTCAAGTAAGTTTTGGGATGAGTTCATTATGAGAATTGTTTTATATTAAAGCTTTCATCACGGGATTTGTGTGCGTTGGAAAATGGGTGGTTTGCATCTAAAGTAAATTTATTTTGAACTCATGATTTAAATTGTATCTCTCTCGTTTTACGAATTATATAATCATGATAAAACTCTTGAACTCACTAGGCGTTAGCCTAACCTTTTTATTTGTCGGCATGTGCAACAGGTTCCGGTTGGGAAGTAGTTCTAGTGACACGGTGAAGAGACGAGTGTTTGTAGTGTGCTCGAGGAATGAATTAGTGAAGTCTTCCGCACTTATTTTGGGATTTAGCAACTTGTACTTGTGTTAAGTAACATCCGACTTTATGTGGTCACATAGTATGACTTGCGTTATTAATTGTGGGAGTTGTTATGTTTTATCTTGAGGTTATTCCAAGAATGGTTTGTAGAATGAATTTTATTCCCTAAATGGTTATTTTATCGAAATTTTATTTAGTTGCTCTTTCCAATTTTAAGGGTGTTACAACTTTCAAACCCCTTTCAGATAAAGACTATGAGGAAGAAGCAGGGAACTTCGTCCCATGAATCCCATCTTAATTCATCTGGGACATCTCCTCTTTCTACTTGCCCCATTAACTCAATAACGACACCTTATGTTACCGATATAGAGTCAATGATCACTGCGTTTTTTTCTTTGCCTTTTTCCTAGCAAAACCTCCACAACAAGTCATTAGCCTTTATAATGATATAGAGTCTCCAACAATCGGGTCTTTCTTCAAAGAATTATCGGATTCTGGAGATGGTGTTTTCTTTGAAGGGGAAATGAAAACTTGGTTTTACACAGGAGAGGGATTCAAGAAATGGGTTTGGTGAGGAAGGAGACGAGTAAAAACACCACCACCAGAGCCGCTAAATAACGCTCTTGGTGCAGATGTTAAAGAGTTTGAAGAATAATTTTCACTTTAATTGCCATCGTCTTCTTCCCCGTAACCCACGGACCATCCTCCCCTGTGTGTGACGAATTTGCCCCCGACTCTAACGGTGTTTTTAACGAAGTTTGTGGCCAGTTCCTTGTTTCAAAGCAAAATCAAAACCCTAAAAACGTAAAGTCGAATTATGAAACCATATATCCCCGTTTCAAAGAAATCACCCTTAGGGCACCCACATGGGGCTTGCAAAATGAATTGCAAATGGAGATGGTGTCAGTAATTGAAAGACACGTACGAAACCAATTGCAATTGCTATTGCAAGCCACATCATCCCATCTTTTCATTTTTTATTTATTTAAATAGATTAAATTATAATATTTAATAAATTATATATTAAATGGTTATTGAAAACAATAAACTTTATAAATATTAATATGGATTTATATTTTAATTAACATTAAATTAAAATAAAGAATTTTATATATTATCTTATATTAATTAAAAAATAAAATGTATATAATAATTTATAAAGTAATTAATAAATGTTATAGTGGGGACCACTTTTGAAAGTATAGGTGGATTGCATGTGTGTGAAAGGTAATTGCAAAAGCTGATGTGACACAATTAAAAGTGTAAATGAATTGCAGGAATGTAGATGATCTTAGTACCAAAATTGGAGTTTACTCTAAATAATGGTTTCTCTTTTTTTATATTTTTTATATTAGAGAATTTCTTGAAACTCCAAAAA
Source organism: Saussurea involucrata (assembly GCA_033807775.1). Taxonomy (NCBI): domain Eukaryota; kingdom Viridiplantae; phylum Streptophyta; class Magnoliopsida; order Asterales; family Asteraceae; genus Saussurea; species Saussurea involucrata. The sequence continues at coordinate 3,826,083 of CM066325.1, forward strand.
AGTTGAAAGAGACGTTGGAGAAAGAAAGAGAATCTTTTTATTAGAGATGGCCTTTCAAATTTTTGATTTTAATCCTTAAAATAGATTATGTATATTGATAGTTTTTAATTTTTTAATTTCATAGTAAGTCTCTCAAATAAACGGTTAAAAAGACAATTTTTTTTTTAAAACTACAGAACCAAAAATGTACTTCACTTTAAAATAAATTATAATTTGTATATTTTTACAAAAAATGTTTATTAAAAATGTTTTCAAACAGTTAATGAAAAAATTATTTTGATTATTATATGTAAATTATTTTTAAAATAAATATACGGATAACTTTATTAAATAAATACGAAATAATTTTTTAAATGATTTTAGTAAAAATTAAGTAAGGTTAAAAAATAGATTATTGGACATGAATAAGTTTTTAAATAAATATGTGAATAAATTTTTATTTTTAAATAAAATATTTTAATCATAATTAATTTTAGAGTGAATCACACTTTTTAGTCTTCTGGCGGTATTGATTTAAGGGACCTTTTAAATGTTATGAAATTAAAAATTTGTAACTATTAGTTTAGATAATTTACTTTAGGAATAAAATCCAAAATTTAAGCAAACCACAAGAAGCTCCAAGTGTAATTCACCTTTTACTTTTTTTGATGTTTTAATAATATATTTAATATTAGAATATTTAAACTTGAACAACTATTTTAGAGTTAAATATAATTTTTCTTTTTTAGAGATTTTGGTTTTATTTCTTTATTTTCAAGAAATTGTGGAGAAGGGTTGATAATGCTCTAAACATTTTAAAAAAATCAGATCAGAATAGAATCTGTAAAATTATAAGTTGAGCCACTGATAATCCATTTTGATTTAGTATTCTATAAAAAAATAAAAAATAAAATATTGATCCAAGGTTCGAATACAACCAGTTATTGCTAGTTCTTAATATCAAACCAATAGATTAAAAGTTCTTGACTAGTGTCATATTAGTTGTAAGAAAGTCCTGATGTAGCTAGCATTGGAAGTAACAAACTATTATCAATTCACTTGATTTTTTTTCCAGTTAAACGTGGGTGTCTAGATCAACTTACATGCACCTTGACTAGACTAATTACAGAGTCCTTGAAAAACAGTCAAAAAAATCTCAAACTCAAACTACTCAACTTTTGAACCTTCGAACGTACCATGTAACAGATAGAACCTATTGTTAAAATAATCGATACAAAATATCTTATTTGAAATTGGCCAAAAAAATGTCTATTCACATCAACTAAATGTGTTCAAACATAAAGCTTTATTTCACTCTAACTAATTAATGGGGTCTACTCTAAAAACTCTATTGTACCATATTGAATGCAATATCATATGGAAAATATCATACTTAACAGGCTTAACATGCCATAGAAAATGTTGTTGTACCCTCTTAACTCTTTGTTGCATCACCCGATACCTCCTTTCCGATATCGAAACAAGAATCTTCTTTAAATTCGGGATATCTTTCTCCAATACAAAAACCGCAAACGACTCCCAGTTCAGGATCTCAAAAAACGGTGGAACAAAGTTGTCGGAAATGATCACCGGAACGCATTCGTGAAAAATGGCCTCCACAACTCTAGGACTGTTCACTTCATACCCTTTAGCACAAATACAATATTTGCTACTTTTCATGTATTGGATATAATTTTTGTTGTTTTTCGATTTTTTTAGTTTTCCGAAGATTTTCATGTCAGGGTCTTTGTTTTCCCAGTGTTGCAAGAGGATTTTGCGGATGTCCCCATGCATTTGGCCTGCGAAAAAAGCGAGAATAGGACGTTGGGATGGGGGTTTGCCTCCGAGTTCGCGTAACGGGTTTTGAGTCGAGCGAACGTATGTTTCAGGGAGAGATACGTCTTTTCCTAATTCGAAACCTTCGTTTTTGACATCGGAATTGCATAGAGCCCTTATGCAAGTATTCAAAGATTTTTTCGTTTCATCTGTAGCCTGAAAATATAAGATTGCGACAGACATAAAAAAATGTATCGATTGAGATAAACAATTAAATACACATAAAACCCGGAGAATTTGAGAGAATAACTTAACTAAAACAGAAATCACAAATATAAAATGATCACTTTTGCAGTATATTAATAACCTGATTACTCATTTCAGAATAAAATGCACTAGCTAGTAGTCACTACAACAAATTCGGCTTTATAGGACACCAATATCCTAATAAACTGCTTTATAAGACTTAAGTTTATAGAACGACACAATTGTAAAGGTGTCATAAACTCATAACAAGTTGATAAGAAGTTTTTGGGCGACTAACAATTCTTTTAGGACATGATATAACATCCTAATACTCTTTTTATATTAATATGACTTTATTTGAAAAAAAATGTATCATAAAAATAATTGTCATGTATAAAAATGTGTTCATATGACACTTTTTTAAAAGTATCACATAAAAAACTAATGGAACATTTTGTCTCAAAGTGTCCTAAAAAAACTTGTGAGAATACCCAAATAAGCTCTTAAAATCCTAGGGTCAGGTTTAGGGGAAAACCTAAAAAATGAAAAACTGAGAAACACCCGGGTAGCTCTTCATCTAGACGGTATACACTTGTGTATACAAGTAAATTGTAACATGCACATGTGCATATGCACAAATACATAATGCACACATGCATAAAAACTAATGCATAATGCACATGTGCATAAAAACTAAAAAACAACTTAATTTACTTGTATGCACAAGTGCATACCGTCCGGATGAAAGGAACTCAGTTTCTATTTTTTTGAGGTTTTCCCATGAAGCTCCCTCTAGCATCCTATTGCAACACTTTTAGATAAACCCACGTTTGTTTGGTCCTATAAGCACAAGTCCTATTAGCAGTCTATTAGGATATTTAGACATATTCAATGTCCTATAAAACCCATTTTAATGCAAAGAATACTATAAATATGGATTATGGGAGGATCATATGCTTACCCAATCATGACAAGCAACGAGGAAATGATCAGACCCACCAGTTCTGTTCCAGGAATCGTATCTCCCCGCTATCAAGTGAAGGTAGTCCTTCAAGTGCTGTACCAAGTTGTCACGACTGCCAGACCCAACCACGTATAACTTTTCTTCCAACATCCGAGAGCTAAAAGGAATATAAAAAAGATGGGCTTGTTTGGGGTTATCGGTAACAAAATGTTTGTTTTCTTTCATATGCTTCATGAACCATCCTTCAGATGCATAAATTCCACTAAGCACCAGCTGCGGCTGGTGGAATATGGGTTTTGCACCCTCCTTGTAAATGTAAACCTTGAGAGTCTTTTCCATCAATTCATAGCTCCTGCATTGCATAATATGGGTATAGTAACACAAACTCTTCCTATATAGAATAGAAACTTAGAATGTATCGAAGCTTTTGATCATTTTTAATCACCTTTTAAACCTTGAAACATTGAGATACAGAGGAGGATAAAGTGAATGGTCATTGTCATTGGCTGGAGCATTCTCAATCTGTAATTTTGCATCTAGTAATTCTTGATCAACCATTGAAGACCAAAGTGGTTTCTACAAGACAAAGTTGGTTTGATATTTTAGCAACAAAAATAAGCATACCCATAAATAGGCGAAGGGTCGTTTGAGAAGTTGAGGTTAACGTGAGAAGTGGATCTGAACCGTTGATCATTCTTAATCAAATGTCCTTCCATGAATTGCAGTTTAGAAGGGAATTGATCTGGTGCATCTCGGTGCATCTCATCCTAATGTCCATCCATTTCTCGTCCAACGGTTGATAACCACTTCTCACGCTTCTCACGTTAACCTCAACTTCTTACCGGAACCCAACCCCCTATAAATATGCGTTTGGTACACAGGACAAGGCAGAACAAAAACTTGTGGTCCCACATTTGGTGCGACAATTAGACTGGGACTGGACAGGAGAGGATTGAGTGGGACAAAAGTATAGTTCTTTTGTCCCACCAAAATAAGTGGAACAAAAATCAGGAAGATGCATAAGATAGGTAGATTATTACACTATCCAAGTAATATAAAACCTTAATTCTTTCACCCTCCTATCTCTCTCTCTCTTGTCCAGTCCAGTCCAATCTCAAAAGCACGAACTCATTGTCACAAGAAGAATTGAGGAACTTGCATACCATAGAATGAACTGAAGCACGATTATGAAGTAAAATGTCATGCATATCCGAGACCGTCACTACATCCCCCATTGGGATATCATGACTTTCTTTCACTGGCTTCACAGATGAATCATCAGCTGGCAGATTAGGGTCCTTCAGTGATGCCACAGGCTCTTTCAAGTTAGGGTCTGAATTTGGTGAAATTATGTTCGGTTTAAATGTGCTGTTATCCAAAGCTGTTGAAGGAGCAATCACTGTTTCATCGACTGTTGTTCTGGATGTTAAAGAATCCGGTGACCTTGCTGGTGGTAATGGAAACGTAGTGATAGGACTTGGAGCATCTGTAACCTTTTCTTGTAAGGTTGAACTGTTAACATTATCGGTAAACAAATCCCCATCAAACTGTCTAACCTTCTCAGGTGCCAAACCTTCGATTTCTTCACCATGACCATCTGTTTTTGTGAATTCATCCATATCTCCATCCTTTTCTGATTCAAAATCATTTTCAGTGCCTAAATCATTACCCTTGTGTATAGCATTATTACCCTTTTCAGGTGTATCAACAGGCCTTGTATAATTAGAGCCATCAAATCGGGTAAAGTTGCCTAATGATTTTGGAATTTGAGACGAATCTTGAGGTGGGTAGCTTCTACTTACCGGTGGTTGAGCTCTGCCGGCAGAAAATAAGGATGATGCAACATCACCATATGGAAATTCAAAGTACTGGAACATTATAACCACAGCAAATACAACTGCCACAAGCCACACTAATCTCTTGCTTTCCAATATATACTGAATTTCATGACCCATTGCTATTTTAAGCACTAAAGTACTGGTACTCGGAGCACAGGTATCCTATCACCGCTACAAATTTGCCAATCTATTTTATCAGATTTGCTTCATCTCATAAGTAACTCTTACTTAAACTTTTCAACAAGTGCATAATATAAAACAATAAATAAAGTGTAGAGTATACAGAATTTGATAATATGCCATTAAAGAAGGTCACTTTAAAACATTCATAGAAGAAGCTTAGGTTACAGAAACTGCTTAATGGAAAAAGAATGTTCATGTGTCTCAATATAACTAAACGTTAAATTAAACAAGAATATGTCATAACCCCGTTAGATGTCTTGACAGAAGTCTTAATATCATAAAAATGGAAGAATCCGATCAACAAATAATAATAATTACACCAGTTTAAAGCAAAATATAATCAACATCAAGTTTGAGTGTCAAATGGGCTACCTTTTCTGTTCTAATTTTAATACTAGCTAAAATGATGTATATACAAAGTATTTAATGTTAATTATAATACTGTTGGTGTTTAATATTGCACCAGAAAACATTATTTGCCATTTGAGAAGCGATATGTATGAACAGAGAACCAAATCGTAGGACTTTTTCGGGATAAACTGAGTGAAAAAAACAACTAGGCCTCAAACTGTTTGTGCTCAACTTGTGTCGACCAGAAAAACTTCAATTGCCTTTAGATCGAATAAACCAATAATTCAAACCATCAATTGAGTAGCCTAAACAGAGAATGAACATGAGCAACTTACCCAATTCTTACTAATCAACAGTATTCTGGTCATTAGGCAACCAACCTCCAACTCCCTGAATCAACATGCACACGCTATTCCAAACCAAAAACAAAAACCACGGAAAAAAAAGTACTGAATCAGAATCCAAAACACAAAATTCAAATAAACGTAATCGAAATTCCAACACCTGCAAACGATGAAAAAATCCTCGATCACCAAATCAAAAGGATGAAGGAAAACTGATTATGTGATTCAAATCAAATAAATCAACACAGGTGAAGAAGATACAAAGTGTAATTGCTTCCTGTGTGCACTCTCGATCAAAGTGCTTTGAAACACAGAAATCGATAACGGAAATAAATGCATTGACGATTGAAAATTGAAAATTGAAAATTGAATTAATTACCTTGGAGAGAGAGACGTGGTTGAAGAATTTGGAGGTCGCTCGAAGTTTTATGCTAGATGTTGCAATGGCGGCACAGGGCTTTGTATTACTGTATATTAAGCTTGATTGGGAAATGATGCATGATCCTTGATACACTCAACTCATAAATCAAATGCCAACTTCATCCTCCTGCTTTCTAGACTTTATTTGTTACATAAAACCCCTTATTATATCTTCTTTTTGACGGTTTTGGTCAATGTAAAAAGACAAATGATCATGTTAGAAGTTGAGGTCAACGTGAAAAACATGAGAATTGAATCTGAATCGTTGATCACTTTTAATCAAATGTTCTCTGATGAATTGTGTTTTGGAAAGGAATTGATTCGGTGCATCTTGGTGTATCTCATTTTAATGTGCATTTATTTTTCATCAAACAGTTGATAATCATTTCTCACGATTCTCACGTTAACCTCAACTTTTCATCAGAACCCAACCCCGGTACCAAACGGTTGTCTATCATTCTATTATGTAAAAGGGGTGTTTTGTCTTTTTTTTTTTCTTTCTTAAAACACCAATTGTTGGTGGTGATGTGGTGACAGTGGTGGACAGTGAAGACGATGATAAATAAAAGAGAAATTAAACAAAATGCCCCAAGTTCACATTGCTTTCATCCATTTGCCCTATCTCCCTCCCAATTTGCCAAAATACCCTGAAAATCCGTGGGCTAACCCGTGGCCCACGGATTTGGTTCAAAAAATCTCGCCCACGGAAGTTTTGTGAAGACCCACGGATTTTAGGTCCGTGGCCCACGGAATTTTTTCATTGCCACGGATTTTTTTGCTGGTCCACGGATGTCCACGGATTTTTAGGGTATTTTGGTAAATTAAGAGAGAGAGAGGGCAAATGGATGAAAGGGTTGGTGAACTTGAGGCATTTTAATGAATCACTCTAAATAAAATATAGATAAAAGGTCTGTTTTGCCCTTTAGTGTAACAGACTCTGTTGAAGGTTGTTTGGTCTAGGGATCAAAACCGTTAAAAAGTACATACTCTCAAGTGTTTTATGTAATAAGTAAAATTCAGAGGCCAATTCTATAAAAACTGCATACTATAAAGACCAAATCCTAATTTACTCGTTTATTTACTTCACCACAAACCGCTTTGACCTTCCAACCAATTTTCTATAAAAGAAAATAAATTAAAAAAGCAAAAAGTTTATCAATTTTAAGAATTTTAAAATTAATTATCTATACTATATTATAAAGAATTTATGAAAACTCTTAAAAACAACCTCTAAAACTTTATACACCGCTATTTAATGCTAATTAATTAAAATCTTTTAAAAACAATTAATGAAACTTTTTGTACCGCTTTTAATGTTAATTACTTGATTAATACTTATCTCTAATAACTTTTAAATCCTTAAATCGAGGACTCTTATTAATTAATCATTTGTCTCTAACCACTTTCAAATTCTCAAAACATGAACTCCTTAAAAAGAGTCATTCTTTAAACAAATTTATAAAAAAAACATAACCGTTTTTTCAAAACCACACATAAAAATAAATTAGAACATTAAAAAACGAGATATATCGCGCTGCATTGCGCGAGTAAACTTCTAATATTATTAGAATATTAATTAATTGATACCCAACAAACTTTTTAGAAAACGGTAATTTATAAATAAATTTTAGGAATTATTTGGATCTATTTTTTTTTCTTACAAAAGAAATAAAAAACTATTGATGTATTACAAAAGAAATAAAACTGTCCAATTTTGTTAAAATGGATTTTTTTTATTAAAAAGATCTCCACAATTTTTCATATTTTTAATTTTAAAGATTTTGCTGAAAATTCTTTAAAATGGAAAAGTGGAATACGTTTCTTTTTATTTCCCATAAATAGGAAAGAAAGGAAATCCTCCGTCTAACAATATTCCATTTTTAAAGGGATATTTTGAGTTCCTATTTTTAACGATGCCTTCTATTTTTCTCTTTTAAATAATTAATTATATAAATAAAAAATATAATTTCAAAATAAAGATATTTGATTTACGTAAATAGAGTTAATGCATTTGAGTAAGTATCATTTTTCTCCTTTTTTTCTAATTAATGCATTAAATAAACAAAAAGTTTGATCTAGACCCCTAAATAATAATTTTGAAAGTGGGTTTCTTAAAATAGGAATCAAGTGAAAGTTGATTCAATTTTGATGCAATTTTCTCTTTACATAAATACCTAAACTATTTGTATAAATTCCGAAAATTTGCATTAAATGGTGACTATTTCAATTAATATTCCTTAACATTGACATTTTTAGGAAAAGAAATATATGTTACAAGATCGTTTTATTATGAAAATATCCCTTCCATTTTTCATTCTATACAAATGGATAAAAGATATATATAAAAAATACTCGTATATTTTATGATTGGTTTTTTTAAGAATAATGATGATGTATATACGCTTGTTTATGATCTTTGGTAGAATGATATCTTGTTATTAACTAAGAAAACTCGTACATTTTGAAGCAGTTACCAACTATATGAGACGGCCCAACTTATATCTATATTTAGGATTTCAAAACTACTTTTTTCATACATTATTGACTCCTTATTACTTCATATTGAATGCATGAATCTTAAATACTCTCATATCTTTAAAACAATAATATCTCAAACTATAACCAAGTGCTTTTGATTCTAAGATTGATGGTTCTTAAAAAGTTTGTTTCAATCCTAAAAGTTTAAAATGATGATGAAAAACATTAACATCAGAGAAAATGTGGAATATCAACAATTTATGTTGATTTATTCAAAGTGTTACCTCGAATGATCGTGACCTCAAATGATTTCAATCTATTTATTAGTTAGACATAATAAATTTCAGTATTGATGGAGCTCAAGATAGTCTCCAGCACATGTATGGTATATACTCGATGGCCGTAACTTATGTCTTCGATTGATTACTTTGTATTCTATACAAATTGATAAAAAAAAAAATCCAAATGTCCCAATAAACAATTTGTTGGTTACGTAAAAAGCTTTTAGTTTGAAATCATACTTCACTTTATTGACTCCAAACTCCAATTAACAAAATGTCGATTAATTAGTCACAAGCACGTTATATTCTTATTTACTGGGATCACTTAACTTTTTGCATCCTTATAAATCAAACAATCATGACCCGCATCCCAAACATTATTGTAAGAAACAAATACGTTGATGTTTGAATTTGTATACAACAAAATACTGTCAAAATATTTTGTATCTAAAAGCAAAAAACCAAAGTTAGTCGATTTTCTATCTAGCTCTGTCAAACGACAATCAAATTGATTCACCTGGATGCAAGTCAAACTGCATTGAGCATCATCGATCACGTTTTCAAATATCATCGTTAACCTAAGTATTTATCCGTAATTTCCAAAAAAAAAAAAAGTTTAGGTTTCTTTAAAAGTGATCAATTTTCTTGGTTTTGGATGCCTACCATGGTTGGGATATTGGAGAAGCTCTTGAAAAATAAAGAGTAGAAAAGAGAGAACACTTATTTTCATACCGAAAGTATAATCAGACGTAAAAATTTAATATTTTTCTTTATTAAAGATGTCATATAAATATTATTTTTGACGGTTTGTGATTTTAAACCAAATTATTTACCGTTGGATCAAACTTCTTAAATACTCACTTTAAAAAATTTGTCTAAAAACTTAATCATTCATAACAGTGAAGTCCATTGGGTTTTATTGTACTTTTCTATTTTTCATACAATAAAGATTAATTAAATAATTACATATATAATTTGAAGAATATATGAATTAAAAAAGAAGAAAATCGACAAGTGGAAATTCCAATCCAAGTAAAGAGGACCTTAGGCCATCAGTACCCCATGAAGGAATCTTTCAAATATTCCATGTCCACATCAGCGCCACATCAGCTTTTCTCCCATCCCTCACTCAATCCCTAACAATCCCTAAACACCCGTACCCCATTCCCTCAAACCCTTTTGCCACCTCATTTATTTTAATTCTTTTATTTATACATTTAATTATTTAACAAAATAAAAATAAGATAAATAATAAAAATTAAAATTCATATCATTCATTAAAAATAAAAATTACAAAATAAATTTAAAAATCTACTCGTCGTCATTGTTGGGAACTTGGATACGCCAAATATGTTCGACCAAATCCGACCGAAGGTTATTATGAGTGTCCCGGTTTATGACTTCTTGAACATTTGCCGCGCATTGTGTCTCACTGATTTGGCTTTCGATATCATTCGTGAAAAAAGTCGTTTTCCACGTCACCACAAATAGCATGGTTTTCGTCTTCGAGTATCATATTGTGTAATATGACACAAGCGTACATAATGTTTCTCAATATTGCTGGTTCCCATCCGCGTGCCGGGTTATGAAGTATATGCCAACGTTGTTTAAGCACGCCAAAAGCTCGTTCAACATCTTTACGTGCGGATTCTTGCGCGGACTTGAACTTTTGTCGTTTAAGGTCTTGTGGGCACGTAAATGATTTTACGAAAGTAGCCCATTCCGGATATATCCCATCCGTTAGATAATATCCGTGCTTGTAGGTGACTCCATTCACCTCAAAAGGGCACTCGGGTGCTTTTCCATCATATACATCATTGAAGATGGGCGACTGATTGAGAACATTGATGTCGTTGTTGGAACCGGCAACACCAAAGTATGCGTGCCAGATCCATAGATCTTGAGAGGCCACTGCTTCTAGCATGATTGTCGGGTGCTCATGATCACCTCTCATGAATTGACCTCGCCATGCATTCGGACAATTTGCCCACGCCCAATGAGTACAGTCTATGCTGCCGAGCATGCCGGGAAATCCGTGTTTAGCTTCATGCGCGGCGTACAACTTCTGAATATCAATAAAAGTAGGCTTGCGTAAATATTTTTGACCATACAATTCAATAATACCTGTGCAGAATTTGTACAGACAATCTCGTGACGTTTTCTCTCCCATACGGATGTACTCGTCAAGTGCGTCAGCAGCTACTCCATACGCCAATTGCCGAATAGCGGAAGTACACTTTTGTATCGGAGAAAAACCTTGTTTGCCTAACCCGTCAAACCGAAGTCTAAAATACGGATACCCTACTTCTAAATCTTCAACTATTCGTTCGAATAGTTGTCTGCTCATCCTGAACCGCCGCCTAAACATATCCGGTGTATAAATCGGGTTGACGCCAAAGTAGTCCCGCATAAGCCGCTCGTTTGCAGTTACTCGACCTCTTTCAATGTTTGCGGCCCTCTCTCTTGTTGACGATGAGGCGGTGCTACCATACAACGATTGTGCAGTATGTCGAAAAATTTCCCTTTGTAGATTCAACAACTCGTCGGTGTTTACGGATGATGATGATGCGGTTGGTGAACCGGGTTGTGGCGAATCCATATTGTTTAAAATATAGAGAATGGAAGAGTGTTTGAGAGAGTTTGAGAGGTGTAAGAAATAAGAGGTTGAGAGAATTTGAGAGAGTTTGAGAGGTGTGAGAAATAAGAGGTTGAGAGAATTTGAGAGGTGTGAAAAATAAGAGGCTGAGAGGTGTGGGAAATAAGAGGTTGAAGGTTAAATATATAGTGGGATTAAATTGAGATTTTTTTTTACAAAGAGCCGTTGAACGGATTTATTTTTAAAAATTAAATTAAATTTTTTTTTAAAACTCTTCGGGATGATCCGGGATCCCATCCCCGGAATCATCCCCGCCCCGCCAACCCCGCATGATCCGTAGCCCACCCCGCCCATCCCGCAACTCATCCCCGCACCATCCCGAGCCCGGGTACGGAAGGCCTTATGGCCCATTTGTCATTTTCAGCTTTACTAACGTACGCCTCGTGGCCCATTTCTTTGCTCTTGGACTTTCTTATTAACCGACTCCTATTATTTATATCGAATTATTGATATATATTTTCTACGAAAATTCTAATTATCTATACTATATTATAAAACATTTAAGAAAAACTTTTTAAAACAACCACTAAAGTTTCATGTTAATTACTTAAAATCCATCAAAAACAGCTAATGAAGCTTTATATACCGCTTTTAATGCTAATTACTTGATTACATACTTAGCTCTAACAACCTTCAAATTCTTAAATCGTGGGATTAATCATTATCTCTAACCACTTTCAATTCTTCAAATTATGAACTCCTCAAAAAGCGTCATTTTTTAAACAAATTTATAAAAAAACATGACCGTTTTCTCAAACCACACAAAACCTTTTTACAAAATCGGCAACGAAAATAAATAAATTAGAACATTAAAATCGAGATATATCGCGCTGCATTGCGTGAGTAGACTTCTAGTTATTAAAAATAAATTTATATTAGTGATTAAATCTCTTAATTTTTTTTAAATAAATTGATTTTTAAAGTAATGAAAAAAAAACAAATTTATCTTTAAACTTATTAAAATAAAAAAACTAACAAACTTTCATATTAATTAAGTTTTTTGAACAAATATTTTATTACAATTATAAACTGAAAGGAGTATATAATTTATCTCTTGATGTATCAACATATCAATAACAAGTGTAGTAAACTAATAAAACTGAATGATTATATTTCATTTTCTCTAGCCATTATTTATTTTTCGTATTTAAATCACAATCATAGAAGAAGCTACCAAGAATTCAGTTTTCATATTCAAATGAAAATCACAACAGCATAAAACATCTTTGATTGGTTTTATTTTATTTGTTTGTTGTAGCTTAATTATTGCTGGTTTGTTAAATACTTGATGTGTCTCAAAATCTGGAACTATATTGAGTTATTTTTAGGTTTAGTAACCTCAAATATTTAGTTGTTTTGATTTCAGAAAGTGTAAGAATTTATTTTTAAACAAATGAATAACAACTTATCTATTCTACTATTTTTAAACAAATGAATAACAACTTAACCATTTTTAAGATTCAGTTTTTCAATTTCAGTGATTTCTCTCACACCCCACGATCCTCCTTCACCAACTCCCCCCACGATCCTGCTTCCCCACTATAAATGCTCGGTCTGGTGCGATTGAATCTACAATCCGATTATCATCTTCAATCTGGTACGATTTCTTTGGATTCACGCCGTCAACCTCTTGTCTCCCTATCTATCGGTGCTCCTCTTTACCCTACCCACATCTGGGATCGACCTCTTCTGTTTGTTGTTGTTTGATGCCTGAATTAGGGTTTCAGTGACGCATTTTAATTTGTTTTCTCCATTGCTCTCCAGGTTTGAACTCTCTCTTCTAAAAGATTTTCTTCTTCTTCTCCATATCTCAATCTCAATCTTTTCATCTCCTCTTCCTCATCTCTCAATCTCAATTTAGACAACTTGCCTATTAACTTATCTAGATTTTGTGAAAAAATGCAATTTTTGTTTACGTTTTTGCAGAATTTCTTCCCCATGGTGACCAAAATTGTTGCAACTTTCATGGAGCATTCACACCTTTGGTTTTGTCTTTTGGTTGATTAAAAGGTTTGTTTTGTTTTGTATGTTAGTGGTTTTTATTTTTTAATGGTCTATGTTTTTATCTACTAGAGGTGATCAGGGTTTCAATGTTATCTGTGTGGAACAAAAGATTGGAAACTTATAGGGTGAATAGGGTCCTCTCCACCTCCTGAATTCTCTCCCACGTAGTGGGCTTCCCTCCTATAAATACATGGAAGCATCTTCTTCTTCAGAATGCGATTTACCCGGCTCGATTTGGAAGCACCTTCTTGTATCAGAGGTATATGTTTCCCTAATTTATGTCTTTTTAATTAGAGAACAACAAAAAGTCATTTCTTATTAATCAAATATTAGTTGAAGTTTGCCATGGTTCAAGCTGCCATGATTGCAAACATCAACGAAGTTCTTTATGGTTCAGAAGAATTCTCACTTGGTCTTGTCTCTGGTGGCGTTGTCGATGGCAACATTGGTATCTATGACCCTCTCATTATGTTTTTTCTTTGATTTTTGGTTTAATTGATTTTGATTTGGGTTTTTGGTTTAATTTTGTTTTCTTCGATTTTGAAGAACCCAACATGTTCGATTTTGGTTTGGTAAATAATATATGTGTTTAATTATGAATTGCACACTGAAATGGTAAGTAAGTTGGGATTGGTTTGTTATAAAATATTTTAGCCCCCATACTCAACTCCTTTACCATAAGCACATTTAAGCATGTGTGTCAACAAATCAATTCGCTTGTATTTACCGTGGCAATGGAGTGCTTTGCTAAACATGCTACACATGGGTAGTCAAATGAACCCTTGATTCAACTCCAGCAAGATGCACCTGATTGTAAAGGTACAAATCTGCATATTATAAATAATCTTTTATTGTAGAGAAATAACAAACGTTAGTGTTAAAAAGGAACATCTAATAAGTCACAAGTGGGCGGTGTCATTGATTGTCGGTTACGTATCATCTTCAGATGGCTCTGTCTCTTTGGTACTGTTGTATTCTTATGGTATTTAATGGCAGTTCTAATTATAATAATGTCAATTATTATATAACCTGTTCTTTTGCAGACTTTGTGGATATGACACTCAATTATCATTTATGTGGTCTACGTAACCTGCTCCACCCCATCAATTTAGGCTTTTCCAGAATTCTTGTTTCAAGTGGCTCATCTTTATTTATTTTTTTGCAGTTACTGTTTACCGCGTATTAGATCTTGATTGATTACATCATCCTGATTGCTTCCAACTTATTCACAAGTTTCAGGTTCTCTTTTGGATAGAAATAATCTGTTTTAGCTTCTTTAATTTAGTCATGCAACAGTGATTTCTAGATGGTTGTCTGAACATCTGTTTTCGAGGTATGGCATTAAAAGAGATTGTAGTTTTCGAGGATGGGGTTTTGCTTGACCAATACTTGTCTGGGTGATGATGGCTTTGTTTGTTTTTAAGAAAAGACAATGCTTGTTTCTTTGATTTCTCATTAAAGTTAAAACATGTGAAAAATGCATGTTCTTGATGGCATTCTGAAGTCTCATAAGTCGTGCAATTCAATTCGGGATCGGGTTGTTCTTACTTTACCCCCCCATACATTTAAGCGTCTTTAACAAATCAATATGCATGTATTTACAGTGGCGATGGAGTGTTGTGCTAATCTTGCTACACATGGGTACTCAAATGAACCTTTGATCCGACTCCAAGCAGGAGGGTAGAGCCTGATTGTAAAGGTATGAACCTGCATATTATACTCCAATATTTGTTTTCACTTCATTAAACTTCTCTATTTTACAAATAAAACCACTTGTTCATGAATGTCAAACTTCCGTACATTTCTGCCCTCTCAATTCGTGATTTAAATTTCATATTTTATGGAACTTTTTTGTTGTAAGTTGCTTATTTTTCAATCTTTTTTTCTATCTGTCTGTAGCTGTGAAAGCAAAATACTTCTTGCTCATTGTGGCATGTCTCAAATGTAGCATACACCTAATTTACATCCAATTATGGCATATAGAGAAAGCTTAATCAATCGTTTATCAACCTATCCTTGATGCTGGTGTAACTTTTCTTATGCATATGCATAATTAATTCATCATTTAGGTATATGAAAAAAAATTCTGTCTAACAGTTCATTTCATTTCGGTAATGTTGCAACTCTAAATAATAGATGATAATGCTATGGATGAACTTGCAACTCTAAATAATAGATGATATGACTTCTCATACGAGTTTTAGTTGAAGATCTGGGCAAAGTTTTCTATTTGAAGAGTCTGTTGTAAAGTTCAATATATTGATTGAAATTTCTCTAAATTTGGGTATTTGTATCTATTTCGAAGCTGAATATTTGCCCATTTGGCCTCAAAAGTCAAAGTGCATCTTTTTTTAAGCATGAGAAATTTGTACCTTATTTTGCAAACTTAAAGTTTTCCTTCCATTTCCTTTCAACAGAACCCGAGTTTTTATCCTTTTCTAGAATGCTTACGTTTGTATATCTTAAGGGTGTGTCAAAAAAATACCTTACCCTTGTACTTCTTGAACCACAGCTTCAGGATTAGGGCGTCGATGAGGGACGGTGAGGTTAAAGTAGCTATAATGACAGAGAGGAGAGATGTTAAAAAGCAATTGTCAAATTTGTGGTTGAAAAAGGAGATGGTTCAATGTTTAATGGTGGTATACCAAGAAAAGCTGCTACAATCCAGGTATACTGAATTTTTCCGTGTTGGCTGTTTGGCAGTTGCTGAATGGTTTGGTGTTGGATGATTAAGTAGTCATAATGATTAAGAGGCTCTTATGATATAATGCAAAATGAAATATGGTTGTTTGGTAATTGTTCATAATGAAATTAGGGCACTGAATGGTTAAGGGAGGCCCAAGATACAAAATCGTTCAGAGGGTTTTAGAACCATTAAGAGCAAACTTTTTTTTGCCAAACAAGATTCACCTCTTAGCGATTCAGAGGTCGCCTCTCAATGGAACTATTAATGAGGTCTCGGGTATGAAAATAATTTATCTCTTAATAGTTCCATTAAGAGGCAACAGAGGTGAATCTTGTTTGGCACAAAAAAAGGTCTGCCTGTTAATGGTTTAAAAACCCTCTAAATGATTTTGTATCTTGGGTCTCCCTTAACCATTCAGCGCCCTAATTTCATTCTGAACAATTACCAAACAATCGTATTTCCTTTTGTACTATATCATAAGAGCCTCTTAATCATTCTGACCACTTAACCATCCTGCAGCAAACCATTCAACAACTGCCAAACAACCACTGGACTTCAATTTATCAGAACAATTGCTAACGAAAAGTTTGTGTACTCATATTATCTATGCTCTGCAAATCTTGGGTTGTGGCTTCAACTGATTATTATTTATCAACCGTGAATACAAGCTGGATGGATATTCAGCACCACTGACAACTGGAAATTTTGAAAAACTGGTAAGGTAGTGAAGTACTACATCATCCTTTTAAGTTATCTTTGTAACTTCACTACACACTTAAAACTTCATTGGCATGGTAATTAAATGCTTCACAATTCAAATTTTACCATTACATCCTTGGTGTAATTATGCAATCTCTCCAGTGATCAGATTCAAAAGATACACGCTTTGTGTTCAGTAGAAGTCTAGAAGACATGACTTTTTTCTTCACGCGATTTTTTTTGTCACAAACTTGCTCTTGTATGCAACGGATTGTGGATTCACATGTGATTATTAGAGCGTTTGCAATTTATTTGCTTACTAATCGTACTTGACTTCTCTGTTGTATTATATTATGAAAGATTCAAGAGTTCATCAAGTTTTAAGCAGATTTTATCTGTTATCTTAGATACCATAATGCCAATATATGGTATTCAGGTGCTAATTTTATGAATAATAATAATAATAATAATAATAATAATTGTAATAATAATAATAATATAAGACTCCTTTTACCTTTTAGATTTTGAGAACGAAGAGGTTAAATGAACTGATGTTCAGGTTGTTAATGTGGCGTATGACGTAATGAAGCTCAAATGCACTGACCAAGCCATCCTCTCAGACAGTGGGATCGACAAGAGCATAGGTTATAGTGTTCCTCTAGAGATAATGCCATCTGGACAGTTTGAGCCACCGTATAAAACAACTTTAAGCATATATGTTGGTCCATTTCGTGTTCAAATGGTCGATTCTTGATCTCCTTTCTCATTTTCCTAACATTTTCACATGTTCCAAATGTAAGGACGGAGAGCTACCTGTGCTTCCATTATCTGTTTATGGTGCAGTTGCTATGGCTCATGATGATGTCTCTGAGGAATACTTGTCTCCGAATCAGTTCTTCTATCTTTATGATAAAAGCTATGTGAGTAGCATTTATATCGTTCATAGTTCAGAAAATCGTCATCATTCTGTTTATTTTTTCATAAGTATCATTTTCTAATGTTTAAAAACAATTGTAACACTTTTTTACACCCATAGATTCTAATGTTATGGCTATGCTCACCCGAAGAGTTTAATCCTGCTGAGCATTCAAGATATGGCAATATAGTTTCTTGATCATCACCCAAAGAATTTCTTTTTAGAATTTGGCAGTGGAGTTTCATGCAATTCTCATGTACAGTAGCTAAGTTTCTATATCAATTTGTATAAGTTATGAAATGTATTTATTTCTTAAATGTATTCATTCAAATTTTACAATAATTTGAGAAATACATTGCATTTTTTTGGTTTTGTGAAGTAAAAGTTTTAATAGTAACTATAAGATTCAAAGTGGCTTATGGTGTTATGATGAATTGTTTGGTGCAAATCCATGGAATCTGGTATTTGGTGCTTAATTGGATTGAGATGAAAATCATATCCTTCCTTTGGTTGTCAAAAGGAGCTCTCATCAATGTTTTTAAATGACAATTGCATTAGGCATGTTATGATTTTTGAAGATGGGAGGTAATTAGATTGTTCATATCAAATTTTGATATGTGGTGCTTCATATCAAAATTTGAAGTTTTTGTCTCAAAATAGGTGGTTGCATATTTCTATAAATGGGTATTTTAAGTGGTTTCTTTGGGTTTTTTTCATTGATTTTGGGGATACAAGGTTTCAAATTCGGGAAATCACATGGTTGATGTTTGGAAATGGTAAATTGTTACTCTCATTTACCTGGTAAGAATCTTTATCCATATCACTGCATTACTAACCCTTCCTATGTTTATCTGGTAAAGTAAATGGCTCCGTAAGTAGTTTAGTAAATGACCCTTTAAGTACAGATCTTATCATAGTAACGTCTTAAAATCACGTCTAACAAAACCATCAAAGCATGTACCAAAATTGAGAATTTTATTTGGTTAATCGAATTGTGTCCCGCCGCATCGCGCGGGCATACTGACTAGTAATCACTAAAATAGAAAGTAAAATGGAAATTTTCAAACATTTCCCTGTTTCTAAACAAATTTTAATAAACGAGACATTATATATATATGGTTCACATGAGACCAACCTGTTTTCGTGAGACCGTAAGACCAATAAATTAACACTAAATCTTCACAGTGATTCATTGTGAACGTAAGAAAAACAACAAACCTTCACAGCAAAAACACTATGAAGGTTTACCATCACAATCTTTTGTTGTGACGTTTAGTGTTAATTTTTTGGTCTCACGGTCTCACGGAAATAGCTTGGTCTCACATGATCTCAAGTCTCACACACACACACACACACACACACACACACACACATATATATATATTCACATTGTTATTTTTATCTTTTTTAAAAGTAAATTATTTATTTTAATAAAAAATATTTACTCCATTTGTCCCAAAATAAATGTCGACAATGAAAAATGCACATAATTTTAGGAGTGTGTATCTATTACACTTTTTAATTAACTAAAGTACAATTTTACTCTTAATTGTAGAGAGAAAAAAATTTCTTCATCATATAATTAATTAAGGGTAAAATGAGAAAGTGAAAATTTACTTTTGAAAGTAGACACTTGTTTTGAAACCAAAAAAATTGTAATTTAGACATTTATTTTTGGACGAAGGAATATTTTTTTACTTTTCTTTAATTAAGAGCAATGAGAAGCAGTAACATCTATCGATGGTGGGGAAACCAAGCCATGGGGTTGTGGAGAAGAGCACAATATGTTGGGAATGATCGATTGTCGTATGAAATGAAACGAAGTTATATGAATAAGAGTCTTTTACCTGATAAAAGTAGTAAAATTAAAAGATTAGTAACATAGAGGGAGCTTCAAATGTAAACTTTCTTTTCGTATAAACCGTGTAAACTCTTGATTTCATAGGTTTTTTGATGAAATTTTTTATATAATTGTTTATTTTGATGAAATTGTTTCATATCATTCATTTATTGATGAATTTTTTTTGCAAAATTTGTAGTTTCATATGTGAAAACGAAAAATGTATGAAACAGTTCATAAAAATAAAAAAAACCTATGAAACTACAAATTTCATAAAAAAATCGTTAATAAATAAACGATATGAAACAATTTCATCAAAATAAACAATTCCATAAAAAATTTCATTAAAAAAAACTATGAAACTACAAATTTTACACGGTTATACGAAAAAAATTACATTTGAAAGGGGCTCAACATATATATAGTTAGATACTTTCAGGCCCTAGCATGACGAAATCATGTTCTTCACTAAAAATAGAATATAAAACCAAAAATATAAGCAATTCCAATATTGATTTTCTTAAAAAAATGACATAATTTTGTTCATACAATATTTAACGGGAAATTAATTAAAATACCCTAAGTCAAACCATGTTTTACTGAAATACCATAAATCTCTCCTATGTTACAAAAATACCCCAAAAATCCGCGATGGAACCCGCGATCGCAGGCCCCAGGCCACGTGTCACCAAAGTTTGCCCACTTTGCCCACGTTGGTCCCTCAAGAATGCCCGCGGTCCAGCTTTCCCCCCTCAAGAATGCCCGCGTGTGCAGTTTTGGTCCCTGCCCGCGTTTGACTCTCGTTGACCCCCGCGATCGCGGGCTACACGTGTCACCAAAGTTTGCCCACTTTGCCCGCGTTGGTCCCTCAAGAATGCCCGCGGTCCAGCTTTCCCCCCTCAAGATTGCCCGCGTGTACAGTTTTGGTCTCTGCCCGCGTTTGACTTTCTTTGACCCCCCGCGATCGCGGGCAAAAGTGCCACGTGTCGGCACAGGGTTAACCCTAAAATCACTTTGACGAACCAAACCCTAAATGTTTTCTTCGGCCGCACTATATAAGGGGTGGGGGGGACCAAAAACCGGCCACTCTCATTTTTTTAATAACTCTCTCAATTTTTAATCAAACTCTCTCAATTTTCTCGTGTGGAATACGCGTTCGGGTTTTGTGAAGATGTCTCGTATTACCTCTGTGGTATGTTTTCCTTATGTTTTTTGTTATTTTTTGTATGTTATTTTAAGTTAAGATATATGATTTGTAGGTTGTTATAGTGTTTATAACTTATGTTTGAATATGTTCTATGTTTAACATGATATGTATGGTTTTATGTTTGAATGTGATATTTGTATGTTATAATGTGTATGTTGTTATAGTGTGTTTTTTCATAAAAAAATTGTTAAGAGTGTTTTTTTATAAAAAAATTGTTAAGAGTGTGTTATTATAAAAAAAATTGTTAAAAATGTGTTTTTTTTTATAAAAACACACTCTTAACAATTTTTTTATAAAAACACACCCTTAACAGGTTTTTATAAAAACAGTTTTTTTATAAAAAATTGTTAAGAGTGTGTTTTTATAAAAAATTGTTATAGTTTTATGGTGTTATGTTTGAATGTGATATTTGTATGGTATAATGTGTATGTTGTTATAGTGTGTTTTTTCATAAAAAAAATTGTTAAGCGTGTTTTTTTATAAAAAAATTGTTAAGAGTGTGTTATTATAAAAAAATTGTTAAAAATGTGTTTTTTTTTTATAAAAACACACTCTTAACAATTTTTTTATAAAAACACACTCTTAACAATTTTTTTATAAAAACACACTCTTATCAATTTTTTATAAAAAAAACTTTATAAAAAATTGTTAAGGGTGTGTTTTTATAAAAAATTGTTATAGTTTTATGGTGTTATGTTTGAATATGATATTTGTATGGTATAATGTGTATGTTGTTATAGTGTGTTTTTTCATAAAAAAATTGTTAAGAGTGTTTTTTTATAAAAAAATTGTTAAGAGTGTGTTATTATAAAAAAATTGTTAAAAATGTGTTTTTTTTATAAAAACACACTCTTAACAATTTTTTTTATAAAAACACACCCTTAACAATTTTTTATAAAAACAGTTTTTTTATAAAAAATCGTTAAGAGTGTGTTTTTATAAAAAATTGTTATAGTTTTATGGTGTTATGTTTGAATGTGATATTTGTATGTTATAATGTGTATGTTGTTATAGTGTGTTTTTTCAAAAAAAAATTGTTAAGAGTGTTTTTTTATAAAAAAAAATTGTTAAGAGTGTGTTATTATAAAAAAATTGTTAAAAATGTTTTTTTTTTTATAAAAACACACTTTTAACAATGTGTATGTTAAGAATGTGTTTTTTATAAAAAAATGTTAAGAATGACAACTTAGGTCCCTACGGTTTTAAGAATGACAACTTAGGTCCCTAAAATTTTAAGAATGCCAACTAGGTCCTAAACTTTTAAGAATGACAACTAGGGTCCCTAAACCGCATTTTATCTATATATAACAATATGATACGTTGAAATAAAATAAACCGCACTTTATCTATATATAACACTATTATACGTTGAAATAAAATAAACCGCACTTTATCTATATATAACACTATTATAAGTTGAAATAAAATAAACCACACTTTATCTATATATAACACTATTATACGTTGAAATAAAATAAACCGCACTTTATCTATATATAACACTATTATACGTTGAAATAAAATAAACCGCACTTTATCTATATATAACACTATTATACGTTGAAATAAAATACCACCGCACTTTATCTCTATATAACAATATGATACGTTGAAATAAAATAAACCGCACTTTATCTCTATATAACAATATGATACGTTGAAATAAAATAAACCGCACTTTATCTATATATAACACTATTATACGTTGAAATAAAATAAACCGCACTTTATCTATATATAACACTATTATACGTTGAAATAAAATACCACCGCACTTTATCTCTATATAACAATATGATACGTTGAAATAAAATAAACCGCACTTTATCTCTATATAACAATATGATACGTTGAAATAAAATAAACCGCACTTTATCTATATATAACACTATTATACGTTGAAATAAAATACCACCGCACTTTATCTATATATAACACTATTATACGTTGAAATAAAATACCACCGCACTTTATCTATATATAACAATATGATACGTTGAAGTTCTCTTCACGATGATTGGTCGGGGCCTTCGTTCCCTCTTTTAAGTAGAGAGATGTTCCCGCGGCGTTTCTCTCTGAAGTGCCCTGTGAACGAGGCAGAAGAAAAAGAGCGAAGTTCTTCTCTTAAGGTCAGAACGAAGAGAAAGGAACAGCGCCGTCGACCTTCTAGTGCCTTGTAGGGAAATAGAGGTTCTCTAGGCAGATAGAGAAGGAAGGGCCAATAGAGAAGAATGTTGCAAACGGGGGCGTGAATGCGAGATGCCAGCGGAATGATCGGCCGGACAGAGGCTAGGGCTCCTTCCTTCCCGCCGCGTCCTTCCTTGTGTGTAACCTTAGACTCGTTACGCTGTTCGACTGAACTCGGATTTCGTCTCGCTCTCATTGGGAGGCTGTTCAACCAGACTGACGAAGTTGAGTAGAAGAGGTTCCTATCGGTCAAAAACATCTATATAAAATAAAATAAACGCAACATCTATATATAACACTAACTATAACATCTGTGAATGACTATGTAGAAGGATTTCTTTAACATCGACTTGACGCTAAGGTGCAAAGTTTCCTACATCGAGGAATTAGGAGCGCTCTTTAAGGGATTAGGTGATCGCGCGGATACCCTTGAGACCATCTATAGAGGGACACCGTTCGGGCCATGGATGGATGTGTCTTACTCTGGTGGCGACCCTACGCTAGTACACATGTTTCTACAGTTGGAGGTCGAGGACGCCAACGCTGAGCCGGAGGAGATGCATTTTGATTTCTTCGGCTCTCAATTGCATTTTGGGCGTCGTCAGTTCTGTCTAATTACAGGACTACGTTTTGGAGAGGCTCCCCCTTCCTCCCTTAGAAGACTGCTCCTTCGTTCCTAGGGTTTGGGGCATTTCAGCATCTCGTTTGAAGCTGAAGGCAGCCCGGGACAAGATGAAAGAGGGCCTTAGTGCCCTAACCGACGACGATGCTGTCCGTGTATGCTTGGTGGTGATCGTGGATATGGGCTTCCTGGGCCGTGAGTATAGCCAGTATGCTTCATCGACGGTCCTTAGGGCCGTCGAAGACCTTGAGCTGTTTAACAGCTACCCGTGGGGTAGCCATATCTGGACACATTGCTACTCTATTCTGCACCGAGCCATAGCCAGACGCGTTGATCGACATGCAAAGATGAATCTTTGTGGTTTTACATACGCCTTCAAGGTTAGATACGTAGTATAACAATTGTTAATAATACATACAAACTGTTTGGCTTTTCTTTTTACGTACTTGCTCTTCTTGTCTAATTCCAGATATGGATCTTGGAGATGTTTCCCGCATCAATCCGATATTTCGTCAAGCGCGACGATCGAGTACTTAGGGGAACCCGTTGGGACAAGCGTGTTACCCTAAGTAGGTCGCTTTGGATTGAGTTCTTCAAAGCGTCTAGAAATGTAAGTTCTTTTACTATGTTTACAATTTGCATACGTTAGTCCCGCTTATTAATTTCTTTTATGTTTTATCATATATTTAGCAGCCACTCTTGCCCGCCGATCGCCTTGTGCCTACTGTCGACGAGATGGGCACAGATTGGTACAGAGACAACGTGGCCTTTATTGACGCAGAGGCGGAAAGGGCTCGACGTCCCCCTACTTCCGAAGATGAGGAAGACGACGACATGCCCCCTTCCGGTGGATACCAGCCGCCCCCTTCCTCCTCCTACCAGCCGACCCGTTCCTCCTCCTACCAGGCGCCCCGTTCCTCCTCCTACCAGGCGCCCCCTTCCTCCTCCTACAATCCATATCAGGCGGCCCCTTCCTACGAGCCACAGCGTGGCTCACATGAAGTCCTGTGGGACTACGTCCACGGGCCGCTAGAGACACGTGTACACTATCTGGAGGAAGTCTACAGACAGTTTAGCGCTGTCAATGTTAGTGTTTAACTTAATTTGTTGGCCACGTTTATTTAGTTTGTATATTAATATTACGTTCTAAATTTGTTTTAGCTGTCGAGTACGACACCGATCCCCGCTCCGTTCGGACAGGGGGCACATGCGACGTTTGCCACCACATCCCATCCGTCATTCCCTGAAAATGTAAGTGACATTGAGTAACCATTATAGTTATATGTTTGTTCCTAAGTTTGTAACTCTTATAATGATCAATGTCACGCAGGCCGGGATGTCGGAAACGCCGTTCGCCACCACATCCTATTCTACTATCCCGGAGAGTGTAAGTGACACTGAGTAACCATTATAGTTATATGTTTGTTCCTAATTTTGTAACTATTTTAATGATCAATGTCACGCAGGCCGGGATGTCGGGGGCATACACCTCGCAGATGCCGCCGCCGTTCGCCACCACATCATATTCGACTATCCCGGAGAGTGTTAGTGACACTGAGTGACCATTATAGTTATATATCGATAATCCTAATTTTGTAACTATTTTAATGATCAATGTCACGCAGGCCGGGATGTCGGGGGCATACACCTCGCAGATGCCGCCGCCGTTCGCCACCGCATCAATCACAAACATCTTTGGCGGTTCGGCCGATGACTATTACAGGCCGGAAATGCATACTGTAAGTTATTTTGGTAGTTTTGGTTTAATTGTGAACATTTCCTAAATTGTACTTAAAACATTGAGTAACGTAATTTTCAGACGGGGTCTCCTATTATCCAGGATCACTTCTCGGAGCACTTCTCGGAGCCTGACGATGACTCGATGGATGTTGTAGATCCACCACCACAGGTGACCACGCTCCCTCTAAAGCGGTCGCATAAAATTTCACAATGGTTTCGTCACCCGTTTGGCCAACAAGGATCTACGACACCACCGGCCGCTAAAAAACAAGCAAAGAAAGCGGGGGGAAAGAAGGGAGGAAAGAAAAAGGGAAAGGTGCCTTCACCGGAGCCTCAACCGGCATCAGAAATATTGAGGATGTGCCGGACTGGTCGCCTCCCCAACTTGACATTCACCCCTTACGGGGGCTTAGAAATCAACCCCTCGTTTTTTGAAAAATTGCTTGCGGATGACCCTGTGAACTCTGACTTAGACGATACGGTTAGTATGAAGTTAAATTATAGTCATATATAATCAAATATGGATCTTGGAGATGTTTCCCGCATCAATCCGATATTTCGTCAAGCGCGACGATCGAGTACTTAGGGGAACCCGTTGGGACAAGCGTGTTACCCTAAGTAGGTCGCTTTGGATTCAGTTCTTCAATGCGTCTAGAAATGTAAGTTCTTTTACTATGTTTACAATTTGCATACGTTAGTCCCGCTTATTAATTTCTTTTATGTTTTATCATATATTTAGCAGCCACTCTTGCCTTTCGATCGCCTTGTGCCTACTGTCGACGAGATGGGCACAGATTGGTACAGAGACAGCGTGGCCTTTATTGACGCAGAGGCGGAAAGGGCTCGACGTCCCCCTACTTCCACATCTGACGAAGATGAGGAAGACGACGACAGGCCCCCTTCCGGTGGATACCAGCCGCCCCCTTCCTCCTCCTACCAGCCGGCCCGTTCCTCCGGAACCAGCCGCCCCCTTCCTCCTCCTACCAGCCGGCCCGTTCCTCCTCCTACCAGCCGCCCCATTCCTCCTCCTACAATCCATATGAGGCGGCCCCTTCCTACGAGCCACAACGTGGCTCTCATGAGCACCTGTGGGACTACGTCCACGGGCCGCTAGAGTCATGTGTACAGTTTCTGGAGGGAGTCTACAGACAGTTTAGCGCTGTCAATGTTAGTTTTTAACTTAATTTGTTGGCCACGTTTATTTAGTTTGTATATTAATATTACGTTCTAAATTTGTTTTAGCTGTCGAGTACGACACCGATCCCCGCTCCGTTCGGACAGGGGGCACAAACGACGTTTGCCACCACATCCTATCCGTCATTCCCTGAAAATGTAAGTGACATTGAGTAACCATTATAGTTATATGTTTGTTCCTAAGTTTGTAACTCTTATAATGATCAATGTCACGCAGGCCGGGATATCGGGGGCCGGGATGTCCCAAACGCCGTTCGCCACCACATCATATTCTACTATCCCGGAGAGTGTAAGTGACACTGAGTAACCATTATAGTTATATGTTTGTTCCTAATTTTGTAACTATTTTAATGATCAATGTCACGCAGGCCGGGATGTCGGGGGCATACACCTCGCAGATGCCGCCGCCGTTCGCCACCACATCATATTCGACTATCCCGGAGAGTGTTAGTGACACTGAGTAACCATTATAGTTATATATCGATAATCCTAATTTTGTAACTATTTTAATGATCAATGTCACGCAGGCCGGGATGTCGGGGGCACAGCACATGCCGTCGTTCGCCACCACAGCAATCACAAACATCTTTGGCGGTTCGGCCGATGACTATTACAGGCCGGAAATGCATACTGTAAGTTATTTTGGTAGTTTTGGTTTAATTGTGAACATTTCCTAAATTGTACTTAAAACATTGAGTAACGTAATTTTCAGACGGGGTCTCCTATTATCCAAGATCACTTCTCGGAGCACTTCTCGGAGCCTGACGATGACTCGATGGATGTTGTAGATCCACCACCACAGGTGACCCCGCTCCCTCAAAAGCTGTCGCATAAAATTTCACAATGGTTTCGTCACCCGTTTGGCCAACAAGGATCTACGACACCACCGGCCGCTAAAAAACAAGCAAAGAAAGCGGGGGGAAAGAAGGGAGGAAAGAAAAAGGGAAAGGTGTCTTCACCGGAGCCTCAACCGGCATCAGAAATATTGAGGATGTGCCGGACTGGTCGCCTCCCCCCTTGATCTTCATCCCTCACTTGAACTTGGAAATCACCCCCTCGTTTTTCAATGTATTGCTGGCCGTTGACCCTTTGGAGTCTGACTTACTGGATGTGGTTAGTATGAAGTTTAATTATAGTCATATAATCAAATATATTTATTTTACATGTCTAACCATCTATTTTTTATGTATAGCACATCGATTGTTGGGTCTCGCTGTTGCAAAGACATCGTGGAACAGACACAAGGTGGACCATGATGTTCAGTATGTTCTTTCATTACTTGTTGATTGAGCATCTAGGTCCCGCCTCCGTGGTTAATTCATGCAATGGCGTGGAAGGGACCTCTTGGGCTCTCCTCGATGTGGTATGTAAATCGTTTTACTCTTATTTTATTTAACTTGTTTTGTTGCTAACTAAGTTGTCTAATATTGTAATATTTCAGGTGTACATCCCAATATGCATTAATCCCCAACATTGGCTGCTTAGAGTGTTTGAACTTGACGCTATGGCCTTGACCATATATGATAGCGACAGTGCCAATCTCTTCAGACAACAATTGGAAGAGCAAATGACAAAGTTTAAAGCTGTGCTATATGACTTCTTTTGCCGGGTCAAGGATGTTAGACGTCGCGAAATGACAGGTGCCTTTCGCTATAAGTTCGCCAAGAATGCACCCCAGCAGGCCGGGATAACTGTAGATTGCGGTGTCTGGGTATGCTGTAATGTCCAAATGTTGATAAATAAAAATGAGGTATGGGTACACCCTGACGAGGCCGAGGTTGTTGCCAAAGATTTCCGCATACATATGGCGGAGTCCATTTATGAACATTGTCAAATAGGGCCACGTTAGGTTGTTTATGTAACATTAAATAATTGTTATTTTTAGTATTAACTTATTTTGTTAAAGTATTGTGATTGACTTACTGTTTACTTCATTTGGTTTTTGCTAATTTCATCCATTTACTCATCTTTGAGTATCGATATCTCTTTCACACATACTCTATTTTGGACGCATTATATATCATTTCGAAGATCTCATATAGAAGAACATAAACCTACTAAAAGTTAGTTATATATAACACATATATATAAATTTAAATGCGTCCAAAGTTTAGTAAAACCCATATTTCCAACACCTAGTAAGTAGGTTTATGAAACTTGCGATAATCCTAATACAGAGATTATTGGATGAACAAGCATTTATTTCTTGATTATTGGGGTATTGGTTCTTGTTGTCTGGAAGTGATTCATATGATGCAAAAATTGGTATCATGTAATGTAGAACAATATCTATATTATAGAAACTTGCATTTGATAGTACCATATAAATCTGATCTAAATTCTCATTAATTAGCTATGTTTGACTACTTAAAGACTAATTTTCTGCCTAATGAAAGACCTTTATTCAAGAGCAGACGAATATTGCAGTTACTTTTTCAGTGGAATCTTACAGGCTCTTTTCAAACGAATCTTGCAGTGAACTATTCAGACGAATCATGCAGGCAACTTTTTCAGACGAAATCTTTGACCATATCTGATGAAGAACATACATTTTCACGGCTATAAGTAGATGGCATGATGAAGTAGTAATTCACAACTTCCTATCTATCTTTTATACAAACACAATCTCGCTTTTTTTTAACACAATGGATGGAGGTTCAAGATCAAGGGGGAACAGGTCGGCGAATGTGGCTGGAACTTCACGTTCGGGAGCCTACCAACCACTGAACGACGGAGCTCGCCGGAGTACCTGGAAGGTACCGGAAACAGACGAGGAGTGGACAAACTGTGGGCGAACTGCAGCCGATTTTCCATTCACGCCTGAGGAGGAAGCAGACTGGGAGATGGCATCCGACAATTACTACTTCGATAATGGCATGAGAACCCCACCAATGTATGATTTTATGCCGACGGGTCTTCGACAAAGTCAACGAATTACTCCCGCAGTGCAAAAAGCCGTTGATGAGGCGAACGCCGGTATCGAAAAGGTAAAGGGTATGTGGAACCATAACAGGGGGATTCAGCAGGGGAAAATGGAGTATCTAGCGGAGAAGAAACGAGAACTGGCCATGACTAGGGCTCACGTTCGGCACCTGCAACGAGAGATTAAGGAAGCTGAAGAGGAACTAGAAGAACTCGAATCGGACTACATAGGAATGGAGGACGTGATCAAGGAAAAGGTTAACTTCATCACAGGACTCCAGGACGCCTTCCAGTAATAGATTTATTTGTTTACATGCACTGTATCCGTTTCGATTGGGAAGATGATTTGCAATAATTTTTATATGATGTTGTTAATTAATTTCCTTGTTAAATAACTTAAGTGAATTTCTATATTAAAAACATTAAAATGGAAAGAAAACAATACATTAAAAACCACAAATTAAATAATTAACTATAAGGGTATGAATTTTAAATATAATTTTTTTTATGTAGTGTATAACTGTATATGATATATATTAAAATATATAAATCCAAAAAATTCAAGATTGGCTCATTTCGAACATATCGAAGAGACGATTATAATGGTGTAATTTGTTAAAATTAAAACGTATTTTTTTAACGTATTTTAGTTAATAAACGATTATATGTGTTAAATGTAAAATTAAAATAATGAAACTAAAAGGTATAAAGTAAATTTAGTAAATAAGTATAGGGGTTGAAATTGTAACATTTCATTTTAAATTCGTAAAAATGGACGAAAGCCGGGTGAATAGTGTCAAAAATACCAAAATTTTCATAAATGGTCCCTGGAATTTTTCAAAAATGGTCCCTTGCAATTGAAAAGTCACAAAAATAGTCCCATCGCAGGATTACTTCGCGATCGCGGGATTTCATTTTTCAAAAATGGTCCCTGCAAGTTTAAAAAAGTGTCAGAAAGGTCCCTGGCCCGCGATCGCGGACTCTCATCGCGGATTTTTAGGGTATTTTTGCAAAGTGGGAGAGATTTGTGTTATTTTGGTAACATATGGTCAAACTTAGGGTATTTTAATTAATTTCCCTATTTAACTTGACATATCACGTGGTACAAAATATTTGATCATCAAATAAACATTCACAATTCCACTTAATAAATAAAAAAAGTATTAAATATTTCAATAAAGTCACTAACTATATAGTTTTATAAATAAATACGTAATTATTTTATTTTTTAATTAACTAATATTAATAGGGAAATTAATTAAAATACCCTAAGTTTGACCAAGTGTTACCAAAATACCACAAATCTCTCCCACTTTGCAAAAATACCCCTTTTTTCCGCGATGGGAGCCCGCGATCGCGGGCCAGGGACCATTTCTGACACTTTTTTAAACTTGCAGGGACCATTTTTGAAAAATGGAATCCAGCGATCGCAGGCTAATCCCACGATGGTATGTTTTTTGTGACTTTTCAATTGCAATGGACCATTTTTGAAAAATTTCAGAGACTATTTTTGAAAATTTGAACCGCTT
Organism: Saussurea involucrata; assembly: GCA_033807775.1. Classification (NCBI taxonomy): domain Eukaryota; kingdom Viridiplantae; phylum Streptophyta; class Magnoliopsida; order Asterales; family Asteraceae; genus Saussurea; species Saussurea involucrata. Next base: position 3,857,145 of record CM066325.1, read on the forward strand.
TTGATTATTTTTGACCACTATTCAGTCAAATTTAATGAATTTAAAATGAAATATTACACTTTCAACCCCTATACTTATTTACTAAATTTACTTTATACCTTTTAGTTTCATTATTTTAATTTTACATTTAACACATATAATCGTTTATTAACTAAAATACGTTAAAAAAATACGTTTTAATTTTAACAAATTACACCATTATAATCGTCTCTTCGATACGTTCGAAATGAACCCAATCTTGAATTTTTTTGGATTTATATATTTTAATATATATCATATACAGTTATACACTACATAAAAAAAATATTTTTTATATTTAAAATTCATACATTTATAGTTAATTATTTAATTTATGGTACATCTCTTATTTTTTTTTCAATTTTTTTTACACTCCTATCGCATTAACATAATAATCATATATTAACTAATTCATTAAATCGTTTTAAATTATTATTATTTGAATGTGTTTATAGATATCGTGAATGACAATAGGAGAAGGTTCCACGAGAAGAATATTAAATGGGGTTTTGACAAGTTGGTATCACTGGACTCATTTAAGAATTGTGAAAATGGGTATTTGGCGAATGATGATTCATGTGTGTTTGGAGGTGAAGTATTTGCAGTTACAGAGTATGCACAAAATGATCGATGTATTTCCAACGTAACTTAGATTAAAATTATCTCCTTCAGTTCAGTTCAGTCCCGTCCCGTCTCATCCAGTTCAGTCCCGTCCAGTTCCGTCCCGTCCCATCTAGTATGCGTACCAAACGCTACCTAAAAGTACCATAAATTAAATAATTAACTATAAAGGTATAAATTGTAAATATTAAAAATATTTTGATGTAGTGTATATGATATATATTAAAATATATAAATCAAAAAAATTCAAAATTTGACTCATTTTGAACGTATCGAAGAGACGATTATAATGGTGTAATTTGTTAAAATTAAAACGTATTTTTAACGCATTTTAGTTAATAAACGATTATATGTGTTAAATGTAAAATTAAAATAATGAAACTAAAAGGTATAAAGTAAATTTAGTAAATAAGTATAGGGGTTGAAAGTGTAACATTTCAATTCGAAATTGTGATTTTGATTTGATATTTACACTTTCAACCCCTATACTTATTTACTAACTTTACTTTATACCTTTTACTTTCATAATTTAATTTTACATTTAACACATATAATCGTTTATCAACAAAAATACGTTAAAAAAATACGTTTTAATTTTAACAAGTTACACCATTATAATCGTCTCTTCGATACGTTCGAAATGAGTCAAATCTTGAATTTTTTTGATTTATATATTTTAATATATATTATATACAGTTATACACTACATCAAAATATTTTTAATATTTACAATTTATACCTTTATAGTTAATTATTTAATTTACGGTACTCTTAGGTAGCGTTTGGTACGCATACTAGATGGGACGGGACGGAACTGGACGGGACTGAACTGGATGAGACGGGACGGGACTGAACTGAACTGAAGGAGATAATTTTAATCTAAGTTACGTTGGAAATACATCGATCATTTTGTGCATACTCTGTAACTGCAAATACTTCAGCTCCAAACACACATGAATCATCATTCGTCAAATACCCATTTTCACAATTCTTAAATGAGTCCAGTGATACCAACTTGTCAAAACCCCATTTAATATTCTTCTCGTGAAACCTTCTCCTATTGCCATTCACGATATCTATAAACACATTCAAATAATAATAATTTAAAACGATTTAATGAATTAGTTAATATATGATTATTATGTTAATGCGATAGGAGTGTAAAACAAAATTGAAAAAAAAATAAAAGATGTACCATAAATTAAATAATTAACTATAAGGGTATGAATTTTAAATATAAAAAATATTTTTTTATGTAGTGTATAACGGTATATGATATATATTAAAATATATAAATTCAAAAAAAATCAATATTGGGCTCATTTCGAACGTATTGAAGAAACGATTATAATGGTGTAATTTGTTAAAATTAAAACGTATTTTTTTAACGTATTTTAGTTAATAAACGATTATATGTGTTAAATGTAAAATTAAAATAATGTAACTAAAAGGTATAAAGTAAATTTAGTAAATAAGTATAGGGGTTGAAAGTGTAACATTTCATTTTAAGGGTTTAGGGTTTAGGGTTTAGGGTTGAAAAGTCACAAAAAAAACATTATTTTAATTTTTAAAAAATGGTCCCTTGTAATTGAAAAGTCACAAAAAACATCCCATTGCGGGATTAGCCTGCGATCGCGGGATTCCATTTTTCAAAAATGGTCCCTGCAAGTTTAAAAAAGTGTCAGAAATGGTCCCTGGCCCGCGATCGCGGGCTCCCATCGCAGAAAAAAGGGGTATTTTTACAAAGTGGGAGAAATTTAGGGTATTTTGGTAACACTTGGTTTAACTTAGGGTATTTTATTTAATTTCCCATATTAATAATATAAGAAAAAAATTATTTAATAGATAATAGTAAAATAAAAAAGTAAACATTAAAAAGAAAAATGTAAACACTTGTTAGAGGCAAATTATCACAATGCACATCAACGTACAATGCTTTATGCATGGCTTACAACTCTTTACTCGCATGAAAATTTGTAATTAACCAAACCAGCTCTGGAATAAGTAAACTCTCACGCGACCAAAACACCCGCGTTTTCCTTAATTTCCAAAGGGAACATTTCTACGAAACACACATTGTGGAAAATAAACCCTACTTCAATTCCATCATCTTCTTCATAAACTCCTTCAACATCATATTTAAACACTCAACCGCCATTGTTGCATGCTTACTCCACTCCGCAACCTCAAAAACTAACCAAAACACCATGAGTCGTCTCCTTTGGGAGTCTGTTCGAAAGGGCGATCTCGTCACCTTCCTTAAACTCGTTGAAGAAAACGAAACCCTAATCACAGAGAGAGTGCTGGAATCTTTAAACACCGTGTTACACTTAGCGGCTCGATTTGGGCACCTTGAATTGGCGTCGGAGATATTGAGATTGTGTCCGGAAATGGTGTTGGCGGAGAACGTGGAGCTGGAGACGCCGTTGCATGAGGCGTGCAGAGAAGGGGAGGTTGAAATTATGAAGGTGTTAATGGCGGCGGATGAAGGGGTGGTCGGAAAAGTGAATTGCAGAGGTGAGAGTGTGTTTTTTGTGGCGTGTGAGAGAGGGAGGATGGAGGTGGTGAGGCATTTGATAGGGTTTCAATGGCTTTTGATGCATGAACTTGATGCATTTGTGTGTTCTATCCATGTTGCTGCTACTGGTGGACACACAGGTATTTACTAAGACCATCTTCAATGAACTCTTTCAATGAACTCTCTATTTTACTCTTTACCTCTATTTTACTCTCTATATTATAGAAATGAATATAGAGAGTTGCTATTCATAATCTCTATTTTTTTCTGGAGCAGAAAATAGAATATACTTGAAATATTCTCTTTTAGAGTAGAAAATAGAGTAATACATTGAAGAAGACATAACTCATCATTTATTTTTTACTCTATAATAATTGGCGGATACAGTAGCCAAAAGGGGGTCCCATCCCCCCACTAAAATAAAAAAATATGATTTTTTAGTGTAAAAACAATTATTTTATAACGTTATAGCATGGTTTCCCTTCGGTGGTTTTTTGTATGTTCCCCCACTAGCTAAAAAACCAAAGAAAGTACTTCAAAATCAATCAAAAAACAAAAAAAAAAGTCTTTTGAAATCAACAAAAAAACGAAAAAGTCCCTCGAAATCGACAAAAAAAACTTTAAAATCTCTCGAAATCAACAGAAAAACTTCAAAAATCTCTTGAAACCGTAGAATTAGGCTAGAACGACTTTGCGGACCTTAAACTCATCTTAAAAGTGACCCCACTATACAAAAATCATGGATCCGCCACTGTCTATAATAGAGAGTAAAATAGAGTATTAGATTAGAGATGCCCTTACTTTGTGTTATCTGGAGAGAGAAAAAAGGTGAATGAAAAAAAAGGGACGGAAAAGAAAAGAAATAAAATATTTTTTCATTTGTGTCTTCAAAAATGAAGAAAAAGAAAGGAAAGAAAAAAACTTTTTCGTGTTCTTGAACAGAAGAGAAAGAAAAGAAAAAAAACGACATTTTTATTAATATACCCTTGAAAATATATATTTTATAATAAAAGATCGAGTAGTTTTGTAGTTTTAGTTATTTTCTTAAATGATTTTAATTTCTTTCATTTCCTTTCTTTTTTTACTTTCCTCCCACCATTTACTTCTTAAAATGAGTTTCGGAAACATATCATTAATTTTGTTTCATTTAATTAAAATACCCAAAGTTTGAATTTGACTTGCCAAAATACCCATTTTTTCAACTTTTGCTAAAATACCCATTTTTCCGCGATATGTCCCGCGATCGCGGGATAGGGTAGTTTTTGAAAATTTCTCTCCCGCCATTCGCGGGATAGGGTATGAATTGTAAATATAGCGGGATCAATTTGGGGCAGCCGCGGGGACTCATCTCGCTATAGCGGGATCAAAATTTTCAAAATGGACCCTATCCTGCGATCGCGGGATATATTGCGGGAAAATGGGTATTTTGACAAAAGTTGAAAAAATGGGTATTTTGGTAAGTCAAGGTCAAACTTTGGGTATTTTAATTAAATTCCCTATAAAATACATATATTTTTTCTGTTGTCTATCTTTGAAAAAAATGAGTATTTTGGTAAGTCAAGGTCAAAAAGTACGTATTTTGTCGTTGTTCCCGTTTTAAAAATATATTCAAAGGCTTCAATCTTGAATATGTGAACATATAAAATGAAGGTATTTTATTGTAACTTGCAAGTATCTGTAAGATATATACTCTTAAATAATATATATTGTGGAATATTTAAATAATAATTATTAATTATTTTAAAAATGTACTCTGACGTGTAGCTCAGTTGGCAAAAGAGGTAAGGTAACTTTGCGCAAATAGATAACAACTCCTGGGTTCAATTCCAGGCCCCCATAGGCGGACCCAAGAATTTTTTCTTACAGTGACACATTTGACAAACCTAAAAAATTTCCACATCGCCCGATGTTGTTTTAGCCTAATTCCATTGCTTTGAGATTTTTTTTTTAATTTTTTTCTCGATTTCGAGGAACTTTTAAAAAAAATCAATTTCGAGAGAACTTTTCGGGGTTTTTGGTTGATTTTAAGAGTTTTTTTAGGATTTTGGGTTGATTTTAAGAGTTTTTGGGAATTTTTGGTTGATTTTAAAAGTTTTTCTGATGCGGTTGCACCATTTAAAACGATACGGTTGCACACTCCAAAATAATACGATTGCACTTTTCATACCGCTACAAAATTTTACCCTTCGCCGGACAAACGATACGGTGGCATGTGCTACCGTATTCCCAAGTGTAGGTCCGCCCATGCCAGGCCCCCACTAGTCTCCGCCACTGAGTGAGCCAAAAAATGTCCCTTCACATTGATGTCCTTAGAGGCAGGTTCCGTGTGGACCGGTTAGAGTTGCCGGTAATCAACTTTGCCCAAAACATTATTCTAAAATGTATAGATATAACTGGCTGTAAACGAACCGAACGTTCAACGAACCGTTCGTGAACTGTTCGGCGGGAAGTTCGTTTATGTTCGTTTATTTAATAAATGAACGAACATGAACACGTTTTTTTGTTCGTTTAGTTAAATGAACGAACATGAACAATGGTCTCGTTCGTTCATTTATGTTCGTGAACGTTCGTTCATTTATGTTCGTTAATGTTCGTTCGTTTATGTTCGTTTACGTTCGTTTATGTTCATTATGTCCGTTTATGCTTGTTTATATATAAACATGTTTATATAATATGAAATTAATGTGTAAAATCATCAAGTAAATTGATCTTTTAGAATTTATTTTTCATACCTCCGAAGTTAACCCGGTTTTTCATTTTGTTCATTTGGGTTCGTTCGTTTATGTTCATTTAAGTTCGTTCGTTTACGTTCGTTTATCTCTTAATGAACGAACATAAACGAACACGAACAAACAAAAATTCTTAACGAACGAACGTGAACACAAAAAATCTCGTTCGTTACCTTTCGTGTTCGTTCGTTTGTTCGGTTAAGTTAAACGAACGAACATGAACAAGCCTTCGTTCGTGTTCGTTCGGTTCGTTTACAGCCCTAGATATAAGTCATGATATGGCAATTATTGGCGCATGGATACGAGTCGACGACTTATTCCATTCACACGCTATTAAGCTTTAATTTCCTGCTTGGTTTTTTTCTTTATTTTAATTAAATATTTTGTCATAATCGATCCATCACCACTATCACATAAAAACCAAAAAAATGACCCCATGCGTTTACTTGGACTTCTGAAAGTCCATTGTTTGTCGTCTATTATAAATTTATATAAATTATAATGGATTTATAATAAGAATTTAAGTTATTTTTACAAGATGCATATATGTTAATTAATGGTGTATAAATAAGGATAATAAATCAGTTAAATGCAGATTATTAAAATATCTAGACATTTTTTGATATCCTATAAACCCTGTTTTATTCTGGTGTATTAATAAATAACTCAATCATTCTCATTGATCTATCTATAGAAATAGTGAAGGAGATAATCAAGGTGAGGCAAGAGTTTGCAAGAAAAGGTACTTCAGAAGGATACTCCCCTTTGCATTTGGCTTGTAGCAAAGGCCAAATAGATACAATAAGGGAGCTTTTAGAGTTGGATCAAGATCTCTCCTGTCTTCAAGATCACAATGGTTGGACACCTCTTCATTGGGCATCCATGAAAGGTAGAGTTGGGATCATCGGTGAGATAACCTCCACGACCCGTGAATCCGTTGATATCGTTACCAACCATGGCGAAACCGTTCTTCATTTGGCGGTTAAGTACAACCAGTTTGATGCTTTAAGGTACCTAATGGACTCGCTCAACGTCACTGAGCTTGTAAACGTTCAAGACAACGTTGGAAACACTGTGTTACACGTAGCAACGGCTGCAAAGCTCACTACGGTAATTATCTACCTCTCGATCTGAATCACTACAACAAAATTGGTTTTTTAATTAGGATGCCGGCTAACCATCATTTGGCAACCTAGCTAATAGAATACTTATGTACTATAAAATAACCACTACAAAAAAAAAAATCCGCTTTATATATGATATCAAATATGTCTAAATGTAGTGAAAAATAACCACTTGTTAAGCCGTAGGGGGATAGAGTGGAAAATCTAATCTACCTTGGGTTCGAATCTAGGCGCTGCCAAAGCTCTTGTGGCCATAGTTGTTCACTTGCGATGACCCTAGGCCATTCGTGGTCGACTGGTGATTAGTTGGTGCGCGTAAGCTGACCAAAAAACTTACCAAAGAAAATGTCTAAATGTCTTAATACCAGTTCATAAAACTTTGTCATCATGGAGGTTCACATGTGATGATGACTCCAGACAATTTATAATCACCCAGAGATTAGTTGGTACGCTGACCTGTATAGAAACCCACGGTTACAAAAAGCAAAATCAGTACAGACATTTTACATAGTTATTGATTTGTATATATATGATTAAACGACAGGTGGTGACATTTCTACTTAAACGTGGAGTCGATGTAAATGCGATCAATCGGAAAGGCCATACAGCTCTAGACGTAGTCGAATCCGATGGCAGCAACTCCACCGCTCTCCAAATCGTCCCAGCCCTCTTAGAACACGGTGCCAAAACTTGCCACCAATTGCCTCCTTCATCTCGAGATATCCAAGAACATCACTTCATGATCACACGTTCAAGAAAACACACAGATTCCCCAACTCAACACTACCGTCGCTACAAAAAGAAACGATCAAAACAAATCGAACTCCAAAACGAAGGCCTCCGAAACGCCAGAAACACCATAACCGTCGTCGCAGTTCTCATAGCAACCGTCACCTTTTCCGCTGGATTAAACCCTCCGGGAGGATTTCACCCGGAATCCGGCAAGGCTGGAATGGGAACAAAAGCGTCGTTTAAAGTGTTCATGGTGTGCAACATTATGGCATTGTTTTTATCTTTAGGGATTGTTATTGTTTTAGTGAGTGTGATTCCGTTTCGGAGGAAATCCATGATGAAAGTGTTGGTTGCTACACATAAAATCATGTGGGTGTCGATTATGTTCATGGCGTCGGCTTTTATAGCCGGAATTTGGACAATTTTGCCGGGGAGGTCGGGGTCACGGTGGGTGACGATTGAGTTGATGGTGATTGGGGTTGGGTGCATGGTGGTGGTGCTTTTAGGGTTAAGTGTTTTGTTGGTGAAACAGTGGTCGAGAAAACAACAATGGCGGAGGAGAAAGGAGAAGAAGATGAAGGATGGTTCGCCGAATGGTAGTCTTAATAGTCGTGTTGATGAAATGAATTTTGTTAAGAATTATAGTCGTGAGTCGTCTAGTAATTCGGATATTGATAGCTCTGATCATGGTTATCATGTTTATTGATTCTCATTTTCATTTTCATCGTCTGTATGTATGTATCAGTTAATTTCTTCATATTTTGTTTGAGTTCGGATATATGAAAACCAATTGTATATAAATGTTGGTTAAATAAAAGTAGGGAAATTGACTGAAATAACCAATCTATTCTTCCTCTTTTAATTTATTATCATCTTTTCAATGTAATTTCTGAATAGGCAGATTTTTGTAATCAATGTATATAAATGTCATACATTGCTAGATGGTCAAGATCCAAATGACTGTGAATCTGATAAACCACTTGGGTTATGGTGCACTGGTAAAGTCTTTGTGGGATGTAGTGGAGAATCGCATCTATCCAAGGTTCAAATCCAGGTCCAGCTAAAACAGTTGTGACCATGGATCAGAAGTTCACATACGATAACTCCATACCATTCATGGTCATCCGAAGATTTATCAGTGCACATAAGCTGGTCCAAAAACTCACAGTAATTAAAAAATGGGTTACTATCCCTACTTCTGCAAATTTGTATACCCCTCCTACCCCTATTTTGACCTACTCACACTCATACATTAATTATTTTTTATTTTTTTTATTTAAAAGTTACATTTTATACCCTTATACTTATTTAATTACTTTACTTTATACCTTTTACTTTTTTAATTTTCATTTTACACATTTATCATATTAGCATATATAATCGTATATTAGCTAAAATACGTTTTAATTTTAACAAGTTACATCATTATAATCGTCTCTTCGATACGTTCGAAATGAGCCTAGTATTGAATATTTTTTGATTTAATTATTTTATTATATATCATATATACTCCATAAAAATATTTTTTTATATTTACAATTTATACTCTTATAGTAATTATTTAATTTATGGTACATCTCTTACTTTTTCAATTTTCGTTTTACACTTTTATCACATTAACATAATAATCATATAATAACTAAAATATGTTCAAAAAATACGTTTTAACATACACAATTACGTTAAAATACGTTAAGGAATTCGATATATTCGTTTAATAATTTGATTTAAAATAAAGTAAAGTTATTGATTTGAAATAAAATAATGTTGTTGACTCGAAATTTAAGTTTAGGTTTTCGAATTGCTTCGGGTTCAGATTAGTCGGATTTCGGGTTAGTGTCTGTTAGAAATTAGAAAACATTTCGATGGACTATAATTTACGATTTTCAAAAGATAATTACATAAATAATTATATTTATATAATATTTAAAAAATATATTTATATTATTTCGGGTTTTCAGACGGGTCGGTTGTCAAAGATCAAACCCAACCCGAACCTAAGTATCCCACAAAAAGTCGTGTTTCGATACGGGACTCGATACGGGACCGGTTATGGTGTGACGATTCTTAACTAGTTACGATTTTCATCACAAGGCCCGGCTCGGAATTGACTATATTTTTTATTTACAAAAATTTATTTTTTAATGCATTTTGAAGTTTATTTTTAAACGTATTTTAAATTTATTTGATTGAAGATCAAAATGTATTTTTAAGCGTATCCTATTAAGAGTGTAAAACAAAAATTGAAAAAGTAAGAGATGTATCATAAATTAAATAATTAACTATAAGAGTATGAATTGTAAATATAAAAAAATATTTTTATGTAGTATATATGAATATAATAAAATAATTAAATCAAAAAATATTCAATATTGGGCTCATTTACAAACGTAGATTAGATTTATATGAAGAATATATATAGCGTACTTGTACTCGTGGATATATTGATTTAAATGAATAATCAGAGTTGGAATTTGTTGGAATAAAAAATATTTTTTTTAATGTATTTTAGTTAATATTGAGCTTATTTCGAAATAATATAATTAAATCAAAAAATAAGAAGATATCGACGAATAACAATATAATTAAATCAAAAAATAACGTAAACGTATGACATATAATAATATAATTAAATCAAAAAATATTCAATACTGTGCTCATTTCGAAGGTATCGACGAGACGATTATAATGGTGTAACTTATTAAAATTAAAAAGTATTTTTTTAACGTATTTTAATTAATATACAATTATATGTGTTAATATAATAAAAGTGTAAAATGATAAATAAAAAACTAAAAGGTATAAAATAAATTAATTAGATAAATATAAGAGTGTAAAATGTAAATTTTAAATAAAAAAATATGCACTGTGAGGGGGTAGGGATAAAAAAACGTGAAGATGCAGTGAAGCCATATGTCAAGACTTAAGTAGGGTCATGTAAGTATGTTAATAAATGTCAGATGCTATTATTCATGTATAATAAGTAGAGATTGATGTGTCATTTATATGCGTAAATGTGTTCCACATATTGATTTGATCAGGTGTGAAGACCCATCTAACTAGACTTGTACAGTTGAGATGGTTCACATCCCATAAATTTGATTGGATTGTTTAAAAAAACTTAAGGCTATGTTTCACAAATTAGCTTATAAGTTAGTTGATAACTTAGGCCATGAGTACCGCAGCCCTCAAGCGCCACATCAGCTTTTCTTCTAACCCTCTCCTCAAACTCTAAAGACCTAAAGTGGCGTACCCGTACCCGATGCTATATAGGAACCCGCAACCCCACCCCACCCCACCCTCACCCTCCTCTCACACAACCCTCGGGTTGAACGGGTTTTCAAGCCCGCATGCCAAGCCCGAGCACCCCGTACCACAACCCTCAGGAGCCCTCAAAGCCCGCATGCGAGCCCGAAGGCGTTACTCATGGCCTTATAAGTTAACTGATAGTTGATAAACTAGCTGATGAAGAAGTCACGTTTGGTAAAAACTAGCTTATAAACATATAAAATGACCAAAAAGAACATCTTCAAAAAATTATCAATTACAATATTTAATTATATAATTAAATCAAATTTATAGCAATATAATATGTTAATTAATACAACCAATGTAGTAAGAAAAATTAAATAATATAACATGTTAATTAAAAGAATTTAAAATTTATAATTACATATATACTATCGATTTGGAATTTGTTAAAACAAGTTTTAGAAAAAATATATATTAACTTATGATTTTAAATAACCGTTACATACAATATAAAAAAAATCAAATAATAATTAAAAATATAATAGTAATTGATAATTAAAATATATTGATTGATATTAAAAAATAAAACGCAAGTAGTGGCTCAGCTAGAGAAAGAAGCCGGAGCCTATGCAACGCCCCTCCCCTCCCAAAGCAGTCTAACGAGGGTCAAGCTTCAGCTTTGATCTACCACCGGGATACCAAATAGAAGAGAAAAAGAAAAGAGGTTTTGCTAGCTTAGTTACCACAGTCACCTGCTTACGGTCTAAACCAAAAAAATACTCTTCTCTCCTCTAGATGGTATCTAGTGTATCCCGTATGGAGTCATCAGTCTTCGCCAGACATGTGTATTGCTCTCGCAATTTTTTTCAGAGGAGATAAAAATAATTTATATGATTAACAATAACTCTAAATAATTAAAAATTAATATCGTTGTATAATTAAAATTTAATTTAATAATTTTCAATTAATATTAATTAATTAAAAATAATTAAAATAATTAATAATTAATAATTAATATTAGTGAGGGCAATATTGAAATATTCATAAAAAAAACTATTGAAAAACTACTTCAAGTAACGTTTCAAAAAACTAGCTTATAAAATAACTTATGGTTATCCAAAAATGTATCCAAAAAATAAGCTAGCTTATAAACTATATGTTAAGAAAGAAAAAAATGGCTAATTTTAAATATGTCCTTGAAAATAGAAGTATCGGTAGATAGTTCGATGACTTCGATCTCTATAAAATTAAAATTTATGTAAAGATGACTGAATTTATGTCTTAAGTTATTTCGTCTCATCCATGTCCACCAATCACATGAATATATATCAACAGAGAAAAAATATAACTTTAAAATAAACAAAATTAGAAATATATAAAATCTGATGTGCCTTAATTTCATTGGTGAAATGGAAATAAGACATAAAATTTTAGGACTTATTTTCATCTGATAATTTTATGATTAAACTTAGTACTTACCAAACATAAAATAATGATATCAAGATGACGTGGCAAATTTATAATTTAACTTACCAAACATATAAAAAAAATAATAACAAGGAGAGAAGTTCAATTTTGGTCTCTAAAGTTTACAATTGTTAATGGATATTATCTATAAACTTTAAAAACTTATATTTGATAATTATGTTTGTCAATTCCCAATAGTTTTGGTCCATTTATATAACGATTGTTAACTTTTTCTGCTAAGTTCAGTTAAATAAGAGGTGTTTTCATCAATTTTATCAAAATATCCCTCAATTTATTGGATTTCACGGGAAAAAAAGTTAGATCGTTAAGCGACCAAAATTGTTGAAATTTTGACAAACATAAGACCAAATCCAAGTAGGGTGCTCAAAAACCCGATCAACCCAACCTAACCCGACGTGAAGTAACCCAACCCGAAGCAACCCGATGTGCAATCGAGTTGTAAAATCTTCAAACCGTATGTATTGGGTTGATATCGGGTTACGATAATTTGAACCCAACCCAACCCGATGAACCCGATATATATATATATATATATATATATATATATATATATATATATATGCAAATTGAGAAAAACAGTTGATGACGATATGTTTAAGATTTAAGAAATATGCAAATTGGAGACGTCAAGTTATTTGATCATATTTGGTTTAGACATTTTTATATGTAGTATCTAAATATTGTCTGAATTATCGGTTGTATTTTAAAGACACGTTTTCTTTATTTTTATGTTTCTAATTTGGATTTTACCTTGTATAAACACAACCCGATCAACCCGAACGGGTTGGGTTGGGTTGTACCTTTGTTTGGGTTGGGTTGGGTTGAATTTTTTTCAAACGCCAACATTGAGTTAACGTGTCGAAATGCCTTTAACTCGGTCAACCAACCCATGAGCACCCCTAAATCCAAGTGTTTCAAATTGAGGAATAATAGGGACCAAAATTCAACGTCTAATGATAAATTAAATTAGAAATGGTATTCACAATAAGTAAGTATACAATTTATTTTAGTCTTCCTTTTCACTTTCCATCTTCATTTTTTTTCACAACAAGCAAATCAGAGAAAATTTATCACGTTTGTATTTCTAATAACACCGTAAAAATTAAGCCCGTAAAATAAAATATCGAACGATAAAACCCGATTTGGCCGCTTACGAGCTTCGGGCATCGTCAAGTTCTCAATTCAAAGGAATTTTGCTCTCGGTTTGTTAACCATTGAATGGTCCGTTTCGCCATCGGCAACCATACGCTCTGTAACCGCTGGTCTTTCCCACTACTCGTCCAATACAAACTTCTACTTTCTCTAAATCTCGACACATTTATAATCTCTGACATCGATCTTTTCTCAATTCCATCAAACTCCTCGTCTTTCGTAAACCTCGGAAATCGCGAACTCGAAACCGACGTTTCGCCGCTATCCGCGGCTTTACCGACCTTCGACTCGTACAATCTTCGTCTTCCCATATCCTCCTTAAACTTCGATACCTGTTCAATATCAATTTCAAATCTCCCACTACTCGAAGGCGAAAAATGCTTGCTCGACACCTCGTTAAGCATCTTCGAGTTCAACAACATTAAATCAGAAGAATTCACATCACTCCACCGACTCTTGCAAATAATATTATCGGATACGATGATCCTATGTTTGAACTTATCCAACAATCTTCGATCGCCATATTGAATCAAGACATCTTCTTCCGGACTCTTCCGGAATTTTCTAAAACTATTTCCGATACTAAACCTCAATGATCTAGAAGAATGATCGTGCTCCCGTGTAACGAAGATTTCAAGATTATTCAAACCATCATCTTGTGGATACCGCAAACTATTCGTGCAAACAATGTTTGTAACGTCGGAGATATCAAATTTATATCGACAAAGAGGGCAACTTGAGTGACTTTCAAGCCATTTATCGATGCAATTCATATGAAACGCGTGCCTACATTTGGGCAACAACCTTAAAAGCTCCGAATCTTCGAATTTCGATAAGCAAACTACGCATTCTAGCCCTTCTTTTGATCCTTTAAGTGAGGAGAATCGAAAAAAGGGCAAAGATTCGATTGTTTTCTTGTCGATCCCAGAAAAGCGTGATCTTGAGCTAAGAATCCCGTGAGTGGGTTGGAGAGTTACGTCCGAATTGCAGAATTTCATACACGCGAGTATGAGAAACGCTAAACAGAACACGGCGCATAGGATGCCGATGATGATGACAACGCTAGAATGCACCGGATGCACGAGATCAGGAGCAGAAGCGGTTGAATTTGGTTGCGCAATAACATCGGAAACGAACAAGATGAAGATGAAAAGAGGGGTTTTGATGGATTTTATGTGATTCATCCAAGAGATTTGGAGTTCTTGAATGTTGGCTTTGTGAAGTTTTGCATATGGTGTTGGTGAGTTCCTTAAATTATATCAAATGAAATTAATGTTGTATTATTGGTCTCTTTCAAGAAATTATAATTAAAGGGAATTTTATATATAATCAAATATTAATCTTGTATTATTTCACATAGCGGTGGACCTAATATTTTTGTTGAGTTGGTACATATTTATCAGGTGGATAAAGACTTGTAAAGCCGTCTAACGTGTCTAGGAGCACTCCTCAAAACGTTTAGCTGATGCACCTTTCATACCTGAAAAAAAAACACTTGTGAAAATAAGTTGAGCCAGTGTACGGGACCGCTTCATAAGTTCGCCCCTAATTTCACATAGTAGTCAATACATGTGAAAATACAGTATTTTTACATAACTATTGTCACAAAAGAACTCTAAAATCTCCAAGGTTTTGATTTTCTTAATTTCATTAATTTATAATATTTTATTAAGTTTTATATAAAATAAATGAAATACTTAATAAACAAAAAACCACAG
The DNA here is from genome assembly GCA_033807775.1 of Saussurea involucrata. Classification (NCBI taxonomy): domain Eukaryota; kingdom Viridiplantae; phylum Streptophyta; class Magnoliopsida; order Asterales; family Asteraceae; genus Saussurea; species Saussurea involucrata. The sequence continues at coordinate 3,872,497 of CM066325.1, forward strand.
TTTTGATCAAATATCTTTTGTGATATTAATAACTAATTTAATATTTTTTATAAATTTTTTTTATTTTTTGAATTTACATTTTAAATCATATGTAATTAATTTCATTTAACATATAATCTATTACGTATCATATAGGATATATTGTATAGATTTTTATACATATCATATTATCATAGAGGAAGGTTCAAACGAGAACGCTAACTATTTAAAAAAAACACGATAATGGCTGCTCATGTACAAAATCATATATGATTTTACACTAGCACCAAAAAACTGGACGCGGTTGACTTTGGCCACGCCTTAAAAGTCGTGAGACAAATTGCGTGAATCATATATGATTTTGTACATAGACGACCGTTCTCGTATTTTCGTAAATAGCACATATATTATCATATGTTATGATTATGTATATTTTAGTTAATGTTTGAGTGGCTTATTTCCTTTGTTTTATTCATGGGCCGCCTTTATTTGTCGCCCTTTGCTCGTCTTTATGCCACCAATCGCATCCATAAAATGTATTTTTATCGTTTTCAACAAATGGAAGACGTTTTGAATGCCAATAATTGGATTGGTTTCTTTATGATTTTAATCTTGGTTTTATCATTTTATATATAAATAATTTTCGTATCTATTTTACTAACGTCTAACGATTTGTAAGAAACAAAATAAAGATTTACGACCAAATAAAATCTAAAGATTTAGTGAAACGTTTATTCATAAATCTAAAATATAAGTTGCGTTAAGATGGTGTTAAACTTTTTTTAGTATCGATTAGAAGTTTTCGGGTCAGTCACGATAATAAAAGGTTTGAGTACATATGAGTCATGATGGTCCCGATGACAAAAGACAGAATTAAAATATTCGATTATTAATGATTAGAAGAAAAAATTGTGCTTATCCAAAAAAAGAAAAAAATTGTGTGATAATTTATTTAATATAGAGAAACAAAAATAAAAAATTGTTTAAAAAAATAACAGCTAATTTTTAATTATATTATTAAAGTATTGTATAAGTTTCACACTGAGCCGATTGGTCAGATGACGACTACTTCACTTATTTGATTAATATTAGTCGTCTGTCTCGGAATGGAAGGAGATGGAATAGAAAAAACAGGAAGCGCTATCTAATTCGATCAATGTCGTCTTGTCTATCCTGACTTGTAGCTCGGAAGATCCTTTCAATCTCTTTAAAACAAACTTTATAACAAATTTTAACACATTCAAATTTATTGGTGTAATTATTGGAGATGCTCTCATACACACACACACATTAAAAAAAAAAACTCATATTTTTCAAGATAAAAACCATTAATGCTATTATTTTTGTGGGTAGGAATCTTTTGCTTCGTTACGAATGACAAAAAGTCTGATTAAATAATCTTTTGATAACAATAATATTTTATCCATTACAAAATGACCCATTTGATTTGAAACCTACCACAAAAATGACCCATTTTTCAAAAAAATTACAAAATAACCACATTTCACGCTTCGATTTCATTCAAAGATTTTCACCAAAATAAACCAACCAGGAAAAATCCAAAACCACAAAACTGATCACAAAACATACACTACATAAAACTCGGGTCTCGGGTCAATCCTCATAACTATAAACGTACAAAGAATTATACATTTAACGGCAATAGTAACAAAGCATTCTGATCATCTTAACTGTATAACGCTCCCACTCGATCGAATTGTTTAAATTCATCTACTTTTTGCAAGACAAATACATCCAGATCATGGGATATCCACATCATATCTACCCAGCACCAGCAGAGCAAAAGAGCCAACAAGAAATGGTGTCATTTGACTTCATATCTCGAGATTCAATAACATTGTACTCGTCAAGATATCGATGGTCAACCAGCTTTAGATGGGTCGTTCCCAGTTTTCAACTTCAGACAGCTTCTCAGGTAAGCAGACAGCTCGGCTGCAGCAGCACGTCCCAGCTTCAGACAGCTGAAGTAATCATCCACTGCAAACACGAGCAAAACATAGGTTCAGCAACATAAAGCTTTCATTTTTTCTATGCCGTAAAACAAAGGGCTATGTGGGGCTCTTAACACTCGCAAAGCCAAAGAGTTTTAGTACAATAAGGTTGTGGGGCTGTTTGTTTACCTCTTAATAGTTCCATTAAGAGGCAACCTCTTAATGGTTCTATTAAGAGGAAACCTCTGAATCGCTAAGAGGTGAATCTTGTTTGGCAAAACACGAGTCTGCCTCTTAATGGTTATAAAACCCTCTAAATGATCTTGGGCCTCCCTTAACCATTCAGTATGGACAATTACCAAACAACCATATTTCATTTTGCACTATATCATAAGAGCCTCTTAATCATTCTGCACCAAACCATTCAGCAACTGCCAAACAACCCAGTAGTACTAAATTTGTATCATGTTTGCCAATAAGACATTACATAGATTACGGCAATATGCATATCTTGTTTTTTAGTACTAAATTTGTATCTTGTTTGTCATATCAGGTGGAATCTGAAGTCTTATTTCACTTCTGATTGATAAGAGGTGTTACTGAAGTCTGAAATCTGAATCAATAAGACTGTACCCTAAACCCTAAACCCTAAATGTCTGAATTTGTTTAAATTATGTATTTGACCCACTAGAATATTATAGTGTTGAATTATATATATATACATGGTTTTCAAAATCCTTCGAGGCTTACTCCTCGAGGCGGTCCAAAATCGTTCATGAGGCTTAAGCCTCATGGTCCCTGGACGAGGCTTAAGCCTCAATCGGTGAGGCGGTGCCTCGAGGTGTTGAGGCGTGAGGTGCGCATTTATATATCTGTGTAAGTATGTATATTTTATTTTTTTGTATGTGTTTAAATGTTTAATGTATTTATGATTTCTTATTTTCTGTTTTATCATTTTGCTTATTACGAGTATTTATAAATTTTATTTGGTATGGAATTATGTTTTCCACCTTGCATGCACTCATAAAATTTGTGTATATATATTTAGTATATATATTATGTATTATACATACACACACACATATATATACACGCCTCGAGGCTTACGCCTCGGACCGCCTCGAGGCTTACGCCTTGCCTCGCAAAGAGAAAACGCCTCCAGTCCCGATTGGGATTTTTAAAACTATGTATATATATATACAAGTTCATATATTTATGCATCCATCATTACGAAATTTATATCTAAATTATAAAAGCATCATTCATTTAAACGAATATGTTTAATCGATAATAATATATTTAAATTTGAAAGTCACATAATTATAGTAAACTGAGTTTTATTATAATCCAAGTGAATCGATTGAGATAAATGATCTATTAAGGTTAATTCATGGAGAACAATAAGAGGCAAATACGAGGTTGGTTTACCTCTTACCAGATAAGAGGACGATAAGACATAAGTGGCTCTGAAAATTTGGAAAAAACAAACAGTCTGAACCAAATATACCTGCCATCATGCCATGTGTGACGGATGTAATAATCCCGTGTTCCATTAGCTCACCTCCTCGTCTTAATGATTCTTGCGAAAGCACGGAAACCATAGAGTTTGGAAAGACCAAATATACAAACGCCTTTACTTTCTGAAATTAAAGGTCAAAAGCTAATAAAAAGTTATTTTGCATCAAAATTATCGGTACCTAAAGTGAAGTTCACTTCGATAAAGACAAAGATACGATAAACTAATCCAAATAAAAAAGAAGTTTCTAGATGTATAACATAAAACGATACTAACCTGTTCTTCTATCTTGCTGGGGTCGAGTAAAATATGTCCACCTTCAGCCATACAACAACATATTGCAACTACAAAAACCATAAAAGAGTTGGGAAATCAAAAAATATGCAGTAAATAGAATTACGGAACTTAGACAAAAGTTTATCTTACCAGCAAGATGCTTTAAGGGAATCCCGGCATCTACAAGAGCCGCACAGGCTGCATTTATTGCACACGGAAGAAGCTAAAGTAAAAAAAGGTCAAGAAACATCACACCCTTTTGCAAAGATGTTTCCGTGACGAAAACCCGTGATCTTGCAAAAGAAGATATTTGATAACAATAATAAACAAAGTAAAACAACAAAACTTCAATAAAATCGTCTGTAAATCATGTTTCTATGATGCATAAAGAAAGTATACTAACATAAGCAGTAAGGAATTTGTTATGCACTTGCTCAAGCCCACCAATAGGTTTATATGTTCTAGAATAAATTGGTACTATAAATAGTGGAAAGGGGTGAGAGTAGAGGAGGCAGAAAATAGTGATTTCTATTTGGGAGAGACTAGCACTCTCGAATTGATAAGAGTTTTATTTTGTTTTCTATTCAAGTAACCATTCAATTAATCTGTTTCATATCCATCTTTAGTTCATTACTATTTTGGGATCCAGTTCATAACAAATTGGTATTAGAATCGATACCAATTGTTATGAACTGGAATCTAAATTAGTAACAAACTAAGAATGAAGATGAAAACAGAGTAATTGAATGGTTACTTGAATAAGAAAACAAAATAAAACTCTATCAATTCGAGAGTGCTAGTCTCTCCCAAATAGAACTCACTATTTATTGCCTCATCTACTCTCCCCCTTTCCCCTACTCTTAATACCAATTTATTCTAGAACATATAAACCTATTGGTGGGCTTGGGCTTGGGCTTGGGCTTGGGCTTGGGCTTGGGCCAGCGCATAACAGAATTACTGTAATGAAATGCAGCGTACAACTATAAAGGATACAGCACCATCATCATTGACAACCTGCATTGAAAAGAATAAGAGCCATAGCGATCATCATTCACGGGTCCTACAATCATAAAATTTAAGATAACAGAAATGGGAAATCATCTAAGTTTTGACAACCCGTTGCTTGTTTTTATACAATGTTGACAAACATACCTGAATTACGATCGATGTTGTTGTATTAGGATGAACATTCAAAAGGCAGATGCTCTGCAATGTCTTCTTTAGTACCATCTCATACTCCCTCTCGGGTTTCCCTAATAATCATCAAAGGAGACCCAAATAACACATAGCATGGTACGTTTTTTTTTACTTGGAAACTAAGACCGTGAAATAAATGAAAAGAAAAACATCAACATATACATTGCAGATATAACTTTAAAAACAACTCACCACTTTGCCCGGTTTTTGGCTTCCAAATGACTTCAATGCATGCTTTTTCTGGGTTCTCGTTTTTCCTAGTTCCAGCTTTCGGTCCATAAACAGCAGCAATCACCTTTGTGTCACCTAATACCAAATAAAAAAACATCATTTGTCATATAAATGAATAACTCCAATTCAATAACTTAATTTCACTCTTTCCTTTCTTGAAAAAATTTCATGAAAAATTTACCTACTTGCTCATGGTAATTATGTACATTGTTGATGATATTGCATATGAATGGAGTAATAAGAGAGAGTCGAAGTAGGACCTTGAGCCCAGCTAGCGGAGCCATGGGCACGGTGGAGTATGCCTCGAGTACAAGCCACCGGTCTTCGTTGATTAGGGGTCCGCCCATCCGATCTTTCAACTTCCATAATCGCCCTCGAATTTCCAAACAAAAATGTAACTCTCCGGTTGCGTATCAATGGGGTAATTGTTAACTTTAGGAGGAATGTTTTCTTCTGGAGGAATGGAATCTATCAAATGAATTGGAATCTAGAACGAATTAGAATGTTATCAGGTTTCACCAAGTGTTTAGTTGGCAGAAAATAGAACGTAATATTTGTTTGGTTTGCAAAGAAACTGAGAAAATGACAAAAAAATATCCTTTTTTATCATAAATAATTATAAAACTAACATTTAATGTGATTTTTTTTGTAAATTACCATTTACTAAATCATATATAAACATAAAACGTGTAAAAAGTTGATATAATTATAAACCAAACCATCAAATTACCACATCAAATACATGCATAAATATTGTTATGAAATGGTTCTTACACATGGGTAAGAGGTTGCCGAACCATAACATCGAAGCAATAGAAGCATCTCCAATGCAAGGTTCTTATAAGCACAAAGTGATGTGCCTTGTAGTAACTACCATTGTTAAGAGTTCTTAAAAGAACCTCATCCCCTTTGGGTTCTTATTTAAGAACCTTGGTTCTTACTATGAAGTTTGTGTAAAATGACAATTTCCTCATTTTTATTAGTGTTTAAATTAAATATTTGATATTTATTTATAAATATATAATAATTATTGATGTTGACAAATACATGGGACCCATAAAATGAAGTTCTTATAAGAACTACCATTGTGGATTTCTATATGAATTTTTAATTTGATGAGTTGGAAATGAGATGGCACCAAAAAGTACAAAAAGAAGGTTCTTATAAAAACCTCCATCGGAGATGCTCTAAGGGCATCTCTAATGGGTCACACTATATTTTACACCAAATTTCAAAAGTAGTTTAAATTTGAGTGTTAATAGTAAATTTTCTCCAATGGTTACACTATTTTTTAAAAGTGATAAAAGGTAGTACAAATGAACAGTGTTACACCAAATATAGTGTAATACTATTCATCACACTAAATTTAGTGTGGAAAATAGACCCCATTGGAGATGTGAATAGTGTCATTTACACCAAATTTAGTGTTTAGTGTAAGATTTAGTGACCACATTCATTGGAGATGGTCTAAGTACCAAAAATATTGTTTATAGACAAAACACCTTTTATTCATCCTAATTCCTAAGAAGTGCTATGCATACCTAATATCGATCCACATTTAACAAAGAATATGTTATTAACAAAAGGCATACCCAAATCGTGAACCATGTTATTAACAAAAGAAATCCCCAAATCGTGAACCCTAATAGCAAACCATGTTATAAACAAAAGACATCGGCAAATTGTGAACTCAAATCCAGCAGAAAAACCGAGAAAGAGACGTCCATACCAGCAAAATCGAGAAGGAGACAGGTTCACAGCAGTCGATCGTCCAAAGTGTTTTCCGTCGATGTTCTTGAAACGTGAATGATAGGGTTTAGAGCCAGGGTTTTTTATGTTTTCACGAGGGTATTCTTGTCATTTCAAAAATCTTGTTTGGAATGGATTCTAATTCCATGTCCTTTACGAAAGAATTATTAAATCATGGTTAAAATGTTTGGAATTCAATTCAACTCCGTGATATATTAAACTTGCGAATGAAATTGTTAGATTTCGTCGGAGTTTGATGAACCAAAACTCTCTTTTACGGTTTAAGATTTATGGTTATCAGGTAATTTTTTAGGAATTTTTTAGCCAAATGATATGGTTTCGATAACTATTCTTATAATATTTTTATTTTATTTTTACTTTTACTTTATAAAAATTAGTATTATTGAGTATTTATAACGAGTAAATTACGGAATCGTCTTTTAAATTCCTTTATCCAATTACAATTATTTCTTGACTCGAACTCAAAACTTTAACCTCATCCTCTTCCTGAGCCTCCACCGGTCCACCCACCAATCCTAACGCTACCCTTCAAGGCCGTGTAATTTGCACCATCAAAGATAAGATTGCGTTAAGACATGTGACATAGAAACATATACGTGACGAGGACAATGGCGAAATAGTAGCAGGTGAGAGGGCAATTTACATAACGATGAAGCCTAATTAAAGAAAACAAATTTAGGGATTTCTTTTATCATGAGTTTTCGTTGGATTTTGATGTTTTTTACTTGGTTGGCCCAATCCAGTTTAGACATTGGATACAGTCAATTCTTTTTCGAAAAAGAACTTTTGTCTCAAATCCTCGATTGAATTTAGTCGAAACTTGAGTGGACCAGATAGAACAGTTTGACCATGGCATTCAAGTCTCTTAAAAAATTGTCTCATCTATAAAATAAATGTTTGATTGGGGGGAGGGGGTTAAGTTACATGATAAGGGGGTTAAGTTACATGATAATGTTACACATCTCGACGGAGACTGGCATTTATTTTAATTAGATAACAAAAACATAGATAAAGCTACATGTTACCCGAGAACCACATAAAGTAGCTAGCTTGTTCATATTTAAAATGATATATCTAAACTATCAAACTTTTCTAGGGTGATTTTGTCCAAAATTTGAATCATCTCAGTAGTAAGATAATTAACTGAATCACCAACTTCACCTCTTCGAAAGTAGATATCTTTAGATATAATGCCACGTGTCTCGTCTCCATCCACCTTATTCACCTCCTTTAACTTTTCAAAACTACATAGTTGTATTATCTCTTTCCAGTGGCGGATCCAGAAATTTTTATGGTTGGGGGCCTACTTAGGGGTGTCAAAAAAATTCTAAAACCAAAAAATTCATCCGAACCAAATGGTTTCGAGTTATTCATTTTCGTCTTACATGGTTCGTTAAATCGAATAAAAATAACTTACGCGGTTCAATTTTCGGTTGATTTTTTACTATTTCGGTTAAACAAAGGGGTAATACTACCATTTATATATTTTTCTATCTCGTTTAAACGTAAAACAAATGAACAAAAATTCGCTAAATCATGCTAAATTATAGAGGTAGCGAAAAGAATTAGGGTATTTATTTAATAGGTTGCAGTCTTTGACTTTTATTTGTATGGATTCTTGACTCTTATTTTAATAAAATACAGGTACAAATAATAGAAAATTAATTGATTGAGGTAAGTTTGTTGGGGGCATGTGCCCCTACCCCATGGCTTTAGATCCGCCCTTGTCTCTTCCACTTCTCCGTCGTCTTCCTCCTTTTCTGTAAAAGGGTCTCCCATGAACTTGGCCAATTTCTTAACCTCATTTTTCACATCCTTCTTTAGTTTCTCGTAGATCAGAAACAAAACCTTATCTGGTCGTTCAAGACTTGCCTTACGATACCCTATAACATGATCCCAACAAGATCCATTTGGGCTAACACCTTTACTAAACAAATCAAATGCATCCTCCAATAAAGATAGATCGTCTCTCAACTTGTCCATGAAGTGCCAAAATGAAACAAATACGTCTTTAGGGTTTCGGCATACATAAACAATCCGACAACCAGAAGTAACGATGGATGTAGGCAATAATGTGTAAGGAAGATAGGTAGCAATGACTCCTGTGGTTTGTTGTTTGTACAAATAACCAATATGCCCTTATTTGCAAGTCACATGCGGGATTTTAACGGTTGGAAATCTGGCGTAGTTAATCACAGGGGACCCAACCAATCATTTTTACATACCATTAGGTTTTTGGGCAATAAAATTTTTGTAGGAACTCAGAGTACGAAAAACAACAAACCATGGGATTTGCAAAAATAATTAGGTGCCAATGATTTGTTAGGAGTCATCAATCATATAATTGATTTTGTGTATAAATGACAAAGAAATTGGTAGAAATTTGTATTAAACAATCGTATTGGCGTTTGTCCCGAGGATACCGCAATCGTATTCAAGTCTTGTACTTGAATCTAGCGAATCATCTTATGTTTGAAGATGGAAGGAGATGAGAGAGAACCCTGATTTTGTCTGATTTTGAAGATGGCGCCGCACATTGATCCTCAATCGTTAACTCTCGACCCCATCGAGACCCAAGGCCCAAGGCCCAATCTTTGACATTAAATATGTATATTTATGTCAAAGAGAGCCCACCAAGAACACCACATTCCAAGCCCAAGCAATTAAATGATTCATTTAATGCTCTCTATCTTGGGTTAATTAAGTGTTCTAAACTTTGTCTTGGCTCCTATGTGGGACAAGGTTTCTCACCTCTATACTAAGTTCCAACAATACCCCACATTTTCTATTCAAACCCAAATAATACCCCACGTTTGAATAGAAAATAAGCAATATTATGGAACTTATGTTTCTATCTCCAAACTAGTTATAATATGCATCGGAAAAGGTGTCTTTTGGACTTGAACCGTTCCTAGTGAATACCTATCGGATCTACTTCGTGGATAGTGAACTAAAGTCTTGAACTAGCCACTTTTTGTAGTAAATCGAGACAATATGCATCACACATATTATATCTATACATAATTTGATTCTTACCGTTGTGTTCATTTCGGTCGTGAACGTATCCTTTCTTCATGAGAGTTTTAGAAGACGTAGCCATATCCGTCTTCGATGATGCGACCACACATCAGTCTCACATAGGTAATGCCGATCAAGAATACTCCGTTGTATTCCACCATAATAGCTATCAGCATTATTAAGAATATAATATTCATCCCTATATCATCAACGGAAAAAACAAAGGAAAAACATCATAGGAATAGGCATACCTTTGTTTAATTGCTTCTTGAGTTGTCCCCGACTAGTTTGCCTATTGAACCTAGACCATGGGATCTCCAATTTCGCTAGGTTAGGTTTCCGCCGAGGAAACTCATCGTATTGGCTTTAAGCCCATTCCCCTCGATGTGAAGGATATTTGCTCTCTACTTAGGCCTTTTGTCAAAGGATCGGCAATATTCTCCTTTGACTTTACGTAGTCAATGGAAATGATTCCATTTTTCAGTAAGTCCTTTATAGTGTTGTGGCGCCTTCGTATATGACGGGACTTTTCATTGTAGACCTGATTCTTCGCTCTAGTGAGAGCGGCCATACTATCACAATGGATACCAATAGCAGTCACCGGTTTAGGCCACAACGGAATACCCTCTAGGAAGCTTTTTAGCCATTCGGCTTCTTCAGCGGCTTTGTCTAATGCGACAAATTCTGCTTCCATAGTTGATCTGGTATTCACCGTTTGTTTGGAAGATTTCCAAGATATCGCTGCACCACCAAGTGTGAATACATATCCACTTGTGGACTTACTCTCCGAATGGTTGGAAATCCAATTAGCATCACAATACCCTTCTAGAACGGGAGGGTATTTCGTATAATGTAACCCATAACCCATTGTGTATTTTAAATATCGAAGCACCCTTACTAGTGCATACCAATGGTCTTTTCCCGGGTTATGTGAGTACCGACTAAGTCTACTCACACTATACGCTATATCCGGTCGTGTACAGTTCATGATATACATCAAGCTTCCAAGAACTTGAGTATATTCCAACTGAGCAACACTATCTCCTAGATTCTTCTTCAATTGACTTGAAGGATCGAATGGAGTCACAACCGGTTTGTCATCATAATGACCAAACTTTCGCAACACCTTCTCAACGTAGTGAGATTGGGTAAGGATGTAACCATTTGTATTCCTTTGAATCTTTATACCAAGGATAACATCAGCAACTCCCAAATCTTTCATATCAAATGCGGAGTTTAACATCTTCTTGGTATATTTATGTCAAAGAGAGCCCACCAAGAACACCACATTCCAAGCCCAAGCAATTAAATGATTCATTTAATGCTCTCTATCTTAGGTTAATTAAGTGTTCTAAATTTTGCATTGACTCCTATGTGGGACAAGGTTTCTCACCTCTATACTAAGTTCCAACATGATTCACGTTTGATTTGAAGTTTGTGATGATGATTCAAATAAATTATAGTATAAAAGTACACTTGGGAAATTTGAGTTCCTATGCTTAACAAGGTCTGCCTATATGAAAATATGCACTAATATTTGATAATTGAAAAATATCCTCAACCTTTTATGTGATTAAAAAACCTCTCAAAACTCTACTAAAAATGTTTATTAATCTTTTTTTACACCATCTCTTTGACTTTCTTAGAGTCTGTATGTGATTTTTCTTGTGAAAAATAAAATTTTGAGCTATTTTTGAAAAAGATGGTATTTTAAGAAGAAAGTAAATATGGAGCATAGTTTTCAATTAATCAATATCATATTATGTATTTGCTTCTATATTTCTCTTACCATCATATTTATATATATATATATATATATATATATATATATATATATACTATCTTATAAAGCATATAGACTAAAAGTTTTAAAGTCTTAAAGTCTTAAATCTTTTTTTTATTTAAAAAATTAATTATATTCTTTTTCTTCCTTTATTTAAGTATGTTGATTTAGCTTTTTCTATTATTATTTTTAATAAAACTGAAAATTAATTGTTATAATTATCTTTTTCTATCTCTCTAACAACTTAAACTCAAATCTTTTTTTATTTAAAACATTAATTAATTTCCCTTTCTTCCTTTATTTAAGTCTGAAAAATATATAATTATTTTGAAAAAAATATGATTATTCATGTTAGAGAAAAATATATTAAAATTAAAAATCCAACAAACATATTATTAAATCATTTACGAAACTTGAAAATTTCGAAAAACGATTTATGAAACATAAAAATCTTGAAGTTTTAAAAAAAATAATTTATAAAACTCAAACAAACAGTTTATGAACATGAAAAAAATCGAAAAAACGGTTTATAGAAGTTAAAAAAATTCATATAATACACTATAATTTAATAAAAACAATTAATGTGATTACATGAATATAAAAACAATTAATTACGATCACATGATATATTTTCAAAAGTCTTAAAGTCTTAAATCTTTTTTTATTTAAAAAATTAATTATATTCTTTTTCTTCCTTTATTTAAGCATGCTGATTCTGCTTTTTCTATTATTATTTTTAATAAAACTGAAAATTAATTGTTGTAGTTATCTTTTCCTATCTCTCTAACAACTTAAATTCAAATCTTTTTTTATTTAAAAAATTAATTAAATTCCTTTTCTTCCTTTATTAAGTCTGAAAAATATATAATTATTTTGAAAAAATATGATTATTCATGTTAGAGAAAAATATATTAAAATTAAAAATCCAACAAACAGATTATTAAATCATTTATGAAACTTGAAAATTTCGAAAAACGATTTATGAAACAAAAAAATCTTGAAGTTTTTGAAAAAATAATTTATAAAACTCAAACAAACAGTTTATGAACATGAAAAAAAAATCAAAAAAACGGTTTATAGATGTTAAAAAAATTCATATAATACACTATAATTTAATAAAAATAATTAATGTGATTACATGAATATAAAAACAATTAATTACGATCACATGATATATTTTCAAAAGTCTTAAAGTCTTAAATCTTTTTATTTAAAAAATTAATTATATTATTTTTTCTTCTTTTATTTAAGCATGATGATTCTGATTTTTCTATTATTATTTTTTATAAAACTGAAAATTAATTGTTGTAGTTATCTTTTTCTATCTCTCTAACAACTTAAACTCAAATCTTTTTTTATTTAAAAAATTAATTAAATTCTTTTTCTTCCTTTATTTAAGCCTGGAAAATATATAATTATTTTGAAAAAAATATGATTATTCATGTTAGAGAAAAATATATTAAAATTAAAAATCCAACAAACAGATTATTAAATCATTTATGAAACTTGAAAATTTCGAAAAACGATTCATGAAACATAAAAATCTTGAAGTTTTTGAAAAAATAATTTATAAAACTCAAACAAACAGTTTATGAACATGAAAAAAATTGAAAAAAACGGTTTATAGAAGTTAAAAAATTCATATAATACACTATAATTTAATAAAAACAATTAATGTGATTACATGAATATAAAAACAATTAATTACGATCACATGATATATTTTCAAAAGTCTTAAAGTGTTAAAGTTTTAAATCTTTTTTTATTTAAAAAATTAATTAAATTCTTTTTCTTCCTTTATTTAAGCCTGCTGATTTTCCTTTTTCTTTTATTATTTTTAATAAAACTGAAAATTAATTGTTATAGTTATCTTTTTCTATCTCTCTAACAACTTAAAGTCTTAAATCTTTTTTTATTTAAAAAATTAATTAAATTCATTTTCTTCCTTTATTTAAACCTGTTGATTCTCTTAATATTATACCCCTCTCTCTCTCTTTCACATGGATCATTTCTAATAGTTATCTCTAAACTTAATATTATACCCCTCTCTCTCTCTCACACGGATCATTTCCCCCAACTTATCTCTAATCTCAAACTCCCAGATTCACTCGGTTAATGCTTATCCCAAACTATGGTTCAGATTAAATCGTTCATCTTCTACCCATATATACATGCATCGGATTCCACTTCCAACTACAGTTCCAGGACTCTCTATTCCTCAAGATGTGGGTATTGAATTTTCCCAGTAATGTTCCCAAGTTGATTTTAATGTTCCCAAGGTGTAAGTTCTTCAAAACCCTAGATTTTTTTCAATCCTCCTATTGTTTCAATTACTGTGCATCGTGTAATAACCAGGTATTTTATCTATCTTAAAATATTAAAATGTTATAAGTTTTTATGTTAGTGTTTTATAGAATTAGAAGTTAAGGGGTAAGTTTTAATTTTATATTAAAGGTGTAGGGTTATGTTTTGCCAACTAGGGTAAACTTGAGGTTTAAATGGTCTTTTTGTCAATCCTTATGCCCACAACCGCCTTTAACTCTTCCATTACAAGATGAAGTCTTAGAAAATATCTAGCTTATCTTGGTGCGTGGTGTGTGTTACGTGAGAAAGAAAGAGAGAACGAGAGAGAACCGTAGAAAGGAGAAGAAGAAAGAATCCAAGAGGTTACTGCAGTGATTCAAGTGTTAATCTGAAGTAATCCAGGTAAACAATCCATTCTTGTATGTATTATAATTCTTAGAAGTGTTCTTGAGGTTGCAAGATAAAGTTTAAAAGGGTTTTGGTGATTTTAGAAAGATATGATAATTTTGGGTTTGGAATAGTGTTCTAATGGTAGTATAAAACATATCTGCAAAGTTACATAATCATGCATAGTATAAAAACTGTAAAATCTGGGTTTTAGAATGAGCAGTGGGCTGAGACATTCATCGAAGTCGCAGTGGGCTGATATTCATCGAAGTCGCAATGGACGACTGCGACATTCATCGGAGTCGCAATAGTTGGTTGCGACTTGGGTATGAAGTCGCAATGGTCGTTTGCGACTTGGGTTAGAATCGCAGTAGTTGATTGCGATTCGGGTTTGGGATCGCAATAGTGGATTGCGACTTAGGGTGGAATCGCAGTAGTAGGTTGCGACTCCAGGGTGGAATCGCAATAGTGGGTTGCGACTCCAGGGTGGAATCGCAATAGGAGATTGCGATTTGGGTACTGTTCATTGCGATTTGAGTTGAGAATTTTGTAAGTTTAAGTGTTAAGAGAGATATTTGGTATTTTATCTGATTTCAGATTCTGTGAAGGATCGACATACGTGAATTATCTTGGAAGAGTTTTGTGATAAACACACGAGGTGAGTTTTACTTTAAAGTATTTTTACTGGAAAATATTATGCGAATAATAACTAATTGATGTTTTGTATGAATATGTCATACGGGTGTGATTATAATATGTTAAGATATTATAATTACGTGAAGTATTATATGGGAATATAATACGTGGCCGGGCTTTGGACCGGTGTGTTAATTGGCTCGCAACCAATATTATGGCCATTGTGGAGGAATAAGGTGGATGAAAGGTACGCGATGTACGAGTTTGG
This sequence comes from Saussurea involucrata, assembly GCA_033807775.1. Lineage (NCBI taxonomy): Eukaryota > Viridiplantae > Streptophyta > Magnoliopsida > Asterales > Asteraceae > Saussurea > Saussurea involucrata. Next base: position 3,887,814 of record CM066325.1, read on the forward strand.
ATTGGTAATTATATACGTGTAATACTTGAATTTACATAAATGGTTTTGGATACAAAGGATTTACTTGAAAGATATTACAATGATTTTGGGAAAGGACCGGAATTAACTCACTAGACCCGTTTGGTCTAACCCTCATTTTGTTTTCAAAAATATGTTTTCTAGGTTGAGGATCGGTGAAAGAAAGGGATAAGAATAGGAAGCTTTTGGTGGACGTTGATTAGGAGACTTTTATGTATTTTTGTAGTTTCGAGACCGAAGAGACCGTTTGTGATGTATTGTGTATTTTCTTTTATGAATGTAATTATGTTATGTGTTAGACAACCTAAGGGGGGGTAAGGTTGTATTTAAAATCTTTTACTTTCAAAAATTCTTTTACAAATAAATACAGTACAGAAACGGTATAAATAAATCAGAGTATACAAATAATAAATATACAACAATTATATAAACAGATATAATTAAAAGCACAGCGGAATAAATAAAGAGATAAAGGTTAGAGATACTTGACACGGAGATTTACTGATTTACCACCAACTGTGATAAACCAGCAGCCGAGACACTTCTCGACACGATCCAATAAATGTATTCTTTACGGTAGAACACAAACCAAATACAAAGAAATTTGCAATAGTTTCTCAAGCCTCTGCTATGAGATAAACAGGATCACACACCCGTTATTCAAATACTTACAAGAGGAGTATAACTCACAATGGGTAATCACTCTTGTATAATAATCACTTGGATATTTTATAAAAAAGGTTTTATAAAATATATATATATGTTAAATAAGTGAGAGAGATCAGATGAGTAAGTTGTTGTGTTGGTGTTGGTTTGTATCTGTATTGTCTGTGTTTTCTTCTCCACCATCGCATGCATTATATAGCAACACTTCCAACGGAAACAAGCATCCGCGGTATACCGGCTAGGACTCGCGGTATACCGCCGTCAGAAAAAGTACTTCCAACCAATCAGAAACAAACACCACGCCTGCCGCGGTATACCGCCTGTACCTTCGCGGTATACCGGCCAATATGTACCCGCGGTATACCGGCTAGGACTCGCGGTATACCGTGCAGTAAAAAGTACTTCTAACCAATCAGAGATGCACACCGAGCCTGCCGCGGTATACCGCCTGTACCTTCGCGGTATACCGGCCAATATGTACCCGCGGTATACCGGGCATTCTCCACGGTATACCGGCGTCAGAATAGACACCTTCCAGGACGCAACCAATCTTGCTGGATCTTCTCAATAAACCTTATTTAATTAAAATCAATTATGGTTTTTAGAAATATCCAAGTGGTATATTATTTTAGGGTGTTTATCATTATAAATTATAAACACTAATGACAACGTAAATCTTCCGTCTTGAACTCTTCAGATAAAATCTTCGTGTTCTTCAAGAACTGTACACTTGGATAGGATTGTTAGATAAACAATAATACGGTGTGTTTGTAATCATCAAAATAAATATATATAAATATATAGAGATGTGGTACACTTGCACCAACAATCTCCCCCTTTTTGATGATGACAAACACAACCGCTAAGCATGAGCATATGCGGTTTCTCTCCCCCGTTTGTCGAAACAAAAAGGGTCAAGAAAGACGGTATGCTTCCCCTCGAGAGATGCTCCCCCTCAAAATATGCATATAATTGAGGTAGCATAAACTCATGGGTAAAAGATAATAAAACGCTCCCCCTCAAATTAATAACGATATTAAAAGTTGATTTTATAAAATTTGAGGAAAAAAATATGCATAAAAAATACGCATATAACTGACATGAAACAAAATAACCAAAAAGAAACACTTGCACCAAAACGGATCTTAAGGCTTCGATTTTCGGTTAATTTTATGTGAAAAAAAAATCACCACGTATTATGACCTCGTCAGGTAACCACGTATTATAACCTCGGCAGGTAACCACGTATTATAACCTCGGCAGGTAACCACGTATTATAACCTCGTCAGGAAACACGTATTATATCCTCGCCAGGAAACACGTATTATATCCTCGCCAGGAAACACGTATTATATCCTCGCCAGGAAACCACGTATAAAAGGCAAAGAAAATTTTTCGTGGTACCCTTTTCTTATGGGTCCTTTTAACAGTTAATATAAAACATAAACTGCAAAAATAAATAAAGAACATGTTGTCGACATAAAATAAAATACGACAACATACAAAGCCATATAAATGGTTTAAAACCATAAACGCATTCCACCCGGATTATCAACATTAAACATTCCTTTCGGAATCCATTTTCTAACCATTTTAATTTTACGATTGTATTTATCATACACATAAAATGGAGCATTTATATTCGCATTAGGTCTAGAAAAATTACTATTATACATACGAGCATGCGGTTTCCTCCCATAATTCACATTTTTTATTTTTGACATATATGGAGGTTTTTGCACATAAGGTTTTCTCGTTTCAACTTTAGGAGATGCAAAAAATCTTTTAATGGGTTTACACGAACATTTATCAACACATGTATCGGAACCAATGCCTTTACGACAATTTATACGATTAGGCATATTTAGCATTTTAAGCACTTTCTCATTACTACTTTGAAAAGCATTTGCTAATAAATTATCTTTTTCATGTGATTTACATTTTGCTTTTAAACAAGCAATTTCATCTTCAAGAATATTGCATTTACCACATACAACTTTTTCACATGTTATTTTCTCTAAACATGCAATTTTATCATTTAGGACAATGCAAGATTTGCAAACAATATTTTCGCATGCTTTCTTTTCTAAAGTGATAACTTTATTATTTAACTCATTTTTGATTTTATTATCACATGAAATGGTTTGTTTACAATTATTCAACTCATTTTGACATAATAATAATTTTTCTTTTAATTTAGCATTCTCATTTTTATAACTATTTACGAGAACAAACAATTTTTGAAAAGAGACATTTAACATATCAATATCATCATCGTTATCACTACAACTAGAATAACTTGAGTATGAAGTACATACCTCTTTCTCGCAGTCGGCGATGAGACAAGTTTCTTCATTTCTTTGATCTCGGGTTTCGTCTCTCTTTTCTTTTGAGTTTTCACCATAGGTGATGTTCAAGTTCTCCCAAATATCACGAGCAGTTTCAAAGAGATAAACACGCTCAATATCATCGTTAGTAAGAACCGAAAAGAGAAAATTTTTGGCTTCATAATTTAAACAATAATTAGCCTTATCTTCGTCGGACCATTCCGAGCTAGGTTTTTCAACAACTTTGTTGTTTTGAAATTTTGTGGGTTTGAAATTTCCTTTAATAATAATATCCCAAATTTTTTGATTTATCCCACGAACATAACGTTCAAAAGAATTTGCCCAAAGATCAAAATTTTCGAAATCAATAAGAAGAGATTTAGAAAACCAAGTATTTTGTTGAGCCATTAAATAAAAGATATAACTTTAAAAATTTAAAAGATAATTTTTGAAAGCCCCGCTCTGATACCAAATGTTAGACAACCTAAGGGGGGGTAAGGTTGTATTTAAAATCTTTTACTTTCAAAAATTCTTTTACAAATAAATACAGTACAGAAACGGTATAAATAAATCAGAGTATACAAATAATAAATATACAACAATTATATAAACAGATATAATTAAAAGCACAGCGGAATAAATAAAGAGATAAAGGTTAGAGATACTTGACACGGAGATTTACTGATTTACCACCAACTGTGATAAACCAGCAGCCGAGACACTTCTCGACACGATCCAATAAATGTATTCTTTACGGTAGAACACAAACCAAATACAAAGAAATTTGCAATAGTTTCTCAAGCCTCTGCTATGAGATAAACAGGATCACACACCCGTTATTCAAATACTTACAAGAGGAGTATAACTCACAATGGGTAATCACTCTTGTATAATAATCACTTGGATATTTTATAAAAAAGGTTTTATAAAATATATATATATGTTAAATAAGTGAGAGAGATCATATGAGTAAGTTGTTGTGTTGGTGTTGGTTTGTATCTGTATTGTCTGTGTTTTCTTCTCCACCATCGCATGCATTATATAGCAACACTTCCAACGGAAACAAGCATCCGCGGTATACCGGCTAGGACTCGCGGTATACCGCCGTCAGAAAAAGTACTTCCAACCAATCAGAAACAAACACCACGCCTGCCGCGGTATACCGCCTGTACCTTCGCGGTATACCGGCCAATATGTACCCGCGGTATACCGGCTAGGACTCGCGGTATACCGTGCAGTAAAAAGTACTTCTAACCAATCAGAGATGCACACCGAGCCTGCCGCGGTATACCGCCTGTACCTTCGCGGTATACCGGCCAATATGTACCCGCGGTATACCGGGCATTCTCCACGGTATACCGGCGTCAGAATAGACACCTTCCAGGACGCAACCAATCTTGCTGGATCTTCTCAATAAACCTTATTTAATTAAAATCAATTATGGTTTTTAGAAATATCCAAGTGGTATATTATTTTAGGGTGTTTATCATTATAAATTATAAACACTAATGACAACGTAAATCTTCCGTCTTGAACTCTTCAGATAAAATCTTCGTGTTCTTCAAGAACTGTACACTTGGATAGGATTGTTAGATAAACAATAATACGGTGTGTTTGTAATCATCAAAATAAATATATATAAATATATAGAGATGTGGTACACTTGCACCAACATTATGTAATATATGTTATTTGAAACATGTTTTGGGAAATTGGGTTGTTACACATCGTTTGATGCATTTTTAGTTAAGGACCTTTTTTTGTCCATCATCTCTCATTGATGTTAGTATTTTCAAGCCTCCAATTGTTTAAATTGCTTGATTCCCAGTAATGTTCCCAAGTTGATTTTAATGTTCCCAAGGTGTAAGTTCTTCAAAACCCTAGATTTTTTTCAAGCCTCCTATTGCTTCAATTACTGTGTATCGTTTGATGCATTTTTAGTTAAGGACATTTTTTTGTCCATCATCTCTCATTGATGTTAGTATTTTTCAAGCCTCCTATTGTTTCAATTGCTTGATTCTGCCCATTATTCAATTTGCTGGATTGTAGGTACGGAAAGGGACGCTCCTTGATCTTGTTATTTTAGAATTGTTTGTTTGATAATAATGTTGAAAACCTGGTTAATTACTTAATTGTGTTTTGTTGGAACATTTTGCTATTTGATCGATCGTTGATTTTTAGGAAGCAGATGAGGTGTTTTGTTTGGCTTGGTTGCTGCTGATTAATTTGTCTCCCAGATGTTTGGTGTATCTTCGAAATATGTGATCAGTTTCACGTTTTAGATTACTATAATGCATTTTATCAAGTTTCTTGTATAAATGTTGTTCTTGTTTTGCTAAGTTTGCTCTAAAAGCTACGGAGAACATAACGAGGAACATGTATTGTTTTATTAGTTTTTGCTTTCTCACTCAATGATGTAGCAAGCTGCATTCCCAATTTCAAGGCTTTGAGGTTTTTTAAAGTCTTTTAGTTGATTTTGATAGACTTTTTTCGGTTTGTTGGTTGTTTTCAAAATGGGCCTTTTTAATTTCTTGGTTGATATCTTTTGTATTGTTTTCACTCAATGAGTCAGCTCATTAACTTAATTATGCAGGTTTTGGTAATTGAAAAGTTCATATTGTAAGTAAGGATAGTATGTATTTTTTATATGTAATTCACTTGCTTAAAACACTTTTAGATTTCTAAACAAAAATATGGACGTAATCATATGGCTATAACTTTAGTGCATGGACTTATAGTATTGCAGGTTGTTGTGATATCCATTTATGTGTTTTGAGTAATGATAATACTTGTAAAACTTGTAGTGTTTTATAATGTAATATATTGATTTGTACCTAAATGTGTTTTGTTTTCAGCATACAAAAATGGCTCGAAAACAGCAAAATACTGGACTTTTTGTGGGTCTAAATAAAGGACATGTTGTGACCAAGAAGGAACTAGCACCACGCTCTTCTGACATGGAAAAGGTAAGTAATCAATTGTGTAGTTCATAAGAACACATTTCTTTAAGTTTGATTCACAACAGGTAAGGTTTGATTTTGCAACAATTTTGAGTTTGATTTTGCATCAATTGCATCAATTTTGACCTTGATTTTGTTACTGTGAGTTTGATTTTGCATTAATTTTGAGTTTGATTTTTTTTACTTTTAGTAACTATTATGCCCAAAAAAATAAGCCCATTATTAAAGGAAACTGAAGCATTGCTACTTTTATTGATATCTTCCAATTATAATTATCTTCTCTCCTTAATTGATATCTTCTAATTATAATCAATATCGACAGGGGGTGGGTTTGGTTTGAGGCTTTAATCGATTGTTCAGGCTGCTTCTCCGATCAATTTCTCAGCTTCAATATCTACAGGGGGTGGGTTTGGTTTGAGGCTTTAATCGATTGCTCTTGCCGCTTCTCCGACCAAGGTAATCCATACGATTTTCTATTGTTTCGGTTTTTGGTGATAATCCATACCTTGGTGAGTTCTGAATGAAGGGTTTGCTAACAGAAGCTTGAATCTTAGTGAACTGAAAAGGGGTTTCTTGATTGATCAATTAAAATCAAACAAAACGAAAATAAAAAAATTTGACTGAGATTCAATCTTCTGTTATTATATATAATCTTTGTTGGTGTTTATTGTCTACCAACATGTATTATAATAAATTAATCACATATTATTTAATTTAGTTTTTATTATTGGTATATCATTATTGAAAAGAGATTGCTTTTGATTCGGGTTTTGTTTATAAACTATACTATTTTGCTCTCTTATTCAAACAAAATGAAAATAAAAATTTTGACTACGCACCTGTTAAGCTTGCTCTCTTTGACTACGCACCTGTTGTTAAGCATCATATGTCAATTAAGCTTGCTCTCTTATTCATTTTATAATGCAAGCAAATGGTCCATCATGTTTCTCTAACTCATTGAACCCATGGATCTGCAAGCGCTTCTTTACTTCACATTCACGCACCTCTTTTGCCCAGGCAACATGACTATTTAGATCTGAAGATAAAGCTTTGCCTGTACTGTCTTTCTTCCCATAGTTTTGGCCTCCTTTACCCATTAATACTCACTGGAATAAACAATATCAATGATGGACCATCTGTTTTCCGTCTAATTTTAGATCAGTTCATGGAAGGACTGCTATATATATACACACACACGTAATCAGACATTGTAATTTCATGGATCTGATCTATCTGGTTTCGGATAATTGATGGCAGGGGCAGCCTCTGCGCTGTTCATTCTTGACATCAAAGGGCGTGCAGGTTGATTCTCCCTCCCAACACACACTCATTGTTCGTTGCAGGTTGATTCTCCCTTTTCGGTTGCACCATTGTTTGTTGCAGGTTGATTCTCCCTCCCAACACACACTCATTTATATTTTATTTACAATCTTTTAAACATCTAAAATTAAAAATATAGTTACAAACAAAATCCGTCAAATTGGTAGGGGCTTTTGTGTTCCATTAATTTTAAAGTTTTGAGAAATATTGAACCTAATTTGTTTACGCGAGACAAAAATACGTCGCAAATTTACTAAAAAGCTCCCTTTTTCGTTTTGTTTAATTCATTGTTCGTTTTATCTTTACAAATGGTAAGAGCATCCACGTTCATCTTGATAGAGATCTTGCAAGATGACATGGTTTGTTGATCTCGGGATGTAGGAGAGACTCAACAAGTAATGCTCGATCCTCTGATTTTCGGATTCCTGTTTCTCACAAGCCTTCTAACTTAGTTGATCTCAATCACTGTGTCAACTTTAAATGGGTAATTCTCTATCTTGAACTTTATACAACATAAGTTCCATATACACCGAGGCACTTGTACATATATAACTTTGGAAGTTAAGCTCATTAGTAGTAACTGAAGATGGCTACTTTGCTGCAGGTGGCTTCTTGGTTACCCCATCGTGTACATTTTTGGCAAGGACTGGGGATTTATGTACAAAGTGTGGTTTAATTAATAATTAGTGGTTCTTTAACATGCCGATCAAGTGAATTTGTGGCTATTATCATAGTTTGGCCTTGTTTGTTTTTTGAAAAAAAAACTCTTATCAACCTCTTATGTTTGATTCGGTAAGAAATACGGTCTTCAGACTGTTTGTTTTTTCAAAATTTTCAGAGCCACTTATGTTTTACCATCCTCTTATCTATTAAGAGGTAAACCAACCCCTTATTTGCCCTTTATTGTTCTCCAGACCCTCAACAACGACGAAGTTTCTTAATTGATCATTTTTCTCATACGATCCTTACCAAATCCATCCTCACCTCTCTCGATCGATTAACCTTAATCGGTCCTTTCTCTCAATCAATCCTTACCAAATTGATCCTCAACTCTCTCAATCAATATTTTTGTTTAAATGAAAGATAATTTTATAATTTTGATGTAAATTTCGTAATGATGATGAATAAATATGTGAACTTGTATAGATTTATATAAACAAATCAAGACATTTATAAGTTTACAAAAAAACAAGCTTATTGATTTAGATATCATACTTCAGCACCACCTCTCATCAATCAGAAGTGAAATAAAACTCCGGACTTCAGCATCTCTTAAAAACAAATGCCATTTTAGAGCATCTCCAATAGCTTTCCATTTTGGTGAAAATGGAGATTTTGGGTTGTTTTTTTTTTTGCTCCAACAGCTTTCTCAAAACTATCTCCAAAATGGAGAAAGTAGAAAAGAGAAGCTGTTGGAGATTAATGTATTTTTTAGGGATTTTGACTTTTGGTTCTCCATTTTGGAGAAATTTTGGGGAAGCCGTTGGAGATGCTCTTAATGTAATATAGATTTGCAATTTAAATCATCGTCCATAAAGATGTGATTTGCCACATTCATGATTTATTTTAGACTTTTTGTTCATTGGCTTTCAATGGTGTTATAAGTTGGTTATATATATACAATTACAATTTGTAAATCAGAGTAGGCTCAATTATTTCACATAAATATATTTTGCATTTGCAGAATTTTAAAAAAAATCCAAAAAATAATAATTGATCAAAGCAAATCATGTATTATGTCATAATGTATCACATGGTTACTCATTAACAGGAGCCCCTATGAAGGCTAACGGGTTCTGTTTAACTGATTTTTGGAAATTGATTTTTTTTCAGTATAAAAGTTGTATACACTAAATTTTATAGAAGGAATGATAAAAAAAAATCAAAACGTCCCTTGAAATCAACAAAAATAAAAACATAAAGTCTCCAAACCATCAAAAAAATCTCTTGGAATCAACAAAAAAAAAGACTTAGAAACCTTGAAATCAACCAAAACATTGAAAAAACCAAAAGAAACTGCGGAATTTGGCTAAAATCGCTAAAAAGTCCATCAAAATCGTTTACTTATGTGGCTCCCGCCGCATTGCGCGGGTACTCAACTAGTATATATATGATGTATCATGAACACATATTTAACACACAGTTACAATAATAGTAATATATAATACCAAATAAAATGGGAAATCTCCAATGCAACATTTATCATAAAAATTTACAAAAGATAATTAGAAACAGATGAACAAACATGGAAACTATACCAAAGTTAACAAATTAAGCCATCCACATGCATAGAAGAGTGTCAAATCCATAAACAAAGAGTTGAAGTATCTTGTTCATGAGCTTAAACTGATATATCCAAACCATCGTACTTTTCTTTTGTGATTTTGTCCAAAATCTGGACAATTTCAGTCGTAAGATGATTATTCGAGTCTCCAACTTTGCCTTTTCTGAAAAACATTTCATTAAATATATCATTAGGCGTTTCATCCCCATCTATATTTATCCGGTCGTTCAAGACTTGCTTTACAATACCCGATTACATGATCCCAAAAAGGTCCACTTTGGACAATGCCTCTACTAAATAACTCAAATGCACCCTCCAATTTTGTTGGAGGGAATGACTTGTCTTTCAACTTGTTCCTGAAATGCCATATGGAAATGAGCACATCTTTAGGGTTTCTACATATATAAACAATTCGACAACCGGAACTAATGATGGATTCAGTCAATGAAGTGTAAGGAATGTGAGTAGCCATGAGGTCATTGGCATAAGAAGGGTTGTTTAAGAATGACTCGGTCTCAATGAAGGGGACACAATCATGGGGGCTAGTAACGTAGTGAGCAATGGGTGGGTTGGATCAATGATCATAACCAATACCAGATATGAACTTGGTTCGGTTCATGATGGCAAAGGCAAGGCCATAATTGCTTCAATCGAGAAGTTAGCAGTCGAGTGAAGCCAAAAGCCTTTGTTATACCAAAAACCTTTGTACTTGTACACATGAAAGTTCATCCAGCTTTCTTGCTTGGGAAGAGCTAAGACTTTATCCTTGCATTGTATCGTTTGCTGATAATCGACATTTTTGACCTTCTTGCTTTTTCTTCATCATTTGTAACAGTTGCAACCGGTGAATAGAACACAATAGGGGAGAACATATCATAACTTTTGTTTTTTATTTGGGTTTGAAATAATATTCAACTTTGGGTTCGTTATTTAGCTTTAAAATAACATTTAACTTTGAGTTATTCTTTAGTTTTTGTAAATGCAATTCTATTTTAGTTATATTTTTTAGAGTTAGAAAAATCAAATTATATATAATTGGGTACATGTTAAAATATATATAAAACTAGTTGAAACGTCCAAAAATCAAGACAAATTTAAACCTTACTATTACAAGGTCCACAACAACTATTTCCCAAAAACTTCATACATAAATGGAGAAGTCATAACAAGGTTTGTATATACATCCCACTTTTATAAACAACCTACTAATCTAATCCATAACGTGCACAATTAGATTATAAAGGTTGTCTACAAAATCTCCAAAACATCAATACTTCCATTAGCTTCTCCATCATGTCATCAAAAGCATAACTCAGTAACCATAGGGAATAGAAGACCATAGGGAAAAACATTATCAATGTTGGGCACCGAAGAAAGTTGAAGTATTTGTTGGTAGTTTGCCATTTACTTGTATGTGATGTACTCTCTATATAGAAGGAAATTCTCATAATGTTTACCAAATTTTCTATTAAGTCTTGTATGGATAAATTCGTCTGTCCGGATAAATTTATCTTGTTTACCTTTTTATCTGAATCAACAATCTGAATGATAAAAATGACGAATTTACCCCTTAGTATGAACTATGCATTGATTGATAAATTGTTAAGTTGTTTTTTTAAGTAAATTGATATCACAGTGCTAACATAAACATTATTTAACAAATTTCACTGATATCATCCAAAAATCAAATCATAAACATTGTTTAACAAATTTCATATCACACTCCTAACATCAAAAATGGGTATTATAAAACAGTTAACATCAAAAATTTGTATCAAAAATCGGTGAGCATTCACTGAATATCATGATGCTAACAAATCAACCCAATACAACACCAAATTTTTATTTGAAATTTCATTGATCTGGATCCATACCAACAGAAGAACCCTAAAAAAACCCAAACATTGAAGAACCCAGCAGCTTGGTTTCTAAAAGAAAAACAGAAGAAGACGATGTATAGCCTGGAAATCGAACTGGAAAATCAGGAACTCCATGGAAATCGAACACAACTTGAAAAACCCATGGAAGTCGAACTAGAAAATCAGGAAATCCATGGAAATCGAACACAACTTGAAAAACCCATGGAGATTGAACTGGAAATCAGGAAAGATTAGGGTTTCGATTCTCGATGATGTATGGTTCCGATTATGAGAGAAGGAGATGTAGGGTTTCGATTGTGAGGATAAACAACGATGGAGGAAGGGGATGCAGAGAAGAGTGGGTGACCTGAGAAGCGATGTCACCTGGGCGAGCATTGGCGAGAAGCAACAACGGCGAGAAGAGTGGCTGACCTGAGGAGAAGCAACAGCGGCGAGCATCGGCTGATCAACGGCGACGAGGAGTTTCTTGCAACTAGGGTTTGAAGAGAAAAGGAGGCGTGAAAGGGTGAAGGAGACGATGGTGGGGTTTTTTTACAAATGAGAGCAGTGTTCTTTTTTATTAAGGGTATTTTTGTCAAAAGTTTGTCTTAATGGGGACAACACCTCAATTCTTACTGTGCGAATAAGCTATCAGATTAATCAAAAAGTCGTAAGTAAACACCATTGAGTGTCTGTGCGAATAAGCCATTTCAACCATTAAGATGATTAAGTCATTAGTAAACACATCCTAAGACCTTCTTGTATGTAAGGATTATTAATCAACAAGCAATTTTTCTAAAGTAATTAAATTTTGAACCATTTTATTTATAGCAAAAATCGTCGAACGTCCTTAATTAAAATATCATATTTCACTTTATCACACATTTTTTCAAATCTTATAAAAAGTATTAAAGGTTAGTATGGTGTCATTTTCACATTGTCCTAATCTTGTTTATTGTTTTTAATTAATTAAATTTTAAAAAACAACTACTAGGTGCAACCGCGCAAAACAATAATTAACATTAGATTTAATTAAGTTTTTATGTGATCATTGATTAAAGGTAATGAATTTTATACTTTAAAGGTCCTGATCTAACAAATTTAAAATAGATATAATTTTTATATACCGTTAATTTGATCCAACATATGAATATGTGAAACAAAGAGCCCTTAATTGAGAAGGAAATTAAGCTGCTTTTGGTTTTAATACACGAGTGCATTATGCATATATATGTATGTTATAAATTATTTGTATGTACAGATACACACCGTCTAGATGAAACAGTTATCAGAGTGTTTCCCAGTTTTTCATTTTTTTGCGGTTTTTCCTTGCACCTGACCCTCTATATATAATACATATATATGTAGAGTTGAGTTCCGGTGAGAAGTTGAGGTTAGCATGAGAAATGGAACCGTTGGATGAGAAATGAACACACATTAGAATGAGATGCACCAAGATAAGATGCACTGAGATGCACCAGATCAATTTCCCTTCTAAGCCACAGTTCATAGGAGAACATTTGATTAAAAGTGATCAACGGTTCAGATGCACTTCTCATATATATATATATATAGGGTACGTTTCATTTACAAACCAAGCAATTTGTACAAACTTTGCAAACCACTATATTAGGAAACAACAGATATATTTATGCTAATTATTATGATTCATTAATAATGATTGTGATATATATGGAAGATGATAACGTTCATTAATTATGATCATGACTTTAGATTAGGAAACATAATAAAATCAGATATTGATTAGAGTTGATGAACGGCTAAGAATGGTTTGCAGAGTTTGTACAATCTATTTGGTTTGTAACGAAAACGGATATATATATATATATATGTGTGTGTGTGTGCAAAGGATCATGTTAGAAGTTGAGGTTATCATAAGAGGCGTGAGAAGTGGGTATCAACCTTAACATATGTAGTATACATTCAACCCTAACACGATGAAGCCTCACAAAAAGTGGCTCATCTCACTACTAGAAAGAGGCATAGCGACGAACAAGTTTTGTCGCTATTAGCGACGAACAAATTCCGTCGCTAATTAGACCACAAACCTAATCCATCAACGGATCAACGACGGACAAGCGTCCGTTGATAATTAGCGACGAATTCATGGCTTATTATTTAAAAAAAATAAAAAGTAAAATCCACGTGTCTGTCGCTAATTAGCGACAGATTAACAATGGACTTCTGGATTCCTTCGTTAATTAGTGACGGATCAAAGACGAAATTGTTTTGCTTTCTTATGTGTATATGTTATATGTATATATGTGTATGTTTATAAACATATCTTCTAAGACAAGCGACAGCCTAGTCGTTGATAGGGCCGAATTTTGTAATGTGTCATTGAAACCGAACCTTATAAACATATCTTCTAAGACACAATAAATACTATATTTAATCAAATTCAAACCAGTTTTATTTGTCTCAGACGTCTTGCAAAAGTGTTCATTTCCTTTATATTTATTTTCTTTTACATATATGGTTATAACATTGTATAATATATATAGATAGATTTGGTATCATGTAAACCAAACTGTTTTCGTAAGATCCGTGAGACCACATTTTTACAGTTGAAACTTCACAACAAAACACTGTGAAGGTTGCCGCGAAGATTCCAGTCTTTTTTAAACCTTTTACAGTGTTTTGTTTTGAAGTTTTAAGTGTAAAAATGCGGTATCACAGGTCTCACGAAAACATGTTGGTCTCACGTGAACCCACCCATGTATGTATACATGTATGGTAGCTTACATAGTTTGTAGGAATTTGGCCTTGTAGTAATAGTCATATGGATCAACATAACTTTCACTAACGCTTTCCATCTCATACTTGAGAAACATCAACTCTAAACGTTCCCACCATTCAAGCCCTCTAGCCACTGCATACCTTCCGATCACTTTCCATGCCATCATCATCATCATCCTCCATGCCATCTTCACCATCATCATCCATGGCATCACAAACATCACCATCATATCCTTCAACATCACACTAGATATCATCCTCCTTAACAATAAATGGCTTTAACTATCAAGGGTATATATGTCCATTTTTTTGATATTAAGTGGAAATGATCATGAAGGTTTTTTTTGTTAAATCTATTTAACTAAGTAATAAATAATGTATGTAATTAAACATGCTTTCTTTGTGATATTTATTAACGGCTGATATTTAGTTCACATAAAGGAACACAACAAGAAAACTGGAAATGTAAAATAAGGATTTAACATTTTTTGGAAAATGTTAGCGAGATAGATTGTGATTTACAAATATTCTTAATACTGTTATATTAATAAATAATTTAGATTTTTTAATTAGTTTGAAATATTTAGTAAATAATATGTAAAGTTAGTTTTTTAAATAAGAAATATACTATCGCATCAACATTATATTAGGCCGTCCACAGCGCATAGATAAAAGCCCTTAAGCCCTCAACGCCACATCAGCGCCACATCAGCTAAGCCCTCAAGCCCTAAACACCCCCAGCGCATAACTAAAAGCCCTCAAGCCCTCAATGCCACATCAGCGCCACATCATTTTTTTTAATTCTTTTATTTATACATTTAATTATTTAACAAAATAAAAATATTTATATATTTTTGAATAAATAAAAATAAGATAAATAATAAAAATAAAAATTCATATCATTCATTAAAAATAAAAATTACAAAATACAAAACACTACCAATTATGAAATTTTTTAATTTGCCATGGGTTTGACCAAGTTGTTGTAGATGCCGCCAAAAAGAGCAATTTTTTTATTCAGGTCGTTGAACTTGGTGTTGAGTTGATGAGTTGTTCTATAATTGGCGCGACCCATCAAACTATAGAACACTTCCCCGATTCGGGTCCAAAAACCTTCTACATTTATGTAAATTCAAGTATAAGAATAGTAACAAGAATAATAATAATAATAATAATATTAATAATAACAATAATAATAATAATAATAATAATAATAATAATAATAACAATAAAAATATTAGCATGGGTTTGTGCGTTACCGATAACGGGGTCCTCCGAAACGTCAACCCACGCCGACACTAACGCGAGTTCCTCCTCGTTAGTCCACATCTGTTTGGGGGCTGTATTTTCATATTTTTGCTTTTTTCTTTTCTCGA
Source organism: Saussurea involucrata (assembly GCA_033807775.1). Taxonomy (NCBI): domain Eukaryota; kingdom Viridiplantae; phylum Streptophyta; class Magnoliopsida; order Asterales; family Asteraceae; genus Saussurea; species Saussurea involucrata. The sequence goes on from CM066325.1 coordinate 3,903,384, forward strand.
TGGTCTCGGGTTTGATGGTTCCGGGTTTGATGGTTGTGTGTAGATGGATTGTGGTGTGTGCGGGCTAGTATGTTGGGTTTCCGGAACAATGTCGTCGGCGAGATTGATTGCGGGTGAAGGAATATTGTAGTTGGCCGGAGTAAAATCTTGTTCAATCAAACCGGGACGTGTAAATTGGTAAGGAAATTGTTGGTGAAATTGTTGGGGAAATTGTTGCGGATATTGTGGCGGATTTTGTTGCGACCATTGTGCTGGATATTGTTGCGACCATTGCGGACGATAACCTTGTTTGTGTAAACGCTTGGAAACCAAGCTCCGGGTCTTCTTGCGGTTGTGGTGTATCCGGTCGGTTACGACGGGATGTAGGTGTTTTGTTTGGATTCATGATGAAATTTGAGAGAGTTTGAGAGAATTTGAGAGAGTTTGAGAGATTGTTGGTGTGAAAAAATAAGAGGTTGAGGGTTAATATATATAGTGGGATTAAATTGAATTTTTTTTTTATAAAACTAGCCGTTTGGGAGAATTTATTTTGAAGATTTAAAAAAAAACAGGAAATAGCCGTTGGAGATGCTCGGGTTCATCGGGTTTTCAAACCCGCACCCCGAGCCCCAAGCCCGCGTACCCCGCACCGCTGCCCGCAGGCGAGCCCGAGGAGCTGCGGATGGCCTTACACCTGAACAATTCATGTGGACAATAACATGACATGAAATCTTGTAAGATATGTAGAGTTACAATGTTTTAACAACAAATAAAAAGCTATTCATTTTTTTAGTCAAGTCATCCAAGTCAAACATGTTGATAAAATACAATCAAAATATCGAGCTTTAACTAATAAACAAATAATTTGACCTTCCTTTTGAACCATATACGAACTTTTACAGTCAAAATTTATGTTATAGCATATATATCTTATTTGTTAAATAAGATTCAAATTAAAAATTATTCGAGCATGACCTAGAGCACAATTTCAAAAACAATTGTTCGAGCTAGAGTTGAGTTAAGCCTGGCATTACTTTCTATACCTGGTTTCAAATAACATTTTACTCGACTCGATTAGCTAACATCTTAGACATGATAGTTTAATATTTTTCTCAAAGTATGAAATTATATGCATTGTTTTTCTTAGTATCCACTAGAGATTGCTAAAGGGGCTCGGCCCGGCCCGGTATCGGTGAAGGACCGGGATCGATTTGGCCCGTCGGTCCTTAATCGGTTACGGTTTTCATCAAAAAACAAGGCCCGGCTCGGGACCGACCCGATTTTTTATTTAAATTTTATTTTTACATATATTTTAAATAAAAACGTATTTGTAAATGTATGTGATTGACCCAATTATAACAAAATGTATTTTTTTCAAACTTATTCTTAAAAAGTTAAAAAGTGTTTTTTTAGTTTATTTGATTGACCCAGTTATATTAAAAACGTATTTGTTAGCGTATTTGACTGATCCATTATAATAAACGTATTTGTTAGTGTATTTGATTGACTCAATTATAAAAAATGTATTTATTAGTGTATTTGATAGACCAAATTCTTCAAAAAAAATATTTTTCATAAGTTAAAAATCATTTAAAAAAAACTAAGTGGGACCGATTTGGGACCGGGCCGGGACCTGTTCTTATAACCAGGCCTTCGTATTTGGGCCGGGACCGGTTACGAAATCATTATTTAGGACCATGACCAGTTTGGTCCGGTCCGGCTTAACCTGGGACCGATTTTTAGCCATCTCTTGTGTCCACATTCCACCATGCTTTTTCATAAATTTCTTTTCAAAAACCTCGAATACTAGCAATATCATTTCAATATAAATTGAATTTTTCTCATTATGTATTGTTACAAGATATTGATGATATTGATTTGGTTTATAAATCTCTTTTTTATGTATCTTATTGTGCGGAGCAAGTTTAATTGCAAACTTAAATTTCTTTGTGAACCGGGAGACAAAAGAAAGCATGTCACGTGTCGCAAACATTCATGGGATATTCGTCGTTAATCATGTAGCATTTATCATGTAAAAAATTTGCGTTCACGATTCATGATGAATTTGATTCATTATTCTAGATGAATGAGAACAAATAGAAACACATGTCATGTTATTCTCTGGCCCCAAATCAGCATTTTAACAAAAAAAAATCTTCTTCTTCTTTGAATCTTCATTTTGTTCACCATAACAATCAAGAACACCTTCAAGTTCAAAATCAAACATCATTACCCAAGATAATTTTTATTTCTAGTTCTATATAAAAATTATTTCCCGTTTCCTGTTTCCGGTAGCTATGTTTTTTTTTTTGCCAAAATTTCCATCTAAACCCAATTATTCATTATTTAAATATGGAAAATAGAGCTAGTTTAGAAGTCTAAATACAACTATACAAGAAATAAACAAACAAACGGTAGCTAAAACAAGTAATTTTGAAAGAAAACTCAAATCTGGTGGTGGGACAGCAGATAAATAGTAAATACAAATAGTAGCTAAATATAACCACAAGGGTTGTGACGTACTGGTTAAACCCCTGAGGATGTGGTGGAATATCTCATTTGCCCAGGGTTCTAATCCAGGCGTACACAACAATTGTGGTCACTGAGCTTTAATCAGAGTTGATGTCTTACAGTCATAATTTGTCAAGGGATTAGTCTAGGCATAGCCTAGGACACTGTAACAACCCAATCTAAATAAAGCGTACAAAGCATTAATATTAAACAATTACAATTCTCGGTCCACAAAATTTCATCACAATTGTCTAACTAACTTAGGTTGGCGGAAACAACCTATACACAACTGAGAATAACGACCACTAAAAGTATGAGTGGCACTGCCTGAAGCTGTATCTTTACTCTATTCTGCGCTTGCTCACTTACCGGAGCCTTTACTATCTGCTTACCTGAAAAGGTTTTAATTTGAAAATGTGAGGGTTAGACCATGAGGTCTAGTGAGTCCCTCTAGACAATTCTCAAAAGCATTTAAAACAGTTTACCATCTCACATAAATCTTTAAATAACTTTCATGCATTTAAATAAGCGTAATAATAAAGCATGGCATTTCTCATCATTTACTTACTTTAGAAAACACGTTGTAAAGTCACGTATTTTAGTTAGAAAACTCACCTGGTGCTCTTACTTCTCGTTTCTAATCAGTTCCAGACTTCCAATTGACTTTCCTGGATAAATGGACACAACATAAGCTGATTAACAAACTATCCGGAAAACTCTACTTTCCGGACACCCAACTTACCGGGCACAATCTAACATTCCGGACAACCATTAGTATCCGGGTGACTACCCTTTCCGGACAACCCACTGTCCGGTAACACTACTTTCCGGACGTCTCTATTGTCCGGGTACTTCTACTGTCCGGATACTATGCCTATCGGGTACATTCTCCCGGAGACCTACAACATAAGAAGCTTACCGGACACGTTTCCGGAAAGCTTCATTCCTCTGGACTTTCCGGATGACGCGCTGGACGATATTTAGGGCAGAATCTCCTATTATACGACCCTCAAGCCGAAATAAAAGACGATAACTAACCCCTTAATGTTCCATTAACCAAAACCCACAAGTTTTTGCATCAAACACCAATTGAAGATGTCTAAATCTATCTATATGGCCTCAAATGACTTAAAGCAAAAGAAAGTTCTCAAAACCCAATAATCAGCAGACAAATCTTGAATGGAGTGCTAGATTAAGGATTACCTGATATGTTCTCTGCAGAAAACGAATTTCAATCCTATCTTCTTCTGATTTTGAAGCTTGACAAACCTTCTCTCCAAAATGTTCAAGAACTCCAACTCTCTTCTCCTTCTCTCAAAGCTCAGCCGCCAAACTCACCAAAATCAGGAAATTAGAATGAATCTAGGGTTTTGTGCCCCTTATATACCCCATCACTTATTTACTAACTAGCCCCTCAACTTCTACTTTTATTTAAAACTCCACACCAACCGCAAAACTCTTCGCAAAAGGTCTGGGTCGTTACAACACCCCCCCTCAAAAGAATTCTGTCCCCGGAATTCCATTTTCGAAAAGGAGAGGGTACCTAGACTTCATATTGGATTCTACCTCCAACGTTGCCTCTCGCCCCTCTTACGATACCTACACTGAACTTTTACTAGCCGAATTTCTCTATTCTAGATTTCCGGACCTTGATGTCCACAATCTCTATTGGTTCTTCTTCGTACGACAGTCTCTCATCGATGATAACATTTCCTAATGGGATAGCCACACCGGTCTCGGCCCAAACATCTCTTTAGATTTGACACAAGAATGCTGGATGAACTCCTCTTACTTCTTCCGGCAAGTCTAACTTGTATGCCGTTGCTCTCACTTGCTCACTAAAGAAATGCTTGAATGACAAATGGTGGTGTGCATATTAAAGGAGGGATGATAGATTGAAAAATGATGGTAGTATATTAAAAGAACAAATTTTGTATTTTAAAATTATATAAAGACTTGCGTGACAAAGTGGTAGTATAATATTATCTAGAAAAAATTATCGCCATCGTGCAACGCGCTATGCCCAAGACTAGTTATTATTCTTGTGATGTTTATTCATTATATTAGTAAACAAACTTAAACGTACACAAACATTTACGTACACTATCTTGCTTTAATTTATCTAGTTATTGTTATACGTACACTAACATTTATGAACGTAAGCGAACATAATTAAGCGAACATAAATGAACGAACAAACGTTCACGGACATAAATAAACGAACCAGACTCGTGTTCATGTTCGTTCGTTTAACTAAACGAACAAAAAAACTTGTTCATGTATTATATTATTTTATTATTAATGTATTATATTAAAATAATTATTATCAACTTTTTTACATTATATTCTATAACTTATAATATAAAATAAAGTATACATAAATATATTTGAGTATCTCACGAGCTTATCGAGTCGAGTATCAGTTTGCTCGACTCGACTCGTTAGTATGTCGAGTCGAGCTCGAGTTCGAGTCGAGCCTATTCGAGTCGAGTGTTGACCGAGTCGATCTCGAGTAGCTCACGGGTTGTCTCGTCTCATTTACACCCCTACCCGACACACTTAAGGACTACCTCCAAGGCATTACCTCAAGCGGCGAGGGTCCTAGTACTCACCTCCAAGGTAGCACTTCCGGACTCAACCCTCCTAGTGTCCACTTGGAAATTTTAAGGTCATAAAACATGAGCCCCGGAGTCCAACCCCGCAATACCCATTCGACCCTATAACCAAGACCGACTCATATGCCTATGGATCCAATGCATCATAGTCTAAAATTACATGACTCCCAAAAGAATGTCCAACATCTTCAACACATGTAATGAATAAATAAATAAATAAATATGACTCAAATGCTTATAATCTCAAAACTCAATATAGAGTAGTTTACATTCGACTAAAGTCCTCCAGACATATTTGAGTTAATCACGAGCCAGTGGCTCGACAATTCAATTGACCAATCAATAAAGGTAATTAAAACAATAAAACCTATTTAATCGACGTTTATGCAAACACATACCTCAAAGATATGATTAATCCAAAATCTCATCATTAATGAGTCAAATTATTTTCCAAATAACTCATACCCTTGTATTTCCAAAATGTCCCATAACAATAATATGCATATTTCCAACAAACACTAAAAGTGCATTTTTACCAAATAACCTCCGTTTATGCAACAAATCATCAAACACTTTCCTTTACGATTTATTTATCAAATTACCAAAAATCCCAAATGTGGGTGTTTTACAAGATTTGTAAAGATCAACACTTCAAATAATCAAAACCCACCAAATAACTCAACAATTGATAATTTCATGTAAACCACATAAACACCTTAAAATAAACATTTTTGGCATGTACAACGTTTTCACAAATCAACTTGAACTCACCTTGCTAGATTTAGGTTAAATCTAGATTTTACCCCCTTTTGCTTCCTTGAAGAACTTGAATCCATGAGCAACCTTCCAAAGAAACCTAGATCCATAAACTCCCAACACAAAACAAACAAATCCAAGTGCTTATAATCGATCCCCAAACATTTTACATCCACATCTCCAATTATACCAAAGCCCCAATTTCTCAGATGAAGGAAAAGAGATTACCTTAGTCCACCATCTTTGAATTCGTCCAAAATATGCTCCTAGGGCTCCCAATACGAACCTCCAACTTTATTTCTTTCAAAGAGTGAAAAGGGTTAGGAGAAATCTTGGTGAAACCCTAGGTACTTAAAACCTACGAAAATGAGTGTAGAGAGGAGAGTTCTAACCCATGCCTTCAAATCTCTAGCTTGATGATGAAGAGTCTCTATAAAATTCGAGGATCTTGACTCCAAATGCTCCAAAACCCTAAGTAAACCGTGAGGGTTCTTTTGAGAGAGAATAAGGGTGAAGAGGATAGCAAACAATGAGGAGGAGCTGTCAAAAATCGAGTTTAAATGAAGTCTGCACCCCGACGACGACATTGTCCGACGACTATGCCCTTGGCATAGTCGTGCGTCATTCTCGCGCCGATGGTACCGAAGGTCTCCCCAAGCCGGCGACTTTGCCCAGGGACTATGCCCCTTGGCACTGTCGCGGGCATTGTCGCCCTATTCGTGCCGATGCCGCCCTTCCTGCGCGACCTTGACAGCGATTGTGCCTCATGGCACTATCGCATGTCATTGTCGCACAATCGTTCCGAGGGTCCCAAACACCCATATTTTCTCACTTGGTCAAGCACTCTTCAAACTGAACCCGATGACACTTTGCTTATCTAAATGTTTGGGTGTTACAATAATTATTCAGTAGATGTGATACTCCATGGGATCTAAAAAAAGAGATGTAGAATGGGGTGTTACAAGTATATACTATATATAGAAATAAATAAATAAATTATTGTTTGCAACTTGGACATACATATTTATGTGGATATTGTTTCAGATTTCTTTCATTTTGTTCTAAGAGTGATTCCATTTTACAAGAATGACAAGTATAAATAACCAGCTAACCGCCAAACATGGGAAGTATTTATCGAAAGTTAACCAAAATCTGGAACCTTCCACACTACTTAAGAAGGAATATGGCCCTTGTGGAAGCTTTTTAAAAGACTCTAGAAGAAGCCTCTTATATATAACCTCTTGCTTGATAGTTCTAGAACGCCCCTTGTAATTATCGAGATTCTTGTTCTCTAGATTATTCATTTGAGGTAGTGACCTGGTTTGGCTCAACACACCTCAAATAATAGCATTATCCTAAGTCTCTTGTAATAGTCCTCTAAAGCAAATATAAATTTATTTGCATTCCAATTGTTATTCTGTATTCTCTTTACTTTGCCTCAATTGCTGGTTATTCGAGAGTTTGATCGACTTAGTTTGAAAAATGGGATTGCATATATTTTTGTAGAAACTGGCCAGTGACACAAATCTTATTTTTATAATGGGCCTACAAAATTAAATTACGGATTATTAAAACAAAGGGAAATTTAAATTTGAAATGGTGCTCGTGCTTTTTTCGTTTATTGTTCAAAACGAATTCATTCCTTCATTCCAATTTACAAATCATTACTTTTCATGATATTGTCTCTCTTTTTTGTGCATCAATTACGCTCCACTCCCACTACAAATATCTCCATCTCCTTTCTTTTCAAATAATATCAGCTTTTGCAATTACCTTCCACATACATGCAATCCACCTACACCTTCAAAAGTGGTCCCCACTATAACATTTATTAATTACTTTATAAATTATTATATACATTTTATTTTTTAATTAATATAACATAATATATAAAATTCTTTATTTTAATTTAATGTTAATTAAAATATAAACATTAAATAAATAGAAAATGAAAAGATTGGATGATGCGGCCTTGGGATACCAATTGCAAGTGTTGCAATTGGTTTCTGATGTGGCTTTCAATTACTGACACCAAGACCATTTGCAATTCATTTTGAAAGCCCTATGTGGATGGTGTTAGTATGAAAAACCAAATTAAACAAACCTCATACTTTTTAAGATGTATTTAAACATAATATCTAGTCAAATTTATAGTTTTACTCAAACAATGGTAGATCCATAAACTTCCATTATTGGAAGTATATTTAGAGATGCAAAAAATTCCAAAATCGATAACCCATTCGAACCAAAACGGTTTTGGGTTATTCTGTTTCGAATTTGTTAACCCATTAAATCGGTTAATTTTTCATTATTATTTCGGTTAAATTGAATACATTATACCATTATTTATATATTTTAATATTTCGGTTAAACCGAAAGCAAGTGAATACATAACATATTAATACAAAATATTAGTGATTCATAATGGACCAGATGAATAGAGGAACAAATTACTAAACCAATTTATAATTAAAAATCATGTTGACACTTGATGTTAAACTTATTTATAATAAATCTACTGAACGACAAATCTGAATGCTTGATTGTTATTAAACATGTAAATTAGTAGTGAGTAGTGCAAAGTTAGAAGTCAAGAAATTAAACCCAGTTAGAAAGATAGCTAGTAAAAGACCAATAAATAAAAACAATAAATCAAAATAACAAACTCAAAACCCTAAATCAAACAACAACTAACAAACTAATATGCTAATAATTAACATATACCAATAAATACAGATTCTAAATCAGATTCATTACCAAATACCAACATGGAATAACTGAGTGGACTGTGGAAAACTTTAGGCTGTGCGTGAGTCGATCAATTCTTGCAATTTTTTGAGTGAAGTAAGTGAGTCTGAGTAATTAGATGAACTTGTGTAATTTAATTTAGAGCAGAGAGTGTGATTATGAAAATAACCTCCAAAAATTAGAATTATGGTTAGTTGTGTGGACAATTCTTTTAAATGTTGGGGTCCTTTTTGCAATTTAGGTAAAAATTGGTTTCCAACAAGTATAACGTCCATCCGCCCCAAATGACAAATCAAAATAGATCTACATGAAACATAATCAACCAAACCAACACTTGCAATCATGATAACATATTTGAAAATGGAAATACGCGTGGTTTAATCAATTATTAAAAGATAGGGGCCTCTTTTGAAATTACACGACTTTTAAAGGGCTAAATGTAAAACATTTCAAGCCAGCCCCTGTTTAGTGTTTAATTTGAAAACGGGCGGTTCTAGTGAAACCTCATTAAAAAACCAAAACCGTTTCGTTTGCAAACTTAATAATAAATATTCTCGTTAATAATAAACGGTGGAAGTAAATCGTTTAAATAATAATTTTAATCTCATAATTGTAATAACTCTTCACGCGCGCCAGTGTGTACCCGTCACGCCTTGGAGCAACTAGCACCTGAAACCACATTTATAGGAAAAGGGTAAGCACAAAGCTTAGTGAATTCCATCACATGCGCAGATAGCAATTATATACACATCACTCCAATCCACACATGAGCAACAACACCACAATTACATAATGCAAGTAAACACATACAAGTAATTATGTACCCAACTCCTCGGTCCCACCGAGTTCACACAACATTTCCATCCACTTCCTCGGTCCCACCGAGTTGTAATGTAACACACGCGTCCCACCGAGTTCCCACAACATTTCTATCCACTTCCTCGGTCCCACCGAGTTGTAATGTAACACACTCGTCACACCGAGTTCCCACAACATTTCTATCCACTTACTCGGTCCCACCGAGTCCTCGGTCTCACCGAGATGTAATGTAACACACATTTATACTAAGCATTTAACCCAAGCAAATATTACACACCACAAACAACTAGTTCACACCACAAGTACACTAGTACATACAAACTACCATAACATGCATACAATTCCTATCTACACAGTGAGAGAACTCACCTCAACGCAAAGTAGATGTCCTCAACAGCAAAACGAGCCGGCCAACACCAACTCACCTTTTTCCACCTAAATAAGTGATATCAAACGTCACAACGAAGTCCTAGCCCAAAGTCACAACTGTAAGCTTACACACGAAAAATCCAGCTTTTACTCTAAAAACACAGGTCTGTTCGGAACCTGTTTAACCCCCTTTAAGCTTATAAATCCAGATATATTATTCCATAATCAGTTAGTTCTATGTCTTAGGGTTCCAGGGACATATCGTACGCGCTCTAACGATTTTTCTACAATTTAATATGAATTTTCTAAAAACGGGACGCGAAACTGCCACGATCAGACCTGCTGTGAAAACAGCCATTTTAAGCCTAGCTAGAGGCTGAACCGGACTTCCGCTAAAACACGAAAAGTGTGCCTGGCACAGAATGTGAACCGTGGACACCAGTTTCGTCTCAATCCGAGCTACGACAGAAAAGTTATGATCGAAATAAAACAGGGACAGAAAAGACACTTTCCACATGAAATGATAATTATAGCCTACACTTTTATTAAGCCGCGACTTAACCCAATCAGACCCGAACTCAGCTGTGACTTATTGATTAAAGCTATTAGGGCTGTGCAAACCGTGCACCACCCACTGCCACCTCCGGTAGTGGCGGCCGTTGGCAGCGGCGGCGGTACGGTTAATAACTTCCGGCGAAACCACACCAATTCGCACACCCCGACTTACCCACACACACACCCGCACACACACACACACACACACACCCGTACACCCCCTGCCTACACAGCGGCGGCCACACCGCCGGCAGCCATGGCTGCGGCGGCGGCGGTGGTGGTTCACGGTGTTCCGGCAACAAGAAAAACGACAACGAAAGGGGAAAACGAATATACCTCGACGTGACTCTTCCTCCACCCTTTTTCCGGCAGAAACGACGACACGGTCTCTCTCTCTCTCCCTCGGCTGCTTCCTCTCTCTCTCCCACGGCGGCAGCCCCTCTCTCTCTCTCTTCGACATCCTTTCTCTCTCTCTCTCTCTCTCTCTCTCTCGGCGCCGATAACACATAGGGGAAGGGGAGGGGATGACTAAGGGTTTGGGGGGGGGGGGGTTGCTAAGATGAAAAACGAAGGGGAAGGGGAGGGGGTCGGTCCTTTGGCCGATCCCTTGCCAAACTTTGGTGAAATGCCCCAATTAGCCCCTCAACTTTCCTTTCCTTGCAAAAACCCAAAAAGGTTGACTCATTTAACTTTTTGGTCCGATTCGACTAACCCCGCTAATGGAAACCACGTTAAAATAAAAGCTTAAAAAAAGAATTAATAAGAAGAAAATACATACCGGGATACGGGCTTTACAACTCTCCCCCACTTGGATTAGACTTCGTCCTCGAAGTCTCGACCGACAAATAACACGGGATAGTTCTCGCGCATCTCCATTTCGGGTTCCCACGTCCACTCCGAACCCTTTCGGTGTTGCCACTGGACTTTCACTAACTGGAATCTAAGTTTCTCACACCGTCTAAAAAAAATCTCTCGAATACTTTTCTTACCAACGAAACTCCTTCAAGAACACTTAAAATACGATCAGAAGAACACTCCAACAACTGGAATCATTCCTAGTCAAACGACTTCGGTTGTCTCCCAACCTTAGATATTCCATACATCCCGATTCCAAATTTCAAGCTCTAACCATTCTAACGTTGCTCACGCATATACCCTACAGGATACTCGAATCCGATCATTTCTACCATTAACTGTCGATTAACTTCCACGAGTTCTAATAGACCCCCAAAATTTACCTCACACGAATCAAACCAGTAAATTTATAATCACCCACGAAGGTCATTCCACCATAACCATTCATCACAATTAAGCATCTCAGGGTTACTACTACTATCACCATAATTACCTTAAAATCGGCTACAATTCTCCGATTACACTACAGGTGTTTGTCCTCAAGCCCAAAAGTCGACACCTAAATATACTACTTACCTCAAAAAGGTTACTGCGCATTCATTCTCTTAAACACAAAGGGCATCATACCCTTAGCCGATACTATTCGGCCTACAGTACCAGCACGCGTGGAATACCCAGCCTTCCACCGTCTACTTATCCTCCACACTCGCTCTACGAAGCCTAGTTACACCGAATCGAGGATACACCTTGACGTCTACCTCCCAGGTAACGCCTCAAGGCCTGGCACATCGGATCTACCTCCCAGGTAAGTGCTCAAGATTATATCCTCCCAGGTAAGTGCTCAAGATTATACCCAACCGACCATTACCAACGACTGACTAACGTGTCTAAGGATCTAATGCAAAACAGTCTACCAACAACATGCCTATCCCGGAATGACTCACTCACCCAAACATGTAAATACTCACCATGCCATAAATACAAAACTGTGCAACAAAAACAACCCATCAACAAGACTCCACATCGAGCCATTAAAACCGTGCAATTGACCCATGACTATCTCAAAGTCAAAACCGAGCAAAATGCTCCACGCTTGCTAGACCCATGAGTGGGTCAAAAATGCGTTTAAATAAAGTTTAAGCAAGCAATACTCTAAAATCAACTTTAGTCCCAAACTCAACACGGGTTAAACAAAAGAGTTTTCCAAAAGGACTCACACCCTTAAAATTCTCAAAATGACACATAACACTTAAAAGCGCATTACCCAAATGGTTTACAAAATCATTTACAAAATATTTTCAACGTCAAGATTTTTCATCTCAAAAAGATCGTATGCAATAAAACTACTATTACCAGGTCGGTAGTTACGCAAAAATGGACACGCTCGTCCCACATATGAAAATCATGTTGGAAATCATTCAATTGCAGCTCAGTTTACTCACAAAACGCAAAGCGAAATAAATAATTTCTTTAAAAATGAACCGTCACGGTTCTAGTATGGATTGACTCATGACATGTACTTAAAGTAACCGCTCGACCTTACACCGGGTGCGACAAAAGTGTGCACATAATTTCAAAATCAGTCCCACGACATTTGACCCCAAAATTTCTCTTTTTAAACATAAAATGTCGTGGCACAGGGTTCACCAACAAATTTTTACGCGCGTCGGCTAGTCATACAAAACGATGAAACGGTTTACAAATATATTTTTGATAAAACACAACGGTCTCGTGCAAGTTTCAAACTTAAAGATAGAAACCAATCCGTTTCCATTATTTGCAATTATCGACTAAAACCTCATAAAATCTCAAAAGGTGGGGTTCTTTAAATTGATTTCCAAGATTTCCCCAAATGGTCACATAAACAAATAAGATATGCACCTCGTGAAATTAAACCCACACGACTCAACATGCCGTAAAACAAAACTCATTTTAGCCAAATCACTCAAATAGTTTTATACAGACATCGTGGAATGTAACTTTCCGTCTCAACTCTAACATATGTGGAGGAGTTCCAATGTTAAAGTCACAAGCCGTAGTCACTTTCCCAACATTTTAAACACCACAAAACACGGATATCATCTTACCCGAAAGAACCGTCGGAAAATTACGAAATGAAACAAATTCTAACAAAGTTTGCAACTCCCGTGATAAAACGATTTCATCTACTTTCAAAACCATAATTCGAGATTTCGTGTGTGCTGAACATTTCCCAAAATTCCAAAGACAATCCATAAAAGGATTGGATACACAGGAATTAGTTAATGCAATTTATTTTCAAAATAAACTTTGTGCATGACTCAGTCGGCATTCGACGTCTCGACTCGTACCCCTCCAAATCTCTCTGGTCCACTATCGTCATCCAGACATCTACACCTCTTAGGCAAGTTGGGAAATTACGTCTAATAATCCTTACGGTTTTTCCTCAATTCAAAGTCGGCTCCATAAGCCCATGATTCTAGCACAATCATCAATCTTGACCCGAAATGGCCTACTTAAAACAAACCTCATCCTTATCGTCACTCCAAGGGATTAATACTAGAATCGTCCTTCTATTCCAACGACTACTAGTTTAGAACCTTCATCACTACCCCAACGATCATCTCCTCAAGCAAATCAAGTACACACCTGTACTAGTAGGTTCACTATTGTTGTTCCTCCTTGTGATGGCTATTCTGGGTAGATATTACAACGAGTTATTAGCACATAATAACTCACACTAACAACGCTCACGCTCAACTCCTTGGATTCCTCGTGACTTTCCCCGACTCGAGCACGGATCCTGTGCTTCAGATAGTAGGAGCTCTACTACTACCTTCCACACCTATCCTCACTCGTTTCGAGTCCCGTCCCGAAGTGCCCAAGTAGTTCCCTGCCGAAAACTATACACATATGCCCGCACCGGCATATGTACACACTCTTCCTAGCTCCCTAGGAATTCCAGCCAACCCCACTACCCATGCTATGACGAAATCCCCACTAGTCATGACGAGTCGCCTCGCGAATGCACAGTCGCACACAGCGTAAAACCAGATAGACATTCGAATATAAGATTCTATCCTACAACGGTTGGACTCAAACAAGAGCTGCGCAATAGAACTAAATCCGACATTCTAAGGCTATTCGGTTCCTACCGCATACAACCTATAGTGCATTCACTTAACAACCTATCAAGGCTAGCATAAACTCCTATTAGAAAGCAACAAATATGCAGTACATTGTAATAAGCACCAAGCAATCTAGCATACATACTCCTATGTTCTAGAAAGCAATCTCGCATACATACTCATATGTAAACACTCTTCCCAACTCACTAGGAATTTCATCTCATCCCACTACCCTTGCTACAACGGAATCCCTATTAGCCATAACGAGTTGCCTCGCGAATACCCAGTCGCATGCAGCGTGAATCAAATAGACATTCGAATACAAGATTTTATCCTAGAACGGTTGGACTCAAACAAGAGATGCGTAATAGAACTAAATCAAATATTCTAAGGCTATGTGATTCTTACTGCATACAACCTATAGGGTCTTCGCTTAACAACCTATTATAACTAGCATTAATTCCCACTAGCAAGCAATCATCATACAGTACAGTGTAAACCACATAGACAATCTAGCATGCATACCCTATGATCTAGAAAGCGATAAATACACTAAGTACTGTACCTTTCCCTTTGGCTCCGGCTGACTGTACACACTGCGCCCTCGATCACCGTTTCCAAAACGGGTTTTCCTTTCTTTTATTTTCCAAAAATTTTAAGAGAAGAATTTCATAGCCGCAACTTGAGATCAAACACACCGAGATGCGTTTGATTCACTCAAGTTGTGCTCTGATACCAAGTTGTAACGTCCCAAAAATTACAATAAATTTTAACTTTTAAAAATAAGCATTTTAATAAATGAAACCTCATTAAAAATCCAAAACCGTTTCGTTTGCAAACTTAATAATAAATATTCTCGTTAATAATAAACGGCGGAAGTAAATCGTTTAAATAATAATTCTAATCTCATAATTGTAATAACTCTTCACGCGCGCCAGTGTGTACCCGTCACGCCTTGGAGCCACTAGCACCTGAAACCACATTTATAGGAAAAGGGTAAGCACAAAGCTTAGTGAATTCCATCACATGCGCAGATAGCAATTATATACACATCACTCCTATCCACACATGAGCAACAACACCACAATTACATAATGCAAGTAAACACATACAAGTAATTATGTACCCAACTCCTCGGTCCCACCGAGTTCCCGGTCCCACCGAGTTCACACAACATTTCCATCCACTTCCTCGGTCACACCGAGTTGTAATGTAACACACTCGTCCCACCGAGTTCCCACAACATTTCTATCCACTTCCTCGGTCCCACCGAGTTGTAATGTAACACACTCGTCACACTGAGTTCCCACAACATTTCTATCCACTTACTCGGTCCCACCGAGTCCTCGGTCTCACCGAGATGTAATGTAACACACATTTATACTAAGCATTTAACCCAAGCAAATATTACACACCACAAACAACTAGTTCACACCACAAGTACAGTAGTACATACAAACTACCATAACATGCATACAATTCCTATCTACACAGTGAGAGAACTCACCTCAACGCAAAGTAGATGTCCTCAACAGCAAAACGAGCCGGCCAACACCAACTCACCTTTTCCACCTAAATAAGTGATATCAAACGTCACAACGAAGTCCTAGCCCAAAGTCACAACTGTAAGCTTACACACGAAAAATCCAGCTTTTACTCTAAAAACACAGGTCTGTTCGGAACCTGTTTAACCCCCTTTAAGCTTATAAATCCAGAAATATTATTCCATAACCAGTTAGTTCTATGTCTTAGGGTTCCAGGGACATATCGTACGCGCTCTAACGATTTTTCTACAATTTAATATGAATTTTCTAAAAACGGGACGCGAAACTGCCACGATCAGACCTGCTGTGAAAACAGCCATTTTAAGCCTAGCTAGAGGCTGAACCGGACTTCCGCTAAAACACGAAAAGTGTGCCTGGCACAGAATGTGAACCGTGGGCACCAGTTTCGTCTCAATCCGAGCTACGACGGAAAAGTTATGATCGAAATAAAACAGGGACAGAAAAGAAACTTTCCACATGAAATGATAATTATAGCCTACACTTTTATTAAGCCGCGACTTAACCCAATCAGACCCGAACTCAGCTGTGACTTATTGATTAAAGCTATTAGGTCTGTGCAAACCGTGCACCACCCACTG
This sequence comes from Saussurea involucrata, assembly GCA_033807775.1. Classification (NCBI taxonomy): domain Eukaryota; kingdom Viridiplantae; phylum Streptophyta; class Magnoliopsida; order Asterales; family Asteraceae; genus Saussurea; species Saussurea involucrata. Next base: position 3,919,841 of record CM066325.1, read on the forward strand.
CCACCTCCGGTAGTGGCGGCCGTTGGCAGCGGCGGCGGTACGGTTAATAACTTCCGGCGAAACCACACCAATTCGCACACCCCGACTTACCCACACACACACCCGCACACACACACACACACACCCGTACACCCCCTGCCTACACAGCGGCGGCCACACCGCCGGCAGCCATGGCTGCGGCGGCGGTGGTGGTGGTTCACGGTGTTCCGGCAACAAGAAAAACGACAACGAAAGGGGAAAACGAATATACCTCGACGTGAATTTTCCTCCACCCTTTTTCCGGCAGAAACGACGACACAGTCTCTCTCTCTCTCTCCCACGGCGGCAGCCCCTCTCTCTCTCTCTTCGACAGCCTTTCTCTCTCTCTCTCTCTCTCTCTCTCTCTCTCTCTCTCTCTCTCTCTCTCTCTCGGCGCCGATAACACAAAGGGGAAGGGGAGGGGATGACTCTGGGTTTGGGGGGGGGGGGTTTGCTAAGATGAAAAACGAAGGGGAAGGGGAGGGGGTCGGTCCTTTGGCCGATCCCTTGCCAAACTTTGGTGAAATGCCCCAATTAGCCCCTCAACTTTCCTTTCCTTGCAAAAACCCAAAAAGGTTGACTCATTTAACTTTTTGGTCCGATTCGACTAACCCCGCTAATGGAAACCACGTTAAAATAAAAGCTTAAAAAAAGAATTAATAAGAAGAAAATACATACCGGGATACGAGCTTTACATGATGCGTCAAAACTGGGATTGGGATGTGTACTTATGCAGCGGGGAAAGGTTATTGCTTATGCTTCTCGCCAATTAAAAGATCATGAAAGACAGTATCCTACGCATGACATGGAGCTTGCAGCAGTTGTCTTCGCGTTGAAGATTTGGAGACATTATATGTATGGTTCCAAATGTCAGATTTATACTGATCACAAGAGTCTCCAACACCTCTTTGATCAGAAGGAACTGAATATGAGACAAAGGAGATGGCTAGAATTGCTGAACGATTACGACTGTGAAATCCTTTATCACCCGGGAAAGGCGAATGTGGTGGCGGATGCGCTGAGTCGTCAAGAAAGGAGTGGAACAATAAAAGTTATTTCGCTACGAACTGAACTCCTACCTAACATATTTGACGAATTGCAGAAGTGTCAAGTGGAATCTTATCAGGATGAACATCTGAAATCAGAACGGTTAGCAGGGATGTCAGCATTGCTAGTAAAAGATGATCGTGGGTTATTGTGTTTGGGAAACAGAGTGTGGGTACCTCGTTTGGGTGGGTTACGTGATCGTGTGTTACAAGAAGCTCATCAATCCCGTTTCTCTATTCACCTAGGTACAAACAAGATGTATAAAGACCTAAAGCAAATTCTATTGGTGGCCGGGGATAAAAAGAGGGATTGCTCAGTATGTGGAAAGATGTGATACTTGTAAGAAAGTGAAGATCGAACACCAAAAGCCGTTTGGTCAACTACAGCGGCTAGAAATACCTATGTGGAAGTGGGAGCAGATTACCACAGATTTCATTACAAAGCTACCAAGGACTCCGAAGGGATTTGATTCTATTTGGGTGATCGTCGACAGATTGACAAAGTCTGCACACTTTCTACCGATAAAGGAAACCGATTCGATGGAACGATTAGCTAAGCTGTATATTGACGAAATAGTAACTCGGCATGGAGTTCCGATCTCGATTATTTCTGATCGTGATAGTCGTTTTACTTCAAGATTCTGGAGGAGCTTTCAAAAAGAGATGGGAACACAGATAAAGCTAAGTACAACGTATCATCCTCAAACTGACGGTCAGAGTGAACGGACGATTCAGACATTAGAAGATATGCTCCGTGCTTGTGTTGTTGACTTTGGGGATCGTGGGATAAGCATTTACCTTTGATTAAATTTTCCTACAACAACAGTTATCATTCCAGCATTCAAGCGGCACCGTTTGAAGTTCTGTATGGTAGAAAATGCCGAACGCCTCTGTGTTGGAATGAAGTGGGAGAGAAACAATTAGCGGGGCCAGATATAGTTCAGTTGACCGTGGATAAGGTTACTCAGATTCGAGAAAGATTGAAAGTGGCTCAAGACAGACAGAAAAGCTACGCCGACCGACGCCGAAAGCCGTTAGAATTCCAAGTTGGGGATTTTGTGATGTTAAAGGTCTCGCCTTGGAAAGGAGTCATCCGATTTGGGAAACAAGGTAAACTGAGCCCGAGGTACATTGGACCGTTTGCAATTACTGAAAAGATTGGTGAAGTAGCCTACAGGTTGGATCTTCCGTCAGAGTTAAACAGGTTTCATAACGCGTTTCATGTATCGAATTTCCGAAAGTGTTTGGTTACACCGGATCAGGCAGTTTCTCTACCAAATATACAAGTAGATGAAAAGCTGAATTATGTAGAGGAACCTGAAGCAATAGTTGATCACAAGGTTAAGGAGTTGCGGAACAAAGTAATCAAACAAGTGAAAGTTCAATGGCGACATCATAGAGGTCAGGATGCTACGTGGGAGTCAGAGGCAGAAATGAGAACCAAGTACCCTCATCTGTTCACTTAACTGAATTCCGGGACGGAATTCTTTTAAGGGGGAGATGATGTAATATCCTGGGTAAATTCGTTAGTTAGATTTCATTTTCGTTAGAATTAATTAACTATAATATGGGAGGTTTAGGGTGAGTTTTAATTAATTTATAAGTTAAGGGTGTTGTAGTCATTAGTGTTGAGTTAAAGGGCTGAAGTGGTAAATATGGTTAGATAATATCTGGATTAGGGTTCAGATATCTTCATTATAGCAAAAACCAGATTTGTGTATGTGTGTGTGTTGGGAGCAAAAAGAAGAAGAAAAAAAGGAAAGAAGGGTAAAGGCTCAAAAATTGGAGTTATTGGAACTGATTAAGGTATGTTTTCTTTACAAATTATGTGTGAAATTGTTAGTAGAAGAGTTCTATCGGATTGGAATCATCAAATATGGTTTAGTATTAATTCAGCCGATTTCTGGATAAGGATAGGGTAAACCGACAGAGGTGTCCGGACACAGTATGAATGTGTCCGGGTAGCTTTGTTGGTGGTGTCCGGATAGTGTTCTGCAGGTGTCCGGACGAGTTCTTCATCCGGGTAAGTTCTATTTTTCTATGTTTTCCGGATAGAATTAGATACCGGATGGTATCCGGATTACTTTGGTGTCCGGATGACGTCCGGATTGTTTAGGTTGTCCGGATTAATGGTGCTGTCCGGAAAAGTTATGATGTCCGGAAAAGTAGTGTTGTCCGGATAAACTGTGGTTTCCGGATACTTTGGCTGATTGGTCTATTTGATGAGTTTAGATGCTTTTATGTGTCCAGTAGCCTGTGTCTTGTTAATTCATGGATAGGGAATGAATAAGGATCTAAAGTACTGTGGACTTGACTTAAGTTCGGGTTGGGGAAGATACTTAAGGATAAGAGTTAGATAGAGTTATCTAAAGCTCTTAGTCCTAGCAAGCTCTATGTATTCAAAGTGGTAAAACAATATTTGTACATGATTGTTTCAGATACTGTGAATCGAAGGTGAAAGCAGAATTCTTTGTGGAGGACTAAAAAGTGTGTAATAATCAAAACAGGTGAGTTTTACTTTAAAAAAACGTTTTTAACTGGAATACATATACGTATGGTTTGGGAATGTGATAATTGGTGATTATGTGTATATATGCGATATATGTGAATTATAATATATTGAGGTATTATATTTACATGAGTATTATGATGTGTTATGATACGTTGACCGGGCTTAGGACCGGTGTGTTTGGCTATAGAATCTGTATAGCGTTGTTTGGCTGTAGATGTTGTACAGCGTTGTAAATTATTAGTTGGCTTGCAACCAACTAATATGGCCAGGAGGAATGAGAAGGGAAGGTACACGATGTGTGAGTTCAAATTGATATATTTGATTGTGCTGTGTGATTTATATGAATAGGGTTTATATAAATGATTTCAAACTAACAGGGATTTATCTCACTTAGACCATTAGGTCTAACCCTCATTTTGTTTTAAAATATGTATTCCAGGTGGCGGATCGGGTAAGAGCAAGTAATTAGAGTAATCAAGGGATGGCTTTTGTGAAGGAATATATGATGAAGATTTTGGCATGTTTAGCAGTTGTATCATAATGATTAAATGTTGTGTATGTATTTAGTATGAAGTTTGTAGTAGAATGGCTTCTTCTGATTGTAAAAGACTACGGGACTGTACTTGTAATATGATGTTTCGTTTGTTATATCAATGTTATGTTACATTATGTGATTTGTTGTGTATATGGGATTTGGGTTGTTACATCACTATACATAACCAAACGGTTGCACTAACATTCTAACTTAAGGCTTTCAACCAACTCACCTCGAATTGACACCAGAGTTCGACGTCACTATACATTCTTTAAACTCCAACTTTTACTTTATCAGACAATTCGCTCACACATAAGCAACAACTCACCTTCTTTAAGGATTTCACATCTATTCCACCACATTCTGACTAATACATCCATCAAGTTCTTTAAACTTCCAATTATCCCAAAATATGCTTACTTAGTGACTCTTACAGTTAAAGACACTTGGTTTCTCCTTTGGGTATCTACCCACCACCACTATGTGATGCTATCCCGAACATAATCATATCACGACGTCAACTCACACCCTACGTGCTCCAGCAACCTAGTTAACCACACGAACACCCCAACCGAAACCTCCAACAGGCTTTTATCTGAAGTTTCCTCTTTCTCTAATCTCTCATTGCTATTACGCTAGCTGGCACATTCGACTTGCCAATTATTGCCACTATATAATTGTACATTACTCACTCATAACATCACACTGCAGACCAAAACTCTCATGATCAATCATACACAACTCAAACTTATCTTCGAGACCTCATTCATAACGAACTATCCACCTCGTAAGTAACACACTTATCTAAAACAACAGTCTTTCACTAACTTAATACTCCTACAAGGTGTTCCTTCAACTTTCAACCTTCTGATTCAAGTCTTTGGCCTCATACACTTTACACAACTGTCGACTTCAACGTCAATAGTTGAACTGTTGATACTTTCTTAACTTACTTCTTCGACAAGGGTCCCTTATTGAGCCTAATCCTTTCAACATATCCTAATCAAATCTGTTAGACAACCTAGGGGGGGGGGGGAAGGTTGTATTTAAAATCTTTTACTTTCAAAAATTCTTTTATAAATAAATACAGTACTGAAACAGTATAAATAAATCAGAGTATACAAATAATAACGAAGAGTGTAAATATAAACAAATACACAGAGATTATATAAATAAATATAAATGCAAAGCAGTTTATATAAATAAATATAATAAAGCACATCGGAATAAATAAAGAGATAAGGGATAGAGATACTTGACACAGAGATTTACTGATTTACCACCAACTGTGATAAACCAGCAGCCGAGACACTTCCCGACACGATCCAATAAATGTATTCTTTACGGTAGAACACAAACCAAATACAAAGGAATTTGTAATAGTTTCTCAAGCCTCTGCTATGAGATAAACAGGATCACACACCCGTTATTCAAATACTTACAAGAGGAGTATAACTCACAATGGGTAATCACTCTTGTATAATATCTCACACTTGGATATTTTATAAAAAAAGTTTTATAAAATATATATATTAAAAAATGAGAGAGATCAGATGAGCAGTGATGGTGTTGGTTGTATCTGTATTGTCTGGTCTGCCTTCTTCATCACCAGCATGCTTCTTTATATATCAGCATCTCCAACGGATATATGAGGCGCGGTATACCGCCAAATGCACGCGGTATACCGTGCAGTAAAAAGGACACTGACACACAACGGCTCTCATGCAAAGTTGACTTCTGGAAAACGTACCCGCGGTATACCGGCTAGGACTCGCGGTATACCGCCGTCAGAAAAAGTACTTTCAACCAATCAGAGATGCACACCGAGCCTGCCGCGGTATACCGGCTGAACACCCGCGGTATACCGGCCAATATGTACCCGCGGTATACCGGCTCTACCTTCGCGGTATACCTGCGTCAGAAAAAGGTTGCAGAAACAGTACGCATGGCAGATACTTCTAGAACCAAAATTTCTTATTTAAAATATTATTTAAAGGGTTTTTAGAAATATCCAAGTGGTATATTATTTTAGGGTGTTTATCATTATTAGTTATAAACAATGATGACGACGTAAACACTTCCGTCTTGAACCCTTCAAGATTAAATCTTCGTGTTCTTCAACAACTGTACACTTGGATAGGATTGTTAGATAAACAATAATACGGTGTGTTTGTAATCATCAAAATAAATATATAAAAATATATAGAGATGTGGTACACTTGCACCAACAATCTCCCCCTTTTTGATGATGACAAACACAACCGCTAAGCAAGAGCATGTGCGGTTTCTCTCCCCCGTTTGTCGAGGCAAAAAGGGTTAAGAAAGACGGTATGCTCCCCCTCGAGAGATGCTCCCCCTCAAAATATGCATATATTTGAGGTAGCATAAACTCATGGGTAAAAAAGCTAAAACGCTCCCCCTCAAATTAATAACGATATCAATTTGATTTTATAAAATTTGAGGGATAAAATAAAATGCAAAAAGCAATAGAGACAAAGATATACAAACCAATACGAAACACTTGCACCAAAACGGATCTTAAGGCTTCAATTTTCGGTTAATTTTATGTGATAAAAAAAATCACCACGTATTATGACCTCGTCAGGTAACCACGTATTATAACCTCGGCAGGTAACCACGTATTATAACCTCGGCAGGTAACCACGTATTATAACCTCGGCAGGTAACCACGTATTATAACCTCGGCAGGTAACCACGTATTATAACCTCGGCAGGTAACCACGTATTATAACCTCGGCAGGTAACCACGTATTATAACCTCGGCAGGTAACCACGTATTATATCCTCGTCAGGAAACCACGTATTATAACCTCGCCAGGAAACACGTATTATATCCTCGCCAGGAAACCACGTATTATAACCTCGCCAGGAAACACGTATTATATCCTCGCCAGGAAACCACGTATTATATCCTCGCCAGGAAACCACGTACAAAAGGCAAAGAAAATTTTTGTGGTACCCTTTTCTTATGGGTCCTTTTAACAGTTAGTATAAAACATAAACTGCAAAAAAAAATTAAAATATGTTGTCGACATAAAATAAAACATGACAACATACAATCCACAAAATTTGTTTAAAACCACAAACGCATCCCACCGGGATTGTCAACATTAAACATTCCTTTCGGAATCCATTTTCTAACCATTTTAATTTTGCGATTGTATTTATCATACACATAAAATGAAGCATTTATATTCGCATTAGGTCTAGAAAAATTACTATTATACATACGAGCATACGGTTTCCTCCCATAATTCACATTTTTTATTTTTGACATATATGGAGGTTTTCTCGTATCAACTTTAGGAGATGCAAAAAATCTTTTAATGGGTTTACACGAACATTTATCAACACATGTATCGGAACCAATGCCTTTACGACAATTTATACGATTAGGCATATTTAGCATTTTAAGCACTTTATCATTGCTACTATTAAAAGCATTTGCTAATAAGTCATTTCTCTCATGCGATTTACATTTAGCATTTAAACATGCAATTTCATTTTCAAGAATCTCGCATTTTGCACATATAATATCTTCATGTGTCTTTTTATTTAAGCATGCAATTTTATCATTTAAAATAACACAAGATTTACAAATATCTTTTTCACTTAATTTATTTTCTAATTTAGTGATAACATCTAAATCATGAGCAGATTTTTGTTTACCGTCATCTATTTCCTTTTTATATACAGATACGGTTTCTTTTAAATTAGAAATTTCATCTTTATATTTATTTGCGAGAGCAGCCATATCATGAAATGATTTATATAATTCGTCAAGATTATTTTCATCGTCACTATAATAATTATCACTATAATTACTATCACAATTATTTTTAGAAGAATATGATGAAGATACCTCATTATCATGGTCGGCCATGAAACAAAAATTTTTGGCCTCATTTATGCTTGCGCTCAACGCGCCTCCAACTAAAGCTTTTGGTGTGTTGATTTGTTTTGCTCGTTTCGGACACACACTCGCATAGTGATCCTTGTCGCCACACACATAGCAAAAGCCTTTCTTTTTATTGGCTTTTTCATCGTCGCTAGATTCGTCATTTTTGTCTTCACTTTTGTGGACGTTGCGACTTTGGTTTTTACCACCACGACGGTAGTCTCCATTTTCTTGAAACCTATCATTATTAGCAAACTTTTTGTTAGATAAAAGTTTAGAAAGTTTTCTTACCAACTTGACTAAATCGTCAAGATTTTCGGGTTCGTCATCCGAGGAACTTGCATCTTCCTCCTCTTCCTTTTCTTTTGAGGCAACGACTTTGAGAGCGATGGATTTCTTTTTGACTTGCTCCCGGACTTGATTTCTTTTTAGTGCGATTTCGTGCACTTTAAGATTGCCGATGAGATCATCGAGCTTCATCGTTGCGAGATCTCGGGAGTCTTCTAAAGATGTAATTTTTGCCATCCACTCCGAAGGAAGTGCTCGAAGAATTTTCCTTACATAGTCTTCGTTAGGATAAGTGCGACCTAATCCCTTCAAAGTAGTCATAATGAGGTTAAAACGTTTAAACATTGAGTCGATTGACTCATCTTTTGACATTTCGAACAGTTCATAATCATGTACTAAAATATTTATTTTAGAGCTTTTAACTTGAGTATTTCCACGATGAGTGTCACTCAAGCTTTGCCAGATTTGATTAGCAGTTTTACAGGTATATACTCTTTCTATTTCATCGGAAGTTAAAGCAGCATATAATATATTTTTAGCCTCAAAATTTAAACAAAAATGAGATTCTTCAGCGGGAGTCCATTCTTTTAAAGGTTTATCAATAATAAGATCATCTTTTACAATAGTAGGATTAAAATTCCCATTTTCTATAATATCCCAAATCTTTTGATTTTTGCCACGCACGTGACATTCAAATAGCTCGGCCCAAATGCCAAACTTTTCAGTATCTATCAAATGAGGTTTAGAAAACACAAGATTAGTTTGTTGAGCCATAAAAAAATATTTAAACAGAAAATTTTTGAAAGACCCGCTCTGATACCAAATGTTAGACAACCTAGGGGGGGGGGAAGGTTGTATTTAAAATCTTTTACTTTCAAAAATTCTTTTATAACTAAATACAGTACTGAAACAGTATAAATAAATCAGAGTATACAAATAATAACGAAGAGTGTAAATATAAACAAATACACAGAGATTATATAAATAAATATAAATGCAAAGCAGTTTATATAAATAAATATAATAAAGCACAGCGGAATAAATAAAGAGATAAGGGATAGAGATACTTGACACAGAGATTTACTGATTTACCACCAACTGTGATAAACCAGCAGCCGAGACACTTCCCGACACGATCCAATAAATGTATTCTTTACGGTAGAACACAAACCAAATACAAAGGAATTTGTAATAGTTTCTCAAGCCTCTGCTATGAGATAAACAGGATCACACACCCGTTATTCAAATACTTACAAGAGGAGTATAACTCACAATGGGTAATCACTCTTGTATAATATCTCACACTTGGATATTTTATAAAAAAAGTTTTATAAAATATATATATTAAAAAATGAGAGAGATCAGATGAGCAGTGATGGTGTTGGTTGTATCTGTATTGTCTGGTCTGCCTTCTTCATCACCAGCATGCTTCTTTATATATCAGCATCTCCAACGGATATATGAGGCGCGGTATACCGCCAAATGCACGCGGTATACCGTGCAGTAAAAAGGACACTGACACACAACGGCTCTCATGCAAAGTTGACTTCTGGAAAACGTACCCGCGGTATACCGGCTAGGACTCGCGGTATACCGCCGTCAGAAAAAGTACTTTCAACCAATCAGAGATGCACACCGAGCCTGCCGCGGTATACCGGCTGAACACCCGCGGTATACCGGCCAATATGTACCCGCGGTATACCGGCTCTACCTTCGCGGTATACCTGCGTCAGAAAAAGGTTGCAGAAACAGTACGCATGGCAGATACTTCTAGAACCAAAATTTCTTATTTAAAATATTATTTAAAGGGTTTTTAGAAATATCCAAGTGGTATATTATTTTAGGGTGTTTATCATTATTAGTTATAAACAATGATGACGACGTAAACACTTCCGTCTTGAACCCTTCAGATTAAATCTTCGTGTTCTTCAACAACTGTACACTTGGATAGGATTGTTAGATAAACAATAATACGGTGTGTTTGTAATCATCAAAATAAATATATAAAAATATATAGAGATGTGGTACACTTGCACCAACAAAATCCACACCCCACCGTCCTCATTTCAAACTCACTCGTGCATCGCCAGTGTCACAAGATCTTTTTACAACCTTTACCTGACATCGAGGATATTTCATTCCTACTTCACCACCCTACTCATACCGAGTTGCTAATACCAACACCCTGATGACTTCTAGTCCTTCCCCTGAACACAGCCGTCCCTCGGCAACTGTATTTCCAATCACCGCACAAGGGTACAGTCCCTCATACTACCAACACTAAAGTCCACTTCTGACTCATCTACTGCTCACCTTTCCTCTAGAACACAAATATCAAAGCTACAACGTTCTCCCCTGATTTGTCCAACACCTCTCCACTCTAGGAGTTCTTCCTTAGCTTAAAATGTAATACTCTACGACCTATTGAGTTCATAGCCTTCATGCCTGACAACGCGATAAATGAATCATTTCGCATTTTTGATCATTTTAAAGAAACCACACTTGAAAACAACTTGGGTACATACGACCCCAACATTCTCCTAACTCCAATGCCCTGCACAACGATCTTGAGGGTCGTTTGCATGCAATCTCTCCGTAAAACTTAATCTTACTCAACCAAAAAGGTGTCGTTACGACAGAAATAAGTATTGGATGGAAAATCTTTCCATACGACAAAATTCTGGAAGCAAGTACCGACACGAAGTAAACCAGTCGGTCCTCACCCTCATTTATATAATTTCAACATGTCAATACTCATTTTAGCTATAAAAGTTTTGTATTCAAACGTTTTCTTGACTTTTTCGCAACAATTTAACTTAACATGAAAATGGTGGAATATTTGGCAAATCGTAAACCTCAAGACTTCATTGTGCGATGTACATGGATTTGCATTTTTCTTTAAACATACGGTTGCACACGCCGATTCATATTCGATCAAATTTGATATTTACACATTTGCTTTACTTATGAAAAAAAAAATCTCATGTACACATGTATGAACTCAATGCATGAAACTCTACTTGCAATTGAAGGCTACTCACTCAAACAAGGTCAGTCACTTTACTAACGCAACTTATCATCGACTCTCTACCTTCGACCAATGGTCGCTCTCTCTCTCTCGGCCTTGTAATAACTTGCTATACATACATTCAACGGTCCACTTACTCAACCATTCATACTAATTCATTTTGATCAGCTATCTCATTTCTACTTCTACATACTTTCATTTCTCTACTACTATCTCTCTTCACCGATCCTGCCATTGAAAAGATCAGCTAAAGAGTCAGAACCCCAATCTTGCACTCGCTATTGAACTTATGCTTTCAAGATCTCGGCACTGCCCTTTCTTATCATCCCAACTGATCTACCCCGCAATTTCTAGAATCGGGACTCTCCTGAACCAGGAGTCTTACTCACAAGCAATCGCTCATCCTCTTCGAATCCACAAAGGTCTATCTCTAGACGACTCAATACATTCCAAACAATTTTCTTCTCTACGAGGTATACATATATCACATCATAACCGATCTTTTACAATATCTCCCCGACAATGGGTCTCAATCTACTTCTCCGGGATCCTACTGACATTCTAAGGTACTGGCACACGACATAAACACTAGTGTCTGACTACCATTTCAGAATAATAAGGCAGGTTAAGCACATACATGTACCTGTAAGTTTGCTATTTCACTGGCCAGGTGAAATTTCAAACTTACCTTACATGACAGTCCTTAGTACCCTATTAGTCCTATCTCTACAATAGTGTCCTCTTAACGCATTTTCTGTATCTATAAAAGTGCCCTCCTAACGCATTTCCTATTCTCAGTTGTGATTTCTACTCCAAGTTTAAGTTTAGGCCCGTCCGGTCACCTAAATCCCTTAAACTATGGCTCTGATACCAACTGTAACAACCCAATCTAAATAAAGCGTACAAAGCATTAATATTAAACAATTACAATTCTGGGTCCACAAAATTTCATCACAATTGTCTAACTAACTTAGGTTGGCGGAAACAACCTATACACAACTGAGAATAACTACCACTAAAAGTATGAGTGGCACTGCCCGAAGCTGTATCTTTACTCTATTCTGCGCTTGCTCACTTACCGGAGCCTTTACTATCTGCTTACCTGAAAAGGTTTTAATTTGAAAATGTGAGGGTTAGACCATGAGGTATAGTGAGTCCCTCTAGACAGTTCTCAAAAGCATTTAAAACAGTTTACCATTTTCAGAAACACATCATCATAAATCTGTTCATATAAAATCATCCACGGAATAAGGTCCGCCCCTCGTAAATTGACACCCTGAAGTTGTAACAACCCGGTTTCCATATATACAAATAACATACACTTCATATCATAAAATCATCAAATGATACATCGTATTTCACATTCGGTCCCATAGTCTTGGAAAACATACAAGTAAATCAGTACAAACTTTTTCAAATTAAATTACATGCTGACTAATAACGAAGTCTTAAATACAAAATACATCCATAATTTCATAACCAACATCTTCACAAAAGCTATCCACCAAGAGTCCTATTTACTTGCTCTTACTCGATCCGCCACCTGGAATACATATTTTTAAAACAGAAATGAGGGTTAGACCTAATGGTCTAGTGAGAAATCCCTGTCAATTTAGTACACCTTTGTATCAAAACCATTTATATAAAACTTTTCATATACATCCAAGTATTACACGTATATAAATACCAATCAAGACTCGTACCTCTCATTCCACCTTATTCCTCCACAAATGGCCAAATTAATTGGTTGCGAGCCAACTAATCTACTGTACAACAAATACAGTAAACACACCGGTCCTAAGTCCGACCACGTATTATATTCTGATATAATACTCACGTAATTATAATATCTCAATATATCATAATCACACACATAGTCATATTCATACCATTTATCAAATATTCGACATCCACACAAATGTATTCCAGTTTAAAACACTTTGAAGTAAAACTCACCTGTTAGCTTAACAAGATACTTCCAAGCCTTTCCAATGGATTCAGTCTTTCACTTCAAATTCTTAGTATCTGAAACAATTCAAATACATATACCACTTTACCAAATAGAACACATAAGACTCTCTAACAGATTGAGAATCCTAATAACTTTATCAAACTCTTATTCTCAAATGTTCACCTACGGCGACTTAACACCAGGAAGTTTTCGGAACAACCTAACTCAGAATACATTTGGAAACTATATCCGGACACTCAAAAGTATCCGAAATCACAAAATTGGTCAAACAACTTAAGTATCCGGATACCACCAGTTATCCGGACAACACCACTTTTCCGGACAGCATGACTTTTCCGGACAACATGACTTTTCCGGACAACATGACTTTTCCGGACAACCTATACAATCCGGACGTCATCCGGACACCAAAGTAATCCGGATACCATCCGGTATCCAATTCTATCCGGAAAACATAGGAAAAAGGAACTTACCCGGATACTTGACTCGTCCGGACACCATCAATAAAGCTACCCGGACACTACCGACAAAAGTATCCGGACACATTCAATTTGTCCGGACACCACTGCTGTTCATCCCAAAATTTACCCAGAATCCGACTGAAATTTATACTAGTTCGATTCTGCTAATTCTAAACCGATAGAAACACTCTAATAGCAACTATAAACATAATTTGTAAAGGAACATACCTTTATTTCACTTCCAACACTTCCAAATGGAGCCTTAACCACAAAAACCCTTCTTTCTCCTTCTTCACCTCTCAACACACACACACAACACAGATTCTGGATATTTGATGCTTTTTGAAATATCTGATTTCTAAATGAGATAATATCCAACTCAACTTACCACTTTAGTCCCTATACTATCCATAAATGACCAAAATACCTTTTTAACTTATTAATTAATCCAAACACCCCTAAACTTATAAATTCACATAACTCACCCTAAATATCAATTATAAAGTTAAACAAATTTAACGGAACTAACATTTAACTAACGAATTTACCCGGGGTATTACAGAAGTCACCGAAGGTGCCAACGAGTCAGTCTTATGCTGCCTTACATGGGGCCACACTACCCCTGGCATAAAGGGTCTACTCTCCCGCATGAGCACTGGTGGGTCTACTCTCCCGTCTTGGCCAGTTTACGTCTAAAACAATGTATGCATACATCTCACATAAATCTTTAAATAACTTTCATGCATTTAAAATAAGCGTAATAATAAAGCATGGCATTTCTCATCATGTACTTACTTTAGAAAACACGTTGTAAAGTCACGTATTTTAGTTAGAAAACTCACCTGGTGCTCTTACTTCTCGTTTCTAATCAGTTCCAGACTTCCAATTGACTTTCCTGGATAAATGGACACAACATAAGTTGATTAACAAACTATCCGGAAAAATCTACTTTCCGGACACCCAACTTACCGGGCACAATCTAACATTCCGGACAACCATTAGTATCCGGGTGACTACCCTTTCCGGACAACCCCACTGTCCGGTAACACTACTTTCCGGACGTCTCTATTGTTCGGGTACTTCTACTGTCCGGATACTATGCCTATCGGGTACATTCTCCCGGAGACCTACAACATAAGAAGCTTACCGGACACACTTCCGGAAACCTACATTCCTCTGGACTTTCCGGATGACGCGCTGGACGTGATTTGGGGCAGAATCTCCTATTATACGACCCTCAAGCCGAAATAAAAGACGATAACTAACCCCTTAATGTTCCATTAACCAAAACCCACAAGTTTTTGCATCAAACACCAATTAAAGATGTCTAAATCTATCTATATGGCCTCAAATGACTTAAAGCAAAAGAAAGTTCTCAAAACCCAATAATCAGCAGACAAATCTTGAATGGAGTGCTAGATTAAGGATTACCTGATATGTTCTCTGCAGAAAACGAATTTCAATCCTATCTTCTTCTGATTTTGAAGCTTGACAAACCTTCTCTCCAAAATGTTCAAGAACTCCAACTCTCTTCTCCTTCTCTCAAAGCTCAGCAGCCAAACTCACCAAAATCAGGGAATTAGAATGAATCTAGGGTTTTGTGCCCCTTATATACCCCATCACTTATTTACTAACTAGCCCCTCAACTTCTACTTTTATTTAAAACTCCACACCAACCGCAAAACTCTTCGAAAAAGGTCTGGGTCGTTACAGACACCCTTCCCCAAAAAAAGCTAAATATAAACAATAGCTACATCGAACTCGAAGGTCAAGGAAACAAGGGTTGTAGAGGTGGAACCGGTGCAGCGGTTGTAGGGTGTCGACGGGTGTGGAGGGCTCTAAGGTCACGTAGACAGGGTTGGAGGGTGCCGACTTGGTGGTCTAGAACTAGTGAAGAAGACGAGTTCCGATTTCATGTCTTGATGTCTACTTTTATTTTTCTAAAACCAGTTAATAAATTGATATGATTAAAAATGTAATATTTGTCATTGGATTCTTCGTTATATTTATGCACGGGCAGACCTGGTTAATGGGTATAGGTGGCACATGTCACAGTATTGTTTCTCCGCCGTAAGGTAAAAAGATTAGATTCGTGAAATGTGCAACCGTATCAGTTTGTTTTGTGCCACCATATAAATTTTGAAACCGCAATAAGGACACAAATTTCCCTGGGTAGAGTTGGTTTGAAAGGCTTTTATTCTACTACAGACCCGGGTTTGAGTTTTGTTAGAGTCATTTTTGCTGTTTTTAGCTTTCGGTTTCATATAATAATAGGCCACGAACTAGACTAGAATGCATTTCAATATCTAGTTCTTCTGTATTGTTTTATAATTCATCTCAATATATAGTTGTTTTAGCTTTAATATAAAATTTATTTATCATATGCTACTTGTTTTATATGCTCAAAGTCCTATACCAATTATCTGGATATACAATTAATATGTAAAATTATGGTATAATATGGTATTTGGTTTTGACCGTCATAGTAAAAGAACAACTGAAATTGAATTGTTTAACCACAAAACCAAATAACTCGAAACCATTTCGGTTCAAATTGATTTTGATTTGCTAATCCTAATAACTTGAGTTTCTAGATCTACTAGTAAATATAATCCTCTTCATCAATCATCGATTACAAGAAAAGAAAAACAATATTTAAGTAATACGAATAAACACATGTGTCTAATTGTTATTTTTATATGTGATAATCGATCCGACAAGACAATTTCTTTAATATAGTTATAAAACTTCAATAATTTTATGAAGAGTATAGAGTTAAAAACACATATTTTAATTATTTTATTGTGACATTACAACTATTTATGTTTCATCCCACAACACTTGTAAAAAGTATTTACTATTACGTTTTGAACTTAGATTATTACAATCTTTCACATTACTACTTTAATAAGCGCTTAACAGTAATACTCAACACTCTTTGATGGTCATGGGTTCTATGTGGGCGTGAGTTTCCTCTTGGGGACCTAATTGCCGGTGAGTTTATTTCATAAGAAGGCCTAGAAAAAAATCTTACAGAGTTAGATGTAGGGACCTTGTGCGTTATTAAATACAAACCACAAGGATGTAATCGATAAATATTTTAACAAATATTGTCTTAGACAACAAATATTAATTGTCTATATTGATTAAGATAAAATGAGGTAAAAAAGAAAGTCGTCAAGCAAAGAGAGATGATAGATTTTTTGATGCGTACGTCCCCTAGGGATGCAAACTTTAACTCAACAACCCCAGCAAACAATGGTTTATGTTAATTTTTATTTTTGTGTTTTCGAACTTGTTGTCAACTTTTGGACTTATTTAGGAAAAACGTTATCTTTTAATTATTGAAGTTATTAGTTTTGTTTGGTTATTAGAATTTTTTGTCGATTCACACGTGTTTGCTCGTTTATGAGAACTAGGAGGTAGTCTCATGAATTCTATAAAAAGGGTGAACCCAACCCCTTAAAAGTGAAAGTCAAATTAATAATAATAATAATTAAAATGACAGTTCAATTTTTTGCATAATTTATATCCCTAGAACTTTGGTTATATTCATCATTTTCGATTAAGAATAGGAAGGATGTAATTTTTTTTTTGAAAAACGGCAATTCATTAAGAATAGCTAGCCAGGGGCTAACAACAGAGAGAATCACATGGACTCGAGACATAAAACTGGGAAGGATCTCCACTCAACTATGTTTTTTCGACTCCCCTTACTTCTGTGTATTATACTACCACTTTGTCATGCAAGTCTTTATAATTTTCAAATACAAAATTTGTTCTTTTATTATACCTACCATCATTTTTCAATCTATCATCCCTCCTTCACCACCATTTGTCAATCAAGCATTTCTTCTCCGAAGTGGAATAGCCGATCCCAACATAATAATTTAAGAGTTTTTGGTGTACTAAAAATTTATGGTATCACCTCATGTGCTTGAATTTTCATTTTAGATATATTGTTTTTGAAAAATTGGGTTAGACAAATAAAAACAACTCTCGAAGTTTCAAAAATCATTTTAATTCTATAAGACATCCATACTCATTTGACATACTTATCTCCTTCTCTCAAGCTATCACCTCCACACCATAACCAAACCAACACCATAATTCAAAATTTTAGAATACTAAAAACTTATGGTTTCAACTCATTATTCTTACTTTGTTTCTTTTACATATATATATATATATATAAAGATATAAGGATAAAGTTTAATTTCTAAATGGATATAGTTTTTGCTAAAAGTGAGTCAACCAAAAAAAGCTAACTATTTATGTTGACATTAACCCTTTCAATTTTGTAGGACGTCTCTACTCCTACATATACTTATATTTTCACACCTCAAACCAATACCACGATTAAATATTATGGAGTCATCTCATTCTTCTTGTTTTTTTTTTCTTTTAAATGTATAAAGATATTTAACAAAATATTATATCATTAATTATTAAGAAATTTTATATAAACTAAAATTAACTATTTAAGCCAAAATATATTAAAGTAGCTTAAAAATCGTATAAAAAAGTCGACATTCATCTACTTTTAAATTCATGTTTCAACATATAATCTTTATATCAATGTCGGATGTTGAAAGATAAGTACAATTCAATATTTTAGAATTCTTAATCCACATTTTGACATTTCATTTATGTTGAGTCTTACTTTTATATATACAAAGAGGAAATAAATAAATAACATTAAATGAAATAAATGTATCTTGTTAATTGTAATACCAAATACAATATCTATTCAACAACCCTCTTAAACAACATTTTTCATTTATTGCCTAAATAACATTTCGGGATAATGTTTTCTAGTTAATAGAAAAACCACATTATTGTTAACAAGCTTCACTTCCTATTTATAGATATTGATATCTAATAATTCACCAAAAAATATAAAAAATTGATGTTGAAACATAACATGTAAACAATTTTCCACATGCTTCACGTTTGCTAAAAAACCCTCATCATGCATACTCTATAAATTAGTAGCTCCTCTAATTAATGCTTCAATCTCATCCCTCAAAGGCCTCAAAGTCCCAATATAATCCCCCTTTCTTTATCATCTAAAAACATGAAACATTTTCTCTTTGTTATATCAGTTTTCGTCATCGTTTTGTTTTGTTTCTCGGAGAAGCCAATGGTGAAGTGTGTGGTAATACCAGAAAAATGGTCGAAAAAGCCAACAAGAAGGGACCTTATCTCGGCATAGTTATTCCTAACCTTTTTGAAATGAACCCTCTTCTCAATTATCATTGATGTCGGAGGTATGTATATATTTATATTTTAACAAATATGAACATCTTGATCAATCATCTTGATACAACTATATATACAACTCATCAATCTAAGAAACTCTTTGTTGATGTTAAATTTTTAAGAAAATGCTCGATCTCAAATAGACCATCGTGACTTGTTTCTCAAGTTAACCCGAACTATATATATATATATATATATGGTTGAGTTTCGGTGAGAAGTTGAGGTTAACGTGAAAAGTGGTTATCAACTGTTGGGGATGAGAAATGGGCGCACAATAGGACAAGATGCACCAGATCTATTCCCTACTAAGCTACAATTCATGAAATGACATTTGATTAAAAATGAGCAACGATTCAGATCTACTTCTCACGCTTCTCACGTTAACCTCAACTTCTTATAAGATCCTTCACCTATACATAAATACACCAAGTAAAGCATACATGTTATTGATGTTTGACAAGTCTGTATATACTAATCAATAAGCGTACGTATTATATATACACAAAGATCGAATATCCAATCTTATTATAATAAAAAGGATGGTATTATAATGGACGATTATTAGTACTTGTCACAAGCTTTATATTATGTGATGTTGAGTATTATTCAACGTAACATACACATATATATAGATAAAAGATTGTGTGAGAAAAAGACTAGTTATAATATTAATATACAAAGATCGATGAATATATATTATAATAAAATGGATGGTATAAATGGACGACTATTAGTACTTGTCACAAAGTTTAATTATATTATGTGGATATTGAAGATTATTCAATATATATATTATTGTTTATTTGTTTTCAACACTCAAAAACATATAAAAACTATTATTAATAACATACCTGGTTTGGTACAGGAAGGAGATTTCGATTTGGATCAATTGGCCAGAAACAAGTCATTTTGGTCATGACTGGTTTAGGCATGGTACAACATGTTTCTTGAACTTGTTAGTTTTCCAACAATTATATATATATTGTTGTTGTTGTTGTTGTTGTAAACCAATATACCATCTTTTGGTTAAATATTGTGATTGAATGTACAACAGCTTAATGCAGGAGTAACAACACAACTATATATTGCTGAGCTTGTTTGACATAGAAGGAGTTGTACATTATGGAATTGCTGGGAATGCAAACCCTTCACTCAATATTGGAGATGTTGCCATTCCTCAATATTGGTCTCATTCTGCTCTTTGGAGTTGGCAGGTATATATACATACATATATTTGGACAAAAAGTTGATTACCGGCAACCCTAACACGAAACCTGCCTCCAAGGACACCAATGTAAGGGGGCATTTTTTGGCTCACTCAGAGGACCTATTATGTATTTGGGCAAAGTCACCCCACCTCTTTACCAAGTGAGCTACACGCCAGAGGCTATATACATACATATATTAATCTCAAATTTGTTTTATTGAAAGTCATTTCAAGTCGTTACTTATTATTAATTAATAACATATATATATAATAAAAATTATATCTCAAATTAAATGTTACACTTTGATATATATATATATATATATATATATATATATATATATATATATATATAGAGAGAGAGAGAGAGAGAGAGAGAGAGAGAGAGAGAGAGAGAGAGAGGGAGGGGGAGGGGGGTTGGGTTATAGTGAAAAAGTTGAGTTAATATGAGAATCGTGAGAAGTAGTTGTAAACTGTTTGATGCATGTTAGGATGAAATGCACTGAGATAATATACACTGAGATGTATGGTGGCCTTGAGATTAAAAGTGATCATGGGTTCAAATCATATCCACTTCTCACGTTTCTCACGTTAACTCAACATCTTTCGCCTATATGTATAAGGGGCAAGTTCAAACGAGAAGCTAAACATTATACGAGAAGGTGAGAAATGTGATATCAGATATGATATACAAGCTTAATCATATATAATTAAACACATGTTACATTGGCAATACATAGACGTGTAATCGTATATAATATCACACTTCTCGCTTTCTCACAAAATGTTTAACTTCTCGCGTGATCCTTCCCCCTCTCTCTCTCTATATATATATATAACGATCGAGATTGATATCTGCAGAGATATGGAAACGGTCCGGAAAACGAATTGCCACTTGAAGTTTCCTGAGACTACACTAGAGATATTGGCCATCTGAAAGTTGCAAATTATTCCACCAATCTTGAATCAGATAATTTCTTGAACAGCATTTGGTACCAACCGGAGGAAATTTTTCCGGTCGACGGAACACCGGAAGAAAGACAACATGCCTTTTGGGTTCCCGTCGATCCTACTTATTTCGAACTAGCCAAAAATCTTGAGGTATATATACCATCACTTAAACTCTAATTTTATAACCCTAATAAAAAAATACTTCGTCCCAAAATAAATGTCTACGTTACTATTTCTGTTTGTTCCAAAATAAGTGTCCACTTTCAAAAGTAACTTTCATTTTCCCATTCTACCCTTAATTATGTGATGAAGAAATTTTCTCTCTATAATTAAGAGTAAAATTGTACTTTCCTTAATTAAAAAGTGTAATAATTGCACATTCCTAAAACTTTGTGCCTTTTTTATCGTGTGCATGTATATATATATATATATATATATATATATATTTAGTCGTTGAAGCTAGAAGGGTGCCTGGACGAGGATACATGCTTATCGACGCCACCGAGGGTGACCACCGTGGAGCATGGAACAAGTGCCAGTATTTACCTCGACAACGCCGCCTACCGGAGCTTTATTTACGACAAATTCAACATCAGCCCGGTGGAGATGGAAAGCGCCGCCGTGGCTCTCATCTCTTATCAGCAACGGGTGCCTTTTATTGTAATTAGGGCACTTTCTGACCTCGCCGGTGGCGGTGAACACTCCAATGAGGCCGATCTGTTCACCCCGATGGCGGCTAACAACTCCGTCAAAGTGGCGGTGGAGTTTATCAAGTTGATTCCGACTTCGAACAAGATTTCCCCCGTTGTTGGCATTTAGAAGTCTTGAATTTGAATCATGGAACTCTAATAATAAGTTTGTACCATTTGAACATGGCGTTGGTTGTGATTTGAATAATACTCAAGGTGTTTTTTTAGTTGATTTTAGAGTGAATTACGGATTTCATCCCTATGGTTTGGTGAAAACTGTAAAACCGATCCCTTAACGTCACTGATTACAGAAAATCCTTCAAGATTGATTATTAATTTTCCTAATTATAATTATACAATTTAATAAATTATTCCATAAAGATACTTTATGAATAAACACACTAAATTACCCTTAAACCGAACGAAAAATGAAAACAAAACGAATTGCAAATTTATACGGAATTTCTAGCAATTATTAACAAACGACAAGAACATATGTAGTTGTGTAAATAATAAATAAAAGACATCTCTGTGGGCTCAACCATGCTTAAAATCAGACCCTTCTTCTCCGATCATCTCACCAGACAACCTACTCTTTTCCGGCGAAATCCTCCGATGAACACCACAACAAATCAAGAAGTAGAAGAAGTTGAGCAAACTCAAGAATCCAAGAAACCAGTAATAATAATCTAAATGACCCACATTAATATCGCTCGATATCCAACTTTCCTTACCTCCTTCACTCGTCACCGAATCCACAACTTTGATCAAAACGCTTCCAATTATCCCCGAAACCGCCTGGCTCACCATGTTCAGCGCCATCGCAATACTCGACATACTCTTCGGCAGCTCAGAATAAAAAAACTCCATCTGCCCAATCGCATTTAACGCCTCCGCTAAACCTAGCAACGCATATTGTGGGACCAACCACATTGCCGACATGACAATTGTCGTATTTGGGGTGTCGCCGTAGGTAGCCAAGTGTCGCCGTATGGTTTCCAAGACAGCTGATACCACCATGGCCCCGACTGAGATTAATAACCCGATTCCCATTCGGGTTTTTGGGCGTAGCCCACGAGGCTGGTGTGTGTGTTTTGCTAAAAGTGGAACCAAGATTTGGTCGTAAAATATGATCCATATTGTGAGTGTTAAGACCATGAACACGTTGAACGATCCAGCTGGGATCTCGAGCCATGAGGTGACTTGGCGGTTCATTGCTTTCGCTTGGAGCATTGGGAAGGTTTGTGAAATGATGGTGAATAGCAGAATCCCGGAAGACCACACGGGTACTATCCGAATTAGCGATTTGAGTGATTCCACTTTTTCAACGGTGGAGAGAGTCGATGGATTCAAGATCGAAGAATCCATGTTCGGATCTCTGATAACACATGCTTTGTTGAGAAACCTAAAGAGTTAAATAACACGGGTTAACTTAACATGCCCTCAAGTCATCCGATATACTTTTAGCCTAATTTCACCGTTTTTCAGAGGATTTTTTATAGTATTCTTGGTTGATTTGAAGAGATTTCTAAGTTTTTTTTTGGTTATTTTGAGGGACTTTTTTCGGGTTTTTTGATTGATTCAGAGAGTTTTTTGGTTGATTTCGAGATACTTTTTTTGGTTGATGGGATCCCAAACGAAAAATCACTAGGAGGAACCATGGTAGAAATTACAAAAAAAAAAAAACTTTTTTTTTTATTTTCTAACGGGCCCTTCCCCCCTAATTTATATGTGAATCCACCTTGGTTCACTACAACAAAACTGGCTTTATAATTAAGACCCCAAATATGTGTAATACTCTTAATAGACTACTTTATGAAACTTAGGTTTATAGGACCGAATTTTATACTCATGACGTCTTTTTATGAACACTTTTCAAATAACGTCATATAAAAAGACTAATATGACGCTTTATTTCAAAAGTGTGCGAAACAACTTATTAAAGACGTTCAAAAACGTCCAAAACTTATTGTAACACATTTACATGTGAAACATAATTGTTTGGTCCTATAAACTTAAATCCTATAAAGGAGTATTAGGACATTTACGCGTATTGACATCCTATAAAACCAATTTTGTTACAATGGTTTGTTCCAAAGTGGTATATATACTTGTAAAAACTCGAATGTAGTTTTGTAGTATGGATCATCAAACCTTAAGCTCTCTGTTAGCTCAACTCGATCCATTCCATTGGTATGATTGTAGCAGTCGTCGCTAGAAAGAACCATCTCACGGTTCTTAAAAGCAAGGATCAAAACTTGAATAAACCCCGAAAACGGGCTCTGGCCAACTTCGATTTTGACATAAAGAGACGAGCCAATTAAGAACATAAGAGCGGAACAAAACATGATGATGACAGGAACCGCGAACCCGACCCGCCAACCAAACTGGTCTTGAATGTAGACCACGAAAGTAAACGCAAAAACTGTGGAAATGGCTATAGAAGCGTAATACCAATTAAAGTAACTATCGATGATGCTCTGATTGTGAACGGAGGTTTGATCGTGTTCAAGTAATTGGTCTGCACCGAAGGCTATGGAACATGGTCCGATACAGCCGGATCCAATCGAGAGTAGACCGAAAGATGAGAAAAGAAAAGCGAGTTGGGTCGGTGTTGGAGGGCTGCAACTGGAATCCTCGAATTCATGGCAAGATGAAGGTCTTAATTGTGGGAACATGGAAGTCAACCACAGAAAAGTCATGCCCTGTAACAAAAACAATATTAGAGCATCCACAATCATGGACCTCTTTAGAGGTTCATGGTTTAGCCACGTCAGTTTTCTCTGTCTTCCACATCAGTTTTCTCTCTCCTACACATTTTATAAACCTTTAACTCCCAATCATGGACCGGTCCATAGTTTTTATAATAAAGAATTATAATAATTAAAAACTACTTATTATAATAACTATCACAATAATTAAAAGTTATAAATAGTTAAAATTTACCTGTTATATATAAAAATTACAATAATAAAAATCATAATAAAATAAAATCGATGATGATAAATATAAAATGTAGTTTTTTATAAATAAAAATAATAACTAATTAAATTTGACTATGCTTTATTAAATAAAATTTTCAATTGATTAATTATTTAAATATATTATTTTAATAGGTATGTATACATTTATTTAAATATAAAGTTATGTGGGTCCCTCACTTTTAGCCTCATGGACCGGTTCCTCTGTGAGGACCTCTTCAAATGATGTGGCAAAAAACAAAATCCTCTCAATGGTAAAAAAATTTTGAGGAACCGGTTTATGTTTGAAGAGTCAGCAACATGGACCTCCCATTGGGGATGCTCTTAGACCATCCGTAGCGGCTCGGGTTCATCCATCGGGTTCGGCCGATGTGGCAATTGGGTAGGAGCGGGTAAGTCGGGTAGGGGGTACGGGGGGAGCGGGTTCAGGACGGGTACGGGAGAGCGGGTTCACCAACCCGATCAACCTGTTGCCTATTTAAATTGTTTTTTTTTAAAATTTTTTTAAACAATACCGTTGGTAAACGGCTATTTTACAAAAAAAATTAATTTTTTTTTCAAATTATACACACTATATATATTAACCTATATCATCTTATTTTTTCACACCAAAACATACTTTCTTCCATTTCTCTCAAATTCAATACCTTCTTTCATTTCTCTCAAATTTCATCATGAATCCAAACACCACACCTACATCCCGTCGTAACCGATCGGATACACCGCAACAAGACCCGGAGCTTGGCTTCCAACCGTTTTCTCAACAAGGATATATTCCGCAACAAGCGTTTTCTCAACAATTTCTGCAACACCCGTATATTCCTCATCAATTTACATATCCTAGTTTGATTCAACAAGGTTTCACTCCCGCCAATTACCAACTTCCTCAACCCGCAATCGATCTCAACGACGACTTTGTTCCTGAAACCCAACAACCACACACACCACAATCGATCTCCACACAACAATCAATCTCGGAACCATCAAACCCGACACCAACGCAAAAAGGAAAAAAGAAAAAATTTGAGGGCTACTTTAGCGAGAAAAGAGAAAATTAGAAAATATCATAATTTTTAGTGTTTTGTATTTTGTAATTTTTATTTTTTTAGTGTTTTGTATTTTGTATTTTGTAATTTTTAATTTTTTAATGAATGATATGAATTTTTATTATTTATCTTATTTTTATTTATTAAAAAATATATAAATATTTTTATTTTGTTAAATAATTAAATGTATAAATAAAAGAATTAAAAAAAGATGAGGTGGCAAATGGGTTCATTGGGTACTGGTACTCCACTTTTGGGTAAGGAGGGTAGGAAAGAGAAAAGCTGATGTGACGCTGAGGTGGCAAGTGGGTTCATTGGGTTCATTGGGTACGGGTACTCATGGCCTTAGAGAGGTGAAAACTTAAATCTTAATAACAATAAAAAGGGAAACTGATTGTTTTAGCCATTTTTAGTTAATGGTTTAACCTCCTGGCCACCTTCTCCTTATTCTTACTGAAATAGCCTACACCTCCGAGAAAAAACTTTGCATTTACGAACTCATGCAAATAATAAGAAATATTTTACACTTTCAACCCCTTTTCATAAAAAACATTGGTTTGCAATTGCAAACCTGAGTGAAAAGTGTAACATTTCAAACTTCTGGGGCCAGTTTCACAGTTTCACAGTTTCAAAATTCCACCACTCACACATAAACCTATATTCTTTATATAGCAGCAAAAACCTATGTTTGTGCAAAACCTATATAAACCTATGTTTGTAATTTAGTTACTTTTGTAATTTATGTTTTTTACTAAGATGGCTGAAAATGTAAAATATATCTTATCTTTTGTATTGTATGAGTTCGTAAGTAAGATAGCGTTTGGTAAGCAGACTGGACTGGACTGGACGGGACTGGACTAGAGGAGATAATCTTGATCTAGGTTACGTTGGAAAAAAATGTATTTTAGTAATCTTATGTTTTAGTCCCATGTTGTTCCACCTATTTTGGTGGAACAAAAAATCTTAAGTTTTGTCCCATGAAAACTTGTTTTTGTCCCATGAAAACTTGTTTTTGTCCCATGTTGTCCCATCTGATTTTTGTTCCATGGCATGCCAAACATGAGACTATTTTTTTTGTCCTGTCCCGTCTGCGTACCAAACGCACCCTAAATACGAAGTTTTTTTTTACGAAGATGTGAGCTATTCCAATAACAATAGGGAGAGGATGATTATGAGGTTAAACTATCAACCAAAAATGGCTAAACCAATTAATCACTACTAAAAAAACTCTCAATAAATAAAGCATTTAAATATTTAATGAACAAGACTTAAAAAAATCTTAAATTAAGAGGTTAATAAAATGACTTACAAGAAGAGTGGAGAGAGACCCGAGAGCAATGACCCGAAAGCGACCCAAATAAGAATCCGAAACGTAAGCCCCAAAAATGGATAAACCATTTGAAAGTGACGACCAAACAGAGAGTAAAACCGTTCCAGTTGCTGCTTCCATATGATAAACCTCCATCAGATAAAATATCATATTTGGCATCAATCCATACCTCGCCACTTTCTCAAATGCCTCATTCACTGTCCCCAAACCAAAAACCAAATCAAAATTATCAACATCAAAACCTAAATTAGGGTTTCATAGAATTGGGGGTTTTTACGTACCTATGATGAAGGGCATGGTTTTCATACCACCCTTACGATCATGACGATTGGGAATGAGTAATTTGATCTGTAGTTCTTCGTTTGAGTTTTCTTCCATTGATGATCGACGGTTTGATCGATTGGGAATTTGGGGTGGTGGTTTGATGAAATGGGGACGTGTGGAAGTGGAAGTGGAAGTGGAGTGAGGGTGACGCCATGGCCGGCCTATTGCCAAGCCAATTAACCGTAGTCGACATGCGATTATTATTATAATTTATGGTCGACATCACTAATTCACTATTCGTTTTTTTGTCTCAGTTCTGGAATTAGGGGAAAGGAAACCAATAAATTATTAAAAAGGATATTTTGAGTGATGAATGTTTGAATGATGAATTTTTTAAAAATTGGTTAATATACATATATTCTTTAACAATAAAAATTTATTTGTAACACACTAGAAAGATAATTAAAGTAGATATATATATATATATATATATATATATATATAGAGAGAGAGAGAGAGAGAGAGAGAGACTCACTATTTTGTAAACTTTATTATCGTGTAAACTTTGGATTTCATATGTTTTATTGATGAAATTATTTCATTAAATTGTTTATTTTGATAAAATTGTTGTATACATTTATTTCTTGATGAAATTGTTTCATATATTTGTGTTTTTTTATACAGTTTCATATATATTTTTCAATCCTATGAAACTGTTTCATATATTTTCTCAGCTTGATGAAATTTTTTCGTTTTTACATAAATAACAAAAAATATATGAAACAATTTAATCAAGAAATGAATGATATGAAACATTTCCATCAAAATAAACAATTTCATCAACAAAACCTATGAAATTCAAAATTTACAAAGTTTACGCGATAACAAAGTGTACGCGATAACAAAGTTTACAAATTATTACACCACTATATATATATACATATATAAATAAGTTTTATCATTCTCAAACCATACGTCATTCAAACCCCTTGCAAACCATGGTATCACTCTCTTTCTCGTCGTCCATCATTGTCCGTTCTCCACATCTTTTTATCACGTTGTTGGTCTCTGCTATCGATCTCCGTTTTTTTTAATCATTTTTATATTTTGATTCTCTCCTTTTTGTAACATTAAATATATATCAAAAGAAGGGAGACCGGTTGCAGAAGCCAACAGTGTGATAAGCGATATGGAGTACGGATAATGATGGGGCGACAAAAAGTGGCGAGAGGGTGATACCTTTGTTTGTGAAGGGTTTGAGAACAGACGAACAGTAAAATTGATTTATGATTCTTTTTTTACTTTAAAACATTTCTAGTCAGTTATATATAGTTTTTTGTTAAATTGATGCAGATAACCAAATTTTAAAGGTCAATGATTTATTTATTCAAAAAAGCTATTCGGAGGCTTAATCATTAAAAATAAAAATAATTAATAATTTTTCGTTGAAAACAATAGTTTAGAAACTTAATTTTTCAAAATAAGAAAGATTATTACTTTTTCATTCAAAAACAAATTGTTTAGGGAGTTAATCGGTTAAAATGAGATATTTTGTTGTGTTTTTTTCAAAACTTTTCCCTATTTTCATTGGATTTATTGTAATTTCCGTCTCTTTTGATTAACTACTACTTTCAAATATGAAGGACAAAATGAACAATAAACCGTAAACTATAAGAACCAAAAAATTAATAATAAATTATAAACCATAAACATAGAAAAACGTATTATCAACCTATGAAATACGAAAACAACAATTTTCAACAAAATACATAAATAAAAGGGAATTTAATTAAAATACCCAAAGTTTGACTTTGACTTACCAAAATACCCATTTTCTCGTTTATTTTACCAAAATACCATTTTTTTCACGATTGGGTTCGCGATCGCGGACCAGGGTATAAAATGAAAATGTTGATCCCGCTATTAATCCCGCGACACACAAAATCCCGCGACACAACTCAAATTTGTGATTTTTATTGAATTTCACTTTCAACCCCTATACCAGGGACCATTTTTGAAAATCTCTCTCGTGAATAGTCTCGCTACCAACTCAAATTTGTGATTTGTAATTGATATTTACACTTTCAATCCCTATACTTATTTACTTACTTTACTTTATACCTTTTACTTTCATAATTTTAATTTTACATTTAACACATATAATCGTTTATTAACTAAAATACGTTAAAAATACGTTTTAATTTTAACAAGTTACACCATTATAATCATCTCTTCGATACGTTCGAAATGAGCCCAATATTGAATATTTTTTTATTTATTTATTTTAATATATATCATATATACTACATAAAAATATTTTTTATATTTAAAAATCACATTCTTATAATTAATTATTTAATTTATGGTACTCTTATAGTTAAAATACGTTTTATTTATTTTATTTTCGATGGTCCAAGTGTAAGTATTAAAAATTGGCGGAGGCTTTGTGATGGACAGGCATCGATCCTTTTGTGCATACTCTGTAACTGCAAATACTTCAGCTTCAAACACACATGAATCATCATTCGTCAAATACCCATTTTCACAATTTTTAAATGAGTCCAGTGACACCAACTTGTCAAAACCTCATTTCATATTCTTCTCATGAAATCTTGTCCTATTGTCATTCACGATATCTATAAACACATACAAATAATAATAATTTAAAACGATTTAATGAACTAATTAATATATGATTATTATGTTAATGCGGTAGAAGTGTAAAACAAAATTGAAAAAAATAAGAGATGTACCATAAATTAAATAATTAACTATAAGGGTATGAATTGTAAATATTAAAAATATTTATATGTAGTATATATGATATATAATAAAAAATAAATCCAAAAATATTCAATATTGGGCTCATTTCGAACGTATCGAAGGGACGATTATAATGGTGTAACTTGTTAAAATTAAAACGTATTTTTTAACGTATTTTAGTTAATAAACGATTATATGTGTTAAATGTAAAACTAAAATTATGAAAGTAAAAGGTATAAAGTAAAGTAAGTAAATAAGTATAGGGGTTGAAAGTGTAAATTGCAAATTCAATTCACAATTTAGTGTGTGTCGCGGGTTGCAGCGGGGGTGGTCGCGGGATGCAATTTTTCAAAAAACACCTTATCCCGCCATCGCGGGACAAATCGCGGGAAAAATAAGTATTTTGGCAAATTCAAGAGAGAAATAAATATTTTGTTAAGTTAAAGTCAGGTATTTTAATTAAATTCCCTAAATAAAATTATAGTTTACTTTATCTTCTTATATAGAATGATGACTGTATCTTGAAAAAGAAATGAGGACACCTCAGTTTTTATTAATAATTTATTACAAAAATTATGTTAATCAAAAAGCTAGTTGTTACAAAAAAGGTTAAAAATTATATTTTATAATGAACTCGTTTTTTTTTAATTTAACTTGCTACAAATTTATAATTGTTATTTAAACAGGGTCGTTTATAAAATGCTTATCCGGGTAAGTGTTTACCAAGTCACATTAGCTTACCGGATGAAAATGGGAAGGACCAAGAATCTTACCCGGTAAGAGCGGAAGCAAGGACCGAGAGTCGAACGAAAGGACCGAGAGTCTTACCCAATAAGTGAGTACGACGGCTCTTACCACAGTTAGCGCTTACCGGCTAAGTTATTGCATACGATGCCATTTTGATGGACTAAAATCTTACCCGAGAAGTAAGTGATAGTGTTGAATTTTACCGTTAAACACTTACCCGGTAAATGATTAGGTAAACAGACCCTTACGCTCCGTTCTCGAGTTTTAGAAGGAAAGAAAAGAAGAGAAAGGTAAGAGAAAGAAAAGAAAGGAAATGAAAGGGGAGGAAATAAATATCTGTATTTGTGTTCTTGAGATTGAAGGAAAGAAAGGAAGGAGAGGGAAAGAAAATAAATTTTCATGTTCTTGAGTAGGAGAGAAAGGAAAGGAAAGATGTTACTTTTACTAATATACCCTCATTTATTTCACGATGAAATGTAATTAATGGGTATATGTGTAATTTTATGAATATTTTTAATTCTTTTTATTTCATTTCTTTCCTTTCCTTCCGTTTCCTCCCACATTTGGACGGAAAGTTTTGGGAGGAAAATCAGCACTATTTTCCTTCCCTTTCCTTTCCTTTCCCTCTTTAAAAAAACTCGAGAACACAACATTTTTTATTTTCCTCCTACTTTCCTCCCCTTTCCCTTACTTTCCTTCGTAAAAAAAACTCGAGAACACAACGTTAGTAATTCAAATCAAATACACAAATCTAATATTGTTATCCATATGTAGAGTTTTAAAGATAAAATGTATACATGTCTTTTTTTCTATCTCAATAGTAGTTTTTAATCAACCATTTAGGGGTTGTTTGGTTGGTTTTTCATTAAGTCCTATATAGATATAGATGTATGTCTGGATTTATCTGTCTGTATAGATTATGATATCTTGCTGTTTGTTTGTTGTGCTGAACAAACGGTCTGAATGTCAAAAATAACTATTTTACCCTCGTTGTATATTAAGCACTAATTAACTGGTAAATGTTATGAATGATTGATCTTTGATAATAAATATTATCAATTTAAATTATTTTTAATGAATTCAATAAATGTCATCATGCCATCCCCATAAATATCTTTCGTGTTCTTGAAACTTCATTGCTTGATTTGAATAGGTTGTAACATTCGAAGCCCACATCCATTTGGGTAAAGAATTTCGCAGATTAAGAACCATCGGCTTCAGTTTCAACATCAAGCAAAACAAAAGTTGAAGATAATTCCGAAGGTTTTTGCAACGAAAAACAAAAGTAATCGGCAGCCGTGTTACCCAAAATATTGAATAATGCTACAAGCCAAATAACCAAAACTATAGCCTCATTGGGCAACAATCCAAGATCCCTCATTCGTTTAAAACAATCCAAACCTTATTCCAAATATCCGTTCTGCACGTACCCTGTTATCAATGAGCTCCACGATGCAATATCTTTCTCAGGCATTTCATCGAACACCTCTTTCGCGCATTACTCTCACCATAACCGAAATACAAGTGAATTAGAGCATTTCGAATATACAGATCATCATAAAACCCAAGCTTTACAACATGAGCTTGAACCTGCGTTCCTTCAACGATTCCCTTAAAATTACTACAACCTTAAAGCAGAAAGGGAAACTTAAAATCGGGATACAGAAGATTGGTGAGAAGCTTCGATCTAAGAAGTCGTCGGTGGAGAGCGAAGTCGCCGGTGAGAAGCTTCGACGAGGAGGAGCTGCTGGAGGGGTCGAATGGTGAGGGCGTTCGTGGGAGGGAGGCGGCTGGAGTGAGGGTTTTGTCATTTGTGAGTTGAGCGTGTTTTATATCTTTAGGGGTAAATAGGTAAAAATGGTGTCTGACCAAATAAAGCTTCCTCCTTCCATCTGAGCGAATAAGCCATGATTTTTCTGATTAAGCCACTACCAAACACCTCTGTTAGGCTGACCGAATAAGCCATAAAGAGCATTAAGTTCATTAAGTCAAAAATAAACAGGCCCTTAGGGGCGTTTGGTTCACGGATTCTGATGGAATCTGATGGAATTGGAATGTTGATTTCCATTGACCGAATTTCATTCCTTCGTTTGGTTCATTCTTTTCGACGGAAAGGAATGTCCAATTCCATCAGATTCCATAAATAAGTGAATTTGACATTCCTTAGCAATCTTGAAGGATTTTGATGGAATTGAAATTGATGGAATGTTGTATTTTCATAATTCCAAATATACCATTTAACTTAAATATAACATAATTTAATTTAATACTTTAGGTTTTATTTTATATTTTATATTTTGATTTTATTTTTATATTTATATTTATATTTATATTTATATTTTATTTTTATATTTTATTTTATATTTTATATTTTAATTTTAACTTTAATTTGATGTTATATAATATAACTTAATACATTTTTTTATTTTCTCGAAATATATTTTATTTTTTTAAAATATAAGTTTGACAATATATTTTATCTGGATTGTGTATATTATAGTTTTTTGCGCATTAAAGTATTTAAAATTATTTTATTAAAGTATTTTTAGTGAAAAAAATATATTTTATGATTATTTTATTAAAAAAAATTGTTTTAAAAAATTAAAACTTATCAAAAAGGGTATTTTGGTCATTTATAATAATTCATTCCAATTCCAAAGCTACATTTTGTGAACCAAACAGACAAATTCCAATTCTTTTAACAGATTTCATTCCAATTCTGTCAACCAAACAGGTGGTCAAACCTGACAACATTCCATTCCAATTCCTTCAAAGTCAAATTCCTTTGACAGATTTCATTTCATCCAAAAACATTATGCGAACCAAACGCCACCTTAGTCTTTGTATTTAGTTTATTACAATTTTTATTTGACAAAAAGAAAAAGAAAAAAACTAGTACCTTTTTGTTACTTCTATTTTGAGACTAGACGTAAAGAAATATTCAAGAGGGGCTAAAATTGTAAAGCTGTTAAAAGGTTTTAGTCTAAGAGCATCTCCAACAACTATGTTAAAATGTAAAGAAAGTGTGATTTTGACATTTTTGTTGCTCCAACAGATATGCTATCATCTATGCTAAAATAGAGAAAATATGAGAGAGATTATAAAACTATCTAAATTTAGAGAAATTTCTAAAACCATCTCCTATGAACCCTTTATTTTACTTTCTAAAGTCTAAACCCTTTCAAATGAACCCTTTATTTTACTTTCTAAGACCATCTCCAATGTGGTCACTAAATCTTACATCAAACACTAAATTTAGTGTAAAAAACACTATTTACATCTTCAATGGGGTCTTTATTTTTCACACTAAATTTGGTGTAATGAATAGTATTACACTATATTTGGTGTAACACTATTTATTTACACTACTTTTACATCACTTTTAAAAAATAGTGTTACCCATTGGAGATGATTTACTATTAACACTAAAATTTACACTACGTTTTACACTATTTTTAAAATTTGGTGTAAAATATAGTGTGACCCATTGGAGATGCCCTAAAATAGAGAAATGAATAGTAACTGTAACTCTCTGGAGAGTTATTATTTATACTCTCTATTTTTTCTAAAGTTCTGATAATTACAAAATGGTCCTTCAACTTTTTAGATTCTTGTATTTTTATTTTATGAATTAATACGAAATTAAATATGAATTATAATTTATAACGTCGTTAATATAACATGATAAAGTTAATAACAATAAAGTTATTGTGAAAACAAAAAATATAAGGTTATAATTATAAAGTTAATAAATAAAAGGGTGTTATTGAAAATATATATAAATTTTAGAGTTGAAAATAGAGTAAATCATTGAAGAATATATAACATATTTTCTATTTTTTACTATATAGAGTGTAAAATAGAGAATTACATTTCCTAAATAAATGGTTTCTCCCAATACTAATTATTACCCCAAAAAGAGCAAACTTTTTTCTCCTATATATTGAATATTTTAATAATATAATTAAATAAATTGAATATTTTAATAAGAACTAATATTAAAATAGCATAGTTGTTGGAGTTGGATGCAAATTTTATTAGAGATTTTGTAATTTTTACCTCTATTTTAGAAAAATATTAACATAGCTGTTGGAGATGTTCTAATGACATGAGAGATTTAGGATTTGCTAGCATTTTAACTAGCTTAAGACTCACAACTTATTCGATTGTATTTATATATGATTGTTTGGTAGTGACTTAATGATATAGATAACTTATTCAATAAACCTTTAGAGGAACAACTTTATGATGCAGAAAGATAACTTTTCTCAAACTTGTCCCTTCCAATTTAAAAACATGTTCCTTCTATCAAGAAAAACCCTAACAAACAAAACCTTCATAAACTATAATAACAAATTAATCAACATAAACAGCTTTATTCATACAAGATTTAACCAAAGAACTTATAAAACAAGAAGAGTATATTGCAAGTGTTTTAAATATCATTAAAACAATATTTAATTTTGTTTTTTCACAATTACACGTTTACAGCTATTTCTTAAACTATATTTTTAATTTCTTAAACATAATTTATTTAATACAATAAATCTCTTATTTTTCTCCTCTTTAGAAGAGTTGAATTACCAACAAAACTTTATTACCAAAAACTATTCAACATTTTTCGATTGTTACCCGTTAACAATTTAACGAACTCCACCATCACAATCACGGAGTTCTCTGCACTGAGGCCGGAAAAGGTATCGGCCTCGTTTGAAGTAGCCGTCCCACCACCGGCTAGGTTCGAAAGGGCTCGAAAAGTTATGAACGACACTTTTTGTTGATAGCAAACGAGAGCCACCCCGGCACTTTCCATTTCCACCGGGCTAATGTTGAATTTGTTGTACAAGAAGCTCCGATAGGCCGCGTTATCCAAATAAATGTTGGCACTCGTCCCTCTCTGAACCGTGGTAACCTTTGGCAGACTGGTTAAACATGTGGTCGCGTTGATGCAATCCTCCAACTTCAGTTTCTATCAAAAAACCAAACAAACCCAATAAATAACACATAAACCACATTATGAGACAGGATTAGAGCTGATTAGGACCACGGGCCGTCCTGTTCATGAACAACTCTAGATAGGATATGCATAGTCTTTTCTCTACAAAGCACATATAAAAAGAAAGAAGAAAGCAAAATACTTATTGAACCTCAAGGGATTTGGAGAGAGAGAAATAGTTGTTGAGTTTGCTCAGGAGTTCCATCCACAGGATAAACTTCTTCTGCTTGATACCACACATTATTCAACAAGTTATCTTCACCTTTTGTTGAATATGTTCCAAATTTCATATACCCAATTTCCCTTGTGAATCCATCTTCTCCTTCAAATGCCAATGGGTCTTCAGGCCCATCTCCATATCTCTACAACATCTCATGCATTAAAAACTTGTACCATACCCATATAAATTTTGTACATTATTTAATTAATCTAACCCATTTTGCCACTTTGTACCTTAGCTTAAAGGGTCAATGAAACTCTAATCAACAAGAAATTATTGACATGCATTAACGATTTGTACCGTACAAGCCGTTGATGCATGAGAATATGTACCTGCCAATTTCAAAGAGCAGAATGAGACCAATACTCAGCAATGGTTACATCTCCAATATTTAGATTTGGGTTTGCATTCCCTGCTATTCCGTAGTGTATCACACCTTCTATCTCGAACAAACTCAACAAAAGCTGTGTTGCTAATGCAGCATTCACCTGTTATAAATAATGACGTATTGATGAGTTGTACAATGTGCATACCAAATAAAATGCAGGAAAAACGTACCATTCCCATTCCACTCATGACCAAAATCACTGGCTTTTTGTAAATCTTTCCAAACCGAAACCTCCTTCCTTTAAACCATCCAAAATGAAACACATTCGTAGAAACTTAGAAACTCTTTTAAGAATCTTTTAACTTCATCAATCAACGAAATGTTGTTTCTACACATAAAACGTATTTTAGAAAGAAAAATAACAGATATACATTTACCTGCGTAATCGATGACCAACTTAGTCGACTTGTAATTAGGATTACTAAGTAGTGGATTCATCTCAAACATGTTGGGAATTACCAAGCATAAAAAGGGGCCATTTTTGTTGGCTTTTTCGATCATCTTTTTCGTACTTCCATCTAATGCACCATTCGCTCGTTCTTGAAATGAAATAAAAATTAAACTAAAAATAAAAATAAAAAATAAAAATATTTGTGTCTGCAATTTAATTTGTTGTGATTGCAAGTGATGAAGATGATGAATTGAATTGGATCAAAAAACGGGAATTTAAGGATAAGAAGACACAAAGCCAAGTCAATCAGGTTGTAGCGTAGTGGTTGATCGTTCTGGGTGATGTGGTGGAATATCCCATCTACCCAGGGTTCGATCCCAGACGTCCTCAACATTGATAAGACATCTTTAAGTTTCAAAATTGTCAAGGATTAGTTCGGAATGTGTATGAGATACCCTTTCCAAAACAAAAAAAGACACAAAGCCAAACCGATTCCACCACGTGGAAATTGATGTAAAATATTCGGTTAGGTACAAAAAAAATAATATTAATATCCGGTTCAATAATGCATCTTATAAAAACAATAAAGTACGATGGAGGCTTTATTAATTAAGAGTTTTTTAATTTGTGATTAAATAGTTAGGCCATCCGCAACGCCTCGGGCTCGGGCTTGGGCTCGGCTGCGGGCTCCTGCGGGCTGCGCTGCGGGAGCTGCGGGCTTGGGGTGCGGGTTTGAAAACTCGATGAACCCGAACGATTTCATGTTTATTTAATTTTTTTTTAATTTTTTATTCAACGGCTCTTTCAAACGGCTACTTTTAAATCAATTTTTTTTAAAAAAATTTCAATTTAATCACACTATATATATTAACCCTCAACCTCTTATTTTTTCACACCAACAATCTCTCAAACTCTCTCAAATTCTCTCAAACTCTCTCAAATTTCATCATGAATCCAAACAAAACACCTACATCCCGTCGTAACCGACCACATACACCGCAACCGCAAGAAGACCCGAAGCTTGGTTTCCAAGCGTTTACACAACCAGGTTATCGTCCGCAATTTTCGCAACAAATTCCGCCACAAATTTCGCAACAATGGTCGCAACAAAATCCGCCACAATATTTTTACAACTCATTAGGCCATCCGCAACAAATTCCTTACCAACTTACACGTTCCGGTATGATTGAACAAGGTTTTACTCCGACCAACTTCAATCCTCCTTCACCCTTCATCAATCTCGCCGACGACATTGTTCCGGAAACCCAACATTCTAGCCCGCACACACCACAATCAATCTACACACAACCATCAAACCCTCAACCATCGAGAAAAGGAAAAAACAAACAATATGAAAATAGAGCCCCCAAACAGATGTGGACTAAAGATGAGGAACTCGCGTTAGTGTCGGCGTGGGTTGACGTTTCGGAGGACCCCGTTATCGGTAACGCACAAACCCATGGTAATATTTTTATTTTTATTATTATTATTATTGTTATTATTAATATTATTATTATTATTATTATTCTTGTTAATATTCTTATACTTGAATTTACATAAATGTAGATAGTTTTTGGACCCGAATCGGGGAAGTGTTCTTTAGTTCGATGGGTCGCGGAAATTATAGAACAACTCATCAACTCAACACCAAGTTCAACGACCTTAATAAAAAAATTGCTCTTTTTGGCGGCATCTACAACAACTTGGTCAATAATAGATCAAGCGGAATGAGTGATGCCGACATTTCACGAGTGGCACACGAACGGTACCAAGCACAACAAGGGTTTGCTTTCTCTAAAGAACAAGATTGGGAAGTCTTAAAAAAATGTCCAAAATGGGGACCCGTTCCAACGATGACGACAACTTCATCGCGGGGTTCAAAACGTACCAAACCTTCCGATGATGACGATGACGACAACTTCAACGACCCATCGGGAGAAACAAGGCAAAAAAAACATCAACGAGTAATACGTCCGGGTCGAATACGAATGAAAGTGTTACTCAGTTGTTGACGACGTTCAACGACAAGATTGATGATACAATGGAATACAAAATGAAAAAACTCGATCTCGAAATCGAACGCTCAAAACTCGAACGAGATAGGTTGGAACAAGAACTCGAAATCGAACGCTCAAAACGATTTGAGAAAGACTTCGAGTTTTTCATGACCTCGCATGATCACCTTACGGGAGACGTTTTGAGGGTTACTTTAAAGAGAAAAGAGCAAATTAAAAAAATTCATAATTGGCAGTGTTTTGTATTTTGTAATTTTTATTTTTAATGAATGATATGAATTTTTATTTTTATTATTTATCTTATTTTTATTTATTAAAAAATATATAAATATTTTTATTTTGTTAAATAATTAAATGTATAAATAAAAGAATTAAAAAAATGAGGTGGCAAAGGGCTTTTAGTTATGCGCTGGGGGTCTTTAGGGCTTGAGGAGAAAAGCTGATGTGGCGCTGATGTGGCATTGAGGGCTTGAGGGCTTTTATCTATGCGCTGTGGATGGCCTTAAAACATGTATTGGTCAGATAAAATTATTGTTGAATTGGTTTCAGCAACCTAACTGATAAGCTATCTGATACTTGATAAGTTAGCTGATGAATTAATCACGTTTGATAAACTTGTTGAATTTAGTTGAAAACGCAAATTATCAAAAAAGTATTAAAAAATAGTCAATTCTAACATTTATTGATACACGTAAAACAAATTATTAACAATATAATATGTTAATTAATACTACAAACTAGATAGAAAAAAAAAATGTATAATATGAATCTATCCATCGAATCAGTGGAGCAGTCTCTTCTTGGCTCCAAGTTTGCTATGGGAAACATCTTCAAATGGAGTTGTTTTTCTTCTACGTTGGTAGCCAGCCCAGCCGTATTGCAAGTTCTTCAAAATGTACTTTGCCTACTTTCTTTGGAGTAAAAGGAAAATCTGTGTCTTTAAAGGGGCTGTTTCGAGATATTATAAAATAAAGTTTTAATTTTGGTATTTATGATGAATTTATTACAAGATATTATAAAAATGATTGAAGTAAATATTTTATTAAAATATTTATCAAAGTTTAGTTATTTATGACACAAAATACAACTTCAACTCTTATATAGCTTAGGTATAATTGAAAGAAAGTGATAAAATAAAGTTTCAAAACTATTTCAAATAGTGTTTTAATAAACTAACTTATAAGTTACTTTTTGTTCATCTAAACTAGAGATGGACAAATTTCGGTCTCCGGCCGAGCCTTAACAAAATCATGCCTAAAGATGTCATCCAAAATCGGGCCTCAAACAGGCATGGGACAGGTCAAGCCAAGCTCAAGATGAGGTGGCTCGTTCTAGCTGATGAATAAGGGTAACCGGGCCGAAACCGGGTCTTCACAAAAAAAAATGTTATTCTAATACATTTTAAAATACATAATTGGGTCGCTTAAATATACTTAAAAATACGTTTTATTATAGTTTCGATTGAACAATACATTAAAAAAAATACATTACCGCCATCCATTTTGAGCTTCTTTAATTTGTCCTTGCATCACCGCCGGTCAGTTTGAGCGAAAGATGGAAGAATTGAGAGATTGAAAACATGCGAAAAACGAATACGAGATGGCAAAAATTGTGAGCGATAATTGCATTTTTTGCGTTTTGTAACTTGGTATCCTACCTCGTTCACCAAATAACTTATTTGTAGTGTTTAGGGGGTCTAAAAGACCAAAAAAGACGGTCAAAATTGAGAAAAAAAAAGAGTAATATAATGGTAACATTTCTGAAAAAACGGGCCGGGCCAAAATCGCGTCTTGTAGCCGGTCCTGAAACCGGTCCCAGGCCGGGCCGGGCCGGCAAATTGCTCCAAATCAAGGACCGAACGTAAACTGGTGGGTCGTAATCCGGGCCTCAGACGGGCCGGGATGAAATGGCCATCTCTAAATTCTAAACTAGACTTTTACAATATATTGAAAAACGAAAATAACTTATATTTCTCAAATAATATATGATACTGAAAATCATAATTTTTAAGAATAAAATGTGTTTGACGAAGAAGAAACATTTGAATTTAACTTTGGATATTAAACAGTTTAATGTAATGATTCACAGTACAAAGTAATAAAATGATTCGTCTGATTTGTCAATAGAATTCGTCATTCACTCTATCATTGATTTAAATCGCCAAAAACCTAAAATTGGACATTTTGCATTGATATTTCAATACTTTTATTAGAAAGTGGGTCTGTAACATCCCACATTCTATATAAGACAAACGTAACATTAAAATATAACCTTCTCATAACTGGGTCCTAAAATTTTCGTTACATCATACATAAACTAAGGTTGGCGGAAACAACCTATACATAACTGGGAATAACTATTACTACAAGTGGCACCGGCACTGTCTCTAGCTGCGTCTGTACTCTACCCTGCTCTTGCTCACTTACCCGAGTCTTCTACTGTTAGCTTACCTGAAAAGGGTTTTTGTTTTGAAAAGCGAGGGTTAGACCATGAGGTCTAGTGAGTTCCCTCCATAAACAGTGTACGTCAACATTATAAATCATTTTTATAAAACAATTCACATTCTTCACATAAGCGTCAAGCATGGTACTGCACTGTGTTAAGGATCACATCGTTAACCGCGATCAGGGCCCCAGCAGACTCCCCTTTCGCCTCTTCTGGAGCCTACGCAGACTCCCCTTCCCGGAGCCTACGCAGACTCCCCTCTACTCGAAATAGGAGGAAACGAATTCCAATTTCCAGCTTACCAGTCTGTCATACATATCCAAGGGGTCATCAGAACCCGAGGATCTATCTCTGATCCCACAGTGCAGACCGACTCCACATAGCATACACATAGTTCGTCATAAACATAAAACATGAACTCCGTATAACGTTTTACAATCCATATCATATTGCTGGAAAATCTTTTCAGTAGAACAATTCTTTTCATGGGAAAACATTCGTAACAGCTTGTAAATAAATCATGCTCATAAACATACTCTGATCAGTAGAGTACTAACTTTCGTTTACGTAAAAGTCAGGTAAAATAACAGAGTATATGCATAAAATCACTTTCCTTGGAAAACACGTAAGAGCACGAATTTTAGTTAGAAAAACTCACCTGGCGCGCGTTAATATCTTCTCGTATCAAACTTCTTACTTACTCCCCCGACGTCTAGATGGAACACCTAAGATGTGGGAAACGTAACTCATAAATCTAGCAATTAATAATTTAACTTTTCTCTCCATCTTAAGTCCCAATTCTTTTTATTTACTTAAATCCACTTTACCTTAAACTAGTGTTCGACACCACGCGTTGCGTGGTGACGATAAATTATGTAGAAAATATTAAAATTAAATGGTTGATGATCACATAGCATATATTAAACATAAGAATTGATATTTCACTTGATATGAAACCGTCTCATCATCCTTAGTTCACTTGAGACTATTTCTTCTTAGCTTAAATAATAATCAATATTACACTTGATATGAAGTTGCTCATCATTCTTAGTTGTTTCTTTTGATATATATAATTAAATAATAGCTAAGTAGTTCTACATCATCAAACTTTGTAATTGACACATAATGATAAATGATAAAAGAAGTGAGTGACACTATTAATTATAATAATGAGGTGTATAGTTAATATTGTTTTGTCATAACTCGTAATATATCGATTTATCTTTAACATAGATTTCCATAAAATAATTATATTCACCATGCAACCATAATATTGATACCTAGTTTTGTTTAATTGTGGGACATCTTGGTAAATTGTTTACATTTGTTATAATGTACTTGTTGCTACTTCGTCTAAAAATTCTCCATGAAGTCCTCGTTCCCAACCTACGGTTGGACGAAAGAGTAACAAAAGTCGTCAGTATTGTGACTACTTTGAGTATATGCGAGCTGATTGAATTGTTAATTTTTCCATGTTCGAGTTTTTTTGATTTGTTTGAGACTGTTTCTTCATAGCTTAGTTTTTTAGTAGAGAATTTTGAAAAAAGAGGTTTAGTCATATTATGTAAAATGAAGCGTATTATATCAATTTAATTTCATTTTTATACATAGTTTGATTTCAATTTAAATTAAAAAATGCAGTTGAAGTAATTATATATTGATGATTGTAATGAGTTATTCTTTCTAATTTTATATATTTGGTTATTCTGGTTTATATATATATATATATATATATATATATTTGATAATAATTTTAACTATATATATTGATTCATAATTTTTTTTATTTTATGTATTGATTTTAGTAGTAATATTAAATGTACTAAGTATTGATTTAATTAGTGAAATTAAATGCATGTAATAAGTATATTATTTATTAATGAGAGAGTTAGTAATAAGTATTTGAATATATATTAAATTTATTTAATGATATTAAATTAAATAAGCATTTCATTTATTAAAGAAGGGATTAATAATAAATATTTAATTATATATTGATTCTAATTTTATATATATATATATATATATTGGTTCTAATGTCATTTATAATTATATATTGATTTTAATAGGACCTTAGATAATAATAATTTTTTAATTTATATATTGATAATTTATATATTAATTAAAATTTTAGATATTTAACTTTATTTGAAAATAATATATATCAATATATATACATATTGTGGTAAAGGAAAAGATTAGAACTCGCATCGTATGTCAATTAAATATATAATTTAAATGATATATATATAGCATTACGTAAATAATATAACTGATAATGATCATAAGGTATTATATTGATGTGAATAATAGTCATCTTCAGTTATTTATTTATTTATATTAATTATAATCATTTTATTATTAAAAATACACATATTATTATATTCAATTATAATCTAAATAGAAGTATATACATATTGATCGTGATTTCATTTATATAATCAGTTTTTAAATATGTTGATTATATATATTCCTTGTATGTTATGTGGAAAAAAAAATTAGAATAATGTGAAATAAATTAAATAAACAAATTTAGGTGTAAACAAAAAAGATAAATAGTTTAATTAATT
Source organism: Saussurea involucrata (assembly GCA_033807775.1). Taxonomy (NCBI): domain Eukaryota; kingdom Viridiplantae; phylum Streptophyta; class Magnoliopsida; order Asterales; family Asteraceae; genus Saussurea; species Saussurea involucrata. The sequence goes on from CM066325.1 coordinate 3,963,885, forward strand.
AAACATATTGCTAATAACTACATCAAAAAATGCAAAACTTGAGGGAAAAAGAAGAAACATGAGATTGAGATGCCTAGAAAATGTCATATCATGTGGTTTTTCTTATATAATTACAAACTCAAAATTAGGAAACTATGTAGATATAAAAGAATGAAAAAAATCCACAACAAAAAGCAAGGTAAAAATTGTAAATAAATTGAATGAAAAACTAAAAACTTATTTAAAATTAAGAAACTATGTACACATACAAAAATGAAAGAAAAATTCACAACAAAAATCAATGTAACAATTGTAAATAGATTGAATGAAAAACAAAAACTTATTTAACAACAATATATAAAACACACAAAACATTAAAAAAATATATGAATTTTTTTTATAGAAAAAAACAATGATATTGATTGGAAAGACACACACATATACACGTGTCAACAATATATAACTCACATAAATCATTACCCGGGAATTTTATGGAGGATGGGCAAGCATCGACGAAATGTAAATTCTACAAAGAAGAAACAACAAATAAACATAGTATATAATAAAAGTGTTAATTTCATGTTGGTGGAGCATTAGGTTGTAGTATATATAACTTTATTGTAGGTTTTGCTCTAATTAATGAATGGAAATATGAAGAGGGTAAAATTAATGTCTCTAAGAAGTTGGATAGTTTGGAAATTAAAGCTAATTAAATTGGAAGTGAAATTACCAAATAAACCTTCATATAATGACATACACAATTTTCATTTAGGGGTGAAATGGTCATTTATAAAAAGTTTTTTACTAAAGAAAATCAAAATTATGAGAAAATAAAGAAAGGTGAATGAAGGCTTCTCATAAGGCCACATAAGCAACTCCACATTTTGCTTTTAGATATATATAGATTTACTTATTATACCAATCCATAAACAAATCCATATAAGATCCCTAATTAATTCCTTAATGGAGTCCATATTTAAAAACATAAGAATTCCATAACTCTTCTTAACCCACGGCTTAAAACGGAAGAAAGCCCCAAGAGAAATAAATGCACATGGCCCAAGAGGGCATTTAATGCACACGACCCACTACAAGAAATCTATTCCTTCACACACCGAGACTGAATATGGAACGCTACCGGGGCTAGATTTACAAGAATACCGAGACTACACATTTATATTAATACCGGGAATTCGAATTATTAGGATACCGAAACTCATAAACCACATACCGGGACTTTAAAAGTCCACTAAACCGGGATTAGAACGTGAACTATCGGGAGTCCAACACACACCGGGATTCCACGAATACTCAGTCCCGCTACCAAACCTTCGGAACTGAATTTTGGTAGCCAAGCTACGCAATTCACCCAACTTACGCAAATTCGGGTTTTCCGTTCGGTCTTGATTACATCGTTAAATCTCAATTCCATTTACTACTCGAACTCGTTTACATGTAAAGGGTTCAAGGGTTTTTAATAAAAGGTAGCCATCTTAATTTCTTTTTCTTAACCATAACTTACCCGATTAACCCATCTAGTAGCATCAATTTCTCTTACGAGCTGGACCCCAAAATTATTTCTCAAAACCTCAAATCATCTTAAACTCAAACAATAGAAAACAAGGAAGAAGGATTCAAATCAATACCTGAGTTTGATTGCTATAATATTTTCTTCTCTTTCTCCCAATTTGCAAGAAATAGCCATCTCCGCCGCCGTCGCCGGCGACAACCACCGCCGACCACCACCGGCAGCCGACAGCCGGCTTCCAAATCCGTCCATTTCGCTGCTACTCTCTCTCGTCGTCTCTCCCTCTCTCTTTCGCAGCTCTCTCTCACCCTTGCTGTCTCTTTCCCGTCGTCTCTCTCTCCCGCTGTTTCTCTCCAAGCAGCCACACACACAGCTCTCTCTCTCTTGCAACTCTCTACAAGCAACCACACACACAACTCTCTCTCTCGCAACTTTCTACAAGCAACCACACATACAGCTCTCACAATTGATTTCCCTGCTACACTTCTCGATATGAAGCACACACTCACAGAACCCTAATTGATTTCCTAACTCTACTCCAAAATGCGGCGCACAGTAAACAAAATGAGGGAATTGATTTCCCATTTCTCACTTTTAACCTCAATGTTTTCGTAATAATCCAATTTACCCCTTTAACTTTCATTTAAAACAAAATATACACTTTGGGGTTATTACAATCTCTCCTCCTTAAAAGAATTCCGTCCCGGAATTCACTCCAACATAATCGGCGAAATTAATCATCAAAGCTTAAATCCTAACTCTCGGAATAAATCTTTCTAATAACAACACGATACCAACATACTTTCACGCCTGAACGGCGCAACTCTAAATAAATTCACAATCTTTGCTTATAACAGGAAAATCCAATCAGTTTATATTTCATCTTCCAAACAAATCGAATAACTCAGGGGCCTTACGAACCTCAGGTTCCAAGATTCCTTCGCTTAAATACAATGACCACAAAAACCAGACAGATAAACATAATGCCATCCCAGCTTTCTTACTTAAATTTACCTTATATAATTCCTTAACGATCAGTGTCCTAATCTCAATAACACTTCTCCAAGAATTCTTAATTATCTTGTCTGATTCCTGACCACATTAACAAATTCCGAACTCAACTGCCTTTCTCAGCTAGTGCAAAATAATCACTGATCCTCGCCGCATAAAACAATACAATTTCTTCTCTTGATCCCAAGCATGACCGACTCATTCCAATTTTAATTATCAACTTATTTCAAAAGATAAACTCCAATTGAGACTCCGTTCATTTCTTTCTCCTAACCATAAATTATCATATTTAATAACTTAATATCAATATCTCGATATTTTGGTAATCGCAAAATTCTTTAGTCTAAATTGATTTCCTTAATTAACAACTCCCACCGAGTAACCCAACAATTCACAATTTGCAATAAAATTTGAAAATTACTTATTCCATCATACTATCATCAACTTCTCATTTTAACATATCGATTTTCACTTATCAATTCTTAGTAAGACTCTTGGTAGGATCATAACATCTCATGTAACAACAATAAGTGTTATTACCTAACCAATCCCCAAAATTTTGGTCAACCAATCAAAAACTTATACATCTATCATGACATCATACTACAACGTCAACTTAGACTCTACGTGCTCCACAATCTGGTTAACAAACCGAACGCCTCATCCGAAACCCCCTAAAGGTTTCTATCTGATGCTCCCTCTCTCTAACATCACATCACTACGACACTAGCTGGCACATTAAGCTTGACAATTACTGTCACTGCACAACCGTACACTCTTTGCCCATAACATCACACTGTCGACCAGATATCTCATTACCATTCCCACAATTCAAACTTGCTTTCATATCCTCTCGTATGCACAATCGAGTCTATCTCGCTACTTAGTCCTTTCTCTATCTGTCGAACTATACTCACGAGTTCCCAATTAACTCAAACATAGTCGTTCTAGCTGGCTCCTTGCGATCCAAGCCCTTTTATAGACACGACGCATTTTCTTACTGACTGATATATTCTACACTCACTCCGTTTGTGCTACACACCTTATCCTCCTATGGACCCTCCACACCTCGTAAATAGAACGCTTATCCAACAACAGCGGTCTCTCACTAACTTAGCACCCCCACAAGGTGTTCTATCAACTTTCGCTCTTCTGGTTCAAGCCTTCGGCCTTAACCATCTTGCACGGTTGCCGACTTCAGCATCAAAAGTCAACCTGTTGATACCTTCTTAACCTATTCTTAAACACGGGTTCCTTACGAAACCTAATCCTTCCATCATATCATAGTCAACATCATAATCCGTCTTCCTCATTTCAAAACCTACTCATGTAACATCAAAATTACAAGATCACCTTAAGACTCTTATTCGACATCGAGGATGTCTCATTTCTGCCTCAGCACACTACTCATAACGAGTTGCTAATACCACACCTTGAAGGATTCAAATCCCTCCTCCGGACACCACCGTCCCCTGCCAACCGTACTTCCAGTTACCGAACAAGGGTGCAAACCCTCATACAACCGATACGATAATCCACTTCTGACTTTACCATTGTTCACCTTTCCTTTTGAGCACAAATACTAAAGCTACAACATTCTTTCCCGATTTGCCCTACACTTTTCCACTCTTGAAGTTCTTCCTTAGCTTAACATGTAATATCTTATGACCTAGTGAGTTCATAGCCTTCATGCATGACAATGCAGTAGATAAATCATTTCGTACATTTTAAATAAACAATACTTGAAAACAACGTGGGTACACATGACCCCATCATTCTTATAACTTCAATGCCTTGCACAACGATTCGAGAATCGTTTGCATGCATCTTTCCGTGAACCTTAATCTTACTCAATCTGGACGATGTTAATACGACAATAATACGTTGAATGGAAATCCTTTCATATGTCACAATTCTGAAAGAAATTACTGACACCAAGTAAACCAGTCGGTTCTCACCCCTTTTATATGACCTCAACAGGTTAAAACTCATTTTGATTGTAAAAGTTTTGCTGGAAAACGTTTTCTCGACCTTTTTGTGACAGTTTAACTTATCATGACAAGTGTGAAATATTTTGCGAATCGTTAGGTTCAAAATTTCATTGTGTAATGTGAATGAGGTCACCTTTTCTTTAAACATATGCTTGCATATTTCGACTCATTTTCGATTAAAATTTATATTTACACATTTAATTTAAATCGTGAAAATTTCATGTTACATATACGAACGCCATGCATGAAACTCTACTTGCAATTGAAGGCTACTCACTCTAACAAGGTCAACCGTTTTACTCATGCAACTCACCCTTGACATTCTACCTTCGACCAATGGTCGCTCTCTCGGTCATGCAATAAATTGTTGTACATGCGTTCCACATCTCACTTACTCAACCACTTCATACTATTTTCGCTTTGATCACTAACTCACTTTTACTTCTACATGCTTTCATTTCACTATAAGTATCTTATTTCATTTACCCTGTCATTGAAAAGCTCGACTACGAAGTCAGGGCTCCATTGACACTTTCAAGATTTCGCCATTGTCCTTCCTTACCATCCTGACTGATCTAACCCAAGATTTCTAGAACTGGGACTCCCTCGAAATAGGAGCCCTACCCGACCCCAAACATTCAACCTTTCCGAATCCACGAAGGGTTATCTCTAGACGACTCATAACAGTCTATACAACATTACTTCTCTACGGTGCATACCTTCATTACGTCATAAGTGACTTCTCATGAAACTTCTCCATCAAAGGGTCTTATTATACCGCTCAGGGATTTTGCTGTCATTCTAAAGTACTGGAACACGACATAAACACTAGGTAGGTTAATAAGGCAGGTTAAGCACATACATGTACCTGTAAGTTTGCAATTACACTGGCCAGGTGGAATCTCAAACTTACCTTACATGACAGTCCTCAGTACCTTATTAGTCCTATCTCTATAATAGTGTCCTCCTAACGCATTTCCGGTATCTACAATAGTGCCCTCCTAACGCATTTCCTGATTCTCAGTTGTGATTTCTACTCCCAAGTTTAAGTTTAGGCCCGTCCGGTCACCTAAATCCCTTAAACTAAGGCTCTGATACCATTTGTAACATCCCACATTCTATATAAGACACACGTAGCATTAAAATATAACCTTCTCATAACTGGGTCCCAAAATTTTCGTTACATCATACATAAACTAAGGTTGGCGGAAACAACCTATACACAACTGGGAATAACTATTACTACAAGTGGCACCGGCACTGTCTCTAGCTGCGTATGTACTCTACCCTGCTCTTGCTCACTTACCTGAGTCTTCTACTGTTAGCTTACCTGAAAAGGGTTTTTGTTTTGAAAAGCGAGGGTTAGACCATGAGGTCTAGTGAGTTCCCTCCATAAACAGTGTACGTCAACATTATAAATCATTTTTATAAAACAATTCACATTCTTCACATAAGCGTCAAGCATGGTACTGCACTGTGTTAAGGATCACATCGTTAACCGCGATCAGGGCCCCAGCAGACTCCCCTTTCGCCTCTTCTGGAGCCTACGCAGACTCCCCTTCTCGGAGCCTACGCAGACTCCCCTCTACTCGAAATAGGAGGAAACGAATTCCAGCCTACCAGTCTGTCATACATATCCAAGGGGTCATCAGAACCCGAGGATCTATCTCTGATCCCACAGTGCAGACCGACTCCACATAGCATACACATAGTTCGTCATAAACATAAAACATGAACTCCGTATAACGTTTTACAATCCATATCATATTGCTGGAAAATCTTTTCAGTAGAACAATTCTTTTCATGGGAAAACATTCGTAACAGCTTGTAAATAAATCATGCTCATAAACATACTCTGATCAGTAGAGTACTAACTTTCGTTTACGTAAAAGTCACGTAAAATAACAGAGTATATGCATAAAATCACTTTCCTTGGAAAACACGTAAGAGCACGAATTTTAGTTAGAAAAACTCACCTGGCGCGCGTTAATATCTTCTCGTATCAAACTTCTTACTTACTCCCCCGACGTCTAGATGGAACACCTAAGATGTGGGAAACGTAACTCATAAATCTAGCAATTAATAATTTAACTTTTCTCTCCATCTTAAGTCCCAATTCTTTTTATTTACTTAAATCCACTTTACCTTAAATTTACTTATTATACCAATCCATAAACAAATCCATATAAGATCCCTAATTAATTCCTTAATGGAGTCCATATTTAAAAACATAAGAATTCCATAACTCTTCTTAACCCACGGCTTAAAACGGAAGAAAGCCCCAAGAGAAATAAATGCACATGGCCCAAGAGGGCATTTAATGCACACGGCCCACTACAAGAAATCTATTCCTTCACACACCGAGACTGAATATGGAACGCTACCGGGGCTAGATTTACAAGAATACCGGGACTACACATTTATATTAATACCGGGAATTCGAATTATTAGGATACCGAAACTCATAAACCACATACCGGGACTTTAAAAGTCCACTAAATCGGGATTAGAACGTGAACTATCGGGAGTCCAACACACACCGGGATTCCACGAATACTCAGTCCCGCTACCAAACCTTCGGAACTGAATTTTGGTAGCCAAGCTACGCAATTCACCCAACTTACGCAAATTTGGGTTTTCCGTTCGGTCTCGATTACATCGTTAAATCTCAATTCCATTTACTACTCGAACTCGTTTACATGTAAAGGGTTCAAGGGTTTTTAATAAAAGGTAGCCATCTTAATTTCTTTTTCTTAACCATAACTTACCCGATTAACCCATCTAGTAGCATCAATTTCTCTTACGAGCTGGACCCCAAAATTATTTCTCAAAACCTCAAATCATCTTAAACTCAAACAATAGAAAACAAGGGAGAAGGATTCAAATCAATACCTGAGTTTGATTGCTATAATTTCTTCTTCTCTTTCTCCCAATTTGCAAGAAATAGCCATCTCCGCCGCCGTCGCCGACGAGAACCACCGCCGACCACCACCGCCGGCGACCACCACCGGCAGCCGACAGCCGGCTTCCAAATCCGTCCATTTCGCTGTTACTCTCTCTCGTCGTCTCTCCCTCTCTCTTTCGCAGCTCTCTCTCACCCTTGCTGTCTCTTTCCCGTCGTCTCTCTCTCCCGCTGTTTCTCTCCAAGCAGCCACACACACAGCTCTCTCTCTCTTGCAACTCTCTACAAGCAACCACACACACAACTCTCTCTCTCGCAACTTTCTACAAGCAACCACACATACAGCTCTCACAATTGATTTCCCTGCTACACTTCTCGATATGAAGCACACACTCACAGAACCCTAATTGATTTCCTAACTCTACTCCAAAATGCGGCGCACAGTAAACAAAATGAGGGAATTGATTTCCCATTTCTCACTTTTAACCTCAATGTTTTCGTAATAATCCAATTTACCCCTTTAACTTTCATTTAAAACAAAATATACACTTTGGGGTTATTACAGGGTCCCACTTCATACATGGTCATTTTGACATATTAAAAAAAAAGAATTTAATTAAAATACCCAAAGTTTGACTTTGACTTATCAAAATACCATTTTTTTAACTTTTGTCAAAATACCCATTTTTCCCGCGATATGTCTCGCGATCGCGGGATAGGGTTCATTTTGAAACATTTGATCCCGCTATAGGGGATGAAAGTGTAAAATTGTGAGTGTGTCGCGGGGACTCAGCCCGCTATAGCGGGATCAAATGTTTCAAAACGAACCCTATCCCGCGATCGCAGGACATATCGCGGGATTTTTGGGTATCTTTGCAAAAGTTCAAAAAATGGATATTTTGGTAAGTCAAAATCAAACTTTTGGGTATTTTAATTAAATTCTCTAAAAAACACGTCATTTTTTATATGTTCTAATCATATTAAGAAAAACCTAAAAAAAATAGTTACTTTAAATATAAAAATACAAACGTTTAATGTGTGACAAATTTTATCATTTTTAGATAAAATATTCATTTGATATGCAACTAGATTAAAACATGTCAAATATTTAATTCTTGAGATAGACTTTGGGGTTCAAGGGTTGTGTAATTAAATTAAAACATTGTAAAATATTCATGGGGTTTGGTTGATGACCAAGGGTTGTGTGATGTACAAAAATTTATGTAATTTTTAAGTAACATATAAATAAAGTTGTCTTTGTGTATTAATAGTATGTACAAATTGAAAAAAAAAATTTGTTTAGTAGAGTTTTTCATAGATAAAAGAAACGTGTTTTTTAATTGAGAAGGACATGTATGGAAAAAAAAAACTTGGTGTTCTGCATAAGACTTTCTCATAAACAGTGGCAGACCCATAATTTTTCTTCAGCGGGTGCACCATTTAAGGTGGATGAAAGGTCCATAAAATCGCGGGTTTGATCTGTGGCAAAAGTGACATGGTTTGATCCGAGGAAAAACCAATTATGTCGATTTCAGGGATACTACGCTTTTTCAATGAGAATCGATTTTGACCCTTTGACTAAAAAGCAATACTATGGCTTACGCCCGACATGTTTTAGTTGAATTTCATCATTACGGCGAACTTATTTGGGTTTTTGGTTGATTTTATAAAATTTTCCAACTTTAAGTTTTTGATATTTATTGTCCTCTATTTTTTTTTCTCTAGGTTTTTCAACTTCATTTCATTATGTATCTAAAACTCCTAATATTAAATATTATGTTTTTAAATTTCTTGTTGTTAATACGAGGATAGAACACAAATCCTCCTATAAAAGAGGCACTTTAGTTTGCAAACCAATGACCATCCCGCCCATCTTTCATTTTTGTTATAAAATTGGTTTTAATATATTTGTAGACACTCTTAAAATTAAGTAAGTGCACTTTCATGACACGTAATTTTTTTGCGGTAATTAAGTGAGCGGATGCATGGGACCCTGCTCGGTCCTTAGTACGTCTCTGCTGATTATAAAGATTACTGAATAAGTCATTTTCTATATCATTAAATTATTACCAAACAACTATGTATAACCGTCCAAATAAGTTTTATGTCGATCAATTAGGGTGCATTTGGTACGCAGACAGGACAGAACGAGACAGGACAGGACAAGACAGGACAGAACAAGACAAATTGTCAGGATCGAATCTTAACAAGACTAATAATACTTAGAATTCAGAATTAAAGAATCTGCGGAAAAGAACTTTAGTTCACACAATCAAAGAACAATATATCAGAGAACACAAACTGTTTGTATTCAATGCTTCGACTCACAAGATTACAACCAAACCTCAATCTTGATGAACAGGCTCAATCAAGACGACTTCTACTTCTCTAGAAATAGGGTTCTAAACCTTGAGGTTAAATCTCTCTCAAAACAAAAACGTATTCTTAGACTCTCGTATATCGCTTGTATATTTTCTATATCGAATAGCTATCTATCAACATCTATTTATACACAATAAGTACAAGATAACTATCAAAAATAAATTGATCTTCTGAATCTTCTTTAAGCATATCTTCATCCATTCCATCTTTATCTCCAAAATCTTCGCATTCCAAACTTATCACATCAGCAGTATTAATCTTCATTCAGCATGAGCAGTACTAATATTCTCCAGCAGCACTAATTCATTTCAGCAGTATTAACTCATTCCAGCAGCATTAACTTGTTCCAGCAGTATTAACTTGATCCAGCAGTACTAACTTGATCCAGCAGTACTAACTTTGATCCAGCAGCATTAATGCATCAGCAGTACTAACAGTGTTCCAGCAGTATTAATTTTGTCTTGCAGTAGTAACTTCACTCTAGCAGTATTAATTATGCTCTAGCAGTATTAAGGTTGTTCTGGCAGTAGTAATGTAGTTCTGGCAGTACTAATCATACTTAGGAAATCTTCAGTTCCCAACAATCTCCCCCTAACTTGACTTTTCAGGTTGAGAAGTCAAGTTCTTCAGATGATGCTTCCAAAACTTAATCTTGAACACACAAGTCAGGATTCAATCCCAAACTTTGATTTAAGATCCTTCTTACCAGGTATCTTGCCATCTTAGAATCTTTGTTACTCACCAACTTAGTTTTTAGCATTCCTTTCAACCTTGTCATGCTGTGCTCGTATATTTTATCCACCAAATAATACTCATGATATGCATAGTCAAGTGTTATGACATACACACCACAATTTTCAATAAGCATCCAGTTGGTAACAGTTTGAAATTGCCTTTCTGTCAAATACTTAACTGCTTCTGTATTGAACATTAGACACAAATATTCAAGTACCATTTTGGTGATGGACATTCCATTCTCAGTCAGCATATTTCCATAAAGCTTCATTCCCACCTTGAACATCTCTTCCAAGTCTGATCTAGAGCACATCCTTAAAAGTCTTCCCCATGTAGAACTGACCTCAAACTTCCCATCTGCTCTTTTTACTCTAATGTACTCCTTTCTCTGATCTTTCAAAGTATCCCAGAAGATGATTTCAGGAGCCATAGAAGCTAATGGTTTAACTTTGATAGGACTAGAATCAACCACAGTAATATACATATCACATTGAGTATTTGTTGGTGATTGTACATTGCTTGGTTGACCTGATGGAGTTGCCACTTCTTCTTCAGCAACTTTATGATCAGCTTTCTCTTTCACAACTTCCTCCTTAGCTTCTTCTACACTGGGTTCCACCCTAGGCTTCTTTACAACTTTCTTCTTTGAAGCTATAGACTTTGTTCTTGGTCTTTTGTTTGACATCATCTTGGTTCTTTTGAGTGTTTTAACAGCTTCAGGAATGGTTTCAGCTGTTTCCTTTGTTTCTGCTGCTTCAGGAATGGTTTCTGCTGCCTTATGTTTTTCAGCAGCATTAACCATTTCTGCTGCTTGAATGGTTTCTGCTGCTTTTTGACTAGCAGCATTAACCATTTCTGCTGCTTTTTCTGTTACTGCTTCTTTTAAAATCTTTGATACTGCTGCTTTCACCATCTCAAATACCTCTGCTTCAATCTCAGATTTAGTTACTGTAGATACAGATACTGCTTCCTTCTCACTGTCAGATACTTCTGCATCAACTAGACTATGTATAATTTCAGTTACTGCTGCTTCAATCTCAGATACTGCAGCATTAACTGTTTCTACTGCTTTTTCTGTGGTTTCTGCTGCTTCAGTTACTGCTGCTTTCTCACTTTCTGCTTCCTTTGCAACTTCTGCAACCTGCTCAGCCTCCCCCTCAACCTTATGCTCATTCTCCCCCTCAACCTTTGCATCCTCCATGTTTAGTTCAGTTTCTAACTCCCCCTTTTTGGAAGCATCAGTGGTTGATCTTCTCCTTCTCAGAACATACTGAGCTTTCTTTCTTCTTTGCAGCAGCTTGGTGATCATCTTCTTATTTTTCTCTATCTTGGTGTGTTGATAAAGAATCACCTTTTTAAGCTCATCAATCTCCTTCTGCTGATTCATGACATCAATGTTGATGTTGGCAATGGTTTCCATCAATTCCTTATAAGTATATCTATCCTCACCCTGTTTAGGAGTGTTTACCTCCGTTAAAGGATCACTGGAAACTTTAGTAGGTGTCTTTTGCCTAGCAAAAGCACTGCCTACTCCCATGGATTCTTGGCGCCTGGGTCCTCTGAATGTTTTCACATTCTGAGTTGCCGTGGGGAAGGTCTTAGTGATGTTACCACTGTCCTTCTCTTTGCTAGCAGAAGTAGTGGCAGCCTTGCAGCCCACATGCTCATCCTTCTCCTTAGAGAGCACCTTCTTGGGGTTGGGAGACACCCCTTTGGTTACCCTTTTGATATTCTCTATTGGAGAACGCTCCAATAGAGGGCTTGTAGGCTTTGGGCTATTAGGAGATACATCAAGGGAAGGAACCTTGTGTACCTTTCTTCTTTCAAACTTCTTGGTGATTTTGGGAGTGGGTCTTAAAAGAATGGACTGTGGGATGTCTTTGGTGATGGAAGGTTGGGATTGGTCATCAGTGGGTGTGTCTAATGGGGGCCTTGACCCTGATGCCATACCTTCAGTGGTGTGGGACACAACCATCATTGTAGAGAACAATGGTGTGTCAACTCCTTCCGAGTCCCTAGGAATTCTTCTCATATTTGAGAAAACCTTCCCTTTAGGGGGTTTTGGCACATATACCTCATCAGACTGAGGCAAATCCGTCAATTCATGGTTAAGTACTTCTTGGACAAACCTGGGATACATGTAAAATCTCTTTTTGGATTCTAGGTTTGCCACAAGATCATTAAAAATCATTGCTGAAAAATTGAACTTTCTGGCAGTGGTTAAGCAGACCAAGGCATAAGCAATGGTACTGCTAAACTCACTCCATCCAGTTGTTTTCTTTGAAATACAGTGCATAAGAGTATGAACAAGAAATCGCCATTGGGTGTAGAATTTTGACTTGAAGAATTTAAAAACGCCAATGGGACCTTCATACCCCATTCTTGGTAAGGTCGAGAAAAGTTCATCATTAGATAGATAGGTTATACCTGAGGCATCATCTAAGTGAAGAGTGATGCGAATAACCTCCTCTGTGACCTTCAAGGGTTTGTCACAAACCCTTGTTCGAATGATTTTCTGCCCATCTTCGAAAATAACAGCGGCATTCTCCCAAAATTGCTTTTGATGCTCGATATATATGGTTGGGCACACTGTTAGGGCATGAGAGATGTGTGAGGACTTGAGAAAATCCACAATATCATGAAATCCTGCGGCCTGCTTTGGCTTCTGAAGCATCGCAATCTCATTGTGCTCATCGACAAACTCCATTGTCGTCATTCTTCCTGAGGATTTGGATAGAAAACACAGAGATTCTAGGGAGAAAAGGTTAGAACGAGAGAGAGAAAAAATTTAATGCAAAGAGACGTTATGAACTTTGGCGGGCTGAAAGAGTATTTATAGCAGTATTAGCCCTGATTTTCTTTAAAAGCAGTATTAACAACTTAGCAGTATTAACGACTGAGCAGTATTAACTACACAGCAGTATTAACTACACAAGCAGTATTAACTACTAAGCAGTATTAACTTCAAAGCAGTATTAACTACTAAGAAGTATTAACTTCAAAGCAGTATTAACTTCAAAGCAGTATTAACTACTAAGCAGTATTAACTTCAAAGCAGTATTAACTATTAAGCAGTATTAACCACAAAGCAGTATTAACTACATATTGGCAGTAGAAAATATGTACTAGCAGTAGTAACTCTGCACTGGCAGTAGTAACTATACTTGCACTTTGCAGCACTTGTCCATCTGAGTCATACTGAGGTTCTGAGAAAACTAGTTAGTAACACCAAATAAACAAAGAAATACAGGTATATAAAAAAAATAAAAAATCATGAATTTATTCAAGGTTGATTAAGCCCACACTGGCTACCAAGAAAGTGAATCTACCCACATCAAAAGCTTTTGTGAATAGATCTGCAAACTGGTCATTGGTATGAACTTTAGCAACTTGAATCAATTTCTTTTCATTACAGTCTCTAATAAAGTGATACCTGATCTCTATGTGCTTTGTTTTTTAGTGCTTGACAGGATTGTTAACAATGCTAATGGCACTATTGTTGTCAATGAAGATTGGAGTGTGAAGAAATGTTACCCCATAGTCCAACATCTGATTCTGAATCCATAACACCTGCGAACAGCAACTTGCAGCAGCTATATACTCAGCTTCTGTTGTGGATAAGGACACTGTGGTTTGTTTCTTACACTGCCATGATACAAGTCTTGCACCCAAAAACTGACATCCACCTGAAGTAGACTTTCTATCCATGTTAGCTCCACCTAAGTCACTGTCTGAGTATGCAAGCAAGTCAAATGAAGATTCATAAGGATACCAAAGACCTAATCTAGGTTGCCCTCTTAGGTATCTAAAAATTCTTTTGACTGCATGCGTGTGTGATTGCTTAGGTGTAACCTGAAATCTGGCACAAACACATACTGGAAACATAATGTCTGGTCTAGAGGCTGTGAGATACATGAGTGATCCAATCATAGATCTGTAATGATGGACATCCACATCCTCCCCCTCAAGATCTGCAGTGATCTGTTTGTGTGTCTCTATTGGTGTGCTTGCTGGCTTTGAGTCTGTTAAACCATACTTGTCCAGGATGTCTTTCACATATTTGGATTGGCTTATGAAAATCCCATCTTTCCTCTGTTTAACCTGAAGCCCAAGGAAGAAAGTAAGTTCTCCCATGGAACTCATCTTGAAGCTCTTGTGCATTAACTCTTCAAACTCTTTACACATGTGATCATTTGTGGATCCAAAGATGATGTCATCCACATAGATCTGAACAAGTAGTGTGCCTTTCTTTCTCCTCTTAATGAACATGGTCTTGTCAATGACTCCTCTTTCAAAGTCATTTTTCAGGAGATAGGTAGACAGAGTGTCATACCATGCTCTTGGGGCTTGATGTAAACCATAAAGTGCCTTCTTCAGCTTGTACACTCTGTCAGGGTGCAATGGATTCTCAAATCCAGGGGGTTGACAGACATATACTTCTTCATCAATACTTCCATACAGAAAAGCACTTTTTACATCCATTTGGTAGACCTTAAACTTCATGTATGAGGCATAGGCTAGAAATAGCCTAATTGCTTCAATCCTTGCCACTGGAGCAAAGACTTCCTCATAGTCTATGCCCTCTTCCTGAGTATACCTTTGTGCAACCAGCCTTGCTTTGTTTCTGATCACAATTCCTCTGTCATCCTTCTTGTTTCTGAAAATCCACTTGGTGCCAATTGCTCTATGACCTTTTGGAAGGTCCACCAAGTCCCAAACATCCTGTAATTTAAACTGTAGCAGCTCCTCTTGCATTGCTTCTATCCAACTTGGATCTTTCATAGCATCATAAGCCTTTTTGGGCTCAATTTGGGATAGAAAGCAAGTAAGTACAGTATTTACTGTATTCTGCTGATCTTGTAGCTCTTGAAGTCTGCTTTGATTCCTAGTCATCATTGAAGAAGCAATGTCTCCTATAACCAACTCAGAAGGATGATTTTTCTGAGTTCTTGATGGATGACCAGGTTCCTCAACTAAGTTTCCATCCAGATTTGACTCATTTAAGTCTGGATCTTCTTCAGCTTCTTCAGTCACTTCAGACTCTCTTGAAGTCTGATTTTCCTCTATTCTTCTCTCTTCTTCATTCTGAATGGGTTCAGTTTCCTTTTCTGGTTCACAGAAGCCAACAGGATCAATGGTAGGGAGTGGAAATATCACAGACTGAATACTGTTATCTGATGGTGATGCATCCCTTTGTCCTGTATTTACATCACTACTGAAACCCAAAGAATTAGTGAGTGAATTAATGTCAAACAGCCAATCAGGACCTGAACCAATAGGATTTGGTGTGTTCTCATTGCATTTGACATTGTCACTTTCTTCAATTATTCTAGAAGAGGCATTAAACACTCTGTAAGCCTTACTCTGAGATGAGTAACCAACAAGAAAACCATCATCTGCTTTGCTATCAAACTTACCTAAGTGAGATTTGGTATTGAGAATTGTACAAGGACAACCAAATGGTTTAAAAAATCCAATAAATGGTTTCTTTTTCAGAAAAAGCTCATAAGGTGTCTTGATTTTAGGCTTTATTACCAACACTCTGTTTTGAACATAACAAGCAGTATTAACTGCTTCTGCCCAAAAAGTAGTGGGTAATTTTGAATCAGCTAACAGAGATCTAGCAGCCTCAATCAGTGTTCTATTCCTTCTCTCAGCAACACCATTCTGTTGTGGAGTCCTAGGAGCACTGTATTGTCTCTCAATTCCTTTTTCCTCACAAAAGGTGTTTAGATCAAGGTTTTTAAATTCAGTCCCATTATCTGATCTAATGACTTTCACTTTTTGATTTGATTGGTTTTCAATTCTAAGAATAAAAGTTTTGATCAGACCACTTGTCTCATCTTTAGTTCTCAGAAAATATACCCAAGTAAATCTAGAGTAATCATCAACAATAACTAAACAGTATGATTTCTTGCCAATGCTCATGACATTTGTAGGGCCAAACAGATCCATATGTAACAACTGAAGAGGATTTGAGATAGTGTTTATCTCTTTGGACTTATGAGAAGTTTTGTGTTGTTTGCCTTTGAGACATGCAACACAATGATCATCATATGAATAGACTTTTGATGGTAAACCCCTAACAAGATTATTTTTAACAAGTTTATTCATTGTTTTAAAGTTCATGTGACACATCCTTCTATGCCAAAGTGATGATTCATCTATTGAAGCTTTTGAAACTAAACAGTTTAGAGATGAATCAGATGAAACACTTTCTAAATCTAAACAATACACATTATCCTTTCTAGGAGTTCTCAATAGTATCATGTTTTCATCAACTACCTTGAATCCAGGAGCAAGAATAATGCATTCTGAATCAGTAAATAATATACTATGTTTCTTGTCACAGACTTGTGATACACTTAACAGGTTGTATCTCAATTGCTCAACATAGTAAACATCCTCAAATGTCATCTTACCTTTTGACACATCACCTTTACCACTTATCTTACCTCCTTCAGGATTATTCCCAAAAGCAACACGTCCTCTATCAATTCTTTTGAAATTCTTGAGGCAGGCCATGTTACATGTCATGTGCCTGGAGCAACCACTATCAACATGCCAGATGCTCTTCTCCTTGAGCTGTTGGTTGCCCTGCACATAAGATAAATCAATTAGTTTTTATTGGGAACCCAAGCCAAAGTGGTCTTGGGTCTCCCTTGCTCATCAAAGTACTTGCACTGGGTTTTGATGAGATTTTCAAACTTAGGTACTGCAGTACTGGAGAACTTTGTCAATATGATTGGTCTAGCAGCACTAAAACTAGAAGCAGTATTAACCTTAGAAGAAGTACTAACAGAGTTAGCAGCACTAACAGAGTTAGCAGCACTAACAGAGTTAGCAGCACTAATTGAGTTAGCAGCACTAACACTGCTAGCAGCAGTATTGGCAGTAGTATTGTTTCTAGCAGCACTATCCTTGTCAGCAGTACTATCTGAGGTAGCAGTACTAACATTAGTGCTTTTGAGGACCCACATATTGACACATTCCTTTTCAGTCTGTTTTCTCATGTGGCTTCTGGATTCAGCTTGTTTCTTAGCCACATTATTCCTTGCAGGCTTCCTATAACCAGAAGATTTTTGAAAACTTCTTTGAAAACTTTTCTTTTGGTTAATAGGATTGAAATAACAGTATTTGGCAAGATGATTCAATTTGCCACAAATAAAACAAGGTTTTGGTCTGTTAATCCTTTGCAGATCAACTCCTTGCTTTTGTGCCCACTGGTTATTCCAATTTCTTTGATTTCCCCTCTTTTTATCATGTTTTTGGGGCTTATTCTCTTGAGATTTCTTGCAAGAACAATGTTCACAAGTATTAGAGTTCACAACAGTGGTCTGTGTATAATGAACTCCCTTTCCCTTTCCAGTTCTTTTCATCTCATTGTTCTTAACACATGGACTTACACATTCCTCACCAGATCCTTCTTTTTCAGTCTTATCCTCAACAACTACTTTATCTAATGGATCTACTTCAGTGGCTCCTTCAGGTAAGTCCTTCCTATCCTTGGATTCTAATAGGTCTGACTTAGGAGGGATGTAGTTGTTGTTATAGGGTGGGGGAGTGGCATTGTACCCTAGGCCTGTTTTCATCTTACTGTGGATTTGAGTATTTATTATGGTGTCCATGACTTTAGAGGCTTTTGAAAACTGTTGGACAACCAAGGGGGGGGGGGGGGGGGGGGGTAGGTTGTATTATAAAAAATCTTACTTTCAAAAATTCTTTTGTAAATAAATACAGAGTAAATATAGTACAATACAGAAGAGTATAAATACAAACAGATACACAGAGATTGTATAAATAAATATAAATGCAAAGCAGTTTATATAAACAGATATAATAAAGCACAGCGGAAAAAATAAAGAGATAAAGGAAAGAGAATACTTGACACCGAAATTTTAAAGTGGTTCACCAATCACGCGGTTGGCTAGTCCACCTCGAGAAAACACTTCTCGGAGATCCAATAAGAAAACGTGTTCTTTACGGTAGAACACAAACCTTAGTACAACAAACGCGAATCACTCTTCTTTGAGAGAATTATGTGGATCACTCACTCTATTCAAACACTTACAAGAGGGTATAATTTTAATATGAATAATCACTCTTGTATAAGGTTTATCACTTGGATATTTTTAGAGAGTTTGATCACTTGAGTTATGTTGCTGATTCAACTAATCGAGAGATTTTAATCTGCTATCAACTCAAGATTTCTTACTCAAAAACGTGTTTTATAATTTTAACAGTTTAATTATCAAGAGAAGAGGCTGCAGAGTCTTTATCAAATGCAGAGAGGAGTTATTGTAAATTGGTAGCTTTGAATGCTGGTAGGTTGCATGTATATACTGGATGAGCAACAGTCCACGGGCTTTCGCGGTATACCGGCAATCCTTCGCGGTATACCGTGCAGAAGAAAAGTACATTGCAGAAGAGAAGGTCAACCCTGCAAAACAAAACGTAAACTTGTACCAGCGGTATACCGGCTATTCTTCGCGGTATGCCGTGCAGACAAAGGGAGCTTCCAACCAATCAGAGATATACACCATGCCTGCCGCGGTATACCGCCTGTACCTTCGCGGTATGCCGCCCAGAAAATTGTTGCAGGAAGCAGTACGCATGCGCAGATTCTTCTAGAAACAAATCTTTCACATTAAATGATCCAGCAAGATGATAAGATGTTGAGGAGAGCTGACTTGGTTTATTTAAAAAGACAGTATTAGAAAAATCCAAGTGGTATATTATTTTAGGGTGATTTATCATTTTAAAATTAAAACGACGAAAATCTTCAGTCTTGGATTCTTCAGATAAAATTATCGAGATTATTTAAAAGCTGCACACTCAGATAAAATATTAGATAACAAAGAATGCGGTGTGTTTTGTAATCATCAAAATAAATATGGAGATGTGATTTTATGTGTACCAAAAATATATCTTAATATTAAAGCTGGGTACACTTGCACCAACAATCTCCCCCTTTTTGATGATGACAAACACACGCTAAACAGGAGAGCATACTCGGTTTCTCTCCCCCTTTTGTCGAAGCAAAAAGGGTTAGGAAAGACGCTATGCTCCCCCTTGAAAGATGCTCCCCCTCAAGATATGAAATATTTGAGAGTTAGCATTTTCTCAAGGGTTGTACTCAAGCATGCCTAAACCAAGTCTTAGTTTAAAAAACGCAGTTTTGTTTAGGGCTTTAGTGAAAATATCGGCCAGATTATCTTCTGAATCAACCTTTTCAAGCACGATTTGGCCTTTTTGAACATTATCTCGTAAAAAGTGATGTCTCAATTCAATATGTTTTGTACGAGAATGTAAAACAGGATTTTTACTTAAGTTTATGGCACTTGAGTTATCACACATAATAGGAATTTTGGTTAGATGTACCTCAAAATCGGTAAGGGTGTGTTTCATCCAAAGGACTTGAGCACACGCTCTTGCGGCGGCTACATATTCCGCTTCGGTAGTAGACAACGCTACGGATTGTTGTTTCTTGGAGAACCAAGACACAAGTGAGAGACCTATAAAGGCACATACCCCACTAGTACTTTTTCGGTCAACAATAGATCCACCAAGATCGGAATCGGTGAAACACGTTACTTCTAACTCGGGTTTCTTTGCATACCATAAGCCAAGATTAGTAGTACCTCGTAAATATCGAAAAATACGCTTGACAGCTTCATAGTGAGTTTGTTTAGCTGAAGATTGAAAACGAGCACATAAACATACACTAAACATAATATCAGGTCTACTAGCAGTTAAATATAATAAACTACCAATCATACCACGATAAATCTTTTCATTAAAATCGTTTCCCTCCTCGTCACGAGATAATTGTAAGTTTGTGGTCATTGGAGTTTCAACGGGTTTGACATTTTCAAAGTTAAACTTTTTCAACATATCTTTACAATATTTAGATTGACTAATAAAAATACCAGTTTCACATTGTTTGATTTGCAATCCTAAGAAGTATTTTAACTCTCCCATCATGCTCATTTCAAACTCGCTTGTCATTTTCGCAGAAAATTCATTACACAGTTTTTCATTAGTGGAACCAAAAATAATATCATCAACATATACTTGCACAACTACAATATCATTTTGATCATATTTCACAAATAAAGTATTATCTATTTTACCCATAATATAACCACTAACAATTAGAAAGGTTTTTAATCTATCATACCACGCACGCGGAGCTTGCTTTAAACCATAAAGCGCCTTTTTCAATTTATAAACATGTGTCGGATTTTCAAAATTTTCAAAACCGGGAGGTTGAGAAACGTATACCTCCTCATTTATAATACCATTTAAGAAAGCACTTTTAACATCCATTTGAAATAATTTAAAATCTTTAGCATTTGCAAAAGCGAGAAGCATTCGAATAGACTCCAACCTTGCAACCGGTGCAAAGGTTTCATCGTAATCTATACCTTCTTGTTGATTGTACCCCTTGGCAACTAAACGTGCCTTGTTTCGTGTGACTCCACCGTTCTCGTCTATCTTGTTACGGAAGACCCATCTTGTGCCAATAATGGTTTGACTACTAGGGCAAGGAACTAAGTCCCACACATCATTCCTAGTAAATTGGTTTAACTCTTCTTGCATGGCCATTATCCAATCCTCATCACCTAAAGCTTCATCTATGGTTTTAGGTTCTATGGTTGAGATAAAGGCATGGAAAGCACAATGGGTATGGATTTGTGATCTAGTTGTCCTTTGGTTTAGGTCACCTATAATTTGATCTACGGGATGGCCTCGAGCGGTTCTAAGGTTAGGATCATCTATACCTTGTGGAATAAAGCAAGGAGGGGCATTACTAGATTCAATATTATTTGTGGAAGGTTGGGTACCTAAATCCAAGTTGCTAAGTTGTTGTGCTAAGACGTCTCCCTCACGGATATTGTCATTTGCTAAGGGTGCACTCGGTTTGGGAGGACTCTCGTCAAAGCTAACATTTAGGGATTCTTCTACAACCATGGTCTCCTTATTTAGAATTCTATAGGCTTTGCTATTCCAAGAGTAACCTAGGAACACTCCCTCATAGGCTTTGGCATCGAATTTGGTTAAGTAGGATTTGGTGTTTAAAATGAAGCATTTACAACCAAAAACTTTCAGGTGAGCTAAGGAAGGTTTTCTACCACGGTAAAGTTCATAGGGTGTCTTATTTAGGATATTTCTAACTAGGACACGGTTTAGCACATAGGTTGCGGTAGCAACGGCATCACACCAAAACTTTTGGGGAACTTGATGTTCGTTTAGCATGGTTCTACTCATTTCTTGCAACGTTCGATTTTTCCTTTCAACAACCCCATTTGACTGAGGAGTTCGAGGAGCCGAAAAGTTATGAGTTATACCATGTTTATCACAAAAGGCACCAAATTGGATATCATTATCGAATTCTCGTCCATGGTCCGTACGTATGGAAACAATCGTACAACCTTGTTGGTTTTGAATTCGTTTTCCCAAAATTTTAAACTTTTCAAAAGCCTCATTTTTATGTCTCAAAAATAAAGTCCAAGTATAACGGGAATAATCATCCACAATAACCAAAGTGTAAAAATTTCCTCCAAAACTTTGAATCGCCATAGGGCCAAAAAGATCCATATGAAGAAGTTCTAAAACTCTTTGAGTAGAAATAACATTTTTAGATTTATGAGAAACGTGATGTTGTTTGCCGACACGACAAGCATCACAAAAATGATTATCAAACTTTAATTTTGGAAGGTCACTCACAAGCTCCTTATTTTTTAAGTTTTGCATTAATCTTAGATTAGCGTGACCTAAACGTCTATGCCATAAAGTAGAAACATCATAAATAGAAGATAAGCATACATTTTCAGATACAACAGTTTTGCAAATATATAAATTTCCTTTCACAGAACCAGTTAAAAGAACTTTGCCATTTTTCAAGATTTTGCACGAGTCTTCTTCGAAGACGACAGTTATACCATTTTTACACAATTGGCGAACACTTAACAGATTAAAATGCAAATTATCAACATGATTCACATCAAGAAATTTAACATTATTGCAAGAAACTGTACCTCTCCCAATTATATTTCCTTTGGAGTTTCCTCCAAAAATTACCTGTCCACCATCACATGACTTATATGATGAAAAAAGATTGTTGTTTCCGGTCATGTGACGTGTGCAACCACTATCGAGTATCCAGTCCATATCAAGGTTTATCTACAATAATAAAGATGTAACTTTTATGGTCCCCATTTCTCGTGGGTCCTTGTAAATTAGTTTCAAGATAACAACCAACATATATATAAAGTTAAGCAAAATATATATATATAATAGATCAAAAAGAATATATATATATGTAGTACGTATGTATATATATATATATATATATAAACAAAAGTACATATAACAATATATTACTTATATATACAAGAAAATATATCATATTTAAACTATATATATATATATATATAATATAACACATTTAAAACCATAAACGCATACCACCGGGATTATCATTACTAAACATTCCTTTTGGAATCCATTTATTTATCATTTTAATTTTGCGATTGTATTTATCATACACATAAAAACAAGCATTTATATTCGCATTATTTTTAGGTTTAGAATACTTATCGTTATACATGCGAGCATACGGTTTTCTCGTATTATAATTTACATTATGCATTTTAGGTACATACGGAGGTTTTTGCATATACGGCTTTCGTGTATTAAACTTAGGTGGTTCATAACATCTTTTAATAGGCATGCAATTACATTTTTCAACACATGTATTTGAACCTATACCTTTTCTACAATTTATACGGTTCGACATATTAAGCATGTTAAGAACTTTTTCATTACTACTTTCAAAAGCTTTAGCTAACATGTTATCTTTTTCATATGAAGCACATTTAGCCTTTAAACATGCAATTTCATTTTCAAGAATATCACATTTTGTACAAATAATATTTTCATGTGACTTTTTATTTAAGCATGCAATTTCTTTCTTTAGAGCATCACAAGATTTACAAAAATCCTTTTCTCCTAATTTAGTTTCTAATTTAGCAATTATATTCATATCATTTGCAGATTTTTGATTAACATTATTTATTTCCTTTTTACATGCATTTACAGTTTCTTTTAACATAGCAATTTCGTCTTTATAATTATTTGCAAGATTAGCCATTTTATGAAACGATTCATGCAATAATTCAAGATTGTTTTCGCTATCGCTATCATAATCACTATCGTAATTTGAATAAGAAGTGTTTACCTCGTTGTCGCTTTCAGCCATAAGACAAATGGCTTGATAGTCATCTTCTTCTTCACTCGCGCTCCACGCGCCTCCAATGAAGGCTTTATCCTTCTTGTTTTGGTACTTGTTCTTTTTCGGACATTCATTGGCGTAACGATCTTTGTCGCCACACGAGTAGCAACATCCTCTCTTTGGCTTAGCTTTATCGTCACCACTTGAGTCGTCATTTTTCTTTACTTTTTCGTCTCGTTTATGGAACTTACGACTTCGGTTTTCACCACCACGACGGTAGTTGCCGTTTCTTTGAAATCTGCCATTGTTAGAAAATTTATTATTATTAAAAAACTTGGAAAAGTTTCTTACCAACATGGCGACTTCATCGAGAGTTTCGGAAGGATCTTTTGAGGAGCTAGCTTTCTCCTTTTTCTTCTCGACTTTTGGTGTTGAGACATTGAGAGCGATTGACTTCTTTTTAACTTGCTCCCTTTCTTTATTTCTTTTAAGTGCAATTTTGTGCACCTTGAGATTTCCGATTAAGTCATCTATCTTCATTAGGGAAAGGTCACGGGAGTCTTCCAAAGATGTTATCTTTTGCATCCACTCCGAAGGAAGGGCTCGTAGGATTTTCCTTATATAGTCCTCGTTAGGATAAGTGCGATCCAAACCTTTCAAAGTAGTCATAATAAGGTTAAATCTTTTAAACATTGAGTCAATTGACTCATCTTGTTTCATTTCGAATAGTTCATAATCGTGAACTAGAATATTTACTTTACTTGATTTAACTTCCGTGTTTCCACGATGAGTATTATTTAAACTTTCCCATATTTGATTAGCGGTTTTATATGTATATACTCTTTCAATTTCATCAGTTGTTAAAGCAGCATATAATATATTTTTAGCTTCAAAGTTTAAACAAAAATGAGATTCATCAGCAGTAGTCCATTCATCTAAAAGTTTATCAATAAAAACATCATCTTTAACAATTTTGGGTTTAAAGTTCCCATTTTCAATTATGTCCCAAATCTTTTGATTTTTGGCACGCACGTGACATTCAAATAGCTCGGCCCAAATGCCAAACTTTTCAGTATCTATCAAAGGAGGTTTTGAAAACACAATATTAGTTTGTTGAGTCATTTTAGAAAAAAAAATTAAGCAGAAAATTTTTGAAAGCCCTGCTCTGATACCAATTGTTGGACAACCAAGGGGGGGGGGGGGGGTAGGTTGTATTATAAAAAATCTTACTTTCAAAAATTCTTTTGTAAATAAATACAGAGTAAATATAGTACAATACAGAAGAGTATAAATACAAACAGATACACAGAGATTGTATAAATAAATATAAATGCAAAGCAGTTTATATAAACAGATATAATAAAGCACAGCGGAAAAAATAAAGAGATAAAGGAAAGAGAATACTTGACACCGAAATTTTAAAGTGGTTCACCAATCACGCGGTTGGCTAGTCCACCTCGAGAAAACACTTCTCGGAGATCCAATAAGAAAACGTGTTCTTTACGGTAGAACACAAACCTTAGTACAACAAACGCGAATCACTCTTCTTTGAGAGAATTATGTGGATCACTCACTCTATTCAAACACTTACAAGAGGGTATAATTTTAATATGAATAATCACTCTTGTATAAGGTTTATCACTTGGATATTTTTAGAGAGTTTGATCACTTGAGTTGTGTTGCTGATTCAACTAATCGAGAGATTTTAATCTGCTATCAACTCAAGATTTCTTACTCAAAAACGTGTTTTATAATTTTAACAGTTTAATTATCAAGAGAAGAGGCTGCAGAGTCTTTATCAAATGCAGAGAGGAGTTATTGTAAATTGGTAGCTTTGAATGCTGGTAGGTTGCATGTATATACTGGATGAGCAACAGTCCACGGGCTTTCGCGGTATACCGGCAATCCTTCGCGGTATACCGTGCAGAAGAAAAGTACATTGCAGAAGAGAAGGTCAACCCTGCAAAACAAAACGTAAACTTGTACCAGCGGTATACCGGCTATTCTTCGCGGTATGCCGTGCAGACAAAGGGAGCTTCCAACCAATCAGAGATATACACCATGCCTGCCGCGGTATACCGCCTGTACCTTCGCGGTATGCCGCCCAGAAAATTGTTGCAGGAAGCAGTACGCATGCGCAGATTCTTCTAGAAACAAATCTTTCACATTAAATGATCCAGCAAGATGATAAGATGTTGAGGAGAGCTGACTTGGTTTATTTAAAAAGACAGTATTAGAAAAATCCAAGCGGTATATTATTTTAGGGTGATTTATCATTTTAAAATTAAAACGACGAAAATCTTCAGTCTTGGATTCTTCAGATAAAATTATCGAGATTATTTAAAAGCTGCACACTCAGATAAAATATTAGATAACAAAGAATGCGGTGTGTTTTGTAATCATCAAAATAAATATGGAGATGTGATTTTATGTGTACCAAAAATATATCTTAATATTAAAGCTGGGTACACTTGCACCAACAAAAACTTTTCAACATCAAGTTTCACTTTCTCAAGTTCTTCTTTTAATTTCTCACACTCCTCCCTAGACTCTTTCAGTTGGAACTCCAGACCATCCTTTTCCCACTTCCAGTAGTTTGTATCATAGGAGTGTTGAAGTTCATTGGCTTGAAAAGCCCTAATCTGTTCTTCAAACTTCTCAACAATAACTACATAGTCTTTTCTGTCCTTTTCTAATCTCTTAAGGTCATCACACATTCCCTGATTGTGATCTCTATACCTTTTAACAGTGTCTATACAAGCTTGAGTACAGAGATTAGATTTTACCTCAGTGGGAAGATCTGAAACTTCAGCCATAAGTGCTTGATTTTGGATGGCCTCTTCTGCTTGATCACTCCAATCAAATCCCATTCCTTGTTGAGAGACAAGAGCTTGAATAGAGTTTCTGTTTTGATTGGAGCTTCCAGCCTGAGTTTGTTGATGGCTGTTGTGAGATGTTCCACCTCTGCATTCCCTGGCAAAGTGTCCCATCTTGTGACACTTGTAGCATTCAACTTTGGACTTGTCAAATCCAGCACCATCTTCTCTTCTTTGGGAAAAGTTGTTTCTTCCTGTCCTCTTTATGAATCTCTTCACCCTCATAGACAGCATAGCCATCTGCCACTTGATATCCATCTCTTCAAGATCATCAGCATTAATCTGTTCTAAGTCATCATTAATCAATGAGGAATTAACATGACTAGAAAAGAAGGCTTCTAGTACTGAATCATTGGTCTTTTCCTGATTGACTCCTCCAGCAGCACTAACTGATTCAGGGTTAGCAGTAGAATCGGGTGATGCTGAAAGAAGTGCAGCATTGTGTACATATCCAGAGGGCTTCTTTTTGGCTTCAACCTCTGCTTCAAAGACTCTAAGATCATTGTAAATATCATCAAGCTCTTTATCTTCCAGTTGGTCATTCTGTCTGAAGGACACAGTATACATTGTCCACTCTTCACCTAATGATCTTAAGAACTTTCTGTTAACATCAGCAACCTCCATCTTGACTCCTACTGTGGCCAATTCTCCAATCAGCTTATTAAATCTATCAAAAGTTTGAGTCATAGACTCATTCTTAGTAGAAGTAAAGTTTTCATACTGCTGCTTGAGAATTGCCTTCTGATTCCTCTTGGTACTTTTGGTGCCAGTGAATCTCTTTTCCAATGCATTCCACAGAATCTGAGCATCAGTGCAGTGTTGAAATTGATGCTGATATTCATTGGGGATAGCCAAAAGCAGAGTGCTTAAGGCCTTCATCTCTATTTGTCTGACTTTTCTCTCTGCATCAGTTTTTGGAGGAGGTCTTTTGCCATCTGGTCCAGTTCTTCCTTCAGCACATGGACCATTCTCTATGATATCCCAGATGGAATAATCAGTAAGCAGAATGTACTGCTTGATTCTAATTTTCCACATGTCAAATTCATTGGGTCTGAGCATGGGAACCTTAGAAACAAGAGTACTGTTTGATTCAAAAGAATTGTCCATAATGATTGTAGAATTCTAAGAAACACAGGCTCTGATACCACTTGTCAGGATCGAATCTTAACAAGACTAATAATACTTAGAATTCAGAATTAAAGAATCTGCGGAAAAGAACTTTAGTTCACACAATCAAAGAACAATATATCAGAGAACACAAACTGTTTGTATTCAATGCTTCGACTCACAAGATTACAACCAAACCTCAATCTTGATGAACAGGCTCAATCAAGACGACTTCTACTTCTCTAGAAATAGGGTTCTAAACCTTGAGGTTAAATCTCTCTCAAAACAAAAACGTATTCTTAGACTCTCGTATATCGCTTGTATATTTTCTATATCGAATAGCTATCTATCAACATCTATTTATACACAATAAGTACAAGATAACTATCAAAAATAAATTGATCTTCTGAATCTTCTTTAAGCATATCTTCATCCATTCCATCTTTATCTCCAAAATCTTCGCATTCCAAACTTATCACATCAGCAGTATTAATCTTCATTCAGCATGAGCAGTACTAATATTCTCCAGCAGCACTAATTCATTTCAGCAGTATTAACTCATTCCAGCAGCATTAACTTGTTCCAGCAGTATTAACTTGATCCAGCAGTACTAACTTGATCCAGCAGTACTAACTTTGATCCAGCAGCATTAATGCATCAGCAGTACTAACAGTGTTCCAGCAGTATTAATTTTGTCTTGCAGTAGTAACTTCACTCTAGCAGTATTAATTATGCTCTAGCAGTATTAAGGTTGTTCTGGCAGTAGTAATGTAGTTCTGGCAGTACTAATCATACTTAGCAAATCTTCAGTTCCCAACACAAATGTTCAATGTTTGGTAAGACATAAAAATGACTGGACAGAACATGACAGAATTGGTTAAATGACCAATTTACCCTTGAACAAGTAATTTCAACTAAACACGAAACCATTACCAATCTATCAAAAATCGACCAAAAACAACAACAATCTACCAGAAATCGATAACCAAAAATTGATACAAAGGAAACAGATACCAAATCGATACCAAAAACACCAAAACAACACCCAATTCTGATATTATGGCTAAACATGAAATCGAACAAAAATCTACCAAAAACAACAACAATCTACCAAAAATCGAACAAAATAACAACAATCTTCCAAAAATCGAAAGATGGATTACCTGAGGAGAAATCGCTCGCTCGCTTAGGGCAAATCTGCAGAAATCGATTAACACAGAGACGACTGGTATGAGAAATCGACTGGTATGAGAGGCGACGACGTGTGAGAAATCAACAGGTCTCACGATTTTCTTGAGACCCGGGTTTAGGTTAGTCGTCAGTCGAGAACCTGGAGCATCGATGGATGGGTTTAGGTTAGTCGAGAAGACGATTGAAGGAGAAGAGTCGTCGATTGAAGGTGTTGTGGAGGCTTGGAGAAGACGATTGAAGGAGAAGAGTGTCGATTGAAGGTGAGGAAGAAGAAGACGATTTGTGTGATAGAGAGAGAGGCGTGAGTTTGGAGTTAGACAAATTAGGGGTAATATTGGTACAATACATGTTGGACAAGTCTGTTCCAGGGGGTAAGATGTGAACAAGTGTGTCCCATGCTTGTTCTAGTTAGTCCCTGTTCTTATCCCATAAAGTGCCGCCAAACATAGGACAAGCATGTTCTGTTCTGTCCTGTCCCACTCTGTTCTGTGTACCAAACGCACCCTTAAACCTATTAAATAGCTAACAAACGAGTCTTAATACTAATTTAAAAAAATGTGTTTCTAACGAAAATAAATAATATATATTTGTAGACAAATATTGAGCAAGGCAATAATTTTGATGTATATGCGTTGGCAATTTAATGATTATGCTTTCAATCATAGACGATGGAGTAAATTATGTAGTCAAACACGTCAAGCAAAGCACTGTAATAAAATTATTTTATAATCATATAAATTTATAAAAGTTTAGAACCATCGATAAACTTAGGGGTCGTTTACCTAATCACTTACCCGGGTAAGTGCTTACCGGTAAATTCAACACTATCACTTGCTTCCCGGGTAAGATTTTAGTCTACCAAAATGGCATCGTATGCAACAATTTAGCCGGTAAGCGCTAACCGTGGTAAGAGCCGTCGCACTCACTTACCGTGTAAGACTCTCGGTCCTTGCTTCCGCTCTTACCGGATAAGATTCTTAGTCCTTGTCATATTCATCCGGTAAGCTAATGTGACTGAATAAGCACTTACCCAGGTAAGCGTTTTGCAAACGGCCCCTTAGATGATTAGATCAAAGTTAGGAGTGTCGGAAAATCATATGAAAAAGTTTAAACCATCTAAAGTCTAAAGGGGCGTTTGGTTCATTTTAAGGAATGAGAATGAAAATGAAAATGAAAATGCAGGAGAATGGGAATAGGAATGAGCATTCCATTGATGCTGTTTGGTTAAACCAATATAATTGATAAAAAAAATATTTTATATAAACTTTTTAATACAAATATGTGACGTCCGACGTGAAAATAAAAAATATTTTTCATTCAACGTCGAGAAATGAAGGGACGTATGAAAAAATGATTAAGCGGGAATAAAATTTTCATTCCCTCCAATTTGGTCAGGAATGGATATTAATGGGTTTGGGGTAATGATTCCATTATATTATATCAAACCAAACAACACTTTTCATTATCATTCTCATTCCTTATCCCTTAATACCTCCAACCAAACACCCCTAAACCAGAATGGCCAATGGGTATGGGTTAGACTGCATAACAATTATACAACAGTTTTTTATATACTAGTTGAGTACCCGCGCAATGCGGCGGGGATGTTAAAGTTCTATCAAGATACATTTAAGTTTTAAACATAAAATTTTGCAAAATATTTGGTGGTTCATATATTGTATTAAAAGTTTTTCACAATGCGACGGGATATATCGTAGATTAAAAAAATGAAAACTTAATGCAATTTCTTATCTAAAAAGTCTAAATTTTTGTTTAAACAAAATAGAAATTACAATCATGCTTTAATCATATACAACCATCACTCAAAACTTCTCGATAAACCACAATTGATGTGTAAACTCCCTTTGGTTTGAACTTTTTGGTATATCATAATAGTTTGTTAATCATTTTGCACCAAACCATCAGCACTGCCTAAGGGCATCTCCAATGTATTTCTGTATTTTACTCTTTATTATAAAGAGTAAAATAGAGAATGTGTTAAATCTTCTCCAATGTATTACTCTATTTTACTCTTTAAAAGAGAATATTCTAAGTATATTCTCTTTTATTTTGATTACATATATTTTCAATAATACTCTTATATTTATTAACTTTATAAATTGCATCCTTATATTTTTTATTTTCGCAATACCCTTATATTTATTAACTTTATCATATCATTTTAACAACGTTATAATTCATATTTAGTTGGATAAATTTAAATTAATTTAAAACTTAAAAGATAAATCTAAATATAATTTTATTAAAATTGGTATTAGACAACAAATAAAATAAAAATACAAGAATCTAAAAAATAGAAGGGTCATTTGTAATTTCAGAAGTTAGAAAAAAATAGAGAGTAGTGAATAGTAACTCTTTATATATAGAGAGTTACTATTCACTTCTCTATTTTAGAGAGTAAAATAGAGAGTTTATTGGAGAGGATATAGAGAGTAAAATAGAGAGTTCATTGAAGATGGTCTAACCCCTAATCCAATTTCGTCTAACAATTGTCCTATCCAAAATCCAAACACACTGAATTATATATAAACTTAAAAATGGGCCATATGTTGGGTAAACTATAAATGGGCCTATTACCTGAACCCGATAACCGTTTAAAGTAATCAATCGTCGATTTGAGAAATAGGAATCGATCCACTACTTCATTTTTTGACCTAGGGTTTTCTTTCATGGCGTACTCTGCTCTCATCTTCATTCTCTATCTCCCAAGATCACCACCAAGCTCTCTGCTTCTGTATCACCCCGTTCATCATCGTTCGTCAAATCGACGTCAAATCCCCAAATTTCGTCTTCCTCTCGACGTTTTTCAAGGTTTGTTTCTTAGAAAATCGCAACCTCTTTTATTGATAAGTTGATTGACTGTCTTGTTTTAGTTTTAATTTTACAATATTATGTGACATCGAAATGAAATCGATTGGAGTAAGTAATAATGTCAAAGGTGTACCATACTTCTTCCTATTCTAGTTGCTGAAATAAACTCCCTAAATTCTTTCTAGATTTTTGGAGTGGACTCCTTTTCGGAATTAGATTTGGCTATTTACACACGTAAATTAGATTACAAAGATATTGTGGCATTGATTTTGGTTTACATGGCATGCTTCTATTTGAAATGTATGAGTTATATTATAACAAGCACCCGATTTTGTTATGACGGAGAAGTATCTTAGAGTTTGCCTAATAGTCAGAACACTTTTAGTAATATGCATGTAGGGTGATTTGTTGCAGTTAACTCGTTCGAACATCAAAGTAAACTTGATTTTATGTTTAAGGTGATTGTAATTAAATCTATGGATATGTTTTTTAAGAGAGTGAATTGAATTATACTCTTGCCATCCCCCTCCCAAGTGACTTTTGAGGTCGTGGTGTTCCCTGCTTAAGAACTTTTTCCTTGAAAAGGTCAAACCTAGGGTCCTACAACATCGACGATTATCCTCAATATTCAAAACACATTTTTTCCAAATTCAAACTTACTAAGAATATTGTTACAAGTTTAATACCAGTACTAAATCCTACCCTGAGACTTGAGTTGGTTGGTTTGGTTTTTAACATCACTAATAAATGCAAAACAGAAAAAGCAAAAGTAACTCCTATTGTCAGGAAAACACACACACACACACACACATTCCAATAGCCTCTAGAGGATTCTTTTAGCTAATTTTGAACTACTTTGAATGACCTGAATCATTTACCGGTTTCTTACTGTCATTTTGGCGGGTAATTTGCTGTTTACACGAAAAAATGCAACAAAATTTGTTTTGACCTCAATTATGCTTTTGCCTAGTTTTGTCATGATTCTTGTCTATTTTCTTTTAAAGAGAAACCAAGTCAATTTTACTAAAGTTTATTTATGATTTCACAAAAATCATAACTCGTTCACTTTATGTTGTAGCCATTATAAGAGAGCATCAATACCAATTTAGGAAACAGGAAGGATCTCTAATTACATCATGGTTTCAAAGTAAGGCATTTAATGCAGTTGGGGATATGCAGTAGCTTGCAGAAGACCACGAGGTGCTTTCGTTATAAAAGTTTGAAGGTATCTCTCATTGTCTTACTAAATTATATGCTATATATTTTTCAGGCTTAATTAAAGGAAGAAAAGGAATTTAATTAATTTTTTAAATAAAAAAAAATTTGAGTTTAAGTTGTTAGAGAGATAGGAAAAGATAACTACAATAATTAATTTTTAGTTTTATTGCTTAAATATAGGAAGAATAGGAATATAATTAATTTTTTAAATAAAAAAAGATTTAAGACTTTAAGACTTTTGAAAATATATCATGTGATTGTAATTAATTGTTTTTATATTCATGTAATCGCATTAATTGTTTTTATTAAATTATAGTGTATTATATGAATTTTTTAACTTCTATAAACTGTTTTTTCGATTTTTTTCATGTTCATAAACTGTTTGTTTGAGTTTTATAAATTATTTTTTCAAAAACCTCAAGATTTTTATGTTTCATAAATCGTTTTTCGAAATTTTCAAGTTTCAGAAATGATTTAATAATCTGTTTGTTGGATTTTTAATTTTAATATATTTTTCTCTAACATAAATAATCTTTTTTTTTTTCAAAATAATTATATATTTTTTCAGGCTTAAATAAAGGAAGAAAAGAAATTTAATTAATTTTTTAAATAAAAAAGATTTGAGTTTAAGTTGTTAGAGAGATAAGAAAAGATAACTACAACAATTAATTTTTAGTTTTATTGCTTAAATATAGGAAGAAAAAGAATATAATTAATTTTTAAAATAAAAAAAGATTTAAGACTTTAAGACTTTTGAAAATATATCATGTGATTGTAATTAATTGTTTTTATATTCATGTAATCGCATTAATTGTTTTTATTAAATTATAGTGTATTATATGAATTTTTTAACTTCTATAAACCGTTTTTTCAATTTTTTTTCATGTTCATAAACTGTTTGTTTGAGTTTTATAAATTATTTTTTCAAAAACTTCAAGATTTTTATGTTTCATAAATCGTTTTTCGAAATTTTCAAGTTTCATAAATGATTTAATAATCTGTTTGTTGGATTTTTAATTTTAATATATTTTTCTCTAACATAAATAATCTTATTTTTTTCAAAATAATTATATATTTTTTCAGGCTTAAATAAAGGAAGAAAACAAATTTAATTAATTTTTTAAATAAAAAAGATTTGAGTTTAAGTTGTTAGAGAGATAAGAAAAAATAACTACAACAATTAATTTTCAATTTTATTAAAAATAATAATAGAAAAAGCAGAATCATCATGCTTAAATAAAGGAAGAAAAAAAATATAATTATTTTTTTAAATAAAAAAAGATTTAAGACTTTAAGACTTTAAGACTTTTGAAAATATATCTTGTGATAGTAATTAATTGTTTTTATATTCATGTAATCACATTAATTATTTTTATTAAATTATAGTGTATTGTATGAATTTTTTTAACTTCTATAAACCGTTTTTTCGATTTTTTTCATGTTCATAAACTGTTTGGTTGAGTTTTATAAATTATATTTTCAAAAACTTCAAGATTTTTATGTTTCATAAATCGTTTTTCGAAATTTTCAAGTTTCATAAATGATTTAATAATCTGTTTGTTGGATTTTTAATTTTAATATATTTTTCTCTAACATAAATAATCTTATTTTTTTTCAAAATAATTATATATTTTTTCAGGCTTAAATAAAGGAAGAAAAGAAATTTAATTAATTTTTTAAATAAAAAAGATTTGAGTTTAAGTTGTTAGAGAGATAAGAAAAAATAACTACAACAATTAATTTTTAGTTTTATTGCTTAAATATAAGAAGAAAAGGAATATAATTAATTTTTTTAATAAAAAAAGATTTAAGACTTTAAGACTTTTGAAAATATATCATGTGATTGTAATTAATTGTTTTTATATTCATGTAATCGCACTAATTGTTTTTATTAAATTATAGTGTGTTATATGAATTTTTTAACTTCGATAAACCGTTTTTTCGATTTTTTTCATGTTCATAAACTGTTTGTTTGAGTTTTATAAATTATTTTTTCAAAAACTTCAAGATTTTTATGTTTCATAAATCGTTTTTCGAAATTTTCAAGTTTCATAAATGATTTAATAATCTGTTTGTTGGATTTTTAATTTTAATATATTTTTCTCTAACATAAATAATCTTATTTTTTTTCAAAATAATTATATATTTTTTCAGGCTTAAATAAAGGAAGAAAAGAAATTTAATTAATTTTTTAAATAAAAAAGATTTGAGTTTAAGTTGTTAGAGAGATAAGAAAAAATAACTACAATAATTAATTTTCAGTTTTATTAAAAATAATAATAGAAAAAGCAGAATCAGTATGCTTAAATAAAGGAAGAAAAAGAATATAATTATTTTTTTAAATAAAAAAAGATTTAAGACTTTAAGACTTTAAGACTTTTGAAAATATATCTTGTGATAGTAATTAATTGTTTTTATATTCATGTAATCACATTAATTATTTTTATTAAATTATAGTGTATTGTATGAATTTTTTTAACTTCTATAAACCGTTTTTTCGATTTTTTTCATGTTCATAAACTGTTTGGTTGAGTTTTATAAATTATATTTTCAAAAACTTCAAGATTTTTATGTTTCATAAATCGTTTTTCGAAATTTTCAAGTTTCATAAATGATTTAATAATATGTTTGTTGGATTTTTAATTTTAATATATTTTTCTCTAAAATGAATAATCATATTTTTTTTCAAAATAATTATATATTTTTCAGGCTTAAATAAAGGAAGAAACGGAATTTAATTAATTTTTTAAATAAAAAAGATTTGAGTTTAAGTTGTTAGAGAGATAAGAAAAAATAATTACAACAATTAATTTTCAATTTTATTAAAAATAATAATAGAAAAAGCAGAATCAGCATGCTTAAATAAAGGAAGAAAAGGAATATAATTATTTTTTTAAATAAAAAAAGATTTAAGACTTTAAGACTTTTGAAAATATATCTTGTGATAGTAATTAATTGTTTTTATATTCATGTAATCACATTAATTATCAATCTATATCTATATATATATAAAAACAATAACCAAGAAGAATGAGGTGGCACCCTCTAAAGCTTAAAATCTCTTCTATCTTTTTTCTCAATTTTTTGATTTTTTAAATGTTGAATATGTAAAAGACATTTTCACCCCTATATGGAAAATATGTAATTCATTATTAAGATGGGTTTCTTGGTAATTTTACATGCTTAAGTTTAACTTCCAACTTTTGATTTGCTTCTTTATTTATTATCAAAAATTTCTTAATAAGGTTTGGTTTTTTATGTTGCAACAATAAAGAATGTTAAACTCTAGAACTTCCTTTTGGTGTAGAATGCATAAGATGAAAGTTGAAGAAGATATAGAAGACTATAAACAAGTATTTAGAAGTTATATTCTTGAAAAAATGTAAGTTTGTTATTACATATTTATTCCTTTGGTGAAGAATGAAGACAATCGATGAGAGCTGAAAAAGATATGGAAGACTATAAACAGGTATGTCGAAGTTATATTATTGAAAAAATGTGTTTTATTATTACATAGTTGTTTATTTGGTGGAGGATGAATAATATGAGAGTTGAAGAAGATATGGAAGAATGTAAACAAGTATGTAAAATTATATTCTTAAAAAAAATGTGAGTTGTTATTACATATTTTTCATTTTCATATTGTTGGATTTGTTGTTATCATAGCAATTGTGTTTACTATTAAATTATATATACATATATATATATATATATATTTGAATAAATTTTTTATATTATATATATATATATATATTTGAATAATTTTTTTATATTTTGTGATTACAAGATCTGATAAAAGAAAAAATCAAATTAAGCGTTATTGACATTAGTCGTGTATATGTGATAGATAATTGCGTTAACTTATTATCAAGATTTTTTCTAATGACATTAAAATTGTTATTTTTGTAAGAATTTATGGTGTCTACTACTTCATCCCCAAAAATCATTCTCAAATTTTAGTGGAAAAATCCTTTCATGATCAAAGGTTGAAATATTTTTTTGTTGAAAAGTTTTATAGATTAAAGATTAAAGGTTGAAATGTTTTTTTGTTGAAAAGTTTTATGGATTAAAGGTTGAAATGCTTTTTTGTTGAAAAGTTTCATAACTTTGGTTTGTAACAAGTTAAAAGAAATTATTTTATTTTAGATTTCCATTTTTTATTTACATAACAATCAATATGAATAATTTTTTTTATTCTCTTTTATTTCATTAGTTTAACTTTAATATTTATTTACCATTATTTTTTCTTTACAAAACAATCAATATAATATGATTAATTTTTTCTGTTTACGTGTAATTTTTTCTATTTTGTAGTGAGTCTATTTATTTACATTTTAAAGTATTAGTTTAACAATTAATTTAATTAAAAAAATTTAACTTTATTTACTATTCATTTTCTATTTGTATAACAATCAATACATTAATATCAATATGCTATTGCGAAAAAAAGGTTAAAGTAATGTATGTTGGCAATTTAAGAATGATTGAATTATTGTTATGATTATTTATCGAGTTTTTAGTGTTTTAAATGTATAGATATATACATATAACTAATTGATCAAATATTAATTGTATTTTTGTATTTATTATATATATATATATATATATATATATATATATATATCAATACACCTCATTATTGATATAACATTTGATATTCTTTTCTTAATTACCATAAATCAATAAATACAAAAGACATACTTATGACATTTTAATACATTTCAATATAATATTTACTATTTATTTTTTTATTTACACAATAATTAATACATTAATATCAATATATTATTATAAAAGAAAGGCAAAAGAAAGGCCTGTTGTAATTTTGTGAATGCTTGAATTATTGTTTTTTTTTAAATCGTATATTTATATCGCATTAATTGATTAATTATTTCTTATATTTTTTTAATTATTATAATCAATATACCTAATTAACTGGCCTAACTTTTCATATTCTTCTTTAAATATTAAGAATATATATACATATATCAAATACTTATGATAATTTAATACATTTCATCATGAAAAAATTAATAAGAATGTTCAATCATATCTATATATTTGTTTTGTCATTTTGATTTATTTTTAATCTAAATTCATTACATTAATTTATAAACCTTTTATTTTTATTTTTTATTACATAACAATCAATATGAAAAAAATTCAATTTTATCATCCTTTATATCTTTTTCTTCTTATCATCCTTTATTTTGATAACAATATATGATAAAAAAACTATTAATATTGACACAAAGCACATTTGAGACTATTTATTCTTAGCAATTGAAGAAACCTATCATTAATTCAATAAAACATTATGTTGATAATCTATCTATCTTTTTTATGAGATTAAAACTATTCTTTATCATCAATGAAGATTTGATTAGTTTTGATATGGTTCTAATTCATGAAATTGTGTGTTTTTATATTACTTTATTCTTATGTTAATACCAGTTATTAACAAATGTTGTTATGCTTATCAATTGGTTTTGTTGTTGTTGTTGTTGTTGTTGTTTAGGGTCACTAAGTTTAACTGTTTTATTACAAGAAGGAAATGGTATATATGTGTTTTGCAAAATTTCAAGGTTTGTAACATTAATACATTCTTATTTATATGCATAAAATAAAATTTCTTTAACATTTGTGGAAAAGGTAGGTTTTGTCGTTCATAAAGTTGAAAATTTTGGGAGCTAATGAATATTGAGTGATTAAGGTAAGAATTTGCCGATTCTAAAGTCTTTGAACTTAAAAAGACAAAGAACTAATTAATTTGGATATAGTCCTTATTGAAATGGTATGTCCACTTTGTAATACGGATCAATGTGTATCTACAAGTTTAAAATTACAATATTCAATATAAGGATTTATACCAACTTACTTTATTTTTATCTTATTTCAGGGAACCTAATAGCTACAGGAGTCAGAAGAATTTGGTGTCGAAGTTTAAGCATCTGTTGAAGGAAGGTTTGGTGCATATCGTGAAAATTTTCTAGGTGGTTGCAAATTCTTGAGATATAGGGTTGTTAATTCAAATAAAAAAACCGTGTACTCTTTTAACAATAGTCAAGAAAATAGAATTGAAATGCATATTTGTATTAAATTTGCATGATTTATGAATAGATTTATATATACGTATGTTGAAGGGGTGGATAATTGCATTGTTGATCAATAATCTTTTAATACTCAAAAACTATAACTTTTTTCCATATTGATCATTTTAATTTATATATTAACCTATTCTATTATTAAAAATAACATGTTTTCCGAATATCGCGCAACGCGCGATATAGACCACTAGTATATATATTAAAGGAGAAACCAAGGTTGATGACATGGCTCTCCTAAAGGCTAGAAAACTCAATTATCTTTTTTCTCCTTAATCATCATTTTAATCCTTTTCTTTTCTTAATTTCCCATTAGCATTGATTATTAATTATGTTTGCATTTAACATTGGTCCTTTCATTTTCCCTAGCTCCTCTTCATCTCCCAATATATTAAAGAAGAAAGCATTCATATTGTACTATATATATATATATATATATCTAATATATTAGTGAAGAAGCCAAAGCTAAATGATGTTTGTGGTTTATATATCTTACATGCATTGCACAAAACATTCGATCATGTTCGTTGTTTATGGTTTAGTTTTTAATTTTGCCACTACAACATTCAATACCCTTAATTCTATTGAAGATAAACTTACTTTGTCTTTTGATTTTGTGTTTGGATTTTCATTTTTTCTGTTGTAGAGGAAAGTGGATGTTGATTTGGTCCATGAAGAGGAGTTTAGTCTTTTCTTCACCCCTTAAATCTTGCAGGCTTTTTTACTATTGTTTCAAATTTTATAGGATTTTTAACTAGGGTTTCTACGGTTTTTATAGCATTTTAGGGATATTTTTTGCAATAAACATTGAACCCTTCTTTAGGCAATGAAAAATTGTCTTTTTCATTGTAATACAACAAGTTTTGATCATCATTATTACAGGAATTAGATGTGGTAACGAGATGCTAATTTTTCGTGTGGTTAGGAAGTTTGAAGCTTCATTATGAAGCCATATTATAGATACATCTTTTCAGATAAAAAAAATGTATGAGGTCTGTACTGAAATTTGTTATAATTAAGAATGTTCTATCTACAATGAAACATAAGTGAATAGAACAACTCCAAAAAAATTAAATGATAAAAGAAACCTATTAAGAATGATGTGACACATTGTTGAAGTAATAAAAATTTTCTCATTGTTTTGAATTTTTAAAATTTTAAATAAGTTAAAAATTATTTTACCCTTACATAAAAAAATGTGTATTTTATTAAAATACTTTTTTCATAATTTAACTTCCAATTTAATTATTTTTACTTTCTAAATTATCTAACTTCCTAAAGACATTCATTTTAATCTCTTCATCTTTCCATCTACAAATTAAAAGAAACCTATAACAAAATTATTTATAAGCTACAACCTAATGCTCTATCAAAATGGAATAACATTTATGGTCTATGTTATGTTTGATTGGGTTTGTATGTTTTTTTTCTATCTTTCTTTCCTCAAATTTTGCCTTTTTGATGTAGTTATTAACAAAATGTTTAATTACTTAGACCATTTGTCTTCTATGTTTATACGTAAATTTCTTTATTTCTTTTATTTCACAATGATTCTATTTTTTTATTTACATAGCATTTAATAAATATATATATATATATCAACATTTTCAAGAACTTATTATATAAATTGAATTACTATTATGAGTCTTGAATATAATAATATGTGTATTTTTATTTATGTAATAATAAAATGATTATAATTAATATAAATAAATAAATGAAGACGATTACTCACATCATTATGATCATTGTCAGTTAGAACACTCTATATATATAAAATTTGAAAAACAATATATTTTATGATCAATCACACGAATTTCAATCATTTTTTTCTACAACATATATATTAATATGTATTATCGCCAAATAAAATTAAATATCTAAAATTTGAATAAATATATAAAGTTTGAATCAATATATAAAAGTAAAAAAATTATTATCATTTAAATCTTATTAAAATCAATATATAAATATAAATACCATTACAACCAATATATATTAATAAAAATATAATCCATATATAAGTAAATACTTATTATTGAGCTCTTTTTTAATAAACGAAATAGTTATTACATTTAATATCACAAAATAAGATTAATATATAAGTAAATACTATTACCAACTCTCTCATTAACAAATAAAATACCTATTACATTTAGTATCACTAATTAAAATCAATACATAAAATAAATAAATCCAAGAAACAATATGTATATATACATACATATATATATATATATATATATAATTAAAACTAAAAGTTATTAGAGGAATATAGTAATATGTATAAAAATGATAGAAACATATATATAAAAATTAAAAATTAAAGTAGAATAACAAAGTATATAAAACTAGAAAGAATAACCTACTACAATCATGAATATATAATTATATCAATATTATTATTTAGTTTAAATTGAAATCAAACTATGAATCGATATAATATCTTTCATTTTACATATATGACTAAATCCTTTTTTTTTCAAGATTCTTTACCGATGTAAGATTTGAAGAAATAGCCTCAAGTGAACTAAGGATGATGAAAATGTTTCATATCAGGTGAAATATCGATTCTTATTAGTCTGATGTATGTTATGTGACCATTAAAACCCATTTAATTTTAATTTTTTCTAAAACTTTTACCGTCACCACGCAACGCGTGGTGTCGAATACTAGTTTTTATTAAATTATAGTGTATTGTATGAATTTTTTAACTTTTATAAACCGTTTTTTTCGATTTTTTCATGTTCATAAACTGTTTGGTTGAGTTTTATAAATTATATTTTCAAAAACTTCAAGATTTTTATGTTTCATAAATCGTTTTTCGAAATTTTCAAGTTTCATAAATGATTTAATAATCTGTTTGTTGGATTTTTAATTTTAATATATTTTTCCCTAACATAAATAATCTTATTTTTTTTCAAAATAATTATATATTTTTTCAGGCTTAAATAAAGGAAGAAAAGAAATTTAATTAATTTTTTAAATAAAAAAGATTTGAGT
The DNA here is from genome assembly GCA_033807775.1 of Saussurea involucrata. Taxonomy (NCBI): domain Eukaryota; kingdom Viridiplantae; phylum Streptophyta; class Magnoliopsida; order Asterales; family Asteraceae; genus Saussurea; species Saussurea involucrata. Next base: position 4,005,981 of record CM066325.1, read on the forward strand.
TTAAGTTGTTAGAGAGATAAGAAAAAATAACTACAACAATTAATTTTTAGTTTTATTGCTTAAATATAGGAAGAAAAGGAATATAATTAATTTTTTAAATAAAAAAAGATTTAAGAATTTAAGACTTTTGAAAATATATCATGTGATTGTAATTAATTGTTTTTGTATTCATGTAATCGCATTAATTGTTTTTATTAAATTATAGTGTATTATATGAATTTTTTAACTTCTATAAACCGTTTTTTCGAAAAAAAATTTCATGTTCATAAACTGTTTGTTTGAGTTTTATAAATTATTTTTTCAAAAACTTCAAGATTTTTATGTTTCATAAATCGTTTTTCGAAATTTTCAAGTTTCATAAATGATTTAATAATCTGTTTGTTGGATTTTTAATTTTAATATATTTTTCTCTAACATAAATAATCTTATTGTTTTTTCAAAATAATTATATATTTTTTCAGGCTTAAATAAAGGAAGAAAAGAAATTTAATTAATTTTTTAAATAAAAAAGATTTGAGTTTAAGTTGTTAGAGAGATAAGAAAAAATAACTACAACAATTAATTTTCAGTTTTATTAAAAATAATAATAGAAAAAGCAAAATCAGCATGCTTAAATAAAGGAAGAAAAAGAATATAATTGTTTTTTTTAATAAAAAAAGATTTAAGACTTTAAGACTTTAAGACTTTTGAAAATATATCTTGTGATAGTAATTAATTGTTTTTATATTCATGTAATCACATTAATTATTTTTATTAAATTATAGTGTATTGTATGAATTTTTTTAACTTCTATAAACCGTTTTTTCGATTTTTTTCATGTTCATAAACTGTTTGGTTGAGTTTTATAAATTATATTTTCAAAAACTTCAAGATTTTTATGTTTCATAAATCATTTTTCGAAATTTTCAAGTTTCATAAATGATTTAATAATATGTTTGTTGGATTTTTAATTTTAATATATTTTTCTCTAAAATGAATAATCATATTTTTTTCAAAATAATTATATATTTTTCAGGCTTAAATAAAGGAAGAAAAGGAATTTAATTAATTTTTTAAATAAAAAAAGATTTAAGTTTAAGTTGTTAGAGAGATAGGAAAAGATAACTACAATAATTAATTTTCAGTTTTATTGCTTAAATATAGGAAGAAAATGAATATATTTAAAAGAAACAGATTTAAGACTTTAAGACTTTTAGTCTATATGTTTTATAAGATAGTATAGATATTATTTCTATATAACTGGTTCAAAGCTTTGAAATAAAAAACTATTAATATATGATACTAATTTATATTATAATTAAAAATAACGAGATATTGAGATGTTCAATATTGAAATAGATTTAACATAATAATACACACGATACCGAGATATATTTTTTTAGTGGGAAAAATTCAAATGTATGGGATTTGATACAAACCGTATGAATTCTTGAAGCATTGTACAAAGCCATTAGTCAAAGGGTAATTTTTTTAATACTAAATCAATCCAAAAAAGATTGTTTGGTATGCACTTTTCATACAGTTATTTAAAATAAAAGGAAATTAAAAAAGAACAAAATTAATCTTGGAATCAGAATCTCAAAACTTCATGGGGTTTCGATTTCATTTTCGAGCTCTTGAAAACCCAATAATGTAGGACTATTCTCCTGATTTGTATGCATCTCTTCTTTCGTTTAGGTTTCTCTTTATTTGCATATTTTGAGTATGACTCAAATAAACCCAAATTTGTTAGGAATGCTACGTAATCTGAAACAATTCTTCTAAAAATACTTCAAATTAACGGCTAAATTAAAACTTTAGACCGTTTACAGCGGAAGACTTAAACAATATGTAACGACCCAGACCTTTTTCGAAATGTTTTGCGTTTGGTGTGGAGTTTTAAGCAAAAGTAGAAGTTGAGGGGCTAGTTGGTAAATAGGAGATGGGTATAAAAAGGCACAAAACCCTAGACAACTTTGCAATTTCCTGATTTTTATGGTGTTTGTCGGCTGAGTTTTGTTGAGAAAAAGGGGTATTAGAGTCTTGAAGGTTTTTGTGAAATTGAAGAGAGGAATCATCAAGTCTTGAATCAGAAGAAGGAATAAGATTGGATTTCGTTTCTTGCACGTAAATCTATCAGGTAATCCTTAATCCATAACTTCATTTAAGATTCGTCTGATGATTTGTGGTTTTGAGAGTTTTCTTGCTAAAAGTTGTTTAAGACCATTAGGGGAGATTTAAGCACCTTTAAATCGAGTTTAATCAGTACAGTTTTTGGGGAAATGATTAAAGATGCTTAAGTAAGTAATTCGTCACATTATCTCACTGTTTTCGGAGTGTTTAGCAAGATTTCGGACCATAAAGCTCTTCCAGCGTTCGTCCGGAAACCTTCAAGTATGAAGGTGTCCGGGTGAGTGTCCGGGAAACTTCTTGGCCGTCCGGAAAATCTGTGTCGTCCGGATAAGAGTTGTTGTCCGGGTACTAAGCGGTATCCGGAAAAGTGGGGTTACCCGGTAACCTGTCCGGAAAAGAGTAGGGTGGCAAGTGAGAAGTGTCCGGATAGTTCTAGTCAGCTTATAAATATGTCCCTTCGTTCAGGTAGACAATTTGGAAGTAAAGAACAAAGTAGGGAAAAGCAAGCAAACGTACCAGGTGAGTTTTCTAACTAAAATACGTGATTTTAAAGTGTCTTTCTAAAGTGAATACATGATGAGAAATGCCATGTTTTGTTCTTATGTTTTTATTGCATGAAAGTTGTTTAAAGTTTTATGTGAGATGTATGCATACATTGTGTAGGCGTAAATTGGCTAAGTCGGGGGGAGGTTCCGCCAGTACTCACGTCGGGGGGAGGTTCCGTTTATGCCATGGGAATGAGTCCCAGTAAGGCAGCGTGATACTGACTCGTTGTCACCCTCGGGTGACTTCAGGGTGCCATTTACGGGAGCGGATTTATCCGTGAAAGATTTTTACTGTTCAGCTATGTGAAAGTTTATTACTTAAAGTCTTGTATACATTTGAAAGTCATGAAAAGTTTTTAAATGATTTTGAGAACTGTCAGGAGGGACTCACTAGACCTCATGGTCTAACCCTCGCTCTTTTCAAATTAAAACCCTTTTCAGGAAAGCAGGTAACGAAGGGCTCTAGCAAGTCAGGCCCGTCCCTGGGGGAGGGCGGGCTGGGCACTCGCCCAGGGCCCAAAAAAATCAGGGGCCCGAAAAAAAAATTAGTTTATATATGTATTTAGAAAAAATGGTTTATATGTCTAAAATCTAAATCAATAAATTGTTAAACTGTTTGTAACTAAATGTCTAAATTATTAGTATTTATTATATGAAAGTTTGTTTTTAATTATAAAAAGCGTCTACTTGAAATTTCTTTAGGTACATATTGAGGGCCCAAAATTTACGAGTCGCCCAGGGCCCAAAAATTCTCAGAAACGGCCCTGTAGCAGGTGAACAGAGCAGTTAGAAGATAGAAGCAGTAGAACCAGTGACACTATTATCTATTAGTTCTATCATTTCTCAGTTGTGTATAGGTTGTTTCCGCCAACCTAAGTTATTTAGACAGATGAAATGAAATTTTGTGGACCCAGTTTTGTAATTATTCAAATATAAATGCTAAGTATGTTTTTTTTAGATTGAGTTGTTACAATTGGTATCAGAGCCATAGTTTAAGGGATTTAGGTGACCGGACGGGCCTAAACTTAAACTTGGGAGTATAAATCACAACTGAGAATCAGGAAATGCGTTAGGAGGGCACTATTGTAAATACATGAAATGCGTTAGGAGGACACTATTATAGAGATAGGACTAATAGGGTACTGAGGACTGCCATGTAAGGTAAGTTTGAGATTCCACCTGGCCAGTGTAATTGCGAACTTACAGGTACATGTATGTGCTTAACCTGCCTTATTATTCCGAAGTGGTAGTTAGAAGCTAGTGTTTATGTCGTGTTCCAGTACTTTAGAATATCAGTAAGATCCCTGAGGGGTAGGTTGAGACCCATTGTTGGGGAAGTATCGTGAGAAATCATTTATGAGGTGATGTATGTATACGTCATAGAGAAGAAATGATGTATAGAATGTTATGAGTCGTCTAGAGGTAGATCTTCGTGGATTCGAAGAGGATGAATGATTGATTTTGAGTAAGACTCCTGTTTCTGGAGAGTCCCAGTTCTAGAGATCGTGGGGTAGATCCGTTGTAAGGGTAAGGAAGGACAGTGTCGAGATCTTGGAGGTGTCAATTCAAGAGCGAGCAGAGGATTAGAGCTCTGACCCTTTAGTCGAGTTGTTCAGTGGCAGGATCTGTGAAGAGATATTTCTGTAGAGGACTGAAAGCGTGTAGAGGTATAATATGAGATGATTTGATCGAGACGAAAATAGTATGAAATGTGTTAGACAACCTAAAGGGGGGGGGGGTAAGGTTGTATTTTAAATCTTTTTCTTTCAAAAATACAGAATAAATAAAGCAGAGTATAAATAAATAAGTATACAACAATTATATAAACAGATATAATTTAAATGCACAGCGGAAATGTAAATAGATAAGGGAAAGAGAATACTTGACAACGGAATTTTTAAAGTGGTTCACCAAACACAAAGTTGGCTAGTCCACCTCGAGAAAATAACACTTCTCGGAGATCCAATACGAACGTGTTCTTTATGGTAGAAACACAAACCTTAATACAAATAATATTGTCACGAATATCTCTACTCAGATGAGAGATTTATATGGATCACTCACTCTATTCAAACACTTACAAGAGGGTATAATTTTAATATGATAATCACTCTTGTAAAATATTAATCACTTGGATTTTTAGAGAGAGTTTGATCACTTGAGTTGTTTTGCTGATTCAACTAATCAAGAGATTTTAATCTGCTATCAACTCAAGATTTCTTGCTCAAAAATATTTTTATAAATTATAACTGATTGAGAGAAGAAACAGCAGAGTATTGATCAAATGCTGAGGAGGAAATTAATTGCTGGTTGGTGTGTTAAATGCTGAGGAGGAAGCTTGATATTTATACTAGAGCTGCAACGGAAACTTCCTGTGTATTCTGACATGTGAACAGTACGGACAAAGGGAGCATGGCACGCAGGGGCTTCTTTTGGCTGCAACAACTCCTTTGCATTTAATGCAAACAGTGAAATGAGATATAAAAACAGATTTGTTTGAGTTGACAAAACAAAAAGAATTAATTAAATAAAACTTTAGTTTTAAATAGAATAGTAATGATGACAAACAAAAAATATAATATATATATATATATATCATACGATTTATATATATAAAAAAAATATGTATTGTATATATATTTGATTCAAATATATTTATATAGATACGAAATATCCAAGTGATAAAGTATTTTAGGGTGTTTATCATTTTAAAATAAAATGACGTAAAACTTCAGTCTTGGATTCTTCAGATAAAAAATTATCGAGAACATTAAATATCTGCACACTCAGATAAAATATTAGATAACAAATAATGCGGTGTGTTTTGTAATCATCAAAATAAATATAGAGATGTGATTTTATGTGTACCAAAAATATATCACAATATTTAAAGCTGGGTACACTTGCACCAACAATCTCCCCCTTTTTGATGATGACAAACACAACGCTAAACACGAGAGCATACTCGGTTTCTCTCCCCCTTTTGTCGAAGCAAAAAGGGTTTAAGAAAATCGCTTATGCTCCCCCTCGAAAGATGCTCCCCCTCAAAAGATGAAATATTTGAGAGTTAGTATTTATCAAGGGTTATACTCAAGCATGCCTAAACCAAGCCTTAATTTAAAGAACGCTTTTTTGTTAAGGGCTTTTGTGAAAATATCGGCCAAATTATCTTCCGAATCAACCTTTTCAAGCACGATTTTGCCTTTTTGAACATTATCTCGTAAAAAGTGATGTCTCAATTCAATATGTTTTGTACGAGAGTGTAAAACAGGATTTTTACTTAGATTTATGGCACTTGAGTTATCACACATAATTGGAATTTTGGTTAGATGTACCTCAAAGTCGGTAAGTGTGTGTTTCATCCATAGGACTTGAGCACATGCTCTTGCGGCGGCTACATATTCCGCTTCGGTAGTAGACAACGCTACGGATTGTTGTTTCTTGGAGAACCAAGACACAAGTGAGAGACCTATAAAGGCACATACCCCACTAGTACTTTTTCGGTCAACAATAGATCCACCAAGATCGGAATCGGCGAAACACGTTACTTCTAACTCGGGTTTCTTTGCGTACCATAAGCCAAGATTAGTAGTACCTCGTAAATATCGAAAAGTACGCTTGACAGCTTCATAGTGAGTTTGTTTAGGTGAAGATTGAAAGCGAGCACATAAACATACACTAAACATAATATCAGGTCTACTAGCAGTTAAATATAACAAGCTACCAATCATACCACGATAAATCTTTTCATTAAAATCGTTTCCCTCCTCGTCACTTGATAAATGCAAATTTGTGGTCATTGGAGTTTCAACGGGTTTGACATTTTCAAAGTTAAACTTTTTCAACATATCTTTACAATATTTAGATTGACTAATAAAAATACCAGTTTCACATTGTTTTATTTGCAATCCTAAGAAGTATTTTAACTCTCCCATCATGCTCATTTCAAACTCGCTTGTCATTTTCGCAGAAAATTCATTACACAGTTTTTCATTAGTGGAACCAAAAATAATATCATCAACATATACTTGCACAACTACAATATCATTTTGAACATATTTCACAAATAAAGTATTATCAATTTTACCCATAATATAACCACTAGAAATTAAAAAGGTTTTTAATCTATCATACCACGCACGCGGAGCCTGCTTTAAACCATAAAGCGCCTTTTTCAATTTATAAACATGTGTCGGGTTTTCAAAACTTTCAAAACCGGGAGGTTGAGAAACGTATACCTCCTCATTTATAATACCATTTAAGAAAGCACTTTTAACATCCATTTGAAATAATTTAAAATCTTTAGCATTTGCAAAAGCGAGAAGCATTCGAATAGACTCCAACCTTGCAACCGGTGCAAAGGTTTCGTCATAATCTATACCTTCTTGTTGACTGTACCCCTTGGCAACTAAACGTGCCTTGTTTCGTGTGACTCCACCGTTCTCGTCTACCTTATTTCGGAAGACCCATCTTGTGCCAATAATGGTTTGACTACTAGGGCTAGGCACTAAGTCCCACACATCATTCCTAGTAAATTGGTTCAACTCTTCTTGCATGGCCATTATCCAATCCTCGTCACCTAAAGCTTCATCTATGGTTTTAGGTTCTATGGTTGAGATAAAGGCATGGAAAGCACAATGGGTATGGATTTGTGATCTAGTTGTCCTTTGGTTTAGGTCACCTATAATTTGATCTACGGGATGGCCTCGAGCGGTTCTAAGATTAGGATCATCTACACCTTGTGGAATAAAACAAGGAGGGGCATCACTAGTTTCAATATTATTTGTGGAAGGTTGGGTACCTAAATCCAAGGTACTAAGTTGTTGGGCTAAGACATCTCCTTCACAAACATTGTCATTTGCTAAGGGTGCACTCGGTTTGGGAGGACTCTCGTCAAAACTAACATTAAGGGATTCTTCCACTACCATGGTTTCCTTATTTAGGATTCTATAGGCTTTGCTATTCCAAGAATAACCTAGGAACACTCCCTCATAGGCTTTGGGGTCAAATTTGGTTAGGTAGGATTTGGTGTTTAAAATGAAACATTTACAACCAAAAACTTTTAGGTGAGCTAGGGAAGGTTTTCTACCTCGGTAAAGTTCATAGGGTGTCTTATTTAGGATACTTCTAATTAGGACACGGTTAAGCACATAGGTCGCGGTAGCAACGGCATCACACCAAAACTTTTGGGGAACTTGATGTTCGTTTAGCATAGTTCTACTCATTTCTTGCAACGTTCGATTTTTCCTTTCAACAACCCCGTTAGATTGAGGTGTTCGAGGAGCCGAAAAGTTATGAGTTATACCATGTTTATCACAAAAGGCACCAAATTGTACATCATTATCGAATTCTCGTCCATGGTCCGTACGTATGGAAACAATCGTACAACCTTGTTGGTTTTGAATTCGTTTTCCCAAAATTTTAAACTTTTCAAAAGCCTCATTTTTATGTCTCAAAAATAAAGTCCAAGTATAACGGGAATAATCATCCACAATAACCAAAGTATAAAAATTTCCTCCAAAACTTTGAATAGCCATCGGGCCAAAAAGATCCATATGTAAAAGTTCTAAAACTCTTTGAGTAGAAATAACATTTTTTGATTTATGAGAAACGTGATGTTGTTTGCCGACACGACAAGCATCACAAAAATGATTATCAAACTTTAATTTTGGCAGGTCACTCACAAGCTCCTTATTTTTTAAGTTTTGCATTAATCTTAGATTAGCGTGACCTAAACGCCTATGCCATAAAGTAGAAACATCATTAATAGAAGATAAGCATACATTTTCAGATACAACAGTTTTACAAATATATAAATTTCCTTTTACAAAACCATTTAAAAGAACTTTGCCATTTTTTATGATTTTACAAGAATCTTCTTCGAAGACAACAGTTGTATTATTTTTACACAATTGGCGAACACTTAACAAATTAAAATGTAAATTATCAACATGGTTAACATTAAGAAATTGAACATTATTGCAAGAAACTGTACCTCTACCAATTATATTTCCTTTGGAGTTTCCTCCAAAAATTACCTGTCCACCATCACATGACTTATATGATGAAAAGAGATTATTGTTTCCGGTCATGTGACGTGTGCAACCACTATCAAGTATCCAGTCCATATCGAGGTCAATCTACAATAATGAAGATGTAACTTTTATGGTCCCCATTTCTCGTGGGTCCTTGACAATTAGTTTCAATGTCAACCAACATGCATATATATAAAGTCAAAAAGAATATATATAATACATTACACAACATTAATATATATATATAATACATCAAACCATATTAATATATATATATAACACATATCAAGTAAGACAAAATATATATAATATATTAAACAACTTTAATATATAATACATCAAACACAAATATATATATAACATATTAAACAAACACCATATATATATATATATGTAATACGTATATATATATAAACAAACAGTACATAGCAATATATATTACTTATATATATAATATATACAACAAATTATATTTAAACTATATATATATATATAACATATATACATAACACATTTAAAACCATAAACGCATACCACCGGGATTATCATTACTAAACATTCCTTTTGGAATCCATTTATTTACCATTTTAATTTTGCGATTATATTTATCATACACATAAAAACAAGCATTTACATTCGCATTATTATTAGGTTTAGAATATTTATCATGATACATGCGAGCATACGGTTTTCTCGGTATATAATTTGCATTATTCATTTTATGCACATACGGAGGTTTTTGCACATATTGATTTCTTGTATTTACTTTAGGTGATTCATAAAATCTTTTGATGGGTTTACACGAACATTTATCAACACAAGTATTGGAACCAATGCCTTTTCTACATTTTATACGGTTAGGCATATTTAGCATGTTAAAGACTTTCTCATTACTACTTTGAAAAGCTTTTGCTAATAAATCATCCTTTTCATACGCATCACATTTTGCTTTTAAACATGCAATCTCATTCTCAAGAATATCACATTTTGTACAAATAATATTTTCATGTGATTTTTTATTTAAGCATGCAATTTCTTTATTTAAAGCATCACAAGATTTACAAAAATCTTTTTCTCCTAATTTAGTTTCTAATTTAGCAATTATATCCATATCATTTTCAGATTTTTGTTTAACATTATTTATTTCCTTTTTACATGCATTTACAGTTTCTTTTAACATAGCAATTTCGTCTTTATAATTATTAGCAAGATTAGCCATTTTGTGAAATGATTCATATAATTCTTCAAGATTACTTTCATTATCACTTTCATCATCACTTTCGTAATTTGAATAAGAAGATTTTACCTCGTTGTCGCTTTCGGCCATAAGACAAATGGCTTGATAGTCATCTTCTTCTTCACTCTCGCTCCACGCGCCTCCAATGAAGGCTTTCTCCTTCTTCTTTTGGAACTTGTTCTTTTTCGGACATTCATTGGCGTAGTGGTCTTTATCACCACAAGAGTAACAATAACCTCTCTTTGGTTTTGCTTTTTCGCTCGAGTCGCCATTTTTCTTTACTTTATCTTCTCTTTTGTGGAAGTTGCGACTCCGGTTTTCACCGCCACGACGGTAGTTACCGTTTCTTTGAAATCTATTATTTTTAGAGAAATTTTTGTTAGTAAAAAATTTAGAGAAGTTTCTTACCAACATAGCGACTTCGTCGAGTTTATCGGATTGATCTTTTGAGGTGCTAGCTTCCTCCTTCTTCTTCTTGACATTCGGAGTTGAGGCATTAAGAGCGATCGACTTCTTTTTGACTTGCTCCCGATCTTTGTTTCTTTTGAGTGCAATTTCATGCACTTTAAGATTACCGATCAAGTCATCTATCTTCATTATGGAAAGGTCACGGGAGTCTTCTAAAGATGTTATCTTTTGCATCCACTCCGAAGGAAGGGCTCGTAGGATTTTCCTTATATAGTCCTCGTTAGGATAAGTGCGATCCAAACCTTTCAAAGTAGTCACAATAAGGTTAAATCTTTTAAACATTGAGTCAATTGACTCATCTTGTTTCATTTCGAACAGTTCATAATCGTGAACTAAAATATTCACTTTACTAGATTTAACCTCCGTGTTTCCACGATGAGTATTATTTAAACTTTCCCATATTTGATTTGCAGTTTTATATGTATATACTCTTTCAATTTCATCAGTTGTTAAAGCAGCATATAATATATTCTTAGCTTCAAAGTTTAAACAAAAATGAGTTTCATCAGAAGTAGTCCATTCATCTATAGGTTTATCAATAAAAACATCATCTTTCACAATGGTGGGTTTAAAATTCCCTTTTTCTATAATATTCCAAATCTTTTGATTTTTGCCACGCACGTGACATTCAAATAGCTCGGCCCAAATGCCAAACTTTTCAGTATCTATCAAGGGAGGTTTTGAAAACACAATATTAGTTTGTTGAGCCATTTAAAGGAATAAAAGAAATTTATGCAGAAATTTTTGAAAGACCTGCTCTGATACCAAATGTTAGACAACCTAAAGGGGGGGGGGGGGGTAAGGTTGTATTTTAAATCTTTTTCTTTCAAAAATACAGAATAAATAAAGCAGAGTATAAATAAATAAGTATACAACAATTATATAAACAGATATAATTTAAATGCACAGCGGAAATGTAAATAGATAAGGGAAAGAGAATACTTGACAACGGAATTTTTAAAGTGGTTCACCAAACACAAAGTTGGCTAGTCCACCTCGAGAAAATAACACTTCTCGGAGATCCAATACGAACGTGTTCTTTATGGTAGAAACACAAACCTTAATACAAATAATATTGTCACGAATATCTCTACTCAGATGAGAGATTTATATGGATCACTCACTCTATTCAAACACTTACAAGAGGGTATAATTTTAATATGATAATCACTCTTGTAAAATATTAATCACTTGGATTTTTAGAGAGAGTTTGATCACTTGAGTTGTTTTGCTGATTCAACTAATCAAGAGATTTTAATCTGCTATCAACTCAAGATTTCTTGCTCAAAAATATTTTTATAAATTATAACTGATTGAGAGAAGAAACAGCAGAGTATTGATCAAATGCTGAGGAGGAAATTAATTGCTGGTTGGTGTGTTAAATGCTGAGGAGGAAGCTTGATATTTATACTAGAGCTGCAACGGAAACTTCCTGTGTATTCTGACATGTGAACAGTACGGACAAAGGGAGCATGGCACGCAGGGGCTTCTTTTGGCTGCAACAACTCCTTTGCATTTAATGCAAACAGTGAAATGAGATATAAAAACAGATTTGTTTGAGTTGACAAAACAAAAAGAATTAATTAAATAAAACTTTAGTTTTAAATAGAATAGTAATGATGACAAACAAAAAATATAATATATATATATATCATACGATTTATATATATAAAAAAAATATGTATTGTATATATATTTGATTCAAATATATTTATATAGATACGAAATATCCAAGTGATAAAGTATTTTAGGGTGTTTATCATTTTAAAATAAAATGACGTAAAACTTCAGTCTTGGATTCTTCAGATAAAAAATTATCGAGAACATTAAATATCTGCACACTCAGATAAAATATTAGATAACAAATAATGCGGTGTGTTTTGTAATCATCAAAATAAATATAGAGATGTGATTTTATGTGTACCAAAAATATATCACAATATTTAAAGCTGGGTACACTTGCACCAACAAAATGGTTGAGTAAGTGGACCGTTGAATGTATGTATAACAAGTTGTTGCAAGGCCGAGAGGGCGACCACTGGTCGAATGTAGAGTGTCAAGGATAAGTTGTGTGAGTAAAGTAATCGACCTTGTTTGAGTGAGTAGCCTTCAATTGCAAGTAGAGTTTCATGCATTGAGTTCGTGTATGTGTACATGAGATTTTTCATAAGTAAAGTAAATGTGTAAATATCAAATTTGATCGGATATGAGTCGGCGTGTGCAAGCGTATGTTTAAAGAAAAAAACAAATCCATTTAGATCGTACAATGAAGTCTTGAGGTTTACGATTTGCAAAATATTCCACTCTTTTCATGATAAGTCAAGAAAACGTTTGAATGCAAAACTTTTATAACCAAATGAGTATTGACATGATGAAGTTATATAATTGAGTGTGAGAACCGACTGGTTTATTTCGTGTCGGTAATTCCTTTCAGAATTTTGTTGTATGAAAAGATTTTCATCCAAATATATTTCTGTCGTAACAACATATTTTTGGTCGAGTAAGATTAAGTTTTACGGAACGATCCTCGAGATCGTTGTGCAGGGCATTGGAGTTACGAGAATGTTGGGGTCGTGTGTACCCAAGTTGTTTCTAAGTATTGTTATTTAAAATGATAAAAAATGTGAAATGATTCATTTATCGCGTCGTCAGGCATGAAGGCTATGAACTCACTAGGTCGTAGAGTACTACATTTTAAGCTAAGGAAGAACTCCTAGAGTGGAGAGGTGTTGGACAATCAAGGGAGAATGTTTGTAGTTTTGGTATTTGTGTTCAAGAGGAGAGGTGAGCAGTGGAAGAGTCGGAAGTAGACTAGCATCGGTTGTATGAGGGTCTGTACCCTCGTGCGGTGACTGGAAATACAGTTGCCGAGAGACGGTTGTGTTCAGGGAAGGACTAGAAGTCATCAAGGTGTTGGTATTAGCAACTCGTTATGAGTAGTGTGGTGAAGTAGGAATGAGATATCCTCGACGCCGAATAAGAGTTTTAAAGTGATCTTGTAATATTGACGTTTCACGAGTGAGTTTGAAATGAGGACGACGGGATGTGAATTTGATTATGATATGTTGGGAGGATTAGGTTCAGTAAGGGACCCTTGTTGAATAATAGGTTAAGGAAGTATCAACAGGTCAACTATTGACGTTAAAGTCGGTAGTTGTGTAAGCTGCGTGAGACCGAAGACTTGAATCAGAAGGTTGAAAGTTGAAGGACCACTTTGTAGGGGTGTTAAGATAGTGAAAGGCTGCTGTTCTAGATAAGCGTTTTACTTACGAGATGGATGGTTCGTAAAGAATGAAGTATTTAGCACAAACGAAGTGAGGGTATAGATTATGTCGATCTGTGAGGAAATGTACCATGTTGATGTAATGGTTTGGTATTGCAAAGAGCTAGCAAGAAACGAGTATGTTAGAATTAATCAGAAACTCGGGTGTTGTGGTTCAACTAGAGCTGGGGAGAGACAATGTAGCGAGATAGACTCGGTTATTTATGTGTGAGGTCTTGAAGATAAGTTTGAGTTGTGTATGAATGGCCATGAGAGTTTTGGTCTACAGTGTGATGTTATGAGTGAGGAATGTATAGTTATGTAGTGGCAATAATTGCCAAGTTAAATGTGCCAGCTAGCGTCGTAGTGATGTGATGTTAGAGAAAGAGGAAGCATCAGATAGAAGCCTTTTTGGGAGTTTCGGATGAGGTGTTCGAGTGTTAACCAGGTTGTTGGAGCACGTAGGGTGTAAGTTGACGTGGTGATATGTTTATGTTCGGGATAGCATCACGGAGTGGTGGTGGGTAGTTACCCAAAGGAGAAACCAAGTGTTTTTAGTTGTAAGAGTCGCTAAGTAAGCATATTTTGGGATCATTGGAAGTTTAAAGAAGATGATGGATGTATTAGTCAAAATATGGTGGAATAGATGTGAAATCCTTAAAGGATGTGAGTGTTGCTTATGTGTGAACGAATTGTCTGAGAAAGTAAAAGTTGGAGTTTAAAGAATGTACAGTGACGTCGAACTCTAGTGTCAGTTCGAGGTGATTTAGTCGAAAGCCTTAAGTTAGAATTTTAGTGCAACCGTTTGGTTATGTATAGTAATGAGACAGCATTTGCAGCTTAAGAATTGTCGGAAGAGATGGGCGAGTAATGTTGGTGGGCAGTACTCCACGCTAGCGTGGGGAGGTGAAGACAGTATGTCGGAATAAGTAAGTAAATCGAAAGTAGTAAACTTGACAGTAATGCCGATAGGCGCAGTGTTGTGTAGATTGTCCTTGATAAGTGTGCGAACTTTTGGAAAGAGTATTGAGGAAGGAAATTGTGTATGCTTTTGTGCAGGAAAGAAGTGGATAAGACAACTGAATGAGTTAAAATTTGTGACTTTGTGAGAAACGTTCAAACGAACTGATTGTTCAGTGTAAGCTATTGAGAATAGTAGGGTGTGATCGTGGTTACCCCTCCTAGTTGAGTGGGAGTAACCGAAGTTATGTTATATGACTGGACGCTTGTGGCAAAGCAGCGAGAAATGATGAAGTGGTGAGAGCGTACGAAATTAGTTGTCGAGTTGTAGCCGATGTGATTCGGGAAAGAAGTATGATCTGCATAGACGAATGTCGGTTGGAAGAAGTAACCTAGAAATTTCAGGTATACCGAGGAGGGGACTCATGGGGGTGAGCTTGTCGGGATGTACAAGGTTGGTCTTGTGCCAAGTTGTTAGTAAGTGAGTTTTCCTGGTGGAAGATCCTCGTTGTTGTGGCGGGAATTTTCGCCAAGTTCTTTCTCTTAAGGAAGTATAAATGTATGAGAGACCTTATTTAGACGTGTTTAAAGCAGTGAGTCCCGAGGTGTTGACGGAGGCGAGCAAATGGAGGCACGATTGGCCTTGGATTTTCTGGTGGTATTTAAGCGAGTATAGAATTCGGAGAGGTTGCAAGTAAATAGTACAAGGTGGCACGATATAGCAAGTGGTGTCTCGCCGAGGGCGGTTTCAAAGTATGGGGTGCGGTTATGTTTCCCATCTGAGCGGTCTGAGGCAACCGAGTAGAACTGAGTGGTTGGTTAAAAAATAATAATAATAATAATAAAACATAAGACTTTGAGCCTTGAAGTTTGAGAGATAAGTAAGGTGGACTAAGTCTGCGGATCCGTCGAAGCATGAAAGTTGAATAGATAGTGCGCGATCTTGAGGTACTCGATGTGAATTTGAGAAGAAATTCGTAGCGTGAAGCACGTCTCCTTTGTGGAGAGCCGATGCGAGAAGTGAGATGATGGCTACCTTGCAAGAGATGCAGGCGATAAGAAATTGACCTTGTCATTAGTGAGCGAGTTAGAGCAGCAGCATACAAGTTAGACTGGTCAGAAGAATTAAAGAGTGTTCATCCGACATTTCATGTCTCAGACTTAAAGAAGTGTTTGTCAGAGGTCGTTGTGGCTGTTCCTTTGAGGGGACATCAGTATAGATGAGAGGTTGACTTACGTAGAAGAACCGATATAAATCGTGAGCGGTAAGGTTTGCTAAACGAGGAACATAGAAGTTTGACTGGTAATAGTTCGATGGAGATATCATAAGGGACGAGAGACAACGTGGGAAGTAAAATCAGATATGATGTCCAGATACCCTCACCTTTTCGAGAATGGAATTCCGGGGACGGAATTCTTTTGAGGGGGGAGTGTTGTAACGACCCAGACCTTTTTCGAAATGTTTTGCGTTTGGTGTGGAGTTTTAAGCAAAAGTAGAAGTTGAGGGGCTAGTTGGTAAATAGGAGATGGGTATAAAAAGGCACAAAACCCTAGACAACTTTGCAATTTCCTGATTTTTATGGTGTTTGTCGACTGAGTTTTGTTGAGAAAAAGGGGTATTAGAGTCTTGAAGGTTTTTGTGAAATTGAAGAGAGGAATCATCAAGTCTTGAATCAGAAGAAGGAATAAGATTGGATTTCGTTTCTTGCAAGTAAATCTATCAGGTAATCCTTAATCCATAACTTCATTTAAGATTCGTCTGATGATTTGTGGTTTTGAGATTTTTCTTGCTAAAAGTTGTTTAAGACCATTAGGGGAGATTTAAGCACCTTTAAATCGAGTTTAATCAGTACAGTTTTTGGGGAAATGATTAAAGATGCTTAAGTAAGTAATTCGTCACATTATCTCACTGTTTTCGGAGTGTTTAGCAAGATTTCGGACCATAAAGCTCTTCCAGCGTTCGTCCGGAAACCTTCAAGTATGAAGGTGTCCGGGTGAGTGTCCGGGAAACTTCTTGGCCGTGTTGTAGAAGGTGTCCGGACATAGTGTTGTCCGGAAAGATTGTACCGTCCGGATAAGTTTAGTCGTCCGTAAAATCTGTGTCGTCCGGATAAGAGTTGTTGTCCGGGTACTAAGCGGTATCCGGAAAAGTGGGGTTACCCGGTAACCTGTCCGGAAAAGAGTAGGGTGGCAAGTGAGAAGTGTCCGGATAGTTCTAGTCAGCTTATAAATATGTCCCTTCGTTCAGGTAGACAATTTGGAAGTAAAGAACAAAGTAGGGAAAAGCAAGCAAACGTACCAGGTGAGTTTTCTAACTAAAATACGTGATTTTAAAGTGTCTTTCTAAAGTGAATACATGATGAGAAATGCCATGTTTTGTTCTTATGCTTTTATTGCATGAAAGTTGTTTAAAGTTTTATGTGAGATGTATGCATACATTGTGTAGGCGTAAATTAGCTAAGTCGGGGGGAGGTTCCGCCAGTACTCACGTCGGGGGGAGGTTCCGTTTATGCCATGGGAATGAGTCCCAGTAAGGCAGCGTGATACTGACTCGTTGTCACCCTCGGGTGACTTCAGGGTGCCATTTACGGGAGCGGATTTATCCGTGAAAGATTTTTATTGTTCAGCTATGTGAAAGTTTATTACTTAAAGTCTTGTATACATTTGAAAGTCATGAAAAGTTTTTAAATGATTTTGAGAACTGTCAGGAGGGACTCACTAGACCTCATGGTCTAACCCTCGCTCTTTTCAAATTAAAACCCTTTTCAGGAAAGCAGGTAACGAAGGGCTCTAGCAGGTGAACAGAGCAGTTAGAAGATAGAAGCAGTAGAACCAGTGACACTATTATCTATTAGTTCTATCATTTCTCAGTTGTGTATATGTTGTTTCCGCCAACCTAAGTTATTTAGACAGATGAAATGAAATTTTGTGGACCCAGTTTTGTAATTATTCAAATATAAATGCTAAGTATGTTTTTTTTAGATTGGGTTGTTACACAATAAATATGTAACTTAAATGCTAACCCGTCCCATACCGAGTTGCGTTACAAAATTTATCCATCAAAGATGTATGCGCATAAATATTGGACTTAAATAGACATGACAAGTCTCTACGTGTGTCGTTTTCCTTTATCCAACCTGAAACCTTCTGTCCCTGAGATGCATACTATAGTCAGCTTATAAAGCTCAGTGAGTTCATGGTTTGCATGAATAAAAATCATTCCACATCATATATATCAATCTGTAAACTTTATACCAAATAATATGCATTATCTGAAAACATGCAACGCTGAAAGAAAAAGAGATCTCATAAACTGTCTCATCGGGTATGGGTCATTTTGTCACTGACACACCCTGGGTTGAACTTTCTGTTCTGTTCGATCACCCACTTGCCTGGGTCGTGCCACTTGTCCGTGACTTACTGGTCAAATGCCCACCCCTTAAAACTAAGAATAAAACTGTCATATAACATGGCATGCTATGATTGTTTGAAAACAATAAACATAAAGCATGCAACTGGTCATAAATAACATACATGTAAGATATAACATAACATGTATGAAAGCTGAAACATCGTGCATATGCACACATCATCATATAAATCATAAAATACTGAAAATAAATTTATACGTATGTATGCATCCCATTGTAAGTTTCATGAAGACTCACCTGTCGTGTAGATCGATTACTGATAGCTCTTGATCGAATACCTATACATTTCATACCATAATATATAATTAATGACTTAAATTCTCCAAAAGTCAACAATAGTCAACTATGGTCAAACTCGGTCCGGCCTAAAGTCAAACTCTAAAACCGAGTCTCTTAATGTCTCAAATATCTTCATTTGATCTTTTCGTTAAAATACTTGTAGGTCAAACGAGGTAAAAGTCGACCCTTAGTCCACTCGGTCAACTTCGACTACTTTAATGAAACCCAAGTCTAAAGTGGGTTTCTATTTTCTTTTTCAAGTTCATGGTTCACCAAGACTTCCACAATCCATAAATCTATATAATAATTAAACTAGTAGAGTACCCGTACAATGCACGGAGTGAGAAAGGTGTTGAGTGACTTTTTTCTCAAATACACAATGCGGCGGGAGCCACGAATGTAAACGATGTTGAAGCTTTGGTCGATTTTGTTTTAGTCTTTTTAGCCACAAAAGTTGGACTACTAAAACAGTAGCCAACAGGCAGAAAATCAGATGAAGCAAAAGGGATATCACAGATAAAAATATTGAGCAACGGCGCACATAAACAACCAAGTCAGAATTCCCAAACCAAAACCATTCCAGATAATAAGTTACATAGCTCTGCTGAACCAAGTAAGAATAGTGATATCAACTCCATAGCTCAGCAAATAGCCAAACAAAATCGATTGGTGTAATCATGAGTCGAGTAGGCATTCCTTTGCAAGCTGCAGATCTATACCATGCTGATCCTTAGATAAAAAAACTAAACCAATAATATTACTCAACAACTTACCAAGTAAACGATGTTTACCAGCAATCCATTTTAAAATGTTACCTATAAGGTAAATGGTATGTGCTTATCCTGTAAGAGTTTGCTAAACCGCTCTAATTGAATTTATAGTTATAACAAAATATCTAATAAACAAAAATAAGAATCCCAATTTTCAGTGATGAAATCAAACACTTTACATGTAAATTTTTCTGTAAGTGCGTTCTTTTATCCATCAGTGTCCCACTGAATTTTATTTGTGCCATGCTGTAATCTGAAAGGAATTTTTTTACAAAGTTGAAGAGACATCAAGGCATGGGCATGACTTTAGACTGGATAAAAGTAGTTTATAAGCCATATGGATAGATTTATGAACAACGTTAAAGATTTTTAGTGGGTGTACATTGGCAATTGGTTCAATTTTAACAGTATATTAAGTGTGGAGAAAAACAATATGTACAGAGTGGGTGCACATCTGCACAATTTCCAAATATAACAACTCATTAGGTGTTCTTACTTTGTTTTCAATGGATTGAACTTAAAAAAAACATTAGTAAAAAATAGAAAACCAAGCAAGGATGTCCTAAAAATAGCATAAATGTAAGAAAGTATTGAACCTTGAGAGGACTGGAGAAATAAAGCATAGATGTTTGTATAAAGAAGGTAGAGGGATGTAGATAGAATAAATTTGACGAATCTTTGGGAAATAAAAAATCACTCCCAGAGAATGTAAATGTAATAAAAAAAATCACTTCCAGAGAATGTAAAATGCAATAAAAAGATTGTAACAACAATCACATTTTGAATCAGAATGAGTCAATATGCAACAACTTAACCAACTGAAATATAAAACCACTTAATGCATTTATCAATACAAGCATGCTATATTTGAAATGTTGACACCCTTAACTATATAAACTGCAGATGTGTTTATATAAATATTGATAAACATCATATAGGACTAAATCTTGAAAATTGTTGCCACCATACCAATATACAATTGTATGCCTTAAAGACAACAGATCTATTTTTTATAAAACCTTGATTGCATGCCTAGAACAGATAACATACTTAACGAATAGGAGGATGCATTATGCTTCGTCCTTCCATATTTGAAGATTCGGTAAGATCTTGATAATTATTACCTCAAGAACCCATATTTCCATAGATTCACCTTCTGTTGCCCTTGGATCCTGCCAAGCACAAATGTATGAAAACAAATAAAAAAACTGTAAAACATAAATCATGTATTACACTCTCCTATAATACATTATCAAAGAAAGAAAGCAATTAGGGCAAAAGAAAGATGGATGGAAGATAGAACCAGCAGATAAACAGAGTTGTTGAAGACAAAATTAACCACAATAATATTTGTTGATTCGAAGTTGGCATTTTTATTGTATGTTAGTTATAAATAGTTGAGCTAATTCATCAAAGTAAGGACGATTTCCTTCTGCCTTCAATGGAAAGTTCTGTTGAGTAATTATATGTAACCAAAATCTATTCTTGAGAATAGATCAGTCACCAAAATCCATCTTCACAATAATAATTAACAAGTGCAGTCAGCAGCCATAGTTACAAACTTATATCACAACCAATTATTAGGAGGAAGTGTAAACACAACCCAAAAAGATGTAATTAATGTAATTAGAATACACAACAATGCATATAAACAAAAAGATGCAATATTATTTTTTAAATACCTTCAATAATGCCATGTCGTGGAGCTCTTCCCTCTCAAAATCCCTCTTCCATTTTGCTTCTGCGTCGACACCTTGGAGCATCTCAAAGTCCCTCTTCCATTTAAGAATTAAAATGACAGTGGATAAGAGATTGAAGAAGCTTACATGATGGATAAGAGATTGAGGAAGCTTAAGAGATAAGAGTAACGGAGGTGGACACATGCAGAGATTGCAGTTTCTCTTAAAAACGGGAATGAGATTTGGGTTGAAACGCTAAATTCTTCCTTTTTCTAGAGAGATTGCAGGGGGGTATGAGGGATTTGGTAAAAAAAACTGAAACTACGCTGTATATGTAAACTATTTTAACGATTTGCTGACATAAACTATTAATGAAATCCTAAAAATGCAATTTTCGTTTTGTTTGTAATTTTCACTTTTATTAAGATATTACTTGGATATTAAAGACATGATTAAAAACTTCCTTTTTTGCCTTTGGGGTCTGATACCACCAAATCTCTTCAAAAAAAAATTAAGACGAACAAAGTACGTAAACCTGCTGTTTTTAGCTGCTTAATGGACAAAGATGAGACCAAGTCCTTGTTGTTGCTAACTGCTTAATGTGTAAACAAGAAATCAAGTTTTTGCTGGCATATAAAGATATGGCTGAAGTATTTACCTTATTTGGAAGAAAACAAAAACGGCCACATACCTTTCTAGAAGTAAATCCAAACTTTGATTACAAAACTACCATTAGCATAGACCAAAATCGCACATTGATCGTACCTGGTGGTAGATCACAAATCATCATAACATCCATACACTTACCTTCTGCAAAATCATCTTTCGATATTTAACTTAGTGAGCTCCCTCGATCAGTAAACATTAAAGGAAAGCAATGACTTTAAAAATAGAGAGGGTAGTGGAAATCAAAGTTCAATTGCATTCAAGTTCAAGAATTAAAAGTCGGAAATCAAAGCCCTAATTACTACCTGGATTGGAATGGAACCTGGATTGGAATAAAGGAGAGTGCAAATGAGGTCTGAGAAATAATTTAGGTTAAAAAGTGAACCAAAATTGAGTGATTACCAGAATAGTGAACCCTGAGCAATGAATCTTCTATGAATCCATGAAGAGTGATCAAACGAAAACTTGTAAAAGATGACTAAAGATAAGAGTGTAAAGAAGATCAGGAAACACATAAACCATTAATACCACCTTCGTAACTTATCACCGTCTCTCCGTCTGTGGTTACAATATAAACCACTGATTTCACAGTTATCGAAAAACCGAGTAGAATCATAATTAAAAACAGACTCAACAGTCGTCATCATTTTCACTGATCCACTTCCCATGTAAAACAACACCTGTAATAAAATGTGAAAAATAGAAGAGAAATCAAATCAAATACAATGATTAAATGATGTAATTACCATTTTATTGGATCTTATACAGAGATGAAAACCATATTAAATGATGTAATTACCATTAAACAAATGAAGTTCATACCTCCATACAATAATCAACTCATAAATCATCAAATGGCTTATCCTATCTGTAAAACCGATTTAAAAAAGAATACACCCATCAAAATGGATTAAAACATCACAGAATTAGTTGAAAATACTTCATCAAACAGAAAAAGGGCATCAAAATACTTTACCCAATCTCCTTTGGCCCTGTCTCAACAAAAAATGGCAAATCAAAATATAGGCACCAGCAACATACATACCCTTATGCAACAGAAATCCCAGAAGTAGTAGTATCCAAACTCCAAAGCCATGAAATATTCATCACAAAGCAATGTTATCTGTAATGTTGGGTTAATAAAGCTTCTACTGCATTCTCTCCGAATCAACCTGCTCAAAAGAAAGAAAATGAACTCTCAAGTTACCATAACACAATCTTTTATCGAAACAACAAGAAGATGCATACAGGAGATAATAACAATTAGTTACCGGAAAATAGCACGAAGATGATGATGAGCGGAGGATCTGGACAGAGGAGAGAGAGTAACTTGGTGGAGCTACGGAATCCATGGAAGGGATGAACAATTCCCAACTCTTATGAAATGGGATAGTGCAGAAATATCTTAGCTTCATCTAAATAACACCATCAGCCACAAGGGCAAATGCAATACGTAAACGTAAAAACAAAAACAAACCAGATCAGATTCACAGAACCAAAGTCGAACGATTCACAACACATGCAATTCGTAAACGTAAATCACACTAACTGATGAACTTGATCAGGTCATCTGCAGGCGCCTGATTGAAAAGCAAATTTCCCCTTGTTGCACGGAACAACATTCTCTCAAACAATAATACCTTAGATTTCGGGATAATACCACTTATAAATCTAAGACCAGCTAACCAGTTTTGAGTTTTTACATGATAACATAGAAAGTAGCACTCCAAAATGCAAACACACATAAGATTGCTACCTGCTCAACTTGATCAGGTCATCTGCAGGCGCCTGATTGAAAAGCAAATTTCCCCTTGTTGCATGGAACAACATTCTCTCAAACAATAATACCTTAGATTTCGGGATAATACCACTTATAAATCTAAGACCAGCTAACCGGTTTTGAGTTTTTACATGATAACATAGAAAGTAGCACTCCAAAATGCAAACACACATAAGATTGCTACCTGCTCAAGTAAAGAGGCGGACTCTGGATAGTCACTGGGGTACACATTCTCTTCTAATTCTCTTCCCTCTGCAGCCTCATAACTCTTACCCGATATAAGGAAGCCCTCCTGCCTGAAGAAACCACAACGGTATTCATAATCTGATTTTAGGAGGTGCTAAATGTTCTGGCAATCAGAAACTTGAAATAAAAAACAAAAGACAAAATAAAGATGTTGGTCATGTGTGAATGATTATGCTGATGAACTAAAACAAATGAGTCTCCGACGAAATAAAACAAGAACAAATGAGTCCCAAAAAACAAACACCGGTTGACAATCTACTGAAACCATTAACATTACCTCTTGAAGATTACCCATTTCACAGAATCTGCATATATAAGCATTGCAAACTGTAATCTGATAATTAGAGGCTGAAATTAGTGAAAAGATTATTCATAAAAATCCAGTAATATGTTCATGAAATCATACCTAGGTATTTCTATGTTGCTACTTTCAAGTATTTCTATGTTGTATAAATTCGAATCTGCAAGCTAATATGTTCATGAAATCATACCTGGGTATCAGCCTAGACCCCACTTCTCCCTAAGAGATTTTGGTGGAACAAAACTTGATTATCCTGCTGAAGATTCATAATCCTCAAGTACTCACCTGGAGTTCCCAAGAGTTGCACATCATCGATCTCAACACAGTGGTATTAAAGATGCTTCTCCAAAAAAAATAGTTATATATACATCACTCTCTGCAACTACTCAAGTATAGAAACACATTGATTTAAAAACCAAAATGAAAGCAAGACTCAAAGTGACAAAGAAATCATCAGAAAGACGAAGAAGAAACCAAAATCGATTTCAAAACCAAAATCGATTTCAAAACCAGATTTTTGAAACCAAAATCGATTTCAAAACCAAAATCGATTTCAAAACCTAAACCGAGAAATATCTTACCTGAGAAGTCGTCGTGGGTGGCGTTCGGTGAGAAATGTTTCAAAACCAAAATCGATTTCAAAACCTAAATCGATTTCAAAACCAAAATCTAGAAATATAGTACCTGAGAAGTCGTCATGTGTGGCGTTACGAACCCCAAGATGACCGGTCACAAGATGGTTCCCGGTTTTATCAAATTTCTCGAGTCATGTTCTAATACCTTATCACGTTGTTTGGACCATATCACGTTGTTTAGAAACCCTAAAACAAGAAATCGAGATTAGAAGCAAAAGATTAGAATCGTCTGAGAAATCAAGATTAGAATCTAGAGCACAAGAATCAAGATTAGGAACCCTATAACAAAACATATACCTGATTTGAACCCTGTGAATCTTTGAGAGATGAATACTTTGTTCAAACCTAGATCTTGAGGGATAATAGGTGAAAGAAGAAACCACGAAGAAACCCAGATCGATGACTGAGATAATAATCCCATATCGATAATCCCAGATCGCGCATGCTGTTTGTTCAACGTGATGGAGCCTGCAGAGAAAGAGACAGAAGGAGAGAGAAGCGGGATTTTAAAACAAATTCTGGTAAGCGGGGGTTAATTTGAAACAAATTTGAGGGATAGGGGAGATGGAGAGAGAGAGAGATTTTAAGTAATTATGCATTAAGGGGTGGTACATATTGCTTTTGAGGTTGTTTTTAAGAGTTAGGTGCCTTCATGCTTTATAATATAGTATAGATAGTGAACTCTAAGCCCAAATATCAATACAAACCCAAATCGTGATTGCTTAGCTTAGTTAAATATTTTTCTTTTTGGCCCAAACGAGCAGCAAGCCCGCCCAGCAAACAGCCGGCGTCCGGCCATTTCCACGGTCGACGTTTCTACAACGTCAAGTTATGGATGTCCGTTTTTGAAGTCGATTGGCCTCATTTTTCCATCGTTTTCTTTGATGTTTCTTGCAAAAACTCTAGAAAATCATTTTCCTTAACCATAGGAACAAAAATCAACAAAAACCATCAAGTATCGAGTCCCATTTTCTCATTTAAAATTTGGGTTTTAAAACCACTCGAAAATCGGCGTAAAACGCAAAATCGGACCTCCAAAGCTAAAATCTGAGACATAAGGCTACTCAGGTTCGATAGAGGACTTAAAAACGAAGCTATCCATATAAAGAACTTGAAGTTTCATTAAGTATTTACCTTGAATCGTCAAAAAAAACCGAAAGCCCAAGCATGAACTTCAAGCACCGATTTCTCTCTCAAAACTTCATTGTTTTTTAAACGGTTTGAACCAAATGATCCCTGATCGATGTTCTTCATTTAAATGGAAAGTTTTTGGCGTATTAGTTGAAAAATACAGCCAATCGGACGCCTCTAACAGGAGCCTTCGAAATGTCTTTATCAAAAATCAGCTTTTAAACAGTTCTGTCCTTTTGGCAGAACAGGTCCTCCAAGTTTCTTTAGTGTAACATTCGGCCCCTTGAACTTTCTGGAAATTTACATTCACCCCCTGATTTCATTAAACAACTTACCACTTTAACTAATTGGCAGATTTGTCCCCTCTAAACACTTTTCTTCACATTTTTGGTCAAATAAAATGAAAATCATTTTATTTTATTTTCCTTCTCCCTTTTATTTTCTTATTTATTTATTTGCTCCATTTTGGGGTGTCACATGCAATATGAGGTAACATGTTTCAAACATGATTTTGTGTGTGTGTGTGTGTGTGTGTGTGCAGGAATTGTTGAACTTAGGTAAAGCCCTTGGTGTTGAAATCAGAGGAATATCAGCGGGTTACCGATTTCCAAGTACAGATTAAGGAAGAAAAGTAAGAACATTTGTTTGTATGATAATTCTTTTGGGTTTTTTATACATATATAAAAACAAAAACCAATGGCCCTGACGTGGCAGCCTCTAATCGCTGCAATCTATATTTTCTTTTTTCTCAGTGCATAGGCAACCGCTAATCCCTCTAAACCTTTCCTTCAACTCTTTGGCCTAACCATTTAAGAATTACATCAACTACAAAACCCTTCACCTCCTGCCGACTCCTGGTATTTCGGTTTCTTCTCATCTCTCAATGTTCATTTATTAACTTCTCTTTTAATTTCCATCTTCGTCTCAATTTATCAACCTATTATTGGTTTCAAATCTTACATCAGATTAAGAAGGTGAAAGAATGCTTCATCTGAAGCTGATGTGCTACTGCTGGGAGCCTGGGAGTGCACTTTTAAGTGTATATAATATTTAGAGATTGGGGTTACTGTGTTCTTGAAGTGTATGTTGTTGGCTTTGTAGTTTACTTCTAGACTGCTATTAGATTTCAGATGTTGTTGGTGATGCAAGAATCAAATTGGTTGCTGCTGATGTAAAAGTAAGATACAATTTGGGTAATGCTTTTACTTTGTGGATTAATGATTCATGGGTTGGTGTTGGTAAATGGTACATCAATTTGAGCATTTTCAACTTGGCTTAAGTATATAAATTGGGCTGCTAATGAAACTATTTCAAGTTCCTTTTGGGTTTGAACTTATGTCCTGTCTTGATTAAATTTGATACATATTTACTGGATATTCGAACTTGATTAGTTATGAATCGTAACAACTTAGATGCAGTTGAATCTTTTTGTAATACCCGAGTAAGTTTGTTAGTTAAACCCTCTTGTCGTTAAATTTATTTAACTCTATAATTGATGTTTAGGGTAAAATGAGATGAATTTATAAGTTTAGGGGTATTTGGTTTAGTAATGAAAAGTGGAGGGGCTGAAATAGTAAATATGGTCATTAATATCTGAATTAGGTGTCTAGATAATTCATATTACAGCAAACCAATTTCAGTGTGTGGGTGTTTTGAGAGCAAAAAGGAGAAAGAAGAGGCAAGGCTAAGACTTCTAATTTGGAGGTGATTAAAGTGAAATTAAGGTATGTTCCTCTTGAGTTTTATGTTCGAAATCACTAGTATTAGGATTCTATCGGATTGGATTAGTCAATTTCATATCTGTTATGATTCAGTCGGTTTTCTGGGTAAAAATGCACCAAACCGACAGTAGTTTCCGGACACCATGAATGTGTCCGGATGGTTTTTGTTGGTAGTGTCCGGGTAATTCTTCGGTGGTGTCCGGGCGAGACTTTTATCCGGGTAAGTTCCTTTTTCCTATGTTTTCTGGATAGAATAAGATACCGGATAGTATCCGGATTACTTTGGTGTCCGGATGACGTCCGAATTGTATAGGTTGTCCGGAAAAGTCATGTTATCCGGAAAAGTCATGTTGTCCGGAAAAGTAGTGTTGTCCGAATAACTTGAGGTATCCGGATACTGTAGCTGTTTGACCAATTTTGAGATTTCAGATACTTTTGAGTGTCCGGATGTAGTTTCTAAATGTATTTTGAATTAAGTTGTTCCGAAAACTTCCTGGGGGGGCGCCCCCAGACCCCGCAAGGGCGTTGCCCCTTGACCCCATCCGCTAACCGGGCAGCGGAACCCCCGTGTTAAGTCGCCGTAAGGGAACAATTGAGATAAGAGTTTGATAGGTTAATTAGGATTCTCAGTTGCTAAAGAGTCTCATGTGTTCTATATGGTAAAGAGATATTGTATCTGATTGTTACAGATTTTGTGAATCCTGAGTAAAGGACTGAATCTGTGGAAAAGGCTTGGAAGCATTTTGTTAAGCTAACAGGTGAGTTTTTATTCAAAATGTTTTTAAACTAGAATACATATACGTGTAGATTGAAAAGGGTGATAGATAATGTGATTAGGTGTTCATAAATGACAATATGATATATTGAGATATATATTGTATTTATATGTGCATTACACTACACGAATATATGTTAGCCGAAATTATGGTCGACGGTGTTTGCTGTAGTTGTTGTACAGCGGTGTTGTTGAAACACCCTAAAAACATGGTCAATTTAAACCTTAAAAATTACTATAAGTTATGATCAAAAACTTCAAACTTATATAACCTGAGGATCAAATGTAAGGTTTCTATATACAAACGACTTTACTTAAATAACTTATTAAATCTAATCATATCATAACAATCAGATTAATTAAGTTATCTAAACAACCGTCCCAAAAGTATCAAAGAATAACTAGATCCTCTGTTATTTCTAAGTCTGAATCTTTCAAAAGTTCTCTTCTCTCATTCCCGATTACTTCCCGGAGCTTGTACCTGGTAAGAAGATTCAATTTGAAACATTAGACTTTCGCCTAGTGAGAATACTCAAATCAAAATAAAATTTAATAATTAAAACATGAACAGATAACTCAAACCTGTTCAAACATGTTCTCACCCATCTTACCGTACAACAACTCCTTTCCAAATCGGGGAATCTACCCCGATCCCATACTTACGACTAACTCATCTAATCATAACAACAATTTAAGAATTTACTATGAATCATCCCAGATTCACAGTCAATACTCAAACACAAGAAATTACAAGTCAAAACCTGCCTATTTCTTAATCAGGAAGTAGAGATTACAAATTACTTTATGCCTATCTCAAATCTCCCTCTCATCACTGGGAAATCTCCGATCTTCCCTATAACAATGGAAATCTCCGATCTTCCAGAATCGAAATGGGAATTACAAATCAAAATCTGCCTATTCCACATTCCACCTCAGATTCAATGGTCCCAATGGGATTATAATATCGCGATACTCAAACGGGACTCACGATGATTCAAGGTACACCCAATTACTAAAAATTACATCCCTTTGGTCTACGGCGAGTAATCGGTTCCCATTATACCGTACCCAAGTGCCCTCGATGACCGGATGCCTATTTTTAGTAAAAGCTCATAGCATATAATATATAAATATAATAATCGATACTACTATATGCGTCCGGCATACAATATATCATTTCTCCGAACATATTCTATATATATAAAAATAAAGAATATTATTAGCTCCTCATCTCAATCTCTTAACTATTCCTTCTTTGTAACCTAGCACGGGAGTTAATGTCTCAAATGTTTAATCTACATTTTTGGACTCATAGATAGGTCCTTAATAATTTATCTTAACATGGCTTCAAATCGTATTTAGAGTTCATAAACATGTAACAAATTGCATATAGCAGATAATCATACTTTACATGTAAGAATATTAATAAGTACCAGTTCATCAACTTCATAGCTATCCCCTCTTAACAATTTTAGCATGGGGACCAACATAGCACAACTTTTAATCGCCCTCTTGGGCTTATCTCTGACTTAATCAAGCCCATATAAACATATCCATGCATACATATAAAACATCTATTTCAATATTAATTACTGAATTTTAAAGAGAGTTGAATAAACTCACCTGATATGAAATCACACTTCTTTTAATCTTTTTAAACTTGTAGGGACTCCTTTCTTTACTACCACAGTTTACTGTAATATCCAATTTACATATATACTGATATTAATTTATAAAACAGAACCCTTCACAGCTAAAATCCTTAATCTCTTAAAATTACATCTCAAGTCGCAATGAACTGAAGTCGCAACCGCCTATTGCGATTCCAATTCCAAATCGCAACCAACTGTTGCGATCCCAACCTAAGTCGCAACCCACCATTGCGATTTCGACCCAAGTCGCAATCAACTGTTGCGACTACAGTTCCAAGTCGCAACCCACCATTGCGATTCCACTCCAAATCGCAACCAACTGTTGCGACTCCAAAACCAAGTCGCAACGGTCTATTGCGACAATCATGAATGTCGCAGCTCAAGGTTGCGATTTCGATGATGTTCATCCAAGTCTCAGTCCACTAAGTTCATTCTTAAATCCAGATTTGCAGTTTTAATCTATGTTTGTTTATGCAAACTTGCAGATATGTTAAATAACCTTATCTTAACATACCCAAAAACTCAGATTCTCATAATCATCAAATTTTACCAAAACCCAACTAAATTCCATAGAAAACTTTAACTAAGAAGATGTAGGATTAATGATGATTACCTTTGTTTGATTCTTGCTTCCCAACTGAAATAAAACTGATTTCTTCTTCTCTTTTCTCGATTCCTTCTTCTCTCTCGGCTTCTCTTTCTCTCAAAACCGAAAGACACACCAACACCTCATCTCACACTCATAATTAGTCTATATTTACTAGATGATTGCCACCTCCTCCCTTAACTACATGAGTCACTTGACATTTTACCCAATAAACCCTTAACTTTAAAGAATGACACTACAACCCTCAAACTTTAAAGAAATAACATAACACACCTTATGCATAAATAAAACTCATAATAATAACCCTTAAGTTAATATTCTCAAAAGAAATCTTTAAACTTTCAACATTTGTATTTTAACCTTAATTGAATTATAATACTCTATATAATTCAAGGTTACTCCAAATACAAATACATTCTAAATCTTATTAAAATAATAACATCAAAATTTAGGATGTTACAGTTGTTGGCTCGCAACCAACTGATATGGCCAGGGGAAATGAGAATGAGAATGAGGATGAATTGAACACAGTGCACGAGTCTTGATTGGTATTTAATTACGTATGATATATATGTGTTTATATAAAAGATTTCATATAAATGGATTTTATAATGATTGTGAATGGACAGGGGTTTTCTCACTTAGACCGCTAGGTCTAACCCTCATTTTGTTTTAAAATATGTATTCCAGGTCGTGGATCGAGTAAGGACAAGTAGGAATGGTAATCGATGGATAGCTTTTGGAAGAAGTGTATTTTTGAAGATTATGGCATGTTTTACAGTCATGTCTTGTTATTAGTTGTAATGTATTTAGCAAAAGAAAAGTTTGTAATGAAATTATGTATTTTGTTTATGACTAAAGGACCGAAGTTGTAATGTGATGTATCTTAGTTAAATAACGACGTTATGAAATTTATGCTATATGAACTATGTTTGGGATTGCGGGTCGTTACACTTTTATGCTACTTGATTCATCATGTGTAATATGTTCGTTTTTTCAATCTGAAAAGCTCGATAAAGAGTTTTTAAGTCCGGCTGTGGGGTATTTGGATTGATCCAGCGCCTATATCTTAGGGGCTGTTTGGCGGTTGCTGAATGGTTTGGCGCAGAATGATTAAGTGGTCAGAATGATTAAGATGCTCTTATGATATATTGCAAAATGAAATATGGTTGTTTGGTAATTGTTTAGAATGAAATTAGGGTGCTGAATGGTTAAGGGAAGCCCAAGATACAAAATCATTTAGAGGGTTTTAGAACCATCAAGAAGCAGACTTTTTTTGCCAAACAAGATTCACCTCTTAGCGATTCAGAGGTTGCCTCTTAATGGAACTATTAAGAGGTAAACAAATTGTTGATGCTTATTGAGGTCGTAAGTATTGTGAAACCCTAAGAGCTCAAGAGCAACAAAACAATGGATGGTAGATAAAGTTTGGTATATTGATCCAGTTTAGGGATAAGAGAGGGCAAAGAGCATAAAATATTTTCTTAGGTTGTGTAAAATTGAGATAATCTTCACCTTTAGCTTATTTAACAAGTGTAGAATGTTAAGCTGATTTAGGGCTTGGTATTTGGATGATTCCCTGATGCAATTGATGTTTCAGGTTGTTTGTATTTGGGCTAAGACCTTTTGTTTGTGTTTCTTGCTTTATTTAGGTGCAGTTACTAATTTCCTTATTTATGTATTTCTTTAGACTCTAGGTTTACGCAGCAGGAACTTCCAGCGTGCAAGACGATTCTTACACCGAAATGGGTAAGCGTCTTTTGTTCTTGAAGTGTATGTTGTTGGCTTTGTAGTTTACTTCTAGACTGCTATTAGATTTCAGATGTTGTTGGTGATTCAAGAATCAAATTGGTTGCTGCTTATGTAAAGGTAAGATATAGTTTGGGTAATGCTTTTACTTTGTGGATTAATGATTCATGGGTTGGTGTTGGTAAATGGTACATCAATTTGAGCATTTTCAACTTGGCTAAGTATATAAATTGGGTTGCTAATGAAACTATTTTAAGTTCCTTTTGGGTTTGAATTTATGTCCCGTCTTGATTAAATTTGATACATAGAAGTTTGAGTTTTTGTAATCAAAAGCATGTAATCACGTTATTTGTGTTGGGTTTAGGTTTTCGGTTTTACGAACATTTGATGCCCTTGATTTTGTCATCATTTTTAGTGTCTTGAAGATAATAAGGTGAACTTAGCATGCAAATTATATTTTGTTTTGTTCCATATCTGTTAAGACTCAATTATTCACACCTCCCAACTCTCTATTTGTTCCTCATTTCATAAATCCAAGTATGCTTCATTTCTTATTTTTGTTGAGATTTTTGGGTTTTTTAAAATTCTGTCTACTACGTTCCTTTATATGTATTATGATTTTCTTTTGCGGCAATAGGGTTTGTATTTTTGGCAGAGCGGAAGGCAGAAACACAAGCTCTTAGTGAGTGATTTTTTTCAATTTGTTTTCGTCGGAGATTTAATGAGTTGGCTCATGGTTGTGGTTTTCATCCCTAGCAGTAACGAAAAGTAGACGACATAAATAGAGGACTTCTTGGTTTTTACCAGGTAAATGATTTCTGTTTATTTCTTTTCGTCATATATGTTAGAAACCTTTTACAACTTGGGTATAGATTTTATTAGTAAGTACCTTTTGTGTTTTTGTTTCAGGAGTTAAATTTATCATCTCTAATAGTGATTTATGTTTACATTCTACTCGGGTTCAAGCCATTTATTAGGTCTGAATGTGTCAGTATTGGATAACATAATATGCATAGAGATCTTACTTTCATTTTTAAGCCTTGAACTGTCGATTAATTAACCACAAGGGTTGTGGCGTACTCGTTAAGGCCCTGGGGGATGTGGTGGAATATCCCATCTACCCAGGGTTCTAATCCAGGCGTACACAACAATTTTGGCCACTGAGGTTTAATCAGGGCTGCTGTCTTACAGTCATAATTTGCCAAGGGATTAGTCTAGGCATAGCCTAGGATACCCTTCCAAAAAAATTGTCGATTAATTAGGGTAGTTTAAACAAATATGTAGAAGTAGAGCCATGTCCTCAATTTGTGGCACTATTCCTTATTTGAGTCAATGGCATGAGACTACGGGCCTGTTTGTTAGCAGCTTAATGAGCTTAATGAGACATATAGCTTATTCAGTCAGCTATACATCACTGTTTGGTAGTGGCTTAATGATATAGAAAGTGACTTATTTATTAAGCTTTTAGGAGAGAGCTTTATGCAGAAAGTCAAGTTTTGTCCAAACCAGTCTATCCCAATTAAAAAACATGGTCCTTCCATCTATGAAAATACCCTCCCAAACAAAAACCTTTTCAATCTATACAGACAGATTAATCGACACAGACAACTTTATTCATACAGGACTTAATGGAAACCCAACCAAACAACCCCTACATTTGATATCATTAGGTATTGTATTTTTTAATTGCCACCCATGCCACCAAAATATGAGTTTTTAGTTTTACACATATTACAGTTGCTTTGGACTTTGGAAATTGATGTCTTTATTAACCTTTCCATGTGCAATGTATATAAATCTAAATTTCATATGAATCACCCATGGGCCGAGAGTTACAACTGATAAATTGGTACTACTTATTGCTTCAAATAAAAAGACAACAAAATATATTACGGAAAAACATTTGAAACCAAACCATTTGGCTGTTAAGATCTCCGTTAACATTCTTACCCAACCTTGAATATCATCTACTTCCTGCAACAATCAACGTCAATAACCTAAACCAAAGAAAACATTAACCAAAAAACAATACTATGTTTAGATGCTTTTCCATTTACCTTGGATTTTTGTATGTATAATCAAATGCTTCACGATGCAATGCTGGAAAAAGATTCTTGATACCTTTCCATTTTACTTGTATTCTATTTTTAAATAATTTGTTGCTCCTCTAGAAACCATGGAAGTTGACTCTTCACTAACAGAAAACCCAAAAGACATAAGAGGAACAAAAAAAACCAAATTAATTACTTGGAATTTTCATTTCCAGGTTACACTAATGCTAACAAAACAAATACATGACCTTCTAAATATGCTACCGGTACATGTTTTCTCTAAAAGTAGTAGTAGGTACATCATACAATGGTATTCTATTACACTATAAAATCTCATAGGGAGTATAAACTTTGAAAGCAAATTTATTCATAAAATGTTTTATTTGATATTTTTTTCTATGGAATATTTCAGCTACGTGTTAAATTTGTTGAAATTATAGTAGCTCTTTCTGAAGTTTTACCCTTTTTCCGTTTCTTGCAAATGTCTCCTTCGGATCAAGTGAATAAAAAAAGAAGAACCACCAATATATGAATCCTCCCAAGAAGGAAGTCATTCGTTGGGGCATAAAAATATATGTAATGAGGTAAGTCGTCTTCTTTAAAGCGAGAGGAAGATTCCCACGTTATTGACTTTAGACATGAAAGCAAGACCGAAGACCTTACAAAGATAGGTTCATGATCATCGTAAAGAGGGACTTGGATTTTAAAGGATTTTGAGAATAATGAAGATGTGTGAACTTATAATCTTTATGATCCGGCATGTACTAACGATGTTATCTACATTAATCAGGAATTCTGCACATAAGAGTTTAGGCCAAATGGCCTGTTTTGTAGGAAGACGTGTATAGTTACGTCGATGCTATTATATTTTTATTCAGAGTTCGCATCATAGATTCATAGTGTAACTAATTATCAATACCCATTACACATATGTTTTCATACATAGTCAATTGTTAATAGTTGTATTTTGTGTCACATGAAGTGCTAACCATTCTTAGGGGTTGTTACCCGCAAAGAGTCTACACACCCATTTTTCTTACGTGGTAAGATTTTACTCTGTCAAACGATATTCATATATGATATTGATATTTCTCGCAAAATGTTTTAACTTTTCACAAGATCCTTCTCTTTCTCTTTCTCTCTCTCTCTCTCTCTCTCTCTCTCTATATATATATATATATATATATATATATATATGTAGAGAGGAGGGGGGGGGTTCATATCAAATGTAATGTCACTTCTTATTATTTAATGTCTGGTCCGTGATCATCCTTTCATTTAACTTCAATATTTTCAAAAAGAATTCGTCACAACGCATGAATATTTTCTAAAGGAATTTATCGTCATAACGCTTCAATAGTTTTTAAAGAATTTATCGTCAGAACACTAGTTTTTTTAATACTAAATCAATCCAAAAAAGATTGTTTGGTATGCACTTTTCATATAGTTATTTAAAATAAAAGGAAATTAAAAAAGAACAAAATTAGAAAACTGAATAAGTCTTCTGATTCGACACAAACAAGTTGTTTCAAAAAATGACTAATTGTTCGACATAATCCGAACAAGTAACGTCATGACCGCATCTAGTCCCATCAATTCAGGTCCAAATTCTCATTTCTATTTAAAAGTTAGAAAAACCATCTATTTATATTTCTACGAAACAAGTTTCAATATTATATATCCTAAAATCTTAAATATTAAGTGGTGAACTTATATTTTATTGTACAACGCTACCATGTTTTAAATTTTTTATTTTATCATTTTTGATAAGAAAACCAAGATCATTGATGCAAGAAACTCGACCAATGTAAATATTTACATATGAATGATAATTTAATCACATATATATAGAGGTTCAAACAATAACATTTTCATTTTACGACAACACTTATTTACTATAGAAAATTACATGTGATAATACTTAAGTGGTGTTCGGGCGACTTGGCTTGTAACATAAATATGTTCTCGTTTGAATTATTCTTTTTTTTATGTGTCTATATATACATATTAAAAATACGATCGATAATCCTTCTACAAAAGAATATACATATTTATATGTCTATATACATCTCAAAGAAGGAAAGTTACAAAAATCTACTGTCACAAACATTTTTACGATACAAAAGAACTCAATATTTCTACGACAAAAACTTGTAGTCTTACCTTAATAACAAGCTTTTCTCTCGTTGCAAATCTTTTCTGGCTTGAATGGCATGCTTCCACTTGAAATCAACAATGACATATACATATGTGAAGATGATTACGATTAACTTGAAACATAATTGAAGATGAGCAGTTATTGTTGCAAAATGTTGTGAAACATTTGGGAAGAAATCGTATAGATCAATCAGTATAATTGAGAAGAGGGTGGTAACGAATACAGAAAGAATAAATAACAAGATGATGAAGACAAGAATTATAAGAAGACATGAGATAAGTGAGCCATGAAGAAGAGCAACAAGAAACAAGTCCAAATTTGGAACCATTTGATTTTGAGGATGGATTGCAAGAAAAATGACAAATGAGGGTATCCATAAATTTTGTTACTGGCTTTAATTTGTTGAATGGATATCAAAATTGAAGGAGGGGAAAAGAACAAAGTAATCCTCACTTATTCCCCAATCTAACTTGATGCTTAAGGAACTTCTATCATATATACATGTATAAGTATATATTATTCATTCATTTGTATTCACACGCCTTCATTTACTCATTATATTTACTTGCATCACCAATATTCTTAAGCCGAACAGTTATTTTGAAAATCGTTGCTGATAATATGTCGGTAAAGAATTTACTTACAAATTTCCTAAAGATTTTACCATCACACTTATGAGGGGCTACATATACCAAAAGATCATTGACAACCCATATATCACTGACATATTTCCGACAAATTATTTTTCACCTCGACTAATTCCAGTAATTCTAAACAACAATAATAAAAATTCCGAATAACCCTAATAACCTATAAAAAAAACCCAAAAACCTTAATTTTATTACCAATTAAGTTAAACCACTATTGTACACTATGTACGTTTATATTGTGGGTCCATGTGATTTAAAATATTTTTTTTTTGTTTTTTCGTATAGTTTAGAAGCAAGTCATAATGCAGTGGTAGTACTGCCACTGAAAATGGGTCATGTGCTTCTGCTTCTGTTCTCTGCCATCTCCCACCACCATGCACCATCCCTTTCTTCCTCTTTCACATATTCCCATTTACACACACCTCCACCACCACTCTTCACTTCTCCGATCAATCACCGCCAACTAATCCGCCCCGTTTAGGGTCTGTCCTTTTTTGTAAGTGGAGTTCCTTGTTGGAAACAACTCCCTCGCCGCCATTCAGGTGTATTTTTACTTTTATATTTTTAATATATTGTCAGTAGTGTCGTCTGCTTTCCAAACTCTTCCTTCTCCGATCAATCACCACCAACTAATCGACCCCTTTTAGGATATGTCCTTTATTGTGGGTGGAATTCGTAGTTAGAAGTGAGTCATTCGCCGTTTAAGTGTATTTTTCTTTTTTTATTTCTAATTGCTAGCAGCTTCCTTTCTAAAAAAAATTAGAATGAAAACCCACCAACCGAAACTCAAACCACCACCTCGTCCACTCTTCTCTTGTGGTTTCTTTCGCTACTGCACTCAATCCGTACTCAGCCCCACCAATCCCATCCCGCCGGCGCTCCCACCGCCACCGCCGCCGCCGCCACCACAACCACACTCTGAATCTTCCTCTTCATCCAATACTTCACAAAGCTTCACTCAATGGAGATTCTCTCACACACCCATCTCAACAACCAATTTTCTGGAAGACCCATCACCGGAAACAACCCAAATCCACCACCAATCGCCACCACCACCTCCGCCACCTGTAATCATCTCCGACCTTCATGAGCTTTTCCATGTAGCAGAGCTTCAGTTCAGTACAGGTCTTGATTCAGACAAGGTAAAAGCAATCTACATGCTGCAGTATTCGCTGGTTAACCCACGCGCCGCCGCGGAGGGTGGTGGAGATTTGGTGGCATGTCCGCCGGCTGTGATGAGAGGAGTGTTGAGTTGTTTGAAGGAAAAAGCGGTAGCGAAACCGGCAACCAAGGTTTTGTTGGCGCTTTGTTTGGGTGAGTGTAACCGACACGTGGCGGTGGAGGAAGGGGCGGTGGGGAAAGTTGTGGAGGCGCTGGTGGACTTGGATGGGGGCGCGGGGGCGGAGAGGGCACTTGCGGCTTTGGAACTTCTTTGTACGGTGGCGGAGGGGGCGGCAGAGCTGAGGGCGCACGCGCTGGTGGGGCCGATGATGGTGGAGGTGATGAGGAGGATGGAAACCACCAGGGGGAGGGAGAACGCCATCGGGATTTTGGCGGTGATATTCGGTGGTAGCGGAGGAGATGCGGTGGGGTTTGCACCGCAGGAGGAGGTGGCGCGTGTGGTGATGCTGGCGATGCAAGGGGATTGTAGCGCAAGAGGACGGAGAAAAGGGGCCCAGCTTCTGAAGATACTTCAAGAAAATGAACGGTTAGATATAACGCAAGAAGTGGGATGAATGGTCCTGATTTCATCTGGAGAATGTGTCGTGTTAAAAGGCCAATTATGGGATTTCTTGTTGTACTTGAAGGCAATTAATGAGAAATAAACCGTAGGTTAACGGTTGTGCAATAAAATAAATGGGAATTTAATTAAAATACTCATTTGTTGATTTTAACTTGCCAAAATACCAATTTACAAAAATGGTCCTGTCCCGCGATCGCGGGATCTACTGGACACATGTACGGCTGGGGTTGAAACCCTAATTTTTAATAAATGTTTCCAATGTCGGCTATAAGAGGAGAAGTGGGGGACCATAATCCGGCCACCATACCCCATTTTAAAATTATCTCTCAACATTCTCGTGTCGATTACGCGCTCGTTTCGAAGATGTCACGTGTTAGGAATGTGGTAAGTCATTTTTCTTAACTTTTTGTAGTTTCTTGTTGTTATCTTAAATTTCAAAATATATGATATGTAAACTTTGTTGTTTAAACTTTGTTGTTTGAATGTTGTTGTTTGAACTTTGTTGTTATCTTTAATTTTTGAAATATATGATATGTAAACTTTGTTGTTTAAATGTTGTTGTTTGAATGTTGTTGTTTGAATGTTGTTGTTTAAACTTTTATGTTTGAACGTTGTTGTTTAAACTTTTTTGTTATCTTAAATTTTTGAAATATATGATATGTAAACTTTGTTGTTATAAAAAAATATGTTAGTGTTAAAGTGTTTTTATAAAAAAATAAGTTAGTGTTTTTTTGTTATAAAAAGATGAGTGTTTTTTATAAAATTAGAGTTTTTTTATAAAAATTTAGGTTATATCTCTTAAATTTGCTAATTTACAACTTAGGTCGGTAAACTTTAGTGAATGACAACTTAGGTCTCTAAACATTGGTGAATGACAACTTAGGTCCGTAAACTTTAGTGAATGACAACTTAGGTCCCTAAACTTTGGTGAATGACAACTTAGGTCCCTAAACTTTAGTGAATGACAACTTAAGTCCCTTAACTTTGGTGAATGACAACTTAGGTCCCTAAATTTTGCTAAATGACAACTTAGGTCCGTAAACTTTAGTGAATGACAACTTAGGCCATGCTCCTACATTTGCGTCAACCAGAGGCGAGATGGACGATCAGCACACAACTTTCTTTGAGTTCATGGTCAATGAGAATCAAGGTGCCGACTCCGTGGTTAACTCATGCAATGGTGTGGAAGGGGTTTCTTGGCGGGACGTCGATACTGTATGTAAATCATTTTACTCTTATTTTATTTAAGTTGTTTGGTTGCTAACTATTTGTCTAATATTGTAATATTTCAGGTGTACATCCCTATCTGCATTGATCCCAAACATTGGGTGTTCAGGAGTGGAGAAACTATGGGCGAACTGCGGCCGATTATTCATTCACGGCTGAGGGGGAAGAAGACTGGGAGATGGCATGAGAGAATTACCACTTCGATAATGACAGAAAAAGCCCACCAATGTATCATTGTACCCAGCCAACGGGTCTTCCACAAAGTCAACGAATTACTCCCTTAGTGCAAAAATCCATTGATGAGGCGAACGCCGGTATCGAAAAGGTAAAAGGTATGTGGAACCATAACAGGGGGATTCAACAAGGGAAAATGGAGTATCTAGCGGAGAAGAAACGAGAACTGGCCATGACTAGGGCTCACGTTCGGGAGGTGCAACGACAGATTAAGGAAGTAGAAGAGGAACTAAAAGAAATCGAAGAGGACTACACAAGAATGGAGGACGTGATCAAGGAAAAGGTTAACTTCATCACCGGAATCCAGGACGCATTCCAGTAATAGATTTATTTGTTTACCTGCACTGTATCCATTTCGGTTGGGAAGATGATTTGCAATAACTGATCTTTTAATTAATTTCCTTATTAAATAACTTAAAATAGGGAAACATTTTCTTTAATTAATTTCTATATTAAATACATTAAAATGGAAAGGAAACAATTCATTAAAAACCTCAACTACATAAAATGATAACCTAAAAACTATAGGGACCATTTATGTTTTTTTAAAGTTGCCCCAAACTGGAGGGGCCAAAACTGTAAATATGGTAAAATCGCGGGACTACCGCGGGATGAGATCGCGGGACAGGGGCCAAAAGTGGTCCCATGGGCATACTTGGGGGGTAAAAAATGCAGTCGCGGGGTTTCTTGAGGGGCCATAGCGGGACATTTGGCCAAAGCCGGTGTCAGGTGGTGCCACGTCCCGCGATCGCAGGCCCCACCGCGGGATTTTTGGGTATTTTGGCAATTCAAAGTCAACAAATGGGTATTTTAATTAAATTCCTAAAATAATTAGCTTCAATTTTTTTTAAAACCATTATAAATATTTGATCCGGTTAATATAGCCCAAAAAAGTTTATTAACTAATTTTTGAACCATATTAACCAGATTATTGAATAAATCCATTCGTACTAAACCTTATCTTGAGTAGGTTTCACTAGTAAACAAAGGGATGACCGGTTTTTTGTCAAGGATTGTTGTCGAGTCCGTCCACAGCTAAGATCATGGAACCATGAACCCATTATCTCATTTGCTACATCGGCATCGAGCTTCGAAGCAAGATCCCTAATAATTCTTGTATAAGACTCTATTTTATCATCGAGACCATATATCATCGAAACAATAGGATACCTACATAGAAATGTGCTCGATAATGTTACATGTAATAGAGTTGGTCATGCAATCCCCAAGTACAAAGTCATATCTCGATATAGAATTTGATACAGATTCAGGATTCTATATCAGACTTCCTAGTATTTATCTATGTGAATGTGATCCAATGTAACAACCCAAATCCCATATACACAACAACTCACATATGTAGCATAACATTGACATAACAAACGAACATCATATTACAAATACGGTCCCGTAGTCTTTTACAATCAGAAGAAGTCATTCTACTATAAACTTCATACTAAATACATACATAACATTTAACCATTATAATACAACTGCTAAACATGACAAATTCTTCAACATATATCCCTTCTCAAAAGCCATGCCTCGATTACTCTAATTACTTGCCCTTACCCGATCCGCCACCTGGAATACATATTTTAAAACAAAATGAGGGTTAGACCTAATGGTCTAAGTGAGAAAATCCCTGATAATTTGAAACCATTTATATAACTTCATTCATATAAATCACACAGCACAATCAAATATATCAATTTGAACTCACACATCCTGTACCTTCCCTTCTCATTTCTCCTGGTCATATTAGTTGGTAGCAAGCCAACTAATAATTTACAACGCTGTACAACATCTACAGCCAAGCAACGCTATACATATTCTATAGCCAAACACACCAGTCCTATGTCCGGCCAACGTATTATAACATAGTATAATACTCATGTAAATATAATACCTCAATATATTATAATTCACATATATCACACATGTAAACCAATAACCACCAATTATCACATTTCCAAACCATACGTATATGTATTCCAGTTGAAAATACTTTTAAAGTAAAACTCACATGTTTTGATTATTACACACGCTCGCAAGCTCCTTTCAAACTGGTCTTATCTCTTACCACGACTTCCACCGAATCTGAAACAATTTAAGGTACATATACTGCTTTACTAGCCAACCTATAAAGCTTAGCAGTTCCTGTTCTCAACTGTATCACTAAACTTAACAACTACCGGGACTATACAGAGTACCGGGCTTCTCAGTACCGGGATTATACAGTACCGGGACTCTTTGGTACCGGGAGTTAGCAATACCGGGAGTTCACTATACCGGAAGTCGACACTACCGGGAGTCGACTATACCGGGACTCCACACTACCGGGAGTCGACCATACCGGGAGTCCATACTACAGGAGTCGACCATACCGGGAGTCTACCGGGACTTCCCCGGGACTATAAGAACACAGTCGGTTCCATTTTCTCAGAAATCGATTGAGACTAACACTAATCAATGAAATCGACGTTTCTAAACCGATAGCTATCTTCTACTCATGATTATAAACACAAAATATAAAGGGACTAACCTCAAAATCGTTTCTAACCCAATCGATTGATGCTCAAACCGTAACTTTCTTTATTCGCTTTCTTCTCCTCCAAAACTCCCGCAC
Organism: Saussurea involucrata; assembly: GCA_033807775.1. Taxonomy (NCBI): domain Eukaryota; kingdom Viridiplantae; phylum Streptophyta; class Magnoliopsida; order Asterales; family Asteraceae; genus Saussurea; species Saussurea involucrata. Next base: position 4,048,715 of record CM066325.1, read on the forward strand.
ACACACACACACACTCTTTCTAATTTTGGTATATGAAAACTATCTGAAGACTTAAGAGGTAATATTAAACCACAACTTACCAAATAGACCTTGAACTTCTCAAACTTAACCCAAACACCCCTAAACTCATAGTTTTTCCCAAACATACTCTAAACATCTAACTTTAAAGTTATCTTTATTTAACGGAAAGAGGATTTAACTAACGGACTTACCCGGTGTATTACATCATCTCCCCCTTAAAAGAATTCCGTCCCGGAATTCAGTTAAGTAAAAAGATAAGGGTATTTGGCTCTCATTTCCGTCTCTGACTCCCATGTAGCATCCTGACCTCTATGATGTCTCCACTGAACTTTCACTTGCCTGATTTCTTTATTCCGTAGCACTTTAACTTTACGATCCACTATAGCTTCCGGCTCTTCCACATAATTCAGTTTTTCGTCGACTCGGATATTTGGTAGAGAGACTGCCTGGTCTGGAGTAACCAAACACTTTCGGAAGTTCGATACATGAAACGCATTATAGATTCTGCTGAACTCTGGTGGAAGATCTAATCGGTAAGCAACTTCACCGATCCTTTATGTTATTGCAAATGGTCCAATATACCTAGGGCTAAGTTTACCTTGTCGTCCAAATCTGATGACTCCTTTCCACGGCGAAACCTTTAACATCACGTAATCCCCAACTTGAAATTCCAATGGCTTTCGGCGTCGGTCAGCGTAGCTTTTCTGTCTGTCTTGAGCCACTTTCAATCGTTCACGGATCTGAGTAACCTTATCGGCGGTTAACTGAACTATTTCCGGCCCCACTAACTGTTTCTCTCCCACTTCGTTCCAACATAGAGGCGTTCGGCATTTCCTACCATACAGTACTTCGAACGGTGCCGCTTGTATGCTGGAATGATAACTGTTGTTGTAAGCGAATTCAATCAATGGTAAATGCTTATCCCACGATCCCCCAAAATCAACAATGCAAGCCCGGAGCATATCTTCTAGGGTCTGAATTATTCGTTCACTCTGCCCATCTGTTTGGGGATGATACGCCGTACTTAACTTTATCTGTGTCCCCATTTCCCTTTGAAAACTTCTCCAAAATCTTGAAGTAAAACGACTATCACGATCAGAAATGATAGAGATTGGAACTCCATGTCGAGTTACTATTTCGTCAATGTATAACTTAGCCAATCGCTCCATCGAATCGGTTTCCTTTATCGGTAGAAAGTGTGCAGACTTTGTCAATCTGTCGACGATCACCCAAATAGAATCAAATCCCTTAGGAGTCCTTGGTAGTTTGGTGATGAAATTTGTGGTAATCTGCTCCCACTTCCACATAGGTATTTCTAGCCGTTGTAGTTGACCAAACGGCTTTTGGTGTTCGATCTTTACTTTCTTACAAGTATCGCATCTTTCCACATACTGTGCAATCCCTCTTTTTATCCCCGACCACCAATAGAATTGCTTTAAGTCTTTATACATCTTGTTTGTACCTGGGTGAATAGAGAAACGGGATTGATGGGCTTCTTGTAGAACACGATCACGTAACCCACCCAAACGAGGTACCCATACTCTGTTTCCCAGACACAATAACCCACGATCATCTTTTACTAACAATGCTGACATCCCCGCTAACCGTTCTGATTTCAGATGTTCATCCTGATATGCCTCCACTTGACACTTCTGCAATTCGTCGAATATTTTGGGCAGGAGTTCAGTTCGTAGCGAAATAACCTTTATTGTCCCACTCCTTTCTTGACGACTCAATACATCAGCTACCACATTTGCTTTTCCCGGATGATACAGGATTTCACAGTCGTAATCATTCAACAATTCTAACCATCTTCTTTGTCTCATATTTAGTTCCTTCTGATCAAAGAGATGTTGGAGACTTTTATGATCGGTATAAATCTGACATTTGGACCCATACAGATAATGTCTCCAAATCTTTAACATGAAAACGACTGCGACAAGCTCCATGTCGTGCGTAGGATACTGCCTTTCATGATCCTTTAATTGACGAGAAGCATAAGCAATAACCTTTCCCCGCTGCATAAGTACACATCCCAAACCCAGTTTTGACGCATCACTATAAACAACAAAATCTTCCGAACCTTCAGGTAGTGATAGAATCGGCGCACTGCACAGTTTCTCTTTCAATATCCGGAATGCCTCGTCTTGTTCTGCTTTCCATTCAAACTTCAGGTTCTTCCGGGTCAGCTTAGTCAAAGGCGTTGCGATACGAGAGAAGTCTTTTATAAATTTCCGATAGTAGCCGGCTAAACCCATAAAACTACGTACTTCGGTTGCTGTCTTCGGCGGTTCCCACTTTTCAACTGCTTCCACTTTCATCGGATCAACTTGTATACCTTTCTCAGAAACGACATGCCCCAGAAACTGAACTTCTCGCAACCAGAATTCACATTTAGAGAACTTAGCGTATAACTTTTCTTTCTTCAGCAACTCCAGAACCAAACGAAGATGTTGTGCGTGATCCTCTTTGGATCGGGAATAGATAAGGATATCATCAATAAATACAATAACGAATTTATCAAGATACGGCTTACATACCCGATTCATTAAATCCATAAAGGCAGCTGGAGCGTTTGTCAGTCCAAACGGCATTACTAAGAATTCGTAGTGGTCGTACCTTGTACGAAAAGCAGTCTTTAGAACGTCTTCTTCTTTAACTTTCAACTGGTGATAACCGGATCTTAGATCAATCTTGGAGAAATAGCAAGCTCCAACTAACTGATCGAAGAGGTCATCAATTCGGGGTAACGGATACTTGTTCTTTATCGTGCGCTTATTCAATTCTCGGTAGTCGATACACATTCTCATCGAACCATCCTTCTTTTTCACAAATAACACTGGTGCTCCCCACGGTGAAGAACTAGGTCTGATGAAGCCTTTATCGGATATGTCTTGTAATTGTGCCATCATCTCTTTCATCCCTGGAGGTGCCAGACGATAAGGTGCACGTGCAATAGGAGTGGCTCCAGGAACTAAGTCGATACCAAATTCCACTTGTCTAACCGGAGGAAGACTATTCAAGTCTTCAGGGAAAACTTCAGGGAATTCACTAACAATAGGAATATCTTCCATCCTATTCTTTTCAGGCCTACTATCTATCACATAGGCTAAGTAACTCTGACAACCCTTGCTAACACATTTACGGGCTTTTATCATAGATATTAGGCTAGACTGATGATTCCTACGATCACCATAAATCACTACTGGTCCCTTCTCAGGTAATACCACATTTATTAACTTCTTATCACACACTATGTTAGCCTGATTCTCGGCTAACCAGTCCATTCCCACTACGACGTCAAACTCTATCAAAGTTATAGGAAACAATTGTATCGGCACTCTACACTCCTCTATATTTATCACACAGTCATCAAATACTTCTTTAACTGACACTTGATTATCATTTGACGTATCTACTGATAGAGCATGTTCTAGCATTTTAGGTTTCAAACACAGGCAAGCAGCAAATGCAGGAGACACAAACGATCGGTTTGCACCTGAATCAAATAACACCTTAGCACGTGTAGAGTTTATTAAAAATGTACCTGTGACCACATCCGGAGTTTCCTCCGCTTCTTTCTCAGTCATTTGAAATGCGCGACCCCAGGTTACTGGCGGTTCCAGTCTTGGTATTACTGGTTTAACAATCGATGGCCTGCCTGAAGATCCACCTTGCTGTATCCTTCCCCTCGGACAGTCTGACTGAAGGTGATATGGTGAATTGCATAAGAAACATAGTCGCGTTACCTTACAATCTTTGATGACGTGTCCGGTCTTCCCACACTTATAACATGCTCGTAAATCACCTCGGCAATTTCCTTGGTGGACACGATTACACTTCTGACATGGTCTTTCCGCTGGTCGAAACGGCGGACGGTTATCATACCTCTGAAATCGGGACTTCTTCGGATCGTATTGTGGTCCTTCCCACTTTCTCTTCCCGATACTTTTATCGCCAGCATCTCTTCTCATATCTCGTTCAACATTCTCCGCGGCATCAACTGCAGCTGAGAAGGTATCAGGTCCTTTTGCAGTCACTAGCCTTCTAACCTCTGAGTTCAGCCCGAAGATAAACCTTTCCGTCTTCATCGCCTCCGTAGCAACGTAGTATTCTGCGAACCGAGACTTTTCCAGGAAGCTAACGGTGTAGTCTCGAACAGATAAGTTTCCTTGTTGTAAGTTCATAAATTCCCCTTCCAGTTGTTTGACGGCTGCTTGGGGACAAAATGCGTTCCTGTAGGCTATCACAAATTCTTCCCAAGAGAGGGTAGAATAAACATCAGATCCCTTAGAATGAATAAAGGATTCCCACCAATACAAAGCATCCCCCTTTAACATTGATGTTCCATACAATACTCTATCTTCGTCAGCGCACTTACTCGTCTTGAAGATAGCTTCTATTTCCTTCATCCATCTCATTGCTTTCACTGGATCCCTGTCTCCTGAGTAGGTCGGAGGTCTACAGCTTAAAAACATTTTGTAGTCGCACCTCCTTTGTACTGGTACAACAGTCGATGTGATTGGCATTTCATCTTCCGGTCCGGGATCCGGTATTCCAGTTTCATTATGACGGTTCCGATCAAACATTGTTTGTATGCTAGCCTGCAATCTTCCCATTTCTGCCATTAGACCATCCCTGGTAACAAACTCTGTACCATGTGGCTGGACTCTGCCTCCGGCTCGACCTCCAGCTCTACCTCCGGTTCTACCCCCGACTATGCCCCCAGTTCTGCCTCTCCTGTCCCCCGTTCCTATCGGCGGATTCGTACTATTCGGATTTCTTCCTCCTCCTCGATTCGAATTCCGTGTACCGCTTGCCATTCTGTAGATTTAAACAAGGTTAATATACACATAAGCACATACCCCATATAACAAGGTATTCCAGTTCAAACATGTACCTGTAAGATCACAATTACACTGGCCAGGTGTAATATGAAATTACCTTACATGATGTTCCTTCTACCTTTTATACTTCATCATCCCAAGGTTCTATAATGATAAGGACATCCTACTTCACATGCAGTTTAAGTCTAGGTACAGATACAAATACCTAAATCCCTTAAACTAAGGCTCTGATACCATTTGTAACAACCCAAATCCCATATACACAACAACTCACATATGTAGCATAACATTGACATAACAAATGAACATCATATTACAAATACGGTCCCGTAGTCTTTTACAATCAGAAGAAGTCATTCTACTATAAACTTCAAACTAAATACATACATAACATTTAACCATTATAATACAACTGCTAAACATGCCAAATTCTTCAACATATATCCCTTCTCAAAAGCCATGCCTCGATTACTCTAATTACTTACCCTTACCCGATCCGCCACCTGGAATACATATTTTAAAACAAAATGAGGGTTAGACCTAATGGTCTAAGTGAGAAAATCCCTGATAATTTGAAACCATTTATATAACTTCATTCATATAAATCACACAACACAATCAAATATATCAATTTGAACTCACACATCCTGTACCTTCCCTTCTCATTTCTCCTGGCCATATTAGTTGGTAGCAAGCCAACTAATAATTTACAACGATGTACAACATTTACAGCCAAGCAACGCTATACATATTCTATAGCCAAACACACCGGTCCTATGTCCGGCCAACGTATTATAACATAGTATAATACTCATGTAAATATAATACCTCAATATATTATAATTCACATATATCACACATGTAAACCAATAACCACCAATTATCACATTTCCAAACCATACGTATATGTATTCCAGTTGAAAATACTTTTAAAGTAAAACTCACCTGTTTTGACTATTACACACGCTCGCAAGCTCCTTTCAAACTGGTCTTATCTCTTACCACGACTTCCACCGAATCTGAAACAATTTAAGGTACATATACTGCTTTACTAGCCAACCTATAAAGCTTAGCAGTTCCTGTTCTCAACTGTATCACTAAACTTAACAACTACAAGGGCTATACAGAGTACCGGGCTTCTCAGTACCGGGACTACACAGTACCGGGACTCTTTGGTACCGGGAGTTCACTATACCGGAAGTCGACACTACCGGGAGTCGACTATACCGGGACTCCACACTACCGGGAGTCGACCATACCGGGAGTCCATACTACCGGAGTCGACCATACCGGGAGTCTACCGGGACTTCCCCGGGACTATAAGAACACAGTCGGTTCCATTTTCTCAGAAATCGATTGAGACTAACACTAATCAATGAAATCGACGTTTCTAAACCGATAGCTATCTTCTACTCATGATTATAAACACAAAATATAAAGGGACTAACCTCAAAATCGTTTCTAACCCAATCGATTGATGCTCAAACCGTAACTTTCTTCTTTCGCTTTCTTCTCCTCCAAAACTCCCGCACACACACACACACACACTCTTTCTAATTTTGGTATATGAAAACTATCTGAAGACTTAAGAGGTAATATTAAACCACAACTTACCAAATAGACCTTGAACTTCTCAAACTTAACCCAAACACCCCTAAACTCATAGTTTTTCCCAAACATACTCTAAACATCTAACTTTAAAGTTATCTTTATTTAACGGAAAGAGGATTTAACTAACGGACTTACCCGGGGTATTACATCCAAATTATACAGAAGTAATTTAAAGGCTTGTTTGTTAGTAGCTTAATGAACTTATATGACAATACATGAGTAGTTGGTAGCGGTTTAATGATATATAAAGTGGCTTATTTAATAAGGGTATGGCATGTGTCCCTTCTCATATTTTAAAAAAATAGGAGAGATGGACATTCAAACATAGAGCTCTTACCACCGAGAGATCCTGATCAAAAACTTTACAAAATCAATGATCACGCGTCTAAATAAAAATAAGGGTGTTCAATTAGGGATGGTGGTTTAACGTTTTGATTCAGTTTCAGTAGACATTTGGTTTATCTGACCTAATCAAGAATGAGAAAATATAAAATGTCAAAAATGGACTTTGTACCCATATTTAATTAGGGGTGTGCAATCGGTCGGGTCGGGGCCCAATCCCCACCACCCGAAACCCGTCCAATATGTTAATCGGATTTCGGGTATCGGGCCAATTGGGTCAGGTCCGGGCCATTCGGTTTGGGCTCACTTCCAGGCTGTTATTCGGCCCAATATTTCTAAGTTCCAACACCTGTTTTTCGGCTCACTTTTCACCTTAAACTTCGGCCCAATATTTCTAAGTTCAAAACATCCCAATATTTCTAACTTCTAAGTTCAAAACATCAAATATTTCTAACTTCAAAACCATACTAACACTACACTAGACATCCCATATGGTTTTGAATTTTGATATTAACACAAACTAAATTAATAAACGATATTAACACAAAATAAATTAATAAACACATGCATAACACTAAAACGGTAAAACCCATCATTGTCCAAATACCAAAGTGCAAGCAAAACCAAACCAAAAGATATGTTCAAAATACCAAATACCATCAAGCCACAAGCCTACACGGCTACAAGTGATCAAACATTAAACCAAACCAAATGTTTCGAAATCAAACCAAATTATCAAACTACCAAGGTGCAAAACCACAAGTGCAACCAAAAGACGTGTTCCGAAAGTTCCAACCAATACTATCAAGCCACAAGTGAATAAGTGATCAAACATAAAACCAAACCAATCCTGTAAGTCGGTAAGACGGTAACAAAAAAAATCAATAACCATAAATAGAATGATATCAAAAAACTCGTAGTATAGTCTCGTACCTTCAAATCACGAATCAACTTCAAATCCCTCCATATCGTTTGAAGCTTGTGTACTAGGACTATCTTCAGTTCCACGGGTCGAAGAAATTCCAAGCCTCAAATTTTCCATTTCTGCACGTTTTAAAATTAAAAGCAACAAATTTTAAAGTGTTTATTATAATTTATAAATTATCAAACTCATAAATTAATGTTCTCAAGATCCTCTATGTTTTCTTCCACCGCAAGTGGTTCAGTAGGGCCCCTTAACCAATCTTGCGTACATATAAGCGCTTCAACTATTTTAGGAGTTAGAGAACTCCTAAAATTATCCAACACCCTCCCACTTGTACTAAATGTAGACTCAGATGCAACTGTAGAAATGGGTACGGCAAGGACATCTCTCACAACTTTGGAAAGGATGAGAAACCGTGCACTGTTCAACTTCCATCACTTAAGCAAATCAAAGTCTAAGCCATTATCATCTACAATGGCCTCTTCTAGATAAACATCCAACTCATTCCTTTTGCTATCTAAGGCCATACTTTCAAGCTTTTGCTTCTTCAACAAGCTTTTAAACTTTGATTGTGACCTTTCAAGAGGGGGGAGACCTTTTCCCGATTGGGATTGGGATTGGATTGGGATTGGGAAGGTTCAGAAAATTCTTGCACATAATCTTCAAACAAATAAGTGAGTTGAGACTTTACCTTCCTAAAACACGCTTCACCTCTTTCTTCACCAAACAATTGAGTACTGGGATGACATGTACTCAACTTTATCTATTGGATCCAAAACATTGGCAAAGAAAATTACCAAGTTAATCTTATCCGACTCACCCCAGTATTTATCAAACTTCTCCTTCATTTTTGAGACCCATATTCTGTTTATAGAAAAAAAGTCAACGTAAATATGTAATATATAATTATAAATAAACTATAACAATGTAAATAAACTATAACAATGTAAAATTACATAATAAATAGTTGTACCTTTTCAGTTAAATTCTAAGAAGCAATCATCCAAATCACATATCTCGGTAAGGTAATAATTAGAAGTGATATATAGAGAGCCTGAGATTCTTAGCGTCATCTCATAGAAGGTCTTCAAAAGGGTTACGAAGCTCTCTAAATACACCCAATCATAATCCGCCAGCACAAAATCACCCAAATCTATCTTGAACGAGGCATCATGTCCGTCATATGCTTCAAACACGGTTCTGTAAGGGATGTCATTCCTGAGCATCATATAAGCTGAGTTCCATCTAGTAGAAACATCAAGACAAAGATAACTTCTTTCTTCCACCCCAAGTAACGTAGCAAGTTCTCTAAACTTGAACAACCTAGCCGGTGAGCCTCTTACCCACCTAACAGTATCACTAAGCTTCCTAACCGACGAATCTGACATATTCAACCCATCTTGGATAACCAAATTCAAAATATGTGCAACGCATCTCATATGTAAGTGTTGTGCCCTAACAGATGAACACCCCCAAGATACCAACTTACTTTTCAAGAACCATGTGGCAACATCATTACTTGATGCATTATCTACTGTGATGGTAGAAATGTTTTTGATGCCCCAGCCAACCAAACAAACCTCTAAAGCTTTGGCTATTGCATCCCCCCTATGCGATTGGATTGGCACAAAAGATATTATTTTTTGTTCAATCTTCATTGGGCATCAATATAATGTGCACTTATGCACATATAATTGATCCGTTGCACGGATGTCCAAGTGTCTGTGGTTAAGCTAAGCCGCTGTGAGTGTTCCTTAAAAAACTTTTTAAGGCTATTCCGCTCTTCATAATAAATGGTGAATATGTCTCTATTAATTGTCCATCTAGACAATATTTTGAACATAGGGCACGCTTCTTGCACACATTGTCTCCACCCCTACCTTCTACACACTTGAAAGGTAGTTCATCTATAATGATCATCTTAGCGGTTGCTTTCCTAACCCTCTCTTGATTAAAGACCCAATTAGTCAACACACTCTCATTTTTCAGAATTTGAAGCAAATGCTAACATGGACTGTCTAGTCTATTTTGCTTGAGGGTTTCTAAGGCATGAAAGGACATGGTTTTTTAGGGAGGAAGTCCCGTGCTTTTTAGGGTCGGCTGCGTATACTTTTGCACAATATTTGCACTTTGCTTTGATGGTATTACCGTGGTCATCTAAAACTTCTTCAAAGTGCTCCCAATAAATTGACCTTTTTTCCGCAGCTTTACATTTTTTTGTTTCAGGTGGTGGCGGTGCACTACTATCGGCTTGCGATTGAGACATTCCAAATCCAGAAAGTAATTGAGATGATAAATCATGTATTAAATCATTTGGCATCATTCATTCACTCTTGAACATAGTTTCAAACTTTCAATCTATTAACTTGAATTCTTGATAACACTAATAAAGATAAGTTTATTACTTTATTTGGAACAAAAAATCAACCAGTACCATTTTTTAATCTAAAACAGAAAGTTTCAAAAAATTGGAACAAATCAACAAGATTCCAGTAGGCCAGTACCATTCAAACAGAAAGTTTCAAAAATTATTGTTAACAACCAAAAGAAAGTTAAAATTAATGTTAACAACCAAAAGAAAGTTAAAATTATTCTTAACATAAACTTTGAAACTTTCAAAAAACTTATTAACAGAAAGGTCCACTAGTCCAAACTGTCCAGTACCATTTTTTGGACTAAAACAGTTCAAATAAAGTTATAAACAGTTCAAATAAAGTCACATTCATTCTCAAATAAACGATTCTATTCAAGTAGCAAAGCCAAACAGATGAAGAAAACTAGAAAAGTACCAAATCAACAAATCTGGCCGAGCAACGGGTGGTGGTGGTGCCATGGTGGACTGGTGGTAGCCTGGTAGTGGTAGGAAGACCAGCGGTGTCCGACCGGCGATGGAGAATCACGTTAGTCGGTGGTTTTCAGTGGTTTTTGGCGATGGTGTCCCGTTCTTCACTTCTTCCCGAGTTCCCGTCGTCCGTGAGCAAAAAAAGAAATTAGGTTACAATTTACAAATCGATTTTGGGGAAATGAGGTATATATATTTTATTTAAAAAATTAATTTTAAATTAAGTCGGGTATTTCGGGTCGGATCGGTTGGCATACCTTGAACCCAACCCGATCCTATTAACCAGGAAATAAAATCGGGGATCGGATATTGGATATCGGGGGGTCGGGTATTCGGGTTGGGGCATTTTGATGTGAATCTCGGATCGGGTCGGATAGGGTATTCAGGTTTTGCTCACCCCTATATTTAATAGGGAAGGGGACTTATAACTTATTTCCGATATCTAGTTAGGACATGAACAAATAGAAGAATCAGAGACACACGAAGACAAAATCAGTAAAAACCCGCCCCATCCCTGCTCCGTTACAATCCGTTGTTTGTACATTAACACCCCGTCAAATGTTTTTTTTGAAGTGACATCTCATTAAATATTATCTACAAATTTTATACCAAATTATTCGGAATTTAACTTTTTCTATTTGGTCACACTTTTGGTTCTAGAAAAATCACAAGGCAGGCGGACTCTACATTCCAATCTGCTGACTTTTTGGACTTCAACCAATCCTCTACATTAAATCTCGCCCTGGTTTGACTGTTTGATCCATAATTTCTCTCATATTTTGTTCTTCATCTGAGTTTTTAGTCGATCAACATATTACTTCAAAGTCCGATCAGCTACGGCGATTTCTTGATTCTCCGATCATCTTGGATTAAAAATGGTGAACTCCATGGTGGGTAGAGCCACAAGCGACATGCTTATAGGGCCCGATTGGGCGATGAACATTGAGATCTGTGATATCTGTAACCACGATCCTGTGTATGTTTTATTTTCCCCCAATTTCGTCTTTTCTTTTCAATTTCTAGTTTATTCAATCACACAAAGTGTTATTGTTTCTTAATTCGTCATCCATGTTGATTAAAAGAAGTCTATAGATGTCTTGTTTTGTATAAGTTTGATTTGGTTTGAATTAATGGAGATTTATCTCGAACTGGAGCTTTCTTAAAACCGAAGAATTTTAGGTTTTTTTTGGTATCATCGGATTATTTTTAAATTATAGCTTTGAGTATGATTCAAGAAATTGGGCAAACTGGACAATAAGTTGAAGTGCAACAGAAGATGTTTAGTTTATTTGTTTGGATTATTTAATTTTATCATATGATTAAGACCACAATTTAGGAAATTTTATGGAATGAGTTGACTAGAAATTTGGGTAAAGTTAGGGTTGGAAGTATTGGAGCATAGCCTTTTCATGGGGGTTTTGGCCCGTTTGTAGAAATACCATCTTCGCGGATGCTCGAAAGTAGGAGTTGAGATGTACACAACCTCTATATGAAAGAGGCTGTTTCCGTGGAGACCCTCGGCTTGTGCAAGAGTATGAGCAATAAAGATTAGCATTTGGTAAACGAAGCAAGAGAAGAGTGAGTAAGACTAAGTCATAAGAGGTAGAATGAACAAATACAAAACCAACACAATCTTCCCACCTGTTTTGCTAGGAAAATTTGCTCTGATACCATTATAAATGGGTTTGGGGAGAACTCCCTCCCAAATGATACATATATATATATATATATATAGAGAGAGAGAGAGGGGGGGGGGGGGGGGGGGGGGAGGAAGGATAATGCTAGAAGTTAAACATTTTGCGAGAAGGCGAGAAGTCTCGATATCATATATGATTACACTTCTTTGGGTATGATTAAGCGTCTATGTGTTGTCAAGGCACATGTAATCATATATGATATTGAGACTTCTCGTCTTCTCGCAAAATGTTTAGCTTCTCGTTTCAATCTGCCCTTATATATGTGTATATATATAGGGTTAGGTTCAGGGTAAACCTCAAAAAAACGGAAAACTGAGGAACACCCTGGTATCCCTATGCACTTGTGCATACAAGTAAATTAAATTGTTTATTGTTTTTTATGCACATGTGCATTATGCACTTGTGCATAACAGGGCGTTCCTCAGTTTTCCGTTTTTGAAGTTTTCCCCTGAACCTCCCTCTCCCTCTCCCTCTCCCTCTCTCTCTCTCTCTCTATATATATATATATATACATACATATATGACAATGTAAGGCAAATGTTACTTTAACATATACTTCTTTTGGCATATACACTTATCTCGTTCAATCCCTTGAGTTGCTTATAGGGTCCAATATTGAGGTTTGTAGGCTGATTTTATTGATGAAATCTGCTCTGTTTAAAGGGCAATTTCTTTTTCATGTTTTAAGCAGATATACAATTTATACGCATCGATTGTTGCTTTATATGTACATTGGTTCATGCATGTGATGGTAATATTGATGCAATGGGTTTTCAGACAAGCAAAAGAGGTTGTTAAAGGCATTAAAAAGCGACTCGGAAGCAAGAATCCAAAAGTGCAACTTCTTGCGTTAACAGTAAGCACAAATAAAAACTAGTTTATTTTCTTGTATGTTGGTTGTTGGGGTCACGATATTGTTTTGGATAAGACTAATATCTCCTTATAAGTGTCGTTTATTTTGGGGCAGGGTAAACAAGTAGGAAGTGTAAACTTCCACCTTTTGTGTGGCAGCTCATTGGCAAAGTTTCGTGCTAACTGAAGAATACGTATGCCACACAATATCAATTTTCTTATCTGATTTTGGCACGTTCCTTTCATTCTTGATTGAACTAGTTTGTAGAAAGAATATGGTGGAATCTTGATGTGCTACTTTGATATTCTCTCTCTCTCTCTATATCTGTATACATATATATATATATATATACATATATATATATACATATATATATATATATATACATATATATATATATATACATATATATATATACATATATATATAGAGGCGGGTTCATACGAGGAGCGTACCTATTTAAGAAAACGTGAGGAGCACCGTCCATGTACAAAATCATATGTGATTCACAACACAAACCGCGGGACAAGCCGTGCGCTTTCGCAAGCCGCGTAACAAACCGCGCGTGTAATCACATATGATTTTAGTCCTTGTGTTGTGAATCACATGTGATTTTGTACATGGGAGGTGCTCCTCACGTTTTCTTAAATTGTTATGCTCCTCGTTTGAACCATTCTCTACATATATATACATATATATATATATATAGGGTCAGGTTCAGGGGAAAACCGCAAAAGAATGAAAAACCGAGGAACACCCGGTAACCTTTCACCCGGATGGTATGCACATGTGCATACAAGTAATTTGTAACATGCAGACGTGCACATGTGCATAATAATGCACACGTGCATAAAAGCCAAAAAATAGTTTCAATTACTTGTGTACACATGTGCATACCGTGAAGATGAACGGTTATGAGGGTGTTCCTCAATATTTTTATTTTTTTCGGGTTTTCCCATTACCTCTCTCTCTATACACACACACACACAAGCACATTTTTTTTGGAAGGCATTGCGGCATCGACCCAACGATCAACTACCACGAACACACGCACGCACACCTCCCCGGCGGTATCGGGCATCCAATTGGGCAGCCCCCTAATCCGCCGCTGTCCCGGCCCAGCTTACGCTGGACCTAAAGCCCAACCACAGGCTGGGGGGGTCAGCCCAGTCTAAGACTGGACTAACCCAAGGACTGGGTACTCCTCATGCCCTCAATTGTCTCCCCTTGGAATCGAACCCGGGTAGACTGGGATACCATCCACAGTCCCCCCCCAGGATGTTACCGTCCTTAGACACACAAGCACATGCATAAATACATACATGCATATGTACATGGGATCTATATTAGAACTCTAACTTAGAAACCTAGAATTGGCATGGCATTAGAAGCCCAAAAATGGATGCATTTATATTTTCGTTGTTTTTATTCATTTTCGTGCATCGCGATCAATTACAATCGAACCAAGACTCAGAAACTGGCTCAAAAGTTGCAAATTACTTTGAAGAAATAATTTCTCAACTTGTTTAACTTGTTAAGCTATTGGAGACAATCGTGAAGAATTGCGGGGATTTTGTCCATATGCAAGTAGCCGAGAGAGCCGTGCTTAATGATATGGTGAAAATAGTGAAAAAGAAGGTTAGTTTTTGCTTAAGTAAGCGATGTCGGTATTCTATCACCACCATTTTTTTGTTAAGTTTATCGATGACACTTTCGATTAAATTGCAGCCCGATTTTCATGTAAAAGAGAAAATATTAGTTCTAATAGATACGTGGCAAGAAGCTTTCGGAGGGGCAAGGGCAAGATATCCACAATACTATGCTGCATACCACGAGTTATTGGTAAGATATGCCTAAATTTCGTTACATTTTGATGCATTTTTGCTCTATTTGCCGTATTTTAACTTTCGTACTTTATGTTTCAGCGTTTGGGGGCGGTATTTCCACAGAAATCCGAGCGATCAGCACCTGTATTTACGCCCCCACAAACACAGCCGCTAACGTCCCACCCACATCATCTGCGTAATCTGGAAAACGGGAATGAAACGACCGAGACTTCTGCAGAGGCTGAATTTCCGACCTTGAGGTATATCATGAAGTTTGCTTTTATGGGGTCGGTTTTATTTGTTCTTATATGATATATCGACTCAGAGTATCGTGAATAGATTTGCTTATTCTGTGCTATTTGTTGGTTGTTTTTTTCAGCTTGACGGAAATGCAGAATGCTCGTGGTATCATGGATGTTCTTGCCGAAATGTTGACTGCAGTTGATCCCGAGAAAAAAGAGGTACAATTGTCGATCGAACCATTTTGTTTTCCGTAAATAGTTTTATTAATTTATTGGGTTTTCTCCGTATCGGGATCAGGGTCTCAGACAAGAGGTTATTGTGGACTTGGTGGAGCAGTGTCGTACATACAAGCGAAGAGTGGTCCACCTGGTTAACTCGACTTCGTAAGACCTCGTGTAATTCTACACTTCTTATGCATCCGCGTTATCTGTTGCTGCTTATTGCTTTGGATATTCATTATGAATAATTCATGAAATAGTTGGTTTAGGTTCTCAAAATCATCAATTGAATGACCATTTTAGGTCCTAGATTTTGATCACTGAGCGTAAATCTTTCATCATCCTAGAATATTGTGGTAGATATTCATGAATATTAGGGTTATTCATTATGAATTTTCTTTTATTTACTTCTCAGGGATGAATCATTATTATGTCAAGGATTAGCTCTGAATGACGATTTGGCGCGAGTCTTAGCCAAACACGAAGCACTTCTTACTGGAACTCCCGTTCCATCCGAAAAATCGAAACCTGAAACGAGTCAAGCATTAGTGCCCGTTGATGCTCCTCTTATTGATGCAGGACCCCGGTAATCTAGATTTCTTTGGAAAAAGTTTGATCTTTTGAGTACTTCAATTGTTTCGGTATTTGTCAAATGTCTAAAATACCCTTCAATAATCCGCTTCTTTCTGCAGATCTGCCACTGGTGGTGGTGCGAAGGCGGATTTTCTGTCTCTTGTTCCTATTACAACCAATGGACCTTCGGCAACTCCGGCAAAGGTCGAACCCAAGTTTGACCTTTTGAGCGGAGATGACTTTGACTCACTGACTGCCGGAAATAGCCTAGCGATTGTACCGGTGGGTGAAGCTCAGCCGCCGGCTACTCCGGTATCTCAGCACAATGCGTTAGCCCTTGTGGACATGTTTTCGCAAAGTAACAACGTGCAAAATGTTTCGTCTTCAACTCAAATCCAACAGCCTCAAAACGTGCCGCCGGCTGCGTTTTATCCAAACGGAAACGGTGGTCAGCGGCAGCCGGAGCCGTGGTCGTCACATAATCAAGGGTCTAATCCAGCATGGAATGGAGGCCATATGCCTCAACACCAGCAGCCGCCTTTGCCAGGTTTCGGTGGTCCAAGTAGTGGCGGTGGACTGCCGCCACCGCCATGGGAAGCTCAGCCTGCTGCCGATAATGGCACACAGTCTGCTCAACCTTATGGAGGGCACACGAACATGAACATGAATATGCAACAGCAGCAGCAAGTCATGGGTGGCCATCTGCCACCGATGAACCACCAGCCACCGCCGCCAGTCTATATGCAACAAATTCCTCAACAACAGTTCCAATTCCAAGGAGGTATGCAGCAAAGTCAAGGTGGCCACATGGGTTATATGTATCCTCAACAAATGGGTCAGCAAATGTACAACCACCAAATGGGACAAGGTTATGGTGGTGGGTATGGCGGTGGTTATGGCGGCTATGGTGGCGGTGGCGGTGGTTATGGGTACGGTCAGCAACAAAATATTGATGAGAGAATGGCAGGGATGTCGGTGAGCAGCGTTTACAGTGGTCCGTCAATGGCGAATGCATCGTATGTGCATGCGCCAAAGGCAGAAGATAAGCTATTTGGAGATCTTGTTGATTTTGGCAAAGTGAAGCCCAAAAGGTGAGAGAGTATGTATGTATGATGTTGGTTTGTGTTTGATTGATTGATAAATTGGTTTTAATTTTTAGTTTGAAATAATTGGTGTTATATATTCTTTTTGTTTTGTTTTGTTTTGTTTGGGGTTTATGTACATCCTGTGGCTGTGTAGTGTTGGAACTTGG
Organism: Saussurea involucrata; assembly: GCA_033807775.1. NCBI lineage: Eukaryota > Viridiplantae > Streptophyta > Magnoliopsida > Asterales > Asteraceae > Saussurea > Saussurea involucrata. The sequence continues at coordinate 4,065,965 of CM066325.1, forward strand.
AAGGGAGAATGTTGTCTTCCTGAAAAGCTCAATATGTATATTATATGCATCTCAATATGTTTTCCTTGTCAATTGGGTGTCTAGTTAGTGATATAAGCAGTAATTAATGAGAATGAAAATGATATAAACTGTTTGGTTTTATATGATTAAACGTACTCGTTTTTTTATAAGGTTAATAGATCTTCATTCCAGGTTAGACGGGGGAATGAAAGTTAATTCTTGTTTTCATATGCACTTGTGCATGTTACAATTTACATGTATGCACAAGTGTATACCGTCCAGATGAAGGGCTGCCAGGGTGTTCTTCAGTTTTCCGTTTTTTTGAGGTTTTTCCCCGAACATGACCCTATATTAAGGTAGGCTAAATGCACACCTATTTAACCTGATTTTGATGTAAATAGTTGTCTATATGGCAACAACAGTATATGTTATCAAATTAAATTTTTGAAAGCCAGATGCGATTGATATTTTTTGAACTATTTAATATTCATAATAAGAATTGACAAGATTTTTCTTTTAAAATTACTTAATTTTTCAAGATATACAAATTTAAAAGGATTTTTTAATGAATTACTCATTTTTTTACTTTAAAATTGCTTAGTTTTTCAACATATACAAATTTGAAATGATTTGTTAATGAGTTACTCATTTTTGACAGTACATTATATAATTAAAAACAAATCCCTAGTTAAATATTTTATTAAAGTTTTGTTTTCTACATAACATTAAACTTTTAATTTTAATATTTATGTAACTTATGAAAACAATTGCTTTATTTGATTTTTGGTCGCTTAAATCTATTTCGTGAATAACAACATAAAATAAGGAGTAATAAAGAATTCAAAACAACTAATAATATTTCATTAGAAAAATTAGTAGTTTATTTAAAAAGTTATTATTAATATTTAATAAAAAATAATAAATAAAATATGGCTATAATAATTAAATATTATACATATATAATAATAAATAAATTACTAATTAATAATTAAATAATATTAGTTAGGTAGCATTTTAACAATCTAAGGGCCGTTTATAAAATGCTTACCCGGGTAAGTGTTTATCAAGTCACATTAGCTTACCGGATGAATATGGCAAGGACCAAGAATCTTACCCGGTAAGAGCAGAAGCAAGGACCGAGAGTCTTACCCGGTAAGTGTGTGCGGCGATTGTTACCACGGTTAGCGCTTACCAGCTAAGTTGTTGCATACGATGCCATTTTGGTGAACTAAAATTTTATCTGGAAAGTAAATGATAGTGTTGAATTTTATCGATAAACACTTACCCGGATAAGTGATTAGGTAAACGGCCTGGTTCATTCCAGTGGAGCTTTTCAAAAAAAGTCTACAACATAAGTTAACATATGATTGTTGAACCATGCCAACATGTTAAGGGTGTGTTTGGGAGTGCTTTTTTAGTCCAAAAGTGCTTTTGGCCAAAAGTGCTTATTGACTTATTGCTTTTGGAAAAGGAGTTTTTAAAAAAGTGTTTGGATTAGCTTTTGAGATAGAAAAAGTCAATAAGTCAATAAGTTATTTTTAAAAAAGTGTTTGGCTTAGCTTATACATGTAAAATGACCAAAAAGGACATGCCTTGTTATTTAATTATACAACGCAAAACAAGATATATTACATGATATTTTATTTAAATAATTTATTTTATTTTACAATAATTATTTTATTTTTCGTACAAAATTATTTATTATTAAATTATGGTAAACATATGTATTTATAGTTTTGTTGTTATATTTTATAGGATGAGGGTATTTCTGTAAATTTGCTACCAAGAAGTCATTTTCCAATCCAAAAGTCAGGTTTCCTTGACTTCTTAAAATCACGTTTCCAAGGCTTGGCCAAAAGCTATTTTAAAAGCACTTTTGGATTTGGCAAACACCATTTTTGACTTATTGACTTTTTGAAAAGCCAATAAATCAATAAGGAGATTTAAAAAGCATTCCCAAACACCCTCTAAGGTATATTTGTAAGCAATAGCTTATAAGCTAAAGTATGCATTTTATAGTCACTAAACATGGTCCATAGGGATATAAAATAAGTGAAAATAAGAATTTTGTGGAGAAAAAGGAAATGAGGATTTTTTTTGGAAAAAATGCAATTTCAAGCATATACTTGAAAGAATGCAACAATTGAGGCATATTTTATAACTTTTACTGGTATAGAAAGCATAGAAAGTTAAACATCCCATACCAAATTATATTCATGTGTTTACACAAATAAGTAGAGAAAACTTCAAACGAGAGCGCTAACCATTTAAGAAAACACGAAAAACGGTCGTCTATGTACAAAATCACATGTGATTTTACACTAACTGCAAAAAACTAGACGCGGATGACATTGGCAAGTTGCGTGAATCATATATGATTTTGTACGTGAATCATGTATGATTTTGTACATGGACGACCGTATTCGTGTTTTCTTAAATAATTAACGTTGTCGTTTGAACCCACCTTGACACAAGTATGTATATATACATATAAACCTAGGGTTTATACATCATATGAATTTGAAGATATGGCGATCGTAGGAGATGCTCTACGACAAGTTTTCATGCCCAAACACCGGTACGAGAGCCTCCGTGACGAAGACAAAGCTTGCATTAAGCTACAAAGACCGATCGTCATCTTCATTTTCATCTTCGTTATGCTTTTGATTTTGATTTCTACTTCAATCAGCTTGAAAATCGTGTTTCCTAGTGATCTTCAAAAGCTACCTTTCTGCAAACATCGTCGAATCGAAACGGAAACAACTGATATCCGCAGCATTGAAGAGGATCGTGCGGATGGTGTTTTCAATCTTACAGTTACAGATCAAGAGATCGTTGATTATTACTGGATCGTTGTGTTTGTTCCATCTGCTATCCTGTTCTTGTTATCTGCAGTTTACCTTGTTGCAGGTGAGTAATTTGATTGGTGGTTGCTTATATAAGTAAATGTATATAAATCGATCAAGTATACGTATATGAATCGAGTAATTATTTAGATTTTTAGCTATCTGTATAGTGTTTGAAGAATCAATCGCCGTTTTCATTTGATCTCATATTTGTGCAAGAAAACTTTGGTAATGCTTAATTCGTAAGATCAATCTCCTCAAAGGATTGCTATGTAACTCATTGAATAAGATTATTAAGCTTTCATCTGCAATTTCGGTATCTCAGAAGTTGTGTTTTTTAATTGATCGGCATTTTGCAACTGGATTATTATGTATTAATCAATCATGTTTGCAAAATACTCAGATTGCAAACCACAAAAGATGAACTCCAGTTGTGTTTAATCGGCAAAAATAACTCACCTGCAGGAATCACTGTAGCTTATACTGCTCCAAGAAGACATGGATGCCTAAAGGTGGTTGAGAATAACTATTGTGCTCCAAATCGAGGTACCTTTCTCAATCTGTTGATGTATATGTGAAGGCGAAGGATGGTGTGAAGCGTGAGAAGTGGATCTGAGGTTGATCACTTTTAATCAAATGCCCTCTCATGAATTGCGGCTTAGAAGAAATTGATTGGTGCATCTCATCCTAATGTGCATTCATTTCTAGTCCATCGGTTAATAACCACTTCTCACGTTAACCTCAACTTCTCACTGGAACTCAAACCACTATGTGAAACCCCATTAGATTATTTTCCAGAATGCTCGGGTCATTTAGCTAAATGACCTCTTAACAAGTGGTTTTCAAATCCATGACCTTTTGACAGGTTTTAAGAAGTTTCTTGGCATTCTTGTTTGTATGAAAGTGACATTCTTCTGTTAATCAATGTCATTCTTAAACTTGTCAGAAGGTCATAAGGTCATAAGGTCATGGATTCAAAAAACACCTGTCAAAAGGTCATGGATTCAAAAAAATACCTGTCGGAAGGTTGTAGATTCAAAATACCTGATAGAAGGTCGTTTAGCCAAAAGGGTCCAAGTCTTACAGACGTGGGGGCACGGCAGTTTAAAGCATTGATAATTTTATGTATACTCCCTTTTGTGTTTTTGCAGGAGGTGTTCGATGTCTATTCACTCTCAACCTCATGTTTGCAATCGTTTTTGGTCTTCTCGCGATATTTCTTGGTTCGACTCTCCTGATACTCGGAAGGAGCGGCTGTTCGATTCCATTATTCTGGTGCTACGAAATTGCATCATGGGGACTAGTAACTCTATACGGGGTGACAGCCTCCCTGCTCAGAAGGAAAACAGCCATGGTTCTTGATGATGGGGATCTTGGTGGACAGATGATCGGGGTGGAAATGTTGGAAGCTAATCGTGTCGAATTCACGCCAGAAATGGAGAGACGGGTGAATGAAGGGTTTAGATCGTGGATGGGAACATCGTATTTGTCGGATGATGATGACGAAGATGAATATCAAGAAGTTTCACATATGAACTCATACAGGCAAAGACTGTGAAATCCAACTTACACATTAATCTTTTCACATTAATCTGCTCTTGATTATAGCCAAATGTTCATAGGGTTCTTGTACAAAAAATTATTGCTCAATATTAGTTGTCATATTTGATTGATTTATTAAAATCACATAACCAAACACCCCAGTATGGTTATAGGTAGGGGTGTAAACGAGTCGGACTTTTAATGAGCTACTCGAGCTCGAGTCGATCTTGAACAAAAAATAAAATTCACTTAATTTAACGAGTTGAGCTTCATAACACCAATGTTCGATTCAACTCGTTGGACAGCTCGATTAAACTTTACACGAGTCAAGTTGAATCGAGTCATTCAAGTGTACATTTTTTCGAGCCCGACATATTTATATGTTTACAAATTATATAATAAAGATATAAAATTATCGAGCTTGACTAAAAAAACAAGTTAATATATCTGAAATTCGAGCTCATAAACGAGCATCGAGCTCGAGCTCAAACATTGAAAAATATTCGAGCTCGGGCTTGAGCTCGAGTCGAGCTTGATATTCGACTCGACTTGGCTCGTTTACAACAATAGGTTCAAGTCCCTTCAAGGTCAATGGAGATTTTCCGATTGTTCCGTAGAACCCCTTGAGATTAGTCGAGATATGTACAAGTTGGTCTGATCATCCACAGTTGAACAAAAACAATCCAAAACATTGCTTTTACATGAACCCTTGTGATTCATGGGAGCAAATCATCCAAGAACCCACAAAATTACGAAAAAAAAACCCGAGAACCGGTACATCATGTGATATAACATGATATTTTTTTTCCAACGTTAGGATTTAGAGTATTGATTAACATATATTTGGTTTACAAAATGTTTGTTTCACACTAAGAAACTTTTTCACAAGTTTGTGAAACAAAAAATACACATGAAAAGAGTTTCACATTGTGAACATAATACATGTAAAACAAATATGTGTTGATCAATACCTTAAATCCTAGGATGAAATAAAAAGATAATGTAAAACAATATATTAAGGTAAAAGTTTTTACTTTTATCATGTATTCATCATGAATATGGATGGTTCCTACAATAATATTTAAAGTTCTAAGTGAAATGACAGTAATCACACATAGGAAATACCATCACTACTATATTGTGCCATGTAAATCCAACAAAAGTTTCCAAAAACATACCAAAATACCTACACAGCACATCCACATCTAACCGCTCTAACATTCCAATTCAATCATAACCACAAAACGAGCTTCACGACAAAAATACATTCCGATTCACGGATCCAGAAACGAGCCTTAAGCTGGTCAAAACTGTCGAAAAGTGAGATTCAACCGACCCGGGCTCATATTTGTTGCTTCTAGCAGCGACGGGGGAGCAGTATCAGGATGAATAGACGTGACACCATGAAATATACGTCTCGATTTCCCGCCAAATATCAAAACATCTCCGGATTCTAAAATAACTTTTTTTGCTTCGTCAATATCACCGGTATCCCCAAATAAGAAGTCTGCAGACTCACCTATCGAAAACGAGACAACGGGTAATCCTCTATTAATACTGTCCGCGCTTTCATCTTTGTCCTGAAGAAACGGAAACGGATTCTTCATTATTCGGTAAAAACTCTTAAAAACAACTCATTAAAAGTTATATACTGCTTATTAGTAACTAGAAATGTACTCGGGCAATGCAATGTGATGTATCTCGATTTTAATGTTTCATTTTATTTTGTCTGTCAATTTTATAATACGGTTTTGTGTTGTTTAATTTATTTATTTTATTTTAATTTAGGTTTAATATTAAAAAAAAGATAATTAAGTATTCTATTAAAATTCAAAGATTATCATGATTATATTTTAGATTCTTTATATTTAAAATGTGATATTTATCATGTATTTGATTATGTTTATCGGTTAGTTATGAATTCAAACATGCATCTTTAAAAAGTTGTACACATGCATCATTTACTTGTAAACTTGAAAATCAAGTAATTTAGCATTAAATAGTAGTACATAATGCTCAAAAAGTTGTTTTTAAGAGTATATAACTATAGATACATAACAACCTAAAATCCAACTGCATACATACAACTTTCTTTAACTCCACGTTTGAAATCCATAAAACCAATTAATAAACACGTTCATAATTTTCAGATTTTTTTCTTTTTTAACGAGTAATTGCATTAATTTTCCATTCTGGATTTACAATAAAAAGGAGAATTTCTAACCTGATGAAGACCAAGCTTGCCGTTTTTCGCATAAAAATTGACGATGCAAATATCCGGTGACATCGGGAGAATGATATTTCCCGCATCTGCTTTAGAATTTTCTTTCTGAATATGAGCATTAGAGTCTCGTATTGCTTTTTTCACCATCTCGTGAAAGTTATCGGGAATTCCCGGAGGTTTGGAATTATCAATAGGTCTCGTATTACTGTATTTACTAGTCTGAGGATCCCAATTCATACCCAAACACATCATCTTCAAATGTAATTTCGATCCATCACGGTAACCCGGTTGGTAGAAACCCCCGTCACCGATACCGATCTCCCTGCAAGTTTTTACTATACTGATCTGGAGAAACAATCATGAAAAGCCAATTAGGATTTAGGAGCTTAATGAGCTTATTGGGACTCACAACTTATTCAGTCAGCTATGCACCACTGTTTGGTAGTGGCTTAATAATATAGAAAGTGGCTTAATGATATAGAAAGTGGCTTATTCAGTAAAGCTAATAGGTGGAGCTTTACGCATAAAGCCAAGTCTTTTCCAAACCTACCCCTCCCAAACAAAAACCTTCCGCATCTATACAGACAGATCAATTCACACAAACAACTTTATAATTTATCCATACAGAACTTAGGGGCTGTTTACTTACAGCTTAATGGTATAGGCGGCTTATTCGGTCAGTCATACAGGAGTGCTTCTTTACGGCTTAATCCTTAAGCCATTAAGCTAAAATGACTACATGGAATAAGCCAGAACCCCTTACTTGTACCCATTAAGCCATAGCCACCCCAAACAAATTAATACCAGAAATGCCCAGAAATAATCCAACTCTCTCTTTTTTGCCTCCCTCAAATCCACCGGTCTCCCATCCACCAAACAGATTTATCCAGACAGACAACTTAACCCATACAGGGCTTAACGTAGAAAGAATTAAACAGAATGGAAAAATATCAGTTATTATCTTTAAAAAAAAACTATACCTGTTCATCGTAAGAAATATATCCCTTCATGAGTACCATCCCAGGCCTCAAAATCTTGATGTTTTGTCCTTCCACAGACCGTTTAAGTTGATTCCGTTTTTCTTTGTTTATAACATGTAGTGAAGGTTTTATCTTTATAACGGAACTCTTTGGACAGATGTCGAATCGCATTATAGGGGAAGCACAATCGGCATCATCCTCTGGTCTTCCACTACTATCCGCTTTATCCTCAGATTTATTCCCAATTTGCCCCTTCTCAGGAATTCCATCCTCCATCGGGAAGCAAATAACAGAAGAAGGCTTAACGGTTTCAGATCGTCTCCCAGTTGGACCTTTCAATGCACAAGAATGAGTTTTTGCTATAATTGGATGCATATGACTCGGGTCTGAATGAGAAGAAGGCGTAAGAGATTCTTTTGAGCTATATTCAGACGTTAACACAGATCCCAGATGTTTTGGGTCGTTATCTGTAGGCATCGGCTTAAGATTTTCCATATCGGATGCCAACTCTTTGACAAGAGGCAACAAAGATTCTTGCTGTGGATTAACATCTAAAGCTGGTTCAGCTGAGGCGCACTTGCCATTCAGTAATGAATTATCCTTTTGAGAACAAGAAGCACTACCCAAAGATCCATCAGTTGCAACCTGAAAGTACATATATACATATATATATATATATATGTATATATATAGGGTCAGGTTAAGAGGAAAACTGAAAAAACTGAGGAAGTTGCCAAGAAATAGTTCCTTTGCACGAGTAAGAAACCGATGTATTTCCACGGGTCGCCCTCGTTCCGTATATCAGTTCTTTTGAATTTCTTTTCTCGTTTTTCGTGGATTAGCATCTTTTCTCAATGAATCCAAAATAGCCATATTTTGGATTACTCCAAATTGACACCTTATTTGTACATAATATCTCAACAATTAAGTTCTTTTATTGGGAATCCTACAAGATCCGCTGTGAAGCCTTCAATGTTGACACACTGGTAACCATTCATCTAGACGTTATGCACATGTGTATAAAAGTAATTTGTAACATGCACACGTGTATATGCACATGTGCATAAAAACCAAAAAACAACTTCAAGTACATGTATGCACATGTGCATACCGTCCGGATGTAACATGCAAAAATGGCTTAATGATATAGAAAGTGGCTTATTCAGTAAGCTGTAAAGAGGAAGCTTTATGCAGAATGACAAGTTTTTTTTTTCCAAACCTGGCCCTCCCAATTAAGAAACATGCTCCCTCCATCTATAAAATCTCTGCCAAACAAAAACCTTCACAATCTATACAGACAGATTAAATCACTTGGTTTTCTATTACGCTGTCTGTGTGGATGCACCTGTCTGTACGGATTAGGAAGGTTTTTGTTTGGAAGGGGTTTTCCATTGATGGAAGGAGGGTGTTTTTTATTGGGAAAAACTTGGCTTCCTGCATAAAGTTCCCCTAAAAGCTTACTGAAAAAGTCAAATTTTAAGCATTAAGCCACTGACAATCGGTCATTGTATAGCTGACCGAATAAAAGCAAGTTCTATTAAGCTCATTAAGCTGCTAACAAACAAACCCTTAATAGAAAAACCAATCAAACACATTGTCACCTCCAGAAGCATAATCTAGATAGAAACCTAACTCCACTAAACAAAAAACATTGTATTTAAGATCCAGAACATGAATAATTGTCTCAGAATATTCACAAATCATATGGAGCAATGAGCATTACTCTCAAGTCTCAACAGTTGTTATTTAACTTTGAACATATTAAAACCTAATCGCACAAACTGAATCATTTTTTTGAAGTAATCTCATACCTTTGCCTTGACTTTCCACTCCATTCGAGAACCACCGCTCGTATTCCACCTTCTGCCGTCGAATTTTCCGGAAGCAGAGCGGCCGCCATGACGACTATAACTCGACATCTTCTAATTGTTCAGAGAATCAATCAATTGTGGTCTACAAAACCTTAAAAATTGGATGTCGAAGGAAAAAAAAAGAGAAAGCCCTAATAGGGTTTATGAGAAAAATCGATTCAGGGGAATTAGGTTTACGATTAGTGTGTGGGAGAAGAGGGAAAGATGAAGAGAATGGATACTTGAAGCACAAGTTTGCAGTTATTGAATGCAAAGAAAGGGTGTCAGCGACATTTGTTTTAAAGATGCACGTGCTACAGTTTTAAATCATCTGATGCTCATTTGTTGTTCAATTTATTATTTTAATTATGTGGAAATTGACTTAAATCGACTTAAATCGTAAGTTCGTAATTGCGGATCTAATTTAAAAAGACAGAAAATTGAATATGATCGACTTTTCTAAAAAAAATATGGACTTGGTTGTAATTTTTTTTCTTTTATGAAAATTCGATCAGATTCGCATTTTTTGTGTGTTTTGACTTTTGAGCTAGGTCCACAATTACGGACCTATATATTGCGGAAATATTGACATTTAGGCAAAAATCGGGAGAGAAATTGCTAGAAGGCTAATTTTAGTTGGTAGAATGACTATTTGAGTCAATTCCCCTTAATTATGGTCGTGTGATACTTTAGGCTATTCTAAATAACGTGAGAATGACTTGGTGACGAGTCCAAACCTCAACCTTACATGTTACGTCATTTTTCAAGAAGTGTCCTATGATGACATATATCATCAGGGGCGGATGTACTTAGGAAATGGTTGGGGGAAAGTCCCCCATTAAAAATAATATTTTCTCTATTTTTAAGGTTAAAAACATCTTTTTTTACTTTCTATCCTTCGTCTGTCTATGTACCTACCAACAAAAAAATACCTGAAAATCAACAAAAAATAAACTAAAAAAGTCTTTCGAAATTAAGCAAAAAACGGGGAAAAGGTCTCTCGAAATCGACAAAAAAAAACTTAAAAGCTTCTCAAAATCAACCAATTTTTTTAAAAAAATTCATCGAAAAGGTGGAATTAGGCTAAACAGATCGGTTGACTTTGCGGGCCTTTAATATATCATGAAGGATAATGCATGTATGCATATCAGATTATGCATATATGCACATTGGTTTGTAAGAGGTGCAACAAAATGCATGGTTATATATATATATATATATGTGTGTGTGTGTGTGTGTGTGTGTGTGTGTGTGTGTGTGTGTGTGTGTGTGGGGTTAGGTTCAGAGGAAAACTGAAAAAAAAATGAAAAAACAAGGAACAACCGCTAATTTGGACGGTATGATACAAGTAATTTGTAACATGCATATGTGCATAAAAACCAAAAAACAACTTCAATTACCTGTATACACATGTGCATACCGTCCACTGGAGCCCGGATGCGAGCCCGCCGGATAGACCGGGCCGTGATTTTGGATTTTTTGCCGGCCCGCTTACTAGGCCCGGTTGAGCCCGGTCCATTTTTTCACAATTCTAGCCGGGTTTTTTTTGTTTTTTTTCTAACGGTAATATTATCGTTTTTTGGTTTCTTAGGGTCCCTAAACACTATAAATGACATATTTGGTGCATGGGGTAAGATACCAAGTTACAAAACGCAATTCTCGCTCACAATTCTCGATTTCTCGCTTTCAACTAGAGATGGGAGAAATAAGTGCATTTTCTTATAACTCAATCAATGTATTGTTCAATCGAAACTATAATAAAATGTATTTTCAAGTATATTTCTACTAAAGTTTAAACGGACCTTAATATGGTGAGCTAGACCCAACCCGACCCGGGCCCATCGAAAGCCTGGTTTATGTGAATAGTATTTAGGTCTGGTTTTGGTGAGGCCCATTCCGACCCGGTATTTTGGCCATCTCTACCATCCAGACGAACAATACGAGAGTGTTCCTCAAATTTTCATTTTGTTGGTGTTTTCTCTTGAAACTGCCTCTCTCTCTCTCTCTCTCTCTCTCTATATATATATAGAGAGAGAGAGAGAGGCGGGTTCAAACGAGGAGCGCATCAATTTAAGAGAACATGAGGAGCACTCCCATGCTTCTGATCACATGTGATCAACAACTGCTAAAAAATCGGAACAAATCGAAAATTCGCGCAAGATGTGGCGCGAGGTGGCAAGTCGCGGATCATTAATGATTCACAATTGTTAATCATATGTGATTCATAACTGTCAATTGCTCCTCACGTTCTCACGTTTTGGTGCGCTCCTCGTTTGAACCTTCCTCTATATATATTATATATATATATATATTTATAAAACAAATAAAAATTTGTGACATGTGAAGATCCTACACTTCATGTTGCAAGGGAACCGCCTCGAAATCTTGAGTCAATTACCACTATAGCTAATTCTGGTTGGATAATTCTTTTCATGGTCCTTCAACTTACGTAATATGTGGGATATGACCTTGCTTCTTTTGCTTGAATACACATCTCAAACCTAATTTGTGCACTTCTTAACTTCTTGGTCAAAGCTGCTAATGTAGTGTGGAGAAATCTTAAATGAATCTTTGATAATAGCTTGCCAACAACTTATCTGATCTTGTTAAGGTTCGGGATAAAACGCTTTCTGAAATGTCATTCCATTTCAGTTTCTCTTCTTGGTTTCATGAATCCCGATTCAAGAATGATCGATAAACGAACATAAAACCCACAACTTTGCCATTTTTTTTGTTTCTAAAACAAAATAGGAATCAACTTAAAACAAACATTAAATCACAAGACAAATGAACTTATGAACATAATTTGCCAAACAAAGCTTTCACTAAAAGGGCTACACAAAAAGGAAGCCTGTAACAAACTGCCACAATCATCATCATCATCATCATCATTAGTGGTATTCACATATGAATCCCAGAAGCCAACTTCAACATCCACAGCCCAAACATAAGCAATCAAATCTGGATGTGGCTTCAGAACCATCATTCCACTCCCCTTTCACTCTAAACTGGATTTTGCATAAATGAATTAAGCCACAAAAACATATAGATATAGATACAAGTCACCATACCATAAGAAATCGAAATTTTTTACCTAATTATCGACGTCATACTTGCATAAGTTCTCGAATCCCATGTATTCATGTCGCTCAATTTTCCCGATCATGTTTGAAATTCCAACTCCACCTGTTAAACCAAATGGGTTATTTTTTTTTAATTATTTCGGGAGCTTGAAAAATATGAACAATAATTTTCCTACAAGTGTATTTGAGTGAATAAACCAAGATACTCACCTAATGATATTGCACTAACGAATATAGTGAAGGCGAGGATGAATATGATTAGTGACGCCCGTCCTAGAATCATAATCAGCTTTCTAACGACATGTTGCCCAACGAAAGCAGCAATTGTCGCCACAATAAGAAAGAAAAGGGCTGCCAAATACACCAAGGATAAGAAAACAAGTTTTGGTTCCATTATTTTACTTCATTTGTCGGTCTCATTACCATATCACCTCACATCAACTAAATGAGAAATTGAAACTGCACGGCGTACATTCGTTCGGTTTGGCCAATGCGTGACTCCGGCAATTTCTGACACGAGAGCGGGCCTAAAACGGCGCCTCGTAGCAAAAGTTAGATACGTTTAAGCGTGACACGTTTTTGGCCGATGCACCAAAGGGGTACCCTTTGGGTTTTCTCGTCCGGACCGGCCGTGCCGGATTTTCATAAAACGTCGATAATTTTTGCAACGGGACTCCGTTTTAGGCCCTTGACCGGTCAAAACGAACCTTTGAACGAGGACCACGCCATGGGTTGGTCGTTTTCTAGCAATACACCATTATTTGCACTTAAATGTCCATAGCTTTTGCTACGTGACTCCGTTTTAGTCCCATGACCAGTCAAAACGAACCTTGGAACAAGCACCACGTCATGGGAAGGTCTTTTTCACGAAAAGGAAGGGAGGGAAAAGAAAGGAAAGGATAAGAACTTTTTTTGTGTGTTATCGAAAAGGAAGGAAAAGAAAAGAAAGAAAATAATTTTTCATGTTCTTGAACAGGAGAAAGGAAAGAAAATATGTTATTTTACTAATATACTCTTTAAAAATATATCCTTTAAAATTAAAGGGGTAGTTTGGTAATTTTAATAAATTTTTAAAGGGTTCTAATTTTTTTCCTTTCCTTCCCTTTCCTCTCACATTTGGGAGGAATCTTATCATTATTTTCTGTTAGAGTATTAAAATGTCAATATGTATAGTTCAGGGTCTTTTATGTAATTAGCTGTAACTCCTCTTTGTATAAATAGGCTTTTAGGGTTCCTTGTCTAGGTTAGACACTTTACTTGTATTACTCTCTCATTATATGAAAACGGCCGATTCAGCCATCTCTCGTGTCTCTCTATCAATCGACTCTACAATTCTAACATGGTATCAGAGCTCTAGGTAAGCCTCCTCAACCTCTTTTTCAGATCTGCACTATTGTTGCTATTGTTTTCCTTTTCTTCTTTTCTGCACTCGTTTTAGCCTCAGAAATCTCGTTTCTGTTGTTATTCTGTCGAAATATCAAGTTTTAAAGTTGCTCGGAACATCCTCACGAACCTTCGTACCAATTTTCAACCTAAACCGACCTGTTTTGAAAAATCCGACTCAAGAACATCATAAATTCATCGTTGTCGCAACCTTCTTATTCATCGTTGTCGCAACCTTCTAATATTCATCGTTGTCGCAACCTTCTTCCTCGTGAACAGTACCAAGTCGCAACCCTTAATTGCGACTTCACTTCAAATCGCAATCCTCAGTTGCGATTTCATTCGTGAACAGTCCAAGTCGCAGTCCTCACTTGCGACTTCATTTCCAAATCGCAGCCTTCAATTGCGATTTCATTCGTGAACAGTCCAAGTCGCAGTCTTCAATTGCGACTTCATCTCCAAATCGCAGCTTTCAATTGCGATTTCACTCGTGAACAGTCCAAGTCGCAGTCTTCACTTGCGACTTCACTCCCAAATCGCAACCTTCCCTTGCGACTTCAGTCCCAAGTCGCAACCTTCATTTGCGACTTCATCCCCAAGTCGCAACCTTCACTAGCGACTCCAACCTCAAGTCGCAATCCTCGTCTGAAAACAGTACCAAGTCGCAACCTTACCTTGCGACTTCATCCTCAAGTCGCAATCCCTGCCTGCGACTTCAGTCTCAAATCGCAATGGCTGTCAACCTCGGTCACTCCAATTCCATCTCAGTTGTTCTCAATGGGAGCAACTACGTTCTGTGGCATCATCACATGTCCATTTTCCTTAAGTCTCAGGGTCTCTACACTTACGTCACCGGTATATCTACTCTTCCGGTTCAGAAGGAGAAGGAAAGTGAAACTGACTTCGCAAAACGTATGAATGATTGGGACATTGCCAATGCTCGCGTTCTTGGCTATATAAACGCTTCTACCACCACTGAGATCAATCAACAGTTCCTCGGCTATACCACTGCAAAAGGGCTTTGGGACTTTCTTGCAAACAGGTATACCTCTACAGGTCTCTCTCACCAATATCAGCTGTGGACCACCTTTCAGAACAAAAGGCAACTACCTGATCAATCCATAAACTCCTACATCTCTGAGATGCAAGCTCTTAGAGATCATCTGAACCTGGGTGCCCCTCAAGTGTTTGATGACACTGCTCAGAAATTTACAGCCTACTTCAATCAACTGCACTTGACTACTATTCTCATGGGCCTCTCTGACCGCTTTGAGAATGTTCGAGCCTCACTTCTGCATCTAACATCCCTACCCTTGAACAAGCTATCACTGAACTGCTAAGCGAAGAAACCCGTCTTCAGCAGCGTTTTCCTCTACCATCAGACACTGTGCTCTACACTCCCAGCTCAGGGAAATCAAAAGGAAAATGGGGCAACCATGATCAGTCCAGATCTGCAAGCAAAGGGAATAACAGTGAATGCACCTTTTGTCACTCCACTTCCCACCTGCTCCTCAATTGTCTAATTAGAAAATGTCGCTGGTGTGGAATTACACAGCCACGTCACTATGCTTCTGACTGTTCAAAATGTCCATACCCAAAGCACTCTGGTAATCAAAAACAACAGTTCAAGTCGCAACCCATTGCTGGTTCCATCACTCAGGAGCACCCATCACCAGCACCTACAGCACCGAACAACAACCAATCACCATCTGATCTCATGGAACTCATGCGCCGAAACCAAGAGCTCATGGAGCAGCTTATGACAGGTTCTATGGGTATGAATTCTCACTGCAATGCAACCACACCACGTAACCCTTGGCTTTTTTTATTCTGGATGTTGTAATCACATGACACCCAAGGCAGAAGGTTTTGTCTCTAAACAACCTTCCAGCCTGTTCTCGTCAGTCCGCACTGCTGATAACACTCGCTTACCGGTTTCCTTCAGTGGAACGGTTTCTACACCTGATATTCAATTATCTGATGTGATGCATATACCAAACTTATCACTGAGTCTGATTTCTATCACTCAGCTTATGGAAGCCAATCTAATAGTCTTATTTCATTCTACTGGTTGTGTTGTGCAGGATCCCGAGACCAAGCAGATCCTTGGAATAGGCCGTAAAGTTGGTCGGATGGTTGAAGTGGTCTATCTCCGTCTTCCGTTACCTGCATCCAATTTTGCTGCTTCCGTTTCCAGCACCCCGTCTTTTGAGCTATGGCATGCACGCTTAGGCCACTTATCTTTAGCTAGGATGAAAGTTTTAGCTAGTTCAGGACTTTTGGGAAACATTCCCTCTGAACATGTCTCTTGTCTATCTTGTCAACTTGGAAAACATCATGCTTTACCTTTTCAAATTAATGATTTTAAATCTGCTTCTGCCTTTGATCTTATTCATTCTGATGTATGGGGACCAGCACCACACCCCTCTATGGGAGGTGCCCGATATTTTGTAATCTTTATTGATGATCATACTCGTTTTACATGGATTTATCTTATGAAAAACCGCTCAGAATTACCCAAAATCTACATCACCTTTGCTCGCATGATTCTAACCCAATTTTCAAAACCCATAAAGATTCTTCGCGCGGATAATGCCATGGAATATAAAGAATCATCTCTTCTTTCATTTCTTCAATCTCAGGGCACTCTCTCTCAATACTCTTGCCCTGGCACCTCTCCACAAAATG
The DNA here is from genome assembly GCA_033807775.1 of Saussurea involucrata. Taxonomy (NCBI): domain Eukaryota; kingdom Viridiplantae; phylum Streptophyta; class Magnoliopsida; order Asterales; family Asteraceae; genus Saussurea; species Saussurea involucrata. The sequence continues at coordinate 4,082,561 of CM066325.1, forward strand.
GTCGTGCCGAACGCAAACATCGTCACATTCTTGACACTGTTCGTACCCTACTAATTTCAGCTAAGTGTCCAGAACGCTTTTGGGGCGAAGCAGCCTTCACGGCTGTCTACACCATCAACCGACACCCGACTCCCATCCTCAATCAAAAGTCCCCGTATGAAACACTCTATGGAGTCTCACCTCCCTATGAACTACTCAAAGTATGGGGTTGTGCTTGCTTTGTTCAGCTACAACCTCATGAACATACCAAACTTGAACCTCGTTCTCGTCTGTGCTGCTTCTTAGGCTACGGAATTGAACATAAAGGATATCGTTGTTGGGATCCAATCTCTAAGCGACTTCGTATATCCAGGCATGTCACCTTCTGGGAACATCTTCCCTTCTCCACGGTGTCCAAATTTCAGGACCCTATCCCTTCTTCCTCTCCCTTCTTTACTGACACATCTATCTCTTTAGACTCTCTCCAATTAGATTCTTTGTTCTCCTCATCATCTGATCCACCAACTTCCGCATCACCTGAACCCTCTCTTAACCCGTCTGAGCCTTCACCTGAACCTTCCACATCTTCTGAACCTTTGTCTGTACCCTCTATACCCGCTGACCATGATCAATCATCTACACCAACTCCCCGGCCTACTTCCGAGTCTTCTGCAGAGTCTATGGATCCTACCACCTCCCAACCATCAGATGAGGTAAGACGCCCCAATCGGGTAAGACAAGTTCCTACTCACCTTCGTGATTATCATTGTTATGCTACCTTGCTGTCTACTCATGAACCCACCTCTTATAAGGAAGCAACTTCTAATCCTGTCTGGCAGCAAGCTATGACAGAGGAACTTCAGGCTCTAGACAGAGCAAAAACATGGGAATTTGTTCCTCTTCCACCAGGCAAGTCACCCATTGGTTGCAAATGGGTCTTCAAAATCAAAACCAAGTCTGATGGCTCCATCGATCGCTATAAAGCTCGCCTTGTGGCAAAAGGCTTCAATCAAGAATATGGCATTGACTACGAAGAAACGTTTGCTCCTGTGGCTCGTGTCACCTCCGTTCGCAGTCTTCTAGCCATTGCTGCCACCAAGAAATGGCCCCTATATCAGATGGACGTCAAAAATGCCTTCCTAAATGGCGATCTCGAAGAGGAAGTCTACATGAGACTCCCTCCTGGCGTGACCTCCCGACAGGGCAATGTCTGTCGCCTTCGCAAGGCCCTCTATGGTCTCAAACAAGCTCCTCGTGCCTGGTTTGAAAAAATTCAGCAATACTGTCCTATCTTTGGGTTTTTCTCCGAGTAATTATGATTCTGGTTTGTTCACTCGGACTACTGCCACAGGTACTATCTTACTTCTGCTGTACGTTGACGATATGATCATTACAGGCAGTGACTCTACAGGTATCATTCATCTCAAAAAGTCTCTCAGCTCCTGTTTTGAGATGAAAGACCTCGGCAAGCTCCACTACTTCCTTGGCCTTGAAGTCTTGTCCGACTCTTCAGGCATCTATCTCTGTCAAGCCAAGTACATATCAGATCTATTATCCAGGGCCGGGATCACAGACAACAAGGTTGCTTCTACACCTATCGAGCAAAATCTGCATCTTGCTCCGAATGCCGGAACCCCGCTGAAAGACCCTACACGGTACCGTCAACTTGTTGGCTCTCTAGTCTATCTAACTGTTACTAGACCAGATCTCGCCTATGCAGTTCACATTGTTAGCCAATTCATGGCCGCACCATGCTCGGATCACTATGCTGCTGTCCTTCGTATACTTCGGTATCTCAAAGGAACCATGTTCCACGGTCTTCATTTCTCATCCAAGTCATCATTACAGCTTCGTGCCTTCTCAGATGCTGACTGGGATGGTGACATAACCGACCGTCGCTCCACCACCGGCTATTGTTTCTTCCTTGGGGACTCTCTTATCTCTTGGCGCGGCAAGAAACAATCCCTGACAGCTCGCTCCAGCACCGAGGCTGAGTATCGAGCCTTAGCCGACACCACTCAAGAACTCGTATGGCTACGTTGGCTACTCTCTGATATGGGTGCTCATCAGTTCTCCCCGACTCCCTTATGGTGTGACAACACCAGTGCCATCCAGATTGCTCACAATGATGTCTTTCATGAGCGTACAAAACACATAGAGATTGACTGCCACTTCACTCGTCAACATGTCCTCCGCAAGACTGTTAAACTTTTTCCAATCTCCACCATTGATCAGACGGCCGATATCTTCACCAAAGCTCATCTCCCAGGGCGTTTCCGGGCTCTCGTTTCCAAACTCAACTTGTCTCATTCTTCCCCTACTTGAGTTTGAGGGGGGATGTTAGAGTATTAAAATGTCAATATGTATAGTTCAGGGTCTTTTATGTAATTAGCTGTAACTCCTCTTTGTATAAATAGGCTTTTAGGGTTCCTTGTCTAGGTTAGACACTTTACTTGTATTACTCTCTCATTATATGAAAACGGCCGATTCAGCCATCTCTCGTGTCTCTCTATCAATCGACTCTACAATTCTAACATTTTCGTTCCGTTTCCTTTCCTTTCTCTCCTAAAAAAGTTTCAAGAAAACGAGTATTTTTATTACTTTCCTCCCCTTTCCTTTCCTTTCCTTCGTTAAAAAGGTTTCGAGAACACAGCGTAAAACCATTGAATCATGGGAGCTCAGATTGATTGAAGGAATGGAGAGTGCACTTACCATAAGGAACGGGAAAACGCTTTAGAAGGTAATATTCTACAACAGACATAGACGATGAGAAAGTCATGGCAAACGTAGCTGTGGCACTTGAAACCTGCAAAACATTTTCGAGAAACTCTGAGACCAGACAATAAATTTTTATATACAGTTTTATTTCTGTTATGCTTTCAAGTAGTATGAAATAATGTTTACCTTTATTTATGGAATTGTTTGTTTAAGGTTGATAGTGAAATAGAAGAAACATAAAGGAAATAATCACCTGGGGAGGTACTCCAAGCTCCAAAAAGAGTGGACCCATGATAAAACCTCCACCTAAACCAAGTAATCCTCCAACCATACCAGCTAGAATGCCACATGAGCAATACAAAATTAATTGTCCTACACCAAGGGTGGCAGATGAATCTCCCTTTGATGATATAATTCTTGATCCCTTGTATAGGCAAACTGCCTCGTATCCAGATACCCCAAAAGAAATTGGAATCTAACATGAAAAGGGGTGAATTACAGTGATGTTTTTATCTATTTTACCTCTGACATATCCATAAGTTACATTATATGCTTAGGTTTGTAATAATACCTGCGATAAGTTCAGCACCCAATACAATACTGAACAAGTAGATGTATAATTCTGTCACCAACGTACACAATTCATAAGTTCATAGAATAACAAAGCTATGTGAAATTAAGTATATAATGCAAAATATTCTGCTATAAACTAACTACCTTCCCAATCTGCAGACCAAGAAATGCAACCCAAACAAAGACAAGAAGCCCAAGTTCTTTCCAACAAACGTTCTCGAGGATTGTGACCTGAGATTTTCTCATTTTCATATATTGAACATTTTAAGACCACAGAATGAAAGCAAGCTTTTCGGAAGGGCTCTCACCTCTTCTTTCAATGGTTGTTCAGGTTTGGTTTTAGTTCCATTGCTAGGACCACCCGGAAGAAGTTTGTATTCTGCTTCCGCACCATCTCCTGATATAGTAGATAAGAAAGTAGTTGAATTGGGCAAAAAGAAAGATTTCTTGTAATAAATGTATCTTTTGTGGGGTTGTGTGAAATGAGAGAAGGGCCAAATAAACCTACCATTGGTCTCCAAACGCTTTGCAGCCTCCTGAAACGGAAAAGAAAAAAAGAAAAAAACTCGTGAGAATGAAACAAATTAAATTTGTGGACACCGTCTTTATGTCTGGTTTAGCAATTGAGTCATTAAAATTCTTTACTTTAAAGGTGGCATATATTGATTCTAAATACTAACTACTAAGGTGGCGTTTGTTTTCTAAGAGGTGCTGAAGTCTGAAGTATTATTTCACTTCTGATTGATAAGAGGTGGTGCTGAAGTCTGAAATCTGAACCAATAAGACTTTTTTCTTGTGAACTGATAAATGTCTAAATTTGTTTGAATTATGTATTTGATCCATTAGAATATTATAGCGTTGAATTTATATATATATATATATATATATATATATATATAAATTTATACAACTTATACAATTTATACAATTTCACATATTTATGCATCATCATTACGAAATTTACATTTAAATTATAACATTAACATTCATTTAAACGAATACGTTTAATCGATAATAATATATTTACATTATATACATTTACATTTGAAAGTCACCTAATTATAGTAAATTGAGTTTTATTATAATCCAAGTGAATCAATTGAGAGAAATGATCTATTAAGGTTAATTCATTGAGAACAATAAAAGGCAAATAAGAGGTTGATTTACCTCTTACCAGATAAGAGGACGATAAGACATAAGTGGCTCTGAAAATTTGGGAAAAACAAACAATCTGAATGGCCCTACCTCTTAACGAATCAGACATAAGAGGCTAATAAGAGCTTTTTTTCTAAAAAACAAAGCATCCAAGTACCATAAAGCCATAAAAACTAAACTGTTTCTTACCTTCTTCATGATTGTTTCTTTCTTCCATGTTTCAACACCTCTGCAAAAGGCTTTGGTTGATGTGCCTGCGGATTCACCATTTACAGATAAAAGGTCATTTTGGTAAAACACCAAAGGGAGAAACACAATTGTGCGGGAGCACCAACAATACCTATGAAAAGAATAATTAGCAGAACGGTGACCATCCAATCGGCAAAAACGACATTAAAGGAAACTCCGATACTAATTCCTAGCATCAACATTGGTTGGATAAGCAGTGCCAAGTCATAGTCAATGATTGGCATATCAAGTGTTGGATGCCTTAGCTTAAGATTGTAGAAAACAGTTGAGGCTGCAGCACCCATGATCATACCTGGAAAAGAAAAGCAAAAGCAATGAATACAGAACATGTGAATCACATGTGAATCTAAATGAAATAATGAATAAATTGATATATGTAGGATATGCTTTCCTCTTACATTTTGAAATAGCAGTAGCAGATTTTGCATCAAAACCAATAATCAGGGTAAGCATTGGCACGAATATACCACCACCTCCAACTCCACCTACACTCCCAAATGCTGCTCCACAAAATCCAATGAAGCTACCAAGAACAATTTTCCACCCAAGTTTCATTTCCTGTGAACCACGTGATACGATTGTTAATGTTAAGTTTTCATTCTTGAATTACTTAACGGTTTATTTGATAGGCAAAGGATCGTGTGAGAAGTTGAGGTTAAGGTGAGAAGCGTGAGAAGTGAATCTGAACCGTTGATCACTTTTAATCAAATGCCCTCCCATGAATTGCGGCTTACAAGGGAATTGATCCGGAACATCTCGGTGCAGTTCATCCTAATGTACATCCATTTCTCATCCAATGGTTGATAACCACTTCTCACCGGAACCCAACCCTTATTTGATGATTGCAACACTAACACTTTATATGCATTATATAGAATATTTATCGATTTGCCAGGTGCTTAAATACCATTCAATCATGACTAAAGGGAAATGTGGTCCATCATCGTAACAAGCTATAATCATAATCATGACAACTATGTCAGGTATTAACCTACTGAGTAACGGGAAACAGATAGTTCCCCAAAATACCCCACCCTTCGGTTCGAATGTAGTTGGGGATAATTAATGACCAAACAATATGTTTTAGCTTGAAACCCTTTCCTGAACAATGTTGCAATCAAATGAAAAATTAATTGCCATTTCAATTGGCAAAAAGGGATTCACATTCTTGTAGTTTAATAAAAAAAACAATTTTTATATCAAAGATAATCAACTTTAGGAATCTTCAAGCTTTATGTCGAGTGGATAGTATCAATGATCATCGACCACAAGACCTTTCTCCTTTTAGGAGTGCAGCAAGTGTCGCTTTTTAAAGGGAATACTATATGTGTGATTACTTACTGCAAAAAAAAGTAACAAAAACGTTTAATTCGAATAATTTCCTGTGGCTCCCTTGCATATTCATTTTCTACTGGGTGGATTTGTCTTCATATATTAAATAAGATCCAAGATAGAAGTAAAAACATACAAAAATGAAATGACAACTTGCGAACACAATTTAATGTAAATGTTTGTACACATTTCTAGATAGCTTTAAATTGCAGGCAAAATAAGCAGTGGCCCCAGGTTGATCTGTTCCAACTCACTGTCTACTTGATTGATCCTTTCAACTTTGATCGTGGATTAACATAAACATCAATCTTACGAACAAAATCAAGAATTAGGATGAAATGAAATATGTGTTAAACTCCGATTTAATTTAGATTTGTGCTTAAAATCAACCTCATTTCTTTCTCTACCTTCACTTCGATTGAGGTCATATTGAACTGAAATAAGTAAAATATTTCTTTCAATTCCATAAGGCATGACAAACTGATTAACTTCACTAATTCAATTCACATCATGTGAAGTAGCTACAGTTATAAAAAAAATTTATAACATATATTAAATTTTCAAAGAAAAACAAGAAGTGAAACTGTTCGTTCTGCAATCTGCATAATGAGTACTCCATAAATGTTACCGGCCAAACAATTTTCACTGGAAATTAAATCATAGATGATCAAAAACTTACAGGCCAAACATGATGATAACCCGATCCATCTGTTTGAAACAAAGAGTTCACCAACTTCACAAAATACCCCGTTTCCGACTCATCGCCATCAATATAGCCTGCAACTGACGCCACGTCTTCTACCATTACGCTTCTTTCCGCCGAAGCGAACATCGAAGCTAACACAAAGTTCATCAGCATCATCATAACAAATCGCATAATCCTCCATTTATGCGCTCCAATTTCCGTCATTGGATACAACAATATAAACAAAAAAACTCAAAATTTCGTAAAATTCACACAACAAATTCTTCCCCCTGCGTGTCTAACTCGCAACTATACAACAATTTCTCGATATTGTTCTTCCGTCTCTTCGATTGAACTTGATCGATTGAAGAGAGAAAAAAATAATCAGAAATTTTGAGAAGAAGAGCCAAGATTTGTGGCACCGAAAGACAAGAAATTTTGCTTGTGCGGGTAATGTGTGTTTTGTGGTGTGAGATGCAGAAATTTGTGCTGGAATTTATATGTCGTTCAGACACCGGGGGAGGTGTGGCCTCATATTAGGAAAAAGGTGGTAAAGTGTAATCATCATATCTAAAGGGGGGCAAAGTATAAAATGTTACTGTAAGTTAGTCCTTTTGCCCAAATCATAATTTATATTTATTGGGCAAAAGATTGATACCGGCAATTCTGACCGGTCCCACACTTGATCCTGCTTATTCGGGCATCCGTATGAGTGGACATTTTGAGGCTCACTCAGCGGTTGTGGCTAACGGGGGGCCTAGACTTGAACCCAGAACATGTTAGTTATTGAGTAAGTCTTCCCGCCCCATTACCAACTGAGCTACACGCCATAGACCATAATTTGTATTTATATCATGGTTGGGTTGGGTTAAAAATATTTTGAACAATCAACTTAATATTTGTGGTTTGAATTTTTTTAATTCAATCAATCCAAAAAAAGTATAAACCTACTCAAGTCATACGGATTGGGTTGGGTTGGGCTGACGAGTTGAAACTTTGATACATCATTTTACAATCTAGCTAATCAATTGTGTTCAAACGAAGTAAAATAAAAATTAGAATATACAAATAAAGCTAGCGGTTACATAAGAGATATCAAAGTATATTTGCATGAGACTCTCTATTAAGGGTGACAATTACATATATTAATTAAAGACTTGACAATAATATTAAATCCATGCTATGAAAAAGAATGGAGTTCATCGAGTTGGTTTGGGTTGTGTTAAAATGACATTAACCTAATTCCAACCAAATAGCTATGGTTTAAAAATTTTACAACTCAATAGGTATCGAGTGGCTTCGGGTTGGTTGGTATTTCAAACACCCCTAATTCATATTGTGCATGGATGATGATATTTGGTTTAATATTTATATTTTGAAAATTAATATTTTAAAACTTATATTTTCAAAAACAATCATTTAAGTCTAAAACCATCTTAATTGATGGTAGATATGGTAAATAGAAACTTTAAACCATGACATGGCAGACCTAGTAAGGTGTATATAGTGACACGTGACACCACTTTATTGTCTCGATGTAGAAGGAAAAAATTTACGATCTTTAAAGGTGTTACTGTATTGATTAGATATGTACCGCTATTTTAGTTAAATAGAATAAAAGAGAGATGTAGACCATTGGTAAAAATGTCTTTATAAGAAGAGAACATTTTAGTTCAAGTCTTATATCGAGTGCATAAATCGTTAAATTTGGAGGAGATATCGAGTGCACAAATTGATTTAGAGGAGAGGCCTTGAAATCGCACATTTCGGTTTGAAGGAGAAATCGTTTGACATGTTTATTAACCAGTGATAGGGTGTGTCCTTTTTTGGGTTGAACGTGGACAACATACGGTACCCATCTGTACGAATAAGACACATTTGGTTGTGCGGATAAGCTGGTTAAAAAGTTAAACTTATTAAGTCGTAAGTAAACAACCTCTAAATGTCTCTTCAACTCAGTTGATAGCCCATCAATGAATTAGTCGGGCCCTCTTAGTTGCATTATTTTTATGTTTTATTTAGTAACCATGATTATTTTTTTATTGAATTTTAAATTGCAATAATAATTATATAATGCCACTACAAAAAATTCTTAGGTCTCCCTTTAAACAATAAAATGTTACAAAATAAAAGTATAGACTTAAAATGAATATTTGATTTTACGTGCAATCTTGCCTTTCTTACAAAAAACAAAGTCAGTGAGTATCTATTATTTTAATTCATGCGTGCAAAAACGCCTAAATACATTTATATGATTTTATCTATATATAATATGTTAATTTTTTTGGTTTTGTCATTGTTAACGTAAACATAAAATATGTAATTACTTATTAATGATCGCAAGTATCTTGTACGTTATATTACTATATAGGGTTGGGTTCACGTGAGACCAACCTATTTTCGTGAGATCGGTGAGACCAAACTTTTACACCTGAAACTTCACAGTAAAAAAACACTGTGAAGGTAAAAAAAGATACTAACCTTCACAGCAAAAACACTGTGAAGGTTAACTTCACAGTATTTTGCTGTGAAGTTTCAAGTGTAAAAATTTGATCTCACCGGTCTCACGAAAACATGTTGGTCTCACATGATCTCAAGTCTTACTATATAACTATATGTATTTAATTAGGAGTTTAATTATTTGAAAATTCGATATATTGTAAGGATTGTTATCGTAATATATTGAATCACATGATTCTTTTACATTTAAGGCTATAATTTAATGTATTGATTAATATATTTTATTTCACGATTTATTTGTTTCATATGTATTCGGTTCATAATGTAAAACTTTTAAGTTATATTATGAGTCTAAGGGGCTGTTTACAAAACGCTTACCCGGGTAAGTGCTTACCAAGCCACATTAGCTTACCGGATGAATATGGCAAGGACCAAGAATCTTACCCGGTAAGAGCGGAAGCAAGGACCGAGATTCGAAAGTAAAGACCGAGAGTCTTACCCGGTAAGTGAGTGCGACGACTCTTACCACGGTTAGCGCTTACCGGCTAAATTTTGCATACGATGCCATTTTGGTGGACTAAAATCTTACCCAGGATGGCAGGAAGTAGGTGATAGTGTTGAATTTTACCGATAAGCACTTATTCAGGTAAGTGATTGTAATAACCCAATATTTCTTTAAAGGAAAAGTTGGTGGCCAATTTGGGAGAAAAGGAAGTTCTCTTAAGGGGCCTTAATGAAAGTTCGAATATGGTTTTTGGGCCCAAGTCCCTAGGGTAGTATTTTATTCCTAAGTCAGTATTATTCTCATTTATCTTAGAGTGTTGGCGGCTGGAAGAAACAAGGAACAAAGAAATAAGCATTTCAGAGGAATTCTTGTGCAAGGAAGAAGTTCAAACCAGGTAATCTTCCATAACTTAGTGGTTATTGTCAGCTCAAGCTCCTCATTCTTTCCCTCTGTTTGTGCAAAACCGAAATGGGTAAAATCAGATGGGATTTCCACCTAGTCTTGCCATGGAGTTGTGTTTTTAAGCTTCTAGTTTCATTTTCGGATTTTCGATCAAGTGAGATATTAATGAACTCGAATTGAGTGGAAAGAAGGGTTTAAGTGCAAATGGTTCCTGAGACTTCAGAAAATAAGTGGCAGACCTGGGTTTTTAAGAAAGCCATTCGATTTCTCTGTTTTTATTAAGAAATGATGCTTAATGTTATATAATGATACTAAAATAGGAATATCCCTAGATAACCAGTTTTTAGAGTCGAAAGATGAGTTTCAGGAGAGTTCTGGCCTGAGTCCCGACGAAGAAGACGATGAACAGTAACTTTGGCACAAAGTGAACTTTTCGCAAGCGCTTGTTGCGAAAAGTGAACTTTTCGCAAGCGCCTGTTGCGAAAAGTGAACTTTTCGCAAGTGCCTGTTGCGAAGAGTCAGCTTTTCGCAAGCGCCTGTTGCGCAAAGTCAACTTTTCACAAGCACCTGTTGCGCAAAGTAGCTTTTCGCAAGTGCCTGTTTCGCAAGGCTATGTCCAGCGAGATTCTTCCCTTAGGGGTTTGGCCGAGAGAACGTCTACTCATGCTAGAATCGAGTTAAGGGAGGACGGTCCAAGTTTAAAGGATTAGTAAGACTAATTATATTTTTATATAATTAAATTAATATGTTTACGGTTGGAACGAGACGCAAGGTTTGAAAGGAAATTGCTCTCAGGTGAGTTCCCTAAACCTTTTTACGACGCAAAGTGTTAAATGTTTTAACTGAATTTGGTTTCATTTACGAGCATGAACTGTTTGTAACAATCACGCATGTTTACCCATGAACTCCATGTTTTACTTGAGAAAGCTTATTATGTATGATGAAATGAGAATGATGATTTAAAGGATTAAAGGTGCATGTTTTATGAAAATGAATGATGTGCTATGTGGAGTCGGCCTGCACTGTGGGATCAGAGAGGGATCCTCGGGGTCTGTTGATCCCTTGGATATTTATGACGAGACGATAGGTTGGAATTCGTTTCCTCCTAGGTGGGTATCGGGGAGTCTGCTTGGGCCCCGATACGAGAGGGCGAAAGGGGAGTCTGCTTGGGCCCCGATCGCAGAATGTTTATGTGATCCTATACACAGTGCAACGCCATGCCTGATGTATGTGAAGGTTTACGTTGAATCTTTTATAAATGTCTTTATATTGGTTTGCATGTTTTACGTAGGGAATTCACTAGACCTTTTTGGTCTAACCCTCGCTTTTCAAAAACTAAACCATTTTCAGGTAAGCAGGTAGAAAGAGGATCAAGTAAGTGAGTATGAGCAAGATAGTGTACAGGTGCAGCTTGAGACACTGCGAGTGCCTCTTGTAGAAGTTAGAATGTTCTCAGTTGTGTATAGGTTGTTTCCGCCAACCTTAGTTTTAAATGAATGTAATGATATATTGGGACCCAGAATTGTAAATGTTATGACTTAATGCCAAGATTGTTCTATTGTATTTCTGGGATGTTACAGTGATTAGATAAACGGCCCCTAAAAGATTGAAATATCAGCCGATATCATTTGAAGTCGGCAAAGAAGGAAAGCTTTCCCTCTAGCTTTGCTCCTCTTTTTAGCTTTTGGGTTTTTTTGATTGTCCAAACTCAATTTTTTGTTTTACAGTCATAAAAAATGTTTACATTTTAAAACAAATATATCTTAACTAATACGTTAAATCCAAACCGTAGATGAAAAAAATCATGTCATGATGCACCAGTTCTCAATGTTATCACAACTTTATGGATTCTCAATTAAAGACCCCCAAAATCTCGATATAATGTCTTAAACACAACGTTTTTAACATATTTTATTCTCTTAAACTTTACCAATGAATTTAAAAACAAAATGCCATAAAAATAACGAATTTTTGCTCAAATAATGTAATAAAAATTCTATTTATACTCATTTTGACTTTAAACTTGTTGATTTTGTTACATTTTATACCCTTAACCCATATTACGGAAGGTTTATGAAATGTTTACGAAAGAGTTAAGGGAAATTCGACGATAAGATTGACATTCACGTCATCAAATGTTACATTAAATAGATTTTTTTTAAACTGTTATGTTTATTGTAAAATTTTAAAATTTTATTACCTTGATTAAGAAAAAAAATATTACACTACATAAAAATTAAACTAAACCTTAATACATTTTTTACTTTCAAAAGCTTGTTTATGAATTTCTTTTATGATTTTCATGTACTACGTCTTGTATTATTTAAAGAATGCCAAACAAAAATCTCATTATTTGGTTTCTTCACAAAATATAAACATGTTGTTTTTTTGTCATCACCGACTAAATATACTTTATAAGGCCCTCCGCAGCGCCTTCGGGCTTGGCTGCGGGTTCACCTCCGGGCTTAAGAGCTCCCATCGGGTAGTGGTACGGGGAGCTGCGGGCATCCCTTCGGGCTTGGCTTCCGGGCTTGAAAACCCGCTGAACCCGAGGGTGTATGTGAGAGGAGGGTGAGGGTGGGGTGGGTTGCAGGTTCCATAATAGCATCGGGTACCCGGTAAACCATTTTAGGGTTAGGAGAAAAGCTGATGTGGCGTTGAGGGCTTGAGGGCTTTTATCTATGCGGTGCGGATGGCCTAACACATTTTTTTCCCGAACACATGGGAAATCAGCTCGTACAATGACAACTATTTAAACATATGTACAAAGGGTGGACCTATTCGTTCTTGACCGGGTGTCTTCTCGAACTGTTTCCTTTTAAAAACCAAAAATATTTGATACACATATGACATATTCAGTAATTATTTTCTAGGTATAAAATGTTGGGAATATTTTCAAAATATTAAAACTTAAGTATTTTGGGTTGAGTCTTAGGAAGAAAAAGGAAAATTGATTTTGGTAGGTTTCACCTTGTCCCACATAGGAGGAAAAGTGAAACAAAAGTGGGTATATAAGTGGAACTATTTTCCATATATTAATTTATCTTATATTGGAAATGGTGGGGGCTCTACAAGGATGCGTACGCGCGCGACCGTGGGCACAATGTGGCGCTTTGATGGCGCACTTTGCACTTTTACCAGGTAATTAGACTCTCGATCATTGTCTTCCCTTTTACCAGGTAAGATTTTCGGTTTTTGCTATACTCATTTGTTAAGGTAATTGAGCCGGTAAACGCTTATTCAGAACTTTTGGACAAGTTTTTTTTTTAAATCACATGACTAAGGCCACCCGTAGCGGCTCGGGCTTCTTGCTCGGGCTTGTTGCGGGCTTCTTGCACAACCGGTACGGGGGGGGGGGGGTCGGGCTTGGGTGCGGGCTTCCCCACTCGGGTTCCCAAACCCGCTCGAGCTTTCCCATTTATTTATTTTTTTTTTCAAAAATTTGAATTCCAACGGTTTGGAAACGGCTATTTTGGGTTTTTTATTTTTTTTTCAATTTAATCACACTATATATATTAACCCTCAACCCTTATATTTTTCACACCTCTCAAACTCTCTCAAATTTCATCATGAATCCAAACAAAACACCTACATCACGTCGTAACCGACCGGATACACCGCAACCGCAAGAAGACCCGGAGCTTGGTTTTCAAGCGTTTGCACAAGACCCACAATTTTCGCAACAAATTCCGCCACAATATCCGCAACAATATCCGCCACAATATCCGCAACAATTTTACAACTCATTAGGCCATCCGCAACCAATTCCTTACCAACTTACACGTCCCGGTTTGATTGAACAAGGTTTTACTCCGGCACAATTTTCCCCACTTCCTTCACCGCCGATTGATCTCGACGCCGACGACATCGTTCTGGAAACCCAACCTTCTAACCCGCACACACCACAATCCATGTCCACACAACAATCTATCCCGGAAGAATCAAACCCGAACACAACGAGAAAAGGAAAGGCCAAAAAATATGAAAATAGATCCGCCAAACAAAAGTGGACTAAACCGGAGGAACTCGCGTTAGTGTCGGCGTGGGTTGACGTTTCGGAGGACCCCGTTATCGGCAACGCACAAACGCGTGGTAATATTTTTATTGTTATTATTATTATTATTATTGTTAATATCATTATTATTATTATTATTATTATTATTATTAATGTTATTAATATTATTATTTACATAAATGTAGATGGTTTTTGGAACCGCATCGCCCAAGTGTTATTTACTTCCATGGATCAAGGAAATTATAGAACAAAGGATCAACTCTACACCAAATTCAAAGATCTCAATAGAAAAATATCGCTATTTGCCGGCATCTACAACAACTTGGTCAATAATAGATCAAGTGGAATGAGTGATGCCGACATTTTGCGAACGACATACGAACGGTACCGAAACGATAATGGGCTTCCTTTCACGAACGAAGCCGCTTGGGAAGTCCTCAAAAAATGTCCAAAATGGGCAACCGTTCCAACCATGACGACAAATTCATCGCGGGGTTCGAAACGTACGAAACCTTCCGATGATGACGATGAAGATGTCAACGAGGTCGAGCAACTTCAACGACCCATCGGAAGAAATAAGGCGAAAAAAACGTCAACGAGTAGTACGGCCGGGTCGATATCGGACGAAAATGTTTCAAAATGGTTGACAACCTTAAACGCGTTCAACGTTCATGCGGATGATACGATGGAGTATAAAATGAAAAAACTCGAACTCGAAAATTCCATAGAACGAGAAAAGTTGCAACTCGAACGAGAGAAGTTGGATCTCGAACGAGAAAGAGAACGAGAAAATCGATTTGAGAAAGACTTCGAGTTTTTCATAACCCCGCATGATCACCTTACGGGAGACGTTTTGAAGGCAACTTTGGCGAAGAAAGAGAGAATTAGAAAATATCATAATTTTGGGTAATTTTGTATTTTGTAATTTTTAATTTTTTAGATTTTTGTATTTTTTAATTTTTAATTTTTTAATGAATGATATGAATTTTAATTTTTATTATTTATCTTATTTTTATTTATTAAAAAATATATAAATATTTTTATTTTGTTAAATAATTAAATGTATAAATAAAAGAATTAAAAAAAATGAGGTGGCATTTAGGGCTTTTGGGCTTTTTGCAAACGGGTACTTCACTTTTGGGTTTGGAGTGAGTTTATAGAAAAACTGATGTGATTCTGATGTGGCGCTGTGAGCTTTTGGGTTTTTTGCAAACAGGTACGGATGGTCTAATAGCTCACTTTTACCTACTTTTTACGGTCATCTTCATATGTATGAATTTGTTAGAATAGTTAGTCATTGTGACACAAGTAGATATGTAGAGGTAAATGAATGTAGATGAATATGTGTGAATGGAGATGGATGAAGATAAAAGAACCTATTTTTACCGGAACTTAACCATATATGATATCGAAACTTCTAATTTTCTCATAAATTAACCATCTTCATTTGAATATATATAGGGAGAGGTTCAAATGAGAAGTGCTAAATATTTGAGAAGTAAAGAAGTTATCTTAGTCATTCATTCGGTCAAGATCGACGGCTTTGACCAAGAAGCAGCGGATAATTCCTTGCGTGGTCTGCGCATGGTCTGCACAAGATAGAGAGGTAGTTTCGTAAAAAATACACAAGACAAGTTCATATATGAATCTGTGTGATTCACATATGAACTATACGTTCATATATGAACCTTTGTAATTCACATACGAACTCTTTTTAACTAATTTATATATGAACCTTTGTGATTCATATATGAATCAGTTAATTAGTTCATATGAGAATTAGTTAAAAAAGGTTCATATATAAATCACAAAGGTTCATATATGAATCAGTTAATTGGTTCAACTGATTCATATATGAACCTACAGTTAATTAGTTTCATATATGAATCGGTTAATTGGTTCAACTGATTTATATATGAATCTACAATTAATTAGTTTCATATATGAAACACAAAGGTTCATATATGAATCATAAGGTTCATATATGAATTAGTTAAAAAGAGTTCATATGTAAATTACAAAGGTTCATATATTAACGTATAGTTCATATGTGAATCACACAGATTCATATATGAACTCGTCCCGTGTTTTTTGTAAAAGTTACGAAATTACCCTTCTATTTTTAGAACAACCGCAACTTTTGACCAGTTAAAGCCGCAACTTTTCACCAGTTAAAGCCGCAACTTTTGACCAATTAAAACCGATCTTGACCGAATAAATGACCAAGATTACTTATCTACTTCTCAAATATTTAGCACCTCTTATTTGAACTTGTGACTATATATATATATATATATATATATATATATATCACTGTTATAAAAAACTCGCCGCACACCCACCATGGTGTGCCATGACACCAAGGCTTGTGGCTCACGCCACGTTAAGCCCGTGGCACGCCATTGCCTACTCCGCAGTTTTTGTAATGCGATATTTGATTTTTTTTTACGTTTTTAATGTCTTATTTGCAAATACACACACGAAATCACATGATAGCATGTGAAGTGTGACTTGGGTGCACCTGATAAACAGTATAGTTTTGGATCATTAATCAGTATTCAATGGGTACCAAACATATTAAATATTCAATAACCTTTAATAAAACAAATTAAAAAGCCTACAGATCAAAATTGAGTAATAATTTTAAATAAATGATATTTACGAACCAAAAAGTAAAACAGATTGTAAAATTACTCAGAAGAAAGACTTGGATTTTTTTGTGATATTAAAATTATAAAATGCTACATCTAATTTAATCCATCATATATAAATAGTAAATAATGTCGATTTTTGTCTCAAAATAAAAGGACAATGTTTACTATAATCAATGTTCTAAAAAACTCGCCACACAGCCGCATGGAGCACTATGGCACCAAGACTTGTGTCTCACGTCATGTTAAACTCGTGACGCGCATGATCTAATACGCAGTTTTCATAATGCGATTTTCTTTACGTTTTTAATGTCTTATTTGCAAGTTTTTTAATATATAACCTAATCTAACTTGCTTGCTACTATTAACTCATTGAGTAACACTACAAAATATATGTTTTTATATATAATATTATATATTAATTAGAAATTTGACGCCATAAGTTACGTCTTGAAAACGCCATGGCTTCGCCATGACTTTTAAGACTTGACGATTGGCCTCACCGACACGCGACGCCCCACGCTATTTAGAAACTTGACTATAATACACAACTTAAGAAAAAAGATGCATTTGTTTGGAAGTTTTAACAATTTCAAAGAAATGTAATTCTTATACATATATTGCATTTGGTTTAAACTATCTTTTTAGTTGAATATTATACTTATTTGAAAAAAAAAATCATTGGTTAGATTTTAATTTTTTAGGTAGAAAACAAATATTTTTTATATTTATAAAAATATACAAATTTGTAAAGGTCTTATTTTTGTTGATCAGACTTTACCAAAACTAGAAGATTAAACATGTTTCTAACCATTAAATAATTGAGAAATTAAATAAGGACAACCCAATCAAACGAGAAGATCTTTCTCATAGTCAATTATATGTGTTATTATAATACAGTACATATGATACGCATGTGATACTAAATTGGTGATACGGACGACTTTTGACACGATCTACGTTGCGGGCCAAATCATCTACACACCAGTGACACTACTAGGCCTTCTCACGTGTATTATCACATGTGATAAGGGGTTCTCGATGTGATACTATAATCTATTACATATGTAGTAAATCAGAGATGCAAATGATATTTAGTGCGACCTATGTTCTCTCACGCGTATTATCACATGTGATAAAAGACGTTCTCGTGTTTTCATAAAATGAAGTCGTTCCCGTTCGAACCTCCACCTATATGTGTACATGTGTGTGTGTATATATATATTATGTGTGTGTGGGTAATAAATAAGAGCCACAAAAAGATAGAGAATCGATCAACGAAGACTACTAGTTATCCGTTGTTTCACATTGTAAAACAACATACGTAAACCAGTTGTAATGATTCTCATGCCTTTTTATTCTTTTCATTTGATTAGTCCTATATATAAGAAGGGGTCAGACAAGAACATGATCAAAATAAGAGAACATGAGAATTGAAACGGTCAAATAACATGTGATTTTGCACTGTCACATATGATTACGGACAATGGTCAACACACATAATCACATATTGGAGCAAAAGGTTGTTTAACCGGCAACCTCAAACCGGCCCACAATCGGCTGCCAATTCCATAATGTGGGGGCATACCTGACTCACTCAGCGGCAAGGCGATTGCGAGGGGGCCCTAAGCCCGTCTCCCGCAGGATTCGAACTCGTGACCAACAGCAAACATCTCCTCGCCCCTTAACCAACTGAGCTACACACCATTGGCACATAATCACATATGATTTTACACTTGAGCTTAATGTAAAATCACAATGTGATCTGACCATTCTCATATTTTGTTGTTTTATTTGATCATTCTTCTCGTTTTAACTAGACTATCTTTTTATCTCTAACGATATATATATATATATATATATATATATATATATATATATATATATATATATAGTCTTAGGTTCAAATGAGAAGTGCAATTTTTTGAGAAATAGAGAAGTGATTTTGGCCATTTATTCGGTCAATATCGGTTATAATTGGTCAAAAGTTGCGGCTGTTCCAAAAATAGAAGGACAATTTCGTAACTTTTACAAAAAACACAGGCTGAGTTCATAAATGAATCTGTGTGATTCACATATGAACTATACGTTCATATATGAACTTTTGTAATTCACATATGAACTCTTTATAACTAATTCATATATGAATCTTCTGATTCATATATGAACCTTTGTGTTTCATATATGAAACTAATTAACTGTAGGTTCATAAATGAATCAGTTGAACCAATTAACTGATTCATATATGAATATTTGTGTTCATATATGAACCTTTGTGATTCATATATGAATATTTTTAACTAATTCATATATGAACCGTTGTATTCATATATGATTTTTTTTAATTATTTATCATATGAACAAATTAACTGATTCATATATGAATCACAAAAGTTCATATATAAATTAGTTAAAAAGAGTTTATATGTGAATTACAAAGGTTCATATATGAACTCGTCCCGCGTATTTTTTACGAAACTACCCCTCTATCTTGTGCAGACCACACGCAGACCACGCGAGGATTTATCCGCTACTTCTCGGTCAAAGCCGTCGATCTTGACCGAATAAATGGCCAAGATCACTTCTCTATTTCTCAAAAAAATTGCACCTCTCATTTGAACATCTCCCTATATAGGTTGGGTTCACGTGAGGCCAACCTGTTTTCGTGAGACCGTGAGACCAAGAAATTAACACTAAACCTTCACAGTGATTCATTGTGAGGGCTTAGTGTTAGTTTGTTGGTCTCACCGTCTCACGAAAATAGTCTAGTCTCACATGATCTCAAGTATATATATATATATATATATATATATATAGGACGATAATCAAATGAGAACCGTAAAAAGGTTGAGAACCGTGAAAACCGATCTAAACCATTAATTGATTGAATCTATTATGGCTTAGATCGGTTCTCACGGTTCTCAATCTTTTAATTATAACCATGTGATCAAAATTTTAATTATAACCATGAGATCAAAACCAAATTACGACTTAGATCGGTTCTCATGGTTTTTAATCTTTTTTTTGTTCTCACATGATTTAACCCCTATATATATGTGTGTGTGTGTGTAATTATATGAAAAATGTAAATAAATGATAAATCGTACAAATTAAAGTCCATAAATTTTCAACAACTATTTTTTAAATAATTTAAAAAATAGTTACATCACAATTAAATATATTTAACAACATGTTAGTCATGAATTAGTTTGGAAGTAATGCATCTTTGAAGACTATATGGCTGGCAATCGATATTGGATGTACTCAAGATACACATGCATATTTATAATTAAACTATTCATATAAGTACATAATTATTTATATATATGAAAAAAAATATTTAACATCTAAAAATCGATTTTTAAGTTTTTAACATTTATTTGACTAAAAATCATTTATAACAATAAAAATTTTCAAGATTCCTATGTTCATGTGAGACCAACATGTTTTTATGAGACCCGTGAAACCACATTTTTACACTTGAAACTTCACAGCAAAACATTGTAAAGGTAAAAAAGATCTAAAACTTTCACAGCAAAAACACGATGAATGTTACTTTCACAGTGTTTTGTTGTTAAGTTTCAAGTGTAAAAGTATAATCTCACGGGTCTCAAGAAAATAGTTTGGTGCCACATGATCTCAAGTCTCTCACTCTATATATACACACACACAATATATATATATATATATCTATACTATCTTATAAAGCATATAGACTAAAAGTCTTAAAGTCTTAAATCTTTTTTTATTTAAAAATTTAATTAAAGTCATTTTCTTTTATTAAATCCATTCTTATCTCTAAGCTAAACTCACAAAATAATTTTAAATTTTAACATCAATATAATAATTTTAAATTCCAAAATTCTTCTAGAAATTCACGGTTCCTAATATACACTGTTGAATTTGTAATTGAGTTTTTTAGGATTAATCCACCATTGATTAAAATAAAAATTTAAATCTATACTACCTTATAAAGCATGTATCTAAAAAGTCTTAAAGACAATTTTTGTTGCATCATGTTCAACTGATTTCAGCTTTTCAACTCTCTGACACCCAACGTGACCTTAGATGTTCCCTAGAAGGCTCTGCATTTATTTTCAAACGAATTCAAATTTAAGACCCATTACTACCTTCAAACATCTATTTCATCTATGCGAGGGACAAAGGGAGAGAGCCAGAGATTTAGAGCTCTTTCTACACGAAAATGATAACGCAGATAGATCAGATGTTGGCTTGTTAGTATTTAAGTGTGCAACTTTTGTGTTGAGCTTGGGTGATTGGACATATATAGAGATAATTATGATTTACGTCACTGATACAAACATCCAAAGAAAAAAAACATCCAACTTAACTTTGAGTTCTGTTTTTACAACCTGTGAACCACCAAATATTTTTAAGATATTTTGTAAAAATTTGATGTTTATAACTTATATGTATCTTGATAGAACTTTAACATCCCGCCGCATTGCGCGGGTACTCAGCTAGTATATATATATATATAGAGAGAGAGAGAGGTTCAGGGGAAAACCTCAATTAAATGAAAAACTAAAAAACACTTTATCAACCGTTAGATCAGATGATCTGATGGATGTGATTAGACGGACGGTTACAACAATATTAATTAAATAAAAAATCTCACCCCCCCCCCATTTTTTATTCGAAAAAAAACGAAAAATAAACAAAATTCGAACGAAATAAATTACACCAAATAAATGATCATATTTTTCTCGTTAATTTGACATCCATATTGATATACTTTTTCTTCCGTATTTTCGTGGTTTTTCGGTTTTCCGGTTATTTAGGGTTTTCCCTTGAACCTGACCCTATATATATATATAACTAACTGTACATAAATAGCAAATAAATGGTTAAAGCATCTCGAACAATTCTAAAAAATGAAGGTTTTGAGATTTGTGTTCTCTCCTAAACATTTTTTAAAATGAAGAAAGTATAAGAGATAAAGAGAAAATAAAATTCTCCAAATTTTAAAAAACTCTTAAAAAATAATTGTTTAATGGTAAGAAATAATTTTTTATTCTTACTGATTTTTTTGAATAATATAAAATATTTCAATAATATAATTACTATTTTTTTAACAAACCACTAAAAATGCAACTAGTTTAAAAAATTGTTTTTATTAACATATACAAGTGCACAAGTTTTCAACAACTATGATTTAAGTGGTAACAAATTAACATTTAAACATATTTTAAGATAGCAAGGCCACGTCATCGTCTAGTAGATCTGCGTCTAAGGCCATCAGTACCCCATCCACAGCATCTTTCAAAGATTCCCCTCCACCTCAGCGCCACATCAGCTTTTCTTCCATCCCTCACTCCATCCCTCACGATCCCTAAACATCCGTACCCCATTCCCTCAAACCCTTTTACCACCTCATTTATTTTAATTCTTTTATTTATACATTTAATTATTTAACAAAATAAAAATATTTATATATTTTTTAATAAATAAAAATAAGATAAATAATAAAAATTAAAATTCATATCATTCATTAAAAATAAAAATTACAAAATACAAAACACTACCAATTATGAAATTTTTGGAGTTGCTTTTTTCTCGCTAAAGTAGCCCTCAAAGCGTTTCCCGTAAGGTGATCATGCGGGGTTATGAAAAACTCGAAGTCTTTCTCAAATCGGTTTGAGCGTTCGATTTCGATTTCGAGATCGAGTTTTTTCATTTTGTATTCCATTGTATCATCAATCTTGTTGTTGAACGTCGTCAACAACTGAGTAACACTTTCGTCCGTATTCGCCCCGGACGTATTACTCGTTGATGATTTTTTTGCCTTGTTTCTCCCGATGGGTCGTTGAATTTGCTCGTCATCGTCATCATCGGAAGGTTGGGTACGTTTTGAACCCCGCGATGAAGTTGTCGTCATCGTTGGAACGGCTCCCCATTTTGGACATTTTTTTAGGACGTCCCAAACTTGTTCGTGAGTGAAAGCAACTTTATGGCGTGCTACATACCGTTCGTGTGCCGTTCGGGATATATCGGCCTCACTCATCCCGCTTGATCTATTATTGAGCAAGTTGTTGTAGATGCCGCCAAACGAATTAACTCTTTTATTGAGGTCGTTGAACTTGCTATTGAGTTGATGGGTTGATCTATAACCTGGTTCACGACCCATGCGAGTAAAGAACACATCCCCGATTCGGCCCCAAAAACTTCCTACATTTATGTAAAATTAAGTATAAGAATAATAATAATAATAATAATAATAATAATAATAATAATAATAATAATAATAACAATAAAAATAATTACCACCGCTTTGTGCGTTACCGACCACGGGGTCCTCCGAAACGTCAACCCACGCCGACACTAACGCGAGTTCCTCGGCTCTTGTCCACGTTTGTTTGGCGGCTTTCGTTCGTCTCGGATTTGATGGTTCCGGGTTAGATTGTTGTGTCGGGATAAATTGTGGTGAGTTCGGGGTAGAAGGTTGGGTTTCCGGAACAATGTCGTCGTCGAGATTGATTGCGGGTGAAGGAAGATTGTAGTTGGCCGGAGTAAAACCTTGTTCAATCAAACTGGGACGTGTAAATTGGTAAGGAAATTGTTGCGGAAATTGTTGGTGAAATTGTTGGGGAAATTGTTGCGGATATTGTAGCGGATTTTGTTGCGACCATTGTGGCGGATTTTGTTGCGACCATTGTGGCGGAATTTGTTGCGAAAATTGCGGATGATAACCTTGTTGTGTAAACGCTTGGAAACCAAGCTCTTGATCTTCTTGCGATTGTGGTGTATTCGGTCGGTTACGACGGGATGTAGGTGTTCTGTTTGAATTCATGATGAGAGAGGTGTGAAAAATAAGAGGTTGAGAGAATTTGAGAGAGTTTGAGAGGTGTGAGATTGAGAGAATTTGATAGTGTGAAAAATAAGAGGTTGAGAGGTGTGAGAAATAAGAGGTTGAGAGGTGTGAGAAATAAGAGGTTGAGGGTTAAATATATAGTGGGATTAAATTGAGAATTTTTTTTTTTAAGAAAAAGCCGTTCAACGGTTATTTTTTAAAAAATTTAATTAAATTTTTTTTTTAAAAACCCTCGGGATGGATCGGGATCCCATCCCCGAAAACCATCCCTTCCCGCATGCCCATCCCGCCCTCACCCCGCTGCCACCTCAGCCCTTCCCGAGCCCTCCCCGCTTGGGGTACGGAAGGCCTAAGATAATATGGTTGGCAACTACTCAAATAAAAAAGTAACCAAGTGAAAAATCGATAGTACCATTTGACTATAAAAAAACAAATATATGAATATATATTCTTATAAATCATCGTTGATTTGTTGATTTTCATTGTTTTTTATATATTAAGTCTTCCATTGCAAAAAAAATTCATAAACATAATAAATTTGAAATTAAAAGCTAGAAACTAACAAAATGACAATAAAGAGATTCAAACTCGGGTTTTGGGTGGAACAATAGCCTTGCAAACCAACTATATCAAGGGAAATTTGTGTCTTCATTGTAATTTCAAAATGTATATTGTGATACATAATAAATTGATACGATAACACTTTTCACGACCCAGTAATTTGTACCCTACGACGGAGAAATAAAACGATGGCAACCACTAGGCCATTGTATGCTTTACATTGAATCCGTCCATGATACCATGGATTAACCATTAAGAATGGCTTCTCTAATGGTTTGCTTCTGCTTAATAAGATAAAACATCCTCAATGCATGTTACTTGATCAACTATCATTCTAGTTCACATCGCACCAAACAACATAAATAAATTTAAGGTTGGTTGTAATATTTTTTATAGGTTAGGATTTGGGGGATATATATATTAGGTTGGGTTCGAGTGAGAAACGTGGAAAGTGGTTATCAAACGTTGGATGAGAAAGGGGTGCACATTAGAATTAGATGCACCAAATCAATTCCCTCATAAACCACAATTCATAAGAGAACATTTGATTAAAAGTGATCTAACGGTTCAAATTCATTTCCCACACTTCTCACGTTAACCTCAACTTCTCACACGATTTTCCGCCTATATATATACACACGAAGGATCGTGTGAGAAAAAAGATTAAGGTGAAAAGATATCTGAATCATTGATCACTTTTAATATCAAACTCACTCATAAATCACGTTTGATACGGTATATCTCAACACATCTACTCTGAATGTATCTCATCTTAATATACATCCAAGGGTATAGATACATTTCTACCCTTTGTTTCACCACATGTTGAAAAGTGTACTTGATTTCCATTTGTATCAAATGAGAGGTTGTGACTTGTAAGTAATAAATCTCTTTTCATTACTGGTTTCTTATCTTCTTTTATACTATCATATATTTATGAATTATCGTTGTCAACGTTTCTAATGAATATTTCTAAACAAAACACACATACAATTATTCTTGAAATTGAATCTAACTGTTTGCTACTTATAACATTTCCTAATATCGACTAACAAATTCATCCATTACATTTTTTACTGTTCTAATTTAATCGTTTTTCTTATTTCAATACACATTTGAATTGTTCTAATAATATTTTTGCTACTACAATAGTTACAATAGAGTTCGGAAATGAATTAACATGACAACATCTATCTATGATAATGGTCTCTAATTCGACCACTAGTTAGATTAAGTTAAACTTGCACTCACTACGTAGACAATAATTGACGGTTATACTTACGACTCTTTGGTGTATTTGGCCTCACAGGGATGGGAAATCTTAAGCCTAGGAAGGCGATGTTGTGGGATAACATTGTGACCCATTCGTACTATTGAGTTACTATTAAGAGTAGTAAGGTTATGATTAATTGGGTGGTGTGGTTACGAAACCTTCTTCTCGCCATTTCAGGTATGTAATTTCTTTCCCCGTCGTCTTGCTTAAAACAACCCAAACAATTTTAAACATGCAATTCATATAAAATAGAATATCCCAAAATCGCGTCCCAAAATTTCTTACATAACATCCAAAATTTGGTTGGCGGAACAACCTACACAACTGAGAATAACTAAACTGAACTATAGTGTCACTACACTATAAAGCTTCCTCGCTGACCGCCCTGCTCACTTGCCAGAGCTTTTCATTGCCTGTTTTCCTGAAAATGTTTTAATTTGAAAAAGAAATTGCGAGGGTTAGACCATGAGGTCTAGTGAGTCCCTCTTAACAATTATCAAAGCATTTAAAAACAGTTTATAATTTTCAACATAAATCATCCATAAATCTGTCCATATAAAAATCATTCACGGATAAAGGTCTGCCTCTCGTAAACTGACACCCTGAAGTCACCCTAGGGTGACAACGAGTCAGTCTCATGCTGCCTTACAGGGCCACACTACCCCTGGCATAAACGGGTCACACCTCCCGACACGAGCTGGCGGGCCACACCCCCCGACTTAGCCAGTTTACATCTCACACAATGTATGCATACATCCCATATAAAACTTTAAACAACTTTCATGCGAGTAAAAGCATAATAATAAAACATGGCATTTCTCATCATGTACTTGCTTTAGAAAACACATTAAAAGTTGCGCATTTTAGTTAGAAAACTCACCTGATGCTCTTACTTCTCTTTTTCTAAATTGATCCTGACTCCCAATCAATTTTCCTGAATGAATGGACACAAACATAAACTGATCATACAACTGTCCGGATACCCCTTCCCGGATGACACTACTCTCCGGGTAACATTGCTTTCCGGGTAACTCTACATTCCGGATGATTCTACTGTCCGGGTAATTCTATTGTCTCGTTAACTCTAGTTACCGAACACTTATGCCTACCGGATACATTCTCCCGGTAACCTACAACACAAGAACTTACCGGACACGCTTCCGAGAACCTTCATCCCCTGAGACTTTCCGGATAACTCGCTGGACGAGTTATGGGGCTTAAAATCCTACTACACGTCTCCCAAACCGAAAGATAAGGCGATAAATAATCACCTAATGCTCCATAACCAATCCCCACAAGTTTTACTAACCAACACCGGTTTAAAGATGTTCAAATCCTCCTATATGGTCTCAAATGACTTAAAACAAGAGAAAACCCTCAAAACCCAACAATCAGCAGACGAATCTTAAATGGAGTTATGGATTAAGGATTACCTGATATGATTCTTGCAGAAAACGAATTCCAATCTTACTCTTTCTTCTAATTTCGAAACTTGATAGTTCTTCTCCTCAAATGCACAAAACCTTCAAAAACTCTTTTCTCCTTTCTCTCAAAGTTCAGCCGCCAAACACATAGGAATAGAATGTCACATAGGGTTTTGTGCCTTTTTATACTCTATCTCTTATTTACCAACTAGCCCCTCAACTTCCACTAACACAAAACATAAAAGCCTTTCGAAAATAGTCTCGGTCGTTACATTGCTAGTTTTAATAAAATTTCCGCCGTTCAAAAAAAAGAATTATAATGAAACTTAAAGTTTATAATGTCACCAATATAGTGAAGCCTGCAGATTCAGATCATCCTTATCTTCATTCTCGTTCCCTACAACAAATTTAGGTTTAAATGACGCCAAAAAGTTGTAAGTGTCGTAATAATTGTTTTATAGAACTTAGGTTTATAAGACTAATTAAACAATAAAGTTTCATATATATTTAAAAGTGTTACAATAATTTTATAGGACGTTTTTTATGCATTAACAAATTTTTTAGTTCATTTTTAAATAAAACGTCTATAGTTTTTCATACGACGCTATTTTAAAAAAGTCTTATAAAACAAGTGTTATATAAAAAGATTTATTTATAGGGCACACCTCATTATGAAATAGTTAATATTATATTTTATTTAAAAAAATCGTAAAGAATTTGTTGTAACGCTCAAAAGTATTTGATTTTGTACACTTAGATTTTATGAAACATTGTTTTAAAACTTGGCATCCGCATCCTCTAAACCCGATTTTATTATAGTCGTTCTTAATTCTTTTGTATTAATTTGATTTTTGAACATAATATCTTCAAAGTCCAACATTTAAAAGCCAAATTTATATAGTGAAATTGTGGAATTTGTTTGGTATGCATGATTTGTCAACTAAAGAAATCAGTAATAAAAAAAAAGTAACTGATATAAAAAAATGTCTGTCTTTGAATCGCTAAGAGGTAAATCCTGTTTGGCAAAAAAAAATGTCTGCCTCTTAATGATTCTAAAACCCTCTGAATGATTTAGCATTATGGGTCATCCTTAACCATTCAGCACCCTTATTTCATTCTAAACAATTAATAAACAACCATATTTCATTTTGCACTATCTATACTATCTTATAATACATTTAACCTCCAAACTCTTAAAAACAACCCTTTAAGCTTTATGTACAACCATTTAAAGCATAATTACTTAAAATTCATCTCTCTCTCACTTCATCTCCTTATCCCTCCAATAATAATTCAAAATTCCCCTCTCTCTCTCTCTCTCTCTCTCTCTCTCCCTCCAATAATAATTCAAAATTCATCACTCCCTCTTCCATCTCCGTGTCCCTCCAATTTCAAAATTATTATCTCTCTCTCTCCAGCGCTCTCTCCTTCACGTTCTTGGATGGCGATTTAGGGTTTTTTTTCACAGACCCCCTCTCAAACAATTGAAACCATGACTTCCTCCTTCCTACCTCCGACGTCCTTGCTGCCTCTCCTCCTCCCGGCGCACCTCCCTGCTGCCTGGCCTCCCTGCTAAGAATATGGAGAACTGAAGAGAAGGAAGAGGTATCATCTGCTCTCGATTGCCTTCAATAGATCGAAGAAATTCGTATTTTGTTCTAAGGATAGGGTTTCTCAGACTCAGGTTCAAGGTATGAACTACAGTCTCGATTTCTCTCAGTAAGTTCTTCAGTAGATTTCATACTTTCTGCTTCAATCGATTTCATTGTAGATTTTTACACCATTGTCAATTTTTACAGAGGAAAGAAGAGCAAGGGTTCCATTGCCTATAGTTTCGATTTCTCTCGGTAAGTTCTTCCCGAATTCATTGTCGATTTTTACACTCTCGATTTCATTTTCGATTTTTACACTCTCGATTTCATTTTTGATTTTTACACAGCAAGGGTCCATCGCCTACAGTTTCGATTTGTCTCGGTAGGTTCCTCTCGATTTCACATCGATTTTGGCTTACGGTTTCACATCGATACCCACATTTTGATTTCACGGTTTATCTTTGCACATCGATTTGGGTTTACGGTTTCACGATTTCACGTGTTTGTGGGGTTTGTTCAAACACGGATTAGGGTTCTTCTGATCAAAATGTTAGCTTTCAATATGTTCGGCAGTCTCTATGAACAGTTTACTGGTTCTTGGATTTTTTGAGTTGTGGGTTTGTGATAATTTTATGACTGCTATATATGCTACCGCTAATATAACATATGGAAAAAAAAGTAATGAACACTTATCTGTATGTGTAATGTATCATATAAAACACATTTTAACCTTCTTTTCCATTTTCTATAACATGTCAAGTTTCATTTCCTCCTTTATTCTCAGTTTCATATCTTATATGATACCCAAATGAATATTACAGGCACACATGTAGTAGAGTAGTTGGTTCAAAGAGACTGTATACTAAAGTTGAGGTATCCCCATGGTGGTAAAATTCAATATTATCTGTGAAAGTGATTAGGTTGAGTGCTTATATATATATATTTGTTGTTATCTGGGCCTCTCAAAGTCAAGAGATTGAATGAATGAATGAATGCTTTGGTGCTCTTAGATTAATTATTTGAAACCTTACTTTGCTTTATAAATTGCAGTATTGTAGACAATATGTGAGTACCATTCATTATTGATGACATGGTGAAGTGAACACTGTATGGCGTATTCTTATCTTCTGTTTCATTTAGTTCAGCCTGCTGGGTGGATATTGAATTTCAACCGGTATATATTCTGATTTTTCAAATTTTTTATTCTGTTGTCAATACATACGTGATATTTGTTGTCAATCGAAGTTCAGGATTTGTCGGTTTCAGCATTAGATAAAGGTAAGCTCTACATTACTTATTGAAGCTTGCATATTATGAGCATGCTAACAAGTAAACTGTTTGTCATGTAGTTTGTGATTGGAATAAGTTTATATATCAACAAAGTTTAACACTTTGAAGCCACTATTTATACATGTGCTTTTAATTCTGTAACATCCCGAAATTTTTGTTGTTTATTTGTTAACTTATGTTATTTATTTAGATTAAAGTTGTGTAGAAATCTAAATTGAAGGATCATTATAGCAATTATTGAAAGTTCAAGGGTGTATTTTAGAATTAATGAGATGATTCATCAATTTTGTGATGAGGTGTCTAAAGGAGATTAAATCTCAGTATGGATTAATGATGTGGGTTTTTGTTATGCAATTCTTTATTGCAAATCAAAAGAAAATAGTGAGGTAAAGATTGAGAGAGAGATCGATCAAGAAGAAAGAAAGAATAGAAGAAAAAGTGAAGTTTTTGTGGTGTTTTAAGGTAAGTTTTTGATGTTCTTGTTTGTTTATGTTTAGTTATGTAGATTTTAATTAGAGATTTTGGTGTCCAGATTTTATCAGATTGTGATTAAGCTGTCCATTAAGCCCTCTCGTAAAATCAGTGTGCAAACGACTTAATAAGGTGAGTTTAATTAATTCTTGTCTAAAATTTAACATGTAAATATATGTGTATATGTTTATTTAGCTTAAATATCATTTTATGTGCTTAATGCTTAATCTGGTAAGAAATAGCTTAATGAGATGTTAAAGATGATGAACTTTAATATTTTTAAGGTGAAAATGCATGAGGATTTTATGTGTATAAATTGAGGTTTTCATGTTATATACTTAATAATTAATTTGGTTAAAAGTAGTTTAATTTGAGGTTGAAGATGATGAACTTTAATATTTTTTAAGGTGAAAATGCATGAGGATTTTATGTGTATAAATTGAGGTTTTCATGTTATTAATAATATGATATTTACATGATATAATTATGTGGGATATGCCTAAGGTGATATTATATAAGAGTTTATATATGTTTATTAAACATAAAGATTTATATGATATGGTTGGCACTATAGATGTGATAGAAAAAGTGATGATACACATTTATTGTGTTGCGATGGCTAGAATTTACATTTGGTCTAGTGGGCAACTTAGTACGGTCTAATGGGAACCGCATACTAGCTGGGGACCTATAATGTAATTCTAGTGGTGGAGTGAATTCTAAATCATCTGTGAGGGTTCCCGGTTGTTGTGATCACCGATGAATAAAATCCCATTGGGAACCAGTGATTCAGGATGGTGAGGTATTGAAATGTGAGAGAATTACATTGAGGTGTAATTCGCATTTCAGGCGGTAGGGAAGTGTGAGAGAATTACATTAAGATGTAATTCGCATTTCCGATGTTTATTAATTAATGAAGTGTGAGAAAATTTCATCGAGTTGTAATTTGCATTTCATGAGTTGTTGAGTTTAATTACTTATAAATTTAGTGGGATTATAAGTAATTCGATGTTGTTGATATTATTAATGACTAGGTGAAATAGTCATATTTATTGGAACTTGATTTGGTAAGATGAAAGATGCAGGTTTGAGACACCTGATATTTAGATGTTATATTTTAACTTGAATTGATTAATCTCACTAGGCGAAAGCCTAATGTTTCAAGTTGATTTATCTTACCAGGTTCAGGTTCGGGGAAGAAGGTGGTTGAGTGAGTTATATATCAAACTTTGAGGTGATGAAGGATCCAGCAATTCTTTTGGAGATTTTTGGGACAAAGCTTAGATAATCTAGTTAATCTAATTATGTTGTAAGATTAGATTAATAAGATTATTTAAGACAAGTTTAAATGTTGTATATAAATGATGCTGTTGATCCTAGTTGTTATAAAAGTTTGGTATCTTCGATGATCATAGCTTGTTATTTTGAGGTTTAAATTTACCCTGTTTTAGGGTGTTTCAAATTCATCTGTTTTCCACCATTTATTATGAACTCTTGAATGCTCCTTGTGCTTTGCCTTTACAATGCTTTATCAGGGTGTGCTGTCAGGCCGGTCGATTAATTTGATTATCTGGTCAAAAACATTTGATGAAAAGATTGGTTAAGACTCGGGAATATCCTTGGTTAAGCAAGATATATCCTGCAGGAGGTAGTCAAGAGATTGGGAAAAATAAGTTTGATGAACTCTGCTTAATATGTTACTTCTCCATTTTAAATGATGATTGTTATTTGTCACTTATCTCTCTCTGGTCTTTATTCTTTTTCTGCAGAAAAAGGACTCATCTACTTTGGGAACACCTGCAATGTATCAAAGGTATTAAAGGTGAGCATGATTATTTGAAATGCTCGTATTAATAATATCTTGCTTAAATGTGAATTCATAAAATAACCATCTCATGTTTGAGATCAGGATTGCTTCTGCTCAATTTTTGGGTATTTTTCCTTTGTTTTCGGATCCACTGGCAATACATGGTGTGCTGGGAAGTTTATCAAGTAAACATAAACTTATATATGGTTTTGGTTTGATGGAAAGCCTTAGCATTAGTTGGCCACCATTTTCCTGCACGTGCGTTTACTGAAACATCATAATTTCTTTTCTGACAAATGACTCAAAAGACAGGTGTTTCCTTTACAAGTTTTTAGCAAATTTCGTACACATGATTCAACAAAATGCTCCTCTGTTTCTTTCTTTAAATGACGGATCATACAATTAAAGTTTCACAAAGTCGTCTGATATGTTTTTAGTCACAATATTGATTAATCTTCTTGAGTTCATATCTCATTTGTTGTATTAAATTTCAATTTCCAGGACCATGTTTTTTATTATGATCAATTGATTGTATAAGGAATTAAGGGATTTGTGCTCTTATCCGAGAATGCTTATTGTTTTCTGTTACACCCTGTTGCTGTGAAGAGTACTCCAGTATTGAGAATTTAGCTATTGTTTGTTGGAGTGTCAATCATTAGTGTTTCAGTCCAGATTTGAGTGCTTATTTTCTGATATGTTCTACTGGTTTTAATATTGGGTGTGACTGCTGGAGTGGTTTCTTTTTTGGATTTAATCCCTTTCATTTTTCATTTTAATACAAAACCACATTATTTCATATTGCATAAGCTTTTAAATTATAGTAAATCAACTTGATTTTGATACATAGTTCTATATGAAATGCCAAACACAAGAGTTCTTAAAGAAAGTCATCCAACTCTCTAATTTATTTATCCGTCTACTTTTTCTTGGAATTTTGTG
The DNA here is from genome assembly GCA_033807775.1 of Saussurea involucrata. NCBI lineage: Eukaryota > Viridiplantae > Streptophyta > Magnoliopsida > Asterales > Asteraceae > Saussurea > Saussurea involucrata. Next base: position 4,115,474 of record CM066325.1, read on the forward strand.
TGACTCAATATTTTTTTATCATAGAAGAGATAGTTTTTGGACATTTTTAGGTTTCTTGGTATTGAGTCGTTTGTTTCTCGGTTCACAATGTTTAATTTTGTGTTTCCTTTTTAGGTTTTAAATAACATTGTAACTCTATGTTCTACTTTATGTTTGAAATAACATTTAACTTTGCAGGGCTTAATTGTAACAGGTTCGAGTGCTGTTTGGACAGGTTAAAGGTTCCAGGGGGCTGATTGTGCCTGCTGTTGGACTGCTTAATCTGGCCGTTAATGGCTGTTTGGGCAGCCTGTTAGGGTGAGTCTGAGCTGTAATATGGTGTCTGCGTTGCTTCCATAGTGTTGGTTTACTACTGGTCTGTCCAGATTCAGCCACAGGCATCGGTTGTCTGCGTTAAGACGGTGGTTTTGGTGTTGCTTCAGCGTCGTATTGGAGGTGTTGTTTGGGACTGGGCTGATTGGAGGTGCCGTTTGGGAGAGCTGCTGAATGGAGGTACGGTTTGGGTCAACGTAAGTGATGTTTGGAACAGACGCGCTGAATGGTCTTATTGGAGGTGCTGATTGGAACGGTTGTGCTGAATGGAGATGCTGGATGGGAATGGCGATGTGATGTGAGAATCACGTTTGATTTCATTAAGACGTGTTGAATGGATGGTCTTAATGGAGGCTGATTGTTTCTAGATGTTTTTTATTGGCTGTTAAAGTGTTGGTTGTTGTAGTGTGTTTGGTCTCTTGAACAGTGTAAATTTGTGCAGTTTTATAAAATTGTTTGTTTGCCTTGCAAAAAAAAACTTTAGGTTCCATTACTTTTGTAAATACAACTGTATTTTAACTATAAATTTTGAAAGTTCAAATAAACATAAACTTCATATCATTGATTTATCGAAAAGTTTAACGTACTGTGTATTGTACGGGTCTCAAAATTGGATATTCATTTTTTGGATTTAATCCCTTTCATTTTTCATTTTAATACAAAACCACATTATTTCATATTGCATAAGCTTTTAAATTATAGTAAATCAACTTGATTTTGATACATAGTTCTATATGAAATGCTGAACACAAGAGTTCTTAAAGAAAGTCATCCAACTCTCTAATTTATTTATCCGTCTACTTTTTCTTGGTATTTTGTGTGACTCAATATTTTTTTTATCATAGAAGAGATAGTTTTTGGACATTTTTACCATATTTTTCTTACAACTGTTTTTACTTTCAGGTTATCCATTCTGCCCTTGCAACTGTATTGTGTGTTAGCAAGCTTCAATCTCAAATCCTTTTTCAATTTTGATAAGAGTGGTTTTAGAAACTCAAACAGTCCCGTGCTACTGTTTTGGAGTCTATCTTTGTACATCTGGTTTGATCTGGGTTCTCAAGTCTGGGTTTGTATTTTGTGTTGTCCAGAATTAATGGTTCATCTTGGTCATCTTCTCTATCTAATGAATGGGGAGTCTGCTTTACTTCTTTCCCAGAGAAGAAGCAATGACGCGAGTTGTTTATTTCAAGAATAGGCTGGATCCAACCAGCTGTACTTTAAGCTATGGTGGATATGGTTCAAATGGTCCAGGTTCTGTTTTATGACTCACCAATGGCCTTTGGCCAAATTGGCTTTCATTTACTGGGTTACTGATTTGGTTATTTGGTATCAGGCATGTGCTTACGAATATGGTCCTCTGCTTTCATTTACTGCTTGTTTTACAATATGTTGAATTCTACCTTGGTTGTGCTTGATGGCTAATGATCTCTTGGATGTTGTTACAAATATATGATTATACCATTTTTATGTAAAGGTATTTACATAGATTAGTTTTGCTTTCGGGTTGTACCATATCAGTAGCTGCATGTGGTAGGTTGGTTTCCTTTAATTATTTTTACACCATAATGATCGGAAGATGGGTTGTTTGTGCTTAATGGATATGGGATTTCCACTTGATGAACATTGAGGGGTGTTAAAAAACAACCGAGAAACAGATTTGAACCGGGTAAACCAAAAAATATGAAAACCGAAAAAAGTCGGTATTCACTGGCAACCATTATCGGCCCATGTGCATTGGCAACCATTATTGGCCCATATGAAACCCACCCCTAGGAACCACAACTTAGGAAACATTTCAAAGTTGACTAAGCGCCTGAGGCTATCAGAAGGATTCAAGCCCATCTCTTGCATGATTCAAACTTGAACATGTTGTGTATTTGAGAAAAAAGTCGCTCAACCCCTTTGTCGAACTCGTGAGCTTTTCATATTTCATTTTGCGATAATTTTTTCACACCTTTCTCACCCCGTGCATTGCACAGGTACACTACTAGTATCATAAAAGCCTCTTAATCATTCTGACCACTTAATCATTCTACACAAAACCATTCAACAACTGAAACACCCCTTAATGAATCAACAAATCCTGAATCCTGTCATCAATTTCTAAATTTTTCACAACACCCCCTAAGCTTTATAAAATAGACATAAATGACAACTTTCCGTTAGATTATTAGTTGCGCATTTATTGGTTTTATGTAGTACTATTTTTGGTACAGATATCGTTCCATGAATGGGTGTAAACGGATTTAACCAAATCCAACCATTATTACTTATATATTACACATGTAATATAATTTGGTCAGAAAAAACCTAAAAAAAATAAAAAACTGAAGAATATACTAGTAGTCCTTCATCTAGACGGTATGCACTTGTACATACAGATAAATTATGTTGTACAATTAATTATGCATACTGATTTTAACAAAAACCTAATGATAAAATAAAGAAAACAAAATCGTAATTATTATATCATTTGAATGTGAAATAATCCATGAAACTATAAACGTAAAAATACATTTACGTACATAAGGAAACTTCCAGGAAGCTTCAATCAATTCCATCCAAATTTCACCCCAACGTCGGTTTACTGATCATCTTCGTTTTATATAACGAGAGGTTTGTGGTGCATTTTGGTGCTTTATTTATTTATTATATGTTATATTTATCTTTTACGGATAAAGTTTTATACTGGCATAATTAAATGAGAATTACAAAAAAGGTTGAGAACTCGGAGAACAGTTCTCCATGTGTTGTTTCACGTTATGAAACAATGTATGTGAATGTACACTGTTGTTACATAATGCGAAATGAGAAATATTAAAAATGGAGATTGAAATTAATCAGATTGTGAGACGACACTGTATTTTCCCATGCATTGTTTCATGAACTGAAATAACACATAACTACCGGTTTTCACGGTTCTTGATATTTTTTGTGGTTCTCATTTGATTTATCATCTAGTTTTAAAATTACTTTTACAATGCTATCTTTCGATACATTGATTATAATGTTATATCTATGGTGCTACGAATAAAAACTATGTAAGCATCTACTTGTATTTAATTGTATCTATTATGCGACTTCCGAAACCATACAAACCTTTCGTAATTACAAAACGTGTTACCTATTCTCGTTAACCACCAAATTGGTCATGCTGCTCAAGGATAGGTTAGCATTCGATCACTTTTTCTCTGATTATCGTTTAACCTTTTTATCAAACTCTGAAATAAGCCCAAAAATGATGTTAGAAGAATCGTAGACATATTCCACTAACTGAGTTAGTCACCAAGTACAAAAAGCGGTATTTTACATGGTGTTTGTACACTAACCGAGCAGTTCCAGTCTATTGGGACACTAATTACTAATTAGACTTGTGTCTTATAAACCCAATTTTGTTGTAGCATATACTTTTTACAAAACAAATGCTTTTATAAGATATTTTTTCTCAAGTATTGTCATATAAAATATTAATATGACATTTTATTTCAACTTATTGTAACACTTTTATTGTTGGTATTTTTACTATATATTATAATCGTACACAGGATTATATATTGAACCACGAAAACGAAACAGAAAGAGAAGAAGCAGAAAATTAAAGGAAACGAATTCCTATAAACGAGAACCGCTGAGGCTCGTGTTGGACACGATTCCCTTAAACAGATTTGCCGTTTGTTCCCAGGGTACAACAGCGTAAGCAGTTTTTGGAACTGCCGGAGATGACAACTTGCCTAAAAAGTTCGTCGGGAAAAACCGTATGCTACTGTTCGAGTTTCGTATGGAGAGAATTCCGAGAGAGAGTTGAGTTCTGAAGTTCGTGTTCAGTTCGGTGTGTCTTGGATGAAACCGAGACCTCTTATTTATATTGGAATTTGAAGCCGACATGAATTAATTCGTAATTAATAAACCGATTACTGAAACCGAAATTCTTAATTAGCACATTAATACTGTAACCGACATTTATAAATTCAGAATTAAGAATTTGATTATGAAACCGAAAATCTTAATTACGAAATACAAACGGTAACCGAAATACAGTTTCAGTTTCTGACACAGCGGAGGTTTGCGGAAGGATCGACAAGCGTCTAAACCCTTTTGATAACCGTGATTACGAATTGTAAAACACGAAGAATTAGAGAATCCACTCTAAAAGAAACAAACTTTATTAATTTATCAACCGATTAACAAAGAAACCCTAATACCCTATTTATAATCTAGGAAAAGAAATAGATAAGCACTCAATAATCCTAACCTTATTCAACTAGAACTCAATAATCCTAACCTTATTCAACTAGGAAATAGCTTAGAAATAGGAAACAAATAACTTAGATAAACTAGGAAACAAATAAAATAGGAAACTGGTTTGTGGGGCTGACGTGAACAAGGAATACCAAACAGAGTCCAGCGCGTCCCACGGCGCGGCTCAACCCGCGTTGGCATGCGCGCCAGCTTGCCAAACAGTGTCCAGTGCGTTTCGTGGCGCGGATGCATGCGCGCCGGCATGCGCCCCAGTTTTCTTGTTTTCCCCTTTTTTCGACTTGCCTCTCGATTTGATTCTCGATTCGTATTGTCCCCTTCTTATATTCAATGCTTTATGCTTGCTTCTTTTCCGATACCAAACTTCAAGTCTCTTTCGAGCTCGTTTTCCTTTTCGAACTTGTTTCTTTCTTTTCCAATTATTTACGAAAACCCTTCGATTTTTCCCTGTATCAGTCACCCTCACTTGAAAAGAACTCGTCCTCGAGTTCACTTGAAAAAACAGCTTTACTCGGCTCTTCGAACATGTGTTTCGTCAAACCGCTTGGATGCACAATTTGGTCTTCAAAATTTAAAATTTTCGACCGGTCCTTAAAATGTCTTTTTGTGCATGTGAATTTGTTTTATGTTTTTGGATGGAGGTTGTTGGAAAGTTTAGTTGTGAAGCATATTAATTCAATTAAAGTTGTGCATCAACCATGAGGTGGAGAAGTCGCATCGCAACTTGTGAATACAACCTTATAATCATAAAACGATGAATAAAAAAAACTTGTGAAAACAACTTTATAACGATAAAATGATAAATAAATAAAAACCTGTGAATACAAAAAACTAATATATGATGAAAAAATGATAGAAAAATATTAAGGTTTTTGAAATTGTAGTTTGTGTAGGAATTACCAATTTCAAAACAGAGATCTATGGGTGGTCCAAATTAGTGTCCAATAGGTATACATTTAAGGTGGATCAAAGGCGTGTAAAATCGTCTGAGTTAATTTTCGCCGATTTCCACCTTTTTAGGGATATTTTTAGTTTTTAGGTTGATTTTAAGGGATTTTTTTGGCTTTTTGGTTGATGTCTTTTGTTGTTCTAATATCCCGTAGCATCTCTGAAAGTTTAATATGTGGATCTTTCATAGCACAAAAAAATTCTATTTGTGAAAATCAATTAAGCGGGTGTACGAGACCCCGCCGGGGCCCGGGATCTTCATAGGTTCCCCATGGTCGAATTATTTTTGTGTTTTTGATGTAAAAAAATGGCAATCATGTCTATAAGACGTGATCGAAAGTAGGGCTTAGATTTTCTCGTGTTCTCTACTTTTTTTTATTCTCATTTAAACGTCGTCTCACTCTCCCTCTCTCACTCTCTGGTATAATGTGAGAACGTTTATCTTTCATGAGAACCATTTTGAAAAGATGTGAAATAATTAACATGAAAATTTTAAAATATTTTAACATAAAAATATTTAACTTTAATATAGCTTAACCCGAACAATAATCATTTAGTTTCGAAATCATTGTGGATAGATGGAACATGGAAGTAGATGCATCTTGGGCTGGTATATCAGAGTTGGCTATTGTTGTGGGCCTGATTTGGAAGCAACAACCCAAAAAGTAGGATCGGCCTGCACACGCCTTACCATATATTTAAATACATGTTTATTAAATTTTGTTTTTATGTTATTATTCTTGTATTTAAAACAAAATTAAACAAACAAATAAATATATATATATATAGGCTCCGTATAATGCAAACCTTACATTTGTTCTACATCTTATAAACCACAATGTGCATATGTGCACAACCTGTGCATATGTGAACAATATGTATACGTGCAAAAATATACATATAATGAACATACATTCATATGGTATAATGCATATATGCATCTCAGATTATGCATATATGAGAAGTAAAGAAGTGATCTTGGTCAAAAATAGATGGACAGTTTCGTAACTTTCACAAAAACACGGGACGAGTTCATATATGAACCTGTGTGATTCACATATGAACTATCTGTTCATATATGAACCCATGTAATTCACATATGAACTCTTTTTAACTAATTCATATATGAAACTAATTAACTGTAGGTTCATATATGAATCAGTGAACCAATTAACTGATTCATATATGAACCTTTGTGATTCATATATGAAACTAATTAACTGTAGATTCATTTATGAATCAGTTGAACCAATCTTTGTGATTCATATATGAAGGTATAGTTCATATGTGAATCACACATATTCATATATGAACTCGTCCCGCGTATTTTTACGAAACTACCCATCTTTCTTGTGCAGACCACGCGAGAAATTATCCGCTGCTTCTCGGTCAAAGCCGCCGATCTTGATCGAATGAATGGCTAAGATCACTTCTTACTTCTCATATATTTAACACTTTTCATTTGAGCCTCTTCCTATATATATATATATATATATATATATATATATATATAGAGAGAGAGAGAGAGAGAGAGAGAGAGAGAGAGAGGGAGAGACATTCTTTTATTAACCAAAGTTTTAGTGTTAACCTTGTAAACCTATATGGACCAATAGGATTTTAATATTTTTGTTTGTTTTTAGTAATCACATGATGTATTAATTAGGGGTAGTTTAGGGAATGTAAGTATTTAAGTTATTTAATAGATATTTACATTCGTATATTATCTCATGGATAAACATGAAAGCTATGATTTTAATTTTTTTAAAAGATTAATCATAATATTCACCCTCCTCCTAATTCATAACACAATCTTCATCTTCTTACTAATTCATAACATCTTAGTCACTTTTTTCCTTGTTAATGATCATGGACTCCAATGGCGATGAACTCGGTTCTTCATTTTTTTCCATTAACCGTTGACGATCATAATGCTTATCCCAGTCGATTGAAAAGTAAAACATGGTGAGGAATTTTTAAATGATGAGTTTGTCAATGGTACGCTTTTGTTTTTTTAATTCACAATTTGTTTGTTTTGGCCGTATAGAGTTTTGTAAAGATGATGTTTGATTTGACGTTTGTTTTGGCCATATACAATTCATGAAGATGATGTTTTTATTTCATATATGCACATTACAAAAGTGCATATATGTACATATAAACCAAGTTCATCTTACACATCAAAAAAATGTCACATATGCACATCTTACACATATAGTCATCAACTTACAATTTCATATATGCACATATAAACCAATTACATCTTACACATCTTGCACATATGATCATCAACTTACAATTGCATATATGCACATATAAACCCGGTTCATATTACACATAAAAAAGTGCATATATGCTCATCTCACATATATTGTCATTAAAACCAATTTCATATATGAATTCAAAAACACATTTCATATATCCATATACAACCCATTAGGATATACAAACAAAAAATACGTAAATTGTCAAAATCTTCACATGGCACAAAAAATACGTAACCAAATTACATTTCAACTTAAAAAACATAAATCTTTCATATACGAATAATCAAAAATTTAATACATCTCTTCGTAACAAAATCTACAAATGAAATCTTGAATTCAGAACTAATCAATACAACACTTAGACCCTTGGATTTTGATAGTAAAGTATTCCCTTCTTCGGGTTAAAGAGAGTCCTCGAACCAAACATTGAGCTAAACACATCCACCACCAAAAGAGAATACCGTAGTTTGGCATATGCAATGATAGGTATAAGAGAAAGTACGCTAATTACGATCGCTATCGGGATAAACTTGTGACGGTATAGCACGAAGAAGCTGACACTAAACGTAATCATCATGGTCACAAAAGAGAAGAAAAGTGTTGCTAGACCTACCCTTAGTTTTTTGGGTAATGATTCTATGAATTTTTTTGGGGCATAACGTGAAGTAAGGATGGATAAGAACATAAGGATTGAAGTCGCGGATAAAATTAAAGAAATGGCATCCAATACGACAAAGACTATGAAGGATCCGTCATGGAGGAACATAGGAAACCCATTCTTTTCATCATATCCACCTGGAATGGTAAAAGCAACTGCAAATACTATGGTGGCTATAAGTGCAGAAGCCACCATGCATTTGCTAGCCGTTCCCTTCATCCATTTCTCAGCTTCGGTTACTAAATCTTTGTGGGTCTCCATGAATAATTCGTGTGCCGTTTGCCCTGCTCTATTCTTCTGATTTATGTAATGAGCAGGGATCATAGACTCTATTTCCTGTGACACAACATATGAGATTATCAACAACCTCAAATATTACTAACATAACCAAATGCAAACGCCCTTAATATGCATACAGGTGAAGGATTGTGTGACAAGTTAAGGTTAATGTAAGAAATAGATCTGAATCGTTGATCACTTTAATCAATTGCGCGAATTGATCCGGTGCATCTTATCCTAGTCTCCATTTCTCATCCAACGGTTGATAACCACTTATCACGTTAACCTCAACTTCTCACTGGAACCCAACCCTATGCATACATTAATTGCTAATAATTCAAAAACGTGGAGAGAAGGATGTGCCTTGAACCATAACAATTCACGTTGGAGTTGAAAAGCCACTCCCGACACGTCGGAAGGTTGGTTTTTCTCTGCCTTCTTTCCAACTAAATGCAACATATTATTGCCTTCGTGGTCTTTGAGACAAGCTATGAAATGCTTCGTTGAGCCTATCTCATATAAAAGATTGTAGATACTTTCACGACGATGAGAGACTGCAATGTGAAAGATACTTTGGCCATTATCGTTTTTCATCCATATAAGATGTGGATATTTACGAATAAGCTCAACCACAAATTTCGTGTTGCCCATTTCCGCAGCAACAAAAAGTACTCGAGAGGGGTAGAATGTTCGGTTCCCATCTCTCACACGAATCACAACCGAGGGGCCTCTGAGTATCGTATCTATTTCGCTCTTTGGCTTTTCTTCAATACTTGCCCAAATTTCCTTTAGTAATTTCATGGCTTGGCTTTCTTTTGCAGCAGGTCCAACCTTAAAACAAGTGACTGCCAAAAATGAAAGCAACAATTAAAAAAAATACTTAAAATGTTGTAAATGGGTGATTTGAAATAAGATGCTTTAATATCATGAAAAGTAAGAAATAAGGATTAATTTTAAGGTTCATATTTGAATCATTAAATAAATTAATTTGAAGATGCATATAGGAACTCCTAAATAATCTATCATGTCACACATATTTATAGAGGTTTTTTTTTCTTCCTTTTTTTAGTTGATTCATATGAATCTGCCTTTAATCTTTCTCTTTTTACATTCTCACAATATTTAATTTTTTTATTTGAAATTTTCCCAAAAAGAAATATATATGATAAATTAATGTAGTATGAAAAATACCTGAATTGAGGATTCTCCAGAACATATGCGGTTTTATTTCTTTAAATGCACAAGGCTTTTGAGCCAAAAGTCCAAGTGCATTTTCTCTTTTAGGAATGTTGGGGTGGTCTCTAAATATTTTTAGTGCCATATCTGCAAAATATTTGAAAGGAAAAACGTCATGAATAAAGCAACAACAACCAGAGGAATAGAGGGAGGTTCAGAAGAAAATCGTAAAGAAAAAAAATGAGAAACACCTTGGTAAAAGTTCACATGGAATTTTGGACGTATGCACATTATGCATACAAGTAATTGAAGTTGTTTTTTGGTATTTATGCACAAGTGCAAGTTACAAATCGATTGTAAGCACATGTGCATACTGTCTAGAGGGTGTATCTCGGTTATTCATTTTTTGCGACATATTTAGAGAAGAAATGGTCTAAGTTAAACCAATCTACGACTATAACAAGAACTATAGGGTTTTTGCGATGGTTGTCAACTAAAATACTTACCGAAGAGATCAACCTCGACACATTTGGAGTAAACCCATCCCTTTTCCTTAGGTGTCCAACCAAGAGCATTCATTTCCGGAGACTTTTCGTAGAGATACTTTACCATAGCGCGGTTTCTAAATAGAACCGCGATATAGAGTGGCGTCTGTTTGCTATTATTAGGGATTTTCAGCAACTCCGGGTCCGAATCCACCATAATTTGAAGAGAACCCGGAATTTGGATGAAAATGAAGTTTTGTGATATTGAACTAGTGACCATCCACTTTACACTATAGAGTTTAAAATGAAACAAACATAAGATCCCAAACAAGTGGTTAAGGTCTGGGAGATGTGATGGAATATCCCATCTGTCCAGGATTCGAATTCATTTCAGGCATGCATAACAATTGTGGTCACTGAGGTTTAATTAGGGCGGATGCCTTACAGTCATAATTTTCCAAGAGATTAGTCTAGGCATAGTCTAGGATACCCTTCCAGAAAAAATCCTAAACAAAAAATGGAAAACAGAAAAGAAAAAAATGTCTCAAAACATGTGTAAACGACTTTTTGGCCTCGAAAATGCGGGGCTGCGCCTCGTTTTAAGTTTCGAATCGTGTATCGTTTGTCTGAAACAAAGACACATAGTAAAAGTTATGTATGTTTAAGCGCGAGTTTGAGTGGCTACGGCCACTAAGGCCCGGTCCTCCGTATCATAAAGCAAGAAGTTATAGACTTCTAGTCGTATCCATGGGCGGATGGCTTGGAGGCAGTGGGGGGCAAATATATACCCATTTAGGATTAATATATATACGTGTTTTCTTTTTGGAGCCCCCACTACTCTTGTAGTCTAAAAACAACATCCAATTTTTCAATAATTGATAGTTTAAATTTTAATGGCCCAATTTAACTATTAATGAATAGTTTAAATACCGTTATCAGTTAATTACCTTATTGGGTGAATAAAGATAAAAAAAAATTACGTGTTACCAGGAAAGGCAAGGACCGAAAGTCTTAATTATCTGGTAAGTGAAGGTGATGACTCTTACCCGGTAAATGCTTACCGGATAATAAACTTTTATCATTCATCCATTTTGATGGCCGAGAATGTTACCCCACAAGGTAAATGAGAATGGTGACTCTTGCCGTAAGCGCTTAACAGGTAAGCACTTGGTAAACGACCCATTAATTAGTTAACTTGTTTCAATGTTTATGAAACTTAAATCCTTAAAAATCTTCCATTTAGTTGATTAGTTCTAACTTTAGACTTCAAATTAGGTTGACATTTATTTAGTTCAAATCTTGTTTTGAAAGTTGAAAATAAAGCAATTTAATTCACTTTAAAACCTTCATGTTTGATTTTTTTGTTGCTTCTTCTTTATGTTTAACGTATAAATCAAAATTAAAATCAATCTACTATTTATGAGTTTATAAAAAATAAAATAAAAAAACTGAAAGTTCTTATCACGGTTCGGAAGAGACTAGATATTGGGCATATTTCTACACCTAGTATTTCGATTACTGAGAACCCCTACAAAAAGCTCAAAAAATCAATAATATTTATCTTAGTACACTAGAGTTCGATGAATAATGTATGAAAATTTTATATTTTTTAGTTTTGTTTCAAGGTCTTAATATATTATAACTTTTACTATTATCTCTTTGTGTTTTTAAAAATATGTCTGTTACATTTTCTTCAAAAAAATATGTCCATTAAATTAATCTTGTTTATGTGATATATTTGTATAAAAAATCAGGTTCAGCCCCTTGACTAAGCTTTGTGTTCCGACACTGGTCGTATCACCAAACCAAACATGGATGCGTGTTATTTAGGTAGGATTTTGTTTTGTGTGATAGAACTTACCATTAAGTAGATCTTGACAAGGAAGATTGATTTGTGCCTCTGCCTGTGCTAGAGCCGATGCCAGTTCCTGTGCCAGTGCTGGTGGTACTGATTCGCGTGCCTGTTTTTGTGGCGGATGTTGTTGGATCATGGCATCCGGCTCACCCATTCTATCTTGTACGACTTCTTATTAATTATCCTGCACAGAGATATAAGGAGGCGTTCGGAAATTGAAACCCCCCGAAATTGTAAAAGGTTGGCTACTATTTTCAGACAGTCACTTATTACTAAGAAGCTAGGAAGAGCTATATAGCAATGAATGTGTTAGAGTATAATTGTCACTATGTATAGTTCAGGGTCCATTATGTAATTACTTGTATCTTACATTGTATAAACAAGTCTCTTAGAGTTTATTGTTTGGTTATTCAACCTTTTGTAACTGATAACTCTCATTTTTGAGAGTTTATTATTACTCTTTTTCTAGAATTTTATGTCATTTTAAACCCACTTTGCTTATTTCCCCGTCATTTGGTCTAAAATGTGGAAAAAGGATGATTACATTTCAAAAGTTTAATTTTCTTAAAAATTTTCTGCACTCTCGGACTGTGGGCAGAATGTGCCCACTGTGGGCAAGACGGATTTTGCTTTTATCCAGCGGACAAAGCTCTTATCTGGACAATGAAAGGCATCTATGGGCTGACATTCTTGAAGTGATGAGCTCAGCCAAAACCATGGGCTGAAAAGGTGGTTTTGGAATTGACTTATGTATATTAATTCTTTATCCATTGAGTATTGAGATTCATGGGGACTATAAAAGGAGGAGTTTGGCTCACTTTTATTTATTGCTTTCCTGTAGCTAATTTATTTATGTGTTTTTAGAAGCTTTGTATTAGTTACTTGCTTAATTGTAATTTACATTCTACCCACAATACACTCACTGTGAGCATGTCCTTATTTTTTTATGCAAGTTAATTTTCTGCATTTCTTTTATATCATTATGTCACTTAATTTAGTTATGAGCTAAGCACCCCTTGGGTGTGGATGTGAACAAACTTGAGACTAGTAGGCAACACTTGGGTGTAGCCATTTGTTACTAACTCTCGAGATTGGTCACTTGAGTCAGGACTTAAACTCAACGCAGATAAGCCGATCACTTTGATGTGTTAATATTATATCTTAGACCTCGAGAGAGGCGGATTTGACATACGGCTTAAGTGATGCACAAAGATTTGAGAGAGTCTTTGATAACCAAGTCGAGAGGCGGGTTTTGTATGAATTATTAAGGTTCAAACGCCGGTCGAGATTTATATCACAAAGAGATTTGGGTGTAAATCTCCATATTGGTAGAACTTGACGTTTCGAGTCAAACTTATTTAATTCGGCAAAATCGAGAGTTGATAACAATGGAAACTTTATGGAAACTTTGTAGGACCGGTCTATAAATCGCATTCATTTCGAGAGATCGGGCTTTTTATAAATATTTCGTCCTACAAAGCAACTAACCATTTTTGTTACTACAAAAATCTCAAGGGAATTCACATCCATACCCATTTTTAATTATTCAAGAGTTTAACCATTTTCCAACAAACCAACAATCTTTTCAAACCGAGACTTGTGAAAAGAAGTTCGTGACATTCTCTGATTCTCAGTAGTTCAGTCCTTGTGGGATCGATACTTGGTAAATACTTGCCATTTTTATTACTTATAGCGATCATAGTTGTGGTGTATACTTGCACCCCCTCTGTGGGTACATTGTGACCATACGATTTTCTGCTATCAAGTTTTTGGCGTCGTTGCCGGGGACTGGCGCGATCTTAGATCCTGAGATATTGAATAATCACTTGAGCCTGTGTCACTTGTTTCAAAGCAAAATCTTCGTGTTGTATGCCACGGTTGCAACGCGGAGAACTTTTACCTCTTGATAATGAAATCGAAAGAACTATTGCTAGACGTAGAAGAGGTAATCGGCAAAACCCACCACCTTTAAACCGAAACATGGCAGCTCCACAGCCGCCACCTCCACCGTTTGAAACAACGGTAGGTATTGCCGATAGTAAAGATAGGAAAATAAGGGACTATGCAACACCCGAATTTGAGCAATTAAAGTCGGGTATTATTAGGCCCAACATGAATGCACAAGCTTTTAAACCCGAACCCGTAATGTTTCAAATGATCCAAGCAATGGGTCAATTTGGAGGATTACCTTCGGAGGATCCGCACTCTCATTTAAAGTCATTTATAGAAATGACGGATCATTTTCGCATTCCCGGCGTAACACCGGAAGCCTTACGTTTGACACTCTTCACTTACACGTTAAGGGATAGAGCTAAAGCATGGCTAAATTCTCAACCACCGGAATCCATCGACACTTGGTCGAGTTTAGCCGAAAAGTTTAAAAAAAAATATTTTCCTCCAACAAGAAATGTAAAGCTTAGGCACGATATCATGAACTTTCGGCAAGAGAATGACGAGGCAGTCTCGGATGCATGGGAAAGATTTAAAGATTTAATTCGAAAATGTCCTCATCATGGAATTCCCTATTGCATCCAATTAGAAACATTTTATAATGGTCTTTCTAATGCTGCTAAAATTATTCTCGATGCTACGGCGGGTGGTGCTTTTGTTTCAAAAACTTACAACGAGGCATTTGAGATTTTAGAAAAAGTTGCCAACAATAACACCGAATGGCAAAACGCTCGTGCCATCACCACGCCAAATGCATCGGGAGTTCATGAAATTGATGCCATCACTTCTTTAAATGCACAAATTGTAGCTTTGACTAACTTGGTGAAAAATAATTTAAACATCAATGGAGAGAAAAACCAAGCTCAAGCTATTAATGAGTCATGTGCATTTTGTGGGGAAAGTCATAATTATGAGAATTGTCCGGGAAATCCCGCTTCGGTAAATTATTTGGGAAATGCTAGAAATAGCCCATTTTCTCAAACTTATAACCCGAATTGGCGGAATCACCCGAATTTTTCTTGGTCGGGAAATCAAGGACTTCAACCCCCCGGGGCAAGTCAACCGCAAAACCGACCACAAAGTCCCCCGGGATTTTATCAAAACCAACAATCCACTTACCAACATGGTCAATCTTCGCAATCGCATGCTCCTAGGCAACAAAATGCATCGGAAGGTAACAGTTCACTCGAATCATTGCTTAAAGGTTTTATAAACCAAACCAATGCAACCTTGAGAGGGTTTGAGACCCAACTTGGTCAATTTGCGACCGAGCTCAAAAATAGACCACAAGGGACTTTGCCTAGTGACACCGAGAACCCAAAAGGACCACACAAGGAACATGTCAAGGCCATTAGCATAATGGAAATAGGTAACGTAGAGGACTCGCGTAAAAACGATCAATCTCCTACCACACCTAATGTGCAAAAAGAATTACATCTTTTCGATAGAGAAAATTTTCCTGGACTGTTCTCTACTGTTGAAAAACCGCAGGACCCTGTTTTTGTGTCTACAACAGCAGATCCGTCCGGTGCTGTCAAAAATGCCGAGCAGCCTGTGCCCACACCCAGCAAAAAGCAAACAAGCTTGGATCTACGTGAGTTGCCTTTTCCTGAAAGATTTAAAGATAAAAAGATAGATGTTCAGTTTAAGAAGTTTTTAGACGTTTTCAAACAACTCCATATTAACATTCCTTTGGTAGAAGCTCTCGAGCAAATGCCAAACTATGTTAAGTTTTTAAAAGACATTCTCAACAAAAAGAGAAGACTAGGAGAATATGAGACGGTCGCTTTAACCAAAGAATGTAGTGCAATTCTTACTTGTAAAATCCCTCCGAAACTCAAAGACCCGGGAAGTTTTACCATCCCATGCTCCATTGGCGGTCAAGAGGTCGGAAATGCACTATGTGACTTGGGTGCAAGCATAAATCTCATGCCCTTGTCAATTTTTAACAAGCTAGGAATTGGTGAAGTAAGACCCACTACTGTCACTTTGCAACTCGCGGATAGATCCATTGCTTATCCGAAAGGAAAAATTGAAGATATTTTGGTCAAAGTTGATAAATTCATTTTTCCGGCCGATTTTCTAGTTTTGGACTTTGAGGCCGATAAGAATATTCCCATCATCCTAGGAAGACCTTTTCTAGCGACCGGCCGAACTTTAATTGATGTCCAAAAAGGTGAGCTAACCATGCGAGTGAATGACCAACAAATAACCTTCAACGTCTTTAAGTCACTAAAATTCACCGGTGATTTAGAAGATTGTTCCGCCATTGAAACTTTAGGTGATGATTTTGAGCCTAGACTTTTAGGAGACTTTCATGAAGAACCAATTATAGGCTTTGAAGATGATGTTTCGGAAAAGGATTTGATAGAGGTTATAGATGCTTTTGAACATTTAGATTTCAATGATCGACCTCCACAAATGCCATCAATTCTTAAGGCTCCAGACTTGGATTTAAAACCTCTCCCTAGTCACCTTAAGTATGCTTATCTCATGGAAGAAGATAAATTACCCGTAATTATTTCTTCCAAGTTAAGTGATGGCCAAGAGAAAAAATTGTTAGACTTGTTGAAAAGTCACAAGAAAGCCATGGGTTGGACCTTAGCGGATATTAAGGGGATTAGTCCATCCATTTGCCAACATAAGATTATTTTGGAAGAAAATAGTATTGGCAAAGTGCAACCGCAAAGGAGATTAAATCCCATCATGAAAGAGGTAGTTAAGAAAGAGATTTTAAAATGGCTTGATGCGGGTATTATTTACCCCATTTCAAGTAGTGGTTGGGTTAGCCCGGTGCAATGTGTCCCAAAAAAGAGGTACTACGGTTATAACAAACGAGAAAAATGAACTCATCCCTACTAGGACCGTCACCGGGTGGAGAATATGCATGGATTATCGACAATTGAACCTAGCCACGAAAAAAGACCATTTTCCTTTGCCTTTTATAGACCAAATGCTAGATCGATTGGCCGGAAAAGAATTTTATTGCTTTTTGGATGGATACTCGGGCTATAATCAAATTCACATAGCTCCCGAGGATCAAGAAAAAACGACTTTCATTTGTCCTTTCGGAACTTTTGCTTTTCGGCGAATGTCGTTTGGGTTGTGCAATGCTCCCGCAACTTTCCAACGTTGCATGATGTCTATTTTCTCGGACATGATTGAGGATACCATGGAAGTTTTCATGGATGATTTTTCGGTAATTGGGACGTCTTTTGATAATTGTCTTGATAATTTGAGAAAAAGTTTAGAAAGATGTGAAACGCACGATTTAATCTTGAATTGGAAAAAATGTCATTTTATGGTTCAAGAGGGAATTGTGTTGGGTCACATGGTTTCTAAACAAGGTTTGGAAGTTGATAAAGCTAAATTAGAAGTAATAATGCAACTACCCGAACCCACTTCGGTTAAAGGCATTAGAAGTTTTTTGGGACATGCAGGATTTTACCGGCGATTTATAAAAGATTTTTCAAAAATTGCGAAGCCATTGTGTAATTTACTGCATGTTGACCAAACTTTTGATTTTACTTCCGAATGCAAAACGGCTTTTTCAACAATCAAAGAAGCTCTTGTCTCTGCACCTATTGTAATAGCACCGGATTGGACAACACCTTTCGAGGTAATGTGCGATGCTAGTGATTGGGCGGTAGGTGCCATTTTGGGACAAAAGAAAGAAAAGATTTTTCACCCCATTTACTACGCGAGTAAAACTCTTATCGAAGCTCAAATAAATTATACAACAACTGAGAAAGAGTTACTTGCTATAGTATTTGCTTTTGACCGTTTTCGTTCTTATTTGATCGGCACAAAAGTCGTTGTTCATACGGACCACTCCGCTATCAAGTATCTTTTTAACAAAACCGACGCTAAGCCAAGGCTTATCCGTTGGGTTCTTCTTTTACAAGAATTTGACATAGAGATAGTTGATAGAAAGGGAGTTAATAATCAAGTTGCCGATCATCTTTCAAGAATCGAAATGAACGTGTCAAGTGGGGGGAAACATGAAATCAAAGAAGTTTTTCCGGATGAACGTATTTTAGCCATACAACATGTTGAAAAGGAATTGCCGTGGTATGCCGATATTGCAAATTACCTTGCAAGTGGAATTCGACCATACCACATGAACTCGCAAAAGTTTAAAAAGTTTCTTCATGATTGTAAACAATATTTTTGGGATGATCCTTTTTTGTATAAATTAGGATCGGATCAAATTTTGAGGAAATGCGTCCCGAATTTTGAAATGAAAAGTATTTTGCGGGATTGTCACGCTTCACCTTACGGGGGCCATTTTGGTGGTCAACGTACGGCCGCAAAAATTCTTCAAAGTGGTTTCTTTTGGCCGTCAATTTTTAAAGATTCATTTGAGTTCGTGAAGAGTTGTGACGAATGCCAAAGGACCGGGAATTTGTCCCAACGAAACGAGATGCCCTTAAATAATATTTTGGAAGTCGAACTTTTTGATGTTTGGGGCATCGACTTTATGGGACCATTTCCTATGTCTTTTAATAATCAGTATATTTTGGTGGCAGTGGATTACGTCTCAAAATGGATAGAAGCCATAGCTTGTCCAAGAAATGATGCTAAAACTGTGATTAACTTTTTGCATAAAAACATATTTGTTCGTTTTGGAACACCTCGCGCTTTAATTAGTGACGAGGGAACTCATTTTGTCAACAAAATGTTAAAGCACAATTTTGAGCAAATACAACATCCATCATAAGGTATCAACGGCATACCACCCGCAAACAAACGGGCTTGCCGAACTTTCAAATCGGGAAATTAAATCGATTTTGGAAAAAGTGGTAAAACCCGATAGAAAGGATTGGTCCCTTAAGTTGGATGACGCGCTTTGGGCATATCGAACAGCTTTTAAAACGCCACTAGGACTGTCGCCATATAAACTGGTTTTTGGAAAAGCATGTCATTTACCCTTGGAACTTGAGTATAAGGCATTTTGGGCCGTAAAAGAATTAAACCTCAATGAAGAAGTGGTCGGAAGGAAGAGGAAACTTCAACTAAACGAGTTAGAGGAGATACGCCAGCATGCCTACGAGAACGCCAAACTTTATAAAGAAAAGACAAAAGTATGGCATGATCGGCGTATTAACCAAAGGAATTTTGAGAAAAATCAACAAGTACTCCTTTTTAACTCTCGGTTGAAGTTGTTTCCCGGAAAGTTAAAATCACGGTGGTCGGGACCATTTACTATTGCAGACGTGGGTAAGTTTGGAACAATCGACTTAATTAACCCACAAGACGGAATCATTTTTAGGGTTAACGGTCACCGGGTCAAGCACTTTATTCCAAATGATGTGCCCATACCCACGGGTAGCAACGAATAATCAGTAACAAGAACCATCATGTACATAGTGTAAATATTGTTTCTTAGTTGTTGTGTTAATTTTTTTTAGAATCAAAGTGCAGGTCTGCCCACTGTGGACACGCTGTGCCCGCAGTCCTTAAGTTCGAACAGGTAAGTTTGGAGGGGGAGAAGTGTAATTTTCTGGCAAAGTTTGGGGCTGGTTTTTAAGAAAACAGAAGTTGGGGGTGCATGCAGAAAATGGAACTTTCCATAGTACAACAAGTACTCATTTCCTTGTACCTATAGAATATTTTTAAGGATTGTGGAGTGTACTTGGGTGGGTTTGCATTGTAAAACTCAACTGTAAATGAGAAAACCATTGGCTGATCTTGTTTTCAAAATTTTAACCATGGGTTAAAACAAATGTCCAGTGGGTTTTATTTATTTTAACGAAAAAAGAATGATAATAGAGCAATTGTTGTAAATCCTTTTTGCAATAAAACCCTTGGTTTTCTCTTTTCAAAGAAAGCAAAAACCCTCTTTTTGAGGTCATCTTCTCCAAAAAGCTCTCATCAAACCCACACTCTCCTCCTCCCATGGCAAGAAAAAAAAAGCCTTGGTCCATATTCCCGGCAGACCCACGCGGCGCTCCGTCCGCCACGCCACCACCTCCGCCGACCGACCGAACGAGCCCACCATCATCTCCTCCATCGTCTCCTCCACCGCTGAACTCATCACCGCCACGCCGCCGCTGTTGCCGGTCAACCCATCATCACGACCGCTGCTGCTACCGCCGCTGAACATCTCGCAAACCGTCGCCGACACATCCGGCAACCTTAAATGTCGCTGCTACTCCGTAGCCGGACGCCTCCATGATCGTCGAAACCGCCTCCGCTCACCACCGCCGACGTGCCTGCCATCTCCACCGCTTTCCACCATCTTTATCTGCCATGGCTGTCCAAACCACCGTCGGTACCTCCTCCGGAAAAAAATGACTTTTGGTTCATCATCATCCTTTTAAACATTTTTACTCTTATCTATCTTTTGGGTTTGCTTAAACAATCTTAACTGTGAGTACCCGCCTTTTGTGTAACATGTGCGGGTTTTGGTTGTTGTGTGCTAATCATTTGTGTTGCTTGAATTTTCGTTGTGGATTCCTTTCATTTTCAGGTACTTCGACTTCGCTTGACTATTTTTAGGTAACTTTGAGAGGACGTAGGCCCTCTTGCATGGCCTAAACACGTTTCCCTTTGTTCCCACAACCAAGCCGTTTCACACGACAATGTGGACATTGTCCATCTTTAAGTTTGGGGTGGGGAAATAGCATGATCATTACTTGTATGATCCAAAATTTTTTTAATAAAAGTCTTCGAAAAATTGGAAGACAACCTTCGAAAAATTGGAAGGAAAAGCGTAACCCAAAAAGCGTGAAAAATTGAAAAATCATAAAGCTTGGGTTTTTGCGACTAAAATAGAACTCAAAGGAAAAGCATCGAAGATATATCTAAAATCCCTTTGTGATTTAGTTCAAGTTTAGGGGGGAATTTTTTTTTTAGCCACAAACACAAACCCGAAAAGTCCTACCGATCAAAGTTCCAACAAGTAGTCAAGAAAGGAAGAAGTACACATTCCGAGGAATCATTCAAGCACGTTTGTAAGTTTCGTCTTCTTTCCCTCCGTAAAAATTCTTTTTCTTTCATTTCTTTTACTTGAGGACAAGCAAAACCTTAAGTTTGGGGGTGTGATAACTCTCATTTTTTAGAGTTTATTATTACTCTTTTTCTAGAATTTTATGTCATTTTAAACCCACTTTGCTTATTTCCCCGTCATTTGGTCTAAAATGTGGAAAAAGGATGATTACATTTCAAAAGTTTAATTTTCTTAAAAATTTTCTGCACTCTCGGACTGTGGGCAGAATGTGCCCACTGTGGGTAGGACGGATTTTGCTTTTATCCAGCGGACAAAGCTCTTATCTGGACAATGAAATGCATCTATGGGCTGGCATTCCTGAAGTGATGAGCTCAGCCAAAACCATGGGCTGAAAAGGTGGTTTTGGAATTGACTTATGGATATTAATTCTTTATCCATTGGGTATTGAGATTCATGGGGACTATAAAAGGAGGAGTTTGGCTCACTTGTTCATCATCAACTTTCAGCTTTATTTATTGCTTTCCTGTAGCTAATTTATTTCTGTGTTTTTAGAAGCTTTGTATTAGTTACTTGCTTAATTGTAATTTACATTCTACCCATGATACACTCACTGTGAGCACGTCCTTATTTTTTTATGCAAGTTAATTTTCTGCATTTCTTTTATATCATTATGTCACTTAATTTAGTTATGAGCTAAGCACCCCTTGGGTGTGGATGTGAACAAACTTGAGACTAGTAGGCAACACTTGGGTGTAGACATTTGTTACTAACTCTCGAGATTGGTCACTTGAGTCGGGACTTAAACTCAACGCAGATAAGCCGATCACTTTGATGTGTTAATATTATATCTTAGACCTCGAGAGAGGCGGATTTGACATACGGCTTAAGTGATGCACAAAGATTTGAGAGAGTCTTTGATAACCACATCGAGAGGCGGGTTTTGTATGAATTATTAAGGTTCAAACGTCGGTCGAGATTTATATCACAAAGAGATTTGGGTGTAAATCTCCATATTGGTAGAACTTGACGTTTCGAGTCAAACTTATTTAATTCGGCAAAATCGAGAGTTGGTAACAATGGAAACTTTATGGAAACTTTGTAGGACCGGTCTATAAATCACATTCATTTCGAGAGATCGGGCTTTTTATAAATATTTCGTCCTACAAAGCAACTAACCATTTTTGTTACTACAAAAATCTCAAGGGAATTCACATCCATACCCATTTTTAATTATTCAAGAGTTTAACTATTTTCCAACAAACCAACAATCTTTTCAAACCGAGACTTGTGAAAAGAAGTTCGTGACATTCTCTGATTCTCAGTAGTTCAGTCCTTGTGGGATCGATACTTGGTAAATACTTGCCATTTTTATTACTTATAGCGATCATAGTTGTGGTGTATACTTGCACCCCCTCTGTGGGTACATTGTGACCATACGATTTTCTGCTATCAGTAACTCTCGCTCATTATATGAAAAGCTGTTGAATCCTTCGGCTACATCTCTCTCTCAATTGTTCATCAGTTGATTCCTACTTTGATTCTAACATGGTATCAGAGCATTAGGTACGTCTTGTCAATCGATTACTCATCTTGTTATTTTTCATTGCTTCGCTTTCATTTGCGGTTCTGTCTGTGTTCGTCTATTGAAACCCTAAATCGCACTCAAATCGATTTCCTGGTACTTGCATTTCCCGGTATTACTAAATCTCGGTACTGCATCTACATTGCGGGACTCACCTAAATCTCGGTACTGCATCTACTACATTGCGGGGCTCGCTAAAATCCCGGTACTTGCACTTCTTTTCCCGGTACTTGCATTTCTAAATCCCGGTATTGTCTTTCTGAAATCCGGTACTATCACCATACTCCCGAACCTTTTCCTAAATCCCGGTAATTTACTCCTGAACCCCGGTACTTTCCTCACACCCCGGTATTTTTCTTTAATACCTCAAAATCCCGGTTCGTTTTATCTCTGCTCGTCGCTTCTTGTTAGTCGCTTTTGCCCTAGTCTGAATCCCCTCACTCTCGGTACCACTCGTCACACCGGGACTACCCTCACCTACATACCGGAATTTACCATCTCCCGGTACTTCCTTTTTTTGTTCCACTTGCGGGACTCACATTCTCCCGGTACTGCCCTCACTTGCGGGACTTATCATCTTCCGGTACACAATTGTATTTCCATGTCTCGGAACTGTCTTTTCTCAAATCCCAATACACTTCTCTGGTCTTCAGTTCCAGTTCTCAAACAGTTCAAATCGTTTCCAGTTCAGATGGGTTTCAATGGCCAGCCTCAATACAGTGACTGCACGTTTTGTCACTCTACTTCTCATCTTCTTCTCGACTGCCCAATTCAAAAATGTCGCTGGTGTGGAATCACACAGCCACGACACTATGGGTATGACTGTCTAAAGCATCCACAAAATTTAGATAAGAAAAGGCAACAATGCACTCAGTCATATGCTGGATCAATCACTCAAGACTCCTCTATGCCGACAATTCAGGCACCGCATAACAACAACTCATCGTCTGACCTTATGGAACTTCTGCGCCGAAACCAATAGCTTATAGAGCGACTCATGACAGGTTCTACGGGTATGAATTCTCAGTGCAATAGCTCAACACCAGGTAATCCTTGACTATTTGATTCTGGATGTTGTAACCACATGACACCTAAGGCTGACGAGTTTATCTCTAAGCAAACCTCCAGCATGTTCTCATCAGTCCGTACTGCGGATGACACACACTTACCAGTATCTTTCAGTGGAACTGTATCTACCACCAATATTCAATTACCTGATGTGCTACATATTCTAAACTTATCTCTGAGTTTGATTTCTATCACTCAGCTTATGGAATCCGGACTAATTGTTCGGTTTCATCCCTCTGGTTGTGTTGTGCAGGATCCAAAGACCAAGCAGATTCTTGGAGTAGGCCGTAAAGTTGGTCGGATGATTGAAGTGGTCTACCTTCGTCTCCCCTTACACTCATCAAATCTTGTTGCTTCTGTTTCCAGTACCCCTTCTTTTGAATTATGGCATAAACGTCTAGGACATTTATCTCTAGCTAGGATAAAACTGTTAGCTAGTTCAGGACTTTTAGGCAACACCTCTTCTAAAAACGTTTCTTGCTTATCCTGTCAACTTGGCAAACATCATGCCTTACCTTTTCAACTAAATGAATTTAAATCTGCTTCTCCTTTTGATCTCATTCACTCTGATGTTTGGGGACCAGCACCACATCCATCCATGGGAGGTTCTTGATACTTTGTTATCTTTATCGATGATCACACAAGATTTACAGGGTATATATCTCATGAAACATCGCTCCGAACTACCTCAAATATATATTACCTTCGCCCGTATGATCCTGACCCAGTTTTCCAAGCCTATAAAGATTATTCGAGCAGATAATGCTATGGAATACAAAGAATATTCTCTTCTCTCTTTTCTTCAATCTCAGGGTACTCTTTCTCAGTACTCCTGTACCAGCACCTCTCCGCAAAATGGACGTGCAGAACGTAAACATCGCCACATCCTCGACACTGTTCGTACTCTGTTAATCTCAGCCAAGTGTCCATAACGTTTTTTGGGCGAAGCTGCCTTCACAGCTGTCTACACCATCAACCGTCACCCGACTCCCATCCTAAATCAAAAGTCTCCCTATGAAGTGCTCTATGGGCTCTCTCCTGCATATGAACTCCTAAAAGTATGGGGTTGTGTCTGCTTTGTTCAATTGCAACCTCATGAACACACCAAACTCGAACCTCGTTCTCGATTATGCTGCTTTCTTGGCTATGGTATTGAACACAAAGGTTATCGTTGTTGGGATCCAGTCTCTAAGAGACTACGTATATCCCGCCATGTCACATTCTGGGAACATCTTCCCTTCTCAACAGTGTCCAAATTTCAGGACATACCCAATCCTTCCAATTCCTTCTTCCCTGATAACTCTATCTCTTTGGACTCACTCCAATTAGATCCCATACTCACCCCTCCATCTAGTACACCTCCTTCTGTCTCACCTCAATCTGTGACCTCACCATCTGTCCCACCTCCGTCTATCTCACCTACATCTGAACCTTCCTCTATGCCATCAGTTCCACCTTCTTCCGTCTCGTCTCAACCTGAGTCTTCATCTATGCCATCTTCTCGCCATAGCTGCCACCAAAAGATAGCCACTTTACCAGATGGATGTCAAGAATGCTTTTCTAAATGGTTATCTCGAAGAGGAAGTCTACATGAGACTCCCTCCAGGTGTGACCTCTCGTCAGGGTCATGTGTGTCGACTTCGAAAAGCCCTCTATGGCCTCAAACAAGCTCCTCGTGCTTGGTTTGAAAATTTTAGCAACACTATCATTTCATTGGGATTTTCTCCGAGTAATTATGATTCTGGCTTGTTTACTCGGACCACTGCTACAGGTACTATCTTACTTCTATTGTATGTTGATGACATGATCATTACCGGCAGTGACTCTACAGACATCACCCATCTCAAACAGTCTCTCAGCTCATGTTTTGAGATGAAAGATCTTGGTAAACTACACTACTTCCTTGGTCTTGAAGTTCTGTCAGACTCTTCCGGCATCTATCTCTGCCAAGCCAAGTACATTTCAGATCTGTTGTCCAAAGCTGGGATCACGAACAACAAAGTTGCATCTACACCCATTGAGTAAAATTTGCATCTTGCTCCCAATGCCGGAACCCCACTGCGGGATCCTACACGGTATCGTCAACTAGTTGGTTCTCTGGTCTATCTGACTGTTACTCGACCGGATCTTGCCTATGCAGTTCATATAGTCAGCCAGTTCATGGCTGCTCCGTGCTCCGATCACTATGCCGCGGTTCTTCGTATCCTTCGATACCTAAAAAGGACAATGTTTCATGGACTTCACTTCTCGTCCACATCGTCCTTAACTCTTCGTGCATTTTCCGATGCTGACTTGGATGGAGACATAATTGATCGTCGCTCTACTACCGAATATTGTTTCTTCCTTGGAGACTCTCTTATTTCCTGGCGCAGCAAGAAACAATCTCTGACAGCTCGATCTAGTACTGAAGCTGAATATCAAGCCCTGGCTGACACTACTCAAGAACTTGTATGGCTACGCTGGTTACTATCTGATATGGGTGCTCATCAGTTTCCCCCAACACCATTGTGGTGTGATAACAACAGTGCTATTCAGGTTGCTCACAATGATGTTTTCATGAGCGAACAAAGCACATCGAGATTGACTGTCATTTCACCCGCCAACATGTTCTTCGCAAAATCGTTCGACTTCTCCCAATTTCAACCATTGATCAGACTGCAGACATCTTTACCAAAGCTCATCTTTCGGGGCGGTTTCAGGCCCTTGTTTCCAAACTCAACTTGGCTCATTCCTCCCCCACTTGAGTTTGAGGGGGGGGGGGTGTTATAGTATAATTGTCAATATGTATAGTTCAGGGTCCATTATGTAATTACTTGTATCTTACATTGTATAAATATGTCTCTTAGGGTTTATTGTTTGGTTAATCAACCTTTTGTAACTCTCGCTCATTATATGAAAAGTTGTTGAATCCTTCGGCTACATCTCTCTCTCAATTGTTCATCGGTTGATTCCTACTTTGATTCTAACAGAATGTATACTTAAGATTTATTAGTACTACAAATTAGTTGGAGAAGGAATCTTATTCATGTACATTGATGACGACACCGGTAATATGATCGAAGCTAGCTTACAACTCATGAAATTTAATCCTATTACTCGTTACTTCAATTTCCTTCAATGTTATAAACGCAAAAAATAATGGAAGAATGATGATTGATGCATAGACACTTGTACAAAAACGAACTCAAGTGATCGATCGATCAATTCAAATCCAAAATTCCAGATCCGGTTGTAACAACCCAATTTCCATAAAATAACATTAAACAATATTACAACCAAAAACGGTTCCAACACAAATAATTTACATAAGTTCTACACTAAACTCGCAGCGGAAACACCTTCACAACCGAGATACTACAGGAAGCCTGACGGTAATCTACAAGTCTTTACTAGCCTCTAGCTCTTCTACCACGACACGACCTTCCATCATCATTGGATGAAACTCCATACACGACTAGCACCTGAAAATGGTTTTAGTTTTTGAAAAGCGAGGTTAGACCATGAGGTCTAGTGAATTCCCTCTTAAAACAGTTCTACACAAACAGTAGTATAAAACATTCAACCGTTATAACAATAAACGGAAATTCCAATTCAAAAGCTCGACTCCACATAAGGGTATTGCACAGTGGTCTCAATTTTCATCACCTTATTAAGCCAGGTACGACATTCACCTTACAAAGCCAGGCACGACATTCATCACCTTACAAAGCCAGACACGGCATTCATCACCTTACAAAGCCAGACACGGCGTTCGGGCATCAATAATAGTTCTCTACTGTGCAACCCGACTCCACACATAGCAACAACATCTCAACAGTATGCAATCAACAATTACGTAGAAATGAACGTATAAACCACTCACATGCTATAATAAACGTTTTCACATCACGTAATATAAAACCTTTCAAATAGTTTAATCAGGTCAACATGCTCGTAACCATAATCAGTTATGAAAACTTTTCGTAAAATATTTCATTCACACAAAGAAGGTAAGGGAACTCACCTTAGCCTTAGCACATCGACACACGCTCCGGAACACACTTTAGCTCAAAACCGAACACCTGAATTTGGACGTCATAAGAATGGTGTTAACCATCTAATTACATCCCAAAACATCCCTACTAAGCCCCTAAGACAAACCCCCAAACGATGCCTCGATTATAGACCCGAAACACGAAGCGAACCGAAGAAGGTGCACAAAACAGGGGCTTGCGCCACATGTCACGCGGTTTGCAAACCGCGGGACAAACCGCGCAACTACCTGTTTTGTCCCTCTCAATTCTTCACACCACTTTCAGTCCGAAATTTCACCCTTTCTCAACCCCAACTCATCCCAAATCGATTTTAAGCCTCCAAAATGAAATAATGAATGTTCTAAACCTTTCCCCAATATTTACCAAACATCAAAACATCATTTAATCTAATGAAACTCAACCAAAACCCAACCATTGATTCATGATTCAAAACCCAAAAGCTCAAACTCAAACCATAGCAAGTATGGAGATTGCTTAACAAATATGAAGAGATTTCTCAATGTTCTGATCCAAAACTTAAGGGAATCACTCCCAAAATCAATTGTTTCTTATTCCTTTGATTAGAAATCACAATCCTAAAGATTACAAAACCCCAAGCTACAAAACAACACACCCAACTATGAAGAAGAAGAAATAGGGTTCATACCTTTAAGGAGATGAAGTTTCTAGCCTTGAATTCTCCTTGCACCAAGCTCTAATGGAGAATTAAGCCTCTTTCTCTTTGATTCCTTCTCAGCCTCCACAGTACGTTCATATCATCAGAATGGAGAAGGGTTTAGGGTTTTACCCTTTTTAGATTTCCAGCTTTTGCTACTTAGTCCAAAAGTTACGTTTTTTCACACTTTGGCCACCAAATTCCCATTTCATTCCAAAATACTACAAAAAAGAAATATGGGATGTTACACCGTTCCGGTTGAATACATTCATCTCAAAAGGAATTCAACCAAAATTAAGAAATTTGGGTTTAATTTAGTCTTTTTGGATCTTGATTGAGGAGATAAATCTAGGTTTAATGTTCATCATGGTGTTCTTGATGAGTTGTTTGGGGAAGATGAATATTTAAGAAAAAGTATATAATTATGGTATAACACATTTAGTCCCTACAGTTTATTTAATAAAGAAAAATGAAGTAAATATGAAAAAGACTAAAATACCCCTCATCTAACGAGATTTTTTAACAGACTTAACGACGAGGGACCAAATCTGGACCAAAATGCATATTGTAGTGGCTAAAGTGTAATTTTTAAATTGTAGGACCAAATGTGTTATAAACACTAAACCACAGGGACCAAATTTGTAGTTTACTCTAATTTATATAAAACCGTTATTCATGGTATTTCTATGGCAAGACCAATCAATAATTATATCTACATTATCATATCATTTTTACATAACATCGTCAATCCATTTCACCATCAAATGCATCTTATAAATTGAAATCATTTAAGGTCACTATGTTGACCATTCGAAATACACTTACAGTAAATCAACATAAACCAATTGAGTTTCCACATATTACCCGATGTTAATGGTTTTCATCACCATTTTAAACTTTTAGAGTTGAAACAAACTGTTTAAGAATCATCAATCTTAAAATCAAAAGTTCATGTTAGTTATATTTTGAGATCTTATTCTCATTCTTGTTTTAGAGATAAGAGAGTACATAAGATTCATACACTTAATATTAGGTAATAAGAAATCAATAGTGTATTTTGTAATTTTATATATAGATACAAGTTGGGTCATCTCGTATAGTTGGTAATTGTTTTCAAAAGATACGAATTTTCTTAGTTAATAACAAGAATCTACAATATTCTAATACAATTCATACAGATGTAATAATCAAAATAGTATGTGGAAGATGAGTAATGGAGTATATATCAAGGTTTCTAAGCAATTTTTTTAGATATTAGTACTACATAAAAAGAACTTTGAGAAATAACAAGAAATAGTATAAAATGAAAAACCAATTAACTTTTATAAATTTTATTGTCCAATGTAATTAATTAATACATGTTTGTGCCCTCAATATAATGCTAATTTTTTTTTGAGTCATATTATATACTAATTTCATAGTCCATTTTATTTACAACTTTTTAAACTACTACTATATATAGGGTTGGCAACGGGTAAGGTATGAGTAAGTTAAGAGTTATTCTGTTATCCAATTCATTTAAAATAGCGGACAATGGAACGATTAATTATCCATCTCATAACCTATTATCCATATCCTACCCTGCCCATTAAAATAACGGGTAAGGGATAAATGATGAAATAAAATTTCATTTTGATCTATAGAAAAGATTGGTAACCATGCATCACACATATATGAAAAACATAAATTCATAAATATAAAAATTAGTTTATATCTAGTTTGTTTATAGTAAACATTTGAACATCACTCTACATATAATGTTTTAAAAACAATATAAAAACTGTTAGACAACATTTTCGATTGTATTTTTTTCCAATTCCAACGTCGTCTTATTTTACTTGATAAATATAAAAAACAAATTAAACATTAATACACGAATATATGATAACATCATAAAAGTTATTAATATTTAACTTTATACATATATATATATATATATATATATATATCAATATTTACACTGCAAGAAAACTGAGCATCAGTGACGAAAATTAGCGAGGAAAAAAATGCCTCACTAATTAGCGACGGATTAGCGACGGATTGACCACTAACCCAATCCCTCGCTAATCCCTCACTAATTAGCGACGGATTAGCGAGAGATTAATGAGATATTAATCACAACCCCAATCCCTCGCTAATCCCTCACTAATTAGCGACAGATTAGCGAGGGATTGGGTTTGTGATTAATCTCTCATTAATCCCTCACTAATTAGTGAGGGATTAGCGAGGGATTGGGTTAGTGGTCAATCCCTCGTTAATCCCTCACTAATTAGCGACGAATTGGCGAGGGATTGGGTTTGTGATTAATCTCTCATTAATCCCTCGAGGGATTAGGGTTGTGATTAATCTCTCATTAATCCCTCGCTAATCCGTCGCTAATTAGTGAGGGATTAATGAGAGATTACTCACAAACCCAATCCCTCGCTAATCCCTCACTAATTAGCGTGGGATTAGCGAGGGACTACTGTAATCCGTCACTAATTAGTGAGGGATTAGCGAGGGATTGAGTTTTTTTTTCTTGTTTTTCCATATATATATGGGTTATGTGTATATATAGCTAATGTGTGATATTTGAAAATCGCATATGATGTATATATGTGTTATATATATACATGTATGTGTATATATGAATGATATATGAACCACAATACACCACATATATATAGGCAATAGACACTTTGCATACAAGTCATACAGGGTGTTGTTGGGTTTTAATCAATTCTATTCGGCTTTAATCGGTTATGTTGGACTTTAAAGCATCTATTGGCTTTAATATGTTCTAATGAGCTTTAATCAATTCAATTGTCTTTTAAAGGGTTTTATTGGGCCTTAATGGATTTACCGGGTTTAAAGGGTTCTACTAGGCTTTAAAGGGTTTAATTGGACCTTAATTGATCTATCGGGCTTTAAAGGAGTCTATTGGGCTTTAAAATGCCCAATAGTTAATTAAGAACCACTGTAACCCATAAAACATCTATTGGACTTAAATCTATGTGTATAGAAAATGTGTATGTATTGCTTGGTAACCACATATGATGTGTATATAGGTTTATATGCATGCATATATGATGATAACCACATATAATGTGTATGTGTTGTTTGGTAACCGCATATGATGTGTATATGTGTATCTAGGTTTATATTCATGTGAATGTATAGACAATGGTGATACATATGTACATGTGTGCTTGTTTGTCTATGTAGTTCATTAAGAGTTACTATAACCCAATAAGGTCTCATACAAATTCATTAAGAGTCAATGAAGACCCAATACAATTCATTAAGAGCCATTGAAGCTCATAAATGTCCAGTATAGTTCATTAAGGTACATTAGAATTCATTAAGAGCCGCCAAAGCCTGTCTAGACCAAATCAAGTATAAAAACCACTAAACCCCATGAATGTCCTATATATATAGGGTATAGATCAAATACAAACCATGTATTTGTAAAAATACATATATACATACATATATACATAGAGGCGGATTCAAACGAGGAGCGTAACAATTTACGAGAAACGCGAGGAGCACCGCCCATGTACTAAATCACATGTGATTCACTATACAAAATCACATGTGATCCGCGCCCTTTGCCACGCTACTTGCAAACCGCACGCTTTAGAATTTTAATCACATATGATTTTGTATGTGAATTACATGTGATCCAGTACATGAAATGCGCTCATCGCGTTTCTCATAAATAGTTAGCGTTCCCGTTTGAACCTTTCTCTATGTACATATTCCCCAAAATACTTTTTCCCAAAAAAAAAAATTCCCTCTTTTTATTTCCCCCCTAAAATTCTCCTAAACCCACCCATGCCTTACCCATCTCTCGCCTCCCAAAACCCATGGCTCCTCATTCATACATACGTTTTCTCTCGGAGTCTCAGTCTCCCCCAAATATTCATCGTTCCTCTCGGTTTACTCCAGCATGACGATTCCTCTCAGTTTACTCTAGCACGACGTTGCCTCTTTGTTCGTCTCAGATCATCGCTAGGTATGCTTTTAATGTCCATCTAATCTAATCTGTGTACATCAAAACCCTAGCCGACTCATCCTCAAGGTGCGTCTCCTCCGGCGAGTGTTGTCTCCATATGCCCCGTCGATCTCTACTCTTTTAAGGTATATTTTTGTTCATCTCCGTTAGAATCTATGTTTTGTTGTTCATGGTAAAATCGATTCACAATTCTCTTCCTTTGGATTCACATTTCTTTTCCTAATTAAAACTGGTTGTTCATTTCCTTTTGATTCTTAATAGATCTATTTGACAGTACTATGGATTGTAAACCTTTGTGATATCCTCTAATATTTGAACAGGGAAACTAACTTGGTGGAGGTTTGTGACTAGTGGCGGATCCAGGATTTTTTTGACTGGGTCCCCTTAAGGTAGCATAAATGCCCGTGAAATTGCCCGATATATTTTTTTGCCTAAATTCAACGTTTCGAGGGCTTTTTATGCCTATATTTTAAGAGATTTTTAAGTTTTTGCAAGATTTTAAAGTTTTTTTTGTCGATTTCGTAGGGATTTTTTGGTTTTTTTAGTCGATTTCGAGAGTTAATTTTGGTTTTTTGGTTGATTTTGATACACTTTTTTTGGTTGCCGGGGTCCCTAAACAACCCATTCTTTAGATTGTATGAAACTACAGTCAACAATAACCCATTCAGATTGTATGAAACAACAGTCAACAATAGCCGATTATTTAGATTGTATGCAACAACAGTCAACAAAATTGGAATTGCTAAACATCAAGTCATCAATGATAAAAAATTCAAACCTGTTTTTCGGAGAAGAAATCGAATTCTGTTTTGCAGCAAGTTGGATGTTCTCTTCTCTGTTTCTGTTTTACAGCAAGATGCCAAGATGGAATCAATTACTCTTTACTCAAATCAACAAAAAGAAAACTAAACAAAACAAGTGATTAGTCAAGAAAATCGAAGTAGCCCACATCCTCAACTCAAATAATCTCTACAAAATACAAATTGTCAAAAATGACAAAATCAATAACGAAATTAATTACCAAGCAATGAAGCAATCCTCAAAAATGACAAAATCAAATACAAATAATTTATATGTTTCCTTTATGAAACATACAAATCGAAGTAGGCATCAAATACAATTATAATTTATACAACCTCGGTTGAAAAAATCAAAAATCGAAGTACTTGCAGGAAGAAGTAGCAAACTAGCGAAGTTTATACCTCAGCCTCAGGTTGTTGACTGCTGCTGTGCAGCCTGTGCTGCAGGTCTTCAACGTCACAACTGGTGGAGTGGTGCTGTGGTGGTTGCCGGCCGACGTTTGTGTGGTGGTGACGGACGGCGATCTTGGAGTCGGTTCAAGGCTTGGGGAGCGGCTAGGGTTGTGGGGTCACAAGAAATTCTTACCGGGGGGACACATTGTAAACTGTTGTTTTAAAAAAAAATTAACCTTGGTAATTTTTTTTTAAGTTTCTCATGGGGGCCCATCCCCTCCTACTTCTAAGGTAAGTCCGCCCCCTAAAGATAGAGTCACAAACAGTGGCGGACTTACCTTAGAAGTAGGGGGGATGGGCCTATAATCCTTCTACTCATGCATGGATCATGTTGTCTCGTTTCTATTCAGATAGCGTACCAGTTGTCGTACTTCATCCATCGAGTTTTCCCTTCTGGGTCAACCATAATGACCTGTTCTTTTTAGTATCCTCCAGAAGGGATGTCGATGATGTTGACGTGTAATTTTCCTCTATAATCATTCTGAACAGCGGTGCAACTTCATCTATAATAGTGTGGCCCCAAGGACAACGCCATGATTTAACAGAACTCGTTTTGTTGAATGAGAAACTTTCTTCTGAACTTTCTACAGGTATTAAAAAACATCAGATTAGAATACAATTGTAAACATGTTTCTCCAAAAGGCTCTGAACGCATGCAATGTTCAAGATGTAAGGGAGGCTTAAGATACAAAATCATTCAGAGGGTTTTTTAGAACCATTAAGAGGCATATTTTTTTCGCCAAAGAAGATTCATCTCTAAGCGATTCAGATGTTGCCTCTTAAGAAACTATATTAAGAGGTAAACAAACAGCCCATTACCTGCTAAGATGTAATCAACAGGCAGAAGTACGACAACTGGTACGCTATCTGAATAGAAACGAGACAACATGATCCATGCATGAGTAGAAGGATTATAGGCCCATCCCCCCTACTTCTAAGGTAAGTCCGCCACTGTTTGTGACTCTATCTTTAGGGGGCGGACTTACCTTAGAAGTAGGGGGGGATGGGCCCCCATGAGAAACTTAAAAAAAAAAATTACCAAGGTTAATTTTTTTTAAAAACAACAGTTTACAATGTGTCCCCCCAGTAAGAATTTCTTGGGACCCCACAACCCTAGCCGCTCCCCAAGCCTTGAACCGACTCCAAGATCGCCGTCCGTCACCACCACACAAACGCCGGCCGGCAACCACCACAGCACCACTCCACCAGTTGTGACGTTGAAGACCTGCAGCACAGGCTGCACAGCAGCAGTCAACAACCTGAGGCTGAGGTATAAACTTCGCTACTTCTTCCTGCAATTACTTCGATTTTTGATTTTTCCAACCGAGGTTGTATAAATTATAATTGTATTTGATGCCTACTTCGATTTGTATGTTTCATAAAGGAAACATATAAATTATTTGTATTTGATTTTGTCATTTTTGAGGATTGCTTCATTGCTTGGTAATTAATTTCGTTATTGATTTTGTCATTTTTGACAATTTGTATTTTGTAGAGATTATTTGAGTTGAGGACGTGGGCTACTTCGATTTTCTTGACTAATCACTTGTTTTGTTTAGTTTTCTTTTTGTTGATTTGAGTAAAGAGTAATTGATTCCATCTTGGCATCTTGCTGTAAAACAGAAACAGAGAAGAGAACATCCAACTTGCTGCAAAACAGAATTCGTTTTCTTCTCCGAAAAACAGGTTTGAATTTTTGATCATTGATGACTTGATGTTTAGCAATTCCAATTTTGTTGACTGTTGTTGCATACAATCTAAATAATCGGCTATTGTTGACTGTTGTTTCATACAATCTGAATGGGTTATTGTTGACTGTAGTTTCATACAATCTAAAGAATGGGTTGTTTAGGGACCCCGACAACCAAAAAAAGTGTATCAAAATCAACCATAAAACCAAAATTAACTCTCGAAATCGACTAAAAATCCCTACGAAATCGACAAAAAAAAACTTTAAAATCTCTTAAAATATAGGCATAAAAAGCCCTCGAAACGTTGAATTTAGGCAAAAAATATATCGGGCATTTATGCTACCTTAAAGGGGACCCTAGTAAAAAAAATTCCTGGATCCGCCACTGTGGGCAACTATAGAAAAATAACAGTGAAAGATGTTTTGCCCCCTTTTAGGATTCAATACAAGGAAATATTTTTAGCAATTATGTCCTGGTCCTATGGAAACAGTAATTTAGTGAAGAAAAAATTAGTTTTTTGCATGGTGATTACTTCGATTGATAGCAGAATTCTGGTTCTTTATCCTCTATATAGTCTTGAAAAAATATTTTCTTAGAACATAATATATTCATCCCACTCTATATCAGAAGAATAGTAACATGAAAGTAGATAGAAATGCATCCCGAGATTAACACTATCAAGAAAATACTAAAGTTATCTGATCTATACAACCGACTTTTTTTGTTTGTAACTTTGTATGGAAGCATTTCACCCTCTAATGGCTAGTTATCAGCTAGTTTGTTCAAGCAATTGAGTGTTGCATTCAGTTATCAGCTATCGGCTGTTTGGCAGTTGCTGAATGGTTTAGTGCAGGATGATTAAGTGGTCAGAAACTCAGAATGATTAAGAGGCTCTTATGATATAGTGCAAAATGATCAAGAGGCTGCCTTTTTTTGCCAAACAAGATTCACCTCTTAGCAATTCAGAGGTTGCCTCTTAATGGAACTATTAAGAGGTAAACAAACAACCCTATTCTTCAATTTTGATCCTGTTTTGCTCGTTTCAAGAAAATTGTTCAACTTAAATATAAATGTTTAATTTTTACTTACCACATCGCAGCCCTACCTCCTAGTGAATATATCATAAACATGGTTTGCCTAAAATTCAAGGTTTTTTTGAGGTAAAAATTAATGATGACATGTCCACAGTTGACCGGAGATATCCATGAAGAAGTGGAGGGTCATAAACTCATAACCGTATGCTGGATATATAGAATGGTATGTATGATGCTCTGCATTTGTAAAGTCTTATATTTGTATTTTTTTCGGTCAATTTATGGTAGTATTTGTTTTCCTTATTAGGGCAACGATATGGATTCATCAAGAGGTATCCTCTCTGGGACGATGGATAAATTCAAAATGGTATGTATCATTCAACTGCCATAATTTTCTCATTTAGTTTCTTTCTGCGGGTTTACACATACAATAAAATGAGCTTTATAAGATGCCCAATATTTCTCATGTCCTAAAAGACTGCATTATAAGACTTATAGGACCAAACAATTATGTGTTATAAATATAAAAGTGTTACAATAGGATGTTAGAACGTATTTGGACATATTGACAAGTTTTTTACGAACGTTGGACGTATTTGGACAGGTCTGCGGTACCGAACGTTGGAGGCAAAGGAGCGGGGAGGATCGCTACGTGGCCGAGGCCGAACGAAGAGAAAGGAAGAGGACATTATCTTAGATTGTATGAATTTGGTATTAAATTGTATGAATTTGATATTTTAAATTTTATAAATTTGGTTATTTTTAGTTTTTTGGACAATTTTGGTTTGTTATGGCCAGGCTTCGTATTATAAAATACAGGAAATACAGAATTTCATTTTTTTAAATTAAAATAACTAAAAATCAGCTAGGGATTACCGACAGAAATTCGTCGCTAAAAGTTAGTGGAACCCTTGCTAATCTGTCGCTAATGATAACCCTCGCTAATAAGTTCCCTCGCTAATCCGTTGCTAATAAGTGCCCTCGCTAATATAAGCCCTCGTTAATCCGTCGCTGATATTAATCCGTCACTGATTATAATCCGTCGCTGATGTCCGTCGCTGATAGCATCAGCTACGCCCGTTTGACTCGCGAACTATCAGAGACGGATTCGAGCTTTAGCGAAGGATTTGTCCCTCGCTGATACTGGTTATTTTTGTAGTGTTAAGTTTATACAATTATACATACATAATATATTTATATATCATTTTGTAACGGATAACAGGTAATGAATAACGAAAAACTTTTATCCATATCTTACCCATTAAAGTTTCGGAAAAGCGTTTATCCATACCTTGAAAAATCGACTGTCGTCTTTGCTACAAAATCAACAGAAACAGCTTTATTTCTAAAAAACTGGAATGATTAGAAGAAGAAACAATTGTGTTAGAAAACTGAAAGTAGATGCAATTGAAGAGCAGAAAGAAGAAGTGAAACGATAGAGAAGGGTTTAAGAAGATGAGAATGATGGCGGATGTTATTTATAGAGCTTCGGCTTCTCCTTCCTTGTTGGAGAAGCAAACAGACAAAATAGTTTTTTATATGCTAGATTCCTTATTTAATTGATTGTATCTTTTCTTTATTTAATTTAGAGTAAATTGCATTTTTGGTACCTGTGGTTATATGATTTCTTTGAAAGGAGTATCTGAACTTCAATAAGTCAAAGATTGGTCCCTGAGTTATACGATTTTGCTCCAAATCTAGTCCCTGGTCACTAACACTGTTAAAAAGGCCCGTTAGTGTCAGGGGTAGTTTCGTCCATACCCCTTTCAGGTACTCATTTTAAAGAAATCATATAACCACATGTACCAAAAATGCAATTTACTATTTGTTATATTTTGATTTCAAAGTTACATTTCATACCCCTGTAACTATTTACTTACTTTACTTTATACCTTTTACTTTTCTAATTTTAATTTTACACCTTCATCATATTAACACATATAATCGTATATTAACTAAAATACGTTAAAAACACGTTTTAATTTTAACAAGTTACACCATTATAATCGTCTCATCAATACCTTCGAAATGAGCCCAATATTGAATGTTTTTGGATTTAATTATGTTAAAAAATACGTTTTAGCATATCATATTAACATACATAATTACGTTAAAATATGTTAAGGAGTTCGATATATATATATATATATACTAGTTATTTACCCGCTGTAATGCAGCGAGACGTATAATCCAAATAATTTGATGATTTAATCAATTAAATCAAAAAATATTCTATATTGGGCTCATTTCGAAGGTATCGACGATACGATTATAATGGTGTAACTTGTTAAAATTTAAAAAGTATTTTTGAACGTATTTTAGTTAATATACGATTATATGTGTTAATATAATAAAAGTGTAACAAGTTAATTTGACGATTTAATCAATTATGTATGTTAATGTGATATGTAACAAGTCAATTATGCAATGCAGCGAGACGTATAATCCAAATAATTTGACGATTTAATCAATTAAATCAAAAAATATTCTATATTGGGCTCATTTCGAAGGTATCGACGAGACGATTATAATGGTGTAACTTGTAAAAACTAAAAGGCATTTTTAACGTAATTATTATGTTAATGTGATATGTTAAAACATATTTTTTAACATATTTTAGTTAATATAAGATTATTATGTTAATGTGATAAGAGTGAAACGAAATTGAAAAAAATATGAGATGTACCATAAATTAAATAATTAACTATAAGAGTATGAATTATAAATATTAAAAGTATTTTTATGTAGTATATATGATATATAATAAAATAATTAAATCAAAAAATATTCAATATTGGGCTCATTTCGAAGGTATCGAAGAGACGAGTACAATGGTGTAACTTGTTAAAATTAAAACGTATTTTTAACGTATTTTAGTTAATATACGATTATACGTGTTAATATGTCAAATTAACTTGGTACACTTTTATTATATTAACACATATAATCGTATATTAACTAAAATACGTTAATTTTTTTTAATTTTAACAAGTTACACCATTATAATCGTATCGTCGATACCTTCGAAATGAACCCAATATAGAATATTTTTTGATTTAATCGATTAAATCGTCAAATTATTTGGATTATACGTCTCGCTGCATTACAGCGGGTAAATAACTAGTATATATATATATATATATATATATATATCGAACTCCTTAACATATTTTAACGTAATTATGTATGTTAATGTGATATGTTAAAACGTATTTTTTAACATAATTAAATCCAAAAACATTCAATATTGGGCTCATTTCGAAGGTATAGATGAGACGATTATAATGGTAAAATTTGTTAAAATTAAAACGTGTTTTTAACGTATTTTAGTTAATATACGATTATATGTGTTAATATGATGAAGGTGTAAAATTAAAATTAGAAAAGTAAAAGGTATAAAGTAAACTAAGTAAATAATTACAGGGGCATGAAATGTAATTTTGAAATCAAAATATAACAAATAGTAAATTGCATTTTTGGTACCTGTGGTTATATGATTTCTTTAAAATGAGTACCTGAAAGGGGTATGAACGAAACTACCCCTGGCACTAACGGACCTTTTTAACGGGGTTAGTGACCAGGGACTAGATTTGGAGCAAAATTGTATAACTCAGGGACCAATCTTTAACTTATTGAAGTTCAGGTACTCCTTTCAAAGAAATCATATAACCACAGGTACCAAAAATGCAATTTACTCTTTAATTTACAAATTTTAAAGTAAATATATTTTTATTAAATAATACAATTAAAGGAACTGTTCGTGTTAGTTGACTTTGATAACGCGCATGAGAATGGGTCATGATCCATCGGGAAACCCGGTTCATTTAGGTGCGTTTGGTACACTGGACAAGACATGAAAGAACAGAACAAAGATCATTGTCCTATGTTTGGCAGGACTTTTATGTGGAACATGCCTGTTCCACCCTTACCCCATGGAACAAGCTGGAACCACTGTTCTAAAAGGCTCGCCGCAACAGCCGCCATGGCGTGTCGTGGCTTAAGGCTTGTGCCTCACGCCACGTTATGTCTGTGGCACGCCATGACCCAATGTGCGGTCTTTTGTGACACGATATTTTTTTTTCTCGTTTTAATGTCTTATTTCCTAGTTTTTAAGATATATATAACATAATTTAACTTGTTTATTATCATTGAATCATCAAGTAATAATACAAAACATATGTTTTTATATATAATATTATATATGATATAGAGATTTGCCGCCATAAGTCACGTCTTGATAAACGTCGTGCCCTCGCTGCGGCTCCTAAGGCTTAAGGCTTGGCCTCACCGCCATGCCACGCCTCACGATATTTAGAACCTTGGCTGGAACAGACTTATGTTTTACCAATATAACCACAAAATAAAATCTAATTCTCTTCTAAAACATCAAATACACATTCTATTTTATATTTTATTCATTCTTTAAATTTTATTTATTTATATTTTATCGAATGTTATCTGTTCTGTTCCGTCCAGTTCTGTCTACCAAACGCTGAACAACTCTTCTGTCCTGTTCTGTTCTGTCCTGTTCTGTTCTGTCATGTCCCGTCCTTTTTCTGTTCCATCATGTTTGCGTACCAAACGCTCCCTTAGGGATGGGGATTATCTGTTAAACTTGAGATAAGGATGGGGATTTCTGTTTGTCTCAAATCAGGGATGGGTACTGTATTTCTCTGTCTTGCTTGTCTCCGTTATATATTTTTAATTAATAAATTACATGTATTATTTATTTAAAATAAATCGTAAAATTCATAATTTTTTATTTCATAGCTAGGTTATGATCTAAACATGTCATTTTTTATGTTAGTATGTATTTTGGATATCAAATCAAAATAGATATGGTTTTAGATATTACTACATATGTTTTGGTATGTATGATATTAAGTTTTTTTTATTAAATTGAATTTCTTTTGGTTT
This sequence comes from Saussurea involucrata, assembly GCA_033807775.1. NCBI lineage: Eukaryota > Viridiplantae > Streptophyta > Magnoliopsida > Asterales > Asteraceae > Saussurea > Saussurea involucrata. The sequence continues at coordinate 4,156,841 of CM066325.1, forward strand.
TAGGTTATTATATATTATAGGGAATTTAATTAAAATACCCAAAGTTTGACTTTGACTTGTAGAAATACCCAAAATGACAACCTGTTTTGCAGAAATACCCAAAGAACCCGCGATGGGGTCCGCGATCGTTGACTAGGCCCGCGATTTGGCCCGGGATGGTCAATATTTTACACTTTTGGCCCCTCCCCTCGATGGGGGATGCGATTTGGGGCAAAAAAATGCAGTTTTGGTCCCTCTAGTTTTTAGGCTATCATTTTATGTATTTAGGGTTTTTCATGTGTTTTTGCATGTTTTTACTGTTTTTTTCACACGTATCGTCTGAGTTGTTTCAGGTATTTATTTAAAGTAATGTTCCTTTCCATTTTAATGTATTTTATATAGAAATTAATTAAAGAAAATGTTTTCCATTTTAATTTTTGGTCCCTTTTTTCAACTTGGGTCTCTTTTGTTTGTTAAATTACAATGTAGATCACTTATGTTTGATAAATTACACGGGACGATAAAGTAGATAAAATCATATTATATATAAAACAAGAGCACTAAGCATACAAGATTTATCGTCCCAATCAAGAGAAATCAATGTTCAGATCAACGCTATCATATCTTATACTTCCATGTGGTTCAAGCTCCGACGGGCCCTGCGTGCTACTTCGTCGACTGACTGAACGTCTACTGTTTGGCACGGTTGAAGGGGCGGGAGTTGGACACTCTCCACGAGTATGTCCTACGCATTGGCACCGAGTACATTTTTGTTGTATCGGACCTTCACCACGTGATGGACGTCCATCATTCTTTCTTGGTCTCCCGGCTCTGTTCTTAGTGTTTAATGGTGGATTGCATGGCGGAAGGGGTTCGGGTGGAGACACCCATGCTTCAGGGGTCCAGTTGGATTTATTACCTCCTGGTATGTTGCCTGATAAGTTTTAGACGTGAAGAAAATTACAGCCAAGTCGCTGCAATCTCTACGACCCATATATCTTGCAGTAGCGATGGCATGGCCGCACGGTAACCCATATTTTTGCCATTGAAAACATGAACAAATATGGTCGGTCATATCTACAATCGTGTCAAGTAGGTTATCACGAACCTGGTACCTCCCATACCCAATTTCGCTTACCCTCCATGCCGATGCCTGTCCCGCCATGAGGAGAATTATCTCCTCCGCCTTTGGTGTGAGTCTATTACGCATCTCACCTTCTTTTCGGCGTCGAAGTTAATACCACTCTTGTTGAAAGGCCCAGAAGTACTCCATAAGTTGTACAATCGGTAATCTACGCGCAAAACGGAAGAGTGCATTCACCGACTCTGCACTATTGGAGGTCAGAATGTCATACCGTTGTGCAGGAAAATGGGCCGCAGACCACCTCTCCGGTCCAACATCGTCCATAACTTTGGTTGCATCCTTGGCACTAACTCGTAGAACACTCATGTACCGGTCAAACTCCCGAGCCGTGTACGCTCTGCATGCCTTCCAGTAGACGGCGTGGTAGGTGGTAATACGTTTGTCCTTGGATTTGGCGTTCATCTCCAAATGTCGACAACATAAGGCGTGAGGGGTGTTTGGGTACGTGGCAGAGATTGCGACGCTTATGGAAGCAGCCCTGTCGGACATAAACACCAACCCTTCCGGGTCTTCGATAACTTGTCTCAACATGGACATAAACCAAGTCCACTCCTCCCCCGTTTCGGACTTGCCTACTCCGAAAGCTACGGGAACGATGGCGTTATTCCCGTCCATGGCAACCGCCAGGAACATCATACCCAAGTAAGACCCCTTTAAATAGGCAGCGTCTATTACCAGGACAAGACGCAGATTTGCCACAAATGTGCGGATCTGCAAAAACGTAGGTGGTTTTCCTTTGTAAATGTTATAGTTTATAATGTGTAAACATATGACGTGTTAATATACGTACCGCGGGTCCAAGGGCAACGAAGCACAACTCAAAACGTCCCTTCGAATCGGTCCTTATCTGGGTGACCGTACATGGATTCTGCAGCTGCAAATTATATAAATACGCTGGGAGTCGTTCATACGACTCCTCGAACGTGCCTCTGACCATTAGTAGTGCCCTGCGTCGCATACGCCAGCCTTGGTAGTAACCAATTGTGATCCCGTACTGTTGGTTTATATCGTTCACGATGTCCTTTGGATGCAATGCCCTGCTAGCATCAAGAAATTTGTCTTTCAGTAATGCACCCAAAGTCCGTGTGTTGGCTTATTTGTGGTTGGGATTCAGTTGCGTCCTCGAACAAGTGTGTTCGTCGTGCAACTTTCTAATTAAAATCATCCCTCCTTTAGGGCCCACGGACCTCGCGTACAACCTCCAATTATAATTTTCTCTCGCACATACAACTTCGTATATGGTTTTGTCGGATCTCGGTGTGTAACTTTCGAAACCCTCTTGTATGAACTTAATTCCGACCTGTGTGGCCAAGTCATCCTTCTAATCAAATATTTGACCTACTTGTGTCCTTGAACTGGGATTATAAGGTGCAAGTTCGTAGGTTTGTGTATGGGTATCCGGGGTTGGAAGAATAGGGGGCATATCAAAAAAGTCATTTAACTGACTAAATGATTTACTACTAGGGGTATATTTTCCTCCTTCTTCGTCCTCATCAGTATCGGTACCTGATCTGTCTATATCAGATCTACCCATTGTGAAAACATGGGTTTCGTCATCAGCAACTCCAGCAAAGCGTCTTTCTTGGTCCTCTTCTTCTTCTTCTTCTTGTTGTTGTTGTTGCGTCTCCGGAACAAAATCAGGATAACAGTCGTTAAGACCATATGCATGATCCGAATAAACTGTTGGGTCGTAGGACGCCTGAAATTGAGAATCAGGCTCCTCCATTTGGAGGTCTTTGTCATCATCGTCGTCATCACCTTCGTCATCGTTTTCGTCGCACACCGATGAATCGGCATGCACAAAAAGTGATGGAGGTTTTTCTGACTGGGCTGCAAAGTGCAGAAAATCAGATATGTCCCCATCGTTGGATAACTCCACAATTGAACCATCATCATTCTTGAACACTAACTTGCAAACAACAGAAGGGTCGATTCCACATTTTTGCATGTCGTATGCAACAAACTTCTGATGAGAAAAGTTTACTGGCAATTTTACACCATGCTTAGATTTATAAGCAAAACTCCACTTATTGTTGTCTTGCACCCATTCACCATTGTAACAGAAAAATAGCTTAGCTTTTGCAACAGATGAACTCATTTTTTCAGTAGTATCTCAAAAAGAAAATACTGAAGAAAGAAAGCAAGAAAGAAGGATGGAATGGATGTGAATTATGGATTGCATTTTACTAATATTTATGGATGAAATTTCATTGAGGTAGATGAATTGCAACCACAATTTGGTCTTCCAAGGACAATAATTCAACATTGATGAAACAACCAAGATGAATTGCAACCACAAATTGGTCTTCCAAGTACAATAATTCAACATTGATGAAACAAGCCAGTGAATTTCAATCACAATTTGGTCTTCCAAGTACAATAATTGAGGAAAAAAACAGTAAAAACATGCAAAAATCGTGCAAAAGGGGACCAAAAATGAAAATTTCACCTCCAAATCGCGGCCCCCATCGAGGGGAGGGGCCAAAAGTGTAAAATATGGACCACCACGGGACCAAATCGCGGCCCCCTTTGCGGCAGGGACCAAAATTGTAATTTTCAACCCCATCGCGGGACCACTGCAGGACCAAATCGCGGGCCACGTGGGCATGGTCTGCGATCGCGGACCCCATCGCGGAAAAATGGGGTATTTCTACAAAATGGGTTGCCATTTTGGGTATTTCTGCAAGTCAAAGTCAAACTTTGGGTATTTTTAATTAAATTCCCTATATTATATGAGGTTGTGATTTTTTTTGTGTTAAATTTCTTTCGATTTTTTAGGTTTATTTGAATTATGTGAGATTTAAACATGTGTCATGCGTGGTATCTCACATATTTGATTTAAAATAGCTTACATAAATCGGAAAAAAAATCTCCATTTCTTTGTTGGGGACGGGGATGTGATCAACCGATCATATTCCCCGACAAGAATGGGGATGAAGATTAGGGATCAATCCCCATCTCATTCCTATGCCTAGTTGACGAACAAGGGAGGATATACCGTAAATTAAAAACATGAACATCAAAAAGGTGTACAACATGAGAATGATGGAAAAACAGTTGAAAATGTATAACAATATAGATGTCAAATTAAAGAGAATAAAATGCTCGATTTTTGGTATAATTTGTTTGGATCCAATTTGGTTATTTATATATCACCTATTTTCCATTATGCGGAACAAAATAAATTATATTAGTTTTTCACTCAATAGACCACAAACATAAAATTGCATAAAATATTTAACCAAAGGTCGATGAATACTCGATCATCTAAAAACTTGAAACAAAATTCAAACTAAAAATAATTTACAAGTTGGTAATACAAAAAGTAATCATCTAAAGCATTAACCTTTACATGATGAATATGTTGGCCATAATAATGAACCTTCAAAGATCCATTCCAATAATCCTACCCCTGCAAAAAACCGACAGTAACCACTCACTTAATCGCCGCATTGCGCGGGTACTCAACTAGTAATACATGAATCAGGAATTCGTGTATTATTCATCCTGAATGTTGTATTATTCATTTGAATACTGTGTTATTCGTCATGAATAGTGAATGAACGTTCCCCTTTGTTATTCATACTGAATATGGACACCAGGAAACGTGCATACATATTCATACTGAATATAACACATACATAACATTTCACATAAAAACAATTAAAATGAAGAAAAAACTATATCGAGATGGATGTCATATCGAAAAGCACGAAATTCTCATTTTTTGATGTATTTTGTTTGATTAAAATATTAGTAATTTTTAAGATAATTTATTTTAAACTTTAAGGGGGTAAAAAAACTTAATTAAAAAAGAAAATAAAAAGTCAAAAATGGTAGGCGCTAATTTAAATTTCTAGATTTGTCCCCAATCACTTCTCAATTGGTTTCATTAAGTTTTAATCATTGATTAATTTTCCAAATCTTGATCAATGGTTGTGACTTGTCCTCATGTTCACAATTGAAAATGAGTTTTCATTTGAACCCACTATATATATATAATTGTGTAGTAGAGGTGAATTCATACGAGAACGCTAACTATTTACGAAAACAACCGCTATGTACAAAATCATATATGATTCACGTGCAAAATCATATATGATTACGCGGCTTTTTCCGCCACTTTAAGTCGCGGCCAAAGTCGCGCGTGTCCAATTTTTGCAGTTGATGTAAAATCACATGTGATTTTACACGTAATTTATTATTTTCTTATTTTCTTAAATAGCTAGTGTTTGAACCTTCCTCATTTGAAGTATATATATATATATATATATAGAGAGAGAGAGAGAGAGAGAGAGAGTCCTACTAAATTGTAACCATTAAATGTGTGTAACCCGTGTAAATCGTCGATTTCATAGGTTTTTTGATGAATTTTTTTTATGGAATTGTTTATTTTGATGAAATTATTTCATATCATTCATTTCTTGATGATTTTTTTTATGAAATTTGTAGTTTTAATAGGTGAAAACGAAAACATATGAACAGTTTCATAAAAATGAAAAAACCTATTAAACTACAAATTTCATAAAAAAAATTCATCAAGAAATGAATGATATGAAATAATTTCATCAAAATAAACAATTTCATCAAAAAAATTCATCAAAAAAACCTATGAAATCGACGGATTACACACATTTAATGGTTACAATTTATTATCTATATATATATATATATATGCGTATTTTAGTGTATATATATTTTTGCCTAGAACTTACATAAGTTACATCCCAGACCTGTCTTGAGGCGGCGGCTTTCCTAGTTAAGACCATCCCCATTAACAAGCCAAACCAAACTTTTTTTGAATAAGACAAAAAAATTTATTTAAAAGAAAAGAAAAATGAAATTGAATGCAAACCAAACTCTTCAAACAGTTGGTGCAAACTTTGTTTGGAGAATATTTTATTAATAAAACAAGATTTTTTAGATAAATTATATAAGCAGGTGGCAAAATCTAATTGGTTGGTTTAGATTTTATTAGAATAAAACTTATCTGATTAAAAAGATAACTTTAATAAAAAAATTAAAAATTAAAAAATATACCAAAATTCATATTTTTCAATTCCCTACAAATAGAGACCAATCTTGACATATTTTCAACATACCAATCTTTCTCTTCATTTCTGTATTTTCTTTTATTTATTTTCTAATTGTAAGTTTTTTATATTTATAATTATGTTTTAAAATATGAAATTATTTTTATTTATTTTTTATTTAAAGTTAAAAGATATATATATATATATATTCTAAAATATTAAATATATAATTTTTATAATATAATTTTTAAGATTGATTTGGATTGTGAATAAAGTATAAAAAAAAATTAGATTGGATTGTAATTGAAGATTAGATAGGTGAAAGAAAGAGAAATTAGTTTTTTAATAAATATTGGTTTGGTTTGGTTTGGTTTGTGAATAAACATAGTCTAAGGAAACACGTCTCGAGACCCGATTCCATCATATATAATTTGTTTAATTTAAATTTTAATTATATTTGGTTTAGTTCAATTAAAAATAAGAGATGTATTTGATTATTCTGTGTAATTATAATTATTAATTTTCTTTGAAATTAATTATTTTACTTGTTGCTATGTGAACTAGAGGTGGCCAAACTGACCCGACCCGACCCGACGGACTGACCCGAACCGAAACCGGCCAAGAACCGGTTCTGGCCCGACCCGGTCAAGAACCGGTTTCAAGCCCGAGAGCCGGGACCGGTTCGCGTATATAGGAATTTCCTCGGCCCGACCCGGCCCGGCCCGATTTTTTTCAAAAAAATAGAGCCGTTATATAGCCGTTTGGAACCCCTTGTGACCGTTTTTTGCCTCAAAAAACACCCTCCAAACCCCATATAAATACTAGGGGTGTTATGGAGGTCATCACCACCTTACATTGCTTACAAAACGCAAAAAACGCTTACAATTCTCATTTCTCGGCTCTCGTTATATTCGTTTCTCGCAAAAAACGCATACAATTCTCATTTCTCATTACTTATCCAATGATTCTAATCCAATTTTTCTTTGTTAAAGTTTAGTAATTAATTATTATACAAAGAAAACAGTTAAAAAACAAAAAAATCCCCGGCCCTACTCCGACCCGGTTCTTGGCCCGGCCCGGCCCGGTTTTCCCGAAACCGGTTCTACATACAAGTAAACGGGTCAGGGGATTTCGGTTTAAACCCGGCCCGACCCGACCCGACCCGGTTCTCACCTGACCCGGTTCGCACGGTTACTGTGCAGAACCGGGTTGTCCCTCGACCCGACCCGGCCCGAACCCGACTTTTGGCCACCTCTAATGTGAACGCCTCGAGAGTGGTTAAGAACGTGTGAACGTCACTTGGCTCTAGTGTAAACATATATGTAATTTCTTATAAAATAAATTATGTAAACAGTCCTTGTGTTTAACCAAAATTCTGAATATAGTCCTTAGTAGTTCATTTTATTTCTCATTTCTGTTTAGATTTTGTTATGGTAACCATTAATAAAGGGTGTTACTATTCATACCCCCTACACACACCGACACACACACATAAGGTGTACCGTGTGCACACACAGACACACACATAAGGTGTACCGTGCACACACACACACACTGTGTGTGCAGGGGGGCGTATTTAGAATTCTCCTTAATAAATCGGTTAAATTACTCAGTGGAAGAGTTTTTATAGTTATTTATTTTGTTTTATTGTAAAAGTTGACTATGCATGTATACAAATACAAGATGCATTTAATAAAAAAAAAAGTAAAAATGTATAACGAAGTGCTCTCTCTTTCAATAGGAAAACCCTAGCCGTCATAAGGAAACGCTAGCTGTCGCCCACCTCCGCCTCCATCTCCGGCCGCTCTCACCCCCGCCTCCACGACTCCGTCTGCTCTGCTCTTCTCGCCTCCATCTCCGGCCGAGCCGTCGCCCACCTCCGCCTCCATCTCCGGCCGCTCTCACCTCCGCCTCCACGGCTCAGTCTGCTCTGCTCTTCTCGCCCACCTCCACCTCCACGGCTCCGCCTCCGACCACTGCTGAAGAGTGAGGAAGAAGGCTGGTGCGGCTATTGGTTTTCCATGTCGTTGGGTTTTCCTGCCGGCGCCTCTGCCGGCCGCCGGTATCCAGTCCGTGCGGCTCTTAATCCCTTTGTGGCTATAAATCCATTTTAATTTCCCTATCTTCTCCGAGACTGATGTTCTTTGTGCTCCATTTCTGTGACACCATGGTAGTTCTCCCGGCCTCCACCAACAAAATCCAAGCCCTGTACGTAGAAAACTATGGTGATTTTGTCAAAGGAGCGGGAGAGTACTTGGTTTTGTTAATGGTAGAAAGAATGTGGAAGTATCTGAAACGCCGAAAAGTTCGGTTACGTTACGTTTTTTGTATTTTTATCGTATTCTCTGTATATAGGCATAAACAACAATTAAGAAAACACAACCAAGTAAAGTGGACCATATCCACTTTCATCAAGGAGAAAATCATCAAAGTGGCACATTCCCACTTTTTCTCTTACCTTCCGACTATGCTTATGCAAGAATGTCAAGGAATCAATACTTTGATTGCCTTCAGTTGGAACTGTCGGGGCCTTGTCCTCGCGGTGGAAAGACAAGCTTACGAAGCGGCTTACTTGACTCCGAGTCACTTTCGTTTTTATCTTGTCCTTAAGTTTATGATGTATTTCCGTTATTTCATTGCGCTTTGTATTATTATGTTCTGTAACGTTCTTTTTTTAATGATAGGGTTGTTCCGTTCGGGTGATGGCTAGGCCGTTGCACGTTTCGTGAATCAATCATTTTCCTTAAAAAAAAAAGTAAAAATCTATCATGGCGTACGTCTCATATGATATGCTTGCGTAATGTTTATTTTATCTTTTTTGTTTTTTATAAGTTTTATGGTAGTTGTGGTATTTTATAGTATGTTTTTCTTTCTATAAGACTATCCACACCAACAATCCATACCAATATGATTGAGAATTAGACAAAAGACTTTTTTAAAAAATAAATAGAAAAGAAAATTAACAAACCAATCTCAACCAATCTAGCTAACTCAACGAACCAAGATCGAGCAACATTTGATGTTTTATTTTTAAAAGAAATTGACACATGTCAAGTTATTATTGGTTGGTTTTAGATTTTTAGGATACAACTTATCTAATAAAAATCAGACTTTTACAAATAAATTAAAAATTAAAAAATATACCAAAATTCATGGTTTTCAATTCCCTACAAATAGAGACCAATCTTGACATATTTTCACCAAACCAATTTTTCTCTTCATTTCAATCCTCTTGTTATCTTGCTACTTTTTTCAATTACCTGCTATGTATCCAAACTTTCCAAATCTTTTTTATGACTTGTTTTATTTAATTTCAGTTGTATGGTATGTTTTTTTATAATTATAATTATGTTTCAAAATATGTAATTGTTCGTTCGTTTAATCTATATTTTATACTTATAATTAAAAAAAATTATATGTATAAAAAATAAAATATATAATTTTTGTAAAATAATATTGTAGATTAGATTGGATTGTAGGGGATTGTGGCTGGAGTATGAAAATTTTGAGATTGGATTGGAGTTGAATATTATGTAAGTGGATGAGAGAGAAAGTAATATTTTAATTGAGATTGGATTGGTTGAGATTGTTGTTGTGGATAGTCTAACACCATCTCCAATGAACTCTTTATTTACTCTCTATCTCTATTTTACTCTCTAAATCATTTTCAATGAACTCACTATTTTACTTTCTAAAATAGAGAAATGAATAGTAACTCTCTATATATAGAGAGTTACTATTCATATTCTTTATTTTTTTCTAACTTTTTGACAATTACAATGGTCTTATTTTTTAGAGTGAATTACACCGGTGGTCCCCGTGGTTTGCTCAAATTTTGGATTTGGTCCCTAAAGTAAGCTATCTACGGTGGTGGTCCCTAACTTTTAAATTAGCTTTCACTAAAAGTCCCTCTTATCTAACGGCGTTAACTCGTTATGTTATCATCCAACCTCTTGTTTAATTAAAAGGACAAATCAGTCATTTAATTAATTTAAATGTATTAAACCTATTTTAAAACAAATAGCCATTATCTTCAAACTCACGACTTCTTCTCCAAAAGATTGATCACGCAAATTGATAAAGCAATCTGATTTATCATCTTCATGGTATTATACTCTTTTTGACTGCTAAATCTTTGTGCAGATGATGGATATAAACCTTTTTGCATTTGTATGACAGCGGCGGTGGCATGGGAAGCTGAGAAGCCACCGGTGATTGAAGAAGAGGAGGTGGCGCCACCGGAGAAAATGGAAGTCCGGATAAAGATCCTCTTCACCACCTTGTATAAAATTCAAAAGGGTTTCTATCAATTTCATAATTTGGATTCTTGATTTTAGGGAGAGAATGACGGAGTTGCAAAGAGAAATGGTTCCTTCTCGTTGTTGCAGACAGGAACAGACCACAGATGCCAACCGATGCAATCAGGTCTCGAAGTTTCTCCTTTATTCTAAAACTATTTTTTCTTTATAAATATTAATTGGGTTCTAAATTTTTTAACATGTTCGTGTTAACTCAGTAAATAAAAGTTCTTATATACACATATCGGTTTATTGATGAATTTGATGAAATTGGATAGGATTGTGGACAGTGTTGGTAAAGGAGTGACTGATCTTCAACAAGGAGATCATGTTCTTCCTGTTTTCACCGGTGAATGCAGAGAATGTGCTCACAGTAAGTCCCAAGAGAGAAATATGTGTGATCCTTTAACTATTGAGGATCAACACCGGTCGTGGGGTCATGATTCACGATCTGAAATCTCGCTTTTCAATCAACGGTAAACCCGTTTTCCATTTCGTTGGAACTTCAACATTTAGCGACTACACTGTGGTTCGTGTCAGATGTCTTGCCAAGATAAACCCGTTTGCTCCTCTCGACAAAGTTTGTGTCCTCGGTCGTGGGATCTCCACAAGTTAGAAAAAATCACAATCCAACGCTTTTTATTGCATTTATGTCGTCGAGTTTTCAGGCCTCTGTGCTACTTGAATCTTGATCATAATTGTAACACCCGTAATTTTCGGATAAGTACAACTTCGAATCAGTGTGGAATCGATCTTTTAAGAAAAATATGAAAAATAGAATTTTGGGTTAAATCCTAGATTTTATGGTCTTGTTGGATGGGGAATTCGAATACGAGTCCAACGGTTCTTTCCGGAGCAAAAACGGAGCTATAACGAAGAAGTTGCGGCCGAAACAGTATCCGACCCAACAGGGGGCCGCGCGGCCTGTTAGACCGCGGCCCAAGCCGCATAAGCCTCTGGAGGGAAGCGCGCGACATTCCCCGCGACTTATAAACCGCGGGAACGACCTGGAGCTTTAAATCGCGAATCTCAAACCCTCAAACTTCATTTCTTCATAACTTTTGCATCCCAACTCCGATTTGAGTGATTCAAGTTGCTATGGTTTCGTTTTTGGGAGCTCTTCAAGGATCTAGAAAGAGTTTTGAAGTATCATGAATGATCCAAGAGTATTTGGTGGTGGTTGAGGTTTTGGAAGTTTTGGCTTGAGGATGCAAACTTCATCAAAGGAACTTACGTTGGAGAAAACTCTAGATTTAGCTTAATCTAGCTAAGGTGAGTTCAAGTTGATTTGTGAAAACTTTGTACATGCCAAAAATAGTATTTTCCAAATGTTTTTGTGTTTTACTTGAAAATATCAATTGTTGAGGTATTTGGTTAATTTAACCTTTTTGAAGTATTTATCTTCATAATTGTGTAAAACACCCATATTTGGGATTTTGGAGTATTTGATATGTAGAAATCATAATTTTACTCTTAAAAGATTTATTACTCAAAATGGAGTCTATTTGATGGTTTAATCATATGTGTATAAATGATTTTGTAAACCATTTGGGAGAATGCACGTTTTACTGTCAATAACCATTTTGAGAATTATAAGGGTGTGAGTCCCTTTGGGAAAACCCTTTTGTTTAACCTGCGTTGGGTTTTGGGTTAATAACGATTTTATGGTACTTGTTTACCTAATTGATATTAAATGCATTTTGTGCTATTTGATGGCCGTTATTTATAGGTCTAATGGGTATTTGAGCAGTTTGCTCGGTTTTGACTCTGGGATAGTCATGGGGACATTGGTCCGGTTTTAATGGCTCGATGTAGGGTCTTGTTTATTGGTTGCTTTTATTGCACCATTTTGCATGTTATTGCACGTTTGGATATTTACATGCCTGGGTGAGTGAGTCATTCCGGGATAGGCATGTTGTCTGTAGACTGTATTACATGGATCCATAGGCATGTTAGTCAGTCGTTGGTAATGGTCGATTGAGTATCTCTAGGTGTTGCATTTATGCTGAAGACACTAAGGTATCTCAAGGTGTCGCATTTATGCTGAAGGCACTAAGGTATCTCAAAGTGTCGCATTTATGCTGAAGATACTAAGGTATCTCAAGGTGTCGCATTTATGCTGAAGGCACTAAGGTATCTCAAAGTGTCGCACTTATGCTGAAGGCACTAAGGTATCTCAGAGTGTCGCATTTATGCTGAAGGCACTAAGGATCTCCACTCTCAATGGACATGGGTCTCCCCCGTCGTTGGTCAACCTAGTTGGGATTTTATATTGTCCCGGTTCTATTATTATTATTGGTCTTATACGTTTGACTGCGGTTGGATGACTTTAATATTGGATTCCCTTCCATGTATATTATAGTCTAAATAAAGCAGGTTATCTCCATAAGTATGGTGTTTGAAACTTCATTACATTTTACGTTTGCGTGAGTATTGCTCGTATATGTTTTCAATGAAGTATTCTATTAAATGAATGGTTTTCCATGATTTATGGGTTGAGTAATTGTTGTCAACCGTATTTGAAAGATTTGCCTATTAGAGGTTTATTCACGTTATGAATGAGTTTTGGATTATATTCATTTTGGGAAAACGCTTTATACCTTTTGGGAAATATTTCTCATGGATTTTGGGTGCGTTGAAAATGAGTCATTTATATCCTTGGTAAACTCTTTTGGAAATCTAAATCTTTATTGCCAACTTTCTTTCAAAGAACTATTTATTCATGCTATAAACTCTTGAACTCACTAGGCGTTAGCCTAACCTTTTTATTTGTCGGCATGTGCAACAGGTCTCAGGTTGGGAGTAATTCTAGTGACACGTGTGAAGGGTCGTGTGCTAGTAAAGTGCTAGAGAGGTGAATAGCCTAAGTTATGTTTTCGCATTTACCCTTGGGAGTAGCACTTGTGTTTGGATTTAGTGATATCCGAAGTAAGTTTAGTCTTGGTTATAAGACTTGTTTTTTTATATGTAATGTTTGGAGGCAATCATAGTTTGTAATTTGAGGTAATTTACCTATTATTTCGGATGTGATATTGAAAATTTTATTTAGTTGCTCTTTCCCAATTCGAGGGTGTTACAATAATTATTTAGGTGTTTTCAGGCCTCGGTGCTACTTTGAATCATGAGGACCCCGCAATTTCACTCCACGAATCCTCTTCGGATGATTCCGATGATGACACGTTTTGTAGATCGTCTCCCTATGCATCAAACGATTGCCGTAATCATCCTTCCGGATCGAATTCCGAGCAGTGGGACTCCGGTGACTCTTGCAGAATCAAAGATCGTGAGCTCGATGATGCTTTTGGAAGAATCTCGTCTGCAGAATCTTTTTCGAGCTCGATGATGCTTTCGGAAGAATCTTGTCTGCAGAATCTTTTTCGAGCCTGCTGATGCTTTCGGAAGAATCCCGTCGTTTGAGCTCGCTTATGAACGGGGATTAGATTCCAGCAAGGTCAACAAGGTCTTTTACTCGATTTTCCAAATTTTGATTCTATGAACGCTTCACATAACAAGATAACGGATGATTTCAATGGGAAGGATGGCCTCAATTCGCATATTCCTAAGGAGCCGACACCACCACCGCCACCTCTTCCGCCAATGGAATTAAGCCACCTTCTGGTGTAACAATGGAGAAAGAAGATGATCTCTCGGAAGCCTTGAAATGGAGACAGACTTTTTAATTTTTCAATATTTTTTGTTGGTTGAATATGACATTATATGTAACCTAGTGTAGAAGAGTATAATAACGTGAAGAGGATAAACCAGATTGTTTTATCAGTTTGGAGGTAGCAGAGGTGAAATCGGTAGGGCGTGATCAAGCTTTTGGAGAAGAAGTCGTGAGTTTGAAGATAATGGCTATTTGTTTTAAAATAGGTTTAATACGTTTAATTTAATTAAATGACTGATTTGTCCTTTTAATTAAACAAGAGGTTGGATGATAACATAGTGAGTTAACGCCGTTAGATAGAGGGACTTTTGGTGAAAGCTAATTTAAAAGTTAGGGACCACCACCGTAGATAGCTTACTTTAGAGACCAAATCCAAAATTTGAGCAAACCACGGGGACCACCAGTGTAATTCACTCTATTTTTTAGATTGTTGTATTTTTATTTTATTTAATACCAATTTTAATAAACTAGAATTATATTTATCTTTAAGTTTTAAATTCAATTTAAATTTATCCAACTAATTTTAAAAGCTAGTAAACTTTAACAACTTACAATATAACATATTTAATTAAAACACACATTTTAACATAAAAACATTACAAATGATAATGATAAAAATACAAAAGACGACCGTAATACGATCGTACGTAGTAAAACCAATAGAGGTCGAAATGATGACAAATAATAATGATGCATTCCAACAATATGTTGCTCGATATAGGCAAATTAGGAATAAAGAAGCTCACTTTGCACTTCGGGATGCGTTAGTTGATCATTTATGGGAAATATTTTCTAATTCCGACTAAATGCTTATGTATTTTAATTTTAGATGTGTGTTGAAAATGTAACATTTTTATTGAATGAAATTTGGTTTTTGATAATTTAATGTGAAATTAAATATGAATTATAACGTCGTTAAAATAATATAATAAAGTTAATAGATATAAGAATATTGTGAAAATAAAAAATATAAGGATGCAATTTATAAAGTTAATAAATATAAGGGTATTATTGAAAATATATGTAATCAAAATAAAAGAGAATATACTTGAAATATTCTCTTTTAAAGTGTAAAATAGAGTAATACATTGAAGAAGATTTAACACATTCTTTACTTTACTCTCTAATAGAGAGTAAAATAGAGAAATACATTGGCGATGCCCTAAATTACAAGTCAAAAGCGGAACGAGCCAAATGTGTACTTTTTTAATATCTCAAAACTGAAAAGATTGGTACTTTCTCCTCTTTGATCAAAAAATGTGGTTTGATCCTTCTCTCCAAGCAACCAATTTTTCACAATCTCCCTACTTATCTTATAGTTTCACTATTTCCTTTATAAAAGAACCAAAAATCCAACACCTCTTAGTAATTTAGTAGTATATGTATGGGTTTGGGATTCGGTGAAAAGCTGAGGTTAACGTGAGAAGTGATTATCAACCGTTGTATGAGAAATGGACGCATATTATGATGAAATGCACCGAGATAAGATGGATTGAGATACACCAGATTAATTCTCTTTTAAACCGTAAATCATACCACCAAAAAAATCCATCGAGCAGGTGCACGAGACCTAGCGGGGATCCCGGGACCTTCATAGGTCCCCCATGGTCCGAATTATTTTTGTGTTTTTGAAGTGTAAAAATGGTAATCACATCTATTAAATGCGATCAAAAGTATGGCTTATCTCTCTCTCTCTCTCTCTCTCTCACATTCATAATGTGAGAACGTTTATCTTTCGTTTGAACCTTTTTGAAAAGAGGTTAGCTAATTATTTTTGTTTGATTTGTGGATTCACAAAAAAAGTGATGGCATAGATGTAATTAAATTAAGTAGAAATTCAAAGGTATGGCTGTAGGGAACAATGACTTAAAAAAACATTAACATGAAAACTCTTAACATATTTTAACATAAAAACATTAAACCTTAACATATCTTTAACCTAGTTATCGTTATATCAATAACCATTTAGTTTAGAAATCATAGTTGAGGGTTGGGTTTCGATGACTGGTAGACGTGAGAAGTGGTTATCAACCGTTGGATAAGAAATGGACGTACATTAAAATGAGATGCACCAAGATGTATCGGATCAATTTCTTTCTAAGCCGCAATTGATGGGAGAACATGAGATTAACGGTTCAAATCCATATCTGACACTTTTCACCATTAACTCAATTTCTCTCAAACGATTCTTCCTTTCGTTGTTGATACTTGATAGATGGAACTAGAGATGGCCAAACAGGCCCGGATCCTGCCCGACCCGCATAAAGCTCAAAGCCCGGCCCGTCCAAAGCCCGACCCTCGGCCTGCTGGGCCCAACCGAGCCTGGTGTTTGGAAGTTTCGTCGGCCCGGCCTGGCCCGCCCCCAGCCTGATTGCGGCCCGGATCCAAGCCCGGCCCGACCTGGCCTGTTTCGAATTTGAAAATCTGACTGTTATATAACGACTATATGACCATTTTTTATGATTTGTGACCCTTCTTTTGGTTTTTAATGGTTCCTCAACACTATAAATAGGAAAATTGGTGTATGGGGTTACCAAGTTACAAAACGCAATTGTCGCTCATAATTCTCATTTTCTCGCTACCTTGTGTTCGTTTTTCGCAACTTCTCAATCTCTCAATTCTTCCATCTTTCGCTCAAAATGGCCGGCGGTGATGCATCAAACGAACAAATTATAATAAAACGTATTTTAAGTATATTTGAGCGATCCAATTACGCATTTTTAAGTGTATTAGATAATTAGAATAACATTTATAAATTTAAGAAAAAATATTTTTTTGTGAAGGCCCGGTTTAGCCCGGCCTGAAAGCCCGGTTTTATAAAAGCCTAAGCGGGCCCAGATATTTGTGCTCAAGCCCGGGCCCAACCAAAACCCGGACTTTGTAATAGTGTTCCGGCCCGGTTCATCACGAGGCCCGGCCAGACCCGGTTTTTTGGCCACCTCCGGATGGAACTATGGAAGTAGATGCATCTTGGGCTGGTATATGTAGGGTTGGGCTATTGTTGTGGGCCTGATTTGGAAGCAAGAAGTAGGCTCGGCCTGCTCACGCATCACTATATATTTAAATACATATATTAAATTTTGTTTTTTTTATGTTATTATTCTTGTATTTAAAACAAAAATAAATAAACAAATAAATAAATAAATCTAAATAATTTTATAAACTATATATATATATATTATCTCATAAAGTATATTTCGATCTAAATTACGGTAAAACTACAACGGTTAAAAGAAATACCAGAGTTGCATTTCAACTTAAAAAAACTTAAATCTTTCATATACAAATAATAAAAATAAAAAAACTTAAATCTTTCATATACAAATAATAAAAAGTTTAATACATCTCTTCGTACCAAAATCTAGAAATGAAATCTCAAATTTAGAACTAATCAATACAACACTTAGACCCTTGGATTTTGATAGTAAAGTATTCCCCTCTTCGGCTTAAAGAGAACTCTCGAACCAAACGTTGAGCGAAAAAGAGGATACTGTAGTATAGCGTATGCAATGATAGGTATAAGAGAAAACACACTAATTACGACCGCTATTGGGATAAACTTACGACGGTATAGCACGAAGAAGCTGACACTAAACGCAATCATCATGGTCATAATAGAGAAGAAAAGTGTTGCTAAACCTACCATTAACTTTTTGGGTAATGATTCCATGAAATCTTTTTGGGCATAACGTGAAGTAAGGATGGATAAGAACATGAGGATTGAAGTCGCGGATAAGATCAAAGAAATGGCATCTAACACGACAAACACTATGAAGGGTCCTTGGTGGAGGAACACGGGAAAACCACTCTTTTCATCATATCCACCTGGAATTGTAAAAGCGACTCCAAATACTATGGTGGCTATAAGTGCGGCAACCACCATGCATTTGCTAGCCGTTCCCTTCATCCACTTCTCTGCCTCGGAAACCAAATATTTGTGGGTGTCGGTGAATAATTCGTGTGGCGTTTGGCCTGCTTTATTCTTTTGAGTTATGTAATGAGGAGGGATCATCGACTCTACTTCCTGTGACACAACATTTGAGACTATCAACAACTTCATATATTACAACATAAGGATGTGGTTGGTACATTGAACAAGACAGAACATGGATTGATGTCTCACATTTGGCAAAAAAATTATGTGGAACAGACAGGAAGAGAGTGGTACCCCACCCCATGGAACAAGCTGGAAGAAGCTTATGTTTTATCAATATAACCTCAAAATAAAATATAATTCTCTTCTAAAACATCAAATACGCCTTCTATTTTATATTTTATTCATTCTTTAAATTTTATTTATTGTATTTTATGTTCGTTAAACTTTCACTTTATTTTTCTCAAAATATTATTTTATGTGGTTTCAATGTTTTGATTAATTTATATAAATTATAAATATCAATAATGGAAAAATACAGAAAATGTTAGAAAATAAAACTTGGAAACTACATATTTTTTTTCATTTTGGCGTCACTTTAATCGTCTTGAAGAAAACTTTCTAAATAATTTATTTTGTTATTAAAAACATTTATTTCATTTTAATTTAATAAATTACATAATTAATCAAATATATATATATATATATATATATAAACAACTTATAAGGTTAAATTGGTCAATGTTATCTGTTCTGTCAAGTTTTGTTTTACCAAACGTTGAACAGTTGTTCTGTTATGTTCTTTCCGGTCCTGTTCTATCTTGTCTGCATACCAAACGCACTGTAAACAAACGCAAATGCCCTCAATATGCATAAATCGCTAATAATTCAAAATCGTGGAGGGAAAGATGTACCTTGAACCACAACAATTCACGTTGGAGTTGAAAAGCCACTCCCGAGACATCAGGAGGTTGGTTTTTCTCTAGCTTCTTTCCAACTAAATGCAACATATTATTGCCTTCTTGGTCTTTAAGACAAGTTATGAAATGCTTCGTTGAGCCTATCTCATATAAAAGATTGTAGATACTTTCACGACGATGAGAGACTGCAATGTGAAAGATACTTTGACCATTATCGTTTTGCTTCCATATAAGATCGGGATATTTACGAATAAGCTCAACCACAAATTTTGTGTTGCCCATTTCCACAGCAACAAAAAGTACTCGAGAGGGGTAGGATGCTCGGTTCCCATCTCTCACACGAATCAGAACCGAGGGGCCTCTGAGTATCGTATCTATTTCGCTCTTTGGCTTTTCTTGAATACTTGCCCAAATTTCCTTTAGTAATTTCATGGCTTGGCTTTCTTTTGCAGCAGGTCCAACCTTAAAACAAGTGACTGCCAAAAATGAAAGCAACAATTAAAAAAAAAAGGCAAATTGCATGAAAAGGTAATGTACTTTGGTCCAATTCCTATTTTAGGTAACGATAGTTTCAGAACATTCATTTTATAAAAGAAGAACAAAAACAACAATCTCGGACTTGGAAATCTCACCCCTCCTATTGTCATTGTTGCAACACAATCTTATAAAAGAGGACCTTAAACCTCTAATCGTTGTTGGTAGAATGAGCTTATGGCTGATGAAGATGATGAAAATGATACATAAGATTTATGGGAAGATGAACCGACAGAAACCAGTTATGGAGCCTCCTTTTGAAAAAGCCCCCAAAGAAAATGATGCAAAAGATTTACGATTTTATATTTCATAAAAGTTTCAATATTTATGAACTTTATCTATGGATTCTCTGAATTTTGATTTTGGAAATAAGAAATGAAGGACAAGTAGGAGGCGGCGGAGGGAGGTTGAAGACGACGAAAGAGTTTGAAAACCAAATTAATTATAAAATTTTGAATAATAAGTATTTAAAAAACAAGTTTATATAAAACTCCACATCATCAAACAATGTTGACTTGTACGCCACATCATTTGCCACATCAGCATGGTAACCGGTTAATGGTTAAACAGGTTACCCAGGTACTTAAATGTTTAAAATATCCCATCTTAGGTACCAAAATAAATGTTCTGAAAGTACGTTACCCAAAATAGGAATTGGACCAAAGTAGATTACTTTTTCATGCAATTTGCCTAAAAAAATACTTAAAATGTTGTAAATGGATGATTTGAAATAAGATGCTTTAATA
This sequence comes from Saussurea involucrata, assembly GCA_033807775.1. NCBI lineage: Eukaryota > Viridiplantae > Streptophyta > Magnoliopsida > Asterales > Asteraceae > Saussurea > Saussurea involucrata. The sequence goes on from CM066325.1 coordinate 4,177,036, forward strand.
TCATGAAAAGTAAGAAATAAGGATTATCGAAAGGTTCATATTTGAATCATTAAATAAATTAATTTTAAGATGCATATATAGGAACTCTTAAATAATCTATCATGTCGGTTTACACACGCATATTTAAAGAGTTTTTTTTCTATTTCTTCAGTTGATTCATATGAATCTGCCTTTAATCTTTCTTTTCTTACATTCTCACAATATTTAATCTTTTTATTTGAACTTTTCCCAAAAAGTAATATATATGATAAATTAATGTAGTATGAAAAATACCTGAATTGAGGATTCTCCAGAACATATGCGGTTTTATTTCATTAAATGCACAAGGCTTTTGAGCCAAAAATCCAAGTGCATTTTCTCTTTTAGGAATATCTGGGTGGTCTCCAAATATTTTTAGTGCCATATCTGCAAAATATTTTCAAGGAAAAATGTCATGAATAAAGCAACAACAACTAGAGGGACGAAGGGAGGTTCAGATGAAAATCGAAAAAGAAAAAATTGAGAAACACCTTGGTAAAAGTTCATATGGAATTCTGGACAATATGCACATATGCATACAAGTAATTGAAGCTGTTTTTTGGTATTTATGCACATGTGCAAGTTACAAATCGATTGTAGGTACATGTGCATACTGTCCAGAGGGTTATCAACTAAAACACTTACCGAAGAGATCAACCTCGACACATTTGGAGTAAACCCATCCCTTTTCCCTAGGTGTCCAACCAAGAGCATTCATTTCCGGAGACTTTTCGTAGAGATACTTTACCATAGCACAGTTTCTAAATAGAACCGCGATATAGAGTGGCGTCTGTTTGCTACTATTAGGGATTTTCAGCAACTCCGGGTCCGAATCCACCATAATTTTAGCAATGTCGACATTTCCGGCTGCAGCTGCTAAACAAAGGGCAGTGTTGCCACCTTTATTCTGAAGCTGCAAGTCCTCCTTTCTCGTCATACCCACCAGATTTCGCACAAACTTGATGCTTTCGGGGTTGCTTTGAGCTGACGCTGCAATATGAAGCGCAGTGTCACAATGTTCAGTGATACTATAGCGTACCAGCGGATATGTCCGATTTTGAAGGATCTCATTTGCGGCTTTCCAAGCTCCTCTGATTGATGCTTCATATAGGGGAACACAAGTGTTGATGAAGTCTCTCCTCCTTGTATCTAAGCATTTAATAATGTAAGTTAATGTCATGTTCCTTCAAAGACGAAAACACAATATCCTTTTTTTGTTAAAGTGATGCATCATATGATAATCGAACCGAAGGTTAAACATGATTCTGTGAATACCAAGAAGTCACTTTTTTCTAAAGCTTGTTGATTCAATTGAATGTCAAGCTTTAGGCTCAAACTCGAATTTTGTGATACTGAACTACTGACCATCCATTTTACACTATAGACTATAGAGTTTAAAATGAAACGGGCTTGAAAAGAGATGATGGGACAAACATAAAAGCACAAACGATAAATGGAAAATAGAAAAGAAAAAAAACACAAAATGTCACAAAGCATGTGTTGGGAACTGAAGATATGCTAAGTAGGGTTAGTACTGCTAAGTCTACATTACTACTGCCAGTTCTTCGTTACTACTGCTGGGCAAGATTACTACTGCTAGACGAAGTTAGTACTGCTAGTCAAGGTTACTACTGCTAGAAGAAGTTACTACTGCTAGAAGAAGTTACTACTGCTAGAAGAAGTTACTACTGCTAGAAGAAGTTACTACTGCTAGAAGAAGTTAGTGCTGCTAGACCAAATTACTACTGCTAGACATGGTTAGTACTGCTGAGCTGAGTTACTACTGCTTGAAGACTGTGAAGGTTAATACTGCTGAAGGTCGTTAATGCTGCTGAGCTAAATCATCATTAATGCTGCTGAGCCAAATCATTGTTAATACTGCTGACTTGATAAGTTTGGTATGCGATACTTTTGGAGACAAAGAAGGAATTGATCAAGATATGTTTAACGAAGATTCAGAAGATCAATTTACTTTTGATAGTTATCTTGTAATTACTTTTGTATAAATAGCAGTGATAGATAGCTATTAGAGATAGACGAACAGAGACGAAAAATATACGAATATATACGAAAACAGAAGATAGATAGTATACAGAATTCGATATTCATTCAAGAGTGAATTAACCTCTCGATCATAGATCCTATTTCTAGAGAAGTAGAAATCGTCTTGTTGAGCCTGTTCAACAAGATTGAGGTTTGGTGTAAAACTTGTGAGTAATACAGTTTGATATATACAGTGTATTGAATTTCTATTGATTGTTCATTAATTGATTTAGAGTTCTATTCCGCAAGATTCTCTAAATTCTGTTTCTAAGAAGTTTAATTCTTGTTAAGAATCGATCCTGACAAGTGGTATCAGAGCATTGGTATCTTAGAAGCTATGGACAATTCAATGGATTCTCACAGTACTCTTGTTTCAAAGGTTCCCATGCTCAAACCCAATAAATTTGACATGTGGAAACTGAGAATCAAGCAGTACATTCTTCTTATTAATCATGCACTATGGGACATCATAGAAAATGGCCCATGTAATGAAGGAAAGATTGGATAAGATGATGCAGGCTTTGACCAGTCCAAGGTTGAGTGTTATGAGTGTCACAAGATGGGACACTTTGCCAGAGAATGCAGAATTGGTGGATCAAATCAACAGGCTCCAAATGGAAACCAAAACAGAAGCTCCTCTCAAGCCCTTGTTTCTCAACAAGGAATGGGATTTGATTGGAGTGATCAAGCTGAGGAAGCCTGTCAGAATCAAGCTCTTATGGCAGAAGTATCTGAAATTCCCACTGAGGTACAATCTAAACTCTGTTCTCAAGCTTGCATTGATGCTGTTAAAAGATATAGGGATCACAATCAGGGTATGTGTGATGACCTTAAGAGGCTAGAGAAAGATGTGAAAGATTATGTTAGGATTGTAGAAAGGTTTGAGGAACAGATTAGAGCTTTTCAAGCTAATGAACTTCAACACCACTATGATACTAACTATTGGAAGTGGGAGAAGAATGAGTATGAGATTAAGCTGAAAGTGTCTGGGGAGGAGAATGAGAAATTAAAAGAAGAGCTTGAGAAGGTTAAACTTGATGTTGAAAAGTTTACCTGTGCTTCTAAAACCATGGACACCATCATTAAAGCACAAATCCATGACAAGATGAAAGTAGGGATAGGGTACAATACCACACCTCCACCCTACAATAACAACTACATACCTCCCAAGTCTGATTTGTTAGAGACCAAGGATAGAAAGGAACCTGAATTAAAGATTAATATAGATCCTTGTGAAAAAGAAATAGTAGTTGAGGATGAGACTGACAAAGTAGACTCTGATGAGGAATTTGAGAGTCCATGTGTCAAGAACACTGAAATCAAAAGGACTGAAAAGGAAAAGGGAGTCCATTACAAACAGACCACAGTTGTGGCTCCCAATACCTGTAAACATTGTTCTTGTAAGAAATCTCAAGAGCTCAAGCCCCAAAAACATGATAATCAGAGGGGAAATCAAAGGAACTGGAATAACCAGTGGGCTATGAGACAAGGAGTTGACCTGAACAGAATCAACAGGCCAAAACCTTGCTTCATCTGTGGTAAGCTAAATCACTTAGCCAAACACTGTTATTTCAATCCAATTAACCAAAGGTTTAATGCTCAAAGATATTTTCAAAAACCTGCTGGTTACAGAAAGAGTGGGGGATATAAAAAGTCTGTGAGGAAAGTTGTGGCAAAGAAACAAGTTAAAACCATAAGCCACATGAAAAAGGCAGAAACAGAAAGTGTTAGAGTATGGATGCCTAAAGGTACTAATGATAATACTGCCAACTCAGTTAGTACTGCTAACAATGTTAGTACTGCAGGAAGCAATAATGTTACTAGCAGTGTTAGTACTGCTAACACAGTTAGTACTTCTTCAACAATTAATACTGCTTCTAGTGTTAGTACTGCTAAGTTAGTTAATACTGCTGAGAAGGCTAGTACTTCTGGAAGCAATGTTAGTGCTGCCAAAGTTAGCACTTCTACATCAGTTAGTACTGCTTCTAGACCTATCATCAAAACAAAGTACTCAAGCACTGATGTTCCTCACTTTGACAAGCTCATCAAAACAGAATGTAAGTATTTTGATGATCAAGGGAGACCCAAGACCACTATGGCTTGGGTCCCCAACAAAAACTAATTGATTTATCAGATGTGCAGGGCAGCCAAACAGCTTAAGGGGAGAAGCATTTGGCATGTTGACAGTGGTTGCTCTAGGCACATGACAGGTAACATGGCCTGCCTTCAATATTCCAAATGAATTGATGGAGGACATGTTACTCTTGAAAATAATCCTGCAGAAGGTAAGAGAAGTGGTAAAAGTGATGTGTAAGATGACATTTGAGGATTTGACAAGTGATGCACAGTGCAGAGTTTCTACTGCCTGTGTTCTAGTAGTTAATATTGCTAGTGCAGTTAATACTGCTAGTGCAGTTAATACTGCTAGGTAGTTAATACTGCTAGGTAGTTAATACTGCTAGGTAGTTAATACTGCTCAGTAGTTAATACTGCTCTGTAGTTAATACTGCTCAGTAGTTAATACTGCTTTGCAGTTAATACTGCTCAGTAGTTAATACTGCTAGTGCTCAGTTAATACTGCTCAGTAATTAATACTGCTAGTGCAGTTAATACTGCTTGGTAGTTAATACTGCTCAGTAGTTAATACTGCTAAGTAGTTAATACTGCTCTGTAGTTAATACTGCTCAGTAGTTAATACTGCTAGTGCTCAGTCAATACTGCTAAGTAGTTAATACTGCTCTGTAGTTAATACTGCTCAGTAGTTAATACTGCTTGTGTAGTTAATACTGCTTTGCAGTTAATACTGCTCAGTAGTTAATACTGCTAGTGCTCAGTTAATACTGCTCAGTAATTAATACTGCTAGTGCAGTTAATACTGCTAGGTAGTTAATACTGCTTGGTAGTTAATGCTGCTTGGTAGTTAATACTGCTCGGTAGTTAATACTGCTAGGTAGTTAATACTGCTTTTGATAATCCAGGGCATATAAATACCCCTGTGTGCCCGCCCAAGTTCATAACGACTCTTTGCATTTACTTCTTCTCTCTCGTTCTAACCTAGTCTCCCCAGAATCTTTGTGTTTTGCTTTCAAGAATCCTCAGGAATCATGGAGTTTGTGGATGAGCACAATGAAATAGCCATGCTTCAGAAGCCGAAACAAGCAGCGGGATTCCACGATATAGTCGATTTTCTCAAATCCTCGCACATCTCCAATGCCCTAACGTTGAGCCCAACAATCTATATCGAACATCAGACACAATTTTGGGAGAATGCCACTGTTAGTTTCGAAGAAGGGCAGAAAACCATTCGAACAAGGGTTTGTGATAAACCCTTGAAAGTCACTGAAGAGGTTATTCGCATCTCCCTTCAGTTGAATGATGCTTCAGGTATATCTTCTATGTTGGTGCAAGTGTGCCACATCTCTATACATTTATTTTGATGATTCCAAACACACCGTATTTTTGTTTATCTAACAATTTAATCCAAGTGTACAGTTGCTGAAGAACACGAGAAGATTTTATCTGAAGGGTTCAAGACGGAAGTTTTACGTCGTCATTATTTATATATATCTCATAATGATAAACACCCTAAAATAAAATACCACTTGGATATTTTCTAAACCCAACACTGTTTTTGAATGAATTAAATCCTTGATTTTAAATCAATTATAAAATCAGAAAAGCTTTTAATTAATTAATTAATTAAAAAGAAAAACATATGAATTTTGGTGAAAGTGTTGTCATACGCATGGTTCCTAAAATCAGAAAAGTTCTTTTAAAATTTAAAGAAGTATGTTTGACTTCTTTGGAGAATGGGAAACAATATTTTGCAGGATCCCATTTTGAGCTCTTATCAGGTTGACCAACAGGCTGCCAGCGCACAGCCTGCTCAAACTTTGTCTTATTGAACCTGATTCCATTTTTGCTTTTGAAATCTGATGGCCCCCATGTGCTGACCGTTTGAGAGCTGATATTTAAGGGCTCGTGGAGAAGCAAATCAACAACTAGCTTTTGATACAAGTCAATACACAAGAAATAATCAGCTCTCTCCCATTCAAGTCTTCACTCACCACTTAATATTCTTTGATCATCCAAGTGTCATACTCATACAAGAGTGATTACCATTGTGAGATATATTCTCTTGTAAGTATTTGAATAGAGTGAGTGATTCACGGTCTCGAGCAAAAGCAAGAGATTTTATTATCATTGTATCAAGGTTTGTGTTCTACCATAAAGAACACTTATAGTGAATCAGTGTGTCGAGAAGTGTCTCGGCAAGTGGACTAGCCAGCCAGTTGGTGGTGAACCACTTTAAATCTCGGTGTCGGTATCAATATTCTCTACCCTTATCTCTTTATATTTCCGCTGTGCACTTAATTTTATTTATATCTTTGTTGTGCATGCAATATTTATTGTTGAACTTGATAAGAGAATTTTTATTTGAGAAGTATTTTTAAATACAACCTTTCCCCCCCCTAAGGTTGTCCTAACAATTGGTATCAGAGCAGGTTGCAAGTTTCTTTAAAAATATTTGTGTTTTTTAAAAACTTGTTCTTATATTTAAAATGGCAACCTCTGAGGGAATTATTTCTACAAAGATTCCGCAAATTGACACCGAAAATTTTGGTCTTTGGGCAAATCTTTTTGAATGCTACGTTCGTGGCAAAAGTCGAAAAATTTGGGACATTATTAAAAATGGAGATTATAAACCCACCAAAACCAAAGATGGAGTAATTAGTGAAAAACCAGTAGCGGAATGGTCCGCCGCTGAGGATGCTTGGGTGTGCTTAAATTTTGAAGCTAAAAATATTCTTTTTTCGGCACTTACTAAAGATGAGATTGAACGTGTTTATTCTTGTGAAACTGCTCACGATATTTGGGAAAATCTAAATAACACTCATAGAGGAAATTCTCAAGTCAAAAGCTCAAAAATAAATATTCTTGTACATGACTATGAAATGTTTGAGATGTTAAAAGATGAGTCAATCGACTCAATGTTTAAACGTTTTAACCTTATCATGGTGAGCTTGAAAGGTCTTGGTAGAACTTATCCAAACGAAGATTACGTGCGAAAAATTCTTCGAGCGCTTCCTCCGGAGTGGATGCCGAAAATCACATCGTTGGAAGACTCCCGTGACCTCTCAATGATGAAATTAGATGATCTCATTGGAAATCTCAAAGTGCATGAAATTGCACTAAAAAGGAACAAAGATCGGGAGCATGATAAAAAGAAATCTTTGGCGCTTAAAGCTTCAACTTCAAGTGACGAGAAGGAGAAGAAGAAAAAGAAGGAGAAAGCTAGCTCCTCAAAGGATCAACCCGAACATCTTGACGATGTAGCCATGTTGGTAAGAAATTTTTCTAAATTTTTAGCTAACAAAAAGTTTTCAAGAAATGATAGGTTTCAAAGAAAAGGAGATTATCGCCGTGGTGGAGAAAACCGAAGCCGAAAGTTCCATAAACGGAACGACAAAATAAATAAAAATGGCGAATCAAGTGATGATGAAGAAGCCAAGAAAAAGAAGGGCTTTTGCTACTCATGTGGAGACAAGGATCACTATGCCAACGAGTGTCCAAAAAGAAATAAACCTAAAATCAAGAAGGAGAAAGCCTTCGTTGGAGGCGCGTGGAGCGCAAGTGAAGATGAAAATGAGTATGAAGCCATTTGTCTCATGGCGGAAAGCGACGATGAGGTAAACTCGTGTTACTCAAATTACTCTAGCGATGATGATGATGATCTTGATATGTTAAATGATGCTTTTCAAAAAATGGTTATGCTTACAAATAATTATAAAGATGAGAACGCAAAATTAAAGGAAGAATTATTATTAAGTAAAAAGGAAATTCATGATAGCAAACAAAAAATTGCATGCGATAATGAAAAAATCGTAAATTTAGAAAATGAATTAAGTGAAAAATACGTTTGCAATTCTTGTGACATTTTAAATAAAAAAATTGCATGCCTTGAGAAAAGAATAGTTGAAAATGATTTATGTGCTAATTGTGATGTGCTTAAAAAGGAAAATGCATGTTTAAAAGAAAAATGTGATAAACATGAAAAAGATAATTTGTTAGCACATGCCTTTCAAAGTAGCAATGAGAAAGTGCTTAAAATGTTAAATTTGTCAAATAGCACTAATTGTAGAAAAGGCGTTGGTTCCGATACGTGTAAAGATAAGTGCTTATGTATGCCTATCAAAAGATATTTTGAACCACCTAAAAATGTTGAAATGAGAAAACCGTATGTGCAAAAATCCTCATATATGTCCAACATAAATAATGTAAATTATAAGTCTAGGAAATCTTATGCATGCATGTATAATAGTAAATTTTCTAGACCAAAAAATAGTGTAAATATGCATACTCCGTTTTACGTCTTTGATAAATATGATCGTAAAATTAAAATGGTACCAAAGTGGATTCCTAAAGGCTCCTTTAGTGTTGATAATCCCGGTGGCATGCGTTTATGGTTTTAATTTTTTTTGCATATATATATTATATACATATATATATATATATATATTCTGTGTTTGAAAATTATGAATCAACTCCGAATAGGCTCACCTATTTGGATACGATGTCTAGGAAAGATAAAGGCGAATTCTTCGAATTCTAATGAGGTCGGTTTTTAAAGTGCCTTCGCGCTTACCACCCTCACCGTCTTTCCTGGTCGCTTCCAAGTAGAGCTACCGAAAAGGGTTGAGTAAATAATTTTCTTGTCTGTATATTTTTTGTGAAAATATATTTATTATTATATGTGTTTTTCTATGCTTTCTAGACTAACATTCAAAGGACCCATAAGATGTGGGGACCATAAAAAATGTACTTTAAATGTTGTAGATAAATCTTGATATGGATTGGATTCTTGATAGTGGATGCACACGTCACATGACCGGAAACCGTAATCTTTTTTCATCATATGAGTCATGTGATGGTGGACAAGTAATTTTTGGAGGAAACTCCAAAGGAAAGGTAATTGGGAAAGGTACAATTTCTTGCAACGATGTTAAATTTCTAGGTGTTACGCATGTTGATAATTTGAAATTTAACTTGCTTAGTGTTCGTCAACTGTGCAAAAATGGTATAACTGTTGTTTTTGAAGAAGATTCTTGCAAAATTCTGAAAAATGGTAAAGTTCTTTTGAATGGGGTTATAAAAGGAAATCTTTATGTTTGTAAAACTGATGTAAATGAAAATGTTTGTTTATCTTCCATATATGATAATTCGACTTTGTGGCATAGACGTTTAGGTCACGCTAACCTTAGATTAATTCAAAATTTGAAAAATAAGGAGCTTGTGAGTGACCTTCCAAAATTAAAATTTGATAATCATTTTTGTGATGCATGTCGTGTCGGCAAACAAACTCATGTTTCTCATAAATCAAAAAATGTGATTTCAACTAAAAGAGTTTTAGAACTTTTACACATGGATCTTTTTGGCCCTATGGCCATTCAAAGTTTTGGAGGAAATTTTTACACTCTAGTAATTGTAGATGATTTTTCGCGATATACGTGGACTTTATTTTTAAAACATAAAAATGAAGCTTTTGAAAAATTTAAGATTTTGGGAAAACGAATTCAAAACCAACAAGGTTGCACGATTGTTTCGATTCGTACGGACCATGGACGCGAATTCGATAATGAAACTCAATTTGGTGCGTTTTGCGACAAATATGGTATAACGCACAATTTTTCTGCTCCTCGCACTCCTCAATCTAATGGGGTTGTGGAGAGGAAAAATAGAACCCTACAAGAAATGAGTAGGACTATGCTCAATGAACATCAAGTTCCCCAAAAGTTTTGGTGTGATGCCGTAGCTACCGCGACCTATGTCCTCAATCGTGTGCTAATTAGGAGTATCCTAAATAAGACCCCTTATGAGATCCTACGTGGTAGAAAGCCTTCCTTAGCCCATCTTAAGGTATTTGGTTGTAAGTGCTTTATTTTAGATACCAAATCTTATTTGACCAAATTTGACCCAAAAGCCTATGAGGGAGTATTTTTAGGTTATTCTTGGAATAGCAAAGCCTATAGAGTTCTTAATAAAGAGACCATGGTTGTAGAAGAATCCCTAAATGTAAGCTTTGATGAAAGTCCTCCTAAACCTAGTGTACCCTTAGTAAACGATATTGTTTGTGAAGGAGATGCCTTAGCCCATCATCTTAGAACCTTGGACTTAGGTACCCAATCTCTTACAAACAATGTAGAATCTAGTGATGCCCCTCCATGTTATGTTCCACAAGGAGTAGATGATCCTAACCTTAGAACATCTAGAGGTCATCCCGTAGATCAAATCATAGGTGACTTAAACCAAAGAACGACTAGATCACAAATCCATACCCTTTGTGCCTTTCACGCCTTTATCTCAACCTTAGAACCTAAAAATATAGAAGAAGCTTTAGGTGATGAGGACTGGATAATGGCCATGCAAGAAGAATTAAACCAATTTACTAGGAATGATGTGTGGGACTTAGTTCCTTGCCCTAGCGGTCAAACCATTATTGGCACACGATGGGTCTTTCGTAACAAGGTAGATGAAAACGGTGAAGTCACACGAAACAAGGCACGTTTAGTTGCCAAGGGGTACAATCAACAAGAAGGTATCGATTATGATGAAACCTTTGCACCCGTTGCAAGGTTAGAATCTATTCGAATGCTTCTCGCTTTTGCTAATGCTAAAAATTTTAAATTATATCAAATGGATGTCAAAAGTGCTTTTCTAAATGGTTTTATAAATGAGGAGGTATATGTTTCCCAACCTCCCGGTTTTGAAAATTTTGAAAATCCGACGCATGTTTATAAATTAAAAAAGGCGCTTTATGGTTTAAAGCAAGCTCCGCGTGCGTGGTATGATAGATTAAAATCCTTTTTAATTACAAGTGGTTATATTATGGGTAAAATAGATAATACCTTGTTTGTTAAATATGCTCAAAATGATATTGTTGTGGTGCAAGTGTATGTTGATGATATTATTTTTGGCTCTACAAATGAGAATCTTTCTAATGAATTTGCTACAAAAATGACTAGTGAATTTGAAATGAGCATGATGGGTGAATTAAAATTCTTTTTAGGATTACAAATAAAACAAAGTGAAAATGGTACTTTTATAAGTCAATCAAAATATTGCAAAGACATGTTAAAAAAATTTAATTTTGAAAATGTCAAATCTGTTGAAACTCCGATGACCACTAATCTAAAACTATCTCGTGACGAAGAGGGAACTGATTTTAATGAAAAAATTTATCGTGGTATGATTGGTAGCTTACTGTATTTAACTGCTAGTAGACCTGATATCATGTATAGTGTGTGTTTATGTGCTCGCTTTCAATCTTCGCCTAAACAATCTCACTATGAAGCCGTCAAGCGTATTTTTAGATATCTTAGAGGTACTACGAACCTTGGACTATGGTATCCAAAACAACCCGAGCTAGAAGTAACATGCTTCACCGATTCCGATCTTGGTGGCTCGATGGTTGATCGAAAAAGCACTAGTGGAGTATGTGCCTTTATAGGTCTCTCGCTTGTGTCTTGGTTCTCCAAGAAACAACAATCCGTAGCTTTATCCACTACCGAAGCGGAATATGTAGCCGCCGCGAGAGCGTGTGCTCAAGTTCTATGGATGAAGCACACACTTACCGACTTTGAGGTACGTCAATCCAAAATTCCAATTATGTGTGATAACTCAAGTGCCATAAACCTAAGTAAAAATCCCGTTTTACATTCTCGTACCAAACATATTGAGTTGCGACATCATTTTCTACGAGATAATGTTCAAAAAGGCCACATCGTGCTTGAAAAAGTTGATTCCGAAGACAATTTGGCCGATATTTTTACTAAAGCCCTAAACAAAAAATCGTTCTTTAAATTAAGACTTGGTTTAGGCATGCTTGAGTATAACCCATGAGATAATGCTACTCCCAATTATATGCATATTTTGAGGGGGAGCATCTCTCGAGGGGGAGCATAGCGTCTTTCCTGACCCTTTTTGCTTCGACAAAAGGGGGAGAGAAACCGAGTATGCTCTCGTGTTTAGCGGTTGTGTTTGTCATCATCAAAAAGGGGGAGATTGTTGGTGCAAGTGTGCCACATCTCTATACATTTATTTTGATGATTCCAAACACACCGTATTTTTGTTTATCTAACAATTTAATCCAAGTGTACAGTTGCTGAAGAACACGAGAAGATTTTATCTGAAGGGTTCAAGACGGAAGTTTTACGTCGTCATTATTTATATATATCTCATAATGATAAACACCCTAAAATAAAATACCACTTGGATATTTTCTAAACCCAACACTGTTTTTGAATGAATTAAATCCTTGATTTTAAATCAATTATAAAATCAGAAAAGCTTTTAATTAATTAATTAATTAAAAAGAAAAACATATGAATTTTGGTGAAAGTGTTGTCATACGCATGGTTCCTAAAATCAGAAAAGTTCTTTTAAAATTTAAAGAAGTATGTTTGACTTCTTTGGAGAATGGGAAACAATATTTTGCAGGATCCCATTTTGAGCTCTTATCAGGTTGACCAACAGGCTGCCAGCGCACAGCCTGCTCAAACTTTGTCTTATTGAACCTGATTCCATTTTTGCTTTTGAAATCTGATGGCCCCCATGTGCTGACCGTTTGAGAGCTGATATTTAAGGGCTCGTGGAGAAGCAAATCAACAACTAGCTTTTGATACAAGTCAATACACAAGAAATAATCAGCTCTCTCCCATTCAAGTCTTCACTCACCACTTAATATTCTTTGATCATCCAAGTGTCATACTCATACAAGAGTGATTACCATTGTGAGATATATTCTCTTGTAAGTATTTGAATAGAGTGAGTGATTCACGGTCTCGAGCAAAAGCAAGAGATTTTATTATCATTGTATCAAGGTTTGTGTTCTACCATAAAGAACACTTATAGTGAATCAGTGTGTCGAGAAGTGTCTCGGCAAGTGGACTAGCCAGCCAGTTGGTGGTGAACCACTTTAAATCTCGGTGTCGGTATCAATATTCTCTACCCTTATCTCTTTATATTTCCGCTGTGCACTTAATTTTATTTATATCTTTGTTGTGCATGCAATATTTATTGTTGAACTTGATAAGAGAATTTTTATTTGAGAAGTATTTTTAAATACAACCTTTCCCCCCCCCCTAAGGTTGTCCTAACATTCTATTCCTAATGAAGAACTCTTCTCTACTTTACAAAGAATGGGGTATGAAGGTCCCATTGGTGTTTTTAAATTCTACAAGTCAAAATTTTTCAACCAATGGAGATTCCTTGTTCATACCCTGATGCACTGTATTTCCAAGAAAACTACTGGATGGAGTGAGTTCAGCAGTCCCATTGCATATGCCTTGGTCTGCTTATCCACTGCCAGAAAGTACAATTTCTCAGCAATGATCTTCAATGATCTTGTATCAAACTTGGAATCCAAAAAGAGCTTTTTCATGTATCCAAGGTTTGTGCAAGAAGTTCTTAACAAGGAATTGATGGACTTACCTCAGTTTACTGAGGTATATGTACCCAAATCCCCTAAAGGGAAGGTTTTTTCAAATATGAAAAGACTTCCTAGGGACTCGGAAGGAGTTGACACACCATTGTTCTCTACAATGATGGTTGTGTCCCACCCCTCTGAAGGTATGGCATCAGGATCAAGGCCCTCATTAGATCAACCCACTGATGACCAATCCCAACCTTCCATCTCAAAAGAAATCCCTCAGTCCATTCTTGAACAACCCACTCCCACAATCACCAAAAGGTTTCAAAGAAGAAAGGTGCACAAGGTTCCTTCCCTTGATGTACCTACTCAGAGCCCTAAGCCTTTAAGCCCTCAGTTGGAGCATTCTCTAATTGAGAATATCAACAGGGAAACCATAAGGGTGTCTCCCAACCCCAAGAAGGTGGTCTCTAAGGAGAAGGATGACCATATGGGTGCTAAGGCTGCCACTACTTCTGCTAGCACAGAGAAGGACAGTGGTAACATAAATAAGACCTTCCCCATGGCAACTCTAAATGAGAAATCATTAGGAGGACCCAGGTGCCAAGAAACCAAGGGGGCAGTTAGTGCTTCTGCTAGGCAGAAGGCTTCTGCTAAAACTTCCAAGGATCCTTTAAAGAAGGTAAACACTTCTAAACAAGGTGAGGATAGATATAACTATGAGGAATTGATGGAAACCATAGGGAATATCAACTTGGATGTTATGGCACAGAAGAAAGAGATTGAGCAACTTAAGACTGTGGTCACCTACCAACAGTCTCAAATTGAGAAGCTCAAAAAGATGGTCACCAAGTTGCTGAACAGAAAGAAAAAGGCAAGATTTGTGCTGAGAAGAAGAACTTCAACTGATGATGCTCCCAAAAAGGGGGAGTCAGAGTCAGAAGCAGAACTGAAAATGAAGGGTCCACAAATTGAGGGGGAGACTGTTCACATGGAGACTGAGATGGAAATGGATTATGCACAGTTTAAGGGGGAGTCCAGTGCACAGAATAATGAGGAGACAGAAAAGGGGGAAGAGTGTGTGAAAGCAGCAGAAACCAAAGCAGCAGAAACCACAGCAGCAGAAACCACAGCAGCAGAAACTGTTAATGCTGCTGAGTTTGAACAAGCAGCAGAAACAGTTAATGCTGCTGAAGACCTTACAGAAAAAGAACCTGAAATTGAAGTAGCAGCAGAAACTGTTAATGCTGCTGACTCTAAGCAAGCAGCAGAAACAGTTAATGCTGCTCAATCTACAAAGAAAGCAGAAACAGTAACAGAGAAGCTCACAGTAGAAGAAGTGGAGGTTGCAGAGGCTTTAATCAAAGCCAAACATGATACACCTCCAAATGCCAAGAAACAGGAAGAACCTAAGGAAGCAAAGATGGTTTTCAGCAGAAAGAGAACAAAGTCTGTGGCCACTAAAAAGAAGTGTGTAAAGAAGCAAAAGGCAGAACCTGTTGAGAAACCAGTGGTAGAAGAGAAAGAAAAGGAAGAAGTTGCCAAGGATGAAGGACAAGGAGAAAGCAAGACAGGTCAATCCAGTAAGGCACAATCACTCAGCAATGAACAGTGTGACTTGTACATCACTATGGTTGATGCTGAACCAATAAAAGTGACTCCATTAGACTCAAAGCCTCCTGAAATCAGTCACTGGGATACATTGATAGATGAAAGAAAGGAGTATATCAGACTCAAGAGAGCTGATGGGCAGTTTGAAGTCTACAGAACATGGGGACAAGTTATAAGAAAATGCTCAAGATCTGACCTGGAAGAGATGTTCAAAGTAGGCATGCAGATCTATGGCAACATGTTGACAGAAAGAGGTATGTCTATCACAAAGATGGTGTTAGAATACCTATGCCTAATGTTCAGACCAGAAGTAGTTCAACACATAACAGCAAGACCTTTTCAAGCAGTAACCCACTGGATGCTCTATGAAAATTGTGGAGTGTATGTTATATCAATTGACAACACATATCAGGAGTATTATCTGGTGGATGAAATATACAATCACAGCATGAAAAGACTGAAAGGGATGCTACATGTAAAGTTGGTCTACAACAAAGACTCTGCTATGGGAAGATTCTTGGTAAGGAGGATTGCAAATCAGAGTCTAGGTTTAAGTCCTAATCTGTGTGTACATGATGACAAAGTTTTGGAAGCATCATCTGAAGAACTTGACTTCTTTTCCTAAAAGTCAAGTTAGGGGGAGATTGTTGGGAACTGAAGATATGCTAAGTAGGGTTAGTACTGCTAAGTCTACATTACTACTGCCAGTTCTTCGTTACTACTGCTGGGCAAGATTACTACTGCTAGACGAAGTTAGTACTGCTAGTCAAGGTTACTACTGCTAGAAGAAGTTACTACTGCTAGAAGAAGTTACTACTGCTAGAAGAAGTTACTACTGCTAGAAGAAGTTACTACTGCTAGAAGAAGTTAGTGCTGCTAGACCAAATTACTACTGCTAGACATGGTTAGTACTGCTGAGCTGAGTTACTACTGCTTGAAGACTGTGAAGGTTAATACTGTTGAAGGTCGTTAATGCTGCTGAGCCAAATCATCATTAATGCTGCTGAGCCAAATCATTGTTAATACTGCTGACTTGATAAGTTTGGTATGCGATACTTTTGGAGACAAAGAAGGAATTGATCAAGATATGTTTAACGAAGATTCAGAAGATCAATTTACTTTTGATAGTTATCTTGTAATTACTTTTGTATAAATAGCAGTGATAGATAGCTATCAGAGATAGACGAACAGAGACGAAAAATATACGAATATATACGAAAACAGAAGATAGATAGTATACAGAATTCGATATTCATTCAAGAGTGAATTAACCTCAAGATCATAGATCCTATTTCTAGAGAAGTAGAAATCGTCTTGTTGAGCCTGTTCAACAAGATTGAGGTTTGGTGTAAAACTTGTGAGTAATACAGTTTGATATATACAGTGTATTGAATTTCTATTGATTGTTCATTAATTGATTTAGAGTTCTATTCCGCAAGATTCTCTAAATTCTGTTTCTAAGAAGTTTAATTCTTGTTAAGAATCGATCCTGACAGCATGTGTAAACGACTTTTTGGCCTCGAAAATTTGGGCCTGCACCTCGTTTTAAGTTTCGAATCGGCGTATGGGTCCGAAATTAAGACCCATAGCAAAAGTTATGCACGTTTAAGCGCAACTTGACCTGTGTCTCAGGTAACACAAAGGCCCGGTCCTCCGTATAATAAAGCAAGGGTAGGATTTTTTGTGTGTGATAGAACTTACCATTAAGTAGATCTTGACAAGGAAGATTGATCTGTGTCGGGTCCGGTGCCTGTGCCTGTCCGGTTTCTGGGGCCTGTGCCTGTGTGGTTTCTGGTGCCTGTGACGATGCCAGTTCCGGTTCCTGTTCTAGCGTCGATCCTAATTCCAGTTCTTCTGCCAACACTGGTTCCGTTGTCGGTTCTGCCTGTGCCGTTTCCGGTGACACTGCCGATGACAGTTCAAGTTCCCGTGTCAGTGATGTTGGTTCCAATGCCTGTGCTAGAGACGATGCCAGTTCCTGTGCCAGTACTGATTGACGTGCCTCCAAACCTAGTGCCGGTGCTGATTCTTGTTTCTGTTCTAGCGTCGATACTGATTCCAGTTCTTGTGCCAATACTTGTTCCGTTGTCGGTTCTGCCTGTGCCGTTTCTGGTGACTGTGCCGATGACAGTTCAAGTTCCTGTGTCAGTAATGCTGGTTCCAATGCCGGTGCTGATTCCTGTTCCTGTGGCGGATGTTGTTGGATCATGGCGTCCGACTCACCCATTCTATCTTGTTCGACCTCCAACAGCTTCAAAATAAAGAAACAAAAGTCAAAATCTCTAAAAAGAATAACATTTAGCTCCAACAAATTCTATATTTTAAAGATTTCAACGGCCATTATATTATTAATATATAATTTAAATTTATCATTCCAATACACTTAAAAAAAAAGTAATTTGTAAAAGATAATTATAACTACCTATTGGTGAGTATGAATAAAAAAGTAAGTTTGCTCTCTATCTACCATTTTTTTTATAGAATTTTCTAAACTTGGAGTTTTCTCAGTTTTAGATAATAATATAGAGAAGTTGGTGAACACTTTAGAAAATAAAATTTCAATTTTCACTATTTTAGAGAAATTGTTCTTAGGATAATAGTTACCCTGCACAATGATATGAGGAGATGTTCAGAAATTGAAACACCCCCAAATTTGTAAAAGGTTGACTACTATTTTCAGACACTCACTTATTACAAAGAAGAAAAGGTATATAGAAATGAATGTATACTTAAGATCTATTATTACAATTTAGTTGGAGAAGGAATCCTTTTTCATGTACATAACGATAAGATAAAAACCAATTAAGTCGGAGAAAGTTTTAGATCCAAAGTTTTGACGATTGATGCCGGCACCAGTAATATGATTGGAGCTAGCTTAATTAGAACTCATGAAATTTAATCCTATTTCTGTTTACTTTAATTTCCTTCAATGTTAGCGCAAAAACGGAGGATATGATAATAATTGATGCCTTAATTAGGTACTGTTGTACAGACACGAATTCAAGTGATCGATCGATCAATCAATTCAAATCCAAAATTCCAGATCCTGTTGAACACATTCATCTCAAAAAGGAATTCAACCAAAATTTAGAAACAGGATATGATACGTACCTTGAAAAATCCAGTAGCTAGCGATTTCTTTGCTACAAAATCAACAGAAACAGCTTCATTTCTCAAAACTTGAATGATCAGAAGAAGAAGAAGAAGAAGCAATTGCTGTCAGAAAATCAAAAGTAGATATAATTGAAGACGAGAAAGAAGAAGTGAAACGATGGAGAACGGTTTGAAAAAGATAGAAAAATGGCGGATGTTTTTTATAGGAGCAGGTTTGCTGGAATGAAGCAAACAGACAAAATAGTTTTTTATACGCTAGATTCCTAACTTTATTGAATGTAGTAGTATATCTTTTCTTTATGAGTAAATTACATTTTTAGTCCATGTGTTTGTTGTAAATTTCTATTTTTATTTTTACAATTTTCATCCATATGATTTAAATTTTATTGTTATTTTCATCCTTATGGTTTACATTTCATTCCTATTTTGGTCCTTCATAATTAAAAGAAGTGTTTTTGGTCTAAAAGACGAAAATAGAAATGAATTACAAACCATAAGGACGAAACCCCAAATTTAGAAACTATGGGGACGAAATCCGCATTTTTTAGCAAACCAGGGACAAAAAACGTAATTTAATACTCTTTCTTTATTTAATTCACATTATTTAAATAATTATTTATATTAAATCATACAATTAAAAAAATAGTATGCTATCATATAAAAGAAAAAGACGTACAAGTTGGTTATTTATTGAGCCTGAAAATTGTTCGTATTAGTTGACGTTGACGAACAAGGGAGTAGGTGCCACTACTGCTAACAAAATGACCATACAATTTCAGTTAAAACTTAAAGGAGGTCAATCAGGTTGTAGCGCAGTTGTTGATCGATGATGTGGTGGAATATCACATATATTCAGGGTTCGATTCCAGACGTCCTCAACATTGATAAGACATCTTTAAGTTTCAAAATTGTCAGAGATACCCTTTCTAAAAAAAACTTAAAAAAGGGTTAAAATGGGAAAAAAACAAACATAATAGATTGTATGACAATATAAATATCAAATAAAAAATATTCTTTAACTTGGATTTTGATGGTATTCAGTTTAGTTCAATTGAAAAATAAACGTAAGTAGTTATTTTAACCGATGGTCGAAATAATTATTTATATTGATTCTCTGTTGGATACTCTTATGTAATTATAATTATTATTTTTCCTGAAAATTGATTATTTTATTTACTATTGTTGTGTGTAGGGCGGACCTGTAGTGGTACCAACAATGGTACGCGCAACTGTATTTTGTTTTTCCGTCGTAAGGTAAAAAAAGTTTAAGTTTGTAAAATGTACAACCGTATTATTATAGAAGATTTAATTGTGTCTTGTAATCAACCAAAAAGCCTAAAAAACCCCAAAAAAGCACTCAGAAAAAACTTAAATTTCCCTTGAAATCAAATGTAAAAAAACTTTCATAAACTCTTGAAACAGTGAAATTAGGCTAAAAATATGATGGACAATATTAAATTTTGGTAAAAAAATAAATAAAGGCCGGTAGATAAAACCTTATTATGTGAACGCGCTACGTGTTGGCCTCCAACGCGTTTGGGTCGGTTTTTGAACGCGCATTGGATAGATAGGAATGTGTGAACGTGACTTGGCTCTATAGTATTGAAAACAATTAAGTCAACTCTAGATGTGAGGGTATTTACGCCAATTTCACTTATTTCTTTCTTCTTTGGTTTTACTGTACAAGCTAACATGTACAAATGTATGTATGATACATGTAAAAAATCTACCAAAATAATTAGAGCCTCCACTCAAGACGACAACACCTTTATCATCGGGAAATTGACTCAAATAGCCAAAAGGACAAAGGGAAGTGATAAAATGGCCAAAAACTCTCCCGGTTTACAATAATAGTCAAAGGGTCCGCACTCTGATCCGACCCGGTGAGTGCGGACCGCAATAGGATCACTACGAGACAAAAAAAGACACTAAAACAGGTTGGTCCGCACTCGAGCCGACCCGACCCGGTGCGGACCACACTTGGTTAACTGCTTCTGGGATACACGTGTCAACCTTTCATCCGACCGCTCCGCATCCGCAATTGCGAGTGCGGACACTTTGGCTATTTTTGTAAATCGAAAGAGTTTTCAGCTATTTTATCAACACTATTTGTCTCTTTGACTATTTGAGTCAATTTCCCCTTATCACCTGCTCCCCTCCCTTTTTCGTTGCACCACTCTTCCAAATTGACGGTTTAACTTTGTTTTATTCGGTGCCCCTTCCCTTTCTTGCTCTTTTGGATGAAAGTGAAATTTGTATTTCATCAAAATTCTGGAAAAGAAGCGAGTCAGAGATTGGGAAAGTCTCCGGTGGGGAATGTCATCGGAAAAGAATGGAGTCGGAGATGGGGAGGTCGGCGCCGATGGTGTGTCGTCTTGGGTGAGGAGGGGGGTTGTGTATTAATGTAGCTTTTTTCATCTAGACTTGTACATAAAAAAAAAGATTAAAAAGAGGGACTACTTACATAATTCACTCTTTCTCAATATAAAAGAGCTACAGTAAACTTGACCATGTAAACGAGGGGAAATTGACTCAGATGGCCAAAGGTAAATTAAAAATTGACCTCCTAGTCATTTCTTTTTGGGTTTTGCACAAATAGCCAATTAGTTCGCACTCTGCACTCCTAGATCCGCACTCGCACTGACAGTTTTTAGTTAATTTTTTTTAAAGTGCGGACCTGGGTTAAAAAATTATTTTTTAAGGAAAATCGACTTTCTAGGGGTAATAAGAGATTGACACGTGTTTGATTGCGGTCCACACTCACCGGGTCGGGTCTGAGTGCGGACTCATTGACTATTTCGATGATCCGGAAGAGGTTTTGACTATTTTGGCTATTTCGATGATCCGGAAAAAGTTTTGACTATTTTGGCTATATCCTTTATCCCCTTGGCTATTTGAGTCAATTTCCCTGTAAACGAGACATGTGGATTGCACAATTTTTTTTATCCATATCTACATGAAAATCTAATCATTCTAGACTTTATTTTATTAATAAAAAAATGATATATGAGATAAAAAGATTTAATTGAAAATATATGAAAAAGGTGAAAGGCCAAAAAACAAACTTAAAAGTCATTTGTAGATGTCACTATAAATGTTTTCAAGAGAATGAAAACAACACAATGAAGTATTGTATTGATTAAAGTCGTTGCATTGACTAGAAGATTATGGTTAATTGGGAACATGATGATGGGTCTTTGTTTATGGTAATGACCAAACCCAGATCGAACGAATCCGCTATATCTTACATAGTTTATATTAACTGTATCTTAATTAAACAGTAGAGAAATTGTTTTCATAAAGACCCCTAGTTTAAAAAATGAATACAAAAAACAAGGGGAAGGGGACATCTATGGTAACAACTAAGATGGAATGAAGTATAGGTTGTTACCTCAAAGTCAACCAAGGTCTAAATTTGTTCAACAAATACGTACATGTATTTTCAAAGATATTGGACTCATTGATTTTAATGAAAACTGCTATGATGCTTTATTTTATAGGTGAAGGTTTAAACATGATTATGGTTAACTTACGACAATGAGAACCCATCTCACATGTGATCCTTTTGTTTTCATAGGAATAACCTCTCATCATATTGCGAATAGACATGTCCAAAAGGCCGGGCCGGACTAGCCTGGACCGGGTTTTGGGCGGGCCCGGGCCCAAACACTATTCACAAGCCCGGGCTTTGGACAGGCCCGGGCCGGGCTTTGAGGAAAAGGGCTGGGCCCGAATAGGCTTTTCAAAAGACCGGGCCTAAGGGGCCGGGCCGGGACCGGGCCCAAAACCGGGCCTAAATCGGGTCTTGTGAAAAAAATGTATTTTTTGCGTTTTTAGTAAATATTATTCGTATCCACCATAAAATACTTAATTGGGTCACTCAAACATACTTAAAATACATTCTATTAGAATTTCATATATAAAGAAAAATACGTTCTATTAACTTTATATAAATTATAAAGAAATCATTCCAAACATCGGATTTTCGTCCGTGCTCGGCAAAAACTTCTCTAATTTGATTGTTTGATGAACTACCGCCGGCCATTTTGAGTGAAGAATGGAAAAATTGAAAAAACAAGAAGTTGTATGAAACGAACACGAGAAAGCGAGAAATCGAGAATTGTAAGCGAGAATTGCGTTTTTTGCATTTTTGTAAGTTGGTATCAAACTCAATACATCCACTACCTATTTATAGTGTTTTTGAGGCAAGAAAAACAAAAAAAACGCCAAAAAACGGCTATTCTAACGGTAATAAACGACTACATTTTGAAAAAAAACGGGTCGGGCTTGGGACCGGGCCGGGCCGGGCCGAGATTTTTGGCAAAAACAAGGCCTGTTAGGGCCCGGGGGGCTTGGGACGGGGCTTTGGGCGGGCTGGGCTTCGGGCTCTCGACGGGCTTTTCCGGGCCCGGGCCCATTTGGACATCTCTAATTGCGAAGGGGACTTTGGGTATATTAGCAGGATTAAGAAGCGATCAAACCTTCAAGAGCATCGGCCCAATTGTCTGCCCCCCTAGGTTTATCTTTCCTAAATCATGGGATTTTTAGCACAAACTGCATGTGATTCTTAGGGGCTGTTTGGTTGGTTTTCCATTAAGTCCTGTATTAATAAAGTTGTCTGTGTGGATTAATCTGTCTGTATAGATTGGAAAGGTTTTTGTTTGGGATGGTGTTTTCATAGATGGAAGGACCATGTTTTTTAATTGGGAGAGACTGATTTGGACAAAACTTGGCTTTCTGCATAAAGCTCCCTCCTAAAAGCTTAATAAATAAGTCACTTTTTATATCATTAAGCCACTACCAAACAGTGATGTATAGCTGACTGAATAAGCTATATGTCTCATTAAGCTCATTAAGCTGCTAACAAATAGGCCCTTAGTTTAAAGTGAAATGTGATATAGATATTCTCACGTTCTTATAAGTTAGTCATATTCTAGTTTGAACTTGGTCCTTGTTTTATACAAATAATTTTATATAGAACCAACCTAATTTTGTTAAATCCGTGAAGCCACAAACAAAAAAAAACTGAACCTTTCACAGCAAAGCAAAACACCGTGAAAGTACAATAAACATTGAACTTTCATAGCAAAAATACTATAAATATTACTTTTGTACTTTCACACGGTATTTTTACTATAAAGGTTCAATGTGCTTTTATACCTTCATAGTTGGTCACACGGGTCCTACAAATACTACCTCAACTCAACCCTTCTTAGTAATTTAATTTGGGTGTAATACCATCCACATTAATGCAAGACCAAGGTCCTTTATGTAATGCCACATCAACTTTGCAATACCATCATCTACATCGATGCAATACCAAACTTTTTTCTAGTTTACATATTTTAATACTAAATATAATTTATTTATAATATAAATAAACTAATATTATAAAAATAATAATATTATATTATTAAATTAATGGGTCCTACTCTTGCAAGAGAGTGCAAAACCATTCTATTCTTGCAAGTATTTTGGCTATGGGGCATTGTCACATAGTATTTGCAATGGGCTTGCAAGGCTTTGCAAGACGTGTGTTGATGCTCTAAGTACAGTTGCAAATATGAAAAATAGCTTAAATAGTCCTTTTATCCAACCAATTTTACATTTTAACCATTTTTCTCGTAAGTTTTCAAAAAAGTCATTATCTTCGCAAATAACCATTCTTTGACTTTTGAAAAGCCTAAATTTGTAAATTGGTTTAAATACTTTCTCAACTTACAAAAGTGTTACTTGCATATCCAAACTAATTTATAGATTTAGCGTACCATCTTCAGAAATTTCTTTTTTATTTTTTCTACTTTTTAATCCCTCAATCTACAAGTTGAGAATAATTAGGTTACCTAACTAACAACTTCTATAAAAACTTAGAGAAAAAAATAACTAAAAGATAATTTTGATCGGCTAAAGTTACTATTTATGTTAATTTTCCTTGTAAGACCATGAGTACCGCCAACCCACGAACCCACTGAACCCTGATGCCACCCAAGCACCACATTAGCTTTTCTCTTTCCTACTCTCCTTACCCTAAAGTCGAGTACCGCCAACCCACGAACCCACTGAACCCTGATGTAACACCCTAAAAACAGGGCTAATTTAAACCTTAAAATTTCACAAGTTATGATCAAATACCGCCAAACTTATATAACAAGAGGATCAACAGTAAGGTTTTTATATACAACAGACATCTACTCAAATAACCTATTAATCTAATCATTACATCATAATCAGATTAACTAGGTTATCTAATCATCTGTCCCAAAATAACAAAAGAATAACTAGATCCTCTGTCATCTCCAAGTTTGAGTCCTTCAAAAATTTCTCATCTCACATCCCAGCTTACTTCCCGGAGCTTGTACCTGGTAAGAAAATTCAACTTGAAACATTAGGCTTTCGCCTAGTGAGAATATTCAAATCAAATTAAAAATTAACAATTAAAATCTCAACAGATGAATCAAACCTGTTCTCGCCATCTTACCGTACAACAACTCCTTTCAACACTGGGAATCTACCCCACTCCCATACTTATGACTAATTCATCTAGCCATAATAATACTACTAAGAGTTTACCATAAATCATCCCAGATTTAGAGTCAATACTCTTATCCAAGAAATTACAAGTCAAAACCTGCCTATTTCTTAATCCGGAAGTAGAGATTACAATTTACTTTATGCCTATCTCAAATCTTCCTTTCACCACTGGGAAATCTCTGATCTTCCCTAAAAATGGAAATCTCCGATCTTCCATTCGAAATGGGAATTACAAATCAAAATCTGCCTATTCCACATTTCACATCCTTCCCACCTCAGAATCAATGGTCCCAATGGGATTAATATTTCGCGATACACAACCGGGACCCCCGATGATTCAAGGTACACTCAATCACTAAAAATTACATCCCTTTGATCAATGGCTAGTAATCGGTTCCCATTTTACCGTACTAAGGTGCCCCCGATGACCGGATGCCTATTTTTAGCAATCACAACATAATACATAAGTATTATACTCTTACTATCGTATGTGCATAACATACCATATATTTATCCCAAAACATATTCTTAAGTTCATATCTAAGATCTATTACCAAAATCTGTAAACTGACTCTTTTTATCCAACTCCCGGTATTCCCAACTCCCGGTATCCTCAACTCCCGGTATTCAACACATGTACCGGGACTTCACCGGAACTCATAAGTACCGGGATTTGCCTCTACCGGGACTTCCAACTACCGGGACTTGCCACTACCGGGACTTGTTACTACCGGGACTGCACCGGGACTCAATAGTATCGGGCTTTCATGTACCGGGACTACGTACAGTTTATTTCAACAAGTCCACAAATCGATTTAAAACATAAAATCAGTTCAACCTACTCATCAATTAAGTTCTACTAACACATTAAGACACACATAATACACATCTATTTCAACATTAATTGCTAAATTTTAAAGAGAGTTTGAATAAACTCACCTGATCAATTTCTGTTCACTGCGCAGTTCTTCAAAACTTCAAATAAGCTTCCCAGAACAGTTCTAAACAGATAATTATGCAATTAATTACCTTCCTTACAAGAAATCAGTAAAAGAAATCAGGTTCCTTACCACAATTTCAAGCCAATTTCTTTCTTTCTTCTTCTTCTTCCCGTTCTCTCTTTCTCTCTCTCTTTCTCTGTCTGATTTTCTAAAAGTGACCGACTTATTCTTGATACCTCAGTATTAAGAAATTCAACTTTCCAACAATAACCATTTAACCCCTCAAGTTAAATTTCACATTTAACTTTACACTTTAACCAAATTACAAACTTAACCCCAAAGTTCATAATTATAATTACAAAATAATACAACGGAAATTCGAGGTGTTACAATACTCCCCAACTTGAAAAGGATTTCGTCCCCGAAATCAAAGCTAATCAAACAAATGGGGATATCTATTCCTCGTGTCTTCCTCCGTTTCTAACGTCACGTTAGCACCTCGATGGTGTTTCCATTGCACTTTTAACATAGACACTTCTTTACCACTTCGCAACTTCTTAACCGACTTTTCCAAGACTGCCTCCGGTTCTTCAACACATCGGCTTCCTTCATCCACCCTAACATCAGTAAGGGGAATCACATCTTGTTCTTCGGCTAAGCATTTTCGAAGATAACACACATGAAATGTATTATGGATCCCTTCCAACTCAGGTGGAAGATCCAATTGATACGCTTGTAGACCAACTCTTTTGGTGATAGTGAAAGGTCCTAGAAAACGAGGACTCAACTTCCCACGCTTTCCAAACCGTATCACACCTTTCCATGGGGATACTTTAAGCAATACACGCTCCCCAACTTGAAATTCTTTTGGTCTTCTTTTCGGATCAGCATAGCTTTTCAGTCTATCTTGAGCCGCTTTCATATGCTGCTGAATTTCCTTTACCTTGTCCGCGGTTTGTTGCACAAATTCCGGACCAGCGAACTGTTTCTCTCCGGCTTCTAACCAGCACACCGGAATTCTGCATTTCCTACCATACAATGCCTCGAAAGGTGCTCTTCCAATATTGGAATGGTAACTGTTGTAAGAAAATTCTACTAACGGCAAATGAGAATCCCAGTTACCTCCAAAATCTAACACACACGATCTAAGCATATCTTCCAAAGTCTGTATGGTTCTTTCACTTTGGCCGTCAGTCTGTGGGTGATAAGCAGTACTTAGATTAACCCTCGTACCCAACTCTTCTTGAAGCGACTGCCAAAACCTGGAAGTAAACCGACTGTCACGATCGGACACAATAGACACCGGTATACCGTGTCGTGACACTACTTCATCAATATATAGCTTCGCCAATTTATCTTTTGGTGATGCTTCTTTCATAGCTAAGAAATGAGCACTCTTCGTCAGTCGATCGACGATTACCCAAATGGTATCGTTACCTCTTTGCGTCTTTGGTAACTTTGTCACAAAATCCATGGTAATTTTATCCCATTTCCACTCCGGAATTTCCAAAGATTGAAAACTTCCGTATGGTCTTTGGTGTTCTGCTTTTACTAACGAACAGGTTCCGCATTTCTCTACTATTCGTGCCACATCCACTTTCATAGCCGGCCACCAATAATGCAACTTCAAATCTCTATACATCTTGGTACTCCCCGGATGTATAGAATACTTCGATCTATGCGCATCCACCCTCCCGATTTCCACCTATCTTTGGTACCCAAACACGGCATTGGAACAATTTAATCCCTCGGCTATCTTCAGTCAGCTGAAGATGTTGCTTGCTCATCACTTCTTCTTTCAAGTTGCTTTCTAACAAAGCCTCCACTTGAGCAGCTTTTATTCTTTCAATCAGACTTGACATTACATCAATTCTGGCGTTTGTAGTTTTCAAGCACCCATTATACTCTTTTCTACTCAAGGCATCGGCTACAACATTTGCTTTACCTGGGTGGTAATGCAATTCACAATCGTAGTCCTTCAACAATTCAAGCCATCGCCTTTGCCTCATATTCAGCTCCTTCTGATAAAAAAACATGCTGCAAACTCTTGTGATCAGTGAAGAGCGTACATTTCGTTCCATAGAGATAATGACGCCACAGCTTTAAAGCAAACACAACGGCTGCTAATTCTAAATCGTGGGTAGGATAATTCTTTTCATGTTCTTTCAACTGTCTTGACGCATAGGTAATCACCTTGCCTCGTTGCATCAATACACATCCTAAACCCATAGGAGCTTCACACAACTTCTGCCGTAAGGTTCTGAAAGTTGTCTCTTGTTTTTCGGTCCAAGCAAACTTCACATTCTTACGAGTTAACATAGTCAAAGTAGAAGCAATCTTTGAGAAGTCTTTAATAAATCTCCGGTAATAAGCTGCTAAACCCAAGAAACTTCTTATTTCCGACGCACTTTTCGGAGTCTCCCAATTCATCATTGCTTCTATCTTTGCTGGATCTACTTTCACACCTTCCGAAGAAATCACATGCCCGAGAAATTGTACCTCTTTCAACCAAAATTCACATTTAGAGAATTTTGCATACAATTTCTCTTTTCGTAACACTTCTAAAATTTCCCGAAGATGGCGTTCATGGTCGTTCTCATTCTTCGAATAAACAAGTATGTCATCAATGAAAACGATAACAGACATGTCTAGAAACGGTCGACATACTCTATTCATCAGATCCATGAATATAGCTGGAGCATTAGTCAACCCAAATGGCATCACGAGAAATTGATAATGCCCGTATCTAGTTCTAAACGCCGTCTTTGGAACATCCTCCTCTCTTACCCGTACTTGGTGATACCCCGACCTTAGATCAATTTTGGAAAAGCATCCTGCTCCATGGAGTTGATCAAACAAATCATCTATCCTTGGAAGCGGATACTTATTCTTTATCGTCACCTTATTTAGCTCCCGATAATCTATGCACATTCTCATAGTGCCATCTTTCTTCTTGACAAACAATACCGAAGCTCCCCAAGGCGAAGAACTCGGTCTAACAAAACCTTTATCTAAAAGATCTTGCAGTTGAGACATCATTTCTGTCATTTCAGCTGGCGCAAGACGATAAGGTGCACGAGCTATCGGTGTTGCTCCAGGAATAAGATCGAGGCGAAATTCTACTTGTCTTTCAGCTGGTAGACCTGGAAGATCATCCGGAAATTCACGCACCACTTTGATATCTTGCACTTGTTTCTTTTCTAACTTCGTATCTATAACATAAGCTAGATAGGACCAACATCCTTTCGCTAAACATTTACGCGCCTTTGCCACTGAAATCAACGGAATACCTCTTTTCTGCTTTTCTCCAAAAATAAACACATCATCTTTATCAACCATCGGAATTCGAATCAGCTTCATTGCACACATTATTTCTGCCTGGTTATTGCTCAACCAGTCCATTCCAACAATAATATCAAATCCCCCAATTTCCATTAACAATAAGTCAATCGGAAATTTTGTTCCCTCTATCAAAATTTTACAATCAACGATTCTTTCACTAACCAAAGACTGAACTCCATTAGCTATCTCTACTACTAAGGCCTCTTCTAAAGTAGTGACAGACATAGCTAGCTTACGGTAGAATAACTTGGATACAAAAGAATAGTTCGCCCCACAATCAAATAATACATGTGCAGGAATGGAGTTTATAAGGAATGTACCCGAGACAACATCTTTCGATCTTTTCGCTTCTTCAGTAGTCATTTGGAAAGCACGTCCAGTTGGTTTAGGGATAACCAACTTCTTTCCCTGATCCCCTTCTTTCTTCAACTTCGGACAGTCTCTTCGAAAATGACCCGGTTGCCTACATTCAAAACATACTGATCCCGGTATTGGACAGTTCACCGCTATATGTCCCGTCTTCCCGCACTTGAAACATTCATTCCCAACCACCCGACACTGACCAAAATGTTTGCTTTTACATTTCGAACACCAGCTTGGTTCCCTACGAGAGTCATAACGGATATTCTTGCCAAACAATTTGGTTTTCTGAGAAGATTCTGAACGACATTCCCACTTTCTCTTTTCTCCCACATGCGCTTTCTCTTCTTTGTCTTTGGCGTACAACTCTTCTATCACTTTCGCTTCCTCAATCGTCTCCCTTAAAGTAGTAGCTTTCGAACTTCGGACCCTCGTCATCATATCCGCCAGTAGACCCTTCAGATAAGCTTTAATTTTGTCTTTCTCAGTTGGAGCCACATACCCCACTAGGTTCAGCTTCTCCATAAAGGATTCGGTATACTTTCTCAATGTCATGTTACCTTTCTTGAGATTTCTGAACTCTTCCTCGATTCGGTCCATTTCGGTTTCATTGCAATATTCCTCCAGAATCTTTGCTTTAAACATTTTCCAAGTCATGGCATTCAGAACTGTAGCTGACACAGAAGTTGACAGCACATTCCACCAAGATAATGCGTTACCGCGTAACATTTGTGACCCAAATCTAACTTTCGACTTTTCATCATTACACTCACAAGCCCGAAAGGCTTGTTCTATTTCTCTTAACCAGTTCATACAAGCTACAGGACTATCTTCTCCTTTGAATTCAGGCGGCTTACAGCTCAAAAACGTTTTATAGGAGCAATTCCTATCAACCCTTCTTTCCACCTCTGGACCTGTGTTACCAGTTGGGTTTATCACACTGGTATCAATCCCTGTTCGCCTCGGTTCCGCACTCCGATCATTAAACATTTTCATAAACATCTCTGCTTGTCTTCCCATAGTGGTGTTCATCATTTCAGCTTGCCTTTCCATTGATGCATTCATCAATCTGGTTACATTGTCCATTATACGACCTTCCATACTCGAATCCGATGGTGTTTTATCGGCCGTACTGGCACCCCCTCGATGCACCCGATTCCGCATTCCTCCTAAAGAAAGAAAATCTGGTGGCGTCTCCTGGATTCCGCTTACTCCAGTTTGCCTTTCTCCCGTATCGTCTAACCAATTCCTATTCATAGAAGAATTTGGAGACCTCGGAGGTGTATTTACCATTGATCTAAATGAGCACAACAGAATACTCATCAGTAATGGTTTATACAACTAGACATACAATACGTACTTTACCGCTAATCAGTCACTGTAACAATTTGAAACAAGTATGCTTGTGTAATAAACTAATAATATATTCATAATAACAGTAGCTAATTGGAATTGCGAACATATCATACATGAGAATCCTTATTACCATCGTTACAGTACTAACTTCGCGTATTTCCGTCGACTCTAAGACTACCCAGTCTTAGTACTTCTACCCATATCTCACAGATCATAACTTAATTCATCACAGCTTAAGTCTAGGTATCTCAAAATCATACCTAGTTCGCTTAAACTACTGCTCCGATACCATATTGTAACACCCTAAAAACAGGGCTAATTTAAACCTTAAAATTTCACAAGTTATGATCAAATAACGCAAACTTATATAACAAGAGGATCAACAGTAAGGTTTTTATATACAACAGACATCTACTCAAATAACCTATTAATCTAATCATTACATCATAATCAGATTAACTAGGTTATCTAATCATCTGTCCCAAAATAACAAAAGAATAACTAGATCCTCTGTCATCTCCAAGTTTGAGTCCTTCAAAAATTTCTCATCTCACATCCCAGCTTACTTCCCGGAGCTTGTACCTGGTAAGAAAATTCAACTTGAAACATTAGGCTTTCGCCTAGTAAGAATATTCAAATCAAATTAAAAATTAACAATTAAAATCTCAACAGATGAATCAAACCTGTTCTCGCCATCTTACCGTACAACAACTCCTTTCAACACTGGGAATCTACCCCACTCCCATACTTATGACTAATTCATCTAGCCATAATAATACTACTAAGAGTTTACCATAAATCATCCCAGATTTAGAGTCAATACTCTTATCCAAGAAATTACAAGTCAAAACCTGCCTATTTCTTAATCCGAAAGTAGAGATTACAATTTACTTTATGCCTATCTCAAATCTTCCTTTCACCACTGGGAAATCTCCGATCTTCCATTCGAAATGGGAATTACAAATCAAAATCTGCATATTCCACATTTCACATCCTTCCCACCTCAAAATCAATGGTCTCAATGGGATTAATATTTCGCGATACACAACCGGGACCCCCGATGATTCAAGGTACACTCAATCACTAAAAATTACATCCCTTTGGTCAATGGCTAGTAATCGGTTCCCATTTTACCGTACTAAGGTGCCCCCGATGACCGGATGCCTATTTTTAGCAATCACAACATATAACATAAGTATTATACTCTTACTATCGTATGTGCATAACATACCATATATTTATCCCAAAACATATTCTTAAGTTCATATCCAAGATCTATTACCAAAATCTGTAAACTGACTCTTTTTATCCAACTCCCGGTATTCCCAACTCCCGGTATCCTCAACTCCCGGTATTCAACACATGTACCGGGACTTCACCGGAACTCATAAGTACCGGGATTTGCCTCTACCGGGACTTCCAACTACCGGGACTTGCCACTACCGGGACTTACTACTACCGGGACTTGCCACTACCGGGACTTGCTACTACCGGGACTGCACCGGGACTCAATAGTATCGGGCTTTCATGTACCGGGACTACGTACAGTTTATTTCAACAAGTCCACAAATCGATTTAAAACATAAAATCAGTTCAACCTACTCATCAATTAAGTTCTACTAACACATTAAGACACACATAATACACATCTATTTCAACATTAATTGCTAAATTTTAAAGAGAGTTTGAATAAACTCACCTGATCAATTTTTGTTCACTGCGCAGTTCTTCAAAACTTCAAATAAGCTTCCCAGAACAGTTCTAAACAAATAATTATGCAATTAATTACCTTCCTTACAAGAAATCAGTAAAAGAAATCAGGTTCCTTACCACAACTTCAAGCCAATTTCTTTCTTTCTTCTTCTTCTTCCCGTTCTCTCTTTCTCTCTCGATTTCTCTGTCTGATTTTCTAAAAGTGACCGACTTATTCTTGATACCTCAGTATTAAGAAATTCAACTTTCCAACAATAACCATTTAACCCCTCAAGTTAAATTTCACATTTAACTTTACACTTTAACCAAATTACAAACTTAACCCCAAAGTTCATAATTATAATTACAAAATAATACAACGGAAATTCGAGGTGTTACACCTGATGCCACCTCAGCGCCATATCAACTTTTTTAATTCTTTTATTTATACATTTAATTATTTAACAAAATAAAAATATTCATATATTTTTTAATAAATAAAAATAAGATAAATAATAAAAAAAAATTCATAACATTCATTAAAAATTTAAAAATTACAAAATACAAAACACTAAAAACTAATATTAAAAATTATGTAACCAACGTTCGGGGCCGGTTGCGGAATATAACCTTGTTAAGCAAATGCTTGGAAACCAAGTTCCGGGTCTTGTTGCTTGGAAGCCAAAGAAATGGAAGAAAGTATTGAATTTGAGATATTTTTTTGGTGTGAAAAAATGAAGATGGTAGAGGTTAATATATATAGTGTGTATAATTTGAAAAAAAAGAGCAGTTGGTAAACGGTTATATTTAAAAAAAATAAAAAATAAATAAAATTACGCCGGGTTCGCCGGGTTCCCGAACCCACTCCTACCCGATGTGAACCCGGACCCCCCCGTACCGCCCTACCCGCCAGATGAACCCGCTGTGGTACCCGATGGCGGTACGCGCGGCCTAAATAACAGAATTTTGCTTCAAATATCTATTCTACACCTCATGCTTCTTCCTATAGCCACTTACCACCCCTCTTCCACAAATACCCAAAAGTTACGCAGACAAACTTACACAGAGAGTTTTGTCTGTGTAACTTTGGTTTTCCTCCAAAATTAAAGAAAAATCATTTTTAATTTTTTTTTACGCATAGAGTTTTTCTACGTAAGTTTTTCCGTCACACGTGTCTGCGTAAAGTGTACATGTGCATCACGTGTACTCCACGTTGGAAAAAAAAAAGTTTACGCGGAGAGATCTAAAACTTACATAGAGAGAAGTGTATGCGTAAGTTTTAATTATTTTTTTTATTTTTTCCTGATTTTTAGAAGGGAAATTAATTAAAATGCCACAAGTTTGACCAAGTGTTACCGAAATACCATAAATTTTTTCCATTTTGCAAAAATGCCCCAAATACCCGCGATGGGAGCCCGCGATCGCGGGCAGTGGCATTTTTGTAATTTTTTGAGCCCGCGGTGCATACGAATTTTTTTTTAATTTTGATTTTATATCTAAAACCCGACTGCCCCGAGAAACCCGACCGCCCCGAACCCAAGAAAGAGGCCAAAATCCCGAACCCGATCACCCCGAACCCGATAAATCCGAGAAATATAACGGATCGGGTTGGGTCTGGGTTTTCCCACCCGATCCGACCCGAAATATCCGAAATTTAATAAAAAAATTAATTTTTTTAAATAAAATATATATATACCTAATACTAATATTTCCTAAATCGTATCAGACATCAGTATCCCAAATCGTATCAGACTAAAATCTAAATTAGTTTTCACCCAAAATCAAATGTCTTAAATAGTTAACTGTGTTTCATATTTGTGTAAAATGTAAAAACCCAAAATCAGTCCAAAATAACAACTTTAAAAAACAGTCCAAAAAAAACATTAAGATTTAAAAAACAGCCCGAAACCCGATGTTTATATCGGACGGATTTCGGGTGATCTCCCCTAGCCCCGAAACCCGATCGGGTGGTGGGTTTTTGGGCCGAACCCGACCGACCCGACCCTTACCCCTAGTAAAACTTTTTTATAAAAAACATATAAATTGTTTAAACTAATATTTTTTAGGAGGAAGCATGAGGTTTGAGGCAAAATCCCGTAAATAACCCATAGACAACAAAGGAGACCATGAAGCAGTTCAATTTCTTTCAATTTCAACAAACCCCTGAATTGAATTTCAACCAATCTTTCTGAATTTCTGGTACAAATTCTCGATTCCATTTGCTACCAACCCTTTCCAGACACGAGAAAAGAATTTCATAAATTTCTTCATAACCTTTACATTCATCGCTTGAAAACATGAAAACACAACTTTCATTCACTTAAAACCCTAGAAATTTCTCTCTCACAAATCTGGATCTCGTATTCCTATGGTAATAATGTTGAAGCTTTGGAGATGGTATCAAAACTGTTTAGCTTTACATCCCGTGAAAACGCAGATCATCAGCTCCGGTTTTATTTGGGGAATCGGTGATATTGCAGCTCAAGCGGTTACTCATTCCACTGTCGTCAAGAATAAAACCGATTTGATTTCTGTAAGTGTTCTGTGTTCTTCTGTATTTCAAGCATTTCCTTGTGTTTTAGGTTTTAAATATTTGTTAATTTCTGTGCGATTATATTGGTTTTGGTTTGCCAGTATTTGTGATCGAATTCCTTTTGTTCTTGGTGAGAGTAAATCGATTAGTTTTGTTAGTAAGTTGTGATCAAATGGTTTGGTTTTGCTGAAAGTATCTTCAAGTGTATTTAGGATTAAATGGCTTCTTTAATTGTTGAAATATGTGATCTAGAGGCATTTGAGGATGAACCCTAATGTGGCTGAGACTTGATATGGAACAAGATATAATCAAGAGGTATCCGAACCTTTGACTTTCAAGAAAGTCAAGGGTTTAAAATTAATTTTTTACCATAGTGCCGCAATAATTTTCCAACTATGCCCCCACCAACCAAAAAACCAAAGCACCTCGAAATCAACCAAAACCCCAATGAAAGTACCTCAAAATCAACCAAAAATTTCTTTCGAAATCAACAAAAAGAACCAAAAAAGATCATTGAAATCAACCAAAAAACTTTAAAAATCCATGAATTAGACTAAAACCCATTGGGCGATTTTGCGGACCTTTAATCTACCTTAAAGGTGCCCCAATTTGCCAAAAATCTTGGATCGCCAATGTTGGGAGGGTTTTCTTGAAGATGGAAGGGGCATGTTTTCTAATTGGAAGCTGGGTTTGGAAATTTTGGATTTCTGCATAAAGCTTACTGAATAAGCAACTTATAATTAATTCACTACCAAACAATCTTGTATAGCTGACCGAATAAGATGCAAGTCTCGTTAACTCATTAAGATGCTAACAAATATGCCCTTACTCATTTTGTAAGAATAACCATATCAATCGAATGGTTTGGTTTCATGAGTATTCTTAATGTGGTTGGGATTTGGTAGCTAGTTATTAACTTCTCATCTTGTGTTTCTCATATTCACATGTAATTCTTGCAAGATTTTCTTTTATTCATTCATGAATAGGTTTGATAAATTGGGAGCTCGTTCAGGATTCACGTCATTTTGGACTTTTTGAACCGCATAAAATGTCTAAGGAAATCGATAAAATGTTGAAGTCAAGCATGTCGGTGGTCATGTTTAAATGATATATATTGATAATATGCCGATAACTCAACAGAAGGAAGATCAAGAATCACGTATCAAGTGGAAGCGTGTGGCTACCACGAGCTTATTTGGAATGGCATTCGTTGGACCTGTTGGTCACTTCTGGTTAGCAATTCTTTCTGATTTTACAATTGACCTTCTATTGTATTTTCAAGATTTTATGGGATTACACCGAAGACGGGGTGTTTAACACCAAAGACGGGTCATTTAAAGATTATTGAGTTGATTTTTGAAGAGTAAATTATAATTTTCGTCCCTCTAGTTTGTTAATAATTTTGATTTTCGTCCTTGTGGTTTAAAAATTGCAATTGTGTCCCTATGGTTTGCAAATTATTGCAGTTTTCGTCCCTAGACTAATTTCTACCTTTAAGTATTAGGGCTAAAAAAGTAAAGGATTGTAAACCACATAGACCAAAATAACAATAATTTGTAAACCATAAGGATGAAAAAAGCAATGAATTCCAAACCATAGGGACAGAAACCATAATTTCTAAACCGTAGAGACGAAAATCACATTTTTTTCAAACCACGAAGACTAAAAATGGAATATACTCTTTATATGATAGAATACATTTGAACGAATTTGAAACTTTTTTTTACCATGGTAACCGTGGATATCTGGATCAGCTTAGGCAGCGCCTAATCTCCCGGACAACCATGAATGGCCTGGAGACTGGAGTCATCACAGAAGAACCTCCATGGTCACAAGAACTTTGGCAGCTCTAGATTCGAGCCAAAGAAAAATGAGTTTTCCAGTAGATTTCCCTGAGCCTTGAGCAGTGTGCCATAACATAATATTATGTTTGTTGCATTGCATTGCAGGTATGAAGGTCTAGATCGATTATTAAGGTTGAGACTTCAATACCAACCCAAATCTATGCGGTTTGTTGCGACTAAAGTGGCACTTGACGCCATCATATTTGGGCCGGTGGATTTATTAGTTTTCTTTAGTTACATGGGTTTTGCATCGGGAAAGAACGTAAATCAAGTGAAGGAAGATGTGAAAAGAGATTTTATTCCGGCATTGCTTGTAGAAGGCGGGATATGGCCAATCGTTCAAGTTGCTAACTTCCGGTTCGTACCGGTTCCGTACCAGCTGCTTTATGTGAACCTATTCTGCTTATTGGATAGCTGTTTTCTTTCATGGCTTGAGCAGCAACAGAATGCTGCTTGGAAGAAGCAATGGTTCAAAAGTTTGTTTCTGAAACAACATAAAAACCAGGAGGAGGGTGGTTAATAACATGTTTTTTCATCTTTGTAAAGAAAACTCATTGAGAAATATTGACTGGGTACATTACAATACTTGTATCTAAATAACTTTTTTGATAAGTAAATATTTGCACCTACTGAAACGTAACAAATAAGTTACTGAACTTACTTAAATCCAAAAAACCCTAAGGAATTCTTGTATTTTGATCTACTAAAATATCATTAAAAAATAATTATTTACTAATAAAACAAAATTAGGGGGGGTTTGATTTATTTTAAAAAATGAAAATGGAAATGCAGGAGAATGGGAATAGGAATGGATATTCCATTGATGTTGTTTGGTTAAATCAATATAATTGATAAAAAAATATTTTATATAAACTTTTTAATACAAATATATGACGTCCAACGTGAAAATAAAAAGTATTTTTCATTCAACGTCAATAAATGAAGGGATGTATAAGAAAAAATGACTAAACGGAATTAAATTTTCATTCCTCCCAATTTGGTCAGGAATGAAAATTAATGGGTTTGGGGTAATGATTTCATTATATTATATCAAACCAAACAACATTTTTCATTATCATTCTCATTTCTTACCCCCTCAATACCCCCAATCAAACACCCCCTTAATCTCATTTCCATTATTTATTTTCAGATTCAAACGATGATAATAGAAAAAGTCAATGATTAGTGTCTGTTATAATCCTATGATTGTAATTTCAATCTCAAATATAAATAATAGATGATAAAAATACTATATTTTTTGATATATTTTACTGTGTTTTACTACTGATCTATTGATATATAGGAGGTGTTTGGGATTGCTTATTTAGAGAGTTATTAACTTTAATTCGTTTTGTTTTGTTGCCGTTGATAAGTAGTTTTTAGTGTTTGGATGTGAGAAAAGAAAAAAAACTAATTATATTGTTGTCATCGCTGATAAGGAATTTTTAATAAGCCATTACACTGTTAACTTATTTGAAAAACTTATGATTTTTTTAGTTATTTTACATGTATAAGCAATTCCAAACACCCTTAAATAACAACTCATTAGCTTATTACGTTTTGATACGACCATAAACTAATTCAAACACTTTTTATAAAACTTTATTTTGACACAATATAAGTTAATAAGAACTTTTACATAAAAGCATAAATGCAATCCCAAACAACCCTATAGAATATACTTCATTTGGTTTATAAGTGTAAAGATTTATTATTTCGGAACATTCATCCAAAGACATGATCATTTAAAAATTGAAAGCTCATAAATCCTATGGGTATGCTTCAAACCTAAACAGAACAAGACAGTTGTTTAACCGCTTGGGAGGACAGCTAAAATGGCCTAATTGGTATCGGTTGATTATATGTTTTCTATTTTTTGATTAATTTATATAATTTAGGGGTTATTTTTTACCTCTTAATATTTCTAGTAAGAGGCAACCTCTGAATCGCTAAGAGATAAATCTTGTTTGTCAGAAAAAAATGTCTGCCTTATAATGGTTCTAAAACCCTCTGAATGATTTAGAATCATAGGCTTTCCTTAACCATTCAACACTTCGATTCCATTCTAAGACTATGTTTTTTCATAAACCAAACCAAACAAATCTTTATTAAAAAACTAATTTCTCTCTCTTCCACCTATCCAATCTTCAATTCCAATCCAATCTAACTTTTTTTATACTTTATTCACAATCCAAACCAATCTTAAAAATTATATATTTAATATTTTAGAATATATATATATATCTTTTAGCTTTAAATAAAAAATAAATAAAAATAATTTCATATTTTAAAACATAATTATAAATATAAAAAACTTACAATTGAAAATATGTCAAGATTGGTCTCTATTTGTAGGGAATTGAAAAATATAAATTTTGGTATATTTTTTAATTTTTAGTTTTTTTATTAAAGTTATCTTTTTAATCAGATAAGTTTTATCCTAATAAAATCTAAACCAATCAATTAGATTTTGCCACCTATTATATAATTTAGCTAAAAAATATTGTTTTATTAATAAAATAAACGGTTTGGGTGAGTTTGGTTTGCATTAATTTCATTTTTCTTTTTTATTAAATGAAATTTTTTGTCTTATTCTCAAAAAAGTTTGGTTTGGTTTGTTGAGGGGATGGTCTAAACAATTAACAAACAACCATATTTTATTTCATAAAAGCCTCCCGATCATTATGCACCAGTTCATTTGCCAAACAGCCCCTTACTAAATATTTTTGAAACAAAATATATTATTATAAGTTTTCATCAATACAATTAAAATAATAAAATATGAAATTTATGTAATTTTCAATTTTTATTTATTTTCTATAATATAGATAATTATTTTGGAAACAACATAAAACATCAAAAAGAAAATACACTAAACAAAATTTAAATAAAGAATAAAACTTATAAAGAGACGTAAAATTATGTTTTATTTTTAGAACATATTGATAAAATATTCATTTCTTTCACCTTATCTATGAAATAAGGGTAGAACTAGAACACCGCTACTCCATTCCATTTTCTCCATATTTGTTCCACATAAAAGTCATGTCAAACCTAAAACAGTGCAGGAATGAAATCGGTCTAGAACCAGTACCGAACCGTATGTAAAAGTTCAGTATTCAGTTTCAGGTCGGTATGTACAGGTTTCAGTTTTTGGAACCGAGAACTGAATCCCAAAATTGTACAAACTTGGGAACCGATAAACAAACCAATTATATGCATACAGTTCGATTTCGGTTCAGTGCCGGTTTGGATCGGGTATTTGGTCCTCAAGTCTCGTCCCTAAAACAATGATCACTTATTTTGTTCTGTTCTTTCTCTACTTATACCAAATGCAACCGGTATGAATGCAAACACAAAAAAATGGCGAAAGGTAATAGTAAGCCACAGTTTTCCCATAGAGCATTAAGCATTTTAGTGCTCAGAAATAACAAAATTGCTATAAAGAGCAACAGTGAACAAACAAAAATCCAAAGGATGGTTTTATAAGAACAATATAAAATAGTAGCAGTAATACAAAAACAGACAAAATTGTACTTGATGTTTAAGAACTGGCAACTGCTCCTTTGCTCCTTGGGGTTGCTTGAGTACCTGTTTTGACAACAATTAAAAATCTTACTTACTCGGGACAATAAATCAGTCTGTCAAAGAGGATAGGAGACCAATGGGTTTGAGGGAGGCAAAATGAAAGGCTTTAATTATTTTGGCAATTTTCCGGTATTAAATTGTTTAGGGTGGCTTAATGGCGACAACGGAGGGGTCATGGCTTATTCCATAGAGTCACTTTGAGCTTAATAGCTTAAAGATTAAGCCAAAAGAAACACTCATGTTTTGCTGAGCAAATAGGCTGCCCAAACCACTAAGCTCATTAAGCTGTAAGAAAGCAGCCTCTAAGAACATTTTGCTGTCTGTGTGAGGTTTTTCCTAGGAGGGAATGTGTGCTTTTTAATTGGGAGGGAACAGGTATGGAAAAAACTAGGCTTTTTGCATAAAGCTCTCCGTATGATCTTACTAAATAACTGTTAGTCCCACTAAGCTCATTAAGCTACTAACAAACAGGCCCTTGCTTTGGAATAAACGAAAACATAAATGTACAGTCTTATTTTTCGAAGAGAAGAGTACATGTGATGCATCTCTACTAATAAAAGGAATACATCTTACCTTCCCTGAAGTTACTCTTAAACCTACGAGGAACATTACGAAGGTAACGCATACGACCGGTTCCTGTGGTCTTCCTTCTGATAGCTTTCACACTCCAGTTGTCTGAAACATAAAAACAACAACGTAAAAATCTATAAGTTTCACCATCAGTTGATTTGCCAATTAACAACTTCGATAGAAACGACAAATGGATATATTAAGTTTCAAACAAGAATATTCTGAGCACATAAACTTGTTACGTGTTTGAATCACAGTTCTATATATGTCACACACATACACGTAAGAGTAAAAAAATCAACAATCAAGTAACACAATGAAAATAGGTATCATTTAGGATGTGTTTGGTATGCAGACATGATAGATCAGGCCATAACATGACAACTGTTCAACATTTGGTAAGACAAAAATAGAAATAACAGATAACATGAGAAATTTACCCCTAGTAAGTTGTCTATATATTTCTTATATTTTGATTAGTTATGTAGTTTATTGAATTATAATGACATAAATATTTTTATAACAAAATATATTATTAGAAAGTTTTCTTCAAGACGATTAAATTGACATCAATATAAAAAGTTTATGTAGTTTCCAATTTTTTCTAACCTTTTCTATAATTTTTTGCTATTAATATTTAATAATTTACATAAATTAATCAAAAAATAGAAACTATATAAAAATAACTTTTTGAGAAAAGTAAAATGAAAGTTTAAAGAGCATAAAATACACTAAATAAAATTTAAAGACGGAATAAAATATAAGATAGAAGGTGTATTTGATGTTTTAAAAGAAGGTTGTTTACAACATGTATGTTGGATGTGTGTGAGGCCATGACTACTTATATGCTTGAGTGCATAAAAGTGAGTGTTGTGTTTAGGGGAGCTAATATAGGATTTAGGGTATTGACTAACATATAAAGGCTTCACAATGGGATTGTTTCACAATGTGAACTATTTGAATCAATAAGGGAGTAAGAAATCTTTTGAATCAATACATTAATTTCTAATGGTTCTCACAAAGCCCCTATACATAAAAAGAGCATTATAAATAACATAGAAACACTCCAATCTCCATGACAAAATTATCAACAAAAAACCAGTTCTAAGAATTTGCATACAGCAATTGTTAACCACATGATAGATCCAAATAAGGAAAATATCGGAAACAAAACCAAATCTATTTCCTCTTAAATTGCTCTAAATAGCAACTACACATCTCTATCAAATCACAGCTCGTCTAATCAGGAATCAAAATCAAAGAAAACCACAAGCAACCACATGCAGTTTCAAAAGCAATCAAGTATATAAAACTATTGAAATCGTATATAAATTCATAAACAAAGAGAAAAAGAGATCATACATTTTCGGACGCGAGCAGCAGGATACGCACAAGCAGAGCAGCGGCTCTTCTGCAGATGGAAGCTGCGACGGCCACACCTCACACACAGTGTGTGTGTTTTGTTCCTCCTCTTACCGAAACTCCCTGTTCCTTTGCCCTTCAATCACCAAATTCCAAAACAACAAACGGCAACCATAGTTATCAGTACAAAAAATCAATCAATTTTCAAACGCATTAACACAAATGGACAATTGAAGGGATTACCATCTCTGCGGATTGAGAAGAAACAAAACCCTAGAACTAGTAGATTTGAAAGAGAGAGAAAAAAAATGAAAGCCGTCAGTTCTAAGTTTTTGAGGGTTCTTATGGTATGCATTAGGGTTTGCTTTTTAGTAAAACTGGGCCATCTTGGGCTAAATGGCCCAATGGCCTTCCTCTAAGCATGTAAATTGATTTTTATGGTTTTGGACTTTTGGTCAAACTAATTAGATTTTCTCTTTTAAATATATGCACAATAATTTGATTATATAAAATTCTAATTAATTTATTATTGCTAATTATTTGATTTCAGTTATAATTCTATTTTTGGAATTTTTCAATAATTATGTTTAAAGGTTGGGTTTAGAAAAATACTAAATAAATGGAAAATCAGAAAATTACGAAAATACTAATGAAAAGGTACATTGGTATATATATTTACGAGAAAATTATTCTGTTTTTTGTGTAATTTGTTTTGCTCGAATTTTGATTGTATTTTATATTTTTCAATTTATAAAACTAGGCATAAAATATTTTTTAATTTAAAAACAAAATTGTAACATTCTCTTTAATCGCATCTATATTAATCAAATAGATGATGAAATGTTTTTCGGTTTTTCATTTATTTAACATTTTTCCTTTAATTTGTGTATTATGTTGAAAGTGCATATCTAAACGCCCCTAAATTATTGTTAACTATTCAGTCATTAATATTTGAATGATTGTCGATGTATATCGTTTTTACATAAAAGTTTTATTTTCAAATGAGATTTTTAAGGTTTGTATATTCAGTTAAACAGGAAATCTAA
The DNA here is from genome assembly GCA_033807775.1 of Saussurea involucrata. Lineage (NCBI taxonomy): Eukaryota > Viridiplantae > Streptophyta > Magnoliopsida > Asterales > Asteraceae > Saussurea > Saussurea involucrata. Next base: position 4,220,415 of record CM066325.1, read on the forward strand.
CGAACACCCAATACTTCTGGCAAAAAATTGTATGAGAAGTTGAGGTTAACGTGAGAAATGTGAGAAGCGAATCTGAATCGTTGGTCAATTTTAATTAAATGTCCTCCCATGAAATGCAACTTAGAAAAGAATTGATCAGGTGCATTTCGGTGCATCTCATTCTAATGTACGTTCATTTCTCATCAAACGGACGATAACCACTTTCACGTTAACTTCAACTTCTCATCGGAACTCAATCCCAACACTCCTTGGGTTATACTTTCTCTATAAAAGTGATCAATGTCACAAATCTATGAACTCCTATTCACCTTAAAGTTAACTAAAAGACAACCTTCTAAAAAGCATCTTTCACAGGTATGTTATATTTCCTTTTTCTTCCCCTAAATTTAGAGATTTATCCATTTTATCTCTTTTTATCTATTTTAGAGGAGAGTTTAAGATAGTCGTTGGAGCAAACTTTTTTCAACTCTCCTAAATTTTCTAAAATAGCATAGTTGTTGGAGATGCTTAGTAAACCTTATGGGACTCTTAACGGATGATCAATAAGCAAACTTACGGGCCATTTACCAAACGCTTACCCGGGTAAGCGCTTACCAATCAAATTTAAAACTATCACTTACTTACTGGGTAAGATTTTAGTCTGTCAAATTGGTTTCATATGCAACAATTCACACGGTAAGCGTTAACCATGGTAAGAGTTGTTGCACTCACTTACCACGTATTTCTCTCTTATTCACAACAACATGTGAGTCTTAGTTTCAACTTTATCCCCAAATTCAAATTGTCTTGTTGAATTCCTTTAAGATGATGTCCAACTTTTTTTTCCTCTTTTTTAAAGTCATTGTCCAACTTTTTTGTCTTAGAAATGAGGATTTTATTAAAAAGTAATAATGGAATAAAAATAACCATTTCTATTATACTTTATTTTCATTACCATTTCCATTTTCGTTTTTTTAAACGAATCAAATGCCCATGAGATATTCAAGTAATCTCTCATCATGTCTTCAATTTTATTCAAATTCAGACATCTACCAGTTTACAAAAACAAACAATCTTATTATTCAAATTTCAAACTTCAGTAGCACCTCTTATGTATCAGAAGTGAAACCATACCTCTGACTTCAACACCTCTTAAAAAACAAACACCACTTAAGTCTAACTCCTCTTAAAATCCATAAACCTAGGGACGCTGCCCCCAGAACCCAACGATCTAAGGTGATAAAAACAAAATTTGTGAGAGCGCAATTTATACCTCCTAACTCACTATACTTGCCTTATCACCTAATCAATCTCACGTAAATTACAAACACAATCAAATGACTGACGACACTAAAATCACTAACATTTAATAACAAAAATTATGCTACGAAGTAATAATAAATCTATTTAAAAGGCTATAAACATCCAAAATTCCAAATAAATTTAAATTTAAATTCAGTTTCATTTTAAAGTTAAAATTGAAATGAAGAATACACGTATATACACGTATGAGTCGTAACTTCCAACCATTGAGTTGGATGATGGGGAAAAGGGCGAATGTTCAAGAAAAGGAATCATTCATCGATGGTCCCTCCCATCCCACATATGAATGACCAACTAGCTTCTGATTGAGACGTTGGTATGGTGTCATTTCTATCTCATACTCAAAATAAATAAATTACAAAATTTAACTAAAATATCGTTTTACGATATTTTATTCATATTTAGTTAAAACGACCATACGAAATTGAAAAGGGTCGTTAATAGTATCTTTAACAGCTTCTTTAAACTCGAGAAAATTTGTGATTTTGAGTAATTTTTTGTTCAAGAAGATTCGTCAAAATCTTCTCCAAAATGGAGAAAATAGGAAAGAGTGTAAATTTATCCAAATTTGGAGATATCTCCAAAAATGATTACCAAGAGAAAGAAATGATTTTTATTCTATCTCACCAATGAGAAACCTTGAAATGAAATGTTTAGGAAAGAGAAATAATATTTTGTTAAATCTATGAAATGTTTTTATAATATAATTAATAATGTAAACTTCAAAATTATGAATCTGTTGGAGATGAATATAATTTTTTTGAATATTTCAACTTTTGATTCTCTATTTTAGATGAATATAACTTTTTCAATGTCATTTTCTTGAAAAAACTTGGAATAAAAGATCTGAACACATGATCTTACATATGAAAAATCATGAATTAACCAACAAACTAATGATGATTTTATGGAAAACATTTTTATATTTGTTTCTTATAGTCAAATGGTGTCACCATTTTTAAAAAAAAATCTAAATCCGTCTTTGCAATAATCAGATGAGAATCTTAAAAAGAAATAGAAAACAATAGTGTGTGTGGGTAATGGTGTTAGTGAATGGTTTCAGGCCTGCATGTGTTGGCCTTTTCAGGCATGTACATCAATTCTCCCTCTGTCCATGGAGCATTCATGTGGGTCATATACTTTGCCTTCCCACCAAACATAATTTTGATGGATATTTTATAACGGTTTGACTTCAAACCGTCGTAAAAAATCATCAAACTACTGAGTCGGGCATGTTCGAGACGTCGTTTGTACTTTCAGTTCACCGTAAGGCAAAAGATCGTATGTTAGAAGAAATACAGGTTTCTCTTAAAAAAGACTTTAGGTTCTTGTTATTGTATCCGGCTTGAAAACATTAAAACTGTAACATTTAGAAATCATGAAAGTACAAGACACGGTTTTTGTTCTCATTAAATTATGTCATGTCACATCTGTCGTTATCGAATTTTTATTTATTCAAAACATTATAAATTTCCAAAACTGTTAACGTAAGTAATTAATAGTAAGATGAATATTTGTGAAAGTAAACCATAATCATTATAAAATCACAATCATTTTCTTTGATTAATCAAAAAAATTAACATGGGGTGTCTAGTTTATGGTGGGGTTAATTTGTCATATTCATTGAATTTATGTCTTAATTAACAAGTTGCCTCAAAAAGGGAAAGACACTTTATTTTCCATTTTAATTTTTTTAAACTATTTTAGTAATTAACACATTGAAAAAAAATTATGGGTATATAGTATCTTGTATTCTACTTCTACCAATGAATTTTTGGTATTATTTACAAAATTTACAGAGATGATGATTTTGGGGGTGTTTGGGATTGTTTATTTTTTTGACTTATTTGCTTATTGTTTTTCCTCACCACAAATAAGCTATTTTGAGTGTTTGGATTGAAAAAAAAGAAAAGTGCTTATGACTTTTTCCCACCACAAATAAGTTGTTTTTGATAAGTTAATCCATTTTAACTTATTTGAAATTAAGTGCTTATAACTTATTAGTTCAAATTACATTTTTACCCAACTCCTTTTTATCATGACATAAGTTGATAAACACTTTTTTTTTAAGGGAGTTGATAAGCACTTTTAAAAATAGGCATAAGTTGTTTTAAATAAGCAATCCCAAACACCCCCTTAGTCATTTATTTTCGGTTCATTTTGAAGTTTAACGAGTATATAATCAATCCTTTTAGTAAAGACATTTATGGTATTCTTCTCGCATCTCGATTGTATGCTTAAAGTGCGAGAAATCGGAAATCTTGATCATGGTTTCATCGTAACTCTTTATCGTGGTGAAACGATATTTGGTAATTGGTACCAAGGCATGAGATCATGTGAGAAGTGTCATTTTTGGTGATAAATACTTTTAAAACATTGATCACTTTCAATCAAATACTCTCCCATGAATTTCGGCTTAAAAAGGAATTGATCTGGTGCATCTCATCCTAATGCGCGTCCATTTGAGACTCTCACCGGAACCCAACCGTTGGTACCAATATGAGTATTTACAACCTTAAGCTTGCTAATTTGAGTCAAATGCGAGTTTATTTGTTAATTCAAAATAAACACTTCTTTTTTATGTTGTTTTGGTTAAAACTTTAAATATTGATCTCACAAGTGATTCATTGGGTTCGTTTTTTGGTTTAGTCTGTCTTATACTTTTATTTGTATAAACTGAGACCTTTAGAATTATGCTTTTAACAAATATACAAGTCTAAATCAAACTCCATCTTAAAACAGATACACATAAATATTCATGTGACGTGGTCCTAATACTAAGTATCACTTTCGTTTCGAAATTGATCATAAATCTGACGTTTCCAGATCTCTCTATACATTAAATTCGCATAGAACATAATTAATATGGAACTACCCAACCACATAAATAAATTAATGAAGCAGACGGTTGTGGTACTTTGGTCGTAAAACAATAATTATATTCGCAAAAATATAAAAACACTACATAGTAGTTATATAAAATCTTGTGGTTGTTGTTCATATTTGAATTAGGGTTATATTTTTGCTACTCAAGTAGTAGAAAACTCAATGGTTTATTTTGTCCCGAAGAGGATGAAGAATCTCAAGAACTCCTTATCTGATATGTATATGAACGCAAAAACGTATACGTTCTATGAGTGTGTAGTTTGTAATGGAAAGACGGAGATCACTACTTCACTTCTTTGTTACATTGCTAATGCAAAAACAAGTCGACATGCCTCCCTATTTGATATGTTTTGTGCGTGAAACAATACATATGAGACGTATAATGTTGTTTCATATATGAAACATACAAGTTTGAAGTTTGTTTGGTTGGTTTTCCATTAAGTCATATATGTATAAAGTGGTATGTGTGGATTGATTTGTTTGTATAGATAGAGAAGATTTTTGTTTAGGAGAGTTTTTCATAGATGAAAAGAGTGAGTTTTTTTTTTAATTGGGAGAGGTAGGTTTGGAAAAAAAAACATGGATTTCTGTAATAATCTCCCCCCTAAAATTAAGCTTACTGAATAAACTACATTTTATATCATTAAGGCACTATCTATAGTTGACCGAATAAAGATGCTAACAGACAGACCATGCTTAACATATGAAAGAAAACATGTAACTTAGTTTAATATATAAAACACACATATACAAGAACAAAACATGTAAAACACCTTGAATCATATCTTAAAATAAAACCCAATGAATGGTTGAAATTAGTTTTTATGGGTCTGTAACATTTGAGTGGTTTTCATATAACATGATTATTATCGATTTAGATTTAGATTTTAGAGATATGTAACATTTGAGTGGTTTTCATATATTATAATTATTAGAGTAAATTACGTTTTTCATCCTTGTGGTTTGTTAAAAGTTGTGGATTTTGTCCTTATGGTTTTAAAATTTCGGTTTTAGTCCCTATGGTTTGCAATTTATTTCTATTTTCGTCCTTGAGATCAAAACACTAGTTTTAAGTATGAAGGACTAAAATAGAAATGAATTGTAAACCATAGGGATGAAAAAAGCAATTAAGTTTAAATCATAAGGACGAAAAAGGTAATGTATTATAAACCATAAAAATTAAAATCGCAATTTCAAAACCATAAGGACGAAAATAGAAATTTTCAACAAACCACAAGGACTAAAAACGTAATTTACTCTAGTTATTATCACACTTGCAACTATCAATAACCTAAAACAACCAAACAATCTTTGCCCCTCTCTATTTCCATGGAATCTTGCTAATTAAAGCAACTAAATCGGTTTGTTGTACTAACAAAAAAATTCATTCAATTGTAGGTCAACTGAATGTGTGTTATCTAACATGAGTCAAGAAAAAAAAGCAAAAAATATATATAAAAAGCCCCAAAAAGATGCCCCCCAAAATACAAAACTAAGGTTGCAATGAAAATGATCGTTTGGTTGTCGTCACGAGATGGTTGGCTTCCGCTTTCCAACATCTGCCAATGTCTTCTGCTATTCGCTTGGCATCTGCTGATGCACCAAGCAAGCCACGTTTGGTGAACCCTACAGCGTATAGCCCATTTGCACCTTTCCAACCGTTTGGAAACGGTCTTCGAGGAAACCCATCTTTATTCGAGAACATCTCTTTCTCCTAAAAACAATAACGTGTATATATATATATATATATATATTCTTAGATATCGTCTTTTCAAGAATAAGTCGTTAACTTTTCATATAATCTTGTTTTATAAATAAATCATTTCTCTTATAAGAATATAAAAGAATAACGATTTAAAGTTGTGGAAAGGAAAATAAAGAGAAATGCACCTTTAGCCAATATGGTACGTTGCTTTTGTATCCTGTTGCTAAAATAATGGCATCAAAATTCTCTATTTTCCCATTCACAAATTGTACACCATGATGCCCTATTTGTTCAATGCTTGGAAGTATCTACAAACATTAAAACAGAAATTTAGTACAACATTAAAGTAATTTATATAATGATTTAAAATCATTAGAAAAAAGTTGAATTAAATTCTATATTATTTCTTACAAGTAAAAAACGGCCAAATAAAAAATTTACTGAAGAAATGGATCGAATAGCTCGAAAGTCAGCATTTCTCCACAAAAGTTGAGATATACAACTACAATATGGTCTTCGAATCCAAATATATAAAATAGTTAATAAAAGTTAAAGAAATGAAAAAAAAGTATTTGTGGATTAACTCAACCCGACCAATTTTGACCATACTTAAAAGCACTCGGTATGTTTCAGTCTAAGATTTTCGAAAACTCTAAATTAATATTTTTAAAAATGTATCATAATTGAAAAGCTACTTGGGTACATGTTTGGATGACCATAAGATAGCTTATAAGTTAGCTTTTTGAAAAGCTACTTGGAGTAGCTTATGAGTAGCTTTTTGTAAATATTCCAATTATGCTCTCATTAATATTAATTATTATTTATTAACTATTTTTTAATATGTCCTTTTCGGTCATTTAAATGCTTATAAGCTACTTTTTGCCAAACGTGACTTTTTCATCAGCTAGCTTATAAGTCATAAGCTAGCTTATCGGCTAGTTTGCCAAACATAGCCTAAATAATGTGACAAGTCAAACGCTATATTAAAACGGAGAAAGTAATTGAATTATATTTATACATAATATGGATTGTAAGGTTTTTTTTTCCCGAATTTGATTCTAACCTACATGTATTAAATCTTGTGTTTAAATTTCTATTAAATCTTCCTCAATAACCATATATGATCCACATATACTTCAAAATTAAAAGAAAGTAGAAAATGATAATTGACTACAAAACATGTTGGGATATAAATGGAGATATGTGCTATATAGATACTATGATCAAAAACAAATCTAAATCCAATGATTATGGGTTTTAGGAAAAGGGAAATCCAAGGTACAACATATGTGAAGGGATTTAAGGAAATGAAAGGCACATACATTAAAGGTAAAGGAAAAAAGCATTCATAAATAGTAACTAGGTTTACCTTAATGTCTCCTTTTTTGATCATGGCTAGGGCCCCGACGTCCAATACTGGTGTCTTTCCTGACAAGTTTTTGAGCTCGAGCGGCCCCACCACCGGTCGATCAAGTCCAAATCTAGTTGTGTTTCCAAGTATCAACCATGACATTATCAACAGAAACCGATCAACTAATCTCATGGGAAACCACTTCAGCAACCACATGGACAACCCAAAAGTCGATTTACCCAACATATCTCGTGGTAGGACATGTACCTGATTTCCGGTATAACCATCCAACCGTTAGTTTAAAGATCATAAGTTTAAATCTTGTAACAGAAATGTAAATATCATAAAGAAAAAAGAGAAAATAAAGGTGAAGTTTGATGGGGTGTGACAACCCCTTTTTGCCCTCATGGAGGGGTAGTTTCACTTTCATTGAGGGCCATGCACACCATATATTAAAGGACCCTTTACAGAAATGAAACACTCTTGTAATTATGATTCTTGTTTTATTTTTATTTTCCACTTCAATAATATTTGTTTAAGGTGCTTTTCATGAATGGAGTTCCATGCTCCATTTGCTCCCATATGCTTGTGATCACCAAGAAAGTGAACTTCTTTAATTTTGTCTTGAGATTTTTCCACTAATTACAAGATCTTTCATAACTAAAAACAATCTGAAAACACACAAAATAGTCTATAATTAAATGGACCTAGGATCTCATATTTACAAGATGAAATTAATGTTTTAAACCACTCTATATCATGTTTTTTTGTAATAAATAAAAAAAAACACTATAAGAGAATCAATAAATTTTGATGAACTACAATATAAATGCAAAAAAAAAACTATTTTTTAGGAATAAATCACTAGTTTAAATAAATTACAAAATTAAGGAAAGCTTAACAATACAAAACAAATGACTTTTACCCACAAAATTTACCTAGGGAATTTCCGTCGGTGATTACCCAGAAAATACCAATGGTTCGGTAGAATCCGATATTTTTCGAGAAAATACTCATTGATCACCCAGAGAATCTGTGGGTAATCTGTCACTGATATGCATTACCCACCAAAAATTTACCCACCAATTTTTGTGACGGTTTTGTGACGAATCACCCTTTAGCGACAGATTTCTCAAGAAAAAATTCGTAGGTAAAAATCTTCCGTTTACAAGTGTAAAGATATATATTTTGTGATATAAAACTTTGTGAATTATCTAAACCATTATCATATAACCAAGAAAACCTTGTAATTATAATAATAACACTGGTGGATAAGAACTTTCTTAAAATATATTTTAATTTATAAACTTTTCTTCAATTGGGACTACAATTTTTTTTTTAAAAAATTAAATGGGCACCTGAGATAATATAATTTAAGAGTTGGCAAATAGAAAATTTTGTAATTTAATTGTGAGGCTTCAAAAAAGTTTATTAAAATTTCATTAATTAGGTTGCCATTTTTAAACTTAAATTATACACAATTTTAATTCAAAAAGTTGTTGAAAAAAAAGTAACCGTTACTAAATAATGATAACATGATATTAATAAAATAACTACGTATGATGATTAACAGTTTTGCAAAAAACCGTTTTTCAAAATTAATCATTTCAGTGATAAAACAACTTCAAATATATCAGATTTTCGGTTTAAATTCTTATCAATATTGATAATTAAACACAATAGATTAATATATAATAAATTTATCAAATAATAACAAAACTTAACCATCTTCTTGATTATTAAACCAATATAAAATTAAAGAAAAATTCAAGGGAAAATCTAAAAAAGAAAAAAACTGAAGAACACTCGGATGACCCTTCATTCGGATGGCATGCACTTGCGCATACAGGTAAATTATGTTGTTTTTATGGTTTTTATCCACAAGTGCATTATGCACTTGGTAAATTATGTTGTTCTTTTTTTTATGCACATGTGCATGTTACAAATTAATTGTATGCATACCGTCCAGATGAAGGATATCAGGATGTTCTTCAGTTTTCCATTTTTTTAAGGTTTTCTCCTGAATCTAATCCTATATATATATATATATATATATAGACTTGAGATCATGTGAGACCAAGCTATTTCCGTGAGACCCGTGAGACCACAAAAATAACACTAAACCTTCACAGCAAAAGACTGTGAAGGTATTGTGAAGGTAAACCTTCACAGTGTTTTTGTTGTGAAGGTTCGTTGTTTTTCATACCTTCACAATGAATTGTTGTGAAGGTTTAGTGTTATTTTGTGGTCTCACGGTCTCACGAAAACATGTTGGTCTCACGTGAACCCAACCATATATATATATATATGATAATGCGATAAGTTAAACATCATGCGAGAAAGCGAGAAGTGTGATATCATATATGATTACATGGCATGTGGGTGTATCTAATCATATATGATTAAACGTTTATGTATTGCTAATGTAACCGATGTTTGATTACACGACATATGGGTGTGTCTAATCATGTATGATTAAACGTTTATGTATTGCCAATGTAACCGATGTTTAATCATATATGATGTTACACTTCTCGCCTTAGGTTTAGCTTCTCGTTTGAACTTGTCCCATATATATATATAGAGAGAGAGAGAGAGAGAGGAAGGTTCAAACGAGGAGCGTAACAATTTAAGAAAACGTGAGGAGCACCTCCCATGTACTGAATCACATGTGATTCACAACTGCCGAATCACATGTGATTCACAACTGATCGGGGGGCTTCCGCCCATGTAGTGGATCACATGTAATTCACAACTAAAATAAAAATCTGGACACGCGCGGTTTGTCTCGCGGTTTGCAAAAAGCGCGCGGTTTGTGTTGTGGATCACATGTGATCCAGTACATGTGATCCAGTACATGGAAGGTGCTCCTCACGTTTTGTTAAATTGTTACGCTCCTCGTTTGAACCCGTCTATATATATATATATATATATATATAAGTTAATTAATTAAGAGAAATTAAGAGAGACTCACAGCATCTCTAACAACAAGAGTAGGGTTTGCATTATGATTGCAGAGATCCAAACACACCTCCATTCCAGAATTCCCACAACCCACCACCAACACTTTCTTTCCTTTATAAACACTTCCTCTCTTATACTCCGACGTATGCTTCACCTCCCCACAAAACTCCGACATCCCTTTAATCTCCGGCACCACCGCCTCCGCATTCTCTCCGGTCGCCACCACCAACCACCGGCAAACATACTCCATCTCCTCCCCTTTCATCCCCACACTCTTCACTCTCCACATCCCCACACTCTCATCATACTCACCACTCTCCACACTACGCTCAAAAACCGGCTCGATCCTAAACCGCTTCGCATACGCCTCTAAATACTCGATAAACTGTTGTTTTGTCGGGTACGTCGGAAAATTCTCCGGGAACGGCATCAACGGCAACTCGCAGAATTTCTTCGGAAGGTGTAAACGAAGACGATCGTAGGTTTTGAGTTGCCAAAGAGAAGCTATACAGTTTGATCTCTCGAGGACGACACTCGGGACTCCGTTTTCTTTCAGGCAGGCAGCGGCGGCTAGACCGGATGGGCCGGCGCCGACGATCACCGGACCGGGGACCCACACTTGACGTCGATATCTAGAGTATGAAAACACGGAGTAAGGATCGTGAGTCATTTTTCCTTGTATTTCTCTTAAATTATCCATCTTTGGAAAAGCTTGCCTGTCTTGTAGCGATTATTTTTTATTTGATGAGGGATTCAAGAAGTGATTAATGAGAATATGGGTTTGTGGGTTTTTGATGATGGATTAAATGATGAGATTAACTGAAGATGCAGAGAGATAGATGAAGATGATGATATGTGAATACACACATTCTTTTTGTTGGTATGGAGAGAGTGTGATGGATTTAAATGGGGTGAGTGTATATATGAGAGGGTGAAGTGAGAGATGTCAAGTGGTAGGAACTAACAAGAGTGGGGACATATATATAGTTTTTTTTCCTTCTAAATTTTAATTTATTTATTTACACTTGTTAGGATATATATATATATTTTTTGTTTTTTTTATTGTCATCTTGATCTATTAATATTTGTACATGGTATGTACTTGCTATTGAGATTGTACTTTATATATATATATATATGGGATAAATTATGTGAGAACCAAAAAACAAATATTTCATAGGGAATTTAATTAAAATACCCAAAGTTTGACTTTGACTTACTAAAATACCTAATTTTTCAACTTTTGCAAAAATACCCAAAAATCCCACGATATGTCCCGTGATCGCAGGATAAGGTGTTTTTTGAAAAAATTTGATCCCGCCATTAGCGGGAGGAGTTCCACGGTCCACACAAAATTGTGATTTTCAATTGAATGTTACACTTTTAACCCCTATAGTTATTTACTTACTTTACTTTATACCTTTTACTTTCCTAATTTTAATTTTACACATTCATCATATTAACACATATAATCGTATTATTAACTAAAATACGTTAAAAATACGTTTTAATTTTAACAAGTTACATCATTGTACTCGTCTCTTCAATACCTTCGAAATGAGCCAAATATTGAATATTTTTGGATTTATTTATTTTATTATATATCATATATACTACATAAAATATATTTTTAATATTTACAATTCATACCCTTATAAGTAATTATTTAATTTATGGTACATTTCTTACTTTTTCAATTTTCGTTTTACACTATTATCGCATTAACATAATAATCATATATTAACTAATTCATTAAATCATTTTAAAAAATACGTTTTAACATATCACATTAACATACATAATTACGTTAAAATATGTTAAGGAGTTCGATAAATATATATACGTTTTAAAAAATCGTTTTAAAAAATACGTTTTAACATATCACATTAACATACATAATTACGTTAAAATATGTTAAGGAGTTCGATATATATATATATATATATAATCCAAATAATTTGACGATTTAATGAAATAGTTAATATATGATTATTATGTTAATGCGATAGGAGTGTAAAACAAAATTGAAAAAATAAGAGATGTACCATAAATTAAATAATTAACTATAAGAGTATGAATTGTAAATATTAAAAATATTTTTATGTAGTATATATGATATATAATAAAATAAATAAATCCAAAAATATTCAATATTGAGCTCATTTCGAAGGTATCGAAGAGACGAGTACAATGGTGTAACTTGTTAAAATTAAAACGTATTTTTAACGTATTTTAGTTAATAATATGATTATATATGTTAATATGATGAAAGTGTAAAATTAAAATTAGGAAAATAAAAGATATAAAGTAAAGTAAGTAAATAACTATAGGGGTTGAAAGTGTAACATTCAATTGAAAATCACAATTTTGTGTGGACCGCCGCGAATGGCGGGATCAAAAAATTTCAAAAAACACCCTATCCCGCGATCGCGGGACATATCGCGGGATTTTTGGATATTTTTGCAAAAGTTGAAAAAATGGGTATTTTGGTAAGTCAAAGTCAAACTTTGTGTATTTTAATTAAATTCCCTATTTCATAACTATGATATTTCACCACATGAAACCAAACATTATATGTTATTTCCCCACATGAAACCAAACAGTACATGTTCTTTCACCACATAAAACCAAAAAGTATATGTTATTTCACTACATGAAATCAAACATCATGTATTATTTCACCACATGAAACTAAACAGTATATGTTATTTCACCACATGAAACCAAAAAGTATATGTTATTTCACTACATGAAACCAAACATTATGTATTATATCACCACATGAAACCAAACATTGTATGTTATTTCACCCCATGAATCAAACACTATTTTAGAAAATAAGAAACCCCAAATATGGTTTCTCAAATTTCAAACAAAGTAAAACCCCAATCGTTTTCCATGGATGGGTGATAAACTTGGCACCTCAAGTAAGTTTCACAAATGGTGCTGCCGAACAACCAAATTTTACGGTTCTCCGCCGTGAATTTGACCGATAATTTCGACATTAATTAGCAGACCAATTAGCAGAGGGTTTCTTGTTCGAAGAAGCTTGATGTCGCTTCCACAACATGCGGCGGAGAAGATAAATTGGCCAGATTCATCGATCGACGACGACTATTGTAAGATCCCACATTGGTTGGGGAGGGGAACAAAGGTTGCCTTATAAGGGACTTGATACCTCCTCTATCAGACGCGTTTTAAAATTGTGAGTTCAGGTTTGTGGACAAAGCGGACAATATCTGGTACGGTTGGCTTGGGTTGTTACAGATGGTATCAGAGCCGGGAACCGGACTGGCGTGCCAGCGAGGACGCTGGGCTCCCAAGGGGGGTGGATTGTAAGATCCCACATTGGTTGGGGAGGGGAACAAAGGTTTCTTTATAAGGGACTTGATACCTCCTCTATCAGACGCGTTTTAAAATCGTGAGTTCAGGTGTGTGGACAAAGCGGACAATATCTGGCATGGTTGGCCTGAGTTGTTATAACTAGGGGATGAGCGCCATGAGAGAATAAGACATCCGCATGTAGTAGCAAGAATAAGAACTGTAGTGATGAGCGCCATGAGAAAACGAGGGGTTTGGGTTTCTCAACTTTTAATTAAATCCATTAGGAACCCTAATCAGATATTAGCAGACCAATTAGCAGAGAGAGGCTTTTACCCAATATGCCCTTTCAGTTTTAATTTCAACCCATAACAAACCATAAACTTCTATTTTATTTCAAAATTGCCATTATTTTTAATGACCATGGATTAAAATCAACTAATGGTTTAGATCGGTTTTCATGGTTCTCAACATATTTTTGGTTTGCATTTGATTATCGTCCTATATATACATATATAGGGAGAGGTTCATTTGAGAAGTGCTAAATATATGAGAAATAGAGAAGTAATCTTGGCCATTCACTCGGTCAACATTTGCGAATTTGACCGAGAAACAGCGGATAATTCCTCGTGTGGTATGCGCGTGGTCTACACAAGATAGAGGGGTAGTTTCGTTAAATACGCGGAACGAGTTCATATATGAATCTGTGTGATTCACATATGAACTATACGTTCATATATGAACCTTTGTAATTCATATATGAACTCTTTTTAACTAATTCATATATGAACCTTTGTGAATTGTGATTCATATATGAATCAGTTAATTAGTTCATATATGAATAAGTTAGTTGGTTCAACTGATTCATATATGAACCTACAGTTAATTAGTTCATATATGAAACACAAAGGTTCATATATGAATCACAAAAGTTCATATATGTAATAGTTAAAAAGAGTTCATATGTGAATTACATGGGTTCACATATGAACAGATAGGTCATATGTGAATCACACAGGTTCATATATGAACTCATCCCGTGTTTTTATAAAAGTTATGAAACCGCCCTTCTATTTTTGGAACAACCGCAACTTTTGCCTAGTCAAAGTCGCAACTTTTGACCAATTAAAGCCGATCTTGACCGAAGATTACTTATCTATTTCTCATATATTTATCACTTCTCAAATGAACCTAAGGCTATATATGTATGTGTATGTATGTATGTAATGTATGTAGAGGTGGGTTCAAACGAGAACGCTAACTATTTAAGATAACACGAGAATAGTCGCTAACGTACAAAATCTTACATGATTCACGTACAAAATCATATATGATTCACGCGACTTGCCCCGCGACTTTAAGTCGTGGCCAAAGTCGCCCTTCTCCATTTTTTTTGCAGTTAGTATAAAATCACATGTGATTTTACACATGAGCGACCGTTTTCGTGTTTTCTTAAATAGTTAACGTTATTGTTTGAACTTTCCTCTATGTATGTATGTATATATATATATATATGTATATGTATGTGAGGGAAGGTTTATTAGGAACATCATTTTCATTGAGAAGGGGGGGGGTCAATAGTGCAACACATGACATATTCATCAGAAATATAAATGTGTTATTCATCATGAATGTTGTAAGTTGTAACATATACATGCATCATGAATATGTGATTCATCATGAAAAGAGATATCGGTTGTTCTCGGGTCCTCAACAAAAAACAATTTGTCAACCACACTTTTATATATATATAGGGAGAGATTCATTTGAGTAAATAAATGTCAGAGAAATAAAGAAGTGCTCATAGGCACAACAAAAATAGACCCTATCAGTGACGGAAAATGTCGTCGCTGATCCGTCACTGACAATGACGACCGCCACTGAAATGGTTGTGGGTGATGCCTATCAGGGACGGATATCAGTGACGGACTAGCGACGGTCAACATCAGTTTGGTCGGCGATAATGCGATATATGATCGACGAGATAGCCCTTAGATCAAATGATCAAAATTTTAAAAGGAAGGGTAATATGGTAACTTGAAAAAAGCGGCGGCGAAATATGATCAATACATCGTCATCATCGATGACAACAATGGAAGTTTGGTTGGCGATATATGATCTCGATCTCCTTAACAATTCTAACAAATCAAATCCGATTTTATGGCAATTCCATCGTCGATTTTTCTCGATTCTTTCTTGATCATATATCATAATTCTAGAGAATCAAAATTATTAAATTTCTTAATTCTTTCTCGATCACATCTCATATTCTTTTAATACGAATCCAAGTCTAGAAAGCGATCTTGAGCAAGATGTCGATTTTAGTCCTAAAACTGTAGTGTTATATGTGAATCTAAATTTAATTTGTGAATAAATTAAATAGTTCATATGTGAATGACCGAATAAATTAAATAGCTACCAAAGGGCCTTTGGCCTTCTAGAAGGTCAGGAGTTCAAACATCACCAAAAGTGAGGAGAGTGTGTGAGTTTATTTGTTGCATTTGCCGTATATAATTATTATGTGTGAGTACTAAAAAATGAATTAAATAGCTCATATATAAATCACACGTGTCCATATGTGAATCAGTTAAAATTAGTTCATATGTGCATCACACGGGTTCATATACGCAAATAGAGTTCATGTGTGAATCGGTTAAATTAGTCCATATATGCATCACACGGGTTCACATATGAACATAGAGTTCATATGTGACTTAGTTAAAAAGTTCACATGTGTATCACACGGATTCACATATAAACATAGAGTTCATATGTAAATTACTTAAATAGCTCAGATGTGAATCACACGAGTTCGCATATGCACATATAATGCATATGGAAATCACACGAGTCATATGCACATATACCACCCATTTGTAAAGGTAATGAAACTTACACTTTTATCTTCTGTATAATTGTTATCATACGACCAAATTATCTAGTGCTATAAAACTAGCCCCTCAAATCTTGAACATTAATTTTTTAAGAAAATAGATCAATTCTCTATTTCTTGCATATTTAGTACTTTTCTCAAATAAACCTATAGTTATATATAAACGTAAAAATAGATTTGTTGCATGAGATGAATTTAATTCAAATGATATAATTAAAAATCGGTTACACTATTATTTTTAAAAGAAAACATTATTGTCCTTTGGGAAATATAATCAAAACTGAAGACAAATAAATTATACAAAAAGTATGAGTATTTTATTTATTTTTGATATGACAATCATTTTTTTTGGAAGGGTGTTTTAGCCTAGGCTTCTAGGCTATGTCTAGACTAATCCCTTGACAAATTATGACTGTAAGACATCAGCCATGATTAAATCTCAATAGTCACAATTGTTATGACAATCATATTGTTATATATGTTTATTTGTTTTTTAGTATTTTACATATACATGTATACAAATATATATACACACTACCTTTATGTATAATTGCTATACGATCATACCAATTAGAACATCGACGTGGTTTCAGTAAGATAATTATATTGTCGCGTTCTTTTAGTCTTGTATAAAAGATATTATTTCAAAAAAAAACTTTATTCTAAAAGAAAATAATTAGAGCATCTCCAACTGCTTTTCCATTTTTTTGAGAAAATGAAGAATATGAGAATTTTGGATTGTTTTTTTGCTCCAATAACTTTCCCAAAACTATCTTCAAAATAGAGAAAGTAGGAGAGAGAATAAGTTTTTCTCCAAATTTAGAGTTAACTCCAAAAATGATTACTAAAGGAAAACATCAATATTCTTTGAAAAAAATTATTTGGAGAGAGAAATAATATTTTAATAGGTGAATGAAATATTTTAATATTATAATCAATGATTTTTTCTTCAAAATGAGGAATCTGTTGGAGATGCAAGTATTTTTTTTTGAAGATTTTAACTTTTAATCTTCATTTTAAAGAAATTTTGAGAAATATGTTGAAAATGTTGTATTAAACATTTAAATAATCGAGTTATGCATTTTTTTAATTACGCAAAAAAAAACTCATTCACCTATCATTTATTTCCTTTATTCCTTTACTTCTTTTAGGTATTGCACTTATGAAACCAAAATAAGAAATGAGAATATAAAAAAGGTCGCTATTTCCACTTTTATTGGTTAATTATTTATTATTTGTCACATCAATTTGGAAAAGTTAAAAAAATAATAATAAACAATATATATGTGGATGGAACTTTTAATAGAGACAGAAAATATTTATATACAAAATAAAGTTTGTTAATTTATTGGACATAAAAAGCCACTAAAAGATTAAATTAGTTGATAAATTTATAGTTATATATAGAAAAGTCATTTTATTACAAATGGTTTTGGCCTTTGGGTATCCTAATTCATCAAAATTGCACTATCCATATTTTATGAAAGCACTTTTGGGATAGCCATTGTTTCAGTGGCGGATCCAGATTTTTTTTTGGTGGGGGTACTTTTAAGATAGCTTAAATGTCCGAAAGTTGTTCGATTTATTTTTTGCCTAAATTCAACGTTTCGAGGGCTTTTTAAAGATTTTTTTTGTTGATTTTTAAGTTTTTTTTTATCGATTTCAAGAGACGTTTTTGGTTTTTTAGTCGATTTCGAGAGTTAATTTTGGTTTTTTGGTTGATTTCGAGACACATTTTTTGGTTTATGGGGTCCCGAACGAAAAATTACTAGGGAGACATTAAGGTATAAAACTAAAAAATTCAATTTTTTAGACTACAAAGTTCATTGATTTTCCTTTTTCACGTGGGCCTTTCCCCCACTAACCACCAATTAGATCCGCCCGCATTGTTTGTTATCAAATTTAAATATTAAAATATTATTTTAATTTATTGGACATTATAAAATTGTACTGGATTACACGTAACATCTAGCATTTGTATCTGATATTAAGGGGGTGTTTGGGATTGCGTCTGCTTATCTGCTTCTCAAAAATCACGGCGTGGAAAAGTAGGTCTCAACCTACTTCTCAAAAAATCGCGTTTCTCCGACGAGCTAACGCAATAAGGAGTTTTCAATCTCCAATCCAAACACTCACTCAAGCGAGCTAACGCAATAAGGAGATAAGCGCCTGTGAAACGCAATCCCAAACACCCCCTAAACCTAAAAATCGTTGTATAATTATTCCTAGATAAGTTTTTGATATCCATGAATGCATGCTCTTCGTTATGTATGATTATCATCGACATATGATAATGAGATACCTTTATTTATTAAACTAATTAAAACTGATAAAAAAGCATGTTTTTTGTTTTATGTTTTTTAGAACTGATTTGATATCACTACTTATAGATTCTCCAAAATTATATTAGTTTATAATTCATCAAATTAAAAAAACTATATATTAATACTAATTTAGGCAATTATAACCCATTTGGCAACCTCTTAAGCATAACTAATTTGGTTCTAATTAATGAAAGCATTTTTCACACTTCCAAAGCATAACTTAAAAGTGTGAATCACGCCAGTAAAAAGAGAATATTGAAGATTCTTCTAAAGGATTATTTAAACCCATATTTTATAGAATATAAAAAACCATTATATATATTTAATACTCAATGTTTCAGAATATTTTCACTACAACAAATTTGAGTTTATAGGACGCCTAAAATAAATAAGCGTCCGAATAAAGTATTTTATAGAACCTTAGTTTATAGGATCAAACAAAAACGTTTTATCTAAAAGTGTTACGATAAGTTTATAAGACGCTTTTGAGCGTTGTAACAAAGTTTTTAGGACATTTACAAAATAAAGTGTAGTGTTAGCTAATTTTATAGGATGCTTTTGAAAAGTGTCCTATAAACCCATCTTTTTATAGGACACTTGTGTTTATAGAACATTTTTTCAAATAGCGTCCTATAAAATAGTTAATAGGACACTTTATTTGAAAAATGTGATAAAAAACTTGTTACGATACTCGAAGGGGTCTTATAAACTTTTTGTAACGCTTTTAGATAGGACACTTTTTTGTTTGGTCCTATAAAACACTCTATTAGAACACTTATTTATTTTAGACTTCTTAGGACATCTCCAATGATGCAACAAAAAAACACACCAAAAACACCAATTTTGGTGGGGCCAACACCAAAAAAAAAACCTTCAATTCCAACCATACTCTAAAAAAACACCAAATTTATGGACCCCACATTAAAATAACATATTTTATTTACTATTAACTATTTTTAATAACAATAATTATAATTTGTAAATATAATAATAAATAATCAGTAATTAATTTATAATAATACATTTAAATAAAAATAAAAACGATAATTTTTTTAATTGATAATAATTAAATAATACTAATGCTCCGAGTTAGTATACTCGTCCCACAAATGATCAATTAATGCATCTCGAAGTTCAAAGTGAACGGTTTTGTCTTTGATCTTTTTATGTTGAGCAAGAAATTGTTCAAGTCCATTATTGTTATCGTTCACCATCTCAACTCTCACATTTGTCGTATTTCAAATTTAACTACATGTATATATATATATATTATATAAATGTTAATTTGTAATAATTAAATAAATTTTATTTTGGAGATGTAATCAAATTGGAGATGCTTATGGTGGGACCACCAAATATGGCGTCCAATTTTCCACTGCCAAATATGGCGTACAAAATGGATACACTGCAAAAAAAATTACAGTATGGCGTATGATTGGAGGGGTGTAAACGCCATTTGCATGAATATGGAGTACGATTGGAGATGCTCTTATAAACTCAATTTTATGGTAGTGTTTCTTCAAATGATCAAAGTGCACCATATATATATATATATATATATATATATATATATATATATATATATATATATATATATATATATATATATATGTTAGTCCCAGATGGCTTAACAAGTATTGTAGAAGGGGGGGTTGAATACAATACACAAAAATTTCACAATTTTAATTCTTATATTTGAAAAACTTTCAAAAGAATTACACACAGAAAACTTAAGATTGTTGCGGAAAAGAACAGATAAACTATTCTAACAATCTTACACAAAGTATACAACAAAACAACTAAGAACACTAAGAGCAAAGCTATTGAGTTTTAAGGCTTAAAAGAAGGTTTCTTGCACTGAGAGAATTTCTTGAAAGCGTAAGAATTGCATGAAGAGCACTTCTCCTTTTATAGTGCCAAGGAGTGCCCAAGCATTAAATGCTTGGGACACTTGTCATCTTCACATATGCTGATAATGTTGACTTCAGGAGAACTGTGAAGTCCTTGTCACTTTTCACTAGGTGCAGACAGAGTAGCTTGAGCAGATAACAGGGACCTTAGCTGAAGGTGGATAAAAAGACAAACTGTCACTTTTCTCTGCTGGAGGATATTGTCCCATAATAAATGATCTTCTGTCTTGAGCCTTTAGCACCGAAGTGGTTTCCACCGAGATTGAGAAATCTTCGGTGGAAAGGAGACTAGTCCACCGAAATTGCAAGCATGTTTCGGTGGTAACTAGTCCACCGAAATTGCGAGCATGTTTCGGTGGTGAGAGGACCACCGAAATTACGAGCATGTTTCGGTGGTGAGAGGACCACCGAAATTACAAGTATATTTCGGTGGTGAGAGGACCACCGAAATTACGAGCATGTTTCGGTGGTGAGAGGACCACCGAAATTACAAGTATATTTCGGTGGTGAGAGGACCACCGAAGTTACATGTATATTTCGGTGGTGAGAGGGCCACCGAAGATGTCCTATAACTTCGGTGGAGAGAAGGCCACCGAAATGTCAAGGGATTTCGGTGGTGATGACTTGTTTGAAAGTTGCCGAGAGTCTTCTATTTTCCACAAGTAGAGAGTCTTCAAGCTTGGTTTCGGTTGATCTTCGACTTCACCGAACATTTGCTATCTTGTACAAGTCATTCAAAGAACTGAACTAAAATATTCTAAGTAGGAGTTTTAGGGAAAACATCGGTGAGTCAATTTCAAATCCTTGGTGACCCAACAATCTCCCCCTATTTGAATTTGAGCTCCTTATCTTAGAATATTCAAGAGTAAATAAAAGCAAGTGCGTTTTTGACCCTTTTTACTCTTTTGGGTTCTTTTCACATAGACCATTCCTTTTTGATCTTTTTGACCTTTTTCTTTTGTATGTGTATGTATACTATGTACAGTATTTACAGGGAACAAAAAATGAAGTATGTACGGAAATAAAATTCAAATAGAGATACTTGTATTAAGATAAGTTCTCGTACAATTTTTACAAAAAGAGAAATTAACTTTTACAAGTACTAACTGGAGAGAACTTACTTCTTTGAGGTTTTGCGGCGCTTGATTTCATCCAGTAAGTTTCTATAGAACGGTTGAGCTTCGGGGATGTTCGGAAAGAGGTTGTGAATGCCTTCCAGAAATATGGTATCGGCTATGGACATCTGGGCAAATCTGAAGAATGCCCGACGACCGAGACCGTCGTTGAAGAATAATCCTGGTATTGGTGAGAGGCTCAAGGTTGTGGTAGGATAGGGAACAGAGGTGGGAATGGTAAGGTTAAGATTGCTTACATTTGGGATTTTACCTTCTCTTGCCATTTCCTTGAAGACTGAGTCAGGAGGATTTTTGACTTTGGGGAGGATGATCTTCTCTTTCAGAGACAGCAGTTTGGCTCTTTCTTCGGTGGAGAGAATGATGTTATGTTTTCTTTTGATCTCCTTCATCTTATTCATTAGACCATCAATGTATTTTACAAAGATGTCTTTCCTTGGATTTGGACTCTTGACGAGGTGTTGAGTGATTTCATACCATTCCGAGAGACCGAAGAGTTGGAGATGGCTTTCTTTCACACTCTTCATAGAACCATCATCCCAGCTAATAATCAATCTGATATCTTGAGGATTTGCTTTGGAGGTGGCAATCTTTACTGAAGAAATTTGTGACCTATAGCTCCGGTGGTGCATGGTCTTTTTGTACCAATTAATTTCTTCATTCTTTTGTTGTTCCAAGGCACTGAGCACCGATTTCTGTGTTTGGATGGCATCGGTGGACTTGACTTTTGAAGCTTCTTCTGTGGCAGCTTTGAGAGAAAGATCTCTGGATTTGTCTAAGTCGATTTGAGCTATTCTTGCTTCCTCAATTTCTTGAGCAGAGAGGCCAAGTTCGGTGGTGATTGGTTGAGAAGCAGGCTTGAGTTTGAGAGTTTCAGCGTCCTTCGGTCGAGCCCCATATTTTGTCAGATCCTTTTTCTTCTTTGCTTCTCTGGCCAATTCTTCGGCCGAAAGAATTCTTTTCCCTTTGTCTTCGGTAGCATTGCTGGACTGCTCCCCCTCAACTGATGCATTAAGGTCAAGAGCTTCGGTGGAGCCAGTATTGGTCGGTGAGAGTGAGACATGTTTCGGTGGAGAAGAGGGTTTCGGTGGAGAAGAGGGCTTCGGTGGAGAGAAAGGTTTCGGTGACGAGGATGGTTTCGGTGGTGAGGATGGTTTCGGTGGTGAGGATGGTTTCGGTGGTGAGGATGGTTTCGGTGGTGAGGATGGTTTCGGTGGTGAGGATGGTTTCGGTGGAGAGGGTTTCGGTGGAGGCTGGTTACTGGAAAGTTTCTTTATGGATGGAAGTTTCGGTGGAGCCGTGGTTTTCTCCCCCTCAGGAACAGCCGGCAACTTGAAACCTAACTCATAGAAGGCCTTATCAAACTTGGAGTGTAGGAAGGCCAGACTCGTTTCGGTGGTATGGGGAACCAAGGCAAAATCACCGAGATCCATTTCCCACTGGGAACGTTCAGGACTGGGTGAGTCGGTGGAAGGTTTGGAGAGGGACTCCACTGTGGTAGAAAGGGCAGATAATTTTTCTTGAATGGGCCGTAGGGCTTCGGTGATGGCATCAAGAAGAAGATGCGGTAGCTGAGACTCGAGGGTAGAGATGCGGGAATTGGCTTGGGAGATTAAGGTGATGGTGGATTTAAGAAAGGTAGAGGTGCGGTCAGTGTGCGGGGAAGTGTGGCCACCGATTTCGGGAAACTGGAAGAGTAGTCGGTGGGGGTCAGGCTCGGGAATGGGAATATGGAGGTAAGGCACCAAGTCGTCGGTTTGTAGCATTCGGGGGGGAGTAGGGGATCGGGGGGGTGATTGTTGCGAGGACAAGGGAGACTCGGTGTGATGTTCTTCGGTGGACGGGATGGTTTGGGGAGAACCAGTGTCCGCTAAAAGAAAATCAAAGAAATCAAAGGGTGCAATTGGGGGGGAACCCTTAGAGGGTTGTGCAATGTCTTCGATCGAAAACTGATCGGGTGTAAAGCTGTGTAGTGTGAAGTCAGAACCCTCGAGCGGAGAGATCTCGAGGTCATCCCCACCACCCAAGGAGTCGAGTGGGGAGGTATGTGGGGGGTTCTCCTGAAATGTAACTGAGGCCTTTCGAGAGGCAACAGAGGAGACGGTGGGGTGTGTAGCGGGTACCCTTGGCCCGGAGGGATGAAGTTCAACAACCGGCGATTTTGGAGAATCGACGGTTGGATGAGTCGGTTGGGCCGATGGTTTCCGAGACCTCTTTGGAAGAGATCCCGAAGGGGAGGGTGAGTGCCTCCGCTTGTGAGAAGGGGTGTGAACCGGGGAAGTCTCCGAGGGATCTCTCGGTGACGTGGTTCGAGAAGCGGGAGCGGAGGTGCCGGTGGCCTTTTGTCGTTTCTTTTGAGTGCCACCCGACGTCACTCGGGACCGGGGAGAAGGGACCACAACATTTGGAGTGACCTCGGGAATTTCCAGGTGGCGAAACCCGGGAATTTCCGCGTCACCCCAACGAAGTTCGGGAGATAGAGCGAAGGAAATCATACCTGGGCGTAATGGGCGATCGGTGGCGAGCGGCTTGACGTTGAGGGTTTTGGTGCCCACAACGGGAGATGACCATTCATACGAGAACCGGGGCGAGGAAGAGCGGCGATCGGTTTCCAAAGCTTTGGAAAGCTTGTGTTGTAAGATCATGGAGATGAAGCGGGGAAAAGCAACGTAACACTTCTTGGGAGTTTTGATGACCTCGACAAGCTCTGAGAAGAAATATTGGGCGAAGTCAACTTTCCTTTGGAAGATGAGGGCATGAGCGAGTTTGTTGACGTGTGAGGGTGATTGGTCATGCCCACTTGTTTTGCGTGAGAGGCAATGGATAACGTGAGCGAAGAAGAAATTCCAAATGCCTCCCATTTTGCTACGAAGAAGAGTACCGGGGCCTTTGGAGCTTTTGGAGGAGTCGTCGAGCACATAACCGGTGGTAAGAACAATGTCTTCATGGATGGTATCCAAATACATGTCTTCATAGTCGGGAAAGGCATCGATCTTGAGAGCTAGACGAACATCATCGACCCCAAAAGTGAGGTCGTGATCACCTTCGGCATTGGTGAAGATGGAGGCGTGAATGGCCTCATTGGAGGGATCGTACACGGAGGATAGCCAGAATTGACTAATGAGCATTTTGCTCATCCTGGGGTTGCATGAGAAGGCATGAAGAAGAGGAGAGCGAGACATAAATTTAGCGATAGTAGAGAACTCGGGATGAGCGGGATCGGATTCAAGGCGGGCAACGTGATTGCATTGGTTGAAGCGGAGGTCTTCAAAACGTGTAGGAATTTGATATCGAGAGGATGCCATGAGAGAGTTATGTTTGAAAGAGAAGAGAGAGTTGCAGGTTTGAATCGTGAGAAAGGAGTGGGGAGGAAGTGAAGGGAGGTATGTATATATAGGGAAATGATAGGGCATTGTGATGATGAATTTGTATGGGGAGAGGGGACATGCGGCTCATGAGGTGAAAGGGTTATTGGGAATCGGGACACGGAGCGGCGGATAGGCGAAGGGTCTGACGCAAAAGCAATTGAGTGGTCACAAGTAGGCTTTGGGAACCGTGTGAATCGGTGTAGACTCGGTGGAGCTTCGGTGGAGGAATCGGTGTTCGCTCGGTGGACGATCGGTGGGACTTCGGTGGGACTTCGGTGGAAGAAAGGTTTCACCGATTTGGATAGTACCACCGAAATGGGGCTTCGGTGATAGAAAGGTTCACCGAATTTGGATAGTACCACCGAAATGAGATGATCACGGATTTGAGATTTCGGTGGTGGACAGTGTTCACCGATTTGAGATGACCACCGATTTGAGACTTCGGTGGTGAACAGATTTCACCGATTTGGGATGACCACCGATTTGAGACTTCGGTGGTGGACAAGTTTCACCGATTTGAGATGACCACCGAAATGAGATTTCGGTGGTGGACAGATTTCCACCGATTCTGGAAATTTTCACTGAAACGTGCTTCGGTGGTAGGCACGCTTCACCGATACTCGAGATTATTACCGAAATGGAAAAGAGATAGAAAAGATTCGACACATAGGTTGTCCACCGATGAGAGATCGGTGGAGAGAGAAGTAGATACGAAGGTGTCCACCGATGTTAGATCGGTGGAACATGAACACATATTTATTCTTGGAAATTGCACATCCCAAGTTCACTGATGAGAAAGTTGAACCTGGTTTCATCAAGAGGTTTGGTGAAAATATCGGCAAGCTGCAAATCGGTGGGAATGAAGTGTAGTTCAATGTCACCTTTGGAAATGTGATCTCTTATGAAGTGATACCTGATATCGATGTGTTTAGATCTAGAATGAAGAACAGGATTATTTGCTATAACTATAGCACTGGAATTATCACACAGAATTGGGACTTTAGAAAAGAATTGATTATAGTCCCTTAGTTGGTTTCTCATCCATAGAATCTGAGCACAGCAGCTCCCGGCAGCTACATATTCAGCCTCAGCAGTAGAGGTGGATACAGAGTTTTGTTTCTTGCTGGACCAACTTACTAATTTTCCCCCAAGGAGCTGACAGCTTCCTGTAGTACTCTTTCTATCAATCTGGGAACCTGCAAAGTCTGAATCTGAATAGCCAATTAGTTCAAAACTTGAGTCTTTGGGATACCAAAGACCCAAGTGCAGTGTGCCCTTAAGATACCGAAAAATTCGTTTTACAGCCTTTAAATGTGATACTTTAGGATTGGCCTGATAACGAGCACATAGACAGGTAGCAAACATAATATCCGGTCTGCTAGCAGTTAGGTAAAGAAGAGAGCCTATCATACCTCGGTAAAGAGTAACATCCACAGATTCACCTTTTAGATCGGCACACAATTTCAAGGGAGGTGCCATGGGAGTTTTCATAGGAGAGCTGTCTAGAAAGTTAAATTTCTTCAGAAGGTCCCGAATATATTTGCTTTGATTTATAAAAATTCCTTCTGAAGATTGTTTGACTTGAAGGCCCAAGAAAAATGTAAGCTCTCCCATCATGCTCATCTCATATTCACTCATCATGAGAGAGGCAAACTCATCACATAGGCATTCATCAGTGGCACCAAAGATGATGTCATCAACATAGATTTGAACAAGAATTATATTACCTGAGGTTTCTTTGATGAAGAGAGTATTGTCAATTTTACCTCTGGAATATCCATGCTTGAGAAGAAAGTTGGCAAGAGTGTCATACCAAGCACGTGGAGCTTGCTTGAGACCATACAAAGCTTTGTCAAGTCTGTACACAAAGTTTGGATGAGCTGGGTCTTCAAAGCCAGGAGGTTGTTTCACGTAGACTTCTTCTGCAAGTTCCCCATTGAGAAAGGCACTTTTAACATCCATTTGAAAAACCCTAAAATTTCGGTAGGCAGCATGAGCCAGAAAGATCCTTATAGCTTCAAGTCTTGCAACAGGGGCAAATGTTTCATCATAGTCAATGCCTTCTTCCTGTCTGTATCCTTGAGCTACCAATCGGGCCTTGTTCCTGATCACAGTACCATCTTCATCCATTTTGTTCCTGAATACCCACTTGGTTCCAATGATTGTCTTGTTTCTGGGTTTGGGAACCAATCTCCAAACTTTATTTCTCTGGAACTGAGAAAGTTCTTCTTGCATGGCAGTGATCCAACAAGGATCTGATAGAGCTTCATCCACTTTCTTGGGTTCAGAGAGAGAGAGGAAATTCACATAGAGACAGATATTTCCAACTCCTCTGCGGGTTTGGACACCTGCTCGTTGATCACCAATAATTTGATCTATGGGGTGATCTTTGGTCCATTTTAGAGCAGGGGGTAAAGGTGATGGGGTATGAGGAGTAGAGTGAAATGGAGTAGTAGGATCAGAGGTTTGGTGTAAAATGGGATTTTCGGTAGTGGAACCCATGAGATTTTCGGTGGGATTAGGGATGGAAGAAGGGCTTTGGTGTAGATTTTCGGTGGAAATAGGGAGCTTGGTGTGAGAGATGGGTTGATCAATTTCGGTGGGAGAGAGTGATCCAGCTGGGTTTTTTGAGATGGAAGGATTTGAGGGAATAGAGGAGATATCGGTGGAAGTGACTAAGGGAGTATCACCAATACATGATGAAATCCATCTGTGTAAATCATCCTCATCACTTGAAAGTGAGGAACATCTGAGATCATCAAACTTGACATGGATGGATTCATCAATGCTTTTTCTTCTGAGATTGTACACCCTATAAGCTTTGGAGGATAAGGAGTATCCAACAAATATTCCCTCATCTGCCTTGGGATCAAACTTCCCAAGATTTTCACGATCATTAAGAATAAAGCAGATACACCCAAAGACATGAAGAAAGCCAATATTTGGTTTTCTACCATGAAAAACTTCATACGGGGTTTTATCATGTCTTTTGGATATTACTGACCTGTTTTGAGTGAAGCAGGCAGTATTCACAGCTTCGGCCCAAAAATAGGTGGGAAGATTTGATTCGCTCAGCATGGATCTAGCGGCCTCACACAGTGTTCTGTTTTTCCTTTCCACCACTCCATTTTGCTGAGGAGTACGAACAGCGGAGAAGTTCTGAGAGATCCCTTTCTCGGTGAAGAAGTCTTCAAGAGCACTATTTCTGAATTCAGTGCCATTGTCACTTCTTACCGAGCGGACAAGCTGGCCATTGAGAACTTCATTTTTCTTGACAAAGTTGATGATTTCTTCAGTAGCATCACTTTTGTACCTGAGAAAGAACACCCAAGTATATCTGGTAAATTCATCAACAATAACAAGAATATACCTTTTGCCTCCAAGACTTGGAGTGCTGACTGGTCCACATAGATCCATGTGCAGCAATTGAAGAGGAAGAGTGATGGAAGAGCATTGCTTCGTCTTGAAGGATGTTTTGGTGAGCTTTCCCTTTTCACATGCATCACACAGCTTCTCTTTGACAAAGTTCAACTTTGGCATGCCCGTCACCAGCTCTTTGTTGGAAATTTTATGCAAGGTCTTGAAGTTTAGATGAGAAAGACGTTTGTGCCACAACCAGTTTCTTTTGGATGCATCATTTGACACAAAGCAGACATTTGAAGAAGAATTGGATTGCCCCATATCTATGACGTAGACATTTTCCATCCGTCTTCCCGATAATACCACATTGAAATGTTTGTCTACCACAGAGCAGACACAAAGTTCAAAGATAACTTTGTATCCAAGATCACACAGTTGGCTAATGCTGAGAAGGTTATGCATGAGGCCGTCCACAAAAGCCACTTTGTTGAAGGTTACAGATCCGTTAGAGAGGGTCCCGTATCCTTTGGTGTAAGCCTTAGAATTATCACCAAAGGTTACAGATGGACCTTTTCCCGGCACATAGTTGATGAGAAGAGACTTGTTTCCCGTCATATGGCGTGAGCACCCGCTGTCTAAATACCAAATTTGATGGTGCTCAAAAGCCTGCATGCAAACACATATTAGTTCTTTGGTACCCATTTTGTAATGGGTCCTTTGGGGTTAGAAGAGCTTGATTCCTTAAGCTTGGATCTATCAATCCTATCCTTGGGACAGTCCTTAGCCATATGAAAAGTGTCACCACAGTTATAGCATTTTCTATAGATAAAAACCTTTTTAGCATTTTTCATGTTTTGGCTTTTATCATTTGTTCTTATGACCTTGTTAGAGGAGAACAGAGCAGGGGGCTTGGACCCAAGGATTCCTTTGGATAAATCTTTGGGAGTTGATTTTCTCAAAAGCACAGATCTAGGTACATAGGTGTTGTAAGAGGGAATGTTTGGGGTAGAACTTTTGGGATGAGAGCTTGCCATGCAGTTGACTATCGATTTTCCTTTGTCAGCACAGGAAATCCTTTTTGAGTGAACAGGAGTTTCTCTTTTGGGGATCTTTGAGGGCTTAGGTTCGGTGTAGGTGTCTATGTGAATAGATTTCAACACTTCATGAAGAGGGATTGGAGGGTCATAGATTGTGGGATCGGTGGGCACAAAGGAGATGAGATCGGTGGGTTTAGATCTTTTGGAAGGATTAGCTTTTGCAGAGTTTGAGGAGGAGGCTTCATCCATGACTGAAAATTTGAGCTGATCATGGATGGGTTTGGAAACGTCATTTGAATCTTGCTTCTCAATAATTTGCAATGAGGAGTCTTTGGCCTTTAAGGATATCCCATATTTTAAGGCTTCACACAGATCTAACGAGTTCAAAGAGATGGAATCACAAGAGCTGGAATCAGAGAGATCATCACAAGCATTGGTGGGGGGAACAAGAGCAAAAGTGGACTCACAAACATCAGTTTTTCCAAATCCTAGACCGAACTTGTTTGTACTACAGATTTGACTTTGAAAGATTTGTTCAAGATTTTTGGAAGAGCTTGACCATTTTTTAATGACTTCTTGTTCCCTTTTTAGTTTCTTAAAGAGAGAGTTCTTTTCTTTTGAGATCAGATGATTTATTGTTTTCAAGTCCTCAAGCTCAATTTTTATTTCCTCAAACCTTTTAAGCTTAGACATGCAAATTTCAAGTTCAGCTTTGAGCTCTTTCACTTGAACAGATTTTCTATTCTTACTGTCTTTAACAGAATAAAAATCTTGAGTTAAAGATTCATAAGCATTGATCTTTTCAATATCAGACATATTATTGAAGGGATGTACCTGAGCGTAGGCTGTGGAGCACCCAGTTGCCACTAGAGCCATAGGTGAAGTGGCACTTTCGGAAACTTCCATTTCTTCTGAGATGGCCACGAAGCATCTATTCTGAGAATCACTGTCGGAGGTGTCTTCGTCGTCCCAATCGTGGGTTTCTGCCATGAGACCCTTCCCTTTTCTCTCTAGACCCTCACTCCTTTCCTTCTCTTTCTTGTACTTGGCCTTATATTTCTCGGCACGCTCCTGATGATTTAAGAAGGATGGTGGGGACTCCTTTTTGGGAAAGGTTGATTTGAAAGGCATGTGTTTGGATTTTTCCCTTTTTGAAGAGGGATTGTCAGAAGAAGTAAATTTGGACTTGGAGATACGCTTGCTTCTACACTCAGATGCAAAATGTCCTTTCTTGCCACAGTTGTAGCATTCCTCATTGGACTTGTCAGAAGAGGTTTTGAAAGATGAAGTTTTTCTAAGACTTCGAGATTTGTTGAAGGGACGAAACTTGTGTTTAGAACCGGCCATCATTGCCATCTCATCCGACAACTGTTCAACCATGATATCCTCACCTTCATCATCAGCATCACTAAGATATGCTTCCGTTTGGTGGGTTACATTTGTTTGGCTGTCATTGTCAGAGTCAGATGAAGGATAGGTGATTCTAGGAAGATTTTGAGAATTCTTGGAACTTTCACTAACAAGAGCTATAGAGGAGCTCTTTATTTCCTTGATGAAAGATTTCCGTTGAAGCTTGGTTTGCTCAAAGTTGAAAAGAGTACCATATAGTACGGTTAAGGGCATGAACTCAAGGTCCTTGGTAGTTTTGATGCAAGTACATATATTTTCCCAAAAATCTGGGAGACAATCCATGAACTTGCACAAGACTTCCTCATTATCATAGACTCTGCCCAACAACTTAAGATCATTTAAAAGAGAGTTGAAGCGGTTATAGAAACTAGGAAGAGAATCTCCTTTTTCAAAAGAAAAAAGTTCATACTTTCTGATAAGACCAATCTTTTTGCATTTCTTGACTTCCTCTGTACCTTCGTACAGAACACATAGAGTGGTCCACATTTCTTTGGCAGTTTCAAAGTTCACCAAAGAGTGGTAGACCTCATCAGGAAGAGAGAGAGCAATAATAGCTCTTACCTTGGAGTCAAGAGTAACTAAACGTTTCTCCTCATCAGTATACTTTTTAGGATTTTTGAGAATATACCGACCAGTAGCACTGGATTTTTCCTCATCAGAATCACTTGAGATTTCCTTTTCAAAGGCCTCTTTGCCTGGCCTCTGCGTGTCATAGCGAGCCCAAACTCTGGGGATAATGGGTCCCTCGTTGAGAATGGTTGGATATCTAGTATCCACTCCTTCCATGAATAGAATCATGCGGCTTTTCCACAAAGAGAAGTTGTTGGGATTGAACTTAGGAGGTTTTGAAATAGAGCCGTTTTCAGAGAAGTTGTTTTGAAAAGAGTTTTCAACAGTAGAAGAAGAAGAGGCAGCCATCGCAGATCAAGTTTATGGAATTAAACTTTCTGCTCTGATACCACTTGTTAGTCCCAGATGGCTTAACAAGTATTGTAGAAGGGGGGGTTGAATACAATACACAAAAATTTCACAATTTTAATTCTTATATTTGAAAAACTTTCAAAAGAATTACACACAGAAAACTTAAGATTGTTGCGGAAAAGAACAGATAAACTATTCTAACAATCTTACACAAAGTATACAACAAAACAACTAAGAACACTAAGAGCAAAGCTATTGAGTTTTAAGGCTTAAAAGAAGGTTTCTTGCACTGAGAGAATTTCTTGAAAGCGTAAGAATTGCATGAAGAGCACTTCTCCTTTTATAGTGCCAAGGAGTGCCCAAGCATTAAATGCTTGGGACACTTGTCATCTTCACATATGCTGATAATGTTGACTTCAGGAGAACTGTGAAGTCCTTGTCACTTTTCACTAGGTGCAGACAGAGTAGCTTGAGCAGATAACAGGGACCTTAGCTGAAGGTGGATAAAAAGACAAACTGTCACTTTTCTCTGCTGGAGGATATTGTCCCATAATAAATGATCTTCTGTCTTGAGCCTTTAGCACCGAAGTGGTTTCCACCGAGATTGAGAAATCTTCGGTGGAAAGGAGACTAGTCCACCGAAATTGCAAGCATGTTTCGGTGGTAACTAGTCCACCGAAATTGCGAGCATGTTTCGGTGGTGAGAGGACCACCGAAATTACGAGCATGTTTCGGTGGTGAGAGGACCACCGAAATTACAAGTATATTTCGGTGGTGAGAGGACCACCGAAATTACGAGCATGTTTCGGTGGTGAGAGGACCACCGAAATTACAAGTATATTTCGGTGGTGAGAGGACCACCGAAGTTACATGTATATTTCGGTGGTGAGAGGGCCACCGAAGATGTCCTATAACTTCGGTGGAGAGAAGGCCACCGAAATGTCAAGGGATTTCGGTGGTGATGACTTGTTTGAAAGTTGCCGAGAGTCTTCTATTTTCCACAAGTAGAGAGTCTTCAAGCTTGGTTTCGGTTGATCTTCGACTTCACCGAACATTTGCTATCTTGTACAAGTCATTCAAAGAACTGAACTAAAATATTCTAAGTAGGAGTTTTAGGGAAAACATCGGTGAGTCAATTTCAAATCCTTGGTGACCCAACAATATATATATATATATATATATGGGTGAGTTCAAATAAAAACTCATTTTCAATTGTGCACATGAGGACAAGTCACAACCATTGATAAAGATTTGGAAAACTAATCAATGGTTAAAACTTAATGAAACCAATTAAGAAGTGATTAGGGACAAATCTGGAAATTTGAATCAACGCCTACCATTTTTGACTTTTTATTTTCTTTTTTAAATAAAAAACTTTTACCCTCTTAAAGTTTAAAATAAATCATCTTAAAAATTACTAATATTTTAATCAAACAAATTACATCAAAAAACCGAGAATTTCGTACTCTTCGATATGACATCCATCTCGATATAGTTTCTTCTTTATTTTAACCGTTTTTACGTGAAATGTTATGTATGTGTTATATTCAGTATGAATATGTATGCACGTTTCTTGGTGTCCATATTCAGTATGAATAAAAAAGGGGAACGTTCATTCACTATTCATGACGAATAACACAGTATTCAAAATGAATAATACAACATTCAGGATGAATAATACACGAATTCCTGATTCATGTATTATTAAACATGAATCGTGTATTAATCACTTTGAATGTTGTATTATTAATCCTGAATGATACATTATTCATAATGAATAATATATGAATGATCCGTGAAGGTGTGAACACATGACACACTCTCTTTTGTTTTTCGATTCACAACCGAAACTTGGTTATGCACATCTCCAGTGTCCACATTCAGTATGAATAACAAATATGAACGTTCATTCACTATTCATGATGAATAATACAATATTCAGGATGAATAATACAATATTCAGGATGAATAATACAGTATTCAGGATAAATTATATAACATTCAAGATGAATAATACACGAATTCATGAATCGTGTATTATTCACCCTGAATGATGTATTATTCATACTGAATGATACATTATTCATGAAGAATAATACATGAGTGACCCGTGAAGATGTGGAGACGTGACACACTCTCTTTTGTTCCTCGGTTCACAATCGAAACTCGATAGGTTCCCGATTCATCTCGATGGGTGTTGGGTTACGGTAATGAAGAACACGATGCCTTATGACATTGAAGAAAGTGTTGTAGAAGGTGATGTCGAGTTACGGACTTACAGTGTCGAGATGTTGTACACACTTGAACGTACATAAATATTCATAATGAATATAACACATATATGACATTTCACATAAAAACGGTTAAAACAACAAAAAAACTATATCGAGATGGATGTCATATCGAAGAGCACAGAATTCTCGTTTTTTTGATGTAATTTGTTTGATTAAAATATTAGTAATTTTTAATGTAATTTATTTTAAACTTTAAGGGAGGTAAAAGTTTTTAATTAAAAAAGAAAGTAAAAAGTCAAACATGGTAGGCGTGAGTTTAAATTATCTTCCATTTTTACCCCTAATCACCTTAATTAATCATTTCAATTAAAAACTCTATTTAATATGAGTCATTGAATCAATAGAGATGGAAGGGCCAAGATCCGTCCTCATATGCACAATTGAAAATGAGTTTTCATTTGAACTTTCCTATATATATATAGGGTCAGGTTCAAGGGAAAACCCTAAATAACTGAAAAACCGGAAAACCACGAAAATGCGGAGGAAAACGTATACCGGATGTCAAATTAACGAGAAAAATATGATCGTTTATTTGGTGTAATTTATTTCGTTCGAATTTTGTTTATTTTTCGTATTTTTTCGAATAAAAAATAGGGGGTGATGTTTTTTTAATTTAATTAATATTGTTGTAACCGCCCGTCTAATTATATCCATCAAATCATCTAATGTAACAGTTGATAAAGTGTTTTTTAGTTTTCCATTTATTTGAAGTTTTCCCCTGAACCTCCCTCTATATACATATATACATACATACATATATATACGTATATATATATATAGCCATAGATTCAATAGAGAAGTTCAAATATTTAGAGAAATAGAGAAGTGATATTGACCATTCATTCGGTCAAGATCGGTTATAATTGGTCAAAAATTGCGGCTTTGACCGGTCAAAAGTTACGACTTTGATCGGTCAAAAGTTGCAGCTGTTCCAAAAATAGAAGGACAATTTCGTAACTTTTACAAAAAACACGGGCTGAGTTCATATATGAATTTGTGTGATTCACATATGAACTATACGTTCATATATGAACCTTTGTAATTCACATATGAACTCTTTATAACTAATTCATATATGAATCTTGTGATTCATATATGAACTTTTGTGTTTCATATATGAAACTAATTAACTGTAGGTTCATATATGAATCAGTTGAACCAATTAACTGATTCATATATGAATCTTTGTGTTCATATATGAACCTTTGTAATTTACATATAATTTTTTTTAACTAATTCATATATGAACCTTCGTGTTCATATATGAACCTTTGTGATTTATATATGAACTTTTTTTAACTAATTCTCATATGAACAAATTAACTGATTCATATATGAATCACAAATGTTCATATATGAATTAGTTAAAAATATTTTATATGTAAATTACAAAGGTTCATATATGAACACAAAGGTTCATATATGAATCACACAAATTCATATATGAACCTGTCCCGCATATTTTTTACGAAACTACCCCTCTATCTTGTGCAGACCACGCGCAGACCAAGCGAGGAATTATCCTCTGCTTCTCGGTCAAAGCCGCCAATCTTGACCGAAAGAATGGTCAAGATCATTTCTCTATTTCTCTAAATATTTGGACTTCTCTATTGAACCATTCCCTATATATATATATATATATATTACACATGGTCGTAGCAGAAAGAGCTAGAAAGGCTCGAATTTTATAGGTATTGATAAAGGAAGATGCACAAAATAGGTGGCTTCATGGAACTCAATCGACAAGAACTTGCATCATCTATGGCAGTCATGAAATTATGTTTGTGTTTTATACGTTACAAGTCCACCGCTTATTCAATGGATGTAATGAAATTACATTAGCCCCTGAAAATGAGAGAAATTATGATAGGATTTATATAAACCCTAAACCGGATCTTTAAGCTCAAGAATGATTAGTTCTAGATCATGGAATAAACATATACAAATCACAACATGAACAGCGGAATTAAACGACAGATTTGTATAGCTAACAAGGTTCATTAATTTAAACATACTGATTACATACTCACACCCCAATTTGTTGACCTAAGTTATCAACAAACGAATACTTCTTCTCAAGTATTAGGATTAAGAACCTTGGGGCTCATGCACACACATCTACACGTTTTTGTTTAAACGTGGGTTTCAAGAACGTCTAATTCTATATCTCTAGGTTTCTTTATATACTAGAAACCTAGATAAACTAGAAACTAGATAAATACCAATCCTAGATAAATTAGGAATCCTAGATAAACTAGAATTTACAAGGATAACTATAAAATAAACATATTACAATTCGAACCCTTGTAAGTTGAAGTTTTGACACATCAAATCTATATGAAATATTCCTAACAAATTACCTTTACACCTTTAGACTCTCAAAACTTCATCAAATAAAGGTTTAAGGTTGTTACCACTTCCAACTTGGTTAGCGCATCTCCAACATATATGTTATAGTTTATTTATTCTTTCAAATTTAGTTCTTTTTTCTCTCTTAGGGTGTGTTTGGTACTTGGTAGGGTGGACAACATGGGACAAGACATGACACATTTGTCCCATGTTTGGTGTGACCATATGTGGAACTAAGTGGAACTAACTTGGACTAGCTTGGGACACGCTTGTTCTATGATACTCCCCTGGAACTAAGTGGAATAGCACCATTTGGACCAAGATACCCTTGAAAAAGACAAAAATCAAACACCCCTCGTATCATCCACTCCTCCAATCCAACGATTTCTTCATCTTCAAACTTCTCCAGAGTAAACGAAGCCCTCGTATCGATCGTCTTCATCTTCAAACTTCTCCAGATTTGTAAATCGATTTCATCAAGTTCTCGATTTCATCATCAGGTTCTGGATGTCAATTTCATCAGGTTTTGATTTTGGTTTTCGATTTTGGTTCTCGATTTCATCAGGGTTCTGGTTCTCGATTTCATCAGGTTTCAATTTTAGCTTTCGATTTTGGTTCCGGATTTCATCATCAGGTGCTGGATTTCGATTTCATCATGTTCTGGTTCTTGATTTCATCAGGTTTCGATTTTGGTTTTCGGTTTTGGTTCTTGATTTCATCAGGTTCTCGATTTTGCTCAAAATCTCAAGACAATGAAATATGCATCATCTTAAAACATCACTCCAAGCTGAAGAGTTATAAGATGAAGACTTCTACACTAACATCTTTTAAAGAATTTCGATACAACCCTACATTTAAGAGAAAAAAAGGTTTTCAATTTTGGTTCCCGATTTCATCAGGTTTTCGATTTCCATAGGTTTTCGATTTCATCAGATTAATTGCTCCATACCATTGATATTGATCTTATCTCGACTTTCATAGGTTATCGCTTATCTCCATGTTGTCTTCATGGATCATCAATCAGTGCTTAAGAACAAAGAACCTGCTTAACAACAAAGAATAAGTTATTTGGTAAAAAAACACTAAACAACTCACTAGAGGTAAATTGGTCATTTAACTGGTCTTGTTATGTCCTGTCCCGTCTTACCAAACGATGAACACCTGTTCTGTTCTATCCTATCCCATCCCGTCCCGTCCCGTCTCCGTACAAAACGCACCCTTATATTTTTCTCTAGTTTAGAGAAAAGTTTAGCATAGTTTTTGTAATAAAAAAACTCTCCTCACATCTCCAAGATTTCTATAATATCATAGTTGTTAAAGATACTCTATACATCAATCTAACCGGGGTTTTTTTCAATTAATCAACATCAATTTGGAAAACTATATATTATCATTAATCTTAAAGGTGGAATAGTTTTATGTACCCATTTGGTAAACCTCCCCAGCATAAAAGAATTAAATGCTAAAGCATTGTTCTTTCTCTATTTTGTTACTACTTCCAAGTATTTCTATTTTTTTTAAAGCCTTAACATAATTAAAAGCCTGAAGTGCATCCGCTAACAACGAATAATGGTTCTTTAGATGGATTATTAATATTCAAGAAGATATTTTACATAATTATTTGTTGGAATATTTATATTTAATATCAAATAAAGTTATTATTAAAAAACAAATAGGATAGAATTAAATAAAAATATATAAAGTTTGATCTATTTAATTTTTAGTTTTAGGCATCGTTTGGCAAAAATAAGCTAGCTTATTTTTTTACGTATATATATAGAATGCAACGGTACCTCGTAATCAACAAAAAAAACTAAAAAAAAACTCTTGGAATCAATCAAAAACCCCGAAAAAACTCTTGAAATCAACCAAAAACACCGAAAAGTATCTCAAAATTGATTAAAAAACTTTAAAATCCCTCGAAATCAAGTAAAAAAACATAAAAATCCCTCGAAACGGTCAAATTGGGCTAAAAACACATCGGGCGATATTGAACGTTGGTAAAAAGATGAAAACAAGTCGGTAAAACCGTATGAAAAAATATGGTGTCATCGTATGAAAAGTCTGTGGGTTCGTCCACGTATATGAGGCTGATATTTATTGTTATATATTTGTTAGTAAAATTATATATACACATACACCTACCACTCCTTGTGCTACAATATTTTTTTTAACGACGACGATTTTATTAAACTAGCAAGATGTTAGGAAACACAATTACAAATTAGAGCATATAAGAAAGGGGTCTTGAAGCGACCCCACCAACTGACAGTGGCGAATCCAGAAACTTTTACTGTTGGGGGCACAATTAAAGGTGTCAATAGATTGAGACTTAGAAGTCAAATGAGTTAGAGTTTAATTGATCCTTAAAGTAATAATTTAATGAACTAAAAGTTGTAAATTAGATAATAAAAATTAAATTTGAGGGAATCCCTTTAATTTATTTGGGGCCTAGTAATGTTTTTTGGTTAAAATAATAGTAATTAAACATAAGACGTGGATTTTAGTGGGTGATGGGGTTTGTTGGGGGCCTGTGCCCCTACCCCTTTGCTTTGCGTCCGCGGTCCGCCAGTGCCAACTGAACTTGATCTTATTGCTCCTGCTAGAAATCCACAAAAGTGAAGAAGTAACAATATTATCTCATAACATGGCCTTTTTGGTCTTGGAATTCCTGAACAGGGTCCCGTTTCGGTGAGGCCAGATGAACCACAAAGCCGTAAAGATAAGCGTCTGTAAACTCTTGTAACAACCCAGTCTAAAATAAGCATGAAAATCATATAAATTAGAACATTCCAAAAATGGGTCCCAAAATTTCTTACATAAGTCTCAAAATTAGGTTGGCGGAAACAACCTATACACAACTGAGAATGAACTAACTACTACAAGTATAAGTGGCATTGTCTCTATCTGCATCTGTCCTCTATCATGCTCTTGCTCACTTACCTGAGCCTCCTACTATCTGCTTACCTGAAAAGGTTTAGTTTGGAAAAATGCGAGGGTTAGACCATGAGGTCTAGTGAGTCCCTCCTGACAGTTCTCAAAATCATTTTAAAACTTTGCATAACTTTCATATATAAAACTTTCAATAATAAACTTTCACATAGCTGAACATTACAAACTTCCACGGATAAATCCGCTCCCGTAAATGGCACCCTGAAGTCACCCGAAAGTGACAACGAGTCAGTATCACGCTGCCTTACTGGGTCTCACTTCCCATGGCATAAACGGAACCTCCCCCCGGCATGAGTACTGGCGGAACCTCCCCCCGACTTAGCCAATTTACGTCTACACAATGTATCATACATCTCACATAAAACTTTAAACAACTTTCATGCAATAAAAAGCATAAGAACAAAACATGACATTTCTCATCATGTATCCACTTTAGAAAAACACGTTAAAAGGCACGTATTTTAGTTAGAAAACTCACTTGATGCTTATACAGTCTTTTCTCACTTTACTTCTGGCTTACTGTCGATCTACCTGGGAAATGGATAATGGATAGAATACACACTGCTCAGATTCTACACACCTTCCGAATACTATCATACCGGACACAAAGGCTTACCGGATACCAAGGCTTTCCGGGAAATTCTTACTTACCGTACACTCCTTACTTTCCGGACTATACACATTCCAGACAACACAACTTTTCCGGACAACACTACTACCCGGACAACCAACCTTTCCGGGTCCCTTTTACTTACCGGTTACCTGAATTTACCGTATGCTAGACTTCCCGGACACTCATACAGAAACTTTCAACCATTGCGACTTACCGGACACTCATCCGGTAACTCTCAACCGATGACGGTTTCCGGACGGGGTGCTGGGTCGAATAAACAGAGAAAATCCATTCTAATCTTTTTTTTAAAAGCTACGATTCAGTAGTAACTAACCACATAATTGTTCTGTAAACAATTCTCGCCCAGTTTCACTAATCCAACACGGTTTAAGGCCATTAAATCTTACTTTAGAGCTTCAAGTACTTTATTTAACAAAAACTCTCAAACATCCAAACAATCATCAAATCAATCCTGATTAGAGCTATAGATTAGGGATTACCTGTTAGGTTTCTTGCAGCAAACGAAATCCAACTTCACTCTTTCTTCAGATTACCCAAAATGATGATTCTCCTCTTCAAGTGGTTCAAGAATACTCCAAAACCCTTTTCTCTCCTTTCTTCACTATGCAGCCGCCAACAAGAACAAAAATGCCCTCCTAGGGCATTGTGCCCCAAATGATTAGGTTTAAAACACTCTATCTCTTATTTACAAAGTGACCCCTCAACTTCCAGCATTAGAGAATTCTTCCCTAAAACTTGAAACTCTCCCAATTTGGTCACGGTTACTACAACTCTCGTGTCCCACTTATTGAATCTTCACAGAATTCAACCACCCATGCATCCGAGAAATTGCATTAAAGTTCGGAATGTCTAAGTTCCACCAACGGCCAACTTTTTTCAAAATGTCCTGGGCCATTTGACATCCAAAGAGCAGATGGCCCACTGATTCACTTTCAGAGTCACAGATTGGGCATAGAACGGAGGGCACGTCAAATCCTCTTTTCTCCCGTTTGTCTCTGGTAGGAACTTTATTCAAGCCTAAGCGCCACATTAGAATATTCACCTTGATTGGAACCAAAGTACTCCATCTCGTAGAGTGAAGACCCGTCTCCAGAATTTTAGAGTTAATAAACTTTCGTGCAGAAGCCACCACAAACTCCCCCGAGCTTTCAATGTTCCAATACCATCTGTCTCTGATTCGACATAGTTACATTGTCTAAGAACTCCTTCAACGCTATCATCTGGGATGATTCTGCCCCTCCTCTCGGCATCCTCCTCAAAATCGGGCCCCAGTCTCCCAAACCCACACGATCTTTGACTAAAGCTGATTTGTCACGATCTAGTGCATGCATCCTTGGAAGTTGCAGTATAAGGGAAAACTCGCCCAACCAAACATCTTCCCAAAAGGAAGTGCAACTCCCATCCCCCACCTTTTTTCTTACAGAGCGAAGGGAGGTTGATACCTTTAGCATCCAATTGATACACTGCCTTCAAAATCCCACCCCATGCGGAGTTAGACTCCTTATGGATCTGACATGCTCCAATACACCTGCTAGTCATGAATCGACTTAATCACTTTAACCCAAATCGCATTTTGCTCCGTACAAAACCGCCATATCCACTTAAAAAGAAGAGCTATGTTCAGAGCAAATAAGCTTCCGATTCCCAACCCTCCCCTTTCATTCTACTAGCCAAATAATTTTTGCATTTTACCCAAGACATCTTCTTGTCTTCACTATCTCCTCCCACAAAGAACCGATTCGCAGGGATTCTAGTGAATTTTCTACCGATTTTGGGATTTTGAAAATAGAAAGGTAGTAAGATGGGAGGCTGTCTAAAACGGATTTGAGAAGCGTAACTCTTCCCCCAACCGAGAGAGTCCACATAATTAAACCGAAAGTAACAAGATTAACATATTATAATTGCTAATTAAATCCAACTAAATTAGCATTTTAAATTCAGAAATTAAATCAAAACTTATAACATTAATGTGGATTAGTACCAAAGCTATGATTGCCGCTGCAGCAAAGCTGTGCAGAAAATATCCCAATGAAAGAGAAAAGAAGTAAAAAATGACTCAATTTGAGATTTAGAAGTGCAAAATTTTATCTAAAAAGAAAGTGCTTAAGTACACAAAATTGAGCACTTATCAATTGCTCATTGCTAAATATACCAAATAAAGTAAAGTAATTCATTCAAGAAGTTGTTATAAATTTGTTTAAAAAATGTATTAAAGTTCAAGCACTACTTAAATAATTTACCAAAAAATAAATAAATAAATAAATAAATAAATAAATAAATATATATATATATATATATATGGATGAGCGTTGAGCACCGTTTTCTCGAATCTAACCGGGACCGTACCGAACCCGAACCGATACCATGTATTCGGTTCCAAACATTTCTCAAAATCGGTAATCGGTACCGGGATTTTCCCGAAAAAAAAACAAAACCGAACCGAAATTTTTAAAAGCAAAGCTTAAAAATAATAATAATTATGCTTATCATCTCCTAAATAAAGTTTACCTTGATTGTTGTTAACATTAATTATTATTGTTTCTTGATGTATATATAGAGATTGAAGAGTTGATAAACGAACAGAATAGAAAAACGAAAATCGTAAAAGAATATCGAAGATTGTTCAACTTTTGATTTGCTTTGAACTTTTTGATTGTTTGTGATTGGTTTTGAAACACATTTGAATCACTATGAAGGTATTTAGGTTTGCGATTGATTTTGAGACGCATTTGATACATTTTAAAATTTTCGGTCCTAAGTGGTCCTAGTACCGATTTTCCCGTCCCGAAACCGAACCGATATCGTACTGTAACAACCCAAATTCTTGTGGATTTTAGAGTTTGGTGGTCAAAGTGAAATAAAAGAAAGTATTCTTGAGGGGCTGAATTGTCAATTGGTGAAAGAGGTGTAGGGCACAAATCCCTAGGGCAGCCCTCAATATCACAAATCAGTATTGTGGTCTTGGTGTTGGCGGCTAAAGAAGAAGGAAAGAGAGAAAGAAGAGTTTGAGGAGAAATCAAGAGAAAAGAGGAGTCAAGCTAGAATCTGCAAGGTAATGCATCCTAATTCGTTCTTCTGATTAGGGTAATGCTTCTCCTTCTCTTTGTTATGAATTCTTAAGGCTGATGTTGATGATTACTTGAGTTTTCACCATATTTCCTTGAAAATGAGTTTTTATGGGTTTTGTCTAAATGAACAAATTTAAAGGGTTATGGATGGATTAAGTGAGTGTTTGGGGTTGGTGGATGAACCCTTATAGTTATCTAATCAAACTAATGGCTAAAATTAAGTTTTATTCACTTTTAGAATTCTGGGTTTCGAACAGCAGTCGTATCCGGACACTATCAGTTCGTGATGATTATAATGGTATCCGGATATGGATGCTAGTTCCCGGATGAAGTTTTTGATGGTTCCCGGGTGGGTGATTTTCCGGGTAGGTTGAGTTACCGGGTATAGTATCCGGAAAGAAGGTGTATCCGAGGAATCGTGGTAT
This sequence comes from Saussurea involucrata, assembly GCA_033807775.1. Taxonomy (NCBI): domain Eukaryota; kingdom Viridiplantae; phylum Streptophyta; class Magnoliopsida; order Asterales; family Asteraceae; genus Saussurea; species Saussurea involucrata. The sequence goes on from CM066325.1 coordinate 4,264,022, forward strand.
CCGGAAAGAAGGTGTATCCGGGGAATCGTGGTATCCGGAAAGAAGGTGTATCCGGGGAGTCTTGGTATCCGGATAATAGGGGTATCCGGAAAGTCATGGTGTCCGGACAAGTTGGTACCCGGAAAGTGTGTGCTGGTCAGTAAGTTTGAGCCGTTTAATCTGATCTGAATCTAATGCCCTTAGGTGTTCGACTGGTTTAGCTGGGAGGTATATAAGAAGTACGCTCTACGATAATCAAATGTGAGTTCTCTCACTCCTTTTTATGACGTACCATTTTTACTGACTATGATTCATTTATCAAGCATGAATTGATTTATAAAAGTTATGCATGCTTTCATGATTTACATGTTTACACACAAACGAAAGATGTTTAATGTTTTCATGCATATGGTTTCAAATGTATGTGTATGCTATGTGGAGTCGGTTGCACGGTGGGGCCAGGGTACCTTGGGATCTCTAATCCCTTGGGCATATGGAGGTTAGCTTGTAGGTTGGAATTCGTTTTCTCCTACATGAAGGAACGGGGAGTCCATTTGGATTCCGGCGTAGACGAGAGGGTGTCCGTTAGGCCCCGATCGGAGTAGCTTATGCAATTCCCTGAACCCCGTGTTTAACCTTGGTTGATGTTATGAGAAAGATGTGAAAGTATTTTATTTATGAAATGATCTTTTTACTGTGATAAATGTTTATGGAGGGAATTCACTAGACCTTTTGGTCTAACCCTCGCTTTTCAAAAACTAAACCATTTTCAGGTAAGCGTACAGTGGGAAATTCTAGTAAGAATTAGATGAAGCCAAGAAAGGTGTGGAGCTCATAGCGACTCCAAGGTTTTGAAATGATGACTATAGATAGAATCTCGGCTGTGGACGTAGAGTCTTCCGCTGTCAATTTTTCTTAGATCACTCTTTTGATGATGTAAAGACAAGATATTTATGTAATGTGAATGCTTATTTTCTAGATGAATGCATGTTATGAAGTTGGGACGTTACACATACCGATACATACGGTTCGGTTTTCGATACCACTTTTTAGTCCCAAAAAATTTCGGTACCAACCGGTTCGGTACCGGCCCGGTCCCGATCTCATCCCTATATATATATATATATATATGTAATAAAGTTCATGGGCATTAAAAAGGTGTAAACTGTATGTAACTTCGCTATGAAGTTTGGAGTACAAAACCGACAATGAGTACGATCAAGTCTCAAAAACAAAAGTTTAACTTGTTTAATATTAACTTAATTTTAATTAAAAAAAGAAAAAATTAATATTTATTGTTGGAGTTCACACTTTGATGTGAATTAAACTTTTTAATGTTTTATAGAAAATTTAAAACTGATCTTCAAATTTACAAAAGCAGAGTTATATATACAAGGGTTATATAAGAACCATAAATAATTTAAGAATCAAGGAATTAATTTTATATTGTATGTTTGTTAAAATTTAAAAATATCATCAAAACATATATATGTATGTATATATATATATATTAATGCGTATTTTAATCAACAAATATATTTGTTTGCAAATATATTATGTTAATTAGTATATTTTACAATGCATATACACTAAAAAAATTAGTTTATTAGAGCATCTCCAACGAAGGTTCTTTTAAGAACTTTTTTTTTGTATTTTTTGATGTCACTTTATTTCCACCTCATTTTTATGGGTCCTATGTATTTATCTACATCAATAATTGTTTTATATTTATAAATAAATATCAAATATTAAAAGTACCAATAAAAATAAAGACGTTGACATTTTACACAAACTTCATGGTAAGAACCAAGTTTCTTAAATAAGAACTCAAAGGGGATATGGTTCTTATAAGAACTCTCCACAATGGTGGTTCTTATAAGACCTTCGGTACCGACAGCGGGCTCGGCTCGGGCCCGGGCTCCTGCGGGTTGTGGTACGGGGGGGAGCGGGCTCGGGTTCCAGCCCCGGGTTCCAAAACCGGTTGAACCCGATTGCTTTTTTTTAATAATTTGAAAATAAAGACGTTGGCAACGACTATTTTTAAAAAAAAAATCAATTTAATCACACTATATAAAAAATATATAAATATGATGAAAAAGCACCCGACTGCCCTTTTAATGAATGATATGAATTTTTATTTTTATTATTTTTATTTATTAAAAAATATATAAATATTTTTATTTTGTTAAATAATTAAATGTATAAATAAAAGAATTAAAAAAAATGAGGTGACAAGAGGGCTTGAGGGTAGCGCTACGTCACTTTAGGGCTTGAGGGTTTGAGGAGAGGGTTATGAGAAAAGCTGATGTGGCGCTTGAGGGCTGCGCTACGGATGGCCTAAGAACTCTCCACAATGGTAGTTCTTACAAGATACGCCACTTTTTGCTTATAAGAATCCTGTATTGGAGATAGTCTTAATTAGTTCTCATAATATTTGCAATATTTATTTTAGACCAATATATATATATATATATAAAAGAATCTTTAATTTTGTCTTTTCAAGTACATTGTTACTTGGGTGCACATTGAAAGCACTTTGTGAAAGTGTAATTAGTTGACATATTCTGGCTTAATCATTCGTTGACTTGTATAATAATTAATATATTTAAAAAGTAATGCCTCTTCCCATTTAATTAACTATCGAGTCCTAATCACCTTCCTCAAAGAACCCTAAATAAATCTTGTTACTATTTTCAATATATATATATATATATATATATATGCATCGAGATAAGTGCACTGCAATGCACCGGATCAATTCTCTTCTAAGCCGCATGATGGAAGAACCTTCGATTAAAAGTGATCAACGTTACAAATCCACTTCTGATGTTTCTCACGTTAACTTCAACTTCTCACATGATTTTCAATATATATATATAGTGTTAGGTTCATTTGAGAAGTCTAAATATTTTGAGAAATGAAGAAGTAAAAAAACACGGGAGTGTTCATATATGAATGTTCATATATAAACGTTGGAGTGTTCATATATGAATGTTCATATATGACTGTTTATATATGAACGTTCATATATGAACGTTCATATATGACTGTTTATATATGAACGTTCATATATGAACACTCCCGTGTTTTTTTACTTCTCTATTTCTCAAAATATTTAGACTTCTCAATTGAACCCTTCCCTATATATATATAGAGAGAGGGAGAGGGAGCTTCAAATGTAAACATTCTTTTTTATGTAAACCTTGTAAACCAATCTAGGTCATCCGATTTTTTGATCAACGGTTGAGGGATTTTTGAATTTAAAAAATAGGGAAAGGGTATTTTGGGAATAATGTTTTAGGTATTTAATTTTGGAATCTATTAATTTTGGAATATATTAATTGATTTGAATCAATCTCTATCTCTCTCTCTCTCTCTCCATCTCTCTCTCTCTCCACCGCCACCACTCGCCACCATCCAGCCGGAAAGTTGTGTTCTTTAAAACAGCAAGATCGCCGTTCCATGCACCACCTGGAGATATTGCAGTGAACCTCATCAAGAAATCATTGGTACAAACAATTTGTTCAAATCCAAGAATCCAACTTTTTCTCATCTGGGTCATCGTAATCTCCACCCATTTACCACCATCGTCGGCCGCTCATGACCACCGCCACCACTCGCCACCATCCATCCGGAAAGCTGTGTTCTTTAAAACAGCAAGATCGCAGTTCCATGCACCACCTGGAGATAGTGCAGTGAACCTCATCAAGAAATCATTGGTACAAACAATTTGTTCAAATCCAAGAATCCAACTTTTTCTCATCTGGGTCATCGTAATCTCCACCCATTTACCACCATCGTCGGCCGCTCATGACCACCGCTACCACTCGCCACCATCCAGCCGGAAAGCTGTGTTCTTTAAAACAGCAAGATCGCAGTATCAAGAAACGTGAAAAAAATTATGAAACTCGCCGGTTTCATATTGTTTTCCCTCCTATGAAACGTGAAAAAAGTATGAAACTCGCCAGTTTCATATTGTTTTTTATCCTATAAAATGTGAAAATTTTGAAAAAACGGTTTATGAAACTTAAAAAACTCGAACTTATGAAAAAATTGTTTTTGAAAAAACTGATATGAAACTCAAAAAAATTATGAAACTCGCCGGAATTTTGGGGAAGGTCGCCGGAGTGGGAGCAAGGCGCCGGATTGGAGATAGCCGGAGTAGGAGGAGGTCGCCGGAGTGTAGGTCGCCGGAGAGAGAGAGAGAGATGAAGATAATTGAGAAAATTAAGGAAGTTTGTTAGTTGCTAAAATTATGGATATTCCTAAAATTATGAATTTGGAGAAAAAGAATGTAACAACCCAAAATCCTAGTGAGTCTTGGAGTTTGGTGGTCAAAATGTAAGAAACGAAAGTTAAGTTAAGGGGCCATTTCTATAATTTAAGGAAGGTATATAAATGCACAAACATCTAGGGCAGCCCCCATTTGCACAAATCAGTGAAATTATCTTGTGTGGGTGTTGGTGGCGTGAAACAAGGAAAGAAGAAGAAGAAGAAGAAGAAGAAGAAGAAGAAGAAGAAGAAGAAGAAGAAGAAGAAGAAGAAGAAGAAGAAAGCAAAGGAGAGGAGAAATCATTCAGGTAATCCTTCCCAAATTCGTATTCTGTGTGATGTAGTATTTCCTTCTTCATTAGTTTGGATTTCTATGTTTGAGATCAGGGATTTATTGAGTTTTCAACCACATTCCTAAAAAGTGGGTTTTATGGGTTTTGTCTTAATGAACCGATTTAAGGGGTTATAGATGGATTAACTGAGCGATTGGGGATTGTGGATGAACCCTTATAGTTGTCTAATCAAACTAATGGCATAAATCGGAGTTTAAATCAGTTTTAGACCTATTAAGTTCGAACAACTGAGTTTTCCGGACACCAGTGTTCGGTGGTGTCCGGATATGTTGCATGTGTCCGGGTAAGTGCCTCGTGAAGGTGTCCGGGTAGTTTTGTCCGGATAAGTGGTGTATCCGGATAAGCGTAGTGTCCGGATAAGAGGTGTGTCCGGATAAGTGTGGTGTCCGGATAAGTGGTGTGTCCGGATAAGCGTAATGTCCGGATAAGAGGTGTGTCCGGATAAGTGTAGTGTCCGGATAAGTGCTGTGTCCGGGAAGGGGTATCCGGACAGTAAGGCTGAGATATTTTTCTGATGTGGATCTATTGCCTTAGGTGTTCGGTGGGTGTAGCTTGAAGGTGTTTAGGAAGTGCATTGCTCGTCAATTAAGGTGAGTTCCCTAAACCCTTTTTACGGCTTAAAATATTAAACGTTTTCTTTACTGATTATGGTTCTCAAAGCGCATGAAATGTTTACAACTGATATGCATGTTTCTTACGCACATACTTTTATGTCGAATGAAAGCTTGATATGCTGAAATGAGATAGAAGAACTTTTAAAGGTTATATTTTCATGCCTATGAAATGTATACGTATGTTCTGTGATGTCGGTCTGCACTGTGGAATCAGAGAGCCTCGGGATCCGATGATCCCTTGGGTGCGTATGACGAGACGGTAGGTTGGAATTTGTTTCCCTCCTAGGCGGATATCGGGGAGTCTGCTTGGGCCCCGATACGAGAGGGCGAAAGGGGAGTCTGCTTGGGCCTCGATCGCGGATGTTTATGTGATTTCCTACAGTGCAGTACCATATGTGTGATAGTTCATGAATTATTCTAAAATGATTTCTGGTGATTCATACATGTTGTTTTACAGAGGGAATTCACTAGACCTTTTGGTCTAACCCTCGTTTTTCAAAACTAAACCATTTTCAGGTAAGCAAGTAGTAGGAGGCTCAAGTAAGTGAGCAAGAGCAAGATAGAGTACAGGCGTAGCTAGAGACAGTGCAAGTGCCATCCATAGGAGTTAGAATATTCTCAGTTGTGTATAGGTTGTTTCCGCCAACCTTAGCTTATGAATGATGTAACGAAATGTTGGGACCCAGTTTTATTGAAAAGAGTTTGATTCTAATGCTATGTATGTCCTATAGTGTTTTCGGGCTGTTACAAATGGTATCATAGCCATAGTTTAAGGGATTTAGGTGACCGAATTGGCCTAAACTTAAACTTTGGAGTAGAATTCACAACTGAGAATCAGAAAATGCGTTAGGAGGGCACTATTGTAGATACAGGGAATGCGTTAGGAGGACACTAATATAGAGATAGGACTAATAGGGTACTGAGGACTGTCATGTAAGGTAAGTTTGGGATTTCACCTGGCCAGTGTAATTGCGAACTTACAGGTACATGTATGTGCTTAACCTACCTTATTAACCTGCCTAGTGTTATGTCGTGTTCCAGCACGTTAGAATGTCAGCAAGGTCCCCGAGGGGTAGGGTGAAACTCTTGTTGGGGAGGTTCATGAGAAGTCGTATATGAGGTGATGTATGTATACATCGAAGAGAGGAAATGTTGTATAGAACGTTATGAGTCGGCTAGAGGTAACTCTTCGTGGATTCGAAGAGGATGGATGTTGAGTTTGAGTAAGACTCCTGTTTCGGGAGGGTCCCAGTTCTAGAAATCATGGGATAGATCGGTCGGGATGGTAAGAAAGGACGATGTCGAAATCTTGAAAGTGTCAATGGAGCTTTAAATTCTTATTCGAGCTTTTCAAGGACATGGCAAATGAAATAAGATACCTATAGTGAAGTGAAAGCATATAGAAGTGGAAAGTGAGATAGTTGTTCAAAACGAAATAGTATGAAAGGGTTGAGTAAGTGAGATGTAGAAAGTGTGTTCAGCAAGTTGTTGCGTGACCGAAAGGACGACCATTGGTCGTAGGTGGAGTGTCAAGGATAAGTGGCGTAAGTAAAGCGGTTGACCTTGTTAGAGTGAGTAGCCTTCAATTGCAAGTAGAGTCTCATGCATGGCGTTCTTTTGTGTAACATGAAATTTTCACGATTTAAAATAAATACGTAAATGTCAATTTTGAACAAAAAAAATGAGTCAGCTTGTGCGAGTGCATGTTTAAAGTATTGGTTCGTGGGAGAGATAAATACGGAGGAAGGGAGCAGGCACACAAGCGGCCTCAATCAATCAAGTACTAGTACTAGTACTAGTGCTGGTACGGAATTGTAACGTCTGTCTGCACATTGGAAGTCGGGACTCAAATAACTGTTTGTTTTGTTACATTGTACGTTGAGATTTCGAGCTTAGCGATTTACAAAATATTTCACACTTTTCATGATAAGTTAAATTGTTATAAAAAGGTCAAGAAAACGTTTGCCAGTAAAACTTTTACAATCAAATGAGTATTGGTCTGTTGATATCATATAAATGAGTGTGAGGACCGACTGGTTTACTTGGTGTCGGTAATTTCTTTCAGACTTGTGTCATACGAAAAGATTTTCATGCAATGTATTACTGTCGTAATAACATTGTTCGGATTGAGCAAGATTGAGGTTCACAGGAAGAAACATGCAAACGATTCTCGAATCGTTGTGCAGGGTATTGAAGTGATAAGAGTGATGGGGTCATGTGCACCCGAGTTGTATCCAAATGTTGTGTATTTAAATTGATAGGACGTACGAAATGATTTAATTAAAATATCGTATGTGAGTTTTTCTAACTAAAATACGTGCTCTTACGTGTTTTCCCAGGAAGGTGATTTTTATGAATATGCGCTGTTATTTTACCTGACTTTTACGTAAACGAAAGTTAATATTTTTCTGATCAGAGTAGGTTTATGAGCATGATTTATTTACAAGCTGTCACAAATGTTTCCCATGAAAAGAATGTTCAACTGAAAAGATTGTCCAGTAATATGATATGGATTGTAAAACGTTATACGGAGTTCATGTTTTATGTTTACGATGAACTATGTGTATGCTATGTGGAGTCGGTCTGCGCTGTGGGATCAGAGATAGATCCTCGGGTTCTAATGACCCCTTGGATATGTATGACAGACTGGTAGGTTGGAATTCGTTTCCTCCTATTTCGAGTAGAGGGGAGTCTGCGTAGGCTCCGGGAAGGGGAGTCTGCGTAGGCTCCAGAAGAGGCGAAAGGGGAGTCTACTGGGGCCCCAATCGCGGTTAACAATGTGATCCTTAACACAGTGCAGTACCATGTTTGACGCTTATGTGAAGAATGTGAACTGTTTTATAAAAATGATTTAATTACTGCATGACATGCATGGAGGCTATGAACTCACTAGGTCGTAAGATATTACATGTTAAGCTAAGGAAGAACTCTAAGAGTGGAAAAGGGTCGGGCAAATCAGGAAAGAATGTTGTAGCATTAGTATTATGTTCAAGAGAAAGGACGAACAATGGTAGATTTGGGAGTAGACCTTGGTATTGGGTGTATGAGGGTCTGCACCCTTGTTCGGAAACTGAAAGCACGAGTGTCAAGGGACGGTTGCGTTCGAAGGAAGGACTTGAGGCCTTCAAGGTGTGGTATTAGCAACTCGTTATGAGTAGTGTGTGGAGGCAGGAATGAGGCATCCTCGATGCCGAATAAGAGTCATAAGGTGATCTTGTACTCTTTGATGATACATGAGTAGGTTTTGAAACGAGGGAAGCAGAGTATGAAGTTGATTGTGATATGTTAGAAGGATCAGGATCCGTAAGAATCCCATGGTAAAGGATAGATTAAGAAAGTATCAACGGGTTGACTTTCGATTTTGGAAGTCGTCAGCTATGTAAGGGGGCTGAGGCCGAAGACTTGAACCAGGATGTTGAAAGCGAATAGAGCACCTTGTAGGGGTGTCAAGTTGGTGAGAGACTGCTGTTTTGAATAAGGTATGTAACACGAACGAAGCGGATGTGTAGATCGTATCGTTCATCGTGGGACTGTGCCCTGTCTACGTAAGGGCTCGGATCGTAAGGAGCTAGCTAGCATGTTCGCGTTTGAGCTAATTGAGAACTCGTGAGTTATAGTTCAACAAGTTGGGAAAAGACTGAGTAGCGAGGTAGACCCGAGTATGTATGCGGGAGGATATGAAGGCAAGCTCGAATTGTGTGAATGATCATGAGAGATCTGGTCTGCAGTGTGATGTCACGGGCAAAGAGGGTACGGATGTGTAGTGACATTAACTGTCAAGCTTATGGTGCCAGCTAGTGTCGTAGTGAAATGATGTTAAAGAGAGAGGAAGCGTTAGGTAGAAGCCTTTTGAGGGTTTCAGATGAGGGTACGGTTTGTTAACCAGATTGTTGGAGCACATAGGGTGTAAGTTGACGTTGTGGTATGATTATGTTCGGGACAGAATGACAAAGTGGTGGTGGGTGATTATCCAAAGGAGAAACCAAGTACTTTTAGTTGTAAGAGTCGCTAAGTAAGCATATTGTGGAATCAGTGGAAGCCTAAAGAAGATGATGAGTGTGTTACTCAAATTGTTGATGAATAGATGTGAAATCCTTAAAGAATGTGAGTTGTCTCTTATGTGTGAAAGACTTGCCCGAGGAAGTAAAGGTTAGAGATCAAAGAATGAGAAGCGACGTCAAACTAGTGTCGTTTCAAGATGACTTGGTTGAATGCCTTAAGATAGGATATTGATGCAACTGTGTAGTTATGTAAGTTTTGGGAAAGTGTTATCGGCATGTGGAAAGGCCGGGAGAGAGAGGGGCAAGTAATGTTAGGAGGACAGTGCTCCACGCTAAGTGGGGAGATGAAGAAAGTATGCCGGATTAAACGAGTAAATTGGAAGTAGCAAACTTGACAGTAATGCCGAAAGGTGCAGTGTGGTGTAGTTTTAGTGACCGTCGGCTGTGCTCCTTGACCTGAAGTGATGTTTTTAAGCATATTAGTCATGGAAGCAAGCTGAGCTGTCAATGCAGTGTATGCATCAATTTCATGCATCCCAACAGTCTTCTTTTGATTTGAAATTTGAGCTCTTGGATCAGCCCATTGTCCATTGTTTGCTGAAATCTTTTCAAGAATTTCATACCCGGTATTGTAGGTGTTAAAGGTAAAGGCCCCTCCTGAAGTCGCATCGAGCATTTGTTTTGCATTGGAATCGAGTCCATTGTAAAACGTCTCAAGTTGAATGCAGTAGGGAATGCCATGGTGAGGGCATTTCCTTAATAATTCTTTAAACCTTTCCTAAGCATCGGGAATTGCTTCATCGTCCATTTGTTTAAACATGCAAATTTCGTTTCTGGACTTAGCATTACGGGTAGGTGGAAAATATTTTCGCAAAAACTTTTCAGCCATATCACCCCAAGATGGTACTGAACCTGGTGTTAATGAATTGAACCAGACCCTTGCCTTGTCCCTTAAAGAAAATGGGAACAACGTAAGCCTTAAGGCTTCCGGTGAAACTCCCGGGATTAGAAAAACATCGGTGATCTCCATAAAAGATTTTAAATGAGAGTGGGGATCCTCCGATGGTAATCCGGCAAATTGACCATTAGCTTGCAACATATGAAACATGATGGGTTTTGGTTCGAAATGTAAAGTATCTAATTGTGGTCTAACAATCCCAGAATTTAATTGCTCAAAATTTGGGATTGCGTAGTCCATAATTCTTCCATCTTTCGAGTTTGCAAGATCAATGATATTAAGTGGTTCAACATTACCAATAGATCCATTATCATCTCCTTCCTCATTGTTATGTGGTGGATGTTGTTGAAAAGGTGGATTTTGTTGAAATGGAATAAACGGTGGATTACCAAAAAGTGGTGGGTTTTGTTGAAAAGGTGGGTTTTGACGATTATTTCCAAAAATTGGTGGAGGCCGAATTGGATTTTCTAAGGGTGGTCTCATTTGATTTTCCAAAGGTGGTCGAACGGGATTTTCTAAAGGTGGTGGATTTGGTGGTCTATTTTCAAAACCGGGTGGGGGTCCGTCCATATTGAGAGAGTTTGATATTCTTTGAATTCTTCTTCTTTGACGAAAAGTTCTCTCAATATCCGGATCTAACTCGAGAAGTTCCCCACGTGATATTCTTGGCATACACCACTTTCAGAAAATCTTTAAAATTCCCAACGGTGCTAGAAAAATCAAATCTTTAAAAATACTTATATAGACTTTTAGCTTACCAATCCCCGGCAACGGCGCCAAAAACTTGATGTGTGCTTTCTTTTGATGTGCTTTGAATACACCCACAGACGTGTTAATAGAACCAATAAGCAAGTATACTTATTTAGAACTATGTCGTCTTATCAAGTAGTAAAGTGGTAAAATACCGATTATCGTTCCCACAGAGATTGGAGTTAAAATTGCTATAAAAGTATGATGAAAGAAATGATTTCGGAAGATGATTTGGAAGAAAATCTTTTGTTTGGTTGGCTGATGATTAACACAGATTATAACAAACAAGAATAAAAGAGGAGCAAGGGTGTAAGACTTGTGATGTTATGATGAACCAAATTCCAGCAGACTTTTCAACAATGCTGCAGCATGACACTGGAGTGATGCTGCAGCATGGCAGTGACGAAAACGAGTTTTATTATCTACTTCGAGACACGTTCCTTTCGGACTCTCACCATTCCATGATTCCAATAGCAGTCAGCAATCTCATCTCTGAGTAGAACCAAAGGTAAAGGAACGATGGAATGATGTTCTCAAAGTATATGGCAAAACAAATTCTCTTTGTTAAAAGTCATTCTCTCGATACAACCCCCACACCTCCCAAGTTGTTTTACTCCTAAATAGCTTATCTCTAAGTCTATTCCATTTTAACCCATTGAGAAAAAGATAGCTTATCAAGAATGAATCATTTTAGAAAACAAAAGTAACAACTCTTATTGCAAGTTACTCTCTCGATATAACCCCTTAAGTCCTCTAAATTGACGTGCTATTCAATGGCCTCTCTCGAGGTCCATGACACTTTAACACTATCAAAGTGATCAATTTATCAAAGGATTGTATTATCTTGAAAGAACTTGGGTTGGAATAATAAAACATCATTTTCTTGCCGTAAAAAGCCTACTTTCTTTTGGTCATCACAACACCCTTTGTCTCACACCCAAGCTTCAAGATTAGCTACACATTACACTAAATGAAACAAAATAAATGCAAAGTACTTGGAATGTAAACATGATGCAAGGAATAATAAATGACTTGAAAGTAGAAATAACTAAACTAAAGTTAATGACTAGAAATGTAAAGACAAAAATGTAAATGATAGGCAATAAATGTCAAGAGCACAAATGGAATGTAAATCTATGTCTAGCAAGAATTAATACCGGAAAGTGAGAACATTAAACATACGGAATAAGATACAAGAACCTTAAGGTAAAGAAAATCGTGCAGTAAGCAACTGCCCAGTGCTGCAGCATTGCCTACGAGTGTGCTGGAACAAAGAAAACATAGATGAAGAACACTTAGGAAGATTTGAAGATGATTAAGAACATGAACACGATTTCTGGAAAGTGAACTACAGAGATTTAAAAATGATTTAAGATCAGCACTAAAAGATGGTTACACGAGAAAGCTAGAGATGCAAGACTAATAAAGAAAGATTAAGATTAAAAATAAATAGCACTTGAAGATTTAAGAACTTGAAGAACACTTGATAAACATGAAGAACAATAGATGAATAAACTACAGCTGGTTGGAACTGATGTGAGATCAGTTCTCAAGGTTGGTAATGTCTCTCAAATGGGTAACATGCCCCCTCTATTTATAACAAAAGGCTAGGGGCATTTTTGCAATTAAACCCAACTTAAAGCAACTAGAAAGTACACCTAGTTAGCTACCTAACTAAACTATTACAATTAAAATCTAAGGAGTGTTTCAAGGGGTTACAAAAATTCAGATTAATCACAAAAGTCAGCTTCCAACTCATTAAGCCGTTTCCTTCAGCCCCTTGTTCATCAGATCCCTGCTGTTCCAATGCTGCAGCAATACCCTGTTTTGGCTGATTTTCTCAAAAATGCTTATATTAGCCTACCAACAAAGCAAAACAAGCTAACCATGATTCCTAGCTCCAAGAAAGTAAAACAAGATAAAAAAGACTCAAAGTTGGGATTTTATAATGAAAAAGTCCTAACTAAACTAAAGAAATAAGTGCTTAAGTACTCAAAATTGAGCACTTATCACCACCCCAAACTAAGAAATTTGCTTGTCCCCAAGCAAGAAAAAGACTAAAAGAAAATGACTCAACTTTTGAAAGTTTTGCACAAGGATGGCATTAAGTGCACATCATGAGTGTGAGCATGTTAAGGATGAATAGCATAGCCTTTCATAAATCCCAAGTGACCAAAGTCCCATTCTTTTGTGCCCATAAACCATAAGTTAGCCTCACATTCTCTTTGTTCTAGTCAACACATCATAAACGTCACAGATTACTAGGACTTTAAGTGAACTGGATCTCTCTTTTTGGCATATTTTTCTTTCTCACTTTGCCTTTTCTCTCCCATGCATCAAATCTCATTGGATTTTTCAATTTTTTTTATGCATTTTCTGTTTGATGACATACACCTACCCCTATGGGGCATTTTTGGTGTTTTTGGTGTTTTAACCACTTTTTTCTTGATGTGCAATAATTGCTAAGGCTTTGCCTTTGATTGTCATTTCTAGACACCCCCACCCCAAACTAAAAGATTTACAATGTCCTCATTGTATGGAGGAAAGGATGTACTTTCAACGGTTTCAAGTGGCTAAAAATGGGGGAAAAGAACGACGGCCTAGATCATTTCTGTGATGAATGTACAATGTGGACCAAATTGTGTCCCAAGCAATTCTGAGGCTAATTCTAGTATGAACAAACTAAAGAAATGGTCTTGGACTTGTGAAATTATTTGGGCTATGCAAACATGCTAACACTACTCATTCATGACCCAAATGCAAGAAAATAAACCTAAAATATGTGAAAACTAATCCCAGACTCAAACAAATAAAAATTAAGACAATAAATGGAGCTAAGAGTGCATGATTAACCTGCCCTACTCATTGGGAGTAGGCTGTTTCTGCCCAAAAATAGTAGTGCCCTGAGGCCCAACAGCTTTGAGTGTTGCAGCACCATTCTTAACAGCAACCATTGCTTTCAGCTTTCGGTTTTCCTGCTGCAGTTTGGCTATCTCCTGATTCTTCTCTCTCAACAACCTTCTCATCTTTGGCAGTCCCAAACTGCCCATCTCTCTTGCTTTCCTCTTTCTTTCAGCAACAACAGTCTTCACCTCAAACTGTAGCTCCTCAACCTTCTCTATGAACTCATTCCTCTGTTTCAATATGGTATCCAAAAGGGTGCTGTTTTGGCTCAGCACGTCCTGCATCATATTGACCATGTCAAGGGTCCCGACACCTTTCTCTCTTCTATCACGCAGCCTTTGCACTGCTCTTAGATCGATCTCAGCCTTCTCCCTTTGTTCTTTTACTATCAAATCGTCCTTGTATTGCGGGACACCTATTTCTACCAGCAGTTTTGTCAGCATCCCTGGAAAATATAATTTCCCCTTTGCTCTTGTGGCACATTCCCGTATACTTCTCAGCATTTGTTTCCCCAGGTTCACTGTTTTACCTGTCATAACACAAAATAGCAAAAACATTCTCTCCACAGATATCGTGCTGTCATGTGTGGTTGGTGAAATGGAATGTCTCACCAAATTTATCCATACATTGGCATCTGCAGAGAGGTTAGAAGCTTTAAAGGTCCTCAGCATGAGATTGGAGTGGTATTCCCAAGTGGTTCTAGGCTTTCCCACAGCAGCAGCCACTTCATGTAAATCATTTAAAGTTGCGTTGTTTACTAGTTTATAAAACTCAGTCTTGGCTGGTGGAGTAAGTGACAGGAAGGTGTTAATTCTTTTGGCTGTAAGGTGGACTGGAATGCCTCTAACAGTTAGTCTAGAGGATGAGTTGGTTGCCACCTCACAGTAAAACTCTCGGATCAAAGTGAGATTGTAAGAGTGATGGACCTCACACAGTTTTTCCAGCCCTTGGGTTTCTACCACCTGTTTGATGAAATGAAACTCTCTAATGCTTTGCTCATCGAATCCCTTATCTGGGAGACCTATCCTGTTTTGAAATTTTGGCCACATTTTGGCAGCGGCTGAAGAGCTGAAGCCACGGTTTGGTCTAACAGGTCTCTCTACAAAGTTAGCAGTCACATCATCCCTCTTTTTCTTTCCTACAGATTGTTCATGCTGCACAGTTGCTGCAGCATAACAATTGGTCTCTAAGGGCTCAGTTCTAGATGGCTCACCCCTCTCAAGGAATCGCTTACTCTTTTTGCTTATTGGTTCAGTCCCTGGGGTCTTAGTAGCGTGCCTCTTTCCCAAATACCTTCGTTTCTTAGGCTCTACCCTCTCGATTAACAGTTCATCCTCATCAGTCCAAATAGTTTCGTTTAAGTTAGGAATGTTTTTAAAAGGACTGGGAGATGTTTGAATGGGTTCCATCTCCATGATCATCTCAGCATTTTCCTCCACCACAGGGGTTTTAAAATTTGTTTCTGAAATGTCTGTGGTGGAGTGCAGAGGACCAAATGACCAATCAAATTCATTTCTTTTGAAAAAACGCATGTCCACGAAAGTTGAACTAATGGGATTTTTCGCTGTCTCATCAACTGTTTGGATGTCTTCCCACGTTGTGTCTTCCACCTCAGTGTTTTTAGAAACTGATTTTTTTGCTGTCGAGGTGGATTCAGATGACACAAACGGCCAAACAAATGTGCGAGGATCAAAGAATGCCTCATTCAGTTTAATTGGAATAACAGGTAATCGCGTGATTCTTAGAGTAGATGATACCTTAAACTTACCTTTGCTTGCGTATGTTGATCGAGGGTCATCGTAAGGGATGATAGCAAGAGTGTTTTCCACGGTTTCTTGAACTGCCACCGAAACAGGGGTTTTGATGGTTGCTTCTGGTTGTTTTTCCACACTGGTATCTTCGATCGTAATAGAGGTCTCTATCGTTGTCTCTGGTTCCTTCTCTACACCTGAATCTTCCATGGGTTCCTTCGTTCCAGAGCCTTCGATTGTGATAGGGATTTTAATGGTTGCTTCAGTTCGAACTCCCACACCCGAAGCTTGACCCTTTTCGGCTTTCTTCTTTGGCGAAGGTCTTGCGAAGGGTACACGACGTACTGTAGGGATGGAATCATCCTCCAGATTCACTATTGCAGGGTTTTGATTCGGAACAGGGGTCCGAACTACTGCCCTGTTTCTTCCACTTCGCCGCACGCTTGGTGGTTCCTCGTCGTCGTTAGGGTTTCTCGGCAGGGTGCGTTTCACCCTTGCCATCGATTCGCAGGTTTGGATGGGGGAGGAACAAGAAGATTTTCGAATTTGTGGGTATTTTGGTGGGTTTCGGTGAATAGCAGAGACGAGAGAGAGATAGACGAGAGTGATGAAGAGAAATGGGTTTTTTAGAAATTAGGTGTAGGATGAAGGCTTTTTTAGGTGGAAAGCAGATTTGACTTGTGTCCTTATTTGACTTGGGTAAACGAGATCCAGCTATTATATGGGTATTAACCAAGGGCCAATTTTTAAGGAAGGTACACATAGGGTTTAGGTGTGTACTTGCTTGCAACATTATGCTCCCTCTAGTTTAGAAAGCTAAACTGACTTAGTTAGCTTTTCCAAAGATTTCTTTTCTGTCTTTTTAGTCAGTTTCTTCCTTAAAAATTCCCTGGAATGAATTCTCATTTAATTCTCTTCTGATTTCCAACAGATTTCTCCTGAAAGATCTGAACCCCCCTGATGCTGCAGCATTGACTCAGTCTGCTTTGGTTTTCTGTGTCACTTAAATGGCTGCACATCAGTAGACACATCATTCTCACTAATACCGAAATATAATAATGCAAGAAAAAGAAAAATAATATTTACAAGGATAGTTGAAACTTTCAAAGATAGTTTCCATCTTTGTTTGAAGCTTTTAGCATAAAGAAATCATCTCCACAGGACAATTTTGTGGAGATGCTGCAGCATCATGGTATAGCTTTACTCTCTGTCCATTGACTTTGAACACGGTATTATCTTCCGGGTTAACTAAATCTACGGCCCCATATGGATAAACCTTGTGTATGACAAATGGGCCTGACCATCTGGACTTTAGTTTACCCGGAAACAACTTCAACCTAGAATTGAACAAAAGACATTTCTGACCAGCTTTCAACTCTCTGTGCCTGATTCTATTGTCATGCCATTGTTTGGTTTTTTCTTTGTAAAGTTTGGCATTTTCATAGGACATGTTCCTATGTTCCTCTAGTTCACAGAGTTGTAACTTTCTCTTGTTACCCGCATCATCTAAGTTCATGTTCAACTCTTTTATAGCCCAATATGCCTTGTGTTCTAACTCTAAAGGGAGATGACAAGCCTTTCCAAAAACTAGCTTATATGGGGACATACCTAAAGGTGTTTTGAAAGCAGTCCTGTATGCCCATAAAGCATCATCTAATTTGATAGCCCAGTCTTTTCTGTTAGGTTTGACAACTTTTTCCAAAATCCCTTTTATTTCTCTGTTTGAGAGTTCAGCTAAACCATTTGTTTGTGGGTGATAGGCAGTGGCAACTCTATGTTTCACATTGTATTTCTCAAGAACTTTACTTAACAAGTTGTTTATAAAATGGGTACCCTCATCACTAATTAGTGCACGAGGGGTACCAAATCTTGTAAAAACCTGTTTTTGTAAAAACTTGACAACAGTTTTTGCATCATTTGAAACACATGCCATTGCTTCCACCCATTTGGACACATAATCAACAGCAACAAGAATGTATTGACAATTGTTTGATGGTGGGAAAGGACCCATAAAATCAATCCCCCAAACATCAAACAACTCAACTTCCAAAATCCCATTCAAAGGCATTTCATTTCTTTGAGAAATGGAACCACTTCTTTGACATTCATTACACCTTTGTGCAAAGTTATGGGCATCTTTGAAGAGAGTAGGCCAATAAAAACCAGATTGAAGAACTTTAGCTGCTGTTCTTTGGCCTCCGAAATGTCCTCCATAAGCTGATTGGTGACAATGCTGCAAGATTGCTACCACTTCTGATTCTGGAATGCACCTTCTTAGTATTTGATCTGTACCAAGTTTAAACAAAAAAGGGTCATCCCAAATGTAAAATTTGCAATCATGGAGAAATTTCTTCCGCATATGGTGAGTGTAATCAGAAGGTGTGATGCCACAAGCTAAATAATTAGCTATGTCAGCGAACCATGGTAGTTGTGTTTGTACCATAAGAATCTTTTCATCAGGGAAGGTTTCTGTTATGTCTCCACCTTCCCTACTTTCAACTAACTTTTCCAATCTAGACAAGTGATCAGCCACTTGGTTTTCCACCCCTTTTCTATCAACAATTTCTAAGTCAAACTCTTGCAATAACAAAACCCATCTTATTAGCCTTGGTTTTGCATCTTTCTTTGAAATGAGATATTTGATGGCAGCATGGTCAGTGTGAACAATGACTTTAGCTCCCATCAAATATGATCTAAATTTTTCGAATGCAAAAACCACTGCTAATAACTCTTTTTCAGTTGTTGTGTAATTGATTTGAGCTTCATTTAGGGTTTTGCTTGCATAGTGAATGGTATGAAAAATCTTTTCTTTTCTTTGACCTAAAACTGCACCAACAGCCCAATCACTTGCATCACACATGATTTCAAAAGGTTTGTCCCATTCAGGAGCAACAACCACTGGAGCAGTCACCAAAGCTTCCTTTAAAGTAAGGAATGCATTTCTGCAATCCTTATCAAAATCAAATTTTTGGTCTTGCTGTAATAATAGACATAAAGGTTTTGATATTTTTGAAAAATCTTTTATGAAACGTCTATAAAAACCAGCATGACCAAGAAAGCTCCTGATTCCTTTAACAGTGGTTGGTTCAGGTAGTTTTTCAATAACTTCAAGTTTAGCTTTATCTACCTCAACTCCTCTTTTTGAAATTAAATGACCAAGGACAATTCCTTCTGTAACCATGAAATGACATTTTTCCCAGTTAAGAACCAAGTCAGTTTCTTCACACCTTTCAAGACTTTGTTTTAGATTTTCCAAACAATGATCAAAAGATGAACCATAAACAGAAAAATCATCCATAAATATTTCAATGGATTTTTCAAGCATGTCAGAGAATATGGACATCATGCATCTTTGGAAAGTAGCAGGTGCGTTGCAAAGTCCAAAAGGCATTCTCCTAAAAGCAAAAGTGCCAAAAGGACAAGTGAAAGTAGTCTTCTCTTGGTCTTCCGGTGCTATGGCTATCTGGTTGTAACCTGAGTATCCATCCAAGAAGCAGTAGAACTCTTTTCCAGCTAACCTGTCCAACATTTGATCAACAAAAGGCAAAGGAAAATGGTCTTTTTGAGTAGCATTGTTTAGTCTACGGTAGTCCATGCAAATTCTCCATCCGGAGACTATTCTAGTTGGGATGAGTTCATTCTTGTCATTAGAAATGACAGTGATCCCACCCTTCTTAGGCACACATTGGACTGGACTAACCCAAGAACTATTGGCTATTGGGAAAATAATTCCTGCGTCTAACCATTTTAAAATCTCCTTTTTTACTACCTCTTTCATGACAGGGTTCAGCCTTCTTTGAGGTTCGATAGACTTGAAGTTCTTCTCTTCTAGGATGATCTTATGTTGACAAATAGAGGGACTAATCCCCCTAAGGTCAGCAATGGTCCAACCTATGGCTTTGGTATGTAGCCTCAACATATCCACCAACTTCTTTTCCTGATGCAATTCTAGGGTAGCTGATATGATAACAGGTAATTTGTCTTCTTTTCCTAGAAAGGCATATTTCAGGTGAGATGGGAGTTTCTTCAACTCCAGGTCGGGTGGTGAGATTATGGACGGAATGGTCGGTTTTTGCTCACTATTTTCCAGCAGCTCAAATGCTGCAGCAACCAAAGGGACAGTCTCCTTTTCTATTGGACTTTCATCATCATCATATTCCTCAATTTCTTCCTCATCCTCCTCTTCTATCCTATAGGTCTGGTTGACTTCTTCCTCATGACACAATGACTCAATGGTACTTAGGCTTGAACAGTCTTCCATATCATTAGGGTACTTTAAGGAATTGAAAACATTGAATGTGACTTTTTGGTCGTGAAGTCTCATGGTCAATTCTCCTTTCTGGACGTCTATCAAAGTTCTACCCGTGGCTAAGAAAGGTCTTCCTAAAAGAATAGGAATATCTTTATCAGCCTCAAAGTCTAAAATGATAAAATCAGCCGGAAAAATGAATTTGTCAACCTGGACTAACACATCTTCAATCTTACCCTTTGGATAGGCGATGGTCTTGTCTGCTAAGATGAGTGTGACAGTGGTAGGTCTTGCCTCTCCTATCCCTAAGCTTTTAAAAATTGATAAGGGCATGAGGTTGACACTGGCACCTAAATCACACAAGGCTTGCCCAACTTCCTTCCCACCTATTGAACAAGGAATGGTGAAACTCCCTGGATCTTTTTGCTTAGGGGGTATTTTGTTGGAAAACAAAGCACTGCAACCTTCAGTGAGGGCAACAGTCTCATACTCAATCAGTTTCTTCTTTTTACTCAAAATATCCTTCAAGAACTTGGCATAATTAGGCATCTGCTCGATTGCTTCAACAAGAGGTATGTTGATGTGCAATTGTTTGAAAACATCCAAAAACTTTTTAAATTGCAATTCTTCCTTCTCATTCTTCATCCTTTGGGGGTAAGGAATGTAAGGGGGAACTGGTTTGATAACAGATTTGTTTGAAAGTTTTGAGCCAGATGGTTCCAATATGCTTGTGGTGTTGGATATGTTGGATGGACTTGAACTAGTGATCTTAGGGTCTTGGTCCTCTTTTTGATTTGGAACAACCTGAATTTCTGGAGTAGAATTGGCTTTGGATAATTTATCAAAATCTGTTTTGGTTAAAGGGCCAAATTCCTTCTCCACAATTTCAGGTAATTCTTTTCCACTCCTAAGAGTCACAGCTTTCACATGTTCCTTTCCTGGGGCCTTTGGGATTTCAGTATTACTCGGCAAAGTTCCTGCGGCCCTAGTGCTTTGATTTAAAGCAAGTTGACTGACTTGAGTTTCAAGATTTCTAATTGAAGCTTGAGTTTGGGTCATAAACCCTTTCATGAGTGCTTCCAAAGAAAGATTTGAATCATCATGTGGAGGTGCATGATTTTGGTTTTGAAAAGGTGGTTGATTATTTTGAAAACCTTGATGACGATGATTCTGATGATGGTTGCTTTGAAAATTTCCCTTGTAATGGTTTTGGGAACTGCTTGCTTGATTTTGAAAATTAGAATTCCCTTGTGGTTTTTGTGCAGGTGGATTTAAACATGGACTATTCCAAGAGAAATTTGGGTGCTGCTTCCAACTGGCATTGTATGTGTTGGAGTGAGGACTAGGTCGGTTTTGAACATAATTTACAGATTCAGAATTATGAGGACAATGTTCATAAGAGTGTTCCTCACCACAACATACACATTGAACAGAAAGAACAGGTGCATGAGTTTTAGTGACCGTCGGCTGTGCTCCTTGACCTGAAGTGATGTTTTTAAGCATATTAGTCATGGAAGCAAGCTGAGCTGTCAATGCAGTGTATGCATCAATTTCATGCATCCCAACAGTCTTCTTTTGATTTGAAATTTGAGCTCTTGGATCAGCCCATTGTCCATTGTTTGCTGAAATCTTTTCAAGAATTTCATACCCGGTATTGTAGGTGTTAAAGGTAAAGGCCCCTCCTGAAGTCGCATCGAGCATTTGTTTTGCATTGGAATCGAGTCCATTGTAAAACGTCTCAAGTTGAATGCAGTAGGGAATGCCATGGTGAGGGCATTTCCTTAATAATTCTTTAAACCTTTCCTAAGCATCGGGAATTGCTTCATCGTCCATTTGTTTAAACATGCAAATTTCGTTTCTGGACTTAGCATTACGGGTAGGTGGAAAATATTTTCGCAAAAACTTTTCAGCCATATCACCCCAAGATGGTACTGAACCTGGTGTTAATGAATTGAACCAGACCCTTGCCTTGTCCCTTAAAGAAAATGGGAACAACGTAAGCCTTAAGGCTTCCGGTGAAACTCCCGGGATTAGAAAAACATCGGTGATCTCCATAAAAGATTTTAAATGAGAGTGGGGATCCTCCGATGGTAATCCGGCAAATTGACCATTAGCTTGCAACATATGAAACATGATGGGTTTTGGTTCGAAATGTAAAGTATCTAATTGTGGTCTAACAATCCCAGAATTTAATTGCTCAAAATTTGGGATTGCGTAGTCCATAATTCTTCCATCTTTCGAGTTTGCAAGATCAATGATATTAAGTGGTTCAACATTACCAATAGATCCATTATCATCTCCTTCCTCATTGTTATGTGGTGGATGTTGTTGAAAAGGTGGATTTTGTTGAAATGGAATAAACGGTGGATTACCAAAAAGTGGTGGGTTTTGTTGAAAAGGTGGGTTTTGACGATTATTTCCAAAAATTGGTGGAGGCCGAATTGGATTTTCTAAGGGTGGTCTCATTTGATTTTCCAAAGGTGGTCGAACGGGATTTTCTAAAGGTGGTGGATTTGGTGGTCTATTTTCAAAACCGGGTGGGGGTCCGTCCATATTGAGAGAGTTTGATATTCTTTGAATTCTTCTTCTTTGACGAAAAGTTCTCTCAATATCCGGATCTAACTCGAGAAGTTCCCCACGTGATATTCTTGGCATACACCACTTTCAGAAAATCTTTAAAATTCCCAACGGTGCTAGAAAAATCAAATCTTTAAAAATACTTATATAGACTTTTAGCTTACCAATCCCCGGCAACGGCGCCAAAAACTTGATGTGTGCTTTCTTTTGATGTGCTTTGAATACACCCACAGACGTGTTAATAGAACCAATAAGCAAGTATACTTATTTAGAACTATGTCGTCTTATCAAGTAGTAAAGTGGTAAAATACCGATTATCGTTCCCACAGAGATTGGAGTTAAAATTGCTATAAAAGTATGATGAAAGAAATGATTTCGGAAGATGATTTGGAAGAAAATCTTTTGTTTGGTTGGCTGATGATTAACACAGATTATAACAAACAAGAATAAAAGAGGAGCAAGGGTGTAAGACTTGTGATGTTATGATGAACCAAATTCCAGCAGACTTTTCAACAATGCTGCAGCATGACACTGGAGTGATGCTGCAGCATGGCAGTGACGAAAACGAGTTTTATTATCTACTTCGAGACACGTTCCTTTCGGACTCTCACCATTCCATGATTCCAATAGCAGTCAGCAATCTCATCTCTGAGTAGAACCAAAGGTAAAGGAACGATGGAATGATGTTCTCAAAGTATATGGCAAAACAAATTCTCTTTGTTAAAAGTCATTCTCTCGATACAACCCCCACACCTCCCAAGTTGTTTTACTCCTAAATAGCTTATCTCTAAGTCTATTCCATTTTAACCCATTGAGAAAAAGATAGCTTATCAAGAATGAATCATTTTAGAAAACAAAAGTAACAACTCTTATTGCAAGTTACTCTCTCGATATAACCCCTTAAGTCCTCTAAATTGACGTGCTATTCAATGGCCTCTCTCGAGGTCCATGACACTTTAACACTATCAAAGTGATCAATTTATCAAAGGATTGTATTATCTTGAAAGAACTTGGGTTGGAATAATAAAACATCATTTTCTTGCCGTAAAAAGCCTACTTTCTTTTGGTCATCACAACACCCTTTGTCTCACACCCAAGCTTCAAGATTAGCTACACATTACACTAAATGAAACAAAATAAATGCAAAGTACTTGGAATGTAAACATGATGCAAGGAATAATAAATGACTTGAAAGTAGAAATAACTAAACTAAAGTTAATGACTAGAAATGTAAAGACAAAAATGTAAATGATAGGCAATAAATGTCAAGAGCACAAATGGAATGTAAATCTATGTCTAGCAAGAATTAATACCGGAAAGTGAGAACATTAAACATACGGAATAAGATACAAGAACCTTAAGGTAAAGAAAATCGTGCAGTAAGCAACTGCCCAGTGCTGCAGCATTGCCTACGAGTGTGCTGGAACAAAGAAAACATAGATGAAGAACACTTAGGAAGATTTGAAGATGATTAAGAACATGAACACGATTTCTGGAAAGTGAACTACAGAGATTTAAAAATGATTTAAGATCAGCACTAAAAGATGGTTACACGAGAAAGCTAGAGATGCAAGACTAATAAAGAAAGATTAAGATTAAAAATAAATAGCACTTGAAGATTTAAGAACTTGAAGAACACTTGATAAACATGAAGAACAATAGATGAATAAACTACAGCTGGTTGGAACTGATGTGAGATCAGTTCTCAAGGTTGGTAATGTCTCTCAAATGGGTAACATGCCCCCTCTATTTATAACAAAAGGCTAGGGGCATTTTTGCAATTAAACCCAACTTAAAGCAACTAGAAAGTACACCTAGTTAGCTACCTAACTAAACTATTACAATTAAAATCTAAGGAGTGTTTCAAGGGGTTACAAAAATTCAGATTAATCACAAAAGTCAGCTTCCAACTCATTAAGCCGTTTCCTTCAGCCCCTTGTTCATCAGATCCCTGCTGTTCCAATGCTGCAGCAATACCCTGTTTTGGCTGATTTTCTCAAAAATGCTTATATTAGCCTACCAACAAAGCAAAACAAGCTAACCATGATTCCTAGCTCCAAGAAAGTAAAACAAGATAAAAAAGACTCAAAGTTGGGATTTTATAATGAAAAAGTCCTAACTAAACTAAAGAAATAAGTGCTTAAGTACTCAAAATTGAGCACTTATCAGCTGTGGTCGAGGTGGTCGGAAAAAAGGGAAATGTTTACGGCATAGGCGATTGTTGGATTGGGAGAAGTGATCTAGGATTGCTTGTATTTCAATGAAGGAACTCTAGGTTGTGAGTTGTCGGGACGTTCAGGTTTGGATTTGTGTCAAGCGGTCAAGTGTGTGTCTGTCTCTTGGTAAATGAATCTCGTGTTGTGGCAGAGGATTTAGCCAGGTTCCTCCTTAAAGGAAGTGTTGATGCATGAGAAGCCTTAGTAAATCTTCTGTAGTCAAAATCGACCGAGTAGGAACAGTAGCCTACGAGTTAGAGACCGTAAGAACTGAAGGAAATGCACCCAAGGTTCCATGTTTCGAAATTAATGAGGCGATGGACTGAGCCAGAAGTGGCATCACCTTGGGGAAGTGTCAGTTTTGGTATGGGCAAGACACCCGCATCTTTTCCAATGAGGAATTCCGGGGACAGAATTCTTTTAAGGGGGGAGTGTTGTAACAACCCAAAATCCTAGTGAGTCTTGGAGTTTGGTGGTCAAAATGTAAGAAACGAAAGTTAAGTTAAGGGGCCATTTCTGTAATTTAAGGAAGGTATATAAATGCACAAACATCTAGGGCAGCCCCCATTTGCACAAATCAATGAAATTATCTTGTGTGGGTGTTGGTGGCGTGAAACAAGGAAATAAGAAGAAGAAGAAGAAAGCAAAGGAGAGGAGAAATCATTCAGGTAATCCTTCCCAAATTCGTATTCTGTGTGATGTAGTATTTCCTTCTTCATTAGTTTGGATTTCTATGTTTGAGATCAGGGATTTATTGAGTTTTCAACCACATTCCTAAAAAGTGGGTTTTATGGGTTTTGTCTTAATGAACCGATTTAAGGGGTTATAGATGGATTAACTGAGCGATTGGGGATTGTGGATGAACCCTTATAGTTGTCTAATCAAACTAATGTCATAAATCGGAGTTTAAATCAGTTTTAGACCTATTAAGTTCGAACAGCTGAGTTTTCCGGACACCAGTGTTCGGTGGTGTCCGGATATGTTGCATGTGTCCGGGTAAGTGCCTCGTGAAGGTGTTCGGGTAGTTTTGTCCGGATAAGTGGTGTGTCCGGATAAGCGTAGTGTCCGGATAAGAGGTGTGTCCGGATAAGTGTGGTGTCCGGATAAGTGGTGTGTCCGGATAAGCGTAGTGTCCAGATAAGAGGTGTGTCCGGATAAGTGTAGCGTCCGGATAAGTGCTGTGTCCGGGAAGGGGTATCCGGACAGTAAGGCTGAGATATTTTTCTGATGTGGATCTATTGCCTTAGGTGTTCGGTGGGTGTAGCTTGAAGGTGTTTAGGAAGTGCATTGCTCGTCAATTAAGGTGAGTTCCCTAAGCCCTTTTTACGGCTTAAAATTTTAAACGTTTTCTTTACTGATTATGGTTCTCAAAGCGCATGAAATGTTTACAACTGATATGCATGTTTCTTACGCACATACTTTTATGTCGAATGAAAGCTTGATATGATGAAATGAGATAGAAGAACTTTTAAAGGTTATATTTTCATGCCTATGAAATGTATACGTATGTTCTGTGATGTCGGTCTGCACTGTGGAATCAGAGAGCCTCGGGATCCGATGATCCCTTGGGTGCGTATGACGAGACGGTAGGATGGAATTTGTTTCCCTCCTAGGCGGATATCGGGGAGTCTGCTTGGGGCCCGATACGAGAGGGCGAAAGGGGAGTCTGCTTGGGCCTCGATCGCGGATGTTTATGTGATTTCCTACAGTGCAGTACCATATGTGTGATAGTTCATGAATTATTCTAAAATGATTTCTGGTGATTCATACATGTTGTTTTACGGAGGGAATTCACTAGACCTTTTGGTCTAACCCTCGTTTTTCAAAACTAAACCATTTTCAGGTAAGCAAGTAGTAGGAGGCTCAAGTAAGTGAGCAAGAGCAAGATAGAGTACATGCGCAGCTAGAGACAGTGCAAGTGCCATCCATAGGAGTTAGAATATTCTCAGTTGTGTATAGGTTGTTTCCGCCAACCTTAGCTTATGAATGATGTAACGAAATGTTGGGACCCAGTTTTATTGAAAAGAGTTTGATTCTAATGCTATGTATGTCCTATAGTGTTTTCGGGCTGTTACAAAGACCCAAATACCCTTGGTTTCATTGTTTACATAAAAAGAATGTTTACATTTGAAGGAGCCTCTCTCTCTCTCTCTCTATATATATATATATATATATATATATATATATATATATCATATTTTGTGATAGGCTTTACCGTACAAGTTTGAGAACCTTTATGTTATCTTATTAAACGACAAGAGTTTTAACGTTTCATATACAGATGGTAATTATACGTCAATGAACATGTTAACAGTTAAATGTAATTAAGCAATTAGAAGGCGGACACTTATGATCAATAGTAGAATGAAGTGGTAGATATAATTAGGTTAAGTGATGAGTTTCAAGAGTTAATAAAGATGGCCACTTTGAGTTCATGTGTTGATTTGATGAATAAAAGCAAGAAGATAGAAGAAAAAGGGAAGCAAAAATGCAAATTTAGGTTAAGATGGGATGCATGGTCAAGGTGGACAAGAAGCTAGAGTTAGAGTTGGGTGCTTAAATTAGAATGTTTTGATATGTGAGAATATGTGTAACCCAATTAGATTACTTTTTAAAAAAGTCTTTGATCAAGGATATGAGGGAGGTTTTAATATACATAAAAGAGAAATGTTATAAATCCAACTGATATAGACTCCAACATGCACATTCTTGTTCTCCAACGGATGCCAGACGTGTACAGAATGTCCCAAAGTGTTAAGAGATGGCTAGACAAGTACAGATTATTGTCTCAAATCAGTGACGCGGCCCTACTAGAATGGTAAATCTTAACACTTATACCATGTAAGAATATGTAAAACTTATTAAATGTTTAATATATATATATATATATATATATATATATATTTATGTAGAGAGAGGATCAAACGAGAACAGTAACTATTTAAAAGAACATGAAAATGAACAAAATTATTAGTGATTTTACATTAACGTGTAAAAAATTCACGCAGACCTGAAGCCATAGCTAAAGTTCTTTTTTCGTCCGTTAATGTAAAATCACTAATGATTTTGTTCGTTCTCGTGTTCTTTTAAATAGGTACTGCTCTCGTTTATGTACGATACAATCCTAACCTAATGGGAAGTATAGGTGATAGTGGGCTTAGCTCACCCTAATGATTGCTTATTGCTATTAATATTTAATAATAAATGTGTTTTACATCCTTTTTAAGAAATTAAAAACAAAACATAATAATGTAAGATATCCCATCAAATATCATAGTGCACAAATGAGTATCTACTCGATCAAGACGTGTTCATAAAAGCAGATCGACCGACCCAACATTCCACGACTTGATATAGTTGTTTAATTATATATACATATATATATATATATATATATATATATTCATTATCATTAGGGAAAACATAAAGTCTTGGAGATTTTGTTTTGTAGGTGTAAATTAAAGTAAATTTTACAAATCCAAGTTAATTATATCATAACTATTTTGTTGTTATGGGTATCTTTTTTATATAAAGGACAAATATATGGGATCTTTACAAGGTGGGTTGACAATGAATATGCTAACATCAATATATATTCGTTAAAATGTATAAATTGGAAGACAAAAAATTTAAGAGTTTTGTTTGATTGGTTAATTCTTCTGTAATTGTGCATGTATAGTTATCAAAAATAGGTCAACGAGAGAGTATAGATCCCTTGGTGCAAACTCAAAGTAGGTATCAATGGGTTTGTTTGCTCTTACGATGTTGGCATCATACATGTTGTTATGCGTAGAAGCTTGAATAGACATCTGTTGGTTTTGATTTTCCAAAATCTTATTCTATCACGAACCCTACTTATATAAAATGATAACGATCACGCGTGAATTATACCCTTCCTTGATTCTCCAACATTTTGTATGCAAACCATGGTCAAGTTAGTTACAAAAACTTGGATATGGGCATGAAATATAAGCCTCAATTATCCAATAAACATAAATATAGTAAATTACCATTGTAAGGAATTTAAATATTAAAATAATGACAAAATCATCAACCACATTGACCACATGTTACATAGATGGTTCACAATTATGTATGATTTTATGTAGGGTTGGTGCAAATCTAAAAGGTCTTGAAAATGGTTAAAAGCTAGTGTTTTGATAATCAAGAAACAATATCCCAATGAATGTAACAAACTTGAGGGGAATTGGATAAACATGCCCACATCACCTAAGATAGTGGTTAGATCAGAATTAGAAGTAATGGAGGATTGGATTAAAGCGATGAAAAAAGCAGACTGTAAACAACAAAAGCGTGTACACCAATCATGCGACAAATGGCACCACACCATTCTTGAAGTGCAACAATGAAGCGACAATCTTCCATGATCGTGAAATGTACAGAGTGGGGATAATGTTATGGAATGGAGACAGAGCCCTAGTTGCATACAAAAGTATCCGGACTCATGGGTGCCCTGAGGTACAGGAATATGAAGCTCTAGCCTTAAATGAAGCCATATCATGGGTTCAAGGAAGTCGATACCGAATTTGGAGCGACCATATGCATGAAACAATATCGTCAAATAGCTAGTATCACAATTGCTCCAGCTGTGACTAGAAATGGTATTATGTGTTGCTTTTGACATATTTCTTTGTTTTATTTGTTGTTTATTGTGTAATTTATACCACCAATGCATTTATCAACTGCTACTTATACCTAGGGGTGTAAATCATACGAGTCGAGCTCGAGTATTAGTATACTTGACTCAAACTTGATAGCCATTTCTCAAGCTCGAACTCGAAAACTCACGAGTAGTTTAAAGCTAAACTCGGCTCGAACTCGAGTGCAATTTTTTAAACTCAAATTCGTTTGAAGCTTGAACTCGATAGCCGTTTCACAAACTCAAACTCGATTCAAGCTCGAACTCGAACTCAAGTTCAAACTCGAACTCATCCGTTGCAATTTATGAAATTTTAGAATCTCTTATAAATTATAACACTTAAAGGTTTTCATTTAAATTTTACAAAACTCAAGGATGTACCTAAGTTCTATCATCAAAATGACAAACTTACAAACTCCAGTCACTTCTTACTTTATTTATAATATCTCTTCCTCATTCTTTTAGGATCTCTTTTCTAATGTGGGCAACTTCATCCATTTAGTATCTCTCTTCTAATATGGGACAACTTCACCAAAACTTTTTTTGTTTTTTTTTGTTATGATTTTAATAAAAAAAAAAATTGGTTAGTTTTATAGTTAAAAATATACAACTTTATTCAAATATCTACAAATACTATCACACTTCTTTTTTATTGGTAACTTATTTATAAATTATTACATTATATTTTACAGTTATATTATAAAACTAAAAATATCAATTATCTCATGAGCTTTTCGAGTCGATTATTGGGTAGCTCAACTTGACTCGTTAGTACGTCGAGTCGAGCTCAAGTTCGAGTCGAGTGTTGACCCGAGTTTTGACCGAATCGAACTCGAGTAGCTCACGAGTTGTCTCGTATTATTTACACCCCTACTTATACCCTCTCTGTTTCACTATTTGAATGAAAATATCAAAACAATTTCTAACAGGGGAGGGGTACTTCATAGTTTACAAGCTTTTGTTACTATGTAAATGAAAATGATGAGATTGAATGATTGGTTGTCTAAACTCTTAGGGTGCGTTTGGTTCGGCGGATTTCGACGGAATTGGGCGGAATTGGAATGGTCAATTCCATTGACCAAATTTCATTCCAATGTTTGGTTTATCATGGAATGGAATTGAATTCCATAAATTCCCCCCAAATCAGGAATTCACCATTCCTTACTAAAACTGATGGAATTGAAATCCATTCCACCCAAACTTACAAAAATGACAATAATACCCTCATCTCATTCTTTTTCTCACCCTTCATCTATTTCGTCTGTTCTTCTTCTTCGTCGATTTCTACTTCTTCCCCGGTTCTTCCCGTTTTCATCGATTTTCTTCTATTCTTCTTCAACGATTTTCTGCTTCTTCTGTTGTTCTTCTTCCCGTTCTTCATCGACTGCTTCTTCCCATTCTTCTGTTGTTCCTCATCGATCTGCTTCCTCCCAATCTTCTGCTGTTGTTCATCGATCTGGTTCTTTTGCTGCTCATCAATCTGGTTTTTCAACGATTGTTGCCATCGATATGCTTCTTTTGCTTTCGTTCGTCATCGATTTGCTTCTTCCCATGGACTGAAAATGGTATGGTGTTGCGGTGGGGTATTGGGGTTGGAGGGTCTAAGTCAAAAAAGAGGGAGACGGAGATTAGGAAAGACAAGGATAATTGGTCAATTTTGGATTAACAGATTAAAAACAATATCTATACATATAATAAATAAGTAACTAACATGCCACGTGTCGTCTTCTGGTGAGTCGACTTCAGTATTTTCCCGCCTGAACATGTATCTGGACGCACTTTACATAATAAGTTCAATTAGCACACCCACATTCACTCCTCCTTAAATCTCTCCTTACTTCATTTTTTTTAATTTATACTTTACATTTACTACCCTTATAATTAGGTATGTAGTTTACTTTTGGGAAATTAATTAAAATACCCTAAGTTTGACCAAGTGTTACCAAAATGCCCTAAATCTCTCCCACTTTGCAAAAATACCCATTTTTTCCGCGATGGGAGCCCGCGATCGCGGGCCAGGGACCATTTTTGACACTTTTTTAAACTTACAGGGACCATTTTTGAAAAATGGAATCCCGCGATCGCGGGCTCATCCCACGATGGGATATTTTTGTGACTTTTCAATTACAAGAGACCATTTTTGAAAAATTCCAGGGACCATTTTTGAAAATATGAACCGCGATCGCGAAGAAATGGCACTGTTCACCCCGCTTTCGTTCAACTTTATAAATTTAAAATGAAATGTTACACTTTCAACCCCTATACTTATTTACTAAATTTTACTTTATACCTTTTACTTTCATTATTTTAATTTTACATTTAACACATATAATCGTTTATTAACTAAAATACGTTAAAAATACGTTTTAATT
This sequence comes from Saussurea involucrata, assembly GCA_033807775.1. Lineage (NCBI taxonomy): Eukaryota > Viridiplantae > Streptophyta > Magnoliopsida > Asterales > Asteraceae > Saussurea > Saussurea involucrata. Next base: position 4,295,678 of record CM066325.1, read on the forward strand.
TTAACAAATTACACCATTATAATCGTCTCTTCGATACGTTCGAAATGAGCCAAATCTTGAATTTTTTTGGATTTATATATTTTAATATATATCATATACAGTTATACACTACATAAAAAAATATTTTTTATATTTAAAATTCATACCCTTATAGTTAATTATTTAATTTATGGTACATCTCTTATTTTTTTTTCAATTTTGTTTTACACTCCTATCGCATTAACATAATAATATATTAACTAATTCATTAAATCGTTTTAAATTATTATTATTTGAATGTGTTTATAGATATCGTGAATGGCAATAGGAGAAGGTTTCACGAGAAGAATATGAAATGGGGTTTTGACAAGTTGGTATCACTGGACTCATTTAAGAATTGTGAAAATGAGTATTTGACGAATGATGATTCATGTGTGTTTGGAGCTGAAGTATTTGCAGTTACAGAGTATGCACAAAAGAATCGATGTATTTCCAACGTAACTTAGATTAAAATTATCTCCTTCAGTTTAGTCCCGTCTCGTCCCATCCAGTTCAGTCTCGTCCAGTTCCGTCCCGTCCCATCTAGTATGCGTACCAAACGCTACCTAAGAGTACCATAAATTAAATAATTAACTATAAGGGTATGAATTTTAAATATAAAATATTTTTTATGTAGTGTATATGATATATATTAAAATATATAAATCCAAAAAAATTCAAGATTGGACTCATTTCGAACGTATCGAAGAGACGATTATAATGGCGTAATTTGTTAAAATTAAAACATATTTTTTAACGTATTTTAGTTAATAAACGATTATATGTGTTAAATATAAAATTAAAATAATGAAAGTAAAAGGTATAAAGTAAATTTAGTAAATAAGTATAGGGGTTGAAAGTGTAACATTCCAAATCAAAATCACAATTTCGAATTGAAATTTACACTTTCAACCCCTATACTTATTTACTAACTTTACTTTATACCTTTTACTTTCATAATTTAATTTTACATTTAACACATAAAATCGTTTATCAACAAAAATACGTTAAAAAAATACGTTTTAATTTTAACAAGTTACACCATTATAATCGTCTCTTCGATACGTTCGAAATGAGCCCAATCTTGAATTTTTTTGATTTATATATTTTAATATATATCATATATACTACATCAAAATATTTTTAATATTTACAATTTATACCTTTATAGTTAATTATTTAATTTACGATACTCTTAGGTAGCGTTTGGTACGCATACTAGATGGGACGAGACGGAACTGGACGGGACTGAACTGAAGGGGATAATTTTAATCTAAGTTACGTTGGAAATACATCGATCATTTTGTGCATACTCTGTAACTGTAAATTCTTCAGCTCCAAACACACATGAATCATCATTCGCCAAATACCCATTTTCACAATTCTTAAATGAGTCCAGTGATACCAACTTGTCAAAACCCCATTTAATATTCTTCTCGTGAAACCTTCTCCTATTGCCATTCACGATATCTATAAACACATTCAAATAATAATAATTTAAAACGATTTAATGAATTAGTTAATATATTATTATTATGTTAATGCGATAGGAGTGTAAAACAAAATTGAAAAAAAAAATAAGAGATGTACCATAAATTAAATAATTAACTATAAGGGTATAATTTTAAATATAAAAAATATTTTTTTATGTAGTGTATAACTGTATATGATATATATTAAAATATATAAATCCAAAAAAATTCAAGATTGAGCTCATTTCGAACATATCGAAGAGACGATTATAATGGTGTAATTTGTTAAAATTAAAACGTATTTTTTAACGTATTTTAGTTAATAAACGATTACATGTGTTAAATGTAAAATTAAAATAATGAAAGTAAAAGGTATAAAGTAAATTTAGTAAATAAGTATAGGGGTTGAAAGTGTAACATTTCATTTTAAATTTATAAAGTTGAACGAAAGCGGGGTGAACAGTGCCATTTCTTCGCGATCGCGGTTCATATTTTCAAAAATGGTCCCTGGAATTTTTCAAAAATGGTCCCTTGCAATTGAAAAGTCACAAAAAATCCCATCGCGGGATGAGCCCGCGATCGCGGGATGAGCCCGCGATCGCGGGATTCCATTTTTCAAAAATAGTTCCTGCAAGTTTAAAAAAGTGTCAAAAATGGTCCCTGGCCCGCGATCGCGGACTCCCCTTGCGGAAAAAATGGGTATTTTTGCAAAGTGGGAGAGATTTAGGGCATTTTGGTAACACTTAGTTTGACTTAGGGTATTTTAATTAATTTCCCTTTACTTTTAATCTATTACTTTTTTATTTTTTATTTTAGACTCTTATCATATAAACATAAATAATGTATATGAACTAAAATGCATTAAAAATACATTTCTATTTTTTACAAATTATACCATTGTAATCGTTTCATCAATACCTTCGAAATGAGCCCAATATTGAATATTTTTGGATTTAATTATATTATTAAATATCATAAATATATACGAATTAATGTGTCGTGATTAGTATGAGATTTGTTGAAATTAGTATGTGATTTGATACAAATAATCACTAAATTATCGTGATTTTCTTTTTGCAATTTCATATCAATTTTTACTTCAAAGTCGAATTCCTTCGACGAATACAATTCTATCAAATTTCATTCTGTCAACGAAACACCCTTAGAATTATCATAAGATATTTAATTACTTGGAAAAAAATATCACTTATCAACTGACTTTTGGATTATGAGTTCGAACCTTTTTCAAAAATATAAATATGCAAATATTTTAGTATAGTATATTTATTTATTTATACTTTCTTAATCATGGTTATATTATTTCCTCTAATTTTTTTGACCAATTAACCATATTGACCTTAAATTTTATACATCTGATATGCGATTTAAAAGCGTATAAATATGAACATGAAACAAAATTATTTTTTGGAATTCTCGGCTTTAGATTTGAGATACTTCGCGCCGCATCGCGCACGGGTACTTATCTAGTATACATATATATGGAAATAATATTTACTTTTTTTTGCATAATTACATGTTAATTTTATCATTATTTATATTTAAAAAAACTGAAAAATATATATATCAAAATAAAGGGTATTTTTGTCAATTTTCATTATTCCATTCCAATTCATTCGTAAACCAAACAGACAAATTTCAATTCATTTGACAGGTTGCATTCAATTTCCTGCCAACCAAACACTTGGTCAAACTTGATAATATTCCATTCCAATTCCTTCCAGATTCCAATTCCTTTGACAGATTTCATCTCTGCAGAAATCATTCTGCGAACCAAATGCACCCTTAGAGAAAAAACAATAGACCTTAATAATAAGGTTATTACATTGCAATGGTGAACCCAAAGTTTTTTTCCAAACTGATGCACCTTTAAGGTGGATCAAATGTTCATAAAGTTGTCTGATGGGTTATTAGCTAAATTCTATGGTTTCGAGGTACTTTTTTAAATCGTTTTTGGTTGATTTCGATGTACTTTGTGATATTTTGTTTGGTTTCGAGATACTTCTTTCTTTTCTTTTTTGGTTGATATCTTTTATGTTTTCTAATATTTCTGAGCAACCCTAAAAATTTAGCAGATGCACCTTTCATGCCTTATAAAAGCTTCCTACTTGTGAAAATTGGTTAAACGAGTACACGAATAAGCTTAGATGGGTAGGGTATTAATTAATATGTTCTGTTTTCGGTACATTTGCTTAAAAATATGTCGATTTGGATTTATATTATATCTCTGATCATCCAAAAGGATAAATTTTAAGAACTTCGGTAAAAATGAAACATATCATATAAAAAATCCCAAATACATACAACTTTCTAAATCTGTCTATTTAAAAAAAACTAGACTATTAAATATAATATAATATTGTAATCATATTTGCAAATCAATTGTTTCAAATTAAAAATACATTATTACAAGGTAAACGGCTGTTTGGCGGTTGCTGAATGGTTTTGTGCAGAATGATTAAGTGGTCAAAATGGTTAAGAGGCTTTTATGATATGGTGCAAAATGAAATATGGTTGTTTGGTATTTGTTTAGAATGAAATCAGGGTGCTGAATGGTTAAGGGTGACCCAAGATGCTAAATCATTCAGAGGGTTTATGAACCATTAAGAGACATATTATTTTTTTGTCAAACAAGATTCACCTCTAAACGATTCAGAAGTTGCCTCTTAATGGAACTATTAAGAGGTAAACACACAACCCTAACTCTTTTTTGGAAAATAAAAAGAAGAGTAAATTACATTTTTAGTCCCTATGGTTTGTTGAAAATTTCTATTTTCGTCTTTATGGTTTTGAACTATTATGGTTTTTCATCCTTATGATTTAAATTTTATTTCTATTTTCATCCCTATGGTTTAAAATTTATTTCTATTTTAGTCTTTCATACTTAAAAGTAGTGTTTTGGGCTCAGAAACGAAAATAAAATTAATTGCAAACCATAGAGATGAAAACCGAAATTTCGAAACTACATGGATGAAATCCGTAATTTTTAGCAAACAATAGGGAAGAAAAACATAATTTAGTCTAAAAAGAACTACAAAGCTGGGTTGGTTTGGATCACAATTGTGGGTCAAATGGGTCGTGTGGGTATGCTAATGGCCCATCTCCATTTCCACATTTTTCTAATGTATTATCTTTTTCATGTTATTATTTTGCGAAATTAATTAAAATACCCAAAATTCATAATTGGTTTTGTAGAAATACCCAAAATTCCTTTGGTTTTGCAAAAATATCCATTTTTTCTGCGGTAGAACCTGCGACCGCGGACCCAAAAAACGTATGTTTTTAACGTATCACATTAACATACATAATTACGTTAAAAAATGCATTTTAATTTTTACAAGTTATACCATTTAAACGTCTCATCGATACTTTCGAAATTAGCCTAATATAGAATATTTTTTGATTTAATTGATTAAATCGTCAAATTATTTGGATCATACGTCTCGCTGCATTGCAGCGGGTAAAATAACTAGTATATATATATATATATATATATATATATATATATATATATTTATCGAACTCCTTAACATATTTTAACGTAATTATGTATGTTAATTTGATATGTTAAAACGTATTTTTAACATATTTTAGTTAATATATGATTATTATGTTAATGCGATAAGAATGTAAAACAAAAAATTGAAAAAGTAAGAATGTACCATAAATTAAATAATTAACTATAAGGGTGTGAATTGTAAATATTAAAAATATTTTTATGTAGTATATATGATATATAATAAAATAATTAAATAAAAAAATATTCAATATTGGGTTCATTTCGAAGGTATCGAAAAGACGAGTACAATGGTGTAACTTGTTAAAATTAAAACGTATTTTTTACGTATTTTAGTTAATAAACGATTATATGTGTTAATATGATGAAGGTGTAAAATTAAAATTAGGAAAGTAAAAGGTATAAAGTAAACTAAGTAAATAATTATAGAGGTATAAAGTGTAAAATTCAAATCAAAATCACCAAATTGAAGGAATTGAGTGTCCATCGCCGGACATTGGAGCTCCAAATCGCGGGGCATCTTTTTTGGGTCCGCGATCGCCGGTTCTATCGCAAAAAATGGGTATTTTTGCAAAACCAAAGAGATTTTGGGTATTTCTGCAAAACCAATTATTAACTTTGGGTATTTTAATTAATTTCCCTTTTAGTTAGTATAAGATTATTATGTTAATGTGATAAGAGTGTAAATTGGAAAAAATAAGAGATGTACCATAAATTAAATAATTAACTATAAGGGTATGAATTGTAAATATTAAAAATATTTTTTGTAGTATATATGATATATAATAGAATAATTAAATAAAAAAATATTCAATATTGGGTCCATTTCGAAGGTATCGAAGAGACGAGTACAATGGTGTAACTTGTTAAATTAAAACGTATTTTTTAACGTATTTTAGTTAATAAACGATTATATGTGTTAATATGATGAAGGTGTAAAATTAAAATTAGAAAAGTAAAAGGTATAAAGTAAACTAAGTAAATAATTATAGGGGTATAAAGTGTAAAATTCAAATCAAAATCACCAAATTGAAGGAATTGAGTGTCCGGGACGTGGAGCTCCAAATCGCAGGGCATCTTTTTTGGGTCCGCGATCGCGGGTTCTACCGTGGAAAAATGAGTATTTTTGCAAAACCAAAGAGATTTTAGGTATTTCTGCAAAACCAATTATGAACTTTAGGTATTTTAATTAATTTCCCTTTTAGTTAATATAAGATTATTATGTTAATGTGATAAGAGTGTAAAACAAAATTGAAAAAATAAGAGATGTACCATAAATTAAATAATTAACTATAAGGATATGAATTGTAAACATTAAAAATATTTTTATGTAGTATATATGATATATAATTAAATAATTAAATCAAAAAATATTCAATATTGGGCTCATTTCGAAGGTATCGAAGAGACGAGTACAATTGTGTAACTGTTAAAATTAAAACGTATTTTTAACGTATTTTAGTTAATAAACGATTATATGTGTTAATATGATGAAGGTGTAAAATTAAAATTAGGAAAGTAAAATGTATAAAGTAAACTGAGTAAATAATTATAGGGGTATAAAGTGTAAAATTCAAATCAAAATCACCAAATTGAAGGAATTGAGTGTCCATCGCGGGACATGGAGCTCCAAATCGCGGGGCATCTTTTTTGGGTCCACGATCACGGGTTCTACCGAGGAAAAAATGGGTATTTTTGCAAAACCAAAGAGATTTTGGGTATTTCTGCAAAACCAATTATGAACTTTGGGTATTTTAATTAATTTTCATATTATTTTTATTAGGGAATTTAATTAAAATACCCAAAGTTTGACATTGACTTACCAAAATACCCATTTTCTCGCTGAGTTTACCAAAATACCCAACATTTCCGCGGTAGGCCCCGCGATCGCGGGCTAGGGCCTACGTGGCACACCTGTTGGGCCAAAGTGTCCCGCGGAGCCCCCCAACTATGCCCGCAGTGACACTTTTGGTCCCTGTCCGCGGTAGTTGTCCGCGATGGGCAAAAAAATTTACATTTTTGGTCCTTTTTTGCACGAATCTTTGCATGCTTTTACTGTTTTTTTCCACAATTATTGTACTTTGAAGACCAATTTGTGGTTGAAATTCACTGGCTTGTTTCATCAATGTTGAATCATTGTACTTGGAATACCAATTTGTGGTTGCAATTCATGTTGGTTGTTTCATCAATGTTGGTTGTTTAATCCATAAATATCAGTAAAATGCAATACATAATTCACACCCATTCCATACTTCTTTCTTGCTTTCTTTCTTCAGTATTTTGTTTTTGAGATACTACTGAAAAAATGAGTTCATCTGTTGCAAAAGCTAAGCTATTTTTCTGTTTCGATGGTGAATGGGTGCAAAACAACAATGAGTGGAATTTTGCTTCTAAATCTAAGCATGGTGTAAAATTGTTAGTAAACTATACTTATCAGAAGTTTGTTGCATACGCCATGCAAAAATGTGGAATCGACCCTTCTGCTGTTTGCAAGTTAGTGTTTAAGAATGGTGATGGGTCATTTGTGGAGTTATCCAACGATGGGGATATCTCTGGTTTTCTGCACTTTGCAGCCGAATCAGAAAGACCGCCATTACTTTTTGTGTATGCCGAATCCTCGGTGTGCGATGAAGATGACGACGACGGTGATGGCGACGGTGACGACGAAGGTGATGACGACGCTGATGACGAAGACCTCCAAATGGAGCAGCCTGATTATGTTCCGGAGACGCAACAACAACAACCACAACAAGGACGCTGTGCTGGAGTTGCTGATGACGAAACCTATGTTTTCAAAATGGGTAATGATGATATAGACAGATCAGATACCGATAGTGATGATCACGAAGAATATACCCCTAGTAATAAATCATTTAGTCAGTTGAATGACTATTTTGATATGCCCCCTATTCTTCCAAACCAGAATACCATACACAAACCTACAAACCTACACCTTATAATCGTAGTTTAAGGTTAAAAGTAGGTCAAATATTTGATTCGAAGGATCACTTGCCAAGTCAGGTCGGACTTAAGTTCATGGAAGAGGGTTTCGAAAGTCACACGCCGAGATCCGACAAAGGCAGATACGTAGTTGAATGTGCGAGAGAAAACTGTAAGTGGAGGATGTACGCGAGGCCCGCGGGAGAGAAAGGAGGGGCGTTACTTATTAGAAAGTTGCACGACGTACACACTTGTACGAGGACGCAACTAAATCCCAAACACAAACAAGCCACCAAAAGGACTTTGGGTGCGATACTGAAAGGCAATTTTGTTGATGCTAGCAGGTCATTGCGTCCAAAGGACATCCTGGACGATGTACACCAGCAGTTCGGCGTCACGATTGGTTACCACCAAGCTTGGCGTGCGCGATGCAGGGCACTGCTATTGGTGAGAGGCACGTTCGAGGAGTCGTATGAACGACTCCCAGCATATTTATATAATTTGCAGCTGCAGAATCCAGGTACTGTCACCCAGCTAAGGACCGATTCACATGGACGGTTTGAGATGTGCTTCGTGGCCCTTGGACCCGCGGTACGTATTTTAACACGTCATATGTTTACACATTATAAACTATAACATTTACAAAGGGAAACCACCTACGTTTTAGCAGATCCGCACATTTATGGCAAATCTACGTCGTGTCTTGGTAATAGACGCTGCCCATTTAAAGGGCCCTTACTTGGGTATGATGTTCGTGGCGGTTGCCATGGACGGGGAAAACTCCATCGTTCCAGTAGCTTTCGGAGTAGGCAAGTCCGAAACCGGGGACGAGTGGACTTGGTTTCTGTCCATGTTGAGACAAGCTATCAGAGACCCGCAAGGGTTGGTGTTTATGTCCGACATGGCTCCTTCCATAAGCGCCGCAATCTCTGCCATGTACCCAAACGCCCCTCACGCCTATTGTTGTCGACATTTAGAGATGAACGCCAAAACCAAGGACAAATGTATTACCATCTACAAGGATGTCTACTGGGCGGCATGCAGATCATATACGGATCGGGAGTTTGACCGGTACATGAATCTTCTACGAGTTAGTGCAGACAAAGCAGCCAAAGTCATGGACGATGTTGGACCGGAGAGGTGGTCCGCGGCCCATTTTCCTGCACAACGGTATGACATTCTGACCTCCAATAGTGCAGAGTCGGTGAATACACTCTCCCGTTTTGCGCGTAGATGTCCAATTGTTAATCTTATGGACTACTTTCAGACCTTTCAACAAGAGTGGTACCAACTTCGACGCCGAAAAGGAGCTGAGTTGCAAAATAGACTCACACCAAAGGCGGAGGAGATAGTTCTCTTCACGGCGCGTCACGCGTCGACATGGAGGGTAAGCGAAATCGGGTATGGGAGGCACGAGGTTCGGGATAACCATCTTCACGCGACTGTCCATATGACCGACCATGTTTGTTCGTGTTTCCAATGGCAAAAATCTGGGTTACCGTGCGGCCATGCCATCGTTGCGGCAAGACATATGGGTCGTAGAGATTGCAGTGACTTGGTTGTAACTTTCTTCACGTCCGAAACTTACCGGAGAACATACGCAGAGGTAATAAATCCAGTTGGACCCCCTGAAGCATGGGTGTATCCACCCGACCCCCTTCCGCCATGCTATCCACCGTTAAACGATAAGAACAGAGCCGGGAGACCGAGAAAGAACAACCGACGTCCATCACGTGGTGAAGGTTCAATACAACGAAAATGTACTCGGTGCCAAGCAGTAGGACATACTCGTGGAGAGTGTCCGAATCCCGCCCCTTCAACCGTGCCGAGTAGACGTTCAGTCAGCCAAGTAAGTAACACACAGGGCCCATCATATGATACCGTTGATCTGAACATTGATTTCCCTTGATTGGGACGATAAATATTGTATGTTTAGTACGCTTGTTTATATATAACATGATTTTATCTACTTTATCGGCCCGTTGTAATTTATCAAACATAATTTATGTACGTTGATCTGAACATTGATTTCCCTTGATTGGGACCAGTTATCTTTTGAAAGGTACTTGAAACAGAACATGGGATGATGATCATAATGGCAGTAGTCTAAATGGAGAGAATAATAATGGTTATATAGAGACGATTATAATGATATATATTAAAATATATAAATCAAAAAATATTCAATATTGGGCTCATTTCGAACGTATCAAATAGACGATTATAATGGTGTAACTTGTTAAAATTAAAACGTATTTTTAACGTATTTTAGTTAATAAACGATTATATTTGTTAAATGTAAAATTAAAATTATGAAAGTAAAAGGTATAAAGTAAAGTAAGTAAATAAGTATAGGGGTTGAAAGTGTAAATTGCAAATCAAAACAATCAAAATCATTCAATAGCGGGAGAAGATTTTTCAAAATTGGTCCCTGTCCACATTTGCTATAAATAACCCACGCTAGATTAGTCATAAAACACATATACGAGAACATATTATTTGTACTGTATTGAGTAGTATGTGTTTGTTATGAAATAATCTTGTATAACATCTATGAGTTGTATTTTTAATATGAACCACTTTTTAGACAAATTTCAGACTACTTAAACACTACTTTTCAGACAAATTAAAGACTTTTATTCATGACAAATTAAACAACAACATACAAACAGGAAAGGAACGAAACAACAATGTCAAACTGGAAAAGTACAAAACAACAACACATAAACAACAAAGTACTAAAGCAACACCCGTACCACCACCTACTCAAAAATTGCTTTAGTTTGATCAATCCAACTTTGCTTCTCGCTTACCTTCGCTTGCAGAATTGCGAAGTCTTGCGTAATGTGGTGAATTTCTTCTTTTTCTCGACGAATACGAGCCTCCCTATCTTTTATATCCCCTTTCATCCTTTTGATCTCCTTTTCTTCCACTTCGATCCTTGTCAAGTGGACATTCTTCCTGGCGATCATCTGTTTCCACTCTTCTGTCAGTTGGTCTATCTCCTTTTCCTTTGCTGCTATCGCCTTCTGGAGTTTAGGTGGCATTCTTTCAGGTGTAGACGATGGGTTAGATGACGATGCCATTTATTTACTGAAGAAAGAAAGAAAGAAAGAAAGAAGGATGGAATGGGTGTGAATTATGGATTGCATATTACTGATATTTATGGATGAAATCTCAAACATGCCAGTGAATTTCAACCACAAATTGGTCTTCAAAGTACAATAATTGTGGAAAAAAACAGTAAAAACATGCAAAGATTCGTGCAAAAAAGGACCAAAAATGTAAATTTTTTTGCCCATCGCGGACAGGGACCAAAAGTGTCACCGCAACAGGTGTGCCACGTAGGCCCTAGCCCGCGATCGCGGGGCCTACCGCAGAAATGTTGGGTATTTTGGTAAACTCAGCAAGAAAGTGGGTATTTTGGTAAGTCAGAGTCAAACTTTGGGTATTTTAATTAAATTCCCTTTTTATTAATACTTTTTTCATTTTTGTAATAAATAATATAAAATAATGATAACTTATATTTGTCGATATTCTTAAATTTCTGATCTGATAAATATGAGTAAATTACACTTTTGGTCCATGTGGTTGCCACCTACTATCAAGTGTAGTCCCTATTTCAAACTAATTACAGTTTTGGTCACTGTGGTTGTCATTCTTTTTCAATGTTGGTCCTTATGACTAACTTCTGTTAATAAAATATGTTAACTTGAGGGGTATTTTTGTCTTTTTAATTTTTTATTCTTTTTCCTATTTTTCTATTAAAAATTAATCCAAAACAAGAGGGTTCAATCCAACGCACCCCCACACATATCTCTTCGGCCCTCTCATCTCCACCGCCGCCACCACTGCACTTGACCCACCTCCATATCTATGGAAGCTACACACATATATCATTGATACACACTGATGTAATTGAGTCCTACCAACACTCCATGTGCAAACACATGGGGGGGGCATTCAAGAAGCTTCCATCTATAGGGATAACAAGCTTAGTTCAAGAACCGACACAAAGATACATCCGGCAGCCGAAGCTATCAATCGATGGTGGTTAGGTCGAAGCTATTTTTGGTATGCAAGAAGGAGCTTGCCTTGCTCCTCATCGGCCCGCCTAATAAGCCACTATCACTCTGTTGAAAGCTCCGACCTTATAAACCATCTCTATGGAAGCTACACACATATATCATTGATACACACTGCTGTAATTGAGTCCTACCAACACTCCATGTGCAAACACATGGGGGGCCATTCAAGAAGCTTCCATCTATCGGGATAACAAGCTTAGTTCAAGAACCGACACAAAGATACATCCGGCAGCCGAAGCTATCAATCGATGGTGGTTAGGTCGAAGCTATTTTTGGTATGCGAGAAGGAGCTTACCTTGCTCCTCATCGGCCCGCCTAATAAGCCACTGTCACTCTGTTGAAAGCTCCGACCTTATAAACCATCTTCACTCTGATGTAAGCTCAGACCTCAAAAACCTCTTTTTTCGATAGAAGCTTTGGTCCATCTGCGCAAGCCACAAACCTTCTCTATTGAAATCTCTGATGACATAAACCTCCATCTTTTCTGACCGCAACCGTCGTCACCTTACTGGTCTTGCTTTTTATTTTATCGGGCAACAACCTTCACCCTACTGGCTGCTGCAACGATGACCAACGACACCCTCCCCGTGCTTCAACGATGACCAACAACACCTTCCCCTTATTGCAACAGTGACCAACGATTGCCCTCTCTTTGCTGCAACGATAACCAACGAGGGTTGGTTTCGATTTGCAATGAGAACCGACATATTCATTTTCATTTAGGTTTTGGTTTCAATTTGGGGTTTCTTTAGACTGGTTTTGATTTGAAATGAGAACCAACAATTTCATATTCATTTGGGTTTTGGTTTCTATTTGGGTTTTGGTTTCGGGGTTAAGATAGAAAACACAAATATATAATAAAAGCAATGTGCATCGCTCTACCATTGAGTCAATAATCCGTTCAAAAGGTAATGAGATGAGAAAAACACCAAATGGAGATAATATTTTGGCCTGAAACATGAATTACTCTAATCATATCTTATCGAAAACAAACATTTAGCAATCACGAAGTAACGCCAATAATGTTAAAACTGAACCAAATATTTTGTGAAAACGAGAGGAACGTGACATCAACGCAACCTTCTGGCCTCCCTCTCTGATTCGAGCAAGGTAAGAACATCACCTTCTCTGACATGCCCTCTGGATCCAGTTCTTCCCATCACTTTCACCACAACTGCGTGCTTGATTTGAGACTCCATATTCCAATCGCACGAGAGGTTGAGGCGCGGCTGCTCTGAATCAATTGACGAGATTGGGTTTTTTCTTGTATTGGTTTCGTTTTGGGTTTCTTAGATTACGAGTTTATTGTCCGGATCTCGTTTTTGATTCAACACAGTTTTAATTCATTATTTCTGATACCATTTCATTTACTTGTCGGAGAAGATAACCGGAGGGGTGGTTCTTTGGAGGACCGTGGGTTTTGGTGGATTGGGGTTGGGGTGCCTCCCATAAAATCTGATTGAGAAAATTACTATTTTATTTAATTATTTAAATTGAAAAAATAAAGAAATAATAAAAAGACAAAAATATACTTTAGTTAACAGATTTTATTAACAGAAGTTAGTCATAGGGACCAACATTGAAAAAGAATGACAACCACAGTGACCAGAATTGTAATTAGTTTGAAATAGAGACTACACTTGATGGTATGTGGCAACCACAAGGACCAAAAGTGTAATTTACTCGATAAATATTGAAGTTCAAATCCCACAATCGGCTTTTAATTGTTTTAAGAGTAAATTACATTTTTAGTCCCTGTGGTTTGTTGAAAATTTCTATTTTCGTCCTTATGGTTTTGAAATTGCGATTTTCATCCCTATAATTTAAAGTTCATCATTATTTTCGTCCTTATGATTTAAATTTTATTTCTATTTTCATCCCTATGGTTTACAATTCATTTCTATTTTAGTCCTTCATCCTTAAAAGTAGTGTTTTGACCTCAGGGACGAAAATGGAAATAAATTGCAAACCATAGGGACGAAATCCGCAATTATTAGCAAACCACAGGGACGAAAAATGTAATTTACTCTTTTTTAGAGTAAACTACACTTTTGGTCCCTGTGGTTTAGTGTTTATAACACATTTGGTCCCTACAATTTAAAAATTACACTTTAGCCACTGCAGTTTGCTATTTGGTCCGGATTTGGTCCCTCGTCGTTAAGTCCATTAAAAAACTCAGTTAAGTGAGGGGTACTTTAGTCTTTTTACACTTTTTTGTCTTTTTCTGTTAAAAATAAAATAAAATTACATATTTTATATTTTATATTATATATATTATATTAATATATATATATATATAACCTGAACCGTGGTCTTCTCCATCATCAACCAACACATACATTCATTCAGGACCCAAGCCTGGAAAACCAACTGATCTCTCGAGGCTATGGAAGATTCTGGTAAAGCTCAAGCAAACACCACCAGCACACATGATTCCTCCACTGCCTCCCGCCAAAATAGTTTCTAAAGATGGAAAGGTTGCAGCAACAACAGTTGTTAAAGATGTCGTCGCCGCCAATGGAAACGTTGAAGTTTCAGCAGCCACCATGGTCGCTACCGCCTAATCTGTTATAAAGATTTTGAGTGTGAAATGGGTGTATGATTTTCTTGTGGTGTTTGTGATTTTACCTGTATTGTTGAAGAGCTTTTTTTTGTTACTATGGTTTTGAGAGTTGATTCAATTATTATTGTATTTTTATATATCGGAAACAGTCTAGTCCTTTGAGACAGAGGCAAGGTCTACCTCAGAAATCAGCAGATATGTTTGAGTTTAAAACTTCTAACATTTATTTTTTGAGACATACTTCTAGAGCTAAGCAAACTGTTGTGCTCTGGATTCCAGAAAACTATATATGAATGTGATGTTAAATGCCAAATATGTATTTCAACCTGCACATATAGAATACATACACACATATATATATAGATGTACGAGATGTTTGATGAAGCTTGTGAAATACTACAAATATACAACACATACATATATATAAACATGTTGCACATATAGAATACAGACATATAAATATATATATATATATATATATATATATATATATATATATATATATATATATATATACGAGATGGTTGCCGGAGATGGTAATCGGAGCAGGTGCCGGAGAAGACCGTCGGAGATGCGACGGTCCCTGTGTTGTGTGCGTATGTTCGTCGGAGAGACGGAGACAAAGAGGGTGGGAGAAGAAGACTCGTCGAAAAAGAGAAAGGGGAGCGGGATGGGGAGGGTGGAGACTGCCTGATGTGGTATTGTTGTTGCCGGAGGAGGGTGCCGGACAGTCGGAGAAGATGCAACGGGTTTGTGTCATATGTATATGTATGTGATGGTCCCTGTGTCGTGTGCGTATGTATGTATATGTTTGCGGTGTGTATATGTATCGTTCCTAACATGGTGGTGTTGTTGCCGGAGGAGGGTGCCGGAGAAGATGCCGAAGAAGGTATGGTGGTGCCGACGTTCTTGTGTCGTGTGCATATGTGTATATATATATAATATTAATATAAATTAGACAAAATTACAGCTTGGTCCCTATAGTTTTAAAAGAGTTGTATAACTTCCCCTTGTAAAAGAAAAAGACGAAAATACCCCTTAACTTAACTGGGTTTTATAACGAAGTTAACGACGAGGGACCAAATCCGGACCAAATAGCAAACTGCAGTGGCTAAAGTGTAATTTTTAAATTGTAGGGACCAAATGTGTTATAATCACTAAACCACAGAGACCAAAAGTGTAGTTTACTCCTTTTTTTAATATCAACTATACTATACTCTGAAATGATACATTACACAATAAAATAATATGTAACATATGAAATAATATGAATAAATTCATAAAAATGGCACAAAAATAATGTAAAGCGCAATATTCAGGCTTTAATAAAAATCTATTGTTCTCAATCAAATATTCTGATATTCCATCATTTATATAACATTCCGACAATTTTTAAACATGCAGTTCATAAAAATTAAAACATCCCAAAATCGGGTCCCAAAATTTATTACATCATAACAAAATCTGGTTGGCGGAATCAACCTACACAACTGAGAAATAAACTGACTGAACTATAGTGTTACTATGCTATCAAGCCTTCTTGCTACGCACTGCTCACTTGCCAGAACCTTTCACTATCTGCTTTCCTGAAAAGGTTTTAATTTGAAAATGCGAGGGTTAGACCATGAGGTCTAGTGTGTCCCTCTTAACAGTTATCAAAGCATTTAAAACAGTTTATCAATTTCAGTATGAATCCTTCATAAAGTTGGTCATGTAAAATCGTTCACGGATAAAGGTCCGTCCCTTGTAAATTGGCACCCTGAAGTCACCCTAAGGTGACAACGAGTCAGTCTCATGCTGTCTTACAGGGTCACACCTCCCTTGGCATAAACAGGACACACCCCCCGGCACGAGCTGGCGGAACACACCCCCCCGACTTAGCCAATTTACATCAAAACCAATGTATGCATACATCCCACATATAAAACTTTAAACAACTTTCATGCAGATAAAGCATTTATAAAATAAACATGGCATTACTCATCATGTCTTGCTTTAGAAAACGCATTAAAAGCCACACATTTTAGTTAGAAAACTCACCTGGTACGTTACTTGTTTTTCCCTACTCTGCCGCTTACTTCCAAACTGTCTACCTGAACAAGGGGTAAAAATGTATAAGCTGACTAGACAACTGTCCGGGTACTTCTCACCGGATACACACTTTTCCGGACGGCTTACCGGGTAAACACAATTGTCCGGATACCGCCTCTTTTTCGGACACAACTCTTTTCCGGACAACAAACTTTTCCGGACAACAAACTTTTCCGGGCAACTATCCGGGAACTAATACGTCCGGACACTACCGAAATGTTTACCGGACACTCACCCGGTAACATTCATCCTATGCTGTTTTCCGGATACAGCGCTGGTCGATAATTGGGGCTGAAAACCCTATTACATGCCTCTTATTCCTCAAGATAAACCAATAAATTATCACTAAATGTTCTGTACTCAAATTCCCATCCGTTTTTAACAACAAAACACAATAAAAGATGTTTAAATCTCTCATAAGAGTCTTAAACAACTTTTAGCAAGGAAACCCTCAAATATTCAAAATCAAAAGACGAATCTTAATTGGAGTTATGGATTAAGGATTACCTGAGAGATTACTTGCACGAAACGAACTCCAAATCCTAATCCTTCTTCTGATTCGAGGCTTGATGATTTTTCTCCTCAAATGCACAAGAGAAACCTTCAAAACTCTATTCTCTATTCTTCTCCAAAACTCAGCCGACACACACCACCAAAATCAGGGAAATGGAATGTTACCTAGGGTTTTGAGCCCTTTTTATACCCCATCTCTTATTTACCAAATAGCCCCTCAACTTCTACTTTTATTCAAAACTCAACACCAAACACAAAACATTACGAATAAGGTTTGGGTCGTTACAATTTACATATCAATTACATAAGTATATTTCATTATTTATTTAATATAAACTCATTTTTTATGATTTTATTATTTTTAATGATGTATATTAAGTAGATAAGAAGGAAATATAGAACTTAGGGTCCGTTTACAAAACGCTTACCCGGGTAAGTGCTTACCAAGTCACATTAGCTTACCGGATGAATATGGCAAGAACCAAGAATTTTACCCGGTAAGAGCGGAAGCAAAGACCAAGAGTCGAAAGTAAGGACCTAGAGTCTTACCCGGTAAGTGAGTGCGACGACTCTTACCGCGGTTAGCGCTTACCGGCTAAATTATTGCATCGATGCCATTTTGATGGACTAAAATCTTACCCGGGAATTAAGTGATAGTGTTGAATTTTACCGATAAGCACTTACCTGGATAAGTGATTAGGTAAACGGCCCCTTAAATACATGAGATTTTTATTGTTTATAGAAAATGGGAA
Source organism: Saussurea involucrata (assembly GCA_033807775.1). Taxonomy (NCBI): domain Eukaryota; kingdom Viridiplantae; phylum Streptophyta; class Magnoliopsida; order Asterales; family Asteraceae; genus Saussurea; species Saussurea involucrata. The sequence goes on from CM066325.1 coordinate 4,313,650, forward strand.
AATGTTCAAAATAACCAAATGATTCCGTCCTATTCATTTTATAGCCTCATTTTCTCACAATTTTACCAGAACAGTCAAGATTTCGTAAGTATCAATTTCAGAACTTGCGAAATGTATTGTTTTTTAACAACGACTATATTTTATTAAAAACTAGCAAGACGTTAAATGTATTTATTTGAACTAAATAATAAATATGATTTTGGTGGCTTCTGCTTGGGAAACGTTTTTGGTGGGTTTATATTTCAATTAAATATGAACTAAGCATACATTAAAAAATATGTTTTTTATTATAAGTTATACAAATTATAATCGTCTCATCAATACATTTTAAATGAGTTCATTATTGAATATTTTTAGATTCAATCATATTATTAAATAGCATAAATACGTAGTGAATTGTTTTTAAAACTTACATTTTATACCTTATAGTTATAGTTATGTATTAAATTTGTTTTATATCCTTTACCTTTTTCATTTTTCATCTAAATTTATATATTTCTTTATAAAAGACGAGTTAAAAAAAATTATGAATTTTTTAGAGGTACTATCTTTCATCCCTAATGTAAACATGACTCAATAATCTAGTTGTCTTAAAATTTTCAAGTATGCGGTTTCCAAGAAATATTTAAGACACATACAAATGTACAGTCTAACCACTTCCTTCTTTTCTCTCCGCTTCATCAATGGCCTCGGTTTACACATTCTTGACATGAAAAAACGGCCACCCTCTCTCCCAACTGTTGGGACATCCCTTTAACCTACGTCCCCCAAGACAACTCCCCCGAAAACACTCGTATACCAGTTAACTTCATTCTTCTTCGACTACAACCTTCAATTCGATGACAGATCCGTCTCTCGATTTCTCCAAAATATAGATCAAAGAAAATGGTCCAAGATGTTTGTTGGCTCTCCAACTCCCACAATACCTAGAGTTTGTAAAACATATAGCTAATGTTATTTCTAACCCAAATACATTATTGAAAGTTAAGCAAACTGATAATCTGGATCTTTTCGATATGAAGTCAGATTTTTCGAACTTATTTTTATGCGTAGTTCTTGTATTCATTGGATACCAGAGTCTTGAAAACCAATAGTAGAATGTTATTTCTATCCGTTTTTTTTAATTGTTTATGAGTGTTCTTACCATTTTCTTACATATGCTCTATCTTTTGATTTTATTTAACAAAAAATTTAGATTTTAACCTTTTTAACAAGTCACAAAAAATACAAACCACTAATGCATATGTTAATCTGCTAGAACAACAAATGTCATGTGTTTGAAGACCAAATTACCGAGCAAATCTTTTTTAGAATTTTTTGACCAATTGATCAATTGTCTTAAATTTTATACATCCGATATGCGATTTAAAAACACAAAAAACCATAAAATTGACATCGTGTGATGGAGAATAAAGTTAAACATGAAAGAAGATTATTCTTTCAAGTCTCGACTTCAGATTTAAAATGTTTTGCACCGCATCAGATACAGATATGTATATCGTATATAATGAATTCATTTGAAGAAAAAGTTAAAAGAAAGACGCCGCTATTTTATTTAGGGCGATTAATGCACAATAATTACATAAAAAGTGTTTTGTTTATTTTAATTAATAAAAATGAAAATGAATAATTTTTTTATTCTTTTAATTTAATTATGTATGTAAATTAATACGTTTGAGATAATAGGCCATTATATCATATCAAATCAAACCATATTATTCATTATCATTTTACATTCTTTATCTCTTAATACTCCAATCAAACACTAATTTATTATTACTTTTTTGAAATAAATAATTACTTATTCAAAACATATTTATCGAATGATATTTGAATGTTAAAAAATACAATATTAGAAATAACATTACCGTCCGTGACATTCATTAGAAAAATCATAATTCATACAATACGATATTGTAAAAAATCAAAAGTTGCAGTGAACAATTACACATAATAAAAAGTTACGTTATGTTCCAAAATAGTTGCAAGGTTATTGTGACATTATCCAATGTTATATAAACAAATATATTACTTGTTGGTTTTTCAAGCCGTCGTGCGTATTTGATGTTTTGTTTAGCAAAAAAACCCAACGTTAAAATATAAAGAAAAACGTACATTTATTAAAAGGATAATTACTAGCTAGGTTATTGTTAGAGGAACTTATTATTTTCTAATTTAAAATTATATCTGATTCAAAAAGAAACATCAACATATAACTACATAATATCTATCCATCTTGCCGATTTAAAAACGAATAAATATATGTCAACATATCTAACATAACTAAGATACATGCTCTTCAACAACCATCAATAAATTTTAGTAGTTGTTTGGTGATCTTTGGTTTGAAAAGTCCAACTTTGAGTAAATGTGAGACATCTCCATTTCTATTATATATATATATATATATATATATATATATATATATATATATATATATATATATATATAATGTCAAAACAATAAACAACACAGTTTTGAATTATTTTACATGATAAATAAATGCCCATATAGTATTAACTGTACGTATTCCGACATATGGATGGTGCAGAATGGATATTGATGTTGATATCATAGAATGCTCAAAGAAAGTGGGAAACGTCATGATACTACTAAGTTGCTCAGTGTGCGTGACACAAACTCCTTTCACATGTATATTTTGTTGTTATGATCTATTTTGAGCGTTTTATAAAACATTAAAGTGCATTAAGTAAGAAACACGTTTCTCATCTATATATATGGAAATTCAAATGCATGCCTCTAAAAGCGCCTTCACCATATCGGTCCAATGACCATCATGAAAAAAGTAAACCACGATGTCCTAAAACAAGGTCGGTGGGATCGGATAAGGGGCGTGCCTGAGGTGTTTCAATATGAGATATGAATCGGGACCTTCAAAATTTTTGGAGATGGATTATACATGTTTTAGCATTTACCTATTTATATCTGTTTTAACCATAAACTTGAAGCCTGTTATAACGTTTTAAGTTTTTGCTCGTTTAACTAAGATGTTGATTCCCGATTTTGCCTTTCGAAGAGTGTTAGAAGAATGTTTCTACTTATATGAATTTAATATATTACTTCAACATATTAATACTTTTTTTAGCTTATAATACTTTTAATATAGTTTTACATGGTTTTATTACTTGCCTAGTCGATCTATAATTTTGGTATATGTGAAACATGAACTCTATAAAATTTAGAACAACTCCGATCGATGTAAGATTTAATTAAACCTTACACCTTTCCCAAACACTACTACAAATATGACTTTTATAAACGGTTGTTTTATGCTTTATACGCGGTTTTGGAACCGCATATATGGTCAGTGTTTGTAAAAGTATCGGACTTTTATACGCGGTTTCAAAATCGCGTATAAAACTCAATTTTTATACACGGTTTCAAAACCGTTTAGAAAAGTAATATTAACCGTGTATAAAAGTCACAATCTTACATGGTTTATAGATTAAACCGTTAAAAAAAGTCTTGCTAACCGTTTATAAAAGTCTATCTTACATGGAGTGCTAACGTGCCTCATAAGGTCCGTCAGTTTATCTGGCGAGCTGCTCGGGACATCCTTCCTACTCGTGTTAACTTACAAACGAAGGGTATTCAGGTGCCCTGCACCTGTTTGCTTTGTTGCTGCAATCCAGAGAACTCCTGGCACATTTTTGTGGATTGCCCGACTACGGTTGAAGTTTGGAAGGAGGCTGGGTTATGGGATGTGATAGATAGACATGCGGAAACAACAAATTCTTTTTCAGAGTTGTTGTTTGGGATATTACGTGACAATCCCAGGTTTTTTGGCGACAAATTTATTATGATTGCATGGAGTCTATGGCATAGGCGCAACGATGTGTTTTGGTCGGATGGGCCGAAAGATCCAGGTACCGTGGTTAGGAGAGCCGTGAAAGTGCACTCAGATTGGACAACCTTGGAGGATCTCCGTAACCACCCGGAGTCTAATACCACTCTTGATTGCGACAACCTTTGGCACTATCCGCCTATTGGCTTCCTAAAGTGTAACTCTGATACGGTGATCTTCTTGGCGGAGACAAAGGCGGGGATGGGTATAGTGTTCCGCGACGACCACGGCACTTTGATTACGGGTAGATCAGTTCCAGTTGATGGGATGCCAAATGTCCGAGAATGTGAAGCTTTGGCACTACTCCACGCCATGTCTTGGGCGGTCGACTCGGGGTTCCACCGGGTTCAATTTGAAACAGACGCAAAGGTTGTTGTTGATGCGCTAAACACCTTGGATGAAGACAATTCAGAGTTTGGTGATATCATTGGTCGTGCACGTACCATTCTTCAGGATCACGAGTTCTTCTCTGTCAGAGCTATTAAGAGACAAGCGAATGGGGTGGCTCACGCTCTTGCTCATCTTTCTCGTTCTCTTTCTTGTCTTGTTACTCTTTCTAATTTACCGTCTTCTATCTCTTGTTGTATGAACGATGTTTGCTCTTTGGGAGCTCATTAATATATTTGCAGCTGTCTTTTATTCAAAAAAAAAAGTCTATCTTACACGGTTTTTAGATTAAACCGTTTTAAAAAGTCCTATTAACCGTTTATAAAAGTGTCTATCTTACACACTTTTTTGCTAAAACCGTTTACAATTGTAATAATTTTTCATGGTTTTCAAACAAAACTGTGTATAAATGTAACAATTTATAAAAAAAATTCCAAATATTGGTGAAGTTGTATTAGATCCGATAAACTACATTTTCAAATACGACTCCAATTGAAATAATGAAACATTTCAAACACAATTTCAAATATAAAAATCAACTAGACACGTAAGTGTAGCATGTCAAAACAACCATTAACCATTAAACTTAAAAGATCGTCAACGTAAATGTAACATCTCAAAGTAACCAAACATTCTAGTACATTTTATCGTATAATCAACTCTAATAATTCTTAAAACAATCCCCTCATTCATTACTACATTTTACCATCTTTCATGCGCTTCAAACTAAACGATCTCGCAATATTGCAAGCCACCTCCTCTACTTGTGTAATTGCAAAGGGAGTCGTGGTCGTCATTGAGTCCTATATATAAATTTGAAAGTAGGTGTTATTATAAACAAAATAAAGTGTTTTGTACAATATATAAATAAAATGAACGGAATTTAAGAAGCACATACCTTGAGGAGGAAGCATATTGTTCATGCATCACAAATTGGAAAATTTGCATCGCTACATTAACCACACTCTCAACCATCTTGTTGTTGATTACAATAAAGTGTAAAAAAAATAGTGATCAAACAAATTGAAGTACGAAATAAATTGTTGGGATATATAAATATTACCTTGTTTAATCTCCATGTAACCGGAGCGTTGACTTGAGAAGACCCTATGGCATAATTGTATTTTGTAACGACCCTAAATGAAAAATAACAAAACATTAGAATGCATTGGTTTGATCGGACCACGGATGGTCCCGGAGCAGTAAGACCATGAGAGTGTGTGCATACAAGCACCAAGTACAAAAAAAAAGTAAGGCAACAAGAACAGGCCTGAATCAAATACCCACATAGCAACACTTCAACACATAAAGGTTGCATAAAGAAGGCCTAAATCAGGATTAAAGCAAACCAAATCAAACCAAACTAAACAAACGCAATATACCCTTTATGAACTGTCTCAAAATAAATACATCATTTCTCTATTTGGTACATTTTCTATTCAAAACAACCTCTTTGCCCAATGTGAAGTGGTGAGCAAAGTAGAACGTAATAGTCAAACTATACAACTAGATGATACCTTATCAACATAAGGTTGATTAGATAACAACAGTTCCTCTATCATGTGAAAGTCGTGTTGACTTTTATTAATCACTGCAAATGACAACATGAATGGGAGGTGAATAAAGAGAAAAGTGCATAATGTTTGCTAGTAAAAAAGCACGACATGAACCCAAAATTATAGTTGATCTCTAAATAAAATCAGCATATAACTGAACACTAATGAGACATTCCAATTTCACTCAATCTCGCCCAAATCATATGTCAAAACTAATCATATTCATACACTCAAACAAGATGAAAAAAGTACATTTAAAAGAGGTAAAAGCATCTCACACCAAGTATTTAGTTAGCTTATAATTATATGCATACACTTTTAAACAATGAGATTAAAAACTACTTTACAATTAAGGTGAAAAACACCTCACACTAATTTAGGTAGACTAAAAGGTGAATACTAAAAAATATAAGAGAATTGATACAATTCACAAAACACGAAGGATTGCCATATAATAATTAAACAATCAAAGAGTCATCGGTTTCAAAGAAATCATGAAAGAATTATTCAATTATGAAAGTCCCAATCATGAAACAATGCTCTTTGCCGGTTGAATTGAACATACAATCAATAAGCTAATTAAGATTTGTGAAAATATAATGGGAAAGATGTATATAGGCGTACAACAGTTTTTTTTGGTACAAAAAAAAAACACTTTGGCTCTACTTTTTCTACAGTTTCTCTTAAAAAACAATGAAGAATATATCAATTATACATAAGAATTCAAATTAGGGTTGACAGAAAAGAGCAAATTAGGGATTTAAATAGATTAAATTACCTGGTTAATCGATTAGGGTTTCTTAAATCAGAGTTTATGCTTCAGTAGATCTGAAAACCCTTGAAGTCAAATTGATTCAATTCCAAACCCTAATAGTCAAATGGTAGCAGAATCTTGCTAATTGGATAAGAAGACCATTCAATTTGCATATCAATTTTACAAGATAATGACATTTCAATTGCAATCAGAAATGACATCAATGAGAGAACAGGACTTATGTTGTCGTCTCTTGTCCGCCGCCCGGTGTACGAGTACTCACAAAGAATCCGACCAACTTTCCGACGAGTTTCTGTTCTCTCCATAACTGTCTCGTGGAATCAAAGAATGCCTTCATCTGCGCCGCCATTGAACCATACCTCGTCGGAAACCCTGTTTGATTGTTTAAGGGAGAAACTGACAATTAAAACAGATCGACAGATGGAGATGGAGAAATCGAAACCTGTTATCCGGTTGCTTTAAGAAATCGTGTAGATTAAGGGGTGTTTGGGAGTGCTTATATTTTTAACTTATGCTTATTTGCTTATTAGGTGAGGAAAAGCAGTTTTTAAAAAGTGTTTGTTAAAAATTGAGGGTAAAAAGGTAATTTAGATAGATAAGGAAATAAGGAAATAAGGAGAAGAAAATAAGGAGGTATGAATTGACTTATCAAAAACAACTTATTTGTGGTGAGGAGAAGCAAATAAGCACTTTTAATTTTTTCTATCCAAACACTCCAAACTGCTTATTTGTGGTGGGGAGAAGCTATAAGCAAATAAGTCAAAAATATAAACACTCCCAAACACCCCCTAAGAAAATCAAATCAAGAGATGGATGAGAAATTAAAATTATTAAACGAAGGAGGGAAAAGAAAAGTGGGGGACGGGAAGGGCGGGAGGGGGAAAAAGGGGGTGGGGGGAATTATACGTATTTTTAAAAAAAAACCGTTTTTAGTAAATGTTGTATTTAAAACAAAAGTTTTAATATTAAATCTTATTATTTAAACTTAATATATAACTAATTAATTACTATTAAAAATTAAAATTAAAATTAATTTGAACTTATATATGTACATATATAGGATTAGGTTTCGATGAGAAATAGAGTTATTGTGAAAAAAAAGGTAAGAAGAAATCTCCATCTTTTGATACACATTAGGATGAGATGCATTGAGATAAGATGTAACGAGATGAATCGGGTCAAATCCTTATCAAGCACAATTTATGGGATGCGTTTGAGATTAAAATTGACCGATCGTCTAGATCCCCTTTACCATTCTCATATTTACTCTTCTTCTCACACGATTCTATATATATATATATATATATATATATATATATATATATACACACACACATACATATATATGTATGTGAATGTAGGCGGAGGATCGTGCTCCATAAGCGAATTGATTATGTGTCAATTTCTCATCCAACGGTTGATAACCACTTCACGTTAACCTTTGTTAATGAACTATATAAAATCCATTTGAACAACCAACATACAACGGTTTTTTCGGAGTCGATAAACAATTGTTCAAATTTGCCAAAAACCATCGAAAACCTCCAAAAACGCCAAAAATAATCAAAAATGTGTTTTTTTCGAGAATGAGCCGCATTGGGTAAAAAAAGGCACCTTCCTTGTATTTTCTAGGTAAGGCCTTTATACGCGGTTGTGTGTTATAAACCGTGTACAAATGTACCTTTTATACACGGTTTTATGTAAAAACTGCGTATAAAAAATAACCTTTGTATGCGGTTTTTTACATACAACCGCGTATAAAAAAAGGTACTTTTATACGCGTTTCTTGTTAAAAAACGTGTATAAAGATGGTGCTTTTACACACGGTTTTTTACATATAACTGCGTATAAAACAAACCCCTTTGTACGTGGTTTTAACACATAACCGCGTATAAAAGGTAACATTTGTACGCAGTTTTTTTCTATGCAACCGTTTGTAATTGTCGAGTACCTTTTATACACGGTTGTTAATCTAGAACCACGTATAAAACCTTATTTTTAGCAACGGTTCAACCTTAACCGTGTAAAAAGGATCCAGGTCCATCATTTATACACGGTTTTTGTAAAAACGGCAAAAACCGCGTATAATTAAGCGCGTATGAATGTCATATTTGTAGTAGTAGTGAAAGTCTTGGATTATCCTTTTTGGATGAATGTAGCCTTGTAAGTTGTTTTCCTATACTTCCTCTACTTGTCTTTTTGTTAATTAAAATGTCTAATTTCTAATGTTATATGTTTTTTCATTATGAACATATAGTTTAAGAGAGATACTTAAATTAAGTTTGGTAATAACTAATCCTTTTTTTCTAAAAAGGGCAACACTTTAATTATAATGGAATCCACAATCTTGGACTTATTATTAATTATCATTTAGATATAACCCCATCACACCTAGATATAGCCAAAAATTGGTCCTAAGACGGTCTAACCACTTTTAAATTGGTTCTTTTAAAATCGGGACGATCAATCCTGACCGTAAATCCTAAGACTAATCTTGGTTTTGTTACCGCTTCTAGTCTCATCGGGCTGGTCCAAATTCGGTCCCGGGCCTAGCCCGGTTTAAAAGAATGTTAATTTTTTTTACAAAAAAAATATTGTACATGTTTTTGTATTGACGATTTACAAATTTAATATTGACATACAATTTAAGTAGATAAAATCTTGAAAAACTTTATAAAAAAACTTGAAAATCTTGTACTACAATTTATAAAACTTATTTCTTTTGAAAAATCCGAACAATATATAAGCGGTCCCAAGTCGGGCCTTGAAACTCCATAACATAAACGATTAACGATCCCGGCCACAGGGGCGGACCCATTATTGTTTTCAAACGGTGGCACCATTTGACTATGAGAAACAAATATAGAGACATTTTTTACAAAATCAATATTGGTCTGGTGGTTAGTCATTTGTTTTTCAGACTTGAGGTCTTAAGTTCGAGTTCTATCATTGTGATTTTTTAGAAACATAATATACATGAAACTAAAGCTAAAAACTACAAAAAAAAATCACTCACAAGACTCGAACCCAGGTTTACAATGGAATAAGAGTCTTCCAAACCAACTCTACCGAGGAAAACTTATAACTTTATTGTAGTTTCAATATATATGGTGACACAAAACAAATTAATACAGTTTCACGAACCTAATTTTTTTTACCATTCGCCGGAGACGTGCCACCGTAACCACAACACTAGGTCCGTCCATGCCCGGCCATAATCGGTTCAGAACCGGCCGACCCCAATTTGTCCAACTCTCATGAGGAGACAGATGTAGGTATAGTTGATGATGTTTGCAATTGCAGGTGGTAGTTGCATGTAATTAAAACCAGTCGTCCTTATTGGTGAGTGATGCATTAATTAATGACTCCATCTCCACCTTATAAATTCTTCATCATCCACCATCATCAAAATCAAAATCATTTTCAGTTTCTGATCATCATTCATCTAGCTCCAATGAAGTTCAATCTTCTTCTCCATGTTTTTACACTCGTTTCTGTAAGTATATATCTTTCTTTTAATTTATCAATCATCATTAAATTCTCAGAATTTAAACATTCTAAATACTAAATGTTTGGTTTCAGTTTCAGTTTTATTAAATGGAAACAAGATATTTTGTGCAAAAATATCATCCATTTTAACTCTAAATGCAATGCGTTGCAACTTCAAAAACGACACCAACCCAAGAATTTAATAACCCAGAATTTGTAGGGGTGTTATTCTCATACTATATATATATATATATATATGAAAGCTAAAGCTGGAATTTTTAGTGTGTATATAACCATATGTATATATATGATATGATATGATATGTATATATGTTTGAGTACTTTGGTGTTTGGAGCTAATTTAACATGTGTTTAATTAATTTTTGTTGGAATAACAGGTAGCACTTGTTGGAATCAGTTATGGAGTGGTGACTCCTGAAGTTTACTGGAAATCTGTTCTGCCAAACAGTCCAATGCCCAAAGCAATCAAGGATCTTCTATACACTCCAGCAGGTTCATCTTTGTTTTAATTTAAAATTCTATTCGTTACAACAAAATTGACTTTATAATTAAGACGTTAAGGACTGTTTATCGAACGCTTATCGGTTTAGCTGATGAATATCGTAGTGAATGATAATCTTACCTGATAAGTCGCATATGAAGGATCAATAATTTTACCTAGTAAGTGAGAGGTAAGACTCTTACCCCGTAAAAGATGCTTGTCAATAATCCATTTTGATGACCTACAATGTTACCGGATAAGGTTGATGGTGTAATTCTCGCTACTAACCGTTTACCAAGTAGCATTTGGTAAGAGTGCCCAAAATATAATTGTACTAATAAATTTATATTTTATAAGATTTAAGTTTATAAGAACAAATAATAGTACATGTAAATATATTACAATATAGTGATAGGATACTTTTAGGTTTATATGATATATTACTTGAAGAGTTTTTTTTTTTTTTTTTGTTTATAAAAACAAATGTCTTGTGAAGAAACTAATGAAACATTGTATTTCAAAAGTATTCTAAATAACTTGTTACAAAAGTGTCATATCAACTTATTGTAACATTTTTACATATAACAAACAACTGTCTGATCCTATAAATAACATAATAGAACAGTTAGACATATTTGACATTGTATATAAACCCTAATTTCTTCCGTCATCAATCATGCAATTTGTACACGTTTGCCGGAAATAAATTTGTCGATTTTCAGAATGGACGGAAGAGAAGAGCACCGCCGTGGGAGTCAACAAAGGTGGAGTATCCGTAAACACCGGAAAACCAGGGAAAGGAACAAACGTCGACGTTCGAAAAGGCGGTGTGTCCGTTGACACCCAAAAACCAGGAAAAGGAACTCACGTCGGCGTCGCAAAAGGCGGCGTGGCGGTGCACACCGGAAAACCAGGAAAACGCACCGATGTCGGCGTCGGCAAAGGCGGCGTCGCAGTGCACACCGGCCACAAAGGAAAGCCAGTTATCGTAGGTGTACATCCAGGACCAAATCCATTCAATTACCGTTATGCTGCAAATGCTGATCAACTCAAAGATAATCCAAACGTAGCATTGTTTTTCTTGGAAAAAGACTTGCATCAAGGCACACAAATGAACTTACATTTCACAAAAACCACACAAAAATCCACCTTTTTACCTCGAAAAGTTGCCGATTCGATACCCTTTTCGTTAAACGAAACCCCACAAATCTTTAAAGATTTCTCGATTAAACCCGACTCAATGGAAGCCGAGCTCATGAAGCAAACACTTAGCGAATGTGAGAACAAGGGTATCGAAGGGGAGGAAAAATATTGTGCGACTTCGATGGAGTCGATGGTGGATTTTAGTACGAATAAATTGGGGAAGAAAGTGAAAGCGATATCTACGGAGGTAAATGCGAAGAAAAGCACCGTGTTACAGAAGTACACGATTGTGGCCGCCAAGAAACTGGCGGCCGATAAGGCGGTGGTTTGCCATAAGCAAAACTACGCGTATGCCGTGTTTTATTGCCATAAAACTGTCAGCACTCGAGGGTATTCGGTTTCGTTGGTGGGTGTGGACGGAACCACCGTGAAAGCGGTGGCGGTGTGTCATACGGATACCGGAAAATGGAACCCGAAACATTTGGCGTTTCAGGTGCTTAAGGTGAAACCAGGAAGTGTTCCAATTTGCCATTTCTTACCTGAAGATCATGTTGTTTGGGTTCCATACTAATAAATATAGCAGGAAAATACATTATATATATATATATAATATACACACACATATATAGTGTTTGTTTGTGTGTGTGTGTGTTTCAAGAATCTATATGGTTTAGTATTCAAGAGTATTTATGAAGGACTTGTTGTAACCTTCTTTTGTGTTTGGTTTATCAGTGTTTGTAAAGTTATAAATAAATACTCTTTTGATAATTAGTTATATGTTTTAGCCGGTAAGTGATAAGTTAACTACTTAACGGGTAAATACGTTGGTCGGATTTTTTGATTGTTTGTTGGGGTTAACCGATAAACCGGCAATTAAGTATTGGATAGAGTCTAAAAAGTCATAAAAATTACTCCATCGGAAGAAACAGGACATGATAGAAAAGAACATAACACCTTTACGGCTCTGCCATCCTTGGTCAAAGGATTACCAAAATCATCTTGATAAAAGGTTACATTCCAAAAATAGTTGCAAAATACGTTATATTTAAATGCAATTTACATGATGTTATATAAACAAATATTACTTGTTGGTTTTTCAAACCGTTGTACGTATTTGATGTTTTGTTTAGCAAAAAAACCCAACGTTTTTATACAAGATATAGGAAAAAACATACATTAAAAGGATAATTTTGGGGTAATTGTTAATTAGATGAGTTTATCGATCATTTTCTAATAAAAATTATATTTGATTCGAAAAGAAACATAAACATATAACTATATAATATGTGTCCATTTTGTCGATTTACAAACTAATAATAAATGTGCGTCTAACATAACTAAGATACATAGTGAACAGTTTGGAAGACCTCCTCAATAGAGGTGGGAGTTTGGGAATATCGATCGAAGAGAGGGCTTAGGAGGTGGCAAGGAATGGTTTCGTGCATACTATATATACTTACTTTGGGAGAATCGGAATAAATTGGTGTTTGGGAAGGGTAATGGCATCACGGAAGACCTCTTCTTCGGGTTCTAAATGAAAACGTTCGAGTGGGTGACGAAAAGAGATAAGGAACTATATAGCGTTGGATTGGGGTTCGTGGCTGTCAAACCCCTCTGTGGGGTGAATCGTGATTGGGGTTCGAATAGTAGCAGCTGTACTCCTTATGCTGCTGCTGTTTGATGTGGACAGCAGCTGCTCCCATTAAGCTGCTGCTGGTGGAGGAGGTTAATCGTGCAGCCGTGCATAGGATTTTCGGCTGAAAAATGGGCTTAATTCTGCTGCTTAACGTGTCTATCTTCTGTGATGGTTTAGAGTTGTGGGTTGTATTGGTGGATGATCTCTTGTGTAATTGGTTCTAGTATCAGACAAAGTGGTGTGCATCTTTGAAACGGTTCGAATCAGCTACCTGATTGAGTTAAGTCACCTGCTACGATTAAGCCCTCCATGTCAGTACTGCTGCTGTGGGCGTGAATATTTTGGTGGGTAAGGGATTGGGGCAGAGGAGTATTGTTCGTGTGCGTAAATGCAGGTCGTGGAGTCTGAATACGTGGCGGCTTATCCCGGACAGCTGGGCTGATTTGGTGCGGTCAGCAGGCTTCTTCATGGTTATGTTTCTTATGGCTGAATGCATTAAGCCACACTGATCCAGCACTGCAGCAGGATCTGATTCTTGTGGCTGCAGACATGAGCCGTGTGCAGGAGGGTGTAAGAAGGTCGAGTAGGTTGCGGTTCAGAAGTTATGCTTGCTGCAGCGGTTTGCTTCTCGCAAACGCATTGGATAGTGGCTTATTTGGTCGAAGTTTTGTTATGGCTTTTGATTCTGTTTGCTGCGTTTTTTTTTGTGTTCGGAGGCTCGTCTGTATTAACTGTATTTCGGTTGGTGGGAATAAAAGTGGTTGTTTGCCGTTCAAAAAAAGATACATGCTCTTCAACAACCATGATAAATTTTAATAGTTGTTTGGTGATCTTTTGTAGAAAAGTCCAACTTTGAGTAAATGTGAGACATCTCCATATCTTTTCAAGATTTAACGGGATCCAATACCATAATATATATATATATATATATACATACACACACATAGAGGTGAGTTCAAACGAGAACGCTAACTATTTAAGAAAACACGAAAAGGTCGCCCATCTACAAAATCATATGTGATTCACATACAAAATCATATGTGATTCGCGACTTGCAAGTCGCGTGGAAAGTCGCGTGTGTCCAGATTTTTTGCAGGTAGTGTAAAATCACATATGATTTTGTACATAAACGACATTTTTCTTGTTTTCTTAAATAGTTAGCATTCTCGTTTGAACCTTTCTCCACACACATAAGTACATACGTATGTAACACAAACGTTGGTTGTTTTTCATGCTTATAAATAATGTAAAAAAACGTAATTTTGAATTAATTTTACATAATAACTAAATGTCCATATAAATAATTATCAACCGTACGTATTTCAACACATGGATGGTGCAGAATGGATATTGATGTTGATATCATAGAATGATTAAGGAGAACGAGAAACATCATGATGCAACTAAGTTGCTCGGTGTGCGTGGTGCGAACCCATTTCACATGTATATTTTGTTGTTACGTCTATTTTGAGCATTTTTAGACATTAAAATGCATTAAATAAGAAACACGTTTCACATATGGAAATTCAAATGCACGCCTCTAAAGCGCTTTTACCATATCGGTCCAACGACCATCATGTAAAAAGTAAATCGTGATATCCAAAGACAAGGTGGGTGGGTCGGATAAGGGTCGTGTCGGGGGATGTTCCAATATGAGATATGAAACATAACCTTCAAAATTTTTGGAACCCAGTTATGCATGTTTTAACATTTATCTAATTATATGTGTTAAAACCTTAACCTTCGGGTCTGTTATAATGTTTTAAGTTTTTACTCTTTTAACCGATATGTTGATTCCTGATATATATTTATGCCACCATATTTTATTGATTAAATGGAGAGACCAAATCGTAAAATTAAAAGTTGAGGGAGAGACCAAATTTGTTATAAAATCAAAAGTAGTTTGAGGAACAAATTTGTTATACAAATTAAAAGTAGTTTGAGGGACCAAATATGTTATCAAAATGAGAAGTAGTTTAAGAGACCAAATCCGTTATTTAAAATGAAAGTTGAGGGAAAGGGGGTGAATTGAAAAAAATTGTCCCTCATGAATCTTAATTGACATAGTTTGTAGGATGGATCGTATCCGTTAGAAAAATGAAACAATAAGGACGTTCCTCGTTAATAATTTTTAGAGGGACCTTACTCGTTAGTTTATAAGAAAAATATATTATTAGAAAGTTTTCGTCCAAACGAATAAATTGACACCACAATATGAAGTGTATGTGATTTTCAAAATTATTTATACATTTCCTATATTATTTATTTGTTACTAATATTTAATAGATTACATAAATTATCCAAAATATAGAAAACATATAAATATTTTGAAAACGATAGAGTGAAATATTAAAGAGAGTAAAATACGATAAATAAAGTTTAAAGAATGGATAAATTATAAAGAGAGACATATTTGATGTTAGAGAAAAGAAATAAGTTTTATTTTGAGAGTATATAATATATTGATAAAATATAGATTTGTTTCACAAGGTAGGGTTGGGGATGGAACATGAATGTTCCATTGTCAGGATCGATTCTTAACAAGAATTAAACTTCTTAGAAACAGAATTTAGAGAATCTTGCGGAATAGAACTCTAAATCAATTAAAGAACAATCAATAGAATTCAACACACTGTATATATCAAACTGTATTACTCACAAGCTTTACACCAAACCTCAATCTTGATGAACAAATCTCACCAAGACGACTTCTACTTCTCTAGAAATAGGATCTACGATCTTGAGGTTAATTCTCTCTAAATGGCTAAACAAACTTTGTAAAAACTGTTCTCTTTCTATGATGTATCGAGTATCTTCTATATTTATCTAATAGCTATCTATCAATACTATTTATACAAAAGTAATTACAAGATAACTATCAAAAGTAAATTGATCTTCTGAATCTTCGTTAAACATATCTTGATCAATTCCTTCTTTGTCTCCAAAAGTATCGCATACCAAACTTATCAAGTCAGCAGTATTAACAATGATTTGGCTCAGCAGCATTAACGACCTTCAGCAGTATTAACCTTCACAGTCTTCTAGCAGTAGTATCTCAGCTCAGCAGTACTAACCATGTCTAGCAGTAGTAACTTGGTCTAGCAGTACTAACCGTGTCTAGCAGTAGTAACCTTGCCTAGCAGTAGTAACTTCGTCTAGCAGTAGTAACTTCGTCTAGCAGTAGTAACGAAGAACTGGCAGTAGTAATGTAGACTTAGCAGTAGAAATCATGGACTAGCAGCACTATCCATACTTAGCTCATTTTCAGTTCCCAACAATCTCCCCCTAACTTGACTTTTAGGAAAAGAAGTCAAGTTCTTCAAATGATGCTACCAAAACTTAGTCATCATATAAGCATAGATCAGGACTTACACCTAGACTCTGATTTACAATCCTTCTTACCAAGAATCTTCCCATAGCAGAGTCTTTGTTGCAGACCAATTTTACATGTAACATCCCTTTCAGTCTTTTCATGCAGTGTTTGTAGATTTCATCCACCAGATAATACTCCTGATATGTGTTGTCAATTGATATAACATACACTCCACAATTTTAATAGAGCATCCAGTTGGTTACTGCTTGAAAAGGTCTTGCTGTTATGTGCTGAACTACTTCTGGTCTGAACATTAGGCATAGGTATTCTAACACCATCTTTGTGATAGACATACCTCTTTCTGTTAACATGTTACCATAGATCTGCATGCCTACTTTGAACATCTCTTCCAAGTCAGATTTTGAGCATCTTCATATAAATTGTCCCCATGTTCTGTAGACTTCAAACTGCCCATCAGCTCTCTTGAGTCTGATATACTCCTTTCTCTCATCTATCAAAGTATCCCAGTGACTGATTTCAGGAGGTTTTGAATCTAATGGAGTCACTTTGATTGGTTCAGTATCAACCATAGTGATGTACAAGTCACATTGTTCATTGCTAAGTGATTGTGCCTTACTGGATTGACCTGTCTTACTATCTCCTTGTCCTTCATCCTTGGCAACTTCTTCCTTTTCTTTCTCTTCTACCACTGGTTTCTCAACAGGTTCTACCCTTTGCTTCTTTACACACTTCTTTTTAGTAGCCACAGACTTTGTTCTCTTTCTGCTGAAAACCATCTTTGCATCCTTAGGTTCTTCCTGTTTCTTGGCAGTTGGAGGTGTATCATGTTTGGCTTTGATTAAAGCCTCTGCAACCTCCACTTCTTCTGCTGTAAACTTCTCTGTTACTGTTTCAGCTTCTGTCTCTGTTACTGCTTTCTTTGTAGATTGAGCAGCATTAACTGTTTCTGCTGCTTGCTTAGAGTCAGCAGCATTAACAGTTTCTGCTGCTACTTCAGTTACAGGCTCTTTCTCTGTTTGGCCTTCAGCAGCATTAACTGTTTCTGCTGCTTGTTCAAACTCAGCAGCATTAACAGTTTCTGCTGCTGTGGTTTCTGCTGCTGTCGTTTCTGCTGCTTCATGAACATTTGCAGCATTAACAGTTTCTGCTTCAACTTCAGTTACTGCTTCTTTTGGAACTTCAGTTTCTGCTGCCTTTACAGTTTCTGCTTCTTTAACAAGCTCTTCCACCTTTTCTGTCTCCCCCTTATTCTGTGCACTGAACTCCCCCTTAAACTGTGCATTATCAATTTCCATCTCAGTCTCCATCTGAACTGTCTCCCCCTCAACTTGTAGACCCTTCATATTCAGTTCTGCTTCTGATTCTGACTCTGACTCCCCCTTTTTGGGAGCATCATCAGTTGGAATTCTTCTTCTCAGCACAAATCTTGCCTTTTTCTTTCTGTGCAACAACTTGGTGACCATCTTCTTGAGCTTCTCAATTTGAGACTGTTGGTAGGTGACCACAGTCTTCAGTTGCTCAATCTCCTTCTTCTGTTCCATAACATCCAAGTTGACATTTCCAATGGTTTCCATCAATTCATCATTGTTATATCTATCCTCACCCTTTTTAGAAGTTTTTACCTTCTTTAAGGGATCCTTGGAAGTTTTAGCAGAAGCCATCTGCCTAGCAGAAGCACTAACTGCCCCCTTGGTTTCTTGGCACCTGGGTCCTCCTAATGATTTCTCATTTAGAGTTGCCATGGGGAAGGTCTTATTTATGTTACCACTGTCCTTCTCTGTGCTAGCAGAAGTAGTGGCAGCCTTAGCACCCATATGCTCATCCTTCTCCTTAGAGAGCACCTTCTTGGGGTTGGGAGACACCCCTGTGGTTTCCCTGTTGATATTCTCAATTGGAGAATGCTCCAACTGAGGGCTTAAAGGCTTAGGGCTCTGAGTAGGTACATCAAGGGAAGGAACCTTGTGCACCTTTCTTCTTTGAAACTTGTTGGATAAAGCAGGAGTGGGCTTTTGAAGTATGTGCTGAGGGATATTTATAGTGAGTGAAGGTGGGGTTTGGTCATCAGTGGGATGATCTAATGAGGGCCTTGATCCTGATGCCATACCTTCAGAGGGGTGGGACACAACCATCATTGTAGAGAACAATGGTGTGTCAACTCCTTCCGAGTCCCTAGGAAGTCTTTTCATATTTGAAAAAACCTTCCCTTTAGGGGATTTGGGTACATATACCTCAGTAAACTGAGGTAAGTCCATCAATTCCTTGTTAATAACTTCTTGCACAAACCTTGGATACATGTAAAAGCTCTTTTTGGATTCCAAGTTTGATACAAGATCATTAAAGATCATAGCTGAAAAATTGTACTTTCTGGCAGTGGATAAGCAGACCAAGGCATATGCAATGGGACTGCTGAACTCACTCCATCCAGTAGTTTTCTTGGAAATACAGTGCATCAGGGTATGAACAAGAAATCTCCATTGGTTGAAGAATTTTGACTTGTAGAATTTAAAAACACCAATGGGACCTTCATACCCCATTCTTTGTAAAGTCGAATATAAGTCATCAGAAGATAGAGAGGTTATACCTGAGGCATCATCCAAGTGAAGAGAGATGCGAATAACCTCCTCTGTGACTTTCAAGGGTTTATCACAAACCCTTGTTCGAATGGTTTTCTGCCCTTCTTCAAAACTAACAGTAGCATTCTCCCAAAATTGCGTCTGATGTTCGATATAGATGGTTGGGCTTACCGTTAGGGCATATGAGATGTGCGAGGATTTAAGAAAATCGACTATATCGTGGAATCCCGCAGCTTGTTTCGGCTTCTGAAGCATGGCTATTTCATTGTGCTCATCAACAAACTCCATGATTCCTGAGGATTCTTGAAAGAAAAACACAAAGATTCTGGGGAGAATAGGTTAGAACGAGAGAGAAGAAGTTAATGCGAAGAGTCGTTATGAACTTTGGCGGGCAAACAGGGTATTTATACGCAGTATTAACCCTAGAATTAACAAAAGCAGTATTAACGACATAAGCAGTATTAACTACTGAGCAGTATTAACTGCAAGGCAGTATTAACGACACAGCAGTATTAACTACCGAGCAGTATTAACTACCAAGCAGTATTAACTACCTAGCAGTATTAACTTCCTAGCAGCATTAACTACCAAGCAGTATTAACTACCTAGCAGCATTAACTACCAAGCAGTATTAACTACTTAGCACACTGGCAGTAGTAACTCTGCACAAGCAGTAGTAACGCTTCACAGGCAGTAGTAACTACACTTACACTTTTCTGCACTTGGTAATCTTAGGGAAACAGAGGATCCTGAGAAAGAGAGTTAGTAGCACCAAATATATGAAGAAATACAGGTATAAAAACAGAAAGTCATAAATTTATTCTAGGTTGATCATGCCCACACTTGTTACCAAAAAGGTGAATCTACCCACATCAAAAGCTTTTGTGAATAGATCAGCAAACTGGTCATTTGTATGAACTTTAGCAACCTGAATCAATTTCTTTTCATTGCAATCTCTTATAAAGTTATACCTTATCTCTATATGCTTTGTTTTTGAGTGTTTGACTGGATTATTAACAATGCTAATAGCACTGTTGTTATCAATGAAGATTGGAGTGTGAAGAAATGTTACCCCATAGTCCAACATCTGATTCTGAATCCATAGAACCTGAGAGCAGCAGCTTGCAGCAGCTATGTACTCAGCCTCTGTGGTAGATAAGGACACTGTGGTTTGTTTCTTACACTGCCAAGATACTAGTCTTGTACCCAAAATCTTTCATCCACCTGAAGTAGACTTCCTATCCATGTTGGCTCAACCCAAATCACTATCTGAATATGCAAGCAAGTCAAAAGAGGATTCATGAGGATACCAGAGACCTAATCTAGGTTGCCCTTTTAAGTATCTGAATATTCTCTTGACAGCATGAAGGTGTGATTGCTTAGGAGAAACCTGAAATCTGGCACAAACACAGACTGAAAACATAATATCTGGTCTAGAGGCTGTGAGATACATGAGAGATCCAATCATTGATCTGTAATGATGGACATCCACATCTTCCCCCTCAAGATCTGCAGTGATCTGTTTATGTGTTTCCATTGGAGTGCTTGCTGGCTTTGAGTCTGATAAACCAAACTTGTCCAGGATGTCTTTCACATACTTGGATTGGCTAATAAAAATCCCATCTTTCCTCTGTTTTACCTGAAGCCCAAGAAAGAATGTAAGTTCTCCCATGGAACTCATCTTGAAGCTTTTGTGCATCAATTCTTCAAACTCTTTACACAATTGATCATTGGTGGATCCAAAGATGATGTCATCCACATAGATCTGGACAAGTAATGTACCTCTCTTTCTCCTCTTGATAAACAGGGTCTTGTCAATTACTCCTCTTTCAAAGTCATTTTTCAAGAGATAGGTAGACAGAGTGTCATACCATGCTCTTGGAGCTTGATGCAAACCATAAAGAGCCTTCTTCAGCTTGTATACTCTGTCAGGGTGCAATGGATTCTCAAATCCAGGGGGTTGACAGACATATACTTCTTCCTCAATACTTCCATACAGAAATGCACTTTTGACATCCATTTGGTACACTTTGAACTTCATGTATGAGGCATAGGCTAGAAATAACCTGATTGCTTCAATCCTTGCCACAGGAGCAAAGACTTCCTCATAATCTATTCCTTCTTCCTGAGTGTACCCTTGTGCAACCAGTCTAGCTTTGTTTCTGATCACAATCCCTCTGTCATCCTTCTTGTTCCTGAAAATCCACTTGGTGCCAATTGCTCTATGACCTTTTGGAAGGTCTACCAAGTCCCAAACATCCTGTAATTTGAACTGTAGCAGCTCCTCTTGCATTGCCTCTATCCAACTTGGGTCTTTCATAGCATCATAAGCCTTTTTGGGCTCAATCTGGGACAGAAAGCAAGTAAGAACAGTGTTAACTGTATTTTGCTGCTCTTGCAACTCTTGGAGTCTGCTTTGCTTTCTAGTCATCATGGGAGATGCAATATCTCCAATCACCAACCCAGGAGGATGATTTTTCTGAGTTCTTGTTGGATGACCAGCTTCCTCTTGTATGTTCTCATCCAGATTTGACTCATTTACTTCTGGATTTGTTTCTGCTTCTTCAGTCACCTCAGATTCTCTGGAATTTGGACCTGAAGACTGATTTTCCTCTGCTCTCCTCTCTTCTTCATTCTGAATAGGTTCAGTCTCCTCTTGGTGTTCACAGAATTCAACAGGATCAATGGAAGGGATTGGAAATATCACAGATTGAATTCTGTGTTCTGTTGTTGGTGTATCCCTTTGTCCTGCATATACATCACTACTGAAACCCAAAGAATTAGTGAGTGAATCAATGTCAAATAGCCAATTAGGACCTGAACCAATAGGATTTGGTGTGTTCTCATTGCATTTGACATTGTCACTTTCTTCAATTATTCTAGAAGAGGTATTAAAAACTCTGTAGGCCTTACTTTGAGATGAATACCCAACAAGAAAACCATCATCTGCTTTGCTATCAAACTTGCCTAAGTGAGATTTGGTATTGAGAATAGTACAAGGACATCCAAATGGTTTGAAAAATCCAATATATGGTTTCCTTTTATGGAAAAGCTCATAAGGTGTCTTGTTTTTAGGCTTTACAACTAAAACTCTGTTTTGAACATAGCAGGCAGTATTAACTGCTTCTGCCCAAAAAGTAATTGGTAACTTTGAATCAGCTAACAGAGATCTAGCAGCCTCAATCAATGTCCTATTCCTTCTCTCAGCAACACCATTTTGTTGTGGAGTCCTAGGAGCACTGTATTGTCTCTCAATTCCTTTTTCTTCACAAAAGGTGTTTAGATCAAAATTTTTAAACTCAGTTCCATTATCTGATCTAATGACTTTCACTCTTTGATTTGATTGGTTTTCAATTTTGAGAATAAAAGATTTGATCAGTCCACTTGTCTCATCTTTAGTTCTCAGAAAATATACCCAAGTAAATCTAGAATAATCATCAACAATAACTAAGCAGTATGATTTCTTGCCAATACTCATCACATTGGTAGGACCAAACAGATCCATATGTAACAGTTGAAGAGGATTTGAGATAGTGTTTATCTCTTTGGTCTTATGAGAAGTTTTGTGTTGTTTGCCTTTGAGACAAGCAACACAATGATCATCACATGAATAGACTTTGGATGGCAAACCCCTTACAAGGTTATTCTTAACAAGTTTATTCATTGTTTTAAAGTTCATGTGACACATCCTTCTGTGCCAAAGTGATGATTCATCCAAAGAAGCTTTTGAAACTAAACAATTTAGGGATGAATCAGATGATACACTTTCCAAATCTAAACAATAAACATTATCCTTCCTAGGAGTTCTCAGAAGTATCATGTTTTCATCAACCACTTTGTATCCAGGAGCAAGGATAATACATTCAGAATCAGTAAACAATATGCTATGCTTCTTGTCACAAACCTGTGATACACTTAACAGGTTGTATCTCAATTGTTCAACATAGTACACATCTTCAAAGGTCATCTTACCCTTTGAAACATCACCCTTACCACTTATCTTTCCACCAGCAGGATTATCCCCAAATGCAACATGTCCTCCATCAATCTTTTTGAAATTTTTGAGGCATGCCATGTTACCTGTCATGTGCCTGGAGCAACCACTATCAACATGCCAAATGCTCTTCCCCTTGAGCTGTTGGTTGCCCTGCACATCAAGATAAATCAGTTAGTTTTATTGGGAACCCAAGCCGAAGTGGTCTTGGGTCTCCCTTGCTCATCAAAGTACTTGCACTTGGTTTTGATGAGATTTTCAAATTTAGGTACTGCAGTACTGGAGTACTTTGTCAAAATTATTGGTGTAGCAGCACTAGCAGCAGTATTAACCTCAGAAGTACTAACAGTGCTAGCAGTACTAATATTGGGAGCAGCAGTATTGTTAGCAGCAGTATCAGCAGTACTAACAGAGGTAGCAGTATTAACAGAGTTAACACTGCTAGAAGCAGTATTAACAGAGTTAATACTGCTAGAAGCAGTACTATCTGAAGAAGAAGCACTAAAAGTATTAGCAGCACTAAAATTGGACTGATTACTAGCAGTATTAACACTGCTAGCAGCACTAACTTTGGAATGATTACTAGCAGTATTAACACTGCTAGCAGCACTAACTTTGGAATGATTACTAGCAGTATTAACACTGCTAGCAGCACTAACTTTTGAAGCAGTACTAACAGTGTTAGCAGTACTAACACTGCTAGCAGCAGTATTGTTTTTAGTGCCTTTTGGAACCCACATAGTACCACATTCCTTTCAGTCGTTTTCTTTATGTGGCTTTTGGGTTTATCTTGTTTCTTTGCCACATTTTTCTTTGCAGACTTTTTATAGCCACCATTCTTTCTGTAACCACCAGGTTTTTGAAAGGATCTTTGAGCATTAAACCTTTGGTTAACAGGATTGAAATAACAGTGTTTGGCTAAATGATTTAGCTTACCACAGATGAAACAAGGTTTTGGCCTGTTAATTCTGTTCAGATCAACTCCTTGTCTCATAGCCCACTGGTTATTCCAGTTCCTTTGATTTCCCCTCTGATTATCATGTTTTTGGGGCTTGTTCTCTTTAGATTTCCTGCAAGAACACTGTTTACAAGTATTAGAGTTCACAACTTTGGGCTGTGTGGAATGAACTCCCTTTTCCTTTTCAGTCCTTTTGATCTCAGTGTTCTCAACACATGGACTTTCAGATTCCTCATCAGAGTCTACTTTGTCAGTTTCATCCTCAACAACTATTGTTTCTTCACAAGGATCTATATTAATCTTTAATTCAGGATCCTTCCTATCCTTGGTCTCTAACAAATCAGACTTAGGAGGTATGTAGTTGTTATTGTAGGGTGGAGGTGTGGCATTGTACCCTATCCCTACTTTCATCTTGTCATGGATTTGAGCCTTAATGATGGTATCCATGGTTTTAGAAGCACAGGTAAACTTTTCAACATCAAGTTTAACCTTCTTAAGCTCTTCTTTTAATTTCTCATTCTCCTCCCCAGACACTTTCAGCTTAATCTCATACTCATTCTTCTCCCACTTCCAATAGTTAGTATCATAGTGGTGTTGAAGTTCATTAGCTTGAAAAGCTCTAATCTGTTCCTCAAACCTTTCTACAATCCTAACATAATCTTTCACATCTTTCTCTAGCCTCTTAAGGTTATCACACATACCCTGATTGTGATCCCTATATCTTTTAACAGCATCAATGCAAGCTTGAGAACAGAGTTTAGATTGTACCTCAGTGGGAATATCAGATACTTCTGCCATAAGAGCTTGATTCTGACAGACTTCCTCAGCTTGATCACTCCAATCAAATCCCATTCCTTGTTGAGAAACAAGGGCTTGAGAGGAGCTTCTGTTTTGGTTTCCATTTGGAGCCTGTTGATGTGATCCTCCACTTCTGCATTCTCTGGCAAAGTGTCCCATCTTGTGACACTTATAACACTCAACCTTGGACTTGTCAAAGCCTGCACCATCTTCTCTTTTCTGGGAAAAGTTGTTTCTCCCAGTCCTTTTGATGAATTTCTTCACCCTCATTGATAGCATAGCCATCTGCCACTTGATGTCCATCTCTTCCAGATCATCAGCATTAATCTGCTCTAAATCATCATTGATTAGAGAAGAGTGAACATGACTAGAAAAGAATGCTTCTAGTACAGAATCTGTAGTCTTCTCTTGATTAGTTCCACCAGCAGCATTAACAGAACCTGCAGTATTAACAGAATCAGGATTAGCAGCATTATCAGAGGATGAAGATAATAAAGCAGCATTATAAACAAATCCAGATGGCCTTTTCTTGGCTTCAACTTCAGCCTCAAATACTCTCAGATCATTGTAGAGGTCATCTAGCTCTTTGTCCTCCAATTGGTCATTCTGTCTGAATGAGACTGTGTACATGGTCCATTCTTCTCCCAATGATCTAAGGAACTTTCTATTGACATCATCAGCATCCATGTGTACACCCACAGTTGCTAATTCTCCAATCAACTTGTTAAATCTGTCAAAAGTTTGAGTCATAGACTCATTCTTTGCAGACATGAAGTTCTCATATTGTTGCCTGAGAATAGCCTTTTGATTTCTCTTTGTGCTCTTTGTGCCAGTAAATCTTTTCTCCAGAGCATTCCACAACATCTGTGCATCTGTGCAGTGTTGGAATTGATGTTGGTACTCATTAGGAATAGCCAAAAGCAGAGTGCTTAAGGCCTTCATCTCTGTTTGTCTGACTTTCTTTTCAGCATCTGTCTTGGGAGGAGGTCTCTTCCCATCTGCTCCAATCTTTCCTTCATTACATGGGTCATTTTCTATGATGTCCCATATTGCATAATCAGTAAGAAGAATGTACTGCTTGATTCTCAGTTTCCACATGTCAAATTCATTGGGTTTGAGCATGGGAACCTTTGAAACAAGAGTACTGTTTATCAAACGTGAATGAATACCACATAAAAGTCATTGGGTTGGGGATGGAACATGAATGTTCCATTTTCTTCTTGAATACCACATAAAAGTCATATCAAACGTGTAATAATAATTTATTTTATATTCTGTCATGTCAACTATACCATTTGATGATCATAACTTAGATTCAAACATTATCATAATCTAAACTTAATCATTCATCCTCAATATAATATATGTTAAAACCCCACTTCTCTTGCCAAAAGTTATTTTAGAGAGTATTTAATATGGTTTCATATATCCTTACATGAATTCCAGCCAGCCGGAGTTGGGAGTCAGCTTACCCCCACAAAAACTGTAAAATTTTAATCTTTTTTATATTACAACATTTTTATAAATGTATATATATTTTCGACTCCCAACATTTATAAATTTTAATTCCACCTCCATGAGTAAAATTACCAGATCCACTACTAATTCCACCAAACACGTTTACCCAAGGGATACACTGCCCTCGAAAATTCTAGACATTAACTAGACGTTGTAAGGCCATCCGTAGCCCAGCGGGATGGAGCGGGGTGGGCTACGGGAAGGGATGGGATGCGGGTTCCCCATCCCGTTTCATCCCGAAGAAAATGTGAGGAGGAGAGGTGGGTCCCAGGTGAGAAATGAGAGGGAGTGGGTTAGGGAATGGGGTAAGGGTGTTTAGGGATTGTTAGGGTTCGAGTGAGGGATGGGAGAAAAGCTGATGTGGAGCTGGAATATTTGAAAGATGCTCTCATGGGGTTCTGATGGCCTAACTCGTGGTCGATATGGATCACACGTTACTTTAAACGAATCACTTTATGTTGGCTCAAGTGGTCACAAAAGGTATACCGAAGACCAACTTATATACAAAATGTATCGACCTTACTCCAAACACACAATAAACCTAGCTTTTATGGGCAAAAACGGCAAAAAGAAATAAACTAGGGACGATTTATGTAAATTACTTATAGTGAAGATTCCAACATTCACAAAACCCTAAACCCCCAAAATTTTTTCTAACAAATCATTCTTTAATCCAAACACGCAGACCTAAATTGAATCTTCCATCAACACAAGGGATCGAAATTAGATCGAATGGCGTTCAGATCGAAGGAGATGGTGAAGAAGATAATGAAGAAGATAGGCGGCGAGAAGAATTTGGAGGCAGGGGTGAAAGAATCACTGAAGAAATGTTTGCCGGACAGCAAGGTGGTGATGGGTAGAGCTCAGCGCGGAATTTTCGCCGGCCGTCATATTCAGTTCGGGAATAACGTCAGCGAGAAAGGTGGAAACAAGTTAGTACACATACTCTCGGTCTTCTTATGGATCCTTAATCTCTCATTATCTAGAAAAATGAAATTATTGTTTTCTATATGGATTCTACTTGAGATTGAATTAAGTTGATCTGTAACCAACTCTGCTAGGGTGTATGTTGGGGAGATAGCTTTAATTTTGCTTATGTTACTTCTATTTGTCTGAATTGCATCTAAAGACTAGTAAGGTGTTTTGTGGTTTTCAGTGGAATATACTTAGGGGCTGTTTACTTACAGCTTAATGAGATTAATGGTCTGGGTGGCTTATTTGATCAGTCATGTACATACATGAGTGTTTATTTATGGCTTAATCGTTAAGCCATTAAGCTAAAATGGCTATATGGAATAAGCCAGGACTCCTCACTTGTCCCTGTTAAGCCACCCTAAACAAATCAATACCAGAAAGACCTAGAAATAATCCAACCCTCTCTCTTTGCCACTCTCAAACCCCAGTTTCTTAAACAGATAGATTTATCCGGACATACAAATTAACCCATACGGGGTTTAATGTAACAAAAAGTAAACAACCCCTTAGCTTTCAGCCTTCTTTATGTGGGCATTAAGGTAGCAATATGGTAGTAGTAGAATTTAACAGTTGTATATATATGCCTAGAAAAAAAAACATTTTCCTTGGTGATATTGTTTGTTGCAGGGTAAATTAATGATATAGGTTGGATCTTTGGGTCACTAACCATGTAACAAATGTGACATGTCTTTCTAGATCACTGATATTAAGATTGCTACATCCACCCATGCTAGTGGATTTACTTTAAATATCTTGCATACAATTTTACAGTGGAGTTGGGTGAATCGTGTGTCAAATAATGAAAGTGGCCTTTGATAAGATGTTGCGCCTATTTTCCTAATTATACAAATTATTTTGGTATAATTTGTTTGACATTATTTTATAAGAATATGGATGTCAAGTTAAAGAGAATGAAATGCTTGTTTTTTTGGTATAATTTGTTTGGCTTCGGTTTTTGGTATATTTGGACTATTTTCGATTGAAAATTAGGGAGGAAGATTTTTTTTGTTTAAAAAAATTGGTGGTGTCCACATTTTTTTTAATCTTATCTATCATTCTTTTGGATCATCTCATTTTTAACCTTTTTGTCATCCCCACTAAGAAGGTTGAAAATATATAGTGCATAAAAACCCGTTATCTCAAGAATAAATACATATGCATACGAACAACTTTAAATAGTCAAATAAGTTCAATTTCAAGATTTCGAAACATCAAAAAGTAAAACATGACGGACTACAAACAAGCTACAAGCTCATGCCTCTTTGAACTTTGCATACTAGTTCACCCAAGGTGATGCCCGAGCTTAATGAGCTTAATGGTCTGGGCGGCTTATTCGCTCAGCCATACATGATTGTTTCTTTTGGCTTAATCATTAAGCCATTAAGTTAAAATGGCTATATGGAATAAGCAGGACCCCTCACTTGTCCACATTAAGCCACCCTAAACAAATTAATACCAGAAATGCCTAGAAATAATCCAACCCTCTCTCTTTGCCTCCCTCAAACCCATTGGTCCCCGTCCCTCAGACAAACAGATTTATCTAGACAGACAACTTAACCCATACAGAGCTTATTGTAAAATAAAATAAACAACTTGTATCCCCTGTGTATTCATGGTCAATGCTCAAGGGGTGCGCACTTTGCCACATTCCTAAATCACTTGATACAGTGATTCAACAAGGGGTAGAAGCACTTCCTGCTTCCAAGTTTATCATGATCCGAGGGCATTTTTAATCTTAGTTTTTATGTTTATCTTTAATTATCTTGTGATCTACTTAAAATTGGTTCTCACAGTTAATAAGACATCAGTAAATAGTGTCAGTAAAAAAAATCTCAAATTGGACAGCATGTCATCGTCTCTGTGTTTTCTGATTTTATAATGCAAAGGGTAGCATAGTTGTTTGTTTTCTTGTTGCCCAGTTAGCATCTACAATAAGTGGAAATTTGTTATTTGACTAGAAAGACTGTTAGTTATTCGACAATAAATGGAAATTTGTGATCATCACAAAACTCATGGTATAAATTCTCTAAAACCATCCATGCTCCACATATGAGTTACTGAAAAGGCATCCATTCGAGTAAATTACGAGTTTCGTCACTGTGGTTTGTTAATAATTTCGATTTTTGTCCCTATGGTTTAAAATTTGCAATTTCCGTTCCTGTGGTTTGTAATTTAGTGTTGTTTTTGTCCCTAAACTAATTCCTACCTTTTAAGTATAAGGGACTAAACCAGTAATGATGGAAACAACAATAAATTACTCCCTCCTTTGCAAAATAAACGTCCACAATGAAAAAGGCACACAATTATAAGAGTATGCAATTATTACACCTTTTAATTAATCAAATTACAATTTTACCCTTAATTATAGAGAGAAATTTTCTAAATCATAAGGGTGGAATGGGAAAGTAGAGATTACTTTTGAAAGTGGGCACTTATTTTCGAACAAACAAAAATAGTAATGTAGACACTTATCTTGGGAAGCAAGGAGTATAAAGCATATATAAAAATAGCAATGAGTTACAAACCATAACGACGAAAACCGTAATTTCAAAACCAAAGGGACAAAAATCACAATTTTTAACAAACCACAGGGACGAAAAACGTAATTTACTCTTTGTTTTCTCTCTTTTTGCATTTTTCACTAGTAGGGTCTTTACAGAAACAACCGCTCTACTTTTTAGGTAGCGGTCAGGTCTGCCTACATCTTCCCTCACCCCCACCCCCACCCCACCTCTAGGTGGGACATACCGGGTTCGTTTAATTTATCTTCTTTTGCTTGGATAATAACCATTTAAAAAACAAAACTACGTTGCTTTCTTTTTTTCGACATATAGCCCTTTTTCTGCATAGAACGTGAGTTACAATATGAAACATGAAGTCGTCTTGATTGGTAAAAAATATGATGTTAACAGGACTAAGAGGAACTGGAAACCCAACGTACAAGACAAACGACTCTTCAGTTATATCCTCGACCGCCATATTCGTGTAAAAGTAACAACACACGCTCTCCGTTGTATAGACAAAGCAGGCGGGATCGATGAATACCTGCTAAAGACACCATACAAGAAGATGGACACCGAGATGGGTCTCTTATGGAAAGCCAAGATTGAGAAGATGTATCAAGAGCTCGGAAACATGGAGGTTTCGTTCTTTCCACAAGAGGAGGAAACCAAACTCGCGGAGGAATTCAAAGAAATGAGAATCGAACAGAGGATTGGTCGTAGGGATGCCAGAAGGAAGGCGTATGGTTGGGCTCCAAAACCCGAGCAAATTGAGGATGGGAGTGAAGACGTTGAAGCATCGCATAATGAGGAATTGGTTGCGAATTCATAAGTGTTTTTTTCGGGTTTTGAGTTGTTTTTGTGTTCTTTCTAGATGTTTCTGAAATCTGGGAAGGGATTTTAGATGGTGTTGAATTTTGGTAAGGAGTAAGTCGGCATTGTAATAAGCTTTTGTATCAGTACCAGCACCAAGGAAACAATATTTCTTTGAATTGTTTTACGAGGGAAAATATATAAGACGGGAAACCATTTTTTACTAAATCAAATAGTCAATAGCTTGGTTACTGCTAGGGGTGTCAAAAATAACCGAAACCGAATAACCCACCTGGACCGAATGAAATTTGGGTTAAACGGTTTCGGGTTAAACGGTTCGGTTAACCGAATAAGAATCCTTATTCGGTTAATTTTTTCCTAATTCGGTTAACCCGAATAACACATTCTACTAATATTTTATATATTTCATGGTCATGAAATATAAACCAAATACATGTTATACTACTATTATTGTACATATTTTATTGCTAAATAATATTTTTTTATTGATGGTAGATAAGGTTTTTTTATTAGATTACGTTTTTTCTTTGATTTACAACGGCGCATTGAAAAAAATATTGTCATTTGGTAGATATTGGTTGATAGATGGTGTTTTTTACTTAATACAAGTCAATTGTTGAGTATTATTGTATGACACAATTACATATTAAAAGTAACAAACAATTAATTTGAGAAAATTATTTGAGCAAGTGTCCAGCGAAAAAATATAATCCTTATTCGGTTTACCGGTTACCGAACCGAATAACCCGAAACCGAATAAACCGAACCTTATCTGGTTTGGTTATCGGTTAATTTTAAAAACACTTGAAAACCGATTTAACCGACCGAATAACACCCCTAGTTACTGCTATGGAAACTCGCCTGCTATTTTTAGTTCATATTGCGATATTGTGACTTAAGAATATAACGACAAGGTTTGTGGCGTACTGGTTAAGGCCTTGGGGGGATGTGGCTCAGAAACCCATCTATCCCGGGTTCGAATCCAGACATTGACAACTTGTGGCCACTGAGGAATTATCTTAGGGCTGCATGCTTAGCAGTCAATTAGTGCCAGAGATTAATCTAGGCAAAGCCTAGGATACCCTTTCAAAAAAAAGGACATAAGAATATGATATCATACTTTTTTCAAAATGTTTATAATTCTCATTTTAGCATGCACAATATGCATATTGACGAAGGATCGTGTGAGAAAAGAAGTTAAGGTGAGAAGTGTACGAAGGAATTTGAACCCTTTATTACTTTTAATCTCACCCACCCCATGAACTATGTTTCTCATGGAAATTATTCTGGTGAATTTCGATGCATCTCATTAGTTTTGATCTTCAATTATGATTGATCCAAAGGTTCAAATTCCTTTTCACCATAAGTTCCATTCTCATCAAAACCCAACTCTATAGAGTCAAGATCAGGGGAAAATACTAAATAAATATGAAGCCAAAAAATGTGCCACGAAGAAAACATGCCACAAAGAAATGAAGAGTCCTAGCATTAAATGGCCGCTTACCAAACGCTTACAGGGTAACGTTTATCGAGTATCACTTGCCTTACCAAGTGAGCATGACAAAGACCAAAAATTTTACCCGGTAAGAGGCATGTCAAACACCGAGAACTGGGAGAAGATTACCTGGTTATTGCTTATCAAATAAGAGACGCTTACCAACAATCCATTTTAATGGCCAAATAAGATACCGTGAGTGTAGTGACTCTTATCCGTAAGGACTCGCCCTGTAACAGTTTGGTAATCGGCCCCTAAGTCTACAATAACAAGCAAACGCTTCACCAGGGCACGCATTTAAGATGCAACTTCATCATAGACCTTCACAAACATGGCCATATCGGCATCTCCTTTAACAAAGTAGAGAAAAAAAACACACAAAGGGAGCACGACTCATAAGTATCGTATGCATTAAGCATTCGGGTTTTCAAAAGTTGAGAATGCAACGGCTAGTTGTGTGCAAACGTATCGTAATATGGCAACAAAAACCACAACGATTCTACCATCCAAATTTCCGCAGGAAGGACATGCCACAAATCACGACCACCGAGTAAACACTACAATCCATGAACAAAGCACTTAAACCGGTTTTCATCAACAAGCCCCACTCTAAAGCTGCACCAAGATGATTAACGAAACCCGCCTCACCTGTCCCAGACCCCCTACGATCTCTCTGCTTGACTTTTTCCAAGAGCAAAGGTGCAGCAACAATGGTTATGTTGGTCAACAAAAGCAGAATCAGTGGCCTAGAAAGCACGATACTCTTTATAATATCACTGCCCAGAATAGGGAAGTCTGCATATGAAAACAGAACTAAAAGGGCAGTTAAAACAGAACAGTTTCTTCGGATGTCTTGTGATGATGTAATGGCAGGACGAATTCGATTAGGGGTGAGAGTTTCTGGAAGATAGGTTTGTGATTCGGGTTTATGTGACTTGTTGGAAGTGGTTATTGGTGGATTTGGTTCGGTTAATGTGGCGGGAAATGGTGTGTTGCTGGGTTTAAAAGATGGTTGTGGAAAGGTTTCGATTATTGGCTCACATTTAGGCATTACTGGTTGGACATCACTCTCGACAATATCATTCCGAGCAGTCTCTGTGTTTAAAGGTGAATCAGTGTTTTCATCTGCAAAATGAGTCAATCAGGATAAACTCTTTGTAAAAGATGAATAACAAAATGACTGGTAATTTTTGAGCAGAATGCTTCAACCATTAACATTCTCCATTCAGATTTGAAGTGTGTGAAAGTGTATTAGGTTTTAGTTTTTGACTATCTTATAAATGCACAAACAAAAAACGATGAACAAGTAATCTTCCTACCAATATCACATATTCAATTCATTTTTTGAATTTACTGTGTCTCAACAATGGCTTTGTCATCTGTTGTATCTCCATCGAGCTCAATTTAAGTGTTTGTTTTAGATCATCTTCCCCCCAAATCAAATCAAATCAAAAAATGAAATTAACATATCATAACATGAAGTTTGCTGCATCAATCATCCTGAGATCTAATAGGTTTGATCATCAACAACCGCATCAACAACAACAACAACAACAACAACAAACAGATCATAAGTGCACGCGTATCAACCGCAATCGAGATGAGATCTTATAAGATACTAATGGAATCGAATTACTATCCGATTCAAAATTCCCTAAATAACAGAAAGTACGGACGGATACACAACAGAACTCCTCGAAAGAAATTAATCATCGAAGAAAATTAAAAATCACTGCTCAATGAAACACATACCGGAGGAAAGGACTTGATCAGAGTTCCGAGAAATAGAAGAAGTGATTGGTGCGGTAGAAGAGTAAAGCGGCTGGGCCACAGGAGGAGTCAACGGAGATGATGATGATGTTGATATGGACTGAACACGACCAGAGATGAGAGCCAAACGCTCCGATCCTCTCTCGGCAATCCTCCGCCGTCGAGCGGCTGCGTCCCTGGTACTTCCACCGTTCGTCGACATTTTTTGTGCTGGTTCAGGAAAGAGAGTCGTCGTTGTCGGTGAGTCGCAACTCGGTATTCATGCTCGAGTCAAACACATTTCCATACATGCGTCTCCCACCCAAAATAAATATCAATTAATTATTTACGTATAATTATGGGAATTTAATTAAAATACTCAAAATTTGACTTTGACTTACCAAAATACCAATTTCTCTCTTGAATTTGCCAAAATACCCATTTTTTCGCGATTGGGGTCTGTGATCGCGGAAAGGGACCATTTTTTAAAATATGTATCCCACGATCGCGGGGGAGTGTCCCGCGACACACCCAATTCATTCATTTTGGTGACTTTTTCAATTGCAATTTACACTTTCACCCCGTATACTTATTTACTTACTTTACTTTATAACTTTTACTTTCATAATTTTAATTTTACATTTAACACATATAACTGTTTATTAACTAAAATACGTTAAAAAATACGTTTTAATTTTAACAAGTTACACCATTATAATCGTCTCTTCGATACGTTCGAAATGAGCCAAATATTGAATTTTTTTTATTTATATATTTTAATATATATCATATACACTATATAAAAAAAATTATATTTAAATTTTATTTTTTTAACGTATTTTCAATTTTGTTTTACACGCATTAACATAATAATCATATATTAACTAATTCATTAAATCGTTTTAAATTATTATTATTTGTATGTGTTTATAGATATCGTGAATGGCAATAGGACAAGGTTTCACGAGAAGAATATGAAATGGGGTTTTGACAAGTTGGTATCACTGGACTCATTTAAGAATTGTGAAAATGGGTATTTGGCGAATGGTGATTCATGTGTGTTTGGAGCTGAAGTATTTGCAGTTACAGAGTATGCACAAAAGGATCGATGACTGTCCATCACAAAGCCTCCGTCAAATTTTAATACTTAAACTTTGACCATCGATAATAAAATAAATAAAACGTATTTTAACTATAAGAGTACCATAAATTAAATAATTAACTATAATAATATGAATTTTAAATATAAAAAATATTTTTATGTAGTGTATATGATATATATTAAAATATATAAATCAAAAAAATTCAATATTGGGCTCATTTCGAACGTATCGAAGAGACGATTATAATGGTGTAACTTGTTAAAATTAAAACGTATTTTTTTAACGTATTTTAGTTAATATTCATAATTTTAATTTTACATTTAACACATATAATCGTTTATTAACTAAAATACGTTAAAAATACGTTTTAACTTTAACAAGTTACACCATTATAATCGTCTCTTCGATACGTTCGAAATGAGCCCAATATTGAATTTTTTGATTTATATATTTTAATATATATCATATACACTACATAAAAAATATTTTTTATATTTAAAATTCATTTTTTTAACGTATTTTCAATTTTGTTTTACACTTCTATCGCATTAAGATAATAATCATATATTAACCAATTCATTAAATCGTTTTAAATTATTATTATTTGTATGTGTTTATAGATATCGTGAATGGCAATAGGACAAGGTTTCACGAGAAGAATATGAAATGGGGTTTTGACAAGTTGGTATCACTTGACTCATTTAAGAATTGTGAAAATGGGTATTTGGCGAATGATGATTCATGTGTGTTTGGAGCTGAAGTATTTGTAGTTACAGAGTATGCACAAAAGGATCGATGTCTGTCTATCACAAAGCCTCCACCAATTTTTAATACTTACACTTGGATCATCGATAATAAAATAAATAAAACGTATTTTAACTATAAGAGTACAATAAATTAAATAATTAACTATAATAATATGAATTTTAAATATAAAAAATATTTTTTATGTAGTGTATATTATATATATTAAAATATATAAATCAAAAAAATTCAATATTGGACTCATTTCGAACGTATCGAAGAGACGATTATAATGGTGTAACTTGTTAAAATTAAAACGTAATTTAGTTAATAAACGATTATATGTGTTAAATGTAAAATTAAAATTATGTAAGTAAAAGGTAAAGTAAGTAAATAAGTATAGGGGGTGAAAGTGTAAATTGCAATTGAAAAAGTCATAAAATGAATGAATTGGGTGTGTCGCGGGACACTCCCCCGCGATCGCGCATAAATATTTTCAAAAATGGTCCCTCTCCGCGATCGCAGACTCCAATCGCGGAAAAAATGGGTATTTTAACAAATTCAGTAGAGAAATGAGTATTTTGGTAAGTTAAAGTCAAAATTTGGGTATTTTAATTAAATTCCCTATAATTATCCTAAAAGATATTTTGTGCTAAAAACTTATTATTACAATTTAAAATTACAATAATCAGTTTCGAATTTCATTTTAAAATTACAATTCAGATATTTATGTTTGCTGAATGTATTTGAATTATACGTTACACTTGAAATTCAAATTTTATAAGCTTGTTTACAGGTTCGGATTCGAGATTGATTGATTCGTTTATTGGTTCAAGTTTGATAATTTTATTTTTATGGTATAATTTATGAACATATGAACATGTTTGGCTAGATAAAGTGTGTGCTAGAATGTCTCAACTTGACTCAAATATTTTAATCGAGCTTTTGAACGAGCGGTGTCAAACCTCGGTATGTGGAGCTCAACTCGTTAATTTAAACGAACTTTATCTTGTACCCGAGATTGATTCAAGCTCGAGCTTAGAGTAACTAGTTAGCACCTCTACTCCTACTCACAAGCCCTCCTTTACGTTTCAATGTTCTCAATCTTAGGCGTTGGTCCGGTATGAATAAAGTTAGTTGTGTTATTAATTTGTATGTACAGATTAAAAAGATTTTTGTTTGAGAAGGTTTTTTCATAGATAAAAAAAACGTGTTTTTTAATTGGGAGGATAGGTTTGGAAAGAAAAAAAAAACTTGACCTTCTATAGAAAGTTCTCCCCTAGATGCTTACTAGATAAGTCACTTCTACATTTTGATTGGTTTTCCATTAAGTCCTATGTGAAAAAAGTTGTCCATATAAATTAATCTATTTGTATAGATTAGAAAAGATTGTGTTTAGCAAGGGTTTTCATAGATAAAAGTGGGCCTTTTAATTGGAAGGGGTAAGTTTAGAAAAAACTTGGTTTTCTGCATAAAGCTTCTCCTAAAAACTTACTGAATAAGTCACTTTCTATATCATTAAGTCACTATCAAACAGTCATGGCTGGCCAAATAAGGGAGACTCATTAAACTGCTAACAAACAGACCCTAAATCGTTACAAAAATGTCATGTATAACAAACCAAATAAGCTGTAAATCCCATTAAACTTATTACACTGCAACGCAAACAAACATGCCCTTGCTTTCACTCCAGTATATATCAAAAAAATGCAGTCACCATCACCAATCCCAATTGAACAAAACAACAAACAAAATCAACACAAAAACAAATCCAATGGTCGATCTCCTGCCTACACCTTCATAGTTGGTTAAATACTACAACACAGTTGTTGCTGCAAAAAACATCTTAAAACCCATCATGTTTATTTCGAAATCAAAACTGAAATCGAACCACCCTCCATGTAAAACTACTGTACATTTGCTTCCCACTTCTTAACTATCATCTCCGGAATCTTTTTCATCTTCCGAATCAGGAACAACAGCAGACTCAATGGCAGTATTGCGGTTAGGCCTTTGCCTCAATCGCTTCTTGGCACCAAAGTTTCCCATCTGTTGAATAGAACCGCCACCATTCGCAATGATTTTCTTGCTTCCTCTTGTTTTATAGCTGCCATTTTCAATACGAGAATTTAAAACGAACCCGTTTTCGCCGCTGCTATCGTTCATGTTTTCCTTGTTATCGTCATCGTTTTCATCAGCTTCTTCACCACACTCCTCCCTGCTGTCTTCAGAAACTTCTTCGGTTTCAACCTTGCTGCTCTCAGACTCTGATTCAGATTCAGACTCTGATTCAGATTTAGTGGACTCACCATCCATGGATTCATCATCTTCCTCTGAATCATCGTTCACTACAGTTTCTTTTTCCTCATTTGCATCAGTTTCTTTTTTCTCGTTCACTGCAGTTTCTTTTTTCTCATTCCTCTGTTCATCTCTGGTTTTCATTTTCCTAAAGCACGTATCAGCGAAATATGCAAATTTTAGGATTCCGTCATTTAGAATTTTCCCAAAAGCATATGAAAAGCCGGTGCTGCAATAAATGTGACTTACTTGGTTTCTCGAATGGCTTCGTTGATGGCCTTGTCATATTCATCTACAAAAATTAAAGAATGGTCTCACATCAACAGACAAGACTTGAAAGAAAGAAAATCATACTTCAAATTATGAACAATCTTTATTTGTTCCCCTATTCAAGTATAATTAATGATTGTGCAATGGAAACGTAGTTAATCAATACATTTATTAAGCCAAGATTTGTTCATCACAGTTGTAAATATCTACTAATCTATCAATTATCTATCAATCTCAACATATCTATCTTCTAATTCATCAATCCCAGCATAAACTAATTGTCAAGTAGGAGAAATACAAATAAACTGACATGCTCTCATAGCATTTCCCTACTCTAATTATTGCACCTGGTAATTGATCAACTTAAGGCTGGTTTAGTTTTTTTTACATTAAGCCATGTATGGGTTAAGTTGTCTGTATGGATAAATCTATCTGTCTAAAGGACGGGAGACCAATGGTTTTGAGGGAGGCAAACAGAGGGTTGGATTATTTCTGGTTATTTCCAGTATTAATTTGTTTGGGATGGCTTAATGGGACATGTGAGGGGTCCTGGCGTATTCTATATATCCATGTTAGCTTCATGGGTTAACGATTAAACCGTAAAAAAACACTCATGTATGGCTGAGCAAATAAGCCGCACAGACCATTAAGCTCATTAAGCTGTAAATAAACAGCCTTTAAGTGTGCGTTTGGTATGCAGACAGGATAGGACATGACAAGGTGGGACAGGACAGGACAGAACAGGACAAGACAGTTGTTCCACGTTTGGTAAGACAGAACTAGACAGCACAGAACAAATAACATTGACCAATTTACCCTTACTAAGTTGTTTATATATTTTGATTAATTATGTAAGATATTAAATTATAATGAAATAAATATTTTTCATAACAATACAAATTATTAGAAAGATTCTTCAGAAGATTAAAATGACACCAAAATAAAAAAATTATGTAGTTTCCCATTTTTATTTTCTAACCTTTTCTAAAAAAAATTACTATTAGTATTTAATAGTTTACATAAATTAATCAAAACATAGAAACAATGTGAAAATAATATTTTGAAGAAAATAAAGTAAAAGTTTAAAGAGCATAAAATACAATAAATAAAATTAAAAGAATGAATAAAATATGAAATAGAAGGTTTATTTGATGTTTTAGAAGAGAACTAGATTTTATTTTGAGGCTATATTGGTAAAACATAAGTCTGTTCCAGCTTGTTCCATGAGGTGGGGGTGGAACAGGCATGTTCTAGTTTGTTCCATCTTGTTCCAGTGGCAGTCTGTTCCACATAAAAGTCCTGCCAAACGTGGGACAGTGGACACTGTTCTGTTTTGTTTTTGTTTTGTCCTGTCCAGTGTACCAAACGCACCCTAAGAGATGTGTTCATGGGATAGACTCTTTCTTGCAGTTAAACCATCGGCATGCTCTAGAAAACATGGTTTGTCGCGTCACTTCCAAATATTTAATGTTATTAATTATAGTTGTATAAGAAACAAACAGAATATCTTCTTTAAACATAAAAGATTAGTCAATTCTAACCGAAACAGCACCAAAAACTAAAAATGGTATTATATATTAAATCACATACACCAGATGCTAATAGTTCTAGAACAATAAATATACTTAATAAGCAGACTGTACATACCAAATGTGTAACTGATGGGTCTGCGACTACGACAGGAACGCGTGATTCCAGCTCTACAAAAATTATTTATAACCCGCTCTTCATCTTTCTTCTTCTGCAATGCTTTTTGTTTCTTCTGTAAAAGACACCAGAAATTAAAATTAGACACCTCGTGTCTTGTAGTATGTGAAATTGTGAATCTAAGAAAACCCATTAGAATACAAACCTTTTCAAGTTTATTAAGAACAAGAATGGCTTCAGTTTCAACAGCAACGCTAACAGCAACTTCCAGTTTCGATTTACTAGATGCGTATTCATCCTGCCATTATCAACAGATTACAAGAAGAGTAGTTGCTGAATGGTTTGGTGCAGAATGATTAAAAGGCTCTTATGATATGGTGCAAAATGAAATATGGTTGTTTGGTAACTGTTTAGAACGAAATTAGGGTACTGAATGGTTAAAGGGGGCCCATGATACAAAATCATTCAGAGGATTTTAGAACCATTAAGAGGCAGACTATTTTTTTTTGCCAAACAAGATTCACCTCTTAGCGATTCAGAGGTTGCCTCTTAATGGAATTATTAAGAGGTAAACAAACAGCCCCTGAAAAAGAAGATTGAATATGCCTATTTTTCATAATCAACTTCATTTATCCAACTTACCACAACTTTCTGGAACTCCTCTAGGTTAGTTGCAACTGTTTCCCATTGACAACTAATAGTTGGCAGTGTTTCGTTTTTGGTAAAAGTATTGACTTCCTTGTACAATCTAAAACCAATAATCTCATTGCCATCACACCTGTCCATGAGCCAAGCGCATAAATGAGTTATCAACCTCAGCCATGCTTTTATATTGCATAAGTATTAATTATTAAATCGCACCAATATGAAGTCCCATTTCCATCTTCCCCAATGTTATCTTTTCGGAATGTAGAAAGCTCGTTCTTAACTTTTACTCCATTGTTGATGTAAGACACCACGTCATGTTGCTGTGAAAAAAACATAACATATCGCATGAGATACAGAAAATAAGTACGTGAACAGAAAAAGAATTTATAAAAAATTAGAAAATGAACTGCAATAAGAAATAGGAAAAAAGAAGGGGTAGATTTTATACATCGGCTCTAATCTCGCAGAGCGCTTTAAGAATTACAAGACGAACTGTAGGATCAAGTTCTTTATACGTTGCCATCTCCATCCTGCATAACCGCATAAATGAATTTATTGTTAGTTAAATTATATGGAATCAGGTGTTTTACCTTTAATAAATGAAGATAAAAGTACCCTTTAGCTGCAGTTAATGGAAAATCCCCCTCAGCAACCTGAAGACCATAACGTTTGCTGTTATTTTAACAAAAAAGATATAACAAATTTGGTTGTGGTAACTAAAAGTATACAGTGACCTACCCACGGCCACCACATGACGAGCTTCTTAGAGAGTGCCACGACCCAAGCACCAGGGTCCTTTAGGTTTTTACTTACGGGCGGAATTCCCTATTCAGCATTATGGGAGGATAAGTAACGATAAAACAGCTAAATTTTATAAGGATTAGCTTTCCAAACATCTGAATGAAATGCAGACAACACTGCCAAACAAACTTTGAGTGGAAAGATTTTAAATATACATACATCAACCAAAACAATATATAATCCATGCAATGGCTATAGTCAATCCAATGGCTATCAGAGAATCTTATTCTACCATAACATTGTCAACAAGTTGCATTAGAAAATTGAGCTCATTAACTGATCCATAAATATTGGAACACTTTGAAACTCGTGTTCCTTGATGCAAATATAATAATTGAACATCTAATCCTAAAGTAGCTTCAGATGGACTTGCGTTATTTTGTACTCAAATTATATCACCGAGTACAAATAACTATTATAATTCAATACTAATTAACCTCATCAAATTTCAAAGCATAAAAGGATGATATTCCCATTAGCTTTAATCTATCTTAAGGGTAGTAGACTAAGTGTACCCATGTAAGAGCCGGTAGCTAGTAAGGGATGGGAAGAAAGGTGTTAGAGAGATTGAGGGTGAGACAAAGGGAGGGTTAGGAAGCTGGCAGATAGGGTAGTGGATTCATATGATAGATGGAGGGATATGTGTTTTCGTTACTCTTTCTATGTCTCAATATTCCTATTTCATTTTTCATTTTTCTGCTGCTTACTTTTTACTAGTCTTGGTTCTTCTTTTCTTTTCGCTCACACTGTTGCACAAGTCATGGGTCTTCTTGGCTCTAATACCAGGTGAGAATATGTGAAACCCTATTAGATTGCTCTCCAAATAAGCTCTTGGGGATTGGAGAGAGAAGGGAGGTTCCAACATATATTGAAGAGAAATGACCTAAGCCTAGCCGATATGGGACTCTAACAACACTGATACATGCATTCATAGTCACAAGAATCATCAAATGTCCTCGTTAAACTCGTTTCATAGCTTTCATGGTCATATCTAAAGCTTATAGTTAAAATAGTATATTATATCCAATATTTAATCCTTTATTGTCAGCGTTTACATGACAGTATGGTTAACGTTTATCATTAGTATTGTTGACTCTACAAATAACTGGCTATGTAAAATTTCCTCACTAGTCCTATAATTGTAAAATCCCATCAAACTTAGATTGAAAAAGGCATGTTTCAGGCTTTGAGCAAGACAAAAGACAGAAAGAACCTTTAAGAGGGCTATGTGAAGCTGAGCAAGAGACTTGTTTGGTAGAATAAGTGCCGTCTCAACCTCTTCAGCAGAAATCTTAAGATTAGCTTCTATGACAGGCTCAAACACCTGCAAAAAATGGCATATTGATGAAAAATCAAAAACTTACCTCTTAAGATTCAATGATCTTAGCATTGCATTTTTGCCAGAATTAACATGTGAACTTATACAGTAAGTAATGCGTTGATTTTATAGTAAATGTCACTAAAATGCATTAGTTACACACTTTCGTTGCATGTCAAAATCATCTAGGAGTTCAGAAGCCCTTCAGGCTTCAAATAACCATCTTCAATAGTTCTTCAGACTTCAAACGTCCCTCCCTCTCTTTACCGCTTATTCGTCCCCTAAGATCTACTTTCATAAAATGCATAGCACACTCAACGCAATAGAAACTCAAGTCGTACGTCAAACTCATCCCAAATTCGATAGCCCTTCAACTGCTCTCTCCCCGATTCATATTTATATGTTTCCTCCACTTCCTAAGATTAACAATACGGTACATTTCGATGGATCATATCTGTCATTTATCTCTCTCTCTCTCTCAACGCCCCCCAACACAAAACATATCTAGGTTTTTAAGCGGCATTCAAATTTCAAGTATCATCGAAATAGGGTTTTGAGTTTATCATCCATCGAAATATCATCGACGAAATAGATGTAGATCGTTTTACACGAAGTATATACAAAAGATGCGACTTTGAAAGTAGTGAAAATCGACAATAAAATCAAAAATCACCTTGAGGAAATTGAGAACAGAAGCCAACTCCCAACGCTGTCGAAGCCTACTCCGAGCATCCTCGAATCCCGAAGGCGAATCATGACCATTTTCGTTCATTGTTCTAGAGAGAGAAAACCTAGAACGAGAAAGAGTGTGCGTGTATGCGGGAGATGGAGAGGTTGAGGGATCGATGTTAATAGTAGCGGTTTCCCGCCCAAAATGTCGAATAGAAGTTTTGGTCCATGGCATAAAAAGTACCTGAACTATTAGATTCCTTCACTTTTAGTCCCTTTATCATTTACCACTTTCCATTTATAGAGAAAAATTCAAACTATTTCCTTTTATAACCTTGACACGTTGTGTTATCAATT
Organism: Saussurea involucrata; assembly: GCA_033807775.1. Taxonomy (NCBI): domain Eukaryota; kingdom Viridiplantae; phylum Streptophyta; class Magnoliopsida; order Asterales; family Asteraceae; genus Saussurea; species Saussurea involucrata. The sequence goes on from CM066325.1 coordinate 4,357,587, forward strand.
ATGAGAAAAAGATGAAAATGATTTTATTTATGTGTTCTTGTGAGAAAAAGGGAAAATAATAAATAAATGGAAAAAAATAAATTGTCACGTTTTTACTAGGAAATAAAGTAAATGAATTATATCATTTTTACAAATATACTTTTATTTATTTTACAAAGGGTTGTGGTTGTTGGGTATATATGTAATTTCTAATTGTTATTATTTATTTCAATATCTTTCCTTTCTTTTTCTTCCATATATGGGGATACAGTTTTGGAAGAAAATTTAAAATTGTTTTCCTTCGTTTTCTTTCTTTTCCCTCATAAAATAACTCAAAAACATGATTTTTTTTATTTTCCCCTACTTTTGATCCTTTTCCCTCTCTTTCTTTTGTAAAAACGGACTCGTAAACACACACTAGCTGATTTTATCACTCGACATTTAGCTTATCAGTCGTCAGCTAACTTATCAGTTAGTTTGTCAAACATAACTTTAAGCTTCGTTAGATCATCTATTCGATAAAGTGTAAAATGTGATTTAAATAAAGGAATTTTGACTGTTGAGTGTATGGCATGACATTTGGCATACGGTCCATGACCATAAATGTATGTAGGTTGCAATGGTCTAAACGTATTTAGGTCGTGTAAAATGGCATAAAGAGTCACATTCGCACTGTCCATAAAGACTGTACCATTCATTATCATTTTACATGGGTGCATCAAAGATGTGCCCACAATTTATACATACAACCTATAACCATATTTTCTATTTAGTTGTTGTTTGTTTCTTGGCTAAACACATACAAAATATTGGGACAACATTTGAAAGTGCACGTAATTTACAAAATGAAAAAAAAAATTGTATTTCAACGTCCACATCTCATTCGTTTGTTTATATTTTTAACCTACTATTGGTTAATTCTACCTATTAAAGTTGTCATAATATCCCATTTATATACAGGTGTGTAATTACAACTTGATACATTACCCTCATGCATCATGGTTGCTGCAGTGTCGATACGTATAATATAGACTCGGTGAAATCATCCTCAATCCACATGAAATATCATTTTGTATGCACATACATGTATACACAAACGTAAGCAAATATTTACATGCTAAATAAAACTATGGTATATTGTCGTACGTACTTAACACATAGTGATGCAGATATAGAAATCACACAGACAATCTATTCATCTAAAATAATATCTTATAAATCTTAGTGCAATTATTGTTATTAACCCTTGTACTTAGGCTATGTGTTTTTTAAATAACTAAAAATAGAGTACGAAACATAAAAAGGTTATTAAACTAACACTTACATGAAACTTCAACATGTAAGAATGGAAAATATTTTTTTAAAAAAAGTACAAATGTAGCATTTTTCCATTTCGGAAGGACGTCATGTTCCTTGGGAGGTTTCAGATAAGTATATCAAACGCCGTCGAGACTATAAAACTTTCAACAAAAAAGGAGGCAAAATATAAGGCTTGTTTAGTCTAGTTTTTACAAAACTCTAGCTATAGGGATCAAATGTGTAAACTTTGTAAGTATAGGAACCTAATGTGTAAGTTATCAAACTTTAGGGATCAAATCTATAAATTCTAAAAATACGGGTGGGAACATGTACATGCTACTAGTGTAGTGACAATGCTTGTAAATTAATTAGTTATAGGGAGTTAGGGACCTAATGTGTAAACTTTGTAACTATAGAGACCTAATGTGTAAATTATAAAACTTTAGGACCAAATATGTAAATTATGAAAATATAGGGGGAAATATGTACATGCTACTAGTGTAGTGAAAATGTTTCTAAATTAAGTAGTTATATGGATTTAATGTGTAAACTTTGTAACAACAAGGACCTAATGTGTAAATTATCAAACTTTAGGGACCAAATATATAAATTATAGAAATACAGTGGGAAAATATGTACAAATACTATTATAGTGACAATTTTTGTAAATTAGGTAGTTATAGGGACCTGGTACGCAAACTTTGTAAACTATACAGACCTAATGTGTAAATTATCAAACTTTAGGGACCATTTCTAAAAACACCGGGGTAAATATGTACAAAGGCATGGAGATGAACTAATTTTTATACAAATTTTTATACATAATTTTTATAAAACACGTTGATAAAATATGCAAAAAAATATCATATGGTTCCACAGGTCCACAATTGTGGTCGTAGTCTGGTGGTGGTGGTCGACGGTAACGATGGAAGCGTGCAGCGTATTGCGTTGCAGAAGGTGTGTGAAGTATAATTGGATCAAATATATAAATTAAATTAAATTATTTCAAAAAATGCTACTTCCGCAATGGCGGACTTGCAGGTTACGAACTTGTCGTTTGACCATTGCGGATATGACACCATTCATCGACCAACATTAGGGTTTTATGGGGTGATAGCAATATTGCGGATTTGTGTTGTATTTAAAAAAAACTGTTGTTTAGTTTGGTCCGCAATATTGCGGACGTGTTAATTGCGGAGGTAGTGACATTAGTACAAAAATGAAGAAAATTAACTAGGAGACCAATTTTGAAGTTTTTTTTGTTGCTGTTCTATTCAATTTCCCTTTAAATAACCATTGCAAATCTTTTATCAATCAATATCAATATATTATATATATAAAAACTAAAACCAAACGCTCTCACGTGGCAGCTCCTAAGGGCAAGAATCATTGGTTTCTTTTTTCTCAAATTTTCCTTTATTTTATATCAATAATTTACATTTCACTATAACCCTTTCATTTCTTACCGGCTTCTATCTGCCTCTTCATTACCCACTCCTATTTGCCTCTTCATCTATCTATAATACCTCACCATCTCTGGACTCTCGCTATGGTTTTCCCCGGTTTCTCCTTTCATGCCTCCGTTTATCGTCTTCTATGGTTTGTAGACTCATGGTACACCCTCTTTCATTCTTTTTAGTTTCTTCTTTTATGGTTTTTTTATCAATGTTATAGGTTTGGTCTTGGAGGTTCGCGATTGGGAAAACAAATCGAGGGCAGAGGCAAAAGAGGTTTCACGGCTGGGAAATACGATCAAGGGCCTACGCAAAAAACGAGGTTAAGGTTTTCTCGATTTATGGTTTCAAGATCATTCACAACTGCTGGTAAAATGGGACCGAGGGCAGACGCAAAAAACGGGGTTAAGAAAGAGGGTTCACTACTGGGAAAAGTGATGGATTATATAGGCAAAAACGGGGGAGAGAATGGTTTGCACGATTCAGTTGCAATCGTGCTTTTTAGAAACACAGTTGGACTTTTTCACAGAGATTATTACTAGCGGCAATGCTGAATTTTTCTGATTGGGGGTAGAAACCAGAGGTGTGTTTGGGTTGAACTTCGATTTCATGTTGTTGAATATGACAAAACATTCCTCTTATCTGCAATGGCGCATCCCAACATTTCGAGAATAAAACAATGAGGAATCTATCACTCGGTTTGTATTTCTATACACATGATTTATAACAAGGTCAAGATAGCTTATCTCTAAAAATATGTGACTTGAATTCATGCTTTTTCTAATTAGTTGTATGGTAATTTAGAGTACCAAGGGTCTTGATGGTTGATGATTGTATTAAGCTTAATAGGTTTACAAGTCTTCTTTCACATTTCGTAGTACCTTGGGTCTTGGATTGCTAATATACACTGAGAAATTTTGAAAGGCACTTCCTTAGGAGATGATAACTGTTGGTCCCAAAATGGCTAAAACAGGTATTGTAGAAGGGGGGGTTGAATACAATACTCAAATTTTTCACAATTTTAATTCTTATATTGAAAATCTTTCAAAAAGAATTACACATAGAAAACTTAAGACTGTTGCGGAAAAGAACAGATAAACTATTCTAACAATCTTACACAAAGTATACTAACAAAATAACTAAGAACACTTAGAACAAAGCTATAAAGTTTTTCAAGCAAACTGGAAATTCTTGCACTGAGAGAAATCTTCCAGTTTGCGTAGAATATTTAGGAGCACACAGTAATCTTCAAGTCTCTCAAGATGTTAGTTGTTTTCTGCATGGAGGGGTCCTTCCTTTTATAGAGACAAGGAGTGTGCAAGCATTGAATGCTTGGGACACTTGTCATCATCATACTTGTTGAGGATGTTGACTTCTGAGAAGTTGAGATGTCATTGTCACCTTTTACTAGTTACTGGAAAGTAGAGCCCATGCATGAGAAAATAACTTTATATGGTAATGGATAATAAGACAAAATGTCACTTTATCCATGTAGAAAATATCTTCTCAATTTGTCTTCTAAAGATTACACCACCGAAGGAAACCTGAGATATGTGGCATCATCTTTGAGATATGTGACATCATCTTTGGGATATGTGACATCATCTTTGGAGAAAGCATCTTTGAAACTTCTTTGAGATCCCACCGATGATAGCTTTGAGATATGTGACACATCTTTGAGATATGTGACATCATCTTTGGGATATGTGACATCATCTTTGGAGAAAGCATCTTTGAAGCTTCTTTGAGATCCCACCGATGATAGCTTTGAGATATGTGACACATCTTTGAGATATGTGACATCATCTTTGGGATATGTGACATCATCTTTGGAGAAAGTATCTTTGAGACTTCTTTGAGATCCCACCGAAATTGGACTTCCATTGGTGGGATTCTTTGGCCGAAACAGAGAGAGATTTCGGTGGAGATATGTCCACCGATGTGTGAGAACACCATCGGTGGACAATGACTTGTATGTGTTGAGAAAAGATCTTTCACTTCCACAATGAGAGAATCTTTAATCTTGACTTTGGTTGATCTTTGACTTCACCAAACATTTGCTATCTTGTACAAGCCATTACAAAGAACCATGCATCCAAAATTTCTCTAAGTATAAAATGTTTTTCAAAGTATAAAAGGAGATCATGAGGTCATCTTCAAATCTTGATGACCCAACAATCTCCCCCTATTTGATGATGACATCCATACTTAGAAAAACATGAGTAAGACAGTGAATAATGTATGTTGACCCTTCTTTACTCTTTTGGGTTCTTTTTCACACAGTCCATTTTTTTTTGTATGTATATATGATATTTACATATGAGAAAAAATAAAAAGGTATAGTTGTACAAATAATCGAAAGGAAAAGGAAAGAAGTATAAACAGTATGAACAGAATGAATATTACTTGCATATTACGTGCATCTTTGGAGGGGCGAGTTGAAAAAGGTGTCTGGCTTGAGGATTCTTCATTTTGATCAGCAGCCTTAGGATGCTTCTGCCCATCTGTTGCATCTTGGCATCTTCAGCCTTTCCTGTTTAGCATCATCAACCTGTCTTTTATTTGCTCCCCCTCAGTTAGATCAGTCGGTCTTTGTGTTACTCCCCTCAATTAGATCCGCCCGGACTGATATGCTCCCGCTTGACCGGTCCGTCGATTTCCTCATTTTTTTTCAAGTTGGTCGTTGGATATGAGTACTGAGGGTTGATGTTGCTCCCTCTCAGATTAATTCTCCCCCTCAGCGGCCGACGCAGGAAAAACACCAACAGAAAATGAAAAATCGGCCGTAACCAAGACGACCACAATTTTTTTTTTTTTTTTTTGCTTTCCCACCGAAAATTAAGGAGATCCCACCGAAAATTGGCTATTTTCGGTAGGATTTTCGGTGGGAAAATCAGTAGAATTTTTTTTTTAAACATTCCCACCGAAAATTTGCAAGAGTTAGACAAAATTTCGGTGGAATTCTTTGAAGAGGTTGAAGGAAATCTTCTAAGACATCTTCAGCAGAGTGTGGAGAAAGTCTTCTAAGGCTTTATGGAGAAAAGATTGGAATTTCATCTTCCAATTTTTTGATGACCCAAAAAGATTGAGTTTGAGGATTTGGGGTGACATTAGAAGAAGAGTTTGTAGTGGGTGGATTTTATGAAAGGAGAGATGGGTTGCAAACCAAGAGTGAAAATGATGGAAGAAGGGATGGGATGAGGAGATGACACATAGGAAGTTGGGTTAGGTGAGAAAAATAGTTTGGTGGATGAAATGAATGGAAAGTAGTATGATGAAAAATGGGGTGTAGGAGATATGAAAATTGATGGTAGATGAGAGATGTCGGTAGAAAGTAGCAGCTTCGGTGGTGATGGGTGTCATTACAAAAAGATGGATTGTTATAGTCTTGGAGTTGATTGATGGAGGAAAGAGAAAAGGTGGTGAGGTTTAGAAATTTGGAGATTTAAGAGTTCACCATTTTGACACTTTAGATTGCATACAGAACTTGATGATTTCTTCAAATTTCTCACTTTTATAAATGTCCACATAGATCCATCGGTCCAGCTCAAAATCTGCAATCACAAAGAATTATTTTCTAGGTACCCATTTGGTGGTGGGTCCTTTTGGGTTAGAAGAAAAAGAGTTGGAGTCACTTAGATCAATTCTTTCTTTCGGACAGTCTTTGGCAACATGAGAAGTATCACCACAGATATAGCATTTTCTATGAGGAAAGATCCTTTTAGAAACTTGACATTTTTCCTTACTTTTGCTCAAAGATTTTGATGAGGTAACAAAGAATTGGGGAGCAACTCCTAAAATTCCTTTTTCAAAATTTGGGAGGACAGAAATATTTTCCCTTGAATTGGACATTTTGAGGCACACAGATCTGGGAAGAAAATCGGTAGAGGGAGTCACACAGGTAGTTTTTAGAAAGATTTGAAGAATTTATTTTCAAGAAAGAATCAGCACCCAGAGACTAGCCTTTAAAAAAAATATTCCATATTTTAAGTCTTCAGATGTGTCGGCAGAAATCATGGACACATATCCAAAAGAATTTGAAATAGGAGAATTCATAAAAGATAGATGAAACACATAGTATGTACCTGTGAAGAGTAGGAAAAGCACTTAGCTGATACAAGAGCAGTTGAGGAGTCATTCGCTTTCAGATGTGGGTTCATCTACCAAATCTTGAGTTTTAGCAGGCAGACCCTTTGCTTTTCTGACAAGTTTTTCATTTCTTTCCTTTTCTCTCTTGTATTTCTCCTTGTATCTTTCAGCCCTGTCAGAATCTGCAGAAGAGAGAGATTGGTTGAACTTTTGGGAATCATATTTGGATCTTCCCGATTTTGAGGAAAATCGGTCTGAGGAAGAGGTTCTGGTTCTATCAACATGTTTACTTCTACACTCAGAAGCAAAATGACCCTTTTTACCACAGTTAAAACATTTCTCATTAGATTTGTCCAAAGAAGAGTGTTTGGAGAGAGACTTAGATTTTCTAGAAGGGTGGTAGGATTTGGATTTAGAATACCCATCCAACATGGCCATTTCATCAGATAATTTATCAATTGAAGTTTCCTCACATTCATCCTCAGCATCACTAAGATATGCCTCCGAATGATCATTGGGATCTTCTTGACTATCATGATCAGAGTCAGATGGGTAGGTGATTCTTGGAATACACTTAGTCCTTTTGGAAGAGTCACTTAGGAGAGCTAGAGAAGAGTTCTTTATAAACCTATGCAGTTTCGTCTGCTCATAGTTGAAAAGAGTTCCATAAAGAACAGTAAGAGACATATGATCAAGATCCTTGGTTGTCTTTATACAAGTACATATATTTTCCCAAAAATCAGGAAGTCAGTCCATAAATTTGCACAAGACTTCCTCATTGTCATACACTCTACCTAACAGCTTTAAGTCATTAAGAAGACTGTTAAAGCGATTATAGTAGTTGGAGAGAGATTCTCCTTTCTCATAAGAAAAGAGTTCAAATTTTCTAACAAGAGCAATCTTTCTGCTCTTTTTAACTTCATTTGTACCTTCGTACAAAACACACAGAGTGGACCACATCTCTTTGGCAGTAGAGAAATTTACCAGAGAGTGGTACACTTCATCAGGAAGAGAGAGAGCAATGATAGTTCTAACTTTAGAATCAAGAGATACAAGCCGTTTTCCTCATCAGAGTATTTCTTAGGATTTTTAAGAATGTAACGACCAGTAGCAGCAGATTTTTCTTCATCAGACGAATCATCAGAATCTTCTTTGCCAACAACTTCCTTACCAGATTTTTTGCTTTCATAGCGAGACCAGACTCTAGGAACAAAGGGTCCCTCACTTAGAATGGTTGGATATCTACTATCCATTTCTTCCATGAAAAACATCATCCGACTTTTCCACAAAGAAAAGTTGTTAGGATTAAACTTGGGAGGTTTTGAAATGGAACCATTTTCAGCAAAATTGTTTTGACCAGTGTTTTCAACAGTTAGGGATGAAGATGAGGCAGCCATTGCGGATCAAGTTTATGAATTAAACTTTCCGCTCTGATACCACTTGTTGGTCCCAAAATGGCTAAAACAAGTATTGTAGAAGGGGGGTTGAATACAATACTCAAATTTTTCACAATTTTAATTCTTATATTGAAAATCTTTCAAAAAGAATTACACATAGAAAACTTAAGACTGTTGCGGAAAAGAACAGATAAACTATTCTAACAATCTTACACAAAGTATACTAACAAAATAACTAAGAACACTTAGAACAAAGCTATAAAGTTTTTCAAGCAAACTGGAAATTCTTGCACTGAGAGAAATCTTCCAGTTTGCGTAGAATATTTAGGAGCACACAGTAATCTTCAAGTCTCTCAAGATGTTAGTTGTTTTCTGCATGGAGGGGTCCTTCCTTTTATAGAGACAAGGAGTGTGCAAGCATTGAATGCTTGGGACACTTGTCATCATCATACTTGTTGAGGATGTTGACTTCTGAGAAGTTGAGATGTCATTGTCACCTTTTACTAGTTACTGGAAAGTAGAGCCCATGCATGAGAAAATAACTTTATATGGTAATGGATAATAAGACAAAATGTCACTTTATCCATGTAGAAAATATCTTCTCAATTTGTCTTCTAAAGATTACACCACCGAAGGAAACCTGAGATATGTGGCATCATCTTTGAGATATGTGACATCATCTTTGGGATATGTGACATCATCTTTGGAGAAAGCATCTTTGAAACTTCTTTGAGATCCCACCGATGATAGCTTTGAGATATGTGACACATCTTTGAGATATGTGACATCATCTTTGGGATATGTGACATCATCTTTGGAGAAAGCATCTTTGAAGCTTCTTTGAGATCCCACCGATGATAGCTTTGAGATATGTGACACATCTTTGAGATATGTGACATCATCTTTGGGATATGTGACATCATCTTTAGAGAAAGTATCTTTGAGACTTTTTTGAGATCCCACAGAAATTGGACTTCCATTGGTGGGATTCTTTGGCCGAAACAGAGAGAGATTTCGGTGGAGATATGTCCACCGATGTGTGAGAACACCATCGGTTGTAACAACCCGACCAAAAATTTAACACGCATCTCATTAAAATAAACACCCCAACATCATGGTCTCAAAATTTCATTACAATACTCGATAGGTTTGCGGAAACAACCTACACAACTGAGAAAAATAATAAATTCTACTAGTGTCATCTCTCCTCAACGCTAGCTATGCTCAGCCTACTTGCCCGAGCCTCCTGCAACCTGCTTACCTGAAAAGGTTTTATTTTGAAAATGCGAGGGTTAGACCATGAGGTCTAGTGAGTCCCTCCGAACAGTTATCAAATCATATAAAACAGTTTATCTTTCAGCATAAAACATTTATTCTCAACACGTCAAAATCGTATACGGACTAAAGTCCGCCTCCTCGTAATCTGACACCCTGAAGCCACCCGAAGGTGACAACGAGTCAGCCTCGCACTGCCTTGCGGAGCCTCGCTCCTGGCATATAGGGACCTCCCTTCCCGCACGAGAGCTGGCGGAACTACTTTCCCGTCTTTGCCAGTTTACGTCTCCTTGATGTATGCATACATTCCACATAAAACTTTAAACGACTTTCATGCAATTAAAGCATAATAATAAAGCATGACAATTCTCAACATTCATAACACGTTTTGAAAACACTTTAAAAGCCACACATTTTAGTTTAGAAAACTCACCTGGCTTGCTTGCTCCAAAGCTCCTTACTTACACTTCCGATCTCTAGGTGAAACACCTATTATATTAATAACGTGCGTCATAATTCGTTCATTTAATACTCGAGTTAAATCCCGAACTCAACCCAAACTTATCTAAGTTGGTGGTTACACTTTCTAGTCCAAATCATAATTAATGGTCTTTGCTTACTCATCCAAGTGAGAAACTATACCGACTCCATTAATTTACCCAACTCTAGATTTTTAAACCTTTTAGAATTACACCGGATCCTAAGATCAATAATGGACCATGCTCATAATAATAATACTATCCAACTTAAATAAATAGACAATCAATTTCGAAATAGGTCCTTATTTTATAATTATAGACCTTAATAATTAATTAAGCCCAAAACAAAAACTAAGCCCAAAAGGACTTAATACATCTCTCGGCCCAACAACCCATTCGGCCCAATAAGCCAATTCGGCCCAATAAGCCAATTCGGCCCAATAAGCCAATTCGGCCCAAACTTGAGTTACGGGCCAACTCCCGGAACATACCGGCTTCCGATTCACACGGTTCAAAACAAAACCCCACATTCCTCGCCATTATTCTAATTCCCACAAAATATGGCGACAACCTCTTCTTTTATTAATTAACCGATACACGACTCCCTAACCAAGATTTCACGTAACATTGCTTAATTTGACAACAAGAATTTATAATCAAGACTCTATAATAATACTCTTAATTGATTTCTCATTTCACATAGCCAAGTGTAACTAGAGACCTAATGAATCTAACATTTCTTGAAAAAGAGAGCAATGCAACAGAAGGGTTTCTTACCGGAATAAAACCTCACGAAATGGAAGCGAAACTGCTGCCTAGGACTCCGGCGACCACCACTGCCGGCCACCGCCGGCCACCGCCACCTTTCTCTCTCATCGTCTATCTCTCTCTCTCGCAGCCTCCATCTTCCTCCTCGATGCTTTCTCTCTCACACGACCCTCTCTCTCCCTCTCGCTGCTCTCTCTCTTTCTCTCTCTCTCCGGCTATATCTTTCTCTCTCCGGCTGTATCTCTCTCTCTCCGGTTGTCTTCCCCGACGTCCCTCTCTCTCTTCTTCTCCACGAAAAACGTGCAACTCTCTCTCTTCTCACACGACTCCCTCTCACTCTCGCTGCTCTCTCCCTCTCTCTCTCTCTCGCTCGTCTCTCTCTTCTTCTCCGACCGTCTCTCTCCTTCTCTCCTCCGTCGTCTCTCTCTTCTTCTCCGGCTGTCTCTCTCTTTCTCTCCTCCGTCGTCTCTCTCTCTCGATGTTGCAGGTTTCTCACACCCACACACATAGCTTTCATTTAACTGGTTTCTTTTTTTTTCCTCCTCTTCTCGATGAGCAGTAACTCTCACACCCAACAACCCTACATTAAAATAGATGTTCCCTAAAACTTCCACAAAAGCGGCGCACCAATTGAGAAAGGGTATTAATTTCCCCAAGTTTTCATTTCTTACCCTCACACTTTTATGTAACAAACAAATACAACCCCTAACTTCCATTTAAGACACGTTACTTAATTTGGGTTATTACATCGGTGGACAATGACTTGTATGTGTTGAGAAAAGATCTTTCACTTCCACAATGAGAGAATCTTTAATCTTGACTTTGGTTGATCTTTGACTTCACCAAACATTTGCTATCTTGTACAAGCCATTACAAAGAACCATGCATCCAAAATTTCTCTAAGTATAAAATGTTTTTCAAAGTATAAAAGGAGATCATGAGGTCATCTTCAAATCTTGATGACCCAACAATAACGTGTACTTAAATGTTTGTTAACTTAATAGTAACTTCCAAAATTTAGAGCCTCAAATACCAGTAATAATACGTGTTGGTTGCACCTTTTACACCTACACCTAAAAAACGTCGAATTTTTGTCATAGTTCATAACAAACCAAAAGCCTCTAAAAATCCACATATTTTAAATTAAGATCAATCCCATAAACAATGTTTTTTATCGGCATTGTCGAAATCTCAAGGGAGGTCAAGTCATTTTACAAATGATTTGTCTTACGTTTATTTTTTTGTAAATTTAGTTAATCATATGAATTGTAACATTCATACTGTTAATTGTTAATTTAAACTTTTAAATTACATTTAATTCCATTTTAGGTTAGAGATAGTAAATAACATTGATTACCATTCAATAACATTCATTTCTAACTTATAGTGATGTAGTGATGAGGGTTAGTATATGAGAATATGAGGTCAAATAATCAATATGAGATGTAGTGATGTAGTTGGAAGATTGCAACAATATTATTCAGTTAAGTAACCTATTTGGCTGCAGCAAGCTGCTGTTTGGCTGCAGCAGTAAGCTGTTTGGCTGCAGCAACTGCTGTTTGGATGCAGCAAGCTACTGTTTGGCTGCACCAAACTGCTGTTTGGATGCACCAGTAAGTTGTATGGTATTAGTTTGCTTGCATCATATACATACACATGCAAAATATAACATATCATTGGTTTGTTTTCTTATTAGCCTATTTTCTTACAGTATGGTTTGTTCTCAAATGTGTTTTTTTGTTCGATATAGGGCTAAAATATGTCTACTAAGAATGATGATGGGGTACATATTAGTTGGACCGACGAATGTATTGCGATCTTTTGTGATGTTTGTATCAATTTCATCACCAATAATGGATTCAGTTTCCATCTCTCTTGCTCAAGGGCTCAATTGTTAGATGTAATCTACAAATATTGATATTCAGGTTAGTTGATTCTCTTATTATATTCAACATTAGGGTTTTGTGCATTTAAATTTTGAATGATCAATTGATAATTCCTTCAATTAAAGGAATCTTCTATATCATATATGTATGTGATTATGATTCCTCTCGGTTTTAGGTTCAGTCTCTCTTGCTCTAGGGCTCAATATCATTTGTTCAATTTAACCTACAAGTGTTGATAATCCAGTTTAGTTGTCTCTTATTCATATTTTACATTAGAGTTTGTACTTTTCAATTTTAAATGAGCCATCTGATTAATCCATGTATTAAAGAAGTTATAGGAAACTATGTGAAATAGCTATTAGCTGTGCATGCTACCTGTTATTATGGCTGATGTCGTGTTCATCTCTTTCTTGCCATCCATTAATAGTGTACCCCTTTTTTACTTCTGATGGTTTCTTTTGGCTTCTAGATTTAGTGTTTATGTATTCCTTTGTTCTATATTTTTTCTATATTGTGATTTATGCATTCTAATTGTGGAGTTTATATAGCAAGTCAAAAGACGAATAATGCAAACTTGAAGCGGAATGACTTGCTTAAAGAGCTCCGATGAGAATCATCTTCAACATAAATCCATTTTCCCTAGAAACATGAGTCGACCAAATATTTGGACCAATTTACTCACGTTGATTTGTCAAGTATCTACTTTTAGTAAAATTATTTACTTGCCAATAGTCTTTTGAATTATTTATCTTCGTTTTATAGATTATTATTCACTTGGAAAGGGCTGGATTCTCTTATTTTTTGTTCAAATGCGGTACCTAATGAAGCCTAGAGACCAAATATGGTAGCAAGTGGTTAAGATATAGATGGTCTTCTGGCCTAAACTGTGATATTTCGACTTGCTGAGTTTCCATCTCTGTCAATTAAAGTATTAGTCATGATACCTTCATATATACAAACACAAATGAAGGAAAAAGAAATGAAAGTACCTTTGCAATTTACTCGAATGTTGTATAAAAAGCTATCAATTTGTTTTTTTTATATTTCAACCCTTTTGTTTTGGCCATAACTCATAGAGTAAACTATGCTTTTAATTAGTCCATTTTGTTTGTTAAAAATTGTAACTTTCGTTCATTTACATGTTTTCTGATTTGAAACCATTATAGATTAGTTAAGTATATCGTCTAAGCGGTCAATGCTTCTAACTAAGAATTAGGTTAGTTATCAAAGTTTGAGATCATTCTTTCACTTTTGTGGTCTATGCTTGAGATCCAAGTTCATCACGAGTTTAAACATTTATAGCTAAATAAACATGCGATTGTATATAATAATGCTTGACCTTGCAAAATAGTCACGAGATAGCTTTCTACATGAATATGCTTTCAACAATGCATCATGTAACACGTTGATTAAACATAAGTGCTAATACTTTTGGAAAACACTATGACTTTTTTGTTTCTACGAATCGTTTTGAAGCCTTAGGAGTTCATCGAAATGTATTATGCAAATGAGCTTGGGTTGTTTCGGATCCACATAGGAACTTGGGTTAGTGGCAATCTGACTGTATGTTATGATGTCCATAATAACAAAATTATTATATGTTTATCGCAAACTCATCGTAACAATAAATGATAATGAATATATGCAAGTTAATAACTTATGAAAATACATTCACTTTTTATATTGTATTTCAATAATTATTAATTTGATAAACTATGTTTCGTTTTAACTCGGTCCAATAATCCCTTAAAAAAGTTATCGTCGCACGCAGGGTGCAGACTCAACACTAACACTATCGCGCAACGCACGAGACCCATACTAGTATATATAAATACAACAACCTCAACCTGTGACGTGGCAGCCCCTGATAATTGGAATGCATATTTTCTTTTTTCTCATTGCATTAGGAAAAATCTGTTTTAGTTGAGGTTTAGATTAGATGGAAAAATGAAGAGGCACACCATTATCTCTCTAATTGAAACACTGTTCATCTCCCTTATGTTAAAGTTTCCTTTCTTTCTTCTTAATTCCACCTTTTCTTTACTTTGTCTTCTCTACGACTAACATCCTACGGAATAAGCTTACTCACCAGAATTCCAGAAAGTTAATTCAGAGGTTGCTCGACATCCTGTGATCCATGGAAGAAAGAACAGGCCTACAACCATCATCAAGAAGTTGTCGTAGGTTTTCTACTTCTATCTTTTACATTTTTTGGGTTTTGGTACTTCTATGTTCTATTTTTTTCAGAGAGTTTGACAACATTGGATCAGCCATCAACGAGACGTTGTTGGGTTTCCGGTTTAGTTGGTTTCCTTCCCTCTATTTTCTTTGGGTTGTTTTATGTTTTTTACTTCATCAAGAGGCTGTTGGGCTTTCCGTCCGATAAATCCAGCGAGGACAGAAGCACATGCAGTAACTTTCTGGTTTTGGAAGCACTATCGAATTGATCTCTTCATTTTTTCTGCTTATTAATTTTAGATCCTTTTAAAGAATTTCATTTTTTCTGGCTAATTTGTTTCATATACACATATGTGCTTTCTTTGACCCTTGGTTGTTTTAATCTTTAGTTTCTCGATAAACAAGTTCCATATATTGACCCTTGGTTGTTTTAATCTTTATTTTCTCGAGAATTCAATAATTGTGGTATATTTTGTATACAGAGTTTGATCAACTTTTTCTTGATGAAAGTTGTGAAACAGATCAGGATGAGCATTGCATAGACATATACTTTAGTAAGAGTATCAAATTCCATTAAAACTAAATGGTTGGTCCTTAAGCAAATCAAAAGTTACCATGCATATCATTCTATGTACCTAAATATTGTGCAAATTAAGTGACGACCTTCTCATGGTTGGCCGTCCAAATTAGATAAGAAGATTTAGTATAGGGACAACTTATATAAATATTAATCATTATCCTCTCATCATTTCTAAACATTACCAAATTCTTTAATCAAATTATTAAGGAAATTAATTGTCTTTTAAAAAGTAGAAACATGGACAAAAACCAAAGGGCCTTTGGCCTAGCGGTATCGGAACCTTTGGTTTCCTAGGAGGCCAAAAGTTCAAACCTCACTAAATGTGAGAAATGTGTGTCAGTTTATTTGTTGCATTTTTCCGTATATAAATATCATATACTTCAGAAAGAACATATATACAAAACAGTCGGATAAGGTGTTTGAAACTTCACTCACCAAAGTGCAATTTAGTATCTATATATGACTCAGAATTTTGGCAATTAAGTCCACCAATAGAACCTTGCGGACAAGTACAAGGTAATTGTAGCTACACTGTAATGTTTTCAAGTTGTTATTTTTAAAATTTCTTTATTTTCATGAGAAATGAATAATTGTGGGTTATTTTGTTTAGGGACTTTTAGATCAACTTTTTCTTGATGAGAGTAGGGAAACAGGTCAGGATGATCATATACAGGGACTCATAAGCACCAAGTCACGTTAGCTTACCGGATGAATATGGCAAAGACCAAGAATCTTACCCGGTAAGAGCGGAAGCAAGGACCGAGAGTCTTGCCTGGTAAGTGAGTGCGACGACTCTTACCACGGTTAGCGCTTATCGGCTAAATTGTTGCATACGATGCCATTTTGGTGGACTAAAATCTTACCGGGAAAGTAGGTGATAGTGTTAGAATTTTACCGGTAAACACTTACCCGGATAAGTGATTAGGTAAACGGCCCCTAAATCATTTCAGACTAGAATGCCCAAGGGGGTTAAAGAACAAACAAAAAGATCATATATACAAGCTATGGTTAGTTGATTTTGCTTTTGTGTTTTTAGTTGCTAAACTATAAGTAATAAGTTATATTTTTCTTTTACCGTATCCTTGAGAACTTAATTAGTTGGCATGAAGCAAGCGTAAAGATTAAAAAAGATCAAAATATCAAAAGGTATCCATAATATAGTACACTAACAATTTTATATTAAGAAAATGTCTCTGTTTTTAAAATCTCTAATTCAATCCTTTTATTTTTTGGACATTATTGAATTTATATATCATTATGGAATTAGTTCATTTTCGATTTATCATGATCAATTACCATCGTTTTGACACTTTATTGAATCTATTAACACTAGACGGTTAGTTTGTACAAGTAACTCTCATAGGAGATCCTTAAAAGAAATAGCGCACTTTTGTTATTATATATTATTTTATGGTTAAAGATGTTTGTTTATGATATGGTCTTCCAAAACCCCTTGAAATTGTTTATGATTTCATTTATATCTACATTCTAAATTTGAACTGTTTTTCTTTCTTTTCCTTTTGACATATCTCATGTTTTTCCATTACATTCAGATTCAAGGAAGTAACTTTAGTTGGTGTCTCTTCCCACTTAACAACCTCTTCACCACCAAACTTTGCACATCCATGGTAGTCTCTTTAATCCTCATTTGCACCACCACCCTCCATTATTTTGCCCAAAGCCAAATTTTTGTCTTTCAATGTTTGTTAGAACACCAGCGAAGATTCAATCAAACAAATAGAACTTGCAGGATCCAAAAACTTTGAGATTTATAATGTTAATAGATGCACAATGCAATGCCGAATCAATCGTCACTCTTACATTGCACGTGTCCAATCAGTTTTTTGATTTCTAATATTTTAAATACCCGTAATTGAAAACAAACTTTTTAAAGGTATCAGCTACATTTTTGTTGTATGAAGGATGATATTGGTATCAATGCATGCATGCATTATTCTTCACATGCTTGCTAAACTTATGGTGGATACTTGAGTCGTTAAAGTTGTAAAATAAACCATATAGGTTTGCAATATGTGAAACTAATGTAATGTAAGGAAAATGCATAACAGATCAATTAGAATCCTTTATTTTCATAAGAAGCATGATGTACTTGGTTCAAGATGTCAATAATTCTTTTCAAATACCGCACAACAGGACTTGTTGTTAAATAGTTTGTGTTACATGAGATTTTGAGTGTTCAACATGGGAATCCCATGATTTAGATGAATTAATCTTGACTACTCCTAGTTTTTGATGGGTTTCCTTTTGCCATCCATTTTCTCTTCTTCCTAAAAAATTCACTCGTAAATTGATGACACTACGTTTATAATTACACTAAAGAAGACTTGGAATGATCCAATTAAAAAACACATAATCACCACATTCCAATATGAATAACAATAAATTTAGTTAATCTCACATAGCATAATTAATTCGTAGTCTTTTAAAAAAATAATTAAATTAAATAGTTTACTAAAATTATTTAATATATTTTAATTATAAATGAAATAAAATAAGCATAATTTTTATTTTTAGGTAACTTACATAAACATTTTCTAGAATTATTATATTTGATTACCTAAATATATTAAAAAATAATTAATATAGTTAACATTATTTATAAATAATTAATAATTATTATTAGTATCTATTGTATAATTAAAACTAATTAATAAATTTTAAATATGAAATAATATTTATGAATAGTTAATATTTATAATGAATAGTTACTTTTTATTTTAATTAATACTGATTAATATTAATAAAAACTATAACTTATAATTGGAAAAATGTGGAAAAAATTCTCATAAATTACACCAAATGATTTGTTAATTTATAAACTAGCTTCCATATATCAAAAGTTCAAAACGATTACTCAAATAAGTTAGAAATTATTTGTAATTAAGGACTCCGTGATTACGGGGTATTTTTACGGATTTTTTTGGTTATTTTAGTTAAATTAGGAGAAAGTTTGAGATTTTAGTAAGTCAAAAGTTAAAATTTAGGCATTTTAATTAATTTCCCTAAATTTTAATAGTTGATTTTTGGTTATTTTTATTTTAATGACCCCCCCAGGCCGTTTAAACCCGTCCCGGAGACGATCTCTCAAAATCCTATCTTCTTACTCCAACCACCTCTCAATCCGGTTCTCCAACCGGCGACGCCGTCACACGGTGGCTCCACTTTCCTCCATCGACCACAACCACCGTACAAACCTCGTCATCGTCTCAACTATCTGTTGTCTGCTGAACGAGAACTGACAAATACAATGGCCGCTTCACTCCCTCACACTCTCCCCATTCCTCGCCGCCATCATTCTTCAATTTCACATTTCAAGTCAGTAATACTTTTCTGAACTTGTATATTCCTATGCAGATTTAGGTTTACTTGCACTTCTCCTTGCTTATATAGTCAATTGTATCGTTTTTTTTTCTCATATAAAACTAGATTAATTCGATTGCGTTTGTAGAGTTCGTTACCTTTCAGCAATTAGCAGGATAGATAGTTTATTCGGATATAGTATAAACTCACTATTGATACGTATTTTTTTTGTTTTAGCTGAAGAAAAATCCATGACTATGGCGAGTTATGCAAATAACGCATATTATCTTGTACTTTGAAGAAAGTAGATTGTAATACTCGACCTCTGTTATACTCTAATAATTATATGATAAGATTTTAGTAAGCTCATACCTGTTATAAGCAACACTGGTTTCATTTCATTCTAGAAACAGGCATACTAAACAAAATGGATATGTATACATTGACAAATAAGATAAAATCATGTTTGACAACATTTCTGTTGAGGAAAGAGATACAATCAGACTTTTGAAGTTAATTATATTAGTTTTCAACTTCAAAACTGAAAAGAATTCTTCAATCATCGAGAAAAAAACGAGTTTTCACTTTTGAATGGACTATGGAGGTTAAAAATAGAGAATTATTGGTGTTAAGCTTGAAACAAGATTGGTGTGTTTCTTTTGGATATGCAATGTTCTAGGTGTTGGAGTTACACATGGCTAGGCACCTTCCATCTAACCTGTATATTTTTGGATCCCAATCAGGATTTCACATATTCTAACATGATATCAAAACAATGGGTCTAGTCCTCTTAACTTTAAGTTCTTCTTGAAATTCCGATATACTGGGATCATTGTCTGCTTTGGTTCTGGGAAGAAATTGGCTGAAGAAGCTTCTCCTCTGTTGAAGGGGATCTTCATGGAGATGTTCCAGGAGATTCGGTTTTCTGGCATCTTGATGGAAATTCCATTGACTCCGTAACTCTGCTGTTCTGAGCATTTTTGTTGCTCACATTGCCCACTTATCTCTCGAACAACATTGTTTGTCAGATGTGTTTCTGCTGATTGTTTGTTTGATTAAGCTGTTTAACCTGGAATTTGTTGCTGTCTACAAATCTGGAGTGAAACTCTCTTCAACGATTGCCTAGTTTGTGAAATTTGATTATGCACACCACATGCTCAAGGAAAGGATTGAGTGAGAAAAACCATGAAGTTATGAGCAACTGTCTGCCCCTTGCTATCATCCCATCCTAAACACCTTTAGCCGCATCCATAACTGCACCCACATCTAGTGTCTACTCAATTGATACTTGGCATGCTTGCCTAGTCATATTTGAATTGATAGGCTTAAATTGCTTATTCATCCGATAGATTCAACAATGTCAAAGCCAATTACCACTCTTACCTGCTTTGTCTATTGGGAAAACAACAATGTCCAAACCAATTCCCACATATCCTAATTTCTACAATTTCATACATTGATTTCGGCATTTCGCTGAAATGATTCATACACATTTCTCCAAACACATCAAAGTAATTCGTGTGGATAAGGCAAGGGAGTATATATCTGCCTCCTTTCTTCAGTTTATTCACCAAGTCACCATATCTCAATATTCTTGTTCTGACACTTCTCAACAAAATGGTCGCATCAAACGAAAACATCAACACATTCTTGATACAGCCCCCCACTTTTTCCATTGGAACTCGACACTCTCTTTTGCCTTTGTTCTTGGGGGCACCGTTTAGCATTGGTTCGAGGGGGCATGTTGGAGTCCCACATCAGCTAGACACGGTCCATCTAACCTATATATATATGTTGGAAGTTGGAACCTCTCCCTCTCTATAAGGGCCCTTTTAGAGAGAGTATCAGAGATTTAAACACTAGGTTTGACCAGAAAATTAAGGGGCATCCCTCTTTTTAATTTTTGAATGGCGTAAGGGTGATGCATTTCACTAACTTTATGGGAATCGCAATCATGGTTCATCATACAATGTTGAACTCTATGGATGTTGAAGTTTTTGGTCTTGAAGAAGTAATTTACCCATATCCATGCCAATATATAAATTGAGAAAATAGTATGTTTATAGGAAAAAAATGGAATGTATTTGATTTTTAGAAGTATCTAATAATGATGTATGGAAATTATGAATTTAAAATAGTCTTCTAACATACTTCAATACTCTAGTGAGCAGATTCTTGGTATATGTCGAGTTAATGTCAACTTCAATAGCCAAAGACGAGCAAAGGTGGTCTGTCAAGGTATGTTGGCACCCAGAAAGTTTATGCAGAGAAGGAAAAAGGTAGAAGTTTTTGAGGATGCTGCTGACGAGGCAGATCAAAAGAACTGGAGGAAGATGATGAATGAAATCGATGAGGTCGGTTCTGCTGTTTCTGTGCTCAGAACACAAAGGACGAAGAATCAACCTCTTCCCAAGGAACTAGTTTTGGGAACCTTGGTTAGGTTTAAGCAGCAAAAGAAATGGAATATTGTTGCTGAGGTAAGCGATCCATCATTATTTCTTCTCGAGTTTCCCTCACTAATTGCATTATGCTTTCTAAATGTAGTTAGAGGACTCATAAAATATGGCTTTTGGTATGTTTAGATCTCCAGTATACCATAAAACATCTATCAATCCAGGTGTGTAGTTCATGGGTAACCTTACAACAAATGACCAAGAACTGAGGCATATCTCAATGGCTGTTTACTTTTTTTTACATTAAGCTATGTATGGGTTAAGTTGTCTTTCTGGATAGATCTATCTGTCTGAGGGACAGGAGACCAATGGGTTTGAGGGAGGCAAAGAGAGGGTTGGATTATTTCTGGGCGTTTCCAGTATTAATTTTGTTTGGGGTGGCTTAATGGGGACAAGTGAGGGGTCCTGGCTTATTCCATATAGCCATGTCAGCTTAATGACTTAACGATTAAACGTAAAAGAAACACTCGTGTATGGATGAGTGAATAAGCCGCACAGACCGTTAGCTCATTAAGCTGTAAGTAAACAACCCCTCATTGTTTAGTTCTCTCTTGGACCATATGCTTCTATTAAATAACTGTACGAATAGTTTTGGCAGATTTCTGCATCTCTATGCATCAACTTGAAACCATGGCGGCATTTTTGCATCACATTGAAACCAAGACCCGTGACAAGCTAAATTCTGACAATTAGTTCTCTGGAGGGAGGTTCACGGGAAAACCTAAAAAAATGGAAAACTGAGGAACACCCTGGTAGTCCTTCATCTGGACGGTATGCATTTGTGCATACAAGTAAATTAAGTTGTTTTTTTGGTTTTTATGCACGTGTGCATGTTACAAGTTACTTGTATGCACAAGTGCATATCGTCCAGATGAAGGGCTACTAGGGTGTTTCCTCAGTTTTCCATTTTTTTGAGGTTTTCCCTTGAACCTGACCCTAGTTCTCTATTCTTTTTTGGAACATTATGTCCTCATGTCTATATATGCTAATAGATTTGAATCTGGTACGTGATTAACTTGAGTATCTCTGTTATTGTTTTTGCTCTAGTTATATCCACAAAGTTCCAGAAGGTTCAGCTATGCCATTTTCTCATTATCATGATTGAACTATTGGACTATTCATTAGGGCTTGATTTTATTTTATTTTATTTTATAATTTTTGTAGATTCTTGAGTGGCTTCGAACTCAGCATTGGTGGAATTTTAATGAAATGGATGCTCTGATGCTGATTACGGCTTATGGAAAACAAGGGGACTTTAACAAAGCAGAAAGAGTTTTTAGCTATATAAACAAGAAAGGCTATCCACCAAGTGTTATATCACATACCGCTCTTATGGAAGCATATGGAAAAGGAGGTCAGTGCAACAAGGCAGAAGCAATCTTCAGAAGGATGCAATCTTCAGGACCTGAACCTTCTGCTGTAACATATCAAATAATTCTTAAAATATTTGTTGAGGTAATGTTTTACAAGTTTGTAGTACTTCCTTTCCTAGAATACTGCAAATATGCTATGTTTTAGATTATACTTTTGAGATAAAAATAAAAGCAACTGTACCTATGGATGTTGCAGGCAGACAAGTTTAAAGAAGCTGAAGAAATATTTGAAACCATTCTAACGGATGAGGTTTCGACTTTAAAACCAGACCAGCAAATGTTTCACATGATGATTTATATGTACAAAAAGGCAGGGAGCAATGATAAGGCACGGAAGCTATTTTCAATGATGACTGAAAGAGGACTGCAGCGAACCTCAGTAACTTATAATAGCTTGATGTCATATGAATCTAATTATAAGGAGGTTGCAAGAATATATGATCAGGTAAGCTAAAAGGAGGATATATATATATATATATATATATGTTTTTCAGATTTATTTAGATTCACATCTTTTGTATGCCTAATTTATACAATTTCACATATTTATTTATCATCGTTACGAAATTTATATCTAAATTACAAAATTAACATTCATTTAAACGAATAAGGTTAATAGATTGAGAGATGATAATATATTTAAATTATATTAATTTAAATTAGAAAATCACCTAAGTATAGTAAATTGAGTTTTATTATGATTCAAGTGGATCGATTGAGAGAAATGATCTATTAAGGTTAATCCAGTGAGAACAATAAGTGGCAAATAAGAGTTTGTTTACCTCTTACCAGATAAGAGGACGATAAGGCGTAAGTGACTCTGAAAATTTGGCAAAGAAAGGTCTAAGGTGATTATTGGGAACTTGGATTGCATTTGCCTTGGTATATTATTAAAAAATTGCATGGTGCAAATCCATATATGAGAAGCGTGGTTGTCAGTTTTAGAGAAAATAAGGAAGTTTGACCTTAATTGCTATCCAACAACTTCTTACTAGAGAATCATTTTATGCTATTTGCTTCGCCCAACTACTTAACAATTATCATTTGCTTCGCCCAACTACTTAACAATTATCATTTGCTTCTCTTGGTCAAATTCTGCATATAGCTAAAATGACATGTATGTAGTTGCCCAAATACTTCTAAATCATTAAAGGATGCTCGTAAAGGCAATTGATCCAGTGCATCTTATCTCGGTGCATCTCATCCTAATGTGCATCCATTTCTCATCCAACGGTTGATAACCACTTCTCACGCTTCTCATGTTAACCTCAACTTCTCACCGGAACCCAACCCTGCTCGTAAATTCATATAATTTCATGTAATTCAGAAGTTTCTTCTTGACTTTGACTGGGATAACTAATCTATGTAGATGCAAAGAGCTAAGGTGCGACCTGATGTTGTTAGCTACGCACTACTCATTAGTGCTTATGGTAAAGCCCGAAGGGAAGAAGAGGCGTTGGCTGTTTTTGAAGAGATGTTGGATGCTGGTGTGAGGTGTGTTTTCATCCTTCATTCTCGTAGTTAAGTTGTGGCTAATTATCAAGTCTTTTTGTTTACTTTTGCCGATCTTAATGTCTAACCTTTTATGGACCATAGCATGCATTTTTTTTTGTAATTTTTTTGTCTGGATATGTCATTTGGTTGAAGCTACTTATTGGCTAAAACTTGTGAATCTTCTGGTAGTTTCCGGTTGGACCAAAAATGAAAAGTGAAGGAGATCAGAATGTAAAAATCGGAAATTCCCGGTGACGTGGCCTAGGAGGCTAGGACTCAAAATATGTTGGGGGGCAGGGGCGGATGTAGTATGTAAAAGGTGGGGTATGGGCCCCCATTATTATTATTTTTACATAGGTTAAAAACAGTTTTTAACTTTCTGCTATAGTTTCCCCGAGTAGCTTTTCGCTGTTCCCCCACCAACCAAAAAACCAAAGCAAGTACATCGAAATCAACCCAAAAAAAAACAAAGAAGTCCCTCGAAATCGATAAAAATCCCTCAAAATCAACCAAAAGACTTTTAAAATCCCCCGAAAGGCCGAAACCGTGGAATCAGGCTAAAAACACATCGGGCGACTTTGCGGGCCTTTAATCTACCTTAAAGGTGCCCCCACTAGGCAAAAATCCTGGATTTGCCACTGTTGGTGGGGGTTATAAGGCTACTACTGTAATTCATGGACAATTGTAATGTTATTGATATTAATAGTATGCACACTTTCACTAATAATGGAATGTTGTCTGAATGCGAAAACATCAACACAGGCCAAGTTTTTCTTAAAATTCTATTGCTTACCCTTTTCAAATGTTCTTCTCTTTTAGGCCAACGCAAAAAGCCTACAACATCTTGCTTGATGCGTTTGCAATATCCGGCATGGTGGATCAGGCGAAGATCGTCTTCAAGAGCATGCGACGGGACAGGTAAAACTGCTTCACAAAAGAGATCACTTTGGAGTTATAAAAATATATCGTTTTAGTTGTGGGATAAACTTTAAAATTGGATATGAGTAAGCAATAGCAATACAAATATGAATAAGAATATAGAGATAATTATGCTAAATTTTGAGAAACTAACATCATTATAAGAAGAAGCAAGTACATCAATATAAATAGCGCCCGTATAAGTTTTAAGAGAGAGATTTTTGTCAATTAAGTTATATGCAAACACATGACGGTATGCACACGTGCATACAAGTAATTTGTAACATGCACACGTGCATAAAAACCAAAAAACAACTTCAATTACTTGTATGCACATGTGCATACCGTCCAGATGAATGATTACCGGGTGTTCCTCGATTTTTCATTGTTTCGGGGGGTTTTCCTTTGAACCAACCTCTACATACACACACACAAAATAGGAAAAGTGTTCATAAACGAGCTAATCGCAAGCAATAGGTTTGGTATCCGAGTCAAGATCGGTAAATATCGGCAAAAATCCGTCAAAATATCACTCAATATCGGTAAATATCAGCAAAAATCGCCGATATTATCGGCTCCGATATTTTTAGCGATTTTTTGCCAAGGTCCGATATCCAAGATATCGGCGATATTAACAGCATAGTATGTGTGTGTATATATATACACACACGCACACACACTATACATATACATATATATATACATATATATATATATATATATGCATTGATGCATATACACTATCAACATATGTATTTTGTCAATGAGTATATTAATCAATGTATATACTTATTGAAATCCATATAGTGATATGCATCAATGCTTATATACACGTTTTCAAAATATTTATGGTTCTCATTATTCTTTTCTGTAACTTCATCTTTTTTATATCCGTTTGACACATTGAACGCGGAAGCTGACACAAATCACTTACGTTTATCTTCTTCAGATGTACTCCCGATCTTTATTCTTACACAACTATGTTATCAACGTACGTGAATGCATCTGACATGGAGGGAGCCGAGCAATTCTTTAAAAGAATAAAACAAGATGGACTCGAACCAAACGTTGTCACATATGGAACTCTAATAAAAGGTTATGCAAAGACGAACGATCTCGAAACGATGATGCAGAAATACGAGGAAATGCAGATACAGGGTATCAAAGCCAATCAGACTATATTCACCACGATTATGGATGCGTATGGGAAGAACAGGGATTTTGGGGATGCGGTGATTTGGTTCAAACAAATGGAATCTTGTGGGGTTGTTCCCGATCAGAAAGCGAAGAACATTCTTTTGTCTTTAGCTAAAACAATTGAAGAAAAAGCAGAAGCTAATGAATTAGTTGGATTAAGCGATGATTCTAATAACGAGCATATAGTTATTAATGACATTATTCGTTTCGAAAATGACGATGATGATGATGACGAGGATGACAGTGAAGAAGAAGAAGATGATGATGATGACGACGACATTGATGATGATGATGAGACCATTTCTTTTATAGATGAAAGGAGAGAAGTGTCAATTCCCATTGGTATATGATGCAGCAATGCAAGTCATGCTGCTTTTGATTATGTGAAATTTTGGAGCCCAAATTAGTTTCTACGCTTGCTGGTAGACTTGAGAACAAAAGTTGCAATGCTTATCAAAAACATTTTACTATTTAGAAAAGTGATTAAAATGACTTTGGTATTGGAGACGAAGGGGCTGTTTGGTTGGTTTTCTATTAAGTCCTGTATGAATAAAGTTGTGTGTGTGGATTAATCTGTCTGTATAGATTGGAAAGGTTTTTGTTTGGGAGGGTGTTTTCATAGATGGAAGGACCATGTTTTTTAATTGGGAGGTTTGGACAAAACTTGGCTTTCTGCATAAAGCTCCCTCCAAAAAGCTTAATAAATAAGTCACCTTCTATATCATTAAGCCACTACCAAACAGTCATGTATAGCTGACCGAATAAGGTATATGTCTCATTAAGCTGCTAACAAACAGGTCCAAAGGCTTTTCCCAAAAGCTTTTTGGAAAGACTTGGCATCCTCTAAGTGGTCGTTTGTCAAATGCCTACCAGTAAGAGTCACCGTCTTCAGTTGTCTTTATTGGATACATTCTCAGCCATTAAAACGAATTGTTGGTAGATTATTTTACCACGTAAACATTTAGCAGCTATAAGTATTCTTCCTCGCTTACTATGAAGAGCCTGTATTGCACAGTTCTTGTAGATCTTTTAATCAAGAATCTTATTTAGATAGTTTTCAAACCTTGATATGAATATAAGCCCTTTTTGCAAGTGTTTTTGTTAAATGTAAAACGTGCCATTCTCATCAGAAAAAGAAGAATGGTTGATGAAAAGCATCATCACTAAGTGAGAATTGCCATTGAAAATCACCTTCCACATACAACAATCAATCAACAATGCTGTTATGCCACATTATGTTGTCAATGATGTGTTGTAACTCGTAAGATGAGACTCTGCGAAAGCGTATGTGGATAAAAGAAATGTGCAAAGTTTTAGGGACCGTTTACCAAATGTTTATCCAGGTAAGTACTTACCAAGTTGCATTACCTTACCTGATGAATATGGTAAAGACCAAAAATATTACACGGTAAGAGCAAGGCAATGACCAAGAGTCTTACCCGATAAGTGAGGGTGACGGCTCTTACCACAGTTAGCGCTTACCGGACAAATTGTTACATTAGATGCCGTTTTTGTGGACTAAAATCTTACCCGGTAAGTAAGCGATAGTGTTGAATTTTATCAGTAAGCGCTTACCAGGTAAGTGTTTGGTAAACGGCCCCATAGTGTTTAACTTTTACTCGGGTAGCAGCTTAATGAACTACTCGTCTTATCTCACCTCTTATTTATAATTTCAAGAGATAGAATACATGTGTCCCGGCTCAATCCTTGTCCTGTCTCCCACTCTAACATCGCACCAACATGGAACAAGCTTAAAACAAATTTTTGTTCTGTCTTGTCATGTCCCATCCTATATCCCAAACACGCCCTAATGAAACTCTTCAATTGTAACCGACAACTCAAGCATGTAATTCTTCCACTTTTGATGAAACTATTTAATCAACGAATCTCCATCATACCAAAAGTAAAAAAAGAAGACATCAAAAACATCCAATCTTATGTTTGAAAGATGTAAAACACCAAACTCGGTTACAAAGTGCGAAAGTGTGGGTTTGTCTTCATAGTTCCATACCATACACGATGATAGTAAAACCTTCGAATACACAACTGAACGACCTTAGAAGTAACACTCAAACAGATCAAACAAGACTAGAATCGCGATTAGACAAAAGTTAAAACTTACTCCCTTCAACCTAGACATATAAAAGTCCGCACACCGTTGCTTCAAGAGTATTATACCGCATCAAAATCTTCTCCTTGGACTTCTTGACCGATGCCCACGAGGTGATCTGACCAAATATCGACAAATAGAAAACTTAGCTTACAATATATGAATATATACAGTATATTATCAACATGAAAAACTCATCATCACAAGTTCAAGATAAAAATACACTACTTCCCGCTTCTCTAAATAATAGTCCACATTTCTATTCTAGTTTGTCAAAATAAGTGTCCACTTTCAAAAAAGCAATAGTCTATTTTCCAATTCTACCCTTAATTATAAGGTTGAGAAATTCATTACTCCCTCAAATATTAAGGACAAAACTGTCATTAGTTATTAAAAGGGAGAAAATAGCACAAATGACCAAAATACATAGGTGTATTTAAGAAAATAACCAACTTTTCATGCATTTACTCAAATGGACTATACTTTCGCCAAAGCAATACTCCAACGCTGGCGGAATGGAGGTGGGACCCAGTGGTCAAATCGTCTGACCCACCAAATATAAAGGACCAATAAGAAAATGACACATATACGCTAACAACCTTCAATAAAATTATAGCTTTTTCAGAGGTGGGGCCAATTTTTCAGCATTTTCGCCAACCTCTTAATTGGAAAAATGCATGAATTTTTGGAGGAATGCATGGACAAGTAACATGTGGTCCCGATGTCAGCATTTAGCAAACGTTGGAGGAATACTTTGGCAAAAGTACAGTCCGTTCGAGTAAATACTAAATACATGAAAAGTTGGTCATTTTCTTAAATACACCTATGTACTTTGGTC
The DNA here is from genome assembly GCA_033807775.1 of Saussurea involucrata. Taxonomy (NCBI): domain Eukaryota; kingdom Viridiplantae; phylum Streptophyta; class Magnoliopsida; order Asterales; family Asteraceae; genus Saussurea; species Saussurea involucrata. The sequence continues at coordinate 4,386,675 of CM066325.1, forward strand.
ATTTGTGTTATTTTCCCTATTAAAAAGTGTAACAATTACATCTTTCTAAAATAGTGTGCCTTTTCCATCATGGATATTTATATTGGAACATAGGGATTATCTTGGTTCAGAGATGTAGATCATCGACAAAATGCTCTCCTTTTGGTTATCCAATAAAGAAAAGGCACATGTGTACTAAAGACGAAAACAAGCAAAAAGGTCTCCTTAATGATCCTATATTAATGAAATCATATTTCTAACTCCCCAGTCAGCCATTAGAAAATCAAACATTAATGGATTCAGAATGTTGAAAATAACAATACGAAGCATACCTTCTCCTATTATTTCTCCTTCTAAAAGGACCTTTGCTGAATGCCCAATCGACATTGACTGTTTGAGTCAGCAGTTCACCTCCATCCATTGCAGCTATGGCTTTCTCTGCTTCCTCAAAGTTTTCATATTCAATCAGTGCATAGCCCTGTAAAAAATATTTCACATCATACATGGCATAAAACAAAATATCACCTTCCTAAAATACGCACACTTTGGCACCTGTATAAAGCTACTTAATGCTTAATAATCAAAAACCTTTTTAGAATACATAAAGAAACAATAATTAATCAAAAAAATATCACCAAACCTTGACAAAACCAGTCCGGCGATCGAGATTTAAGTGCAAGTTCTTAATCTCCCCATACTCCCCAAACGCATTTTGCAAGTCATCCTCTTGGGCTTCTTCATGTACTCCCGTAACCAGAATAATCCACCCTTCAATTGCTGCAGAAATTCATATTGTTAACAAATTCATCATGAACCAATACTCTTCTTTTATAACTAATATAAAGAAGATAAAAACTGGTTGGTAGTTTGGTACATTTCGATGTAGACTCAAAATTAAGATAGAAGGTTTGACCTCAAAACTCAAAAAGTCAAAAGGGTATTTCATTTCTTTGAAGCTCAGGGATACTGAGATATGTCACTTGCGGTCCAGACATTAACTTAACCGCATGAATGAAAGGTGATTGTTTCAGTCATTTCAATCGAACTAGGAGAGATAAATTCAACTCTAAATGCCACGAGGGCTGTTTGTTTACCTCTTAATAGTTCCATTAAGAGGCAACCTCTGAATCGCTAAGAGATGAATCTTGTTTGGCAAAAAAAGTATGCCTCTTAAATTCTTAATGGTTCTAAAATCCTTTGAATGATTTTGTATCTTGGGCCTCCCTTAACCATTCAGCGCCCTAATTTCATTTTGAACAATTACCAAACAACCATATTTCATTTTGCACTAAATCATAAGAGCCTCTTGATCATTCTGCACTAAACCATGCAACAACTATACAACCCTGCAGTTGACGTTATTTTCTTGACATGACTGAATCAATATAGAACATCCAACACATAATGTTCTCCAACACTAGAATCTAAGCATGTCATATGGTCATGGATTTCAATATACTGAAACAAATTGACCAATGTCATATTCCATTTGTAGAAAATCAAGATCATTGGACAATAATTTCCCCTCGTATGCATACATTTCCAGAGCAAAGATAAAGCTTTTAATTATAGCCGTTAGTCCCTTATCATCCATAGCTAATTTTCCTTGTGCTACTGTATGGTTTTCTGTTGGCTGATGAAGTTACAACTCATGTTTGTGAGCTTTTTAGCATGCACATCTACGTACTTGTATTAAATACACAACCATAATCAGTCATCTAAAGAACCAAGGTTCGTTAAGTTTCAGGTTTACCAATCTTTTGTTGAGCAAAGATAACTCACTAATGATTGAGTCCTTACCATATGAAGGAGGTAGCCGCTAGCCCTTCGACAAAGTTCATGGAGACGTCATTCTAGACTTGAGTAAGAATAGTAGATGGTTATATAAGACCAGGAGTTGTTATGCTCTCATTTGTGTTCTGTAGGCATTGCTTTTTAAATGTAGGCCAAAACTTTGATGTCTTTTTAAAACTTCGATTATGTTGGGGATTTACCCACATAGCCTATGTAAATGTATCCCTTAAGCATTAGCAAGCCTCTTTGTAGATAGCTCTAGCAAGGACCCCATGCTACCAGTGTGAAATGTTCTCTCTCCTTATATTGAATCTAGAAAGTAGAATCTAAGACCAAAAGTATAGTAAGAAACTTATGTTACAAATTACAATATCATCGTCATGTTGGGTTCTAACGTATTTGAGCAACTCATGGAATGATTGTCGTTAACATGTTCCACTTATGAATTGCAAACACCACTGCCAACATGCCCTTATATGTAGATAAGGCCCCGCATTTAACTCCCACTAAACTATGACAATAGTTGCTACCTTTGCTGTCATATTGCCTCAAAGTTTTCTAAGTAACACGTCAAAGTAAAGATCAGTCTCAAATCCTTAGTCAGAAATTGGCCCCCCACTCTTTCCAAATTCAAGCCTCACTAGCATTGTATGATTGTTTCATCAAAACCTTGTGGTTGATTTTTTTGCTAAGCTCCTCCATCACTAGCATTGATACCATATGTTTCTAGTAGATATCACCCAGATTGCAACTCAAAAATCCAACTAAGAAGAAAGCAATAGTGATAGCAGACTAAAAAGTTTTACAAAAGCAAAAGAACTGTTTTTGAGATAGAAATAAACAATTTCATTTCACCGTGATCTTGCTTTGATGACAAACGACTATTATAGCCTTCCTCACTCAGACATGGGACCTCCCTTTTCCCTTTCTTCCGACTGACATAATGAATGGTAATAAGATAATCAATCAAGTAAAACTAGGAAGTATGACACTATGACTTAAGAGGGACATTCACTCCATCGCTTTCCCTCATATTATTGTTGATTTTTCTTGCCTTTCATTCCAACACTTTCTCTCCATCATCACATTGCTGCCTTTGAAGGTCTAAGATTTTCAAAATCTATTTGCGATCAAAGTTTCCATACAAACCGTTCACTAATTGTGCCGGTCTTTCTACATAAATGCTATAGTCCATTTTCCCCTAATAATTTTCCAGGAAAAAAATCCACCTTTAAGAAACAAGTCCAAACCCTAGAATTTCTAACATTAGCAAAATACGCTAACAATTAACCTCGACGTAACTTCCTACTTTCATTAGCGAGGTTAAGAGCAACAGAGCTAAAACCTACAAGTCAAAATAGAAACGCATTCATTCCAGAGTACACCTAAAACCTAGACAAAATCTAAAAAAATCTCCAAATCAATTGAACGTCAAGTAGAAAACAACCGTGAAACACAAAGAGAACGCAAAATTAAAACAAACACAACTTACATCGTTCAGGACCGGGGCCGCCATCTGAATCGAGGGAATCAAAACGACCTGACATACGGTTGTTACGTTCGGCATCGGTTTCTTCACGGAATCCACGGCCTTTAGTTTTCTTAGGAGTGGAAGAAGCAACGGTGACAGCGCCACCAGTGATAGCCGATTTGAGCTTAGGGATTGGAGTAGAAGTTCTAGGAGAAGAAGCATCGACATCAACAGCGGCATCTTCGTCCATGAGATCATCTTCATCGGGCTCAAAGTCCAGCGCATCTACGTCGGCAGCGTTCGCCATTCGATTGAATTGCCGACTCTCGGAGCTTCACTTTCAGAGCGAAAACGATGATTTCTGCGGTGGGAGGAGGAGGCTGAGGGTTTATTCAAAGAATGTGAAACTTTTTGAACGTTTCCTTTTTAGGTGGCAAATTAGGGTCCGATGGTTGAATACATTTTCATCAAAATTGTGTGATTATTTTAGATCCTCAATGTTATTTTTTTTAGAGTAAGCTACAAATTTGGTCCTTGTGATTTGTCCAAAATAACACTTATCGCCCGTTTAGTTTTAAAACTTACAAAATGATCCTTTGGTTTGAATAAATCGTTCGGCCTTGGCCCTTCCCGTTAACGTTTGTTAAAAAATTCTGTTAAATGAAAATCATTTTCGTTCTTATCGATTTTTTTGTATTTTTCTCAACCAAAAAGCACAATGAGCAAAATCATAAAATCGATTTTGATTGGGTAAAAGACAAAAGAACCCATAAACCTAAGGTGTCAAATTTGTACCATGACAAACCAATCAATTCATTATCAACCGTACCAATTCAATTGGTACCAACTAAATTGGTATCAATTAAGTTGGTTGGTACTACCGTACCGACTTCACAAACTTGGTCGGTACGTGGTACTGAAAATCGTATATCACGGTAATACCATACCATACCGACTTATATATATGTATATTATTTTATTATTTGTTAAATAAAAAAATCAATGAAATGAGATATATTCGATTATTAATGTATTATTTATGCATTTCGTGATGAGATAACCTGATTGTTTTCTATAGAGATTTAGTTATTTAGTAAATTTAACATTTTGTAGTTTTACAATTTACTATAAAAGACTATAAATTTTCCCCGGCCTTCAAACTCAAAAACATCAACTCAAACATTTTATTATTTTACAACTAAAAGTTTTACGGACATCGGGTTTTGGACGACATGTTTGTAAACTTTTGAGATGTTGATACAAAACCGTACCAACATGTACCAACCGAAAAATGTTGGTACCAATTAGAGTTGGTTGGTACACGATATAGATTTTTACGTACCAATTATAATTGGTTGGTACACAGTATTGAGAAAAAAAACATGGTACCGTACCATGTTCACCCCTACATAAACCGACGAAAATGTCTTTCATTTAACGAAATGTTTAATGATTGTTAGAAAAAGCCAAAAAGGGACCAAGTTTGGACGTTTTTGTAAACATCGATGGTATCTTGTAATTTCAAAACTGTAGGGATGAAAAGTGTTATTTGTGAAGAACCATGGGACCAAATTTGTAATTCGCTTTTTTTTAATCAAAATTAAATATTTTAAGTATATTTTATTTAATACAAAAGAATAAATAAGGATACATTAAATTTGATGTCTTACTATTTATAAAAGGTAAATTAATTAAAATACCCTAACTTTAACCAAGTGTTACCAAAATGCCCTAAATCTCTCACAGTTTGTCAAAATGCCATTTTTTCCTGCGATGGGAGCCTGCGATCGCGGGCAGTGGCATTTTGGTAATTTAATTACCCGCGATCACGGGGAGAGGAGCCCGCGGTGGACCAATTTCATGATTTTAAATTGAAATTTTACACTTTCACCCCCTGTACTTATTTGCTAAATATACTTTATACCTTTTATTTTCATAAATTTAATTTTACATTTAACACATATAATCGTTTATTAACTAAAACACGTTAAAAAAATAAGTTTTAATTTTAACAAGTTACACCATTATAATCGTCTTTTCGATACGTTCGAAATGAGCCAAATCTTGAATTTTTTTGGATTTATATATTTTAATATATATCATATACACTACATAAAAATATTTTTTACCTGCGAAAATTCATTTTTTTAACGTATTCTCAATTTTGTTTTACACTCCTATCGCATTAACTATAAGAGTACCATAAATTAAATAATTAACTATAAAGGTATAAATTATAAATATTAAAAATATTTTGATGTACTATATATGATATATATTAAAATATATAAATCAAAAAAATTCAAGATTGTGCTCATTTCGAACGTATCGAAAAGACGATTATAATGGTGTAACTTATTAAAACGTATTTTTAACGTATTTTAGTTAATAAACGATTATATGTGTTAAATGTAAAATTAAATTATGAAAGTAAAAGGTATAAAGTAAAGTTAGTAAATAAGTATAGGGGTTGAAAGTGTAAATATCAAATCAAAATCACAATTTCGAATTGAAATTTACACTTTCAACCCCTATACTTATTTTACTTTATACCTTTTACTTTCATAATTTAAATTTTACATTTAACACATATAATCGTTTATCAACAAAAATACGTTAAAAAATACGTTTTAATTTTAACAAGTTACACCATTATAATCGTCTCTTCGATACGTTCGAAATGATCCCAATCTTGAATTATTTTGAATTTATATATTTTAATATATATCATATACACTACATAAAAAATATTTTTTATATTTAAAATTCATACCCTTATAGTTAATTATTTAATTTATGGTACTCTTATAGTTAATGCGATAAGAGTGTAAAACAAAATTGAGAATACGTTAAAAAATGAATTTTCGCAGGTAAAAAATATTTTTATGTAGTGTATATGATATATATTAAAATATATAAATCCAAAAAAATTCAAGATTGGGCTCATTTCGAACGTATCGAAAAGACGATTATAATGGTGTAACTTGTTAAAATTAAAACGTATTTTTTTTAACGTGTTTTAGTTAATAAACGATTATATGTGTTAAATGTAAAATTAAATTTATGAAAGTAAAAGGTATAAAGTAAATTTAGTAACTAAGTATAGGGGGTGAAAGTGTAAAATTTCAATTTAAAATCACAAAATCATATGAAATTGGTCCACCGCGGGCTCCTCTCCCCGTGATCGCGGGTAATTAAATTACCAAAATGCCACTGCCAGCGATCGCGGGCTCCCATCGCGGGAAAAAAGAGCATTTTGGCAAACTGGGGGAGATTTAGGGCATTTTGGTAACACTTGGTTTGACTTAGGATATTTTAATTAATTTCCCTTTATAAAATTAAAATGATGCAAACATGATGTATTTAAAGGAGAGAAATTATATAAAATTAGGTTTGTTGTAAAACTAAGAGCATCTTCAACAACTTCCTCAAAATGGAGAAAATGAGGATTTTGGACTAATATTTTGCTCCAACAGCTTCTTCAAAACCATCTCAAAAATGGAGAAAGTTAGAGAGACGTGGACATATATTGTTGATATTATGGTATGTAATTTTATTTAAGCACGTGTTTATTTCATATATTAATGTACGAATTATAAAATAGAGATTTGGTCCCTGTTCTTTGACCTTTTCTTTGACTATGGTCTATGTGGTATGTTTATTGTGGATTTGGTCATTGTGGTATTCAATTCGTCTTGGCCATGGCCCCTCTTGCTAACACCTCCGTTAACTCCGTTAAATCAAGGACTATTTTAGTCATTTTGCATAACTTTTTTCTTTCTCCTATAAAAACAATATTTTTATACACACATATATAAGGATATTAAAATAATTAAAATAGAAATTATTGTATGATTAAATTTAGGGATGAGCGTTGAGCATCGTTTCCCCGAACCGAACCGGTACCGTACCGAACCCGAACCGATAACATGTATTCGGCTCGGGATTCGGTTTGGTATTCGGTTCTAAACATTTCTCAAAATCGGTATTCGGTATTTCGGTATTCGGTACCGGGATTTTCTCGAAAAAAACCGAAACCGAACCGAAAATTTTAAAATCAAATTTAAAAAAAAAAATAATTATGCTTATCATCTCCTAAATAAAGTTTATCTTAATTGTTGTTAACATTAACTATTATTGTTTCTTGATGTATATATAGAGATTGAAGAGTTGATAAACGAACAAAATGGAAAAACGAAAATCGTTAAAGAATATCGAAGATTGTTCAACTTTTGATTTGTTTTGAACTTTTTGATTGTTTGTGATTGGTTTTGAAACACGTTTGAATCACTATGAAGGTATTTAGGTTTGCGATTGGTTTTGAGATGCATTTGATACATTTTACGATTTTTGGTCCTAAATGGTCATAGTACCGATTTTCCCGTCCCAAAACCGAAACCGAACCGGTACCGCACCGATACATACGGTTCGGTTTTCGGTACCACTTTTTAGTCCCAAACATTTTCGGTACCAACCGGTTCGGTACCGGTCCGGTCCCGATCTCATCCCTAATTAAATTTGTTTGAAATTTTAAAATAATTAATTATACTAAATGCGATTTAATTTTATCGTTTTATTGTAATGGTGGAAAAAGATATGTTTTTACTGTTTTAATGTAATTAAAATTGTAATTTAAACAAATCAAATCATAAAACTGTATCTTAATTTATTTAGAGCGAATAAAATAATATATGGTTTTATGATTTGATTTATCTAAATTTTAAAGAAAATGATTTGATAGAAAAAGAACAACAAAATTAAGTCTTCGTTAGCATAATTTTTTTTAATATACATAAACCAGATCTTATTTTATTCGCTCTAAATAAAATAAGATATGGTCTTATAATTTGGTTTGTTTAAATTAAAATTTTAATTACATTTAAACAATAATACCATTTCTTTTTTCACCATTACAAACAATAAAAGCAAATTATATTTAATATAATTAATTATTTCACAACTTTCAACAAATGAAGCCATACAATAATATTGTATTTTATTTAGAGTAAATTAAGTAAATCGTCCCTGTGGTATGGTCAGATTTTGGATATGGTCCCTAAAACACATTAATTACACTGAGCGTCCATGTGGTATGCATAAGCACACGCAGAAGGTCCCTCCCTCTAACGAAATCTGTTAACCCAGTTAACCCAAGGGGTATTTTTGTCTTTTTACGTTTGTTTTTGTCTTTATCCTAAAAGAAAACTAAAAAACAAATAAATAAATTAAAAATAACCACACCCCCTACCCCCACTACCCCCTCCTTCTTCTTCTTCCTCACGACCCCCCCCCTCCAACCCTCTCCATCCTTCATTCTTTCATCTCTCGGAAGAACTCCTCCAACCCACCGCCACCGCCACAAGAAAAAAAGTTTTCCAAACCCACATCAGTGGTCTCGCTAGAGTTGTCAACTTGACGTCATCATTTACCTCAACATTACCCCATTGATGAGATCCATGACCACGCCCTTGATGCTTCCATTTTTCTTCTTCAAAGACCTCCTGTTTGCTTGCAAAACCCTACAACATTCCATTCACACACACACACACACACACACACACACATATATATATATATATATATTAGATAAACTTACCATTTCATGCAGCTCCTCAACATAATATATTATACAATATAAAACCATATATATACACACACATATATATATACCCCACCTCTCTAGACTTTCTGTTTGTTGCAACAGTGATGGACCGCTAAAGAAGGTGAATGAAGGTGGTGTTGGCTATTGGTAACGGTGAAGCAAGAACGATGGTCCATGTGTTTTACACTCTCACTACATACACACACACACATATATATATATTCACATACATATCTGGTGTATGGTGGTGGGATGGGTTTCATGGGGAAGGGGAAGGGGAAGGAAAAAGAGAAATTAAAAGAGAAGAGAGAAGTTGCAGGTGGGTTTTATGGGGAAGGGGAAGGAGGAGAGAGAAAGAAAGAGAGGGTGGGGTGGGTGGGGTTAGGTTAGGTGGCAAATATAATTGATGAGAGAAAAACAAAAAAGAAAAGAAAATACTAAAAAGACTAAATTACCCTCTAACTTAACAGGGTAAACGAAATCTTTTTTATTCCGTTAGAGGGAGGGACCTTCTGCGTGCGCTTATGCATACCACAGTGACGCTCAGTGTAATTAATGCGTTTTAGGGACCATATCCAAAATATGACCATACCACAGGGACGATTTATGTAATTTACTCTTTTATTTATTTTGATATCCTTATATATATATATATATATGTGTGTGTGTATAAAAATATTGTTTTTATTTTTTTATACCTGAAAAAGACAAAAGTTAGGCAAAATGGCTAAAATGGTCCTTGATTTAACGGAGTTGATGGAAGTGTTAGTCAGAGGGACCATGGCCAAAACAAATTGAATACCACAAGGACCAAATTCACAATAAACATACCACATGGACCATAATCAAAGAAAAGATTAAAACACGGGGACCAAATTCACAATTAACTCTATAAAATATCTTTTTTACTAATTTGTTTATGCTCATCATCTACTTGCTTGTCAATTTTCATGTATTAATGTATGGATCATAAAATATTGCTTTGGATTCGTCTTATTAATAAAATGCGCTATTGCATCTACTATTACTATTATTATATATTGTATTAGTTACATTACTTTCATATGATTTTAAATATAATGACCAACATAAATAGCCAATCATTTTTATTATATATATATATATATATATATATATATATTCTTTAGAATTATGGAAAATGGTGGCTTTTCCTAATTGAAGTTCAGCCGATACTTGGGTTGTTTATTTGGGGAGAAAATCCCGAAATGTTTCTCCGTTTCTGCTCCATCTTTTTTATTTTCATCAAACATTGCAAACAAGTATGTCTCTATAGATCTTACAGGCTTTGTTAGTGACCCTGATGTCCCTTTCACATGTCGAACCAAATTGGTATAATAACTTCTAGCGTTATCTACTGACGCTCCACGACCACCGGCCGACGGCCATCCAGTTTCCGACACAACGATATTCAGATTCGCTCCACCAAGACGTGCTTGAGCTGCATAGTGAGCATCTAACATGGCGTCGAATAGGTTGGAATACCCACGACCATTATCGTTCACAACCGTATGTGCGGTAAACAATGCATATGGAAGATTTTCATTGGGGTCCCCAAGGTAACCAAAGTAAGGGTAGATGTTGGCAAGCATTGGCAAGTTGTTTTGGGCTAGAAATCTGATTATTGGCTCTATAAATCCCCGCACATTGTCACGAAATGCGCCATTGCTTGGCGGGTAGGATGTGCCTAGGAGACCGGTGTAGGTTGCAATCGACACCTTGATTTGGTTAGATAGTCCCGCGGCTCTAATGGCGTTGTGAAGATTTCGCATGGCTGGGAGTACAAAATTGACGTATCTACGACTTTCATTATTTGGATCGACTTCATTTCCGACAGCGATGTATTTGAACATGGCATCATGGTAATTTTGGATGTTATCTCTAACCCACGTGTTTGCAGCATTTTGATCGTTGAGGGATTGCAGAGCATCGTTGGGAACACCGACGATGAGTTCGATATTGGTTCCCTTGAGGGCTCGAAGAGTAGCTTGATTTGGATCATAGATTCTCATTTTATTTATGCCGTTGTTTCTATAAAAGGCTACCACGTCTTGCTCCGAGGGCAAATTGTCACCGATTCGCCCGTTGCACACACCTACAGATTGTGCATCTAATTTTGCACCAAGTAAAATTAGATGAATCCAAAGGAATATACACACACTAGAGGCGGATTTAGTTTTTTTAAACGGTAGCATCATTTGACCATACGAATGGAATTGAAATAAATTTTTCACAAAGATCACGATAGATCAATTGATTGGTTGCTTGCGTCTGCTAGTAAAGGTTATTGGTTCCGGTCCTTGTGTAGCTATTTTTGTCAAAAAAAATGGTATTAAATAGAACCCAAATTTAAGCTAATAAAAGGGGAATTTTGCTAAGAGCGGAATTCGAACTCAAGTTTTTTCAAATAGTAGAATCTTAAACCGAGTGCTTTTAAACCAATTGAGACACCTTAAATTTATGTTATAACTTTAGTTTAAAGAAATAAAGAGGCACACAACAAAAGATTATAATGACACCCTTCATAAATGTAATTTTCCCTCACTACAACGTAACCATGAAGTGGTGACACAAACCACTATATGCCCCATGTAGGTTTGCCCATGACACACAAGTTGCAAGTATTCCCACATCCATATACACATACAAAACAGACTTTGTTAATATATTAACGATTTAACGTAAATCATATTTGTTAAGATGGATTAAAGGAAGGGAAAGAGAGACATGTGAATACGAGAAGGTTTGCAAGTAGGCCGAGTAGTACGAGCTTCGATGCCATAACGTTTGTTTTATGAAATTTGTGTTTGAGATCGAACCATATATATAATGGGCCATAATCCACAAAATTACTATATTGTCCTTAGGGTAACCCGTCAAACAAGTGATGAAAAATTTCCACACAATGAGTTTTTAAGTTGTCTCATTATTTAAATCAATTTTCTCATTCATTAGTCTTTTGGTCAATATTAGGTCAAAACTGAGTTCATGATGCAAACCAACATATATTTGGCTGGAGACCTTGTTTCCGGCCAAATTTTTTTGTCCTCGTATCTTTTTCTCGACATAAAGGATCACATTACAATCAACTGAACATAACGTTACACAAAAATGATAACCTTATAAGACAACCATGGTAACTTTATGTAAAGTTCGACAAACAATTTACGATCTTGACCCCTAGGATTGCATACTGTAACCCTTAGACAGGTATGTTACAATCTATGTTGATGCTCGACGGTTTCATTATTTACTTTATCTTTCTAAATATTTAATTTTCATGACAATACTCGTATTCCCTTAAATTCATGAAAAATAAATAAAATGCCTACAATAACATTGCTATAAAGGTTAGTAAACCATAAAATCAGTGATAAATATGTTTGTATATAATAGAGTCGGGTTCAAACGATGACAATACCTATTTAAAAGAACACGAGAACGAACAAAATCATCAGTGATTTTACATTAACGCACGGAAAAAAAGACTTTGGCCGCGGCTTCAGGTCTGCGTGTTTTTTTTGCACGTTAATGTAAAATCACTAATGATTTTGTTCGTTCTCGTGTTCTTCTAAATAGTTATTGTTCTCGTTTGATCCTCCCTCTATTCAAAATTTATTGGGTTCAAAGTGCAACCAAATACCATTTGTTAAGAATAAAGTTGAAAATGTGACGTCACTTATTAATCATGAAGACGTTACAACATACTTACTTACAAGTTATAAACGATCTTATATCATTTGAATGCCATAATAACATCAACAAAATACATCAAAATAAACTTACAAATCTTAATACATTCAATACAGAAAACAACTTAAACAACGAAGGTCTTACAAACAAAAATATATCACTAAAAGTTTGTAAGCTACTAGTTCGTTTCATACCAAACTAGTATAGAAATGAAAACAATTGAAAGCATTTAAACACCCAAATTGTTGCATAGTACTTGGCCATGTCTTTCCTTTTTCCTTTAGTTGCACTTATACGACATTTAAAAAAATACACGACACTAGTCAGCTAATAAGTTCTATAAGTTCATGGTTTATGTATCAACGTACTAAAAGAAATTCACACATAATATACTATCCTTTCATTCGCTTTTACCGGGTAAGATTTTTGATCCTTGCCAAATAAATCCGGTTGGTAATGTGACTTGGTAAACGCTTACCCGAGTAAGTGTTTGGTAAACGGCTCCTAAGATAATAAAGTTAGCCGTCTAGGTAAGTAATCAGAAGAGTTTGCAAGTACTGAAATATATTGAAACGTTTTGACATTCTTGAAAATATATATTTTGGTGGTGCTTTCGAAAACATCCTTGTGACAGGTTTCCGAACTTCGGCTTGTACAAATTACAAGTTGATATACAAAAAGTAAGTTGTCAATTAAGCTTATTTTCAGTCATGTATCTGATCCGTATCTCAATCTAGCTACAAAGCATGTGTCGTAAGCTCATCGGTATATGATTGTCAAGAAAATATAATGCAATTGATATCTTTTAGTGGTATCCGATAATCCAAATACTAACGAGGCCTATATATGGGGAAATTGACTCAAATGGTCAAAAGGACAAAGAGTGTTGACAAAATAGCCAAAAACTCTCCCGGTTTACAAAAATAGCCAAAGTGTCCGCACTAGCAATTGCGGACATGGTCCGCACTCGCAATTGCGGATGCGGAGCTATCGGATGAAAGGTTGACACGTGTATCCCAGAAGCACTTAACCAAGTGCGGTCCGCACCGGGTCGGGTCGGATCGAGTGCGGACCAACCCGTTTCAGTGTCTTTTTTTGTCTCGTAGTGATCCCATTGCGGTCCGCACTCACCGGGTCGGGTCAGAGTGCGGACCCTTTGGCTATTTTTGTAAACCAGGAGAGTTTTTGGCCATTTTGTCACTTCCCTTTGTCCCTTTGGCTATTTGAGTCAATTTCCCCTGTATATGAGTTTCATTTACGGTATATAAATTATATATTTCAAAAGAGATAATATCGAACTCTATTTTACCGGCATATATGTTAACTAAAACAAGTATGTAAGAGCATTTAAAGAAACGATAGTTTTATTCAGAAATTGGACACAATATAAGTCAATCCCATCATCAAATCTCTTTAGGATTTGGAACTAGACCATGCATAACCAACCTTCTTTATTTGGTAATAGAAAACCACTTTATTTTTATATAGGTGTTCTTCTTTAGTTAAAAATTCACTTGATATTTGGGTTGTTGATTTGGGGAGAAAATGCCGAAATGTTTTTCTGTTTCCGCTCCGGGTTTCTTATTTTCATCAAACATGGCAAATATATACGTCTCTATAGATCTTCCCGGCTTCCTTGGTGTCCCTGTTGTGCCTTTGACATGTCTAATCAAATTGTTATTGTAAGTTCTAGCATTTTCCACTGTTGCTACAGGGTCACCGCCTGCCGACGGCCATCCGCTCTCCGACACAACAATTTGCACATCCTCTCCTCCAAGAGGTGCTTGAGCTGCATAGTAAGCATCTAACATGGCGGTGAAAAGGTTGGAGTATTGTCGACCGTTATCGTTCACAACCGTTCCTGGTGCAGTAAACAATGCATAGGGGAGATTTGAACTTGGGTTTGCAAAGTAGGGGTAGATGTTAGCAAGCATTGGCAAGTTGTTTTGGGCTAGAAATCTGATTATTGGCTCTATAAATCCCCGCACATTGTCACGAAATGCGCCATTGCTTGGCGGGTAGGATGTGCCTAGGAGACCGGTGTAGGTTGCAGTCGACACCTTGATTTGATTCCCTAGTCCTGCGGCTCCAATGGCATTGTGAATATTCCTCATGGCTGGGAGTACAAAATTGGCGAATCGCCGACTTTCATTATTTGGATCGACTTCATTTCCGACAGCGATGTATCTAAACCTGACGCCAGGGTAGTTTTGAATGTTGTTTCTGACCCATGTGTTTGCAGCATTTTGATCGTTGAGGGATTGCAGAAAATCATTAGGAACATCGAGGATGAGTTCAATATTTGTTCCTTGGAGAGCTCGAAGTGTAGCTTGATTTGGATCATAAATTCGCATTCTGGTTATGCCGTTATTTCTGTAAAGGGCTACCACATCTTGCTCTGAGGGCAAACCATCGCCAACACGACCGTTGCATACACCTACTTGTGCATCTAATTTGCCCAAGTAAAACAAAAGTCATTATAATGTAACTTCTCTTGCACTTACAAACTATTGCAAACCATAACAATAACACTTTTCATTCACAAGGTGCAACATCCTAGCAGGGGATGTGCATGCCATACACACTGATATTTCTATATGTATGCATATATTTAGAATACGAATGACATGAAAATATATATAAACAGAGAGGGAGAGGGGATGATCAAACGAGAACATAGTCAAAATAAGAAAACACGAAAAACAACTAAATCACATGTGTTTTTGCACTGAAATTACATGCGATTACGAAACACAATCAATACAAGGGCGAGTGATCACATGTGATTTTACATACGATTTTAGTGTAAAATCATATGTGATTTGGCTGTTTTCATGTACTCTTATTTGGTTATTGTTTTTGTTTAAACTCGTCTCTCTCTACATCTATACATATAATAAATAAGTAACTAGCATGCCACGTGTTGTTTTCTGGTGAGCCGACTTCAGTATTTTTCCGCCTAAACATGTATCTGGACGCAGTTTACATTATAAGTTCAACTAACACACCCACATTCACTCCTCCTTAAATCTCTCCTTAATTCAAATTTTTTAATTTATACGTTACATTTACTACCCTTATAATTAGGTATGTAGTTTACTTTTAATTCCTTACTTTTTTATTTTTCATTTTAGACACTTATCATATTAACATAAATAATGTATATGAACTAAAATGCATTAAAAACATTTATATTTTTTACAAATTATACCATTGTAATCGTTTCGTCAATATCTTCAAAATTAGCCCAATATTGAATATTTTTGGATTTAATTATATTATTAAATATCATAAATATATACGAATTAATGTGTCGTGATTAGTATGAGATTTGATACAAATAATCACTAAATTGTCGTGATTTTCTTTTTGCAATTTCATATCAATTTTATTCAAAGTCGAATTTCTTCGACGAATTACAATTCTATCAAATTTCATTCTGTCAACGAAACACCCTTAGAATTATCATAAGAGATTTAATTACTTGATAAAAAAATATCACCTATCAACTGACTTTTGGATTATGAGTTCGAATCTTTTTCAAAAATATAAATATGCAAATGTTTAGTATACTATATTTAATTATTTATACTTTCTTAATCATGGTTATATTATTTTCTCTAATTTTAATTGAACTACATAATATCAATTATCAACAAATGGTTAGTTAATGATATTTTCAAAGTCAAACTGTTATGCTTCCCGTCAATTCACTTTAAATTAATCTTTCATAATAGTTGATAAGTTTTCTGGCATGATTTAATTTTTTTAGATTACCCCGTGTAATACACGGTTCGAACCTAGTATATATATATATACATATATATACATACATACACACACGAAGGTTCAAACGAGAACATGATTCAAATAAGAAAATATGAAAACACCTACATGGACGGACCTTTATAAGGGCACACGGTGGCACGTGCCACCGTATCATTTCTCCGGCGAAAGGTAAATTTTTTTGATTTCGTGAAAGGTGCAACCGTATCGTGTTAGGAGGTGCTACCGTATTCTTTTGAAAGTGCAACCGTATCTCGTAATCAACCAAAAAATTGAAAAAAACTTGAAATCAACCGAAAAAACTCCTGAAATCAACCAAAAATACCGAAAAGTCTCTCAAAATCGTTAAAAAAAACTTAAAAATACTTGAAATCAAGCCAAAAACTTTAAAAATCCCTCGAAACACCGAAATTTGGCTAAAAACATATCGGTCGATATTGAACGTTGGTAAAAAAGATACACACGTCGATAAAAAACGTTTGAAAAAATTTGGTGCCACTGTATGAAAAAATTTCTAAGTCCGTCTATGAACACCTACAATATATTTTACATTGAGAACATATGAGTTGATCACCGTGCTTCGTATAATCGTATTCACATGTGATTTTAAACTTAAATCACATATGATATATGTGTACTCGTATTTTTCTATTTTGATATTATTTTTACTTGAACGAACTATTTATACACACATAAAAGTGGATATATAAACATAAAAATCACATTGTTTAAAATAACATAGAACTCATATTTTTAGACCATGACTTATTAAACTGTATTAAAGGAAGGGAGACAAAGACCTGTGAATGCAATAAGATTCATGAGTAAGCCGAGTAGTACTAGCTTTGATGTCATGACTTCGGTTTTATGAAATTTGTATTCAAGATCCAACCATATATATAATGGCCAAAATCATTTAATTTTGTGGAAAATTTAGACCAATTGAAATTTATTATTAATTTTTGTTACATGAACCAATAAATTTTGGGTTATTTATATGTAGAATAACCTATTAAACTAAGAGCATCTCCAACCAACAGTTTTCCATAATTTCTCCAAAATGGAGAACCAAAAGTCAAAATCCTTAAAAAAAATTACATTCATCTCCAACAAATTCCCCATTTTGGAGAAAAAAACAATGATTATAATATTAAAATATTGTATTTATCTATTAAAATATTATACCGCTCTCTAAATAATATTTTTAAAATATTTTTATTGGTGCTCTCACTAAGGGGGCGTTTGGTTCATTTTAAGGAATGAGAATGAAAATGAAAATGGGAATACAAGAGAATGGGAATATGAATGAACATTCCATTGAAGTTGTTTGGTTAAATCAATATAATTAATAAAAAAATATTTTATATAAACTTATTAATACAAATATGTGACTTCCAGCGTGAAAATAAAAAAAATTCATTCAACATCGAGAAATGACTAAGCGGGAATAAAATTTTCATTCCCCCGAATTTGGTCAGGAATGAAAATTAATGGGTTTAGGGTAATGATGCAATTATATTATATCAAACCAAACAACAATTTTCATTATCATTCTCATTTCTTACTCTTCAATACCTCCAACCAAACACCCATAAGTAATCATTTTTTGGGTTAACTCCATATTTGAAGAAAAACTCATTCTATCTCCTACTTTCTCCCTTTTGGAGATAGTTTTGGGGAAGTCTTTTGAGCAAAAAAACAACCCAAAATCCTTATATTATTCATTTTCTATAAAATAGGGAAGCTATTATAGCTTCCCAAAACTTCTTTAAAATGGAGAACCAAAAGTCAAAATCTCCAAAAAAATGACATTTATCTTCACCAAATTCCCTATTTTGGAGAAACAAATATTAATTATAATATTAAAATATTTTTCATCTATTAAAATATTATTTCTCTCTCCTAATATATTTTTTCAAAGATTTCTATTGATGTTTTCATCTAGTAACCATTTTTTGGGCTATCTCCATATATGAAGAAAAGCTTATTCTCCCTCCTACTTTCTCCATTTTGGGAAAGCCGTTGAAGTAAAAATATACCTCAAAATCTCATATTCTTCATTTTATTCAAAATGTGGAAGCTGTTGCACATGTCGTTGGCTAAGCCCTCACTTAGGATGAGTTGTGCAGGCCACCTTGAAAGAGGAGATGTTCTAATAGGACGTTTTCCACACAATAATCCAAGGGGTCTCATTTGAAGAAATAGGCTTTTTTTTTATTGAAAAGTCTTTCATTATTCATGAGTTTAATGTATATATTTCAACTTGGTACAATCGAATAATGTTGTTAAGAACATTATTTAATAGGAATATTTGATTATTTTTATAAATTATATTGTTTAATTTCAAAAAATTTCAATGGTCATTATTGTGCTGGTATAACAAACCTGTTACAAAATGAAAGTACATACTCAACAATACTGATTGTAAAACTATGCTTTATGCCATTTTAATTATATGCAATTTGCTTTTATTAAAATAGCAAAAAATGTGCTTAATTTTTTGCTTTTACACTGTTAAAAATATATGTTATATGATAATTTAAAAGTATAATATATTGTACTGAAAAAAATTAAATAGAATTTAAAAGTATAATATTATAATATTCAAATATAATAAAAGAAATGAAAATACATGTGTTGTTTCTTATATTACCCTATAATATATGTTATCAATAGAAGTTTAATTTTTTTTTTGGAATCAAGACTAGTTTACACGTATCTCAACTAGTCTGATGGTTCCAAAGTATAGCCAAGAAAATCTTCAAAGACCTAAATCTTATTGACAGAATGACATTTGAGTACGTATCCTGTTTCTGATAGATTAGTAATTGGGCATTTAACCGAGTGTTGTTTGTTCTTGGGTAACTTGTTTATCTCTTGGAAGAGTATAAAAAAAATCTTCAACAATCTCAAAATTGTTAAGATTAGTTCTTCTAATCGAATTATTGACATATTCACAAAACCTTTTAATTTTTTCTCATCACTTTTTGATGCCTAAGATTAAACTTGTCATATTTGTTTACTACAAGATTAAAGGGGGATGTTGAAAGTGTTTAGCGTTCAACATTCTCGTTGGTATGTGTCTTGATCTAACTTCATCTCTATGTATTTCAGGGGTGAATGTGTCATTTGTGAAACCTGAAGGGTTGTTGTGGATCTTGTTGAATCTTCAGGGACTAGAAGGACTATATTTCACATAAAGGAAATCTCAAAGGATATTGAAGCATTATTGAGGTTCCTAAAGGGTCATAGTGTAACTTCAGAAAATATATATAGGTTTTTCCATTTATTTTGCGACAATTAATTCAATTTTTATCTTGGTTAATGAAAGGTTCTCTGAAAGTGTATTAGAGTTTTTACAAAATTAGGGTTCAAATTAAAAGAAGTTAACCTTAACAACATCTTTGACAACTAAGTTATCTTAAAAAATAATGGAGATTTGGAAAAACACTTTCTTCAACTAAACTCTCCTATAGACATATATGATGATGCAAACACATTCGAGTATTACCACAAACTATCTAGTTCTTATTTGATTAAGTATATATATATATATATATATGATATACTTAAAACCAAGAGTAAACTATGATTTTCGTCCCTGATCTTTAAAATTTTGCTTTTTTGTCCCTTTTATTTTTAATCTGTCTCACTTTTGGTCCTTAAAGTTAACTCTGCTAAAAATATTCGTTTAAATCAAGGACAACACAGTTTTTTTTATTAATCCATAACTATCACCTTTGTTGTTGCTTCAACAACCAGTCAACCACCATTGAAAATCATTGTTGCTTACAAAATCATCACCGTTTGTGCCAAGGACTCCCCAACAACCACATTGTTGCCCACACCGGTGCCGATGATCTGGTGATGGATGTTGCCGTAGGAGAAAAGGAGGGACAATGGGAAGGTTGGGACTGTAATTTGTATTATCTCTCTCTCTCTCTCTCTCTCTCACACACACACATATATATATATATATATAATACATATAAAAATCATTATAGTATCATTTATATTTTTCACAAAATATCATTATATTATTTTGTAAAAATATTATGTTGTCGTGACTTAACGGATATTTTGTAACAGAGTTAGCCTCGGGGACAAAGAACGAAACAAATTGGAAACCATAAGGCTGAAAAGAGCAATATTTAGAAATCAGTGCCGAAAATAGCAATAAATAACAATCATAGGGACAAAAATTGTAGTTTACTCTATAATAAAATTATACCATTGAATATGATAATAGGAGGTTCAAACGAGAACACATACGAGAACATTTCGTAGCTATATATATATATATATGATTTAATTAGGCAGGGACGGGTTCAAATGAGGAGCGCATCAAAACGTGAGAACGTGAGGAGCAATTGACAGTTATGAATCACATGTGATTGACAGTTGTGGATCACATGTGATTCACAACTGATCTGGAGGAGCAATTGACAGTTATGAATCACATATGATTTACAACTAAAATCATTAATGATCCGCGACTTGCACGCCTCGCGAACCACCTCACGCCACTTTTGCGCGAATTTTCGAGTTAATCCGATTTTATAGGGTTGTAAATCATATGTGATCAGAAGCATGTGAGTGCTCCTCACGTTCTCTTAAATTGATGCGCTCATCACGTGAACCTTCCTCTAATTAGGCATTTAGTTAAAAAGAAATAATAATAGTGTACAAAAAGATAGGCGGCTTAATAGGATGTGGACATTTAAGGGATACATTATTTCCTATTAGGCCATCAGTACCCCATAAACCCTATCTTTCAAAAATTCTCCTCCACCTCAGCGCCACATCAGCTTTTCTCTCATCCCTCACTCCATCCCTCACGATCCCTAAACATCCGTACCCCATTCCCTCAAACCCTTTTGCCACCTCATTTATTTTAATTCTTTTATTTATACATTTAATTATTTAACAAAATAAAAATATTTATATATTTTTTAATAAATAAAAATAAGATAAATAATAAAAATTAAAATTCATATCATTCATTAAAAATAAAAATTACAAAATACAAAACACTACCAATTATGAAATTTTTGGAGTTGCTTTTTTCTCGCTAAAGTAGCCCTCAAAGCGTTTCCCGTAAGGTGATCATGCGGGGTTATGAAAAACTCGAAGTCTTTCTCAAATCGGTTTGAGCGTTCGATTTCGATTTCGAGATCGAGTTTTTTCATTTTGTATTCCATTTCGATTTCGAGATCGAGTTCTGTTTGGATTCATGATGAGAGAGGTGTGAAAAATAAGAGGTTGAGAGAATTGGAGAGAGTTTGAGAGGTGTGAGATTGAGAGAATTTGATAGTGTGAAAAATAAGAGGTTGAGAGGTGTGAGAAATAAGAGGTGTGAGAAATAAGAGGTTGAGAGGTGTGAGAAATAAGAGGTTGATGGTTAAATATATAGTGGGATTAAATTGAGATTTTTTTTTAAGAAAGAGCCGTTCAACGGTTATTTTTTAAAAAATTTAATTAAATTTTTTTTTTAAAAAACCCTCGGGATGGATCGGGATCCCATCCCCGAAAACCATCCCTTCCCGCATGCCCATCCCGCCCCGTACCCCATCCCGCAGCCATCCCGCTGCCACATCCCCCATCCCGAGCCCCTTCCCGCTATGGCTACGGATGGCCTTATATTTCTTTATCCTATTAAAAGCAGCCATGATGATTAGAGTATATTGTTCAAATATCATTTACTTTCTTATCACATGTCACATGTGTTATTTGTATTACCTTTCTTATGTTTTTGCATTACTTTTAAGATGCAATATTTGTATTACATCAAAAATGTTTTTGCAATGAATATAATCACAAATGATAATGTTAATTTATTCAATTAGTGTACTTTTTGCTTATGCTATCCATGTGATATTTGTACTAAATTTATGTGTTTTAACATGTATTATCATATGTGATATTTTGTAATGGATCCATATATATTATCAAATGTAATATTCTGATGAAAATCGTGAAAAGAAAAATCATATGACATGAATCCAATAAAATAATAAAACTTTTGAAAAAAATATGAAAAAAGTAAAGATCATGATTTTTTAAAAATATTCATTTTGCATATTTTACTAAGTATATTATCACATGTGATATTGATAAATATATTTAACACGTATAATCACATGTGATAATCAGATGATGGACTACTTGAAAGGGAATTTCCATAGTAATCATTTCTGATGTTTTGTACGGTGATTGAAAAGATGTTGAAAGTTGTAGTGATATGATCGTTGCCATGGTGATAGATCCACGGATAACTATGATAGGGAGAGATTGTAGGGATGTGATTGTTATCTTAAATAACTTCTAAGATGAGATTTATGTTCTTCCTTATTATTATTATTACTTTCTAAATTAATTGTTAAATTATGTGATGTATATGGTTAGAAAGTGTTCTTGCAGGGGGCTGTTGGGGATCGATTGCAGGGCTGCACAATGATTTAGAGAAGCGGGGAATTAACCTAGACAACATGTTTCAATGGGACCCGAGCAATGCACGCTGGAAGTGGGCTAAGGAAAAGAACGGGAGATACTCGGTTGCCTCCCTCCGGACGATGGTGGATTGTACGATCCTTCCGTGCGCTGATCGGGAAACGTGCTGGAATACCTGGGTTCCGATAAAAGTCAATGTGCATCTATGGAGGGTACTGCAGGAGCGGCTGGCTACCAAAGAAAATTTGTTAAAAAAGGGAATTCACATCGATTCTGATGTTTACCCATGTTGCGTGTCACACCCGGAGAATTCTACTCATTTACTTGTGCAGTGTTCTACAGCGAGGGAGGTGGGAGCTCGGCTTCATCAATCGTGGAAAACTTGGCCGGTGGCGGCGAACTCGGTGAATGATATGTGGACGACCGTACAACAAGTGGTTACTGAGGGGCGGAGTAAGGAGGTTGCAAAAGTGGTCTGCATGACTTACTTTTGGGTCTTGTGGAATCAAAGAAATGAGAAGCTGCACAAAGGCAAGATGAGGAATAGTAAAGAGATTGCCAATAAATCTTGTACTTTGCTTTTTATTGGATAAAAGTCAGATCTAAGATTGGGAGAGCCTTAAGTTGGGAGGATTGGCTAAGCTCTCCCTTGAATTTTTGTAATCTCTCCGTGGATCGCTAGCTTCTCGCTAGCTTCGGTTTTAATAAAGCCGTTGTGCGTTTTGCTGTCCAAAAAAAAGTGTTCTTGTATTCTCGTAAATTGTAAGTGTTCTTATTTGAACCCTTCCCTATATATATATATATATATATATATAGGGAGAGGTTCAAATGAGAAGTGCAAATTTTTTGAGAAATAGAGAAGTGATCTTGGCCATTTATTCGGTCAAGATCGGCGGCTTTGACCGAGAAGCAGGATAATTCCTCGCGTGGTCTGCGCGTTGTCTGCACAAGATAGAAGGGTAGTTTCGTAAAAAAATACGCCGGACGAGTTCATATATGAATCTGTGTGATTCATATATGAACCTTTGTAATTCACATATAAACTCTTTTTAACTAATTCATATATGATCCTTTGTGATTCATATATGAATCAGTTAATTTGTTCATATGAGAAGTAATTAAAAAAATTCATAAATGAATCACAAAGGTTCATATATGAATTAGTTAAAAAATTCATATATAAATCACAAAGGTTCATATATGAACACAAAGATTCATATATGAATCAGTTAATTGGTTCAACTGATTCATATATGAACATACAGTTAATTAGTTGCATATATGAAACACAAAGGTTCATATATGAATTAGTTATAAAGAGTTCATATGTGAATTACAAAGATTCATATATGAACGTATAGTTCATATGTGAATCACACAGATTCATATATGAACTCAGCCCGTGTTTTTTGTAAAAGTTACGAAATTGTCCTTTTATTTTTGGAACAGTCGCAACTTTTGACCAGTCAAAGCCGCAACTTTTGACCAATTATAACCGATCTTGACCGAATAAATGACCAATATCACTTCTTTATTTCTCAAAATATTTGCACTTATATATATATATATAGGGGCTTAATCAAATGAGAACTAATTAGTTTGTGGTAACCGTAAGAACCAATGTGAGCCACTCGTTTAATATAATTAATGTTGTTATAAAAATAAAGTAAAAGGATATTTTAGTAAGGGAAATTAATTAAAATACCCCAAGTCAAACCAACTGTTACCAAAATACCCTAAAATTTTTCAACTTTGCAAAAATGCCCAAAATACCCGCGATGGGGTCCCGCGATCGCGGGATATGCTGACGTGGCACGTATTTTGGGGCCAAATGCCCCGCGAAGCCCCTCAACTTTGGCCGCGGTGCACTTTTGGTCCCTGCCCGCGATCGCAGCCCGCGATGGCCCAAAAAATTACAGTTTTGGTCCCTGAAATTTTACACTTTTGGTCCCTGAAAATTTACACTTTCAGCCCCTATACTTAGACGAATTTTGCATGCTTTTACTGTTTTTTCCACAATTATTGCAATTTAAAGACCGATTTGTGGTTGAAATTCATTTGCATGTTTCAATCAATGTTAAATCAATGTTTTTGGAATACCAGTTTGTGGATGAAATGAGAGATTGGTTTTCTGATATGTTGGTTGTTTCATTGATAAATAGACGTAAAATTCAAGCCATAATCCCCACACAACGATTTCATTGTTGGAATATTTCATTCTGCAATATTTTGTGTTTGAGATACTACTGAAAAAATGAGTTCATCTGTTGCAAAAGCTAAGCTATATTTCTGTTTTGATGGTGAATGGGTGCAAGATAACAATGAGTGGAATTTTGCTTATAAATCTAAGCATGGTGTAAAAGTGTCAGTAAACTACACTTATCAGAAGTTTGTTGCATACGCCATGCAAAAATGTGGAATCAACTCTTCTGATATTTGCAAGTTAGTATTTAAAAATGGCGATGGGTCATTTGTGGATTTATCCAACGATGGGGATATCTCTACTTTTCTGCACCTTGCAGTCGATTCAGAAAGACCCCCATTACTCTTTGTGTATCCCGGCGTATCCGACGGTGACGACGACGGTGACGAGGAGGGTGATTCTCAACAAATAGAGCATCCTGATTCTCAACAAATAGAGCAGCCTGATTCTCAACAACAACAACCACCACAACCACACGAATGGCGTACTGCTGGAGTTGCTGATGACGAAACCCACGTTTTCAGAACGGGTAATTCTGAAATAGACAGATCAGACACCGATAATGATGATCACGAAGAATATACCCCTAGTAGAAAATCATGTAGTCAGATAAATGACTTTTTTGATATGCCCCCTATTCTTCCAGACTCCCATACCCAGACACAAAGCTACGAACCTACACATTATATTCGCAGTGAAAGTTTAACAGCAGGTCAGATATTCGATTCGAAGGATCTCTTAGCAAGTCAGATCGGACTCAAGTTCTTGGAAGAGGGTTTCCAAAGTCGCGTGCGGGCATCTGACAAAAGAAAATACGTAGTTGAATGTGCTAGAGAAAAGTGTGAGTGGAGGTTGTACGCGATTCACACGGGTCCCAAAGGAGGGGCGATAATGATTAGAAAGTTGCACGACGTACACACTTGTACGAGGACGCAACTTAATCCCCACCACAAACAAGCCGGCAAAAAGACTTTGGGTGCGATCCTGAAAAACAAATTTCTTGATGTTAGCAGGTCATTGCGTCCAAAGGACATCGTCCACGACGTTCACCGGCAGTTCGGCGTCACGATTGATTACCACCAAGCGTGGCGTGCGCGCTGCCATGCACTGTTTATGGTGAGAGGCACGTTCGAGGAGTCGTATGAACGACTCCCGACATATTTATATAATTTGCAGCTGCAGAACCCTGGTACTGTCACGCAGCTACGGACCGATTCACGAGGACGATTTGAGATGTGCTTCGTGGCCCTTGGACCCGCGGTACGTATTTTAACACGTCATATGTTTACACATTATAAACTATAACATTTACAAATGAAAACCACCTATGTTTTTGCAGATCCGCACATTTCTGGCAAATCTACGTCGTGTCCTGATAATAGACGCAGCCCATTTAAAGGGCCGTTACTTGGGTATGATGTTCCTGGCGGTTGCCATGGACGGGGATAACTCCATCGTTCCAGTAGCTTTCGGCGTAGGCAAGTCCGAAACCGGGGACGAGTGGACTTGGTTTCTGTCCATGTTGAGACAAGCTATCGAAGACCCGCAAGGGTTGGTGTTTATGTCTGACAGGGCTCCTTCCATAAGCGCCGCAATCTCTGCCATGTACCCAAACGCCCCTCACGCCATATGCTGTCGACATTTGGAGATGAACGCCAAATCCAAGGACAAACGTATTACCACCTACAAGGATGTCTATTGGGCGGCATGCAGAGCATATACGGATCGGGAGTTTAACAAGTACATGAATATGCTACGATACAGTGTCAAGGAAGCAGCCAAAGTCTTTGACGATGCTGGACCGGAGAGGTGGTCCGCGGCCCATTTTCCTGGACAACGGTATGACATTCTGACCTCGAATAGTGCAGAGTCTGTGAATGCACTCTCCCGTTTTGCGCGTAGATGTCCGATTGTTAATCTTATGGACTACTTTCGGGCCTTTCAACAAGAGTGGTACCAAATTCGACGCCTAAAAGGAGCTAAGATACAAAATGCACTCACACCAATGGCGGAGAATATCGTTCAGTACAGGGCGCGTCGTGCGGCGACATGCCGGTAAGAGCAATCGGGTATGGGAAGTACGAGGTGCATGATGACTATATTAACGCGATTGTGAATATGGAAGACCACCTTTGTTCGTGTCGCGAATGGGATAAATCTGGGTTACCGTGCGGCCATGCCATCGCTGCAGCAACATATATGGGTCGTACAGATTGCAGCGAATTGGCTGTACCTTTCTTCACGTCCGAATATTACCGGAAAATATACGTGGAGGTAATAAACCCAGCTGGACCCCCTGCAGCATGGGTGTATCCACCCGACCCGCTTCCACCGTGTTATCCACCTTTAATGGATAAGAACAGGGCCGGGAGACCGAGAAAGAACGACCGACGTCCATCACGTGGTGAAAGTTCGATACAACGAAGATGTACTCGGTGCCAATGCGTAGGACACACTCGTGGAGAGTGTCCAAATCCCGCCCCTTCAACCGTGCCAAGGAGACATTCTGTCAGTCACACCCCGGGCCCGTCACAGCTTGAACCATATGGAACAAACACATATGATACTGTTGATACTGTTGATCTAAACACTGATTTGTAAATGATATATATACACACATACATATGCTTCTAAATGAACATTGATAACACAGCTAGTTTGTAAATGATATATATATTCGTATTATATATTTACACACATAAAGAAAATAGGAGTTTGATATGATAAGCGAAAGAAAGAAGAACGGTTGATTGTTACCATGGCAGTGAATGTTAACTCTGAGTACACATGTCTGTTTATATAGCAAGAAATATTAGTAGCAAGAATGGAAGCAGGTTTCTAGCTTTTTAGATATATATATATATATATATATATTATATGTATATATGAAGAAGAAGAAGACTTAAAAAAGGAGACCTTTATCTGTAAGATATGGAAATGATCATTTCTTGACATTTTTGTTGGAACAAACACATATGATACTGTTGATCTAAACACTGATTTGTAAATGATATATACACACACATACATATGCTTCTAAATGAACATTGATAACACAGCTAGTTTGTAAATGATAAATATACTCATATTAGATACGTTTTAATTTTAATAAATTACACCATTATAATCGTCTCTTCGATACGTTCTAAATGAGCCCAATCTTGAATTTTTTTGGATTTATATATTTTAATATATATCATATACAGTTATACATTAAAATTCATAAATTCTTAAAAGAGAAGAATATTAAATGGGGTTTTGACAAGTTGGTATCACTGGACTCATTTAAGAATTGTGAAAATGGGTATTTGGCGAATGATGATTCATGTGTGTTTAAAACACTTCAGCTCCAAACACACATGAATCATCATTCGTCAAATACCCATTTTCACAATTCTTAAATGAGTCCAGTGATACCAACTTGTCAAAACCCCATTTCATATTATATATATACACACATACATATGCTTCTAAATGAACATTGATAACACAGCTAGTTTGTATTCCATCCAACAAGCTCTTCATCTTCAATCTTTCTGACCCTTCTTCAACGGCTTCTGCTTTTGCAACCACGTATGGCCATTGTGTACCACAACCCGCACACACTTTAGCAAATGAGTTGAGGGTTGTCATATATTCTACAAGAGGAGTAGGCCCACGAATGAGGTAACCTCTGACTTGACCTTGCATGATGTATCCAACCTAACCGTGGTTCAGTGGCTTAAAAACTACTTTTCAGAGAAATTAACAAAAAAAAAAAATACAAAACAACAACACAGTAAAAAAAATACAAAACAAGAAAAAAAATACAAAACAACTAAAACAACAACCACCTACTTAAAAATTGATTTAGTTTCATCAATCCAAGCTTGCTTCTCGTTTACCTTCGCTTGAATAATTGCGAAGTCTTGCATAATATGGTGAATTGCTTCTTGTTCTCGACGAACACGAGCCTCCCTAGCTTTTATATCCCCTTTCATCCTTTTGATCTCCCTGTCTTCCTCTTCGATCTTTCTCAAATGGACTGCCTTCCTGTCCATAATTTTTTTCCACTCTTCTGTTAGTTCATCTATCTCCTTTTCCTTTTTTTGCTATGGCGACCTCGATTTGAGGTGGCATTTTTTCAGGAGTAGCCTTAGGGTTTGATGACGATGCCATTTGTGGATTAAATGAGAGAAGAGAAATCAAGAGAGAAAACAATTCAAAGAAAGAAAGCAAGAGAGAAATCAAGAAAGAAAGCAAGAGGAAGTGTGAATTGTGAATTGCATCTTACTGGTATTTATGGATGAAATCTCAAACATGCAAATGAATTTCAACCACAAATCGGTCTTCAAAGTACAATAATTGTGGAAAAAAACAGTAAAAGCATGCAAGATTCGTCTAAGTATAGGGGCTGAAAGTGTAAATTTTTAGGGACCAAAAGTGTAAAATTTCAGGGACCAAAACTATAATTTTTTGGGCCATCGCGGGCAGGGACTAAAAGTGCACCGCGGCCAAAGTTGAGGGGCTTCGCGGGGCATTTGGCCCCAAAGTACGTGCCACGTCAGCCTAGCCCGCGATCGCGGGACCCCATCGCGGGTATTTTGGGCATTTTTGCAAAGTTGAAAAAATTTAGGGTATTTCGGTAACAGTTGGTCAAACTTGGGGTATTTTAATTAATTTCCCTTTTAGTAATTGACAAATAACATTTTTTTAACAAATCAATTCCTTATTAATCTTACGGTTACCCAATATATTTGATTTCTATTTACCCTAGTATATTAGGTTGAAACCCACCTCCCTCCTCCATCTATAGTAATCAGCCGCTCCTGCTATCGCCGCCACCACCACCAGTTTTTTTTTTCATCTTGATACCGCCACCACCGTACATGGAGGAATGTAACTGAACAAGACTTTGAAGAAAAGAAAGACGAGTTCTTCATCTTCCCAGAACAAATCTTGTTGGTGGTCCAGGGGAAGATGGAGATCGAAGGAATCTGTGAGGATGGCATGGTTGATTGGAGTAAAGAGAAAAAGAGTAACGTTGAGAGGGTATTGATCATCCTCCTCTAACTCATCACACAATCGTCCATTGGTCTTTAAAGTCTTCTACTTTTTCTGTTTCTCTCTCTAAAATCCTCTATCTATATATACGTATATGTTTAGTGGCAACGTATGTGTATATGTATCAAACAAGGATTGAGAGAAAAAGAGGGGTTTTAGGTAGTTTGGGTATCATAGTTGGTATCACAAAAGTGTATACAGTGGTGATTAGGGTTATAGAATTGTTTAAATGTTTAAAATGTTTTTCTGACCATCCCCATTTCAGCTCGTATTTTTTGTGGTTTGAATTGTAGAAATTGAGTAGAATGTTTGGAAGTGAAGTCGTTGCCACTTTTCTTGATTTGGGTTTTCTTTGCGGTCAAAGTCGTATTATATTGGGTATCACAATGTATCATAGTGTGTATCACTGTGGTATCATAGCGAGTATCACATTGTATTTTGTATCACAATGGGTATCATAATGAATCTTGTATCACATTGGGTATCATAGTGTATTTTGTATCACGGTAGGTATCACATTGGTATCACAGATGTTCTTGGAGTATTACCAAAGTAATAAATGTGATGCTGAATTGGATGGCAATGGGTATCACAGTGGTATCACAAAAGTTCTTGTATGTATTTTCGGTATTACGATTGGCCGGGGAGAGAGGAGAGAGGAGAGAGGAGAGAGGATATTTTACAATACCTAAAATGCCCTTTTATTTAAATTTCAAACAAAATTACCAAAATTAATAATTTCCTAATTTATAGCTTAATATGTGGCTCACATTGGTTCTTACAGTTACCACAAAATAACTAGTTCTCCCTTGAATGACCCCCTATATATATATATATATATATATATATATAGAGAGAGAGAGAGAGAGAGAGAGAGAGAGAGAGAGAGAGAGAGAGAGAGAGAGAGAGAGAGAGAGAGAGAGAGAGAGAGAGAGAGGTTCACATGTATTTTGGCGTTGAAAGTTTGAAAGTTAAAGTCAATGATAGGTCATTTTGTTTGTTCATCGACATGCATTAAAGTTAGGTAGGGTATTTCATATACAGAGACACCATTTCCTACGAAAGTTCTCATTTGTCCACATTCTTGAGAATAGTTGATAATATACTTACATGATAGATATATTAAGAAACGGGAATGAGTACAATTACTAAAATGTATAAATTTTTATGAACAAGTCAAAACAAAACAATTCTGTCAGGATCGATTCTTAACAAGATTAACAATACTTAGAATTCAGAATTAAAGAATCTGCGGAATAGAACTTTAATTCCCACAATCAAAGAACAATATATCAGAAAACACAGTTGTTTGTATTCACTAAATCGACTCACAAGCTTACAACCAAACCTCAATCTTGATGAACAGGCTCAATCAAGACGACTTCTACTTCTCTAGAAATAGGGTTCTAAACCTTGAGGTTAATTCTCTCTGAAATCAATTTCAGTATCTCACGAATACGTATATTTCTTTAATAGCTATCTATTGAAATCTATTTATACACAATAATTACAAGATAACTATCAAAAGTAAATTGATCTTCTGAATCTTCTTTAAGCATATCTTGATCAATTCCTTCCTTATCTCCAACCATGTCGCATACCAAACTTATCACTTTAGCAGTATTAACTTCATTCAGCATGAGCAGTACTAATCTTCTCCAGCAGCATTAATTTATTCCAGCAGCATTAACTTGTTCCAGCAGCATTAACTTGACTAGCAGTACTAACAATGATCTAGCAGTATTAACTTTGTCTTGCAGTAGTAACCATTGCATAAGCAGTACTAACAGATTTTCGTTATGCACCAGCAGTACTAACCTTGTCTTGCAGTAGTAACCATGACTTGCAGTAGTAATCTCCACTTGCAGTAGTAATTATGCCCTAACAGTACTAACTTTGTTCTGGCAGTATTATCCATATTTAGCAAATATCTTCAGTTCCCAACAATCTCCCCCTAACTTGACTTTTCAGGAAGAGAAGTCAAGTTCTTCAGATGATGCTTCCAAAACTTAATCATGAACGCATAAATCAGGATTCACTCCAAGACTTTGATTGAGAATTCTTCTCACCAAGTATCTTCCCATTTCAGAATCCTTGCTGCAAGTCAACTTAGTATGTAGCATTCCATTCAATCTTTTCTTGCTATGTTTGTACACCACATCCACCAAATAATACTCATGGTATGTATTGTCAAGAGAGATGACATACACTCCACAGTTTTCCATAAGCATCCAGTTGGTAATGACTTGAAAATTTCTTTCTATCCTATTCTGAACTGCTTCTGGTTTGAATATTTGGCACAGGTATTCAAGTACCATTTTGGTGATGGACATTCCACTTTCAGTCAGCATATTTGTAAAGCCCGTGTCCCGGTATGTCCATTTTTGGTTATATGCTTTTATTTATTCAAAAAAAAAAAAAAAAAATTAAATATTGTAAATCGTCCTCGTTGATTGGTCTCGTTTGCGATTCGGTGTCAAATAACCAATTCGCGAGCTTCTCGGGTTTGTTTCGAGTTGTGTAACTTTTGGGTTGTTAAGGGGCCTTTTATGTTTTTTTTGGTGAAAGTGGGATAGAGGATCGGCCCATGCAAAGCATGGACCGAGAGCCTCTCAAACCTCTTAACTTCTTGGTATTTCCTTTCTTGCTAATCAAATCACTAACCCTAATTCCCCTCTCCTTCCTTTCAATCGTAACAAACAAAAAATTGAAACCCTACCCTTCTCTTTTCCGCCACCGTGAAGCAGCCCCCCCCCCCTGTCGTGTTCGTCACCGCCGGAGAAAGGAGCAAGAGAGAGAGAGACGAGATCGCGAGAGGAGAGAGTTGATCGGAGGAGTCGCCGGAGTTAACCGGAGAGCGTCGGGAACCGCCGGTAGTGTCGTATTTTTCGTCAAAAGGTAACCCTCGAAACCCCCTCCTCTTGTTGTAGTTGTTTTCTCGTCGAATCGGGGGCCCCGGCGGTGTGGCCGCCGTGCGCAGCGCGCTGCCGCCGTGCGCCACGCGCCACCGCCGGGAGCCGCTGCCGGAGAGCGTACGGTGGCGGGAGGGCTGCTGTGTTCGGTTGTATGCGTTCTTTTCCCTTGCGCGATTCGTTACGTAATTTTACGTTTATCCATATTTCGTTTCGTATCGTCTCTTGTTATGAACCGCCGTCGACAGCCGCCGGCGACCACCGTCGCCGGAGGGCCGTGGATGGAAGGTGGTGATGTCGGATTAAATTTTTTCAGTGTAGAGTATGTGTAATCGTCGTCCAATCGATCGGTCGTTTCGTTAATATTTGTTTTTATCGTCGTTAAATCGTCTATTTATAAAAATTAGTAGTGCAGCCCTGTTTTTGTGACGGCTGTAGTTTTTCCGTCGCAACTCCGTTTGGGCCGAGCTTGGTGTCCACGTTTAGAGCTCGAGACCGGGCACGTTTCCCGTGTTTTGACGGAAAGCCGGTTCGGCCTCGAGCTAGGAGAAATAGGGGCCGCAAGTTTGGAGATTCGTCATTTCATGTGATATTTTCTTAAATCTGTCATGAGCTTGCTAAATTCATAACTTGTTGCTCGTAGATCGTTTTAACCTGAAACCTGTGCCCGTTTTTCCTAATTTGAGTTAGGAACGTTTTTCGTGTTTCGCCGAAAGTCTAATTTGGCCCGGAACTAGGCTGTTCGGGGCTGTTTGTGTGAACTGGTCCGAAAACGGACAGTTTCGGTAGGCGATCTTTAGTAATTCGTAATTATTTGTAGAAAAATCGTTAGGAGGCGAATAGTATGTCCTTGAAAAGGTATTTCAGAGCACTATCCAACCGTATGATAAACCTGGAAATTTTCTGGGTTTATGGTAGTCGAATCAGGTCCCGAACAGACCTGTCCGGTGGGACCGAAAGTTAGTTTTTAGCGACAGTTTTGGGGTGTGTCGCGTCGTGGGGTCCGGGTCTCGTATTGACGTATTTTATCGTACGTTTAGGTGCCGGAAAGTGATCGTCGTTGTGTGGAGCTACTTACTATTTTTAGCTAGGCGCGCACCCGAGGTGAGTTCTCTCACTACAATTAATTAATAGTTGTTTATTATTACTGTAGCACGTGTGTGAAAATTATATGCGGGATTGTTGGGGGCTAGATAGTGGGACGTTTAGTTAACATTATGTGCTACATTATTCGGCGGGGCCGAGTCCCGACGGGGACGGAGGTGTTTTACGCAGTAGGCGTAAAAGGGGCGTTTACGCAGTAGGCGTAAAAAGGATGTCACACGCAGTAGGCGTAAAACGGGTGTTTCCCGCAGTAGGCGGAAACGTGCGGCGGGGCCGTAGACCCGACATCCGCCCGGGAATTTTGTTATGTGGTGGTTATTATACTTGCTTATGATTTGTTCGTAGACTTGGATGTGGTGGTGTGATCCTCTTTGCTTTAGGGGTAATATGAGATAACCATTGTTAATTGTTGTGTTTGAATTCACTAAGCTTCGTGCTTACCCCTCCCAATTTACAGTGGCTGCAGGTACAAGTGGTACGAAGGCATGACTGGCACACACTGACGCGCATGACGGATGGGTCGAAGGACTTGCTTATTAAACATTTTCCCGTTATTGAATAAACAATTTAATTTCCGCTGTTGACTTATGTTTTAATAACGCTCGTGATTGCAATTATTATTTTGGGTTTAATAAATGGAGACTTATTATTAAATATGCGTGTTTAATTTTTTTTTTAAATTTTCTTGAAATTTTGGGGCGTTACAACTTGGTATCAGAGCACGGCTTGAGTGAATCAAACGCACCTCGGTGTGTTTGGTCTCAAGTTGCGGCTGGGAAATTTTTTTTTTTTAAAAATTTTCTTTTTAAACCTTTTGGAAATAAAGAGGAAAAGATGAAAACCCGTTCGAGGAACGGTGATCGAGGGCGCAGTGTGTACAGTCAGCCGGAGCCAAGGGAAAGGTACAATGCTTAGTGTTTTCTCATTTTATCGCTTTCTAGATCATAGGGCATGCATGCTAGATTGCCTGAGGTTGACACTATGCGATACGTTGGATTACTTGCTATTATGATTTTCTTGCTAATTATAGTAGGTTTCTAAGTAGGTGCCCTTTAAATCGTATGCGGTAAGAGGCTAATAGCCTTAGAATATTCGATTTAGTTCTATTGCGCAGCTCTTGTTTGAGTCCAACCGTTCTAGGATAGAATCTAGTATTCGAAAGTCTATTTGTCTTGCACTGCATATGATTGGGTATTTGCGCGGCCACTCATTATGATTAACAGGGTTTTTATAGTAGCGAGGGTAGTGGGTGGAATATAATTCCTAGGGAGCTAGGAAGGGTGAGTGCATATGCCGGTGCGGGCATATGTGTTGAGTTGCGGCGAGACTACTTGGACCCTCGGGATGGGACACGAAACGGGTAATGATAGGTGTGGAAGGTAGTAGTAGAGCTCCTACTACCGGAAGCACAGGATCAGTACTCGGGTCGGGAAAGTCGCGAGGAATTCAAGGAGTTGAGCGTATGTGTTGATAGTGTGAGTTATTAGCTGATAATAACTCTTTGAATTTCTCCTTCTTATAGAATGGTCAACACTAGGAGACGCGGTGAGGCTGAGCCGAGGGCTGAAGCCGGGATCACTGAGGAGCGGATCCAAGAGATGATTGTAAGTGAGGTTGCACGAGCTGTTGGGGATGTAATTCCCGAGATTATCACCGCAATTCAGGATCAACTGGTGACTCTAGTGGAGGAGCGGTTTGCAGCGATGCCGCCACCTGTTGGGGGACAGCCCCGTGCCCGAGACTTCCAGTATCGGGATCTTTCTGCCTGCTCTCCACCAGAATTCAAGGGTGACTCTAACCCTATCGTTAGCATGCGCTGGATATCCGACATGGAGTGCGCTTTTCTGACAAGCGGTTGTCCGGATAACTTGAAGGTTCGATTTGCAGTGAATCTACTTCGCGAGGGAGCGAAAGACTGGTGCGCCACGGCATTGACTCTGGCCGAGCGTACCACTCTTACTTGGGACGAGTTCGTTGCTCGTTTCCGTGCTGAGTACGTGCCGCCGATAGAGATGGAAAGAATAGCGAAGGAGTTCTTGGAGCTGAACCAGACTACGGAGACCATAAAGGAGATGAACAAGAAGTTTACCGAAATGGCGCTATTCTGTCCCCAATATGCGGCCTCAGAAGAAATGAAGATGGCGAGGTACAAAGACATGCTTCGGACCGAGATCCGGGAAATTGTGAGCGCAGTGCAACATCCTTCGCTGTCGGCTATGATGGATGCAGCGCGGAGAAGAGAGTTAGAGTTGGAGACCCAAGCAAAGAAGAGGAAGGCGGCACTGGCAGTGACGCCTACCTCTGCAGTGCCAAAGAAATCGAAGTTTGTTGATTCTCGTGGGCACACGAAGAGTAGCGGTTCTAAGGCCCGGGATGTGAGTGGTAGAAGATCTGATGCATGTTACAAGTGTGGGCAGCCTGGCCATCTCAGTAGAGATTGTAGGTCGCCACTGATGTTATGTTTCGGCTGTAAACAGGCTGGCCATGTGAAGGCCAACTGCCCGAATGCTAGGGCAACTGATGGGGGTGGTGCACAGAGGGCTCCTGCGAATGCCCCGCTGCGCATCACCGACGGCCGTACGGGTCAGCCCGGGACGGAGGTGGCCCGAGGGAGAGTCCACCAGCTGAAGGTGGAGGAGGCGCAGGCGACGCCTAAGGTGGTGACAGGTATGTTTCATCACTCTTTTCTTTTGTCTTTCCTTTTCATGCCCTGTGTTTATGTATTGTTATTCTTTATATATTAGGTACGTTTCTAGTCAATTCTGTACCTGCGGTGGTAATGTTTGATAGCGGGGCTACTCATTCATTCGTGTCTCGCACTTTTAGCGAGAGGTTGGGTCGAGTGGTGGGACGTCTAGGATGTCCTTTATTGGTCGAGGTCGCCGATGATAGGACCTTGACGGTTACGGACGTGTATCGGGGATGCACGTTGGAAATCTCGGGTGTGAGGTTTCCTATCGATTTGATCCCTATAGCGATGCGAGAGCTTTGCGTGATAGTGGGCATGGATTGGATGGACGCGTTCGATGCAGAGATTGTTTGCCGTCGCAAACAAGTACGGGTTCGAACCCCAAGCGGGGGAGAACTGTTGATTCAGGGAGACTCGCCTAGTCGGGTTACGACTATTTGTTCTGCGGCGAGGGCTCGGAGATACCTTCAGCATAGTGGGCAGGGGTTCTTGGCGTATGTGGTGGATACGCGTGTCGATGAGACGAAGATTAGTGCCGAGGATGTGCCAGTCGTGAGGGAATTCGCCGATGTATTCCCCGATGAATTGCCAGGGATACCTCCCGCGCGACAGGTGGAGTTTCGAATCGACCTGATTCCAGGTGCTGCTCCGGTGGCCAAGGCACCTTATCGCTTGGCTCCACCGGAAATGAAGGAGCTTTATGAGCAGCTGCAGGAGCTTCTGGAGAAGGAGTTCATCAAACCGAGTTGTTCACCGTGGGGAGCTCCGATCTTGTTCGTGAAAAAGAAAGATGGATCTCAGCGGATGTGCATTGACTACCGGGAGCTGAATAAGCTTACGGTGAAGAATCGTTATCCTTTGCCAAGGATTGATGATTTGTTTGATCAGTTGCAGGGAGCCTCGTGGTTCTCTAAGATTGACTTGAGATCCGGGTACCATCAGATGCGGGTGCGTAGCGAAGATACGGAGAAGACGGCTTTTCGCACGCGTTACGGCCATTACGAGTTCGTGGTGATGCCTTTCGGGCTCACCAATGCACCAGCAGCGTTCATGGACCTCATGAACAGGGTGTGTAGCCCGATGTTGGATCGTTCGGTGATTGTGTTCATCGACGACATTCTTGTATATTCCAAGACGAAGGAAGAGCACGAGGTGCATTTGCGGGAAGTGTTAGAAGTTTTGAGACGGGAGAAGCTTTATGCTAAGTTCTCCAAGTGTGAATTCTGGTTACGAGAGGTCCAATTCTTAGGACATGTCGTGAATCAGAATGGTATCATGGTCGATCCAGCCAAGATTTCGGCAGTTATGCGGTGGGAGGTGCCGAAAACTCCTACCGAGGTGCGAAGTTTTCTCGGTTTAGCAGGGTATTATCGGAGATTTATCCAAGATTTCTCCAAAATCGCCTTGCCTATGACGAAACTGACGAAGAAAACTGCAGCTTTCAGTTGGGGTGAAGAGCAACAGAAGGCGTTTGAGGAGCTACGCAGGCGTTTATGTGAGGCTCCTGTGTTAACTTTGCCCGAGGGTATGGAGGATTTGGTGGTTTATTGTGATGCTTCATATCAGGGGTTGGGTGCCGTGCTGATGCAACGCGGCAAGGTCATAGCTTACGCTTCGAGGCAGCTGAAGCCTCACGAAGCGAACTACCCGACTCATGACTTGGAGTTGGGAGCAGTGGTTTTTGCTCTGAAGATTTGGAGACACTATCTTTATGGTGTCAAGTGTACGATCTACACTGACCACAAGAGTCTTAAATATCTGATGGACCAGCAAAATCTTAATATGCGTCAGCGAAGGTGGCTTGATGTGGTCAAGGATTACGACTGCGAGATACTTTACCACCCAGGTAAAGCGAATGTAGTCGCGGACGCACTTAGCCGGCATCCGGTCGGGGGATCGCTGAAGGGATTTTGTCAGCGGTTGACGGTAGTTGCACCACTTTTGGAGTCGATAGGTATCGCTCAAGAGGTGGCCGTGTTAGAGGAAAATGCTAAACGGGAGAGAGTTTCGGGAGAAATTCCGAATTTGGTACGGGATAGTCGGGGACTAATGACCCGTTATGGCAGAGTTTGGGTCCCGTACACCGGTGGGAACCGCCAGACACTGTTGGACGAGGCACATAAGTCCAAGTTTTCGATTCATCCCGGAGCTACCAAGATGTATAGAGACTTGCGGGAAGGCTACTGGTGGCCCGGTATGAAGCAGGATGTAGCTAAGAGTGTGGAAGCATGCTTGACCTGTCGGAAGGTCAAGGCGGAGCATCAGCGGCCGCACGGCAAATTGCAGCCGTTAGAGATTCCGGTGTGGAAGTGGGAGCAAATCACGATGGATTTCATCACTAAGCTTCCCAAAACTCAGCGAGGGAATGATACTATTTGGGTGATCGTGGATCGTCTGACTAAGAGCGCTCACTTCTTGGCAATTAAAGAGAGCTTTTCGGCAGATAAGCTCGCGGAGGTGTTCATTCGAGAGATTGTAACTCGGCACGGGGTGCCAGTCTCGATTGTCTCGGATCGGGATACTCGTTTCACCTCCCGGTTTTGGGAGAAGTTTCAGAATGAGATGGGTACGCGGTTGCACTTCAGTACAGCATTTCATCCTCAGACGGACGGGCAGAGTGAGCGTACTATTCAGACACTCGAGGACATGCTGCGAGCATGTGTTATTGATTTCGGGGGTAGTTGGGATCAGTATCTTCCGCTAGCTGAGTTCTCTTATAATAACAGCTACCATGCCAGTATTGGTAGAGCGCCGTACGAGGTGTTGTATGGCAGGAAGTGCCGGACGCCCATTTGCTGGGGCGAGGTTGGTCACCGAGTATTGGGGAGCACCGACGTTGTATTAAAGACGACAGAGATGATTCAGATGGTTCGAGACCGATTAGTCACTGCTCAGAGCCGGCAGAAGAGTTACGCTGATAAGAGACGATCGGACTTGGAATTTCAAGTCGGAGACTATGTTCTTTTGAAGGTGTCACCCTGGAAGGGGGTAATTCGTTTTCGTAAGCGGGGAAAGCTGGGCCCTCGCTACATCGGGCCATACAAGGTCATCGCGCGTGTGGGGAAGGTGGCTTACCGTTTGGAGATACCGGAGGAGTTGAGTCTGATCCATAACACCTTCCACGTTTCTCAATTGCGGAAGTGTGTGATGGACGAGTCGGCAGTCATCCCTCTCGAGGACATTCAGATTGACGAGAGACTCAACTATGTAGAGAAACCGATTGCCATCCTCGACAGGAGGACGAGGACTTCGCGCAACAAGGTGGTTGGATTGGTTAAGGTCCAGTGGAAACACCGGAAGGGTTCAGAATGGACGTGGGAACCAGAAGCCGAAATGCGGGAGAACTACCCGGAGCTGTTTGCAGGCGTGGACTTCGGGGACGAAGTCTAATCCAAGCGGGGGAGAGTTGTAAAGCCCGTGTCCCGGTATGTCCATTTTTGGTTATATGCTTTTATTTATTCAAAAAAAAAAAAAAAATTAAATATTGTAAATCGTCCTCGTTGATTGGTCTCGTTTGCGATTCGGTGTCAAATAACCAATTCGCGAGCTTCTCGGGTTTGTTTCGAGTTGTGTAACTTTTGGGTTGTTAAGGGGCCTTTTATGTTTTTTTTTGGTGAAAGTGGGATAGAGGATCGGCCCATGCAAAGCATGGACCGAGAGCCTCTCAAACCTCTTAACTTCTTGGTATTTCCTTTCTTGCTAATCAAATCACTAACCCTAATTCCCCTCTCCTTCCTTTCAATCGTAACAAACAAAAAATTGAAACCCTACCCTTCTCTTTTCCGCCACCGTGAAGCAGCCCCCCCCCCCCCCCCCTGTCGTGTTCGTCACCGCCGGAGAAAGGAGCAAGAGAGAGAGAGACGAGATCGCGAGAGGAGAGAGTTGATCGGAGGAGTCGCCGGAGTTAACCGGAGAGCGTCGGGAACCGCCGGTAGTGTCGTATTTTTCGTCAAAAGGTAACCCTCGAAACCCCCTCCTCTTGTTGTAGTTGTTTTCTCGTCGAATCGGGGGCCCCGGCGGTGTGGCCGCCGTGCGCAGCGCGCTGCCGCCGTGCGCCACGCGCCACCGCCGGGAGCCGCTGCCGGAGAGCGTACGGTGGCGGGAGGGCTGCTGTGTTCGGTTGTATGCGTTCTTTTCCCTTGCGCGATTCGTTACGTAATTTTACGTTTATCCATATTTCGTTTCGTATCGTCTTTTGTTATGAACCGCCGTCGACAGCCGCCGGCGACCACCGTCGCCGGAGGGCCGTGGATGGAAGGTGGTGATGTCGGATTAAATTTTTTCAGTGTAGAGTATGTGTAATCGTCGTCCAATCGATCGGTCGTTTCGTTAATATTTGTTTTTATCGTCGTTAAATCGTCTATTTATAAAAATTAGTAGTGCAGCCCTGTTTTTGTGACGGCTGTAGTTTTTCCGTCGCAACTCCGTTTGGGCCGAGCTTGGTGTCCACGTTTAGAGCTCGAGACCGGGCACGTTTCCCGTGTTTTGACGGAAAGCCGGTTCGGCCTCGAGCTAGGAGAAATAGGGGCCGCAAGTTTGGAGATTCGTCATTTCATGTGATATTTTCTTAAATCTGTCATGAGCTTGCTAAATTCATAACTTGTTGCTCGTAGATCGTTTTAACCTGAAACCTGTGCCCGTTTTTCCTAATTTGAGTTAGGAACGTTTTTCGTGTTTCGCCGAAAGTCTAATTTGGCCCGGAACTAGGCTGTTCGGGGCTGTTTGTGTGAACTGGTCCGAAAACGGACAGTTTCGGTAGGCGATCTTTAGTAATTCGTAATTATTTGTAGAAAAATCGTTAGGAGGCGAATAGTATGTCCTTGAAAAGGTATTTCAGAGCACTATCCAACCGTATGATAAACCTGGAAATTTTCTGGGTTTATGGTAGTCGAATCAGGTCCCGAACAGACCTGTCCGGTGGGACCGAAAGTTAGTTTTTAGCGACAGTTTTGGGGTGTGTCGCGTCGTGGGGTCCGGGTCTCGTATTGACGTATTTTATCGTACGTTTAGGTGCCGGAAAGTGATCGTCGTTGTGTGGAGCTACTTACTATTTTTAGCTAGGCGCGCACCCGAGGTGAGTTCTCTCACTACAATTAATTAATAGTTGTTTATTATTACTGTAACACGTGTGTGAAAATTATATGCGGGATTGTTGGGGGCTAGATAGTGGGACGTTTAGTTAACATTATGTGCTACATTATTCGGCGGGACCGAGTCCCGACGGGGACGGAGGTGTTTTACGCAGTAGGCGTAAAAGGGGCGTTTACGCAGTAGGCGTAAAAAGGATGTCACACGCAGTAGGCGTAAAACGGGTGTTTCCCGCAGTAGGCGGAAACGTGCGGCGGGGCCGTAGACCCGACATCCGCCCGGGAATTTTGTTATGTGGTGGTTATTATACTTGCTTATGATTTGTTCGTAGACTTGGATGTGGTGGTGTGATCCTCTTTGCTTTAGGGGTAATATGAGATAACCATTGTTAATTGTTGTGTTTGAATTCACTAAGCTTCGTGCTTACCCCTCCCAATTTACAGTGGCTGCAGGTACAAGTGGTACGAAGGCATGACTGGCACACACTGACGCGCATGACGGATGGGTCGAAGGACTTGCTTATTAAACATTTTCCCGTTATTGAATAAACAATTTAATTTCCGCTGTTGACTTATGTTTTAATAACGCTCGTGATTGCAATTATTATTTTGGGTTTAATAAATGGAGACTTATTATTAAATATGCGTGTTTAAATTTTTTTTTAAATTTTCTTGAAATTTTGGGGCGTTACAATATTTCCATAAAGCTTCATTCCTACCTTGAACATCTCTTCCAAGTCTGATCTAGAGCACATCCTTAAAAGTTTTCCCCATGTAGAACTGACCTCAAACTTCCCATCTGCTCTTTTTACTCTAATGTACTCCTTTCTCTGATCTTTCAAAGTATCCCAGAATATGATTTCAGGAGCCATAGAAGCTAATGGTTTAGCTTGAATTGGATTAGTATCAACCACAGTAATATACATATCACATTGAGCATTTGACTGTGATTGTACATTGCTTGATTGCCCTGATGGAGTTGCCACTTCTTCTTCAGCAACTTTTGGATCAGATTTCTCTTTCACTGCTTCCTCCTGGGCTTCTTCTACAGTTGATTCCACCCTTGGCTTCTTTACATCTTTCTTCTTTGAAGCTATGGACTTTGTTCTTGGCCTTTTGGTTGACATCATCTTTGTTCTTTTGAAAGATTTAACAGCTTCAGGAGTGGTTTCAGTTGTTTCTTCTTTGTGGCTCTTAGCAGCACTAACAGTTTCTGTTGCTTTTTGTTTTTCAGCAGCAGTAACCATTTCTACTGCTATAGCTGTTACTGCTTCTTTTATAACCTTTAATGCTGCTGCTTCAACACTATCCTTCACAATCCAAAATATCTCTGCATCAATCTCGGATTTAGTTGCAGGTACTGCTTCCTTCTCACTTTCAGATACTGCTGCATCAATAAGATTCTTCAAAATTTCAGTTACTGCT
This sequence comes from Saussurea involucrata, assembly GCA_033807775.1. Taxonomy (NCBI): domain Eukaryota; kingdom Viridiplantae; phylum Streptophyta; class Magnoliopsida; order Asterales; family Asteraceae; genus Saussurea; species Saussurea involucrata. Next base: position 4,429,931 of record CM066325.1, read on the forward strand.
GCTTCAGTCTCAGACACTGCAGCATTATCTGTTTCTACTTCTTTCTCAATCTCAGCAGTATTAACTGTTTCTACTGCTGGTTCTGTTTCTGCTTCCTTTGTAATATCAGCAGCAGTAACCGTTTCTGCTGCTTTTTCTGTTTCTGCTTCCTTTGTAACTTCTACAACCTGCTCAGCCTCCCCCTCAACCTTATACTCATACTCCCCCTCAATGTTTGCATCCTCCATGTTTAGATCAGAGTCTAACTCCCCCTTTTTGGAAGCATCAGAGGTTGTTCATCTCCTTCTCAAAACATACTGAGCTTTCTTCCTTCTTTGTAGCAGTTTGGTGATCAGCTTCTTATTCTTTTCTATCTTGGTGTTTTGATGAAGAACCACCTTCTTAAGCTCATCAATCTCCTTCTGCTGATCCATGACCTCAATGTTGATATTTGCAATAGTTTCCATCAATTCCTCATAAGTATATCTATCCTCACCTGATTTAGAAGTGTTTACCTCCCTTTCAGGATCATTGGAAGTTTTAGCAGGTGTCTCTTGCCTAGCAAAAGCACTACCTACCCCCTTGGTTTCTTGGCACCTGGGACCTCTGGATGATTTCTCACCCTGAGTTGCCGTGAGGAAGGTCTTAGTTATTTTACCACTGGCCTTCTCTTTGCTAGCAGAAGTAGTGGCAGCCTTGCGACTCACATGCTCAACCTTCTCCTTAGTGAGCACCTTCTTGGGGTTGGGAGACACCCCTGTGGTTTCCCTTTCGATATTCTCTAATGGAGAATGCTCCACTAGAGGGCTTAAAGGCTTCGGGCTCTTAGGAGATACATCAAGGGAAGGAACCTTGTGTACCTTTCTTCTTTCAAACTTTTTGGTTATTTTGGGAGTGGGTCGTACAAGAATGGACTGAGGGATTACTTTTGTGATGGAAGGTTGGGATTGGTCATCAGTGGGTGTGTCTAATGTGGGCCTTGACCCTGATGCCATACCTTCAATGGTGTGGGACACAACCATCATTGTAGAGAACAATGGTGTGTCAACTCCTTCCGAGTCCCTAGGAAGTCTTCTCATATTTGAGAAAACCTTCCCTTTAGGGGGTTTTGGTACATATACCTCAGCAGATTGAGGTAAATCCGTCAATTCATGGTTAATAACTTCTTGGACAAACCTTGGATACATGTAAAATCTCTTTTTGGATTCTAGGTTTGCCACAAGATCATTAAAGATCATTGCTGAAAAATTGTACTTTCTGGCAGTGGATAAGCAGACCAAGGCATACGCAATGAGACTGCTAAACTCACTCCATCCAGTTGTTTTCTTTGAAATACAGTGCATAAGGGTATGAACAAGAAATCGCCATTGGTTGAAAAACTTTGACTTGTAGAATTTAAAAACTCCAATGGGACCTTCATACCCCATTCTTTGTAAGGTCGAGTAGAGTTCATCATTAGATAGAGAGGTTATACCTGAGGCATCATCAAAATGAAGAGTAATGCGAAGAACCTCCTCTGTGACCTTCAAGGGTTTGTCACAAACCCTTGTGCGAATGATCTTCTGCCCATCTTCAAATACAACAGTGGCATTCTCCCAAAATTGCTTTTGATGTTCGATGTATATTGTTGGGCACACTGTTAGGGCATGAGAGATGTGTGTGGACTTGAGAAAATCCACAATATCATAAAACCCTGCGGCCTGCTTTGGCTTCTGAAGCATCGCAATCTCATTGTGTTCATCGACAAACTCCATTGTCGTCATTATTCCTGAGGATTTGGATAGAAAAACAGAGATTCTTGGAAGAAAGGGTTAGAAATAGAGAGAGAAAAATTGAATGCAAGAAGATGTTATGAACTTTGGCGGGCTGAACGAGTATATATAGCAGTATTAGCCCTGATTTTCTTTAAAAGCAGTATTAACGACTAAGCAGTATTAACTCCTTAGCAGTATTAACTACAAGGCAGTATTAACTACACAGCAGTATTAACTACACAGCAGTATTAACTACACAGCAGTATTAACTACTACGCAGTATTAACTACTACGCAGTATTAACTACACAAGCAGTATTAACTACTACGCAGTATTAACTACTACGCAGTATTAACTACTAAGCAGTATTAACTACTGAGCAACATTAACTACGAAGTAGTATTAACTACTAAGCAGTATTAACTACGAAGCAGTATTAACTACTAAGCAGTATTAACTACTAAGCAGTATTAACTACTAAGCAGTATTAACTACTAAGCAGTATTAACAATCAAAGCAGTATTAACTACTAAGCAATATTAATAACTAAGCAGTATTAAAAGATGTACTAGCAGTAGTAACTCTGCACTGGCAGTAGTAACTCTACACTAGCAGTAGTAACTCTGCACTAGCAGTAGTAACTATACTTGCACTTTGCAGCACTTGTCAAATCCTCAAATGTCATCTTACCTTCTGACATCACCTTTACCACTTATCTTACCTCCTGCAGGATTATTTCCAAAAGCAACATGTCCTCCATCAATTCTTTTGAAATTCTTGAGGCAGGCAATGTTACCTGTCATGTGCCTGGAGCAACCACTATCAACATGTCAGATGCTCTTCTCCTTGAGCTGTTGGTTGCCCTGCACATAAGATAAATCAATTAATTTTTATTGGGAACCCAAGCCGAAGTGGTCTTGGGTCTCCCTTGCTCATCAAAGTACTTGCACTGGGTTTTGATGAGATTTTCAAACTTAGGTACTGCAGTACTGGAGAACTTTGTCAATATGATTGGTCTAGCAGCACTAAAACTAGAAGCAGTATTAACCTTAGAAGAAGTACTAACAGAGTTAGCAGCACTAACAGAGTTAGCAGCACTAACAGAGTTAGCAGCACTAACACTGCTAGCAGCAGTATTGGCAGTAGTATTGCTTCTAGCAGCACTATCCTTGTCAGCAGTACTATCTGAGGTAGCAGTACTAACATTAGTGCTTTTGGGAACCCACATATTGACACATTCCTTTTCAGTCTGTTTTCTTATGTGGCTTTTGGATTTAGCTTGTTTCTTAGCCACATTATTCCTTGCAGGCTTCCTATAACCAGAAGATTTTTGAAAACTTCTTTGAAAACTTTTCTTTTGGTTAATAGGATTGAAATAACAGTATTTGGCAAGATGATTCAATTTGCCACAGATAAAACAAGGTTTTGGTCTGTTAATCCTTTGCAGATCAACTCCTTGCTTTTGTGCCCACTGGTTATTCCAATTTCTTTGATTTCCCCTCCTTTTATCATGTTTTTGGGGCTTATTCTCTTTAGATTTCTTGCAAGAACAATGTTCACAAGTTTTAGAGTTCACAACAGTGGTCTGTGTATAATGAACTCCCTTTCCCTTTTCAGTCCTTTTCATCTCATTGTTCTTAACACATGGACTTCCACCATCCTCATTGGTCTTTATGTAATTCTCTAAGGGAATCTCACCACTTACATTCTTGTCCCTTTTCTTAGACTCTTCTTTTTCAGTTTTATCCTCCACAACAACTTCATCTAATGGATCTATTTTAGTTGCTCCTTCAGATAAGTCCTTACTATCCATAGTTTCTAACAGATCTGACCTAGGAGGGATGTATGTGTTGTTGTAGGGTGGAGGTGTGGCATTGTACCCTAGGCCTGTTTTCATCTTACTGTGAACTTGAACATTTATAATAGTGTCCATAACTTTAGAAGCTTTTGAAAACTTTTCAACATCAAGTTTTACTTTCTCAAGTTCTCCTTTTAGTTTCTCACACTCTTCCCTGGACTCTTTCAGTTGGAACTCTAGACCACCCTTTTCCCACTTCCAGTAGTTTGTATCATATGAGTGTTGAAGTTCATTGGCTTGAAAAGCCTTAATTTGTTCTTCAAACCTCTCAACAATCAATACATAGTCTCTTCTATCCTTTTCTAATCTCTTAAGGTCATCACACATTCCCTGATTGTGATCTCTATACTTTTTAACAGTGTCTATACAAGCTTGAGAACAGAGATTAGATTTTACCTCAGTGGGAAGATCTGAAACTTCAGCCATAAGTGCTTGATTTTGGATGGCCTCTTCTGCTTGATCACTCCAATCAAAAGTACTGTTTGATTCAATAGAATTGTACATAATGATTGTAGAATTCTAAGAAACACAGGCTCTGATACCACTTGTCAGGATCGATTCTTAACAAGATTAACAATACTTAGAATTCAGAATTAAAGAATCTGCGGAATAGAACTTTAATTCCCACAATCAAAGAACAATATATCAGAAAACACACAGTTGTTTGTATTCACTAAATCGACTCACAAGCTTACAACCAAACCTCAATCTTGATGAACAGGCTCAATCAAGACGACTTCTACTTCTCTAGAAATAGGGTTCTAAACCTTGAGGTTAATTCTCTCTGAAATCAATTTCAGTATCTCACGAATACGTATATTTCTTTAATAGCTATCTATTGAAATCTATTTATACACAATAATTACAAGATAACTATCAAAAGTAAATTGATCTTCTGAATCTTCTTTAAGCATATCTTGATCAATTCCTTCTTTATCTCCAACCATGTCGCATACCAAACTTATCACTTTAGCAGTATTAACTTCATTCAGCATGAGCAATACTAATCTTCTCCAGCAGCATTAATTTATTCCAGCAACATTAACTTGTTCCAGCAGCATTAACTTGACTAGCAGTACTAACAATGATCTAGCAGTATTAACTTTGTCTTGCAGTAGTAACCATTGCATAAGCAGTACTAACAGATTTTCGTTATGCACCAGCAGTACAAACCTTGTCTTGCAGTAGTAACCATGACTTGCAGTAGTAATCTCCACTTGCAGTAGTAATTATGCCCTGGCAGTACTAACTTTGTTCTGGCAGTATTATCCATACTTAGCAAATATCTTCAGTTCCCAACAAATTCGAATTGGATAGGGCCAACTTCAATTTTTTGTTGTTAAGGTTTTGTTAATTTAGTGATTGCAAATTTAAATGACGTTTAATTTGCATAATGTTTTCTAAATTGATAAAATCAGTCAAAAACATTTGAATATGATATGAATTTGAATAAAATGTCATTAGGTTTATCAAGTATTTAATTGATAGGAAATTAAGTGTATTATTTCAATTAAATTGAAATATGTTTATTTAGTTAATAGAGTGTGACTTATGACTAAATAGGAATAATGAAAAGATAACAAATAGCTCATTCCTTTGATTTTTTCCTTAAATTATTAATTGTAATAAAATTAACATTTAATATACAAATCTGTAAATTACCATTTATTAAATCAAAATTAAATTACATACTTATAAATCAGTTAATTGGTTCAACTGATTCATATATGAACCTACAGTTAATTAGTTTATATATGAAACACAAAGGTTCATACACTACTAAATAAACAGCTATCAGTGACGAACGATTCCGTCACTGAAAGCAACTTCCGTCGCTATTCCGTCACTGAAAGTCCGTCACTGCTCAGGAGGTTGCTGAAAGTATCAGCGACGGATGTCAGTGACGGATCAGTGACGAAATTATTCAGTGACGGATCAGCGACGGAATTATTCAGTGACGGATCAGCGACGGAATTATCACTCTATTTGTAAAAACATTTTAAAGGTATATGTTTAAACCATGTAAACTATTATCGAATCATATTAATTTCCTATTTTTGATTTATAATAAATATTTTATTTTTCAACATAACGCAAGGGTACACAACACATATCAACCAAACATTAGTCACATTTAACAGACTTTGGTCTTAATGAGTTTAAATAGGTCTTTACGTATATATATATATATATATATATATATATATATATATGATTTGAACTCTACATATACATATATATACACATATAGGCATAGGATCATGTAAGAAATACTTTTACACCATTGATCACTTTTAATCAAATACCCTCCCATAAATTGCGGCTTAAAAGGGAATTAATCCAGTGCATCTTATCTCGGTGTATCTCATCCTAATGTTCCTCCATTTCTCATCCAACGGTTGATAATCACTTCTCACCGGAACCCAACCCTACACGTATATGCGTGGCTTAAAAGGGAATTGATCTGGTGCATTTCGGTGCATCTTATTCAAATGTTCCTCCATTTCTCATCCAACGGTTGGTAACCACTTCTCACGTTTCTCACCAAATTTGGTACTTCTCATCGGAAGCCAACCCTATGTGCATGTGTATATTGGGCTCGATAAAACCACTAATACCTATTATAGTTTATTAAGAACTGTTAAAGCCTAGTAAGAAGCATTATAGCCCAACAAGACCTTTTATGACATATCAAGGCCCAATAACCCAACGATGACTTATTACGCGTTTGTATGCAAGTATATACTACATATATGCATGTGTTGTATTGGCCTCGATAAGACCGCTAAGACCCAATATAGCCTATAGAAAATCACCAAAGCTTATTAAGAACCATTACAACCTAAGAATATACATATAATGGACATACATTCGTATGGGATAATGCATATATGCATCTCAGATTATGCACACATTGTTCACATATGCACATGTATGTATGTATGTATGTATGTATGTATGTATGCATGTATGTACGTATTGGGTTTTTATGGGTTACAGTGGCTATTAATGAACTATTGGCCCTTTAAAGCCCAATAGACCCCTTTAAAGTCTGATAGATCAATTAAGATCCAATTAAACCCTTTAAAGCCCAATAGAATCCTTTAAACTCGATGAAACCCTTTAAAAGTCAATAGAACCGATTAAAGCTCAGTATAATAGATTAAAGGCCAATAGATACTTTAAAGTCCAGTAGAACCGCTTAAAGCCCAATAGAATTGATTAAAACCTGATAAGACCCATTATGACTTATTACATGTTTGTATGCAAAGTGTGTACTGCATATATGTATGTGGTGTCTATTGGGGTTGATAAGACCACTAAGATCCACTATAGGTCAATAGGACTCATAGATATACATATTATATGCTATCTATACATTCATATATACACATGCATGTATACATATATATAACACATATATACATCATATGCGATTACCAAATAACACGCACATCAAGTATATATTCACATATACACATGATATCAATATATATACATATACACAATATACACAGATCAACAACCAACACATGTATACATACAATCTACAAACATATATATATATATATGTGTGTGTGTGTGTGTGTGTGTGTGTGTGTACGGACCAACGGATACATATAATACGTACACTTGTTTACATATAACACATAAACATGAGAAACAAGAAATATGAAAACGAAAAAAAATCCGTCACTAATCCGTCACTAATTAGCGACGGATTAGTGACGGATTCCACGTGTCCGTCACTAATTAGTGACGGAAATGTGAATTTAATTTTTATATGAAACTCCACGAGTATGTCACTAATCCATCACTAATTAGCGACGGATTAGTGATGGACACGTGGATTTATTTTTTAATTATTTTTAAATTTATTCCGTCACTAATCCGTCGCTGATTTGTGACGGATTAGCGACAGACATATATATTTTATTTTTTAATTTCTTTTCTAATACATTCCGTCGCTAATCCGTCACTGATTAGCGACGGATTTATGTCCGTCACTGATTTGTGACAGATTAGTAACGGATTGTGTTCTTGTTCATTCCGTCACTAATCCGTCACTGATCAGTGACGGAAATTTCCGTCACTGATACCTCTTTTTCTAGTAGTGATATATGAATTCGTTATAAAGAGTTCATATGTGAATTACAAAGGTTCATATATGAACGTATAGTTCATATGTGAATCACACATATTCATATATGAACTCAGCCCGTGTTTTTTGTAAAAGTTACGAAATTGCCCTTTTATTTTTGGAACAGCCGCAACTTTTGACCAATTATAACCGATCTTGACCGAATAAATGACCAAGATCACTTCTTTATTTCTCAAAAATTTTGCACTTCTCATTTGAACCTAAGACTATATATATATACATATATATAGAGGGAGGTTCAAGGGAAAAGCTCAAAAAAACGGAAAACTGAAGAACACCCTAAGATCCCTTCAACTGGACGGTATGCACTTGTGCATACAGGTAAATAGTTGACTTTTTGGTTTTATGCACAAGTGCATTATGCATTTGTGCATATATGCACAAATGCATGTTACAAATAACTTGTATGCACAAGTGCATACCTTTCACATGAAGGGCTTCCAGGGTGTTCTTCAGTTTTCCATTTTTTTGAGGTTTTTACCTTGAACTTGACCATATATATATATATATATATATATATATATATATATATATATATATATATATATATATATATATACAGTGAGAGAGAGGTTCAAACGAGAACGCTAACTATTTAAGAAAACACGAGAACAACAAATCATGTGCAAAATCACGTGTGATATTACATCAACGACACAAAAAAATGGACACGAGTGATTTTAGCAGCGACTTAGGTCGCGAGACAAAGTCGCGTGAATCATATATAATCATATATGTACGTTTTTTAAATATTTAGCGTTATTATTTGAACCCAGTATTGAAATGAGCCCAATATTGAATATTTTTTTATTTTTTTATTTAATTATATATCATATATACTACATAAAAATATTTTTAATATTTACAATCCATACCCTTATAGTTAATTATTTAATTTATGGTACATTTCTTACTTTTTCAATTTTCGTTTTACACTCTTACCAACGGAGCACCGACGGATTTTACCGACGGAGTACCGATGGCAAGAATTACCGACGGATCCCCGGCGGAGACATATACCGACGGCAATACTTACCGACGGATTACCAACGGCCATATTCACCGACGGATTACCGACGACCATATTTACCGACGGTTTAGCGACAGATTAGCCGTCGGTAAATTTATTTGATACCAGACATACTCTTCACCTTTTGGTCCTTGAAAAAGCAACAACCAATACATAAGAGCTCTTTAGCAATGGACTTCCGGTTTAACTGAAATTTGCCCTATATTTTGCATGAGATAACTGAAATTTGTCGTATAAATACTTCCCTTGAACAAATGAAACAAGAGAACATGACAGTTAATATATCAAAAGATAGCTGAATTAAGGCAACTCGTACCTTGCCAACACCAACACGCATTGTAAGAGGTCTTCCTCGTTTATAACTGATGTCGAAAACTGTGCCATCAGCAAACCTTGCAGTATAATGAATCTAAGAAGGGATGTACAACAAGCATTAGAGTGTATATATAATATATCCAAGCTATGAAAGTGACGCAGGGTCTTCAAATGAGACTTGTTTCTCAAACGGTGTTGCATAAGTGGATATCATTCTTCATTGCGACCTCTGTTTCAAAGTTTGATATATATATATATTGACTTTTCTAGTCCAATTATTCAGTTTCACCCAGATTGCAACTCAAAAATCCAACCAAGAAGAAAGCAATAGTGATAGCAGACTAAAAAGTTTTACAAAAGCAAAAGAAGTGTTTTTGAGATAGAAATAAACAATTTCATTTCACCATGATCTTGCTTTGATGACAAACGACTATTATAGCCTTCCTCACTCAGACATGTGAGCCTAACATTGCTGTTTCTTTTGTCAAATGTTGAAGAATTACTGGTAGATGCGTTCAAAGAGAAGTCGACGAGCTATGAGGAGTGGCTAGAGAATATAATGCAATTGATATCTTTTGTTGGTGCAAGTGTACCACATCTCTATATATTTTATATACTTATTTTGATGATTACAAACACACCGTATTATTGTTTTTCTAACAATTTTATCCAAGTGTGCAGTTAATTGGACAACATGAAGATTTTATCTGAAGAGTCCAAGACTGGTGTTTACGTCATCATATATCTCATAATAATAAACACCCTAAAATAATATACCACTTGGATACTTTAAAAACCTAACCCAACTATTTTTTAAATCTTTGATTTAAATTAATTCAAGAATGTTGACTTTTTTTTTGGAATAAAACAAAAAGAATTCAGTTGCCTTTTTAAGCTATGGTCGCTCCTGACGCAGACACCTTTTTGCAGGCGGTATACCGCGTGGTGTATGGCGGTATACCGCGGCTCTGCTACAAGTGTTGCAGGTTGCTTTTTGCAGGTTGACTTTTTTGTCAGCACCTTTTTCTGGGCGGTATACCGCGCCCATTTAGGCGGTATACCGCGGCACCTTTTGACCGTTGCCACGTCCAGCTTAAATACATGCAGCTTCTCAGCATTTATGTCAAGAGATAAGCAGACATTGAATACCCAGCTCTTGAAAGAATACTCAGCTCCTCATCTCATTTAATAACTTATTCAAGTTATAATTTTTTGAGTGATCAACCTCTCACAAATCCAAGTGTTATACTTATACAAGAGTGATTAACATTGTGAGATATATTCTCTTGTAAGTATTTGAATAGTGTGAGTGATTCACGTTCTCAAGCAAAAGCAAGAGATTTTATTATCATTGTATCAAGGTTTGTGTTCTACCATAAAGAACACTTATAGTGAATCAGTGTGTCGAGAAGTGTCTCGGCAAGTGGACTAGCCAGCCAGTTGGTGGTGAACCACTTTAAATCTCGGTGTCGGTATCAATATTCTCTACCCTTATCTCTTTATATTCCCGTTGTGCACTTAATTTTATTTATATATTTGTGGTGCATGCAATATTTGTTGTTGATTTTGATAAGAGAATTTTTATTTGTGAAATAATTTTAAATACAACCTTTACCCCCCCTAAGGTTGTCCTAACAATTGGTATCAGAGCAGGTTGCAAGTTTCTGTGCTTTTTAAAAACTTGTTCTTGTATTTTAAATGGCAACCTCTGAGGGAATTATTTCTACAAAGATTCCGCAAATTGACACCGAAAATTTTGGTCTTTGGGCAAATCTTTTTGAATGCTACGTTCGTGGCAAAAGTCGAAAAATTTGGGACATTATTAAAAATGGAGATTATAAACCCACCAAAACCAAAGATGGAGTAATTAGTGAAAAACCAGTAGCGGAATGGTCCGCCGCTGAGGATGCTTGGGTTTGCTTAAATTTTGAAGCTAAAAATATCCTTTTTTCGGCACTTACTAAAGATGAGATTGAACGTGTTTATTCTTGTGAAACTGCTCACGATATTTGGGAAAATCTAAATAATACTCATAGAGGAAATTCTCAAGTCAAAAGCTCAAAAATAAATATTCTTGTACATGATTATGAAATGTTTGAGATGTTAAAAGATGAGTCAATCGACTCAATGTTTAAACGTTTTAACCTTATCATGGTGAGCTTGAAAGGTCTTGGTAGAACATATCCTAACGAAGATTACGTGCGAAAAATTCTTCGAGCGCTTCCTCCGGAGTGGATGCCGAAAATCACATCCTTGGAAGACTCCCGTGACCTCTCAATGATGAAATTAGACGATCTCATTGGAAATCTCAAAGTGCATGAAATTGCACTAAAAAGGAACAAAGATCGGGAGCATGATAAAAAGAAATCTTTGGCGCTTAAAGCTTCAACTTCAAGTGACGAGAAGGAGAAGAAGAAAAAGAAGGAGAAAGCTAGCTCCTCAAAGGATCAACCCGAACATCTTGACGATGTAGCCATGTTGGTAAGAAATTTTTCTAAATTTTTAGCTAACAAAAGGTTTTCAAGAAATGATAGGTTTCAAAGAAAAGGAGATTATCTCCGTGGTGGAGAAAACCGAAGCCGAAAGTTCCATAAACGGAACGACAAAATAAATAAAAATGGCGAATCAAGTGATGATGAAGAAGCCAAGAAAAAGAAGGGCTTTTGCTACTCATGTGGAGACAAGGATCACTATGCCAACGAGTGTCCAAAAAGAAATAAACCTAAAATCAAGAAGGAGAAAGCCTTCGTTGGAGGCGCGTGGAGCGCAAGTGAAGATGAAAATGAGTATGAAGCCATTTGTCTCATGGCGGAAAGCGACGATGAGGTAAACTCGTGTTACTCAAATTACTCTAGCGATGATGAATGTAATGATGATGATGATCTTGATATGTTAAATGATGCCTTTCAAAAAATGGTTATGCTTACAAATAATTATAAAGATGAGAACGCAAAATTAAAGGAAGAATTATTATTAAGTAAAAAGGAAATTCATGATAGCAAACAAAAAATTGCATGCGATAATGAAAAAATCATAAATTTAGAAAATAAATTAAGTGAAAAATATGTTTGCAATTCTTGTGACATTTTAAATAAAGAAATTGCATGCCTTGAGAAAAGAATAGTTGAAAATGATTTATGTGCTAATTGTGATGTGCTTAAAAAGGAAAATGCATGTTTAAAAGAAAAATGTGATAAACATGAAAAAGATAATTTGTTAGCACATGCCTTTCAAAGTAGCAATGAGAAAGTGCTTAAAATGTTAAATATGTCAAATAGCACTAATTGTAGAAAAGGCGTTGGTTCCGATACGTGTAAAGATAAGTGCTTATGTATGCCTATCAAAAGATGTTTTGAACCACCTAAAAATATTGAAATGAGAAAACCGTACGTGCAAAAATCCTCATATATGTCCAACATAAATAATGTGAATTATAAGTCTATGAAATCTTATGCATGCATGTATAATAGTAAATTTTCTAGACCAAAAAATAGTGTGAATATGCATGCTCCTTTTTACGTCTTTGATAAATATGATCGTAAAATTAAAATGGTACCAAAGTGGATTCCTAAAGGCTCCTTTAGTGTTGATAATCCCGGTGGCATGCGTTTATGGTTTTAAATTTTTTTTGTATATATATATTATATACATATATATATATATATATATTCTGTGTTTGAAAATTATGAATCAACTCCGAATAGGCTCACCTATTTGGATACGGTGTCTAGGAAAGATAAAGGCGAATTCTTCGAATTCTAATGAGGTCGGTTTTTAAAGTGCCTTCGCGCTTACCACCCTCACCGTCTTTCCTGGTCGCTTCCAAGTAGAGCTACCGAAAAGGGTTGAGTAAATAATTCTCTTGTCTGTATATTTTTTGTGAAAATATATTTATTATTATATGTGATTTTCTATGCTAACTTTCAAAGGACCCATAAGATGTGGGGACCATAAAAGTTGTACTTTAAATGTTGTAGATAAATCTTGATATGGATTGGATTCTTGATAGTGGATGCACACGTCACATGACCGGAAACCATAATCTTTTTTCATCATATGAGTCATGTGATGGTGGACTAGTAATTTTTGGAGGAAACTCCAAAGGAAAGGTAATTGGGAAAGGTACAATTTCTTGCAACAATGTTACATTTTTAGATGTTACGCATGTTGATAATTTGAAATTTAACTTGCTAAGTGTTCGTCAACTGTGCAAAAATGGTATAATTGTTGTTTTTGAAGAAGACTCTTGCAAAATTCTGAAAAATGGTAAAGTTCTTTTGAATGGGGTTATAAAAGGAAATCTTTATGTTTGTAAAACTGATGTAAATGAAAATGTTTGTTTATCTTCCGTATATGATAATTCGACCTTGTGGCATAGACGTTTAGGTCACGCTAACCTTAGATTAATTCAAAATTTGAAAAATAAGGAGCTTGTGAGTAACCTTCCAAAATTAAAATTTGATAATCATTTTTTGTGATGCATGTCGTGTCGGCAAACAAACTCATGTTTCTCATAAATCAAAAAATGTGATTTCAACTAAAAGAGTTTTAGAACTTTTACACATGGATCTTTTTGGCCCTATGGCCATTCAAAGTTTTGGAGGAAATTATTACACTCTAGTAATTGTAGATGATTTTTCCCGATATACGTGGACTTTATTCTTAAAACATAAAAATGAAGCTTTTGAAAAATTTAAGATTTTGGGAAAACGAATTCAAAACCAACAAGGTTGCACGATTGTTTCGATTCGTACGGACCATGGACGCGAATTCGATAATGAAACTCAATTTGGTGCGTTTTGCGACAAATATGGTATAACGCACAATTTTTCTGCTCCTCGCACTCCTCAATCTAATGGGGTTGTGGAGAGGAAAAATAGAACCCTACAAGAAATGAGTAGGACTATGCTTAATGAACATCAAGTTCCCCAAAAGTTTTGGTGTGATGCCGTAGCTACCGCGACCTATGTCCTCAATCGTGTGCTAATTAGGAGTATCCTAAATAAGACCCCTTATGAGATCCTACGTGGTAGAAGGCCTTCCTTAGCCCATCTTAAGGTATTTGGTTGTAAATGTTTTATTTTAGATACCAAATCTTATTTGACCAAATTTGACCCAAAAGCCTATGAGGGAGTATTCCTTGGTTATTCTTGGAATAGCAAAGCCTATAGAGTCCTTAATAAAGAGACCATGGTTGTAGAAGAATCCCTAAATGTAAGCTTTGATGAAAGTCCTCCTAAACCTAGTGCACCCTTAGTAAATGATAATGGTTGTGAAGGAGATGCACTAGCCCAACATCTTAGAACCTTGGACTTAGGAACCCAATCTCTTACAAACAATGTAGAATCTAGTGATGCCCCTCCATGTTATGTTCCACAAGGAGTAGATGATCCTAACCTTAGAACATCTAGAGGCCATCCCGTAGATCAAATCATAGGTGACCTAAACCAAAGAACGACTAGATCACAAATCCATACCCTTTGTGCCTTTCACGCCTTTATCTCAGCCATAGAACCTAAAAACATAGAAGAAGCTTTAGGTGATGAGGATTGGATAATGGCCATGCAAGAAGAGTTAAACCAGTTTACTAGGAATGATGTGTGGGACTTAGTTCCTTGCCCTAGCGGTCAAACCATTATTGGCACACGATGGGTCTTTCGTAACAAGGTAGACGAAAACGGTGAAGTCACCCGAAACAAGGCACGTTTAGTTGCCAAGGGGTACAATCAACAAGAAGGTATCGATTATGATGAAACCTTTGCACCAGTTGCAAGGTTAGAGTCTATTCGAATGCTTCTCGCTTTTGCGAATGCTAAAAATTTTAAATTATATCAAATGGATGTCAAAAGTGCTTTCCTAAATGGTTTTATAAATGAGGAGGTATATGTTTCCCAACCTCCCGGCTTTGAAAATTTTGAAAATCCGACGCATGTTTATAAATTAAAAAAGGCGCTTTATGGTTTAAAGCAAGCTCCGCGTGCGTGGTATGATAGATTAAAATCTTTTTTAATTACAAGTGGTTATATTATGGGTAAAATAGATAATACTTTGTTTGTCAAATATGCTCAAAATGATATTGTGGTTGTGCAAGTGTATGTTGATGATATTATCTTTGGTTCTACAAATGAAAATCTTTGTAATGAATTTGCTACAAAAATGACTAATGAATTTGAAATGAGCATGATGGGAGAATTAAAATTCTTCTTAGGATTGCAAATAAAACAAAGTGAAAATGGCACTTTTATAAGTCAATCAAAATACTGTAAAGACATGTTGAAAAAGTTTAATTTTGAAAATGTCAAACCTGTTGAAACTCCGATGACCACCAATCTAAAATTATCTAGTGACGAAGAGGGAACCGATTTTAATGAAAAGATTTATCGTGGCATGATTGGTAGCTTATTGTATTTAACTGCTAGTAGACCTGATATCATGTATAATGTGTGTTTATGTGCTCGCTTTCAATCTTCGCCTAAACAATCTCACTATGAAGCCGTCAAGCGTATTTTTAGATATCTTAGAGGGACTACGAATCTTGGACTATGGTATCCAAAACAACCCGAGCTAGAAGTAACATGCTTCACCGATTCCGATCTTGGTGGCTCGATGGTTGATCGAAAAAGCACTAGTGGAGTATGTGCCTTTATAGGTCTCTCGCTTGTGTCTTGGTTTTCCAAGAAACAACATTCCGTAGCCTTATCCACTACCGAAGCGGAATATGTAGCCGCCGCGAGAGCGTGTGCTCAAGTTCTATGGATGAAGCACACACTTACCGACTTTGAGGTACGTCAATCCAAAATTCCAATTATGTGTGATAACTCAAGTGCCATAAACCTAAGTAAAAATCCCGTTTTACATTCTCGTACCAAACATATTGAGTTGCGACATCATTTTCTACGAGATAATGTTCAAAAAGGCCACATTGTGCTTGAAAAAGTTGATTCCGAAGACAATTTGGCCGATATTTTTACTAAAGCCCTAAACAAAAAACCGTTCTTTAAATTAAGACTTGGTTTAGGCATGCTTGAGTATAACCCATGAGATAATGCTACTCTCAATTATATGCATATTTTGAGGGGGAGCATCTCTCGAGGGGGAGCATAGCGTCCTTCTTAACCCTTTTTGCTTCGACAAAAGGGGGAGAGAAACCGAGTATGCTCTCGTGTTTAGCGGTTGTGTTTGTCATCATCAAAAAGGGGGAGATTGTTGGTGCAAGTGTACCACATCTCTATATATTTTATATACTTATTTTGATAATTACAAACACACCGTATTATTGTTTTTCTAACAATTTTATCCAAGTGTGCAGTTAATTGGACAACATGAAGATTTTATCTGAAGAGTCCAAGACTGGTGTTTACGTCATCATATATCTCATAATAATAAACACCCTAAAATAATATACCACTTGGATACTTTAAAAACCTAACCCAACTATTTTTTAAATCTTTGATTTAAATTAATTCAAGAATGTTGACTTTTTTTTTGGAATAAAACAAAAAGAATTCAGTTGCCTTTTTAAGCTATGGTCGCTCCTGACGCAGACACCTTTTTGCAGGCGGTATACCGCGTGGTGTATGGCGGTATACCGCGGCTCTGCTACAAGTGTTGCAGGTTGCTTTTTGCAGGTTGACTTTTTTGTCAGCACCTTTTTCTGGGCGGTATACCGCGCCCATTTAGGCGGTATACCGCGACACCTTTTGACCGTTGCCACGTCCAGCTTAAATACATGCAGCTTCTCAGCATTTATGTCAAGAGATAAGCAGACATTGAATACCCAGCTCTTGAAAGAATACTCAGCTCCTCATCTCATTTAATAACTTATTCAAGTTATAATTTTTTGAGTGATCAACCTCTCACAAATCCAAGTGTTATACTTATACAAGAGTGATTAACATTGTGAGATATATTCTCTTGTAAGTATTTGAATAGTGTGAGTGATTCACGTTCTCAAGCAAAAGCAAGAGATTTTATTATCATTGTATCAAGGTTTGTGTTCTACCATAAAGAACACTTATAGTGAATCAGTGTGTCGAGAAGTGTCTCGGCAAGTGGACTAGCCAGCCAGTTGGTGGTGAACCACTTTAAATCTCGGTGTCGGTATCAATATTCTCTACCCTTATCTCTTTATATTCCCGTTGTGCACTTAATTTTATTTATATATTTGTGGTGCATGCAATATTTGTTGTTGATTTTGATAAGAGAATTTTTATTTGTGAAATAATTTTAAATACAACCTTTACCCCCCCTAAGGTTGTCCTAACAGAGGCCTATATATGGGGAAATTGACTCAAATGGTCAAAGGGACAAAGAGTGTTGACAAAATAGCCAAAAACTCTCCCGGTTTACAAAAATAGTCAAAGTGTCCGCACTAGCAATTGCGGACATGGTCCGCATTCGCAATTGCGGATGCGGAGCTGTCGGATGAAAGGTTGACACGTGTATCCCAGAAGCAGTTAACCAAGTGCGGTCCGCACCGGGTCGGGTCGGATCGAGTGCAGACCAACCCGTTTCAGTGTCTTTTTTTGTCTCGTAGTGATCCCATTGCGGTCCGCACTCACCGGGTCGGGTCAGAGTGCGGACCCTTTGGCTATTTTTGTAAACCGGGGGAGTTTTTGGCCATTTTGTCACTTCCCTTTGTCCCTTTGGCTATTTGAGTCAATTTCCCCTGTATATGAGTTTCATTTACAGTATATAAATTATATATTTCAAAAGAGATAATATTGAACTCTATTTTACCGGCATATATGTTAACTAAAACAAGTATGTAAGAGCATTTAAAGAAACGATAGTTTTATTCAGAAATTGGACACAATATAAGTCAATCCCATCATCAAATCTCTTTAGGATTTGGAACTAGACCATGCATAACCAACCTTCTTTATTTGGTAATAGAAAACCACTTTATTTTTATATAGGTGTTCTTCTTTAGTTAAAAATTCACTTGATATTTGGGTTGTTGATTTGGGGAGAAAAGGCCGAAATGTTTTTCTGTTTCCGCTCCGGGTTTCTTATTTTCATCAAACATGGCAAATATATACGTCTCTATACATCTTCCCGGCTTCCTTGGTGTCCCTGTTGTGCCTTTGACATGTCTAATCAAATTGTTATTGTAAGTTCTAGCATTTTCCACTGTTGCTACAGGGTCACCGCCTGCCGACGGCCATCCGCTCTCCGACACAACAATTTGCACATCCTCTCCTCCAAGAGGTGCTTGAGCTGCATAGTGAGCATCTAACATGGCGGTGAAAAGGTTGGAGTATTGTCGACCGTTATCGTTCACAACCGTTCCTGGTGCAGTAAACAATGCATAGGGGAGATTTGAACTTGGGTTTGCAAAGTAGGGGTAGATGTTAGCAAGCATTGGCAAGTTGTTTTGGGCTAGAAATCTGATTATTGGCTCTATAAATCCCCGCACATTGTCACGAAATGCGCCATTGCTTGGCGGGTAGGATGTGCCTAGGAGACCGGTGTAGGTTGCAGTCGACACCTTGATTTGATTCCCTAGTCCTGCGGCTCCAATGGCATTGTGAATATTCCTCATGGCTGGGAGTACAAAATTGGCGAATCGCCGACTTTCATTATTTGGATCGACTTCATTTCCGACAGCGATGTATCTAAACCTGACGCCAGGGTAGTTTTGAATGTTGTTTCTGACCCATGTGTTTGCAGCATTTTGATCGTTGAGGGATTGCAGAAAATCATTAGGAACATCGAGGATGAGTTCAATATTTGTTCCTTGGAGAGCTCGAAGTGTAGCTTGATTTGGATCATAAATTCGCATTCTGGTTATGCCGTTATTTCTGTAAAGGGCTACCACATCTTGCTCTGAGGGCAAACCATCGCCAACACGACCGTTGCATACACCTACTTGTGCATCTAATTTGCCCAAGTAAAACAAAAGTCATTAAAATGTAACTTCTCTTGCACTTACAAACTATTGCAAACCATAACAATAACACTTTTCATTCACAAGGTGCAACATCCTAGCAGGGGATGTGCATGCCATACACACTGATATTTCTATATGTATGCATATATTTAGAATACGAATGACATGAAAATATATATAAACAGAGAGGGAGAGGGGATGATCAAACGAGAACATAGTCAAAATAAGAAAACACGAAAAACAACTAAATCACATGTGTTTTTGCACTGAAATTACATGCGATTACGAAACACAATCAATATAAGGGCGAGTGATCACATGTGATTTTACATACGATTTTAGTGTAAAATCATATGTGATTTGGCTGTTTTCGTGTACTCTTATTTGGTTATTGTTTTTGTTTAAACTCGTCTCTCTCTCTACATCTAAACATATAATAAATAAGTAACTAGCATGCCACTTGTTGTTTTCTGGTGAGCCGACTTCAGTATTTTTCCGCCTAAACATGTATCTGGACGCAGTTTACATTATAAGTTCAACTAACACACCCACATTCACTCCTCCTTAAATCTCTCCTTAATTCAATTTTTTTAATTTATACGTTACATTTACTACCCTTATAATTAGGTATGTAGTTTACTTTTAATTCCTTACTTTTTTATTTTTCATTTTAGACACTTATCATATTAACATAAATAATGTATATGAACTAAAATGCATTAAAAACATTTATATTTTTTACAAATTATACCATTGTAATCGTTTCGTCAATATCTTCGAAATTAGCCCAATATTGAATATTTTTGGATTTAATTATATTATTAAATATCATAAATATATACGAATTAATGTGTCGTGATTAGTATGAGATTTGATACAAATAATCACTAAATTGTCGTGATTTTCTTTTTGCAATTTCATATCAATTTTATTCAAAGTCGAATTTCTTCGACGAATTACAATTCTATCAAATTCCATTCTGTCAACGAAACACCCTTAGAATTATCATAAGAAATTTAATTACTTGATAAAAAAATATCACCTATCAACTGACTTTTGGATTATGAGTTCGAATCTTTTTCAAAAATATAAATATGCAAATGTTTAGTATACTATATTTAATTATTTATACTTTCTTAATCATGATTATATTATTTTCTCTAATTTTAATTGAACTACATAATATCAATTATCAACAAATGGTTAGTTAATGATATTTTCAAAGTCAAACTGTTATGCTTCCCGTCAATTCACTTTAAATTAATCTTTCATAATAGTTGATAAGTTTTCTGGCATGATTTAATTTTTTTAGATTACCCCGTGTAATACACGTTTCGAACCAAGTATATATATATATATACATATATATACATACATACATACACGAAGGTTCAAACGAGAACATGATTCAAATAAGAAAATATGAAAACACCTACATGGACGGACCTTTATAAGGGCACACGGTGGCACGTGCCACCGTATCATTTCTCCGGCGAAAGGTAAATTTTTTTGATTTCGTGAAAGGTGCAACCGTATCGTGTTAGGAGGTGCTACCGTATTCTTTTGAAAGTGCAACCGTATCTCGTAATCAACCAAAAAATTGAAAAAAACTTGAAATCAACCGAAAAAAACCTCCTGAAATCAACCAAAAATACCGAAAAGTCTCTCAAAATCGTTAAAAAAACTTAAAAATACTTGAAATCAAGCCAAAAACTTTAAAAATCCCTCGAAACACCGAAATTTGGCTAAAAACATATCGGTCGATATTGAACGTCGGTAAAAAAGATACACACGTCGATAAAAAAACGTTTGAAAAAATTTGGTGCCACTGTATGAAAAAATTTCTAAGTCCGTCTATGAACACCTACAATATATTTTACATTAAGAACATATGAGTTGATCACCGTGCTTCGTATAATCGTATTCACATGTGATTTTAAACTTAAATCACATATGATATATGTGTACTCGTATTTTTCTATTTTGATATTATTTTTACTTGAACGAACTATTTATACACATAAAAGTGGATATATAAACATAAAAAATCACATTGTTTAAAATAACATAGAACTCATATTTTTAAACCATGACTTATTAAACTGTATTAAAGGAAGGGAGAGAAAGACCTGTGAATGCAATAAGATTCATGAGTAAGCCGAGTAGTACTAGCTTTGATGTCATGACTTCGGTTTTATGAAATTTGTATTCGAGATCCAACCATATATATAATGGACAAAATCATTTAATTTTGTGGAAAATTTAGACCAATTGAAATTTATTATTAATTTTTGGTACATGAACCAATAAATTTTGGGTTTTTTATATGTAGAATAACCTATTAAACTAAGAGCATCTCCAACCAACAGTTTTCCATAATTTCTTCAAAATGGAGAACCAAAAGTCAAAATCCTTAAAAAAAATTACATTCATCTCCAACAAATTCCCCATTTTGGAGAAAAAAACAATGATTATAATATTAAAATATTGTATTTATCTATTAAAATATTATACCGCTCTCTAAATAATATTTTTCAAAAATTTCTATTGGTGTTCTCACTAAGGGGGCGTTTGGTTCATTTTAAGGAATGAGAATGAAAATGAAAATGGGAATACAAGAGAATGGGAATATGAATGAACATTCCATTGAAGTTGTTTGGTTAAATCAATATAATTAATAAAAAAATATTTTATATAAACTTATTAATACAAATATGTGACTTCCAGCGTGAAAATAAAAAAAATTCATTCAACATCGAGAAATGACTAAGCGGGAATAAAATTTTCATTCCCCCGAATTTGGTCAGGAATGGAAATTAATGGGTTTAGGGTAATGATGCAATTATATTATATCAAACCAAACAACAGTTTTCATTATCATTCTCATTTCTTACTCTTCAATACCTCCAACCAAACACCCATAAGTAATCATTTTTTGGGTTAACTCCATATTTGAAGAAAAACTCATTCTATCTCCTACTTTCTCCCTTTTGGAGATAGTTTTGGGGAAGTCTTTTGAGCAAAAAAACAACCCAAAATCCTTATATTATTCATTTTCTATAAAATAGGGAAGCTGTTATAGCTTCCCAAAACTTCTTTAAAATGGAGAACCAAAAGTCAAAATCTCTAAAAAAATGACATTTATCTTCACCAAATTCCCTATTTTGGAGAAACAAATATTAATTATAATATTAAAATATTTCATTCATCTATTAAAATATTATTTCTCTCTCCTAATATATTTTTTCAAAGATTTCTATTGATGTTTTCATCTAGTAACCATTTTTTGGGCTATCTCCATATATGAAGAAAAGCTTATTCTCCCTCCTACTTTCTCCATTTTGGGAAAGCCGTTGAAGTAAAAATATACCTCAAAATCTCATATTCTTCATTTTATTCAAAATGTGGAAGCTGTTGCACATGTCGTTGGCTAAGCCCTCACTTAGGATGAGTTGTGCAAGCCACCTTGAAAGAGGAGATGTTCTAATAGGACGTTTTCCACACAATAATCCAAGGGGTCTCATTTGAAGAAATAGGCTTTTTTTATTGAAAAGTCTTTCATTATTCATGAGTTTAATGTATATATTTCAACTTGGTACAATCGAATAATGTTGTTAAGAACATTATTTAATAGGAATATTTGATTATTTTTATAAATTATATTGTTTAATTTCAAAAAATTTTAATGGTCATTATTGTGCTGGTATAACAAACCTGTTACAAAATGAAAGTACATACTCAACAATACTGATTGTAAAACTATGCTTTATGCCATTTTAATTATATGCAATTTGCTTTTATTAAAATAGCAAAAAATGTGCTTAATTTTTTGCTTTTACACTGTTAAAAATATATGTTATCTGATAATTTAAAAGTATAATATATTGTACTGAAAAAAATTAAATAGAATTTAAAAGTATAATATTATAATATTCAAATATAATAAAAGAAATGAAAAATACATGTGTTGTTTCTTATATTACCCTATAATATATGTTATCAATAGAAGTTTAAATTATTTTTTGGAATCAAGACTAGTTTACACGTATCTCAAAGACCTAAATCTTATTGACAAAATGACATTTGAGCAAATTCCGAAATTTTTTGGTTACTACATGCATGAAGTGATTTAATTGTATGACCAACTTTGAAAAGTCAAATCACCTGTTGGACTCCTTGACAACTAAAAGAAGTTAATCACCAACTTTTTAAAAATACATCAAATTAAAAGAAGTTAACCTTAACAACATCTTTGACAACTATGTTATCTTAAAAAATAATGGATATTTGGAAAAACACTTTCTTCAACTAAACTCTCCTATAGACATATATGATGATGCAAACACATTCGAGTATTACCACAAACTATCTAGTTCTTATTTGATTAAGTATATATATATATATATATGATATACTTAAAACCAAGAGTAAACTATGATTTTCGTCCCTGATCTTTAAAATTTTGCTTTTTTGTCCCTCTTATTTTTAATCTGTCTCACTTTTGGTCCTTAAAGTTAACTCTGCAAAAAATATTCGTTTAAATCAAGGACAACACAGTTTTTTATTAATCCATAACTATCACCTTTGTTGTTGCTTCAACAACCAGTCAACCACCATTGAAAATCATTGTTGCTTACAAAATCATCACCGTCTGTGCCAAGGACTCCCCAACAACCACATTGTTGCCCACACTGGTGCCGATGATCTGGTGATGGATGTTGCCGTAGGAGAAAAGGAGGGACAATGGGAAGGTTGGGACTGTAATTTGTATTATCACACACACACACACACACACACACACACACACATATATATATATATATATAATACATATAAAAATCATTATAGTATCATTTATATTTTTCACAAAATATCATTATATTATTTTGTAAAAATATTATGTTGTCGTGACTTAACGGATATTTTGTAACAGAGTTAGCCTCGGGGACAAAGAACGAAACAAATTGGAAACCATAAGGCTGAAAAGAGCAATATTTAGAAATCAGTGCCGAAAAGAGCAATAAATAACAATCATAGGGACAAAAATTGTAGTTTACTCTATAATAAAATTATACCATTGAATATGATAATAGGAGGTTCAAACGAGAACACATACGAGAACATTTCGTAGCTATATATATATGATTTAATTAGGCAG
This sequence comes from Saussurea involucrata, assembly GCA_033807775.1. Taxonomy (NCBI): domain Eukaryota; kingdom Viridiplantae; phylum Streptophyta; class Magnoliopsida; order Asterales; family Asteraceae; genus Saussurea; species Saussurea involucrata. Next base: position 4,454,079 of record CM066325.1, read on the forward strand.
GGGCGAGTTCAAATGAGGAGCGCCTCAAATCGTGAGAACGTGAGGAGCAATTGACAGTTATGAATCACATGTGATTGGCAGTTGTGGATCACATGTGATTCACAACTGATCTGGAGGAGCAATTGACAATTATGAATCACATATGATTTACAACTAAAATCATTAATGATCCGCGACTTGCACGCCTCGCGAACCACCTCGCGCCACTTTTGCGCGAATTTTCGAGTTAATCCGATTTTTTAGGGTTGTAAATCATATGTGATCAGAAGCATGGGAGTGCTCCTCACGTTCTCTTAAATTGATGCGCTCCTCACGTGAACCTTCCTCTAATTAGGCATTTAGTTAACAAGAAATAATAATAGTGTACAAAAAGATAGGCGGCTTAAGGCCATCCACAACGCATAGATAAAAGCCCTCAAGCCCTCAACGCCACATCAGCGCCACATCAGCTAAGCCCTCAAGCCCTAAACACCCCCAGCGCATAACTAAAAGCCCTCAAGCCCTCAATGTCACATCAGCGCCACATCATTTTTTTAATTCTTTTATTTATACATTTAATTATTTAACAAAATAAAAATATTTATATATTTTTGAATAAATAAAAATAAGATAAATAATAAAAATAAAAATTAATATCATTCATTAAAAATAAAAATTACAAAATACAAAACACTACCAATTATGAAATTTTTTAATTTGCTCTTTTCTCTTTAAAGTAACCCTCAAAACGTCTCCCGTAAGGTGATCATGCGAGGTCATGAAAAACTCGAAGTCTTTCTCAAATCGTTTTGAGCGTTCGATTTCGAGTTCTTGTTCCAACCTATCTCGTTCGAGTTTTGAGCGTTCGATTTCGAGATCGAGTTTTTTCATTTTGTATTCCATTGTATCATCAATCTTGTCGTTGAACGTCGTCAACAACTGAGTAACACTTTCGTTCGTATTCGACCCGGACGTATTACTCGTTGATGTTTTTTTTGCCTTGTTTCTCCCGATGGGTCGTTGAAGTTGCTCGATGGAGTTGTCGTCATCGTCATCATTGGAAGGGTTGGTACGTTTTGAACCCCGCGATGAAGTTGTCGTCATCGTTGGAACGGCTCCCCATTTTGGACATTTTTTAGGACTTCCCAAGCTTGTTCGTTAGAGAAAGCAAACCCTTGTTGTGCTTGGTACCGTTCGTGTGCCACTCGTGAAATGTCGGCATCACTCATTCCGCTTGATCTATTATTGACCAAGTTGTTGTAGATGCCGCCAAAAAGTGCAATTTTTTTATTCAGGTCGTTGAACTTGGTGTTGAGTTGATGAGTTGTTCTATAATTGGCGCGACCCATCAAACTATAGAACACTTCCCCGATTCGGGTCCAAAAACCTTCTACATTTATGTAAATTCAAGTATAAGAATATTAACAAGAATAATAATAATAATATTAATAATAACAATATTAATAATAACAATAATAATAATAAAAATATTACCATGGGTTTGTGCGTTACCGATAACGGGGTCCTCCGAAACGTCAACCCACGCCGACACTAACGCGAGTTCCTCCTCGTTAGTCCACATCTGTTTGGGGGCTCTATTTTCATATTGTTTGCTTTTTCCTTTTCTCGATGGTCTCGGGTTTGATGGTTCCGTGTTTGATGGTTGTGTGTAGATGGATTGTGGTGTGTGCGGGCTAGTATGTTGGGTTTCCGGAACAATGTCGTCGGCGAGATTGATTGCGGGTGAAGGAATATTGTAGTTGGCCGGAGTAAAACCTTGTTCAATCAAACCGGGACGTGTAAATTGGTAAGGAAATTGTTGGTGAAATTGTTGGGGAAATTGTTGCGGATATTGTGGCGGATTTTGTTGCGACCATTGTGCCGGATATTGTTGCGACCATTGCGGACGATAACCTTGTTGTGTAAACGCTTGGAAACCAAGCTCCGGGTCTTCTTGCGGTTGTGGTGTATCCGGTCGGTTACGACGGGATGTAGGTGTTTTGTTTGGATTCATGATGAAATTTGAGAGAGTTTTCGAGAATTTAAGAGAGTTTGAGAGAGTTTGAGAGATTGTTGGTGTGAAAAAATAAGAGGTTAGGGTTAATATATAGTGGGATTAAATTGATTTTTTTTTTATAAAACTAGCCGTTTGGGAGAATTTATTTTGAAGATTTAAAAAAAAACAGGAAATACCCGTTGGAGATGCTCGGGTTCATCGGGTTTTCAAACCCGCACCCCGAGCCCGAGCCCCAAGCCCGCATACCCCGCACCGCTGCCCGCAGGAGCCCACAGGCGAGCCTGAGCCCGAGCCCGAGGCGCTGCGGATGGCCTAATAGGATGTGGACATTTAAGGGATACATTATTTCCTATTATATTTCTTTATCCTATTAAAAGCAGCCATGATGATTAGAGTATATTGTTCAAATATCATTTACTTTGTCTTATCACGTGTCACATGTGTTATTTGTATTACCTTTCTTATGTTTTTGCATTACTTTTAAGATGCAATATTTGTATTACATCAAAAATGTTTTTGCAATGAATATAATCACAAATGATAATGTTAATTTATTCAATTAGTGTACTTTTTGCTTATGCTATCCATGTGATATTTGTACTAAATTTATGTGTTTTAACATGTATTATCATATGTGATATTTTGTAATGGATCCATATATATTATCACATGTAATATTCTGATGAAAATCGTGAAAAGAAAAATCATATGACATGAATCCAATAAAATAATAAAACTTTGAAAAAAATATGAAAAAAGTAAAGATCATGATTTTTTAAAAATATTCATTTTGCATATTTTACTCGGTATATTATCACATGTGATATTGATAAATATATGTAACACGTATAATCACATGTGATAATCAGATGATGGACTACTTGAAAGGGAATTTCCATAGTAATCATTTCTGATGTTTTGTACGGTGATTGAAAAGATGTTGAAAGTTGTAGTGATATGATCGTTGCCATGGTGATAGATCCACGGATAACTATGATAGGGAGAGATTGTAGGGATGTGATTGTTATCTTAAATAACTTCTAAGATGAGATTTATGTTCTTCCTTATTATTATTATTACTTTCTAAATTAATTGTTAAATTATGTGATGTATATGGTTAGAAAGTGTTCTTGCAGGGGGCTGTTGGGGATCGATTGCAGGGCTGCACAATGATTTAGAGAAGCGGGGAATTAACCTAGACAACATGTTTCAATGGGACCCGAGCAATGCACGCTGGAAGTGGGCTAAGGAAAAGAACGGGAGATACTCGGTTGCCTCCCTCCGGACGATGGTGGATTGTACGATCCTTCCGTGCGCTGATCGGGAAACGCGCTGGAATACCTGGGTTCCGATAAAAGTCAATGTGCATCTATGGAGGGTACTGCAGGAGCGGCTGGCTACCAAAGAAAATTTGTTAAAAAGGGGAATTCACATCGATTCTGATGTTTGCCCATGTTGTGTGTCACACCCTGAGAATTCTACTCATTTACTTGTGCAGTGTTCTACAGCGAGGGAGGTGGGAGCTCGACTTCATCAATGGTGGAGAACTTGGCCGGTGGCGGCGAACTCGGTGAATGATATGTGGACGACCGTACAGCAAGTGGTTACTGAGGGGCGGAGTAAGGAGGTTGCAAAAGTGGTCTGCATGACTTACTTTTGGGTCTTGTGGAATCAAAGAAATGAGAAGCTGCACAAAGGCAAGATGAGGAATAGTAAAGAGATTGCCAATTTAATTTTGTACTTTGTTTTTTATTGGATTAAAGTCAGATCTAAGATTGGAAGAGCCTTAAGTTGGGAGGATTGGCTAAGCTCTCCCTTGAATTTTTGTAATCTCTCCGTGGATCGCTAGCTTCTCACTAGCTTCGGTTTTAATAAAGCCGTTGTGCGTTTTGCTGTCCAAAAAAAAGTGTTCTTGTATTCTCGTAAATTGTAAGTGTTCTTATTTGAACCCTTCCCTATATATATATATATATATAGGGAGAAGTTTAAATGAGAAGTGCAATTTTTTTGAGAAATATAGAGAAGTGATCTTGGCCATTTATTCGGTCAAGATCGACGGCTTTGACCGAGAAGCAGGATAATTCCTCGCGTGGTCTGCGCGTTGTCTGCACAAGATAGAAGGGTAGTTTCGTAAAAAAATACGCCGGACGAGTTCATATATGAATCTGTGTGATTCATATATGAACTTTTGTGTTCATATATGAACCTTTGTAATTCACATATAAACTTTTTTTAACTAATTCATATATGAACCTTTGTGATTCATATATGAATCAGTTAATTTGTTCATATGAGAAGTAATTAAAAAATTTCATAAATGAATCACAAAGGTTCATATATGAATTAGTTAAAAAATTCATATATAAATCACAAAGGTTCATATATGAACACAAAGATTCATATATGAATCAGTTAATTGGTTCAACTGATTCATATATGAACCTACAGTTAATTAGTTTCATATATGAAACACAAAGGTTCATATATGAATTAGTTATAAAGAGTTCATATGTGAATTACAAAGATTCATATATGAACGTATAGTTCATATGTGAATCACACAGAACTCAGCCCGTGTTTTTTGTAAAAGTTACGAAATTGCCCTTTTATTTTTGGAACAGCCGCAACTTTTGACCAGTCAAAGCCGCAACTTTTGACCAATTATAACCGATCTTGACCGAATAAATGACCAATATCACTTCTTTATTTCTCAAAAAATTTGCACTTATATATATATATATATATATATAGGGGCTTAATCAAATGAGAACTAATTAGTTTGTGGTAACCGTAAGAACCAATGTGAGCCACTCGTTTAATATAATTAATGTTGTTATAAAAATAAAGTAAAAGGATATTTTAGTAATTGACAAATAACATTTTTTTAACAAATCAATTCCTTATTAATCTTACGGTTACCCAATATATTTGATTTCTATTTACCCTAGTATATTAGGTTGAAACCCACCTCCCTCCTCCATCTATAGTAATCAGCCGCTCCTGCTATCGCCGCCACCACCACCAGTTTTTTTTTCATCTTGATACCGCCACCACCGTACATGGAGGAATGTAACTGAACAAGACTTTGAAGAAAAGATAGACGAGTTCTTCATCTTCCCAGAACAAATCTTGTTGGTGGTCCAGGGGAAGATGGAGATCGAAGGAATCTGTGAGGATGGCATGGTTGATTGGAGTAAAGAGAAAAAGAGTAACGTTGAGAGGGTATTGATCATCCTCCTCTTACTCATCACACAATCGTCCATTGGTCTTTAAAGTCTTCTACTTTTTCTGTTTCTCTCTCTAAAATCCTCTATCTATATATACGTATATGTTTAGTGGCAGCGTATGTGTGTATGTATCAAACAAGGATTGAGAGAGAAAGAGGGATTTTAGGTAGTTTGGGTATCATAGTTGGTATCACAAAAGTGTATACAGTGGTGATTAGGGTTATAAAATTGTTTAAATGTTTAAAATGTTTTTCTGACCATCCCCATTTCTGCTCGTATTTTTTGTGGTTTGAATTGTAGAAATTGAGTAGAATGTTTGGAAGTGAAGTCGTTGCCACTTTTCTTGATTTGGGTTTTCTTTGCGGTCAAAGTCGTATTATATTGGGTATCACAATGTATCATAGTGTGTATCACTGTGGTATCATAGCGAGTATCACATTGTATTTTGTATCACAATGGGTATCATAATGAATCTTGTATCACATTGGGTATCATAGTGTATTTTGTATCACGGTAGGTATCACATTGGTATCACAGATGTTCTTGGAGTATTACCAAAGTAATAAATGTGATGCTGAATTGGATGGCAATGGGTATCACAGTGGTATCACAAAAGTTCTTGTATGTATTTTCAGTATTACGATTGGCCGGGGAGAGAGGAGAGAGGAGAGAGGATATTTTACAATACCTAAAATGCCCTTTTATTTAAATTTCAAACAAAATTACCAAAATTAATAATTTCCTAATTTATAGCTTAATATGTGGCTCACATTGGTTCTTACAGTTACCACAAAATAACTAGTTCTCCCTTGAATGACCCCCTATATATATATATATATATATATATATAGAGAGAGAGAGAGAGAGAGAGAGAGAGAGAAAGAGAGAGAGAGAGAGAGAGAGGTTCACATGTATTTTGGCGTTGAAAGTTTGAAAGTTAAAGTCAATGATAGGTCATTTTGTTTGTTCATCGACATGCATTAAAGTTAGGTAGGGTATTTCATATACAGAGACACCATTTCCTACGAAAGTTCTTATTTGTCCACATTCTTGAGAATAGTTGATAATATACTTACATGATAGATATATTAAGAAACGGGAATGAGTACAATTACTAAAATGTATAAATTTTATGAACAAGTCAAAACAAAACAATTCAAATTGGATAGGGCCAACTTCAATTTTTTGTTGTTAAGGTTTTGTTAATTTAGTGATTGCAAATTTAAATGACGTTTAATTTGCATAATGTTTTCTAAATTGATAAAATCAGTCAAAAACATTTGAATATGATATGAATTTGAATAAAATGTCATTAGGTTTATCAAGTATTTAATTGATAGGAAATTAAGTGTATTATTTCAATTAAATTGAAATATGTTTATTTAGTTAATAGAGTGTGACTTATGACTAAATAGGAATAATGAAAAGATAACAAATAGCTCATTCCTTTGATTTTTTCCTTAAATTATTAATTGTAATAAAATTAACATTTAATATACAAATCTGTAAATTACCATTTATTAAATCAAAATTAAATTACATACTTATAAATCAGTTAATTGGTTCAACTGATTCATATATGAACCTACAGTTAATTAGTTTATATATGAAACACAAAGGTTCATACACTACAAAATAAACAGCTATCAGTGACGAACGATTCCGTCACTGAAAGCAACTTCCGTCGCTATTCCGTCACTGAAAGTCCGTCACTGCTCAGGAGGTTGCTGAAAGTATCAGCGACGGATGTCAGTGACGGATCAGTGACGGAATTATTCAGTGACGGATCAGCGACGGACATTTTTAGTGACGGATTAGCGACGGATTTTCGTGACTGATCCGTCACTGATTTTTAATGATATTTTTTAAAAAAAATGCTGCATTTCTTGTAATTTTATACAAAACCTGCCATAAAATTTGATCATGTAAATAATTTTTTTTTGTTTACAACCTCAATTTTCTAAAATGCTAATCAATCAAAATACGAAATCCATACACACAATAACTAGCTATGTAGGGGGTGAATCTAACTATCGTCTCCTCTAAGATATGTAGTCGTGCCTCAAAAAAAAGGATATCCTCGTCACTCATTTCCAACTGTGCTGTTAAGAAGAAAACATACACACATAAATAATGTCAATTTTTTATAAAAAGAACAAGAAATTAAGAACATCATGTCAACTTGAGGCAACTAAAGTTAACCAACTAAAAATTAAAAAGAAGCAAACGAGAGCTTGATTACATGGTAGTGATATAAAGTCATGATAAATACACACATTCTAAACCTTCAAACTAGAAACTAAATTTTTAGTAGTGTATATAATCCCTCAAAATCTAAGCTAATGTAGTGAGCTACTAGACTTCTAGACCAATGTTGCATCTAAGTTGTTTAAAAAGATGATGAATAATAAGAGATCTTTAAATTCCACATATAATACAATAATAACCCATTAACAACAAGATGACATATAATACAATGATAATCCATTAACAAAAAGGTTGGAAAGTTATGTTGAACATCCAAACAGTAGGTTCCTTTAATGGAATTTACTTCTTGGTTGAACAAACAAACAGTCGGTTCCCTTAATTGAATTTACTTCATCTTTTAGTTCATGGACTATAAGTTTCGTCTCTACAGATTATGCAAATAAGAGTTTGACTCTTAGGTGGCGTTTGTTTTTTTAAGTGGTGCTGAAGTTTGATTTCACTTCTGATTTAATTAAATTATACTACCTAACAGGGGTTGTGATACTAAACATCAAATTTTTTGTCAAAACCACAATTTTTTACAATTTCCCAAATCCGTACCGTGAACTTCAAATTGCAGCTAATCACAATCGACATTCTCCTGATCATGTGTTCCATATCAATAAATAATGATTATATATTTTGAGAAGTACCTCTTCTCCGGAGGTGAAAGGAGGTATAACTGTAGATTCTATAGGCTGCAACTTGCGCCATGATTTCCAATAATCTGTTCAAAAATCAAATGAAGTCCATGAAATTAATACAACAATATACACCTTTATTCTCCAACATTTCCATGCTTCAAAATTTATTAACAAGCTATAAGCATTTTCTTCATGTTAGTTGGTCTAGTAATAAGAAACATGAGGTCCAATTGCTTCTTGCTCTGGAATGACACAAGGTATTAAATTATGTGAATTGAAGTCCTGAAATTAATACAACAATGTAACAAACTGTCATGCTCTGCATGTTGTTGTGCATATTTGGTCTTAGAGGCTGGTAATCTACTAAGCAACCAGACAAGATAAAAGTTACTAATTGAAAACAATGGAGATAACTTCTGCACAATTTAAGAAACTAAATAACATACTGCACATGTGGTTAATTGTTTGCATGGCAACTTCTATGCTATGGCTAATGCAATTTCATGTCAGCAGAATAGCAGAGTCGAAGTCAGGTTGTGATTTTCTTGAAAGCATGAACACACGAATGAAACGTGAAAAGGAACTTAACAAAAAAAAGTTATTACCTGAATATCTCTACTCCAGTCAACAGGATCGCTAACAACAAAAGCTGCTTTGACCTTTTCAGAAGTGACATCGAATCTTGCGTACTCATCTAGGGAGACAGCTTTTCTGCACAAAATTGCAACTTATACACTACGACGATATGCAAAAGACAGGAAATCTAAATCAGATAAGGAAACAAGAACACAACAGAAAATCGAACAAATTTTAGAGATCGATTGCTTGGAGAATGACTGCTTGGAGAACGATTTTGTGTCTGACTTCGATCTGTTGGATGAAGGTCGTGCGTGAGAGTCTGATAACAAAAAAATGGGGAAAAGAACGTCGAACGGTGCAAGTGGGGAAGATGGAGAATCGAGAGGAGAAGAGAAAGTGATGGTCGGCGCTGGTGGACGGCTGCCGGAGTCGTCGCCGGTAGTGGCGATGGGTGGCGTAGGGTGGCGGTCATCGAGAGAGAAAAATAGAGCGAAAGGGATTCAGGGAGGAAGAGAAACAAATGAGATGTGAAGGTAGCAAAAGATAGGATGGAAAGTATGGCGCGATTAGGGTTAGGGGTCCAATTTTGGGGGGAAATTTGGGGTGAGGGGGGAATTTTCATAGTCCCGCCTCTTTTCTATTTTCAGTTTTCATATTTAAATAAATAAAATATTAAGTAATTTATAATAAATACACATAATTAGGACGATAATCAAATGAGAACCAAAAATAGGTTGAGAACCATGAAAACTGATCTAAATCATTAATTGATTTAATCTATTACGGCTTGGATTGGTTCTTACGGTTCTCAATCTTTTAATTATAACCATGGGATCAAAACCAAATTATGACTTAGATCGGTTCTCACGGTTCTCAATCTTTTTTTGGTTCTCACATGATTTAACCCCTATTTAATTCAGTTTATAATTATCACTCTATTTGTAAAAACATTTTAAAGGTATATGTTTAAACCATGTAAACTATTATCGAATCATATTAATTTCCTATTTTTGATTTATAATAAATATTTTATTTTTCAACATAACGCAAGGGTACACAACACATATCAACCAAACATCAGTCACATTTAACAGACTTTGGTCTTAATGAGTTTAAATAGGTCTTTACGTATATATATATATATATATATATATATATATATGATTTGAACTCTACATATATATATATATATATATATATACACATATAGGCATAGGATCATGTAAGAAATACTTTTACACCATTGATCACTTTTAATCAAATACCCTCCCATAAATTGCGGCTTAAAAGGGAATTAATCCAGTGCATCTTATCTCGGTGTATCTCATCCTAATGTTCCTCCATTTCTCATCCAACGGTTGATAATCACTTCTCACCGGAACCCAACCCTACACGTATATGCGTGGCTTAAAAGGGAATTGATCTGGTGCATTTCGGTGCATCTTATTCAAATGTTCATCCATTTCTCATCCAACGGTTGGTAACCACTTCTCACGTTTCTCACCAAATTTGGTACTTCTCACCGGAAGCCAACCCTATATGCATGTATATTGGGCTCGATAAAACCACTAATACCTATTATAGTTTATTAAGAACTGTTAAAGCCTAGTAAGAAGCATTATAGCCCAACAAGACCTTTTATGACATATCAAGGCCCAATAACCCAACGATGACTTATTACGCGTTTGTATGCAAGTATATACTACATATATGCATGTGTTGTATTGGCCTCGATAAGACCGCTAAGACCCAATATAGCCTGTAGAAAATCACCAAAGCTTATTAAGAACCATTACAACCCAAGAATATACATATAATGGACATACATTCGTATGGGATAATGCATATATGCATCTCAGATTATGCACACATTGTTCACATATGCACATGTATGTATGTATGTATGTATGTATGTATGTATGTATGTATGTATGTATGTATGCATGTATGTACGTATTGGGTTTTTATGGGTTACAGTGGCTATTAATGAACTATTGGCCCTTTAAAGCCCAATAGACCCCTTTAAAGTCTGATAGATCAATTAAGATCCAATTAAACCCTTTAAATCCCAATAGAATCCTTTAAACTCGATGAAACCCTTTAAAAGTCAATAAAACCGATTAAAGCCCAGTATAATAGATTAAAGGGCAATAGATACTTTAAAGTCCAGTAGAACCGCTTAAAGCCCAATAGAATTGATTAAAACCTGATAAGACCCATTATGACTTATTACATGTTTGTATGCAAAGTGTGTACTGCATATATGTATGTGGTGTCTATTGGGGTTGATAAGACCACTAAGATCCACTATAGGCCAATAGGACTCATAAATATACATATTATATGCTATCTATACATTCATATATACACATGCAAGTATACATATGTATAACACATATATACATCATATGCGATTACCAAATAACACGCACATCAAGTATATATTCACATATACACATGATATCAATATATATACATATACACAATATACACATATCAACAACCAACACATGTATACATACAATTTACAAACATATATATATATATATATATATATATATATATATATATATATATATATATATATATATATATATATATATATATATATGTGTGTGTGTGTGTGTGTGTGTGTGTGTGTGTGTGTGTGTGTGTGTGTGTGTACGGACCAACGGATACATATAATACGTACACTTGTTTACATATAACACATAAACATGAGAAACAAGAAATATGAAAACGAAACAAAATCCGTCACTAATCCGTCACTAATTAGCGACGGATTAGTGACGGATTCCACGTGTCCGTCACTAATTAGCGACGGAAATGTGAATTTAATTTTTATATGAAACTCCACGAGTATGTCACTAATCCATCAGTAATTAGCGACGGATTAGTGATGGACACGTGGATTTTATTTTTTAATTATTTTTAAATTTATTCCGTCACTAATCCGTCGCTGATTTGTGACGGATTAGCGACAGACATATATATTTTATTTTTTAATTTCTTTTCTAATACATTCCGTCGCTAATCCGTCACTGATTAGCGACGGATTTATGTCCGTCACTAATTTGTGACAGATTAGTAACGGATTGTGTTCTTGTTCATTCCGTCGCTGATCCGTCACTAATCCGTCACTGATCAGTGACGAAAATTTCCGTCACTGATACCTCTTTTTCTAGTAGTGATATATGAATTAGTTATAAAGAGTTCATATGTGAATTACAAAGGTTCATATATGAACGTATAGTTCATATGCGAATCACACAGATTCATATATGAACTCAGCCCGTGTTTTTTGTAAAAGTTACGAAATTGCCCTTTTATTTTTGGAACAGCCGCAACTTTTGACCAGTCAAAGCCGCAACTTTTGACCAATTATAACCGATCTTGACCGAATAAATGACCAAGATCACTTCTTTATTTCTCAAAAATTTTGCACTTCTCATTTGAACCTAAGACTATATATATACATATATAGAGAGGGAGGTTCAAGGGAAAAGCTCAAAAAAACGGAAAACTGAAGAACACCCTAAGAGCCCTTCAACTGGACGGTATGCACTTGTGCATACAGGTAAATAGTTGACTTTTTGGTTTTATGCACAAGTGCATTATGCATTTGTGCATATATGCACAAATGCATGTTACAAATAACTTGTATGCACAAGTGCATACCTTTCACATGAAGGGCTTCCAGGGTGTTCTTCAGTTTTCCATTTTTTTGAGGTTTTTACCTTGAACTTGACCACATATATATATATACAGAGAGAGAGAGGTTCAAACGAGAACGCTAAATATTTAAGAAAACACGAGAACAACAAATCATGTGCAAAATCACGTGTGATATTACATCAACGACACAAAAAAAATGGACACGAGTGATTTTAGCAGCGACTTAGGTCGCGAGACAAAGTCGCGTGAATCATATATAATCATATATGTACGTTTTTTAAAATATTTAGCGTTATTATTTGAACCCAATATTGAAATGAGCCCAATAATGAATATTTTTTGATTTTTTGATTTAATTATATATCATATATACTACATAAAAATATTTTTAATATTTACAATTCATACCCTTATAGTTAATTATTTAATTTATGGTACATTTCTTACTTTTTCAATTTTCGTTTTACACTCTTACCAACGGAGCACCGACGGATTTTACCGACGGATTACCGACGACAGGAATTACCGACGGATCCCCGGCGGAGACATATACCGACGGCAATACTTACCGACGGATTACCAACGGCCATATTCACCGACGGATTACCGACGGTTTAGCGACAGATTAGCCGTCGGTAAATTTATTTGATACCAGACATACTCTTCACCTTTTGGTCCTTGAAAAAGCAACAACCAATACATAAGAGCTCTTTAGCAATGGACTTCCGGTTTAACTGAAATTTGCCCTATATTTTGCATGAGATAACTGAAATTTGTCGTATAAATACTTCCCTTGAACAAATGAAACAAGAGAACATGACAGTTAATATATCAAAAGATAGCTGAATTAAGGCAACTCGTACCCTGCCAACACCAACACGCATTGTAAGAGGTCTTCCTCGTTTATAACTGATGTCGAAAACTGTGCCATCAGCAAACCTTGCAGTATAATGAATCTAAGAAGGGATGTACAACAAGCATTAGAGTGTATATATGTATATATAATATATCCAAGCTATGAAAGTGACGCAGGGTCGTGTATATATGTATATATATAATATATCCAAGCTATGAAAGTGACGCAGTGTCTTCAAATGAGACTTATTTCTCAAACGGTGTTGCATAAGTGGATATCATTCTTCATTGCGACCTCTGTTTCAAATTTTGATATATATATATATTGACTTTTCTAGTCCAATTATTCAGTTTCACCCAGATTGCAACTCAAAAATTCAACTAAGAAGAAAGCAATAGTGATAGCAGACTAAAAAGTTTTACAAAAGCAAAAGAAGTGTTTTTGAGATAGAAATAAACAATTTCATTTCACCATGATCTTGCTTTGATGACAAACGACTATTATAGCCTTCCTCACTCAGACATGTGAGCCTAACATTGCTGTTTCTTTTGTCAAATGTTGAAGAATTACTGGTAGATGCGTTCAAAGAGAAGTCGACGAGCTATGAGGAGTGGCTAGAGACTGAATATAGAAGGATGACAGCTTTGGAGCAACAATAGAAGGAGACACACAGACAACTAACGAGCTAACTTGGCAGAAAACGATGACATAATGAATGGTAATAAGATAATCAATCAAGTAAGTAAAACAAGGAAGTATGACTTAAGAGGGACATTTACTCCATCGCTTTCCCTCATATTTTTGTTGATTTTTCTTGCCTTTCATTCCAACACTTTCTCTCCATCATCACATTGCTGCCTTTGAAGCTCTAAGATTTTCAAAATCTATTTGTGATCAAAGTTTCCATACAAACCGTTCACTAATTGTGCCGGTCTTTCTACATAAATGCTATAGTCCATTTTCCCCTAATAATTTTCCAGAAAAAAAAAATCCACCTTTAAGAAACAAGTCCAAACCCTAGAATTTCTAACATAAGCAAAATACCGCTAGCAATTAACTTCCTACTTTCATTAGCGAGGTTAAGAGCAACAGAGCTAAAACCTACAAGTCAAAATAGAAACGCATTCATTCCAGAGTACACCTAAAACCTAGACAAAATCTAAAAAAAATCTCCAAATCAATTGAACGTCAAGTAGAAAACAACCGTGAAACACAAAGAGAACGCAAAATTAAAACAAACACAACTTACATCGTTCAGGACCGGGGTCGCCATCTGAATCGAGGGAATCAAAACGACCTGACATACGGTTGTTACGTTTGGCATTGGTTTCTTCACGGAATCCACGACCTTTAGTTTTCTTAGGAGTGGAAGAAGCAACGGTGACAGCGCCACCAGTGATAGCCGATTTGAGCTTAGGGATTGGAGCAGAAGTTCTAAGAGAAGAAGCATCGACATCAACAGCGGCATCTTCGTCCATGAGATCATCTTCATCGGGCTCAAAGTCCAGCGCATCTACGTCGGCAGCGTTCGCCATTCGATTGAATTGCCGACTCTCGGAGCTTCACTTTCAGAGCGAAAACGATGATTTCTGCGGTGGGAGGAGGAGGCTGAGGTGGCGTTTGGTTCACTGGAAAGTGATGGAATCTGGTGGAATTGGAATGTGACATTCCATTGACCAGATTCCATTCCAGTGTTTGGTTCAATCTTTTGTAGCTTGGAATCTCAAAATTTTCCATTGAATTCCTTATTTTTCATTCTTGACATTCCATCACACTATGTAAGGATTTTAAAGGAATGGAATGTCTCACTATTTTTATTCCAAAAATACCCTTGCCCTAATTGATATACCTGCAACCGACACTCCCATTCCATCGACCCCAAATCGTTTTCTTCTCCATCTAGCCCAATCGTTTTCTTCTCCATCGACGGCAACGGTCGTTTTCTTCACCATCGATCGACAACAACATCGACAGGTTCGTTCTCTCCTCCTTTTCTTCTTGTCATCGAGCCCAATCATTTTCTGCAAACTCAGTTTGAAACATCGACTGTTTTCTGCAAACTCAGTTTGAAACATCTCTTTTAACCGACAATTTACATATTTAGTGGGCAGTTGTGTTGTTGTTATTACTTGTTTCTCCTCATGCTTCTCTTTAATCTTTAGTATTTTGAGTTTTTTGTATCTGCGTTCTGCTATTGAGAGGTAATTTGGTTGCAATTCAGTGTTGGTTTCTTGCAATTCAGTGTTCATTTTATGATTCTGTCAAAAAAGCCAATAAACTCTTTTCTCCACTCCTGTTTTGCAATTCAGTGTGTAGAGTATTGTTACATTTTTAGTATATAAATAAAGTATATAATGAATATTTATTAAAACGTTTTTTTTTTTTTGAAAAAAACAATTAAAGTTATCAAAAGGGTATTTTGGTCATTTACCAAAATTTCATTCCAATTCCAAAGCTACATTCTGTGAACCAAACAGACAGATTACAATTCCTTTAACAGATTCCATTCCAATTCTGTGAACCAAACAACTGGTCAAACCTGACAACATTCCATTCCAATTCCTTCAAAGTCAAATTCCTTTGACAGATTCCATTCCATCCAAAAACATTCTGCGAACCAAACACCACCTAAGGGTTTATTCAAAGAATGTGAAACTTTTTGAACGTTTCCTTTTTAGGTGGCAAATTAGGGTCCGATGGATGAATACATTTTCATCAAAAATGTGTGATTATTTTAGATCATCATTGTTATTTTTTTTAGAGTAAACTACAAATTTTGTCCTTGTAGTTTGTCCAAAATAACACTTATCGCCCATTTAGTTTTAAAAATTACAAAATGATCCTTTGGTTTAAATAAAACGTTCGGCCTTGGTCCCTCCCGTTAACGTTTGTTAAAAATTTCTGTTAAATGAAAATCATTTTCGTTCTTATCTATTTTTTTGTCTTTTTCTCAACCAAAAAGCACAATGAGCAAAATCATAAAATCGATTTTGATTGGTTAAAAGACAAAAGAACCCATAAACCTAGGGGTGTCAAATTTGTATCATGACAAACCAATCAATTCATTACCAACCGTACCAATTCAATTGGTACCAATTAAGTTGGTTGGTACTACCGTACCAACTTCACAAAATTGGTTGGTACGTGGTACTGAAAATCGTATACCACAGTCAAGGTTCAAAAAGGCGTAAGGCGTGACGTGGCGGCGAGGTCAAGCCTCAAGCTTTACAAGATATGGCGAGGACGCGGCGTTTTTTAAGGCGTGAACTAAGGCGGCAAATTAATATTTCTTATATATTATTATATATGTATAAATAGATGTTATATGTTTTTATTCAATAAATACAATTATATCCAACAATTTAATATATATATATATATATATATATATATATATATATATATATATGTGTGTGTGTGTGTGTGTGTGTGTGTGTGTGTGTAATCGTGTAATCGTCGGAAGAGATGATTTGCCGCTGCTCGTGTAATCGCCTAATTGTGTAATTGTGATTTTAATTTGAAAAACATTGACTGAACCTCAATTCTAAATAAGTCAACAAATTTAAGTTTTAACTTTTTTAGTTTTTACTCTCTTACTTTTAACTTTTCAGTTTTAACCTTTAACAAAATTTAAGTTTTAAAAAAAAGACAAAAAAATTACAAATTGTAAAAAATACAAGTGACGCCTTACAAAACTGACGCTATGGCGCGCCATATCGCGCCTTAAGCCGCCATATCGTGAGCCACGCCTTACAGAAACGTTATGGCCCATATCGTAACGGTGGAGACGCGCCTCACGCCATATCGCGTCATGGCACGCCTTTTAGAACCCTGACCACGGTAATACCATACCATACCGACTTATATATATATAAGTTAAAAAGCCAAAAAAGGAACCAAGTCTGGACGTTTTTGTAAACATCGATGGTATCTTGTAATTTCAAACTGTAGGGATGAAAAGTGTTATTTGTGAAGAATCATGGGACCAAATTTGTAATTTACTTTTTTTAATCAAAATTAAATATTTTAAGTATATTTTATTTTTTTTATTTTTTTTTATTTTTTTTGAAAGTCAACTTTCGAAAGGCTCTAAGCGCGCTTTCAGGAGGTGTCCCAGGCTTTCAGCCCAGACTAATCCCCCCTTGATCCACGGCCCAACCCTTAAGGGATTTCCCAGGCAGGCCCACGATCAGGTACCTCAGTGTGATCACCATGAGGCTCGAACCCGGGTAGTAAGGCTTTCACCCCTTACCCCCCGGATGTTACTGAGCCACTGGGCTACAACATCTTTGGTTTAAGTATATTTTATTTAATACTAAAGAATAAATAAGGATACATTAAATTTGATGTCTTACTATTTATAAAATTAAAATGATGCAAACATGATGTATTCAAAGGAGAGAAATAATATAAAATTAGGTTTGTTGTAAAACTAAGAGCATCTCTAACAGCTTCCTCAAAATGGGGAAAATGAGGATTTTGTGCTAATATTTTGCTCCAACAGCTTCTTCAAAACTATCTCTAAAATGGAGAAATTTGGAGAGAGAAGGTTTTTTTTCTCCAAATATGAAGATCACTCCAAAATGATTACCAAGTGAGAGAACCAATAGGAAACTTTGAAAATAAACATGTAGAGAGATAAATAATATTTTAATAGATGAATGTAATATTTTATTATTTTAATTAATGTTGGATTCTCCAAAATGGAAAAGCTGTCGGAGATGAATGTATATTTTTTAGAAATTTTGGCCTTTGGTTATCCATTTTGGAAAAATTATGAGGAAGCTGTTTGTAATAACCCGAATTTCTAGTTTATATATATATATATATATATATATATATATATATATATATATATATATATATATATAAAGTTCAGTGGCTAAAATGTAAGATATGAAAGTTATGTTAAGGGACCCTTCTTGCAATTGTTGAAAGATTTATATAGTGGTGAGAATCCTTAGGTTAGCAAAATGTTCAGGATTATTTTGGAGTTGGCGGCGTAAGAGAGGAGCAAGCAAGATCGAGAGAAATTTGGTTGGCATCGATTTCTGGATAGGAACAAACTCCATTTTGGTAAGAAATTCTCCCTCTAGTGTATTCTCGTTCGTGATTGAATTATTGAGTAGAGAAATCCCTGTTCATCCTCACTGTTAAGTCTGAAAGCTAGTTAAGAGCATAAATGGGGATAACCTTAATTAGATGTCTTAATCAACTGATTTAGATATGAAATGGAAAGTACTAGGTTGAGTTTATCGATAGCTAACCCTGGTAAAAGATTGATAGAGAAATGAATTAGCGATCAGGCCGATTAAAATGGAGTACTGCAGAACTGTTTGTAATCGCCGATTGCGGAAGTCGAGCATTGCGGAAGTCGAGTATTCCGGAAGTTGAGCACTCCGGAAGTTGGGCATTGCGGAACTCGACGATTACCGGAACTAGGACTTCCGCAACTGAGGTTTGGACCTCCGGAAGCGGACTCCCGCAACTCAGGTTGGGCCGAAGTCCATTTTCTTGTTGGGCCGAGAGTTCTCTTAAGTCTCTTGTGGGCTTAGAGGTATATTGGGCTTAGCCTTGTTTTAGATTTGCTATTAATTTAAAAGGGCCCAGTATATAGTTAATAATTCGATTAATATAATTAAGTTCGGATGGAAGGAAGGTCTAAGATCATAAGTCAGTAGGCATTGATTTAATTGTTACGCTATGCTTTAGGTGTACGGACGGAACGAGACACGAGGTTAGAAAGGAATTTGCTATCAGGTGAGTTCCCTGAACCTTTTTACGACGTAAAGTGTTAAATGTTTTAACTGATTATGGTTTCATTTACGAGCATGAACTGTTGTAACTATCACACATGTTTTTCCATGAACTACATGTTTTACTTGAGGAAGTTTATCTGACATGATGATATGAGAATGTTGATTTAGAAAGATTTAAAGTTGCATGTTTTATGAAATGAATGATGTTCTATGTGGAGTCGGTCTGCACTGTGGGATCAGAGAGAGATCTTCGGGATCTGACGATCCCTTGGATATGTATGACAGACCGGTAGGTTGGAATTCGTTTCCTCCTATCCGGATAGAGGGGAGTCTGCGTAGGCTCCGGGAAGGGGAGTCTGCGTAGGCTCTGGAAGAGGCGAAAGGGGAGTCTGCTGGGGCCCCGATGGCGGAATGTTTATGTGATCCAATACACAGTGTAGTACCATGTTTGATGATGTGCTATGGATTATTTATAAATCTTTTATAAATGTGTTCCATATTGTTTGCATATTGTTTTCGGAGGGAATTCACTAGACCTTTTGGTCTAACCCTCGCTTTTCAAAACTAAACCATTTTCACGTAAGCAAGTAGTAAGAGGCTCAAGTAAGTGAGCAAGTGCAAGATAGAGTACAGATGCAGCTTAAGACAGTGCCGATGCCACTTGTAGTAGTAGTTGTTATCAGTTGTGTATAGGTTGTTTCCGCCAACCTTAGTTAATGAATGATGTAACAGAATTTTTGGGACCCAATTTTATTATAAGAGTATGATTTAATGCTTTATTTGTCCTGTGGATTTTTTTGGGATGTTACACTGTTGGATGGAGATGGTCTAATAATGTTTTCGTTAATGATGTTTTTAGGTGTCTACATATTTTTTTAATGCATCTTATAATACAATTAAACCATGCTTTGAAACCTAAGTTTTATTTTCTACAGTCATAAGTTGTTATACTGAATTTTAAAAATAATATAAAGTCATCTAAATATTTATAATTTTAACCGTTTGATTGTAAATAAATATTTGATTTCAGTTTTTAAATGTTGAATGTACACATCCAAAAAAGCCTTTAATCAAAACAAGAGAGTTGTATATCAGTTTATTAATTTAAGTGGATTTAAAATTCACTTTTTTATATATAATAAATGTCATTTTTTGTAGTTTTGAAATTGTAGTTTTCCTAATTAAAGCTAAGTTGACATATACTTGTGTTATTGGTTTGACAAAAAACTACAAAATCACTCAACTTTTATTCCTTTTGTCATAAGAAGACCTGGTTTATTTCGAATTTTTATATTTACAGTAACCTGTTAGACACGTATTTTTTTTGGCATAATGAGTCTTGAAGCTATCTCTCATTTTTCGAATCAATGTTATAATTGATCCCTTATGTATGTCGATTTAGTGGACAAATATTGTTGATATTATGGTATGTAATTTTATTTAAGCACGTGTTTATTTCATATATTAATGTTTGAATTATAAAATAGAGATTTGGTCCCCGTGCTTTGATCTTTTCTTTGACTATGGTCCCTGTGGTATGTTTATTGTGGATTTGGTCCTTGTGGTATTTAATTCGTCATGGCCATGGTCCCTCTTGCTAACACCTCCATTAACTCCGTTAAATCAAGGACCATTTTAGTCATTTTGCATAACTTTTTTCTTTCTCCTATAAAAACAATATTTTTTACACACATATATAAGGATATTAAAATAATTAAAATATAAATTATTGTATGATTAAACTTGTTTGAAATTTTAAAATAATTAATTATACTAAATGCGATTTAATTTTATAGTTTTATTGTAATGGTGGAAAAAGATATGTTTTTACTGTTTTAATGTAATTAAAATTGTAATTTAAACAAATCAAATCATAAAACTGTATCTTAATTCTATTTAGAGCGAATAAAATAATATATGGTTTTATGATTTGATTTATCTAAATTTTAAAGAAATGATTTGATAGAAAAAGAAAAAGAAAATTAAGTCTTCATTAGCATGACTTTTTTTAATTTACATAAATCAAATAATAAACCAGATCTTATTTTATTCGCTTTAAATAAAATAAGAAATGGTCTTATAATTTGGTTTGTTTAAATTAAAATTTTAATTACATTTAAACAATAATAACATTTCTTTTTCACCATTACAAACAATAAAAGTAAATTATATTCAATATAATTAATTATTTCACAACTTTCAACAAATGTCTCTATAGATCTTCCAGGCTTTGTTGGTGACCCTGTTGTGCCTTTCACATGTCGAACCAAATTGGTATAATAAGTTCTAGCGTTATCTACTGACGCTCCACGACCACCGGCCGACGGCCATCCAGTTTCCGACACAACGATATTCAGATTCGCTCCACCAAGACGTGCTTGAGCTGCGTAGTGAGCATCTAACATGGCGTCGAATAGGTTGGAATACCCACGACCATTATCGTTTACAACCGTACCTGTAACATCCCAAATTTTCAATTATATTATTTTGAGAATTACAAATTAACTTGAGGGTTAAGTTTGTAATTGTTTACAAGTGTTGATTGAAGAAGATTTCCAAATTGAGGGTTGTATTGTTATTTCTTTAAAGTTGGAGGTTTGTATGGTAATATAGTTAATGACTCATGTGTTTTGAGTGAGGTGTCATCTAATTAGCCTTGTTAGCTAAAAGTATGGGTCTTATGTACTTTGTGTGTGTACGGTTTGAGAAAGAAACCGAGAGAGAGAGATTGAAATAGAGAAATCGAGAAAGAGAAGGAAGAAAAGAAAGACTTGCTGGGAATTTATGTAATCTGGATTGGTTTGAAGATTTATAAGGTAATTATATCATTGAGCTAATTCATCTTCTTAATTAAAAGCTTTCTTGAGAATTTTAATTGGGTTTTGGTAAAATATGATAATAATGAGAATCTGAGTTTTAGGTTATGTTAAGGTAAGTATATTAAACATATCTTCAAAGTGGCATAAACAAACATAGATTAAAAGTACAAAAATCTGGGTTTAGAACGAACTTAGTGGACTGAGACTTGGTTGAATATCATCGAAGTCGCAACCTTGAGTTGCGACATTCATGATTGTCGCAATAGGCAATAGCGACTTAGAGTTGGAGTCGCAGCAGACCATTGCGACTTGGTTTTGGAATCGCAACAGTTGGTTGCGACTTGGGTCGAAATCGCAATGGACAGTTGCGACTTGGTACTGTAGTCGCAACAGTTCACTGCGACTTGGGGTGAAATCGCAATGGCGAGTTGCGATTTGAGGATGAAATCGCAACCGTTGACTGCGATTTGGTTTTGGGGTCGCAATAGAGGACTGCGACTTTAGTTGGTTGCGATTTGGAAGTGAAATCGCAATAGGTGATTGCGACTTCAGTTCATTGCGACTTGAGATGTAATTTTAAGAGATTAAGGATTTTCAGTTGTAGAGGGTTCTGTTTTGATAATTAATATCAGTATATGTGATTGAATAATACAGTAAGCTGTGGTAGTGAAGAAAGGGGCCCTTACGTATTAAAGAGGATTAAAAGGAGTAATAACGCATCAGGTGAGTTTATTCAACTCTCTTTAAAATTCAGTAATTAATCTTAAATTAGATGCTTTATATGTATGCATGAATATGTCTTATGTGGATTTGATTAAATTAGAGATAAGCCAAGAGGGCGATTAAAAGTTGTGTTATGTTGGTTACCATGTTAAAGTTCCAAGATGAGTTATATATGAAATTGATGAACTAGTATTTATTATTAAACTTGCATGCTAAGTTTGATTATCTACTACATGAAATTACTATGTGGTTATGAACTCTAATTATGATTTGAAGCTTGATTGAGTTATTAACTTCCATGCTAAGTTAAAGAGGAGATAATTAAGAGATTGAGATGAGGAAATATTAATATTCTTGATATTTTATATATATAGAATATGTTCGGAGAAATGATATACTGTATGCTGGACGCATATAGTAGTATCGATTATTACATATATTATATTATGTGATTATGTGCTTTTACTAAAATAGGCATCCGGTCACCGAGGGCACTTGGGTACGGTATGATGGGAACCGATTACTCGCCATAGACCAAAGGGATGTAATTTTGGTAATTGGGTGAACCTTGAATCATGAGTCTCGATTTGAGTATCGCGATATTATAATCCCATGGGGACCATTGATTCTGAGGTGGAATGTGGAATAAGCATAGTTTGCTTAATAATTCCCATTTCGATTTGGGAAGATCAGAGATTTCCCTGTGATGAGAGGAAGACTAGAGATAGGCATAAAGCAATTTGTAATCTCTACTTCCTGATTAAGAAATAGGCAGGTTTTGACTTGTAATTTCTTGTGTGTGATTATTGACTATGAATCTGGAACGATTCAGAGTTAACTCTTATATTGTTGTTGCGATTAAATGAGTTAGTCGTAGGAAATTGGGAGTGGGGTAGATTCCCCGATTTGAAAAGGAGTTGTCGTACGGTAAGATGGGTGAGAACAGGTTTGAGTTATCTGTTCATATTTTAATTATTAAATTTTATTTTGATTTGAGTATCCTCACTAGGCGAAAGCCTAATGTTTCAAATTGAATCTTTTTACCAGGTACAAGCTCCGGGAAATAGCGGGAATGAGAGACGAGAACTTTTGGAAAGATTCAGACTTAGAGATACCGGAGGATCTAGAGATTTTGATGCTTTTGGGACGGTTGTTTAGATAACTGGATTAATCTGATTGTTATGTCATGATTAGATTAATAAGTTATTTAAGTAATGACGTTTGTATATAGAAACCTTACATTTGATCCTCAGGTTATATAAGTTTGAAAGTCTTTGATTATAACTTGTGGTAAATTTCAAGGTTTAAATTGACCCTGTTTTTTTAGGGTGTTTCAGTATGGTATCAGAGCTTTAGTTTAAGTGAACTAGGTATGAATTTGAGATACCTAGACTTAAGCTGAGATGAGTTAAGTTATGATCCGTGAGTTTTGGGTAGAAATACTAAGAATGGGTAGTCTTAGAGTCGACAGAAATACGCAAAGTTGGTACTGTAACAATGGTAATGAGAATTCTCATGTATGATATGTTCGCAATTTCAATTAGCTATTGTTATTATGAATATATTATTACATAAGCATACTTGTTTCTAAATTGTTACAGTAACTGATTAGCGGTAAAGTATGTATTGTATGTTTAGTCGTATAAACCATTAACTGATGAGTATTCTTTTATGCTCCATCAGAACGATGGTGAATACGCCCCCGAGATCTCCAAATTCTTCGATGAATAGGAATTGGTTAGACGATGCTGGAGAGAGACAAACTGGATTAGGCGGAGTTCCTGATACGCCATCAGATTTTCTTTCCTTGAGAGGAATGCGAAGTCGAGTACATCCAGGAGGTACTAGTAATGTTGATCAAACGTCGTCAGATTCAGGTATGGAGGGGCGAATAGTGGATAATGTGACTCGGCTGATGAATGCTTCAATGGAGAGGCAAGCAGAGATGATGAATACTGTAATGGGGAGACAGGCAGAGATGTTTACGAAACTGATTAATGATCGAAATGTGGAGCCAAGGAGAACAGTGACCGATACTAATGTGATAAATCCGACTGTAAATCCAGGAGTGGAGACAGTTAGAAGGGTTGACAGAAACTGTTCTTACAAAACGTTCCTAAGTTGTAAACCACCCGAATTCAAGGGAGATGATAATCCAGTGGTTTGTATGAACTGGATAAGAGAAATCGAGCAGGCTTTTCGTGCCTGTGAATGTACAGATGAGAGATCTAAGGTGAGATTTGGATCACAAATGTTGCGTGGCAAAGCGTTGCAGTGGTGGAATGTGTTGTCATCAACTGTAACCGAAGCAGCTTTGAATTCCGTAACTTGGAGTCAGTTTAAAGCAAAGATTTTAGAAGAATATTGTAACGAGCATGAGATGGACCGAATCGAAGAAGAGTTTCGGAATATTAAGAAGGGTAATATGTCGGTGAGAAAATATACCGAGGTCTTTATGGAGAAACTAAATCTTGTGGGGCACGTGGCTTCAACAGAGAAAGAAAAGATTAAGTATTATTTGAAAGGTCTACCAGCCGATATGATGACAAGGGTTCGCAGTTCAAAATCTGCTACCTTGAGGGAGACGATTGAGGAAGCAAAGGTGATTGAGGAAATGTATGTGAAAGACAAGGAGGAGAAAGCGCAAGTCGGAGAAAAGAGAAAATGGGAGGGTCGTTCCGAACCTTCTCCAAAATTAAGATTATTCGGAAAGAACATTCGCAATGATTCTCGTAGAGAACCGGGTTGGTGTTCAAATTGCAAAAGTAAACATTTTGGCCAATGCCGTGTGGTCGGAAATCAATGTTTCAAGTGTGGGAAGATGGGACATATGGCGTCGAGTTGTACAGTGCCTGGGTCGGTTTGTTTTGAATGTCAGCAACCGGGTCATTTTCGAAAAGATTGTCCGAAGTTGAAAAGAGGATGAGATCAGGGGAGAAAGCTGGATATTCCCAAACCAACCGGTCGTGCATTCCAAATGACTGCTGATGAAGCGAAGGGGTCAAAGGACGTGGTCTCGGGTACATTTCTTATAAACTCTATTCCTGCACGTGTGTTGTTTGATAGTGGCACAAATTTCTCTTTTGTATCCAAGATGCTTCAACGTAAACTAGCTATGCCTGTTACTACTCTAGGAGATGCCTTAGTAGTCGAAATAGCTAATGGAGTTCAGACTTTGGTTAAGGAGAGCCTGGCCGATTGTAAGATTATGATAGAGGGAACAGAATTTCCGATTAACTTGTTGTTAATGGAAATTGGGAGCTTTGATATTGTAGTAGGGATGGACTGGTTGAGCAACAACCAGGCAGAAATTATGTGCGCAAAGATGTTGATTCGAATTCCAATGGGAGAGAAAGATAGTGTATTTGTATTCGGAGAAAAACAGGAAGGAGAAATTCCGTTGATTTCAGTGATGAAGGCACGGAAATGTCTATCGAAAGGGTGTTGGTCTTATCTAGCCTATGTTATTGATACAAAGTTAGAAAAGAAAAATATTCAAGATATCAACGTGGTGCGTGAGTTTCCGGATGTGTTCCCGGATGACCTTCCAGGTTTGCCAGTTGAAAGACAGGTGGAATTTCGTATCGATATTATTCCTGGATCGGCACCAATTGCACGAGCACCTTATCGTTTAGCACCTGCTGAGATGAAAGAGATGATGACTCAGCTTCAGGAGTTATTGGATAAGGGTTTCGTAAGACCAAGTTCTTCACCTTGGGGAGCTCCAGTTTTATTTGTTAAGAAGAAAGATGGTACCATGAGAATGTGTATTGATTACCGAGAGTTGAATAAGGTAACTATTAAGAACAAGTATCCGCTTCCGAGGATTGATGATCTATTAGATCAACTCCAAGGTGCGGGATGCTTTTCAAAGATAGACTTAAGATCTGGATACCATCAAGTGCGAGTAAGAGATGAAGACGTTTCAAAAACAGCGTTTAGAACAAGATATGGGCATTATGAGTTCCTTGTGATGCCATTTGGGTTGACAAATGCTCCTGCAGTATTTATGGATTTGATGAACAGAGTGTGTCGACCATTTTTAGATAAGTTTGTCATTGTGTTTATTGATGACATACTTATTTACTCAAAGACTGAGGAAGATCATGAGCAACATCTTCGTGAAGTCTTAGAAGTTTTAAGAAGAGAGAAGTTATACGCCAAGTTTTCAAAGTGTGAATTTTGGTTGAAGGAGGTGCAGTTCCTAGGTCATGTGATTACTTCTGAAGGAGTTAAAGTAGATCCTTCAAAGATTGAAGCGATGACGAATTGGGAGACACCTAGAAGTGCATCTGAGATAAGAAGCTTTCTGGGATTAGCAGGTTATTATAGAAGATTCATAAAAGATTTTTCTAAGATTGCATCTGCTTTGACGTTGTTAACCAGAAAGAATGAGAAGTTTGTTTGGACGGAGAAACAGGAAATAGCTTTCAGAATTTTACGTCAAAAACTGTGTGAAGCACCTATTCTTGCCCTGCCAGAAGGGACATACGATTTTGTTGTATATAGTGATGCTTCAAAGATGGGTTTAGGATGTGTGCTAATGCAAAGGGGCAAAGTGATTGCCTATGCCTCAAGACAACTTAAAAAGCATGAAAAGAATTATCCTACCCATGATTTAGAGTTAGCAGCAGTGGTGTTCGCTTTGAAGTTGTGGTGACACTATTTGTATGGAACGAAGTGTACTCTTTATACTGATCACAAGAGTTTGCAACATGTTTTTGATCAGAAAGAATTAAACATGAGGCAGCGAAGATGGTTAGAATTGCTTAAGGATTATGATTGTGAATTGCATTACCATCCTGGTAAAGCAAATGTCGTAGCTGATGCCTTAAGTAGAAAAGAATATGGTGGGTGTTTGAAATCGGTAAATGTTAGAATTGATGTAACGTCAAGTTTGATGGAAAAGATCAAAGAAGCACAAGTAATTTCTTTGCAAGAGGAAAATCTGAAAGAGGAAGTAATGGGTAAGCAACATCTTCAGTTGACTGAAGATGGTCGGGGGATTAAATTGTTTCAAGGAAGAGTATGGGTGCCTAAAATGGGAGGAAATCGAGAGTTGATTCTCGAAGACGCTCATAGATCTAAGTATTCCATACATCCTGGGAGTACGAAGATGTATCGAGATTTGAAATTGCATTATTGGTGGCCAACGATGAAAGTAGATGTGGCTCGAAAGGTAGAAATGTGTACAACATGTTCGTTAGTGAAAGCTGAACATCAGAAACCTTACGGAAGTTTCCAATCCTTGGAAATTCCGGAATGGAAGTGGGAGAAGATTACCATGGACTTTGTGACGAAGTTACCAAAGACGCAAAAAGGTAACGACACAATATGGGTAATCGTGGATAGATTAACTAAGAGTGCTCATTTTCTAGCAATGAAAGAGGCATCACCAATTGAGAAATTAGCAAAGTTTTATATTGATGAAGTGGTGTCAAGGCATGGTATACCGGTGTCGATAGTGTCAGATCGTGATAGTCGGTTTACCTCAAGATTTTGGCGATCATTGCAAGAAGAATTGGGTACTAAAGTTAATTTGAGTACTGCTTTTCATCCACAGACTGATGGACAGAGTGAGCGGACTATTCAAACTTTGGAGGATATGCTTAGGTGTTGTGTTTTAGATTTTGGTGGTAATTGGGATACGCATCTACCGTTAGTAGAATTTGCGTATAACAATAGTTATCATTCGAGCATCGGGAGAGCACCCTTTGAAGCGTTGTATGGTCGTAAGTGTAGAACTCCGGTGTGTTGGCTAGAAGCCGGGGAGAAACAGTTTGCTGGTCCAGAGTTAGTACAGCAAACAACGGATAAAGTAAAAGAGATTCGGCAGCATATGAAAGCATCCCAAGATAGACAGAAAAGTTATGCTGATCCGAAGCGGAGACCAAAGGAATTTCAAGTTGGGGAGCGTGTGATGCTCAAGGTATCCCCATGGAAAGGTGTGATAAGGTTTGGAAAACGTGGGAAGTTGAGTCCTCGTTTTCTAGGACCTTTCACCATTGTTGAGAGAATTGGGTTACAAGCTTACAAGTTAGATCTTCCACCAGAGTTGGAAGGAGTTCATAATACTTTTCATGTATGTTATCTTCGGAAGTGTTTGGCCGAAGAGGAATATGTGATTCCACTCACAGATGTGAGAATAGATGAAAAGAGTCGTTGTGTAGAGGAACCAGAAGCGATTTTAGAAAGATCGGTTAGAAAGTTACGTAGTGGTAAAGAGGTAGCTATGTTGAAAGTACAGTGGAAACACCATAGAGGTACTAATGTAACTTTAGAGTCAGAGGAGAGTATGAGGAATAGGTATCCTCATTTGTTTACCTAGCTTTGATTTCGGGGACGAAATCATTTTCAAGTTGGGGAGTATTGTAACATCCCAAATTTTCAATTATATTATTTTGAGAATTACAAATTAACTTGAGGGTTAAGTTTGTAATTGTTTACAAGTGTTGATTGAAGAAGATTTCCAAATTGAGGGTTGTATTGTTATTTCTTTAAAGTTGGAGGTTTGTATGGTAATATAGTTAATGACTCATGTGTTTTGAGTGAGGTGTCATCTAATTAGCCTTGTAAGCTAAAAGTATGGGTCTTATGTACTTTGTGTGTGTACGGTTTGAGAAAGAAACCGAGAGAGAGAGATTGAAATAGAGAAATCGAGAAAGAGAAGGAAGAAAAGAAAGACTTGCTGGGAATTTATCTAATCTGGATTGGTTTGAAGATTTATAAGGTAATTATATCATTGAGCTAATTCATCTTCTTAATTAAAAGCTTTCTTGAGAATTTTAATTGGGTTTTGGTAAAATATGATAATAATGAGAATCTGAGTTTTAGGTTATGTTAAGGTAAGTATATTAAACATATCTGCAAAGTGGCATAAACAAACATAGATTAAAAGTACAAAAATCTGGGTTTAGAACGAACTTAGTGGACTGAGACTTGGTTGAATATCATCGAAGTCGCAACCTTGAGTTGCGACATTCATGATTGTCGCAATAGGCAATAACGACTTAGAGTTGGAGTCGCAGCAGACCATTGCGACTTGGTTTTGGAATCGCAACAGTTGGTTGCGACTTGGGTCGAAATCGCAATGGACAGTTGCGACTTGGTACTGTAGTCGCAACAGTTCACTGCGACTTGGGGTGAAATCGCAATGGCGAGTTGCGATTTGAGGATGAAATCGCAACCGTTGACTGCGATTTGGTTTTGGGGTCGCAATAGAGGACTGCGACTTTAGTTGGTTGCGATTTGGAAGTGAAATCGCAATAGGTGATTGCGACTTCAGTTCATTGCGACTTGAGATGTAATTTTAAGAGATTAAGGATTTTCAGTTGTAGAGGGTTCTGTTTTGATAATTAATATCAGTATATGTGATTGAATAATACAGTAAGCTGTGGTAGTGAAGAAAGGGGCCCTTACGTATTAAAGAGGATTAAAAGGAGTAATAACGCATCAGGTGAGTTTATTCAACTCTCTTTAAAATTCAGTAATTAATCTTAAATTAGATGCTTTATATGTATGCATGAATATGTCTTATGTGGATTTGATTAAATTAGAGATAAGCCAAGAGGGCGATTAAAAGTTGTGTTATGTTGGTTACCATGTTAAAGTTCCAAGATGAGTTATATATGAAATTGATGAACTAGTATTTATTATTAAACTTGCATGCTAAGTTTGATTATCTACTACATGAAATTACTATGTGGTTATGAACTCTAATTATGATTTGAAGCTTGATTGAGTTATTAACTTCCATGCTAAGTTAAAGAGGAGATAATTAAGAGATTGAGATGAGAAAATATTAATATTCTTGATATTTTATATATATAGAATATGTTCGGAGAAATGATATACTGTATGCTGGACGCATATAGTAGTATCGATTATTACATATATTATATTATGTGATTATGTGTTTTTACTAAAATAGGCATCCGGTCACCGAGGGCACTTGGGTACGGTATGATGGGAACCGATTACTCGCCATAGACCAAAGGGATGTAATTTTGGTAATTGGGTGAACCTTGAATCATGAGTCTCGATTTGAGTATCGCGATATTATAATCCCATGGGGACCATTGATTCTGAGGTGGAATGTGGAATAAGCATAGTTTGCTTAATAATTCCCATTTCGATTTGGGAAGATCGGAGATTTCCCTGTGATGAGAGGAAGACTAGAGATAGGCATAAAGCAATTTGTAATCTCTACTTCCTGATTAAGAAATAGGCAGGTTTTGACTTGTAATTTCTTGTGTGTGATTATTGACTATGAATCTGGAACGATTCAGAGTTAACTCTTATATTGTTGTTGCGATTAAATGAGTTAGTCGTAGGAAATTGGGAGTGGGGTAGATTCCCCGATTTGAAAAGGAGTTGTCGTACGGTAAGATGGGTGAGAACAGGTTTGAGTTATCTGTTCATATTTTAATTATTAAATTTTATTTTGATTTGAGTATCCTCACTAGGCGAAAGCCTAATGTTTCAAATTGAATCTTTTTACCAGGTACAAGCTCCGGGAAATAGCGGGAATGAGAGACGAGAACTTTTGGAAAGATTCAGACTTAGAGATACCGGAGGATCTAGAGATTTTGATGCTTTTGGGACGGTTGTTTAGATAACTGGATTAATCTGATTGTTATGTCATGATTAGATTAATAAGTTATTTAAGTAATGACGTTTGTATATAGAAACCTTACATTTGATCCTCAGGTTATATAAGTTTGAAAGTCTTTGATTATAACTTGTGGTAAATTTCAAGGTTTAAATTGACCCTGTTTTTTAGGGTGTTTCAGTACATGGTGCGGTAAACAATGCATATGGAAGATTCGCATTGGGGTCCCCAAGGTAACCAAAGTAAGGGTAGATGTTGGCAAGCATTGGCAAGTTGTTTTGGGCTAGAAATCTGATTATTGGCTCTATAAATCCCCGCACATTGTCACGAAATGCGCCATTGCTTAGCGGGTAGGATGTGCCTAGGAGACCGGTGTAGGTTGCAGTCGACACCTTGATTTGGTTAGATAGTCTCGCGGCTCTAATGGCGTTGTGAAGATTTCGCATGGCTGGGAGTACAAAATTGACGTATCTACGACTTTCATTATTTGGATCGACTTCATTTCCGACAGCGATGTATTTGAACATGACATCATGGTAATTTTGGATGTTATCTCTAACCCACGCATTTGCAACATTTTGATCGTTGAGGGATTGCAGAGCATCGTTGGGAACACCGACGATGAGTTCGATATTGGTTCCCTTGAGGGCTCGATGTAACAGCCCAAAAATACAACAGGACTTACATAGCAATAAATCATAACATTTACAAATCTGGGTCCCAAAATTTCATTACATTAATCTAAAACCGAGGTTGGCGAAAACAACCCACAACTGAGAACAAACTAGCTTCTATGCATGGCACAGGCACTGTCTCTATCTGCATCTGTACTCTATCTTGCTCTTGCTCACTTACCTGAGCCTCCTACTATTTGATTACCTGAAAAGGTTTTAGTTTTTAAAAGCGAGGGTTAGACCATGAGGTCTAGTGAGTTCCCTCCGTAAACAGCGTACAATAACATTATAAAAATCATTTTATAAAACACATTAACATTCTTCACATAATCATTCAACCATGGTACTGCACAGTGTTTAAGGATCACATGGCTAGTCACATATCCGAGGAGGAAGGAAACTAATTCCCTCCTACAAGCTTCACACATATCCGAGTAGGAAGGAAAATGAATTTCCTCCTACAAGCTTCTCCCAACAGCCCAAGGGATCATCAGATCCCGAGGTACTCAGATCCCATTGTGCAGACCGACTCCACATAACTTACACATAGCTTGTCATAATCATGAAACATGAAATCCGTGTAACAATTTATGATTCATTTCATCTTGCGGAAATAATTTTTTCATTAAAACATACTTTTCATGGGAAAACATACGTAAAAGCTTGTGAGTAAATCATGCTCGTAAACACACCTTGATCAGTAAAATATTAAACTTTCATTCACGTAAAAATCATGTAAAATAACATGGCATTTCCACATAATCACTTTCTTTGGAAAAACACGTACAATTACGTATTTTGGTTAGAAAAACTCACCTGGTGCGCTTACTTTCCTTTCCCACTCTGTTCCTGACTTCCAATCGATTTACCTGAAAAATGGATGAAGTATAAACTGCTCAGACCCTAATACCAACTTTGCGGACACTATCCGGACTCAACTTACCGGGTTTCACACTTACCGGAACATAACTTACCGGAACATCTACTTACCGGGTACACACTTATCGGAACATAACTTACCGGTAACAAAGAGAAAGAAGAGAAACAAGCTTGGTTCATTGATTTGGTAAGTAAATTAATCCAGGCTTGTTAGTAGATTTGTTGTTGATGTTAGATTGTAATGAAATTGTGTTTTGGATAGATTTGCTGCATCATAATCATTTAGAACAAAAGATTGAAGTTCTTACATTGTGCAGAAGTCGGTTTCGCAAAACATAAGGTGAGTTCATTCAGTTCTTTGTATAAATCAATGCTTTTTAAGTTGTATTAAACCTTGATATATCTGTATAATTGGATTATGGCTGAATAGAGTGGCTTGAAATAAGATGACTTGACGAATTAGATTGATTTTCTGGACAAATTGAATGAGCAGTCCGTAGTCCCGGTATAGGCAAGTCCCGGTACTAGAGTGTCCCGGTACAATAGAGTCCCGGTATTTACGAGTTCCGGTGAAGTCCCGATAGTGGGGACTACCGGGAGTGGAACTACCGGGAGTGGGGACTACCGGGAGTGGGACTACCAGGAGTGGGACTACCGGGAGTGGGGACTACCGGGAGTGGGGACTACCGGGAGTGGGACTACCGGGAGTGGGGACTACCGGAAGTTGGATAAAAGAGTCAGTTTGCAGACTTTGTAATAGATCTTGGATATGAATTTAAGAATGTAACAGTTAAGGTATCTAGAGACTTTGTATTACCTGTACAATTCTAGAAGTTGGAAGGTATAGTTGCATTACTCGTGGAAAAATGCGATTTAAGATTTGACATATACCTTATGTTGCTTGAACATACGTACCTTGAAGAGTAGTATGTTAGGTTTATAGACTGCGCTAGTATGATACTAGGCAGGAATGTGTTAAATGTGATTTGCTCATACGGTTGTTATGAGAAATTTATGTGAGATAAATAATTCGCTTATACGATTGCTATAAGGAATTTTTGAGGTATAAATATGATATTCACTTATACGATTGCTATGAGGAATTTATATTAATTAAATACCTGTATGAGTACAATTAGGTGATATGGATCCATAGGCACTAAAGTTTGGTAATCACATGGAATAAGCGTGTGGTATTTCTCGTTTAATCGTTATTCCAGTGTGTGGGAAATCATGGAATAGGCGTGTGGTATTTCTCATTTAATCGTTATTCCTGATTTCTAAGGAAGAGAGTGAGGTTGACATACGTACTTGTAATCTCTTCTTCCTTACAGATAAATGGGCGTGTGTAATCGCGATTTATTGGTGGAGAGCATTGATCTAGAATCTGTAAAGGTTCGTAGTGTGGCTCTGGATCATGATATGCTGATTATTTTGTTATCAGTCATAGTCATGGAATTGGGTAAAAATTGTATAATGGAATAGAGTTATACGTACGGTAAGAAAAAGGAGTAACCGGGTTTGTTATAACTTGTTTACATTGATTTTGCAAATGTTATTATTGAAATGAATGTTCTCACTAGGCGTTGGCCTAATCGTTTCATATAATGTTTTCTTACCAGGTTCAGGCTCGGGCAAATAAAAGGTTGTGGGACGAGTGTTTTGGGATAGCAGAAGTGGCAATTAACAAAAAGGAGATTTTGAAGGATAGCTTAGATAACTCAATTAATCTGAATATAGAGACATGATTAGATTGATAGGTTATTCGAAGTATCCTGTATTGTAATTACACTCTTGATGGTTAATTCCTTTGCTATCTATATAAGTTGAAATTTTATTGTCATAACCTGTTGTAACTTGAAGTTTAAATTGGTACGGATTTTGGGGTGTTACAATATGGTATCAGAGCAATAGTTTAAGCGAACTAAGTATGCTGATGAGATACTTAGACTTAAGCTGAGATGAAATAGGTTATGATATGTGAGATATGGGTAGAAGTGCTAAGACGGGATAGTTTTAGAGTCGACGGAAATACGTGAAATTAATACTGTGACGATGGAATGAGGATTCTTATGTATAGTATGTTCACAATTCCAATTAGCTACTGTTATTATGAATATGTTATTACACAAGCATGCTTATTTCTAAATTGTTACAGTGATTAATGATCGATAAAGTACGTTCGTATGTCTAAATTTGTGTAACCATTTCTTATGGTTATCCCTTTGTGTTTTATCAGAAAATGGTAAATACGCCGCCGTTGTCCCCTATTTCTGAAATGAATATGACTGGGATTGATTGGACTGAAGACAGACAACCTGGATTAGGTGGGGTTCCTGAGACTCCGCCGTTTTTTCTTTCTATTGGAGGATCACACAGTCGGGTGCATGGGGTGGGTACCAGCACTGCCATCCCGAGAACACCAGAAGCATGAATAGAGTCTCGGATGATGGAAAGTATGATGCGGATGATGAACACGGCAATGGAAAGACAATCTGAAATGTTCATGAAGGCGCTTGATGATCGTACGACGGGGGTACCACGAACGACAACAGATGCTGGAATAACCCCTCCACTTCATACTCCGGTATCAGAAACTGAAAGAAGAGTAGAAAGAGGTTGCTCATATAAGACTTTTCTAAGTTGTAAACCACCGGAGTTTGCCGGAGCTGATAATCCAGTGGCGTGTATGAACTGGATCAGAGAGATAGAACAAGCCTTTCGGGCTTGCGAATGTGATGAGAAGTCAAAAGTTAGGTTTACTTCGCAGATGCTGAGAGGAAACGCGTTGATGTGGTGGAATGTGCTGACTGTTTCAATTGCGACTTCCGTCCTGTCTGCAATGACTTGGGAGTCATTTAAAAAGAAGCTTTTGGAAGAATACTGCAACGAAAGCGAGATGGATCGAATTGAGGAGGAATTTCGAAATCTGAAAAAGGGTACTAATACTGTTCGAAAGTATACGGAACTATTCATGGAGAAGTTGAATCTAGTTGGGCATGTAGCTCCAACTGAGAAGGATAGAGTTAAGGCTTATCTAATAGGACTGCCAGCAGATATGATGTCAAGGGTGCGGAGTTCAAAAGCTTCAACATTGAGAGAATCGATCGAGGAAGCAAAGATTATAGAGGAAGTGTATGCTAAGGATAAAGAAGAAAAGACCCAAGTTGGGGAAAAGCGGAAATGGGAAAGTCGATTAGAGCATTCACAAAAGTCAAGGAGCGCTGGTAAAGGTGCTTCTTATGAATCACGCCACGAACCAAACTGGTGTCCAAAGTGTAAGAGCAAGCATTACGGACAGTGTCGGGTGATAGCATCTGAATGCTTTAAGTGTGGAAAGAGCGGGCATACTGCGAATAATTGTCCAGTGCGGGTGAATACATGTTTTGAGTGTAAGCAACCGGGTCACTTTCGTCGGGAGTGCCCAAAGCTGAAAAAGAGCGGCGATCAGAGTAAGAAACCAGTAATTCCAAAGCCAACGGGCCGAGCTTTTCGAATGACCACTGATGAAGCTAAGGAATCAAGGGATGTTGTCTCGGGTACATTCCTTGTTAATTCTTGTCCTGCACGTATTTTGTTTGATTGTGGAGCAAATTTGTCATTTGTGTCCAAATCATTCTATCCTAAATTAGCTACGCCTGTTACTACTTTAGATGACGCTTTAGTAGTAGAGGTAGCTAATGGGAGTCAAGCTTTGGTTCGAGAAAGGCTTGATGGTTGTACTATTCTTTTAGAAGAGACGAAATTTTCGATCAACTTGTTGTTGATGGAAATTGGAGGGTTTGACATAGTTGTGGGTATGGATTGGCTGACGGCCAATCAAGCAGAAATATTTTGCGCAAAGAAGTTAATTAGGATTCCAATGACCGATAAGGATGACGTATTCATCTTCGGGGAAAAGCAAAAGGGGGAAATTCCGTTAATCTCGGTTGTGAAAACGCGGAAGTGTTTAATGAAAGGATGTATATCCTATATGGCGTATGTCTTAGATGGAAGGTTGGAAAAGAAACAATTGGAAGATATCAAGGTGGTAAGTGAGTTTTCTGACATTTTTCCTGATGATCCTCC
This sequence comes from Saussurea involucrata, assembly GCA_033807775.1. NCBI lineage: Eukaryota > Viridiplantae > Streptophyta > Magnoliopsida > Asterales > Asteraceae > Saussurea > Saussurea involucrata. Next base: position 4,490,836 of record CM066325.1, read on the forward strand.
TGGTCTACCTACTGAAAGGCAGGTGGAGTTTAGAATTGACCTCATTCCAGGTTCGTCTCCGATAGCGCGGGCACCTTACCGTCTGGCGCCGTCTGAAATGAAAGAAATGATGACTCAACTCCAGGAATTATTAGATAAAGGTTTTGTCAGACCGAGTTCTTCGCCTTGGGGAGCTCCGGTCCTGTTTGTTAAGAAGAAAGACGGTACTATGAGAATGTGTATAGATTACCGCGAGCTGAATAAAGTGACGATTAAGAATAAATATCCGCTTCCAAGAATCGATGATCTATTTGATCAACTTCAAGGGGAAGGATGTTTTTCTAAGATTGATTTGAGGTCAGGGTATCACCAAGTGCGGGTTAGAAATGAAGATATTCCCAAGACAACTTTTAGAACCAGATACGGGCATTATGAGTTTCTAGTAATGCCATTCGGGTTGACAAATGCTCCAGCTGTCTTCATGGATCTGATGAACCGAGTGTGTCGACCTTTCTTGGACAAGTTTGTTATCGTCTTTATTGATGACATACTTGTGTATTCAAAGACTGAAGCAGAACATGAACAACACCTACGTGAAGTCTTAGAAGTTTTAAGAAGAGAGAAATTGTACGCAAAGTTTTCAAAATGTGAATTTTGGTTAAGAGAAGTACAATTTCTAGGTCACGTGATCACTTCAGAAGGAGTCAAGGTAGACCCAGCTAAGATTGAAGCTATGGCAAATTGGGAGACGCCTAGAAGTGCATCTGAAATAAGAAGTTTCTTGGGTTTAGCAGGTTATTACAGAAGGTTTATTAAAGACTTTTCTAAGATTGCATCTGCTTTGACTATTTTGACTAGAAAGAACGTGAAGTTTGTCTGGACGGAGAAACAAGAATCGGCTTTCAGAACCTTACGTCAAAAGTTGTGTGAGGCTCCGGTTCTCGCTTTACCAGAAGGAACAGAAGATTTAGTGGTGTACAGTGATGCTTCAAAGATGGGTCTAGGGTGCGTATTGATGCAACGAGGCAAAGTGATTGCTTATGCGTCAAGGCAACTTAAAGAACACGAGAAGAACTACCCGACACATGATTTGGAGTTAGCGGCTGTCGTTTTTGCATTAAAGCTGTGGAGGCACTATTTATATGGAACCAAATGTACTCTTTTTACTGACCATAAAAGTTTGCAGCATGTTTTTGATCAGAAAGAGTTAAATATGAGACAGAGAAGATGGTTAGAATTACTTAAAGATTACGATTGCGAATTGCATTACCATCCTGGTAAAGCAAATGTCGTGGCCGATGCTTTAAGTAGGAAAGAGTATAGTGGATGTTTGAAATCGTTAAATGCTAGAATTGATGTGACATCGAGTTTGATGGAAAAGATAAAAGAGGCACAAACGGAGGCTTTACGGGAGGTAAACCTGAAAGAAGAAGTGATGGGCAAGCAACACCTTCAGTTGACTGAAGATGGCCGTGGAATTAAGTTGTTTCAAGGTCGTGTTTGGGTACCAAAGATTGGAGGAAATCGAGAACTGATTCTCGAAGACACTCATAGATCTAAGTATTCCATACACCCTGGGAATACGAAGATGTATCGAGATTTGAAGTTGTTTTTTTGGTGGCCGGCTATGAAAGTAGATGTAGCTCGGAAGGTAGAAACATGTAGAACATGTTCGTTGGTGAAAGCAGAACATCAGAAACCTTACGGAAGTTTCCAATCTTTGGAAATTCCAGAATGGAAGTGGGAGAAGATCACCATGGACTTTGTGACGAAGTTACCCAAGACGTAAAAGGGTAACGACACAATATGGGTAATCGTGGATAAATTAACTAAGAGTGCTCATTTTCTGGCTATGAAAGAAACATCACCAATTGAGAAGGTGGCTAAGCTGTATATTGATGAGGTGGTGGCGAGACATGGTATACCGGTGTCGATTGTGTCAGATCGTGATAGTCGGTTTACCTCAAGGTTTTGGCGATCATTACAAGAGGAATTGGGTACGAAAGTTAATTTGAGCACTGCTTTTCATCCACAGACTGATGGACAGAGTGAAAGGACTATACAAACTTTGGAAGATATGCTCAGGTCATGTGTATTAGATTTTGGAGGTAACTGGGATACGCATCTACCGTTAGTAGAATTTGCGTATAATAACAGTTATCATTCCAGTATCGGAAGAGCGCCCTTCGAAGCCTTGTATGGTCGAAAATGTAGAACTCCGGTATGTTGGTTAGAAGCCGGAGAGAAACAGTTTGCTGGTCCAGAATTGGTACAACAAACAGCTGATAAGGTGAAAGAAATTCGGCAGCATATGAAAGCAGCTCTGTAACACCCCGTTTACCACGACACAATATTGTCCGCTTTGCCCCACTGGCTCACGGCTTTGTTCTTGGCGACCTGGCAAGGACTTCGCAAGGACTTCCCAGGAGGTCACCCATCCTGGTACTACTCCCACCCAAGCACGCTTAACCACAGAGTTCCCAAGGAACCCGCATGCTTGTGGCCCCAAAACGCGTTGTGTCTGGTAAGGCCAAGGTTTACTAATATACCCAGCATCTCTCCTGTCCACGGCCGATGTGGGATATGCCTAAGGTGTTACACACACCCCCCCTTAGGGACTCATCGTCCTCGATGAGGTTTGCCCCACCATCCCGAACGGCACAGGAGTGGCTCTGATACCATTTGTAACACCCCGCTTACCACGACACAATATTGTCCGCTTTGCCCCACTGGCTCACGGCTTTGTTCTTGGCGACCTGGCAAGGACTTCGCAAGGACTTCCCAGGAGGTCACCCATCCTGGTACTACTCCCACCCAAGCACGCTTAACCACAGAGTTCCCAAGGAACCCGCATGCTTGTGGCCCCAAAACGCGTTGTGTCTGGTAAGGCCAAGGTTTACTAATATACCCAGCATCTCTCCTGTCCACGGCCGATGTGGGATATGCCTAAGGTGTTACACAAGCGTGGTGGGCCCATAACCCACAGGTCCCAGGATCGAAACCTGGCTCTGATACCATACTGAAACACCCTAAAAACAGGGTCAATTTAAACCTTGAAATTTACCATAAGTTATGATCAAAAGCTTTCAAATTTATATAACCTGAGGATCAAATGTAAGGTTTCTATCTACAAACGTCATTTCTTAAATAACTTATTAGTCTAATCATAATATAACAATTAGATTAAACCAGTTATCTAAACAACCGTCCCAAAAGCATCAAAATCTCTAGATCCTTCGGTATCTCTAAGTCTGAATCTTTCCAAAAATCCTCGTCTCTCATTCCCGCTATTTCCCGGAGCTTGTACCTGGTAAGAAGATTCAACTTGAAACATTAGGCTTTCGCCTAGTGAGGATACTCAAATCAGAATAAAATTTAATAATTAAAACATGAACAAATAACTCAAACCTGTTCTCACCCATCTTACCGTACGACAACTCCTTTTCAAATCGGGGTATCTACCCCACTCCCAATTCCTACGACTAACTCATTTAATCGTAACAATGACATAACAGTCAACTCTGAATCATTCCAGATTCACAATCAATAATCACATACAAGAAATTACAAGTCAAAACCTGTCTATTTCTTAAATCAGGAAGTAGAGATTACAAATTACTTTATGCCTATATCAAATCTTCCTCTCATCACAGGGAAATCTCTGATCTTCCCAAATCGAAATGGGAACTATTAAGCACAACTGCTTTTTCCACATTCCACCTCAGAATCAATGGTCCCCATGGGATTATAATATCGCGATGCTCAAATCGAGACTCATGATTCAAGGTTCACCCAATTACTAAAATTACATCCCTTTGGTCTATGGCGAGTAACCGGTTCCCATCATACCGTACCCAAGTGCCCTCGGTGACCGGATGCCTATTTTAGTAAAAGCACATAATCACATAATATAATATGTATAATAATCGATACTACTATATGCGTCCAACATACAATGTATCATTTCTCCGAACATATTCTATATATAAAATAAAGAATATTATTATCTCCTCATCTCAATCTCTTTACTATTTCTTCTCTGTAAACCGATACGGAATCATCATCTCAATTGTTACCTACATTTTCAAACTCATAAATAGGCCTTTATAATTTCTCTCAATAAGGCTTCAAATCATATTCCGAAATCATAATCATATCACAGATTGCATATAGCAGATAATCATACTTAGCATACAGGAATAATGATAAATACTAGTTCATCATATCTCAATCCCTTAATTATCCCTTCCTTGCAGCTTAGCTCGGGAGTTAATATACATATCATTTGTTAATCTACATTTTTGGACTCATAGACGGATCTTTATAATTTATCTCAATAAAGCTTTAAATCGTACTCATGATTCATAATCATATAGCAATTTCATGTAATAGATAATCAACGTAGCATGCGAGATAATCATAAATATTAGCTCATCAACTTCATAGATAACTCATCTTAGAATTATTAGCATGGAAATAATCATGGCACAACTCTCAATCGCCCTCTTGGCTTGTCTCTGACTTAATCATACCCATATATAAACATATTCAAGTAAGCATATAAAACATCTCATTCAATATTAATTACTGAATTTTAAAGAGAGTTGAATAAACTCACCTGATGCGTTATTGCTTCTTTTAATCCTTTTAACTTGAAAGTCTCCTTTCTTCACTATTAAAGCTTACTGTATTAACCAATTAACATATACTGATGTTAACTTCTAAAACAGAACTCTCTAAAACTGAAAATCCTTAATTTCTAAAAATCACGTTTCAAGTCGCAACCCACTGAAATCGCAGTCCATTATTGCGATTTCAAATCCAAATCGCAGTGAACTGAAGTCGCAGTCCTCTGTTGCGATTTCAAAACCAAATCGCAGTCAACGGTTGCGATTTCATCCTCAAATCGCAACTCGCCATTGCGATTTCACCCCAAGTCGCAACCAACTAAAGCGATTCCAAAGCCAAGTCGCAACTGCCCATTGCGATCTCACTCCGAATCGCAACCAACTGTTGCGATTCCAAAGCCGAATCGCAATGGTCTGCTGCGACTCCAACTCCAAGTCGCAATTGCCTATTGCGACTCCGATGATGTTCATCCAAGTCTCAGTCCACTAAGTTCATCAAAAACCCAGATTTTTATACTTTTAATCCATGTTTGTTTATGCCAATCTGCAGATTTGTTTATTACACTTATCTTAACATATCCTAAAACTCAAGTTCACATAATCATCATAATCATCATAATTTATCAAGACCCAACTAAAAACTCCATAGAAAGCTTTAATCTAAGAAGATGGAGGATTTAATGATATAGTTTACCTTATGATTTTTCAATCCAAAACAGATTATAGCAATCCCAGCACTTTTTCTTCCTCTCCTTCTCTTTCTCGATATCTCTCTCTCTCTCTCACGGTTTTCTTTAAACCGAATGCACACACTTAGCACACATAACACACACACTTTAGCTAAAAATCTAAATTAATGACACCTCACGTAAAAACACATGAGTCATAGTCTATTTTACCAAACAACCTTCAACTTTCCATGAATTGCACAACAAACCCTCAATTTGAAAAAATCATTTTCAACAACACTTTAAACAATTACAAACTTAACCCCCAAGTTAGTTTATAATTTATAAAATAATATAACGAAAAATTCGGGATGTTACAAGCTCAGGACCGACAGAAGAGTTATGCTGACCCAAAAAGGAGACCAAAAGAATTTCAAGTTGGGGAGCGCGTGATGCTTAAAGTGTCCCCATGGAAGGGTGTGATAAGGTTTGGTAAACGCGGGAAGTTAAGCCCTCGTTTTCTAGGACCTTTCACTATCTCTAAAAGGATTGGTTTACAAGCATATCAGTTGGATCTTCCACCAGAGTTGGAAGGAGTTCATAATACCTTTCATGTTTGTTATCTTCGGAAGTGTTTAGCCGAAGAATAGGATGAGATACCACTCACTGATGTGAGAGTAGATGAAAAGAGTCGCTGTGTGGAAGAACCAGAGGCAATTTTGGAAAGATCAGTTAGAAAGCTACGTAGTGGTAAGGAAGTAGCTATGTTGAAAGTACAGTGGAAACACCATCGAGGTACTAATGTGACCTTAGAGTCGGAAGAGAGTATGAAAGATAAGTATCCTCATTTGTTCACCTGATTCTGATTTCGGGGACGAAATCATTTTCAAGTTGGGGAGTATTGTAACATCCTGAATTTTCGTTATTATATTTTATTAAGAGTTGGGATGTATTTGTATTTTGTTGTAACCTTAAGATTGTATGGAAATTTTTATAATCCAATTAAGGTTAAAATACAAGGAATTAAGGTTTGGTGTCAATTGTGGAAATAATGAAACTTGAGGATGTGTTTTGTTATTAAGCAAATGTAGGTATGGATAAAAGGGTTCAGGAAATGAGATATTATCTCATTTCCCTGTTTGAGAGTCGGTAAGAAGCAGAAAGATTTCAGAGAAAGAAGAGAAACAAGCTTCGTTCATTGATTTGGTAAGTAAATTAATCCAGGCTTGTTAGTAGATTTGTTGTTGATGTTAGATTGTAATGAAATTGTGTTTTGGATAGATTTGCTGCATCATAATCATTTAGAACAAAAGATTGAAGTTCTTACATTGTGCAGAAGTCGGTTTCGCAAAACATAAGGTGAGTTCATTCAGTTCTTTGTATAAATCAATGCTTTTTAAGTTGTATTAAACCTTGATATATCTGTATAATTGGATTATGGCTGAATAGAGTGGCTTGAAATAAGATGACTTGACGAATTAGATTGATTTTCTGGACAAATTGAATGAGCAGTCCGTAGTCCCGGTATAGGCAAGTCCCGGTACTAGAGTGTCCCGGTACAATAGAGTCCCGGTATTTACGAGTTCCGGTGAAGTCCCGATAGTGGGGACTACCGGGAGTGGGGACTACCGGGAGTGGGACTACCGGGAGTGGGACTACCGGGAGTGGGGACTACCGGGAGTGGGGACTACCGGGAGTGGGGACTACCGGGAGTGGGACTACCGGGAGTGGGACTACCGGGAGTGGGGACTACCGGGATTGGGACTACCGGGAGTGGGACTACCGGGAGTGGGGACTACCGGGAGTGGGGAATACCGGAAGTTGGATAAAAGAGTCAGTTTGCAGACTTTGTAATAGATCTTGGATATGAATTTAAGAATGTAACAGTTAAGGTATCTAGAGACTTTGTATTACCTGTACAATTCTAGAAGTTGGAAGGTATAGTTGCATTACTCGTGGAAAAGTGCGATTTAAGATTTGACATATACCTTATGTTGCTTGAACATACGTACCTTGAAGAGTAGTATGTTAGGTTTATAGACTGCGCTAGTATGATACTAGGCAGGAATGTGTTAAATGTGATTTGCTCATACGGTTGTTATGAGAAATTTATGTGAGATAAATAATTCGCTTATACGATTGCTATAAGGAATTTTTGAGGTATAAATATGATATTCGCTTATACGATTGCTATGAGGAATTTATATTAATTAAATACCTGTATGAGTACAATTAGGTGATATGGATCCATAGGCACTAAAGTTTGGTAATCACATGGAATAGGCGTGTGGTATTTCTCGTTTAATCGTTATTCCAGTGTGTGTGGGAAATCATGGAATAGGCGTGTGGTATTTCTCGTTTAATAGTTATTCCTAATTTCTAAGGAAGAGAGTGAGGTTGACATAAGTACTTGTAATCTCTTCTTCCTTACTGATAAATGGGCGTGTGTAATCGCGATTTATTGGTGGAGAGCATTGATCTAGAATCTGTAAAGGTTCGTAGTGTGGCTCTGGATCATGATATGCTGATTATTTTGTTATCAGTCATAGTCATGGAATTGGGTAAAAATTGTATAATGGAATAGAGTTATACGTACGGTAAGAAAAAGGAGTAACCAGGTTTGTTATAACTTGTTTACATTGATTTTGCAAATGTTATTATTGAAATGAATGTTCTCACTAGGCGTTGGTCTAATCGTTTCATATAATGTTTTCTTACCAGGTTCAGGCTCGAGCAAATAAAAGGTTGTGGGACGAGTGTTTTGGGATAGCAGAAGTGGCAATTAACAAAAAGGAGATTTTGAAGGATAGCTTAGATAACTCAATTAATATGATTATAGAGACATGATTAGATTGATAGGTTATTCGAAGTATCCTGTATTGTAATTACACTCTTGATGGTTAATTCATTTGCTATCTATATAAGTTGAAATTTTATTGTCATAACCTGTTGTAACTTGAAGTTTAAATTGGTACGGATTTTGGGGTGTTACAATATGCCCCATGTAGGTCTGCCCATGACACACAAGTTGCAAGTATTCCCACATCCATATACACATATTTGCATCTACCTACAAGTTCATTATATCTTATACAATACAAGTGATATACCATACAAAACGGACTCTGTTAATATATTAACGATTTAACGTAAATCATATTTGTTAAGATGGATTAAAGGAAGGGAGAGATATGACGGATGCTATGATGAACGGATTCACTTCCATCACCAACAGGCTCAAGGTTGTCGAAGAGAAGTGTGGGATACAAGCTCAATCCCCACGGAAATGAAGACATGATGATCCGGATGATCTAGATCTTCATGAGGGGGAGAAGAGAGCAAGGGTTGGTGAATCAAGTGCTACGGCTACAGCAAATGTTGGGGGATCAGGTCAACCAGCTAGTGAAAGGGAAACAGGAACCGGTGGAACGGGTACTGAAATGGTTCAAGTGGATGATACCGACGTTCTAGCTGATGTCATAACTGGGGTTGAAAAGCCTTCGGTTGTTGACAATAGAACAGAAGATGAAAGGATGGCGGATGCTTTGATTGTCGATTACATTGATATTGACTCTGAGGAAGAACCTGAGAGAACAACAGTCCAGATCAAAGAGGAAATAGAAGATATTTTCGATTTCGCCGGAGTTATTATGGCTGCTTCCGATTCCGACAACGAAAATCCAGATGATACTACTCAACCACAACAGTTAATTGATCAAAGTGCAAGTACTTCCGCGCCTCCAGTTATTCCAGTGGTACAAGAAGATGCTCCAGTAATTCAAGTACAAGCCGATGGCAGAATCAGGGATCCAGTACTCGTAGCTGAATTGGAAATCTATCAGGAAGTGATAGACGCTGAGCCAAGGTATGTGGCTATGAGTGAACGAATTCGGATTCTGATTCCCTTTCAAGAAAGTATAAGGAGAGACCTGTTTGTTAAAGATGTCCAAAGGATCGACTTAAAGAAGCTATACGGAATTGAAGATTGGCATTCACTTCAAAAGATCGAGTTCCTACACGTAATGAGCAACCAAAACCTAGGATCAGATGCCGTAAAATCAGATAGCGTGATTGTGAAGATGCTGAAAGTCGAGTCAAATAGGCTCTTCAAAGTATGGTACCCAGTGTTTACGGTTAGAAGATCCAATGGTACTGAATGTGTTTTCTCCGAGGCAGACTTCAAAAGCTTAAAGCTAGACGATCTCCTAAGCCTCTACAATTCCCTAGCCTGCCTTCCAGATAAGGATGTTGAATGGTCTGCCGCGTATCAAAGTGTAAAGAGATTCATGCGGAACATTCTGAAGTTATCTAATCTGAAAGACTTTCAGATGGCTCTGGAAGCACGCCAAGCCCGAGTAAACCTTAGAGCACCGAACCGGCGTCTTTCAGATATTCAAGGTGTCCCAGCTTACACCGTATTGAAGAAACCTGAACTTGGAGTTGTTTATTTCGATAGAGACTCAAAGAAGAGATTCATGAGAGTTATTGAAACCAACAAGTTCAGTGACGGAACTTTCATGATCATTGAGGTTCACCTTGAAAGTAGATTGCGACTGGATGCAACCGGGGAGGTAAAGTTGAAAGATACGGAGAAGGAGCTGATCAAACAAGTACTGGATGCTATAACACACCGAAAGGAGTACAGGAATTCACTAAGGAGGTTTGAGATTATCTTCGGGATTCGGAAGAAGTACGTGGCTCCGGTGGACGCTTAAACTCTTTGCCTCTACATTGTACAAAGGGGGAGAATGTTAGTGCCTAATATTCTAATTGTACTATGTAGAGGGACTAAACATGTAATTGCTAATGTTACATACTATATATTGTGTACTTAGCTAGCTTTCCTAAAAAGAGGTCATTTCATCATTTACTATTTCACACAAGTACACACACATAGTCTTTATCTCTAGAATTCATCTTTGTACTTGGTGTGATTGATCTTCATTGAATATATTGGTGGCCATCTTATTGCTAAACATGGATTGATTACTTGTTCTGGGATCACAGAAGGTTTGCAAGTAGGCCGAGTAGTACGTGCTTTGATGCCATAACTTTTGTTTTATGAAATTTGTGTTTGAGATCGAACCATATATATAATGGGCCATAATCCACAAAATTACTATATTGTCCTTAGGGTAACCCGTCAAACAAGTGATGAAAATTTTCCACACAATGAGTTTTTAAGTTGTCTCATTATTTAAATCAATTTTCTCATTCATTAGTCTTTTGGTCAATATTAGGTCAAAATTGAGTTCATGATGCAAACCAACATATATTTGGTTGGAGACCTTGTTTCTAGCCAAAAAAAATTGTGTCATATCTTTTTCTCGACATAAAGGATCACATTACAATCAACTGAACATAACGTTACATAAAAATGATAACCTTATAAGACAACCATGGTAACCTTATGTAAAGTTCGACAAACAATTTACGATCTTGACCCCTAGGATTGCATACTGTAACCCTTAGACAGGTATGTTACAATCTATGTTGATGCTCGACGGTTTCATTATTTACTTTATCTTTATAAATATTTCATTTTCATGACCTTGGCCGCGACTTCAGGTCCGCGTGACTTTTTTGCACGTTAATGTAAAATCACTAATGATTTTGTTCGTTCTCGTGTTCTTTTAAATAGTTATTGTTCTCGTTTGATCCCCCTCTATAATACAAATACATATATTTACACAAATGATAAATATATTTATTTATATTATAATTTTCATGTAATTAACGGGCTATTTGTTTTTTCGAACTTCAAATTTGATTGGGTTCAAAGTGCAACCGAGTTCATCATTTTCAAGTCAATCCACTACAACATTTAACGTTATAATTTCCTTGTGGAAAAAAATGATTTAATAAATAATTTAATAAGATTTATAGTAATTGTTTATTTATCAAATAGACAAATACCATTTGTTAAGAATAAAGTTGAAAATGTGACGTCACTTATTAATCATGAAGACGTTACAACATACTTACTTACAAGTTATAAACGGTCTTATATCATTTGAATGCCATGATAACATCAACAAAATACATCAAAATAAACTTACAAATCTTAATACATTCAATACAGAAAACAACTTAAACAACGAAGGTCTTACAAACAAAAATAGATCACTAAAAGTTTGTAAGCTACCGGTTCGTTTCATACCAAACTAGTATAGAAATGAAAACAGTTGAAAGCATTTAGACACACAAATTGTTGCATAGTACTTGGCCATGTCTTTCCTTTTTCCTTTAGTTGCACTTATATGACATTTTAAAAAATACATGACACTCGTCAGCTAATAAGTTCTATAAGTTCATGGTTTATGTATCAACGTACTAAAAGAAATTCACACATAATATACTATGCTTAACAGTGGCAAGTTCAGGTAAGAATGCAAAATATCGTGAGAAAGTAATAATAGAAGGTTAAATGAATGTTTATATGTAAATCACTGAAAAAATCCAATTGAAGATGCATATGTGAACCTAACATTGCTGTTTCTTTTGTCAAATGTTGAAGAATTACAGGTAGTTGCGTTCAAAGAGAAGTCGACGAGCTATGGGGAGTGGCTAGAGACTGAATATAGAAGGATGACAACTTTGGAGCAACAATAGAAGGAGACACACAGACAACTAACGAGCTAACTTGGCAGAAAACGGTGACTGGCCAACTTTCCCCATCTATGAGGCAGTTCCAGGGTGCAAACTCTCCCCCTCCCCCGTTGTAGATATGATTAGGCAGGTTTACAAATCCTGGATTTGTATTTTTTTAACAGTTCATTTGTAAAAACAAATTTTGTGTTTTGTATGATATTTTTTGGCGGGTTTGAATATACATGAAATATGTATTTTTCAGTTATTTAAATTTTTTTACCGACAAATCACCAACGGATTTCTGTCGGTGATGTCGTCGATGACCAGTCGGTGCTTATATTCGTTGGTATTCTGATCCGTCAGTGATATCAAACCGTTTGTGATAACAACGGTCAGTGATCCGTCGTTGATACCGTCAGTAATACATTTACCCAGGATATTTATTTCGATAGACTTTTACAGACGGAACCGACATTTAGCCACAAATCACTAACGGATTTTTCTGTTGGGGAAAGCTCTAGTTTTGTAATGGATATACATCCCTAAATAATTTTTTTAATGGATTTACATATGAAATCTATCTTTTTACCTTCTCATGATATTTAATTAATCTTAACGAAAATTTATAACAATTACACATAAATATTTCAATTAATTTAATTTTATCCCACAATTATAAATATTTCTACGTAATTGATGGATTAGTTATTTCTCCCACTTCAATTTTTTAGTGGGTTTAACAATGAGTTTAAGCGCACCCAAGTCTATCATTTTTCAAATCAATCCAGCAGTAATATTTAGTGTTATGATTTTTTATTTTTTTTGTTGAAAGACATTATTCGATTTATTATCGTATATATTAACTTTTAAAACAATAATTTTTTTTATAAAAACGCGGATTCTTGTTTAAATACATGAATTCTAATAAGAATTTGTGACTGGATAAGAACCTCATTCTCATTATAAAACCTCACAAAAAACCTCTGTATGAAACTTCGTTGTAGATGTTCTTACAATATCAAGAAAAATCTCTTAGCCATGAGTATCCGTACCCTTTGAACCCTTGCCACCTCAACGCCACATCAGTTTTTCTCTCTTACCCTTTCAACCCTAAAAGTGGAGTACCAGTACCATTTGAACCCTTGCCACCTCATCCCTTTTAATTCTTTTATTTATACATTTAATTATTTAACAAAATAAAAATATTTATATATTTTTTAATAAATAAAAATAAGATAAATAATAAAAATAAAAATTCATATTATTCATTAAAAAATTACAAAATACAAAACACTAAAAAATTAAAAATTACAAAATACAAAACACTAAAAATTATGATATTTTCTAATTTTCTCTTCTCTCGCTAAAGTAGCCCTCAAAATGTCTCCCGAAAGGTGATCATGCGGGGATATGAAAAACTCGAAGTCTTGTTGATATCGTTTTTCTCGTTCGAGTTCCAACTTATCTCGTTCGAGTTCGAGTTTTTTCATTTTGTACTCCATTGTACCCTCAATCTGCTCGTTGAACGAGCCTATGGTCGTCAACAACTGAGTAACACTTTCGTCCGTATTCGACCCGGTCGTATTATTCGTTGATGTTTTTTTTGCCTTGTTTCTCCCGATGGGTCGTTGAAGTTGCTCGACCTCGTCGACACGAACATCTTCATCGTCATCATCGGAAGGTTTGGTACGTTTTGAACCCCGGGATGAATTTGTCGACATCGTTGGAACCGTTGCCCATTTTGGACATTTTTTGAGGGCATCCCAAGCTTGTTCATAGGTGAAAGCAACCCCACATTCCGCTTGGTACTGGTGGTGTACCTAGGGGTGCTCAAATTTCCGACCAACCCGGCCAACCCAACCCAACCCGAGGCAAAAAAAACCGAACCGCACGAACCCGATGTAGCATCGATAATTTTTTTGAGTAAACCGCATGTATTGGGTTGATAACGGGTTAGGCCCAAAAATTTCCGGCCCAACCCGTGAGAAAAGGAGTCCAAACTGCTGTTTGGCAGCATTATGCTGCTGTTTGGCAGATTAAGCTGCTGTTTGGCAGATTAAGTTGCTGTTTGGCAGATTATATACAATAAGGTGCTATTTGGCAGATTAAGCTGCTGTTTGGCAGCATTATGCTGCTGTTTGGTGCAGCAATAAGGTGCTGTTTGGCAGATTATATACAATAAGGTGCTGTTTGGCAGATTAAGCTGCTGTTTGGCAGCATTATGCTGCTGTTTGGTGCAGCAATAAGGTGCTGTTTGGCCGATTAAGCTCAACCCGACCAACCCGACCAACCCAACCCAACCCGAACGGTTTGGGTTGGGTTGGGTTGCACTTCTAATTGGGTTGGGTTGGGTTGAGAATTTTCAAACCGCAATGATTGGGTTGAGTTGTTAAATTGCCGTCAAACCGGCCAACCCAACCCGTGAGCACCCCTAGGTGTACCATTCGTAAAATATCGGCTTCACTCATTCCGCTTGATCTATTATAGAACAAGTTGTTGTAGATGCCGGCAAAAAACGTTATTCTCTTGTTGAGGCCGTTGAACTTTGTGTTCAGTTGATGCAATGATCTATAATCTTGGCGACCCATAGAATCATAGAACACCTTCGAGATTCGGGTCAAAAAACTGTCTACATTTATATAAATTCAAGTATAAGAATAATAACAAGAATATTAATAATAATAATAATAATAATAAAAATAATAATAAAAATAATAATAAAAATATTACCACCGGTTTGTGCGTTTCCGATAACGGGGTCCTCCAAAACGTCAACCCACGCCGACACTAACGCCACTTCCTCCTCTTTTGTCCACACCTGTCGTTTTTGCCTTGTTTCAAATTTTTTCTTTTTTTCTTTTTGCGTTGGTGTCGGGTTTGATGGTCCCGGGATTGATTGTTGTGTGGAGATCGATTGTGGTGTGTGCGGTTGTTGGGTTTCAGGAACAAAGTCGTCGTCGAGATTGATTGCGGGTTGAGGAAGTTGGTAATTGGCGGGAGTAAAACTTTGTTGAAGCAAAGCAGGATATGTAAATTGATGAGCATAGGGGTGTTGCGGAAATTGTTGGAAACCAACGTTTGGGGGCGGTTGCGGAACATAACCTTGTTGAGAAAACGGTTGATGCGGAACATAACCTTGTTGAGAAAACGCTTGTTGCGGAACATAACCTTGTTGAGAAAACGCTTGGAAGCCAAGCTCCGGGTCTTGTTGCGGTGTATTCGGTCGGTTACGACGGGATGTAGATGTGGTGTTTGGATTCATGATGAAATTTGAGAGAAATGGAAGAAGGTATTGAATTTTAGAGAATTTAAGAGAATTTGGTGTGAAAAAATAAGATGTTTGGATTAATATATATAGTGTGATTAATTTGAAAAAAAAAATTAATTTTTTTTAAACAAACTAGCCGTTCAATGGCATTTTTTTCAAAAAATTTAAAAAAAAATTTAAAAAATAAATAAAATGGCAACGGGTATAGCGGGTTGGGAAACCCGCTAGCTACCCCCCCCCCCCTCGGTATCGGAACCCGCTCGAAGCCGCCCTCTACCCGCCCACCGGTACGCATAGCCTTATTGATGTTTGTTTTATACCTTTATTATTGAAATTTCAAGATTGACATGGATTTTTGGATTTTTTAAAATAATCAAGATTTTTGTTGTGAATATTTTTAGATTATTTAGATATAAAATAAAAGTAGGACAAACTTATACTTTGAAATGTATAATATCTATATATGGCATATATTTATGTACAATTCTCATTTTCTAACATGAAATAAAGCCATTCCGATTGAGAGACCCCATTTTTGGGCTATTTTTTCTAGGCCATCCGTTTGACCGATGTGTTTAAGCTATACCGGACGGACCCACTAGAATTTTTGCCTCTAGTCCGACCGTGCCAGATTACGACGAAGCATTGTGTGAGCCATCTGCAATGTTAGTTAGGAGCTTTGCACTAGAAAGAACCTGGAAAAATCCGTTCTAGTGCCAAAAATTGTGTGGGGCCGAACCGAACGAATGCTATTTGCGGGTCGTCGAAACCAGCTCAAATTACGGCGGATTGTCACGAAACTTCCAACAGGATCTTTATAACACGAACCAAAGTTCTTCCGATAGATAGAACCTATTTTCGGGCCAACTTTTTCTGGGCCGTCCGTTCGGCCGATGCGTACCATTACGTTCTGGTACGACTGTCCGACTGTGTCAGATTGCCTCCGGTCCAACTGTGTCAGATTGCGACGAAACTTTGCATGAGCCGCCTACAATGTTAGTTAGGAGCTTTGCACCAAAAAGAACTCGAAAAAACACGTTCTGGTGCTGAAAATTGCGTGGGACCGAACCGAACAAGAGCAATTTACAGGTCCTCAAAAGCGGCTCAAATCACGTCGGATTGCCGCGAAACATTCCACAAGATCTATCTAACACGAGCCAAATCCATTCTGATAGAGAAAACCGATTTTCGGGCCGACTTTTTATGGGTCGTCAGTTCGGCCGGTGCGTTTAAGCTTAATACCGTACAGACCCACTAGAATTTTTGCCTCTAATCTGACCGTGCCGAATTGCGAAGAAACTTTACGCAATCCGTCTGAAATGTTAGTTAGGAGCTTAGCACCAGAAATAACTCGAAAAACACGTTCTAGTACCGAAATTGCGTGGGACTGAACGGAACGAACGTAATTTGCGGGTTGTTGATACCCGCTCAAATCACGTCGGATTGCCATGAAACTTCCCACGAGATATTTCTAACACGAACCAAATCCATCCGATAGAGAGAACCTATTTTTGTGTCGACTTTTTTTGGACCGTCCGTTCGGCCGATGCGTTTAAACTACCGAACCAAGCACTTGGAATTTTTTTCCTCCTGTCCGACCGTGTCGGATTGCGATGATATTGTGCATGAGTCGTCTGTAATGTTAGTTAGGATCTTTGCACCAGAAAGAACTCGAAAAAACACATTCTAGCGCCGAAAATTGTGTCGGACCGAACGAAACGAACTAAATTTACAGGTCCTCGATACCGGATCAAATCATGTCGAATTGCCACGAAACTTCCCACGATATCTTTTCTAACACGAACCAAATCCATTTCGGATAGAGATAAGTCGTTTTTGGGCCGATTTTTTCTGGGTCGTCCGTTCGACGACGCATGTAAGCTACCGCATGGACCCACTGGAATTTTTGCCTCCGATCCGAGTGTGACGGATTGCGACGAAACATCGCGTGAGCCGTCTGCAATGTAATTAAATAAAAAAATATTCAATATTTGGCTCATTTCGAAGGTATCGAAGAGACGATTACAATGATGTAACTTGTTAAAATTAAAACGTATTTTTAACGTATTTTAGTTAATATACGATTATATGTGTTAATATAATAAAAATGTAAAATGAAAAATAGAAAACTAAAATATGTTAAAAAAGTTCGATAAATATAAATATATATATGTATATATATATATATATATATATATATACACAGAGAGAGAGAGAGAGAAAGAGATGTGAGTTCAAACGAGAACGCTAACTATTTACGAGAAACACGAGAACGGCCGCCCATGTACAAAATCACATGTGATTCAATGTACAAAATCACATGTGATCCGCATGTCTTGCCACACGACTTGCAAGTCGCGGCCCAAACCGCGCGTGTCCAGAATTTTAATCACATATGATTTTGTATGTGAATCACATGTGATTTTGTACATGGACGGTCGTTCTCGTGCTTCTCGTAAATGGTTAGCGTTCTCGTTTGAACCTTTTTTTTTTCTTCTCTCTCTCTCTCTCTATATATATATACTAGTTATTTACCCACTGCAATGCAGCGAGACGTATAATCCAAATAATTTGACGATTTAATCAATTATTAACTAAAATACGTTAAAAATGTTTTTTAATTTTAACAAGTTACACCATTAATATCGTCTCGTTGATACCCTTAAAATGAGCCCAATATTGAATATTTTTTGATTTAATTATATTATACTTATTTAGTTAGTTTACTTTATACCTATTAGTTTTTTATTTTTTATTTAGTTAATATAAGATTATTATGTTAATGTGACAAAATTGAAAAAATAAGAGATGTACCATAAATTAATTAATTAACTATAAGGGTATGAATTGTAAATATTAAAAATATTTTTATGTAGTATATATGATATATAATTAAATAATTAAATCAAAAAATATTCAATATTAGGCTCATTTCGAAGGTATCGAAGAGACGATTACAATGGTGTAACTTGTTAAAATTAAAATGTATTTTTTTAACGTATTTGAGTTAATAAACGATTATATGTGTTAATATGATGAAAGTGTAAAATTAAAATTAGAAAAATAAAAAGGTATAAAGTAAAGTAAGTAAATAATTATAGGGGTTGAAAGTGTAAATTTGAAATCAAAAATCACCCAATTGAAACTTTGAGTGTGCACCGCGACACTCTCCTCGATCGCCGGATACAAAATTTCAAAATACCCTTGGTCCGCGATCGCGAACCCCATCGCGAAAAATGGGTATTTTGATAAAATCAGCGAGAAAGTAGATATTTTGGTAAGTCAAAATCAAACTTTGAGTATTTTAATTAATTTCGCTAATAATTAACTATATTTTATCTCATAATTGAATATTTTAAAATAATGGACAATATATGTTTCCAACTTCAACTTTAATGGTTAATTTGAAATGAGTGTAATAATTTTTTTATTGAGAAAAAAATGTTTATTAAATAAATAAAATATCTTCTAATGAAAATAAAGACAAGTGCGGATTTATGTAGAAGTTAATGGGATCCCATGCTATCAATATTAAATCGTTTTGGTGTAGTGAAATTATTTTACAACATTTAGGGGCTGTTTAGCGGTTGCTGAATGGTTTGATGCAGAATGATTAACAGACTTTTATGATACAGTGTCAAACGAAATATGGTTGTTTGGTAATTGTTTAGAATGAAATCAGAGTGCCTCTTAATGAAACTATTAAGAGGTAAACAAACAATCCTTTAATTGGGCTGATATTTTTGTTTTATCTTATTAAGATAATTGTTTTATGTCATAACTAGTGTTTTTTCTTCTTCTTAATTTGGAAGTGAGTACTAAGCTTTTTGAATGTAACTATACAATGGAGTTTAAATTTTATTCACCATTGATACTTTTTCCTGTGTAATATAAAATAACATTTTGTTGGCTCGTTTTATGCTTTTGTAATATCACTACAAAACAAAGTCTAATTTCCGACGGATAATTCCATCGAAAATACGTCGGTAATGGAATATTCCGTTGGAAATCCGTCGGTAATTAGGTGTCACAAATAATTAGGTAGGAAAGCCAATTTCCGACCGATCGCCGACGGAATTTAGCGACGGATCACCGACGGAGGACAACACCGATGGAATTCCGATGACCAACCGACGGAAGACGCCACCGATGAATTAGTGACGGGCTTATAGTACGGACGGAAGACACCACCGATGAATTAGTGACGGGCTTATAGTACCGATGGACACTACCGACAGATAATCCGTTGGTATTCCTTTTAGAATAAATTAACTTTGATATTCTTTTAAAAATCCGCCGCTTTTCCGTCGCTATTCACCAACGGATGTATTCCGTCCGAATGGAATATCGAATTTTCTAGCAGTGTATATCTTCTATTTGCTCATCATTTTTTTCTTATTATACATGGCACAACGACAAAATATATGTTTGGATCTGCCTAACTTTAAGATGTTGACAAACATGTAACATCATTTACTCGCAAACCAACAAAAAAGAAATTTTTGATTTAGGGGTGTTTGGGATTGCTTATTTAAAACAATTTATGCTTATTTTTAAAAGTACTTATTAACTTATGTAATGATAAAAATGAGTTGGGGGTAAATATGTAATTTGAACAAATAAGTTATAAGAACTTTCAAATAAGTTAAAATGTAATAACTTATCAAAAACAACTTATTTATGGTGGAGAAAAGTTATAAGTACTTTTCTTTTTTTCAATCCAAACACTCAAAATAGCTTATTTGTGGTGAGGAAAAGCAATAAACAAACAAGTCAAAAAAATAAACAAACATATTATTGCATTTTTAATTATTATTTTATTTTAATAATCATAGCAATTACCATATTTTCACTTGATTTTAATTATGAAACCGAGACAAAAAACATGAGTAGAATTAGGCCATGAGTAGCGCAAGCCCTCAAGCCCTTAATGTCACATCAGCGCCACATCAGCTTTTCTCCTAACCCTCTCCTCAAGCCCTCAAGACCCGTAGCGCAAGCCCTCAAGCCCTCTTGCCACCTCATTTTTTTAATTTTTTTATTTATACATTTAATTATTTAACAACATAAAAATATTTATATATTTTTTAATAAATAAAAATAAGATAAATAATAAAAATAAAAATTCATATCATTCATTAAAAATAAAAATTACAAAATAAATTTCAAAATTACAAAATAAATTTCAAAATCTACTCGTCGTCATTGTTGGGAACTTGGATATGCCAAATATGTTCGACCAAATCCGACCTAAGGTTATTATGAGTGCCCCGGTTTTTGACTTCTCGAACATTTGCCGCGCGTTGTTCCTCACTGATTTGGGTTTCGATATCATCCGTGAAAATGTCGTTTTCATCGCCACCACAAATAGCATGGTATTCGTCTTCGAGTATCATATTGTGTAATATGACACAAGCGTACATAATGTTTGCCAATCTTGTCGGTTCCCATCCGCGTGCCGGGTTATGAAGTATATGCCAACGTTGTTTAAGCACGCCAAAAGCTCGTTCAACATCTTTACGTGCCGATTCTTGCGCGGACTTGAACTTTTGTCGTTTAGGGTCCTGTGGGCACGTAAATGATTTTACGAAAGTAGCCCATTCCGGATATATCCCATCCGCTAGATAATATCCGTGCTCGTAGGTGGCTCCATTCACCTCAAAAGGGCAGTCGGGTGCTTTTCCATCATATACATCGTTCAAGATGGGCGACTGATTGAGAACATTGATGTCGTTGTTGGAACCGGCAACACCAAAGTATGCATGCCAGATCCATAGATCTTGAGAGGCCACTGCTTCTAGCATGATTGTCGGGTGCTCATGATCACCTCTCATGAATTGACCTCGCCATGCTACCGGACAATTTGCCCACGCCCAGTGAGTACAGTCTATGCTTCCGAGCATGCCGGGAAATCCGTGTTTAGCTTCATGCGCGGCGTACAACTTCTGAATATCAATAAAAGTAGGCTTGCGTAAATATTTTTGACCATACAGTTCAATAATACCTGTGCAGAATGCGTGCAGACAATCTCGTGACGTTTTGTCTCCCATCCTCAAGTACTCGTCAAGTGCGTCAACAGCTACTCCATACGCCAATTTCCGAATAGCGGAAATACACTTTTGTATCGGAGAAAAACCTTGTTTGCGTCTGCCGTCCAACCGAAGTGTAAAAAACGGATACTCTCCTTCTAAGTCTTCAACTATTCGTTCGAATAGTTGCTTGCTCATCCTGAACCGCCGCCTAAACATATCCGGTGTATAAATCGGGTTGTTGCCAAAGTAGTCCCGCATAAGCCGCTCGTTTGCAGCTACTCGACCTCTTTCTATGTTCGCGGCCCTCTCTCTTGTTAACGATGAGGCGGTGCTACCATAAATCAATTGTGCAGCCTGTCGAAAAACTTCCCTTTGTAGATTCAACAACTCGTCGGTGTCTACGGATGATGATGATGCGGTCGGTGAACCGGGTTGTGGCGAATCCATATTGTTTAAAATATAGAGAATGGAAGAGAATGAGAGAATGAGATAGTTGTTTTGTGTGAAAAATAAAATGGGTTTTAGGATTATATATATAGTGTGATTAAATTGGAAAAAAAATTAAAAAAAATAGCCGTTGTCAACGGCTCCTTTCAAATTATTTAACAAAAAAAAAAAACAATCGTGTTTCTCGGGTTTTCAAACCCGCAGCCCGAGCCCCAAGCCCACAAGGGGCGTACCACAGCCCGCAGCTGCCCGCACGAGCCCGAGCCAAGCCTGAGGGCGCTACTCATGGCCTTACAACTTGATGAATAGAAAAAACTCATTCTAGCGATTTATGAACATAATTTGATAAAATTAGACTAAGGGCCGTTTACCAAATGTTTACCCGGGTAAACGTTTACCAATCAAATTTAAAACTATCACATACTTACCGGTTAAGATTTTAGTCCGTCAAATCGGTTTCGTATGCAACAATTCACCCGGTAAGCGCTAACCGTGGTAAGAGTCGTCGCCATTACTTACTGGGGTAAGATTCACGTTCCTTTCATTCGCTTTTACCGGGTAAGATTTTTGATCCTTTCCAAATAAATCCGGTTGGTAATGTGACTTGGTAAGCGCTTACCCGAGTAAGTGTTTGGTAAACGGCCCTTAAGATAATAAAGTTAGCAGTTTAGGTAAGTAATAAGAAGAGTTTGCAAGTACTGAAATATATTGAAACGTTTTGACATTCTTGAAAATATATATTTTGGTGGTGCTTTCGAAAACATCATTGTGACAAGTTTCCGAACTTCGGCTTGTACAAATTACAAGTTGATATACAAAAAGTAAGTTGTCAATTAAGCTTATTTTCAGTCACGTATCCGATCGGTATCTCAATCTAGCTACAAAGCACGTGTCGTAAGCTCATCGGTATATAATTGTCAAGAAAATATAATGCAATTGATATCTTTTAGTGGTATCCGATAATTCAAATACCAACCTCATCAAAGACGACGAGGCCTGTATATGAGTTTCATTTATCGTACATAAATTATATATTTCAAAAGAGATAATATCGAACTCTATTTTACCGGCATATATGTTAACTAAAACAAGTATGTAAGAGCATTTAAAGAAACGATAGTTTTATTCTGAAATTGGACACAATATAAGTCAATCCCATAATCAAATCTCTTTAGGATTTGTAACTAGACCATGCATAACCAACCTTTTTTATTTGGTAATAGAAAACCACTTTATTTTTATATAGGTGTTCTTCTTTAGTTAAAAATTCACTTGATATTTGGGTTGTTGATTTGGGGAGAAAAGGCCGAAATGTTTTTCTGTTTCCGCTCCGGGTTTCGTATTTTCATCAAACATGGCAAATATATACGTCTCTATAGATCTTCCCGGCTTCCTTGGTGTCCCTGTTGTGCCTTTGACATGTCTAATCAAATTGTTATTGTAAGTTCTAGCATTTTCCATTGTTGCTACAGGGTCACCGCCTGCCGACGGCCATCCGCTCCCCGACACAACAATTTCCACATCCTCTCCTCCAAGAGGTGCTTGAGCTGCATAGTGAGCATCTAACATGGCGGTGAAAAGGTTGGAGTATTGTCGACCGTTATCGTTCACAACCGTTCCTGGTGCAGTAAACAATGCATAGGGGAGATTTGAACTTGGGTTTGCAAAGTAGGGGTAGATGTTAGCAAGCATTGTCAAGTTATTTTGGGCTAGAAATCTGATTATTGGCTCTATAAATCCCCGCACATTGTCACGAAATGCGCCATTGCTTGGCGGGTAGGATGTGCCTAGGAGACCGGTGTAGGTTGCAGTCGACACCTTGATTTGATTCCCTAGTCCTGCGGCTCCAATGGCATTGTGAATATTCCTCATGGCTGGGAGTACAAAATTGGCGAATCGTCGACTTTCATTATTTGGATCGACTTCATTTCCGACAACGATGTATCTAAACCTGACGCCAGGGTAGTTTTGAATGTTGTTTCTGACCCATGTGTTTGCAGCATTTTGATCGTTGAGGGATTGCAGAAAATCATTAGGAACATCGAGGATGAGTTCAATATTTGTTCCTTGGAGAGCTCGAAGTGTAGCTTGATTTGGATCATAAATTCGCATTCTGGTTATGCCGTTATTTCTGTAAAGGGCTACCACATCTTGCTCTGAGGGCAAACCATCACCAACTCGACCGTTGCATACACCTACTTGTGCATCTAATTTGCACCAAGTAAAACAAAAGTCATTAAAATGTAACTTCTCTTGCACTTACAAGCTATTGCAAACCATAACAATAACACTTTTCATTCACAAGGTGCAACATCCTAGCAGGGGATGTGCATGCCCTACACACGAATGTTCCTATATGTATGCATATATTTAGAATACGAATGACATGAAAATATATATATATATAAACAGAGAGGGAGAGAGGATGATCAAACGAAAACATAATCAAAATAAGAAAACACGAAAAACAACTAAATCACATATGGTTTTGCACTGAAATCACATACGATTACGAAACACAATCAATATAAGGGCGAGTGATCACATGTGATTTTATACACGATTTTAGTGTAAAATCATATGTGATTTGGCCGTTTTCGTGTACTCTTATTTGATTATTGTTTTTGTTTAAACTCGTCTCTCTCTCTCTCTACATATATATATATATATATATATATATATATATATATATACATACATACACACACGAAGGTTCAAACGAGAACATGATTCAAATAAGAAAATATGAAAACACCTAAATGGACGGACCTTTATAAGGGCACACGGTGGCGAAGGGTAAAAATTTTTGGTTTCGTGAAAGGTGCAACCGTATCGTTTTAGGAGGTGCTACCGTATTCTTTTGAAAGTGCAACCGTATCTCGTAATCAACCAAAAAACCAAAACAACCCTTGAAATCAACCAAAAATACCGAAAAAGTCTCTCAAAATCGTTAAAAAAACTTGAAATCAAGCCAAAAACTTTAAAAATCCCTCGAAACACCGAAATTTGGCTAAAAACATATCGGTCGATATTGAACGTTGGTAAAAAAGATACACATGTCGATAAAAACCGTTTGAAAAAATTTGGTGCCACCGTATGAAAAAGTTTCTAAGTCCGTCTCTGAACACCTATAATATATTTTACATTGAGAACATATGAGTTGATCACTGTGCTTCGTATAATCGTATTCACATGTGATTTTAAACTTAATCACATATGATATATGTGTCCTCGTATTTTTCTATTTTGATATTATTTTTACTTGAACCGAACTATTTATACACACATAAAAGTGGATATATAAACATAAAAATCACATTGTTTAAAATAACAGGTTAGCAGTACTAACAGAGTTAGCAGTACTAACAGAGTTAGCAGCACTAACTGAGTTAGCAGCACTAACACTGCTAGCAGCACTAATTTTTGAAGAAGTACTAACAGTGTTAGCAGCACTAACACTGCTAGCAGCATTATCTGAGGCTGCAGTACTTTTAGGAACCCACATTGTGACACATTCTTTTTCAGGCTTTTTCTTCATGTGGCTTGTGGCTTTAGCTTGTTTCTTAGCCACATGGTTCCTTGCAGGCTTCCTATAACCATTGGATTTATGAAAATGTCTTTGAAATTTTATCCTTTGGTTAATAGGATTGAAATAACAGTGTTTGGCTAGGTGATTCAATCTGCCACAGATAAAACATGGTTTTGGTCTGTTAATCCTTTGCAGATTAACTCCTTGCTTTTGTGCCCACTGGTTATTCCAATTTCTTTGATTTCCCCTCCTTTTATCATGTCTTTGGGTTTATTCTCTTGAGATTTCTTGCAAGAACAATGTTCACAAGTTTTAGAGTTCACAACAGTGGTCTGTGTATAGTGAACTCCCTTTCCTTTTTCAGTCCTTTTCATCTCATTGTTCTTGACACATGGACTTTCACATTCCTCATCAGATCCTACTTTGTCAATCTCATCCTCAACAACTACTTCATCTAATGGATCTACTTCAGTGGCTCCTTTAGGTAAGTCCTTCCTATCCTTGGTTTCTAATAGGTCTGACTTAGGAGGGATGTAGTTGTTATTGTAGGGTGGGGGTGTGGCATTGTACCCTATTCCTGGTTTCAACTTACTATGGACTTGAGCATTTATTATGTTGTCCATGACTTTGGAGGCACAGGTAAACTTTTCTACATCAAGTTTAACTTTCTCAAGCTCTCCTTTTAGTTTCTCACACTCTTCCCCAGACTCTTTCAGTTGGAACTCCAGACCACCCTTTTCCCACTTCCAGTAGTTTGTATCATATGAGTGTTGAAGTTCATTGGCTTGAAAAGCCTTAATTTGTTCTTCAAACCTCTCAACAATCAATACATAATCTCTTATGTCCTTTTCTAATCTCTTAAGGTCATCACACATTCCTTGATTGTGATCTCTATACCTTTTAACAGTGTCTATACAAGATTGAGAACAGAGATTAGATTTTACCTCCGTAGGAATATCTGAGACTTTTGACATGAGTGCATGATTCTGGATTGCCTCTTCTGCTTGATCACTCCAATCAAAAGTACTGTTTGATTCAATAGAATTGTCCATAATATTTGTAGAATTCTAAGAAACACAAGCTCTGATACCACTTGTCAGGATCGAATCTTAACAAGATAATTAATACTTAGAATTCAGAATTAAAGAATCTGCGGAATAGAACTTTAATTCTCACAATCAAGAACAATGTAACAGAAAATTCACCACTTTGTGTATTCACTAAATCGACTCACAAGATTACAACCAAACCTCAATCTTGATGAACAAGCTCAATCAAGACGACTTCTACTTCTCTAGAAATAGGGTTCTTAAACCTTGAGGTTAATTCTCTCTGAAAACGCAATCGAATTTAGAATTTTCTATTCTATCTCATGTATATTCTCGTCTATCATGTGTCAGCTAATAGCTATCTATCAATACTATTTATACAAAAATAATTACAAGATAACTATCAAAATAAGATTGATCTTCAGAATATTCTTTTAAGTATATCTTCAATCAATCCATCGTTATCTCCTTCAATCTCGCATTCCATGTTCTGATCACAAGCAGTAGTAGTTTCATTCTTCTCAAGCAGTACTAATAATCTTCCAGCAGTAGTAATATACCAGCAGTATTAACTTTGTTCAGCAGCATTAATGATGTACCCGCAGTAGTAACTTTGACAAGCAGTACTAACCTCACATAAGCAGTATTAATAATGTTCCAGCAGTATTAATATCTCAGCAGTACTAACCTTGAACTAGCAGTAGTATCTTTGTTCTGGCAGCACTAACATTGATCTGGCAGTACTAACTTGATCTGGCAGTAGTAATGTTGTTCTGGCAGTACTAACCATACTTAGCATATCTTCAGTTCCCAACAATCTCCCCCTAACTTGACTTTTCAGGATGAGAAGTTAAGTTCTTCAGATGATGCTTCCAAAACCTAATCATCAACGCATAAATTTGGATCCAATCCCAGACTTTGATTGAGAATCATTTTTACAAGGTATCTTGCCATCTTAGAGTCTTTGTCACTTACCAACTTAGCATGCAGCATTCCATTCAACTTTTTCATGCTGTGCTTGTATACAACATCCACCAAATAATATTCATGAAATGTATTGTCAAGAGAGATGACGTACACTCCACAATTCTCAATAAGCATCCAGTTGGTAATGACTTGAAAATTCCTTGCCATCAAATGCTGAACTGCTTCTGGTTTGAACATTAAGCATAAGTATTCAAGAACCATCTTGGTGATAGACATACCTTGCTCTGTCAGCATGTTTCCATATAGCCTCATTCCCACCTTGAACATCTCTTCCAAGTCAGATCTAGAGCATGTTCTGATAAGTTTTCCCCAAGTAGGACAAACTTCAAACTTTCCATCTGCCCTTTTGATTCTGATCAACTCCTTTCTTCCATCTTTCAATGTGTCCCAGAAGATGATCTCAGGAGGCATGGAAGACAATGGTGTAGTCTTGATTGGATTAGTATCAACCACAGTTATATACACATCACATTGAGCATTTGATTGTGATTGTACATTGCTTGGTTGACCTGATGAAGTTGCCACTTCTTCTTCAGCAACTTTTGGATCAGATTTCTCTTTAACTGCTTCCTCCTGTGCTTCTTCTACAGTTGAATCCACCATTGGCTTCTTTATATCTTTCTTCTTTGAGGCTATTGACTTTGTTCTTGGCCTCTTTGTTCTTTTGAAAGATTTAACAGCTTCAGGAGTGGTTTCAGCTGTTTCTTCTTTGTGGCTCTTAGCAGCACTAACAGTTTCTGCTGCCTTTTGTTTTTCAGCAGCAGTAACCATTTCTACTTCTTTTGCAACCTCAGCAGCAGTAACCGTTTCTGCTGCTGGTTCTGTTTCTGCTTCCTTTGTAAAATCAGCAGCAGTAACGGTTTCTGCTGCTGTTTCTGTTTCTGCTTCCTTTGTAATATCAGCAGCAGTAACGGTTTCTGCTGCTGTTTCTGTATCTGCAGCCTCCTCAGTCTCCCCCTCAACCTTATGCTCATACTCCCCCTCAATGTTTGCATCCTCCATGTTTAGATCTGAGTCTAACTCCCCCTTTTTGGAAGCAGCATTGGTAGGGTTTCTTCTCCTAAGGACAAAGTGAGCTTTCTTCTTTCTGTGCATCAACTTAGTGATCATCTTCCTTTGCTTCTCAAGCTGTGAGTTTTGATAGAGGACCACTTTCTTGAGTTCATCAATTTCCTTTTTCTGCTCCATGACCTCAATGTTGATATTTGCAATAGTTTCCATCAATTCCTCGTACGTATATCTATCCTCACCCTGTTTAGGAGTTTTTACCTCCCTTAAAGGATCATTGGAAGTTTTAGCAGGTGTCTCTTGCCTAGCAAAAGCACTACCTACCCCCTTGGTTTCTTGGCACCTGGGACCTCTGGATGATTTCTCACCCTGAGTTGCCGTGAGGAAGGGCTTAGTTATTTTACCACTGGCCTTCTCTTTGCTAGCAGAAGTAGTGGCAGCCTTGCGACTCACATGCTCAACCTTCTCCTTAGTGAGCACCTTCTTGGGGTTGGGAGACACCCCTGTGGTTTCCCTTTCGATATTCTCTAATGGAGAATGCTCCACTAGAGGGCTTAAAGGCTTCGGGCTCTTAGGAGATACAACAAGGGAAGGAACCTTGTGTACCTTTCTTCTTTCAAACTTTTTGGTTATTATGGGAGTGGGTCGTACAAGAATGGACTGAGGGATTACTTTTGTGATGGAAGGTTGGGATTGGTCATCAGTGGGTGTGTCTAATGAGGGCCTTGACCCTGATGCCATACCTTCATTTGTGTGGGACACAACCATCATTGTAGAGAACAATGGTGTGTCAACTCCTTCCGAGTCCCTAGGAAGTCTTTTCATATTTGAAAAAACCTTCCCTTTAGGGGATTTTGGCACATATACCTCATCAAATAGAGGTATATCCGTCAATTTCTTAGTAATTACTTCCTGAACAAACCTTGGATACATATAGAAACGCTTTTTGGATTCCAGGTTTGCCACAAGATCATTGAAAATCATTTGAGAAAAATTAAACTTCCTGTTAGTGGCTAAGCAGACTAGAGCATAAGCAATAGTACTGCTGAACTCACTCCATCCAGTAGTTTTCTTTGAAATACAATGCATTAGGGTATGAACAAAGAATCTCCATTGAGTAAAAAACTTTGACTTGTAGAATTTAAAAACTCCAATGGGAGCTTCATACCCCATTCTTTGTAAAGTTGAGAAGAGTTCTTCATTGGGAATAGAAGATATACCTGAGGCATCATCTAGTCGAAGAGTGATGCGAATGAGTTCTTCTGAAACTTTCAAGGGTTTGTCACATACCCTTGTTTGAATGACTTTCTGCCCATCTTCGGATTCCACGGTGGCATTGGCCCAGAATTGCGTCTGATGCTCGATGTAGATAGTCGGATTCACCGTTAGGGCATACGAAATATGAGTGGATTTGATAAAATCCATAATTTCATGAAATCCTTCGGCCTGCTTCGGCTTACAAGATAACTATCAAAATAAGATACCACTTGTCAGGATCGAATCTTAACAAGATACTTAACACTTAGAATTCAGAATTAAAGAATCTGCGGAAAAGAACTTTAATTCTCACAATCAAGAACAATGTAACAGAAAATTCACAATTTTGTATTCACTGTTTCGATTCACAATATTACAACCAAACCTCAATCTTGTTGAACAGGCTCAATAAGACGACTTCTACTTCTCTAGAAATAGGGTTCTAAAACCTTGAGGTTAATTCTCTCTGAAAACGCAATCGAATTTAGAATTTTCTATTCTATCTTATGTATATTCTCGTATTCACTGTTAGGGCATACGAAATATGAGTGGACTTGAGAAAATCCACAATTTCATGAAATCCTTCGGCCTGCTTCGGCTTCTGAAGCATTGCAATCTCATTATGCTCGTCGACAAACTCCATAATCGTTGTGCTTCCTGAGGATTTGTAAAGAGAACACAGAGATTCTAGGGAGAAGAGGTTAGAACGAGAGAGAGAAGAAGTTAATGCGAAGAGTCGTTATGAACTTTGGCGGGCAAACAGGGGTATTTATAGCAGTATTTGCCCTAGATTTTCAAAAGCAGTATTAACGACATAAGCAGTATTAACGACTGAGCAGTATTAACTACACAAGCAGTATTAACTACTGAGCAGTATTAACTACACAAGCAGTATTAACTACACAAGCAGTATTAACTGTTAAGCAGTATTAACTACTCATTGGCAGTATTAACTGTGCACTAGCAGTATTAACTACTGAGCAGTATTAACTGCTGAGCAGTATTAACTACTCATTGGCAGTAGTAACTCTGCACTAGCAGTAGTAACTCTGCACTAGCAGTAGTAACTCTGCACTAGCAGTAGTAACTCTGTACTAGCAGTAGTAACTCTGCACTGGCAGTAGTAACTTTGCACTAGCAGTAGTAACTATACTTGCACTTTGCAGCACTTGTCAAATCCTCAAATGTCATCTTACCTTCTGACACATCACCTTTACCACTTCTCTTACCTCCTGCAGGATTATTTCCAAAAGTAACATGTCCTCCATTAATTCTTTTGAATATCTGGAGGCAGGCCATGTTACCTGTCATGTGCCTGGAGCAACCACTATCAACATGCCAGATGCTCTTCCCCTTGAGCTGTTGGTTGCCCTGCACCTAAGATAAATCAGTTAGTTTTATTGGGAACCCAAGCCGAAGTGGTCTTGGGTCTCCCTTGCTCATCAAAGTACTTGCACTTGGTTTTGATGAGATTTTCAACCTTAGGTACTGCAGTACTGGAGTACTTTGTCAATATGATTGGTTTAGCAGCACTAGAAGCAGTATTAACCTCAGAAGTACTAACAGTGCCAGCAGTACTAACACTGGGAGCAGCAGTATCGTTAGCAGCACTAACAGAGTTAGCAGCACTAACAGAGTTAGCAGTACTAACAGAGTTAGCAGCACTAACTGAGTTAGCAGCACTAACACTGCTAGCAGCACTAATTTTTGAAGAAGTACTAACAGTGTTAGCAGCACTAACACTGCTAGCAGCATTATCTGAGGCTGCAGTACTTTTAGGAACCCACATTGTGACACATTCTTTTTCAGGCTTTTTCTTCATGTGGCTTGTGGCTTTAGCTTGTTTCTTAGCCACATGGTTCCTTGCAGGCTTCCTATAACCATTGGATTTATGAAAATGTCTTTGAAATTTTATCCTTTGGTTAATAGGATTGAAATAACAGTGTTTGGCTAGGTGATTCAATCTGCCACAGATAAAACATGGTTTTGGTCTGTTAATCCTTTGCAGATTAACTCCTTGCTTTTGTGCCCACTGGTTATTCCAATTTCTTTGATTTCCCCTCCTTTTATCATGTCTTTGGGTTTATTCTCTTGAGATTTCTTGCAAGAACAATGTTCACAAGTTTTAGAGTTCACAACAGTGGTTTGTGTATAGTGAACTCCCTTTCCTTTTTCAGTCCTTTTCATCTCATTGTTCTTGACACATGGACTTTCACATTCCTCATCAGATCCTACTTTGTCAGTCTCATCCTCAACAACTACTTCATCTAATGGATCTACTTCAGTGGCTCCTTTAGGTAAGTCCTTCCTATCCTTGGTTTCTAATAGGTCTGACTTAGGAGGGATGTAGTTGTTATTGTAGGGTGGGGGTGTGGCATTGTACCCTATTCCTGGTTTCAACTTACTATGGACTTGAGCATTTATTATGTTGTCCATGACTTTGGAGGCACAAGTAAACTTTTCTACATCAAGTTTAACTTTCTCAAGCTCTCCTTTTAGTTTCTCACACTCTTCCCTAGACTCTTTCAGTTGGAACTCCAGACCACCCTTTTCCCACTTCCAGTAGTTTGTATCATATGAGTGTTGAAGTTCATTGGCTTGAAAAGCCTTAATTTGTTCTTCAAACCTCTCAACAATCAATACATAATCTCTTATGTCCTTTTCTAATCTCTTAAGGTCATCACACATTCCTTGATTGTGATCTCTATACCTTTTAACAGTGTCTATACAAGATTGAGAACAGAGATTAGATTTTACCTCCGTAGGAATATCTGAGACTTCTGACATGAGTGCATGATTCTGGATTGCCTCTTCTGCTTGATCACTCCAATCAAAAGTACTGTTTGATTCAATAGAATTGTCCATAATATTTGTAGAATTCTAAGAAACACAAGCTCTGATACCACTTGTCAGGATCGAATCTTAACAAGATAATTAATACTTAGAATTCAGAATTAAAGAATCTGCGGAATAGAACTTTAATTCTCACAATCAAGAACAATGTAACAGAAAATTCACCACTTTGTGTATTCACTAAATCGACTCACAAGATTACAACCAAACCTCAATCTTGATGAACAAGCTCAATCAAGACGACTTCTACTTCTCTAGAAATAGGGTTCTTAAACCTTGAGGTTAATTCTCTCTGAAAACGCAATCGAATTTAGAATTTTCTATTCTATCTCATGTATATTCTCGTCTATCATGTGTCAGCTAATAGCTATCTATCAATACTATTTATACAAAAATAATTACAAGATAACTATCAAAATAAGATTGATCTTCAGAATATTCTTTTAAGTATATCTTCAATCAATCCATCGTTATCTCCTTCAATCTCGCATTCCATGTTCTGATCACAAGCAGTAGTAACTTCATTCTTCTCAAGCAGTACTAATAATCTTCCAGCAGTAGTAATATACCAGCAGTATTAACTTTGTTCAGCAGCATTAATGATGTACCAGCAGTAGTAACTTTGACAAGCAGTACTAACCTCACATAAGCAGTATTAATAATGTTCCAGCAGTATTAATATCTCAGCAGTACTAACCTTGAACTAGCAGTAGTATCTTTGTTCTGGCAGCACTAACATTGATCTGGCAGTACTAACTTGATCTGGCAGTAGTAATGTTGTTCTGGCAGTACTAACCATACTTAGCATATCTTCAGTTCCCAACAAACCTGTTACAAAATGAAAGTACATACTCAAGAATATTGATTGTAAATCTACAAATCGTGAATTCAAATTATACGCAATTTGCTTTTATTAAAATAGAAAAAATGTGCTTAATTTTTTGCTTTTACACAGTTAAAAATATATGTTATATGATAATTTAAAGGGAAATTAATTAAAATACCCCAAGTTTGACCAACACTTACCAAAATGCCACAAATCTCTCACACTTTGCAAAAATGACACAAATACCCGCGATGGAAGCCCGCGATCGCGGGCTCATGGACCATTTTGACACTTTTTGAAACTTGCAGGGACCATTTATGAAACTTCCAGGGACCATTTTGAAAATTTAGCCCGCGTTGACCCCCGCGCTGACCCCGCGTTCGACCAAATTCAGATTTTTAATTGAAATGTTAAACTTTCAACCCCTATACTTATTTACTAAATTTACTTTTTACCTTTTATTTTCATAATTTAATTTTACATTTAACACATATAATCGTTTATTAACTAAAATACGTTAAAAAAATACGTTTTATTTTTAACAAGTTACACCATTATAATCGTCTATTCGATACGTTCGAAATGAGCCCAATCTTGAATTTTTTTGGATTTATATATTTTAATATATATCATATAAACTACATAAAAATTTCATTTTAACGTATTTTCAATTTTGTTTTACACTCCTATCGCATTAACATAATAATCATATATTAACTAATTCATTAAATCGTTTTAAATTATTATTATTTGAATGTGTTTATAGATATCGTGAATGACAATAGGACAAGGTTTCACGAGAAGAATATGAAATGGGGTTTTGACAAGTTGGTATCACTAGACTCATTTAAAAATTGTGAAAATGGGTATTTGGCGAACGATGATTCATGTGTGTTTGGAACTGAAGTATTTGCAGTTACAGAGTATGCACAAAAGGATCGATGTCTGTCCATCACAAAGCCTCCACCAATTTTTAATACTTACACTTGGACCATCGATAAAAAAATAAATAAAACGTATTTTAACTATAAGAGTACCATAAATTAAATAATTAACTATAAGAGTATGAATTTTAAATATAAAAAATAAATTTTTATGTAGTTTATATGATATATATTAAAATATATAAATCCAAAAAAAATTAAGATTTGGCTCATTTCGAACGTATCGAAGAGACGATTATAATGGTGTAACTTGTTAAAATTAAAACGTATTTATTACGTATTTTAGTTAATAAACGATTATATGTGTTAAATGTAAAATTAAATTATGAAAGTAAAAGGTATAAAGTAAATTTAGTAAATAAGTATAGGGGTTGAAAGTGTAACATTTCAATTAAAAATCGGAATTTGGTCGAACGCGGGGTCAACGCGGGCTAAATTTTCAAAATGGTCCCTGGAAGTTTCATAAATGGTCCCTGCAAGCTTCAAAAAGTGTCAAAAATGGTCCCTGAGCCTGCGATCGCGGGCTTCCATCGCGAGTATTTGTGGCGTTTTTGCAAACTGGGAGAGATTTGTGGCATTTTGGTAAGTGTTGGTCAAACTTGGGGTATTTTAATTAATTTCCCTAATTTAAAAGTATAATATGTTGTACTGAAAAAAATTAAAGAGAATTTAAAAGTATAATATTATAATATGGTCCTATAATAAAAGAAATGAAAAATACATGTGTTGTTTCTTATGTTACCCTAAAATATATGTTATCAATAGAAGTTTAAAAAAAATTTGGAATCAAGACTAGTTTACGCGTATCTCAACTAGTCTGATGGTTCCAAAGTATAGCCAAAAAAATCTTCAACGGTCTTATAAGATTCAAACTGATAACATCTGAAGAAAATCTTCAAAGACCTAAATCTTATTGACAGAATAACATTTGAGCAAATTCTGGAAAATTTTGGTTGCTACATGCAACAAATGATTTAATTGTATGACGAGCTTTGAAAAGTCAAATCACCAGTTGGACTCATAAAAGATGTTAAATTTTCTTGCAAAATTTTACACTTTCAGTCCCTGCCCGCGATCGCGGGATCCTATCGCGGAAAAAGAGGACGTTTCGGTAAGAAGAAAACTTTTTGAGGTACTTTGGTAAGTCACTTTCAATGTTGGAGTATTTTAATTAATTTCCCTAATAATAATGTACAAAAAGATAGACGACTTTGTCTTATCAGTTATTTAGTTAATAGGATGTGGACATTTAAGGGATACATTATTTCCTATTATATTTCTTTATCCTATTAAAAGATGATTAGAGTATATTGTTCAATGATCATTATTTTGTCTTATCACATGTCTTATTTGTATTACCTTTCTTATGTTTTTGCATTACTTTTAAGATGCGATATTTGTATTACATAAAAAATGTTTTTGCAAAAAATGTTTTTGCAATGAATATAACCACAAATGATAATGTTAGTCTATTCAATTAGTGTACTTTTTGCTTATGTTATCCATGTGATATTTTGAAACACCCTAAAAACAGGGCCAATTAAAACCTCAAAATAAACAAGTTATGATCACTAAAATATCAGACTTTTATAACCAGAGGATCAAAAGTGAAGTTTTATGTACATAAACATCTAACTTGAATAATCCTATTAATCTAATCATATCAACATAATCAGATTACTAGATTATCTAAGCTTTGTCCCAAAAATCATCAAAAGAGAATCTTGATCCTTTGACATCTATATAAGTCTGATTTCTTCCAACATCTGCATCTCACTCTCCCAGACTACTTTCCAGAGCTTGTACCTGGTAAGAAAATTTAATTTGAAACATTAGGCTTTCGCCTAGTGAGAATATTCAAATCAAATTAAAATTTAACAACTAAAATATTAACAGATATATCAAACCTGTTATCAACCGTCTTACCGTACCAAAGCTCTTTTCAACAACAGGAATCCACCCAATTCCCATCCTTATGACTAATTCATCTAGTCATAATAATATCAACAAGAGTTACTATAAATCATACCAGATTATAAGTAACTCCCCATCCAAAGAAATTACAGTTTCTATACCTGCTTATTTCTTAGTCCGGAAGTAGAGATTACAAATTACTTTATGCCTATCTCTGAACTTCCCTAAAATTGAAGATCTCAAATCTTCCGTCTGAAATGGGAATTACAAACTCGATGTCTGCCTATTCCACATTTCACTTTTCTCACCATCTTGAACACTGGCCCCCAAATGGGATTTAATTTATATCGCGCTTAACAACAAGGGCCCTCTGGTAATCCAAGATACACTCAACCACTAGAAATTACATCCCTTCGGTCAATGGCTGATAAACGGTTCCCATTAGACCGTACTAAGTGGCCCTCTGATGACCGGATGTCTATTTCTAGCTAACGCAACACAATAACGGTGTATCATCTCTCTTTCTATCGTATACTAAAATTGTACGATATATCATATATTCTATATGTCTATATATAGAATATTAATTACAGCCATTATCCCCATTTTTGCCACTTAGCATCGGGGATTAACATCTCAATTGTAAACTACATGATCGGACTCATAATTAAGTCTTTTCAATTCATTATAACATCGCTTTAATATCAGATTTAAGTGTATAACATGTATCAGTTTGCATAAAACAGAAAATCGCATCATATGAGTATTGCGCAACCAACTGTAGCGCAATGCTCAACTTTTCGCAAGCCACAATAGCGAGATTCTCACTTCACTCCAAAGAGCCTAGCGAGATGCTCAAAATGCGCAACCAACTGTTGCGAGTTTTAACAAATTTCGCAAGCAACGCTTGCGGGTTTCTCACTTTGCGCAACCAAGGCTTGCGCAAAGTATACTTTCTCAGTTACTGTTCATCATCTTCCTTATTTAAGCCAAATTCAAGTCTTAACAGATTAAGCTTACCTTTACCTCAATTAAGCTCTACCAAAGTATTTCATACAAGAATAACATATCTATCATCATTTTAATTGCTTAATTTTAAGAAGAATGAATAAACTCACCTTAATGAGTTGAACACAAACTGAACACTGGTTCCTCACTTCTAACAGCTTAATCAAATAGCTGAACCAAAAATTAAAATCAGATACTTTTTCAATCAAGAAATCAGTACTACAACTAAATTTCTTACCTTAATTTCACCAAAATCTGATTTCTTCCTCTTCTTTCTTCTTTTCTTTCTCTCTGTCTCGTTTTCTCTATCTCTCTCTGTTTTCTCGACTTCTTTCTGAATGCAGGCAACAAAACCCACCCCAAACTATCTTAATACATTAAATCTTGACACCTCAAGATTTAATCTACTGAGTCATTAACTACATACCAATTAAACCTTCAACTTTCATAAAATGACAATTTATACCCTAAAGTTAAGTTTCTCAATAAACTTTAACTTTAAACAAAATACACTCTTAACAATATTACAATGGAATTTTGAGGTGTTACAATACTCCCCAACTTGAAAATGATTTCGTCCCCGAAATCAAACTAAGTAAACAAATAAGGGTATCTTTTCTTCATCTCTTCTTCTGACTCTAAAGTCACGTTACTACCTCAATGATGTTTCCATTGCACCTTCAACATATTACTTCTTTACCATTTCTCAACTTCCGAACAAACTTTTCCAGTATTGCTCCCGGCTCTTCAACACATCGACTCTCCTCATCCACCTTTACATCAAAAATTGGAATTACGTCCTTTTCTTCGGCTAAACACTTTCGAAGATAACATACGTGAAACGTGTTATGGATTCCTTCTAATTCAGGTGGTAGATCTAAATGATACGCTTGCTGACCAATTCTCTTAGTGATAGTGAAAGGTCCTAGAAAACGAGGACTTAACTTCCCACGCTTTCCAAAACGAATTACACCTTTCCACGGAGATACTTTCAACATAACCCGCTCCCCAACTTGAAATTCTTTTGGTCTCCTTTTTAGATCAGCATAACTCTTCTGTCTATCCTGAGCCGCTTTAATGTGTTGTCGGATTTCCTTCACTTTATCAGCCGTTTGTTGCACCATTTCCGGTCCGGCAAACTGTTTCTCTCCAGCTTCTAACCAACATACTGGAGTTCTACACTTTCTACCATACTAGGCTTCAAACGGTGCTCTTCCGATACTAGAATGATAACTATTGTTATACGCAAATTCCACTAATGGTAAATGCGTATCCCAATTACCTCCAAAATCTAATATACATGCTCTAAGCATATCTTCCAACGTCTGAATAGTTCTTTCACTTTGACCGTCCGTTTGTGGATGATACGCGGTACTCAAATTCAAATTCGTACCCAACTCTTCTTGAAGTGACTGCCAAAACCTTGATGTAAACCGACTATCACGATCAGAAACAATAGACACTGGTATACCATGTCTTGACACCACTTCGTCAATATACAACTTCGCCAACTTTTCTATCGGTGAAGCTTCTTTCATAGCCAAGAAATGAGCACTCTTTGTCAACCTGTCAACTATTACCCATATAGTGTCGTTACCTCTTTGCGTCTTGGGTAACTTCGTCACAAAATCCATAGTAATCTTATCCCATTTCCACTCCGAAATTTCCAAAGATTGAAAACTTCCGTATGGCTTTTGATGTTCAACTTTAACTAAAGAACAGGTTCCACACTTTTCTACACATCGAGCCACATCTAACTTCATAGTTGGCCACCAATAGTGTAGCTTCAGATCTCTATACATCTTAGTACTCCCGGGGTGAATGGAATACTTAGACTTGTGAGCATCTTCCAAAATCAATTCTCTATTCCCACCTATTCTTGGTACCCAAACACGGCCTCGAAATAACTTCACCCCGCGACTATCTTCTGTCAGATGAAACCGTTGTTTGACCATAACTTCAGCTTTTAAGTTTTCTTCCAGTAAAGCTTCCGTTTGAGCATCCTTTATTCGTTCGATCAGACTTGACATTACATCAATTCTAGCATTAGTTGACTTCAGACAACCACTATACTCCTTCCTGCTTAAGGCATCAGCTACGACATTTGCTTTACCCGGATGGTAATGCAGTTCACAATCGTAATCCTTAAGTAACTCTAGCCAACGTCGCTGCCTCATATTTAACTCTTTCTGATTAAAAACATGTTTTAAACTCTTATGATCAGTATAAAGAGTACACTTTGTTCCATACAGATAGTGACGCCATAGTTTCAAAGCAAACACCACTGCAGCTAACTCCAGATCATGAGTAGGATAATTCTTTTCATGTTCTTTCAATTGCCTTGATGCATAAGCAATTACCTTGCCTCTTTGCATCAATACACTTCCTAGACCCATATTTGAAGCATCACTGTATACTACGAAATCATCTGTACCTTCTGGCAGTGCTAAAACAGGAGCTTCACACAACTTCTGCCTTAAAGTCTTGAAAGCTGAATCTTGTTTTTCAGTCCAGACAAACTTTACATTTTTACGAGTTAACACTGTCAAAGCAGAAGCAATCTTCGAGAAATCTTGAATAAACCTCCGATAATACCCAGCCAAACCCAAGAAACTTCTTATTTCAGATGCATTCTTTGGAATCTCCCAATTCATCATTGCTTCTATCTTGGCTGGATCCACTTTCACACCTTCAGCAGAAATCACATGACCTAGAAATTGTACTTCTTTTAACCAAAATTCACATTTTGAGAATTTTGCATACAATTTCTCTTTTCTCAACACTCCCAAAACTTCATGAAGGTGACACTCGTGATCATTTTCATTCTTTGAATAGACTAGTATGTCATCAATAAATACAATGACAAACTTGTCTAGAAAGGGTCGACACACTCTATTCATCAAATCCATGAATATAGCTGGAGCGTTAGTCAAACCAAATGGCATCACGAGAAATTCATAATGCCCATATCTCGTTCTGAAAGCAGTCTTCGGGATATCTTCATCCCTTACTCGAACTTGATGATACCCTGACCTCAGATCAATCTTAGAAAAACATCCCGCACCTTGCAATTGATCAAACAAGTCATCAATTCGTGGCAACGGATACTTGTTCTTGATTGTCACTTTATTCAATTCCCTATAATCTATGCACATTCTCATAGTTCCATCTTTTTTTTAACAAATAGCACCGGAGCTCCCCAAGGTGAAGAACTCGGTCTAATAAAGCCTTTGCCTAAGATCTCAAATCTTCCGTCTGAAATGGGAATTACAAACTCGATGTCTGCCTATTCCACATTTCACTTTTCTCACCATCTTGAACACTGGCCCCCAAATGGGATTTAATTTATATCGCGCTTAACAACAAGGGCCCTCTGGTAATCCAAGATACACTCAACCACTAGAAATTACATCCCTTCGGTCAATGGCTGATAAACGGTTCCCATTAGACCGTACTAAGTGGCCCTCTGATGACCGGATGCCTATTTCTAGCTAACGCAACACAATAACGGTGTATCATCTCTCTTTCTATCGTATACTAAAATTGTACGATATATCATATATTTTATATGTCTATATATAGAATATTAATTACAACCATTATCCCCATTTTTGCCACTTAACATCGGGGATTAACATCTCAATTGTAAACTACATGATCGGACTCATAATTAAGTCTTTTCAATTCATTATAACATCGCTTTAATATCAGATTTAAGTGTATAACATGTATCAGTTTGCATAAAACAGAAAATCGCATCATATGAGTATTGCGCAACCAACTGTAGCGCAATGCTCAACTTTTCGCAAGCCACAATAGCGAGATTCTCACTTCACTCCAAAGAGCCTAGCGAGATGCTCAAAATGCGCAACCAACTGTTGCGAGTTTTAACAAATTTCGCAAGCAACGCTTGCGGGTTTCTCACTTTGCGCAACCAAGGCTTGCGCAAAGTATACTTTCTCAGTTACTGTTCATCATCTTCCTTATTTAAGCCAAATTCAAGTCTTAACAGATTAAGCTTACCTTTACCTCAATTAAGCTCTACCAAAGTATTTCATACAAGAATAACATATCTATCATCATTTTAATTGCTTAATTTTAAGAAGAATGAATAAACTCACCTTAATGAGTTGAACACAAACTGAACACTGGTTCCTCACTTCTAACAGCTTAATCAAATAGCTGAACCAAAAATTAAAATCAGATACTTTTTCAATCAAGAAATCAGTACTACAACTAAATTTCTTACCTTAATTTCACCAAAATCTGATTTCTTCCTCTTCTTTCTTCTTTTCTTTCTCTCTGTCTCGTTTTCTCTATCTCTCTCTGTTTTCTCGACTTCTTTCTGAATGCAGGCAACAAAACCCACCCCAAACTATCTTAATACATTAAATCTTGACACCTCAAGATTTAATCTGCTGAGTCATTAACTACATACCAATTAAACCTTCAACTTTCATAAAATGAAAATTTATACCCTCAAGTTAAGTTTCTCAATAAACTTTAACTTTAAACAAAATACACTCTTAACAATATTACAATGGAATTTTGAGGTGTTACATATTTGTACTAAATTTATGTGTTTTAACATGTATTATCATATGTGATATTTTGTAATGGATCCATATATATTATCACATGTAATATTCTGATGAAAATCGTGAAAAGAAAAATCACATGACATGGATCCAATAAAATAATAAAACTTTGAAAAAAAATATGAATAAAGTAAAGATCGTGATTTTTTAAATTTATTCATTTTGCATATTTTACTCAGTATATTATCACATGTGATAATCAGATGATGAACTACTTGAAAGGGAATTTCCATAGTAATCATTTCTGATGTTTTGTACGGTGATTGAAAAGATGTTGAAAGTTGTAGTGATATGATCGTTGCCATGGTGATAGATCCACGGATAACTATGATAGGGAGAGATTGTAGGGATGTTATTGTTATCTTAAATATCTTCTAAGATGAGATTTATGTTCTTCCTTATTATTATTATTTTTTTTGAAAGGCAAGCTTACGCACACACACTTTCCCGGGGTATCCGGGCTCCCACTTAAGGGTGCCACCCGACTAATCCCCGTTGACTCGACCCAGCCTATGGCTGGCCCAACCAGGCTAAGCCTGGCCCAAGACCCGGCCCAAAGGCCGTCTTGAAGTCTGGTACCTCAGAGTGCACCTTTCTAAATTAATTGTTAAATTAAGTAATGTATATGGTTAGAAAGTGTTCTTGCAGGGGCTGTTGGGGATCGATTGCAGGGTTGCACAATGATTTAGAGAAGCGGGGAATTAACCTAGACAACATGTTTCAATGGGACCCGAGCAATGCACGCTGGAAGTGGGCTAAGGAAAAGAACGGGAGATACTCGGTTGCCTCCCTCCGGACGATGGTGGATTGTACGATCCTTCCGTGCGCTGATCGGGAAACGCGCTGGAATACCTGGGTTCCGATAAAAGTCAATGTGCATCTATGGAGGGTATTGCAGGAGCGGCTGGCTACCAAAGAAAATTTGTTAAAAAGGGGAATTCACATCGATTCTGATGTTTGCCCATGTTGTGTGTCACACCCTGAGAATTCTACTCATTTACTTGTGCAGTGTTCTACAGCGAGGGAGGTGGGAGCTCGACTTCATCAATGGTGGAGAACTTGGCCGGTGGCGGCGAACTCGGTGAATGATATGTGGACGACCGTACAGCAAGTGGTTACTGAGGGGCGGAGTAAGGAGGTTGCGAAAGTGGTCTGCATGACTTACTTTTGGGTCTTGTGGAATCAAAGAAATGAGAAGCTGCACAAAGGCAAGATGAGGAATAGTAAAGAGATTGCCAATTTAATTTTGTACTTTGCTTTTTATTAGGAGAGCCATAAGTTGGGAGGATTGGCTAAGCTTTCCCTTGAATTTTTGTAATCTCTCCGTGGATCGCTAGCTTCTCGTTAGTTTCAGTTTTAATAAAGGTGTTGTGCGTTTTGTTGTCCAAAAAAAAGTGTTCTTGTATTCTCGTAAATTGTAAGTGTTCTTATTTGAACCCTTCCCTATATATATATATAGATATATATAGATATATATAGGGAGAGGTTCAAATGAGAAGTGCAAATTTTTTGAGAAATAGAGAAGTGATCTTGGCCATTTATTCGGTCAAGATCGGCGGCTTTGACCGAGAAGCAGGATAATTCCTCGCGTGGTCTGCATGTGGTCTGCACAAGATAGAGAGGTAGTTTCGTAAAAAATACGCGGGACGAGTTCATATATGAATATGTGTTATTCATATATGAACCTTTGTGTTCATATATGAACATTTGTAATTCACATATAAACTCTTTTTAACTAATTCATATATGAACCTTTGTGATTTATATATGAATCAGTTAATTTGTTCATATGAGAAGTAGTTAACAAAATTTCATATATGAACACAAAGGTTCATATATGAATTAGTTAAAAAATTCATATATGAATCACAAAGGTTCATATAGGAACACAAAGATTCATATATGAATCAGTTAATTGGTTCAACTGATTCATATATGAACCTACAGTTAATTAGTTTCATATATGAAACACAAAAGTTCATA
Organism: Saussurea involucrata; assembly: GCA_033807775.1. Taxonomy (NCBI): domain Eukaryota; kingdom Viridiplantae; phylum Streptophyta; class Magnoliopsida; order Asterales; family Asteraceae; genus Saussurea; species Saussurea involucrata. The sequence goes on from CM066325.1 coordinate 4,534,405, forward strand.
TATGAATTAATTATAAAGAGTTCATATGTGAATTACAAAGGTTCATATATGAACGTATAGTTCATATGTGAATCACACAGATTCATATATGAACTCAGCCCGTGTTTTTTGTAAAAGTTACGAAATTGCCCTTTTATTTTTGGAACATCCGCAACTTTTGACCAGTCAAAGCCGCAACTTTTGACCAATTATAACCGATCTTGACCGAATAAATGACCAAGATCACTTCTCTATTTCTCAAAAATTTTGCACTTCTCATTTGAACCTAAGGCTATATATATACATATAGAGGGAGGTTCAAGGGAAAACCTATAAAAAAAACGAAAAACTGAAGAACACCCTAGGAGCCCTTCATCTGGACGGTATGCACTTGTGCATACAGGTAAATAGTCGATTTTTTGGTTTTATGTACAAGTGCATTATGCATTTGTGCGTATATGTATATATAATATATCCAAGCTATGAAAGTGACGCAGGGTCGTGTATATATGTATATATATTATATCCAAGCTATGAAAGTGACGAAGGGTCTTCAAATGAGACTTATTTCTCAAACGGTGTTGCATAAGTGGATATCATTCTTCATTGCGACCTCTGTTTCAAAGTTTGATATATATATATATATATATATATATATATATATATATTGACTTTTCTAGTCCAATTATTCAGTTTCACGATACAAAATTGAAAAGAACGAATCCTCTGCTTCAAGATAAAAAACATATTCTAAGATATTTAAAAATATATATGTTTGTGTTTAAGTCGTCATCGTGTTCATCTTGTTCTCGGGGAGGAGCTAAAAGTCGCTGCACGAGAAATGATCAACGATTCTTTGCAGGTTCGGTGGGAAAACGTTTTCAAAAATTGCTTTCAAAAGGTCGACGATGAAGTTGGAGGGAAAATAAACCCCGAAATCGCTTCTGAACCAGTAGCTCCAGAAAACGTTTTCAAAAACTGCTTTCAACAATTATATCAAAAGATGCTCTTGTCTCTTCTCAGTCCTCACCAAACATCTGAAATATGAAATGAGCAAGCTTGTATTGGTGTAATCCTCAATGGAAAAACAAAAGTAAGGCTATGATGGTCTTTTAAATCATTCAAACAGTTTATACAACAAGAAGCAGCATTTTAGTATAGTGCATATATACAACTTTAAGAGGCTGTTTGGTTGGTTTCTGTCTATATGGGAGGCTTTTTGTTTGTGTAACAACCCGATTTTCTAGTTGGCATTGAAGGTTGGTGGCCAAAGTGAGAAGATTGAAACTTTAGTGCTCAAGGGTGAAATGAGAGAGTTAAATAAGAGGAAACCCTATGTTCTTCATTTCTTTGGTGTTTGGCTCTGTGGATCGATAGAAGAAAAGGGGAGAAGAGAGTTTGAGAGCCAAAACCCTAATGTGGGTGTGTGGAAGAAGGAAGGCTTCAAGGATTGATGGTAGCATCTTCAAGGTATAATTTCTCCTTCTACATCTTCTTTCTTTTTGTGGTGATGTTTAGCTAGAAGTATTAATGGAGTATTCTAGAGTTAGATTATGGGTTTTGTTACCTTCTTTGAGAATCCTTCACCAATTCAATGGTGGAAGTTGATTCTAGCAAGGTTTTGGGCTTTAATGGAGTTTTGAGTTTTTGAGGATAAAAGTGGTGAATCATTAGATGGATTTAATGGATTAGATATTGTTTTAATTGTTGGTAATTGGTTCTTAATGTTGTTTATATCCATGATGTCGATTTGGGAGAATTAGAACTGAGTTGGGGGAATTTAGAGATGAGAAACCCTTGCCTTTTGGAAGAAAATTCGTGCAGGGAAAACAAACCAGAGATCCGCGCCGATCTCGGCGCCGATGGATCGGCGCCAGGCTCTGTTTCCTTTTTTTCCGTTTTTGCTTCATTGGTCGTTTGGGTTTGGGTTCGAGGCTTGGTTTAGGGGATTGTCTTAGGACATTATGGGGAATGTTTTAGAGCATAATTGGGGAGTCTAATACCTCATTTGTTAACCCCCAATTCAGGTGATCGTTTGGTGTTTAAGTGAGCTCCAAGTAGTGAGTCGTTTAGCCGAGCATCAGGTGAGTTCCCTTATGCATTATTTCTATCTTTTAAAATGAAATGCGAAGAATTGATATGTCTGAAAATGAGTTACTTGATTATCATGAATCTTATGTTTTCTTATGCATGAAAAGTGTTAGTTTGTAATATGGAAGGAGGATATTCCTCGAGTAAGTTTAAAGCATGTTCTAAGTGTTTATGTTGGTGATAGAGTCGGGTTACACAGTGGAGGACCCCCGAGTTGCCGTCCCTGGCTCTGTAAGGTGATGAGTTGTCGTCCCTGGCTTTGTAAGGTGATGAGTTGCCGTCCCTGGCTTTGTAAGGTGATGAGTTGCCGTGCCTGGCTTTGTAAGGTGTTATTGGTCCGTACCACTGTGTATACCCTTGTTTGAGCTCAAACTTGTTAAGTACTGTTTGCAAGGAAACGTGTTTCTTAAAATGTTTTGTGGTCACGCTTTTAGGAGGGAATTCACTAGACCTTATGGTCTAACCCTCGCTTTTCAAAAATAAAAATCCATTTTCAGGTATTAACCGTGTATGGAGTTTCATCTGATGATATTGGAAGGTTGGGTCGTGGCAAAGGAGCGAGAGGTAGTGAAGACTTGTAGAGTACCGCCGAGCTTCTTGTAGTATCTCAGTTGTGAAGGTAGTTTCCGCTGCGAGTTTAGAGTAATTTAGATGGATTGTAGACTTTGGGACCGTTTTTGATTGAAATGTTAAATCTTATATTTTATTAAATTTCTGGGTTGTTACAAATGGTATCAGAGCCATAGTTTAAGGGATTTAGGCGACCGGATGGGCCTAAACTTAAACTGTGGAGTAGAGTGGGACACAACTGAGATATAGGAAGCCATTAGGAATGACCGTGATCATAGGATATCTTGACAATAGTAGTGAGAACCCTCATGTAAGGTAAATTCAAGTAGCATCTGGCCAATGCTATTATGGATTTACAGGTGCATGGGTGTAATCAATCGCTATTGTCGGGATGGGTGGTGAGAGTGGCAGTATGTAGAAGGTTCTAACCTTGTGCTTGATAGCAAAGAGTTGATGTGTCATGGGAGACCCCTTGTGATGTGGTGTTTGTAACTTCTAGAAGGAGTGTGGTCTAGAATGTTGATGAGCTGTCTGGAGGTAAACTCTCTGGGATAGGAAGTGAGAAGTATGTTGGCATCTTGAAAACCTTCAATTCAAGATCGAGTGAGGGAATCTAGTCTTGGATTCCTTAGTCAAACGGTTTAGTGGCAAGGTTAATGATTGCAAGATATCAGTGTTGTTTTGAGGTATGTATGAGAATAGAAGGTGAGCTAAGTGGTCGATTGCTAAACCATGTAAGAGTGATCAGTCAGGAGGGTTATGAAGCACTTGTGCTACAAGTTCTAGCATAAGTAAGGAAGCGGTTGTTGGTTATAGTATGGTACCAGTGAAGAGTTAAAGTGAGTGCAACGATTGACTTAGTTAGAGTGAATAGCCTTCCTTTTGCATATTGAATTCCATGCATTTTGCTGTTAAACGTATTATACGAGACTCTTTCATGTTAAAAAGCATGTACGTGCATGATATGTTTCTTGTTTTGGGGAAATGAGTTGACGCGTGCAAGCGTGTTTTCTTTAAAGTAAAAGACAAACTTGCTTTCATTATACGATAAAGCTTTGAACTTAGTGATTTACGAATTATTTCACGTTTTTCTTGTGGAGAGAATCTTCGTTACGAAAATATTGAAAACATTTTATTGCGAGGTTTGTTTTACAAACAAAATGAGTGCTGACTCGTTATTTTCATGTAAGCGAGTGTTGGAGTTAACTGACCCACTTTGGGTAAGTGATTTCGTTCTGAATTCTCTAGCCGTATTGGAAAAGGTTTAGTTGGAGATGACCGTTGTGTCGGCATCGAGTTGGATGGACAAGGGTACGAAGTATCGTAAGAGTGCCTGTGAGCGATCCTTGCGATCGTTGTGTTTTTACTAATCGTCTTGAGTGGTGTTGGTTCATACACACTCAAGCTTGTTTTATGATTTTGTGTCTACTGTATTTTTAAAAGTGTACAAAATGATTTCAATCGTTGTGTCATTATGCATGAAGGCTATGAACTCGCTAGGTCGGGAAGGGTATTACGATTGAGGTTGAAGAAAGGCTTTGGGTGAGGAATTTTTTTTCAGTTGGATAAGATGTGGTCGAGTTATGACCTTAGTGTTCCCGTTAGAGGAAGTGGGTGAATACCGGGAGTCTCAGGCAGTGAATTTGGGAATGTCGGTATGATTGTAGTTCTAGCTATCGCTTGGCTATGTGAGAATAGTTTTAACTGCGGTAAAAGTTGAATGGTTAGAGTGTTTCTGTTGGTGAAATGGTAATAAGTAGCGTTACGTTACTTGATGTAATGTTATCGGCTTTGAGTCGGAGTACTAAGATGTTTGGGTAATTAAATTTTTACGCTAAGAAAGGTCTTGTGTTTCCTCAAGTGAGAGCGGTGGGGTATAAGTTGGTTATGATGAGTTGGACGAAGTGGATTCTGTTAGGAATCCTAGGTGGTCTAGGAGGAATGGAATCTTCACATGTAGTCCATTGATATGGAGGTTTGCGACTGTTTATCATGTCTTAAGTTAGAGGCGTTGTCAGGAAACTGAATCGTGAGAATGAACCCGTTGCGGGCAAGCGAAGGAGGTCGTCCAAGAATGTGTAAATGATATGGTGTAGGAACACCTAGTGAGGGCATTAGGAGAACGAAAGATCACCAATGTGGATGTGATGTCCATTGAGGTTTTGATGATTCGCTTGTGCGTAAAGTGTCTAGCACAGCGGAAATAAATCGCGATGAGTTGGCGAGGAACGAGAAATTGTTCGGGGAGTTAGGAGAAATAGATCCCTTCGTGAATCCCTGTCTGTCGTGATGCGACTGGACAATTGCATGTCGATTGCCGTTGTTGAATCAGTGACCGTTCTGTTGGATAGTTGTCAGGAGGTTGGTATTGGAGAAGTAGCTATAGTGTGGTTATCTTGTGAGTGTTCGTGCTAGGATGTGAGAAGTTGTTCGGAGAAAGTTGTGTATCCGGCATGACGCTGGACCACCTTGTGTGAGTGTTTCAAAGGTGATAGATCGTGGTTGCATAAGTAATTTCTTATGGAGTTTGATGAGCCATATAAGAACGAAATGATTAGTGTAATCAAAGCGGGTGTGCTTTGGAGAGTTGACCTGGACATGTGGTTCGTCTAGACCCAGGATAGGTAAGGCCGGGAAGAGTTTATACTTCAAATACAAAGGGGTTGTGCGTAGCATGAAGGGAGTAGTATCTTTTGGGTGTGTAATGGCATCATGAAGGCTTGTTTGCAATGAGTGGGACGACTGTGTTGGAAAGTTAGGAGCTCGTGGTAGTTCTCGGTGCTAAGTACTTTATGAGGACTTGGCTAAAGGTCTTGATGGATGATTTTGGAGAAACCGTTCTTTTGGGCTGTAGCGGTGTGTGATGGGCGTTCTGTGTAGGCACGAGAGGAAAATGAGGACGGTATGGTAGATCAAGTATAGACAGACTTGCGGTGAGAAGATGTCAGGAGACACTGGAAAGGTGGACTATAATTAAGGAACTGTTATTTGTAAGGCATAAGAAAAAGAGATCATTGTGCATGTCATGGTTAAAGGGTTGAGGAAGCTAAGTTCGTGCGACAGGTCTAAAAGTGGGCCCATATTAACGAGACATTCTTTTGAGGCATCTTTAGCGTATTAAGTTAGAATGGAAACAAGTGGTCGGATGGAGTGCCCTGGTTGAGAGACCTTTGGATTAGATTCGGTATTGTTGGGGAGAATGCTCCTCGCGAGCGTGTCGATAAGGTAGTGAGTATGTTTGAGTTAAGTGGGAACTCGTGAGTTATAGTTCGACAAGTTGGGAAAGGACTAAGTAGCGAGATAGACACGATTGTGTATACGGGAGGATGTGAAGGCAAGTTCGAATTGTGTGAATGATCATGAGAGATTTGGTCTGCAGGGTGATGTTATGGGCCAAGAGTGCTCGGATGTGTAGTGACCGTAGTTGTCAAGCTAAGTGTGCCAGCTAGTGTTGTAGTGATGTGATGTTAGAGAGAGAGGAAACGTCGAATAGAGGCCTTTTGGGGGTTTCATATGAGGTGTTCGATTTGTTAACCAGATTGTTGGAGCACGTGGGAGTAAGTTGACGTCGTGGTATGAGTATGTTAGGAATAGAATGACGGAGTGGTGGTGGGTGGTTACCCAAAATAGAAACCAAGTGTTTCTAGTTGTAAGAGTCGCTAAGTAAGCATGTTTCTGGGATCATTGGAAGTCTGAAGAAGATGATGAGATGTTAGTCAAAATGGGGTGTAGTGGATGCGAAATCCTTAAGGAATGTGAGTGGTTCCTCATGTGTGAAAGGATTGTTCGAGGAAGTATAGATGCATGATAAGTCTTAGTTAAACTTATGTTGTCAAGGCCGATCGGGTAGGAGCAGTAGCCTACGAGTTAGGGTACCGTAAGAACTGAAGGGAATGCACCCATGGTTCCGGGTTTCGAATTTAGTGAGGTGGTTGACTGAGTCAGAATGTGGTTGTACTTTGGAGAAGTGTCAGTTTTGATGTGGGCAAGGCACCCGCATCTTTTCCAATGAGGAATTCCGGGGACGGAATTCTTTTAAGGGGGGAGTGTTGTAACAACCCGATTTTCTAGTTGGCATTGAAGGTTGGTGGCCAAAGTGAGAAGATTGAAACTTTAGTGCTCAAGGGTGAAATGAGAGAGTTAAATAAGAGGAAACCCTATGTTCTTCATTTCTTTGGTGTTTGGCTCTGTGGATCGATAGAAGAAAAGGGGAGAAGAGAGTTTGAGAGCCAAAACCCTAATGTGGGTGTGTGGAAGAAGGAAGGCTTCAAGGATTGATGGTAGCATCTTCAAGGTATAATTTCTCCTTCTACATCTTCTTTCTTTTTGTGGTGATGTTTAGCTAGAAGTATTAATGGAGTATTCTAGAGTTAGATTATGGGTTTTGTTACCTTCTTTGAGAATCCTTCACCAATTCAATGGTGGAAGTTGATTCTAGCAAGGTTTTGGGCTTTAATGGAGTTTTGAGTTTTTGAGGATAAAAGTGGTGAATCATTAGATGGATTTAATGGATTAGATATTGTTTTAATTGTTGGTAATTGGTTCTTAATGTTGTTTATATCCATGATGTCGATTTGGGAGAATTAGAACTGAGTTGGGGGAATTTAGAGATGAGAAACCCTTGCCTTTTGGAAGAAAATTCGTGCAGGGAAAACAAACCAGAGATCCGCGCCGATCTCGGCGCCGATGGATCGGCGCCAGGCTCTGTTTCCTTTTTTTCCGTTTTTGCTTCATTGGTCGTTTGGGTTTGGGTTCGAGGCTTGGTTTAGGGGATTGTCTTAGGACATTATGGGGAATGTTTTAGAGCATAATTGGGGAGTCTAATACCTCATTTGTTAACCCCCAATTCAGGTGATCGTTTGGTGTTTAAGTGAGCTCCAAGTAGTGAGTCGTTTAGCCGAGCATCAGGTGAGTTCCCTTATGCATTATTTCTATCTTTTAAAATGAAATGCGAAGAATTGATATGTCTGAAAATGAGTTACTTGATTATCATGAATCTTATGTTTTCTTATGCATGAAAAGTGTTAGTTTGTAATGTGGAAGGAGGATATTCCTCGAGTAAGTTTAAAGCATGTTCTAAGTGTTTATGCTGGTGATAGAGTCGGGTTACACAGTGGAGGACCCCCGAGTTGCCGTCCCTGGCTTTGTAAGGTGATGAGTTGCCGTCCCTGGCTTTGTAAGGTGATGAGTTGTCGTCCCTGGCTTTGTAAGGTGATGAGTTGCCGTGCCTGGCTTTGTAAGGTGTTATTGGTCCGTACCACAGTGTATACCCTTGTTTGAGCTCAAACTTGTTAAGTACTGTTTGCAAGGAAACGTGTTTCTTAAAATGTTTTGTGGTCACGCTTTTAGGAGGGAATTCACTAGACCTTATGGTCTAACCCTCGCTTTTCAAAAATAAAAATCCATTTTCAGGTATTAACCGTGTATGGAGTTTCATCTGATGATATTGGAAGGTTGGGTCGTGGCAAAGGAGCGAGAGGTAGTGAAGACTTGTAGAGTACCGCCGAGCTTCTTGTAGTATCTCAGTTGTGAAGGTAGTTTCCGCAGCGAGTTTAGAGTAATTTAGATGGATTGTAGACTTTGGGACCGTTTTTGATTGAAATGTTAAATCTTATATTTTATTAAATTTCTGGGTTGTTACAATTTGTAAGGATTTTTCCATAGATGGACGGAGAGTGTTTTATAATTGGGAGGGGCAAGTTTGGAAAATTTTGGCATTTTACATAAAGCTTTCCCCTAGAAGCCTACTGAATAAGCCATTTTCTATATTATTAAGCCACTACCAAATAATCATGTATAGCTGGCCGAATAATTGGTACGTTGACCTCAACTTCTCATGCTATCCTTCGCCTCAATACATATAATAAAATAGTGTTTATCTCTCATACACATTTAAAATTTAAAGTTATCTCTCTTCTATAAAGTTTTAGAGATTTCTTTAAATTTAGAGATTTTTTTAAATTTAGAGATTTTTACGATCCCTCCCATCTTTTTCTATTTTAATATACAAGATGACATAGCTGTTGAAGCACAAAATTTGCTAAAATCTCTTGGTTTTCTCCATTTTTGTTGGAGATACTCTAAAAGTGTTAGCGAAATGCTTCTAGTTAAAGAAGGTATAAGAAACGTATTGATAAAACTGACCATGGAGTGTCATAAATCTGACTTGCTTTTGAGGTGTGTCAGGATTGACCTTCACACATTTAGCCTTTAGAAACACCTCCAACTCACTCAACTGCCATACAATACACAATTTAACCCTAATCAGCCACATTCTAGAATGAAACCCTAAATCAAAACCAATTTCAAACGCATTTTCAAGTGAATCGAATTCAACCTTCTTACTTTATTAGCAGAAACGAAATTAGGGATCCATTACTATTTTATTATATGTATTAAGGTGAAGGATAGCGTGAGAAGTTGCGATTTTTTATAAGGATAGTTAATGATGGTTTTAGGTGTCTACAGATTTTTTAATGCATCTTATAATACAATTAAACCATGTTTTGAAACCTAAGTTTTATTTTATACGGTCATAAGTTGTTATACTGAATTTTAAGAATAATATAAAGTCATCTAAATATTTATTTCAGTTTTTAACGTTGTGTTCTCGAAACTCATTTTAGGAAGGAAAGAAAATGAAATGGAGGGAAATGTGTGGAAAGTAAAAAAAAAAACTCGTGTTCTCGAAACTTTTTTAGGAGAGAAAGGAAAGGAAACGGAAAAAAAAATAATGATAAGGTAAAAAAAAATACTGAATATTAAAATTACAAAACTACCCGATATTTCCTTATAAAAGATATATTTTTAAGGGTATATTAGTAAAAATGACATATTTCCTTTCCTTTCTCTCATGTTCAAAAACACGAAAAAATATTTTATTTCCTTTCCTTTCTTTCCTTTTCTTTACCCTTCGAGAACACAAACGAAAAAATTATTTTCCTTTCTTTTCTCTCTCTTTCTTTTCCATCCATTTCATTTCTTTTCTTTTCTCTCCGAATTAGAGAACACAGTGTAAATGCTGAATATACACATCCAAACAGCCTTTAATCAAAACAAGAAAGTTGTATATCAGTTTATTAAGTGAATTTAAAATTCACTTTTTATATATAATAAATGTCATTTTTGTAGTTTTCCTAATTAAAGCTCAGTTGACATATACTTGTGTTACTGGTTTGACAAAAATCTACAAAATCACTCAACTTTTATTCCTTTTGTCATAAGAAGCCACGATTTGTTTCGATTTTTTTATATTTATAGTAACCTGTTAGGCACGTAATTTTTTTTTTTGGTATAATGAGTCTTGAAGCTATCTCTCATTTTTCGAATCAATGTTATAATTGATCCCTTATATATGTCGATTTAGTGGACAAATATTGTTGATATTATGGTATGTAATTTTATTTAAGCACGTGTTTGTTTCATATATTAATGTATGAATTATAAAATAGAGATTTGGTCCCTATGCTTTGATCTTTTCTTTGACCATGGTCCATGTGGTATGTTTATTGTGGATTTGGTCCCTGTGGTATTCAATTCGTCTTGGCCATGGTCCCTCTTGCTAACACCCCCGTTAAATCAAGGATCATTTTAGTCATTTTACATAACTTTTTTCTTTCTCCTATGAAAACAATATTTTTATACACACATATATAAGGATATTAAAATAATTAAAATAGAAATTATTGTATGATTAAATTTGTTTAAAATTTTAAAATAATTTATTATACTAAATGCGATTTAATTTTATCGTTTTATTGTAATGGTGGAAAAATATATGTTTTTACTGTAATTAAAATTGTAATTTAAACAAATCAAATCATAAAACTGTATCTTAATTTATTTAGAGCGAATAAAATAATATATGGTTTTATGATTTGATTTATCTAAATTTTAAAGAAAAGGATTTGATAGAACAAGAACAACAAAAATAAGTCTTTGTTAACATATTTTTTTTAAATTTACATAAATCAAATAATAACCAGATCTTATTTTATTCGCTCTAAATAAAATAAGATATGGTCTTATAATTTGGTTTGTCTAAATTAAAATTTTAATTACATTTAAACAACAATACCATTTCTTTTTTCACCATTACAAACAATAAAAGTAAATTATATTTAATATAATTAATTATTTCACTACTTTCAACAAATGAAATCATACAATAATATTTTTTTTGATATCCTTTTATATATATATATATATAGATGGATAATAAATTGTAAACCGCTAAATGTGTGTAAACTTGTAAACTTTTGAATTTCATAGGTTTTCTTAATGAAATTATTTTATGAAATTGTTTATTTTGATAAAAATGTTTCATATCATTCATTTCTTAATGAAATTGTTTCATATATTTGTGTTTTTTATGTAAAACGAAAAAGTTTCATCAAGTTTCATAGGAATGAAAAAATATATATGAAACTACATAAAAAACACAAATATATGAAACAATTTTATCAAGAAATGAATGATATGAAACAATTTCATTAAAATAAACAATTTCATGAAAAAATTTCATTAAAAAACCTATGAAATCCAAAGTTTACACGAAAAAAAGTTTACAAAATAGTGAACCTCTCTCTCTCTCTCTCTCTCTCTATATATATATATATATATATATATATATATATATGTGTGTGTGTGTGTGTGTGTGTATAAAAATATTGTTTTTATTTTTTTTATACCTGAAAAAGACAAAAGTTAGGCAAAATGGCTAAAATGGTCCTTGATTTAACGGAGTAGATGGAAGTGTTAGTGAGAGAGACCATGGCCAAAACAAATTGAATACCACAAGGACCAAATCCACAATAAACATACCACAAGTACCATAATCAAAGAAAAGATTAAAACACGAGACCAAATCCACAATTCAGTCTATAAAATATCTTTTTTAGTGGTTTGTTTATGTTCATCATCTACTTGCTTGTCAATTTTCATGTATTAATGTATGGATCATAAAAATATTGCTTTGGATTCGTCTTATTAATAAAATGCGCTATTGCATCTACTATTACTATTATTATATATTGTAGAGTAAATTACACTTTTGGTCCCTGTGGTTTGGTGTTTATAACACATTTGGTCCCTACAGTTTAAAAATTACACTTTAGCCACTACTGTTTGTCATTTGGTCCGGATTTGGTCCCTCTGACCAACGTCCGTCCATTGTCAGACGTTAGGGGCAACCATGTGAGATGCACATGAGGGTAAATCAGTCTTTTTCCCTCACAGGGACCAAATCCGGACCTTTACTCAAACTCACCCCACCCCACCCCTACTCCCTTTCTCTCTCCTATCTTCTTCTTCCCCAACTCAATCCCTCCAAAAACACACACACACACACACAAACCCACTTAATACACATTAACACACACACACACACACATACAATTACCATCTTCCTCTTCTTTTTTTAGACAATTTTGCACATCAAAACCCTTATACCATTACCTTGAGGAACTTGGGTTTTGGTGTGCAAAATTTGTCTAGAAAAATAAATGGATAAGCATCATCATCAACTTGCTTTTCTGAACAACCAACATTTTGTTCATCAAATCGCTTTCGGTACTGCTTTCGATCCATCTCTTTGATTTTATGTTCAATCGAGGTTGTGACGATTTATTTCTGCATTTAATTTTTCCGAGCATAGGTTTGTGGTGGTCTGCAAACGGGACGAAGGTAGGGCAGTGGTCGATGCGTGTTCTTGCTGCTGTTGTTAGAAACAATCGAGAGAGAAAGAGGGGTGAGGCCGATTACAGGTCTGCAATCGACCAAGAAAAGGGGGAAATGGAGAGTGGTGACGAAATCGAGAGGGAGGGTAGATTCTTACCGCTGGCGGAGTGGCGGTGGTAGGATAACTCACATTGGTGGTCGGCGACCTGTAGAGAAGTGGTTGCAGGTCTGTAATCGAGAGGGGGGTCGATCTAGAGAGCGGGAGGGAATAAGATGGGGAATACCGAGAGTTCAGAGATGCGTGAGAGAGATGGAGAGAGGTGGCACCGTCGATCTGTGGTGCGGCAACGGGAGTGATGTTAGGGCAGAAAATCGAGAGGGTAGAGGAGAGACGAGAGTGAGAGAGAGAGAGACCTCTGGTATGGTTGGTCGACGGTGGTTGAATGGTGGTCGGCGACATGGATGAACTTTCCGGCGATATAAACCCAGTTCCCGGTGAGATCTCGATTTTCTGGCGAGAGTAGCAGTTTCCGGCGACTAAAACCCAGAAACCGGCGAGAGAAAGGGTTTGAGTAAAGGTTCGGATTTGGTCCCTGTGAGGGAAAAAGACTGATTTACCCTCATGTGCATCTCACATGGTTTCCCCTAACGTCTGACAATGGACGGACGTTGGTCAGAGGGACCAAATCCGGACCAAATGGCAAACAGTAGTGGCTAAAGTGTAATTTTTAAACTGTAGGGACCAAATGTGTTATAAACACCAAACCACAGGGACCAAAAGTGTAGTTTACTCTATATTGTATTAGTTACATTACTTTCATATGATTTTAAATATAATGACTAACATAAACAGCCAATCATTTTTATTATATATATATATATATATTCTTCAGAATTATGGAAAATGGTGGCTTTTCCTAATTGAAGTTCATCTGATACTTGGGTTATTTATTTGGGGAGAAAATCCCGAAATGTTTCTCCGTTTCTGCTCCATCTTTTTTATTTTCATCAAACATTGCAAACAAGTATGCCTCTATAGATCTTCCAGACTTTTTTGGTGACCCTGCTGTGCCTTTCACATGTTGAACCAAATTGGTATAATAAGTTCTAGCGTTATCTGCTGACGCTCCATGACCACCGGTCGACGGCCATCCAGTTTCCGACACAACGATATTCAGATTCGCTCCACCAAGACGTGCTTGAGCTGCATAGTGAGCATCTAACATGGCGTCGAATAGGTTGGAATACCCACGACCATTATCGTTCACAACCGTACCTGGTGCGGTAAACAATGCATAGGGAAGATTCGCATCGGGGTCCCCAAGGTAACCAAAGTAAGGGTAGATGTTGGCAAGCATTGGCAAGTTGTTTTGGGCTAGAAATCTGATTATTGGCTCTATAAATCCCTGCACATTGTCACGAAATGCGCCATTGCTTGGCGGGTAGGATGTGCCTAGGAGACCGGTGTAGGTTGCAGTCGACACCTTGATTTGATTCCCTAGCCCTGTGTAACATCCCCAGTCCACCGTACACGATATTGTCCGCTTTGTGGATACCCTCTGCATAACAGCATGCCGGCACCGCTCACGGTTTTGTTCCTGCCCGCACAGGCATACGCGGGAAGCACCTAGACCGCACCCTGTGACAGGCAAAAGGCCTCATGCAAGGAAGGTATCCATCCACCCTTATAAGGAGGACTTCGTTCCCCCTCCTAGCCGATGTGGGATCTCACAATCCACCCACCTAAGTGGGATCAGCGTCCTCGCTGACACATCGACCCGGTGACCGGCTCTGATACCATTCTGTAACATCCCCAGTCCACCGTACACGATATTGTCCGCTTTGCGGATACCCTCTGCATAACAGCATGCCGGCACCGCTCACGGTTTTGTTCCTGTCCGCACAGGCATACGCGGGACGCACCCAGACCGCACCCTGTGACATGCAAAAGGCCTCATGCAAGGAAGGTATCCATCCACCCTTATAAGGAGGACTTCGTTTCCCCTCCTAGCCGATGTGGGATCTCATAATTTGTAACAACCCGAAACAAACAAACATGCTAAAAGCTACATTTTTAATTTAAAACGCCAAAATGGCTCAACATGTTCATACTATTTAGATTACAACACAGGGTTTGCGGAAATAACCCTAAATACAGCTGAGAAAGTCTAACTAGACATAAAGGAAGTTCTTCGATTCCCTCGAAATGCAAGCTCCGACCCACATCCGGCCATATCTCTAAACGTGCTCTCGACTACTGCTTACCTGAAAAGGTTTTAGTTTTTTTTGAAAAGCGAGGGTTAGACCATGAGGTCTAGTGAGTTCCCTCCACACCAAGTCACACAAAAAATATCACAGTTTAAACTCAGTTATGAAAAGAGTTTGTATAAATCATAACAAGCACACAAAATTGATATGCACACATTGACACATGCTACTGGCACGCGCTATAGTCACACACACCGTGACAGCGCAATCGAGCACACACACCGTGACAGCGTAAGAGAGCATACACGCTATAGTCACACACACCGCCCATATACGAAACAAATTCGTATATTAAATTTTATCATGGGACACACCCCCATTCCATAACAACGCCAGAGCATGGTCACACACATTTAAATCTCACGTATAGTCCCACAATTAGTCATCGCTTTAAAATAGAAACAGTTGAAAAGCTCACCGTTAGATGACATCCACACCACACACTTACTCGTCATTTTCAGTAGAAGTAATTGAAAAGCACACAGTTAAATATTAACCATGCCACACACTAAGTCTTCAGTTTGTAATAAAAGCAGTTGAAAATCCACAATTAAACAATAATCTTCACCCACACACTTGTATAAAATTTAGGTTCAGAAAGACTCACCTGACGCGTTAGCTATTTCCTTTCTTGAAAGCTTCAGATTTTAGGGGCAACACCTAATACGTTAAAAGTATAGGAATAATAAGTCTTGAGTTAGACTAAAACCACTCTCACCAACTCTCTTGAATCTTTATCTTATCTCGGCTCCAAAGATATCAGATTTACGTTCCTCCTTACTTAATACCGGATCTACATTATTATTATTAAGGTATTGGATCTTACCATTTTAAATCCCAAGTCACACACCTAATTAAAATTTAAATACCTATTAAAACCATACTTTTGTCCCCCACCGAAATAACATTAATGACCCAACAATTTACTCACGGTTCAAATAAACTTCCAACAAACCTCCAAGCCACGTGATATACAAATTCAAAAAATGAATTCCCTAATCAATATGGACTTCAGTCCACCAACCATGCGTTGCCAACAGCCCAGCTTATTTAATACAACCCTAAGCCCACGTGTCCCCAATTAATTAAAAGGCCGGCCCATAATTCAGTGTTCACTACAAATAGCCAAGTTCCGCAACTTAAATCTATTTGGCCATACCGGATCTGATTGGGGCTTCCGGTAGCTTGTGACTTCCGGTGCATACCGGTTCCGGTAACACCAAGTCCCGGTAACCGCCAGTCCCGGTAACAACCAATCCCGGTACTCGGCGATTACGAACATAACCTTAATACTCCATTTTAATCGACCTAATCAATAAAAATGATTTCTCTATCAATCTTTTACCAGGGTTAGCAACCGATACCCGACCTTATACCTTCCAATTTATATTTAAATCAGTTATTTAAAACATTTGATTAGGGTTATCCCCATTTATACTCTTAGCTAGCTTCCACAACTTAACAGAGAAATTTATGTTCCAGTTAATTAGCATGCACGAGAATAGAATGGGAGAGATTATTACTTACCAACAATGAGCTTTCCCTATCAAAGTGAATCGATTCCAAGCTTTCTTTCACTGCTCCTTCCTTTCACCTCTCAGCCGCCAACAAAAATACAGTATTGCTCCAAATGATTGAAAACCTAGAGAACTGCACCCTAATATATCTCCTTCAAATTGCAAATAGGTCCTTGGTGTAAACTTTAAATCTTTTAAACTTTAGCCACCGTACTTTAATATTTTCAAGAAAAACCCGGTTGTTACACCCTGCGGCTCCAATGGCATTGTGAATATTCCTCGTGGCTGGGAGTACAAAATTGGCGAATCGCCGACTTTCATTATTTGGATCGACTTCATTTCCGACAGCGATGTATCTAAACCTGACGCCAGGGTAGTTTTGAATGTTGTTTCTGACCCATGTATTTGCAGCATTTTATCGTTGAGGGATTGCAGAACATCATTAGGAACATCGAGGATGAGTTCAATATTTGTTCCTTGGAGAGCTCGAAGTGTAGCTTGATTTGGATCATAAATTCGCATTCTGGTTATGCCGTTATTTCTGTAAAAGGTTACCACGTCTTGCTCCGAGGGCAAATTGTCACCGATTCGCCCGTTGCACACGCCTACAGATTGTGCATCTAATTTTGCACCAAGTAAAATAAAATCTTTAAAATTCAAGGAACCTTTCTCTTAAAAACTGCAAAGTTTGATATGATATACAACTGAAATGTTGTTGTAACATTTTATTACAAATTATAATATCTTTTTACAATAATAGAGTAGAAATAAACTTTACTATAAAATATAATGTTTTTTTACCAAGGTACAACTTTGCATGGGAGGGGGGATGGATTACATACAAAGGAATATACACATGCTAGAGGTGGATTTAGTTTTTTTAAACGGTAGCATCATTTGACCATACGAATGGAATTGAAATAAAATAGAAGGAGAAAGGCAGACAACTGACGAGTTAACTTGGCAGAAAACGATGATTTGCCAACTTTCTGCATCTATGAGGCAGTTCTAGGGTGCAAACTCTCCCCCTCCCTCGTTGTAGATATGATTAGGCAGGTTTACAAATCCTGGATTTGTATTTTTTTTAACAGTTCATTTGTAAAAACAAATTTTGTGTTTTGTATGATATTTTTTGGCGGGTTTGAATATACATGAAATATGTATTTTTCAGTTGTTTAAATTTTTTTACCGACAAATCACCAACGGATTTCTGTCGGCGATGTCGTCGATGACCAGTCGATGCTTATATTCGTTGGTATTCTGATCCGTCAGTGATATCAAACCGTTGGTGATAACAACCGTCAGTGATCCGTCGTTGATACCGTCAGTAATACTTTTACCCAAGATATTTATTTCGATAGACTTTTACAGACGGAACCGACATTTAGCCACAAATCACTAACGGAATTTTCTGTTGGGGAAATCTCTAGTTTTGTAATGCATATACATCCCTAAATTATTTTTTAAATGGATTTACATATGAAGTCTATCTTTTTACCTTCTCATCATATTTAATCTTAGAGTGAATTGCAATTTTGGTCCCTGTGGTTATCTGATTTCTTTGAAAGAGGGACCTAAACTTCAGTATCTCAAAAAGTGGTCCCTCAGTTTTGGTATTTGTTGCAAAATCAGGACCCCAACACTAACACCGCTTATTTCCTCCGTTAGTGCCAGAGGTAGATTCGTCCTTCCACCTTTTTCCCTCTCATTTTAACCATTTTCGTTCTCCCTACCCTTTACGAACCTGCACCCTTCAATTAGACATGGTGGTGTGCTACTGTGGTAGTGAAGCAAGCTTAAAAACAGCATGGACACAAGCAAACCCTGGACGTAGGTTCTATTCTTGTGGAAGTATGGTAAGATCTCGTTTCCTCCATTTTCTTAAGATCCCCTGTTTCCTCCATTTTCTTAAGATCCCCTGTTTATTCCATTTTCTTAAAATTTCTTACATTTTCTGTTTCCTCCATTTTCTTACAGGGTGGTAGAAGATGTTGTTTTTTTGGATGGTTTGATCCACCAATTTGTGCTCGGGCTATAGATGTTGTCCCTGGGTTACTGAGGACAAAGCATAAGCTTGAAGAAGTTATCAAAGAAAGAGACGGTGAAATTAAGATATTGCAGTTGGTTTTAGTGCTTAGTTGGTTTTTTTTTGGGATATGCATGTATTCTTGTATGAAGTAGTCTTAGTTGTGTTTGTTTTGGTGCTTAGTTGTGTTTGTTTTGGTGGATCAAACCATGTTTGTTTTGGTGCTTTAGTTGGGTTTGTCTTTCTGTTTAAGATCAATGTAGTACATTAGTTAGAATCAATGAAAATGGTTTAATGAAAATCTGTGTTTGACATAATATTTGTGTTTGACATAATTTATTGAAAATCTGTGTTTGATTGAACATTGTGTTTGACATAATAAGTACCAACACAATAAGATACATAATATTTGTGTTTGACATAATATACCAACACAATAACATACATATGCTAATAAGCAACACAATAAGTACCAAAACATGAACTTGCATGCCATACATACATATCTATTGTTTGTCAACCATACATACCTACTTATCTTGTCAAATAACATAAGTACCAAAACATTGATTATCAACCATCAACAACTACCATAAAGACATAATCATAAGTAGCAAAACAACCACCAAAACAGATAATCATAAGTACCAAAAGAACCACCATTGTTTATCAACCATCAACCACCAAGCCCTTGGTTCACAGCAGGCTGTGAAACTCCCCCATTCCCCTGACATGTCCTGGAATTATGCCCCAACTGCTTACACCTAGCACAAGTGACTGTGATCCCTTTCCTTGATAGTTTTCCATCCCTCTTCTGGCTCTGAGTTTGAGACATCTCTTAAGCAGTTTTCTTCCTCTTTTTCTTTGGCCTGCCCACTTGTGTATGATGATCTGGTGGAACCAAAGTGGTCATGCAGTTTGCTTTGTCCCAAAGCATGCTTCCATTGATTGGCTCAATCTTGAACCTGTACATCTCCCTCCATGTGCTAAGCCTGTATGATTGGTCCACCCATGATTCAGGGTCCTCATTCTGTCCATTTAATGCCATATTCCAGTTAGTAGCCACTGCATGTTTACAAGGAATTCCTGTTAATTCCCACCTTTTACAAGAGCATGTCCTTGCTCTAACATCAACTATGCACTGGTCATTCCAAGGTCCAGACACCTGTGACAACAAAAATATCATAACTATATCATGTAGTAGTAAAATTATGCTAAATATCAAAATTAATTATGTAGTGGCACCATACCTGGTACCTATCTCCTCCATTATACACCACCTGGTATTTGCTTGCTTCTTTCTTCACTGACTCCATTATCTTGTTTGCAGTTGGGGTCAGTGGTCCATCACAACCCTCAATCACTTTTAAAACGTTTACAATTCTCTTCATAAGATACACCCTAATGTACTCCAAGCAAGAATGAATTGGTTTGTCCCTAGCATCAATGATTTGCCTATTGAATACCTCACACATATTATTTTGAAGCACATCAGAGTGACATCTACCTGTATGCATCACCAACACATCAGTCTAATTAAGATAGAAATTAATACAGTGTATGCTACCTAATTAGGATTGAATTAATACAGTGTATGCTACCTAATTAGGATAGGAATTAAGACACTATTTACCTGTGAAGTGTGATCTGCTCCAATGTTGGGGGGGGGGGTATGTTATTCAACCATGTATGACAATCCTTATTGAATGTTTTTAAGTTCTCCATTGCTGATCTAAATTGGGGGACAGTAGGAGCTGTTGCACACTTCCATAAAAGATCTTTGTATGCCTTACCTTTCCAGCGAAGCTTCATATTTTCTTGTATGTGCCTAAGACAGTAACTATGTTCAGCATTTGGAAATAGCCTTTGAATTGCTGGAAGAATGCCCTATATGCAACAGAATTAACACATAAGTAAGCTAATTAAGCTAATTAAGCTAATTAAGACATAAGTAAGCTAATTAAGACATAAGTAAGCTAATTAAGACATAAGTAAGCTAATTAAGTCATAAGTAAGCTAATTAAGTCATAAGTAAGCTAATTAAGACATAAGCTAATTAAGACACAAATATGCAAGAGAATTAACACATAAGTAATACATTTTGCCTATCACTGATGAATGTGAAGTTGGAATTGGCTTGAAGACCAAGGTCATCTCCAAGGTACTCTAGGAACCACTGCCATGAACTTAATGATTCAGACTCTACCACTGCATAAGCCACAGGGTAGATGCCATGGTTGGGGTCAATACCTACTGCTGTTAATACTTGTCTAGGAAAAGGCCCCTTCATAAATGTGCCATCTAATCCAAACAAATCCCTTCTACCAGCTCTAAAACCACTTTTCAAAGGTCCCAAACATATGTAAACCCTTTTGAACTTTCTAGTATCACTCTCAGGGTTAGCATCTGCCTCAACCTCCAATTTGACAGTCGTATCTGGGTTGCACCTTTTCACCTCATTTAGGTAATCCCTCAACTGACTATACTGTAATTCATAGTCCCCCCAAATCCTCTTGTTGGCTAGCTGTTTTACCCTCATTGCTTTGGAAGGTGATACATGAATTTCAAACTTCTCAGACAAATGGGATTGAATTGATCTCAATGGCATATTTGGATCCAGCTTCAGATGCTCTGTGATATGTTTGGATAGATAACTTGCAGTTGCCATACCTACCTCCCTTGTTTGGAAACATTTGTGAGTGGAGAAATAGGTTTTCACTCTCCACGTTGCTTCCCTTTTAGTAGTTGAGAGGTACAAAACCCATGGACAACTAGGCCCATTGGACTTTCTCCATCTACTCTTTCTGCCATATCCAGGCCCATTGGGCCCTGTTTCATCCTTTAAGTTAGGCAGTGAACCCCTGCAAACTGCCCTTAGCCTAGTTGCATCATTCTTCACCAGAACTATGTCTCTTCTACTCTCAGTTGCATACTCCTTGATTAAAGACTGGATTGTGTCTTTGTTACCAAATGACTGTCCTATGTAAAAGTCAACACCCTGCCCCTTACAACCTCTATGGCTAACTCCTTTGAATTGACTGGCTAACTCATCTTCAGAATCAAAGTTGTCAATGTCAAAAGGATCTACATCACCATCTACATTCGGGCTTTCACTTTCTTCTCCACCTACTCCCATCCACTCTCCATGTGTATCCACATAATCATGTATTGATAAATCAAATTCATCAATTGAATCATAGCAATTGCTATCATGACTCTCAATAACCCCATGGTTGCCACTCTCATCAGCATCATAGTTCAAGTCCAATCCATGGTTTAAATCAAGGCCATTGTTCAAGTCAACTACATTGTTCAAGGCCACTACATTGTTCAACTGAACCCCCTGAGCTTGTCCTATTTCTGGTAAATCAGATTCCAATCCAAGAAAAGGCATTGAGGAAAAGTGCAAATTATCAAAACTTTCATTCAAATCTATTACATCATCAGTGTTTGCTTTGGCATGTTCTATGAAAACTTCAATCTCTTTGACCCCAGGGACATACTTTTTCAAATTTAAAATATCTTCTTCATTTCTTAAAGGTTGCAACCCATTATCAAGGTCAGTGGATGGAATCAAGAAATTGTAAAACATTACATCCTCCTGTTTGTAACCTAATTCTTTCATGATATTGTGGAAATGATGAACTGTCAGGTGATCAGTGTTTATCAAATCAACAAAATCAACCTTACCATGAACGTATCTCCTTCCAGGAGTACCTGTGAACAAACCACCATGGTTGATTTTTGCTGTTATCAAAGTTGGGTAAACATCTATCACAAAAGAAAATAAAAATCAGGTTACAAAATGCATGAAGTGATCGACTGGTGTAAATACTCAAAACAGAGCATAAGAACTTACTATAAACATCTGTCGGAGTCCAATCATCATCTAACTCGGTTCTTAAAATCCACGATGATGACATTGTGTTCTTGATGATTATCCGAATGCCTTGAGTGAATGTGTGTGAGTGAGAGTGTGAGTCAAAGTTGGAATAATAGAAATCGGTTCGTAACTTGAGGTGTTTTGTTCAAATGAGAGGGAAAAAGGTGGAAGGACGAATCTACCCCTGGCACTAACGGAGGAAATAAGCGGTGTTAGTGTTGGGGTCCTGATTTTGGAGCAAAATTGGAAACTGAGGGACCACTTCTTGAGATACTGAAGTTTAGGTCCCTCTTTCAAAGAAATACTATAACCACAGGGACCAAAATTGCAATTCACTCTTAAATTAAAGGAAATAATATAATCATGATTAAGAAAGTATACGAGAAATTCCAGACACCTGTGACAACAAAAATATCATAACTATATCATGTAGTAGTAAAATTATGCTAAATATCAAAATTAATTATGTAGTGGCACCATACCTGGTACCTATCTCCTCCATTATACACCACCTGGTATTTGCTTGCTTCTTTCTTCACTGACTCCATTATCTTGTTTGCAGTTGGGGTCAGTGGTCCATCACAACCCTCAATCACTTTTAAAACGTTTACAATTCTCTTCATAAGATACACCCTAATGTACTCCAAGCAAGAATGAATTGGTTTGTCCCTAGCATCAATGATTTGCCTATTGAATACCTCACACATATTATTTTGAAGCACATCAGAGTGACATCTACCTGTATGCATCACCAACACATCAGTCTAATTAAGATAGAAATTAATACAGTGTATGCTACCTAATTAGGATTGAATTAATACAGTGTATGCTACCTAATTAGGATAGGAATTAAGACACTATTTACCTGTGAAGTGTGATCTGCTCCAATGTTGGGGGGGGGGGGTATGTTATTCAACCATGTATGACAATCCTTATTGAATGTTTTTAAGTTCTCCATTGCTGATCTAAATTGGGGGACAGTAGGAGCTGTTGCACACTTCCATAAAAGATCTTTGTATGCCTTACCTTTCCAGCGAAGCTTCATATTTTCTTGTATGTGCCTAAGACAGTAACTATGTTCAGCATTTGGAAATAGCCTTTGAATTGCTGGAAGAATGCCCTATATGCAACAGAATTAACACATAAGTAAGCTAATTAAGCTAATTAAGCTAATTAAGACATAAGTAAGCTAATTAAGACATAAGTAAGCTAATTAAGACATAAGTAAGCTAATTAAGTCATAAGTAAGCTAATTAAGTCATAAGTAAGCTAATTAAGACATAAGCTAATTAAGACACAAATATGCAAGAGAATTAACACATAAGTAATACATTTTGCCTATCACTGATGAATGTGAAGTTGGAATTGGCTTGAAGACCAAGGTCATCTCCAAGGTACTCTAGGAACCACTGCCATGAACTTAATGATTCAGACTCTACCACTGCATAAGCCACAGGGTAGATGCCATGGTTGGGGTCAATACCTACTGCTGTTAATACTTGTCTAGGAAAAGGCCCCTTCATAAATGTGCCATCTAATCCAAACAAATCCCTTCTACCAGCTCTAAAACCACTTTTCAAAGGTCCCAAACATATGTAAACCCTTTTGAACTTTCTAGTATCACTCTCAGGGTTAGCATCTGCCTCAACCTCCAATTTGACAGTCGTATCTGGGTTGCACCTTTTCACCTCATTTAGGTAATCCCTCAACTGACTATACTGTAATTCATAGTCCCCCCAAATCCTCTTGTTGGCTAGCTGTTTTACCCTCATTGCTTTGGAAGGTGATACATGAATTTCAAACTTCTCAGACAAATGGGATTGAATTGATCTCAATGGCATATTTGGATCCAGCTTCAGATGCTCTGTGATATGTTTGGATAGATAACTTGCAGTTGCCATACCTACCTCCCTTGTTTGGAAACATTTGTGAGTGGAGAAATAGGTTTTCACTCTCCACGTTGCTTCCCTTTTAGTAGTTGAGAGGTACAAAACCCATGGACAACTAGGCCCATTGGACTTTCTCCATCTACTCTTTCTGCCATATCCAGGCCCATTGGGCCCTGTTTCATCCTTTAAGTTAGGCAGTGAACCCCTGCAAACTGCCCTTAGCCTAGTTGCATCATTCTTCACCAGAACTATGTCTCTTCTACTCTCAGTTGCATACTCCTTGATTAAAGACTGGATTGTGTCTTTGTTACCAAATGACTGTCCTATGTAAAAGTCAACACCCTGCCCCTTACAACCTCTATGGCTAACTCCTTTGAATTGACTGGCTAACTCATCTTCAGAATCAAAGTTGTCAATGTCAAAAGGATCTACATCACCATCTACATTCGGGCTTTCACTTTCTTCTCCACCTACTCCCATCCACTCTCCATGTGTATCCACATAATCATGTATTGATAAATCAAATTCATCAATTGAATCATAGCAATTGCTATCATGACTCTCAATAACCCCATGGTTGCCACTCTCATCAGCATCATAGTTCAAGTCCAATCCATGGTTTAAATCAAGGCCATTGTTCAAGTCAACTACATTGTTCAAGGCCACTACATTGTTCAACTGAACCCCCTGAGCTTGTCCTATTTCTGGTAAATCAGATTCCAATCCAAGAAAAGGCATTGAGGAAAAGTGCAAATTATCAAAACTTTCATTCAAATCTATTACATCATCAGTGTTTGCTTTGGCATGTTCTATGAAAACTTCAATCTCTTTGACCCCAGGGACATACTTTTTCAAATTTAAAATATCTTCTTCATTTCTTAAAGGTTGCAACCCATTATCAAGGTCAGTGGATGGAATCAAGAAATTGTAAAACATTACATCCTCCTGTTTGTAACCTAATTCTTTCATGATATTGTGGAAATGATGAACTGTCAGGTGATCAGTGTTTATCAAATCAACAAAATCAACCTTACCATGAACGTATCTCCTTCCAGGAGTACCTGTGAACAAACCACCATGGTTGATTTTTGCTGTTATCAAAGTTGGGTAAACATCTATCACAAAAGAAAATAAAAATCAGGTTACAAAATGCATGAAGTGATCGACTGGTGTAAATACTCAAAACAGAGCATAAGAACTTACTATAAACATCTGTCGGAGTCCAATCATCATCTAACTCGGTTCTTAAAATCCACGATGATGACATTGTGTTCTTGATGATTATCCGAATGCCTTGAGTGAATGTGTGTGAGTGAGAGTGTGAGTCAAAGTTGGAATAATAGAAATCGGTTCGTAACTTGAGGTGTTTTGTTCAAATGAGAGGGAAAAAGGTGGAAGGACGAATCTACCCCTGGCACTAACGGAGGAAATAAGCGGTGTTAGTGTTGGGGTCCTGATTTTGGAGCAAAATTGGAAACTGAGGGACCACTTCTTGAGATACTGAAGTTTAGGTCCCTCTTTCAAAGAAATACTATAACCACAGGGACCAAAATTGCAATTCACTCTTAATCTTACGAAAATTTATAACAATTACACATAAATATTTCAATTAATTTAATTTTATCCCACAATTATAAATATTTCCACGTAATTGATGGGTCAGTTGTTTCTCCAACTTCAATTTTTTAGTGGGTTTAACAATGAGTTTAAGCGCACCCAAGTTTATCATTTTTCAAATCAATCCATGATTTTTTTGTTGAAAGACAATATTCGATTTAGTACAAATAAAAAATACTTTGAAATGTATAATATCTATATATGGCATATATTTATGTACAATTCTCATTTTCTAACATGAAATAAAGCCATTTCGATTGAGAGACCCCATTTTCGGGCTATTTTTTATGGGTCATCCGTTTGACCGATGTGTTTAAACTACCACTAGAATTTTTGCCTCTAGTCCGACCGTGCCAGATTACGACGAAGCATTGCGTGAGCCATCTGCAATGTTAGTTAGGAGCTTTGCACTAGAAAGAACCTTGAAAAAGCCGTTCTAGTGCCGAAAGTTGTGTGGGACCGAACCGAACGAACGCAATTTGCGGGTCGTCGAAACCAACTCAAATCACGGCGGATTGTCACGAAACTT
Organism: Saussurea involucrata; assembly: GCA_033807775.1. Lineage (NCBI taxonomy): Eukaryota > Viridiplantae > Streptophyta > Magnoliopsida > Asterales > Asteraceae > Saussurea > Saussurea involucrata. Next base: position 4,560,452 of record CM066325.1, read on the forward strand.
CCCACTGGATCTTTTTAACACGAACCAAAGTTATTCCGATAGATAGAACCCTTTTTCGGGCCAACTTCTTCTGGGCCGTCCGTTCGACCGATGCGTACCACTGGAATTTTTGCCTCCGGTCCGACTGTGTCAGATTGCGACGAAACTTTGCATGAGCCGCCTACAATGTTAGTTAGGAGCTTTGCACCAAAAAGAACTCCAAATCCATTTCGATAAAGAGAACCCGTTTTTCGGCCGACTTTTTCTTGGCCGTCCGTTCGGCCGATGCGTTTAAGCTAACCAGGCGGATCCACTGGAATTTTTGCCTCTGGTCCGTCCGTGCAGGATTGCGAAGAAACTTTGCGTGAGCCGTCTGCCATGTTATTTAAGAGATTTGCACAAGTGCGAACTCGAAAAAATACGCTCTAGCGTCGGATTGAACTCTTGACCTCGTACAAAATTGGACTCCACCAGTAACCCATCCATTTCACGAATAAGATATTATCAGTTATCCAACCAAATAAACTACTTGTTATAAATAACATCATTGCACCGAAACATAAAAATGTTAATTGATCTCACTAAGGGGTTGTTTACTAAACGTTTGCCGGATAAACGTTTATTGGGTCACTTAGCTTACTGAGTGAGCATCGTAAGGATAAATAATCTTACCCGGTAAGAGGCAAGGACCAAGAGTCTTGCCCGGTAAGTGAAGTTGGTGAATATTACCTGATAAGCGCTTAGTAGGTGATAGATGCTTACTAACATTCCAATTTAAAAGTTGGAAATGTTACCTGGTAAGGTAAGGTAAGTAAGAGTGACGACTCTTACCGATAAAAGTTTACATACATGGTAAACCTTTAGTAAACAAACCCTAACACTACGCTCGAAAAATGAAATGATTGAATAACTGAAAAAATAGATTATTTAGAAATATACATTGAATATCTATTATCTAGTAGTATATCCATAATCAAAGGAGTGTATGTGATCATTATAAAAGGAAATGAAACAAAAAATACAAGACGACTAGGACATATATTGACTTACTGTATGAGGTCTATCGAGTGGTGGAACCGAAGACTATATGGATGGTTCTTATTAGTCGAAACAAGGGAAGTCTCCCAATAGGTGGGCGAATAGAAAATACGCGTTTATTAATATACTAGGTTCGAACCGTGTATTACACGGGGTAATTTAAAAAAATTAAATCATGCAGAAAACTTATCAACTATTATGAAAGATTAATTTAAAGTGAGTTGACGGGAAACATAACAATTTGACTTTGAAAATATCATTAACTAACCATCTGTTGATAACTGATATTATGTAGTTCAATTGAAATTAAAGGAAATAATATAATCATGATTAAGAAAGTATAAATAATTAAATATACTATACTAAAATATTTGCATATTTATATTTTTGAAAAAGGTTCGAACTCATAATCCAAAAGTCAGTTGATAAGTGATATCTTTTTTTCTCCAAGTAATTAAATCTCTTATGATAATTCTAAGGGTGTTTCGTTGACAGAATGAAATTTGATAGAATTGTAATTCGTCGAAGGAATTCGACTTTGAAGTAAAAATTGATATGAACTTGCAAAAAGAAAATCACGACAATTTAGTGATTATTTGTATCAAATCCCATACCAATTTCAACAAATCTCATACTAATCACGACACATTAATTCGTATATATTTATGATATTTAATAATATAATTAAATTCAAAAATATTCAATATTGGGTTCATTTCGAAAGTATTGACGAAACGATTACAATGATATAATTTGTAGAAAATAGAAATGTTTTTAATACATTTTAGTTCATATACATTATTTATGTTTATATGATAAGAGTCTAAAATAAAAAAATAAAAAAGTAAGGGATTAAAAGTAAACTACATATCTAATTATAAGGGTAGTAAATGTAACGTATAAATTAAAAAAATTGAATTAAGAAGAGATTTAAGAAGGAGTGAATGTGGGTGTGCTAATTGAACTTATAATGTAAACTGCATCCATATACATGTTTAGGCGGGAAAATACTGAAGTCGGCTCACCAGAAAACGACACGTGGCATGCTAATTACTTATTTATTATATGTATAGATTCACATTTCATTGAAATATAAAACCGATTTGAAATACTTCTTTAGGATTAAAGAAATTAAAATATGATGTAACTTGTTTGGTTCACAAAATATGATATTTCAAATGAAATAATTAAAATACTTCTTTATAATAATAATTAACTAAATTTTATCTCATAATTGAATATTTTAAAAAAATGGACCATATATGTTTCCAACTTCAATTTTAATGGTAATTTGTTGCATGCTCAAATTTAACCCCCAACTCTTGATTTTCTTCTTCATTTACTTTGTCTTAATTTTTTAAATGAAATTTGTTTTTCACAAGTTGCAAAAAAAAAACCTAGAAATTCCTTTGGTGGAAGATGAAGAAAATGAAAGTTGAAGAAGAGATTGAAGATTTTAAATAGGTATGTATAAATTCTATTCTCCAAAAGATGTGATTTGTTATTATATATTTTTTTTCTCTCGCATATTGTTGGATTTGTTGTTATCATAAGACAATTGTGTTTACATTTGAATCATATAGATTCAAATAAAATTTTGATATTTTGTGATTACATGATCTGATAATTTTTTTTTAAGTTTAAGCTCCATCGACATTAACCTTTTATACGTGATTGATAATTGCGTTACCTTTTATACGTGATTGATAATTGCGTTATATCTTGACTACTTCAAGAAAAAAATTCTAATGACATTTGTCAATATTGTGATAATTTATGATGTCTATGATTTCAACAAAAAATAAAATGAAATCCTAGAAATTATTTTGGTGAGGGGTGAAGAAGATGAAAGTTAAAGAGGACATGGAAGATTTTAATCAGGTATGTATAAAAAATGTGATGTGTTATTACATATATTTTTTTGCATATTGTTAGATTTGTTGTTATCATATCACAATTATGTTTATGTTTAAATCACATTAATTCAAATGGAATTTAAATATTTTGTGATTATGTGATCTGATAACTTTTTTTTTCAAACTTAAGCTCTGTTGACATTAACCATTTATACATGAATGATAATTGCATTCTACTTCAAAAAATTCTATTGACATGATCAATTTGTGATAAATTATGATGTCTAGGAGTTCATCCTAAAAAATATCTATTATTACTAAGAAGCAAACCACATCCAATGGTGTACAATATAGTAGGAATTGAGGCTATGAATTTTCTCAAACTTTTCGTTATTACATTGATCTTTTTTTTATTGCTAATTCATGGGTTTAACCTATGACTATTCATTTTCTCTTTCTTTTAAATCCTTTTTAATTCTTACTTTTCAAGATTGAAACTCTTGAAATTCAGCTGGTATATATAAAGAGGAGGGCAAGAGGTACTTGAGAAATAGAAGTGGAAGAAGTGAATTGTGAAGCATGTGATTCAAAGAATTCATAATCAGGAAGAAGAATACCTTCAATCAACATCTCAAGCATGTATGTAACCATTATCTTCTTCAAGGAAAGTGTGATTTTTTCAATGGGAAACAAGTTCATGTAATCTTTTTGTTATGTACTCTTTCAATGTGATTGATTAATGTTGTTGATATGTATATAAAGGAGTATGCAAGTACAAATCACAATGTTATAATCTATTCGTTTCATTTAAAGTATAAATGAAACATTTCTTCAATAGATTTTACTCTTTGTGCAAGTTTATGTCTACTTTTTTTTATCAAATGTTGAATTAATTATTTGAGTTTTTAAAACATGGAATTGCTTTTTATTATGGAGTTATGCTTTAATTTTGAAGTTGTAGAATTATGATAAAGTGAGCATGTTTATTAATACCATGGAGTTATCCTACTAATGGATTGTAGATATCGTTATCTATTATTATATTTCCCTTATACATTGATGCATAGTTATATCTCTCAGGTGCATGTGAAGAATCTAAATGGATCCAAATTACAAAGTCGAAGCAAAGACCTTTGCAAGAGAATAAATTATATTTGATGTTGTAGTTCTTAGTTACTTTTGTATATCATGTTTATACTTGCAGATATAATGACTCAATTGCACGACTTTGGTTTTGTCTATTCTTTGGATGGAGTGAAGTTGTTTTTTATTGAATAGGGAAGTTGAGAAGCTTAGTTGTTAGAAAAATAGGGCACCATAACAATTTTGTATGTATATTAAAAACTCACTATATGTTTTCTAATATTATTAAATGATCATTATGGGTTATTATTATTTGCATAACACTCCTTATTATTATTATTTAAAAACCAATAAATGTACTAAATGATCAATTACATGAGTTTTAGTCATTTTCTTTAGCATACAATATATCTTGATCATACATAAAAGGATTAAAACCTTTTTTCATGATTCTTTAGGAAGAAAACAAATTATGAAAAAATTATTTGGTGACTGCAGTTACGCAATGTATGTTGGAAAAGTTGCAAACGAGTATTCTACAACAAACGTAATAGAATTATAAAAATATCCACAATTATATATACAAAATTAGGTAATAATACCGTGTCTGTTTGGTGAGTATAAATATTTTATAAAAATATATGTAGGGGATTAAATTGATATATTTATGACATAAATATTTTGATCATTATAATCAATAGTCTCACATTTCTTTTATCAATTTAAGGCATTACAAAGTTTGATATAAAAAAAGATTGGTATATACGTAAATTATCATTTAATGATATATTAAAAGAACAACTAAGGATACCGAGGTAATTTCATATCAAGTGCAATATATATTCTTATTAGTTTAATATATAATATGAGATAATCGACCCATTTAACTTTAATATTTCCAAAGAATTTATCGTCGTCGCGCAACGCGCGACACATAACACTAGTGAAAATAAAGACAAGTGCGGATTTATGTAGAAGTTAATGGGATCCCATGCTATCAATATTAGAGCATCTCCATTGATTGCTTGAACAAAGTTTGATCATCGGAAACAAAGACCTGAAAATAACTTTATTTATCAAACACTTGAGATGTTTCTCAAGTTTAAAAAAAAAGAATGTGAGAGGCAAAAATGAGAGAAAGTATATTACGGTGGGACCAACACATCTTTTATATATTTTTATTTTTTTCAAGTCTTTCACAATAGTTTCACCATTGTGGATGCCTTAAATCGTTTTTTTGGTGTAGTGAAATTATTTTACATCATTTAATGGTGGCTGATATTTTTGTTTTATCTTAATAAGATAATTGTTTTATGTCATAACTATACAATGGAGTTTAAATTTTTGTTGGTTCGCTTTATGCTTTTGTATCACTATAAAACAAAGTCTAATTTCCGACGGATAATTTCGTCGGAAATACGTTGGTAATGGAATATTCCGTCTTTGTTCGTACACATCTGATCCTTCTTTCTCAACCTTCAACTTCTTCCGATCCTCTGTAAGCAGGAAGTGCGATCTGAAGGCCTGTGTTAAGCAAATAGATTTCTTCAATGGTAGATTCCACTCCATTCGCTTATACTGTGCTCTACTGGCTCTAAGACCCAACATTATAGGAGTAACCTACACTCGCTCGCTCCCTTTCATCCGATAGAGAGTTTTAAGCTTTTATTTGCTGATACCCCTTCACTGCTCACCACTAGGGGTGAGCAAAACCCGACCGACCCGACCAACCCGACCGACCCGATTGGTCCGAACCCGAAATTAGCCCGAACCCGAATGGCCCGAACCCGACCAACCCGAACCCGAACATGGTAATCGGGTAAATCGGATCGGGGCGGGTGGGGGATTTTTCAGGCCGAACCCGCCCGAAACCCGAACTATATATATATATATTTTTTTCTTAAATATTATTTATATTTTATATATATATATATATATATGTTGCTGCAGTGTGTGTATATATATATATATATATGTTGTGCAGTGTGTGCAGTGTGTGTATATATATATATATATATATGTTGTGCAGTGTGAGTGTGTGTGTGTGCAGTGTGTGTATATATATATATATATGTTGTGCAGTGTGTGCAGTGTGTGTATATATATATATATATATGTGTGTGCAGTGTGTGTATATATATATATATGTGTGTGCAGTGTGTGTATATATATATATAATTATATATATGTGCAGTGTGTGTATATATATACCTATATATGTATTTACGTGCAGTGTGTGTATATATATATATATATGTGCAGTGTGTATATATATATATGTGCAGTGAGTGTATATATGTGCAGTGAGTGTATATATGTTCAGTGCAGTGACTGAAGTATGCAAACAGTTAGGATCGGCCCAACCCGAACCCGAACCCGAAACCCGACAACCCGATCACCACCCGAACCCGACAACCCGACAACCCGATCACCACCCGAACCCGACAACCCGATTTAGACTTAGGGCGGGTTTCGGGGCCTCCAACTTCCACCCGAAACCCGATTAACCCGAAATGAAAAACCCGAACCCGCCCGACCCGCCCGTTTGCTCACCCCTACTCACCACATGCCCGAAATACTCTAACCTTGCCTGACCGAAAGAGCATTTCGATTTCTTCACAAACAACTTGTGTTGTTTTAAAGTTTCAAACACTATCCTCAAGTGTTGCAAGTGGCTTAGGTGTCGCAATAATTTGGTAGGAAAACCAATTTCCGACGGAATTTAGCGACGGAGGACAAAACCGACGGAATACCGATGACCAACCGACGGAAGACACCACCGATGGATTAGTGATGGGCTTACAGTACCGACAGGCACCAACGACAGATAATCCGTATTCCTTTTAAAATAAATTAACTTTGATATTCTTTTGAAAAACCGTCGCTTTTTCGTTGCTATTCACCAACGGATCTATTCCGTCGGAACGGAAATATCGATTTTTCTAGTAGTGTATATCTTCTATTTGCTCATCATTTTTTTTTCTTATTATACATGGCACAAGGACAAAATATATGTTTGGATCTGCCTAACTTTAAGATATTGACAAACATGTAACATCATTTACTTGCAAACCAACAAAAAAGAAAATTTTGTTTTAGTGGCCGTTTACAAAACGCTTATCCGGGTAAGTGTTTACCAAGTCACATTAGCTTACCGGATGAATATGGCAAGGACTAAGAATCTTACCCGGTAAGAGCGGAAACAAGGACCGAGAGTCGAAAGCAAAGACCGAGAGTTTTACCCGGTAAGTGAGTGCGACGGCTCTTACCACTGTTAGAGTTTACCGGCTATATTGTTGCATACGATGCCATTTTAGTGGACTAAAATATTACTCGGGATGTAAGTGATAGTGTTGACTTTTACCGGTAAGCACTTACCCGGATAAGTGAGTAGATAAACGACCACTTAGACTTGGAAGTTGGAACTTTCAAACTGTAATGGCAAAATAACAAATACATTATTGCATTTTTAATTATTATTTTATTTTAATAATCATAGCAATTACCTTATTTTCACTTGATTTTAATTATGAAACGAGGCAAAAAAACACGAGTAGAATTACAACTTGATGAAGAGAAAAAACTCATTCTAGCGATTTACGAACATAATTTGATAAAATTAGACTAAGGGGCCATTTACATAATCACTTACCCGGGTAAGTGCTTACCGGTAAAATTCAACATTATCACTTACTTCCCAAGTAAAATTTTAGTCCATCAAAATGGGCATCGTATGCAACAATTTAGCCGGTAAACGCTAACCGTGATAAGAGTCGTCGCACTCACTTACCGGGTAAGACTCTCGGTCCTTGCTTCCGCTCTTACCGGGTAAGATTCTTGGTCCATATTCATCCGGTAAGTTAATGTGATTTGGTAAGCACTTACCCGGGTAAGCGTTTTGTAAACGGCCCCTAAGGTAACAAAATTAGCCGTCTTGGTAAGTAATCAGAAGACTTTAATATATTAATTGAAACGTTTTGTCATTCTTGAAAATATTTATTTTGGTGGTGCTTTCGAAAACATCATTGTGACAAGTTTCCGAACTTCGGCTTGTACAAATTACAAGTTGATATACAAAAAGTAATTAGTTGTCAATTAAGCTTATTTTCAGTCACGTATCCAATCGGTATCTCAATCTAGCTACAAAGCACGTGTCGTAAGCTCATCGGTATATGACTCTCAAGAAAATATAATGCAATTGATATCTTTTAGTGGTATCCAATAATCCAAATACTAATGAGGCCTATATATGAGTTTCATTTACGGTATATAAATTATATATTTCAAAAGAGATAATATCGAACTCTATTTTACCGGCATATATGTTAACTAAAACAAGTATGTAAGAGCATTTAAAGAAACAATAGTTTTTATTCAGAAATTGGACACAATATAAGTCAATCCCATCATCAAATCTCTTTAGGATTTGGAACTAGACCATGCATAACCAACCTTCTTTATTTGGTAATGGAAAACCACTTTATTTTTATTTTTATATAGGTGTTCTTCTTTACTTAAAAATTCACTTGATATTTGGGTTGTTGATTTGGGGAGAAAAGGCCGAAATGTTTTTCTGTTTCTGCTCCGGTTTTCCTATTTTCATCAAACATGGAAAATATATATGTCTCGATAGATCTTCCCGGCTTCCTTGGTGTCCCTGTCGTGCCTTTGACATGTCTAATCAAATTGTTATTGTAAGTTCTAGCATTTTCCACGGTTGCTGCACGACCACCTGCCGACGGCCATCCGCTCTCCGACACAACAATTTCCACATTCTCTCCTCCAAGAGGTGCTTGAGCTGCATAGTGAGCATCTAACATGGCGGTGAAAAGGTTGGAATATTGTCGACCGTTATCGTTCACAACCGTTCCTGGTGCAGTAAACAGTGCATACGGAAGATTCCCATTAGGGTCTCCAAGGTAACCAAAGTAGGGGTAAATGTTGGCAAGCATCGGCAAGTTGTTTTGGGCTAGAAATCTAATTATTGGCTCTATAAATCCTCGGACATTGTCATAAAATGCGCCATCTCTTGGGGGAAAGGATCTGACTAGGAGACCGGTGTAGGTTGCAGTCGACACCTTGATTTGATTCCGTAGTCCTGCGGCTCCAATGGCATTGTGAATATTCCTCATGGCTGGGAGTACAAAATTGGCGAATCGCCGACTTTCATTATTTGGATCGACTTCATTTCCGACAGCGATGTATCTAAACTTGACGCCAGGATAGTTTTGAATGTTGTTTCTGACCCATGTGTTTGCAGCACTTTGATCGTTGAGGGATTGCAGAACATTATTAGGAACATCGAGGATGAGTTCAATATTTGTTCCTTGGAGAGCTCGAAGTGTAGCTTGATTTGGATCATAAATTCGCATTCTGGTTATGCCGTTATTTCTGTAAAGGGCTACCACACCTTGCTCTGAGGGCAAACCATCGCCAACTCGACCGTTGCATACACCTACTTGTGCATCTAATTTGCACCAAGTAAAACAAAAGTCATTAAAATGTAACTTCTCTTGCACCCACAAACTATTGCAAACCATAACAATAACACTTTTCATTCACAAGGTGCAACATCCTAGCAGGGGATGTGCATGCCCTACACACGGATGTTCCTATATGTATGCATATATTTAGAATACGAATGACATGAAAATATATATAAACAGAGAGGGAGAGGGGAGATCAAACGAGAACATAGTAAAAATAAAAAAACACGAAAAACAACTAAATCACATGTGGTTTTGCACTGAAATCACATGCGATTATGAAACACAATCAATATAAGGGCGAGTGATAACATGTGATTTTACACACGATTTTAGTGTAAAATCATATGTGATTTGGCCGTTTTCGTGTACTCTTATTTGGTTATTGTTTTTGTTTAAACTCGTCTCTCTCTCTACATATATATATATATATATATACATATATATACATACATACACACACGAAGGTTCAAACGAGAACATGATTCAAATAAGAAAATATGAAAACACCTACATGGACGGACCTTTATAAGGGCACACGGTGGCACGTGCCACCGTATCATTTCTCCGGCGAAAGGTAAAAATTTTTGATTTCGTGAAAGGTGCAACCGTATCGTTTTAGGAGGTGCTACCGTATTCTTTTGAAAGTGCAACCGTATCTCGTAATCAACCAAAAAATTGAAAAAAACTTGAAATCAACCAAAAAACCGAAAAAAAACTCCTGAAATCAACCAAAAATACCGAAAAAGTCTCTCAAAATCGTTAAAAAAACTTAAAAATACTTGAAAACAAGCCAAAAACTTTAAAAATCCCTCGAAACACCGAAATTTGGCTAAAAACATATCGGTCGATATTGAACGTTGGTAAAAAAGATACGCATATCGATAAAAACCGTTTGAAAAAATTTGGTGCCACTGTATGAAAAAGTTTCTTAGTCCGTCTATGAACACCTATAATATATTTTACATTGAGAACATATGAGTTGATCACCGTGCTTCGTATAATCGTATTCACATGTGATTTTAAACTTAATCACATATGATATATGTGTACTCGTATTTTTCTATTTTGATATTATTTTTACTTGAACCGAACTATTTATACACACATAAAAGTGGATATATAAACATAAAAATCACATTGTTTAAAATAACATAGAACTCATATTTTTAGACCATGACTTATTAAACTGTATTAAAGGAAGGGAGAAAAAGACCTGTGAATGCAATAAGATTCATGAGTAAGCCGAGTAGTACTAGCTTTGATGTCATGACTTCGGTTTTATGAAATTTGTATTCGAGATCCAACCATATATATAATGGCCAAAATCATTTAATTTTGTGGAAAATTTAGACCAACTGAAATTTATTATTAATTTTTGGTACATGAACCAATAAATTTTGGGTTTTTTTATATGTAGAATAACCTATTAAACTAAGAGCATCTCCAACCAACAGTTTTCCATAATTTCTCCAAAATTGAGAAACAAAAGTCAAAATCCCTAAAAAAAATTACATTCATCTCCAACAAATTCCTCATTTTGGAGAAAAAAACAATGATTATAATATTAAAATATTGTATTTATCTATTAAAATATTATTTCGCTCTCTAAATAATATTTTTCAAAAATTTCTATTGGTGCTCTCACTAAGGGGGCGTTTGGTTCATTTTAAGGAATGAGAATGAAAATGAAAATGAAAATGAGAATACAAGAGAATGGGAATATGAATGAACATTCCATTGAAGTTGTTTGGTTAAACCAATATAATTAATAAAAAAATATTTTATATAAACTTTTTAATACAAATATGTGACTTCCAACGTGAAAATAAAAAAAATTCATTCAACATCGAGAAATGAATGGGGGCGTATGAGAAAAAATGACTAAGCGGGAATAAAATTTTCATTCCCCCGAATTTGGTCAGGAATGGAAATTAATGGGTTTAGGGTAATGATTCCATTATATTATATCAAACCAAACAACAATTTTCATTATCATTCTCATTTCTTTACTCTTCAATACCTCCAACCAAACACCCCTAAGTAATCATTTTTTGGGTTAACTCCATATTTGGAGAAAAACTCATTCTATCTCCTACTTTCTCCCTTTTGGAGATAGTTTTGGGGAAGTCTTTTGAGAAAAAAAACAACTCAAAATCCTCATATTCTTCATTTTCTCTAAAATAGGAAAGCTGTTACAGCTTCCCAAAACTTCTTCAAAATGGAGAACCAAAAGTCAAAATCTCCAAAAAATGACATTTATCTTCAACAAATTCCCTATTTTGGAGAAACAAATATTAATTATAATATTAAAATATTTCATTCATCTATTAAAATATTATTTCTTTCTCCTAATATGTTTTTTCAAATATTTCTATTGGTGTTTTCATCTAGTAACCATTTTTGGGCTATCTCCATATATGAAGAAAAACTTATTCTCTCTCCTACTTTCTCCATTTTGGGAAAGCCGTTGGAGTAAAAATATACCTCAAAATCTCATATTCTTCATTTTATTCAAAATGTGGAAGCTGTTGCACATGTCGTTGGCTAAGCCCTCACTTAGGATGAGTTATGCAGGCCGCCTTGAAAGAGGAGATGTTCTAATGGGACGTTTTCCACACAATAATCCAAGGGGTCTCATTCTTCAAATAGGCTTTTTTATTGAAAAGTCTTTCATTATTCATGAGTTTAATGTATATATTTCAACTTGGTACAATCGAATAATGTTGTTAAGAACATTATTTAATAGGAATATTTGATTATTTTTTATAAATTATATTGTTTAATTTCAAAATTTTTTAATAGTCATTATTGTGCTGGTATAACAAACCTGTTAAAAAATGAAAGTACATACTCAACAATACTGATTGTAAAACTATGTTTTATGCCATTTTAATTATATGCAATTTGCTTTTATTAAAATAGCAAAAAATGTGCTTAATTTTTTGCTTTTACACTGTTAAAAATATATGTTATATGATAATTTAAAAGTATAATATATTGTACTGAAAAAAATTAAATAGAATTTAAAAGTATAATATTATAATATTCAAATATAATAAAAGAAATGAAAAATACATGTGTTGTTTCTTATATTACCCTAAAATATATGTTATCAATAGAAGTTTAAAAAAAAAATTGGAATCAAGACTAGTTTACAAGTATCTCAACTAGTCTGATGGTTCCAAAGTATAGCCAAGAAAATCTTCAACGGTCTTATAGGATTCAAACTGATAACATCTGAAGAAAATCTTCAAAGACCTAAATCTTATTGATAGAATGACAGTTGAGCAAATTCCGAATTTTTTTGGTTACTACATGAAGTGATTTAATTGTATGACCAGCTTTGAAAAGTCAAATCAGCTGTTGGACTCCTTGAGCAAAGTATTAATTTATATTTTTAATATTTTTTAAAAATACATCAAAATAAAAGAAGTTAACCTTAACAACATCTTTGACAACTATGTTATCTTAAAAAATAATGGAGATTTGGAAAAACACTTTCTTCAACTAAACTCTCCTATAGACATATATGATGATGCAAACACATTGGAGTATTACCACAAACTATCTAATTCTCATTTGATTAAGTCTATATATATATATACCGTCTGTGCCAAGGACTCCCCAACAACCACATTGTTGCCCACACTGGTGCCGATGATCTGGTGATGGATGTTGTCGTAGGAGAAAAGGAGGGACAATGGGAAGGTTGGGACTGTAATTTGTATTATCTCTCTCTCACACACACACACATATATAATACATATAAAAATCATTATAGTATCATTTATATTTTTCACAAAATATCATTATATTATTTTGTAAAAATATTATGTTGTCGTGACTTAACGGATATTTTGTAACAGAGTTAGCCTCGGGGACAAAGAACGAAACAAATTGGAAACCATAAGGCTGAAAAGAGCAATATTTAGAAATCAGTGCCGAAAAGAGCAATAAATAACAATCATAGGGACAAAAATTGTAGTTTACTCTATAATAAAATTATACAATTGAATATGATAATAGGAGGTTCAAACGAGAACACATACGAGAACATTTCGTAGCTATATATATATATGATTTAATTAGGCATTTAGTTAAAAAGAAATAATAATAGTGTACAAAAAGATAGGCGGCTTAATAGGATGTGGACATTTAAGGGATACATTATTTCCTATTATATTTCCTATTGTATTACCTTTCTTATGTTTTTGCATTACTTTTAAGATGCAATATTTGTATTACATCAAAAATGTTTTTGCAATGAATATAATCACAAATGATAATGTTAATTTATTCAATTAGTGTACTTTTTGCTTACGCTATCCATGTGATATTTGTACTAAATTTATGTGTTTTAACATGTATTATCATATGTGATATTTTGTAATGGATCCATATATATTATCACATGTAATATTCTGATGAAAATCGTGAAAAGAAAAATCATATGACATGAATCCAATAAAATAATAAAACTTTGAAAAAAATATGAAAAAAAGTAAAGATCATGATTTTTAAAAAATATCCATTTTGCATATTTTACTCAGTATATTATCACATGTGATATTGATAAATATATTTAACACGTATAATCACATGTGATAATCAGATGGACTACTTGAAAGGGATTTCCATAGTAATCATTTCTGATGTTTTGTACGGTGATTGAAAAGATGTTGAAAGTTGTAGTGATATGATCGTTGCCATGGTGATAGATCCACGGATAACTATGATAGGAAGAGATTGTAGGGATGTGATTGTTATCTTAAATAACTTCTAAGATGAGATTTATGTTCTTCCTTATTATTATTATTACTTTCTAAGTTAATTGTTAAATTAAGTGATGTATATGGTTAGAAAGTGTTCTTGCAGGGGCTGTTGGGGATCGATTGCAGGGCTGCACAATGATTTAGAGAAGCGGGGAATTAACCTAGACAACATGTTTCAATGGGACCCGAGCAATGCACGCTGGAAGTGGGCTAAGGAAAAGAACGGGAGATACTCGGTTGCCTCCCTCCGAACGATGGTGGATTGTACGATCCTTCCGTGCGCTGATCGGGAAACGTGTTGGAATACCTGGGTTCCGATAAAAGTCAATGTGCATCTATGGAGGGTACTGCAGGAGCGGCTGGCTACCAAAGAAAATTTGTTAAAAAGGGGAATTCTCATCGATTCTGATGTTTGCCCATGTTGTGTGTCACACCCGGAGAATTCTACTCATTTACTTGTGCAGTGTTCTACAGCGAGGGAGGTGGGAGATCGGCTTCATCAATCGTGGAAAACTTGGCCGATGGCGGCGAACTCGGTGAATGATATGTGGACGACCGTACAACAAGTGGTTACTGAGGGGCGGAGTAAGGAGGTTGCAAAAGTGGTCTGCATGACTTACTTTTGGGTCTTGTGGAATCAAAGAAATGAGAAGCTGCACAAAGGCAAGATGAGGAATAGTAAAGAGATTGCCAATTTAATTTTGTACTTTGCTTTTTATTGGATTAAAGTCAGATCTAAGATTGGGAGAGCCTTAGGCATTGTTTGGCAAAAAAAAACTAGCTTATAAGCTAGGTACATGTTTGGATGACCATAAGCTAGCTTTTCAAAACGCTAGAAGGAGTAGCGTTTAAGAGGCTTATTTTGCTTTTTACATTTTTATTCCAAAGATACCCTCAATTATATAATTATTATTTATTTACTATTTTTTTAATATGTCATTTTTAGTCATTTTACACACTTATAAGCTAGTTTTGCCAAACGTGACTTTTTCATCAGCTAGCTTATCAGCTACCAGCTAGCTTATAAGTCATAAGCTAGCTTATCAGCTAGTTTGCCAAACATAGCCTTAAGTTGGGAGGATTGGCTAAGCTCTCCCTTGAATTTTTGTAATCTCTCTGTGGATCGCTAGCTTCTCGCTAGCTTCGGTTTTAATAAAGGCGTTGTGCGTTTTGCTGTAAAAAAAATGCTCTTGTATTCTCGTAAATTGTAAGTGTTCTTATTTGAACCCTTCCCTATATATATATATATATAGGGAGAGGTTCAAATGAGAAGTGCAAATTTTTTGAGAAATAGAGAAGTGATATTGGCCATTTATTCGGTCAAGATCGGCGGCTTTGACCGAGAAGCAGGATAATTCCTCGCGTGGTCTACGTGTTGTCTGCACAAGATAGAGGGGTAGTTTCGTAAAAAAATACGCCGGACGAGTTCATATATGAATCTGTGTGATTCATATATGAACCTTTGTAATTCACATATAAACTCTTTTTAACTAATTCATGTATGAACATTTGTAATTCATATATGAATCAGTTAATTTGTTCATATGAGAAGTAATTAAAAAATTTCATAAATGAATCACAAAGGTTCATATATGAATTAGTTAAAAAAATTCATATATGAATCACAAAGGTTCATATATGAACACAAAGATTCATATATGAATCAGTTAATTGGTTCAACTGATTCATATATGAACCTACAGTTAATTAGTTTCATATATGAAACACAAAGGTTCATATATGAATTAGTTATAAAGAGTTCATATGTGAATTACAAAGGTTCATATATGAACGTATAGTTCATATGTGAATCACACAGATTCATATATGAACTCAACCCGTGTTTTTTGTAAAAATTACGAAATTGCCCTTTTATTTTTGGAACAGCCGCAACTTTTGACCAATTATAACCGATCTTGACCGAATAAATGACCAATATCACTTCTTTATTTCTCAAAAAATTTGCACATATATATATAGAGAGAGAGAGAGAGAGAGAGGTTCACATGTATTTTGGCGTTGAAAGTTTGAAAGTTAAAGTCAATGATGGTCATTTTGTTTGTTCATCGACATGCATTAAAGTTAGGAAGGGTATTTCATATATAGAGACACCATTTCCTACGAAAGTTCTCATTTGTCCACATTCTTGAGAATAGTTGATAATATACTTACATGATAGATATATTAAGAAACAGGAATGAGTACAATTACTAAAATGTATAAATGTTTATGAACAAGTCAAAACAAAACAATTCGAATTGGATAGGGCCAACCTCAATTTTTTGTTGTTAAGGTTTTGTTAATTGGATAGGGCCAACCTCAATTTTTTTTAATTTGCATAATGTTTTCTGAATTGATAAAATCAGTCAAAAACATTTGAATATGATATGAATTTGAATAAAATGTCATTAGGTTTATCAAGTATTTAATTGATAGGAAATTAAGTGTATTATTTCAATTAAATTGAAATATGTTTATTTAGTTAATAGAGTGTGACTCATGACTAAATAGGAATAATGAAAAGATAACAAATAGCTCATTCCTTTGATTTTTTCCCTTAAATTATTAATTGTAATAAAATTAACATTTAATATACAAATCTGTAAATTACCATTTATTAAATCAAAATTAAATTACATACTTATAAACCCCCCCACCATATGTAATATATATACAGAGAGAGAGGGAGGTTCAAACGAGAACGCTAACTATTTAAGAAAACACGAGAACAACAAATCATGTGCAAAATCACGTGTGATATTACATCAACGACACAAAAAAAATGGACACGAGTGATTTTGGCAGCAACTTAGGTCGCGAGACAAAGTCGCGTGAATCATATATAATCATATATGTACGTTTTTTTAAATATTTAGCGTTATTATTTGAACCCAATATTGAATATTTTTTGATTTAATTATTTAATTATATATCATATATACTACATAAAAATATTTTTAATATTTACAATTCATACCCTTATGGTTAATTATTTAATTTATGGTACATTTCTTACCTTTTCAATTTTCGTTTTACACTCTTACCAACGGAGCACCGACGGATTTTACCGACGGAAGGAATTACCGACGGATCCCCGGCGGAGACATATACCGATAGCAATACTTACCAACGGATTACCAACGGCCATATTTACCGACGATTTAGCGACAGATTAGCCGTCGGTAAATTTATTTGATACCAGACATACTCTTCACCTTTTGGTCCTTGAAAAAGCAACAACCAATACATAAGAGCTCTTTAGCAATGGACTTCCGGTTTAACTGAAATTTGCCCTATATTTTGCATGAGATAACTGAAATTTGTCGTATAAATACTTCCCTTGAACAAATGAAACAAGAGAACATGACAGTTAATATATCAAAAGATAGCTGAATTAAGGCAACTCGTACCTTGCCAACACCAACACGCATTGTAAGAGGTCTTCCTCGTTTATAACTGATGTCAAAAATTGTGCCATCAGCAAACCTTGCAGTATAATGAATCTAAGAAGGGATGTACAACAAGCATTAGAGTGTATATATGTATATATAATATATCCAAGCTATGAAAGTGACGCAGGGTCTTCAAATGAGACTTATTTCTCAAACGGTGTTGTATAAGTGGATATCATTCTTCATTGCGACCTCTGTTTCAAAGTTTGATATATATATATATATATTGACTTTTCTAGTCCAATTATTCAGTTTCACCCAGATTGCAACTCAAAAATCCAACTAAGAAGAAAGCAATAGTGATAGCAGACTAAGAGGGTGTTTGGGAGTGTGTTTTAAAAGTGCTTATTGACTTATTGGCTTCTCAAGAAGCCAATAAGTTAAAAATGGTGTTTGGCAAATTCAAAAGTGCTTTTGAAACTTCTTTTCAAAACCCTTGCAAACGTGATTTTCCAAAAGTCAGGAATTCTTGACTTTTGGATTTGAAAACAGCTTATTGAGTTCAAAATTACAAAAATAACCTTCTTTTTATTATATTTTTTTATATAATAAATTTTATTATATTATATATTTGTAAAAAAAATATTTGTTGTCAAAAATAACTTATTTGTTAAAAAAATATTTTTTTTGTCTAAAAATAGAGATGTCCTTTTTGGTCATTTTACATGTATAAGCTAAGCCAAACACTTTTTAAAAAATAACTTATTGACTTATTGATTTTTTCTACCACAAAAGCTAATCCAAACACTTTTTTAAAAACTCATTTTCCAAAAGCAATAAGTCAATAAGCACTTTTAGCCAAAAGCACTTTTGGACTAAAAAGCACTCCCAAACACCCTCTAAAAAGTTTTACAAAAGCAAAAGAAGTGTTTTTGAGATAGAAATAAACAATTTCATTTCACCATGATCTTGCTTTGATGACAAACGACTATTATAGCCTTCGTCACTCAGACATGTGAGCCTAACATTGCTGTTTCTTTTGTCAAATGTTGAAGAATTACTGGTAGATGCGTTCAAAGAGAAGTCGACGAGCTATGAGGAGTGGCTAGAGACTGAATAAAGAAGGATGACAGCTTTGGAGCAACAATAGAAGGAGACACACAAACAACTAACGAGCTAACTTGGCAGAAAACGGTGACATAATGAATGGTAATAAGATAATCAATCAAGTAAAACTAGGAAGTATGACTTAAGAGGGACATTTACTCCATCGCTTTCCCTCATATTTTTGTTGATTTTTCTTGCCTTTCATTCCAACACTTTCTTTCCATCATCACATTGCTGCCTTTGAAGGTCTAAGATTTTCAGAATCTATTTGCGATCAAAGTTTCCATACAAACCGTTCACTAATTGTGCCGGTCTTTCTACATAAATGCTATAGTCCATTTTCCCCTAATAATTTTCCAGAAAAAAAATCCACCTTTAAGAAACAAGTCCAAACCCTAGAATTTCTAACATAAGCAAAATACCGCTAGCAATTAACTTCCTACTTTCATTAGCGAGGTTAAGAGCAACAGAGCTAAAACCTACAAGTCAAAATAGAAACGCATTCATTCTAGAGTACACCTAAAACCTAGACAAAATCTAAAAAAATCTCCAAATCAATTGAACGTCAAGTAGAAAACAACCGTGAAACACAAAGAGAACGCAAAATTAAAACAAACACAACTTACATCGTTCAGGACCGGGGCCGCCATCTGAATCGAGGGAATCAAAACGACCTGACATACGGTTGTTACGTTCGGCATCGGTTTCTTCACGGAATCCACGGCCTTTAGTTTTCTTAGGAGTGGAAGAAGCAACGGTGACAGCGCCACCAGTGATAGCCGATTTGAGCTTAGGGATTGGAGTAGAAGTTCTAGGAGAAGAAGCATCGACATCAACAGCGGCATCTTCGTCCATGAGATCATCTTCATCGGGCTCAAAGTCCAGCGCATCTACGTCGGCAGCGTTCGCCATTCGATTGAATTGCCGACTCTCGGAGCTTCACTTTCAGAGCGAAAACGATGATTTCTGCGGTGGGAGGAGGAGGCTGAGGGTTTATTCAAAGAATGTGAAACTTTTTGAACGTTTCCTTTTTAGGTGGCAAATTAGGGTCCGATGGATGAATACATTTTCATCAAAATTGTGTGATTATTTTAGATCATCAATGTTATTTTTTTTAGAGTAAACTACAAATTTGGTCCTTGTGGTTTGTCCAAAATAACACTTATCGCTCATTTAGTTTTAAAAATTACAAAATGATCCTTTGGTTTGAATAAAACGTTCGGCCTTGGTCCCTCATGTTAACGTTTGTTAAAAAATTCTGTTAAATGAAAATCATTTTCGTTCTTATCGATTTTTTTTGTCTTTTTCTTAACCAAAAAGCACAATGAGCAAAATCATAAAATCGATTTTGATTGAGTAAAAGACAAAGGAACCCATAAACATAGGGGTGTTAAATTTGTACCATGACAAACAAATCAATTCATTATCAATCGTACCAATTCAATTGGTACCAACTAAATTGGTATCAATTAAGTTGGTTGGTACTACCGTACCAACTTCACAAACTTGATTGGTACGTGGTAGTTGGTACTGAAAATCGTATAGCACGGTAATACCGTACCATACCGACTTATATATATATATATATTTTTTAATTAGTATTTGTTAAATAAAAAAATCAATGAAATGAGATATATTCGATTATTAATGTATTATTTATGAATTTCATGATGAGATAACCTGATTGTATTCTATAGAGATTTAGTTATTTAGTAAATTTAACATTTTGTAGTATTACAATTTACTATAAAAGACTATAAGTTTTACCCGGCCTTCAAACTCAAAGACCTCAACTCACACATTTTATTATTTTACAACTAAAATTTTTACTGACATCGGGTTTTGGACGAGATGTTTACAAACTTTTGAGATGTTGATACAAAATCGTACCAACATGTACCAACCGAAAAATGTTGGTACCAATTAGAGTTGGTTGGTACACGCTATAGATTTTTACGTACCAATTATAATTGGTTGGTACACGGTATTGAGAAAAAAACATGGTACCGTACCGGTACCATGTGCACCCCTACATAAACCTACGAAAATGTCTTTCATTTAACGAAATGTTTAATGATTGTTAGAAAAAGCCAAAAAGGGACCAAGTTTGGACGTTTTTGTAAACATCGATAGTATCTTGTAATTTCAAAAGTGTAGGGATGAAAAGTGTTATTTGTGAAGAACCATGGAACCAAAATTGTAATTTACTTTTTTAATCAAAATTAAATATTTTAAGTATATTTTATTTAATACAAAAGAATAAATAAGGATACATTAATTTTGACGTATTACTATTTATAAAATTAAAATGATGCAAACATGATGTATTTAAAGGAGAGAAATTATATAAAATTAGGTTTGTTGTAAAACTCTAATAATGCCTTCGTTAATGATGTTTTTATGTGTCTACATATTTTTTAATGCATCTTATAATACAATTAAACCATGTTTTGAAACCTAAGTTTTATTTTCTACGGTCATAAGTTGTTATATTGAATTTTAAGAATAATATAAAGTCATCTAATTATTTATAATTTTGACCGTTTAATTGTAAATAAATATTTGATTTCAGCTTTTAAATGTTGAATATACACATCTAAACAGCCTTTAATCAAAACAAGAGAGTTGTATATCAGTTTGTTTAAAATTCACTTTTTATATATAATAAATATCATTTTTGTGGTTTTGAAATTGTAGTTTTCCTAATTAAAGCTCAATTGACATATATTTGTGTTATTGGTTTGACAAAAATCTACAAAATCACTCAACTTTTATACCTTTTGTCATAAAAAGACCTGATTTATTTCGATTTTTTATATTTATAGTAACCTGTTAGACACGTAAATATATATATATATTTTTTGGCATAATGAGTCTTGAAGCTATCTCTCATTCTTCGAATCAATGTTATAATTGATCCCTTATATATGTCGATTTAGTGGACAAATATTGTTGATATTATGGTATGTAATTTTATTTAAGCACGTGTTTATTTCATATATAATGTATGAATTATATAATAGAGATTTGGTCCCCGTGCTTTGATCTTTTCTTTGACTATGGTCCTTGTGGTATGTTTATTGTGGATTTGGTTCTTGTGGTATTCAATTCGTCTTGGCCATGATCCCTCTTGCTAACACCTCCGTTAAATCAAGGACCATTTTAGTCATTTTGCATAACTTTTTTCTTTCTCCTATAAAAACAATATTTTTATACACACATATATAAGGATATTAAAATAATTAAAATAGAAATTATTGTATGATTAAATTTGTTTAAACTTTTAAAATAATTAATTATACTAAATGCGATTTAATTTTATCGTTTTATTGTAATGGTGGAAAAAGATATGTTTTTACTGCTTTAATGTAATTAAAATTGTAATTTAAACAAATCAAATCATAAAACTGTATCTTAATTTATTTAGAGAGAATAAAATAATATATGATTTTATTTATCTAAATTTTAAAGAAAATGATTTGATAGAAAAAGAACAACAAAATTAAGTCTTCGTTAGCATAATTTTTTAATTTACATAAATCAAATAATAAACCAGATCTTATTTTATTCGCTCTAAATAAAATAAGATATGGTCTTATAATTTGGTTTGTTTAAATTAAAATTTTAATTACATTTAAACAATAATACCATTTCTTTTTTCACCATTACAAACAATAAAAGTAAATTATATTTAATATAATTAATTATTTCACAACTTTCAACAAATGAAGTCATACAATAATATTCTATTTTATTTGTGATGTCCTTATATATATAATTCTATTAAAATAGCTAGGTGATTTGAATTTGCTTTTGTTCATCAAATTTCGTTGCTTTGAAGATGAATTCCCTCGTGATCAAGCCCACATTCATCTTGATTTGTTAAATTATTCTACTGTTCGTTCATCCGATGGATTAGGCATTGAAACACAACTTAACTCGCATGATGAAGATGTGACGCAAAACGTTAGTACCAGCACCGATGAAACATTCGAACCGAATGAAAAAAACCTTGATCATGAACAAACATGAACAACTAGTATTTTTGATCATGAACATACATGAAAAAAACCATATGAACAAACCATATTTTTGATAGATTAGCTAGTATTTTTTATCATGAAAAAAAACCTTGAACAACTAGTATTTTTGATCATGAACAAACATGAGTGTTCATGAACTTTTGTTCAAATTTGTTGTTTCATAGTTGATTAAAATATGAACAAACATGAACGTTTGTTAAACTTATATTGGACAAATTTCATGTTATTAAAGTTTTATTGGAGATAGTAAGAATGAGCTCAAATTCAAATAAAGCCAAGCATGGTGTGGATCAATCAATTTGTTCATAGTTGATTAAAATTATGAACAAACATGAACAACATGAGTGTTCATGAACATTTGTTGTCCATATACTTTTGTTCAAATTTGTTGTTTCATAGTTGATTAAAATATGAACAAACATGAACGTTTGTTAAACTTATATTGGACAATTTTCATGTTATTAAAGTTTTATTGGAGATGGTAAGAATGGGCTCAAATTCAAATAAAGCCAAGTATGGTGTGGATCAATCAATTTGTTCATAGTTGATTAAAATTATGAACAAACATGAACAACGTGAGTGTTCATGAACATTTGTTGTCCATATACTTTTGTTCAAATTTGTTGTTTCATAGTTGATTAAAATATGAACAAACATGAACGTTTGTTAAACTAATATTGGACAAATTTCATGTTATTAAAGTTTTATTGGAGATAGTAAGAATGAGCTCAAATTCAAATAAAACCAAGTATGGCGTGGATCAATCAATTTGTTCATAGTTGATTAAAATTATGAACAAACATGAACATTTATTGTTCATATTGTTTCATAGTTGATTACAAATATGAAGAAACAAATGTTTCATGCATGTTCAACTTCACAAATGTTCACGTCCAATGATGAACATTTATACGTATCGTCTCCTCCATCGACATCGTCCAACCCCGTGGAATTATTACAATCATTCAACAAATGGGTTGAATGTAGTTTTGATCACATCGAAAGTCCATTTTCATACAAAAAAATGTTGATGAATGAATGAAAAATCAACACACCTAGTATTTTTGTTAAAAAATAATAATAGCTAAAACAATTTTGTAACTCCTAATTAATGAATATTTTGTAACTCCTAATTAAAAAGTCTACCAAGAAATTCCTATTTTGACCCTGAGCACCTCGATTCACATATCCCAAATTACACTTCAACATTTAATTTATTGTATTTATTAATAGATTAATCTCAATCGTAGATCTCTAATATCAATGGATGAGAATGATTAATAAAATTAATACCAAACATGTGGTTAATAAAATAACTTAACCCTATATATATATATATATATATATATATATTGTTTTTATTTTTTTATACCTGAAAAGGACAAAAGTTAGGCAAAATGACTAAAATAGTCATTGATTTAACGGAGTTGATGGAAGTTTTAGTCAGAGGGACCATGGCCAAAACAAATTGAATACCACAAGGACCAAATCCACAATAAACATACCACATAGACCATAGTCAAAGAAAAGATTAAAACACGGGGTCCAAATCTACAATTCACTATATAAAATAACTTTTTTACTGGTTTGTTTATGTTCATCATCTAGTTGCTTCTCAATTTTCATGTATTAATGTATGGATCATAAAACATTGCTTTGGATTCGTCTTATTAATAAAATGCACTATTGCATCTACTATTACTATTATTATATATTGTAATAGTTACATTACTTTCATATGATTTTAAATATAATGACTATCATAAATAGCTAATCATTTTTATTATATATATATATATATTCTTCAGAATTATGGAAAATGGTGGCTTTTCCTAATTGAAGTTCAGCTGATACTTGGGTTGTTTATTTGGGGAGAAAATCCCAAAATGTTTCTCCGTTTCTGCTCCATCTTTCTTATTTTCATCAAACATTGCAAACAAGTATGTTTCTATAGATCTTCCAGGCTTTGTTGGTGACCCTGTTGTGCCTTTTGTAACAACCCAAAACTAAACATACAAGCTAGGAGCTACCTCTTTAATTCATAACGCCATAAACGGCTCAACAAAGCCACACTATCCAAATTTACAACATAGGGTTCGTGGAAATAACCCTAAATACAGTTGAGAAATCTAACTAGGCATAAAAGGGAAATTCTTCTACTCCTTCTAAACGCAAGCTCCGACCCACGTCTTGCCAAACCTCTAAACGTGCTCTCAGCTACCTGTTTACCTGAAAAAGTTTTAGTTTTGAAAAGCGAGGGTTAGACCATGAGGTCTAGTGAGTTCCCTCCACACCAAGTCACGCCAAAATATTTCAGTTTATAAAATCAGTTATGAAAGCAATTAAACCAATCATAACAAGCACACTAAGATGATATGCACACATTGACACATGCTACTGGCATACGCTATAGTCACACACACCGTGACAGCGCAATAAGGCACACATACGCTATAGTCACACACACACCGTGACAGCGCAACAGGGCACACACCGCCCATATATGAAACAATTTCATATATATAAAATTATCATGGGACACACCCCCATTTCACACCAAAGCCAGAGCATGGTCACACACATATAAATCACACAATTAATCCTTGCTTTGAAATAGAAGCAGTTGAAAAGCACATCGTTAGATAAATACCATGCCACACACACTTATTCCTTATTTGAAATAAAAACAGTTGAAAAACGCACAGTTTGATAATAACCATTAAACACACTTGCATAAAATTTAGGTTTAGAAAGACTCACCTGACGTCCTGCTTAGAAGTTCCTACTCGCACCGATCATCTCTACACGCGCCTACAAATTTAACCCATCACATGCACCGGATAAGACACACATGATCTTACTGAATTTTACTAACTTGAAATGTCTCGGGCGGATAAACACTGGATCCTAAGTCTCGGTCTAAAAAATAAATGAATCCCGGATCTATATATATAATACCGGACCTTAAATTAACTCACTTATACCCAAGCCCAAATTAAATCAATTGTATTCGGTTCACTAACTTAAATCCACCCCATTTTGTTTTGAAATACCGATCCAACAACTTGAAGTCCGGATCCACTAACTAACCTATCGGTCAAGCCCAACAATTAATACATTCTGGATTGAATATTAAAACTCCGGATGAAACCTTGGCCCAAGAAATAAAAGATGAAATTCCGGACCAAACTAAAAGACTCCGGCCCAACCTACATGCATTCCGGATCGGTTGAGAAAAAAAAAGAATTCCGGATCATTAATTACAAATATTCCGGATCCTAAAATTTTGAAACAGTTCCGGATCCATTCGCTTAAAGCCCAACTCCGGATCAGCCCAACAGTTCCGGATCACGTTTAAATTAATTATTCCGGATCTATTTACAATAAATCCCGGACCTGTTCTTTTATATTCCGGAACTTAAATACACCTCCGGTTCTATGTTTCAACCCAAATACCGGATCTCTTTTAAATTCTAAAACAAATTCGATTAAACTCATCTCTTTTCATACAAAACTTTTCGATGAAAACCATTAGCATGGGGAATAGCTACTAGAAATTATTTTACGATGTAACTCATTTGATTTCAACCCACTCAAAATGAGAACCCACAAACACCGTCTCCTACTTCTTTCAAGAGGTTAACAACAGTTCAACATAACTTCCCCAAATTTCTAAATAGATAACAAGCTAAGGAAGAGGGAGGTTACCTCTAATTGCTTCAGAAATTCTCACTCCCAGCATGCGATTTCTTCTTCTTGAAACTCTAAATGCTTACCACACTCACACACACAAATCACACACACACACACACACATACAGTAGCCGCACACACTGTTTCTTAGAGAAAAAAATGTAGTTTCTAGGGTTTATCACCCAATTTATACTTTCACTCCAATCCACTAAACTTTCTCTTTTTCATACTTTGCACCACAAAACTTTCAAATTAACAACTTCTGCCACACACTTACTTATTGCACCAAAATGTAAAAGAAACCCGGTTATTACACCTTTCACATGTCGAACCAAATTGGTATAATAAGTTCTAGCGTTATCTACTGACGCTCCGCGACCACTGGCCGACGGCCACCCAGTTTCCGACACAACGATATTCAGATTCGCTCCACCAAGACATGCTTGAGCTGCATAGTGAGCATCTAACATGGCATCGAATAGGTTGGAATACCCACGACCATTATCGTTCACAACCGTACCCGGTGCGGTAAACAATGCATATGGAAGATTCGCATTGGGGTCCCTAAGGTAACCAAAGTAAGGGTAGATGTTGGCAAGCATTGGCAAGTTGTTTTAGGCTAGAAATCTGATTATTGGTTCTATAAATCCCCGCACATTGTCACGAAATTACATTTCATACTGAATGGTAATAAGATAATCAATCAAGTAAAACTAGGAAGTATGACTTAAGAGGGACATTTACTCCATCGCTTTCCCTCATATTTTTGTTGATTTTTCTTGCCTTTCATTCCAACACTTTCTCTCCATCATCACATTGCTGCCTTTGAAGGTCTAAGATTTTCAGAATCTATTTGCGATCAAAGTTTCCATACAAACCGTTCACTAATTGTGCCGGTCTTTCTACATAAATGCTATAGTCCATTTTCCCCTAATAATTTTCCAGAAAAAAATCCACCTTTAAGAAACAAGTCCAAACCCTAGAATTTCTAACATAAGCAAAATACCGCTAGCAATTAACTTTCAACTTTCATTAGCGAGGTTAAGAGCAACAGAGCTAAAACCTACAAGTCAAAATCTAAAAAAAATCTCCAAATCAATTGAACGTCAAGTAGAAAAAAAACGTGAAACACAAAGAGAACGCAAAATTAAAACAAACACAACTTACATCGTTCAGAACCGGGGCCGCCATCTGAATCGAGGGAATCAAAACGACCTGACATACGGTTTGTTAGCGTTATTGTTGTTATCGTACATATGTAATGTACAAGGGCTAGTTATGTAATTACCTGTATCTTATCTAGTATATATAGGTTGCTTATGTTTCATAATTAGGTCAATCAGTCTTGTAATCGCTCTCTAAGTATATGAAAAGCTACAGCCGTCTTCAGCCACATCTCTCTCAACTCTCTCATCCGTTCATCGACTGATTCCTACATCGATTCTAACATGGTATCAGAGCTTTAGGTATGTCTCATCTATCCTTCTGATTACTCGTTTTGTTTTTTTGTTTCATCGTTCGTTTTCTGCCCGATTTCCTTTTCGTGTTTGTCGAATCGCCAAAGTCCGGATACCCTCATCCGGAATCGCCTAAACTCCGGAACCTTCGGATTCCGGTTCCACACAACTTCCGGATTCTCTTAGTTCCGGACCAACTCTATTCCGGTTCTTCATTCCAGAACTTCAATTCCGGTACCTGTTTTGTTTTATTTCCGGAACATACAATTCAGGTACCTGTTTCATTTTATTTCCGAAACCTACAATTCCGGTACTTGTTTTTACCTTTTTTCCTGATTCCGGATCCCACAATTCCGGTTCTTAAAAATTTAATTCCGGTACTTGTCCTTTTCCGGTACTAATCCCGATGCCTCTCATCAATTCCGGGTTTCATTCCGGTTCCACACAACTTATGGTTTTCAACTCCGGTTCTTCCCATTTTCGGTCCTTAATTCCGGATCCCCTTTTTGGAACTTCAATTCCGGATCTCTCGTCAGTCGGATGGCTCTCAATTCTAGTCACTCCAATCCTATCTCAGTTGTTCACAATGGGAATAACTACATTCTGTGGCATCATCATATGACTATTCTTCTCAAGTCTCATGGACTACATACCTATGTCACAGGTGCCTCTAAAATTCCTGTTCAAGACGAAAATGAAAGTGCGATCGACTTTGCAAAACGCATGAATGATTGGGATATCATGAATGCTCGCATCCTTGGGTTCATAAACGCATCTACAACTGATGAGATTAATCAGCAATTTCTTGGTTACACAACGGCAAAAGGACTGTGGGACTTTCTCGCAAAAAGGTACACTTCTACAGGTCTCTCACATCAGTATCAGTTGTGGACTACTTTTCAGAACAAAAAACAACTGCCCGACCAGTCCATTAATTCATACATCTCTGAGATGCAAGCTCTTAGGGATCACTTGAGCTTGGGAGCCCCCCAAATATTTGATGACACAACTCGGAAGTTTACAGCCTATTTCAGCCAACTGCATCTGATTACTATACTGATGGGACTCACTGATCGCTTTGAGAATGTTCGCGCCTCGCTACTTCACATGCATCCATTACCTACTCTTGAAGAGGCTATCACAGAACTACTGAGTGAAGAAACTCGCCTCCAACAGCGTTTTCCTCTGTCATCGGATATTGTGCTCTATACTTCGAACTCAGGAAAGCCAAAAGGTAAGTGGAACAACAATGAACAGTCAAAATCTGCAAGAAAGGGGAATAACAGTGAATGCACGTTCTGTCACTCTACATCTCATCTTCTCCTCAACTGCCTAGTTCGTAAATGTCGTTGGTGTGGGGTCACACACCCACGACACTATGGGTCTGACTGTCCAAAACATCCAAGGAACTCAGGTAATCAAAGGCAACAGCTCCGAACTCAATCACTCAGGATACCCCTACGCCAGTTCAGGCACCGCATAGCAGCAACTCATCGCCTGATCTTATGGAACTCATGCGCCGAAACCAAGAGCTTATGAAGCAACTCATGACAGGTTCTATGGGTATGAATTCTCAGTACAACACCACTGCATCAGGTAACCCTTGGCTATTTGACTCTGGATGTTGTAATCACATGACACCTAAGGCTGGCGGGTTTGTCTCTAAGCAAACTTCCAAAATCTTCTCATCAGTCCGTACTGCTGATGATACACGCTTGCATGTATCCTTCAGTGGGACTGTATCTACTCCTAATATTCAATTACCTGATGTGCTACATATCCCTAATCTATCAATGAGCCTGATATCTATCACTCAACTTATGGAATCCGGTCTAATTGTTCTTTTTCATCCCTCTGGTTGTGTTGTGCAGGATCCAAAGACCAAGCAGATCCTTGGAGTAGGCCGTAAAGTTGGTCGGATGATTGAAGTGGTCTACCTCCGTCTTCCCTTACGTTCATCAAATTTTGTTGCTTCTGTTTCCAGTACCCCTTCGTTTGATCTATGGCATGCGCGCCTAGGACATCCATCATTAGCTAGAATAAAATTGTTAGCTAGTTCAGGATTGCTCGAAAACACTACTTCTGAAAATGTTTCTTGTTTATCTTGTCAACTTGGCAAACATCATGCTTTACCTTTTCAAATAAATGAATTTAAATCTGCTTCTCCTTTTGATCTTATTCATTCTGATGTATGGGGTCCAACACCGCACCCATCCATGGGAGGTGCTCGATATTTTGTTATATTTATTGATGATCACACACGCTTCACATGGATATATCTCATGAAACACCGCTCAGAGCTACCTCAAATATATATTACCTTTGCTCGTATGATTTTAACCAGTTTTCCAAGCCCATAAAGATTCTTCGAGCAGATAATGCTATGGAATACAAATAATCTTCTCTCCTCTCTTTTCTTCAATCTCAGGGTACCTCTCTCAGTACTCCTGTCCCGGCACCTCTCAGCAAAATGGTCGTGCAAAACGTAAACATCGACACATTCTTGATACTGTTCGTACCCTATTAATCTCAGCCAAGTGTCCAGAACGTTTTTGGGGTGAAGCTTCCTTCACGGCTGTCTACACCATCAATCGACATCCAACTCTCATTCTCAATCAAAAGTCTCCCTATGAAGTACTCCATGGGGTCTCCCCTGCATATGAACTCCTAAAAGTGTGGGGTTGTGCACTCTTTGTTCAGTTGCAATCTCATGAACACACCAAACTCGAACCTCGCTCTCGGTTATGCTATTTTCTTGGCTATGGAATTGAACACAAAGGTTATCGTTGTTGGGATCCAGTCTCTAGGAGACTTCGTATATCCCGTCATGTCACATTCTGGGAACATCTCCCCTTGTCAATGGTGTCCAAATTTCAGGAAACACCCAACCCTTCTACTTCCTTCTTCACTGATATTTCTATCTCATTGGACTCACCCCAATTAGATCCCACATTCACCTCTCCATCTGGTCCACCTCCTTCCGTTTCACCT
This sequence comes from Saussurea involucrata, assembly GCA_033807775.1. Taxonomy (NCBI): domain Eukaryota; kingdom Viridiplantae; phylum Streptophyta; class Magnoliopsida; order Asterales; family Asteraceae; genus Saussurea; species Saussurea involucrata. The sequence continues at coordinate 4,591,351 of CM066325.1, forward strand.
CCATCTATGCTTTCTTCCGATCCACCTCCATTTGTGCACTCTGATCATGATCAATCGTCTGCACCACCTCCAAGAACTACTTTTGAGTCATCTGCTGAGTCTATGGATCCTAGCTCTTCTCAACCACAGGGATTACGACGCTCAGACCGGGTAAGACAAGTTCCTTCTCACCTTCGTGATTATCATTGTTATGCTACATTGCTGTCCAACCATGAACCCACTTCCTACAAGGAAGCTTCCTCTAACCCCGTTTGGCAGCAAGCAATGACTGAGGAACTACAGGCCCTTGACAAAGCAAACACATGGGAGTTTGTACCTCTCCCACCGGGCAAGTCACCTATTGGTTCCAAATGGGTTTTCAAAATCAAGACAAGTCGGATGGGTCTATTGATCGATACAAAGCACGTCTTGTGGCAAAAGGTTTCAATCAAGAATATGGTATTGATTACGAGGAGACGTTTGCTCCTGTGGCTCGTGTAACCTCGGTTCGTAGTCTACTCGCCATAGCTGCCAACAAAAGATGGCCACTTTACCAGATGGATGTCAAGAATGCATTTTTGAATGGTGATCTTTCAGAGGAAGTCTACATGAAACCCCCTCCAGGAGTGACTTTCCCACAAGGTCATGTATGCCGTCTTCGAAAAGCCCTCTATGGTCTCAAACAAGCGCCACATGCTTGGTTTGAAAAATCCAGCACTACTGTTCTTTCATTGGGTTTCTCTCCGAGTAATTATGACTCTGGTTTGTTTACTCGCACCACAGATGCAAGCACCATCCTAGTCTTATTGTATGTTGATGATATGATCATCACCGGCAGTGACACTACAGGTATCGCTCACCTCAAACACTCTTTCAGCTCATATTTTGAAATGAAAGACCTTGGTACGCTCCACTATTTCCTTGGTCTTGAAGTTCTGTCAGACTCTTCCGGCACCTATCTCTGTCAGACCAAGTATATTTCAAATCTGTTATCCAAAGCTGGGATTACTGACAACAAAGTTGCATCTACACGTCTTGAGCAGAATCTACATCTTGCTCCGAATGCCGGAACCCCTCTGCGGGACCCTACACTGTATCGTCAGCTAGTTGGATCTCTGGTCTACCTGACTGTTACTCGGTCGGATCTCACATATGCGGTTCATACAGTTAGTCAATTCATGTCTGCTCCGTGCTCCGATCATTATGCAGTTGTGCTTCGTATTCTCCGGTATCTAAAAGGGACAATGTTTCATGGGCTTCACTTCTCATCCACTTCGTCCTTAACTCTTCGTGGATTCTCAGATGCTGACTGGGCTGGGGATATAACAGATCGTCGATCTACCACCAGATATTGTTTCTTCCTTGGGGACTCTCTTATTTCTTGGCGCAGCAAGAAACAATCTCTGACCGCCCGGTCTAGTACTGAAGCCGAGTATCGGGCGTTGGCTGACACTATGCAAGAACTTGTATGGCTACGCTGGTTACTATCTGATATGGGTGCTCCTCAGACTTCACCGACACCATTGTGGTGTGATAACAACAGTGCCATTCAGATTGCTCACAATGATGTTTTTCATGAGCATACTAAGCACATTGAGATTGATTGTCATTTCGCTCGTCAACATGTAATTCGCAAGACGGTTCAACTTCTCCCAATCTCAACCATTGATCAGACAACGAACACCTTCACCAAAGCTCATCTTCCGGGGCGGTTTCGGGTTCTTGTTTCCAAACTCAACTTGGCTCATTCTTCCCCCACTTGAGTTTGAGGGGGGGGGGGTGTTAGCGTTATTGTTGTTATCGTACATATGTAATGTACAAGGGCTAGTTATGTAATTACCTGTATCTTATCTAGTATATATAGGTTGCTTATGTTTCATAATTAGGTCAATCAGTCTTGTAATCGCTTTCTAAGTATATAAAAAGCTACAGCCGTCTTCAGCCACATCTCTCTCAACTCTCTCATCCGTTCATCGACTGATTCCTACATCGATTCTAACACGGTTGTTACGTTCGGCATCGGTTTCTTCATGGAATCCACGACCTTTAGTTTTCTTAGGAGTGGAAGAAGCAACGGTGACAGCGCCACCAGTGATAGCCGATTTGAGCTTAGGGATTGGAGTAGAAGTTCTAGGAGAAGAAGCATCGACATCAACAGCGGCATCTTCGTCCATGAAATCATCTTCATCGGGCTCAAAGTCCAGCGCATCTACGTTAGCAGCGTTTGCCATTCGATTGAATTGCCGACTCTCGGAGCTTCACTTTCAGAGCGAAAACGATGATTTCTGCGGTGGGAGGAGGAGGCTGAGGGTTTATTCAAAGAATGTGAAACTTTTTGAACGTTTCCTTTTTAGATGGCAAATTAGGGTCCGATGGATGAATACATTTTCATCAAAATTGTGCGATTATTTTAGATCATCAATGTTATTTTTTTCAGAGTAAACTACAATTTGGTCCTTGTGGGTTGTCCAAAATAACACTTATCGCTCATTTAGTTTTAAAAATTACAAAATGATCATTTGGTTTGAATAAAACGTTCGGCCTTGGTCCCTCCCGTTAACGTTTGTTAAAAAATTATGTTAAATGAAAATCGTTTTCGTTCTTATCGATTTTTTTGTCTTTTTCTCAACCAAAAAGCACAATGAACAAAATCATAAAATCGATTTTGACCGGGTAAAAGACAAAAGAACTCATAAACCTAGGGGTGTCAAATTTGTACAATGACACACCAATCAATTCATTACGAACCGTACCAACTCAATTGGTACCAACTAAATTGGTACCAATTAAGTTGGTTGATACTACCGTACCAACTTCACAAACTTGGTTGGTACGTGGTATTGAAAATCGTATATCACGGTAATACCGTACCAATCGTATATCAAAATTAGTGTGGGTCCCGCGCGTTGCGCGGCAACGATAAATATTTTAAGTACTTGACCAAGTTAAGATAAAACATAACTTTTCCGTTAATAGTTAATGACAGAGGCGGACCCAGAATTTTTTTTCTTACGGTGGCACCTTTGACGAACCTAAAAAATTTCCACATCGCCCGATGTTGTTTTAGCCTAATTCCATTGCTTTGAGAAAAAAAAATCTCGATTTCGAGGAACTTTTTACGAAAATCAATTTCGAGAGAACTTTTCGGGTTTTTTTGGTTGATTTTAAGAGTTTTTTTGGGATTTTTGGTTGATTTTAGAGTTTTTTTGATACGGTTGCACCCTTCACACGACTAAATTTTTTTACCCTTCGCCGGACGAACGATACGGTGGCACGTGCCACCGTATTCCCAAGGCTAGGTCCGCCACTGGTTAATGAGATACAATTTTAAAAAAAGAAGGTATTTTCATAAGTGGTACATTTTCATATATTGATTACCGTTTGTTGTTACCAAGACTTTGAGATGTATCGACAATATGGGACAATTTAAACTCAACCACAATCCAACATTTGAAAATACTCAATTATCACAATATCAATGTCAAATACCTTTGCCTATCACCTCAAATTTCATTGGTTTTTCCTATTATATATATTGATTGATGTTGACATATTGACGCTTTAATAAATATTTTTATAGAAATATAGTTATATATTTTGAAAATAACGGTTGGAAAAAATACATATATAATCAACCCATTTTTTAATTTTCAATTCATTTTCTACTCATTTATAAAGTACCTATTTTTCTAATTTACATTCTTCATAACAACGGGGAATAACCTAAATCAAACCATAAAAATTTCAAATTTAAATGTGTCATATCACCTATCCAAATTTATTTTCATTTCTCAACAATGTGAGATAGCTAAAAATCAATCACCCCACGATTTGTAAAATACTCAAATTTCATGGTGTTACTTCATGACCTTTAGCTCAATTATTGGGTTTTTAATATTTTTATTGATTGATATATTAATCGATTGATTTTTTATATAATAAGATTTTTTTTGTTGCAAAACATTCATCCAAAATAAAACAATATATGAATCATAAACCTATTGATCATAGATGGGCACAAAGGTACCACATTCACATTTATTCTAATTTTTCAACTATTCACCTATATTAGATAGACAAAAACTCAGCCACACAATTCACCACTTGAGAATACTCATATCCCATGGTGTCATCTCATAACCTTTTGGTTCTTTTAATATATACATATACATATATATAAATATATTGATAAGTGGTGATATTTTTTTTTTGTAAAAAAGGTCATCTAAAATTAATACAACCTTATGTGTCAAAACCCATTAATAGACACAAATGCATCACATTCACCTTTCTTACACACATCTTTATTCTATTTTTTAACTTGTCACCAATGTGAGATAACTAAAAATAAACTACAATTCACCATTTGAGAACACTCAAATTTCATGGTGTTACTTCATGACCTTTAGCTCAATTATTGGGTTTTTAATATTTTAATTGATTGATATATTAATCGATTGATTTTTTATATAATAAGATTTTTTTTGTTGCAAAACATTCATCCAAAATAAAACAATATATGAATCATAAACCTATTGATCATAGATGGGCACAAAGGTACCACATTCACATTTATTCTAATTTTTCAACTATTCACCTATATTAGATAGACAAAAACTCAGCCACACAATTCACCACTTGAGAATACTCATATCCCATGGTGTCATCTCATAACCTTTTGGTTCTTTTAATATATACATATACATATATATAAATATATTGATAAGTGGTGATATTTTTTTTTGTAAAAAAGGTCATCTAAAATTAATACAACCTTATGTGTCAAAACCCATTAATAGACACAAATGCATCACATTCACCTTTCTTACACACATCTTTATTCTATTTTTTAACTTGTCACCAATGTGAGATAACTAAAAATAAACTACAATTCACCATTTGAGAATACTCAATTTTCATGATGCAAAAAAAGGTCATCCAAAATAAGACAATTCTATGAGAATGGACACAAAAGCATCACATCCACCTTTTTATACACCTCTTTATTTAAAATTTTAAACTTTTCACCAATGTGGGAGAGCTAAAGCTCAACCACAATCTATCATTTGAGAATACTCTCATGATGAAAAATAAAGGTCATCCAAAATGAGATAACTCTATGAGAATGAAAACAAAGTCATCACATCCATCTTTCTTATACACACATATTTGTTCTAATGTTTCAACTCCTCACCAATGTGGGATGGTTATAACTCAACCACATTGCACCATTTGAGAATACTCAATTCTCATGGTGCCACCTCATTCCTCTTGGGTTTTCCTTTTATATATATAAAGATTTTTAATTATTTGTTAAATAAAAAAATCAATGAAATGAGATTTAATGCATTATTTATGAATTTCGTGATGAGATAACCTGATTGTTTTCTATAGAGATTTAATTATTTAGTAAACTTAACATTTAGTAGTTTTACAATTTACTATAAAAGACTATAAATTTTACCCGGCCTTCAAACTCAAAGACCTCAACTCAAACATTTTATTATTTTACAACTAAAAGTTTTACGGACATCGGGTTTTGGACGACATGTTTGTAACCTTTTGAGATGTTGGTACAAAACCGTACCAACATGTACCGACCGAAAAATGTTGGTACCAATTAGAGTTGGTTGGTACACGATATAAATTTTTACGTACTAATTATAATTGGTTGGTACACGGTATTGAGAAAAAAACATGGTACCGTACCATGTTCACCCCTACATAAACCTACGAAAATGTCTTTCATTTAACGAAATGTTTAATGATTGTTAGAAAAAGCCAAAAAGGGACCAAGTTTGGACGTTTTTGTAAACATCGATAGTATCTTGTAATTTCAAAACTGTAGGGATGAAAAGTGTTATTTGTGAAGAACCATGAGACCAAATTTGTAATTTACTTTTTTTAATCAAAATTAAATATTTTAAGTATATTTTATTTAATATAAAAGAACAAATAAGGATACATTAAATTTGATGTCTTACTATTTATAAAATTAAAATGATGCAAACATGATGTATTTAAAGGAGAGAAATTATATAAAATTAGGTTTGTTGTAAAACTAATAATGTCTTCGTTGATGATGTTTTTAGGTGTCTACATATTTTTTAATGCATCTTATAATACAATTAAACCATGCTTTGAAACCTAAGTTTTATTTTCTAAAGTTGTTATACTGAATTTTAAGAAATAATATAAAGTCATCTAATTATTTATAATTTTGACCGTTTGATTGTAAATAAATATTTGATTTCAGTTTTTAAATGCTGAATATACACATCCAAACAACCTTTAATCAAAACAAGAGAGTTGTATATCAGTTTTTTTTGAAGTTAAGATCAGATTAATCAATAATGAGTACTGTTACAAGGGATGTCCACAAGATCATACAAAAAATTCGGACAAGATAACATGGTAACATGTGAAGGAAAGGTTTGAGCATTCCTAGTTAGTGTGTGAGCCGGGACGTTTGCGTGTCTCCGAACAAAGTTTAAGGTGACATCATTCGAGCCGGAGAGAAGAGACCTGCAGCGTTCAATAATAGAACCGAACTCCGAGAGATCTTCCGTGTCGTTTCCAACCGTGTCAACAACTAATTTGGCATCCGTTTCAAAAATGATTTTTTGGAGACCATGACTAAAGGCCCATTCAATCGCAAATTCAAGGGCCATGGCCTCACATTCTTTGACCGGGGGATGCCCACATCGAGGGTGGCATGGCACATGATAACCGTTCCCAAGTGATCTCAGATGATCGCCCCGGAGCCCCAATTGTTAGAGTCGGAGAAAATGGCTGTATCGATGTTGCATTTAAGGAAACCGGGCGGGGGGCGTGCCAAAGATTACACTCTCCGGGGGGGGGGGGGGGGGGGGGTTGGGGACGATAGCCAACTGTTGGAGATTGTTGGCCGAGAGCCATTCTGAACGAGAGTCAACGGCGAGACGGGCTGCCCATTTCGGGAGCTTTAACGTGCCTTTTATCCATGCGTCATTCCGAAGCTTCCAAATGCTCCAAAGTATCATTAAAAATCTGTCGCGAAAAGAGTCATTGCTGTCATTAATACACTTCGTAAAAAAAGAGTAGAAATCCTCCGTCGTGTTAGCCAAGGTGTCGATATGATCCCAAAGAGTTGTTTCCTTCCAAACTTTTACGGAAACCGGGCAACCTATAAAGAGGTGCCAGTTGTTTTCCGGGTTGGACCCACAAAGAGCGCAAAGACCCGGGACTTCGATTCCACGTTTTCGAAGGTTTTCGCGATGAGGGAGGACATCATTACCCACTCTCCAAGCGAAATTTCTGATTTTATGGGGAATAGAGGCCTTCCAAATATGTTTCCAATCGGGCTCCAAGGGAGAAAAGAGATGGTTTCGATTGCTACTCATCAAAAAGTTGTATCCGCTTTTAACCGAGAAATTACCGCTTTGGGTGAAGTGCCAAATTAAGCGGTCACCCCCACGAAGAGGACGGGGAATCGATAAAATCTCCCTTTGATCGCGGCTAGAGAAAGTGCGGTTTAGGCGAGTGAGATCCCAACCGATTGGGTTTTGAGCGAGCAAGTGGCAAACGCGGAGGTCTCCGTCGTCGGAACTCGGAGAACTTTCAACCCAAAAGTTTTTTTCGTCCCGAAGCCACGGGTCTTTCCACACGGAGATAGACTCCCCATTCCCAATTTTCCATCTATAGCCGTTTTTAACAAGTTGTGGGCCTTCAAAATGCTTCGCCACACAAAGCTAGGGGCATGTCCTAACTTTGCGTCGAAGAAGTTACCATTGGGGTAGTATTTCGCTTTGAAGACTCGGCTAACTAGAGAATCCGAGTGGTGGAGGAGTCTCCACCCTTGTTTGCCTAACATGGCCAAATTGAATGTTGGGAAGTCACGAAAGCCAAGCCCACCCAACTTTTGAGGTGTACAAAGTGTTAGACAACCTAGGGGGGGTAAGGTTGTATTTTAAAATCTTTTACTTTCAAAAATTCTTTTTACAAATAAATACAGAATAAATAAAGCAGAGTAAAAATAAATAAGCATACAATAATTATATAAACAGATATAATTTAAATGCACAGAGATTATATAAATAAATATAAATGCAAAGCAGTTTATATAAATAAATATAATAAAGCACAGCGGAATAAATAAAGAGATAAAGGTAAGAGATACTTGACACGGAGATTTACTGATTTACCACCAACTGTGATAAACCAGCAGCCGAGACACTTCCCGACACGATCCAATAAATGTATTCTTTACGGTAGAACACAAACCAAATACAGAGCAAAGTAAACGGCTCTCAAGCTTTAGCTTATCGAGATATACAGGATCACACACCCGTTATTCAAATACTTACAAGAGGAGTATAACTCACAATGGGTAATCACTCTTGTATAATATCTCACACTTGGATATTTTATAAAAAATGTTTTATAAAATATATATATAAAATGAGAGAGCTGAGAGTGTGGTTGCTGATTGTTGTTACTGTTGTTATGGTCTGTGTTCTGTTCTTCATCACCAACAGCTTCTTTATATATCAGCATCTCCAACGGCATTGTGTATCCGCGGTATACCGCCAAAGGCACCGCGGTATACCGCCGTCAGAAAAGGTACGTTGACACACCAACGGCTACATGCAAAGTTGACAGGAAAAAGTACCCGCGGTATACCGGCTGGGTCTCGCGGTATACCGGCCGTACGAAACAGCAACTTCAACCAATCAGAATCAAACACAGAGCCTGCCGCGGTATACCGGCTGAACGCCCGCGGTATACCGCCAAAAGTGTACCCGCGGTATACCGGCTGTACCGCCGCGGTATACCGCCGTCAGGAAAAGTCAGCTTCCAGGACAGCACCCAAATCTTGCTGGATCTTCTCAAAACCTTATTAAAATTAATTGTTGGGTTTTTAGAAATATCCAAGTGGTATATTATTTTAGGGTGTTTATCATTATTAGTTATAAACAATAATGACGACGTAAACACTTCCGTCTTGAACCCTTCAGATTAAATCTTCGTGTTCTTCAACAACTGCACACTTGGATTAAATTGTTAGATAAACAATAATGCGGTGTGTTTGTAATCATCAAAATAAATATATATAAATATATAGAGATGTGGTACACTTGCACCAACAATCTCCCCCTTTTTGATGATGACAAACACAACCGCTAAGCAAGAGCATATGCGGTTTCTCTCCCCCGTTTGTCGAAACAAAAAGGGTCAAGAGAGACGGTATGCTTCCCCTCGAGAGATGCTCCCCCTCAAAATATGCATATAATTGAGGTAGCATACACTCATGGGTAAAAGAGCTAAAACGCTCCCCCTCAAATTAATAACGATATCAAATTGATTTTATAAAATTTGAGGGATAAAATAAAATGCAAAAAGCAATAGAGACAAAGATATACAAACCAATACGAAACACTTGCACCAAAACGGATCTTAAGGCTTCAATATTCGGTTAATTTTTATGTGATAAAAAAATCACCACGTATTATGACCTCGTCAGGTAACCACGTATTATAACCTCGGCAGGTAACCACGTATTATAACCTCGGCAGGTAACACGTATTATAACCTCGGCAGGTAACCACGTATTATATCCTCGTTAGGAAACCACGTATTATAACCTCGTCAGGAAACCACGTATTATAACCTCGCCAGGAAACCACGTATTATAACCTCGGCAGGTAACCACGTATTATAACCTCGGCAGGTAACACGTATTATATCCTGGCCAGGAAACACGTATTATATCCTCGCCAGGAAACACCTACAAAAGGCAAAGAAAATATTTCGTGGTACCCTTTTCTTATGGGTCCTTTTAACAGTTAGTATAAAACATAAACTGCAAAAAAAATATGTTGTCGACATAAAACAAACACGACAAACATACAAAGCCATATAAATGGTTTAAAACCACAAACACATCCCACCGGGATTGTCAACATTAAACATTCCTTTCGGAATCCATTTTCTAACCATTCTAATTTTGCGATTGTATTTATCATACACATAAAATGAAGCATTTATATTCGCATTAGGTCTAGAAAAATTATCGTTATACATGCGAGCATACGATTTCCTCCCATAATTCACATTTTTCATTTTTGACATATATGGGGGTTTTTGCGTTTTATTTTTAACAACAAATTTAGGTTTTTCAAAAACCTTTTTAATTGGCATACAATCACATTTTTCAATACACGTATTTGAACCAATGCCTTTTCGGCAATTTATACGATTAGGCATATTTAGCATTTTAAGCACTTTATCATTGCTATTTTGAAATGCATTAGCTAACAGATTATCTTTTTCATGCGATTTACATTTTGCTTTCAAACAAGCAATTTCATCTTCAAGAATATTGCATTTTGTACATGTAATATCTTCATGTGTCTTTTTATTTAAGCATGCAATTTTATCATTTAAAACAATGCAAGATTTGCAAACAATATTTTCGCATGCTTTCTTTTCTAAAGTGATAACTTTATCATTTAACCCATTTTTGATTTTATTATCACATGCAATGGTTTGTTTACAGTTATTCAACTCATTTTGACATAATAATAATTCTTCTTTTAATTTAGCATTCTCATTTTTAAAACTATTTACGAGAACAATCAATTTTTGAAAAGAGACATTTAACATATCAATATCATCATCGTTATCACTACAACTAGAATAACTTGAGTATGAAGTACATACCTCTTTCTCGCAGTCGACGATGAGACAAGTTTCTTCATTTCTTTGATCTCGGGTTTCGTCTCTCTTTTCTTTTGAGTTTCCACCATAGGTGATGTTCAAGTTCTCCCAAATATCACGAGCAGTTTCAAAGAGATAAACACGCTCAATATCATCGTTAGTAAGAACCGAAAAGAGAAGATTTTTGGCTTGATAATTTAAACAACAATTATCCTTATCTTCGTCGGACCATTCCGAGCTAGGTTTTTCAACAACTTTGTTGTTTTGAAATTTTGTGGGTTTGAAATCTCCTTTAATAATAATATCCCAAATATTTTGATTTATCCCACGAACATAACGTTCAAAAGAATTTGCCCAAAGATCAAAATTTTCGAAATCAATAAGAAGAGATTTAGAAAACCAAGTATTTTGTTGAGCCATTAAATAAAAGATATAACTTTAAAAATTTAAACAGAAAAATTTTGAAAGCCCTGCTCTGATACCAAATGTTAGACAACCTAGGGGGGGTAAGGTTGTATTTTAAAATCTTTTACTTTCAAAAATTCTTTTTACAAATAAATACAGAATAAATAAAGCAGAGTAAAAATAAATAAGCATACAATAATTATATAAACAGATATAATTTAAATGCACAGAGATTATATAAATAAATATAAATGCAAAGCAGTTTATATAAATAAATATAATAAAGCACAGCGGAATAAATAAAGAGATAAAGGTAAGAGATACTTGACACGGAGATTTACTGATTTACCACCAACTGTGATAAACCAGCAGCCGAGACACTTCCCGACACGATCCAATAAATGTATTCTTTACGGTAGAACACAAACCAAATACAGAGCAAAGTAAACGGCTCTCAAGCTTTAGCTTATCGAGATATACAGGATCACACACCCGTTATTCAAATACTTACAAGAGGAGTATAACTCACAATGGGTAATCACTCTTGTATAATATCTCACACTTGGATATTTTATAAAAAATGTTTTATAAAATATATATATAAAATGAGAGAGCTGAGAGTGTGGTTGCTGATTGTTGTTACTGTTGTTATGGTCTGTGTTCTGTTCTTCATCACCAACAGCTTCTTTATATATCAGCATCTCCAACGGCATTGTGTATCCGCGGTATACCGCCAAAGGCACCGCGGTATACCGCCGTCAGAAAAGGTACGTTGACACACCAACGGCTACATGCAAAGTTGACAGGAAAAAGTACCCGCGGTATACCGGCTGGGTCTCGCGGTATACCGGCCGTACGAAACAGCAACTTCAACCAATCAGAATCAAACACAGAGCCTGCCGCGGTATACCGGCTGAACGCCCGCGGTATACCGCCAAAAGTGTACCCGCGGTATACCGGCTGTACCGCCGCGGTATACCGCCGTCAGGAAAAGTCAGCTTCCAGGACAGCACCCAAATCTTGCTGGATCTTCTCAAAACCTTATTAAAATTAATTGTTGGGTTTTTAGAAATATCCAAGTGGTATATTATTTTAGGGTGTTTATCATTATTAGTTATAAACAATAATGACGACGTAAACACTTCCGTCTTGAACCCTTCAGATTAAATCTTCGTGTTCTTCAACAACTGCACACTTGGATTAAATTGTTAGATAAACAATAATGCGGTGTGTTTGTAATCATCAAAATAAATATATATAAATATATAGAGATGTGGTACACTTGCACCAACACAAAGCTTTTCCCACGATAACCAATTTATAGAGCGTGAACCATCCTTTTTAGAACTCCACCAAAAGGTGTTAAGGAGGCGGTGAATCTCTCTCAAGATAGACTTTGGTAGCAAGAAAACGCTCATAAAATAAACCGGGATGGCTTGGGCCGCCGCCTTGATAAGGGTGAGCCTTACCATGCTCGAAATCGGTTTATGTCTCCATTTGGCAAGCCGTTGCCACAATTTGTCCTTGGTGTGTCGGAAAATCGATTTTTTGTTACGGCCAATCAAAGACGGGAGACCCAAATATTTCCCGGTATTAAGTGCATTTGAAACCCCGAAGATATTACAAATAATATTTTTGGAAGTAGCGTCAAGATTGCTACTACACATAATTCCCGATTTATTAAAATTCACCACCAACCCGGAAGCTTGCTCAAAGGTACTAAGGATCGTTTTAAGGGCCGAGCATTCCTCAACTTTAGCTTGACAAAATAGGAAGGCATCATCCGCAAAAAGGAGGTGCAAGATGGCCGGGGCGTGTCGAGCCACATGACACCCGTGAATGATATTTCTTGAATTAGAATCCTCCATAAGAGTAGATAGACCCTCCATGCAGATGATAAAAATATAAGGGGAAAGAGGGTCACCTTGACGGAGGCCCCGTTTGGGGTAAATCGGCCCAACAATATCGTCGTTGATCCGGACAAAGTATCGGACCGAGGTGATGCACAACATGACCATATTCACCCATCTAACGGAGAAACCCATTTTCAAGAGGATAAGACGAATGTAGTTCCAATCGAGCCTATCGTAGGCTTTGCTAATGTCAATCTTGAGAGCAACATCGCCCATTTTGTTCCGAGTGTTACGCTTCATACTATGGAGAAGTTCAAAGGCGAGGAGGATATTGTCCGTTATGAGTCTACCTTTAATGAAGGCCGATTGGTTCTCCGAGACCACTTTTGGGAGTATTTTCTTGATCCGGTTAGCAAGTGCTTTTGTGATAATTTTAAGAATCACATTACAAAGAGCAATGGGGCGAAGGTCCTTCATGGAGGACGGGGAGGTACATTTTGGGATGAGGGTAATAATGGCGTCATTGATACCTTCGGGAAAGAACCCATTTTGGAGCCATGAGGTTCCGGTCGAGAAGACGGTGTCTCCAAGCGCGCCCCAATAATGTTGGAAGAAGCGGGGGTTAAACCCATCGGGGCCCGGAGCCTTGTCCGGGTGCATTTGGAATAAGGCATCTTTAAATTCCTTCTTGCAAAAAGGGGCGTCAAGGAAAACATTATCGATCGAAGAGACACAATTCCTCACTTTATCGGTGACAAGGTTTGCCGACCCATTACTCTCCGAGAAGAGTTGTTTGAAGTAATCCGTGGCAACGAAACAAAGGTCTTCGCGATTCGTCACCCAAGACCCCTCGGAATTTTTGAGGCGTCGAATAAGATTTTTTTTCCTCCTTCCATTTGCGTGGGCATGAAAAAATTTGGTATTTAAATCTCCTTCCCGAAGCCAAATTTTTTTGGCTCTTTGCTTCCAATGATCCTCCTCCTTGATAAGGAGAGAAAGTAACTTCTTGTTGGTCGTTTCGAACTCTTCGGCGTTATCGGGAGAGGAGTGCTCTCTTAGAAATGCAAGTTTTTGGCGACAGTTGGTTAGCTCCGACTTGTGGGAGGCGTGAAGGTTTCGTCCCCATCTACGAAGATTACCGGCTAGCGAGGAGAGGCAGTTGGGAAGGTCCCGAGCGGAGTCTCCATTCCACGTATTTAAGACAATAGTGTCGAGCCCTTCCTCATGGAACCACTTGTTTTCGAAACGGAAGGAGTTAAATTTAGCGCGAGTCATAACATGATCCCCATTGGCGTGAAGGAGAATAGGCGAGTGGTCGGAGATAGGACTAACCAAGTTCTCCACCCAAGCATTTGGAAATAGATTAAGCCAATCCGAAGAGCCGACCGCACGGTCAAGGCGTTCCCAAACTTCGTTAGTTTTACCTTTGTGTCTATACCAAGTGAAAGGAAAACCGTGCATGGATATGTCATTGAGGTTACAATCCGAGAGAGCATCGCGAAAGCCGTTTATGCACCAATCTGGGTGGTCACGAAGGCCCTTTTTTCATGTTGAGAGAGGAGATCATTAAAATCTCCAATAACCACCCAAGGGGATGAGGAACGGGATGCGAGGGAACGTAGGAGATTCCACGAGTCTCTCCGCCTACCCCTTTCGGGAAAACCATAGAATCCCGTAAGCCTCCACGCTCCATTATTATGATCATTCAGTTGGATGTCAATAAAGTTTTGCGAATAAGACAAGAGCGAAACATTGGATATGTCATTCCATAAAACACAAATACCACCACTGCGGCCGTTACAATCGACGACGATACAATTATCAAAACCCAAATTAACTTTAACAACTTCGATCCTAGATTGCGCAACAAGTGTTTCAAACAGAAAAATAACATCGGGTCGGTAGCGGCGAAGGAGATCCTTCAGAACCGGAACTGCACACGGGTTGCCCAAGCCGCAGCAGTTCCAAGCCATGATCTTCATTGATCTAGGCAGGCCCGTTGGAACGGACCCGCCTCTGGTACGTTGGAAAAAGTTGGTGTGTCCTGTTGGAGCGAAGTCACAATACCCGACGCTTCAGTAGTGATCGGCATCTCAGTCTTGGTCTTTTTGTAGCCCGATCTTGCTTTATCCTTAATCGAGATGCGTTTGCGACTCGAAATACCTTCTGTATGTTGGGTCGGGGGGATATGTTTGCCCGTTCCATGGTTGTTAACATTTGTATTTGTGACGGTTTGAGGGGTGCCAATATTAAATTCGAGGGTGGCCTTGGGGGTGGTAGGATTGTCGTGAGATATTTGCATGGTGGGAGCCATGCATTCCGTGGGGTGGTCGTAAGGGGGGGGGGGTGGGTGGGTGGGTATGGAGATAGGAGGTGATGTGGGTCCCTGGTAGAGTAGGTTAGGGGTAAGAGGGCTATTGATGGTACAAGGGGTGTGGGATGGGGTGTCACCAATGATAGTGACATTTGTCTTGGGCAAAGGTGGCGACATGTAAGGGATGGGATCAGATGGCTTATCTTTCTGCATGGTAAAAGGATTTTGTTCAGCTAAGGTACAAGTGGAGGAAGTCAAGTCAACCGTAGATTTTGTATTAATCAGATTGCATGTTGGGTAATGGGGAGCACGGTTACTTTTGGAAACTTCCAAGGGTGACTTTTGAGTTGTAGGTTGTACAAGTTGGGTAAAGCAAGGGAGACTTACTTTTTCATGTAGAGACCCACTTCCGAGGCTGGTTTTGACCTTTTCGATTTCCTTGTTTTGGTTCTTGGAATCTGTTGTCGCCGGTAAGCTAGGTGGCCGGAATTTTTCGCCTGAGGAGCTGCTATTACCAATAATTTTGGAGTTGACGACCACGTTGTTAGCAAAAAAGTGGACTTTTTTCGCCGGTAAGCTAGGTGGACTTTCCCATCCTTGTTAGCAAAAAAGTGGGTAAAGCAGTCCCCGACGTTGTTGCCCGAGAGCCACGGGCCGTAGAGTTGCCACAGTTTCTTTTCCGGATCGTCTGAGTCTCGAATCACCACCTGTTTGTTATTGCAACCCATATTATCGTGACCCCATAAACCACATCTGAAACAAATGAGAGGTAGTCTCTCATATTTAAATTGTAGCCATTTCTTCCTTCCTTCGTAATCAATGAAATTTCCCACACAAGGACGTGAGTCAACCGAGACATTTATTCTCGTGACCGTGTACGCTCGTATCATATCAAGATTACTTCCTTTCCAATTGATTTCAGCCATGGGATCAGCTGTCTTTACCCACGAGTTGAGGTTGTTTCGGGTGTAGAGTCGAATAGGTATGTTGTTTATGGATAGCATGAGGGGTATGGTATCGAGTTTTGCGTCCTGCCAATTGCCGGACTCTGGCCATGGGGACCCCAAAAGGAAACCCCTGGAGAAAATCCAAGGGATGCGTTGAAGGACCCATTCTTGGTCCTTTGGAGAGGCGAAAGAGAGCCCGAAGAAGGAGCTTTTTTGATCATCTCCGAGGTGTTTTATTTGCCAGCTCTCCTTAAACTTCCACATCCGGTTGAAGATATTCTTCAGGAAAGTGGAAGAGCATCCTTTTCGAGAGAGGACCCTTGCCACCATCGAAGTCTCAATAAAAGAGTCCAGCTTGAGTTCCTCCACCTTTTGAGCGAGTAAGGTTTCGGTAGCGTCGTCAACAACTTCCTGGATAGGTTCATTTGTGGAAACTTGAAGATTGTCGGTAAGTTTAGTGAGATCATCCACCACGTCTGGTGTAGGGTATTTAGAGGAAGACATCAAGGATGGGTGAGTGCTTGGTTAGGAAGGTCGCACGGGGAGAAAAAGATGGGGAGTATAGGCTGTAGAAATCACACGCCGGAGAAAGACGGAGACTGAGCTCTATGACAAGGATGTCAATCTACAGAGAGAAAAAAAGGAGACGGAGACTAGAGTTGTATATCAGTTTATTAAGTGGATTTAAATGTCATTTTTGTAGTTTTGAAATTGTAGTTTTCCTAATTAAAGCTCACTTGACATATACTTGTGTTATTGGTTTGACAAAAATCTACAAAATCAATCAACTTTTATTTCTTTTGTCATAAGAAGATCTGATTTATTTCAATTTTTTATATTTATAGTAACCTGTCAGTAGACCTGGCAAACGTGTCGTGTCAGGTTCAAAGTTAAACGAGTTGAGAGTGTCTGACTCTAAACCGACCCGTTTTATAAAACGGATCAGACAATCCCAACTCTAACCCGACCCGCCGCCACGACCCGCCTAACCCGTTTATAAACTAAAAATTAAATATCAAAAATTCACAAAAAAATGACAAATCCAAACTTCAAATGAAAACATTATAAATCTAAATTTTATAGTTCAAATTTATAAGTTCTAAACAAATTCAAAACATTAAAAATCCAAACCATGAAAAAAAACTTAATATATATAACGGGTTATTCGGGTCATTTTCGAGTTGGAATTTTTGACACTGACCTTACCCGTTTAATTTTCGTGTCGTGTCATGTCAACACGTTTACTTAAACGGATTGAAATATATTTCCCAAACCCGTTTATTTCGTGTCAAGTTTGCCAGGTCTACCTGTCAGACACGTAAATATAACTTTTTTTTTGCATAATGAGTCTTGAAGCTATCTCTCAAGTTTTCGAATCATTGTTATAATTGATCCCTTATATATGTCGATTTAGTGGACAAATATTGTTGATATTATGGTATGTAATTTTATTTAAGCACGTGTTTATTTCATATATTAATGTATGAATTATAAAATATCTTTTTACTGGTTTGTTTATGTTCATCATCTACATGCTTGTCAATTTTCATGTATTAATGTATGGATCATAAAATATTGCTTTGGATTCGTCTTAATAATTTTTTTTTGAAAGGCATTTTTGCACTTCAGGGGTGTCATGAATAAATCCAGACTAATCCCCCCACGACCCACGACCCGGCCCAAACAGCAGGTCCACGATCTGCCCCTTGATTCGGGGATACCTCCGCGTGATCACCACGGGGTTCGAACCCAGGTAGTAAGGGCTTCCACCACTTACCCTCCCAGGATGTTACCGAACCACTGGGCTACAACATCTTTGGTGGATTTGTCTTATTAATAAAATGCACTATTGCATCTACTATTACTATTATTATATATTGTATTAGTTACATTACTTTCATATGATTTTAAATATAATGACTAACATAAATAGTCAATCATACCAAAGACATTGTAGTCCAGTGGTTCGGTAACATCCTGGGAGGTAAGTGGTTGGTAGCCCTTACTACCCGGGTTCGAACCCCGTGGTGATCATGCGGAGGTATCCCCGAATCAAGGGGCTGTTCGTGGGTCTGTTGTTTGGGCCGGATCGTGGGCCGAATCGTGGCCGGGTCGAAGGGGGATTAGTTTAGACTAAGTTCAGGATACCCCCGAATTGCAATTGCCGTTCAAAAATAAATAAATAGCCAATCATTTTTATTATATATATATATATATATATATTCTTTAGAATTATGGAAAATGGTGGCTTTTCCTAATTGAAGTTCAGCTGATACTTGGGTTGTTTATTTGGGGAGAAAATCCCGAAATGTTTCTCCGTTTCTATTCCATCTTTTTTATTTTCATCAAACATTGCAAACAAGTATGTATCTATAGATCTTCCAGGCTTTGTTGGTGACCCTGGTGTGCCTTTCACATGTCGAACCAAATTGGTATAATAAGTTCTAGCGTTATCTACTGACGCTCCACGACCACCGGCCGACGGCCATCCAGTTTCCGACACAACGATATTCAGATTCGCTCCACCAAGACATGCTTGAGCTGCATAGTGAGCGTCTAACATGGCGTCGAATAGGTTGGAATACCCACGACCATTATCGTTCACAACCGTACCTGGTGCGGTAAACAATGCATATGGAAGATTCGCATTGGGGTCCCCAAGGTAACCAAAGTAAGGGTAGATGTTGGCAAGCATTGGCAAGTTGTTTTGGGCTAGAAATTTGATTATTGGCTCTATAAATCCCCGCACATTGTCACGAAATGCGCCATTGCTTGGCGGGTAGGATGTGCCTAGGAGACCGGTGTAGGTTGCAGTCAACACCTTGATTTGGTTATATAGTCCTGCGGCTCTAATGGCGTTGTGAAGATTTCGCATGGCTGGGAGTACTAAATTGACGTATCTACGACTTTCATTATTTGGATCGACTTCATTTCCGACATCGATGTATTTGAACATGACATCATGGTAATTTTGGATGTTATCTCTAACCCACGCGTTTGCAGCATTTTGATCGTTGAGGGATTGCATAGCATCGTTGGGAACACCGAGGATGCGTTCGATATTGGTTCCCTTGAGGGCTCGAAGAGTAGCTTGATTTGGATCATAGATTCTCATCTTATTTATGCCGTTGTTTCTATAAAAGGTTACCACGTCTTGCTCCGAGGGCAAATTGTCACCGATTCGCCTGTTGCACACACTTACAGATTGTGCATCTAATTTTGCACCAAGTAAAATTAGATGAATCCAAAGGAATATACACACGGTAGAGGCGGATTTAGTTTTTTTAAATGGTAGCATCATTTGACCATACGAATGGAATTGAAATAAAATTTTCACAAAGATCACGATAGATCAATTGATTGGTTGCTTGCGTCTGTTAGTAAAGGTTATTGGTTCCGGTCCTTGTGTAGCTATTTTTGTCAAAAAATGGTATTAAATAGAACCCAAATTTAAGCTAATTAAAGGGGAATTTTGCTAAGAGCGGAATTCGAACTCAAGTTTTTTCAAATAGTAGAATCTTAAACCGAGTGCTTTTAAACCAACTGAGGCACCTTAAATTTATGTTATAACTTTAGTTTAAAGAAATAAAGAGGCACACAACAAAAGATTATAATGACACCCTTCATAAATGTAATTTCCCTCACTACAACGTAACCATGAAGTGGTGGCACGAACCACTATTTGCCCCATGTAGGTTTGCCCATGACACACAAGTTGCAAGTATTCCCACATCCATATACACATATTTGCATCTACCTACAAGTTCATTATATCTTTTACAATACAAGTGATATACCATACAAAACGGACTCTGTTAATATATTAACGATTTAACGTAAATCATATTTGTTAAGATGGATTAAAGGAAGGGAAAGAGAGACCTGTGAATACGAGAAGGTTTGCACGTAGGCCGAGTAGTATTCGATGCCATAACTTTTGTTTTATGAAATTTGTGTTTGAGATCGAACGATATATATAATGGGCCATAATCCACAAAATTACTATATTGTCCTTAGGGTAACCCGTCAAACAAGTGATGAAAAATTTCCACACAATGAGTTTTTAAGTTGCCTCATTATTTAAATCAATTTTCTCATTCATTAGTCTTTTGGTCAATATTAGGTCAAAATTGAGTTCATGATGCAAACCAACATATATTTGGCTGGAGACCTTGTTTCCAGTCAAAAAAACTTGTCCTCATATCTTTTTCTCGACATAAAGGATCACATTACAATCAACTGAACATAACGTTACACAAAAATGATAGCCTTATAAGACAACCATGGTAACTTTATGTAAAGTTCGACAAACAATTTACGATCTTGACCCCTAGGATTGAAAACTGTAACCCTTAGACAGTTATGTTACAATCTATGTTGATGCTCGACGGTTTCATTATTTACTTTATCTTTCTAAATATTTCATTTTCATGACAATACTCGTATTCCCTTAAATTCATGAAAAATAAATAAAATGCCTACAATAACATTGCTATAAAGGGTAGTAAACCATAAAATCAGTAACATATATGTTTGTATATAATAAGAGTCGGGTTCAAACGAGAATAATACCTATTTAAAAGAACACGCAAACGAACAAAATCATTAGTGATTTTACATTAACGCACGAAAAAAAGACATTGGCCGCGGCTTCAGGTCCGCATGACTTTTTTTGCACGTTAATGTAAAATCACTAATGATTTTGTTCGTTCTCGTATTCTTTTAAATAGTTATTGTTCTCGTTTGATCCCCCTCTATTCAAATTTTATTGGGTTCAAAGTGCAACCAAGTTCATCATTTTCAAGTCAATCCACTACAACATTTAACGTATAATTTCCTTGTTGCAAAAAAATGATTTAATAGATAATTTAATAAGATTTATAGTAATTGTTTATTTATCAAATAGACAAATACCATTTGTGTAACGTCCCAAAAACATGATCATGCAATACCATAAAATAAACATCCGAATTACATAATAATCTTGTCTTTACACTATCCATAAATCATACTAAACAAAATTGACAGCGGAAGTCTATAAATTCCACAGCCGAGAGCTATTCTATAGTCATCATAATCAAAACTTGAAGTTGCTCTAAGCTTCAAGTCCTTCTTATCGCCCCCTAGTTCTTACTCGAAGAACCCGTAACATGCTTACCTGAAAATGGTTTAGTTTTGACAGCGAGGGTTAGACCAAAATGTCTAGTGAATTCCCTCCGAAAACAACATGTACACAGTATAAAATCGTTTATAAAAATATCATCGTAAACCTTAACATAACATCAAGCATGGTACTACACTGTATATAGGATCACATAAACATTCCGCAATCGGGGCCCAATGGGCTACCCTCTCGCCCTCAACCGAAGCCTACACAAACTCCCCTTCCAGGAGCTTACGCAGACTCCCCTCTACCCGAATAGGAGGAAACGGATTCCAGCCTACCGATCTGTCATAACCATCCAAGGGATCATCCGATCCCGAGGATCTATCTCTGATCCCACAGTGTAGACCGACTCCACATAGCACGCCATTCATTTCATAAAAACATACATCTTTCAACCTTTGTAAATCATCGTTCTCAGTTCCTCAAGTAACATACGTTTTCTCAAGTAAAACAGGTATTTCATGGAAACTCATGCGTAACGGTTATAAGCATTTCATGCTCGTAAGTGAAATCATAATCAGTTAAAATGTTTAACACTTTAAGTCGTAAAAGGTTTAGGGAACCCACCTTGATAATGCAGAAAACACTCTTTAACTACTTCCAAGCTAATCCAGACGAACACCTACTGTAACACCCCAAAAATTACAAGCAAATTTAAAATTTTAAAGTAAACATTTCATTTATAACAACTCATTAAATGATCCCAACGTTTCGTTTGCAAACTCATAATTAATATCTTTATAACCAGCGGAATAAACGTGTAATTATTAAAAACCATAAAGCAACCAGCTCTCCTCGCGCGCCAGTGTGTACTCGTCACGCCTTGGAGCCGCCCGTACCTGAAACCACAATCTATTGGGAAAGGGTAAGCACGAAGCTTAGTGAATTCTACACCATAAGTAACACAGTTATTTCCACACCACCATAAACAGATATTTGCACATAAACAACATTCAAGTCTACGAACAAATCATAAACCTGCATACTCACACCAACCCACCTAATAGGCATACGTCGGTCCCACCGACCACACGACCATCGTGTAAACGCAACCTGGCACCCTCGGGTTCATACGCCACCCGCGTATACAACCTTCGGTCCCACCGAATTACTACGCCACCCGCGTATGTGACCCTCGGCCCCGCCGAACTCCTACGCCACCCGCGTAGTCACAACATTAAAGGTCCGACTAGACACCCCAATATTTAACCCCGCATCAAAAGCAAATAGAACTACCACATACATACACAACGTAATGTAAAAATAACCGACATTAATTATAGTGAGAGAACTCACCTCGAATGCGCACCTAGCTTAACAACACAATTCAAGCTTCACAATTACGGTCCCTTACCAGCACCTAAACGCATGTTAAAACGTGTCAATACGAGACCCGGACCCTATGACACGACACACGCTTAAACCGTCACTAAAACTATTTTCCGTTCTCGCCAAACAGGTCTGTTCGGGACCTGTTTCGACCCCTTTAAACCCAGAAAATTCCCAATATTATTTCATGACCAGAAAGTACTCTGATTTAGGGTTCCTAGGACATATTATACGCCTCCTAACGATTTTTCTACAATTTACTACGGATTTTACAAAAACAGTTCCCCGAACAGCGAAAATCAGCACCTTTCAGTATAAAATGACATTTTGACCAATGCTACGTCCCGAACTGGGCTTCGCACAAAACACAGAAAAGTTTATAGACTCAAAAAGGAAACTTTTGGCGCTGGTCTCACCCAGATACGAGTTACGAGCAAAAAGGTATGGTTTTCCCAAGACAAATGGCAGATTCCAGAATTTTTCACATGAAATGACGAATCACTGAACTTACGACCACTTTTCCATCTAGCTAGAGGCCGAACCAGTTTTCCGCTAAAACATGGAAAACGTGCCCGACCCCGAGCTTGAACCGTGGGCGCCAGTTTCGGCTCAATCGGAGTTACGACAGAAAAGTTATGGCCGTCGCAAAAACATTGGCTGAACAATTACTCACAAGAAATGACGACTCTAAAAGCAACGGTTCGATCGATTTGGCTTAAGCGATTAAGTCTCGGCTTAATGGGTTCAACAACGATTATTAATAAGACATGGCCACGCACCACCCACTGCCCTCCGGCAGTGGTGGTCGCCGGTGGCGGCCGGCGGCGGTTCATCGACGAAGTGATAAAAACAACCCGCAAACCACCGCGAGATCACTACCCTCTCGATCACCCTACCGCACGCACCAACGACTGACACCACCACCGCCACCCGACACCCAGCCACCACAGTGGCGGCGCGGAAGCAGCAGCGGCGGCCGGCCGGCGGTGGTCCTCCGGTGACGAAAACGAAAAGAAAAGAGACGTCGAGTGAAACCTTACCTCGATGACGACACAACGACGAAACCCGACACCCTCACTCTCTCTCGCTACACCCTCCTCTTCGCCGGCAGAACCAGCAGCGCCAGCGCCGGCTGCTTGTGGGTGGCTCACGGCGGCAGCAGCGACTCCGGCGGCTTCAGCAACTCCGGCGACTTCCCTTCCTCCTCCGGCGAACTCTCACACTCTCGGTTCTCTTTCTTCTTTCACGTCCGGCCGAACACCAAGGGGAGGGGGAAAAGAACGGCTGCTGCAGGGAATTAGGGTTTCCTGCGGTTTGTGCTTTGCGAGAGACGAAGAAGACGAGAGGGGGAAGGGAGAAAGAAGACTTAGGTTTTTCTCATCACGTCACCACACACAAACAACATACAAAAGGGTTTTGGTTTATTTCTTGCTAATCACGACAACCACACACAAAAACTCAAAGTCACGGTTTGGGTTTTTTTTTTGCATGGGCCACACACTACATTGGTCCATTGACAATAATGGTCCCTCAACTACACCCTTCTCACAATCTAACCAACGTTCCGACATCTTTAACGATTAGGTCCGATTCGTCTAACCTTGTTAACGGAAACCACAATAAATAAATCTTAAAAAAAAGATTTAATACAAAGAAATTATATACCGGGATACGGGCTTTACAACTCTCCCCCACTTGGATTAGACTTCGTCCTCGAAGTCTCTGCCTACGAATAGCTCCGGATAGTTCTCCCTCATCTCAACCTCAGGTTCCCAAATCCACTTGAAACCCCTTCTAAAACTTCTCGAATACTTTTCTTACTAACGTACTCTTTCTAAGACACTGGGATTATGATCGGCAGAACACCCCAACAATTGAAATCATTCCTAGCCAAGCGACTTCGGTGGTCCCCAACCTTAGATATTCCATACATCCCGAGTCAAATCTCCAGCTCTAACCATTCTAAAGTTGCCCACCAGTATACCCAACAGGATACTCGACTACGATCATTCCTACCCTTAACTGTCGATTAACTTCCACGAACTCTAATAGACTCCAAAGATTTTCAATAAATTATATTAACAAAACATCGACCCCCTGCCGAACATCGGTCCAACCGATTACAATAACAAACATCGGCCACCCGCCGAACATCGGTCCAACCGATTACAATAACAAACATCGGCCACCCGCCGAACATCGGTCCAACCGATTACAATAACAAACATCGGCCACCCGCCGAACATCGGTCCAACCGATTACAATAACAAACATCGGCCACCCGCCGAACATCGGTCCAACCGATTACAATAACAAACATCGGCCACCCGCCGAACATCGGTCCAACCGATTACCATGAATCACATAAGCGTGGTATTATCCTAGACACTAACACAAATAGATATCCCCTACAATCAAGTCACTAACACACACGTAGGTCATTCCATCATAACCAGTCATCACAAGTGATCATTTCAGGGTTACTACTACCATCACCATGATTATCTTAGAATCAGCTACAACTCTCCGATTATACTAAAGGTGTTTGGCCTCAAGCCCAAACGTCGACACCTAAATATATCACCTACCTCAAAATGGTTGATGCGCATTTATTCTCTTAATAACAAAGGGCATCAATCCCTTAACCGATACTATTCGGCCTACAGTACTAACGCGCGTGGAATACCTACCTTCCACCGTCGACGTATCATCCACACTTGCTCTACGAAGCCAAGTCACACCGTATCGAGGATACACCTTGACGTCTACCTCCCAGGTAACGCCTCAAGACCCAACACACCGGAACTACCTCCCAGGTAAGTGCCCACAACTATCTCCTCCTAGTACCTACTGGAAAGTCTAGGTTAAAACACATGAATACCGGGGTGCCACCCCGAGGTACCCAACCGACCATTACCAACGACTGACTGACGTGTCTAAGGATCCAAAGCAAACAGCCTACCAACAACATGCCTATTCCGGATTGACTCACTCACCCAAACATGTAAACACTCAACGTGCAAAGAATGCCAAACGGTGCGACAAAAACATCTCATCAACTAGACTCCACATCGAGCCATTAAAACCGGGCAATTGGCCCATGACTAACTCCAAGTCAAAACCGAGCAAAATGCTCCACGCTTGCTAGACCCATAGGTCGGAAAATGCGTTTAAACAAAGTTTAAGCAAGCAATACTCTGAAATCAACCTTAGTCCCAGACTCGACACGGGTTAAACAAAAGAGTTTTCCAAAAGGACTCACACCCTGAAAATTCTCGAAATGACACATGACACTTAAAAGCACATTTCCCCAAATGGTTTACAAAATCATTTACAAAATATTTTCAACATCAGGATTTTCATCTCAAAAAGATCGTATGTAATAAAACTACTATTACCTGGTCGATAGTTACGCAAAACTGGACACGCTCGTCCCACATAGGAAAATCATGTTGAAAATCGTTCCATTGCAGTTCAGTTTACTCACACAAAAGCAAAGCGTAATAAATAATTTCTTTAAAATGAACCGCCTCGATTCCAGTATGGATTGACTCATGACGTGCACTTAAAGTAACCGCTTGACCTTAAACAGGGTGCGACAAAGGTGTGCACATAATTCAAAATAAGTTTCACGACATTTGATTCAAAAATTCCTCTTTTTAATCATAAAATGACGTGGCACAGGGTTCGCCACAAATTTTTCGCGCGTCAGCTAGTCACACAAAACGATGACACGGATTACAAATATATTTTTGTTAAACACAACTGTCTCGTGTAAGTTGCAAACTTAAAGACAGAAACCAGTCCGCTTCTAATAATTGGAAATATCGACTAAAACCTCATAAAATCTCAAACTGGGGGCAGGCATGCAAGCTTGTAACACTTCCTCAAGTTTCGTACTTGGGACATATAACGTCAAAACATTATAGTTTAAAAAAATGTATTTATCGAAAATGCTCAAAATACTCATTTCCTCCAAAGCAAAAGTTTTTAATTTCCCAAACAAAAAAATGATCGGTAATTCTAAATTAACCGAATGTCAAAAATCTACGCATCTATATTTCCAAAATATAACACATTTTAATCGTATGCATGATGTTCACAACATTAAAACACTCCTTGGATCAAATGGTCTTTCATTTCGACAAAAAGGAACTAAAACATTTTCATGCACGACTCGTTCATCAAAATGTCGAGAACAAAGGTTACCCTAGTATGCATACCCCTAAGCCGATAAATCGCATTTTCATGGAAATGTCAATAAAACCTTTAGCTGACTAAAAAAAAGCGCACTAAACAACTCCTTATGAAATGTTACCAAAATTCCTCCATGCACTACTTATGTCACGCATGAATCAATCCACACACTGAACTATTTGCAATAAAATACTTAGTAACACAAACTCTCGAAAGAAAAGTTAAGCGACACTAGAATTCCAAACTCATTTTAAACAAATCACCAACAAAGTTTGTAACTCTCGTTATAAAAAGGTTTCATGCACTTTCAAAACCATAATTCGACATCTTGTGTGTGTGCTAAACATTTCCCAAAATTCCAAAACACAATCCATATAAGGATTGGAAACACAAAAATTAGTTAATGCAATCCTATTTTCAAAATAAACTCTGTGCATGACTCAGTCGGCATTCAACGTCTCGACTCGTACTCCTCCATCCTCTCCAATCCACTATCGTCCTCCGGACATTTAAACCTCTTAGGGCAAGATGGGAAATTACGTCAAATAATCCCTACGATTTTTCCTCAAATCAAAGTCGGCTCTATAAGCCTATGATTCTAGCACAATCATCCATCTTGGCCCGAAACAAACATCATCCCCATCATCACTCCAAGTGACTAATACTAGAATCGTCCTTTTATTCCAACGACTACTAATTTATAACCTTCGACACTACCCCAACGATCATCCCATCAAAGCAAAACAAGTACACACCTGTACTAGTATGTTTACTATAGTTGTTCCTCCTTGTGATGGCTATTCAGGGCAGATGTTACCACGAGTTATTAGCACATAATAACTCATACTAACAACACTCACGCTCAACTCCTTGGATTCCTCGTGACTTCCCCGACTCAAGCATTGATCCTGTGCTTCCGGTAGTAGGAGCTCTACTACTACCATCCACACCTATCATCGCCCGTTCCGAGTTCCATCCCAAGGGGTCCAAGTAGTTTCTCGCCGAAACTATACACATATGCCCGCACCGGCATAAGTACACACTCTTCCTAGCTCCCTAGGAATTCCATCCAAACCACTACCCTTGCTACTGCCGAATCCCTACTTATCATGACGAGTTACCTCGCGAATACCCGATCATATGCAGTGCGAAACAAATAGACAGTCGAATACAAGACTCTATCCTAGAACGGTTGGAGTCAAACAAGAGCTGCGCAATAGAACTAAATCGAATATTCTAAGGCTATAAATCTCTTACTGCATACAACCTAGAGGGCATCCACTTAGTAACCTATCATAATTAGCATAAATTCCTAATAGCAAGTAGTTCAACATACAGCATAGTGTCCACAACAGGCAATCTAGCATGCATACTCTATGATCTAGAAAGCAATAAAACACTAAGTACTGTACCTTTCCCCTTTGGCTCCGGCTGACTGTACACACTGCGCCTCCGATCACCGTTCCTCGAACGGGTCTTTACTTTTTCTTTTATTTCCAAAAAGATTTAATAAAGAATTTGAAAATTTCCCAGCCGCAACTTGAGACCAAACACACCGAGGTGCGTTTGATTCACTCAAGCTGTGCTCTGATACCAAGTTGTAACACCCCAAAAATTACAAGCAAATTTAAAATTTTAAAGTAAACATTTCATTTATAACAACTCATTAAATGATCCCAACGTTTCGTTTGCAAACTCATAATTAATATCTTTATAAAATAAAACCAGCGGAATAAACGTGTAATTATTAAAAACCATAAAGCAACCAGCTCTCCTCGCGCGCCAGTGTGTACTCGTCACGCCTTGGAGCCGCCCGTACCTGAAACCACAATCTATTGGGAAAGGGTAAGCACGAAGCTTAGTGAATTCTACACCATAAGTAACACAGTTATTTCCACACCACCATAAACAGATATTTGCACATAAACAGCATTCAAGTCTACGAACAAATCATAAACCTGCATACTCACACCAACCCACCTAATAGGCATACGTCGGTCCCACCGACCACACGACCATCGTGTAAACGCAACCCGGCACCCCCGGGTTCATACGCCACCCGCGT
This sequence comes from Saussurea involucrata, assembly GCA_033807775.1. Classification (NCBI taxonomy): domain Eukaryota; kingdom Viridiplantae; phylum Streptophyta; class Magnoliopsida; order Asterales; family Asteraceae; genus Saussurea; species Saussurea involucrata. Next base: position 4,620,305 of record CM066325.1, read on the forward strand.
ATACAACCTTCGGTCCCACCGAATTACTACGCCACCCGCGTATGTGACCCTCGGCCCCGCCGAACTCCTACGCCACCCGCGTAGTCACAACATTAAAGGTCCGACTAGACACCCCACTATTTAACCCCGCATCAAAAGCAAATAGAACTACCACATACATACACAACGTAATGTAAAAATAACCGACATTAATTATAGTGAGAGAACTCACCTCGAATGCGCGCCTAGCTTAACAACACAATTCAAGCTTCACAATTACGGTCCCTTACCAGCACCTAAACGCATGTTAAAACGTGTCAATACGAGACCCGGACCCTATGACACGACACACGCTTAAACCGTCACTAAAACTATTTTCCGTTCTCGCCAAACAGGTCTGTTCGGGACCTGTTTCGACCCCTTTAAACCCAGAAAATTCCCAATATTATTTCATGACCAGAAAGTACTCTGAGTTAGGGTTCCGAGGACATATTATACGCCTCCTAACGATTTTTCTACAATTTACTACGGATTTTACAAAAACAGTTCCCCGAACAGCGAAAATCAGCACCTTTCAGTATAAAATGACATTTTGACCAATGCTACGTCCCGAACTGGGCTTCGCACAAAACACAGAAAAGTTTATAGACTCAAAAAGGAAACTTTTGGCGCTGGTCTCACCCAGATACGAGTTACGAGCAAAACGTTATGGTTTTCCCAAGACAAATGGCAGATTCCAGAATTTTTCACATGAAATGACGAATCACTGAACTTACGACCACTTTTCCATCTAGCTAGAGGCCGAACCCGTTTTCCGCTAAAACACGGAAAACGTGCCCGACCCCGAGCTTGAACCGTGGGCGCCAGTTTCGGCTCAATCGGAGTTACGACAGAAAAGTTATGGCCGTCGCAAAAACAGTGGCTGAACAATTACTCACAAGAAATGACGACTCTAAAAGCAACGGTTCGATCGATTTGGCTTAAGCGATTAAGTCTCGGCTTAATGGGTTCAACAACGATTATTAATAAGACATGGCCACGCACCACCCACTGCCCTCCGGCAGTGGTGGTCGCCGGTGGCGGCCGGCGGCGGTTCATCGACGAAGTGATAAAAACAACCCGCAAACCACCGCGAGATCACTACCCTCTCGATCACCCTACCGCACGCACCAACGACTGACACCACCACCGCCACCCGACACCCAGCCACCACAGTGGCGGCGCGGAAGCGGCAGCGGCGGCCGGCCGGCGGTGGTCCTCCGGTGACGAAAACGAAAAGAAAAGAGACGTCGAGTGAAACCTTACCTCGATGACGACACAACGACGAAACCCGACACCCTCACTCTCTCTCGCTACACCCTCCTCTTCGCCGGCAGAACCAGCAGCGCCGGCTGCTTGTGGGTGGCTCACGGCGGCAGCAGCGACTCCGGCGGCTTCAGCAACTCCGGCGACTTCCCTTCCTCCTCCGGCGAACTCTCACACTCTCGGTTCTCTTTCTTCTTTCACGTCCGGCCGAACACCAAGGGGAGGGGGAAAAGAACGGCTGCTGCAGGGAATTAGGGTTTCATGCGGTTTGTGCTTTGCGAGAGACGAAGAAGACGAGAGGGGGAAGGGAGAAAGAAGACTTAGGTTTTTCTCATCACGTCACCACACACAAACAACATACAAAAGGGTTTTGGTTTATTTCTTGCTAATCACGACAACCACACACAAAAACTCAAAGTCACGGTTTGGGTTTTTTTTTGCATGGGCCACACATACATTGGTCCATTTACAATAATGGTCCCTCAACTACACCCTTCTCACAATCTAACCAACGTTCCGACATCTTTAACGATTAGGTCCGATTCGTCTAACCTTGTTAACGGAAACCACAATAAATAAATCTTAAAAAAAAAATTTAATACAAAGAAATTATATACCAGGATACGGGCTTTACACCTACGGGCATTAGATTCGGATCAGATTAAACGGCTCAAACCTACTGACCAGTAAACACTTCCCGGATACCAACTGTCCGTACACACTATCTTCCCGGATACCCGCACTGTCCGGATATCCCTACTCTCCGGATACCCGAACTGTCCGGATATCCCTACTCTCCGGATACCCGAACTGTCCGGATACCGCAACCGGTAACTCAAACTATCCGAAAGGACACCCATCCGGAAACTACCATAACATTCTACCCGGGAACTAGCATTCCTATCCGGAAACTACTGTGACACCCAGAAATGCTAGTGTCCAGATACGACGGTTGTTTGACAAAAGTGATCTAAAAGTGTTCATTAAGCTCATAATCTGCCATTAATTGATTAGATAAACTTAAGGGTTCGTCCACCAACCCTAAACACCCATTTAATCCACATTTCTACCATTAAATCGATTAACAGTGATTGAGACTCTCAAAACCCACTTTTAAGGAAAAAGTGATGAAAACTCAATGAATCTCTACATTCAGACTTAGAAATCCAGATTAAATACGAAAGGAAAACGGAATTAGCATAGATTACCTTGTTGATTTCGATTTCTGATTAGTCTCCTCCTTGATTTCCTCCCAAGAACCCTCTTCTTTTCTTTCTCTTTGCCTTAGCCGCCACACACCACAAGCACAACCAAAATACTGATTTCTCACCAAAATGGTTTGACCTAGGGATTTGTGCCCTATTCACCTTTCACCATAATACCAAAAAGACCTTCAACTTAACTTTTATTTATCACAAAAAGACCACAAAACTTTCATAATTACCAAAGTAAACCCGGTTGTTACAATTTGTTAAGAATAAAGTTGAAAATGTGACGTCACTTATTAATCATGAAGACGTTACAACATACTTACTTACAAGTTATAAACGATCTTATATCATTTGAATGCCAAAATAACATCAACAAAATACATCAAAATAAACTTACAAATCTTAATACATTCAATACAGAAAACAACTTAAACAACGAAGGTCTTACAAACAAAAATAGATCACTAAAAGTTTGTAAGCTACTAGTTCGTTTCATACCAAACTAGTATAGAAATGAAAACAGTTGAAAGCATTTAAACACCCAAATTGTTGCATAGTACTTGGCCATGTCTATCGTTTTCCTTTAGTTGCATTTATATGACACTAGTGTTGCAACCGCGCGTTGCGTGGTAGTGTGCATAACTTGGGTAGTAATATAAAGATTGTTCATATGATAAATGTTAATTGTTAAATATGATAATCCACAAACATTATACAAATTATTTGTAGAAATCATTAGAATTTAGTTAGTGGAATTTTAATATATATATACACACACAAACACGTACATAATAGGTTTTTTGTAATTAATGGTATAAATGAATGATTGACTTAATTTAATCTAAACTTAATTATATATTTTCTAACAAAAATATTGTCTCATTAAACTTGGGGTTTAACTTTGCTAAATATCTTATTATCAATAATTCTTTTTGATTTAATGATAAGTTTCTCCAATTAATGGGAAATTAATTCAGAATATGTTTTATCACAATACTAATAGTTTTGATTATATTGAATATTGATTGTCATTGAAATAAAGTATAATAAAAGTTTTAAAAATTGATATTGATTGTTATGTAATAAAATATGAAATTGAAAGGCTTCAGAAATTAATGTGTTGAGTTTAGATTAAAAATAAATCAAAATAAGAGAAAGAAAATATAAAAATGGTTGAACCTTTCCATCAATTATTTTATCATATATATTAATTTAAGTATTAAAATGTCAAAAGTATTTCATTTATGTATATTGATTCATAAGAAATAAAAGAAGAATATGAAAGGTTAGATCAATTAATGAGGTATAATTATATTATAATAATCACAACATACATGAAAATTTTAATCAATTAATGAGATATATAGATTTAAAAAACTAAAAATTGGATAAGAATAAAAACAATCATCAAAACATTTTTAAAATGCCAATAAATATTCTTTTACCTTATAATAATATATTTATGTATTGATTGTTGTGTAAATAAAATATGAATGGTAAATAAAGCTAAATTGTTTTCAATTATATTGATTGTTAAAATAACAAATTAAACTGTAAATAAATATACACATATAAAATAAAAAATAGCTTTTAGTTATACTGATTGTTGTAAATAAAAAATAAGGGTAAATAAACGTTACATGTTAAGTTAATAAAAAAACAATAAATTTTTTTATTCATATTTGTTATGTAAATTAAAAAAATTAGTAATCAAGGTGTTAAATTTAGAAAATGAAAAGTATACTCATTAATGATATATTTTTAATTTAAATTAATTCATAACTTGAAGAAAATAATAAATAATATTTCAAATTCTCTCAAAATGCAATATCATCTATGAAAAAACAAAACGTAAAACTATTTTTTTAAAGCTTATAAATAAACCACAATTGATCGTGAAAAGAACTTTGATGAATTTTTTGAGGATGAACTCATAGACATCATAAATTGTCAAAATTTTGACAATATCAATAGATTTTTTTTAAGTAGTCAAAATTTAACGCAATTACCAATCACGTATAAGTGGTTAATGTCAACAAAGCTTAAATTTGAAAAACAAGTTATTTGATCATGTAATCACAAAATATCAAAATTTATTTGAATGTATCTGATTTAAACGTAAAAACAATTGTCGTAGGATAACAACAAACCCAACAATATGTAAAATAAAAAATATGTAATAACAAATCACATTTTTGTGGAGAATATAATTATACATACCTGATTAAAATCTTCCATGTCTTCTTCAACTTTCATCCGACCAAAACAATTTCTAGGATTTCAATACAATTTTTTCTTGAGGTAGTCAAAAAGTAACGCAATTATGAATCACGTATACATGGTTAATTTCAATAGAGCTTAAATTAAAAAATAACAGATCATCATGTAATCACAAAATATCAAAATTTTACTTGAATCTATATGATTCCGACGTAAACACACATGTTTGATGATAACAACAAATACAAAACATGGAACTGAAAAAACATATAATAACAAATCACATCTTTGAGAGATAGAGTATATACATACCTATCTTAAATCTTCAATGTTTTCTTCAACTTACATTTTCTTCATCTCCCACCAAAGGAATTTGTAGTGTTTTGCATTGTGTGAAAAACAAATTTCATTAAAGAATAAGACAAAGTAAATGAAGAAGAATATCAAGAGTTGGAGGTTAAACGTAGGCATGCAAAATTACAAAGAAATCCATATTAATATGAATTACACATTTTTTATATATGGGCGGAAAAGCCTTATTACATATTCAACATTTAAAAAAATCAAAAAATTGAGAAAATAGATAGAAGTTATTCTAAGCCTTAGAGGATGCCACCTCATTCTTCTTGGATTTTACTTTTATATATATAAAGATTTGCAAAAATACATGACACTAGTCAGCTAATAATGTAACGTCCCAAATTCATAAACATCCAATAACATACATAAGCATTCGGTTTACATAAATAAACTTGTCTTTTTAAACATCAATGAACTAAACTAGGCAAAATTGACAGCGGAAGTCTCTACATTCCACAGCCGAGCACTAACTATAACTACCATAACCAAAACTGGAGTCTCTCTAAACTCCATGCCTCCTTCGTTTCCTTCCCTAGTTCTTATTGGAGGAACCAGTTGCGCGCTTACCTGAAAATGGTTTAGTTTTGAAAAGCGAGGGTTAGACCAAAAGGTCTAGTGAATTCCCTCCATAAAACATGTAATAAAGAATAATTTCATTTTATGCACGAAAAGAGTTCTTATGCATCACATTTCCATCATACAAGGTTAACACAGGGTTCAGGGGTTCGCATAAGCTAAACCGATCGGGGCCTGTCGGGCACCCTCTCGTCTACGCCGAAATCCAAATGGACTCCTCGTTCCTTCATGTAGGAGAAAACAAATTCCAACCTACAAGCTAATCCTCCATATGCCCCGAGAGATCAGAGATCCCAAGGTACCCTGACCCCACTGTGTAACCGACACCACATAGCATACACATATACATGAAACCACGTGCGTGAAAACCTTAATCAACATTCATTTGTAAATAATCATGCAATTCATGAAAACATGCATAGCTCTTATAAATTTCAATCATGCTCGATAAGGAACCATTTCAGTAAAAACAGTACGTCATAAAAAGGGTTGAGAGAACTCACCTGACTGCTGATCCTTCTCTAAACTCGAATCTTGCACCGACCGTTCACCTAATTAATGATTCACAGATTTAATTAGATAAACACTCTATTCTCATCCTACGTTTCTCTTAATCCGATCTCAACTACTCATTTAGGTCCATCTATCAATTATTGGAGTTCTTTTATCCTTTACTAAGCCCAAGAGACTTAAGCTAAACTCTAAATCCATCGGCCCAATTAGCTCGATACTACGGCCTGGCAGACGCCCAAACCAACGGTCCCGACATGGTTCGGCTCCCGGTACCCTAACTCCCGGTACTCCGACTCCCGATACCCCGACTCTCGGTACTACGGACTCCCGGTACCCGACTCCCGGTACCCCGACTCCCGGTACTACGGACTCCCGGTACCCGACTCCCGGTACCCCGACTCCCGGTACTACGGACTCCCGGTACCCGACTCCCGGTACCCCGACTCCCGGTACTACGGACTAGCGAACAGGGTTCGCACCCAACACGATTATACTCGATTTCTTCCTAATCGGCGAATAAAAGAGAGTTTTATTGTTGCATTCTTACACAAAACTTTTGCATAACAAGGTCCTTAAAATCAGAATAATTCTTACTACCATAACAACCCGATTGTATGCGATTAAAACCCTCAGGGTGTTCTTAATCCATAACCCAGCTAAAACATGAACTGCGACTAAGGATTTAACTTAGTCATTTAGTGCAAGGAATCATAACAAGGGATGAATTACTTACCCAAAAAGAAAGAACTCTTCACGCTAAAGATGTCAATTCTTCACTGTCGACTTCTTCTTGCTATTTCTTTCTCAGCCGCCAAAGCAACACAGAACAAACAAAACCATTCTAACCCTAGGGATTTGGTCCCTATTTATCCGTCAGTGATATCAAACCGTTAGCGATGACAACCGTCAGTGATCCGTCGTTGATACCGTCAGTAATACCTTTACTCAGGATATTTATTTCGATAGACTTTTACAGACGAAACCGACATTTAGCCACAAATCACTAACGAATTTTTCTGTTGGGGAAAGCTCTAGTTTTGTAATGCATATACATCCCTAAATAATTTTTTAATGGATTTACATATGAAATCTATCTTTTTACCTTCTCATGATATTTAATCTTACGAAAATTTATAACAATTACACATAAATATTTCAATTAATTTAATTTTATCCCACAATTATAAATATTTCCACGTAATTGATGGATTAATTATTTCTCCAACTTCAATTTTTTAGTGGGTTTAACAATGAGTTTAAGCGCACCCAAGTCTATCAATTTTTCAAATCAATCCAGGAGTAATATTTAGTGCTATGATTTTTTTGTTGAAAGACAATATTCGATTTAGTACAAATAAAAAATACTTATTTCATTGTTTCAACTTTTTTAAAGATTTAAGTTTATAATTTATTATCGTATATATTAATTTTTAAAACAATAAAAAATATTATAAAAACGCGGATTTTTGTTTAAACACATGATCATTATAATAAGAATTTGTGAGATAAGACTATTCACAACCACAATCTCAACCAATCCAATCTCAATTAAAATATTACTTTCTCTCTCATTCACTTACATAATATTCAACTCCAATCCAATCTCAAAATTTTCATATTCCAACCACAATCCCCTACAATCCAATCTAATCTACAATATTATTTTACAAAAATTATATATTTTATTTTTTATAATGACTTTTCATTTGATTTTCGTTCCTGATGCATAGTCCTTCTGGATTTTCAGCACGAGTTTTGTCATAGTATTCTTTCACCCGTGACCAAAATGTCTGTTTCATCTGGTTTTTTCCTCGAGTAGCTTCTTCACTAACGTAGAACCTTCCCGACATTAACACCATATCTTCTTTGGTTTCCCATTTAGCGGCTTTTGAATTCTTTTGTGGGGTTTGGGTATTTTCAGGGATAGAAATTTGATTATTATACATGAAAAAATCAGAGTTTTCATACTGTGTGTTTGGTTGATACTGAGAGCTATCAGGATGTTGAGAATTGAAAACCATGAATTTTAGTCTCTATTTGTAGGGAATTGAAAAAATCAGAGTTTTCATACTGTGTGCCAAGATTGGTCTCTATTTGTAGGGAATTGAAAACCATGAGTTTTGGTATATTTTTTATTTTTTAATTTATTTGTAAAAGTCTGATTTTTAATTAGATAAGTTTTATCCTAAAAATCTAAAACCAACCAATAAGAAATTGACATGTGTCAATTTAAAAAAAAAGTGTCGACCTTGGTTCGCTGGGCGATGAGATTGCTTCAGATTGTAGTGATTGGTTTTCTTTTTTATTTATTTTTTTTAAAATGTTTTTGTCTTATATACAATCTGATTGCTTCAAATTGCTGTTGTGGATGGTCTAAGAACCCCCGTCTCATTATAAAACCTCACAAAAAACCTCTGTACGAAACTTCGTTGTAGATGTTCTTATAATATCAAGAAAAATCTCTTATTGATACTTGTTTTATGCTTTTATTATTGGAATCTCAAGATTGAGGGTACGTTTGGTACACTGGACAAGACAGGACAGAACAAAACATGGATCACTGTCTCATGTTTGGCAGGACTTTTATGTGGAACAGACAGGAACAGAGTGAAACAAAATGGAACAGACCTGTTCCATCCTTATCCCATGGAACAAGTTGGAACATGCTTATGTTTTACCAATATAACCTCAAAATAAAATCTAATTCTATTCTAAAACATCAAATGCACGTTCTATTTTATATTTCATTCATTCTTTAGTTTTTTTATTTGTATTTTATCGAATTTTATCTGTTCTGTTCTGTCCAGTTCTATCTACCAAATGTTGAACAACTGTTCTGTTCTGTCTGTTCCGTTCTGTTCTATTCTATCATGTCTGCGTACCAAACGCATCCTGACGAGGATAATTCTTGACATGGATTTTTGGATTTTTTAAAATAATCAAGATTTTTGTTGTGATTAGTTTTAGATTATTTAGATATAAAATAAAAGTAGGACAAACTTATACTTTGAAATGTATAATATCTATATATGGCATATATTTATGTACAATTCTCGTTTTCTAACACGAAATAAAGCCATTTCGGTTGAGAGACCCCATTTTCGGGCTATTTTTTCGGGGGATCCGTTTGACCGATGTGTTTAAGCTATACTTGACGGACCCACTAGAATTTTTGCCTCTAGTCCGACCGTGGAAGATTACGACGAAGCATTGCGTGAGCCATCTGCAAAGTTAGTTAGGAGCTTTGCACTAGAAAGAACCTGGAAAAAACCGTTCTAGTGCCGAAAATTGTGTGGGACCGAACCGAACGAACGTAATTTGCGGGTCGTCGAAACCAGCTCAAATCATGGCGGATTGTCACGAAACTTCCCACAGGATCTTTTTAACACGAACCAAAGTTATTCCGACAGATAGAACCCGTTTTCGGGCCAACTTTTTCTGGACATCCGTTCGGCCGATGCGTACCATACCCCCACTAGAAGTTTTGCCTTTGGTCCGACTGTGTCAGATTGCGATTAAACTTTGCATGAGCCACCTGCAATGTTAGTTAGGAGCTCTGCACCAGAAAGAACTCGAAAAAACACATTTTAGTGCTGAAAATTGCGTGGGACCGAACCGAACAAAAGCAATTTGCAGGTCGTCAAAAGCGGATCAAATCACGTCGGATTGCCGCAAAACTTTCCACAAGATCTATCTAACACGAACCAAATCCATCTTGACAGAGAAAACCGATTTTCGGGCTGACTTTTTATGGGTCGTCCGTTCGGCCGATGCCTTTAAGCTTAATACCGTACAGACCCACTGGAATTTTTGCCTCTAATCTGACTGTGCCGAATTGCGAAGAAGCTTTACGCAAGCCGTCTGAAATGTTAGTTAGGATCTTAGCACCAGAAAGAACTCTAAAAACACGTTCTAGTGCCGACATTGCGTGGGACCGAATAGAACGAACGTAATTTGCGGGTTGTTGATACTGGCTCAAATCACGTCGGATTGCCACGAAACTTCCCACGAGATCTTTCTAACACGAACCAAATCCATCCGATAGAGAGAACCTGTTTTTGGATCGACTTTTTTTGGACCGTTCGTATGGCCGATGCGTTTAAACTACCGAACCGAGCACTTGGAATTTTTTCCTCCGGTCCGACCGTGTCGGATTGCGACGAAACTGTGCATGAGCTGTCTGTAATGTTAGTTAGGATCTTTGCACCATAAAGAACTCGAAAAAACATATTCTAGTGCCAAAAATTGTGTCAGACCGAACGAAACGAACTAAATTTACAGGTCCTCGATACCGGCTCAAATCGCGTCGAATTGCCACGAAACTTCCAACGATATTTTTCTAACACGAACCAAATCCATTTCGGATAGAGATAAGTCGTTTTGGGCCGATTTTTTCTGGGCCGTCCGTTCGACGACGCATGTAAGCTACCGCATGGACCCACTGGAATTTTGCCTCAATCCGAGTGTGTAGAGATGGCAACGGGGTCGGGGATATCGGGGATCGCAATTCCCATCCCCATCCCCGCTCCCCACTTCCCATCCCCATCCCCGTCGGGGAGCAAAATTTCTTCCCCATCCCCATCCCCATTGGGGAACGGGGATCCCCACCGGGGAATCGGGGATTTTTCCCCGTTTACAATACTTATTTTTTTTATATAATATCTTTATAAATGTCAATTTCACGATTGAATGACGTATTTTTCGGAAATAAATATATTAATTACAATACATAATAATATATATTTTATACATCCACGTTATATAACTAAAAGTTTCTCCGAACAATAATACCAATACTATAATATATTTTGAAAGTTTTATCATAATCAAAGATTGATTATTGGTGTGTTATATATACTATATATATACTCACTGGATTTATCATTTTTATTATGTTATATATACGTATATATATAAACGCATACTATATATATATATATACTTATATTGAATACTCGGGGTCGGGGTCGGGGTTGAGAGGTATCCCCATCCCCGGCCCCATCCCCGGTTAACAAATTCGGGGATTCTCCATCCCCGTCCCCATCCCCGGTCGACTCGGGGATTCCCCGGTCAAACCGGGTTCGGGTGTCGGATCTCCGTCGGGGACGAGGTTTTTTGCCATCCCTACGAGTGTGCCGGATTGCGACAAAACTTCACGTGAGCCGTCTGCAATGTTAGTTAAGAACTTTGCACCCGAAAGAACTTGAAGAAACACGTTATAGTGCCGAAAACTGCATGGGACCAAAGAAACGCAATTTGCGGGTCGTCGAAATCGACTCAAATCACGCCGAATTGCCACGAAACTTCCCACGAGATCTTTCTAACAAGAACCAAACCCATTTCGATAAAGAGAACCCGTTTTTCAGCCGACTTTTTCTGGGCCGTCCGTTCGGCCGATGCGTTATTTTTGCCTCTGGTCCGTCCGTGCAGGATTGCGAAGAAACTTTGCGTGAGCCGTCTGCCATGTTATTTAAGAGATTTGCACAAGTGCGAACTCGAAAAAATACGTTCTAGTGTCGGATTGAACTCTTGACCTCGTAAAAAATTGGACTCCGGCCACCAGTAACCCATCCATTTCACGAATAAGATATTATCAATTATCCAACCAAATAAACTACTTGTTATAAATAACATCATTGCACTGAAACATAAAAATGTTAATTGATCTCACTAAGGGGTCGTTTACTAAACGTTTGTCGGATAAACGTTTATTGGGTCACTTAGCTTACTGAGTGAGCAACGTAAGGACAAATAATCTTACCCGATAAGACGCAAGGACCAAGATTGTTGCCCGGTAAGACGCAAGGACCAAGAGTCTTTCCCGGTAAGTGAAGTTGGTGATTATTACTTGATAAGCGCTTAGTAGTAGACCTGGCAAACGGGTCGTGTCGTGTCGGGTTCACGGGTTAAACGGGTTGGGAGTGTCAAACCCGAACACGACACGTTTAATAAACGGGTCAGAATATCGCAACCTGAACACGACCTGATTTAACTCACCTAACCCGACACGACACGATTAACCCGTTTAACCTCTTAACCCATTAAACCCGCAAACCCGTTAACCCGATTAACCCGTTTACTTAACCCGACACGACACGATTAACCCGTTTAACCTCTTAACCCATTAAACCCGCAAACCCGTTAACCCGATTAACCCGTTTCGTAAGAAGGAATTTTTGTTCAATATATATAGGGCTGTAAACAAACCGAACGAACACGAACAAAGACTTGTTCATGTTCGTTAGAAAAAAGATATGTTCGTGTTCATTTACGTTCACACAAACACAAAAAAATCGCAAAATAAACTTAAAGGTACACCGACTTTAAAAGGGTGCTCCAATCAAATTTTTAACTCAGTTCAAGCCAACCGGCAAGCAAACCAGCTCAAGCCAATTGTTTCACTCAAACAAAGGAGGATGGCAATTCAAAATGTGGAAGGGATGAGGGGTATTTATAGTTGAGAGTAAGGGTTGTGGTTTGAAATTTGGGCGATGTGGGATGAAATCTGATGAGAAAAATGGGTTGGTTCACTTGAGGTATCCCACAACGAAAGTTTTATAGCAAAATTAATCTTGGAACCATGTATATAAGTGAAGCCAAACTAGTTCCTCTGATTTGTTTTATTTTTCCATAAACCAATTACTTTTAATTATAATTATAATTATAATAATAATTATAATAATAATAATAATTAAATTATAATTATTTTTTCTTAAACATATATTTAATTTTTAACTTATATATATAAACGGGTTACTCGGGTCATTTTCGAGTTGAAATGGTTGACCCTAACCTTACCCGTTTAATTTTCGTGTCGTGTCAACCCGTTTACTTAAACGGGTTGAAATGTATTACTCAAACCCGTTTAATTCGTGTCGGGTTCGTGTCGAGTTAGTGTGTCGTGTCATTTTTTGTCAGGTCTACTTAGTAGGTGATAGATGCTTACCGACATTCTAATTTAAAAGTTGGAAATGTTACCTGTTAAAGTAAGTAAGAGTGACGACTCTTACCGGTAAAAGTTTGCATGGTAAACCTTTAGTAAACAATCCCTAACACTAAACTTGGAAAATGAAATGATTGAATAACCGAAAAACTAGATTATTTAGAAGTATACATTAAATATCTAGTAATATGTCCATAATCAAAGAAGTGTATGTGATCATTATAAAAGGAAATGAAACAACAAATACAAGACGACTAGGACATATATTGACTTACTGGGTCTATCGAGTGGTGGAACCGAATACTATATGGATGGTTCTTAGAGCATCTCCAACAGCTTTCCCAAAAAATTTCAAAATGAAAAAGCAAAAGTCAGAATCTCTAAAAAAAAATTACATCCATCTCCAACAGATTCCCCATTTTAGAGATTTCAACATTAAATATATTATTAAAATATTCAAAACATTATTACCTCCAACAAAATTTTAAAAGAAAAATAATAAAATATTGTTTCTCTCTCTTGATAATGATTTTTGGGGATTTTTGGGGTAATCTCCATATTTGGAGAAAATGACATTCTCTCTCCAACTTTCTTCAAAATGGGGATGGTTTTGGGGAAGCTGTTGGAGCTGATTTTAGGACCAAAATCCCCATATTCCCTATTTTCTCCAAAATGGGGAAGCTGTTGGAGATGCTCTTATTAGTCGAAGGGGGTTGCTATCCCTACCCTCCTGCAAGTTTGTATACCCCCTCCTACCCTCTATTACAACCTACTCACACTCACAAACTAATTATTTTTTTATTTGAAAGTTACATTTTACATCCTTATACTTATTTAATTAGTTTACTTTATACCTTTTACCTTTTTAATTTTCATTTTACATCTTCATCATATTAACACATATAATCGTATATTAGCTAAAATACGTTAAAAATACGTTTTAATTTTAACAAGCTACACCATTATAATCGTCTCTTCGATACGTTCGAAATGAGCTCAATATTGAATATTTTTTGATTTAATTATTTTATTATATATCATATATATACTACATAAAAATATTTTTTATATTTACAATTCATACCCTTATAGTTAATTATTTAATTTATGGTACATCTCTTACTTTTTCAATTTTCGTTTTACACTCTTATCACATTAACATAATAATCATATATTAACTAAAATATGTTTAAAAAATACGTTTTAACATATCACATTAACATACATAATTACGTTAAAATACGTTAAGAAATTCGATATATATATATATATATATATAGGGGAAATATCAATTGCAAACCAGTCAGTTTGTGCAAACCCCGTACAAACCAATCTACAATCATGAATCTGCAATTTTTTTTTGTTGATGCTTCATGAATCTATATTTTGGCTTCATGAATATATAATTTGGCTTCATGAATCTATATTTTCCGATAGAGCCCTAAAATACCCTTATGGATATAAAAAAGAAGTTATGGATATAAAAAAATAAGTTACGTGATTGGTGGAGATGAAACAATATGCTAAAAGCCCTAAAATACCCTTATGGATAAAAAAAACAAAGTTACGTGATTGGTAGATTGGTTTGTACGGGGTTTGCACAAACTGACTGGTTTGCAACGGATACCTCCCCTATATATCGAACGTCATTCGTTTAATAATTTGATTGAAAATAAAGTAAAGTTATTGATTTGAAATAAAGTAAAGTTATTGACTCGAATTTTAAATTTAGGTTTTCGAATTGCTTCGGGTTCAGATTAGTCGGATTTCGGGTTAGTGTCTGTTGGGTTCGAATATTATGCTAATGTAACAACCGGGTTTTCTGTTGTGAAAATAATAGTTTAGTGGTCTTTGTGCAAGAAATGAAAGATAAGTTAAGGGACTAATGTGTTAATTATGTAAAGATACTTAAATGCTCAATTTCCTAGGACAACCCATTATTGAGAAATCAGTATTTTGTTGGGGTTTTGAGACTTGGCAGCTAAGGGAAAGAAAAGAGAAGAAGAAAAGAAATTTTGGGCAAAGAAATCATAAGAGAAGAGGAATCTGCAAGGTATTCTATTCTAAATTCATTCTCCTTATTGTTATAGTGTTTCTTTTCTTAATTGGTTTGGGTTCTTAAGTCTAAACATGATGATTTAATGGGTTTTCAACCATTTCTTCTAAAAAGTGGGTTTTAAGGGTTTTTGGCTTTGTAAATCGATTTAATGGTAAGAAAGTGGATTAAGTGGTTGTTTAGGATTGGTGGACGAACCCTTAGGTTTTTCAAATCAAATTAATGGCAGAAAATGGGTTTAATGGTCATTTCTAGACTTTTATTTTCGGACAGACATAGTTTCCGGACGATAGGGTTCGTATTGTTCAGTAGTTTCCGGATAAGATGCAGGCACCCGGGTAGTGTTGCTTGGGTAGTTTCCGTACGTATGTCTTTCCGGATGAAAGGTGTCCGGGTGTTAGTATCCGGTAAAGGGTGTGTCCGGAAAGTCCTTATTTCCGGACAGTTAGTGCATCCGGAATGTCGGGGTACCCGGACAGTTCGGGTATCCGGGAAGTGGGTCATCCGGACAGTCAGAGTATCCGGATAGTTCTTGTTAAGTTTTACTGATTAAGGAATTATCTAATCTTCTAGGTGTCAAGTTTGGTTAACCAGAGAGTAGAGCAAGTGTGCATTCAGTGACATCAAGGTGAGTTCCCTAAACCTTTTTACGACGTACAGTGTTAAATGATTTAACTGATTATGGTTTCATTTACGAGCATGAACTGTTTATAACTGTCACGCATGTTCTCCCATGAACTACACGTTTTACTTAAGAAAGCTTATTATGATATGATGAAATGAGAATGATGATTTAAAGGATTTAAATCTGCATGTTTTATGAAAAGAATGATGTGCTATGTGGAGTCGGTATGCACTATGGGGTCAGAGAGTGATCCTCGGGATCTGATGATCCCTTGGATATGTATGACAGACTGGTAGGTTGGAATTCGTTTCCTCCTATTTCGAGTAGAGGGGAGTCTGCGTGGGCTCCGGGAAGGGGAGTCAGCGTAGGCTCCGGAAGAGGCGAGAAGGGAACCTGCTGGGCCCCCGATCGCGGAATGTTTATGTGATCCAATACACAGTGCAGTACCATACTTGATGTTATGTTAAGGTTTACGATGAATCTTTTATAAAAGTTTTTATACTGGTTTACATGTTGTTATCGGAGGGAATTCACTAGACCTTTTGGTCTAACCCTCGTTTTTCAAAAACTAAACCATTTTCAGGTAAGCGCATTACGAGTTCTTCTGGTAAGAACTAGGAGATGGCTTGGAGGATTTGGAGCTTAGAGCGACTCCAGAATTTTGGTTTGCCTATAGATAGAGCTCTCGGCTGTGGATTATAGACTTCCGCTGTCAATTTTGTTTAGCTTAGAAGAATGAATGTTTATGGACAAGTTTAATTATGTAATTTGAATGCTTAACTCTAGTTGAATGCATGTTTTGTTTTGGGGACGTTACAGATAATGCAAAAAGTATATATAAATGCAATCAATTTTGAGGACGAATTCAATCAACTGAAAGATTGATGAAATCTATAGTAAGTTTAGAAATTAGAAAACTTTTCGATAGACTATAATTTACGGTTTTCGAAAGATAATTACATAAATAATTATGTTTATATAATATTTAAAAAATATATTTATATTATTTCGGGTTTTCGGACGGGTCGGGTAATCAAAGATCAAACCCAACCCGAACCTAAGTATCGCACAAAAAGTTGCGTTTCGATTTTCGGATTTCAGGATATTCGGGTTTTGCACAAACACATTATTTCCGGTTGGAATCCGGGTTCGGATTTTGGACTATTCGGGTTATGCACGCCTTACACATAATACTATGGTTTATAGCGTTTAGGGCCAAGAAATGGCTAAATAGGTCCAGCCCAACCCGAGACATACTTGGAACCGAGACTGACCGACTCGATACGAGACCGGTTATGGGACTGACTATATTTTTTATTTACAAATTTATTTTTTTAATGCATTTCGAAGTTTATTTTTAAATGTATTTTAAATTTATTTGATTGAAAATCAAAATGTATTTTTAAGCGTATCTTATTAAGAGTGTAAAACAAAAATTAAAAAAGTAAGAGATGTACCATAAATTAAATAATTAACTATAAGGATATGAATTGTAAATATAAAAAATATTTTTATGTAGTATATATGACATATAATAAAATAATTAAATCAAAAAATATTTAATATTGGGCTCATTTACAAAATAGATTAGATTTGTATGAAGAATATATGGAGCGTACTTGTACTTGTACTCGTGGATATATTGATTTAAATGAATAATCAGAGTTGGAATTTGTTGGAATAAAAAGTATTTTTTAACGTATTTTAGTTAATATTGGGCTCATTTCAAAATAATATAATTAAATCAAAAAATAAGAAGGTCGACGAATAATAATATAATTAAATCAAAAAACATAAACGTATGACATATAATAATATAATTAAATCAAAAAATATTCAATATTGGGCTCATTTCGAAGGTATCGACGAGACGATTATAACGGTGTAACTTGTTAAAATTAAAAAGTCTTTTTTTAACGTATTTTAGTTAATATACAATTATATGTGTTAATATAATGAAAGTGTAAAATGGAAAATAGAAACTAAAAAATATAAAGTAAATTAATTAAATAAGTATAGGGGTATGAAATATAACTTTCAAATAAAAAATTTTAAAAACAAAATATGTGAGGGGAGAGGGTGTACAAAGTTGTAGGGGGTATATTTAGAATCTGCCTTAGTCGAAACAAGGGAAGTCTCCCAATAGGTGGGTGAATAGAAAATATGCGTTTATTAATATATTCACATTTCATTGAAATATAAAACCGATTTGAAATACTTCTTTAGGATTAAAGAAATTAAAATATGGTGTAACTTGTTTGGTTCACAAAATATGATATTTCAAATGAAATAATTAAAATACTTCTTTATAATAATAATTAACTAAATTTTATCTCATAATTGAATATTTTAAAATAATGGACCATATATGTTTCCAACTTCAATTTTAATGGTAATTTGAAATAAGTGTAATAATTTTTTTTATTGAGAAAAAGTGTTTATTAAATAAATAAAATATCCTCTAATGAAAATAAAGACAAGTGCGGATTTATGTAGAAGTTAATGGGATCCCATGCTATCAATATTAGAGCATCTCCACCGATTGCTTGAAGAAGGTTTGACTATTGGAGACGAGACTTGAAAATAATTTTATTCATCAAATATTTGAGATGTTTCTCAAGTTTTTGAAAAAAATGAATGTAAGGGCAAAAGAGAGAGAAAGTATATTACGGTGGGACAAACACATCTTTTATATATATATATATATATATATATATATATATATATATATATATATATATATATATATACAAGTCTTTTACAATAGTTTCACCATTGTGGATGCCCTTAAATCGTTTTTTTGGTGCAGTGAAATTATTTTACAACATTTAATGGTGGCTGATATTTTTGTTTTATCTTAATAAGATAATTGTTTTATGTCATAACTATACAATGGAGTTTAAATTTTAATCACCACTGATACGTTTTCCTGTGTAGTATAAAATAACATTTTGTTGGTTCGTTTTATGCTTTTGTATCACTAAAACAAAGTCTAATTTACGACGGATAATTCCGTCGGAAATACGTTGGTAATGGAATATTCCGTCTTTGTTCGTACACATCTGATCCTTCTTTCTCAACCTTCAACTTCTTCCGATCCTCTTTAAGTAGGAAGTGCGATCTGAAGGCATGGGTTAAGCAAATAGATTTCTTCAATGGTAGATTCCACTCCATTCGCTTATACTGTGCTCTACTGGCTCTAAGACCCAACATTATAGGAGTAACCTACACTCGCTCGCTCCCTTTCATCCGATAGAGAGTTTGAATTCAGTGATTTAGGAGCTTGCTTTTATCTGCTGATACCCCTTCACTGCTCACCACATGCCCGAAATACTCTAACCTTGCCTGACCGAAAGAGCATTTCGATTTCTTCACAAACAACTTGTGTTGTTTTAAAGTTTCAAACACTATCCTCAAGTGTTGCAAGTGGCTTAGGTGTCGCAATAATTTGGTAGGAAAACCAATTTCCGATGGATCATCAACGGAATTTAGCGACGGACAACACCGACGGAATACCGATGACCAACCGATGGAAGACACCAACGACGGATAATCTGTATTCCTTTTAAAATAAATTAACTTTGATATTCTTTTAAAAATCCGTCGCTTTTCCGTCGCTATTCATCAACGGATGTATTCCGTCAGAACGGAAATATCGATTTTTCTAGTAGTGTATATCTTCTATTTGCTCATCATTTTTTTCTTATTATACATGGTAGAAGGACAAAATATATGTTTGGATCTGCCTAACTTTAAGATATTGACAAACATGTAACATCATTTACTCGCAAACCAACAAAAAAGAAATTTTTGATTTAGACTTGGAACTTTCAAACCATAATGGCAAAATAAACAAATATATTATTGCATTTTTATTTATTATTTTATTTTAATAATCATAGCAATTACCTTATTTTTGTATGCAACAATTCACCTGGTAAGCGCTAACCGTGGTAAAAGTCGTCGCCATTACTTACCGGGGTATGATTCTCGGTCCTTTCATTCGCTTTTACCGGGTAATATTTTTGAATAAATCCGGTTGGTAATGTGACTTGGCAAACGCTTACCCGGGTAAGTGTTTGGTAAACGGCCCCTAAGATAATAAAGTTAGCCGTTTAGGTAAGTAATCAGAAGAGTTTGCAAGTACTGAAATATATTGAAACGTTTTGACATTCTTGAAAATATATATTTTGGTGGTGCTTTCGAAAACATCATTGTGACAAGTTTCCGAACTTCGGCTTGTACAAATTACAAAAGTTGATATACAAAAAGTAAGTTGTCAATTAAGCTTATTTTCAGTCACGTATCGGATCGATATCTCAATCTACAAAGCCATAAACTCATCGGTATAATGCAATTGATATCTTTTAGCGGTATCCGATAATTCAAATACCAATCTCATCAAAGACGACGAGGTCTATATATGAGTTTCATTTATAGTATATAAATTATATATTTCAAAAGAGATAATATCGAACTCTATTTTACCGGCATATATATATATATATATATATATATATATATATATATATATATATATATATATATATATATATATATATATATATGTTAACTAAAACAAATATGTAAGAGCATTTAAAGAAACGATAGTTTTTATTTAGAAATTGGACACAATATAAGTCAATCCCATCATCAAATCTCTTTAGGATCTGGAACTAGACCATGCATAACCAACCTTCTTTATTTGGTAATGAAAAACCACTTTATTTTTTATATAGGTGTTCTTCTTTAGTTAAAAATTCACTTGATATTTGGGTTGTTGATTTGGGGAGAAAAGGCCGAAATGTTTTTCTGTTTCTTCTCCGGGTTTCCTATTTTCATCAAACATGCCAAATATATATGTCTCTATAGATCTTCCCGGCTTCCTTGGTGTCCCTGTCGTGCCTTTGACATGTCTAATCAAATTGTTATTGTAAGTTCTAGCATTTTCTACGGTTGTTGCACGACCACCTGCCGACGGCCATCCACTCTCCGACACAACAATTTCCACATTCTCTCCTCCAAGAGGTGCTTGAGCTGCATAGTGAGCATCTAACATTGCGGTGAAAAGATTGGAATATTGTCGACCGTTATCGTTCACAACCGTTCCTGGTGCAGTAAACAGCGCATACGGAAGATTCCCATTAGGGTCTCCAAGGTAACCAAAGTAGGGGTAAATGTTGGCAAGCATCGGCAAGTTGTTTTGGGCTAGAAATCTAATTATTGGCTCTATAAATCCTCGAACATTGTCATAAAATGCGCCATTGCTTGGTGGAAATGATCTGACTAGGAGACCGGTGTAGGTTGCAGTCGACACTTTGATTTGATTCCCTAGTCCTGCGGCTCGAATGGCATTGTGAATATTCCTCATGGCTGGGAGTACAAAATTGGCGAATCGCCGACTTTCATTATTTGGATCGACTTCATTTCCGACGGCGATGTATCTAAACCTGACGCCAGGGTAGTTTTGAATGTTGTTTCTGACCCATGTGTTTGCAGCATTTTGATCGTTGAGGGATTGCAAAACATCATTAGGAACATCGAGGATGAGTTCAATATTTGTTCCTTGGAGAGCTCGAAGTGTAGCTTGATTTGGATCATAAATTCGCATTCTGGTTATGCCGTTATTTCTGTAAAGGGCTACCACAGCTTGCTCTGAGGGCAAACCATCGCCAACTCGACCATTGCATACACCTACTTGTGCATCTAATTTACACCAAGCAAAACAAAAATATTAAAATGTAACTTCTCTTGCACTTACAAACTATTGACATTGTGTAGTTTTTCATCAATGGTTTATCATTTATTTGAATTTTATCGTAAAAATAAATTTTATGAAATAAATGATAAAAATAAAAATAACACTTTTCATTCACAAGGTGCAACATCCTGGCAAGGGATGTGCATGCCCTACACGCGGATATTCCTATATGTATGCATATATTTAGAATACGAATGACATGAAAATATATATATAAACAGAGAGGGAGAGGGGAGGATCAAACGAGAACATAGTCAAAATAAGAAAACACGGAAAACAACTAAATCACATGTGTTTTTGCACTGAAATCACATGCGATTACGAAACACAATCAATATAAGGGCGAGTGATCACATATGATTTCACACACAATTTTAGTGTAAGATCATATGTGATTTGGCCGTTTTCGCGTACTCTTATTTGGTTATTGTTTTTGTTTAAACTCGTCTCTCTCTCTCTCTCTATATATATATACACATACATACACACACGGAGGTTCAAACGAGAACATGATTCAAATAAGAAAATATAAAAACGCCTATGATATATTTTACATTGAGATCATATGAGTTGATCACTGTGCTTCGTATGATAGTATTCACATGCATATGATATGTGTCCCTGTATTTTTCTATTTTGATATTATTTTTGCTTGAACCGGACTATTTATACACACATAAAAGTGGATATACAAACATAAAAATCACATTGTTTAAAATAACATAGAACTCGTATTTTTAGACCATAACTTATTAAACTGTATTAAAGGAAGGGAGAGAAAGACCTGTGAACGCAATAAGATTCATGAGTAAGCCGAGTAGTACGAGCTTTGATGTCATGACTTCGGTTTTATGAAATTTGTATTCGAGATCCAACCATATATATAATGGCCAAAATCATTTAATTTTGTGGAAAATTTAGGCCAATTGAAATTTATTTTTAATTTTTGGTACATGAACCAATAAATTTTGGGTTTTTTATATGTAGAATAACCTATTAAACACGTAGTTGGACGTTTTCCACACAATAATCCAAGGGGTCTCATTCTTCAAATAGGCTTTTTATTGAAAAGTCTTTCAATATTCATGAGTTTAATGTATATATTTCAACTTGGTACAATCGAATAATGTTGTTAAGAACATTATTTAATAGGAATATTTGATTATTTTTTATAAATTATATTGTTTAATTTCAAATATATTTTAAATAGTCAATATTGTGTTGGTATAACAAACCTATTACAAAATGAAAGTACATACTCAAGAATACTGATTGTAAAACTATGAATCGTGAATTCAAATCTATATATATATATTAATGGAAAACCAAGAAGAAGTGATGTGGCACTCTCTAAAGGCTATAAACTCTTTTATCCTTTTTCTCCTTTTTTTTTATTTTTTTAAAATACTAATAAGATAAAGACTTTTATGCCCTCATATGTAAATGATATTTTCATTAAAGGTATGGGGTGTTTTTGTATTTTTACATGCACATTGAAATTTATGTTAGTTAACTATTCATTTTCTTTTCTTTATGTTACTTAACTATTCATTTCCCCTTCTTTATGTTAATTAATTAGTCATTTTCTTTTATTTATTCTACCTTGTGGTTCTTCATTTTTTAGTTGACTACTTAATGGTTTGGTTTCTTGTCAAACAATTTTTTTCTAAAACTTTCTCTCATTATCTAATCTATATATATATTAATGGAAAACCAAGAAGAAGTGATGTGGCACTCTCTAAAGGCTAGAAACTCTTTTATCTTTTTTCTCCTTTTTTTCATTTTTTTAAAATACTAATAAGATAAAGACTTTTATGCCCTCATATGTAAATGATATTTTCATTAAAGGTATGGGGTGTTTTTGTATTTTTACATGCACATTGAAATTTATGTTAGTTAACTATTCATTTTCTTTTCTTTATGTTACTTAACTATTCATTTCCCCTTCTTTATGTTAATTAATTAGTCATTTTCTTTTATTTATTCTACCTTGTGGTTCTTCATTTTTTAGTTGACTACTTAATGGTTTGGTTTCTTGTCAAACAATTTTTTTTCTAAAACTTTCTCTCATTATCTAAGGTATGGACTTATGTTTATTGCTAAATTATATGGTGTTATATGTACTTTATATGTTTTTTGTTGTTGTTTTTTTTGGTAGAAAGTGTCACAAAAAAAACAAATGAGATGTTGTTTAAATAAGTCATGAAGATCGTTGAACATATCAAGAACATGAAGATTTCATGGACAATATACGCTTATATTATTAAATGTAAGTCATTCAGTCCACTACAATTTCAATCTCAATCTCAATTGAATTTTGTTTGTTTTGTAATCATCATTTATTATTACCCTAATTCTCATTTTTAAATTTTTTCCTGCAAGATTTATCACAATGCTAATAGAACATTTGGATATTGTTTATTTTGATATGACGTTGTTACTAGCAAACTACATTTTTAGTTTCGATTTTTAAGTTGTTGTTTAGTAAAAAATGTTGCATTTGAGAATTTAAGGTTTTAAGAAAGTATAAACAATGGTTAATCGATTGATACTCTTCAGATTTTGTCTTTACACCTTCAACTATTTTTAATCATGATTAAAATTAATAGATTAACTGATTTTAAGGAATTTAGTTCTTTGCTTTATACAACTTCACAATGCCAACGATGAAGTTATATATGCAACACTCTAATGAGATGGATACTATTTTCATCAATGTATAGAGAATATGGTTGTAAATGATGTGATGAATGAAGATGTAAATGATGGATACTACTTCACCGCGACACTCTCCTCGATCGCCGGATACAAAATTTCAAAATACCCTTGGTCCGCGATCGCGAACCCCATCGCGAAAAATGGGTATTTTGATAAAATCAGCGAGAAAGTAGATATTTTGGTAAGTCAAAATCAAACTTTGAGTATTTTAATTAATTTCGCTAATAATTAACTATATTTTATCTCATAATTGAATATTTTAAAATAATGGACAATATATGTTTCCAACTTCAACTTTAATGGTTAATTTGAAATGAGTGTAATAATTTTTTTATTGAGAAAAAAATGTTTATTAAATAAATAAAATATCTTCTAATGAAAATAAAGACAAGTGCGGATTTATGTAGAAGTTAATGGGATCCCATGCTATCAATATTAAATCGTTTTGGTGTAGTGAAATTATTTTACAACATTTAGGGGCTGTTTAGCGGTTGCTGAATGGTTTGATGCAGAATGATTAACAGACTTTTATGATACAGTGTCAAACGAAATATGGTTGTTTGGTAATTGTTTAGAATGAAATCAGAGTGCCTCTTAATGAAACTATTAAGAGGTAAACAAACAGTCCTTTAATTGGGCTGATATTTTTGTTTTATCTTATTAAGATAATTGTTTTATGTCATAACTAGTGTTTTTTCTTCTTCTTAATTTGGAAGTGAGTACTAAGCTTTTTGAATGTAACTATACAATGGAGTTTAAATTTTATTCACCATTGATACTTTTTCCTGTGTAATATAAAATAACATTTTGTTGGCTCGTTTTATGCTTTTGTAATATCACTACAAAACAAAGTCTAATTTCCGACGGATAATTCCATCGAAAATACGTCGGTAATGGAATATTCCGTTGGAAATCCGTCGGTAATTAGGTGTCACAAATAATTAGGTAGGAAAGCCAATTTCCGACCGATCGCCGACGGAATTTAGCGACGGATCACCGACGGAGGACAACACCGATGGAATTCCGATGACCAACCGACGGAATTTAGGTATTTTGGTTAAATTAGGGAGAGTTTTGGCATTTTGGTAAGTCCAAGTCAACCTTGGGGTATTTCGAGTAATTTCTCTAATTTAAAAGTATAATATTGTACAGAAAAATGTTAAATAGAATTTAAAAGTATAATATCATAATATTGTCCTATAATAAAAGAAATGAAAAATACATGTGCTATTTCTTATATTACCCTAAAATATATGTTATCATTCCAAGTTTTTTTTAAAAAAAAGTTGGAATCCAGACTAGTTTACACGTATCTCAAACTGATAACATGTGAAGAAAATCTTCAAAGACCTAAATCTTATTGACATAATGACACTTGAGCAAATTCCAGAAAATTAAATTTTGGTTACTACATGCATGAAAGTGATTTAATTGCATGACGAGCTTTGAAAAGTCAAATCAGCTGTTGGACTCCTTGAGCAAAGTATTAATTTATATTTTTAATATTTTTTAAAAATACATCAAAATAAAAGAAGTTAACCTTAACAACATCTTTGACAACTATGTTATCTTAAAAAATAATGGAGATTTGGAAAAACACTTTCTTCAACTAAACTCTCCTATAGAGAATTAGAGATATATGAAGAAAAAAAACCCGAGAGAGAATAGAGAAATCTCTAAATTTGGAAAAAGGACATCATGCTTGTTGGAGGTGCTCACACGAGCTTTCATCGGTCTAGGTATTATTATAGTTTTTTAAATTTTTTATTATTATTTTAACTGTTTTTTACTTTTATCTATAAAAACGCTGAAAAGAGTTGGTGCAAAAACATTGCAGTATTACGAAGACTGTTAATAGAGCCCAATTCACAGAAAGTTAAAGATTGAAACCTCACCAAATAGAAAAATTGTGTTGAACATTTGTTAAATATGATATACTTAAAACAAAGAGTAAACTATGGTTTTGTCGTTATGGTTTGTTGTTTATTGCTATTTTCGTCATTGATCTTTAAATATTGCTTTTTTGTCCCTCTTATTTTTAATTTGTTTCACTTTTGGTCCTTAAGGTTAACTCTGCTAAAAATAGTCGTTTAAATCAAGGACAACGCAGTCTTTTTATTAATCCATAACTATCACCTTCGTTGTTGCTTCAACAACCAGTCAACCACCACTGAAAATCATTGTTGCTTTCAAAATCATCACCGTCGTGCCAAGGACTCCCCAACAACCACATTGGTGCCGATGATCTGGTGATGGATGGTGTCGTAGGAGAAAAGGAGGGACGATGGGAAGGTTGGGACTGTAATCTGTATTATCTCTCACATACATATAAAAAACATTATAGTATCATATATTTTTCACAAAATATCATTATATTATTTTGTAAAAATATTATGTAGTCGTGACTTAACGGATATTTTGTAACAGAGTTAGCCTCGGGGACAAAGAACGAAACAAATTGGAAACCATAAGGCTAAAAAGAGCAATATTTAGAAATCAGTGACGAAAATAACAATCATAGGGACAAAAATTGTAGTTTACTCTATAATAAAATTATACCATTGAATATGATAATAGGAGGTTCAAACGAGAACACCTCCAATCTACGAGAACATTTCGTAGCCATATATATGATTTAATTAGGCAATTAATTAAAAATAAATAATAATAATGTACAAAAAGATAGGCGACTTAATAGCATGTGGACATTGAAGGGATACATTATTTCCTATTATTTGTCTTTATCCTATTAAAAGCAGCCATGATGATTAGAGTATATTGTTCAAAGATCATTTACTTTGTCTTATCACATGTGTTATTTGCATTACCTTTCTTATGTTTTTGCATTAATTTTAAGATGCGATATTTGTATTACATCAAAAATGTTTTTGCAATGAATATAATCACAAATGATGATGTTAATTTATTCAATTAGTGTACTTTTTGCTTATGTTATCCATGTGATATTTGTACTAAATTTATGTGTTTTAACATGTATTATCATATGTGATATTTTGTAATGGATCCATATATATTATCACATGTAATATTCTGATGAAAATCGTGAAAAGAAAAATCATATGACATGGATCCAATAAAATAATAAAACTTTGAAAAAAAATATGAAAAAAGTAAAAATCATGATTTTTTAAATATATTCATTTTGCATATTTTACTCAGTATATTATCACATGTGATATTGATAATAAATATATTTAACACGTATAATCACATGTGATAATCAGATGATGGACTACTTGAAAGGAAATTTCCATAGTAATCATTTATGATGTTTTGTAAGGTGATTGAAAAGATATTGAAACTTGTAGTGATATGATCGTTGCCATGGTGATAGATCCACATATAACTATGATAGGGAGAGAACCACAAGGCTTGTGGCGTACTGGTTAAGGCCTTGGGGGGATGTGGCTCAGAAACCCATCTACCCCGGGTTCGAATCCATGCGTTGGCAACTTGTGGCCACTGAGGAATTATCTCAGGGCTGCATGCTTAGCAGTCAATCAGTGTCAGGGATTAGTTTAGGCGAAACCTAGGACACGCTTTCAAAAAAAACTATGATAGGGAGAGATTGTAGGGATGTGAGTGTTATCTTAAATAACTTCTAAGATGAGATTTATGTTCTTCCTTATTATTATTATTACTTTCTAAATTAATTGTTAAATTAAGTGATGTATATGGTTAGAAAGTGTTCTTGTATTCTCCTAAATTGTAAGTATTCTTATTTAAACCCTTCCCTATATATATATATATATATATATGTATGTATATATATAGGGGTTAAATCATGTGAGAACCAAAAATAGGTTGAGAACCGTGGGAACCGATTTAAGCCGTCATTTGGTTTTGATCATATGGTTTTAAAAACATAAAAATTCATTCATAGGTTTTCACGGTTCTCAACCTCTTTTTGCCTATAATAATGTCTATAGATTAAAATCAATTAACGGCTTAGATTGTATGTATAGAGAGAGAGAGAGAGAGAGAGAGAGAGAGGTTCATCGTGTATTTTGGTGTTGAAAGTTTGAAAGTTAAAGTCAATGATGGTCATTTTGTTTGTTCATCGACATGCATTAAAGTTAGGTAGGGTATGAGTCACAGGGACACCATTTCCTACGAAAGGTCTCATTTGTCCACATTCTTGAGAATAATTGATAATATACTTACATGATAGATATATTAAGAAACGGGAATTAGTACAATTACTAAAATGTATAATTTTATGAACAAGGCAAAACAAAACAATTCGAATTGGATAGGGCCAACCTCTATTTTTTGTTAAATTAAGAGTTGTTAGTGATTGCAAATTTAAATGACGTTTAATTTGCATGATGTTTTCTGAATTGATAAAATATGTCAAAAACATTTGAATATGATATGAATTTGAATAAAATGTCATCAGGTTTATCAAGTATTTAATTGATAGGATATAAAGTGTATTATTTCAATTAAATTAAAATATGTTTATTTAGTTTATAGAGTGTGACTTATGACCAAATAGGAATAATGAAAAGATAACAAACAGCTCATTCCTTTGATTTTTTCCCTTAAATTATTAATTGTAATAAAATTAACATTTAATATACAAATTTGTAAATTACCATTTATTAAATCAAAAATAAATTACATACTTATACACCCCCAATATATATATATATATATATGGATCTTCAAATGTAAACCATCATTTTTGTGTAAACCGTGTAAACCCTCGATTTCAAAGGTTATTTTGATAAAAGAAATTTATGGAATTGTTTATTTTGATGAAATTGTTTCATATCATTCATTTCTTGATAAAAAAAATTACGAAATTTGTAGTTTCATAGGTGAAAACGAAAATGTATGAAACAGTTTCATAAGAATGAAAAAACCTATGAAACTGCAAATTTCAGAAAAAAATTCATCAATAAATGAATGATATGAAACAATTTCATCAAAATAAACAATTCCATAAAAAAATCATCAAAAAAACCTATAAAATCGACGGTTTACACGAAAATGATGGTTTACATTTGAAGAGGACTCTCTCTCTCTCTCTCTCTCTCTATAGAGAGAGAGAAGGGGGGGGGGGTTAAAGGGAAAACCTCAAAAAAATGAAAAACTGAAGAACACCCTAATAACCCTTCATCTACACGGTATGCATTTGTGCATATATGCACGTGTGCATGTTACAAATTACCTGTATGCACAAGTGCATACCATCCAGATGGAGGGCTACCAAAGTGTTCCTTAGTTTTCCGTTTTTTTTAGGTTTTTCCCTAAACCTGACCCTATATATATATATAAAGACCCTCCTGAACATTAACATGCAAAACATCAATTTCATAACATCCCAAAATCACGGTCACAAAATTTCATTACAAATACTTAATAGGTTTGCGGAAACAACCTACACAACTGAGAAATACTAAATACTAGAGTGTCTCTATCCACCTTTACTCTCCACGCTAAGCTCAGCCTAATTGCCCGAGCTCCTGGAAACCTGCTTACCTGAAAAGGTTTTAATTTTGAAAATGCGAGGGTTAGACCATGAGGTCTAGTGAGTCCCTCCTAACAGTTATCAAAGCATTTAAAAACAGTTTATCTTTTCAGCATAAAACGTTTATACTCAACATGTCAAAATCATATACGAACTAAAGTCCGCCTCCTCGTAATCTGACACCCTGAAGCCACCCGAAGGTGACAACGAGTCAGCCTCGCACTGCCTTGCGGAGCCTCGCTCCTGGCATATAGGGACCTCCCTTCCCGCACGAGAGCTGGCGGAACTACTTTCCCGTCTTTGCCAGTTTACGTCTCCTCGATGTATGCATACATTCAACATAAAACTTACAAACAACATTTGTACATTCAAAGCATAAAATATAGCATGGCAATTCTCTTCATAAATACTTCTTTAGAAAACACATTAAAAGCCACACATTTTGGGTTTAGAAAACTCACCTGATTGCTACTCCCGCTTACTTCAAGACTCGCTCCAAACGCACACCTAAACAATAATTTATTGATTAAGTGGATGCACCTAACTTGGATCCTAAACTTTCTCAGCTCTAACTCGCAAGACACGAAAATCGTAGAACTCTAAAACTCGCAAGGCTCTAAATTCGCAAGGCACTGAAACTCGCAAGGCATTGAAACTCGCAACCTTGGGTTGCGATTTTCTCCAAAACTCGCAAGCGTAGCTTGCGAAATTCTCAAACTCGCGGGACTCTGAAACTCGCAACCTTGGGTTGCGATTTTCTCCAAAACTCGCAAGCGTAGCTTGCGAAATTCTCAAACTCACAGGCTTAGCTTGCGAATTTCAGGCTCAACCCCTTCATCTTCTTTCCCCAGACACGCAGACAGGTCTGATACAGGGTTTTTCTACTGCTCAAATCGAAAACTTGCTAAAACTTACCGAAAACCTTTAGGCTAAACTAGAAATCGGTTCAAAGAAAGATTCTAGGCTCACACTACCGATTAAACTCAAAAAAACGATCTCCCCAACCTCTTAAATATTGAAACAGCGCTGGACCGAGTGTGTGTGTGAATACACACACCCAAACTCTCCCAAGCAGCTTCTAATTAGGAAAAAGGGCTAAGGAATAGGAGAATTAGAATACTTACTTGATGAGATGCTAAGGATTCCACTCTAGCTTTTCAAATGAACACCAACAACGTCTTTTCTTCTTGTCTTCTTTTCCTCACAGCCGCCGCACACACACACAGAGCACACACAAAAATACTACTGATTGAAGAATAATTTCCTCCTAGGGCTTTGGACCCCCTTTTAAGTATTATTCCCAACTTTACACTTTGACCCCTCAAACTTTCTTCTTGATTCACATTTTACACAAGCTCCTTTTTTTTTAATTACACAAAAATCCCGGTTGTTACAACACTCCCCCCTCAAAAGAATTCCGTCCCCGGAATTCCATTCTTAAAGAGGTGAGGGTACCTGCTTTTCATCTCCGCTTCCACCTCCCACGTTGCTTCTCGTCCTTGATGATATTTCCACTGAACCTTCACCAAACGTGTCTCCTTATTCCTCGTCTTTCGTACTTTAGTGTCTAAAATTTCGACTAGCTCTTCCTCGTACGTCAACTTCTCGTCAATACTTACATCTTCTATCGGAATGGCCACATCGGCTTCGACTAGACACTTCTTCAAATTTGAGACATGGAAGGTCGGGTGGATTCGCTCTAGTTCTTCTGGTAACTTTAACTTGTAAGCTACAGGGCCTACTCTTTCAACTATCGCGAACGGTCCGACATACCTCGGTCTCAACTTCCCTTTCTTTCCAAAACGAACCACGCCCTTCCAAGGTGACACCTTGAGCATTACTATGTCACCTACTTGGAACTCGATCGGCTTCCTTCGCCTATCGGCATACTTTTTCTGTCGGTCTTGGGCAACTCTCATTCTTTCTCGAATCACTTCTATCTTTTCTGACGTCAGCTGCACAATTTCCGGACCCGTCAACTGTCTTTCTCCCACTTCATTCCAGCATAACGGCGTACGGCATTTTCGCCCGTACAACGCCTCAAATGGTGCCGCTTGAATACTTGCGTGATAGCTATTGTTGTAAGAGAACTCTACCAACGGCAAGTGCGTCTCCCACGATCCTTTGAAATCAATTACACAAGCCCTCAACATATCTTCCTGCGTTTGGATGGTCCTTTCGCTCTGACCGTCCGTCTGCGGATGATACGCCGTGCTCAGCTTCACTCGAGACCCCAATTCACGCTGAAGGCTCCTCCAAAACTTCGATGTGAATCGACTATCCCGATCAGACACAATGGACTTTGGCACTCCATGCCTAGACACAATCTCGGTGATGTACAACCGTGCCAACTTTTCCAACGAGTCCGACTCCCTCATAGGCAAGAAATGTGCTGATTTGGTGAGAATATCCACTATCACCCAGATCGTATCATTGCCTTTAGGGGTTTTCGGCAATTTCGTGACAAAATCCATCGTGATGTTGTCCCACTTCCACACTGGTATCACCGTGGACTGCAACTCTCCACAAGGTCGTTGATGTTCCGCCTTAACCTTCAGGCAAGTCACACACCGCTCCACGAAATGAGCGATATCCTTCTTCATCCCCGGCCACCAGTAGAACTGTCTCAAGTCTTGATACATCTTATTCGTGCCCGGGTGCACGGACAATCGTGACCTATGCGTCCCTTCGAGGATCTTTACTCTCAAGTCACCGATCCTTGGCACCCACACTCGGTCTTTCATGCATTTCAACCCGCTACTGTTGACTTCAAACGATGTCGCAATCCCGACAACTCGTTCGCTCTTCACATTTCCTTCTAACAGTGCTTCTTTCTGAAACTTCTTAATCTCTTCGAGCAGATTTGAGGTTGCTTCCATTCGGAAAGCCACGACTTTGGTCCACTCTCCACGTTCTTTCCGACTCAACGCGTCTGCCACCACATTGGCTTTGCCCGGGTGGTAAAGGACCTCGCAATCGTAATCGTTCAACAGTTCCATCCACCTCCTCTGTCTCATGTTCAGCTCTTTTTGATCAAACAGATGCTTCAGGCTTTTGTGGTCGGTGTAAATTTGACACTTCACCCCATAGAGGTAATGTCGCCAGATTTTCAACGCAAAGACAACGGCCGCTAACTCCATATCATGGGTGGGATAATTCTTTTCGTGATCTTTCAACTGACGCGAAGCGTAGGCAATCACTTTCCCATTCTGCATCAACACGCATCCCAACCCGAGCTTGGAAGCATCGCTGTACACTACAAACCCTTCCGATCCATTCGGTAACGATAGGATTGGAGCACTGCTCAAACTTTCCTTCAATTTCTCAAACGCGGCCTCCTGAGCTTCTCCCCATACGAATTTGACGTTCTTCCTTGTCAACAAGGACAAAGGCGAAGCTATTCGAAATCTTGAATAAACTTACGGTAGTATCCGGCTAGACCAAGGAAACTTCTCACCTCTGAAGGGTTCCTAGGCGCTTCCCAGTCTTTGATGGCTTCGATTTTTGCAGGATCCACTTTGATTCCATCCGCAGATACTACGTGCCCCAAAAACTGGACTTCTCTGAGCCAGAACTCGCATTTCGAAAACTTTGCATACAACTTTTCGCGCTTTAGCAACTCCAACGTTGTCCGAAGATGACGTTCGTGATCCTCCCGCGTACGAGAGTAGATTAAGATATCGTCAATAAAGACGATCACGCACTTATCCAACAACGAGTTACACACCCGGTTCATCAGAACCATGAACACTGCGGGCGCGTTAGTCAACCCCAAAGGGCATGACTAGGAACTCGTAGTGTCCATATCTCGTACGGAACGCCGTTTTCGGTACGTCTTCTTCTCTCACCTTCAACTGATGATAACCCGACCTCAAGTCTATCTTTGAGAAGTAACTCGCGCCTTGCAGTTGGTCGAAGAGGTCATCGATCCTCGGGAGCGGGTACTTGTTCTTCACGGTCACCTTATTAAGCTCACGATAATCTATGCACATCCGCATCGATCCTTCTTTCTTCTTAACGAAAAGTACAGGTGCTCCCCAAGGTGATGAACTCGGACGAATGAAACCTTTGTCAAGCAACTCCTGCAATTGGGTCATCATCTCCTTCATCTCCGCTGGTGCTAACCGATAGGGAGCACGAGCAATCGGTGCCGCCCCCGGCACGAGGTCAATTCTGAACTCCACTTGACGATCCAGAGGTAGGCTCGTCAAGTCATCCGGAAACACTTCCGGGTACTCGCTTACTACGGGCACATCTTCCACATTTTTCTTCTCTTTCTTGGCATCTAGTACATACGCTAGATACCCCGCGCAACCCTTCCCCAAACATCGCCTAGCTTTCATCAACGAAATTAGACACGACTTCCTACTTCGTTGATCCCCGTATATTACCACCTCCCCCTTATCGGCTAGAGGTATACGGATCAACTTCTTATTACACACAATGCTCGCATCATTCTCCGCTAGCCAGTCCATTCCTAGGACTACATCAAACTCCCCCATTCCCATAGGATAAAGTTCCAATGGAAACGAGTGACCGTCTATGTCTATATTGCAACCCTCATAGACATCCCTTACCCAGACTCGACAATCACCCGCGATATCTACTTCAAACCCCAAGTTTAACCTCTTGGGTTTCACCCGCAATCTTTGAGCAAAAACGGGCGACACAAATGAACGATTTGCCCCCGTATCAAACATCACTTTAGCAAATATCGAATCTATAGGAAAAGTACCTGTCACTACATCTGGCGCGTTCTCCGCCTCCTCAGCTGTCATGTGGAATGCCCTCGCTCTAGCACGAGCCGGCTCCACCTTCCTCTCATTACCTTTACCTCCATTGCTACCACCTTCACCCCTGCTTGACCCTTCTTTAGCTGCGGACAATCCCATTTAACATGACCCGACATCCCGCAATGAAAACAAGACCTCTGCCCACGACAATCTCGGGCCAAATGTCCCGTCTTCCCGCAGTTATAGCATCCCCCTTTATCAGCCAAACATTCACCCCGGTGCACTCGGTTACATTTACTACAAGGCTTTTCTGCTGACCGAAAACTTGCCCGCGGTTCAATTCTGTTCGTGCTCGGCCT
This sequence comes from Saussurea involucrata, assembly GCA_033807775.1. NCBI lineage: Eukaryota > Viridiplantae > Streptophyta > Magnoliopsida > Asterales > Asteraceae > Saussurea > Saussurea involucrata. The sequence goes on from CM066325.1 coordinate 4,655,161, forward strand.
CTTACTGTCTCGGGTCGGTCCTTCCCATTTGCGCTTATCCCCAGCTCTCTCATTCATCTGCCTGATCTTATCTTTCTCTGTCAATTCTGCTTTGTCAACTGCTGCCTGAAACGTAGTTGGTTCCTTTGCCTGCACCAACTCTCTAATACTGCTTTTCAACCCATAGATGTACCGCTCAATCCGTCTCTCTTCAGTTGGTACGTATAACTCAGCAAATCTGGATTTCTCGATAAATTTCAGTGTATACTCCTGAACTGTCATTGACCCATGCTCCAAACTCAGAAACTCTTCCTCTAACTTCTTAACTGCCGCCAGAGGGCAGTATTGAGCCTTGAACCTTTTCACAAATGTTTCCCACGACATGCTCCTTGCCACCTCTGACCCCTTTCCCACAGTTTCAACATCCCACCAGAAGATCGCTTCTGCCTTCAACACTGACCTCGCAAACAGAACTTTATCTTCCTCCGCGCATTTACTTGTATCAAAGACCAGCTCCATCTCACGAACCCACTGGATAGCCTTAACGGGATCACGCTCCCCACTGTAGGTCGGTGGTTTGCATGAGTTGAAAGCCTTAAATGTGCACCCCTTCGCTGTCTTGGGTTCATCGACAATCGGAGTTATCATTGAGTTAGTGCCCATTTCAGTTCGCGGTTCGCTACCTTCCACTGTCTTCTTCCCAGTACTACCCTTGCTTGGTTCTCCAGATGTCGTCTTGTTCTGATTTTCTAAAACTGCTTTCAGAGTCTCCTGTATTTTCCCCATCTCAGATGTGAACTTCTCCTCGGTTATAAAAGCCTGCGTGGCCTCGGGTTTACGCCCTTTCTTAGCTTTAGTCTTTGTCACAGGCGTGGAACTTTCCTGTTCAGAAATGGCCTGCACTTCGGGTTCTGCCAAACTCCTAGTCGTACGCTTGACGGTTGCCTTCTTCTTCCTACCCTTTTCCTTGGCGGTTGCTGCCCCCGCTTCAGTCGCCGCTTTTCTCGGCACCGCTCCCTTAGGTCTTCCACGACCCCTTCCTCGTCCACGAGTGGCTACTACTCTGGGCTGATTCACTGGTTCTTCCTCGACTCGCACCGCTTCCTCACGCAGTGTAGTACTCTTGGTTCGTGTGTCTACTGCCACTGGTATGGACCTACTTCTCAATGATCTTGCAGACATTCTGATGTAACAGCAAAACAACGGAAAGTTTACTCACTAACAAAGGCCTAATAACGCATAGAAGACTCCCTAGCGCGACGACACAGGATGACAAGGTAGTTTAAGTACATACATGTACCTGTAAGTTCACAGTTACACTGGCCAGATGTAACTCCAAACTTACCTTACATGACCGTCCTCAATATCCTATCAATCCTACCTTAAAATAGTGCTCTCCTAACGCATTCCTGTTTCTCAGTTGTGATTCTACTCCTCACAGTTTAAGTCTAGGCTCCTTTCGGTCACCTAAATCCCTTAAACCTGGCTCTGATACCAACTATAAAGACCCTCCTGAACATTAACATGCAAAACATCAATTTCATAACATCCCAAAATCACGGTCACAAAATTTCATTACAAATACTTAATAGGTTTGCGGAAACAACCTACACAACTGAGAAATACTAAATACTAGAGTGTCTCTATCCACCTTTACTCTCCACGCTAAGCTCAGCCTAATTGCCCGAGCTCCTGGAAACCTGCTTACCTGAAAAGGTTTTAATTTTGAAAATGCGAGGGTTAGACCATGAGGTCTAGTGAGTCCCTCCTAACAGTTATCAAAGCATTTAAAAACAGTTTATCTTTTCAGCATAAAACGTTTATACTCAACATGTCAAAATCATATACGAACTAAAGTCCGCCTCCTCGTAATCTGACACCCTGAAGCCACCCGAAGGTGACAACGAGTCAGCCTCGCACTGCCTTGCGGAGCCTCGCTCCTGGCATATAGGGACCTCCCTTCCCGCACGAGAGCTGGCGGAACTACTTTCCCGTCTTTGCCAGTTTACGTCTCCTCGATGTATGCATACATTCAACATAAAACTTACAAACAACATTTGTACATTCAAAGCATAAAATATAGCATGGCAATTCTCTTCATAAATACTTCTTTAGAAAACACATTAAAAGCCACACATTTTGGGTTTAGAAAACTCACCTGATTGCTACTCTCGCTTACTTCAAGACTCGCTCCAAACGCACACCTAAACAATAATTTATTGATTAAGTGGATGCACCTAACTTGGATCCTAAACTTTCTCAGCTCTAACTCGCAAGACACGAAAATCGCAGAACTCTAAAACTCGCAAGGCTCTAAATTCGCAAGGCACTGAAACTCGCAAGGCATTGAAACTCGCAACCTTGGGTTGCGATTTTCTCCAAAACTCGCAAGCGTAGCTTGCGAAATTCTCAAACTCGCGGGACTCTGAAACTCGCAACCTTGGGTTGCGATTTTCTCCAAAACTCGCAAGCGTAGCTTGCGAAATTCTCAAACTCGCAGGCTTAGCTTGCGAATTTCAGGCTCAACCCCTTCATCTTCTTTCCCCAGACACGCAGACAGGTCTGATACAGGGTTTTTCTACTGCTCAAATCGAAAACTTGCTAAAACACGTAATTGAAAATTTTCCACACAATGAGTCAAGGGGTCTCATTTTTCAAATAAATTATTGACTAAATTATGATTTTTATTCTTAATAATTTTAATTTCCGTCTCTATAGTTTAGAATTATAATTTTTGTTCTTATAGTTTGTTATATTCGTTTATGTACTAATTCTTACATGTTAAGTACAAACGACTAAACCAATAAAGAGATGTAAATCATAAGGACCGAAGCAATAATAAATTAGTAATCATAATAATAAAAATGGCACTGAACCCATATGAATGAAAACCGTAATTTCTAAACCATTGGAACAAAAATTATACTTTTACAAATCATAGGCACAAAAAACGTAATTTACCCTAAGTTTTTTATTTGAAAAAGTAAGCCATGTTTTTGGTGGGTGGTTAAAAATTGCGGATTTCATTCGTATGATTTTGATATTTTTGGTTTTCGTTCCTATAGTTTATAATTTATTTTTATTTTCGTACCTTCGATTAATTACTACTTTTTAAGTATGAAGATTAAAATAGAAATAAAATATAAACCATAACGATAAAAACAACAATTAAGTATAAAACATAAAGACAAAAACAATAATAAATTGTAAACCATGAGAACAAAAAATAATAGTTTAAAGTTATAAAGACAAAAATTAAAGATTCCAGCAAACCACATGACTGAAAATGTAATTTATTCATGTATTTATTTCAACTAGGTACATTGAATAATGTTATTAAAAACATTATTTTATAAGAATATTTGATTATAATATACATATATATATATATATATATATTGTTTATAATCAGAGTTGGATTCCGGTGAGAAGTGTCAAATTTAGTGAGAAATGATTTTCAACTGTTAGATGAGAAATGGACAAACATGAGAATGAGATGTACCGAGATAAGATGCACTAGATCAGTTCATTTTTAAGCCGCATTTTATAAGGGTATTTGAATAAAATTAATCAACGATTTAAAAATACTTCTCAAATGGTTTCATACCTTATATTCAAATGTATCTAATTATTCAATATTGTGAAGATATACAAATATGTTGCAAAATGAGAATACATAATTACATACTCTAAAATATTGATTTCGAGAAGTAAATTAAAAACTGACTTTATGCATTTTATGTACAATTTCTTCATATTAGAATAGGCAAAAATGTACTTACTTGTTTTTCTTTTATACCGTCAAAATAGGAAATTAATTAAAATACCCTAAGTTTGATCATCTTTTACTGAAATACCCAAAATCTCTCACATTTTGCAAAAATGCCCTAAAAATCCGTGATGGAGCCCTCGATCGTGGGCTCCAGGCCACGTGTCACCAATGTTTACCCACTTTGCCCGCGTTGGTCCCTCAAGAATGCCCGCGGTCCAGCTTTCCCCCCTCAAGAATGCCCGCGTGTGCAGTTTTGGTCCCTGCCCGCGTTTGACTCATTGACCCCCGCGATCGCGGGCTACACGTGCCACCAAAGTTTGCCCACTTTGCCCGCGTTGGTCCCTCAAGAATACCCGCGGTACAGCTTTCCCCCCTCAAGAATGCCCGCGTGTGCATTTTTGGTCCCTGCCCGCGATTGACTTTCTTTGACCTCCCCCGATCGCGGGCTCCTGTGCCACGTGTCGGCACAGGGTTAACCTTAAAATCCCTTTGACGAACCCTAAACCCTAATTGTTTCTTCGGCCGCACTATATAGGGGGGGGGGGGGGGGACCAAGACACGGCCACTCTCAATTTTTTTAATCACTCTCTCAATTTTTAATCAAACTCTCTCAATTTTCTCTCACTCTCTCAATTTTGTCGTGTGGAATACGCGTTCGGGTTTTGTGAAGATGTCTCGTATTACCTCTTTGGTATGTTTTCCTTATGTTATTTGTTATTTTTTGTATGTTATTTTAAGTTAAGATATATGATTTGTAGGTTGTTATAGTGTTTATAACTTATGTTTGAATATGTTCTATGTTTAACATGATATGTATGGTTTTATGTTTGAATGTGATATTTGTATGTTATAACGTGTATGTTGTTATAGTGTGTTTTTTCATATAAAAATTGTTAAGAGTGTGTTTTTATAAAAAAATTGTTAACAATGTGTTTTTTATTTATAAAAACACACTCTTAACAATTTTTTTATAAAAACACACCCTTAACAATTTTTTATAAAAACAATTTTTTTTATAAAAAATGTTTAATAGTGTGTTTTTATAAAAAAATGTTATAGTTTTATGGTTTTTATAATGTGTTTTTTTATAAAAAAATTGTTAATTTTTTTTATAAAAACAGTTTTTATAAAAAAATGTTAAAAATGTGTTTTTTTTATAAAAAATTGTTAAGAGTGTGTTTTTATAAAAAAATTGTTATAGTTTTATGGTTTTATGTTTGAATGTGATATTTGTATGTTATAATGTGTATGTTGTTATAGTGTGTTTTTTCATATAAAAATTGTTAAGAGTGTGTTTTTATAAAAAAAATTGTTAACAATGTTTTTTTTTATAAAAACACACTCTTAACAATTTTTTTATAAAAACACACCCTTAACAATTTTTTATAAAAACAGGTTTTTTTATAAAAAAATTGTTAAGAGTGTGTTTTTATAAAAAAATTGTTAAGGGTGTGTTTTTATAAAAAAAACACATTTTTAACAATTTTTATATGAAAAAACACACTATAACAACATACACATTATAACATACAAATATCACATTCAAACATAAAACCATAAAACTATAACAATTTTTTTATAAAAACACACTCTTAACAATTTTTTATAAAAAAACACATTTTTAACAATTTTTTATAAAAACACACTCTTAACAATTTTTTATAAAAAAACACATTTTATAAAAAAAAATTTAAATATGTGTTTGTTATAAAAAAATGTTAAGAATGACAACTTAGGTCCCTACGGTTTTAAGAATGACAACTTAGGTCCCTAAACTTTTAAGAATGCCAATTAGGTCCTAAACTTTTAAGAATGACAACTAGGGTCCCTAAACCGCACTTTATCTCTATATAACAATATGATACGTTGAAATAAAATAAACCGCACTTTATCTATATATAACACTATTATACGTTGAAATAAAATAAACCGCACTTTATCTATATATAACACTATTATACGTTGAAATAAAATAAACCGCACTTTATCTATGTATAACACTATTATACGTTGAATTAAAATACAACCGCACTTTATCTTTATATAACACTATTATACGTTGAAATAAAATAAACCGCACTTTATCTATATATAACACTATTTGTGAGTCCCATTTTGACAAAGCAACGATTCATATATTGAAGAGATTGGTAACAAGAAGATAGATAATCAAAGTGGTGTATTATTCAAGATGAAAGCAACCTAGAGAGAGAATGGATCTCTCTCTAGAACACACACTACACCAAGGAGGCTACATTGCAATGACTAACTTAACCCTAATTACACACACTAAACATTATATATCCCTTGTTACATAGTTAAGCCCAAGCCCATTACACTATATCCAAGCCCATATTACTATTAATTATCCCTTTACAAAACTATCTTATAATTAGGACATTTAGTGTCCTAACACTATTATACGTTGAAATAAAATAAACCGCACTTTATCTATGTATAACACTATTATACGTTGAAATAAAATACAACCGCACTTTATCTTTATATAACACTATTATACGTTGAAATAAAATAAACAGCACTTTATCTATATATAACACTATTATACGTTGAAATAAAATAAACCGCACTTTATCTATGTATAACACTATTATACGTTGAAATAAAATACAACCGCACTTTATCTTTATATAACACTATTATACGTTGAAATAAAATAAACCGCACTTTATCTATATATAACACTATTATACGTTGAAATAAAATAAACCGCACTTTATCTATGTATAACACTATTATACGTTGAAATAAAATACAACCGCACTTTATCTTTATATAACACTATTATACGTTGAAATAAAATACAACCGCACTTTATCTATATATAACACTATTATACGTTGAAATAAAATACAACCGCACTTTATCTATGTATAACACTATTATACGTTGAAATAAAATACAACCGCACTTTATCTTTATATAACACTATTATACGTTGAAATAAAATACAACCGCACTTTATCTATATATAACACTATTATACGTTGAAATAAAATACCACCGCACTTTATCTATATATAACAATATGATACGTTGAAATAAAATAAACCGCAACATCTATATAAAATAAAATAAACTGCAGCATCTATATATAACACTAACTATAACATCTGTGAATGACTATGTAGAAGGATTTCTTTAACATCGACTTGACGGTAAGGTGCAAAGTTTCATACATCGAGGAATTAGGAGCGCTGTTTAGGGGATTAGGTGATCGCGCGGATACCCTTGAGACCATCTATAGAGGGACACCGTTCGGGCCATGGATGGATGTGTCTTACTCTGGTGGCGACCCTACGCTAGTACACATGTTTCTATAGTTGGAGGTCGAGGACGCCAACGCTGAGCCGGAGGAGATGCATTTTGATTTCTTCGGCTCTCAATTGCATTTTGGGCGTCGGGAGTTCTGTATAATTACAGGACTACGTTTTGGAGAGGCTCCCCCCTTCCTCCCTTAGAAGACTGCTCCTTCGTTCCTAGGGTTTTCGGCATTTCAGCATCTCGTTTGAAGCTGAAGGCAGCCCGGGAAAAGATGAAAGAGGGCCTTAGTGCCCTAACCGACGACGATGTTGTCCGTGTATGCTTGGTGGTGATCGTGGATATGGGCTTCCTGGGCCGTGAGTATAGCCAACATGCTTCATCGACGGTCCTTAGGGCCGTCGAGGACCTTGAGCTGTTTAACAGCTACCCGTGGGGTAGCCATATCTGGACACATTGCTACTCTAATCTGCACCGAGCCATAGGCAGACGCGCCGATCGACATGCAAAGATGAATCTTTGTGGTTTTACATACGCCTTCAAGGTTAGATACGTAGTATAACAATTGTTAATAATACATACAAACTGTTTGGCTTTTCTTTTTACGTACTTGCTCTTCTTGTCTAATTCCAGATATGGATCTTGGAGGTGTTTCCCGCATCAATCCGATATTTCGTCAAGCGCGACGATCGAGTACTTAGGGGAACCCGTTAGGACAAGCGTGTTACCCTAAGTAGGTCGCTTTGGATTGAGTTCTTCAAAGCGTCTAGAAATGTAAGTTCTTTTACTATGTTTACAATTTGCATACGTTAGTCCCGCTTATTAATTTCTTTTATGTTTTATCATATATTTAGCAGCCACTCTTGCCCGCCGATCGCCTTGTGCCTACTGTCGACGAGATGGGCACAGATTGGTACAGAGACAATGTGGCCTTTATTGACGCAGAGGCGGAAAGGGCTCGACGTCCCCCTACTTCCGAAGATGAGGAAGACGACGACAGGCCCCCTTCCGGTGGATACCAGCCGCCCCCTTCCTCCTCCTACCAGCCGGCCCGTTCCTCCTCCTACCAGGCGCCCCCTTCCTCCTCCTACCAGGCGCCCCCTTCCTCCTCCTACAATCCATATCAGGCGGCCCCTTCCTACGAGCCACAGCGTGGCTCACATGAAGTCCTGTGGGACTACGTCCACGGGCCGCTAGAGACACGTGTACACTATCTGGAGGAAGTCTACAGACAGTTTAGCGCTGTCAATGTTAGTGTTTAACTTAATTTGTTGGCCACGTTTATTTAGTTTGTATATTAATATTACGTTCTAAATTTGTTTTAGCTGTCGAGTACGACACCGATCCCCGCTCCGTTCGGACAGGGGGCACATGCGACGTTTGCCACCACATCCCATCCGTCATTCCCTGAAAATGTAAGTGACATTGAGTAACCATTATAGTTATATGTTTGTTCCTAAGTTTGTAACTCTTATAATGATCAATGTCACGCAGGCCGGGATGTCGGGGGCCGGGATGTCCCATACGCCGTTCGCCACCACATCCTATTCTACTATCCCGGAGAGTGTAAGTGACACTGAGTAACCATTATAGTTATATGTCTGTTCCTAATTTTGTAACTATTTTAATGATCAATGTCACGCAGGCCGGGATGTCGGGGGCATACACCTCGCAGATGCCGCCGCCGTTCGCCACCACATCATATTCGACTATCTCGGAGAGTGTTAGTGACACTGAGTAACCATTATAGTTATATATCGATAATCCTAATTTTGTAATTATTTTAATGATCAATGTCACGCAGGCCGGGATGTCGGGGGCATACACCTCGCAGATGCCGCCGCCGTTCGCCACCACATCATATTCGACTATCCCGGAGAGTGTTAGTGACACTGAGTAACCATTATAGTTATATATTGATAATCCTAATTTTGTAACTATTTTAATGATCAATGTCACGCAGGCCGGGATGTCGGGGGCATACACCTCGCAGATGCCGCCGCCGTTCGCCACCACATCAATCACAAACATCTTTGGCGGTTCGGCCGATGACTATTACAGGCCGGAAATGCATACTGTAAGTTATTTTGGTAGTTTTGGTTTAATTGTGAACATTTCCTAAATTGTACTTAAAACATTGAGTAACGTAATTTTCAGACGGGGTCTCCTATTATCCAGGATCACTTCTCGGAGCACTTCTCGGAGCCTGACGATGACTCGATGGATGTTGTAGATCCACCACCACAGGTGACCCCGCTCCCTCAAAAGCGGCCGCGATCAATTTCACAATGGTTTCGTCACCCGTTTGGCCAACAAGGATCTACGACACCACCGCCCGCTAAAAAACAAGCAAAGAAAGCGGGGGGAAAGAAGGGAGGAAAGAAAAAGGGAAAGGTGCCTTCACCGGAGCCTCAACCGGCATCGGAAATATTGAGGATGTGTCGGACTGGTCACCTCTCCCCCATGATATTCGTCCCTTACTTGAGCCTGGAAATCACCCCCCGCTTTTTCCAAGTATTGCTGGCGGATGACCCTTTGGAGTCTGAGTTACAGGATGTGGTTAGTATGAAGTTTAACTATAGTCATATAATCAAATATGTTTATATTACATGTCTAACCATCTATTTTTTATGTATAGCACATCGATTGTTGGGTCTCGCTGTTGCAAAGACATCGTGGAACAGACACCAAGTGGACCATAATGTATAGTATTTTCTTTGCCTACCTGGTGCTCCCCCATCAAGGTCCCGCCTCCGTGGCCAACTCATGCAACGGCGTAGAAGGGGTTTCTTGGGCTCTCCTCGATGTGGTATGTAAATCGTTTTACTCTTATTTTATTTAAGTTGTTTTGTTGCTAACTAAGTTGTCTAATATTGTAATATTTCAGGTGTACATCCCAATATGCATTCATCCCAAACATTGGCTGCTTGGAGTGTTTGAGCTTGACGCTATGACCATGACCATATATGACAGCGATAGTGCCAATCTCTTCAGAGACCAATTGGAAGACCAGATGAGAAGGTTTAAAGATGTGCTATTTGACTTCTTTTGTCGGGTCAAGGACACGAGGCGTCGCGATAGGTCAGAGCTCTTTCGCCATAAGTTCGCCAAGAATACACCCCAGCAGGTCGGGATGAATGCGGATTGCGGTGTCTGGGTATGTCGGAATGCCAGCATCTTGATAAATAACGATGTGGTATTTGTACACCCTGACCAGACCGAGGCCGAGGCCAAGGCATTTCGCATACATATGGCGGAGTCCATTTATGCCCATTGTCAAATAAATCAAAGTTAGGTTGTTTATGTAACATTAAATAATTGTTATTTTTAGTATTAACTTATTTTGTTAAAGTATTGTGATTGACTTACTGTTTACTTCATTTGGTTTTTGCTAATTTCATCCATTTACTCAACTTTGAGTATCGATATCTCTTTCACACATACTCTATTTTGGACGCATTATATATCATTTCGAAGATCTCATATAGAAGAACATAAACCTACTAAAAGTTAGTTATATATAACACATATATATAAATTTAAATGCGTCCAAAGTTTAGTAAAACCCATATTTCCAACACCTAGTAAGTAGGTTTATGAAACTTGCGATAATCCTAATACAGAGATTATTGGATGAACAAGCATTTATTTCTTGATTATTGGGGTATTGGTTCTTGTTGTCTGGAAGTGATTCATATGATGCAAAAATTGGTATCATGTAATGTAGAACAATATCTATATTATAGAAACTTGCATTTGATAGTACCATATAAATCTGATCTAAATTCTCATTAATTAGCTATGTTTGACTACTTAAAGACTAATTTTCTGCCTAATGAAAGACCTTTATTCAAGAGCAGACGAATATTGCAGTTACTTTTTCAGTGGAATCATGCAGACAACTTTTTCAGACGAAATCTATAAACACATTCAAATAATAATAATTTAAAACGATTTAATGAATTAGTTAATATATGACTATTATGTTAATGCGATAGGAGTGTAAAACAAAATTGAAAAAAAAATAAGAGGTGTGCCATAAATTAAATAATTAACTATAAGAGTATGAATTTTAAATATAAAAAATATTTTTTATGTAGTGTATAACTGTATATGATATATATTAAAATATATAAATCCAAAAAAATTCAAGATTGGGCTCATTTCGAACATATCGAAGAGACGATTATAATGGTGTAATTTGTTAAAATTAAAACGTATTTTTTTAACGTATTTTAGTTAATAAACGATTATATGTGTTAAATGTAAAATTAAAATAATGAAAGTAAAAGGTATAAAGTAAATTTAGTAAATAAGTATAGGGGTTGAAAGTGTAACATTTCATTTTAAATTCGTAAAAATGGACGAAATGGGGTGAACAGTGCCAAAATATCAAAATTTTCATAAATGGTCCCTGGAATTTTTCAAAAATGGTCCCTTACAATTGAAAAGTCACAAAAATAACCCCATCGCGGGATTCCATTTTTCAAAAATGGTCCCTGCAAGTTTAAAAAAGTGTCAGAAAAGGTCCCTGGCCCGCGATCGCGGGCTCCCATCGCGGATTTTTGGGGTATTTTTGCAAAGTGGGAGAGATTTTGGGTATTTCAGTAAAAGATGGTTTGACTTAGGATATTTTAATTAATTTCCCGTCAAAATATATGTTAAAAATTAGAGTAAGTTACAATATTGGTCCTTATGGTTTTGATAAGTACAATATTGATCCCTAGGGTTTTAATAAGTACAATATTGATCCCTTAAATATGATTTCTCTTTTAAAATAAGCACACTAAATATCGCATGAATTGTATTTCGTTTATGTCCTTAATACCTTTAAGTTACAATACTTAACAATTCTTAAAGAACCACTTTGATTAAAAGTGATCATGTAACAACCCAAAAATACAATAGAACAAACATAGCATTTAAACATAGCGTGGCTCACATGAAGTCCTGTGGGACTACGTCCACGGGCCGCTAGAGACACGTGTACACTATCTGGAGGAAGTCTACAGACAGTTTAGCGCTGTCAATGTTAGTGTTTAACTTAATTTGTTGGCCACGTTTATTTAGTTTGTATATTAATATTACGTTCTAAATTTGTTTTAGCTGTCGAGTACGACACCGATCCCCGCTCCGTTCGGACAGGGGGCACATGCGACGTTTGCCACCACATCCCATCCGTCATTCCCTGAAAATGTAAGTGACATTGAGTAACCATTATAGTTATATGTTTGTTCCTAAGTTTGTAACTCTTATAATGATCAATGTCACGCAGGCCGGGATGTCGGGGGCCGGGATGTCCCAAACGCTGTTCGCCACCACATCCTATTCTACTATCCCGGAGAGTGTAAGTGACACTGAGTAACCATTATAGTTATATGTTTGTTCCTAATTTTGTAACTATTTTAATGATCAATGTCACGCAGGCCGGGATGTCGGGGGCATACACCTCGCAGATGCCGCCGCCGTTCGCCACCACATCATATTCGACTATCTCGGAGAGTGTTAGTGACACTGAGTAACCATTATAGTTATATATCGATAATCCTAATTTTGTAACTATTTTAATGATCAATGTCACGCAGGCCGGGATGTCGGGGGCATACACCTCGCAGATGCCGCCGCCGTTCGCCACCACATCATATTCGACTATCCTGGAGAGTGTTAGTGACACTGAGTAACCATTATAGTTATATATTGATAATCCTAATTTTGTAACTATTTTAATGATCAATGTCACGCAGGCCGGGATGTCGGGGGCATACACCTCGCAGATGCCGCCGCCGTTCGCCACCACATCAATCACAAACATCTTTGGCGGTTCGGCCGATGACTATTAAAGGCCGGAAATGCATACTGTAAGTTATTTTGGTAGTTTTGGTTTAATTGTGAACATTTCCTAAATTGTACTTAAAACATTGAGTAACGTAATTTTCAGACGGGGTCTCCTATTATCCAGGATCACTTCTCGGAGCACTTCTCGGAGCCTGACGATGACTCGATGGATGTTGTAGATCCACCACCACAGGTGACCCCGCTCCCTCAAAAGCGGCCGCGATCAATTTCACAATGGTTTCGTCACCCGTTTGGCCAACAAGGATCTACGACACCACCGCCCGCTAAAAAACAAGCAAAGAAAGCGGGGGGAAAGAAGGGAGGAAAGAAAAAGGGAAAGGTGCCTTCACCGGAGCCTCAACCGGCATCGGAAATATTGAGGATGTGTCGGACTGGTCACCTCTCCCCCATGATATTCGTCCCTTACTTGAGCCTGGAAATCACCCCCCGCTTTTTCCAAGTATTGCTGGCGGATGACCCTTTGGAGTCTGAGTTACAGGATGTGGTTAGTATGAAGTTTAACTATAGTCATATAATCAAATATGTTTATATTACATGTCTAACCATCTATTTTTTATGTATAGCACATCGATTGTTGGGTCTCGCTGTTGCAAAGACATCGTGGAACAGACACCAAGTGGACCATAATGTATAGTATTTTTTTTGCCTACCTGGTGCTCCCCCATCAAGGTCCCGCCTCCGTGGCCAACTCATGCAACGGCGTGGAAGGGGTTTCTTGGGCTCTCCTCGATGTGGTATGTAAATCGTTTTACTCTTATTTTATTTAAGTTGTTTTGTTGCTAACTAAGTTGTCTAATATTGTAATATTTCAGGTGTACATCCCAATATGCATTCATCCCAAACATTGGCTGCTTGGAGTGTTTGAGCTTGACGCTATGACCATGACCATATATGACAGCGATAGTGCCAATCTCTTCAGAGACCAATTGGAAGACCAGATGAGAAGGTTTAAAGATGTGCTATTTGACTTCTTTTGTCGGGTCAAGGACACGAGGCGTCGCGATAGGTCAGAGCTCTTTCGCCATAAGTTCGCCAAGAATACACCCCAGCAGGTCGGGATGAATGCGGATTGCGGTGTCTGGGTATGTCGGAATGCCAGCATCTTGATAAATAACGATGTGGTATTTGTACACCCTGACCAGACCGAGGCCGAGGCCAAGGCATTTCGCATACATATGGCGGAGTCCATTTATGCCCATTGTCAAATAAATCAAAGTTAGGTTGTTTATGTAACATTAAATAATTGTTATTTTTAGTATTAACTTATTTTGTTAAAGTATTGTGATTGACTTACTGTTTACTTCATTTGGTTTTTGCTAATTTCATCCATTTACTCAACTTTGAGTATCGATATCTCTTTCACACATACTCTATTTTGGACGCATTATATATCATTTCGAAGATCTCATATAGAAGAACATAAACCTACTAAAAGTTAGTTATATATAACACATATATATAAATTTAAATGCGTACAAAGTTTAGTAAAACCCATATTTCCAACACCTAGTAAGTAGGTTTATGAAACTTGCGATAATTCTAATACAGAGATTATTGGATGAACAAGCATTTATTTCTTGATTATTGGGGTATTGGTTCTTGTTGTCTGGAAGTGATTCATATGATGCAAAAATTGGTATCATGTAATGTAGAACAATATCTATATTATAGAAACTTGCATTTGATAGTACCATATAAATCTGATCTAAATTCTCATTAATTAGCTATGTTTGACTACTTAAAGACTAATTTTCTGCCTAATGAAAGACCTTTATTCAAGAGCAGACGAATATTGCAGTTACTTTTTCAGTAGAATCATGCAGACAACTTTTTCAGACGAAATCTATAAACACATTCAAATAATAATAATTTAAAACGATTTAATGAATTAGTTAATATATGACTATTATGTTAATGCGATAGGAGTGTAAAACAAAATTGAAAAAAAAATAAGAGGTGTGCCATAAATTAAATAATTAACTATAAGAGTATGAATTTTAAATATAAAAAATATTTTTTTATGTAGTGTATAACTGTATATGATATATATTAAAATATATAAATCCAAAAAAATTCAAGATTGGGCTCATTTCGAACATATCGAAGAGACGATTATAATGGTGTAATTTGTTAAAATTAAAACGTATTTTTTTAACGTATTTTAGTTAATAAACGATTATATGTGTTAAATGTAAAATTAAAATAATGAAAGTAAAAGGTATAAAGTAAATTTAGTAAATAAGTATAGGGGTTGAAAGTGTAACATTTCATTTTAAATTCGTAAAAATGGACGAAATGGGGTGAACAGTGCCAAAATATCAAAATTTTCATAAATGGTCCCTGGAATTTTTCAAAAATGGTCCCTTACAATTGAAAAGTCACAAAAATAACCCCATCGCGGGATTCCATTTTTCAAAAATGGTCCCTGCAAGTTTAAAAAAGTGTCAGAAAAGGTCCCTGGCCCGCGATCGCGGGCTCCCATCGCGGATTTTTGGGGTATTTTTGCAAAGTGGGAGAGATTTTGGGTATTTCAGTAAAAGATGGTTTGACTTAGGATATTTTAATTAATTTCCCGTCAAAATATATGTTAAAAATTAGAGTAAGTTACAATATTGGTCCTTATGGTTTTGAAAAGTACAATATTGATCCCTAGGGTTTTAATAAGTACAATATTGATCCCTTAAATATGATTTCTCTTTTAAAATAAGCACACTAAATATCGCATGAATTGTATTTCGTTTATGTCCTTAATACCTTTAAGTTACAATACTTAACAATTCTTAAAGAACCACTTTGATTAAAAGTGATCATGTAACAACCCAAAAATACAATAGAACAAACATAGCATTTAAACATAAAATTTACAAAACTGGGTCCCCAAAATTTCTCATTTCATCCATCTACGCTTAGGTTGGCGGAAGCAACCTATCCACAACTGAGAATAATCTAACTGCTACAAGTGGCACGTGCACTGTCTCTAGCTGCATCGGTTCCCTATCTTGCTCTTGCGCACTTACCAGAGTCTTCTACTATATGCTTACCTGAAAAGGTTTTAGTTTTGAAAAGCGAGGGTTAGACCATGAGGTCTAGTGAGTTCCCTCTATAAACAGTGTACAACAACATTATAAAAATCATTTATAAAACAGTTCACATTCTTCACATAAACATCATTCATGGTACTGCACTGTGTAATGGATCACATAAACATTCCGCGATCGGGGTCCCAGCAGGTTCCCTTCTCGCCTCTTCCGGAGCCTACGCAGACTCCCCTTCCCGGAGCCTACGCAGACTCCCTTCTACTCGAAATAGGAGGAAACGAATTCCAACCTACCAGCCTGTCATACATATCCAAGGGATCATCAGAACCCGAGGATCTATCTCTGATCCCACAGTGCAGACCGACTCCACATAGCATTCACATAAACCATCATAGTCATAAAACATGAGATTTATAATACACTTTACAATTCGTTTCATTGCTGAATAATCTTTTCAGTAGAGCATAGTAAAACTGGTTATAAATCATGTTCATAAACATACCCTGATCTGTGAAATAATAAACTTTCATTTACGTAAGAATCATGTAAAACAACAGTGTATTTCCACATAACAACTTTCCTTGAAAAAACACGCACAATCACGTATTTTAGTTAGAAAAACTCACCTGGCTTGCTTGCTCCAAAACTTCTCATTTACACCTCCGATCCGTTCTTACACCTAAAGCATAACGTAACAATTTAAATCAGTGTCTACTTGACTTATGTTCTTAGGCCTTCCTTCACTTCGACCTTAATTAATAATTAGAATTATTAACTACATCTTAGGCCCTTATCGAAAAGCTCTAAACCTTAAATAAACTAAGTCCAATATAACTCTAAGCCCAAAAGAGAATTAAGAATCTCTCGGCCTAACATAACTTTCTGCCCAAAAACCATTCGGTAACCGAGTTCCGCAACCAAGCCGAGTTCCGCAACCAAGCGATCTCGAACAGTTTCGCACATGATCTCAAGCCAATATATATATATATATATATTCATATTTTAGTTCAAACCAAACTTAAACATTTCTTAACTTTGTAAATCCATTAAAACCCATAAGAAAATACTGATTTGATCATTGTAACACCTTTATATACCTTTCATAACTATATCCATAACATTTCAATCCTTAATTTTGCACAAAACGACTCAATTTTAATGTTAACCAAAACAGTTTGACTTTTTGTAAAAAGTCAACTGTTTTGAACATAAACTTTAATCTACCATCAAAAGCATGTTTGGGTGGAAATGTTCTTCTTGATTCCATCTAACTTCATTTTAATGATACTAAGAAACAGACTATAACTAGTATCTTTATCTTTTCATATTGGTTTAAACACTTCAAAGTCCATCTCATACTTTGACTTTTAAAGTTAGTCAAATGTTGTAACTTTTAACTTCAACTCTTATACGCATTTAAAGAACTCAAATCTTTTCAAATAATCTACTAAAACTCTCATATCATGAATATCTTGCAAAACTTTAAATAGGGATAGAGTTTATACAAAGATTGTATACTTTTCATTATTAGTTTCTAAATCTAACGAGTCTCAACATCATATAGTAACTAATGGGTGTTGAAACTTTCCTAACCATATAGTAAACTCACCCATCAAGTTTATAACACTTATTTCTTCTTCTTTCATAACTAGGCTTTAGGACATAAAGCTTTTAAAATCAATTCTTATGACATTGGGACTCAATTGGGGCTTATACACATAGAAATAGTAAATATTTTAGATGAAAATACACGACCACCATCGCACACAACTACTATCCACCATTGGCAGCCGTTAGGTTACCTTTGGTGACTTAAAACCCCCAATAATCTAGCCATAAACCATTCTAATCATCAATACTCAAGAAATTGAAGCAAAAACATAAAAGGAGTACCTCAAATCGTTGATTAGATGCCAAGAAATCGAGTCTTCAAACCCTAAATCGGCTATTGTCGCTCTCTCCCTCTTCCTCCCGTATTCTCTTCTTTCTCTCATTCTCTCCATCTCTCGTTGCACAAACAAGGCACACCACCCATGGCTATTTAATTATTTCTTCCTGCTTTCCCTTTCTCGATGTGCAACACACACACACATGGCTATTTAATTCTTTCTCCCTGTTTCCCTTCTCGATGTGCAGCACCCACAACACACAAACCCTAAATGATTTCTAATTCTATTCCACTAGTGGCGCACAAAAGAGGAGTTTATTTCCCAATTTCCACCTTTTACCCTCATAAGTTTTCACAATATGCAATTTGAACCCCTAACTTCCATTTAAATTACACTACTTATTTTGGGTTATTACAGATCAACGGTTTAAAACCACTTCTCACACTTGACCCTTCTCATCAAAAATGACAATTCTCACAAAAAATGACACTTCTCACATGATCAAATGTCTATATTAATTATATATATATATATATATATACGGTTGGGTTCTGGTGATACGTTGAGTTTGACGTGACAAAAGTGAGAAGTGATTATCAAATATTGGATAAGAAATGGATGAACATTAGGAGGAGATGCATCGAGATGAGATGCACAAGATGACTTCCGTTCTAAGGCGTTGTTCATGGGAGGACATTTGATTAAAAGTGATCAAACGGTTCAAATTCACTTATCACGCTTCTTACACCATCGAGAAAGTTTAATGGTTCTCTTTCAAAATAATAATTTCATAACTTAATCATTCACAATGAAATAGTTTATTGGGATTTTCTGAACTTTTCCCTTAAAACATGGATATGTAAGCCAAATGCTCGAATGATCAACACAATTGACTAACCTATTTCTTTCATATTATGTTGAAATCTTGTAAACCAAACACCCCCTTATTGTTGATATAATGATCTAATTTTTCTAATATAACAAATCTAAAAAATTAGAAACATTTGACTATGATACATCTATGATTTTTACAAATACTTAACATTTTACGGTTAGAACAAAATCTAAATAAACCACAAGGGTTGTGGCATACTGGTTAAGACTCTGGGGATGTGGTGGAATATCCCATCTGCCTAGAGTTCGAATCCAGACATACACAACAATTATGGCTAATGAGGTTTAATCAGGGCTGATGTCTTACAACCCACACTAAAATACAAGCCAGAAGCAACCTCTTTAATTCATAACGCCATAAACGGCTCAACATAGTCACACTATTCAGATTACAAACTGGGTTTGCGGAAATAACCCTAACTACAGTTGAGATCATAACTACAAAATAACGAGGAAAAGCCTTCTAATCCTTCTATACGCAACCTCCGCCTCTAGCCTTGCCAAACTTTTAAGCAAACTTTCGACTACATGCTTACCTGAAAAAGTTTTAGTTTTGAAAAGCGAGGGTTAGACCATGAGGTCTAGTGAGTTCCTTCCACACAAATTCACACCATAAATATCGCAATTTATAAATCAGTTATGAAAGAGTTTATACAAATCATAACAAGCACACTTAAAATGATATGCACAAATTGACACATGCTACTGGCATACGCTATAGTCACACACACCGTGACAGCGCAATAGAGCACACACACGCTATAGTCACACACACCGTGATAGCACAATAGGGCACACACCGCCCATATATGAAACAAATTCATATATAATTATTATGGGACACACCCCCATTTCACACCAAAGCCAGAGCATGGTCACACACATTTAAATCACACATATTGTCACACAATTAATCTTCGCTTTGAAATAGAAGTAGTTGAAAAGCACACCGTTAGATAATAACCATCAAACACACTTGTTCTTTGTTTTGAAATAAAAACAGTTGAAAAGCACACAGTTAGATGATAACCATCAAACACACTTGTATAAAATTTAGGTTTAGAAAGACTCACCTGAAGTCCTGATTAGAAACTCTTACTCGCACCGATCGTCTCTTCTCGCACCTACAATTTAACCAAACACACATGCCCCGGTAAGACACACCGAGTCCTACTGAATTTTATTAACTGGAAATGTCTCAGTCGGATAACTACTGGATCCTAAGGCTCGGTCTCAAAATAAATAAATTCCAGATCTAAATATATTTAATACCGGACCTTTGCTTTAATTACCCAATACCGGATCACTCTTAATCAACAACATCGGTTCCCAAAAGTCTAAGCCCATTACCTGATTCTTTATCAAATTCCGGGCCCGACATTAATTAGGCCCACAGGAATTAATACCGGACCCCTCCCCCTCGCTTGACTTCCGAAATAACAGCCCAAACACCAAAACTCCGGATCTGATTATTTTTGTAATTACGGCCCAACTTTAATCCATTCCGGATCCAACAAGTGGATTCCGGTTCTTGGGCCTCATAGAAAAATTCTGGATCCATGGATTAAAAGGAGTTCCGGATCCAAGGTTTAAAAGGAGTTCTGGGTCCAAAGTTTAAAATCGAGTTCCGGATCCAAATGAAAATTCCGGATCTCCCTTTGAAATTCCGGATCTCTTGGTTTGGCCCAACACTTTCGGTTCCTTGATTGACTTCCAGGCTTCGTCCCAATTAAAACACGTTCCGGACTTGGTTCCGGATCTACTACTCTCACACACACTCCGGACTTAGTTCCGAATCCACTACACCCACACACACACTCCGGATCCCAAATTAATTAATTCCGGATGTTTGAGTCTTTTCATCGCGAATTTCTTTTACCACAATAAAACGATTAAACCCAACCACAATGAATTCGAAATAATTTAAAGGAATCATAAATCTAATCAAATCGCTTAGTTAATTCATCCAAGATTTCATACTATAACAATTATGAATAATACCCAGTCGCCTTTTCTTTTCTTTCTAAAAATTTCAACAACAGCTCAACCCTTAATTTCCCAAATTTCTAATAAGATAAACAAGCTATGGAAGAAGGAGATTACCTCTAATTGCTTCAGAAATTCTCACTCCCATCCTGCGATTTCTTCTTCTTGAAACTCTAATTGCTTACCACACTCACACATTAAAATCACACACACACACACAGTAGCTGCACATACTGTTTCTTAGAGAAAAAAATGAAGTTTCTAGGGTTTATCATCAAATTTATACTTTAATACAAGCACACTAAACTTTTCTTCTTTTCACACTTTTCACCCCAACTAGCTTTATCTTCCAAAAAGGAACACGGTTATTACACCTAAGACACCCTTCCAAAAAAAATCTAAATAACATTATCATACATCTATGAAAGAAATACAATAAAATGGAAAGCAAAATTTTAGATTAGGGTTGTTTTTCAAACTGCATACAAACCGCATCAAGCCAATAACGTGGTTTACAACTTTGGTGGTATGGTTATGTTTGTATCTGTATCAAATCATGTTTTACGATACCGTTTACGCTTTTGAATTATAAAACCGTAATGTAAATTACATTACAACGCATATTAATAATACTTTTTATCGATTTATATATACATTAAAAATGACATATGTAAAAACTCAAAATTAAAATAAAGTCCATGTCAAACGTGGAATTCACGACCACAGTCTCTCACACGCCTTTGCTCTTTGGGTTTTTTTTGGAACGAATAAAAATATCAGGTTCTAAAATTTCATGTTTTTTTTCTGACCACCAAATTACTTGAAAACATATCTTCACAAAGATAATAAAACATCGCCTTCGCTCTTTCTCACCTTCAATCTTCTTGTTAGCCCGTTGTCGTTGCCTCCCACTCTCAAATAAAAACACAAATCATTGTCACGTCGTCGTCGCCTTAAAAGTCTTGTTTTTTTTGAATTATGTAATACTTAAATATGACAAATTAACTTACACACATTTTTCACCAAATGTGAGACTTGAACCATCGACCTCTTGAAATGTGGAGTTACATGATAGGCGTATTTACACCCCTTAAAAGCTTAAATATTAGATTTCTTCCATTTTCTCTTGAAATGCCAATTAATGTACAAACTTGCAATACTCTATAATAAGGCTATATTTTTTTATTAATTAAACAAAGTTGCCCAGAAAGTAGGGGTGATGCGAGTCGGGTCCACTACAAAAAAAATGAGAATTTCCGACGGTAATCGTCGTCGGAAATAACGTGGTCGGTAATTGATTTACCGACGGATTACCGACGGCCCTCTTTACCGACGGATCACCGACTCCGGCATATACCGACGGATTACCGACGGTTTTACTCTACCGACGGATTACCGACGGATTACCGACGGCCCAGTTTACCGACGGAACCGATTACCGACGGATTACCGACGACCCAAAAATTAAAATTAAAATTTAGTTACCGACGGAAAATCCGTCACTAATCCGTCGGTAAATGTGATTTTTTTTAAAAATAAAATTTTTATTTTGTATTTACTGCAATATGCATGCATATATATATATACTAGTTATTTACCCGCTACAATAGAGCGAGACGTATAATCCAAAAGGCATGAAATATTACTAGTTGGGTACCCGTACAATGCGGCGGGATGCAAAATTCGTCTAGTTTTAATTAAAATGACACTGATGCGTGAGTGCTTTGAATACACCTACAGACGTGTGCTAATAGAACCAATAAGCAAGTATACTTATTTAGAACTATGTTGTCTTATCAAGTAATAAAGTGGTAAAGATACCGATTATCGTCCCACAGAGATTGGAGTTAAAATTGCTACAAAAGTATGATGAAAGAAATGATTTCAGATGACGATTTGGAAGAAAATCTTTTGGTTGATTGGTTGATGATTACCACAGGTTCTAATTAACAATATTAAAAGAGAAGCAAGGGTGTAAGACTTGTGATGTTATGATAAACCAAATTCCAGCAGACCAATGCTACAACAATGCTACAGCATGAAACTGTAGTGATGCTGCAGCATAGCAGTGACAAAAACGAGTTTTATTATCTACTTTGAGACACGTTCCTCTCGGACTCTCACCATCCCATGATTCCAGTAGCTAGAGCAATCTCATCTCTGAGCAGAACCCAAGATAATGGAACGATGGAAATAGCATTCTCAAAGTACATGGCAAAACAAATTCTCTTTGTTAAAAGTCACTCTCTCGATATAACCCCCATACCTCCCAAGTTGTTATACTCCTAAATAGCTTATCTCTAAGTCTATTCCATTTTAATCCTTTGAGAAAATGACAACTTATCAAGAATGAATCATTTTAGAAAACAAAAGTAACAACTCTCATTGCAAGTTACTCTCTCGATATAACCCCTTAAGTCATCCAAATTGACGTGCTATTCAATGGCCTATCTCTAGGTCCATGACACTTTAACACTATCAAAGTGATCAATTTGTCAAAGGATTTTGTTATCTTGAAAGAACTTGGGTTGGAATAATAAAACATCATTTTTGCCACAAAAATGCCTACTTTCTTTTGGTCATCATAACACCCCTTGTCTCACACCCAAGGTACAAGATTAGCTACTCATTACAC
This sequence comes from Saussurea involucrata, assembly GCA_033807775.1. Lineage (NCBI taxonomy): Eukaryota > Viridiplantae > Streptophyta > Magnoliopsida > Asterales > Asteraceae > Saussurea > Saussurea involucrata. The sequence continues at coordinate 4,678,492 of CM066325.1, forward strand.
TAAATGAAACAAAATAAATGCAAGATACTAAGAAAGTAAACATGATGAATGGGAGTGTAAAGTACTTGGAAATGAAAACTAACTAAAGTAAAAGGCTAAAAATGTAAAGACAAGAATGTAAGTAATAAACAATAAATAACAAGAGTACAAATAGAATGTAAATCTATGACTAACAAGAATATATACTGAAAAGTAAGAGCATTAAACATAAGACATAAGATGCAAGAACATTAAAGAGACGAAAATGTGCAGTGGGATACTGCCCAGTGCTGCAGCAGTGCATATGTGTATCTAAGAACAAAGAAAAATTAAAGGAAGAACACTTGAAGATTTGAAGAACATGAAGAATATGAAGAACATGAAGAAGATTTCTGGAAAATAAACTACAGAGGTTTAGGACTGATTTTAGATCAGTTCTAAAGTGGGTTATCCAAAAGGTAAGATGTCCCCTCTATTTATAACAAAAGGGGATGGCATCTTAGGTAAATAAATGCAACTAGGCCTAACTAAATAGTACAACTAGTTAGCAAAAAGTACAATACCAAACTAAACCATTACTTAAACTACCATTACAATCTAAAGAGTGTTTTAGGGGTTACAAAATATCATATTTAATCACAAAATATCAATTTCCAGCTCATGACTTCGTCTTCTTCAGCCCCTTTATCACCAGATCCCTGCTGTTCCAATGCTGCAGCGATACCCTGTTTTGGCTGATTTTCTAAAAAATGCTTATATTAGCCTACCAATAAAGTAAAACAAGCTAACCATGATTCCTCGCTCCAAGAAAGTAAAACAAGATAAAAAAGGACTCAAAGTTGGGATTTTAGAATGAAAAAGTCCTAACTAATCTAAAGAAATAAGTGCTTAAGTACTCAAAATTGAGCACTTATCACCACCCCAAACTAAGAAATTTGCTTGTCCCCAAGCAATGAAAAGACTAAAAGAAAATGACTCAAATTTTGAAAGTTTTGCACAAGGATGGCATTAAGTGCACATCATGAGTGTGAGCATGTTAAGGATGCATAGCATAGCCTTTCATAAATCCCAAGCGACCAAAGTCCCATTCTTTAGTGACCACAAACCATAAGTTAGCCTCACATTCTCTTTGTTCTAGTCAACACATCATACTCATCACAGATTACTAGGACTTTAAGTGAACTGGATCTCTCTTTTTTGGCATATTTTTTCTTTCTCACTTTGCCTTTTCTCTCCCCATGCATCAAATCACATTGGATTTTTCAATTTTTTATGCATTTTCTGTTTTGATGCCATACACCTGCCCCTATGGGGCATTTTTGGTGTTTTTGGTGTTTTTAACCACTTTTTTCTTGACGTGCAGTGTTTGCTAAGGCTTTGCCTTTGATTGTCATTTTTAGACACCCCCACCCCAAACTAAGAGATTTACAATGTCCTCGTTGTATGGAGGAAAGGATGTATTTTCAATGGTTTCAAGTGGCTAAAAATGGGAGAAAAGAATAATGGCCTAGATCATTTCTGTGATGAATGTAGAATGTGGACCAAATTGTGTCCCAAGCAATTCTGAGGCTAATTCTAGCATGAACAACATAAAGAAATGGTCTTGGACTTGTGAAATTATTTGGGCTATGCAAACATGCTAACACTACTCATTCATGACCCAAATGCAAGAAAATAAACCTAAAATATGCAAAAACTAATCCCAGACTCAAATAACAAAAATTAAGACAATAAATGGAGCTAAGAGTTCATGATTAACCTGCCCTACTCATTGGGAGTAGGCTCTTTCTGCCCAAAAATGGTAGTGCCCTGAGGCCCAACAGCCTTGAGTGTTGCAGCACCATTCTTGACAGTAACCACTGCTTTCAGCTTTCGGTTTTCCTACTGTAGTTTGGCTATCTCCCAGTTCTTTTCTTTCAGCAACCTTCTCAACTTTGGCAGTCCCAAACTGCCCATCTCTCTTGCTTTCCTCTTTCTTTCAGCAACAACAGTCTTCACCTCGAACCTTAACTCCTCAACCTTCTCTATGAACTCATTCCTCTGCTTCAATATGGTATCCAAAAGAGTGCTGTTTTGGCTCAGAACGTCCTGCATCATATTGACCATGTCAAGGGTTCCAACACCTTTCTCTCTTCTATCCCGCAGCCTCTGTACTGCTCTCAAATCAATCTCAGACTTCTCCCTTTGTTCTTTCACTATCAAATCGTCCTTGTATTGCGGGACACCCATCTCCACCAGCAACTTTGTCAGCATTCCTGGAAAATAGAACTTCCCTTTTGCTCTTGTGGCACATTCTCTTATACTTCTCAGCATTTGCTTCCCCAAGTTCACTGTTTTTCCTGTCATAACACAAAATAGCAGAAACATTCTCTCCACAGATATCGTGCTGTCATGTGTGGTTGGTGAAATGGAATGTCTCACCAAATTTATCCACACATTGGCATCCGCAGAGAGGTTAGAAGCTTTAAAGGTTCTCAGCATGAGATTGGAGTGGTATTCCCAAGTGGTTCTAGGTTTACCTAGAGCAGCAGCCACCTCATGTAAGTCATTTAACGTTGCATTGTTTACCAGCTTATAAAACTCAGTCTTTGCTGGTGGAGTAAGTGACAGGAAGCTGTTGATTTTCTTAGCTATAAGGTGGACTGGAATGCCTCTAACAGTCAGTCTAGAGGATGAGTTGGTTGCCACCTCACAGTAAAACTCTCGGATCAATGTGAGATTGTAAGAGTGATGGATCTCACAAAGTTTCTCCAGCCCTTGGGTTTCTACCACCTGTTTGATAAAATGAAATTCTCTAATGCTTTTTTCATCGAATCCCTTATCAGGTAGACCTATCCTATTCTGAAACTTTGGCCACATTTTGGCAGCAGCTGTAGAGCTGAAGCCATGGTTTGGTCTAACAGGTCTCTTTACAAACTTAGCAGTCACATCATCCTTCTTTTTCTTTCCTACAGATTGTTCATGCTGCACAGCTGCTGCAGCATAACAATTTGTCTCTAAGGGTTCTGTTCTAGATGGCTTACCTTCCTCAATCAATCTTTTACTTCTTTTTCTTAATTGCTCAGCCCCTGTGGTTTTTGTTGCATGAGTTTTACCCAAATACTTTCTTTTTCTAGGAGCTATTCTCTCAATCAATGGTTCATCCTCATCTTCCCAACTGGTTTCATTTAAATCAGGAATGGTGTTGATTGGACTTTGGTGAACCGTAGGTGGCATTTCCATGGTCATCTCTTCAATTTCTTCCACCACATTGTTTTTATGAATAGCTTCTGAAATGTTTGTGGTGGAGTGAAGAGGTCCAAAGGACCAATCAAACTCATTTCTTTTAAAGAATCTCAAATCCACAGAAGTAGAACTAATGGGCTTTATTTGAATCTCAGGAGATGTTTGGATGGTTTCTATCTCAAAGTCTTCCACCTCAGTGCTTTTAGTAGTAGATTTTTGAGTATCTGAGGTGGAGTCCGACGGTCCAAATGGCCAAACAAACTCCAGAGGCTCAAAGAAAGCCACATTTAGTTTTGTGGAAATAATGGGTTTACCATCATCATTCTTTGAACTGGAAGCAATCATTTCATTCAAATAGGTGATTAGAGAAGATGATACCTTTGCCTTACCCTTCTTTGTAGATGCAAAATGCGGACCTCTGTAGGGAACGATAGCAAGATGGTTTGACGTGCTTTCTCGAACTTCAGTTGAAACAGGGGGTGCTATGTGTGCTTTTGCTTGCCTTTCCACACCCGAACCTTCACCTTTCTCTGGCTTTTTCTTTGGCGAAAGTTTTGCGAATGGTACCCGACATAGAGGAGGAGTAGAATCGTCCTCCAAGATCACCATTTCAGGGCTTCGATTCGAATCAGGGGGGCGAACCACAGCCCTATTTCTTCCACTGCGTCGCACATTTAGGGCTTCGCCTTCTGCATTTGGGTCTCGATGTGGGGTGCACTTCACTCTTGCCATGAAATCGTAGGCTTCGATCAACTGAGAAAGAGGGTATTTTGATTTTGTGGTTGAGTGTGGTGGTTTTCGTGAGGAACAGAGACGAGAGAGATAGAAGATGAAGAGAGTAGGTTAACTAGGAAAAGGGTTTTAGCTGAGGGTTATTTTGGGAAGAATCTGAAAGGACTGTGTACTTATCAGATATTGGGAGTAGTGACCAGCTGTAAATTGGGTAATACTCAAAGGTTAATTTTAAGGAAGGTACAACTTAGAGGCTAGGGTGTACTTGATCCCAACAACATATTTTATCTAGTTGGAAAAAGGTAAACTGACTTAGTTAGCCTCTTTTGAGAATTCTTTTCTGCCCTTTTTCTTTAATGCCTTTCCTTAAATTCCCTGGAATAGAATTTTATTCAATTCCCCTCTGATTTTCCAACTGATTTGTCTGAAAAAGTCGAACCCCCCTGATGCTGCAGCATTGACTCAACATCCTTTGGTTTCCCTTGTTTGCTTAATTGGCTGCACATCAGTAAACACATCACTCACACTAATACAGAAATATAACAATGCATTAAAAGAATATTTACAAGGATAGTTGGAACTTTTAAAGATAGTTCCCATCTTTGTTTGAAGCTTTTAGCACAAAGAAATCACCTCCACATGGTAATTTTGTGGAGATTCTGCAGCATCATGGTATAGCTTCACTCTTTGTCCATTGACTTTGAACACACTATTGTCTTCCGGGTTAACTAAGTCTACAGCCCCGTATGGATAAACCTTGTGTATGACAAATGGGCCTGACCATCTAGACTTAAGTTTACCCGGAAACAATTTCAACCTAGAATTGAACAAAAGACATTTCTGACCAGCTTTTAACTCTCTATGCCTGATTCTATTGTCATGCCATTTTTTGGTTTTCTCTTTATAGAGTTTGGCATTCTCATAGGACATGTTCCTATGTTCCTCTAGTTCACAGAGTTGTAACTTTCTCTTGTTACCTGCATCATCTAAGTTCATGTTCAATTCCTTCATAGCCCAGTATGCTTTGTGTTCTAACTCTAAAGGGAGATGACAAGCCTTTCCAAAGACTAACTTGTATGGGGACATACCTAAAGGTGTTTTGAGAGCAGTCCTGTATGCCCATAAAGCATCATCTAATTTGAAAGCCCAGTCTTTTCTATTTGGTTTGACAACTTTTTGTAAAATCCCTTTTATTTCCCTGTTTGAGAGTTCAGCTAAACCATTTGTTTGTGGGTGATAAGTAGTGGCAACTCTGTGTTTCACATTGTATTTTTCAAGAACTTTACTTAACAAATTGTTTATAAAATGGGTACCCTCATCACTAATTAGTGCACGGGGGGTACCAAACCTTGTAAAAACTTGTTTTTGTAAAAACTTGACAACAGTTTTTGCATCATTTGAAACACATGCCATTGCTTCAACCCATTTGGACACATAATCAACAGCAACAAGAATGTATTGACACTTGTTAGATGGTGGGAATGGACCCATGAAATCAATTCCCTAAACATCAAACAACTCAACTTCCAAGATCCCATTCAAAGGCATTTCATTTCTTTGAGAAATGGAACCACTTCTCTGACACTAGTTGCACCTTTGTGCAAAATTATGGGCATCTTTAAAGAGAGTAGGCCAATAAAAACCAGATTGAAGCACTTTAGCTGCTGTTCTTTGGCCTCTGAAATGTCCTCCATAAGCTGACTGGTGGCAATGCTGCAGGATTGCTACCACTTCTGATTCTGGAATGCACCTTCTCAGTATTTGATCTGTACCAAGTTTAAACAAAAAAGGGTCATCCCATATGTAAAATTTGCAATCATGGAGAAATTTCTTCAGCATATGGTTAGTATAATCAGAAGGTTTGATGCCACAAGCTAAGTAATTAGCTATGTCAGCAAACCATGACAGTTGTGTTTGCACCATAAGAATCTTTTCATCAGGGAAGGTTTCTATGATGTCTCCACCTTCCCTACTTTCAACTAACTTTTCCAACCTAGACAAGTGATCAGCCACTTGGTTCTCCACCCCTTTCCTATCAACAATTTCTAAGTCAAACTCTTGCAATAACAAAACCCATCTTATTAGCCTTGGTTTTGCATCTTTCTTTGAAATGAGATATTTGATGGCAGCGTGGTTAGTGTGAACAATGACTTTAGCTCCCATCAAATATGATCTAAATTTTTCAAATGCAAAAACCACTACTAATAACTCTTTTTCAGTTATTGTGTAATTGATTTGAGCTTCATTTAGGGTTTTGCTTGCATAGTGGATGGTATGAAAAATCTTTTCTTTTCTTTGACCTAAAACTGCACCAACAGCCCAATCACTTGCATCACACATGATTTCAAAAGGTTTATCCCATTCAGGAGCAACAACCACTGGAGCAGTTACCAAAGCTTTCTTTAAAGTAAGGAATGCATTTATGCAATCCTTATCAAAATCAAATTTTTGGTCTTGCTGTAATAATAGACATAAAGGTTTTGAAATCTTTGAAAAATCTTTTATGAAACGTCTATAAAAACCAGCATGACCAAGAAAGCTTCTGATTCCTTTAACAGTGGTTGGTTCAGGTAGTTTTTCAATAACTTCAAGTTTAGCCTTATCTACCTCAACTCCTCTTTTTGAAATTAAATGACCAAGGACAATTCCTTCTGTAACTATGAAATGACATTTTTCCCAGTTAAGAACCAAGTCAGTTTCTTCACACCTTTCAAGACTTTGTTTTAGATTTTCCAAACAATGATCAAAAGATGAACCATAAACAGAAAAATCATCCATAAATATTTCAATGGATTTTTCAAGCATGTCAGAGAATATGGACATCATGCATCTTTGGAAAGTAGCAGGTGCATTGCAAAGTCCAAAAGGCATCCTCCTAAAAGCAAAAGTGCCAAAAGGACAAGTGAAAGTAGTCTTCTCTTGGTCTTCCGGTGCTATGGCTATATGATTGTAACCTGAGTATCCATCCAAGAAGCAGTAGAATTCTTTTCCAGCTAACCTGTCCAACATTTGATCAACAAAAGGTAAAGGAAAATGGTCTTTTTGAGTAGCATTGTTTAGTCTACGGTAGTCCATGCAAATTATCCATCCGGAGACTATTCTAGTCGGGATGAGTTCATTCTTGTCATTAGAAATGACAGTGATCCCACCCTTCTTAGGCACACATTGGACTGGACTAACCCAAGAACTACTGGCTATTGGGAAAATAATTCCTGCATCTAACCATTTTAAAATTTCCTTTTTTACTACCTCTTTCATAACAGGGTTTAGTCTTCTTTGTGGTTCTATGGACTTGAAATTCTTTTCTTCTAGGATGATCTTATGTTGACAAATAGAGGGGCTAATTCCCCTAAGGTCAGCAATGGTCCAACCTATGGCTTTGGTGTGTAACTTCAACATATCCACCAACTTCTTTTCCTAATGCAATTCTAGGGTAGCTGATATGATAACAGGTAATTTGTCTTCTTTTCCTAGAAAGGCATATTTTAGGTGAGACGGGAGTTTCTTCAACTCCAGGTCGGGTGGTGAGACTATGGACGGAATGGTCGGTTTTTGCTCACTATTTTCCAGCAGCTTAAATGCTGCAGCAACCAAAGGGACAGTTTCCTTTTCTATGGGAATTTCATCATCATCATATTCCTCACTTTTTTCCTCATCTTCCTCTTCTATCCTACAAGTCTGATTATCTTCTTCCTCATGACATAATGACTCAATGGTACTTAGGCTTGAACAGTCTTCCATATCATTAGGGTACTTTAAGGAATTGAAAACATTGAATGTGACTTTTTGGTCGTGAAGTCTCATGGTCAATTCTCCTTTCTGGACGTCTATCAAAGTTCTACCCGTGGCTAAGAAAGGTCTTCCTAAAAGAATAGGAATATCTTTATCAGCCTCAAAGTCTAAAAGGATAAAATCAGCCGGAAAAATGAATTTGTCAACCTGGACTAACACATCTTCAATCTTACCCTTTGGATAGGCAATGGTCTTGTCTGCTAAGATGAGTGTGACAGTGGTAGGTCTTGCCTCTCCTATCCCTAAGCTTTTGAAAATTGATAAGGGCATGAGGTTGACACTGACACCTAAATCACACAAGGCTTGTCCAACATCCTTCCCACCTATTGAACAAGGAATGGTAAAACTCCCTGGATCTTTTTGCTTAGGGGGTATTTTGTTGGAAAACAGAGTACTGCAACCTTCAGTGAGGGCGACAGTCTCATACTCAATCAGCTTCTTCTTTTTACTCAAAATATCCTTCAGAAATTTGGCATAATTGGGCATCTGCTTGATTGCTTCAACAAGAGGTATGTTGATGTGCAATTGTTTGAAAACATCCAAAAACTTTTTAAATTGCAATTCTTCCTTCTCATTCTTCATCCTTTGGGGGTAAGGAATGTAAGGGGGAACTGGTTTGATAACAGATTTGTTTGAAAGTTTTGAGCCAGATGGTTCCAATATGCTTGTGGTGTTGGACATGTTGGATGGTCTTGAACTAGTGATCTTAGGGTCTTGGTCCTCTTTTTGATTTGGAACAACCTGAATTTCTGGAGTAGAATTGGCTTTGGATAATTTATCAAAATCTGTTTTGGTCAAAGGGCCAAATTCCTTCTCCACAATTTCAGGTAATTCTTTTCCACTCCTAAGAGTCACAGCCTTCACATGTTCCTTTCCTGGGGCCTTTGGGATTTCAGTATTACTAGGCAAAGTTCCTGAGGCCCTAGTGCTTTGATTTAAAGCAAGTTGACTGACTTGAGTTTCAAGATTTCTGATTGAAGCTTGAGTTTGGGTCATAAACCCTTTCATGAGTGCTTCCAAAGAAAGATTTGAGTCATCATGTGGAGGTGCATGATTTTGGTTTTGAAAAGGTGGTTGATTATTTTGAAAACCTTGATGACGATTATTCTGATGATGGTTGTTTTGAAAATTTCCCTTGTAGTGGTTTTGGGAACTGCTTGCTTGATTTTGAAAATTAGAATTCCCTTGTGGTTTTTGTGCAGGTGGATTTAAACATGGACTATTCCAAGAGAAATTAGGATGCTGCTTCCAACTGGCATTGTATGTGTTGGAGTGAGGATTCGGTCTGTTTTGAACATAGTTTACAGATTCAGAATTATGAGGACAGTGTTAATAAGAATGTTCATCACCACAACATACACATTGCACAGAAAGGACAGATGCAGGAGATTTGGTGACAGGTGGCTGTGCTCCTTGACCTGAAGTGATGTTTTTAAGCATATTAGTCATGGAAGCAAGCTGAGCTGTCAATGCAGTGTATGCATCAATCTCATGTAACCCGACAGACTTCTTTTGAGTTGAAATTTGAGCTCTTGGATCAGCCCATTGTCCATTGTTTGCAGAAATCTTTTCAAGAATTTCATACCCGGTATTGTAGGTGTTAAAGGTAAAGGCCCCTCCTGAAGTCGCATCGAGCATTTGTTTTGTGTTGGAATCAAGTCCATTGTAAAAAGTCTCGAGTTGAATACAGTAGGGAATGCCATGGTGAGGGCATTTCCTTAATAATTCTTTAAACCTTTCCCAAGCATCGGAAATTGCTTCATCGTCCATTTGTTTAAACATGCAAATTTCGTTTCTGGACTTAGCATTCCGGGTAGGTGGAAAATATTTTCGCAAAAACTTTTCAGCCATATCACCCCAAGATGGTACTGAACCTGGTGTTAATGAATTGAACCATACTCTTGCCTTATCCCTTAGAGAAAATGGAAATAAAGTGAGCCTTAAGGCTTCGGGAGATACTCCAGGGATTAGAAAAACATCGGTGATCTCCATAAAAGATTTTAAATGAGAGTGGGGATCCTCCGATGGTAATCCGGCAAATTGACCATTAGCTTGCAACATATGAAACATGATGGGTTTTGGTTCAAAATGTAAAGTATCTAAATGTGGCCTAACAATCCCAGAATTTAATTGCTCAAAATTTGGGATTGCGTAGTCCATAATTCTTCCATCTTTCGAGTTTGCAAGATCAATGATGTTAAGTGGTTCTTCATTACCAATAGATCCATTATCATCCCCTTCCTCATTGTTATGTGGTGGATGTTGTTGAAAAGGTGGATTTTGTTGAAATGGAATAAACGGTGGATTACCAAAAAGTGGCGGGTTTTGTTGAAAAGGTGGATTTTGACGATTATTTCCAAATATTGGTGGAGGCCGAATTGGATTTTCTAAAGGTGGTCTCATTTGATTTTCCAAAGGTGGCCGAACGTGATTTTCTAAAGGTGGTAGATTTGGTGGTCTATTTTCAAAACCGGGTGGGGGTCCGTCCATATTGAGAGAGTTTGATATTCTTTGAATTCTTCTTCTTTGACGAAAAGTTCTCTCAATATCCGGATCTAACTCGAAAAGTTCCCCACGTGATATTCTTGGCATACACCACTTTCAGAAAATCTTTAAAATTCCCAACGGTGTTAGAAAAACCAAATCTTTAAAAATACTTTTATAAACTTTTAGCTTACCAATCCCCGGCAACGGCGCCAAAAACTTGATGCGTGAGTGCTTTGAATACACCTACAGGCGTGTGCTAATAGAACCAATAAGCAAGTATACTTATTTAGAACTATGTCGTCTTATCAAGTAATAAAGTGGTAAAGATACCGATTATCGTCCCACAGAGATTGGAGTTAAAATTGCTACAAAAGTATGATGAAAGAAATGATTTCAGATGACGATTTGGAAGAAAATCTTTTGGTTGATTGGTTGATGATTACCACAGGTTCTAATTAACAATATTAAAAGAGAAGCAAGGGTGTATGACTTGTGATGTTATGATAAACCAAATTCCAGCAGACCAATGCTACAACAATGCTACAGCATGAAACTGTAGTGATGCTGCAGCATAACAGTGACAAAAACGAGTTTTATTATCTACTTTGAGACACGTTCCTCTCGGACTCTCACCATCCCATGATTCTAGTAGCTAGAGCAATCTCATCTCTGAGCAGAACCCAAGATAATGGAACGATGGAAATAGCATTCTCAAAGTACATGGCAAAACAAATTCTCTTTGTTAAAAGTCACTCTTTCGATATAACACCCATACCTCCCAAGTTGTTATACTCCTAAATAGCTTATCTCTAAGTCTATTCCATTTTAATCCTTTGAGAAAATGGCAACTTATCAAGAATGAATCATTTTAGAAAACAAAAGTAACAACTCTCATTGCAAGTTACTCTCTCGATATAACCCCTTAAGTCATCGAAATTGACGTGCTATTCAATGGCCTGTCTCTAGGTCCATGACACTTTAACACTATCAAAGTGATCAATTTGTCAAAGGATTTTGTTATCTTGAAAGAACTTGGGTTGGAATAATAAAACATCATTTTTGCCACAAAAATGCCTACTTTCTTTTGGTCATCATAACACCCCTTGTCTCACACCCAAGCTACAAGATTGGCTACTCATTACACTAAATGAAACAAAATAAATGCAAGATACTAAGAAAGTAAACATGATGAATGGGAGTGTAAAGTACTTGGAAATGAAAACTAACTAAAGTAAAAGGCTAAAAATGTAAAGACAAGAATCTAAGTAATAAGCAATAAATAACAAGAGTACAAATGGAATGTAAATCTATGACTAACAAGAATATATACTGAAAAGTAAGAGCATTAAACATAAGACATAAGATGCAAGAACATTAAAGAGACGAAAATGTGCAGTGGGATACTGCCCAGTGCTGCAGCAGTGCATACGTGTATCTAAGAACAAAGAAAAATTAAAGAAAGAACACTTGAAGATTTGAAGAACATGAAGAATATGAAGAACATGAAGAAGATTTCTGGAAAATAAACTACAGAGGTTTAGGACTGATTTTAGATCAGTTCTAAAGTGGGTTATCCAAAAGGTAAGATGTCCCCTCTATTTATAACAAAAGGGGATGGCATCTTAGGTAAATAAGTGCAACTAGGCCTAACTAAATAGTACAACTAGTTAGCAAAAAGTACAATACCAAACTAAACCATTACTTAAACTACCATTACAATCTAAAGAGTGTTTTAGGGGTTACAAAATATCAGATTTAATCACAAAATATCAATTTCCAGCTCATGACTTCGTCTTCTTCAGCCCCTTTATCACCAGATCCCTACTGTTCCAATGCTGCAGCAATACCCTGTTTTGGCTGATTTTCTCAAAAATGCTTATATTAGCCTACCAATAAAGTAAAACAAGCTAACCATGATTCCTCGCTCCAAGAAAGTAAAACAAGATAAAAAAGGACTCAAAGTTGGGATTTTAGAATGAAAAAGTCCTAACTAATCTAAAGAAATAAGTGCTTAAGTACTCAAAATTGAGCACTTATCAGACACCGGAAAATTCATCCAAACGACGCATAAAGTTTGTTGTGCAAAAAATAACAATTTTAGTAGATTAATGTGTAGGTTCTGAATTGTTTGTTTCAAAGTTTTATTGATAATCATACCAAAAAAGGTGGGCAGATTTTTTATTAGACTGAATAGAGAACTAATACAATCTTTCATCAGAAAAAAAGAGTTAATGTTACAACAAATTAAAAAAAAATTAATAATATGCTATCATTTAGAAATTGCTAAATACGTCAATTGTTTTTCAAATAGATGTGTGTGTGTGTGTGTGTCAAAGAGTGATGTTTTTTCCATTGCTTTTGAAGGGTTTGACATGCAACAAAGGAGTTCATTACCACTTGGTGAGACTGAATCGTCGAGCTCCATTTCCTGAAATCTACGAAGAAATCAAAAAACCAACAAAATCCAATAAACAAAATCAAAACTGTGGAGAAGTCAGCAAATAAAAAAGATAATACAACACCCATGTGAATTGCATCGAGTAATGACTCCCTCACAAAGATCACAAATCAACAAGATATTAATTAAAAGACAAATTGCAAGAGAACGTGCATCAAATTTCAATCAATCAACAAAACATGGGAGAGAAAGATTGAAAACTTACGAATTAAATTGTATCAAATTTCAATCAATCAATGAGCTAGTTTCCTGTTCTCGGGTTCTACTTTCTGAGTGTTGATTTCAAGTTCACCCTTGACCAAAAATTTCCACCATTCCACTTGATCCTATGAAAGAGAAACACAAACAAGATTAGAATCATCACCAACCCAAAAACAGTTTTGATGGCCCACTTTCACAACAATCAATCAGATTTCAAATTTGTGAATACATACAATCCAGACTTTGTAATTATTTATCCAAGATCCGAGTGAACAGTGACCAACCAGACTTTGATCATAACTATCTAGACTTCAATTTTAAAAAATATTCACTATCCAGATAACCTCAATTCTGATCCAAACTACAACTGCCACCCAGATTTCAAATCGCATGGTACTTAATGGAGCAAACCACAAGTGGGGATTTCCTAAGCAAGACCGATTGGATGTAAAAGGTAGCCGTTAAGATAACAGACATTTACCAAAAGGTCATTGGCCCAGGGCAGTAGTACAAGGTTACAAGTAGAGCCCAAGCTCCAAAGATAGCAAAGGTGAGGAGTGTAATGGAGCTGGGGCAGGGTTGCTATGCCTATTTGTAAGAAATAACAAAGTATAATGGTTCATCATTCTCCAAAAAACGCAATTAAAGAATAAACAATTTTATATAAATAAAAAGTTAGGAACTTGATCAAACCTTTGGTATGTACTTCTCCTCTGTTTTCATTACTGTAAGAGCAACTCCAGGATTTCCAACTAATAAATAACCCAACAAATATGATGAGCACCAAACAAAGAAAAATATATGATGAATTGTATGCCAAAATTTATACATTCTTATAGAAGCGCAATACCTGATTTTCGCGATTTTTCAACAACGTAACGACTTCATAAACCGCCAAATGGCACACATCTAAGGTGTTTAGAAAGAATTCTTGAGGATAAGCAACGACTTCGTTGCGGAAATTAGCCTTTCCGCAAAAATCAGGAAGATTTGATGGTAGAGTTCAAGATAATAACTTGGGAAAAATCATAACCAAATCGGATTATTTGACTCGTAAACACGCTAAACATATAATGCAATGGCAAAGAACCAACGTAATCAATGAATGGCTAAATTTCTTAATCACCGTACTTGGTTTTTGTTGCAAAAAACCATTCTCTTAAAAACACAAACTTTCAAGATTCTCATGATACCCAACAATGATATTGCATGTATGATATAAAATGCAGTACATTCTACATCAAAAATTGTCATGGAAGCTTGAATATATGCCAATTTTTTAGATGCAAAATAGTTGAAAAACAAACGTGTGGTTTCAATGATTGTAGCTTTGAGCAGGACTCGTGAAAAATTGAGGTAATCTCCTATTGGTTCTTGTTTTGTTGAAGGTTAAAGAAAGCTTCCCCAGGTTGTCATTTATTACGACGTTCCTAAAATTCCATATCTCTTCTCAGCCTTTGATCACAAAACTACAAGGATAAGAGAGGCGTTATTTCAAAAGTGTTACAAAAGACTCAATGCCATACAAAAACATAGCAATTAAGTAATCAAAATAAGAATATTCAGAATAAAAAAATAGGAGAACTCTCTGTATTCGAAATACCAAAATCTAAAGGCGAACAATTTAAAGCTAAATGGTTGTTTACCAAACTCTAAATGTGAACCTCAGTATAATATTGAAAAGGAAAAGGGCCCCACCGTCCGGTTCCTACATGGCAGTTAATAATTAGAATAAACGCGAGAAAAAATAGAATATTTTCTTTGAGGAATTTCATCGAACACATGATAAGCAACACAAATAACAAAAGAATAGACTTCAAAATCAAGTTCATGACATGTTATGAAACCTAAATTACTTATAAACAAAAAACAGAACTTCGATTGAAAACAAATAGCAAGTAAGTGTTGATAACTGTAATCGATGTTATCTAAGAAAAAATCAAAAAAGTGAGAATGTGTACCCTTTGAAGTTTCGGGTCGGACGAAACGAAACCTAAATAACAATGCCCATGGGCTACACAAGGAAAGTAAAACATCAGTAGCAAAAAATCACAAAGCAAAACAGCAAATCATACTCAAATAACTTCAAATTTTTGTTGGGTTTCGTATTGTACCTCACATCGAGAAGTTTGTGACGAGAGTCAGGGTCTTTGCCTTTGTGAATCAACAGAATCGTATACGAACCTACCTGTGTGCTCCTCTTCTCGACTCATCACCGCCGGCAACAACTACCACCATCCAGCCGGCCACTTCCCCCACCTCAGTCGTCACCGCCGGCAACAGCTACCACCATCACCACTTTCCACTACCGTCGCCTTCCTCCTCTCACTCTCGATTTTACCCTAATCGCCACCACACCACAGCTTCTCTCATCTCTCGATTTGCTGCCATAATCGCACCATCTGCTCTCTCATCTCTCGTGTGACTTGCAGCACCACAATTCTTGGTCGTTCTCTGAGTTTGAATTGAAGAGGTGAAATTTTAACCTAGTCAAAAAAAGAGGGTGGGAAATAATCAGGAAGGGTGGGAAACGAAATAGGGGGCGGGAAATGAAAATTAATAAATTGTATATATTTTTTATTTATAATTTCATAATCAATATATTAAGTATGATTTGTCTTGTTTTAAATTAACACAACTTTTATTTTAACTTAATACTAAAGTAATTGTGATGCACCGTAAAAAATAATTTCTAAGTATTGAAATATAAATACATGTATCATTAAGTTATATATGTAATAGTTTAAAAACCAATAAAATCTGTGAAACCTTAATATAAAAATATATTTTATCAGAACTACGTGTTAGAATGCAAATATGTACTCATATGTGCATGTGGTGTGTATTGGGTTCAATAAGGCCAGTAAGACCAACTATAACCTATTAAGAACTACTAAAGCTTATTAAAAATCATTATAACCCAACAACATCGTTTATGACTTATTAGTGACTTATTACATGATTGTATGCATGTATGTACTGCACACACATATATATATATATATATATATATATATATATATATATATATATGTGTGTGTGTGTGTGTGTGTGTGTCTCGTATGTATTTGGCTCTATAAGATCATTAAGGCCTACTTACACGAGCATTACTTATTACGTGTTTGTATGTATGTATGTATTGCATATATGCATGTGGTATGTTATTGGGCTCCATAAGATCATTAAGGTCTACCGTATCTTATTAACAACCATTATAGTCCAACAAGACCTTATGACTTAATAAAGTCCAATAACACCAGCATAACTTATTACGTGTTTGTATGTATCTATATACTGCATATATGCATGTGGTATGTATTGGGATCTGTAGGGTCACTAAGACCTACTATAGTCTATTAAGAACCACTAAAGCCTACTAAGAACCGTTATAGTCCAACAACACATTTTATGACTTAATAAGACCCAAAAACACCAACGTGACTTATTAGTGTTTGTATGCATGTATGTATTGCATATATGTATGTGGTATGTATTGGGTTCTATAAGATCACTAAGGCCCATTATAGCCTATAAGAACCACTAAAGCCTATTGAGAACCACTATAGTCCAAGAGTACATTTTATGACTTAATAAGACCAAAAAAACCAACGTGGCTTATTACGTGTTTGTATGCATGTATGTACTGCATATATGCATGTGGTGTGTATTGGGCTCGATAAGACTACTAATACCCATATAGCTCATTAAGAACCATTATAGCCCAACAATACCTTTTATGACTAATCAAGGCCCAATAGCACTAATGATGACTTATTACGTGTTTGTATGCAGGTAAGTACTATATATATGCATGTGGTGTAAATTGGGTTCGATAAAACCACTAAGATCTACTAAATCCTATTAAGAACCATTATAGGCCAACAATACCTTTTATGACTTATCAAGGTCCAATAACACTAATGTTGACTTATTACGTGTTTGTATCCAAGTCGGTACTCATATATGCATGTGGTGTATATTGCATTCGATAAGACCACTAAGACCCAATATAGCCTATTAAGAATCACCAAAAGCTTATTAAGAACCCATGTAGGCCAATAAGACACTCCTTGTCTTATTAAGGCCCAAAAATACCAATGGTAACTGATTACATGTGTTTTGATGGATTCCACTTATTCTTAATGAACTATAGTAGTCCATGAGGAATCATCATAATGATTAAGAGGCTTTTATGATATAGTGCAAAATGAAACATGGTTGTTTGGTAATTGTTTAGAATGAAATTAGGGTGCTGAATGGTTAAGAGAGGCCCAATATGCTGAATGGTTGTTTACAAATGGTCCTTGACGAATCATATTTGACTTAGTGGTTGTTAATGCACTGTATAGACCTTTATGGACTTCAGTGACACTTAATGAACTTGATCGGGCCTTGATGGACTCCAAGTACTCTTAATGACATATATACAAACTTACATACACATATAGCTAGACATGTACACACATACACACATACAAATATTCATACATGTATACACCAACGGTTTATTTAATATATATTTTTTTTTTAAATCATGTAATTATTTACCGACGGATTAATTAATAAAATTAAATAAATACTAAAAATTAAATAATCCGTCGGTAATTACCGACGGATTATTTATTTTTTATTTTTTATTTTTTAAATTAACTAATCTAAAATATTAATAAAAAATAAAATATATAGAGCTTATAAAATAAATACAAATATTCACTCCATTGATCCAAAATATTAATAAAAAATAAAATATATAGAGCTTATAAAATGAAATAAACACGAAATTTTATCCTAATACCATAAACAATAAAGGTTCACATTGAACCATGCATAACTAACTTTCTTTATTCCATCATCAATGTATTGAATAGTGGAACACCACTTTATTGTCTATAAGTATTATTCTTTCATAGTTTTTCCTAATTAAAGTTCAATTCATACTTAGGTTGTTGATTTGGGGAGAAAATTCCGAAATGTTTTTCAGTTTCTGCTCCTTCTTTCTTATTTTCATCAAACATGGCGAATATGTACGTCTCTATGGATCTTCCGGGCTTCCTTGGTGTCCCTGTCGTTCCTTTGACGTGGTTAATCAAATTATTATTGTAAGTTTTAGCGTTTTCCACTGTTGCTACAGGGTCACCGCCTGCCGACGGCCATCCGCTCTCTGACACCACAATCTCTACATCCTCTCCACCAAGAGGTGCTTGAGCTGCATAATGAGCATCTAACATAGCGTCAAAAAGATTGGAGTATTGTCGAGGGCCATCGTTCACAACTGTTCCCGTTGCAGTAAACAATGCATAGGGGAGATTTGAACTTGGGTTTCCAAAGTAGGGGTAGATGTTAGCAAGCATTGGCAAGTTGTTTTCGGCTAGAAATCTAATTATCGGTTCAATAAACGCCCGCACATTGCCATCAAATGCACCATTGCTTGGTGGAGCGGAGGTGGCTAGGAGACCGGTGTAGGTTGCAGTTGACACCTTAATTTGGTCGCCCAAACCTGCATCGTTAATGGCTTTGTGAACATTTTGCATGGCTCCGAGTACGAAGCTAGCGTATTGACCACTTTCCTTATTTGGATCGACTTCATTTCCAACAGCGACGTATCTAAACTTGACATCAGGGTAATTTTGGATGTTGTCTCTGACCCAGGTGGTTGCAACATTTTGATCGTTGAGGGATTGCAAAGCATCATTAGGAACACCAAGCATGACTTCAATATTGGATCCCTTGAGGGCTTGAAGTGTATTTTGGTCTGGATCATATATTCGCATCCTGGTTATACCGTTATTTTTGTAAAGTGTTACCACGTCTTGTTCTGAGGGTAAACCATCACCATTTCGCCCGTAGCACACGCCTACCGATTGCGCATCTATTTTGCACCAAATAAGAATAAAATCATTAAAATACAATTCCTCCACATTTTGAACTATTTTTCCGTATCAACTTGTAGTTTTCCCCGATAATGATGCAAATGCATGTAGCCAAAGAGTACTCGAACACGCCACATGCATATATCTATATATATATATAGAGAGAGAGAGAGAGAGAGACTTGAGATCACGTGAGACCAGACTATTTTCGTGAGACCCGTGAGACCATAAAAATAACATTAAACCTTCACAACAAAAACAAAATACTGTGAAGGTAAACCTTCACAATGTTTTTTGCTGTGAAGTTTCGCTGTTTTCTGTACCTTCACAATGAATCATTGTGAAGTTTCAGTGTTATTTTTTGGTGTCATGATCTCACAAAAACAGGTTGGTCTCACGTGAACCTAACCCTATATATATATATACACCTTTTTAAAATACGAAAGATATTCGCTTTGAGGTGATATATATATATATATAATATACTATAATATGAATGCAAATACAAATACAAATATAAAGCAGATTTTTAAATAACGATTTGTTAGGTTGAATTAAAAAAAATAACCTGTAAATAGGAGAAGGTTTGTGAGAAGGCCGAGTAATACGAACTTTGTTGCCATAACTTTGGTTTTATGAAATTTGTGTTTGGGATTTACCCATATATATATAGTACATAATTAAATACATTTTAGTTTTAATAATTTAGAGTTTCCCGTCAAACAAGTTATCGGGAATTTCCACATTATGAGTCGTCTCAAATCAATTTTCTTGTTGAAAAGTCTTTTTGTCAAGAATTTGATGTAACAATTTCATGTAATATCTAACGGTATGATTGATTTCTAATATATATATATATATATATGTTTAAATGAGAACATCTTTATTTTATAAAAATGCGAGAACATCTTTATCACATGTGACAATAAACGTGAAGGGACTTAGTGGTGTGCAGACAACTTGACCCCGCATCCTATGTTTCTGATTTAATATCACATGTGATTGGCTTTATAAAATGATGGTTCTTACATAAATAATTTCAGAGTTAGTATATGTAATTAAATCAGAAACTAAAGTCTAGATGTCGGTTGAGTTGGTGTGTCATGTAGATATGCACATCTCTCCACACCAGTGGGGCTAAGATATTCGAGATCTACATGGTGAGGTTGCCAAACCGAAAGTTAGCATTTGTGGATACTTTATGATAAAACCGTAATCAGGACCTATACGGCGTAGCTTCAAGAGGAGAAACTCGTGTGAGTATTGTGACTGGTTTCGTTAACCATTTAAGTTTGGGAAAAGTTCATAAATAATTTAGAAACTTACTAAGCGTTAAATCATAGACTGGGCGTTTTACATTACAAAAGTTTAACTTGATCAATACATCAATAAACGAGCTTAACAAAAATGACAGCGGAAGTCTACAAAAATCCACAGCCGAGCTCTATCTAAATCAGTAGTCTAAGTCTTGGAGTCGCCCTAAACTCCAAATATGCCATGCCCTCCCTATTTCCTCCCCGAGGAACTTGCGGAACGCTTACCTGAAAATGGTTTAGTTTTGAAAAGCGAGGGTTAGACCAAAAGGTCTAGTGAATTCCCTCCATAAAGAACATGTATAAACAATATGAAATCCTTTCGTTAAAAACATCATGAATCATCACATATGGTGCTGCACTGTGTAATGGATCACTTAACCAATCGCGATCGGGGCCCAAGCAGACTCCCCTTTCGCCCTCTCGTATCGGGGCCCAACCAGACTCCCCGATACCCGCCTAGGAGGAAACGAATTCCAACCTACCGTCTCGTCAAACATATCCAAGGGATCATCAGATCCCGAGGCTCATTGATCCCACAGTGCAGACCGACATCACATAGCATGCACATACGTTTCATAAAAGCATTTGACCCTTTATAAATCATGCGCAACATTTCAACATATCAAACATTCCTTTTCCTTCCATGCATTTCATTTCATAAATATTTCATGCTTGTTAAAACCATAATCAGTAAAAGAATCATTTAACATTTACATCGTAAAAGAGGTTTAGGGAACTCACCTTGATTGTCGTACAATGCACTTACTAAACACCTTCAAGCTACACCCACCGAACACCTAAGGCAAAAGATCCACATCAGGTAAATAGCTCAGCCTCATTGTCCGGATACCCTTTTCCGGATGCTATACTTATCCGGACGCTACACTTTTCCGGACACTGAATTTATCCGGACACTACACTTATCCGGACACTACACTTATCCGGACACTACACTTTTCCGGACACACCACTTATCCGGGCAACACTACCCGGACATATGCAACATATCCGGACACCTTCAAACGCTGGTGTCCGGAAAACGCTACTGTTCGAACTTAGAAATTCTAAAACCGATTTAAACTCCGATTTAAGCCATTAGTTTGATTAGACAACTATAAGGGTTCATCCACCAACCCCAAACACCCACTTAATCCATCTTTAACCCTCTTAAATCGATTTATTAAGGCAAAACCCATGAAACCCACTTTTTAGGAATTGTGGTTGAAAACACAATAAATCACTGATTTCAATCATAGAATCCGAACTAATGAAGAGGGAATACTACATCACACATATTATGAATTTTAGAGGGGTTACCTGATTGATTTCTCCTCTCTTTAGCTTTCTTCTTCTTCTCCCCTTTCTTTCCTTGTTTCACGCCACCACACACACACACAATATGATTTCACTGATTTGTGCAAAAGTGGAGGCTGCCCTAGAATTTTGTGCATATTTATACCTTCAAC
Source organism: Saussurea involucrata (assembly GCA_033807775.1). Classification (NCBI taxonomy): domain Eukaryota; kingdom Viridiplantae; phylum Streptophyta; class Magnoliopsida; order Asterales; family Asteraceae; genus Saussurea; species Saussurea involucrata. The sequence goes on from CM066325.1 coordinate 4,700,018, forward strand.
AAATTACAGAAATGGCCCCTTAACTTAACTTTCGTTTCTCATATTTTGGCCACCAAACTCCAAGACTCACTAGGATTTTGGGTTGTTACAACACTCCCCCCCTTAAAAGAATTCCGTCCCCGGAATTCCTCATTGGAAAAGATGTGGGTAACTTGCTTTCATCTCCGACTCCAACTCCCAGGTCGCCTCTGGACCCTTGTGGTGTCGCCATTGCACCTTAACTAGCTTGGTCTCCTTGTTTCGTGACTTTCTTACCTTAAAATCTGTGATGGCTTCGGGTTCTTCCACGAAATCCAACTTCTCGTCCACCTTAATGTCATTTAACGGAATCGCTTTAGTCACGTCGGCTAGACATTTTCTTAGATTAGACACGTGAAACGCATTATGGATGCTGCGCAGTTCTTCCGGTAGATCCAACCTATACGCCACCTCCCCAATTCGCTCCGTGATCTCGAATGGTCCGATGTACCGTGGGCTTAGCTTCCCTCGTTTCCCAAATCGTACCACTCCCTTCCACGGGGACACCTTTAATAATACAAAGTCCCCGACCTGGAATTCTATGTCCTTTCGTCTTTTATCTACATAACTCTTTTGGCGGTCGCGAGCGACCTTCAGCCTTTCACGCACTTGGACTATCTTGTCCGAAGTCAGCTGTACCAATTCTGGTCCGGCTAACTGCCTTTCACCTACTTCGTTCCAACACAAAGGTGTCCGACATTTTCTACCATAAAGTGCCTCAAACGGAGCGGCCTTGATGCTCGAATGGTAGCTGTTATTATAAGCGAATTCGATCAATGGTAGATGCTTTTCCCAAGAGCCTTGGAAATCTAAAGCACATGCTCTCAACATGTCTTCCAATGTTTGGATCGTACGCTCACTCTGACCGTCGGTCTGAGGGTGATAAGCGGTACTCATCCTGATCTGTAAACTCATTTCTCTTTGGAAGCTTCTCCAAAAGTTAGAGGTAAACCTGCTATCTCGGTCGGAAATTATCGACGAAGGCACGCCATGGAGGGTTACGATCTCATCGACGTATAACTTGGCTAGTTGCTCCAACGAGTAAGTCTCTCGTATAGGCAAAAAGTGGGCTGACTTTGTGAGTCGATCCACGATCACCCAAATAGCGTCATAACCCTTCGGAGTTCTAGGCAAATGGGTCACGAAATCCATCGTGATCTGATCCCACTTCCATATCGGTATCTCTAACGACTGGAGCTTCCTGTACGGTCTTTGATGCTCGATATTTACTCGTGAACACGTCATACAGGTCTCCACTAAATGAGCTACATCCTTTTTCATTCCCGGCCACCAATAGTCTCGTCGCAGGTCTCCGTACATCTTGTTAGTTCCGGGATGAATCGTGTACTTCGATTTATGAGCTTCTTCGAGAATCAGCTTTCGGAGCCCTCCGAGTTTCGGAAACCAGATTCTCCCATTCAGACACCTCACCCCTCGACTATCTTCCACTAATATGGCCGTTTGCCCCACCATTCTCTCCTTCTTAAGATTTTCAGTTTCGAGCGCCTCAGCTTGACGTTTCTTTATTTCAGCTAACAGGTTGAAGGTGACCTCGGCCCTCATAGCCACAATCCTGGGGATTTCACTTCGTTCCTTACGGCTCAAAGCGTCTGCCACCATGTTTGCCTTCCCCGGATGATATTCGATCTTACAGTCGTAGTCAGTCAACAGTTCAATCCACCTTCTTTGGCGCATATTCAATTCTTTTTGGTCAAAGAGATGACATAAGCTTTTGTGGTCCGTGAAGATCTGGCACTTCGTCCCATACAGGTAATGTCGCCAAATCTTTAGAGCGAAGACCACTGCCGCCAGTTCTAAATCGTGAGTGGGGTACCGAACTTCGTGATCCTTTAATTGCCGTGAGGCATATGCGATCACCTTTCCCCGTTGCATGAGTACGCAACCCAAACCGAGCTTCGATGCGTCACTGAAAACTACGAAATCATCCGTACCGTCAGGTAATGACAACACCGGAGCACTGCTCAACATCTCCTTTAGCTTTTGAAAGGCTTCATCCTGCTTTTCCAACCAAGCGAACTTGACATTCGTCTTGGTTAAAGAGGTCAGTGGCGTGGCGATACGCGAAAAGTCCTTGATGAACTTCCGATAGTAACCTGCCAGTCCGAGGAAACTTCGAACTTCTGACGAATTCTTAGGTTGCTCCCAGTCTCGGATGGCTTCAATCTTAGCCGGGTCGACCATGATCCCCTTCTCAGACACCACGTGCCCGAGGAACTGCACTTCCCTCAGCCAAAAACTCGCACATGGAAAACTTCGCATACAACTTTTCTTGCTTCAATAGCTCGAGGATTGTACGAAGGTGGCTCTCGTGCTCCCCTTCCGATCTTGAAAATATCAGGATGTCATCTATGAACACTATCACGAACTGATCCAAATAGGGTTGGCATACCCTATTCATTAAGTCCATGAAGGCTGCCGGGGCGTTGGTTAATCCAAACGGCATCACCAGAAATTCGTAGTGTCCATATCTGGTTCTGAAGGAAGTCTTCGGCACATCCTCCTCCCGTACCTTGAGCTGATGATAACCTGACCTCAAGTCTATCTTGGAAAAGTAATTGGCTCCCTGTAACTGATCGAACAGGTCGTCAATCCTAGGTATCGGGTACTTGTTCTTGATCGTGACCTTGTTGAGTTCTCGGTAATCAATACACATCCGCATAGTACCGTCCTTCTTCTTCACGAAGAGCACAGGTGCTCCCCATGGTGATGTACTTGGTCGGACGAATCCCTTGTCTAACAGTTCTTGCAACTGAGTCATCATTTCTTTCATTTCGGATGGTGCCAATCTAAAAGGTGCGCGGGCAATCGGTGCAGCTCCGGGCATCAAATCGATTCTGAACTCGATCTGACGATCCGGGGGTAGACTGGTCAAGTCGTCCGAGAATACTTCCGAGTACTCGTTTACTACCCGTACATCGCCCACCCCACGTTTCTCCTTCTTGGCATCCAACACATACGCCAAGTATCCTCTACACCCCTTCTTCAAGCACTTAGTAGCCTTAATCATTGAGATCAGGCTATTCTTTCTATTACGGAGGTCCCCATAAATCACTACGGGATCCCCATTCGGCGATTGAATCCTGATCAGCTTTCTGTTGCAAACGATGTTCGCATCATTCGCGGCTAACCAGTCCATACCTAACACCACATCGAACTCTCCCATTGCCATGGGATATAATTTCATAGGTACCAGTCTTCCTTCTATATCATGACACAATCCTCTATCACCTCCTTAACAAACACCAAACCATCGTTGACAGTTTCCACCTCTAGAGCTCTCTCTAAACGCCTAGGCCTCACCCCCAAACATTTCATAAATTTATGCGATACAAAAGAGCGGTTTGCTCCTGAATCAAATAACACCTTGGCACATAGAGAGTTCACTAGAAACGTACCTGCCACAACATCTGGAGTTTCCTCCACCTCATCCGCAGTCATGCGGAAAGCATGTCCCTTCGGACGCGTCGGCTCTGCTCCTTTATCACCGCTCTTTCCTCCATGACGTTCTCCATACTGAGTTGATCCTCCCTTCTTTAACTGCGGACAATCATACTTGGTGTGACCAGTAGCTCCACATTGAAAACATGATTTTCCTTTGGGGCAGTCCCTTGACAAGTGACCAGGCAAGACGCACCGGTAGCATGAGTTTGAACCTGCCATGCAATCACCCCGGTGCACCTTGTTGCATTTCGTACACGGTTTCCCTGCGGTATCCTTATTTGCACGGTTATCTGGTCGGAACACCTTCCCCTTTCTGTAGTCACTGCCCGACCCATCCCATTTACGCTTGTCGCCACCCTTTTCAGAAGTCTGACGGTTCTTTTCCATCTCAATCAGCTCGGCCGTATTGATGGCCGCCTGAAAGGTAGTGGGGTTTCTCGTCAGGACCAGCTCCCGAATGTTACTTCTCAGACCATGAATAAAGTGGTTCACCTTTCGTCCTTCCGTTGGTACATACAAGTCAGCAAAACGGGACTTCTCAATAAACTTAGAAGTGTACTCCCGTACCGTCATTCCTCCTTGTTCTAAACCCAGAAACTTTTCTTCCAGCCTTTTCACTGCCGCGAGTGGGCAGAACTGCTCTTTAAACCCGTCAACAAACGATTCCCACAACATCCCCTTGGCCATCGCTGAACCCTTTCCCCCAGTTTCGGCTTCCCACCAATACACTGCATCAGACTTCAACGTGGACAAGGCAAACATCACCCTGTCCCCATCAGCACATTTACAAGTATCGAAAACCAGCTCGATTTCCTTCACCCACTTCATTGCCAAAACCGGATCACACTCGCCCTCGAACGTAGGGGGCTTGCATGAAGCAAAGACCTTGAAGTTACAACCCTTAGCTGTTGACTCATTCATTACCAAGGATAAAGCTTTCGAGTGGCTCCCAGTACCAGTCCCTACCGGGCTTGACAATTCTGCACTCTCCTTGTTCTCAGTCGGCTCTTTGCTTACCGAAGCTGACTCATTATGCTTAGTAAGGAGAGTCTGCAAAGTTTCTTGAATCTTACCCAGCTCAGCAGCCAGATTTTCCCGAGTGACAAATACGGAACCTCGGCCTCGACCACGTCCCCTCGTCGGGTCCCTTCTTCTTACGGTAGCAGAACTCTCCTAAACAGAGTCCTCTTGATTGACAGGAATTTCCACACTCCTTGTCCTCCCACGACCTCTTCCACGGCCTCTCCCACGACCTCTCCCGCGACCTCTTCCGCGGTTAACCGGTCCGCTCTCAATGATCTCTTCCTCCCGATTCCTTGGTACAGCAGGTACCGACTTACTTCTCAAATTTCTCCCAGCCATTCACGAATACTGAAAGAAAGCAATAATTAACCTTTGCTAGACATGACATCATAAAATGCTATATAAGGTATTGTAAGCACGCACATGTACCTGTAAGTTCGTAATTACACTGGCCAGGTGTAATCCCAAACTTACCTTACACGTTTGTCCTTGGCACCTTATTCCTAAGCGCATTTATAGTGATCGTTCCTAGAGGCAATCCTATGTCTCGGATGTGACCTTCGTCTTACAGTTTAAGTTTAGGCCCTAAAGGTAACCTAAATCCCTTAAACTATGGCTCTGATACCATTTGTAACATCCCAAAAATTTACTAAGCGTTAAATCATAGACTGAGCGTTTTACATTACAAAAGTTTAACTTGATCAATACATCAATAAACGAGCTTAACAAAAATGACAGCGGAAGTCTACAAAAATCCACAGCCGAGCTCTATCTAAATCAGTAGTCTAAGTCTTGGAGTCGCCCTAAACTCCAAATATGCCATGCCCTCCCTATTTCCTCCCCGAGGAACTTGCGGAACGCTTACCTGAAAATGGTTTAGTTTTGAAAAGCGAGGGTTAGACCAAAAGGTCTAGTGAATTCCCTCCATAAAGAACATGTATAAACAATATGAAATCCTTTCGTTAAAAACATCATGAATCATCACATATGGTGTTGCACTGTGTAATGGATCACTTAACCAATCGCGATCGGGGCCCAAGCAGACTCCCCTTTCGCCCTCTCGTATCGGGGCCCAACCAGACTCCCCGATACTCGCCTAGGAGGAAACGAATTCCAACCTACCGTCTCGTCAAACATATCCAAGGGATCATCAGATCCCGAGGCTCATTGATCCCACAGTGCAGACCGACATCACATAGCATGCACATACGTTTCATAAAAGCATTTGACCCTTTATAAATCATGCGCAACATTTCAACATATCAAACATTCCTTTTCCTTCCATGCATTTCAGTTCATAAATATTTCATGCTTGTTAAAACCATAATCAGTAAAAGAATCATTTAACATTTACGTCGTAAAAGAGGTTTAGGGAACTCACCTTGATTGTCGTACAATGCACTTCCTAAACACCTTCAAGCTGCACCCACCGAACACCTAAGGCAAAAGATCCACATCAGGTAAATAGCTCAGCCTCATTGTCCGGATACCCTTTTCCGGATGCTATACTTATCCGGACGCTACACTTTTCCGGACACTGAATTTATCCGGACACTACACTTATCCGGACACTGCACTTATCCGGACACTACACTTTTCCGGACACTACACTTATCCGGACACACCACTTATCCGGGCAACACTACCCGGACACCTTCACGAGGCACTTACCCGGACATATGCAACATATCCGGACACCTTCAAACGCTGGTGTCCAGAAAACGCTGATGTTCGAACTTAGAAATTCTAAAACCGATTTAAGCCATTAGTTTGATTAGACAACTATAAGGGTTCATCCACCAACCCCAAACACCCACTTAATCCATCTTTAACCCTCTTAAATCGATTTATTAAGGCAAAACCCATGAAACCCACTTTTTAGGAATTGTGGTTGAAAACACAATAAATCACTGATTTCAATCATAGAATCCGAACTAATGAAGAGGGAATACTACATCACACAGATTACGAATTTTAGAGGGGTTACCTGATTGATTTCTCCTCTCTTTAGCTTTCTTCTTCTTCTCCCCTTTCTTTCCTTGTTTCACGCCACCACACACACACACAATATGATTTCACTGATTTGTGCAAAAGTGGAGGCTGCCCTAGAATTTTGTGCATATTTATACCTTCAACAAATTACAGAAATGGCCCCTTAACTTAACTTTCGTTTCTCATATTTTGGCCACCAAACTCCAAGACTCACTAGGATTTTGGGTTGTTACAACAAAGTAAAAAGAAGGGATGGGATTAGTTGGATTCTCGAAGGACCAAATGGATGTAACAACGGAGGAAGAGGTCGTGTTTTTTTTTCTTCTTGAAAACAGATAGAACGGGCTCTGATTCGAGTACAATGAAATAAAAAATATACAACTAAGGGTCCTTTTGTTAGCAGCTTAATGAGACTTGCAACTTATTTGATCATTTATATATTACTGGTTGATAGTGGCTTAATGGTAAAAAATGACTTATTTAGTAAACTTATAAAGAGGAGCTAGTTCGCAAAACCAAGTTTTTTCCAAACATGTCATTTCCAGTTTAAAAAACACACTACTTTCTTAAACAACAACTTTCCCTTCACCTCCGGTAAGCGTCATTTGCCTCCTGCTACCGCCACCACCATTAGGTTTTCTGTTTTCATCTGGCTACCGCCACCACAATCCGTTTCTCCTTTGATGCTTGTGACCAGTTCGACAATAGATCGTGTCTACCTGGTGGGGTTAGTATTGAGTCGGCCTGAAAGAAGAGAGGACGGATCTCCACCTGATGGGTTTAGGTTACGTCTCGTGGGTTTCTCATTGAGCTTGGTTTGGTTTATGTTCCGGTAACCGCTCCCAAAAAAACTTGGTGTTGTTCTCGCCGGTCTCTCGCTGCTCCCTCCATCAAACCTCCCTTCGCCGCCACTCCCTCCTTCCTCCTCCATTCTCCGGTGCCACTCCCTCCTTCCACCAGCGATCGCCATGAAGAACTGCATATGTTGTTGGAGTCTTATTTTGTTGTCATTGATATCACAGTCAGGTACATCGAAGAACTACATATGCTGTTGAAAAAAGTTTAAGTATTGCAAGAAGTAGGAATGGTAATACAGTGTGTCACAATGTATATTCAATGTTTACAAAGTGTATCGAAGAACTGCATATGCTGTTGAAAAAACTTTGAGTATTGCAAGAAGTAGGCATGATATCACAGTGTGTCACAATATATATTCGATGCTTACAAAGTGTATTACAGTGTATCTTCGTTGTTTTACGAAGGGTATCACAGTGTATCTTTGTTGTTTTACGAAGGGTATCATAATGGGTATCACAACGGGTGTTGTATGTATTTTGTATCACAATATATTTTGTACCACATTTGTATCACAGTGGCTATCATGGTCTCTTTTGTATAAAAGGGTATCACTGTGTATTTAGTCGGAATTGGTTTCACAAAAGAGAGGAGAGAGGAGAGGAGAGGAGAGAAGAGAGAGGAAAGAGGAGAGAGGATATTTTTAAAAATACCTAAAATGTCCTTTAATTAAAACTTTAAATCAAATTTACCAAATTTATTAATTTCCTAAATTATTATTTGATTTGTGGTTGAAATTGGATCTCACAGTTACCACAAACAACTGAGTTCTCTCTTGAATGCCCCCTCAAGGCGCTATTCATGGGAGAGCATTTGATTAAAAGTGATCAACGGTTCAGATCCACTTCTCACACCATCGAGAAAGTTTAGCGGTTTTCTTATTAAAAAAACAATTTCATCACTTAATCATTCCAAATGAAATGGTTTATTGGGGTTTTCTGAACTTTTCTCTTAAAAAATGGATATGTAAGCCAAATGCTCGAATGATCAACAAAAATGACCAACTTATTTCTTTCATATTATGTTGAAATCTTGTAAACCAAACATCCCCTTATTGTTGATGTAATGATCTAATTTCTTTAATACGACAAATCTAAAAAATTAGAAACATTTGAGTATGATACATCTATGATTTTTACAAATACTTAAGATTTTACGGTTAGAACAAAATCTAAATAACATTATCATACATCTATGAATGATGTATCAGAAATACAATAAAATGGAAAAGCAAAATTTGAGATTAGGGTTGTTTTTCAAACTGCATACAAACCGCATCAAACCAATAACGTGGTTTACAACTTTCGTGGTAAAATTAACGAATAAAAATATCGTGTTCTAAAATTTCATTTTTTTTTGTGACCACCAATTACTTGAAAACATATCTTCACAAAGATAATATAACATCGTCTTCCCTCTTTCTTACCTTCAATCTTCCTGTTAGCCCATTGTCGTTGCCTCCCACTCTCAAATAAAAACATAAATCCTTGTCACGTCGTTGTCGCCTTCAAAGTCTTGTCTTTTTTTAAGTATGTAATCTACATATACTTAAAAGTAAAATATGGAGTTGCCTAGGTGGCATAATGAAAAGTCTCCCTTCACTATTTTCTTTTTTCTCCTAATTTTGATTTTTCTTAAATAAAAAACTATCTTCTCATTAAATGACTTTAATATTTCATTTAACATCTAATTTTCTTTATTATTTTATAATTATTTTTATTTTTATTTGCATATCATAATCTATATATACTTAAAAGTAAAATATGGAGTTGCCTAGGTGGCATAATGAAAAGCCTCCCTTCACTATTTTCTATTTTCTCCTAAATATAACATAAATGAATGAATGAACCAACCATTCATTACCTTTTACAACTAAAATTTCATTATATAAATATATAGGCTAATTTACATAATAAATCTATATAAATAAAATCATCAAAAGATGATGTGGGACATATTGACATTGTAATACTTAAAATGTCTTCCCCATTTTCTTATCAATTTTTGATGTTTTAAAACATTGAATATGTTAAAGAATTGTCCATTCTCATATTTAAATTATATTTTCACTATAAATGAGGGTATTTAATAATAATTTTACATATCTATTGCAATTTATGTCATTAACCATTTGTTTTCCTTTTTTATGGTATTAACTATTATTTTTCATTATTTATTTGAGTTAACCATTCTATTTGTAAAACCCTAAAGATCAATCAAGATAGAGAAGATATGAATTCGTCATCCAATTATCAAGAACACTGTTACAAGCTCTCTAAGGATAGTATCGGAACCACCTACCGGGGGCATCTGGTCTTGTACGCACCATGTTTCCTGCAAAAAGAGATTGGATCCATTCAGAACACATACTAAAACGGCCTCCCCAAACCTAGTCTTTGGACTACGTTTGCCACATAACTCAAAATCACGCATGCTAGGTACAAACAAAGGTACCCCAAACCTTTGTAAGACAAAGGTTTGCAATGGGGTGCGGTGTGGAAAACAAAACAAGAGTGACCACCCCAAACCTAAGTGAAACTTAGGTTTGCTTAGTCTATTTAGTCTAACGAAACATAAATATCCCACACACACACGTGTACCACAAACATCTGCTTTATCAACTTGGAGACTCATAAAAAAAATTCAGCAGCTTAATCATTAAGCACATTCATTAAGCACTGCTCCCCACAATTCATATCATTCAAGCAACAAGTAACAAATCTCATGTAAACTCATCTTGTGCATCACAACCCAGCATACTCAACAAATAGGATCAAACATGTTCTTAATAAGCACAAAATCAAGAGTTCATCACATATGGTGAGCATACTTCAAAATTACCATGATTTTCCCCAAAAATTAAGCCCTAAAACGAAGAACTTCTAAAACAAACATGGTCAATCAATTTCATGGCATCAATCCTCACGTACTCATGCCTACTCACTTGAAAATGAAGAACATAAGGGGAAAATAGCACATACCTTCGGTTTTGAATGAACAATTTCCACCAAAAGAGAATTTAGGGTGAGGAATGTACCTTTAATGTCTTGTGGAAGAGATAGTTAGAAGAAATTGGTAGATTCTTGAGATTGGTGGTTGAAAACTCGAAAAGGAGGACGTTTTTTAGAGGAAAATGGCTGAAGAACAATTAGGGTTTGTGAAAATGGCTGAAAGTTGCGAAAATGGGGTTTAAATACCTGTCAGGGTTTCCGCGCGGGTACCGGCACCGATTGGGTCGCGCGGTGACCCGCGCCAGCCTTTGTTTACTCACCTCGCACTAGTCTTGGCGCGGATGGATCCGTACGGTGACTCGCACCGAGCTCTGTTTGAATTGGCTATTTTTCCCCCGCACAGATGTTGGCGCTGATGGACCAGCGCTAGAACCCGCGCCAGCCACTGTTTTGTGACACTTTTTAACCCGCGCCGATTCTGGCGCCGAGACTGGCGCCAGCCACTGTTTGCTTCTTTTCGCTTCTTCCGTTCTTTGCTCACTGAACTTCACCGCACTGATCTTAGGGAGACATTTCTCAGGAACAAACAAACACGCAAATTAAAAAAACAAAAACTTAATAAGAGAACTAAAAACGAAAATCTAACCTACGGTGGGTTGCCTCCCACCAAGCGCCGTATTTAATGTCGTGGCACGACTTCCCACGCAATCACTCCTTGAGCTCGTTCAGATAGATGCTCGCGACTCCCATGACGTCACCTCCAAGATACGGTTTCACCCTCTGACCGTTCACTTTGAAGGTCGCCCCATCTTTTCCTTGTAGCCCAACTGCTCCATATGGGTATACCTCCTTGACAGTGAACGGTCCTGACCACTTGGATTTCAACTTTCCTGGAAACAAACGCAAACGTGAGTTAAATAATAAAACACTCATACCTGGAACAAGTACCTTTTCACGAATGCGCTGGTCATGGAATCTCTTGGTCCGCTCTTTGTAGATTGATGCGTTTTCAAACGCATCCAACCGGATTTCCTCTAATTCATTCAGCTGCAATAATCTCCTTTTTTCGGTTGCGTCCAACTCCATATTCAACTTCTTTATCGCCCAGAACGCTCTACACTCGAGTTCCACTGGTAGATGGCATGACTTTCCAAACACTAGCCAGTAGGGAGTGGTACCAAGAAGGGTTTTGAACGCCGTCCGGTATGCCCACAATGTGTCATCTAACTTCAACGACCAATCCTTCCGAGATAAGTTCATTGTCTTTTCCAGAATCTGCTTTAGTTCCCGATTGGAAACTTCCACTAGGCCGTTAGCTTGTGGGTGATATGGTGTAGTGACTTTATGCTTCACCGAGTATTTCTTTAAAACCGCTTCCAAATACCGATTACAGAAGTGACTCCCACCATCGCTAATCAGTGCTCTCGGGACTCCAAACCTCGCAAATATATTCTTCCGTAGGAAGTTAATCACTACTTTAGAATCATTTGTAAGAATCACGATCGCTTCCACCCACGTAGACATGTAGTCCACCGCTACTAATATATACTCATTCCGGAACGAGTTCGGGAACGGTCCCATGAAATCTATTCCCCACACGTCGAAGAGTTCGACTTCCATGAAAATCTGCATTGCCATCTCATCCCGCTTGGATATGTTGCCCGTTCTTTGGCACCGATCACACTTAGAGATGAATTCGCGAGTCTCTTTAAACATAGACTGCCAAAAGAAACCCGACTGAAGAACCTTTGCAACTGTTCTGTCGGTGCTAAAGTGCCCCCCCCCCCCCCCCCCCCCATTCTAAGGTGTGACAGTGGTTTAAAATGTCGGCCTTCTCTTCATCCGGGACACATCTCCGGATCATACCATCGGCACATGACTTATACAAGTACGACTCGTCCCAATAATACCTCTTGGCCTCAAAGAGAAATCTCTTTTTTTGGTGGGAGTTCATTTGATATGGCACTACTCCTCCCACCAAGTAATTTACCAAGTCTGCGAACCAAGGCTCAGAATGACTAACCTTGAAAAGTTGCTCATCCGGAAATGAATCGTTGATGAGGGTCTTATCCTTGCTTTGATCTTCACCTCCCTCAAGTCTCGAGAGGTGATCCGCCACAGTGTTTTCAGACCCCTTCTTATCCAGAATTTCCAAGTCGAACTCTTGGAGCAATAGTACCCACCGGATGAGTCTCGGTTTGGCATCTTTCTTGGCCATCAGATATTTCAGAGCAGAGTGGTCGGTGTACACAATTACCTTGGCCCCTACTAGATATGACCGGAACTTCTTGCAAGCATAGACAACAGCTAGCAGTTCCTTCTCGGTAGTCGCGTAGTTGAGTTGAGCATCATCGAGTGTCTTACTTGCGTAGTAAATCACGTGCATTCTCTTCTCTTTCCTTTGTCCTAACACTGCTCCGATCGCGGTGTCACTCGCATCACACATCAGACTGAACGGGAGACTCCAATCTGGGGTCGCGAGAATCGGTGCGGATATCAGTTCCTTCTTCAACCTGTCAAAAGCAAAGATACAATCATCAGTGAAATCAAATTTAGCATCTTTAAGCAATAAAGAACATAAAGGCTTAGTGATTTTAGAAAAATCCTTTATAAACTGCCGGTAGAACCCGGCATGCCCCAAGAAGCTTCGAACTCCCTTAACGGAGTTTGGATATGGAAGGTTCTCGATTACTGCCACTTTTGCCTTATCCACTTCAATACCCGCCTTTGACACCTTATGACCAAGTACGATCCCTTCGGTCACCATGAAGTGACACTTCTCCCAATTCAGTACAAGACTCGTTTCCTTGCATCTTTTTAGGACGGCTTCCAAGTGTTCTAAACATGTATCGAATGAAGGTCTGAACACTGAAAAATCATCCATAAAGATCTCAATCGTCCTCTCCACCATGTCTGAGAAGATAGCCATCATACACCTCTAAAAGGTTGCTGGAGCGTTACATAAACTGAATGGCATTCTCCGATAAGCAAACGTACCATAAGGACATGTAAAGGTCGTCTTATCTTGATCCTCGGGTGCTATTGGTATCTGATTATACCCCGAATATCCGTCTAAGAAACAATAATACTCATGCCCGGATAACCGCTCCAACATCTGATCAATGAATGGAAGAGGGAAGTGATCTTTCTTTGTCGCATCATTCAGCTTTCGGTAGTCAATACACACCCTCCAACCGGTAACTGTTCAGGACGGAATGAGCTCATTATTGTTGTTCCGGACAACGGTTATACCACCCTTCTTTGGCACTACTTGGACCGGGCTCACCCACAGACTATCCGGAACCGGATAGATAATTCCAGCATCAAGGAGTTTTAGAACCTCCTTTCGGACCACTTCTTTCATATTCGGGTTGAGCCGACGTTGATGTTGAACTATTGGTCGATGCTTTTCTTCAAGATTGATTCGATGTGAACAAAAAGTTGGACTCAAACCTTTGAGATCGGCTATCGTCCATGATGTGATGGCAGCGGTTTGAGCTCAAGTTGTGGTGGTGTATGCGAAGATGGTTGAGACTTTGGAATAGGAGTTCCCAAATCTTCAATCGCAGGTCGTCGAGACCCCTTGTATGATGGTAATGCATTTAATTGCATCACACTTTCGCTTTCCGGATCATCATCGGTACCCATCAACACATTATTCAATTGGTCTCCGAAAACTTGCACACCACATGTTTCTCTAATCAACGAATCCATCACATCTACCCGGTAGCACTTATCTGATTCCATTATGTGTTTAGCTGCCCGAAAAACATTGAAGACTGCCTCTTCATTACCCACTCGGAGTGTCAGCTTGCCCCCTTTAACATCAATAAATGCTCCTCTCGTGGCTAAGAAAGGTCGACCAAGAATCAACGGTATCTCTTTGTCGAAGACCACGAAGTCAACCGAGAAATAAAACTTGCCCACCTTGACCAGCACATCTTCAATTACACCATACGGGTACTTGATGGATCTGTCGGCAAGCTGCAATGTCACATTGGTCGGTTGCACCTCTCCAAGTCCGAGTTTTCTGAAAATAGACAAAGGCATTAAATTAATACTTGCTCCAAGATCACACAAAGCCTTACTAAATTCAGAATTGCCTATATGAACAGGGATAGTAAAACTCCCTGGATCCTTAAGCTTCGGGGGAAGCTTATGCTGGATGATCGCGTTGCACTCCTCAGTAAGTGCAACTGTCGCATGCTCCTCAATCTTCCTTTTGTTAGAAAGGATATCTTTCAAGAATTTCATATATGAGGGCAATTGTGCCAAAGCATCTGCAAAAGGAATGTTAATATGTAACTTTTTGAATACATCAAGAAATTTAGCGAAATTAACATCATCCTTATGCGCTTTAAGCCTGCTCGGATAGGGCACTTTTGGAGCTATCGGTTTGACCGGTGGTTGATTTGGCATGGTTGGATGCTCTTGCTTCTTCTCTTCACTCTTCGAGTTCTCCTCAATCACAATATCTTCATCGGCTTCCAACTCATCCATATCTACGATCTCAACATCTTGACTTTTGGGCTCGGTTTCCTTTGATGAAGGCTCTCGCGTCGGGTCTCTAATCAGCTCCTTGCCACTTCTCAGATGAATGGCTTTGCAATCTTCCTGGGTTTTCCTTTCGGTTTGACTCGGAAATGTCCCGGGAGCTCGGTTTTGTAGGGCTTTAGAAATTTGCCCCACTTGCCTCTCAAGGAGCTTTATAGAAGCCGTGTTCTGATCAGTAGCCGCCTTGACTATACCTACTGTAATACCCCGGGTAAGTTCGTTAGTGAAATTCTAATTCTGTTAAATTATTTAACTCTATAATTGATGTTTTGGGTAAGTTTAGGTGAAATATAAGTTTAGGGGTGTTTAAGTCATTAGTGAATAGTTCAAGGCCCACTTGGTATTTATGGGTTGATATTATCACCTTAGACATTCAGATATTATCATAACTCAGCAGAAAACATTCAGTGTGTGTGTGTGTGTGTGTGTGTTTTGAGAGCAAAAGAAGAAGAAAGAAAGGTTTGGTGGCTAGGAATTCAAATTGGTATACTTGGAAGAGTTTTGAGGTATGTTTCCTTTACAATTTATGTTTGAAATTGCTAGTAGATAGTTTTTATCGGTGTAGAATCAGTGATTTCATATCTGGGGTTGATTCAATCGGTTTCTGGGTAAAAATGACCAATCCGACAGAGGTTTCCGGACACATGATGAATGTGTCCGGGTAGTTTTGTTGATAGTGTCCGGTAGTTTCTTCATGCAGGTGTCCGGACGAATCTTGCATCTGGTAAGTTCCTCTTTTCATTAAGTTTCCGGACGAATTTAGATACCGGATGGAGTCCGGATTACTGTGGTTTCCGGATGACGTCCGGATTGGACATGCTGTCCGAAAAGTTGGGGTTGTCCGGATTGGTTGTGTTGTCCGGAAAGTCCTGTTGTCCGGATACTTTTGTGGTTTCCGGAAACTTTGGGCTGTTTGGTCATTTTTGAGAATTCAGATACTTTTGAGTATCCAGTAGCCTGTGTTTTGTTAACTCTTAGATAGGGAATGAATGAGAATTGAATATACTGTGGACTTGACTTAAGTTCGGGTTTGGGGGTAACATTTGAGGATAGAGTTATCTAGAGCCTTTAGCTTTAGTAAGTCTTATGTGTTCTATTTGGTAAAAAGATACTTGTACCTATTTGTTTCAGATTCTGTGAATTTGAAGTGAAAGCAGAGTCGTTTTGAGAAAAGCTTGGAGAACGTTTTGATAGACTAACAGGTGAGTTTTACTTCAAAATATTTTCAAACTGGAATACATATATGTGTGTATTGAATATGTGATTATGTGCTTATGTTTGAAATATAATATGCGGAGATGTATATTATATTTACATGAGTATTACACTATACGAGAGTGTGTTGGCCGGGCTTAGGACTGGTGGTGTTGGCTGTAATATTCGTACAGCAGTGTTGGTTGTAATTGTCGTACAGTGGAGTTAATTTATTAGTTGGCTTGCAACCAACTAAAATGGCCATGGGAATGAGATAGGAAAAGTACACGATGCGTGAGTTATGATTGGTATTTATCTTTTGTGATATATATATGGTAATTGTGCAAATGGTTTTAAAAATGACAGGGATTTTCTCACTTAGACCAATAGGTCTAACCCTCATTTTTTTTAAAATATGTATTCCAGGTCGTGGATCGGGTAAGAGCAAATGAGAAGAGTACTATGTGTTTAGCTTTTGGAAGAAGGATGTTATGAAGACTAAGACGTGTTTTGTTGTTCCAATTTCATAACTAGATATCATGTATGTAATTAGCAAAAAGTTTGTAATGGAATACCTTATTCTGGATGTAAAGACTAAGGGACCTTACTTGTTATACTATGAATCTTTTGGTTATGTAACGATGTTATGAAATATATGTTATTTGTTGTATGTTTGGGAATCGGGTTGTTGCACCTACCGTACCGGCTAGTCCCTCAACCGCGCTATCCATCTTGGACATGAACTTCATCATCATGTCCTCTAGCCCCGGTTTCTTCTCCCCGGATTGTCCTTCATCGAATTTCCGTTGGTTGTAACCTGGAGGACGATAGACATTGTTAGTATTAGAGGAATTAGAAAAGTTGGAGTTATTACCGTATTGTTACTGCTGTTGTTGGGCCATGGTTTCCCTCGGTTGTCCTTGCGGTTGACTCCATGAGAAATTTGGGTGCTTCTTCCAACCCTCATTGTATGTGTTCGAGAACGGATCGTTCCATGGCCGATTGTTCTGATTTTGAAGAAATTGAACTTGTTCCGGCTCGTTCATGGGTGGTGCCATCTCCGGCATACCCTCATCCATCATAAATGCTGATTGAAGAGAAGATCCCTTCAATTGACTCGTGAGTGCGTTTAATTGAGCTTTTATGGCCTTCAACTCATCATTATCTTGCACACTCGCAACCCTTCTAACTGCTGTTCTCGGAGTAGAAAAACTATGTTCAGCCAGATTATCGATCAACTCGCATGCCTCCTCATAAGACTTATCCATTAGGGCTCCACCCGTTGCAGCTGTAATGTCGTTTTTGAACTGCGGGTGAAGTCCACTGAAGAACGCTTGGATAATGACCCAACCGTGTAACCCATGATGAGGGCATTTCTTGATCATATCTTTGTACCTCTCCCAAGCTTCATACAATGTCTCTTGGTCCCATTGAGCGAAATGGGTGATTTCAGCCATAAGTTGGGCGGTCCTGCTTGGTGGAAAGAATTTCTGGAGGAAGGCAGCTTTCAGTTGCGCCCAGGTGGTGATCGAGTCCGGTTGGATACTTTATGTCCAAGTTTCGGCTCTGCCTTTGAGAGAAAAGTTGAACAGCCTCAGCTTGATTGCATCCTCGTCTACCCCATTGATCTTGAAAGTGTTGCAAATCCGTTCAAATGCACGAAGGTGTGCATGGGGATCTTCAGTTGGCGCTCCCCCAAACTGATTCTGCTGTACCATCACGATGGTACTCGGCTTGATCTCAAAATAATTTGCCGCAGTGGTGGGCGGTTGGATGCCTATGCGTGCGGCTGCCACATTTGGATTGGCAAACGACCGCATAGGACGTCTCTCAGGAGGAGCTTCGTCGCCCATCTTCAATTGTCTCTTAGCTTTAGTTTCTTTTCTTAACTGACGGGCGGTTCTTTCGATTTCCAGATCGATTGGTTCGATTCCTTTCCCTCGGGTTTTCCTTGGCATAAACCAATTAGTACCTGAAACGGAAAGTAAATAAAATTAGCAATCCAGAAACTGAAAATAATCAAATAAAATGACTAAAATAAAAATGTTCAATGTAATAGCGCTTATAGCTGGTAGTGCTATCAGTTGCAACTAATTCCCCGGCAACGGCGCCAAAAACTTGATAAGCGGGTTTACACCCCCCCCCCCCCCCCCCCCTAAATCTAACCGCAAGTGTACAGTGTCGAAATAAAGTAATAGTACAGAAGTACGAGTATCGAACACAGGGAACTAGGAACTAAGTATCACAATGACTATAAGATCTATTAACTGAACGGTCGCAATTTTGAAAGTTGGTTTGGTTGAATTTCTGAAACACTAAACTAGCGAAAGCACACTAAAACGTTGGAATAGTTGATTAAATTGGAGAAGTTAAGAGGGAAGAAGGAGGGCTGGAATCTGAATGGCTTATTTAATGAGAATTCAGAGTGATTTATGATTAGTTCTAACGATCAATGAATTGCAAAACCCAGTCTCGTTGCACTCTTTCAAGCTACAACGAGAATTGACTCAATTAAAATTGTTTATCTCTCGATCTCACAAATAAATTGAGTTAATGAGAAGGATTTAGAACACAACACCAAGGAATTGGTATATCTCTATCCAATTCCCCTTGGTGGCTATTGAACCCGACCTAGATCTCGAGACTTCCCTCGAACGTACTCAAGAACGATAAAATCATTTAACAAGTGATCAATTAGTTAAACGCAATAAGTATAAGTTCAAAAGCGTCATCCATCTATTAAAACCAAAACATAAATCATCCACACTCTACATCGGTAACCCAAACATCATCCAACCCCCCAACATGGAGTTTAGCTCATGTTGGGGGTGTGTAAAAGAAACTGAAAGGTTACAAAAAGCTTCAAAGAATTTATGGTTCAAGAAGTTCTAGAGGTAATGATAAATAACTTCCTGAGAAGAATCCCCTTCGATCTCACGTGCTCAATCGTCTTTGATTTCTTGTCCCAATCTGTTTCCCTCGTGTCTTCCTCTTAAAAAATCTCTATTCCTCCTCCAAAAATTGCCCCTTGGCTAGCCATCGTCGTGTGAGAGTCAAAAGTGTCTTTACCCTAGCTGCAGAAAGTGTTTTATTAAACTGGACGTCGGGGCCAGCACCGGCGCGGATTGACTGGCGCCAAGACTGGCGCCAGCTTCTGTTTGGCAAGTCGACGCGGATGCTAGCGCCAAGACTGGCGCCAGGCTCTGGATTCTTTTTTGGCGCGGATGTCGGCGCAGTTCACTGGCGCGGACACTGTCGCCAGGCTCTGTTTCTCATTTTTCTCGTTTTCAGCTCCGAAACTCAAATATGCTGCTCTTTTGGACGATAATGATTATACCTGTACTTTCTCACCAAAAACCCGTTAAATACTCGTATTTCACTTGAAGACATACGTGAACCACCCAGTTTGAGATAAAAAATAATGTCGAGAATCGACATTATCAGAATACCAAATAAATGGTAAGTGCAAAACAATAAACCATAAACAATAGCCACTGTTATGAAATTAGTTTTAGGAATTAGGAGAATAAAGTGAAATACATTGATTTAAGTATTTATATTTTAGATATTAATAATTATTTTTTTAAAACTAAAATAAAGTTCGGGGTTCGGGTCGGATCGGATCGGGTGTGGGAAACAGAGACCCAACCCGAACCGAAATATCCGATCAAAAACTTCGGATTCGGTTTATTCGAGTTGCGGGTTCTCGGGTAGCATTTTTTTTGGCTTATTCAGGTTTTGCTCACCCCTACCAGAAATTGGTACAAGATTGAAGTCTAAAATGACGTTGTCATTACCGAGTATCACCATACCAAAAGCCCTTTGGTTCAAGGTCATGTCTTGATATTTTTAATATTTAATATTTATTGTTATATAGATACAAAATATAAATCATTATGGTTATATTTCACTTGTTTAATTTAGTCACTCCATTGATCCAAAATATTAATAAAAAATAAAATATATAGAGCTTATAAAATGAAATAAACACGAAATTTTATCCTAATACCATAAACAATAAAGGTTCACATTGAACCATGCATAACTAACTTTCTTTATTCCATCATCAATGTATTGAATAGTGGAACACCACTTTATTGTCTATAAGTATTATTCTTTCATAGTTTTTCCTAATTAAAGTTCAATTCATACTTAGGTTGTTGATTTGGGGAGAAAATTCCGAAATGTTTTTCAGTTTCTGCTCCTTCTTTCTTATTTTCATCAAACATGGCGAATATGTACGTCTCTATGGATCTTCCGGGCTTCCTTGGTGTCCCTGTCGTTCCTTTGACGTGGTTAATCAAATTATTATTGTAAGTTTTAGCGTTTTCCACTGTTGCTACAGGGTCACCGCCTGCCGACGGCCATCCGCTCTCTGACACCACAATCTCTACATCCTCTCCACCAAGAGGTGCTTGAGCTGCATAATGAGCATCTAACATAGCGTCAAAAAGATTGGAGTATTGTCGAGGGCCATCGTTCACAACTGTTCCCGTTGCAGTAAACAATGCATAGGGGAGATTTGAACTTGGGTTTCCAAAGTAGGGGTAGATGTTAGCAAGCATTGGCAAGTTGTTTTCGGCTAGAAATCTAATTATCGGTTCAATAAACGCCCGCACATTGCCATCAAATGCACCATTGCTTGGTGGAGCGGAGGTGGCTAGGAGACCGGTGTAGGTTGCAGTTGACACCTTAATTTGGTCGCCCAAACCTGCATCGTTAATGGCTTTGTGAACATTTTGCATGGCTCCGAGTACGAAGCTAGCGTATTGACCACTTTCCTTATTTGGATCGACTTCATTTCCAACAGCGACGTATCTAAACTTGACATCAGGGTAATTTTGGATGTTGTCTCTGACCCAGGTGGTTGCAACATTTTGATCGTTGAGGGATTGCAAAGCATCATTAGGAACACCAAGCATGACTTCAATATTGGATCCCTTGAGGGCTTGAAGTGTATTTTGGTCTGGATCATATATTCGCATCCTGGTTATACCGTTATTTTTGTAAAGTGTTACCACGTCTTGTTCTGAGGGTAAACCATCACCATTTCGCCCGTAGCACACGCCTACCGATTGCGCATCTATTTTGCACCAAATAAGAATAAAATCATTAAAATACAATTCCTCCACATTTTGAACTATTTTTCCGTATCAACTTGTAGTTTTCCCCGATAATGATGCAAATGCATGTAGCCAAAGAGTACTCGAACACGCCACATGCATATATCTATATATATATATAGAGAGAGAGAGAGAGAGAGACTTGAGATCACGTGAGACCAGACTATTTTCGTGAGACCATAAAAATAACATTAAACCTTCACAACAAAAACAAAATACTGTGAAGGTAAACCTTCACAATGTTTTTTGCTGTGAAGTTTCGCTGTTTTCTGTACCTTCACAATGAATCATTGTGAAGTTTCAGTGTTATTTTTTGGTGTCATGATCTCACAAAAACAGGTTGGTCTCACGTGAACCTAACCCTATATATATATATACACCTTTTTAAAATACGAAAGATATTCGCTTTGAGGTGATATATATATATATATAATATACTATAATATGAATGCAAATACAAATACAAATATAAACCAGATTTTTAAATAACGATTTGTTAGGTTGAATTAAAAAAAACCTGTAAATAGGAGAAGGTTTGTGAGAAGGCCGAGTAATACGAACTTTGTTGCCATAACTTTGGTTTTATGAAATTTGTGTTTGGGATTTACCCATATATATATAGTACATAATTAAATACATTTTAGTTTTAATAATTTAGAGTTTCCCGTCAAACAAGTTATCGGGAATTTCCACATTATGAGTCGTCTCAAATCAATTTTCTTGTTGAAAAGTCTTTTTGTCAAGAATTTGATGTAACAATTTCATGTAATATCTAACGGTATGATTGATTTCTAATATATATATATATATATGTTTAAATGAGAACATCTTTATTTTATAAAAATGCGAGAACATCTTTATCACATGTGACAATAAACGTGAGGGGACTTAGTGGTGTGCAGACAACTTGACCCCGCAACCTACGTCACACCAACGGCCGTTTACGTTTCTGATTTAATATCACATATGATTGGCTATTATAAAATGATAGTTCTCACATAAATAATTTTGAGTTAGTATATGTAAATAAAAATTTATTTTATCTTGAAACATCTTCAAAATATATATGGTTGACTTTATCTATAAACTTGTTATTTGGTGTAGAGTCGAGTCCCCCTTTCAAACATGTAAATGCATTAATAAATTTCAATAATGGATTAGTTATTTTCCCAGCTTCAATTTTCTCATGGAAAAACTTTTTATGTCAAACGATTCAATGTATTTGCTACCATTTTTCATGGTTTCAAGAGAACCTAGACCAGTTACAATAGAGTCGGTTAAGGGACTGTTTTGTAGTTGCTGAATGGTTTGTTGCAGAATGTTTAACAGGCTCTTATTATATAGTTCAAAGTGAAATATAGTTGTTTTGTAACTGTTTAGAATGAAATCAGGGCGCTTAATGGTTAAGGGAGGTCCAAGATACAAAATCATTCAGAGGGTTTTAGAACCATTAAGAGGCAGACTATTTTTTTGCCAAACAAGATCCACCTCTTAGCGATTCAGAGGTTGCCTCTTAATGGAAACATTAAGAGGTAAACAAACAACCCCTAAGGTCGGTTTGTATGGCGAAGGATCGTGTGAGAAGTTGAGGTTATCGTGAGAAGCGTGAGAATTGGATCTAAACCGTTGATCACTTTTAATCAAATGCCCCCAAGAATTGCGGCTTAGAAAGGAATCGATCAGGTGCATCTCATCTTAATGTGTATCCAT
Organism: Saussurea involucrata; assembly: GCA_033807775.1. Lineage (NCBI taxonomy): Eukaryota > Viridiplantae > Streptophyta > Magnoliopsida > Asterales > Asteraceae > Saussurea > Saussurea involucrata. The sequence continues at coordinate 4,722,900 of CM066325.1, forward strand.
TTTTCATCCAACGATCAATAACCATTTCTCACGCTTCTCATGTTAACCTTTGTTTCTCACTGGAACCCGACCTTTGTTTGTATTATGTGTATGGAGTAAATACCATTTTATTATTAATAACAACGTTTAATAGGCGATGTATAATGAAACAAAAAATAACTTCATATGTAAAAAAGGATTGGTTAACCTGTTACAACCAATCCCTGTTTTTTTCTCCTCGAAACCAATTTATACCAATACCGGTTACGGAGGTACCAAAGGTTCCTAGAGGTTGCAACGGGTCCGAGAACTGATCAGTTAACCGATTTGCCCATCTATACTTTTGTCTAACTAAAAAGAAGGGATGGGATTAGTTGGATTCTCGAAGGACCAAATGGATGTAACAACGGAGGAAGAGGTCGCGTTTTTTTTCTTCGTGAAAACAGATAGAACGGGCTCTGATTCGAGTACAATGAAATAAAAAAATATACAACTAAGGGTCCTTTTGTTAGCAGTTTAATGAGACTTGCAACTTATTTGGTCATTTATATATTACTGGCTGATAGTGGCTTAATGATAAAGAAAATGACTTATTTAGTAAACTTATAAAGAGGAGCTAGTTCATAAAACCAAGTTTTTTTCAAACATGTCATTTCCAGTTAAAAAACACACTACTTCCAACTATGAAAAAACTTCTTAAACAACAACTTTCCCAGTCTAATAGAAAATTAACCAAGCAGTCATGAAGCTTGAAAGTTCAAAGTTTGGCCCAAGTTTTTGTTTCTTAGTTTGGAAATAATTTTGTTTCTATATTTAAGGTTAGGCAGGATATTAAGGGGGGAAAAAACGGGTGGCGGATCCACGAGTTTTCTTGAACGGGTGCATCATTTAAGGTGGATCAAAGACCCATAAAATTGCAGTTTTGATTAGTGGCAAAAGTCGACGCAGTTTGATTCGAGGGAAAGGCAATTATGTCGATTCAGGGATAATACACTTTTTCGATGTGAATTGATGTTGATCCTTCGAGTAAAACACAATACTACGTCTTACGCCCGACATGTTTGTAGTTGAATTCTATCGTTACGGCGAACTTATTTGGTTTTTTGGTTGATTTAAAAAATCCTATTTTATGTTTTTGATATTTATTGTTCTTTGTTTCTTTCTAAGTTTCTCAATTATTTTATTATGCATGTAGAACTCCTAGTATTAAATAAGAGGTTTTGTAAATCAAATCAACTATGCATCATATTTTGTTTTCGTATTGGTATAAGATTTAAAAAAAAAAACTCAAACTAATAAGTATAAAAATTACAAAATACAAACAAATCTAAAGGAAAAACTCATATTTTCAAGGAAACTTAATTATCAAGAACATTAATTTACAAGAAGATGCAAGGATCTAGATAATAAACAAAAAGGGGAAACAAAATTTAGACTGTTGGCTTTAATAAATGTGATTTATGATTAAAAAAGAGTAAGAATAAAAATAGAAGTTATTGTGATTTATGATACAAAAAGGTAAAAGTAAAAATAGAAGTCATTAAATCTCTTGTAAATAGATATAAATATTTTAATTATTTGTTGTGAATGAGGATAGAATCATAGAACCCAAGACCTAATAAATATAAATATTTTAATTATTTGCTGTGAATGAGGATTGAATCATAGAACCCAAGACCTCCCTACAAGAGAGGCGCTTTAGGGGCCGTTTACAAAACGTTTATTCGAGTAAGTGTTTACCAAGTCATATTAGCTTACCGGATGAATATGACAAGAACCAAGAATCTTACGCGGTAAGAGCAGAAGCTTCGCGAGTCAAAAGCAAGAACCGAGTCTTACCCGGTAAGTGAGTGCGACAACTCTTACAACGATTAGCACTTACCGGCTAAATTGTTGCATACGATGCCATTTTGGTGGACTAAAATCTTACCCGGAAAGTATGTGATAGTGTTGAATGTTACCGGTAAGCACTTGTCCGGGTAAGTGATTAGGTAAACGGTCCCTTAGTTGCACACCGATGACAATCCCGGCCAGCTTTCATTTTTGTTATAAAATTGGATTCAGTAAAAACTCATAAAACAATCACTATAAAAACCCAAGACCTCCCTACAAGTTAGGCGCTTTAGTTTATACATTAAACTTGACAATAACAATAAAATCAAAGAATTGTTTAGATTCAATAAAAACTCATAAAACAATCACTATACATCAAGCCTCACAAAAGGGCAAGAAAATGAAACCAAAAGGAAAAACATGTATACATAAACCTTCCACAAAATCACTCATACAACAAACCCGACATTGGTAAAACCCGCAAATCATTCAACTCATTTATGTCAGCCAATCGGTATTCTCAATCGCATCACCACTTGTATACGCTGCTTTCAGGATTGTACTCCGTTTGAGGTGCTCGTATGACTTCAAAACCTCCTTAAACGTAATATCAAGTTGCTTGGTCATTGCACGCGGTTATGCTCTCGTGCAACTGTCGGCGGGTTGGAAATTTTGATGACAAACCGCATCTGAATCAAGGGTACCTTGAAGAATACCTATTGGATGAGGTGGCCTTTTCTTGGGTATGAACATATGGTCTCCAAGAATCTTGGGATCGTCTGCTGCTACTTCGCTCGAATATAGGGGTTTGGAAGTCTGTAGTGAATCTTCCCGAGTTGCTTCTACTAAATCTGTTGGCTTCGTTTCTCGTCTCTTCATCCACGTCATATCGTGACCTCTATAAAAACCAATAACGAAAAAATTTAATATATGTTCAAAGGACAAAGGGAATACATGCATCAAGATTAGGGTGTAAAGATATGGGCTAATAGGGTTTCAAAATATGGGTAGATGACAAGTTTGTGTACGTCTTGACCCCAGACCCCGCCTCCAAGTGGGATATACTAGGCCCGTTTGAGTTTGGTTTATTTTTACTAAATCTAAAAGGGCAAACTAACAGAAATAGCCATTTCAGCTCCACAAATTTACCTCTTAGCCCTTTCTCTCCCAAGTTTTCCAAAAAGTCACTACCTCCCAATTTGCGGAAGGGTAAAAATGTAGAAAGAATCAAGAAATTTCTGAACATAGTCCGCAAATATAGGGACCAAATAAATTAGTCTTGGTCAATAAGTAGCACTTCCACTAGTTGAGAAAGTATTTGGACTAATTACAGATTTGGTCCCTGTACTTGCGAACCATGTTCAGATTTTTTTTTTCACATTTTGATCCCTTCCCAAATTGAGGAGTTGCTACTTGCGGAGGTAGCGACTTTTTGAAAATTTTGAGAGAGAAATGGCCAAGAGGTAAATGTATAAGGCTGAAACGGCTATTTTTGTTAGGTTCCCATCTAAAAAGGGTATGGACCATGGAGGATATAAGGTCGTTGAGGGGGCGGATATGAGGTCCATGGTAGATATAGGGGACTACCGAAGAAAAAAATACGTCTAAAGGAAAGAGATGAATCATTTTTGAGCACCTTAGAAGGGTTTGAAAGGACAGCATACGCCTCTCCGATCATTTTGAAAAGCCGATCAGCATCTTTGTAAACATTTTCAGCTATTTCCCTCCACAATCCATCATCTCCGTTATCACTTCTACTCAGCGACAGGGCAGCCTACATCAACAAAAGAACACCACATAAGAAACCTTTATCAAATTCACATGTTGGGACCCGCTTAAATAGCAAAAAGAAGACCGGGTCTTGGGGCTCCTCCCCATAGACCACTAGATCGAGTCTCCTCAAGACCACTGGGAATTATCCTGGCTGTTATCTTCAGGGCCCAATGCGGGCCCACACACTCACGGTTACCAAGAAAAGATTCAAATGTTGGATACAACCTTATCAGGGTGATGTTTTAGTGCAGATTTCCGATATGCCTTTTTGACTTCCGATGCAGCGGCATTTGGTTCGACTCCCCTGAAAAGTTTCGAAACCACATCGTCACTAAATGGCAAAACGGGTTTTGATCATGATTTCAAACGGAATCTCGAGTGTTGAAAGAGGACTTACAATATGAGGTACATATTTAAGGGAATTTCTTTTCGGGATTCTTCTTCGATGTTATAAAGCCGAAGCTGAGTTTGTCTTAGCTCATTCATACCACTTGGTTTATCCGAGACACCAGAAAGAATACCCTTTTCTTCTATTTGGGATGTGAGAAGAGATACCAATCTCTGAAGATCTATAGCTGCTTGTCCGTAGTCTCTAATCATCTCATATAAGCTGGCTCGTCTTGAAAGTGCCTGCAATAAATTATATCGTTTTTATGATCTCAATAATAATCCCGATAAAGAAAAACTTATATTTCTGAAACCATTTAGATCATAAAACTCTTGAGACTTGTTTGTTAGCGGCTTAATAAGCTTAATGGGACTCGCAACTTATTTGGTCACCTATACATGACTGTTTGGTAGTGACTTAATGATATAGAAAGTGGCTTATTCAATAAGCTTCTAAGGGGGAGTTTTATGCAGAAAGCCAAGTTTTTTCAAACCTGCCCCTCCCATCTATGAAAAAACCAAACCAAACCAAACAAAAACCTTTTCAATCTTTACAGACAGATTAATCCACACAGACAGCTTTCTCCATACAGGACTTAATGAAAACCAACACAGTTTCATAAAAGGATTCCGCTTAAATTTTCTTTTTTAATATTAACTCGTTACTAAATAACTTAATTTATATAAAAAATTCAATAATGAAAACCCAATAATTAAAACGATTAGTTTAATGAAAATATTCAACCGCCTAGTTTTTTGAATGTTTGTGTAATGTCTAGTTTTTCAAATAACGATTATAATAATAAGAAAAGTAGATGTGTTGTTTTAAAAAATTACTATTTATTTAAAAATATCATGAAACCTAGGAGAGCAAACACTAGTTGAATGATAATTAACACAGCAAAAGGCGGTGCAAGTTAGCAAACCTTGAGATAACTTGGATCAAGAGCTATGGCTAGACTGCAATCGGCAATGGCATCTGCAATTTGACCCAAAGCTCTGTATGCTGCAGCACGGTTGCAAAAACATATTGCCGCAAAAGGGCGAGATTCAACGCTGCATGATAAGGCCGCGGTGTAATGTTCAACGGCTTCTGCATACTTCCCTGATTTATATGCTTCATTTCCTGCTGCCTGCGAAAAGAATAATTAGATGATATTATTCACATACCAACTTTGATTTAAAACACGAGTCCCAATTAGAGGTGGATGAGTAAACTAGACATTTCAAGAACTTAAAATCGTACAAATTTGTTAAATAATTTTTACAATAACTTAAGAACAAAATGTATTTCATCTCAAGTAGCTACATGCGTTCTTTTCAAATCTTAATTCGGAGTAATAGTTGGCCTCCTAATTTTAGAACATAGTGAGAATTTATGAGATTTGAAGGAACTTAAGTACCGAAAAAGCTATGATGGTTAGGAATCAATTTTGTTTTTTGCAAGTGAGCCAAAATCAAAGCAAATTGAAAGTTGAAACATTTTCATGATACCCCAATTCCTAATTCATATTCAAGACTATATGTATATATATAAGGTCAGGTTCAAGGGAAAACCGCAATTAAATAAAAAACTGAGGAACACCGAGGTAACTGTTCATCTGAACGGTATACACATATGCATACAAGTAATTTGTGCGCAATTTGTCCAGTATGCACATGTGCATGCACACGTGCATAAAACCAAAAAACAACTTCAATTACTTGTATGCACGTGTGCATACCGTCCATATGAACGGTTACCAGGGTGTTCCTCAGTTTTTCATTTTCGGGGGGGGGTTTCTATTGAACCTCTCTTTGTCTCTCTCTCTCTCTATATATATATATATATATGGGATACAGCTTCTAGAACTTTTATTCTATTATGGCACTTGCAACTAATCTGAACCATCTTTATGGGAAGAAAAGAAAAGCAAGATAACAAAAAAAACAGCTTGAAACACCTCAAACACGGCCAGTATATCCCACTCAAAAGTAGGGTCCACAAGGGATAGAATGTAGGCAGATCTTTTCTCCATAAAGACCCCGAATTGCACAAACAGTCCAAATCGTATGATGAAAAAATGTCACCCCATAAAAGAATCCACGATAGCCAAAAACTATGATCACCCGTATATAAATTGAAAACAAATATACTCCCTCTGTCCCCACGAAACCGAAAAGATGATACACTGCTTCTTGTTTCCATACCTTGCGAGATAAAAGCTCACGTACTGTTTCAGCTAACGGAATCAACGACTCCAAACTCATGCTTCCTAACCTGGAAATCAATAGCATGACAATGTCAATGTTCATATTCTCGGCTTTTATCCCACTGAAATCATAAGAGTTCACAAATGACATTCTTTTCATCACGTGGAATTGTTGTATAATGATCTCATCATCAACAAAAAACATCTCGACTCAACAAAGTAACTAAGTTAGAAAAACTTGCAATGAAGCAACATTAGAAAAAAAGGCGTAAAAATAAAAGAGTGCATAAAAGGACATAACATTTGAAGAATATATTAACTAAGGTTATTTACTTTTGGGAACAAAGGGATACCTTTCTGCAATATGTGTGGAATTTTCTTGCTTTTTAATAAACTCGAGAGCTTCATCTAGCCTTCCTAAATGAAAATAGGATTTAACAATCAGGTTTGGTCTCCATGAGCTGGGGCTTGTGGGTGTGTCCACCTCAGCAGAACTCAAGGTCTGCTCACACATTTGAATAGCCTGCTCGTATCTCCGTAACTGCAAAACCAGACAAAAGAGTATTGGATCCTAAGTTATCAAGTACAATTACCGAAATTATAAAGTCAAATTACCTTAGACTACTCCCTCTATCCACCAAAAAAAACTAAGGCTTATAGGCTGCGTTTGGTACTTGGGACAGGACAGGGCGGGACAAAATCCGCTGTCTCACGTTTGGCGCCACATGGGACAGGATGGGACAAAAAAAGCGTTTTCTTGTTCCACCAAAATAGTTGGAACAACATGGGACAAGAGTAAGACAAACACTACAAAATTGCTAATGTAACCTCATTTGATATATAACCCTAATATAGTATTTATTTTAATGGTCACCACCGCCCATCATCACCACCGCCCATCATCGCCACCGGTAGACACCGTCGGCCACCTCCACATCCTCCACTACAAAAATTTCCTCTACAACCACCGTCGGCTACCGACTACCGTCACGACCACTGCCACCGACCACCACCGCCTCTACCTCCGCCCGTCGCTACAACGACATTCAACATGCCTCCGCCAATTCATAAGAATCTTCCGAACCGAACTGAACATAGTATTTCCTTTGTACGAATCGAGTTTTTTCGAACTACCATCAATTATATCAAATTTTCATTCAAATTTCATACTATTATAAATATATATATATATTGGTAACCGTGGGTTTCCGGGCCAGCTACACGCACCGACTAATCCCTGGGCGACCACGAATGGCCTAGAGTCATCACAGCCTCGCAGGTGAACCTCCATGGCCACAAGGGCTTTGGCAGCGTCTGGATTTGAACCCTAGGTAGATGAGATTTTCCACTATATCAAAGGCTTTACCGGTGCGCCACAACCCAAGTGGTTACCCGTTACTATTAGAGCATCTCCAACAGCTTCCCCAAAATGGGGAAAATGGGGATTTTAGGCTAATATTTTGCTCCAAAAGCTTCCCTAAAACTATCCCCAAAATGGAGAAAGTTGGAGAGAGAAGGTTTTTTTCTCCAAATATGGAGATCACTCCAAAAATGATTACCAAGTGAGAGGACCAATAGGAACCTTTGAAAATAAATATGTAGAGAGAAATAATATTTTAATAGATGACTGAAATATTTTAATATTTTAATTAATGTTGGATTCTCCAAAATGGGGAAGCTGTTGGAGATGAATGTATTTTTTTGGGGGGATTTTGGCTTTTGGTTCTCCATTTTGGAGAAATTATGGGGAATCTGTTGGAGATGCTCTTATATATTTATGTACTTATATATAAGAAAATTGTTTTATAACTTAAGTTACTTAAATATGTACTTTATTTGTATCATTTATAACTATTATATGATATATAAAATCATCAAACAACTTTTAGCTGCAGCTTATCTAGTCCAGTCCTAGCTGTACCAAACACCAGACAAACATGTGTCTTGTTCAGTCCAGTCCAATCATGTCTGTGTACCAAACGCTACCATATGTAACAGTGTCTTTGACCCACAAGTTATCTTGAGTTGTCCTTCTCAACAGCAATCAAACGTTATTTAGCCATGTGCCAAGCCAAATGTTGCATTTTTTGGGGACACGGGGAGTAGAATTTCTAAAGCATAAAACACATCACACAAACCATGAGTAAGGTATCTGCTTTCATTTGAAGCAATTGCTCCGAATAACTGCTTATCTGCAAAGCTTCATCAATAACTCTCAATGCACATTCTAACTCATTGGATGTTCTTCGCGGAAGTTCCATATATTGCTTCATGCACTCTGCCACTTTCTGAAAACATAGAAACCAAAAATTCCATTATCATTTTAATTTTTACGGCTAAATCGTCATTATAAAACAAAGAAAAAATATTAAGCAGAGTCTTAATTTCAAATTTAGCTGAATAAACTTGACAACAATAATAATTGATGGTAAATACGTATACGAAGAGAGAAAATGTGAAATACCTGTGCCTTTGCTAGACCCTCGGAGGCCTCTACTAACAATTTTCTGTCCACGCAGACATTGTTCCCTGACTGCAAGCACTTCATATACTGAAGACTTGCATTTTCAACTTCTCCAATAGCAAGATAACAACTGAATATAAACAAATATTATTAACAAGTAACAGGAAGCTATTATGTGTTATATTTGGGGCAGAATATTAGCAATAAGTTCATTTATGGCAAGAATGCCATGCAATGGTATACATTAAGATTTAAGCAAACTTGGATATCAGGGAATGCAAGAATTTTGAAGTTTAATAATAAAAAACGAATGTGAAAACCTTTAGGGTGTAGCAAATAAGAAGATGGTCTCTTAACTTAAGACAATGGATTTATCAATTTTTTAACGAGTGAGTTTCCAAAAGGTGCACCGAACCACATCTCAAAAAGGGTAATGAGATGCCCAAAAACCATGGATAGAAATGATGGGAGACGCCAACAAAAAAAAGTTCATGTGAAGGGAGCACTTTGCATGGAATGTATGTACATATGTATGTATAATACTGCCGAGAAAAGTTCAATTGAACACCGATTTTCGGCTGTGAACCGAGGGATAAAGGAGAGTGTGACATGTGTCCCTGGGTGTCCACATTCAGAATAAATAACGAAGGTGAACGTTCATCCACTACTCATGATGAATAATACAATGATGAATAATACAAGCATTCAGAATGAATACTACAAGCATTTAGAATGAATAATATACGAATTCATGATCCATGTATTATTCATCCTGAATCGTGTATTATTCATCCTGAATGATAAAGATACATTATTCATCCTGAATGATACATTATTCATCCCTGAATGATACACATTATTCATCCTAAGTAATACTTTGCATGGATTGTATGTACATATGTATATATAATACTGCTGAGAAAAGTTCAATTGAAAACTTAGTTTCGGCTGTGAACCGAGAACAAAGAAGAGCCCATGGCGAAGCCATGGCGTTTTCAAGGCGTGATTTATGGCGTCAAATTTCTAATTCATATATAATATTATGTATAAAAACATATGTTTTATAGTGTTACTCAATGAGCCAATAATAGTAAGCAAGTTAAATTCGGTTATATATTACAAAACTTGCAAATAAGACATTAAAAACGTAAAGAAAAATCAAATATCGCATTATGAAAATTGCGCATTAGGCCATGGCGCGCCACGGGCTTAACATGACGTGAGACACAAGCCTTGGTGCCATGGCGCGCCATGGCAGCTGCGTGGCAAGTTTTTTTAGAACATTGCCCCCGGTTCACAACCAAAACTCGGTTTTCCTTTGACCCCACCCCTAATACTCCCCATCACATATTTGATATGCTAGAACACAATATAGAAAAAAGGGAACGACACATCTAACAAATATGGCGAACCACGATGAAAAAGAAAGGAGAGTCTTAGCTTTTCGTCATCAAAACTCTAGCAACCAAGATGTAAATTACTTAATTAACATGCATTTTCAGTATTTTTCACACATAAAGATAGAAAAATAGTAGAAAAATAGTAGAAAAATTAACACGAAAGTGACACTTACTGTGCAGCACGAACTTGAACCTTGAGAAAATTGGGATCTATTGCTGCAGCCATCAAACAATCATTTAACGCTTCTCTCATCCTTCCAAGAGAGATCCTAGTTGCAGCCCGGTTACTATAGCATAGCATCAGAGCCCTAAGGCAACTTTTCGATTTCTCGGTTTGAGAAACGGAATTCAACCCCTGTGTGTAATAATCATCTGCTTTAGCTAGATCCCCGTTACCATAAGCTTGGTTTCCCCTGATTTAAATCAATATTACTCTTAGAACCAAACATGATATGTTAATCGATAAAACAATTGAAGTTTGTAGGGTTGGGTTCCGGTGAGAAGTTGAGGTTAATGTGAGAAGCATGAGAAGTGACTATCAACCGTTGGATGAGAAACGAACGCACATTAGGATGAGATGCACCGGATCAATTCCCTTCTAAGGCACAATTCAAGAGAGAGCATTTGATTAAAAGTGATCAACGGTTCAGATCCACTTCTCACGCTTCTCACGTTAACCTCAACTTCTCACACAATGCTTCGCTTGAAGTTGAATTGCATAAATAAAAATATCCCACACCTCAACCGCCATTTCTCGCAAGTTTCCTCTGCTGCAATGCTGGCTGATGCATTTGAGAAAGCTCCATGCTTTGAATCTTGGAAATAAGGCGATTTTGAATCTTGCTTTGAATCTTTTTCGTTTATTGGTTTAAAATTATCCTTATTTTTACTTGATAATTTAGATACATCAACTTTTTGGGTCTTCCCGGGAGACAAAATTGAAGAATTCCCAGAAATTGGGAAAAACTCCGAAGCAGAAGATGGCGGGTATGTGTTTTTCGCATCTGATGTTGACCCGTAAGAATCTTGACCGGTCTTCAGCCGGTGTTTCTTTTTACGGGTGTCTGGTGACGGTGGACCTTGACTCGACGAAGATGCAGCAAAAGTGAAGTTATCTTTGCTTATATTTTCCAATTTTGAACCGAATTTAAATAGTCGTGTGCCCCCTTTTTCTTGCCTACTAGAGGTAGCGGTGGAACTCGTTTCAGAATCAGCCGTAGCAAAAGTATCGCTACTATATTCCATGTTTTCTGTTGCGGACCTAAAGCTTTCGGATTCGGAAACTTCCTCTTTTGCGACGGTCCACTTTACGTCACCATCGTTGATATCCAGCCGTTGTGTGGCGGCAAGCAGGTCTTCATCCGTTGTGGCATTTGAGTTAATTATACGTGATTCACTCGACACACTGTTGTGGTCATTCACATGTGAATAAGTATCGTCTGAAGTCACGGAAGTTGCTCTAGAATAATTTTCGGCTTGTGGTTCGTGATATGGGGAAACATCCATTGGCGAGTATGCTTCAAAACTCTCGGGAATTTCAAGTGAACTTCTTTGATTAAACAAAAAGTCTTGTTTAGGCCGCAGTTGACTAAAAATGGGCTTTCTTAGCTTTCCTTTCTTTTTCTTTAACCGAGAATCTTTAACAGATTCCTTCTTTGCTTCGGGTATCGTTTTGACACCCGGAAACAAGTCTCCCTTTGGTGTTTTCAATTCGATATTTGGAGTCCCCAAATTATCCAATTTGCTAGCAAATGTAAATTCGGCATTCCTTTCGGATCTACTTGTGAACGGAGAATTCCCAAATTGTCCAAAAAGGGTCGATGATGGGGTTTCATATACTTTTGGTTCAACATTCTTATGATCAAAACTCAATTTATTCCCCATAAAAACCGAGGAAAAAACAGGGGCTTCTGCAGCTCCACCACCTACTTTCAACTCCCGCATCTTATCTGATATTGAATCAGCCTTTACGTCTTCTTCATTAAGCTGCTTACCACGATTTACAGCCTCTGATCGCCTCGAAAAACCATCGTTCTTTCCAAATTCAAAGCTTTTCAAGTTATCGTCTCCAGAACCACTTACTTTCAACTCCCCCATCTTATCCGATATTAGATCAGCCTTGACCTTTTCTTCATCTTGGAAACGTTCACTCGTCTTATTGTTCTTTTCAAATACAAAGCTTTTCAAATTATCGCTTCTCCACCCAACATTTCCCGAGTTTCCCAGATTCATTTTACGCATCTCGTGTTGTAGTTCTGCCTCCACATTGTTATGAAACGAATTGGTGAACAAGCTCTTCATCTGGTTCACATTCTTCGTACTTCCCTTATTACTTGAACCTCCAATGTTCAATTTGTTAATCTCTTTCGGCAAATCGACCATGGATTCATCAAAGCTCTTCTTATTCTCACTTTCAAACACCTTAAAGTTAATTGCAGCATTGCCCCCACTTTTATCACCATCAGTTTTCGATTTCATAGTATCATCAAGAATCACACTTGAAACTCCCAATTCGGAACCCAAATTCCAACTAGGATTATTTCTGCTACCTGCTCCAAATGAGAACGCCTTCTTTGGAACATTCCCGGAGCTCGAATTGCCAAAAACCGATTCAGCTTCAGTCCGAAACGGGTTAAACCCTAGAGGGGCGTCAGCCTCCTCCGCACGGCGGCTGCTGGGGGTGGTAGTAGACCTAGGGTTATGAGAAGTTTGCCTTCTCATCTTCATAAGCCGTGGCCGTGAAAGATTTGAACCCGAACCAACCGCAGCGGCTGCCCCCGGGTTCCTAGAAGCCGCTATCGGCGACGAATTAAACCCTAAAATCGTATTTGTTTCGTTTGAATTCCGAAACGCATGATTCGAATTCGAGGATGAAGAGTTCATGTCGTTGTGGAAAGAAGAAAACCAAAAGAGGATTTGAAAGAAGAAGACTGACCGACCGTTGCAGAATCTAGAAACGCCGCCGGCGGTGACATCTTCGGCGGAATTAAGACATTAAACCTGATGATTGTTGTTGGTGTTGACTTGTTTTCTGATGAATCTGGATGGATTAAGGCATGCGAATAACATAATCTAGCGGTGATGTTGGTGTTGATTCGTGAATGTAATCCTTGTTTCAATGTAAAGTCAATTTGGGTTTGATCTACTTTGTTTGTTGTCCGAATCGGAAGGAATCAAAGAGCCCTGCGTTGCGTCCCTTCATTGATTTCATGGATTTATATGATTCTTTCTTTCTTTCTTCCCCAATTGAAATCTTAACCCAACAAGGTTTCGAACCTAAAATGTTCAATCTTCTTTCAACTTTTGAGGGTAAAAACTTCAATTTTCCATGTTTTTTACATAAATTCTTACAACATTTAAATATTAAATAAAAGGAATTTAATTAAAATACCCAAAGTTTGACTTTGACTTAACAAAATACCGATTTTCTCAACTTTTGCAAAAATACTCAAAAATCCTACGATATGTCCCGCGATCGCGGGATAGGGTTCATTTTTGAAACATTTGATCCCGCTATAGGGAGTGAAAGTGTAAAATTGTAAATAGCGGGACAAATCGCGGGATTTTTTGGTATTTTTGCAAAAGTTGAAAAAAAATGGGTATTTTGGTAAGTCAAAATCAAACTTTAGGTATTTTAATTAATTTCCCTTAAATAAATAGTGTTGGGCTCTGGTGAGAATATTAAATTTGGTGAAAGCGTGGAAGTGGTTATTAATCGTCAGATTAGAAATTGACGAATATTAGGATGAGATGCATCAAGATAAGTTGCATCAGATCAAATCTCTTTTAAGCCGTAATTTATGGGAGACTATTTGATTAAAAGTGATCAACGGTTTAAAAACACTTCTCACATGATCTCATGCTTAAATAAATGTATGAAACCATTTATTTAAAAGCTAAGGAGGGTTGTTCCGGTGAGAAGTGTGAAAAGTGATTATCAACCGTTGGATGGGAGATTGACGCACATTAGAATGAGATAGAGCAGATCAATTATTTTCTAAACCGCAATTCGTTGAAGGGCATTTGATTAAAAGTGATCAACCGTTCATATCTACTTTTCAAGCTTTTCACATTAAGCTCCACTTCTCACACGATCATTCATCAAACTAAGAAACTATCGAACGTTTGCAATGGCATAAGCATGTCACAAGGCTGATCACCGATTATTGCATCAAGAACTGTAATCAACCAAAAGCCATACAATAATTTTATATAGGAGTACATGTTTACTCTCCGATCATCCGATGTGATAACTTATACGTATACTATATTAGAAATTTTTCTATAAAAGTCTTGAAACAATTTATTAATTGTTAAATATAATTTGGTAATACCTAATTCTTTAATTTCAAAAATTACAAACAATTACTATGTACATAATAATCAACTAATAAACACATTTAAAAACAAATTAATAATTTTTACTAATACAACAAAATATATTATTATTACTAGAAGTCTACTCACGCAATGCAGCGCGATATATCTCGATTTTAATATTCTAATTTATTTTAATGTGTGGTTTTAACGGTCATGTTTTTTTATAAATTTGTTTAAATAATAACGTTTTTTAAGGAGTTCATGATTTGAGTATTTGAAAGTGGTTAGAGATAAGAATTAAATAATAAAAGTCTACGATTTAAGGATTTGAAGGTTGTTAGAGATAAATATTAATCAAGTAATTAGAATTAAAAGCGGTACATAAAGCTTTATTAGTTGTTTTAAGAGATTTTAAGTAATTAACATTAAATAGCGGTACATAAAGCTTTAGAAGTTGTTTTTAAGAGTTTTTCATAAATGCTTTATAATATAGTATATAGTATAGATATCTATCCCAAAAAATACTTATCATTATTTTGATATAAAAATAGTTAGGGAATTTAATTAAAATAACCAAAGTTTGACTTTGTTTTACCAAAATACCCATTTCTCTCATGTTTTTACCAAAATACCCATTTTTCCGCAAAGAGGGTCCGCGATCGCGGACAGGGACCATTTTTGACACTTTTTGAAACTTTTCACCCCGCGATCGCAGGGGAGTGTCCCGCGGTGGACCAAATTCCTTCAATTTGATGATTTTGAATTGAAATGTTACACTTTCAACCCCTATATTTATTTACTTACTTTACTTTATACATTTTACTTTCATAATTTTAATTTTACATTTAACACATATAATCGTTTATTAACTAAAATACGTTAAAAAATACGTTTTAATTTTAACAAGTTACACCATTATAATCGTCTCTTCGATACGTTCGAAGTGAGCCCAATATTAATTTTTTTTATTTATATATTTTAATACATATCATATACGCTACATAAAAAATATTTTTTATATTTAAAATTCATTTTTTAACGTATTTTCAATTTTGTTTTACACTCCTATCACATTAACATAATAATCATATATTAACTAATTCATTAAATCGTTTTAAGTTATTATTATTTGTATGTGTTTATAGATATCGTGAATGGCAATAGGACAAGGTTTCACGAGAAGAATATGAAATGAGTTTTGACAAGTTGGTATCACTGGACTCATTTAAGAATTGTGAAAATGGGTATTTGGCGAATGATGATTCATGTGTGTTTGGAGCTGAAGTATTTGCAGTTACAGAGTATGCACAAAAGGATCGATATCTATCCATCACAAAGCCTCCACCAATTTTTAATACTTACACTTGGACCATCGATAATAAAATAAATAAAACGTATTTTAACTATAAGAGTACCATAAATTAAATAATTAACTATAATAATATGAATTTTAAATATAAAAAATATTTTTATGTAGTGTATATGATATATATTAAAATATATAAATCAAAAAAATTCAATATTGGGCTCATTTCGAACGTATCGAAGAGACGATTATAATGGTGTAACTTGTTAAAATTAAAACGTATTTTAGTTAATAAACGATTATATATGTTAAATGTAAAATTAAAATTATGAAAGTAAAATGTATAAAGTAAAGTAAGTAAATAAGTATAGGGGTTGAAAGTGTAACATTTCAATTCAAAATCATCAAATTGAAGGAATTTGGTCCACCGTGGGACACTCCCCTGCAATCGGGGGGTGAAAAGTTTCAAAAAATGTCAAAAATGGTCCCTGCCCGCGATCGCAGACCCCTTTCGTTGAAAAAATTGGTATTTTGGTAAAAACGGGAGAGAAATTGGTATTTTGTTAAGTAAAAGTCAAACTTTGGGTATTTTAATTAAATTTCCAAATAGTTATTAAATTAAAATAAATTACATATTCATTTATAGATATAAAATATAATAAATTTAAAATTAAAGAAATTATTAAAAAAAAGGTCCGAATTGATGTTTAATAAAAAGGAAAAGAAAGGTATATAGGAATTATGCTTTTATTGGATATTTGGATCTAGGGTTTTTGTTTATAAATACCTCCAACACTTCTCCCTGTAAACCCCTCTTCATCCACTCCTCTTTGCCGTCATATTCCTTATTCCGACCATCTCCACATTCCAAATCTACAGAGATGGCCGTTACTTTCTCCGATCTGCACACCGAAGCTGGCCTTAAATCACTTGAAGCTTTTCTCGCCGGAAAAACTTACATCTCAGGGTCAGTGTTAGCATATAATAATAATAAAATAATATTCATTACTCAATTCCTTGCATATTCGTTTTTATAATGACGTTTGTATCATTGTTGGTTTGAATTTGAATAATATAGGGATCAAATCACAAAGGATGATGTGAAGGTTTACGCCGCTGTTTTGGATAAACCTAGTGCCGATCTCTACCCTACTGCCAGTCAGTGGTACGAGTGTGTTGCTTCAAAGCTTGCATCAAGGTATGTTTGAAATCCACTATGTTACTTCGATATCATATTCCTTTTTGTATGCGTTCTTCGTATGCTGTTCGTGGTTGTTAATAATTTAGGCATTCATCATTGTAACTCAATTGTTAACTTGTGATCTATATGATCTAATCGTTGAATAATTCTATCTTGATAGTTTAATTTAACTGGCAAAACCACAGCTAATTGCTGGTATTACTGTAGGTCTTCATATGATTGAAACAGGAGCTGTGTTTGCGACTATCTATAGAGATACATTAGTTTTATTTAGATTATGGTTTTTTTAGCTTTTTTGGGCTTGTTTCATTTGGTTTGCTTTGCTGATTTTTTTATGAAGCTTAAGTTATACATGTTACTTACTTTATACAATTGAATTTTGCAGTTTCCCTGGTCAAGCTGTTGGAGTTAGCATCACTGGCCAAGCTACATCGGCGGAAGCTGCTCCAGTCAAGGAAGCTGCCAAGGTGCGTATCACGGTTTTTTTATGATTGAATTTTTGTCAGTGGATTGCCGAGTTTATACTGTATATATCCCCCATGAAGCCCAGTATTAACTCTTGCTAGGCAAACCATTGAAATTGCAAGGTAACTGTTGAGATTTCTTGATGGACTTACCTTGCTATAAATGTGCTGTTTTACTCTTAAGCTTTTGCTTAATGAAAGTTGACAGATTTCCATGTTTTCTACTTCTAGATCTGTAATCAGCTTACAGATGGTGTTTTTTTAGCTTGATTTAGAAAAATTAATTGAAAAAATACGAACCTGAATGATGTAGAGACAACAAGTTTCTGGTAGCTTTCATGGAACCTGAAATGATGGTGATTCTCTGTGCAGGAAGTATACTTTGACTAGTTGCTTGAAATTGTTGATAACTTTGATACTAGGGAGAAAATGGATATGTTAGATGCGGTGTTAGTCGTGATATTTAATTGTTTTTGGACTAAGAAGAAGCACATTGCCTCAATAAGATAAACTCTGACTTGTTTCATGTTATTGAAAGTTATATTTTTGTTCTTTTCCTTCAAAGTATCATCTTTACGAAACTCTTTGGTGGGTATTTCAGGAACCTGCAGCTGATGATGATGACGATCTTGATCTCTTTGGTGACGAGACCGAAGAGGACAAGAAGGCAGCTGAAGCAAGGGATCAAGCAAAAGCATCAACAAAGAAGAAAGAGAGTGAGTTTGTTGGATTTTTATTTGTGTTAACTTGTTCTTTGGTGGCTGTGATGCATTCATTTTCTATAAAAATGGGATACCAAAGAATTAGCTGTTCTTTTAGTATGCAAGTACTTAATTTTTTATCGGTTGTACAACGCCGTGTATAAAAACTTGAAACCTTGTTTAGGTGGGAAGTCATCGGTTCTTATGGATGTAAAGCCTTGGGATGATGAAACAGACATGAAGAAGCTAGAGGAGGCCGTTCGCAGTGTCGAGATGCCAGGGCTTCTGTGGGGTGCATGTACGGTTTGCTTCTTTAATTTGATATTCATTGCTATAAATGGAAATATCACTTGTTTTACTTTCACCCTAAAGCTACACAAGTTTGGAATTGAATTTCAAATATTTCACAAATTTCCTATTTTTTATAACATCATAACGTACCACACTTTTCGATATATAGAAATGCATAAGATGTAATTTTGGTGGTAATCATGGGGATGAGTTGGTTTCGGGTAAAAAAAAGTAGTTATCGTGAGAAGGGTCAGAAGGAATCTCCACCCTTGGATCAATCCTACTTGAAGATTAATTGAAAATTCTTTTCTGAGCTAATTCATGGGCTATTTTGGGACTTAATCTGAACCATTAGATCAACACTAATTAAAAGTGATCAAGTGTCCAAATCATTAAGGTAAATGTCGGACTGAAAAGGTCAACATTTGACTTTTTAGTTTTGATAAATAATGTTGTTTGTGGTTGTGTTTAACAGCAAAACTTGTGCCGGTTGGTTACGGGATAAAGAAGATGACGATCATGATGACAATCGTTGATGACCTTGTTTCGGTCGATGACCTGATTGAGGACCGTCTTACGGCTGAGCCGATCAACGAGTATGTGCAGAGCTGTGACATTGTTGCCTTCAACAAGATTTAAATGCTTAAGTTTTTGGTTATATTTAGCAATCGTCTTTCTTTGAGATATGTTGTTTGATTTTACTGTTGTATTTCAAACTCTCAATACTTCATTCTAAGGGTTTTATTGGGATTTTGCTTGCTCTAAATGCATTTCGTGAGAGGAGATGGAGATCCTTTGAAGGGTAATATGTTACCATTTTCTAAAACTGGCCACATTTGAAAGTAAGGGCCTGTTTGTTAGCCGTTTAATGAGCTTAATGGGACTCATAGCTTATTCAGTCAGCTTGGTAGTGGTAGTGGTTTCGTAGTGGCTTAATGATATAGAAAGTGACTTATTTATTAAGCTTTTAAGAGGGAGCTTTATGCAGAAAGCCAAGTTTTGTCCAAGTCAGTCTCTTCCAATTAAAAACATGGTTCTTCCATCTATGAAAACATCCTACCAAATAAAAACCTTTCCAATCTATACAGACAGATTAATCCACACAGATAACTTTATTCATATAGGACTTAATGAAAAACCAGCCAAACAGCTCCTAAGTGTTTAGTTGCTTTTTAAAATCCTGCTAAATTGCTCATGATTATGAAAAAAAAGACAACTGTAATCACCCACAAGTTTGGTATACAAAGGAATGGGTATGGGTTTGATGGAATAAAAATATGGTGAAAATACTTTATTATTATTCTATATAACATATATTTATATAATTCCTGTTCACATCTTCTCATAATACATGGTGATATATATATTCACTTGATTGATGAATAATTTGGGACAAGCTGCATCTTTGTATAATCTGTATTTTACCGAATAACTATGTTAAAATAGAGATTTTAAAGATTTAGGGTATATTTTTGCTCCAACATCTATATTAAACCATATGTTAAAATAGAGAAAAAGAGAGGATAAGACCTCCACATTTGAAAAAATCTCTGTTCTTTCTCACGAATAGGAAGCATTGCAATCAAGTGTTTAGAAAAAAAAACATTTTATTAAATATATTAAATAATTTAATAATATAGCTAAGAGCAAAATTGCTTAAATAGAACAGCCATTGAAATTGAATGTAATTTTTTTAAGAGATTTTAAACTTTTGATACTTTATTTTAAAAAATCATAACATAACCGTTAGAGATGCTTTAGGGTGCGTTTGGTACACTGGACAGGACATGACAGAACAGAACAGAACAAGGATCGGTGTCCCATGTTTGGCAGGACTTTTATGTGGAACAAAGTGGAACAGGACTGTTCCACCCCTACCCCATGGAACAAGCTGGAACAGGCTTATGTTTTACCAATATAACCTCAAAATAAAATCTAATTCTATTCTAAAACATCAAATACATGGTCTAATTTATATTTTACGCATTCTTTAAATTTTATTTATTGTATTTTATCTAATGTTTATCTGTCCAGTTCTGTCTACCAAATGTTGAACAACTGTTCTGTCTTGTTCCGTCATGTTCTGTTCTATCCTGTCTGCGTACGAAACGCACCCTTAAAGACGGATTGGGTTCTTGCTAAAAATGTGGTTTTTTGTACATTCACATAATATATGTGGAGGGGTGACCGTCTTCATTGAAACTCGTTCACCATCTTTACAAAATATAACGTAACATTCATACAACATAACGTTACTTTCACCACCTTTTATGTTTCTCATTGTGAGGATTTTCTGTATATTATGATAACCGATATCATCATACAACCAATAAGATTCAAAGGCTATCTAAACAAAACAACAACAACAAAAAAGTTTGGTTAATTAAAAGATTGAATTTAACATGACAACATATCCCGTCATTCTCGGATCGTATTTGGACAAGTTTTCGTCATCATGATGGAGCGTAACTAAACGACCAAACAAATAAAAGACGACATCATCTTTGTTCCTCTTGCTTTATTTCTATATGCTAAAACAAAAAGGATCGAATTCCATCAATACCCCCAGTGATCGTTTCTAATTTCATCGTCAAATTTCTTCTTCAACTCTGGGTGCTTCTCAAAGTACTCATCAGCGGTCATCGTGCTTAGCTTCGTCTGTTATAAATTAATAAATAAATAAATAAAGTGATTAATTGCATAGCAATAAAGACAAAAACCAAACCAAATAGTATATATGGGGTCTGAGGATGTTAAGGAGATCATGAGTGGAAATTGGGCAGTATCATTGTTACCTTCAGCTCTTGGACTTCAGCAATTTCTTTCTCTAGTCTTTCAGATTCCTTTAGGGATTTCTGCTCTGCCTCTTTCAGTTCCACCAACTGTCATCTCAAAATCACAAGCATGATAATATTATACAACATGTAAAACAAGAAACAAGTTAGTACATCAATTAGTTTCTCATTCCAAATAACCTGTTACCAGAAAAAACAGGGAAAATCAGAATTTTAATACTATTATGTAAAGTTTGATTTTCTGACCAGTGCATCAAACTTGGGTTTGAACTCTGGGGTCGTCTTATCAACAAACTTGGGGATTTCAACACCTGTAAATATGGAATTAGGGGGGGGGGGGGGGGTATTAGCAGATAAAAGAGGGTACATATTGGGATGCAGATAAAACAAGACATACTTTCATAATATTCTTTGTAAGAATCAACTATGCGAGATCCAAGTCCTTTTCTATAGTACTCCCAATCGATAGGTTCCGGTTCCTGCATTATCCAATAAGAAAAATCATTTAATTTGAAATATAATGATGTTGATCATAAAGATAATAATCTCTCGTATGCCTCCCATAAATCTCAAATGTCTGATTGATATGCAAACAGTAAGAATTCCAAGTTCTGATTGAGAACCTAACAATAGAATCGCACAAACAAACACAGAACAGTCAGGTAGCATCCTACCACAAGTATGAATTATGATTTAAACTTTGGCAAAACAGATCAAATGGTTAGTGAACTTCAAATAGGTCTATGGGTTTCTCCTTGCATATCTCAAAGAAAAAATTTATCAAATTCTCAAACCACCATATCAATTGCAGCTTCTCATTCCAAATTTCCAATTGTATCCAAGATATTAAACTAAAGCCAAGATTGGAAAAATTGAAATGATGTCATTGCTTGTTAACAGAAGCATATTTTCATCAACTATTCGGAACTAAGATTAATGAGATCTCACCTCAATTGGAACGGGGAGGATGACAGGATGTGATGTGTTGAGATGAGTGTGACTGTGTGAGAATCTAAGTATGTGACTGATCAAATTTTGTTGACACACAAGTAAAAAAATCACTAATTTTAGTGATTATTTGATTTATTTTTGCCTTGAACATGTACTTACCTAGAACATTGACATAAAATGTAACTGTTTTTTATGGTAAAACTGATTTTGTACAAGAATAACACACCAAATACCTTGAATATTGGTTTCATTGAGTAGAAGAACAACAAGAATAAGTCTAAAAACATAGCCAAACATGAAAATTTGACCAGAAGGTTTACAACCATAGACTCGCCCAATTCTATTGAGGTTCAACATGTATACAACCAATGATGTATACAACTACAGTGTTACGAATTAATGACGTAAAAATCACAGGTCATAATAAGTATATAACCAATGTAAAATCAAATGAAAAAGTAATTTCAGAATCAAACCTAATCCGAATGTTCTGAATTCACACGAACCCTAACTATCTCACAGAAATGTAGATCCGTATCGTTTATCACATAGACATCAATAGATTCATTCATTCATACATACACATACACATACATAATCATAGAATAAGATAGATCAAAGATATTGATTTAGAGACCTGACTGAACTTTGTCTGGAGAGTTGAGTTGACTTCCTCAAAGGCACGACGGAGTGAGGAGAACTCCTTACGAGCCTCATCGGTGACGATCATCTTGGCCATTCCATCCCAATCGATCGACTTTGATGCCTTGAATGCCACATCCGCCACCTTCTTTCCTACACCGCTCATCTTTCTCTGTGCTTTTGTCTCTGAAATCGAATAAACAGACGAGTGTAGCTTTGAACTATGAAAATTCCCAAATCGCAAACCCTGCCATTTTTTTACCTTTCATTTAGGAGGTGTTTGGACTAGGGTTCCACTTATTATTTCCGGACTGTTTGGCAACCTTTTTCTATTCATTCATTTGCTATGAATATAGTGGGCTGTTTGTTTAGGGTGCGTTTGGTACGCAGACAAGATGGGACGGGACATGACGGGACATGACAGAACAGAACAGGACAGGACAGCTGTTCAGTGTTTGGTAACACATAAATAGGACTGGACAGGACAGAACATGACCGGTTAAATGACCCATTTACCCCTAGTGATTTGTTTAGTGGTGGTGGCGGCGGTGGTGGTGGCGGCGGTGGTGGCGGTGGTGGTGGCGGTGGTGGTGGCGACGACGGCGGTGGTGGTGGTGGCGGTGGTGGTGGCGGCGACGGCGGTGGTAGTGGTGGTGGTGGCGGCGGTGGCGACGGTGGTGGGAAAGAAAGAAGAAGAAGAAGGGGTATATTTGTCAAAAAATCCTTGTTCCACTTAGTTCTAGGGGGTAAGCATAGAACACACTTGTCCCATGATAGTTCCACTTAGTTCTACATTTGGTCGCACCAAACATGGGACAGGTGTGTCATGTCCTGTCCTGTCCCATGCTGTCCACCCTACCAAACGCACCCTTAGAGGCAACCTCTAAATCATTCAGAGGTGAATTTGTTTGGTAGAAAAAAGTGTGGCTCTTAATGGTTCCTAAACCCTCTGAATGATTTAACATCTTGGGTCTTCCCTTAATCATTCAGCACCTTAATTTCATTCTAAACAATTAACAAACAACCATATTTTATTTTGCATTGTATCACAAGAGTCTCTTGATCATTCTGACCATTTAATCATTCTGCACCAAACCATTCAGTAACTGCCAAACAGCCTCTAACTAAAATCAAATAATTGGTTATAATAAAGTTTTTGTTATAAAGATTATTGTGAAAAATAAGAGGTTGAGAGAATTTGAGATGTGTGAAAAATAAGAGGTTGAGAGAGTTTGAGAGGTGTGAAAAATAAGAGGTTGAGAGAATTTTAGAGAGGTTGAGAGGTATGAGAAATAAGAGGTTGGAGAATTTGAGAGAGTTTGAGAGGTGTGAGAAATAAGAGGTTGAGAGAATTTGAGAGAGTTTGAGAGGTGTGAAAAATAAGAGGTTGAGAGAATTTTAAAGAGTTTGAGAGGTGTGAGAAATAAGAGGTTGAGGGTTAAATATATAGTGAGATTAAATTGAGAAAAAATTTATTTATTTTTGTTTAAAAAGAGCCGTTCAACGGCATTATTTTTAAAAATTAAATAATTTTTTTTTTACTAAAGCTTCGGGATGAATCAGGATCCCATCCCCGGAATCCATCCCGCCCCGCCAACCCCGCAAGGGCCGTAGCCCATCCCGCAGTGAACCCGAGCCATCCCGAGCCCCATCCCGAATGGGGTACGGATGACCTAATAAACTAACAAAAAAATGACAAAAAATAATTTTTAATAATCAATTTTGACGGTTTCTATAAAAATATATATTTGATTCTTAAATAGTTAAGGAGTTGGAATCATTGTTCCTTATTTCAACATCAAATAATGGTAATACTATATGTACCTTATTTTATGTTAGAATCCGATGAAATTAGGAAAGTTAATTAAAATATCCAAAGTTTGACTTTGACTTACCAAAATATCCATTTTCTAAACCATTTTACTAAAAATATCCATTTTTTCCACGATGCGATCCGTGATCGCGGACCAGGGTGTAAAATTGAAAATTTGATGATTTTGATTTCATATTTACATTTTCAACCCCTATAATTATTTACTTACTTTTCTTTATACCTTTTATTTTTTTAATTTTAATTTTACACCTTTTATCATATTAACACATATATATATAATCGTTTATTAACTAAAATACGTTAAAAAATACGTTTTAATTTTAACAAGTTACATCATTGTACTCGTCTCTTCGATACCTTCGAAATGAGCCAAATATTGAATATTTTTGGATTTATTTATTTTATTATATATCATATATACTACATAAAAATATTTTTAATATTTACAATTCATACTCTTATATTTAATTATTTATTTTATGGTATATCTCTTATTTTTTTCAATTTTCGTTTTACACTTTTATCGCATTAACATAATAATCATATATTAACTAAAATATGTTAAAAAGTACGTTTTAACATATCACATTAACATACATAATTACGTTAAAATATGTTAAAGAGTTCGATAAATATATATATATATATATATATATATATATATATATATATATATATATACTAGTTATTTACCCGCTGCAATGCAGCGAGATGTATAATCCAAATAATTTGACGATTTAATCAATTATTAACTAAAATACGTTAAAAATGATTTTTAATTTTAACAAGTTACACCATTAATATCGTCTCGTCGATTCCTTCGAAATGAGGCCAAAATGCTTTGATTTAATTTTATTATACTTATTTAGTTAGTTTACTTTATACATATTAGTTTTTTATTTTTCATTTAGTTAATATAAGATAATTATGTTAATTTGATAAGAGTGTAAAATAAAATTGAAAAAATAAGAGATGTACCATAAAATAAATAATTAACTATAAGGGTATGAATTGTAAATATTAAAAATATTTTTATGTAGTATATATGATATATAATAAAATAAATAAATCCAAAAATATTCAATATTGAGCTCATTTCGAAGGTATCGAAGAGACGAGTACAATGATGTAACTTGTTAAAATTAAAACGTATTTTTAACGTATTTTAGTTAATAAACGATTATATGTGTTAATATGATGAAGATGTAAAATTAAAATTAGGAAAGTAAAAGGTATAAAGTAAACTAAGTAAATAATTATAGGGGTTGAAAGTGTAAATATGAAATCAAAATCATCAAATTGAATGTGCTGCTGGTGACTCCTCTGCGATAGCCGGAGACTAATTTTCATTTTACCCCCGGTCCACGATCACGTACCCCATTGCGGAAAAAATGAGTATTTTGATAAAATGATTTAGAAAGTGGGTATTTTGGTAAGTTAAAGTCAAACTTTGGGTATTTTAATTAATTTACCTTAAAAAAAACTTAAAGAAATAATAAGCAATACCATAAAATGAAAGAACAATTAACTTTTTACAACTTTTATTATCCAATTTAATTAATTAATACATGTTAAGGCCGATAATATAATGCTATTTTCTTTTTGGGTCCTATGTATATACTAATTTTTTTGTCTTTTTATTTACAATTTTTTTAAACTACTATTATATATAGTATGTATACTTAAAAATTTTGGGCCCTATTTCATTTAAGCCCCTAACGCCCGCCCTACCCCAAGGACGGCACCGAAGGTTGTCGTAAAGTAATTGAATTACAAATGTTTAAGTAAACTTATTTATATTCATCTTAAAAACCAATTTTATTGTAACAAATGTATAGTAGTTTCTCAAAATCTTATTATTTTGACTTCAAAAAGTCAAATTCCATTTTACAGAATACTACTACAGTTTTTTGAACAGCAGCACCACTTTTATTACCAAACCAACCTTGATACAAATATTTTTAGACCATGTACAGCTTTACACCAATACAAGAGAAACAAAAGAATTAAGCACATCATTAAGCCCCATACGACCGAACCAGGGGCCTCATCCAGTAGCGTTGGCGCTGCTGTTTGCGAGGCTTAACCAGCAACACACAGCGCACGGCTGTTTACCTGCTTGATTACGTTGTTGTCGGGTTCACGAGCCACTCCTTCCAACCAAAAAGAAAAAAAAAACTCTTGAAATCAACCAAAAAACCGAAAAAATCTCGCAATATCAATAAAAAGAACTTAAAAATCCTTTGAAATCAAGAAAAAATCTATAAAAACCCTCGAAACGGTAGAATTAGACTGAAACTAACATCGAACGATATGGAAAAAATTAGGTTTGCAGAAGAAAAATAGAGTTCAAGTTCAATTGGTGTTCCCCCTCGCATTAGTTTCTGGCTCCACCCCGGCTACTAGTGCATGGTTCAAATCGTTTTAAATATGATAATTCTAAACTATAATTCAATAGAACCCACACATATGCATACATATGGACACACACATTAAACATATTATAAATAACAAGAACCGATAACCTTAACTTTTTCAAAAGATACGATATCTTACAAAAAGATATGCAAATAATATATTTACGTACGACCAACATGAACTATTCCCCGTTGTAAAAGACGCACACTTTAAAAAATCTAAAGCAAATAGAAACATTCGAATTTCCCCCTCTGGAGAGGGACTAAAAGTGTATCCGACTAGGTCGTGATTTTTCCATTCGGGTTTCTCCATACGGTTCGTCGTTATCCATCCTCCTGTTGTTCCTAAAAGCAGCACACGCAACAACATAGGCAATGACTAGGATAACGAGAACAACGATGTTGATAATGGATACCTTCCTCCAACTCTTCTTGACACCGGCCAACACCCCGGCCTTGCACGAGTTACAATTGTAGCACAACTGCTCTTGGTCGTTGCTCCATCTGACGCAATCGCCATTGTTCGTCGCCAAAGCCGCGTTGACTGGGTTCCATGTAGTCTCGTTAACGTACGAATACCCACATTCTGATGGTGGCTTGCAACACCCAGACTGCAACAATAGGCAAATAAAAATATTGGATAAACAGAATAAGAAGGTAATAGTATTTTCTTATTCATGAAAAATTTCATGATGAAGCTCTACATATTGTTTATAGAATCTTCAATGAAAAAACTTATATAGTTACGGATTTACGATTATCCAAGGTTCAAAATGGCATGAGGGGTGACGTAGCAGCGGAATCAAGCCTCGAGCCTTACACGTTAAGGCAAGGACGCGGCATTTTTCAAGGTGTGACATAAGGTTACAATTTGTATGCCATATATAGAATTATATATAAATATATGTTTTCTAAATATTATAATGATATTAATAAAATTATATTTATATTAGAAGAAGAAAAATCATATAGCTTGTTATTATAAAAATAGTCTTCGATTAAATATTCAAAATATAACTTGAAAGAACCATGTGCCATCTGTTTAAAAAACAAAATTTCAAATGGAAAAAACCATGTTTGAAACCAAAGTTTCATCAATAATCAAGTTGATTTTTGATTTCAATAATTTGCATTTATAATTGACAAACTATTAGGCATGGGTGGGGTCTATAGTCATGATGGATCATAAAAAGTTGATGGCAACCTCTCAACCATACACTACAATTTTTTTTGAAAGGCAATTGCATTTCGGGGGTATCCTGGACTTAGTCCAGACTAATCCCCCTTCGACCCGGCCACGATTCGGCCACGATACAGCCCTCGACCCTGATATTATAGTGTGCTCACCCCTGGATTCGAACTCGGGGTAGAAAGGGCTTCCACCACTTTTCCCCGGGCCTTAACCAGTGGGCTACAACATCTTTGGATACCATACACTACAAATATACACTCAAGTTTAAGACCATATCCAATAGGTTGTCTAAAACAGAGAAGTAACATGGAGAGGTAATAAAGAGTATCTCTAAACAATCATATTCGTTTTTAATAGATTCTTTATTTTGGAGAATACACAATAATTATATTATTAAAATATTTAATGCAACTCATAAAAATTATTTTTCTCTCCTAAACATTTAATTTAAAGCAATTTCATTGGTAAAATAAAAAAAAATCATTTCTCTCATATGCAACCATTTTTGAAGATATCTCCAAATTTTGAGATTTTTATCATATCTCCAAAAACTCCCCAAAATCTATATTTTGGAGAAGTTGTTGGAGATGCTCTAAGATAGCATAATCGAAGACGATAAAACATCGGACACCTTACCTTAAAGATCAAAGTTCACACCCGCCTATGCAATTCAAATAAATGGCTTAATGGATTCAAAGTTCAAACACATTATTTCATAGCAACCGATAAACTTAACGATAATACTCATGTATAGTATCAGATAGACATGTACAACTACTCTTTGGCATCTCTAATTTCCATATAAAAAGACCAACAAAACGGTCTACTTTCTTTTTATTCCTATTAGGTTGTCAGTCATAAACAATTTAGGGATTGTATGTTAGTATCTCAAGGAGTTTAATGAGTCCATACCTTAATCGGCCAACTATACATGATTGTTTGGTAGTGACTTAATAATATAGAAAATAGCTTGTTTAATAAGCTTTTAAGGGAAAACTTTATGCAGAAAGCGAAGTTCTTTCCACCCCTACAATTTCCAATTAAAAACACACTTCTACCTTTCTCTTGGGTATATGGATGTAGACTAGACTTTAGAAGACAAGGGACCCATCTACCAACCAAACAAAGATAACATTTCAATAATATTATCATAATTCACATCGAAATGACAGCGTGTGTGTTGACCTTGAAAATCCTTATTTCTTTTTAATAAGTAGGAGTAGAGGAAGGTTCAAACGAGGAGCGTACCTATTTACGAGAAACGCGAGGAGCGCCTTCCATGTACTGGATCACATGTGATCCACTACTCCCGAAAAAATCGGGTAGCGAGCGACCTGGTTCGCGAGTCGCGTGGAAGTCGCCCGGATCACATGTGATTTTAGGCGTGAATCACATGTGATCCACTACATGGGCGGAAGCCCCTGATCAGGTGTGAATCACATGTGATTTTGTACGTGAATCACATGTGATTCAGTACATGGACGGTGCTCCTCGCGTTTTCTTAAATTGTTACGCTGCTCGTTTGAACCCGCCTCGAGTAATATTTATATGTGAAATTTTCACATCTATTTATCATTTTGGTAAAGTTTGAACCTAGCATGGATGGGTCTATGTAAGTTTGAGCATACTGTCGTGTACCCTTTCAACTTATTTTCACAATTAGAATTTTTTTGAGGTATAAGAGATGCATCTGCTAAACGTTGAGAGGTGGTTCTAGATATTAGAAAATTTAAGGAACGGCAACCAAAAGACCGAAAAAACCTTAAAATCAACTAAAAACTTCTAGAAATCTCTCGAAAGGGACGACTTTACAAGCCTTTGATCTACACCTTAAAGATACACTCACTCAACAAAAATTTTGGTGCGCCACTGAATGCTAGAACTTACAAACTTGGAATGACCATTTGCTCTAAAAATCCCAATTGCATGGCTACAATCTGGAGATTGGATACTTTGAATCTAGTTCTTCTATACATGGTTACAACATGATACCCTGAATGGATAAGACATTAGGTTTTTTTTTTACATAAGCTTTATATGAGTTAAGTTGTTAGTCTGGATATGGATATGAAAGTAATGGATTCGAGGGAAGCAAGGAAAGATGATTGGATTATTTTTGGCACTTATAATATTAATTTGTTTGGGGTGACTTAATGGGAACAAGTGAGAGGTATATAGTCGTTTTAGCTTAATGGCTTAATCATTAAGCCGTAAAGAAACACTCATGTAAGGTTGAACGAATAAACTGAACAAACCAATTTTGAACACATAAAAGACGTTTTAGTTTTAGTTTTAGTTTTAGTTTTAGTTCCAGAATATTAAACATGATAAAAATCCAAAAAATAGTTTTTTTAATAAATGATATGGTGATAAGGTGAATTAAAAGTAGAAGAGAAGCAAGTTGGGCATGAGGGGTGTGGCTTGAAAGAAGAGAAAATGCAAAGGTAAGTTAAGGGAGCAGTTGAGATTTGAGATCTTTCCTTTGCAACTTTGACCAAGCAACCAAATAAAAATCTCAAAGTCTTTTAAGTGAACACAAATATTCTATTACTCTCTCCATCCTCAAACTGGTGGAGTTTTCAAATGATTAAACGGTGATTATGCTTCTGACGTGTAGCTCAGTTGGTAAAGGGGTGGAGTGACTTTATTCAAATACATAAAGGTCCCGAGTTCGATTCCAGGCCCCTCCACTAGCCTCAACCGCTGAGTGAGCCAAAGAAATACCCATCACATTGGTGTCCTTGGAGTCAGGTTCGTGTGAGGCCGGTTAGGGTTGGCGGTAATCAACCTTTTGCCCAAATATTTACACTAATTCAAATATATCTTGTTTGCCTTTCAAAAAAAAATTATATTAATTTTGTTTTAAAACTTTTTCTAATTTTGATTTTATTACAAAAAAGTACACATTTTAATAACAATATATTTTTAACTTTTTTTTAAAAAAAAATTGTAGAGTCAACTATTATGCGTGGAGGAGAAGAGTTTGCGCGTTAGTTACAAAAACAGTCCCTGAATTATTTACAATTGTGCGTTTTGGTGTTCACAAAAATATATTTTCAGGAACACACACACACACACAGAGAGACTCTTAACAGAAACTGCCGACAACTAACTGGGTCCACTGTCCTAAGATGGTCAACCAATAATAAATTGACCATCAAACCCCTTAAATCCATACACTACAATAAACCAACAACCCCCATTAATATAAATGATTTCAACCAAGATATAATAGAGTCGACCCACAAACGTAGAGGTATATCCTTCCAATCTTTTAAAGTTTTTTTTTTCTTTCTAATTATAAGTGTTCGAATCAACTTATATGTAACTCGACAAATCTCAAAAACCCGGGAGACAGTCAAGAGAGTTGCCTTATGAAACTTGAATGGGCGACCTCTGAAGTAAATGGTAGAATTAGGGGTAATTTAGTTGATTTTCCGTTAGGTTTCGTATGAATAAAATTGCTGGTAGAATTATAATATAATTATAAAAACTGAGAAAATTTCATTTCTAATGGGGTTTTCATAGATGAAATAAAAGTATTTTTGATGAACATGTTTGAAAAAGACTTGACTTTCTATATAAATTCCTCTAAATTAGTTAGGGGTGAGCATAACATTACCGACCCGAACCCCAAAAATCGTCCCAAAACCGATACCCGACCACCCAAACCCGAAAAACTTTGCGGGTATATCAGATCGGGTTGGGTATCCACCCACCCACTCGAATATCCGATATTTTAATTATTTTTAAAAAAAATATTAACATTAAATTATGGGAAAGGGTTGGTTTTTTAGCCAGGCAATTGTTGCATCATGGTGGCAGGAAAGGGTTGGTTTTTTTAGCGGATCAAGGTGTCGTGTGGAAGAATTCGTGAAACATCTGGTCCACCGTAGTTTTGCAAAACTGGTGCAGCCAATGGATTCAAGTAGCTGGATTGTATTGAGTTTTGCTGCATATTCATCCATTCGACTAAGCTTAGACCAGTATATTTCATAGACATATCTTCACCAAGCCAAGGCATTGTTCTCTTGAACAAGTTATCCGACGAGTGCTCCGGCAAGAAATTGGGCTATGCTTGTGTCTTCCATAAAAACATTTTGGTTTCTTGGAAAACAGGTCCAACCCCCGAGCTCACCCGACCCGAAAACCCAAGACCTGACCTCACCCCAAACCCGAGGCCCAAACTCTACTTAGGAAGGGTTTCGGGTTCCACAATTTCCACCCGATACCCAATCGGGTTTGGGTTTTTGGAACCCAACTCGGCCATTGCGCACCCCTAAAATTACTATAACCGATCAAACAAGTAAAATTCTATCAAACTGGTTAAACTACTTACAAAAAAGTAGGTTTTACACAAAAGAATAAAACGTCGGTTTCAATAACGTGGCCTCTCATCAACACGTGTGTAACATTTCAATCCTAAAAGGACAAAAGCCTACAAGTACTCCTAAACCCATTATAATAATATATTCAAAAATAATTTAAATGAATTTGTTCGTAAAAACAAAAAAAAAGAAAACCAATAAATAATGGAAGAAAAATCTGAAGCCAGCAACGCGTGGAGGGATTGCCGGCCAGTATCCACCACGAAGTTACCAGACATGTGGATATTAATTCATCTCCTCAAAATATTCATAAATAATCATGAAATTTACCAACTGTACCCATTTAATAATTTTTATATGGGAAATTAATTAAAATACCTAAAGTTTGACTTTGCCTTACCAAAATATTCATTTTTCTCCTGAATTTACCAAAATACTCATTTTTTCCACGAAAGAGGTCCGCAATCGCGGCCAGGGACCATTTTTTAACATTTTTTAAACTTGTGTCCCGCGATTGGTCTCAAATTTGTGATTTCTAATTTAATATATATTTTAAATATATATTAAAATATATAAATAAAAAAAATCAATATTGGACTCATTTCGAACGTATCGAAGAGACGATTATAATGGTGTAACTTGTTAAAATTAAAACCTATTTTTTTAACGTATTTTAGTTAATAAACGATTATATGTGTTAAATATAAAATTAAAATTATAAAAGTAAAAGATATAAAGTAAAGTTAGTAAATAAGTATAGGAGTTGAAAGTGCAACTTTCAATTAGAAATCACAAATTTGAGACCAATCGCGGACACTCCCCCGCGATCGCGGGTGAAAAGTTTAAAAAATGTTCAAAAATGGTCTCTGGCCGCGATCACGGACCCTTCGCGGAAAAAATGGGTATTTTGACAAATTCAGAAAAGAAATGAGTATTTTGGTAAGTCAAAGTCAAACTTTGGATATTTTAATTAAATTCTCTTTTTACAATGGGTGAGTTTTCCACGAACATTCTCAGTTTTTTTATACCTTTTTACATTTATAATATAATAATTTAACCCTTTAGTATTTTATATATTTCTTTTGCAACCGAATTACACATACGTGCTTCAATCTCCGGATTATTGTCACCTTTGTCTTTTTATATTTTATGTATATATTATGGAATCTATGATATAGTTTGGTACGTAGATTAGATAGAATAAATTCGAAATTGTAATTTTACAATTTCAAGGTTGGTTATAATTTATTTTTTTAGAATTGAAATCTTATAAATGTAAGATTTTCAAATTTTATGAATATGGTCGATAGTTCACAAAATTTTATAGAATTTGTTTTTTAGGAAAGATGTCCTAGGCTATGTCTAAACTAATCTCTTGATAAATTATGACTGTAATACATGATTAAACCTCAGTGGCCATAATTGTTATGTATGCCTAGATTCGAACTCTCGACAACTGAAATATTCCACCACACCCCATACTTAACCAGTACGCCACAACTCTTAAGGGATGAAAATGAAAACGGTAATACAAAATAATGGAAATAGGAATGAGCATTTCATTGATGTTGTTTGGTTAAACCGATATAATTAATAAAAAAATATTGTATATAATATTTTTAATACAAATATGTAACGTCAAACATGAAAGTGAAAGTAAAAATTATTTTCCATCGAAAAATGAAGGGATGCATGAGAAAAAATGACACCAATTTAGCCATGAATGAAAATTAATGGGTCCAGAATAATTGACTTATTATATTATATAAAACCAAACAACAATTTTCGTTATCAATATCATTCTTTACCCTCAGTACCTCCAACCAAAACCAAACACCCCTAAAATCTTACCTGATAAGATAATCGTTCCGTTATTCAACTTATTTATTTATTTATAAATATGGAGCTGGAATTTGAAAACGTTAGCTAGATAGATAGATAAAAACTACTAACCTCGATAGGACTGAGCTTGCGCTGGAAATACATATCGGCAGACTCCGGAAACCCGCCAACAAGCCGACCCGTTTTCACACACGCCTTCGAATCACGGACACATGAACTAATCTTCCGCCAATAGCTATCACTTGCAACCCGATCCTTCAACCAACCCGAATAATCCGGTAAATAGTAATCGTCATAAGCCCGATTCATTACGGGTCGACCCGACCCTTTGTCTGTTACGACATACGCAAATATCACGAATACCAAAAGCACAGCGATGATGAAGAACATGGCCCACAGGTAAAGGTACATGAGGAAGGTGTTGCGGTAACACGCGCCGGCGAATCCGGCGAGTGAAACCACCATGATTGCGATGCCGATGCCTATCAACGGCCACTGAAGGAAGCTCATACAATCGGTGTTGTTTGCTCGCGTACTCAGCCATATTCCGCCGCCGAGAATCGGAATTGATAACAAGAAGGTGAGGAAGTTTAACATACCGATCAGATGATTGCTTGTCCTCATGATTTCACTCTCGAAACGAATTTCTGAATTCTGTTTCAATTTGATATTGAAATTTTGCGATTTGAAGGGATATGTGTGTGTGTGCGTGTGTTGTTGGAGGTTTCTTATAAGTGAGTTGAATGATATGGGTAAGCTGGGAGGGAAGAGTACAAAGATGAAAGTATGGAACGTGTGTGATGTGAAATGACCGAAGTAGGTAGGTATAGATGGTGGTTTTACAAGGAAAATGAGAAGGGTATATGTGTCAAATTGTATAAATGCAAATATCTGTTGTGTCGATGGAGTGAAGATGTCGTGTCATTAGTTTATTAAAGTTATCAATTTTGTGAGAACAAGCGGCTTTTAGACAAGAATGATTAAGAGATTTTTATGATATATAGTGTAAAATAAAATATAGTTGTTTGTTAATTGTTTATGTAATACTCTAAAAATCAGGACAAATTTAAACCTGAAATAAAAGGGTTTATACATCTAATATCCATAACATAAACATTCTTAATGAGTGAAAATAGTAACAAAAGTCAGTTTACATCAAAGGATCACTAAATAACAACTTGTTAATCTAAACCATTCATTCGTGATTCTAGATTATCTGAGTTGTCTAAAAGATCTCCAAAAGAATATCGGATCTTCAAAAGATATTTATATCAACTTGTCACCACTGTATACTCTCCACTCATCCCATTACTTCCCTGAGCTCGTACCTGGTAAGAAAATATAATTTGAAACGATTAGGCTAACGCCTAGTGAGAACATTCAGTTTCAAAATAATACTTTTAAAATTAATGTAAACAAGGCATAACAAACCTGGTTTACCCTCATTCTTACCATACGTATAAACATCTTACGATGACGGGATCATACCCGATTCCATGAATATGACTAACACTAAGTTAGTCATGATATCACGTTCAAGAGCCCACTACGAATCTCCACGGATTCTAGATTAATGCTCATATCCAAGAAATTACAATTAGTCCATGCCTATTTTTTGGAAAGGAAGTAGAGATTACAATTAAGCCATGCCTATCTCTTTCCTTCTTAAAGAAATCGGGAATTACGATTAGTCCACGCCTATCCTACGATTTCACATCAATATGAAATGAGAATTACGATTAGTCCACGCCTATTCCTCATTTCACCTAAACGGGAATTACGATTAGTCCACGCCTATTCCACGTTTATCAAACACACGGGAATTACGATTAGTCCACGCATATTCCACGTGTTCATATACACTAGTGCCTATGGATCCATTACACTTATTCGTACTCGTACAGGTTATTGCTTAATATAAATCATTTTCAAATAACGTTAATGAAATTAAGCAAAACCAATAATTTAAAGATAAACAATATTGCTTCGTATAATTATCCATCAAAATTCATCCGGGAAAATATCTCATTATAAAATGTACCTTACCATAATTTAAATACGTTTTTAAAAGGTAAGGTAAGAATGAACTCACCTGGTAGCAATAACGTCACTCCTTAAGTTTGTAATGATTTCCGCCACCAAACTTCCAAAAGTCTGAAATATCCAAATACATATTGTACTTGTATCAATCTACTGAATAGGACTCTTAAAAGACTAAAAATCCTAAATAACCCAACATCTCGTCACTTATCGCAACCCAAAGGAAATGCATCTTCACTTGTCGCAACCCACTATTTGCGACATCACTTGTCGCAATCCACCTATTGCGACAATCACACTTATCGCAACCAACTGTTGCGACATACCCTCTTATCGCAACTAACTGTTGCGACATAAATTCTTATCGCAACCAACTGTTGCGACATAACCTTTTATCGCAACTAATTGTTGCGACGTTTATACTTATCGCAACAATCATGTTGCGACATTCATACTTGTCTCAACCCACAGAAATCGTAGTTAAACTAAAAACGATACTTTTAAGCCATATCTAATTCTATAAACTTGCAGATATGCTTAAGATTATTAGTAGAAGAGACTTATGAACTCAGATTTTCCATATCTTTCAAAAATATTAAAACCCAATTCTAAACCAATATATAGCTTTATCTATATGAGAGAAATGATTTATGTGAAGAACATACATTTGTTTTCACCAAATTGAACCCTTAAAATCTGCTACAGAGAATCTGCTCTTCTTCTTCTTCATTCTTCTCTCAACCACCGAAAAATAACCACAATAACAAAAAAATGAAAATATCTCCACTTACCTCTTTTAATACAAAAGAGGCGGTGGTGATGAATAATTTTCATCACTTACCCACTTTAATCCCCATACTTCCATCAAATGGCAAAATTAACCCTCCAATTTATAAATTAAAATTAAAGTTTCCCCTTAACTTATAATTTCATTAAATAAATAACGAAGCTTACTCGGGAATAAACTCTAAAATTAATCTATCAAATAATTATACTCCATTTCTTCAATAAAACTAATCGTAATACTTTATATAAAAATCGAGGTGTTACAGTTTAGAATAATATTAGGGTGTTGAATGGTTAAGAAAG
The DNA here is from genome assembly GCA_033807775.1 of Saussurea involucrata. Classification (NCBI taxonomy): domain Eukaryota; kingdom Viridiplantae; phylum Streptophyta; class Magnoliopsida; order Asterales; family Asteraceae; genus Saussurea; species Saussurea involucrata. The sequence goes on from CM066325.1 coordinate 4,760,341, forward strand.
GCACACGATGCTAAATCATTCAGAGAGTTTTAGAATTCATTAAGAGTCAAACTTTTTTTTTGCACAACAAGTAATACCATTACCATCAAAAAAGCATTACACCACCAATCCAAACTGGACAAAACAACAGCTAAACTAGACATACATACAGCTATGATATCAAACTAAAAAACGAGGCATCACCTAGGATGTGGCTATAACCTGGGAACCTCCTGTTTACGAGTTGCAAAGCATGGCAAGGCCCCACAACTACATCCGGAATGCAGGATCCTACCGATTATCCAAGGAGCAGCTTGGATTCGTTAAATTGTTGATGGGTCTCCGAGCCACTTCGTCCAATCCCACGTCGATTTTAGGAGTCTCCGCTTGATCTATTCGAACGTTATCCTTTGGTACTCGAAGAGAGCTTCCCGAATGTCTCTTCTTTCCGCCTTGAATATCAACCTGTTTCGTTTCGTCCAAATTAGGTATAGTACAGCCCATTTTAGCCCGATCCACACATTCGAGCACACCGTTTTGCTATCAATTTGACTGTCCTCCCCTATAATGTCATTTATCCCTCGAACCTCCTTTAGATCTTTCTTCCACCACTTTCCAACTTCATTCCACAACTCCTTTACCTCCTTGCACCCCACGAGGGCATGGTACAATGTTTCCAGTTCATCCCCACATCTTGGACATAGTATGGTGTCTAAGTCAATTCCTTTCCGATCCAATTCAACCCGACATGGCATCCGTCCTAGTTTCACTCTCCACAAAAAGACATTTATCTTCTTCGGAATTATTGAGCAAGAATTACCTGCACCAAAACAGCCGCGTGAATTATCCCCCAACCCCCCCTTTTTGCCATAAAGTCCTTTTATAATTTGGACCCAAAGCGATCCTTTCTCCGTTTTGAACCTCCACCACCATTTCCCCAAAAGGCCCAAGTTGAAAGCGTGTAAAGTTCCTATGTTCAAACCTCCCATCTCAAACGATTTTAGAGTGTTTACCCATTTTACCCACACCAAACCCCTTCTCTCACACTCTATAAATTTTGGATTTTGCAAGATAATTAGAGTATTCAATTGAATAGAAAGATGTAAGATCCCATATTGGTTGGGGAGGGGAACAAAGGTTGCCTTATAAGAGGAACTTGATACCTCCCCTATCAGACGCGTTTTAAAACCGTGAGTCCAGGTGTGCGGACAAAGCGGACAATATCTGGTACGGTTGGCCTGGGATGTTACAGATGGTATCAGAGTCGGGAACCGGACTGGTGTGCCAGCGAGGACGCTGGGCTCCCAAGGGGGTGGATTGTAAGATCCCACATTGGTTGGGGAGGGGAACAAAGGTTGCCTTATAAAAGGAACTTGATACCTCCCCTATCAGACGCGTTTTAAAATCGTGAGTCCAGGTGTGCGGACAAAGCGGACAATATCTGGTACGGTTGGCCTGGGATGTTACAGAAATCTAAGGGGGATGTGTGTAACACCTTAGGCATATCCCACATCGGCCGTGGACAGGAGAGATGTTGGGTATATTAGTAAACCTTGGCCTTACCAGACACAACGCGTTTTGGGGCCACAAGCATGCGGGTTATCGTGAAGAAAATACGTCAATATTGGGTTCTATTTGTTATAATTGAAATATTACTTTTGATATATTTTTTAGGGAAATTAATTAAAATGCCAAAAGTCAAACATCTTGTTACTGAAATGCCACAAATCTCTCTCATCTTACCAAAATGCCCCAAAAAGCCGTGGTGGGCCCCGCGATCGCGGGCCTCGGGCCCACGTGTCACCAAACTTCGCCCAAATAGCCCGCGTTGGTCCCTCAAGAATGCCCGCGGTCCATCTTTTCCCCCTCAAGAATGCTCGTGTTGATAGTTTTAGTCCCTGCCCGCGTTGGGATCCCGCGATCGCGGGCTAACCCGCCACGCGTCGGCATGGGGTTAACCCTAAAAATCTTTGTGAGCCAAACCCTATCTCTTTCTCTTCTCTATCGCCGCACTATATAAGAGGGGTGGGGGGACCAAACCGGCCACACCCCATTTTTTAATAACTCTCTCAATTTTTAATCAAACTCTCTCAAATTTCTCCCACTCTCTCAATTTTGTCGTGTGGAATACGCGTTCGGGTTTTGTGAAGATGTCTCGTATTACCTCTGTGGTATGTTTTCCTTATGTTTTTTGTTATTTTTTGTATGTTATTTTAAGTTAAGATATATGATTTGTATGTTGTTAGAGTGTTTATAACTTTTGTTATGTTTGAATATGTTCTATGTTTAACATTTTTAAGATATATGATATGTATGGTTTTATGTTTGAATGTGATATTTGTATGTTATAATGTGTATGTTGTTATAGGAGTATTTTTATAAAAAAATTGTTAAGAGTGTGTTTTTATAAAAATAATTCTTAAAAGTGTGTTTTTATAAAAAATTGTTAAGAATGTGTTTTTTTATAAATAAATTGTTAACAATGTGTTTTTATAAAAAAAATTGTTAAGAGTGTGTTCTTATAAAAATAATTTTTAAAAGTGTGTTTTTATAAAAAAATGTTAAGAATGTGTTTTTTTATAAAAAATTGTTAAGAGTGTGTTTTTATAAAAAAATTGTTAAGAGTGTGTTTTTTATAAAAAAATTGTTAAGAATGTGTTTTTTTTAAAAATTGTTAAAATGTGTTTTTTATAAAAAATTGTTAAGAGTGTGTTTTTATAAAAATAATTCTTAAAAGTGTGTTTTTATAAAAAAATTGTTAAGAATGTTTTTTTATAAAAAAAAATTGTTAAGAGATTGTTTTTATAAAAATAATTCTAAATAGTGTGTTTTTATAAAAAAAATGTTAAGAATGTGTTTTTTTATAAAAAAAATTTGTTAAGAGTGTGTTTTTATAAAAAAATTGTTAAGAATGTGTTTTTATAAAAAAATTGTTAAGAGTGTGTTTTTATAAAAAAATTGTTAAGAATGTGTTTTTTTATAAAAAAATGTTAACTTAGGTCCCTACGGTTTTAAGAATGACAACTTAGGTCCCTACACTTTTAAAAATGACAATTTAGGTCCCTAAACTTTTAAGAATGCCAATTAGGTCCCTAAACTTTTAAGAATGACAACTTAGGTCCCTACGGTTTTAAGAATGACAACTTAGGTCCCTAAACTTTTAAGAATGGCAATTTAGGTCCCTAAACTTTTAAGAATGACAATTTAGGTCCCTAAACTTTTAAGAATGCCAATTAGGTCCCTACGGTTTTAAGAATGACAACTTAGGTCCCTAAACTTTTAAGAATGACAATTTAGGTCCCTAAACTTTTAAGAATGCCAATTAGGTCCCTAAACTTTTAAGAATGACAACTTAGGTCCCTACGGTTTTAAGAATGACAACTTAGGTCCCTAAACTTTTAAGAATGACAATTTAGGTCCCTAAACTTTTAAGAATGCCAATTAGGTCCCTAAACTTGTAAGAATGACAACTAGGGTCCCTAAACCGCAACATCTATATATAACACTATGATACGTTGAAATAAAATAAACCGCAACATCTATATATAACAATATGATACGTTGAAATAAAATTAACCGCAACATCTATATATAACACTATTATACGTTGAAATAAAATAAACCGCAACATCTATATATAACACTATGATACGCTGAAATAAAATAAACCGCAACATCTATATATAACAATATGATACGTTGAAATAAAATTAACCGCAACATGTATATATAACAATATGATACGTTGAAATAAAATTAACCACAACATCTATATATAACACTATTATACGTTGAAATAAAATAAACCGCAACCTCTATATATAACACTATTATACGTTGAAATAAAATAAACCGCACTTTATCTATTTATAACACTATTATATGTTGAAATAAAATAAACCGCAACATCTATATATAACACTATTATACGTTGAAATAAAATAAACCGCAACATCTATATATAACACTATTATACATTGAAATAAAATAAACCGCAACCTCTATATATAACACTATTATACGTTGAAATAAAATAAACCGCACTTTATCTATTTATAACACTATTATATGTTGAAATAAAATAAACCGCAACATCTATATATAACACTATTATACGTTGAAATAAAATAAACCGCAACATCTATATATAACACTATTATACGTTGAAATAAAATAAACCGCAACCTCTATATATAACACTATTATACGTTGAAATAAAATAAACCGCAACCTCTATATATAACACTATTATACGTTGAAATAAAATAAACCGCACTTTATCTATTTATAACACTAACTATAACATCTGTGAATGACTATGTAGAGGGATTTCTTTAACATCGACTTGACGCTAAAGTGCAAAGTTGCCTACATCGAGGACTTAAGAAACCGCTTTAGGGGATTAGGTGATCGCGCGGATACCTTTGAGGTTATCTTTAGAGGGACACCGCTCGGGCCATGGATGGATGTGTCTTACTCTGCTGGCGACCCTACGCTAGTACACATGTTTCTACAGTTGGAGGTCGAGGACGCCAACGCTGAGCCGGAGGAGATGCATTTTGATTTCTTCGGCGATCGATTGCATTTTGGGCGTCGTGAGTTCTGTCTAATTACAGGACTACGTTTTGGAGAGGCTCCCCCTTCCTCCCTTAGCAGACTGCTCCTTCGTTCCTAGGGTTTGGGGCATTTCAGCATCTCGTTTGAAGCTGAAGGCAGTCCGGGACATGATGAAAGAGGGCCTTAGTGCCCTAAGTGACGCCGATGCTGTCCGTGTATGCTTGGTGGTGATCGTGGATATGGGCTTCATGGGCCGTGAGTATAGCCAGTATGCTTCCTCGACGGTCCTTAGGGTCGTCGAGGACCTTGAGCTGTTTAACAGCTACCCGTGGGGTAGCCATATCTGGACACATTGCTACTCAATCTTGCACCGAGCCATAAGCAGACGCGACTCCAATCGACATGGAAAGATGAACCTTTGTGGTTTTACATACGCCTTCAAGGTTAGATACGTAGTATAACAATTGCTAATAATACATACAAACTGTTTGGCTTTTCTTTTTACGTACTTGCTCTTCTTGTCTAATTCTAGATATGGATCTTGGAGATGTTTCCCGCATCAATCCGATATTTCGTCAAGCGCGACGACCGAGTACTTAGGGGAACCCGTTGGGACAAGCGTGTTACCCTAAGTAGGTCGCTTTGGGTTCAGTTCTTCAATGAATCTAGACATGTAAGTTCTTTTACTATGTTTACAATTTGCATACGTTAGTCCCGCTTATTAATTTTTTTTTATGTTTTATCATATATTTAGCTGCCACTCTTGCCTTTCGCTCGCCTTGAGCCTACTGCCGACGAGATGGACACGGATTGGTACAGAGACAGCGTGGCCTTTATTGACGCAGAGGCGGCAAGGGCTCGACGTCCCTCTCCTTCCACATCTCACGAAGATGAGGAAGACGACGACATGCCCCCTTCCGGTGGATATCAGCAACCCCCTTCCTCCTCCTATCCGCCGCTGTAACGCCCCAAAATCCGGGCCAATTTAAACCTCGAGTTACAACAGGTTATGACAACATAAACTTCAACTTATATAAATAGCAAAGGAATTAACCATAAAGAGTATATTTACATTACAGGATACTTCAAATAACCTATCAATCTAATCATGTCATACTAATCAGATTAATTGAGTTATCTAAGCTATCCTTCAAAAATCTCCTCTTGGATAATTACCACTTCTGCTATTTCAAAGTCACTCGTCCCACAACCCTTTATCTGCCTGAGCCTGAACCTGGTAAGAAAACATCACATGAAACGATTAGGCCAACGCCTAGTGAGAACATTCGTTTCAATAATAACATTTGCAAAAATCAATGTAAACAAGTTATAACAAACCTGGTTACTCCTTTTCTTACCGTACATAGAACTCTATTCCTTTACACAATTTTATCCACTCCCATGACTATGACTGACCACAATTCCATCAGTATATCATACCCCCAGAGCCACACTATGAATCTTCTCAGATTCTAGATCAATGCTCTCCACCAATAAATCGCGATTACATACGCCCATTTATTGGTAAGGAAGCGGAGATTACAAGTACTTATGTCAACCTCACTCTCTTCCTTAGAAATCAAGAATAACGATTAAACGAGAAATACCACACGCCTATTCCATGTGATTGCCAAACTTTAGTGCCTATGGATCCATTACACTTTACTAATGTATATGCATAACAGCATAATCCAACTCACATCATATTCTCAAATCTAAGAATACTAGATAACCTATCGTATCTTCATCCTCAAATGTCCCCCCTTCGGCGACTTAGCACGGGGGTTCCGCTACCCGGTTAGCGGATGGGGTCAAGGGGCAGCGCCCCCAGAATTTTTTTAGAAACTTAATCATACAAAACATCTAGAATCTGCTTACCAAAATCTGTAAACTGACTCTTTTTATCCAACTCCCGGTATCCCCATCTCCCGGTATCCCCCAACTCCCGGTGGTCAACAGTACCGGGACTTCACCGGAACTCATAAGTATCGGGACTCTATTGTACCGGGACTCTATTGTACCGGGACATTCAACTTCCGGTACTTTTGATCATATCGGGACTGTACCGGGACAAACTAGTACCGGGACATTTTAGTACCGGGACTACGTACAGTTCATTTCTAACAAGTCCACAAATCGACTTAACTTGTGAAATTAGTTCAATCTATGTATTCCATTCAGTCCTTAGTCAATTTATACAGTTATATCAAGATCAGTATAACTTAAAAACACTGATTTGTACAATGAATCGAATGAACTCACCTTATTTGCAAAAACCCACTTTTCTGTACGAATTCGATTCCAATCTGTTGTTACTGATTTCAGGAAACCTAATCAACAAGCAGATTTGTTTACAACCCATCATCCATAACAAATTATCTCAAAAATCAACACAAATCCTTACCAAACGATGAACAAATCCTTGCTTTCTTCCTCTTTTCTCTTTTCTCTTCTTCTGGTTCTCTACACCGACTCACACAAGACAAATGAGATATTATTTTCATCTCTCAGTCTATATCCACACACATACAAATAGGAATTGACCAAACACACCCTCTAGTTCCATTATTTTCACAATCACACCAAACATCAAACCCTTGTATTTTAACCTTACTGAATTACCAATTACAACATAATTCAAGGTTTTAAACCAAAATACAAGTAGATCCCAATTCTCATTAAATCACTAATATTGAAAATTCAGGATGTTACAGCCGCCCCCTTCCTCCTCCTATCCGCGGCCCCCTTCCTCCTCCTACCAGCCGCCCCCTTACGATCCATATCAGGCGGCCCCTTCCTACGGGCCACATAGTGGCTGTCATGAGTACCTGTGGGACTACGTCCACGGGCCGCTAGAGTCACGTGTAGAGTTTCTGGAGGGAGTCTACAGACAGTTTAGCGTTGTCCATGTTAGTGTTTAACTTAATTTGTTGGCCACGTTTATTTAGTTTGTATATTAATATTACGTTCTAAATTTGTTTTAGCTGTCGAGTACAACACCGATCCCCGCTCCGTTCGGACAGGGGGCACAGGCGACGTTTGCCACCACATCCTATCCGTCATTCCCTGAAAATGTAAGTGACACTGAGTAACCATTATAGTTATATGTTTGTTCCTAAGTTTGTAACTCTTATAATGATCAATGTCACGCAGGCCGGGATGTCCCAAACGACGTTCGCCACCACATCCTATTCTACTATCCCGGAGAGTGTAAGTGACACTGAGTAACCATTATAGTTATATGTTTGTTCCTAAGTTTGTAACTCTTATAATGATCAATGTCACGCAGGCCGGGATGTCGGGGGCCGGGATGTCCCAAACGACGTTCGCCACCACATCCTATTCTACTATCCCGGAGAGTGTAAGTGACACTGAGTAACCATTATAGTTATATGTTTGTTCCTAAGTTTGTAAATCTTATAATGATCAATGTCACGCAGGCCGGGATGTCGGGGGCCGGGATGTCCCAAACGACGTTCACCACCACATCCTATTCTACTATCCCGGAGAGTGTAAGTGACACTGAGTAACCATTATAGTTATATGTTTGTTCCTAATTTTGTAACTATTTTAATGATCAATGTCACGCAGGCCGGGATGTCGGGGGCATACACCTCGCAGATGCCGCCGTTCGCCACCACATCAATCACGGACATCTTTGGCGGTTCGGCCGGAGACTATTACAGGCCGGAAATGCATACTGTAAGTTATTTTGGTAGTTTTGGTTTAATTGTGAACATTTCCTAAATTGTACTTAAAACATCTAATAACTTAATTTTCAGACGATGGGGTCTCCTATTATCCAGGATCACTTCTCGGAGCCGGAAGATGACCCGATGGAGGTTGTAGATCCACCACCACAGGTGACCCCGCTCCCTCAAAAGCGGTCGCATAAAATTTCACAATGGTTTCGTCACCCATTTGGCCAACAAGGATCTACGACACCACCGGCCGCTAAAAAGCAAGCAAAGAAAGCGGGGGGATAGAAGGGAGGAAAGAAAAAGGGAAAGGTGTCTTCACCGGAGCCTCAACCGGCATCGGAAATATTCAGGATGTAAAAATAACATTAATCCCCAACATTAGCTGCTTGGAGTGTTTGAACTTGACGCTATGACCATGACCATATATGATAGCGACAATGCCAGACTCTTCAGACAGCAATTGGAAGAGCAGATGACAAAGTTTAAAGCTGTGCTATTTGACTTCTTTTGCCGGGTCAAGGATGATAGACGTCGCGATATGACAGGTGTCTTTCGCTATAAGTTCGCCAAGAATGTACCCCATCAGGCCGGGATAAATGCGGATTGCGGTGTCTGGGTATGCCGTAATGCCCAAATGTTGATAAATAACAATGAGGTATGGGTACACCCTGACGAGGCCGGGGATGTTGCCAAAGATTTTCGTATACATATGGCGGAGTCCATTTATGAGCATTGTCAAATAGGGCCACGTTAGGTTGTTTATGTAACATTAAATAATTGTTATTTTTAGTATTAACTTATTTTGTTAAAGTATTGTGATTGACTTACTGTTTACTTCATTTGGTTTTTGCTAATTTCATCCATTTACTCAACTTTGAGTATCGATATCTCTTTCACACATACTCCATTTTGGACGCATTATATATCATTTCGAAGCTCTCATATAGGAGAACATAAACCTACTAAAAGTTAGTTATATATAACACATATATATAAATTTAAATGCGTCCAAAGTTTAGTAAAACCCATATTTCCAACACCTAGTAAGTAGGTTTATGAAACTTGCGATAATCCTAATACAGAGATTATTGGATGAACAAGCATTTATTTCTTGATTATTGGTGTATTGGTTCTTGTTGTCTGGAAGTGATTCATATGATGCAAAAATTGGTATCATGTAATGTAGAACAATATCTATATTATAGAAACTTGCATTTGACAGTACCATATAAATCTGATCTAAATTCTCATTAATTAGCTATGTTTGACTACTTAAAGACCTTTATTCAAGAGCAGACGAATATTGCAGTTACTTTTTCAGTCGAATCTTACAGGCTCTTTTCAAACGAATCTTGCAGTGAACTATTCAGACGAATCACAACTTCCTATCTATCTTTTATACAAACACACTCTCGCTTTTCTTAACACAATGGATGGAGGTTCAAGATCAAGGGGGAACAGGTCGGCGAATGTGGCTGGAACTTCACGTTCGGGAGCCTACCAACCACTGAACGACGGAGCTCGCCGGAGTACCTGGAAGGTACCGGAAACAGACGAGGAGTGGACAAACTGTGGGCGAACTGCAGCCGATTTTCCATTCACGCCTGAGGAGGAAGCAGACTGGGAGATGGCATCCGACAATTACTACTTCGATAATGGCATGAGAACCCCACCAATGTATGATTTTATGCCGACGGGTCTTCGACAAAGTCAACGAATTACTCCCGCAGTGCAAAAAGCCATTGATGAGGCGAACGCCGATATCAAAAAGGTAAAGGGTATGTGGAACCATAACAGGGGGATTCAGCAGGGGAAAATGGAGTATCTAGCGGAGAAGAAACGGGAACTGTCCATGACTAGGGCTCACGTTCGGCAGCTGCAACGAGAGATTAAGGAAGCTGAAGAGGAACTAGAAGAACTCGAATCGAACTACATAGGAATGGAGGACGTGATCAAGGAAAAGGTTAACTTGATCACAGGACTCCAGGACGCCTTCCAGTGATAGATTTCTTTGTTTACATGCACTGTATCCGTTTTGGTTGGGAAGATGATTTGCAATAATTTTTATATGATGTTGTTAATTAATTTCCTTGTTACATAACTTAAGTGAATTTCTATATTAAAAACATTAAAATGGAAAGGAAACAATACATTAAAAACCACATAAAATGATAACCTAAAAACTATAGGGACCATTAATGTTTTTTTAAATTTGCAACAAACTTCATGGACCAAACTGTAAATTCGAAAAGTAGCGGGTTAGCCCGCGATCGCGGGGGCCCAACGCGGGCAGGGACCAAAACTGCCAACACGGACATTCTTGAGGGGGGAAAGCTGGACCGCGGGCATTCTTGAGGGACCAACGCGGGCAAAGTGGGCAAAGTTTGGTGACACGTGGCCTGGGGCCCGCGATCGCGGGGGCCCACCGTGGATTTTTGTGGCATTTTTGTAAGATGAGAGAGATTTGTGGCATTTTGGTAAGTGATGGTCAAACTTAGGGTATTTTAATTAATTTCCCTATTTTTTATTTTTTTAAAGTCACCTTTTAATGAGTTAAGTTTTATCTTAAAAAATCTAAATCAACCAATAAAAAAATAACACATGTCAATTTCATTTAAAAATGTAAGAGCATCCACAACAAGGATTTCATTAGGATTTTATTTGGATTGCAAAAGTGCCAGGTAGGATTGCTAAATTAGAAATTGTAGTGGTTGTGAGTATGATTGCTAAATTAGAAATTGGTTTTGGTAATTTGCAAATGTCAAATCAGTACTTTTTGCTGATGTGGCAGTGAATAGTATAAGAAATTGTAGGAAATAATTTATAAATTAGAAATTGTTTTATGTCAAATCATGTTTTGTGATGTTTTGTAGAGAATGTTTATGAAAAAATGTATGAATAATTTTATTTGTTAATAAAAATATTAATTTTTTTTGAAAGGCAAATATTAAAAAAATGCAAAATATAATTTATATTAAAGTACAATAAAATAAATTACATATTAAAAAAAATACAAACTTAACACATAAAAATACATCATTGTTCTTTTAGAAGTTCTTCAAGTTGATGTTCGTACAATCTCCGTTGTGGTTCGCTCATTGTTGTGGGATCCATTTTCATCAACTTCATGATCATTTTCCGATTTTCCCGTTTGTTCTTACGTTTTTCTGTTTCCACAAATGATGTGTAGAATTCTCTCATCACCTGAATTTTTTCTTTTTCAATATTCAGGCATTCTAACATCATCACTTGTTCGCTTTCGGTAGAACTTGATGAAAAATGACTTTTTTTACCTTTATCCTTCGAGGCTTTCTTTCCCAACGGGCAGGAAGAAGGAGTTGACACCTCCTCAGGAATTGATGTATTTGCATTTGAAGATGATGAAGTGTAATGACCATCTTCTGTATTTTTATTCCTCTTTGATCCCCTATCTGAAGATGAATCGTTGTATTTTGAGAAACCTTGTTGGCTTCTCCATTTCTCCTCTTCACGCAACACCATCCACACATGAAAAAAATTGAATTATGAGCCTTCCAACCTTCGATATAAATCTAAAGCTTTATTTTTTTTATCTTCTTCGTTCATCCCGCTTTCCCGACGTATTTAAACCTGCTCAAAACAACCAACAAACTTCGAAACACCATGATTCATTCTTTGCCAACGATTTATAAGTGCTTGACGATTCCTCGGCGTTTGAGAAGTATTGTCACGATAGATATCATAGTATTCTCCTATGTGATCCAAAAAATTTGTCGAATTTTGATCAACGCCTATTGTTGCGTCTTTACTTATATTTAGCCATGAGCTACACAATAATATATCATCTGCGGTTGTCCAACGACTTTTAGTTCCACTTCCTTGACCTTTGACTTGGCGCGGTTGAGTAGAATTTGGTGTTGGGAAATATTGAAAATTTGGTGGTTGAGTAGAATTTTGTGTTTAGAAAGACTGAAAATTTGATGGTTGGTGCATTGGCATTTGAAAATTGGTGACATTTGTTGGAGGAATGCTAGGATTTGGTGTTTGCGTAACATCAACTATATCAAAGAAACAAGAGGTTGCTAGGAAAGATGTAGAGAGAGCGTTTGGGGTACTCAAATAACGTTTTGCTATTATATGTGAGCCATCTCGTATGTGGTGCAAAGAGATAATCTATATATATATTATAAAGCAGAATCATAGACAGCTGACGTGCATCACCTGTGATCAGTATTCCACCCTTCCTTTTTTCTCCATTTATGTTTTTTATTTTTTTATAATTTCTTAATTTTACTTGTAACTTTGAAAACGTTTCACGTTCTCCACTGCACCTTTCTTTCTACTCCATCTCTCAATCCCATTGAATGCGTTTTTACTTCTTTCATCTATTTTTCCCTTCCGTGCCCTTCCCCCATTCTTCTACGTCTCTACGATTTCTATGCAACAAAAGGCGTGTGTTGGAGTATGGCACAACCATTTCGGAAGAATCGCAAGACTGGACTTCAAATTTCTGGGTTTTTGTCCCAAATCGTGAAGGAAAGTCTTCAATCCCAAATCATGAAGGAAAGTATTCCAATTTTCTGGTTTGCTTTCACGTTGACGAAGGAGTTGAAAGAAATTACTCCAACTGAATCAAAAAAATAAGGTTGTGTAGTCTTACGATATTGTTGTTCTCTTTCATGTTTATCGATACTTTTATAGATTTTTTCATATATCCCTAACTGTCGATTTTAAAATGTTAAATTAGCATATAATTTGCAGTAAATGGATCTTTGTGTATACTCATAATCTGATTTTTATTATTCCATTTGTTGTGTGTGTGTTTGCAATTACCAGACAACTACACAATGGATGGTAACGTGAAGGTTTTATCAACTAAAACCACCAAAAATCAATGATTGAATCAAGTGGAGAGGTTTTCAATGGTGTAGGTAATTCGATTATAGAAAACACAGGTAACCTTGGACACAACCACGGAGGTGATTTGAATGTACCAGATGTTCTCAGACACATAAGTTCGTTCACTTTTTTGTTAAGTAGGGTTTTTCTGTTTTCTGTTGAATTGTTATTTTTTTACTACATATATGATTGTGATTACGAGTTAAGCCTCTAAATTTATCTGAATGGTTATTATCTGATCATAGAAACGACTGAAAATTTATAAGTGTGATGGCTAATGGATTGTTTGTGTGTATTACAGGTGAGGCAGCAAAATGGGAGAACGTTACATATGTAGGAATCATTGCTTGCTCGATTCTTGCATTTGTTAACCTATCCAAGGGTCACCCTCATTTTCAAGAATCCCCTGTAAGCTTCAATTTTGGATATTGTTGTTGTTTAGAAATCTTTCTATATTTTAGTCTATTTATAATGTAACACTTTCGGTTGATAAGTGGGTTTTGTTGTAAGTGGCACTATTTCCAAATGCCAAGTAATCATTCATTCCTCCCTGACGTGAATTTCATTGCAATAGCATTAACTTGATTTTTATCTATAACAAGATCTATTGTTCTATCTATGTGTGCAGCCGTATCCATACTTGCACATTCGTAACAAGAAGTTTCCATGGGGTAGGCTCTTTATTATCCAACTCAAGATAAATGGTTTTGTGGTCCACTATATTCTTAATTTATTTTAGTTAAATCTTATTTTTTAAGTCGAATTTTCTTGGCCTTAGTGACATTTCAAAGTCTATTACCCAACTCTAGATACTTTATTTTAGTTAACTCTTCCATGGGGTAGGCTCTTTATTATCCAGTTTGCGCTTTGAGCAACGGATTGACGTCGCCTAGCCATCAAGTAATTGCTGAAAATCAAAATATGATGGTTACTGTTTTGATCTTGATTGTCTTGTAAAATCATTTCATTGGTGTGTGTATATATATATATATGCTTTTAAGGTGGCATCCTAAGTTGTCAAAATATAGTTGAGTTTTACATAATCATCAAGGTGTATAACCCCCAAAATCCGTATTTTGACCAAGTTTATGCTTCAAGCAATGATAATATATATTTTTGACCAAAGTGCTGAGTTTGTATGAAATGTATGTTTCTTTTACTTTTGGAATAGAATTTCACAGTTTAAAGAGGTGGATTCCATTTATGTGTACGTGTATGACTATTCACATTTTGTTTTCGGCTCTAATAATGCTTTATTTTAGAATTTATATGGTGAAATGATATGAGTTTGATAAATTTTAGATTATTAAAATTTAAAGTTATCATACTTCTGTTGACTCAATCATACCTGCTCAACAAACAATGTATGTAAATCTTTGTTTTAATACAAACAAAAGATGGATGTCCAAAGTTAAATTAAGATTAGATTAATATAATACACTAATTTGTTGTTGGTGTGCTATACTGCATAAAAAAAACTTGTGCTTTTGTTTTAAAGGTTTTGTGTATGTTTCGAGAAATTTTGGTTGTTTTGTTGACACGGATGTTTGTAATTGAAGTTAAAACTTTGAGGATGAGACAAATTCATAGTTGAAGTATACTGAAGCTGGTATCATATCTATGACTAATGTCGAACAAAATACCAATGCAAGTCAGTTCTTTATCACCTTGGTACCAAAACAATCTCTTGATGGTAATCATTTCTTCTGCAAAGTCCATCTCTTTGTACCAAATTGTCCCATCTTTTTAAGGTTGATGGATTCACCTATATTGGAGAGATGTTTCTGAATGACATTGTTATTCATATTAAATTTTCAAGTGTCAGCCGATCAGTGATATATAAATTATTTAAGTCACATTATGGATTTGCTATTGTACCAGATAGAACGAAGCAATGTATGTGATTCTAATGATTGCTTTATATAGTCACAAAAACCAGGTTTAGTTTGATCCATTTTTATAAATGTGTTTCAAAATGTGTATGATTAAGTTAAAGGGTTTGTTGTAACCATACACTTGGTATAAAACATAGATGGAAAATATATGCACTTGAGAAAAAAGATATTTCAAGTTGTTGATTGGTTTAGCTTTTTGTTGATTGTACTTAAACCAATTGTTGCAGCAAACACCGTATCATGATCGTTTCAAACTACAGTATCGCCTCACCAAATCAACTTACTGATGATAAGATGTTTGAATTTGAGGAGGCTTTAAGGCTATTCAATAAGGATGGAGATGGTCAGTTTTCTATCTCTTTTTTCCCATCGGATTCATCCACTTCCTTTTGGTTCAAAATTATACTATTGCTTTTTTTTTGACTTCTGATCTCTTTATTTGTATACCCATTTAACCCAAACAAGCTTTTCTTGAGTCATAAGATTGTACATGATATTATTTCTATATCACATATCTTCTATGATTCTCGATTGTGATACCCCTAACGACCTTTTTTTTATCTATGTATAACTAAGCACAATTGTGAAATTTAGGGATTATTCTCATTTATGAGCAGTTCCTTTACCCTTGTAGAATGTGATTTTCAGAAAGTTTCTTTTGTTTATGGTTGGATTTCTATTAAGTTGTTGCTTACAAAGAATTTACCAGTAATGTGAGTTCAATTTATTTCTTGGTTGCCAGATTATGTATACTATACTACAAAACATGAGTTTTTTTTACAAGCAATTATAGAGGTACAAGTAATTTAAGATACTTATTTTATTTGGAGGTATACTCATAACTAAAGTGTTAACTTCCTCTTTCTCCAACTCTCTAAGAAATTGTGGTGGTTATATTATACGTTCAATGGGTCGTATTTTACTTATGCTTGCAGGGCTAAGGAGCATAATCTGTTGAAAAGAAGCAAAGACTTTTCAAATTAATGAGAGATGATAACTTTGATGGTGAATTTGGTCTTCAACCCTTCTCCCAACTACTAAAGTCTCAGTTTGATAAATAAGATGTCGTCAACTAAAGACAAGAGGAATTAGCTACTGAAATTCTGCAATTGTCTCAATGAAGATACAGCTGGAAGGATGCAGTGACTTTCCTGTGAAGTAAGACACCTTTGGGAAACCGTACACTACGTACATTTCTGATTTCATCTTTGTATGTGACTATTTATCATATAGAAAGGTTGGTGTAGGTAAACGAAGAAATGGAGAACCCCAAATCGCATGCGACAGTTGAAACGTTCCACTGAATATTTATTTGCCAATCAAACCGTTGCTTATGTGTTGTGAGCAAATGCTCCTTTGTTTGTTTTTGTTGTTATTTCAGGATTGGAGTTTATACCGGAAATGACAAATTTGACTTTGCAATTTTTGAAAGCGACTTTAAGAAATCAATGCTAATGGGGAAAGCTCAATTTGCTGCTTTGTTCTTGGGTCCATATGCTTTGCTTTGAAAAATCTGTTTGCATACTGTAATCCATATTTTGTTCCAACTTAAAATTTTGAATTTTGTTAATGAGCAGTTGTATTGATTTTATATTCTTGGTTTAAAGTACAAACTGTTACACCTCGCTTTAATAACACTAGGCTAAATAGAAATTCTCTTCTAGGCTAATTCATGAGTCATTTTAGGATTTAATTTGAACCATTAGATCAACGTGATCAAGGTTCAAATCGCTTCTCATACTTCTCATTTTAACTTCTATTCTAACATGATCGTTTGTCTATATATAAATATATGAATATAAAAAAACTAAAGAGTTCACTACGATTCTTGGCAAACACACCGGCTACAAGTCCATAACGTGTCGTGTTAGCCTCTTTATGATGCTATCAAACTTCGTTTCATAAGTACAAGTTATGAAGTTAAACATGCGTTTGAAGTTTGTCAATAGGATATTTACATAAAATGCAACATGCTTTATTTAGATTCATGTACTTTCAAAACCTTCATTTTGGCAACTCATATATTTTTTTTTTCTTTGTATTTACCGGTTATTTTCTTCCTATCTACATGACAATCAATATAATTAAAAATGTATTATAATGAGTTGGTTAGCGAATCTAAAACGTAATTGTATTGTGAAGCTATATATATATTGCAACATGCAATATAGTTTTTATTTTTCCCAACGTAATATATCCCAACTCGCTACTGTTATAATAACACAATTAAAAACAAAAAATTTAAGTTCATGTAATGAATGAATTATCAACTATTTAACAACTTTATTGGTATCTTCGTAATGGAAGCTAATTAATCTCTAAATCCACTCAAGCAACACGATTTGTATCGTTTTCTACCTACACATTGAAGTCTCATTTTCATAGTGCAAGTCCCTTTAATCTTATAATGATAAAAGCATTCACAAATAAAAACTTATCATATTGTTACACCTTAAATATTTCATGTTCAATCATAACTTCTCAATGTTCTTGATCAATATATTGCAATGACCGCGCGAAGCGCGGTAAATTTACCTAGTTAGAGAAATAATGAGAGCATGTATAATCATGCACAACATGATCGTCGAAGATGAACGTCATATTTATATTCGTCAATTTGATGATATAAACGATGATGTTAATTTTACTATAACCACGCCTCAAATCTCTCGTAGCATACTTCCCGAGTACGAAAACTATCTCCAAAATCACATACAAGTACGTAATCGGTCAACGAATCATTGTTTACAATCAGATTTGATTGAAGAGATTTGGCAAAGATTTAGAGAAGAAGAAAATGACGATTAATGTAATATTTTTACTTTGTATTTTAATTTAATGTTTTATAAATCAAATATTTTATTTAATTAATTAATTTTATTTTATTATAGTTATTTAATTAATAAAATATTTCATATTAAATTATAGTAAAGAGTATTTAATTGTAGTTTTGTTGTTATTTGATTAAAATATAGTTTTTTATGATGAGGTGTCACTTTAAAAAGTGGGTGAAATTTCATTGTTGTGGAGGATAATTTTAAGATAATTGCAAAGCTGATGTGACACTGATATGACCCATTTGCAATTGGAATGAAATTTCATTGTTGTGGATGCAGGGACGGAGCTAATGTTGGCCTAGGGTGATCTTGGGATCACCCTCACCTTTTGATTTTTTTTTGCTATATATATATATAGTGACATAGGGCTATATTGTTCTTGGGAGTGATGAACTCCATAGTTGGTAATCCTACACTTATCACTTAGTCATTATCTCCTTATTTATATTTGTAATTGTTATATGAATATGATATTTTAGTTTATAAAAAATTACAATATACATGTATTTATGTATGCCTTATGGAATTAGAAAACGATTTTACTAAGTTTTACAAGAAGTTGCTTATTTTTATTTATTGCAATTTTCGACAACTCTTTCGTTCGTTTTCACGCTTCGGGGGATTGATCTTGTGCATCTCATCTTAATGTGCATTCAACGATTGATAATCATTTCTCACGTTAACTCAACTTCTCACCAGAACCCAATCCTATATATACATATATATATCCCATTTAGGAACATTTTTAAAAAGAGATTGAAAGAGGAACTTGACACAATCTAAAAGTGATTGGTGAACTTGCGGAAAATATGGTTGAAGCAAAAGGACCACCCTCATAAAAAATTCTGGCTCCGCCCCTGTGTGGATGCTCTAATGCACAATGGAGGATTGTTTGGTGAAAGGACACCAAGGGAGATTGGAAGCATATTTCGCTTTTTTCTAAAAAAATCATTTTTCTTCATTCACACAAGTAACACATAGTCTAAATCACAACGACCGAATCAACAATAAATTGTAAATAATAAGGAGAAAAATAACAGTGGATTACAAACTCTAGAAATGAAACCATAATTTTAAACCACAAAGCAAATATTGCTATTTTTAACAAACCACAAGGATGAAAAATGAAATTTACTCATTTATTAATTAATAATATTATTTTTAATATAAAGTTATATATTTTTGAGTAAACTATCTTTTTGGTCCTACGTTAGAAATTTGGACTTTCATGTTGGGATTTCTTTGTCCCACATAGACCAAAGAAGGAAATCTAGATAGCCTTATATTGAGAGTCCCCTACCTCTTATTAAATTGGCTAACTAGTAAGTTGTGCCAATGACATATTTAAAGTCAAAGATGGGCCTTGGGTAAACAGTGCGTTACGCGACTTCAATACGCGGGTTGCCCCGCGGCTTCAGGCCACACACTAAACCGCGCGCTTCTCTGATTCGTCAGTTTTCGATGGTTTGCGATTCTGTTATTTGAGAAACCTATATATACCCTATTTCTCTCGTTTTTTGGCAGAATTAACACACACACAAATCATACTCTCTCAAATTCTCTCCAAGTTCTTCGTTGTTCTTCGATATGGAAGTATAGTTTGATTCGTCGGGTTCGAGAGTTCGCATCTTGAACGGATTGTTGTATCCTCTAGATAGACGTCCATTCTCTACCGTACGAGGGACGAATTTCTGTCTAAGGACACTGCTTTGCAGGCCTCAATCCAAACAACGTTCTTCTTCAAGTTCGTAATCAAGAAAGTCGAGTTAGTCATCTTATCTTGAACTTTTGATTATGTAATTCTGTGTACATGTAAATTTCGTATATATACATATAAATAAATTCAGTTTTTCCATTTGATTCTAAATTGTGTGTCACAAATTTCAATTTGATTATCTAAGTTCTAACAATCTTAGACAGAAATTTCGTTGACGATAGATAACTCTTCCTTGTTGAAATCGCAATGGGAGAAACCCGAAAAATTCAAGGGTTCCGATTTCAGAAGATTGCAACAAAGATGCTCTTCTACTTGACGACGTTGAAAGTGTCTAACGTGCTTACCGGTCAAGCACCGACACCGCCGGTTGGAGAGGGAGAAAACGCCTCATCCCAAATTGAAGTGGCTGCGTTCCAACGATCCTTGGATAATTGGAACGCGAACGAATATAATTGTCGGAATTATATTCTTAATGGTTTGGATGATGGTCTTTATGACATCTATTCATCCTTCACTTCGGCAAGAGAAATCTGGGAGTCGTTGGAATCAAAGTACAAGTCGGAAGTCGCTTGTTCCAAACGATTTGTCGTGGGCAAATTCCTGAACTTTAAGATGACGGATTCCAAACCGGTCGTGAAACAAGTAGAAGAAATTCAAATCTTGGTCCATGAATTGGAAGTCGAAGGTATGGGCATCAACTCTAATTTTGTTGTTGGTTCAATAATTGATAAGTTACCTCCATCTTGGAAAAATTTTAAACTCTATCTTAAACATTTGTCCGAGGATATGAGTTTTGAGCAATTGATACTCAAATTGCGGGTGGAGGAGGACAACCGGATGAACGAGAAGGCGGATGCTACCTCGTTGGAACCAAATGCAAACATGGTTATCGGTAACTCATCGAGGACGAAATTCCAAAAAGGGAAGGGAAAGGCCACGGGTTTCAAGCATAACCTCAATGCTTCAAACCCATTGTCTGTACAACGAAAGCCTTTCAAGAAGCGTGTGATGAGTTGCTGGGTATGCGGAAAATCGGGGCATCGAGCAAAGGATTGCCGCCATAGGAGAGACCATGGTGGTCCCGGAGGAGGAGGCGCCGGAGGAGGAGGTGCCGGTGGAAACCCACATCAAGCCAACGTGGTCAATGCTCCAAATCAATTCGTTGGAGTAATTGAGGCTTTTATGGTTACAAACGTGACCGATTGGTGGGTTGATACCGGTGCCACCAAACATATTTGCAACTCCAAGAACATGTTTGCTACTTACCAAAAAGTTGATGATGAAGAACCCATGTATATGGGTAATGCCACAACCGCGAAAGTTGAAGGAAAGGGGAAGGTGAACCTCAAGCTTACATCGGGGAAGGAACTTGTGCTCTCCAATGTCTTGCATGTACCGGCTATTACAAAGAACTTGATTTCTGGACCCACACTTAGTAACAAAGGATTCAAGTTGGTGTTTGAATCAGATAAATTTGTAATTACTAAGGGTGGGATGTATGTTGGCAAGGGCTACCTTAATGAGGGGCTCTTTAAACTTAGTGTGATGAACACTGATGATGTAAATAATATAAATGTTGTAAATAGCAATAAAACCGCAAGCTCTAGCTCTGCTTCTATGTACATGCTTGACTCTTCTTCCTTATGGCATTCCCGTCTAGGACATGTTAACTTTCGATCCTTACAAAGGATGACAAAACTTGGACTAATACCCAAATGTTCCATGGAAAACAAGACAAAATGTGAGGTATGTGTTGAATCTAAATACTCAAGCCATCCACACAAATCTGTTGAAAAGTCTAATCAAGTACTTGGACTTATCCACAACGATTTATGTGATTACAAAGCCACACCCACACGTGGAGGAAAGAACTATTATGTATCATTTATTGATGATTGCAGTAAATATTGTTATGTATACTTAATACATACCAAAGATGAAGCTTTGAATATGTTTAAGACATACAAGGCTGAAGTTGAAAACCAACTTGATAAAAGAATAAAAATTCTGAGATCCGATAGAGGAGGAGAATATGAGTCTAAGGACTTTGCAGAATTTTGTTCTCATCATGGCATAGTTCACCAAACCACGACTCCCTATACCCCACAACAAAATGGAGTAGCCGAAAGGAAAAATAGAACACTGAAAAACATGATTAATTCAATGTTGATTACTTCGGGAGCACCACATAGATTGTGGGGTGAAGCATGCTTAACTGCAAACATGATACTTAATAGAATTTCTCATAAAAAGAGCGATAAATCTCCTTATGAACTATGGAAAGGAAAACTTTCTTCCTACAAAAGGATGAAAGTGTGGGGTTGCCTTGCAAAGGTTCAAGTACCTTTACCCAAAAGGACAAAACTTGGACCAAGACGACTTCTACTTCTCTAGAAATAGGGTTCTAAACCTTGAGGTTAATTCTCTCTAAAACAAAAAACGAATATTGAAACTCTCACGTACCGAATAGCTATCTATCACAATCTATTTATACAAAATAATTACAAGATAACTATCAAAACAAAATTGATCTTCAGAATATTCTTTCATGCTTATCTTCAATCATTCCATCTTTATCTCCAACATTCTCGCATTCCAAACTTATGATCACAAGCAGCATTAACATCATTACGCACAAGCAGTACTAACCTTGTTCTAGCAGCATTAACTTTCACTTGCAGTAGTAACTATGAACAAGCAGTACTAATATTGTTCCAGCAGCATTAACTTTTACTTGCAGTACTAACCTTGCTCTAGCAGTAGTATTTTTGTTCTGGCAGTAGTATTGTTGTTCTGGCAGTAGTATTGTAGTTCTGGCAGTAGTATTGTTGTTCTGGCAGTACTAACCATACTTAGCAAATCTTCAGTTCCCAACAATCTCCCCCTAACTTGACTTTTTAGGTTGAGAAGTCAAGTTCTTCAGATGATGCTTCCAAAACCTAATCATGAACGCATAAATCAGGATTCAAACCCAGACTTTGATTGATAATCCTTCTCACCAAGTATCTTCCCATTTCAGAATCCTTGTTGCAAGCCAACTTAGCATGTAGCATTCCATTCAACCTTTTCTTGCTGTGCTTGTATGCAACATCCACCAAATAATACTCATGAAATGTATGGTCAAGTGTGATGACATACACTCCACATTTTTCAATGAGCATCCAGTTGGTAATGGCTTGAAAATTTCTTTCTATCATATACTGAACTGCTTCTGGTTTGAACATTAGGCACAAGTATTCAAGAACCATTTTAGTGATAGACATCCCTTTCTCATTCAGCATATTTCCATACAACTTCATTCCAACCTTATACATCTCCTCTACGTCAGATCTAGAGCATATTCTGATAAGTCTTCCCCATGTAGAACAGACCTCAAACTTCCCATCTGCTCTTTTGATTCTAATGTACTCCTTTCTCTGCTCTATCAATGTATCCCAGAAGATGATCTCAGGAGGCATGGAACATAATGGGTCAACTTTGATTGGATCAGTATCAACCATAGTGATATACATATCACATTGAGCATTACTTGGTTGACCTGATGGAGTTGCTACTTCTTCTTCAGCAACCTTTGTATCTTCTTTCTTTTCTGGAGCATCCTTTTCTTTTTATTCTTCTACCACTGGTTCTACCCTAGGTTTCTTGACAGATTTACTCTTGGTAGCTATAGACTTGGTTCTTTTTCTTTTCTGTGACACCAGCTTTTCACCCAGGGTTTCTTCTTGCTTTTTAGGAGTGTCATGTTTGGCTTTAATCAAAGCCTCTGCAACTTCAACTTCTTCCAAAGTAGGATTTTTAGTTTCTGTTGCTTCCTTTGTTTCTGCTGCTTCTTCCTTTGTAGATACTGCTTCTTGTATGGTTTCTGCTGCTTCTTTTGTTTCTGCTGCCTTTGGAATGGTTTCTGCTGCTTTCTGTTTTTCAGCAGCATTAACCTTTTCTGCTGCTGGTTCAGTTTCTGCTTCTTTCTGAATTTCAGCAGCATTAACCGTTTCTGCTGTTGGTTCAGTTTCTGCTTCTTTCAGAATTTCAGCAGCATTAACCGTTTCTGCTGCATGATCAGTTTCTGCTTCTTTCATAATTTCAGCAGCATTAACTATTTCTGCTGCATGATCAGTTTCTGCTTCTTTCTCAGTTTCTTCAACACACTCATTCTCCCCCTTTTCCTATGCACTCTCCATGTTGAATTCAGCTTCTGACTCCCCCTTTTTGGGAGCATCATTGCTGGGGTTTCTTCTTTTGAGAACATACTGAGCTTTCTTCTTCCTGTGCATCAACTTTGTAATCAGCTTCTTCTGCTTCTCAATCTGTGTTTGTTGATATAGGACCACTTTCTTGAGTCCATCTATCTCCTTTTGCTGACTTACAACATCTGTGCTGATATTGGCAATGGTTTCCATCAATTCCTCATATGTATATCTATCCTCACCTTGTTTAGGAGTTTTTACTTCCATTAAAGGATCACTGGAACTTTTAGTAGGTGTCTTTTGCCTAGCAAAAGCACTGCCTACCCCCGTGGTTTCTTGGCACCTGGGACCTCTGAATGATTTCTCATTCTGAGTTGCCGTGAGGAAGGTCTTAGTTATGTTACCACTGTCCTTCTCTGTGCTAGCAGAAGTAGTGGCAGCCTTGCTACTCACATGCTCAACCTTCTCCTTAGTGAGCACCTTCTTGGGGTTGGGAGACACCCCTGTGGTTTCCCTTTCGATATTCTCTTTTGGAGAATGTTCCAATAGAGGGCTTAAAGGCTTTGGGCGTGTAGGAGGTACATCAAGGGAAGGAGCCTTGTGTACCATTCTTCTTGTAAACTTTTTGGTTATTTGAGGAGTGGGTCTTTGAAGAATGGACTGAGGAATTTCTTTGGTGATTGAAGGTGGGGTTTGGCTCTCAGTGGGTTGGTCTAATGAGGGCCTTGACCCTGATGCCATACCTTCTTGTGTGTGGGACACACCCATCATTGTAGAGAACAATGGAGTGTCAACTCCTTCCGAGTCCCTGGAAGTTCTTCTCATATTTGAGAAGACCTTTCCTTTAGGGGGTTTAGGTACATATACCTCAGTAAACTGAGGCAAATCCGTCAATTCCTGAGTAATCACTGCTTGGACAAACCTTGGGTACATATAAAACCTCTTTTTGGATTCCAGGTTTGACACAAGATCATTGAAAATCATTTGTGAAAAATTAAACTTCCTGGCAGTGGCCAAGCAGACCAGGGCATAAGCAATGGTACTGCTAAACTCACTCCATCCAGTAGTTTTCTTTGACATGCAATGCATTAAGGTATGAACAAAGAATCGCCATTGTGTAGAAAATTTGGACTTGAAAAACTTAAAGATTCCAATGGGACCTTCATACCCCATTCTCGTTAAAGTTGAGTATAGCTCGTCATTAGGAATAGACGTCATACCTGAGGCATCATCCAATCGAAGAGTGATGCGAATAAGCTCCTCTGTAACATTCAAGGGTTCGTCACACACCCTTGTTTTGATGATTTTCTGCCCATCTTCAGACACCACGGTGGCATTTGCCCAGAACTGCGTCTGATGCTCGATGTAGATTGTCGGGGTCACCGTTAGGGCATAGGAGATGTGCGTGCCCTTGAGGAAATCCACAATGTCGTGAAAACCTGCGGACTGTTTTGGCTTCTGAAGCATGGCAATCTCGTTGTGTTCGTCGATAAACTCCATTGTGCCTGAGGATTCTTGACAGAAAACAGAGATTCTTGGGAGATAATAGTTAGAAAGAGAGAGAGATGGATAGAATTCAAAGAGACGTTATGAACTTTGGCGGGCTGAAAGAGGTATTTATAGCAGTATTAGCCCTAATTTTTCTTTTAAAGCAGTATTAACGACACATGCAGTATTAAGTACGAAGCAGTATTAACTATGTACCGGCAGTAGTAACTGTGCACTAGCAGTAGTAACTATGCACTGGCAGTAGTAACTATGCACTGGCAGTAGTAACTATGCACTGGCAGTAGTAACTATGCACTTGCAGTAGTAACTATGCACTGGCAGTAGTAACTATGCACTGGCAGTAGTAACTATGCACTGGCAGTAGTAACTATGCACTGGCAGTAGTAACTATGCACTGGCAGTAGTAACTATGCACTGGCAGTAGTAACTATGTACTGGCAGTAGGAACTATGCACTGGCAGTAGTAACTATCCACTGGCAGTAGTGACTATCCACTGGCAGTAGTAACTATACATGCACTTTTCAGCACTCGTCAATCTGAGTCATACAGAAGATCCTGAGAAAAAGAGTTAGAAGTACCAAATATAGAAGGAAATACAGGTATAAAAACTGAAAATCATGACTTTATTCAAGGTTGATCATGCCCACACTTGTTACCAAGAAAGTGAATCTACCCACATCAAAAGCTTTTGTGAATAGATCAGCAAACTGGTCATTGGTATGAACTTTAGCAACTTGAATTAATTTCTTTTCATTACAATCTCGAATAAAGTGATACCTGATCTCTATGTGCTTTGTTTTTGAGTGTTTGACTGGATTGTTAACAATGCTAATAGCACTGTTGTTGTCAATGAAGATTGGAGTGTGAAGAAATGTTACCCCATAGTCCAGCATCTGATTCTGTATCCATAGAACCTGAGAGCAGCAGCTTGCAGCAGCTATATACTCAGCTTCTGTTGTAGATAAGGACACTGTGGTTTGTTTCTTACACTGCCAAGATACTAGTCTTGCACCCAAAAACTGACATCCACCTGAAGTAGACTTCCTATCCATGTTAGCTCCACCCAAGTCACTATCTGAGTATGCAAGTAAATCAAAGGATGATTCATAAGGATACCAGAGACCTAATCTAGGTTGCCCTCTTAGGTATCTAAATATCCTCTTGACTGCATGAAGATGTGATTGCTTTGGTGTAACTTGAAATCTGGCACATACACATACTGGAAACATAATATCTGGTCTAGAGGCTGTGAGATACATGAGTGATCCAATCATTGATCTGTAATGATGGACATCCACATCCTCCCCCTCAAGATCAGCAGTGATCTGTTTGTGTGTCTCCATTGGTGTGCTTGCTGGTTTTGAGTCTGATAATCCAAACTTATCCAGGATGTCTTTCACATATTTGGATTGGCATATGAAAATCCCATCCTTCTTCTGTTTCACCTGAAGCACACGGAAGAAAGTAAGTTCACCCATGGAACTCATCTTGAAGCTCTTGTGCATTAATTCCTCAAAGTCTTTACACATGTGATCATTTGTGGATCCAAAGATAATATCATCCACATAGATCTGAACAAGTAGGGTGTCCTTCTTTTTCCTTTTAATGAATAAGGTCTTATCAATGATTCCTCTTTCAAATCCATTTTCCAAGAGATAGGTAGACAAGGTGTCATACCATGCTCTTGGGGCTTGATGTAAACCATAAAGTGCCTTCTTTAACTTGTACACTCTGTCAGGATACAATGGATTCTCAAATCCAGGGGGTTGATAGACATACACTTCTTCATCTATAGTCCCATATAGAAAAGCACTTTTTACATCCATCTGGTAGACCTTGAACTTCATATATGAGGCATAGGCTAGAAACAACCTAATTGCCTCAATCCTTGCAACTGGAGCAAAGACTTCCTCATAGTCTATACCCTCTTCCTGAGTATACCCTTGTGCAACCAGTCTGG
Organism: Saussurea involucrata; assembly: GCA_033807775.1. Classification (NCBI taxonomy): domain Eukaryota; kingdom Viridiplantae; phylum Streptophyta; class Magnoliopsida; order Asterales; family Asteraceae; genus Saussurea; species Saussurea involucrata. The sequence continues at coordinate 4,787,559 of CM066325.1, forward strand.
CTTTGTTCTTGATCACAATTCCTCTCTCATCCTTCTTATTTCTGAAAATCCACTTGGTGCCAATTGCCCTATGACCTTTTGGAAGGTCCACCAAGTCCCAAACATTCTGTAGCTTGAACTGTAGCAGCTCCTCTTGCATTGCTTCTATCCAACTTGGATCTCTCATAGCATCATAAGCCTTTTTGGGCTCAATTTGGGATAGAAAGCAAGTGAGGACAGTATTAACTGTATTTTGCTGATCTTGTAGCTCTTGAAGTCTGCTTTGATTCCTAGTCATCATGGAAGAAGCAATGTCTCCAATTACCAACTCAGGAGGATGATTTTTTTGAGTTCTTGATGGATGACCAGATTCCTCTTGTAAGTTCACATCCAGATTTGACTCATTTAAGTCTGGATTTTCTTCAGCTTCTTCAGTCACCTCAGACTCTCTGGAATTTGGACTTGAATGCTGATTTTCCTCTATTCTTCTCTCTTCTTCATTCTAAATGGGTTCAGCTTCCTTTTCTTGTTCACAGAAGTCAACAGGATCAATGGTAGGGAGTGGAAATATCACAGACTGAATTCTGTGATCTGATGGTGGTGCATCCCTTTGTCCTGCATTTACATCACTATTGAAACCCAAAGAATTAGTGAGTGAATCAATGTCAAATAGCCAAGCAGGACCTGAACCAATAGGATTTGGTGTGTTCTCATTGCATTTGACATTGTCACTTTCTTCAATTATTCTAGAAGAGGTATTAAACACCCTGTAAGCCTTACTCTGAGATGAGTAACCAACAAGAAAACCATCATCTGCTTTGCTATCAAACTTACCTAAGTGAGATTTGGTATTGAGAATTGTACAAGGACATCCAAATGGTTTGAAAAATCCAATAAATGGTTTCTTTTTCTGAAAAGGCTCATAAGGTGTCTTGTTTTTAGGCTTTATTACTAAAACTCTGTTTTGGACATAACAAGCAGTATTAACTGCTTCTGCCCAAAAAGTAGTGGGTAATTTTGAATCAGCTAACAGAGATCTAGCAGCCTCAATCAGTGTCCTATTCCTTCTCTCAGCAACACCATTCTGTTGTGGAGTCCTAGGAGCACTGTATTGTCTCTCAATTCCTTTTTCCTCACAAAAGGTGTTTAGATCCAGGTTTTTAAATTCAGTCCCATTATCTGATCTAATGACCTTCACTTTTTGATTTGATTGGTTTTCAATTCTAAGAATAAAAGATTTGATCAGTCCACTTGTCTCATCTTTAGTTCTCAGAAAATATACCCAAGTAAATCTAGAGTAATCATCAATAATAACTAAACAGTATGACTTCTTGCCAATGCTCATGACATTTGTAGGGCCAAACAGATCCATATGCAACAACTGAAGAGGATTTGAGATAGTGTTTATCTCTTTGGACTTATGAGAAGTTTTGTGTTGTTTGCCTTTGAGACATGCAACACAATGATCATCACATGAGTAAACTTTTGATGGTAAACCCCTAACAAGATTATTTTTAACAAGTTTATTCATTGTTTTAAAATTCATGTGACACATCCTTCTGTGCCAAAGTGATGATTCATCTATTGAAGCTTTTGAAACCAAACAGTTTAGAGATGAATCAGATGAAACACTTTCTAAATCTAAACAATACACATTATCCTTTCTAGGAGTTCTCAATAGTATCATGTTTTCATCAACTACTTTGAATCCAGGAGCAAGAATAATGCATTCAGAATCAGTAAATAATATACTAGGTTTCTTGTCACAGACCTGTGATACACTTAACAGGTTGTATCTCAATTGCTCAACATAGTAAACATCCTCAAATGTCATCTTACCTTTTGACACATCACCTTTACCACTCATCTTACCTCCTGCAGGATTATTCCCAAAAGCAACATGTCCTCCATCAATTCTTTTGAAATTCTTGAGGCAGGCCATGTTACCTGTCATGTGCCTGGAGCAACCACTATCAACATGCCAGGTGCTCTTCCCCTTGAGCTGTTGGTTGCCCTGCACATAAGATAAATCAATTAGTTTTTATTGGGAACCCAAGCCAAAGTGGTCTTGGGTCTCCCTTGCTCATCAAAGTACTTACATTCAGTCTGGATAAGTTTTTCAACCTGAGGAACTTCAGTACTGGAGTACTTTGTCAAGATGATTGGTCTAGCAACACAAACACTTGAAGCAGTATTATCTTTAGAAGGAGTACTAACAGTGTTAGCAGTACTAACACTGCTAGCAGCAGTATTGCTTCTAGAAGAAGTACTAACAGTGTTAACACTGCTAGCAGCAGTACTATCTGAGGCACAAACACTAGAAGCAGTATTATCTTTAGAAGAAGTACTAACAATGTTAGCAGTACTAACACTGCTAGCAGCAGTATTGCTTCTAGAAGAAGTACTAACAGTGTTAGCAGTACTAACACTGGTGCTTTTAGGAACCCACATTGTGACACATTCTTTTTCAGTCTTTTTCCTCATGTGGCTTTTGGATTTAGCTTGTTTCTTAGCCACATGGTTCTTTACAGGCTTCCTATAACTATTTGATTTATGAAAAGTTCTTTGAAAATTTATCCTTTGGTTAATAGGATTGAAATAACAGTGTTTGGCAAGGTGATTCAATCTGCCACAGATAAAACAAGGTTTTGGTATGTTAATCCTTTGCAGATCAACTCCTTGTTTTTGAGCCCACTGATTATTCCAGTTTCTTTGATTTCCCCTCTTTTTATCATGTTTTTGGGGCTCATTCTTTTGAAATTTCTTGCAAGAACAATGTTCACAGGTATTGGAATTCACAACAGTGGTCTGTGTATAATGAACTCCCTTTCCTTTTTCAGATCTTTTCATCTCATTGTTCTTATCCCAGGGACTTCCACCATCCTCATTAGTCTTGATGTAATTCTCTAAGGGGATCTCACCACTGACATTCTTGTTCCTTTTCTTAGACTCTTCTTTTTCAGTTTTATCCTCAACAACAACTTCATCTAATGGATCTACTTTAGTAGCTCCTTCAGGTAAGTCCTTCCTATCCATGGTTTCTAACAGGTCTGACCTAGGAGGGATGTATGTGTTGTTGTAGGGTGGGGGTGTGGCATTGTACCCTATGCCTGGTTTCATCTTACTGTGGATTTGAGCATTAATTATGGTGTCCATGACTTTAAAAGCACATGAAAACTTTTCAACATCAAGTTTTACTTTCTCAAGTTCTCCTTTTAATTTCTCACATTCCTCCCTAGACTCTTTCAGTTGGAACTCCAGACCATCCTTTTCCCACTTCCAGTAGTTTGTATCATATGAGTGTTGAAGTTCATTGGCTTGAAAAGCCTTAATTTGTTCTTCAAACCTCTCAACAATTACTACATAATCTCTTCTATCCTTTTCTAATCTCTTAAGGTCATCACACATTCCCTGGTTGTGATCTCTATACCTTTTCACAGTGTCTATACAAGCTTGAGAACAGAGATTAGATTTTACCTCAGTAGGAATATCTGAGACTTCTGCCATGAGTGCATGATTCTGAATTGCCTCTTCAGCTTGATCACTCCAATCAAATCCCATTCCTTGTTGAGAAACAAGGGCTTGAACAGAGTTTCTGTTCTGGTTGAAGCTTCCAGTCTGAGCTTGTTGATGGTTGTTTTGAGATACTCCACCTCTGCATTCTCTGGCAAAGTGTCCCATCTTATGACACTTGTAGCATTCCACCTTAGACTTGTCAAACCCAGCACCATCTTCTCTTCTTTGGGAAAAGTTGTTTCTCCCAGTCCTCTTTATAAACTTCTTCACCCTCATAGAAAGCATAGCCATCTGCCACTTGATATCCATCTCCTCAAGATCATCAGCATTAATATGTTCTAAGTCATCATTAATTAATGAGGAGTTAACATGACCAGAAAAGAAAGCTTCTAGTACAGAATCATTGGCCTTCTCCTGATTGACTCCACCAGCAGTACTAACTGATTCAGGGTTAGCAGTAGAATCAGTTGATGCTGATAGGAGTGCAGCATTATACACATATCCTGAGGGCTTCTTCTTGGCTTCAACCTCTGCTTCAAATACCCTAAGATCATTGTAAAGATCATCAAGCTCTTTATCTTCTAACTGGTCATTCTGTCTGAAGGACACAGTATACATTGTCCATTCCTCACCTAATGATCTTAGAAACTTCCTGTTTACATCATCAGCCTCCATACAAACTCCAACTGTAGCCAATTCTCCAATCAACTTATTAAATCTATCAAAAGTTTGAGTCATAGACTCATTCTTTGTAGAAGTAAAATTTTCATATTGTTGCTTAAGAATTGCCTTCTGGTTCCTCTTGGTGCTCTTGGTACCAGTGAATCTCTTTTCCAATGCATTCCATAAAATCTGAGCATCAGTGCAGTGATGAAATTGGTGCTGATACTCATTGGGAATAGCCAAAAGCAGAGTGCTTAAGGCTTTCATCTCTGTTTGTCTAACCTTTCTTTCTGCATCAGTCTTTGGAGGGGGTCTTTTGCCATCTGGTCCAACCTTTCCTTCAGCACATGGACCATTCTCTATTATATCCCAGATGGAATAATCAGTAAGCAAAATATACTGCTTGATTCTAATCTTCCACATGTCAAACTCATTAGGCCTGAGCATGGGAACCTTTGAAACAAGAGTACTGTTTGATTCAACTGTGTTGTCCATAATGATTGTAGATTTCTAAGAAAACCAAGCTCTGATACCACTTGTCAGGATCGATTCCAAACAAGAACAATTATACTTAGAAATCAGAATTAAAGAATCTTGCGGAATAGAACTTTAATTCAAACACACTCAATGAACAACTAATCAGAAAACACAATCTGTTTGTATTCGATATTTCAACTCACACGTTTACAACCAAACCTCAATATTGTTGAACAGGCTCAACAAGACGACTTCTACTTCTCTAGAAATAGGGTTCTAAACCTTGAGGTTAATTCTCTCTAAAACAAAAAACGAATATTGAAACTCTCACGTACCGAATAGCTATCTATCACAATCTATTTATACAAAATAATTACAAGATAACTATCAAAACAAAATTGATCTTCAGAATATTCTTTCATGCTTATCTTCAATCATTCCATCTTTATCTCCAACATTCTCGCATTCCAAACTTATGATCACAAGCAGCATTAACATCATTACGCACAAGCAGTACTAACCTTGTTCTAGCAGCATTAACTTTCACTTGCAGTAGTAACTATGAACAAGCAGTACTAACATTGTTCCAGCAGCATTAACTTTTACTTGCAGTACTAACCTTGCTCTGGCAGTAGTATTGTTGTTCTGGCAGTAGTATTGTTGTTCTGGCAGTAGTATTGTAGTTCTGGCAGTAGTATTGTTGTTCTGGCAGTATTATTGTAGTTCTGACAGTAGTATTGTTGTTCTGGCAGTACTAACCATACTTAGCAAATCTTCAGTTCCCAACAGACCATTGATTGTATATACCTTGGTCCTGCAAGCAATAGTGCAGCTTATATATTTCTTGTCTATAAGTCAAACAATGAAGATATCCACAACAACACAATAATGGAATCAATTGAGGCTGAATTCTTTGCACACATATTTCCTTTCAAGGATAAAGAGAAAGAAATCTCTAATCCAACGAAGAGAGTATGTGAAGTTGATAACACCGATAGTGTTGAGAAACCAAATGAAGAGGGTACATCTAGGGCTCAAGAAGAAAACTTAAAGCCTAGAAGAAGCAAAAGGGGAAAGATTGCTAAAGACTTTGGACCCGACTTCATGACATTCGTTGTCGATGAAGAACCTCAATCCTATAAAGCCGCCATGGACTCATCGGAGGCACCTTATTAGAAAGAGGCTATTCAAAGTGAGATAGACTCCATTGTTCAGAATAACACATGGAGATTGGTAGATTTACCACCGGGTTACAAGGTAATCGGTCATAAATGGATCTTCAAGCGGAAACTAAGACCTGATGGTACTATAGAGAAATATAAAGCTCGATTAGTTGCTAAAGGTTACCGCCAAAAGGAAGGTCAAGATTTATTTGACACCTATTCACCGGTAACACGAATCACGTCCATTAGGACATTGATGGCTATAGCTGCAATTCACAACCTACACATACATCAAATGGATGTGAAAACTGCTTTCTTAAATGGTGAATTAGATGAAGAAATATATATGCAACAACCGGCAGGTTTTGTTGTAAGAGGCCAAGAGAACAAAGTATGCAAACTTGTTAAGTCTTTATATGGACTTAAACAAGCCCCAAAGCAATGGCATGAGAAGTTTGATAACACTCTTCTATCAATGGTTTCCAAATAAATGAGTGTGACAAATGCGTATATGTTAAACAATGCAAGAACGCATGTGTCATAATATTTCTATATGTAGATGATATGTTAATCATGGGGACCAACTTGGATGTAATCAATCAAACCAAGAAGATGTTGCACTCCTCGTTTGACATGAAGGATCTTGGAGTAGCAGATGTAATTATTGGGATTAAGATCCAAAGAGATCCTAACGGTTACATTCTGACTCAATCACACTATGTTGAGAAAGTACTTAGGAAATTTGGTCACTATGATGATAGACCGGTAGTCACTCCTTTTGACCCTTCAAGCCAACTTAAAAAGAATCAAGGAGAGAGTGTATCTCAATTGGAATACACTCAAGTGCTTGGAAGCTTGATGTACATTATGAGTTGTACGAGACCGGATCTAGCATATACCGTGAGTAGACTTAGTCGATACTCACATAACCCAAGTAAGGATCATTGGTATGCACTTATAAGAGTGCTTAGATATCTCAAATACACAATGAACTACGGGTTATACTATACCAAATATCCTCCCGTACTAGAAGGATATTGTGATGCAAACTGGATTTCCAATCATTCTGAAAGTAAGTCCACAAGTGGCTATGTGTTTACACTTGGTGGTGCAGCCATATCTTGGAAATCTTCAAAGCAAACCGTGAATACACGGTCCACCATGGAAGCCGAATTCGTAGCCCTAGATAAAGCTGCCGAAGAGGCAGAATGGCTTAAAAGCTTCCTAGAGGGTATTCCCTTGTGGCCTAAGCCTGTTTCCGCCGTTTGCATACATTGTGATAGTATGGATGCTCTTACAAGAGCAAAGAATCAAATTTATAACGGCAAATCGAGACATATCAGGCGTCGCCACAAAACGATACGAGACTTGCTCAAGAATGGAATAATTTCCATCGATTATGTAAAGTCAAAGGAAAATATCGCAGATCCTTTGACAAAAGGCCTTAATAGAGAACAAGTCTCTTATACATCGAGGGGAATGGGCTTAAAGCCAATTCAATGAGTTCTACTCGGTGGAAACCTAACCTAGCAACATCGGAGATCCCATGGTCTAGGTTCAATAGGACAACTAGTTGAGGAAAACTCAAGCCCGAATACACAGGTACGCCTATTCCTATGATGTTTATTTTAGTGTATTTTCCGTTGATGATTTAGGGTTGAATTCTTATTCTTAATAATATTGATAGCTTGTTGGTGGAACACTACGGAATGTTCTTGATCAGTATTACCTATATGAGATTGATGTGGGGTCGCATCTTTGAAGACGGATATGGCTACGTCTTCTAAAATTCTCATGAAGAAGGATTGTTCACGACCGAAATGAACACAACGGTAAGAGTCAACTATGCATAAACATGATTTATGTGATATTCATTGACTAGACTTACTACAAAACGTGGTTAGTTCAAGACTCTTCGTCACTACCCACAAAGTATGTCCGATGAATACTCACTATGAACGGTTCAAGTCACCTAGACACCATTTCTGATGCATTTCATGTTTATTTCCTGAATAAGAACAATAAATACTTTGAGAATATCTTATTTTCTATTCAAATGTGGGGTATTGTTAGAGTTTGAATAGAAAATGTGGGGTATTGTTGGGATTTGTTTGTCTCACATAGACCAAAGGAGGAAATCTAGATAGCCTTATATTGAGAGTCCCCTACCTCTTATTAAATTGGCTAACTAGTAAGTTGTGCCAAAGACATATTTAAAGTCAAAGATGGGCCTTGGGCCTTGGGGCTCTTGGGGTCTCTTGACTTGAACGAGATACGGGTAAACAGTGCGTTACGCGACTTTTTGCGCGACTTCAATTTTTGCCGAAACAGGGACTTACGCGGCTAGCCACGCGGTTTCAAACCGCGCAACAGGCCGCACATCCCTCTGGAAGAATCGGCTTTAGGTCGCGCACTAAACCGCGCGCTTCTCTGATTCGTTAGTTTTCGGTGGTTTGCGATTCTGTTATTTGAGAAACCTATATATACCCTATTTCTCTCATTTTTTGGCAGAAGTAACACACACACAAATCATACTCTCTCAAATTCTCTCCAAGTTCTTCGTTGTTCTTCGATATGGAAGTATAGTTTGATTCTTCGGGTTCGAGAGTTCGCATCTTGAACGGATTGTTGTATCCTCTAGATAGACGTCCATTCTCTACCGTACGAGGGACGAATTTCTGTCTAAGGACACTGCTTTGCAGGCCTCAATCCAAACAACGTTCTTCTTCAAGTTCGTAATCAAGAAAGTCGAGTTAGTCATCTTATCTTGAACTTTTGATTATGTAATTCTGTGTACATGTAAATTTCGTATATATACATATAAATAAATTCAGTTTTTCCATTTGATTCTAAATTGTGTGTCACGAATTTCAATTCGATTATCTAAGTTCTAACATTTCATTCATATGATTTGTTTATTACATTGAGTCATTGATTGTCACAATAGTTTGCAATTACTTTTAGTTTTGGTCTCCAATATTTGCAAATCCTTACAAAATTGGTCCATAAAGTTAACAATCGCTAATGGAGGCTGGTTAAGTTGATAGCCCTTTTAACCCTTTTTTGTCCTTTTGTTATTAGAAGTTGTCTATGACAAAGGGACTTCATTAGATAGTTACTATAGTGCAAACTCATAAGAGCATCTCCAACAGCTTTTCTAAAATAGAGAAAAACACAATTTTGTTCTCTAAAATGCTCCAACAGCTTCTCTATCCCATTCTCTAAAATAGAGAACAATGAAAAAAACTCTCAGTATAGAGAATTATCTTTATGCCTAAAAAGAAGTGAAAAGAAGAGAGATAAATATTATTTTAATAGGTTTCCACCAAAAAAAAATTATTGAACTGGAAAAAATTACCCTTCCATCTCCCCACTGACCCCACATGACTACGCCTCTTCTCAAAAAAATTCACCAGACCTGCACTTCTCTTCTCCTTCAATTTCAGCCATTGAAGCCTTTCTAAGATGGAATCAAACCAGGTACTGATCCACCGACTATATTATTCGTTTTCCCATCTCTTCTTTGGCTCATATGTATGATGTATCTGATTGTTTTTTTTACCGTTGATTGGGAAATGCCAAGTGCATTTTTGATTTGTTGCTTTGTTTTTCTTTAAGATTTTAACAAGGATACACTAGATGTTTGATTCTCTTCTTTGACTCTTATATATCTAATTGTTTTTTCCTACTATTGATTGGGAAATGATATGTACATTACAGACTTGGTGTTTTGTTTTTCTTTAAGATTCTAAAGAATGATATATTAGATGTTTTATGGTTTGTATAAGAACATTTATTAAACATGCTTCTTAAGTGTTTGATAAAATGCCTAAATTAACATTTATTTAACACATCCCTTGGGTGATTTGAGATGGATGTTTTTTAAGCATAGGTTATTGACTTGATTAACATCAATGATCACCAAGCTAGGAGAATTGAGGGCTAGGAGATTAGAAAACGAACGTATAAGGGCTGAGCAATTTCACTTACTCCTTGCAACCGAGCAAAAACATGTTGAGCTTAAAGAGAAAAAACTTGAACTACAAGCTAGAAGTGAGGAGAAGCAAGCTGCCCTTAGAGAAAAAAACATGTCTTTTTGTACTTTTTGCTCAACACATAGAACAATCAAGCTCCTGGAGAATTGACACCAACATCAAACTTATGTAGTGTTTTTAGACCTTTTAAAGCTCATTTTCCTGCAGTTCTTATTTCCTGCAGTTTGTTACTTTCTGCAGTTTTTATTTCCTACTGTTTTTATTTTCTGCGGTTCATATTTCCAGCACGTTCTTATTCCCTGCAGGTTCTATCTCCAGCATGTTCTTATTCCCTGCAGTTTCTATTTACAGCAGGTTCTTATTCCATTGTCGCTTCTATTTCCAGCAGGTTTGTATTTCGTGCATGTTCTTATTTCGTCGATGTTCTATTTACAGCAAGTTCTTATTCCATACAGTTCCTATTTACAGCAGGTTTGTATTTCCTGCAGTTTCTTATTTCCTGCAGGTTCTTAGTTCTTACTGTTTTACAGCAGGTTCTTAGTTGTTACTGCAGTTTATTTACAGCAGGTTCTTACTGTAATTTATTTACAGCAGGTTCTTACTGTAATTTATTTACAGCAGGTTCTTATTCCCATGCAGTTCCTATTTCCAGCAGATTCATATTTCGTGTAGGTTCTTATTTCCTGCAGTTCAAGTAATACCATACGAATTGTGATAAGTTAAAACATTATGATAAGTTAAAACATTTGTTATAACAAATTATTTACATAAAAATTGTTGGAAGTTACCATTATGTATAAATTTATCAAAATTTATAATTTTATAATTTTTTTGAAAATTTACGTTCATATAAAATATGGCTAAAAGTTTATTTAAAAGTTAGTTTGAGAGTTTATTTAAAAGTTAGTTTGATTGTTAAAAAGTTTGTTAAAATATATTGAATGTTTTAATAATATAAGTAATGATGGGTTCTCTAAAATAGAGAAGCTGTTGGAGTTGGAAAAATTTTGTTTCAGAGATTTTGACTTTTCATTCTCTATTTTAGAGAAATTATAGAAAAGTTGTTGGAGATGCTCTAAGGTTTACTTGTTGAGTCGAAGTGTATGAACTTGTCACCGGAGTTTTTCAACCAAGAATGTTCAAAGTTCTAACATAATGAAAATGTGAACCGATATACCTGAACAAAGACGAAGATATTCCTTGACTAGGTTAATTCAAGTAAGCAACAAATATATTCCATCTCGATAAAGCTACTTGCATATATATATGGTATAAATACCAGTACCAAAGACTCTCAAAACTCCTGATCAACACGATTCATTGCACATTTATTGCAGATTATACACAGTAAGGGTGTTTACAGTGCGGTTTGTTGTGCTTTAGGGCTAAAACGTAAACCGCACCGCATATGCAGTTTGAAGATTTTCCCAAACCGCAAATGCACTGTGTATGCCTCAAACCACAAAAAAAAAACGCATCGCGATATGCGGTGCGGTTTATGCATTTTGCAGTTCGATCAAGTAGTTATAAAATCACAACTATAAAATAAATTCGATGATGACGTTTGCATATTCCATACAATAAGAAGTTCTATATGGGAAATGCCTAGTTAAAAATATTGTAACGCAAACTAAGGAGTTCAATAACTAACCGAAATACGTTTGAAAAGTTAATTGCAAAATAATTTCGACCATGATGTTTAACAAAAATACAAAAAAAACATAGATAAGAAATTTGTAACGTAAAGCTTAAAATGAAAATTGGGAAATTAATACTCATAATTAATGTGTATTAAGTATTTTCATTTGAGAAATTATTATGTATATATAGTCGTATATTTAAAAATAATATTTAAAATATGTGGTGTTTTGCGGTTTGAACAACAATTTGTTGAATCAAAACCACAAACCGCACCGTGAAGTGCAGTTTGATGAAAATGAAAACCGTAATTGCACCGCAAAAATTTTAAAACGCATGTCGATGCAGTGTGAGTGGTCTATGCAATTTGACGGTTTAGATGAACACTCCCAAGTCCCAATACACATATTCATATGAAGCAATTTGAGAGAATAAACATAGATTATAGATTTATATTCGAATATTTGGATTTATAATCATCTTCCTCTTTCACCCTTTTAGGTGATACTTTTATATTGTCTTCCAAATCTATATGTGGGTGGGCTTATTTTATGAGTCCAAAGTAAAAAAGTGTATAGAATTCTTATAAATCACTAAAATATTTTGAGTTGTTGTACATAAATTTTAAGATTTACTTGAATTTTTGGTGTCAAATTTTATTTTATTAGTTTTTAATGATTTACTGATGTTGCATCTGATATGTAGCTCAATTGGCAAAAGGGTGTGTTGACTTTTACACACAAAAGACAAGTCCTGGGTTCGACCCCTCTCCCCTGCGCGAAACACTAGTCTCAATCGTTGAGTGAGCCAAAAATATGCCCCCCTCACATTGGTGTCTTTGGAAGTGTGTTCCGTGTATGGTCGGTTAATAATTATTGATGTTAGAAAAAAAAATACATGAGACCCACAAAAAATAGGTTATTCTAAGGGGTCGTTTACAAAACACTTATGCGGGTAAGTGCTTACCAAGTCACATTATATGGCAAGGACTGAGAGTCGAAAATAAGAACTGAGAGTAAGTGAGTGCGACGGCTTTTACCACGGTTAGCGCATACCGGCTAAATTGTTGCATACGATGCCATTTTGGTGGACTAAAATCTTACCCGGAAAGTAAGTGATAGTGTTGATTTTACTGGTAAACACTTACCCGAGTAAGTGATTAGGTAAACGACCCCTAAGTAACTACCATTGTAGAGTTTCATGATAGTTCTTAATTTGTTGAGTTGACAATTATATGACAATTATAGTTCAAATTCTATTTTTAAATGAAATATAGTGGATTTCGTGTAATTTTATGACTCAATTATACTATAATCGACATCATTGTGTGTACATGCGTTTATAGACAAAGTAATCGACCATGATACATTTTGTTTCATACATCAAGTGTAAAATTGTTTTTGTATTTGAAAGAATCGATGATGTTGAAAGATGGGCAAAATGGGCTTTCTGGGCTTATTTGGGTTTGGTGGATTGTGAGAGTTGAGACTTGAGAGGATTAGATAGGGCTATTTTTAGAATCAAATTAAGGGGCTGTTTGTTTACCTCTTAATGGTTTCATTAAGAGACAACCTCTGAATCAGAGGTAAATCCTGTTTGGCAAAAAAAATGTCTGCCTCTTAATGATTCTTAAACCCCCTGAATGATTTAGCATCATGGGTCTCCCTTAACCATTCAACACCCTACTTCATTCTAAACAATTACCAAACAACCATATTTCATTTTGCACTATATCGTAAAAGTCTCTTCATCATTCTGACCACTTAATCATTTTGTACTAAACCATTCAGCAACATCCAAACAGCCCCTAATACAATTTAAATATAAAAACCCTAGTTTTGACACGTGTGAGAGATGGATTTAAGATATCTTTGACGAACATATAAATTAGTTGTTTTTAAAGACTTTTTTAAAAGAACAAAAAATAATTTATAAGCTAGTTTTTATAGATATGTTACCCAAAGTAACGTTTAAAAGAGTTTTTTAGCATTTTTTTTCTTATTACAATCATGATTAATATTAATTATTATTAATTTCTAATAAGTATTAATAAAAATTAATTGTTACTCATATAAATAAATAGTAATTATTAATAATTAATAATTAAATGAAAACTATTAATTAATTTGATCATTTATTATTTATTATTTATTATTAATTATGTAAAATTATTATTAATCATATCAATTATTATTTATTACTATTCAATATATTTGTCATGAAAAACAATATAACAGTTTTAAAAATATTTATGTAAGTTGTATAAAAAAATAATGTTATATTTATTTTGTTTCATATATAATAAAATATTTAATTTAACTAATAATTATACTTTTTGATAAATTGTTAATTAATTAGTATACATGAGGTTAGATCATTTTTATTTTTATTCATAGTATATGTTATGGTTATTAAAAAACCAAAATTAATGTAGATTTTTTTCTTCTAAACTTAACAAATCCAAAATTTATAATATATATAATACATTTGAAATTCTTTTAATTAACATATTATATTATTAGTATTTGTTTTATCAAATGTTGTAATTGACTAATTTTTCAAGACGTCATTTTACAATTTTCAACTAACTTATCAGTTATTTTTTATCAGACGTGATTGGTTCATCAGTTAGATTATTAGTTACCAGTTAGTTTAAATAGTAGTGCATATGTACATATCATTAACTCCATTATTGATCCAATAACCTATTGGACTGCCAACCTTCTTAAGTCAATTCTAATACATTAAATTCATTTTTTTTTGGTGGGGTCTTCTAATAAAACAATTAAACCCCATGCCAAAATGTTGATAGGCCCCACATTTTATTTATTTATTTATTTTGCCAATTTTCCAATGCTTATATTTACCCCAAAATGTGCACACACTTCTCTTTGTATTCTTGAACCATTAGTAGCAATGGATGGTGAACCACAACCATCTGGTGCACCTACCAAAGGTGGCTGGATCACCTTCCCTTTCCTCATAGGTGATCCATAAGTTTTTAATTAAAATATGGTTGATTTTATAATTTTTTAATTCATATGTGAGTTTAATTGGTATTTGGTATTGAATATAATTCTTTTTATGATTTGATTGTAGCAACCATGGCGGCGTTGACACTGGCGGCTGGAGGATGGGCGAACAACATTATCGTGTATCTGATAAATGAATTTAATGTCAAAAGCATCGACGCTGCTCAAATTGCAAACATCGTGAACGGTTGCACCACCCTGTTCCCGATCCTTGGAGCCATATTCGCTGACTCCTTTCTTGGCTCGTTTTCGGTCATTTCAGTTTCGTCTCTCATATCCTTAGCAGGAATTCTACTACTGACCCTAACCGCAACACTCGATCAGTTAAAGCCAGCACCATGCGAAACCGGATCGAGTCTTTGCTTGGGTCCATCGAAAGGCCAGCTCGCGATCCTGTACGCGAGCTTGGCTCTCTCGAGCGTCGGGCTAGCGGGTACACGGTTCACGTTAGCCACTATGGGAGCGGATCAGTTTGATAATCCGAAGCACCAAGGGGTTTTCTTTAACTGGCACTTCTTTACCATGTATGCTGCGACGCTTGTTAGCGTTGTTGGGATCGTTTATGTCGAAGATAATGTGAGTTGGGGAGTCGGGTATGGTCTATGTGTCATTGCTAACTTAATTGGTTTAGCCATTTTTGTATTGGGCAGACGATACTATCGGCTGCTAAAACCACAGGTCAGCCCGTTTACCGAGTTGACCTGTGTTGTGATTGCAGCTTTCCAGAAAAGGAAAGTTGCGTTATCACTTAAAAGCGAAGATTACCGGCAAGAGAAACATGTCGGAGGAACAAAGCCGTTGGGAACAACTCCAACAAACAACTTCAAGTAAGGATCTCCATTTATTTTTTTCCCTATAACATATAATGTTTTTTATAATCCGATTATTCATATAAAAAGTAATGAACCAATTTAAATTATATTTTATGGTGAAATAATATTTTTTAAATAAAATTCAATCATACCAATTGAATTTTTTTTATTTAATAAAGTTGAATTATTATTTATTTAACGATAAAATAGATAAATATTTCATCATTGGGCAAAAAGTTGATTACCGGCAACCTTAACCGGCCCCACACGAAACCTGTCTTCAAGGACACCAATGTGAAGGGGACATTTTTTTGGCTCACTCAGCTGCAGAGGCTAGTGGAGGGGCCTGAAATCGAACCCAGGACCTGTTATGTATTGGGCAAAGTCACTCCATCCTTTTGCCAACTGAGCTACACGCCAGAGACAATAAATATTTCATTATACTTTGATAATATTCATTTTTACCAATTATATAGTAGTATCTTCATAATCATATCAATTATAATAATTAGACGTATATTATGATGATTATATTATAAGTATACAATTGATAATTTTTTTTTATTAAATTATGTAATTGTATAAATAAATGTTCAGAAAATTTGTAATCTAATTTATATCATATTATAAAATCGTTGGTTGTGGTCTTTTAAAGAAAACTTATTTGTGTGGATTAGTGGATTAAGACAAATGCTCGTGAAAGTCGTGATTGTCACCTAATGAGTTAATTAAAATATATATTTATTAAGAAAAAAATACAACGATAAATATGAGTTAATTAAAAGATTTTATTAATAACTAATCATTTAGTAAATATATAAGATTGAAAATTATCTCGTTATATATATATAGAGAGAGAGAGAGAGAGAGAGAGAGAGATTCAAGAGAAAACGTCAGATAAACAGAAAAATAAGAAACACCTTGGTAGTCTTCCATCTGCACGGTATGCATACATATAAATTAAGTTGTTTTTTGGTTTTTATGCACTTGTGCATTTGTGTGCATATGCACGTGTGCATGTTACAAATTATCTGTATGCACAAGTGCATACCGTCCAGATGAAGGAATACCAGAGTGTTCCTTGGTTTTCCGTTAATTTGAGGTTTTCCCCCTGAACCTGACCCTATATATATATATATATATATATATAGGGTCAGGTTCAAGGGAAAACCTCAAAAAACGGAAAACTGAAGAACACTCTAGGAGCCCTTCATCTAGATGATATGCACTTGTGCTTACAGATAATTTGTAACATGCACGCGTGTATATGCACACAAATGCATATTATATAGGGCCAGGTTCATTTGAGAAGTGCAAAATATATGAGAAGTAAAGAAGTGATCTTAGTCATTCATTCGGTCAAGATCGGCAGCTTTGACCGAGAAGCAGCGGATAATTCCTCGCGTGGTCTGCACAAGAGAGGGGTAGTTTCGTAAAAATACACGGGACGAGTTCATAAGTGAATCTGTGTGATTCACATATGAACTATACGTTCACATATGAACTCTTTTTAACTAATTCATATATGAAGTTTTGTGATTCATATATGAATCAGTTAATTCGTTCATATGAGAATTAGTTTAAAAAGTTCATATATGAATCACAAAGGTTCATATATCAATCAATTAATTGGTTCAACTGATTCATATATAAACTTACAGTTAATTAGTTTCATATATGAATCACAAAGATTCATATATGAATCCGTTAATTGGTTCACTGATTCATATATGAACCTACAGTTAATTAGTTTCATATATGAACAAATAGTTCATATGTGAATCACACAGGTTCATATATGAACTTGTCCCGTGTTAATGTAAAAGTTACGAAACTGCCTTTCTATTTTTGGAACAACCGTAACTTTTGACCAATTAAAACCGATCTTGACCGAATAATTTGTCAAGATTACTTCTCTATTTCTCATATATTTAACACTTCTCAAATGAACATAAGGCTATATATATACATTTGCAAGAAAACTTTTCAAAAATAAAATTGTTTCATTTTAAAGGTCACCAACATTGGCATAAAAAAAAGTAGGAATGGAAAAGAAAAGACAAAAGTTAAATATTTTCAAATTGGGAAATATCTCTAACCATTTTAGAACGAATACTTTTATTTTACTTTAAAAAGCAACTTCTTGTCATGATTCATCGTAATTAGTTGATATGATGAACAACTCTGAATGAAGCCAACAAATATTTATATTAATTTTTTATAGATTGCACAATAAAGAAATAGCAAGTTGATTAATATTTGATATTTGTTAATATATTATTGAAAAAAACAATCAATTATATTTGATTAGGGGCATGTTTGTTAGTAGCTTAACGAGTTTAATGGGACAAATAGTTTATTCTTATTCAGTCAACTATACATACATGACTGTTTGGTAATGGCTTAATGATATAGAAAGTGACTTCTTTATTAAGCTTTTAGAAAAAAGCTTTATACAGAAAGCTAAGTTTTGTCCAAAACAGTCTCTCCCAATTAAAAGACATGGCCCTTCCATCTATGAAAACACCCTCCCAAACAAAAACTTTTCCAATTATGTTTGGATAAATATCAAGTATATTACTTAGCATAAATCATTAATGAAAGTTACGTTCATGTCCAGTCACCTTTATAAGGTAACATTCACATAATATAAAAGCATGTTCATCAATTCTTACGCTTCTAACTGAAATTATTCACATGATCCCTTGTCTATTTAGGTTTTTATCAAATAATGTACATATACCATATCTAGATTTTTACAGATACATCATATTGTAGTTACGTTTTTTATGAAATATGGTGTTTAGAAGAATAGTGTCACCAGGTCAAGTTCAAACGAGAAGGTAGTCAATTTATGAGAAGACAAAAAAGTTTCATATCATATATGATTACACACTTTATACACAAGCTTAATCATATATGATTAAACACATGCTGCATTGATAATGTATAGCAATATAGAAACTTCATCATATATGATTGAACACATTCAAATGATATAATCATATATAATATTGAAACTTCACACCTTGTTGTAAATTAATTAACTTCTAGCATGATCCTACCTCTAATGTCACCTTCATATGATATATCTTGGTAAGCATTAGGGATGTGTCTCGAGGACCGATTTTCCCGTCCCGAAACCAAAACAAAACGGGTACATACAGTTCGGTTTTCGGTCATATTTTTTAGTCCCAAAATTTTTTGATACCAATCGTTTCGGTCCCAATCTCATCCCTAGTAGGCATGAGTGAACAAGGCTTGACATTGAAGCAAAGCATGAATAATTAGTGCATACAAGACCACCACCACCACCATCATCATCATTCCATCAATGCCAGATGAGTGAGAGTGAGTGTGCCATTCTCCACCCCCATTTGCAACTTACATTCACTTTACCCTTCATACCCTACATTCATATCAAGAGCATTTTACCATGTGTTACTTGGTAAAAAAAAGTTTACCCAATCAGAGATCATGTTGTTTACAAAGCACTTCTTACCGGTCCATGCTGTTGACCTCGTAAGTTGGGGGTTGTTTACTTTTTCTTTTACATTAAGCATGTATGGCTTAAGTTGTCTGTCTGAGGGACATGTAACATCCTAGGCCAACCGTACCAGATATTGTTCGTTTTGTCCACACTCATGGACTCACGGTTTTAAAACGCATCTGACAGAGGTCCATTATAAAGCAACATTCGTTCCCCTCCCCAACCAATGTGGGATCTTACAATCCACACCAGTCCGGTTCCCGACTCTGATAGTATCTGTAACATCTCCGACCAACCGTACCAGATATTGTCCGCTTTGTCCACACACTTGAACTTGCGAGTTTAAAACATGTCTGACATAGAAGGTATCAAGTCCTAATAAGGCAACATTCGCTCCCCTCCCCAACCAATTTGGGATCTTATAGACGAGAGACCAATGGGTTTGAGGGAGGTAAATAGTGAGAGTAGAATTATTTCAAGGCATTTATGATATTAATTTGTTTGGGGTGGCTTAATGGGGACAAGTCATTGATCCTAGCTTATTTCATATAGCCATTTTAGCTTAATGGCTTAACAATTAAGCCATAAAGGAAACACTCGTGTATTGCCGAACGAATAAGCCACCTAGACCATTAAGCTCATTAAGTTGTAAGTAAACCACCCCTAAGAGATAAACTCTTGTTCGATCTGTTACTAGTACTAACCTAGACTGCACTCTTACACAGTTAACGTTTATCCAATTTATATTGGTAAACGCGTTTGGTTTGATTAATCATCTTATCCTGCCATGAAGTATTGTTCAAATCATTGATGCATGATTGATATGGTACAGGTTCCTGAACCATGCAGCTCTACTAACCCAAGGGTCTACCACCTCAAATGGCTCCACCAACAAGCCATGGAACCTATGCACAGTGCAACAAGTAGAGAATCTCAAAACCCTAATCAGAATCTCCCCACTTTGGTCAACTGGTATACTCTTGAGCACCCCCTTAGCCATCCAAATGAGCTTCATTGTCCTCCAAGCTCTAGCCATGGACCGCCATCTCGGACCCACCTTCCAAATCCCAGCCGGGTCCATGATGGTCTTCGTCATGCTCTCCACTTCCGTTTCTCTCGCCCTCATTGACCGTTTCCTTCTTCCCACGTTCCAAAAACTCACCCGCACCACCCCCACACCCCTACAACGTATAGGGATCGGCCACGCTCTCACCATTTCAAGCATGGCCATTTCAGCACTGGTCGAGTCAAGACGGCTCGCTACGGCTCGAGCCCACAAGCTCAACGGCAACTCGATCGTGCCAATGTCGGCCTTTTGGATGGTCCCTCAACTAGCGTTCGTGGGTGTTGCAGAGGCATTTAGTTTCCCAGGTCAAGTGTCGTTGTACTACCAAGAGTTTCCTAAGTCGCTTAAGAGCACGGCGGCTGCAATGGTGGCGATGTTTATTGGGATCGCGTTTTATTTGGGGACTGCGGTGGTTGACTTTCTTAGAAAAACAACAGGATGGCTTCCGGATGGTATCAATGATGGGAGGATCGATAATGTGTACTGGGTGTTGACTGTTATTGGGTTGATAAACTTTGGATATTATTTGGTATGTTCATGCATGTATCAGTACCAAAATGTTGAAAAAGATTCTAGTCCTGATGCTTGCTAGGTGATATTGTGTATGCTCAATTATATGTTTAAGTGTGTGTCTTTGTGTGTATTAGATGGTGAAAAATATATTGCTAACCTGAAATGTTGATACAGTTGACAACTCCTCCTACATTGATGAAAAATGAGAATTGATAAAAGCAAGTTGTTTTAATAGGGGTGTAAATTGAGTTGATCTCGAATAACCTGCTACTTGACTTGACTCGGCTCGTTTACACCCCGGTGTTTTCACAGTTCTTTTAGCTTACGTCTGGTATAAATAAAGCAGTGGCATAATCTCTAGCTCCAAGCACAGTATCTATGCCAACATTTGCAATCATCGGTTCTATCATTGTACAAGTCTGGAGAAGTGAGTGGAAACAAAAGATATACAAACCCCACCGCCCCTGCCACGAATCCCACACTCGCCATCCCTAAATTTCCGGTCAAAAAACAAGTTTAAAGGGATTAACAGTATCACAAATACTGGTCCATGGCCATGGGGGTACTGCTAAATGTCATCAACAATTGGGCAGCGGAAAATCGGGGAATTAACAAACATAGCCGTTTCAACCGGTTGGATTTACCTCTTACCCATTTCTCTCCCCGGTTTTCAAAAAAGTTACTACCTCCATGAGTAACAACTCCACTTGCGGAGGGGTCAAAAAGTAAAAAGTAAAAACAAAAAAAAAGAAAATTCTAAACATGGTCCGCAAGTACAAGGACAAAACCTGTAAACTAGTCTGGATCCACAAGTAACACTTCCGCAAGTTGAGGAAGTACTTAGGAGCCGTTTACTAAACGTTTACCAGGTAAACGCTTACCCAGATTATTTACTTATTAATTGAGCATGGCAAGGACCGAGAAGCTTACCCGGTAAGTGTGGGAAATGACTCTTACCCGGTAAGTGCTTACGAGGTTTAAGATGCTTATCAACAATTCATTTTCATAGCCAAGGATGTTACATGATAGGGTAAATGAAGAAGAATCTCTTGCAGGTAAGTGTTTACCCGGTAAACGAACCCCTTAGACTAATTTACAAATTTGGTCCCTATACTTGCGGACCATGTTCATAAATTTCTCTCTCTTTTTCTTTTTTCTTTTTTACTTTTTAGCCCCTCTGCAAGTTGAGGAATGGTTACTTACGGAGGTAGTGACTTTTTTAAAAACTTGAAAGAAAAGTGGCTAAGAGGTAAATTTGGTTGGCTGAAATGGCTATTTGTGCCATTTTCCCCAGAAAATTAGATAATTGCATCAATGAGAACATATTTTCTTACCTGTCTTTCGCGTAAAGAATACAGGAAGACCCATGAAATTGCAAAACATATGTGACACAAGTGGTGCTGTTAGATGTCCTGCAAATAACAAGAAATATTAGATGGCCCATTCTTATTGATAATTCTAAAAAAATCTTGTTTTTCGCACAAAATAGAATTCTTAACTTATCAAGTGACCAATTAGAAAGAAAGTTTATATATGAAGATCCAAATTTGCAAAGTTTAGGACCAACAAACACAAATGTATACAAAACAATACAATCATCACTCACCGGTTCGAACGAAGAGAAATGACGCATAAGACCCAAAGATAACAGTGTAGCCAAGCTGAAAACCTTATAAATAGAAAGCACATATTCGATGAATCAGCAATCGACGCAAGTGACATCTTCATGGTCAAAATAAAAGAACCCTTTAAAGTCAAACATGTAAAAGAACCTAAACTTACCAGCAGGATAGCTAAACATACTACAAATTGAAGGGCTGATTAAAAAATGAGCATACCTACAACCATGCAAGCTTTCAGCAAGCTGATATCTTGCTGCATATAGAACTCCAATAAATGGTTCAAGTGAGCTGCAAAGAAAATAATATATAATAAGAAGAGTATAATGGTGCAAAATGAGCGTGTAAAGTTCAGTATAGTTGGGATTCATATCAACTGAGCAATAGGTGTGTCAATGTGGGTTGTGAACAAAGTGGCACACGGTGATATAAATTATAATCCAATATATTTGCCACATCAATGAAGTTGAGGCGGGACACACTGTTGGAAAAACATTCAACTTCACATTTTCACATTTCCATTGACAAAATTGTTAAAATCCTAGATGTAAAGACTTTTAACATTCGGTTAACTTCTAAAATCTATGGTGCTTTTGCACCTATATGCACAATTTCGGTATGGAATCTATTTATGTGTACAGGGTCAGGTTCAGGGGAAAACCGCAAAAAATAAAAAAGTTGAGGAACACCCTTGTAACCGTTCATCTGAACTGTATGCACATGTGCATATAAGTAATTTGTAACATGCACACATGCATAAAAACCAAAAAACAGCTTCAATTATTTGTGTGCACATGTGTATACCGTCCAGATGAACGGTTACCACGATGTTCCTCAGCTTTTCACTTTTTTGGGGGTTTTTCCCCTGAACCTCACTCTCTCTCTCTCTATATATATATATATACACATATACATTCATTGAGCCGATACTGGGCACTGGCAGGCTGACCTAAGAACAGGTGAAGATAGCCCTTTTGCATGAATGAATAATGCACTTGAATATGACGAAAGTAAAACTTGTTCACTCACCTAGGCTAAAAAAAACAGGAGAGAGAAGTATTACTGTATATGGTTTAAATCCTCCACATAGAAGCAAAGGTATCATACAAGCTCTGAAAACCAACTCTTCTGTAAGGGGAGCCTGTAGATTAGGTTGTATTAAGTTTGTCAGGTACAAATATATTAACATAATAGACTCAATATTCAATCTCTAAAAAGAACCAACTAGAAAAGATTAATCTGGCACATACATCACATACAAGATAAAATCATAAAATAAATAAAACTTTAAGAAGAACCGACATAACAAACTGACCACAATATACATTCTCCATGCGGAAATATTGGAAACGACTGATATTGTCGAGCTGATGAGCTTTAGAAGAACACTTCTTAAGCCATGAAATGATAGATCTATTCCATGATCCCCCTGCTCAGTCCAAGTGCTCCATAGTGTGAAGAATTTAAGAACAAATGACCCGGCATACATTAGAGAAGTCAAGAAAAGAGGAAGAACCACAGCTTGCCACTGTTTCATACACAAAATTCCATATCAGCAGGATTATTTAACAACTCACTCACCTTATATAATCTGCAAATTAGGAATATATATAGGCGAAGGATCGTGTGAGAAGTTGAGGTTAACATGAGAAGATGAAAAGTGGATCTGAATTGTTGATCACTTTTAATCAAATGCCCTCCCATGAATTGCGGCTTATAAGGGAATTGATCCGGTGCATCTCATCCTAATGTGCGTCCATTTCTCATCTAATGGATGAGATGCACCAAGATAAGATGCACCGAGATGCACCGGATCAATTCCCTTCTAAGGCGCAATTCATGGGAGGGTGTGAGATTAAAAGTGATCAACGGTTTAGATCCACTTCTCACGTTAACCTCAACTTCTCACACGATCCTTGGCCTATTTATATATATATATATATATATATATATATATATATTGATATCACATGTATACTTGATGTAGCCATTTACAAACATAATGAATACTCACTGTGTGGTGTAGACGGATACCATAAGCGCTAAACAGGTATGACACATCCCAGCTCTTTATCTGGCACAATTAGAAAGAAATTGGTAACACATCAGCTAGTGAAAAAGGAAATTACATAATTCAGAGCATAATGTTTTTCAATATTTCATGAGAACAATCGCCACAAGGAAACACATCCAAAAGCCCAAGTTAACATTGGGTAGATGTGAAGAAAGTGAAACTATTTGGAAAAGCACAAAAGAACTAATGGTCCTATACTTTGGTATTAGAATAAGAACCGCCAAGAAACCAAAACAACAAAAAGAAACAAAATATAACAATCAGCCCTATGGGTCTAAACTACCCCAAATCCAAAATAACTAATAAACACCCTAATACATCAAATCCTACCCGATTACACGTTCAAAAGCATCACCACCCTAGATGACCTAACGCATCTCAACTAAGGTTTATTGTTTTCAAACGTTAAAAGAAAAGGCTCCCAAATCTTCTATCACTGAATCATTCAATTCTTGGGATCAGTTACCTATGTATAGTAAAAGTTACAATGAGTTAATCTTTTGGTAGGTTTTTAAACGAAGAGGCAACTTCCCATGTATGTTTGTATGCTTGAATTGGCAAAGTTTAAGCTAAGGAAAGTTTTTGGCTTTGAACACAAACTTTATATAACTTGGATCTGGTGCAGAAACCTAGTTTATTCTTCAATAACATTTGAATTCAACTGCCTGTTTTTGTGCAAAGTTTTCCCCCAAAAACAACCTACTTCATAATACTAATGATGGAGCTACTCTTCAAATAATCCAACTTTCGCTTATACAAACTAGCAGTTTTCGAAATACACAAAAAACACACTTCAATTTGTCAATCGATTTTGAACAGATTTCAAAAAAATAGATGCAAAAAAGGATCCAAAATCACGCATACTTGCAACACATAGCATTTTTCTTTACTGTTCTATTGCCGCATAACGCAATTAGCGGTTCGAAAACTCGATCATTCTATAATCAAAATTTACACAACAACAGCGATAATGAAATGTTGAAGCTTACAGGGAGGATAAAAGCGCAGACAATAAGTGAAACAAGAGTAGAGATAGCAGCGCAAACGAATCGTCGAATCATGAAGCTTTTGAAGGATGATGGAGGCGAGAGGCGGAGTATCAATGTAGGAGAGTAAAGAATGGCGACGTAGAAAATAGTCATGGCGGTACACGCCACGATTGCTACTGCCACCGAAACGCCAACGTCTTCTACATCCATTAGTGATTGAATCGGAGACTGAATGTGTTTATCCAGATCGAGGGTTTTGAATCGGAAACCCTTTCGCCGTCGGAGTGTTGACTTACAGAGGACTTACCAGTCTAGAGGTGGCCAAACTGACCCGACCCGACGGGCTGACCCGAACCGAAACCGGCCAAGAACCGGTTCTGGCCCGACCCGGTCAAGAACCGGTTTCAAGCCCGAGAGCCGGGACCGGTTCGCGTATATAGGAATTTCCTCGGCCGACCCGGCCCGACCCGGGACCGGTTCGTGACCCGGTTCGTGGCCCGACCCGGCCCGACCCGATTTTTTTCAAAAAAATAGAGCCGTTATATAGCCGTTTGGAACCCCTTGTGACCGTTTTTTGCCTCAAAAAACACCCTCCAAACCCCATATAAATACTAGGGGTGTTATGGAGGTCATCACCATTCACCACCTTACATTGCTTACAAAACGCAAAAAACGCTTACAATTCTCATTTCTCGGCTCTCGTTATATTCGTTTCTCGCAAAAAACGCATACAATTCTCATTTCTCATTACTTATCCAATGATTCCAATCCAATTTTTCTTTGTTAAAGTTTAGTAATTAATTATTATACAAAGAAAGCAGTTAAAAAACAAAAAAATCCCCGGCCCTACTCCGACCCGGTTCTTGGCCCGGCCCGGCCCGGTTTTCCCGAAACCGGTTCTACATACAAGTAAACGGGTCAGGGGATTTCGGTTTAAACCCGGCCCGACCCGACCCGGTTCTCACCTGACCCGGTTCGCACGGTTACTGTGCAGAACCGGGTTGTCCCCCGACCCGACCCGGCCCGGCCCGAACCCGACTTTTGGCCACCTCTACTTACCACCGCCGGCATCCTTTGGTCTCCTTTTTTTTCTTAAAGAAATTTGAGTAAATTACGTTTTTCGTCCCTTCGGTTTTGAACTTGCGGTTTTAGTCCCTGTAATTTGTAATTTATTACTATTTTTGTTCTTGTCAAAAAATAGAGTAAATTACGTTTTTAGTACTTGTGGTTTGTTAGAAATTGTGATTTTTTTAAACTATAATTTATAAATTATGGTTTTCATCCTTATAGTTGTATCTTATTATTATTGTGTCCTTAAGATTTATAGTTTATTTTTGGTTTGTATGGTTTACAATTCAGGAAATGAAGGATACTAAGGGGCTGTTTGTTTACCTGAATACGTCAGACATATTACTATTTGGATGGAATTTATTAAACATCTAAATCGCTCAATTTCCCCTGAATCGCTTGTTTACCCATCTGTCACCCATGCGATTTAGATTGTAAAGTTTCCCTCATTTGCCCCGTGTCATTACTTCTCTCGATTCTCCAATCGTCCCTACAACCTCTTTCCCTCTCGATTCTCCAATCGTCCCTACAACCTCTTTCCCTCTCGATTCTCCCGTTTGCCCCTGTACTCTCTCCTCTGTATTACAAATGTCATTCTCTTCATGATCGGTTGTTGGAACCGATATGATCTTCATCCCAACGATAGACCTGTTCGATTATGCCACACAATCCCTAACTCCCAAGGATGTCACCTCATTCTTTGTGGGGTTTACTTTAATATATATAAAGATTCTTTTGTATATATAAAGATCTTCAATCTATCATTCCTCTTCCAATCAATATGAATAACGAAAACAATACTATAATTCAATATTTCTAACACTCAAATCCGATAATTCTATTTCATACCATATCATCTTCATTTTATATAACACACACACACATATATATTATAGATTTGTATAGAAATTGATTTATTTTTCCTCAAAATTACATATATGTTTTTCACCATGCTTTAAAATTTTAAAATACTTAAATCCTATAAAAATTCTCTTATTTTTATCTTGTACGATTAACTTTTTATGCAAAAAGAAGTTGATCAAAATGAATCAACCCATGAGTTTGACTGGTCGGTCAAAATAACCCAACAATATAAGTTTAAAAGATCGGTCAAAAGAAGTCAAACTCCATAAATTTCTACAAAGATATCTCAACCTTCTTTAATATACCAATCACCCATTGTCAATCTTTCATCTCCGTCAACTGGAATTCACAAAACTCAACCAAAAAGAAATGAAAAATACTCACTAAATACCATCTCATTATTTGTTGGTTTTCCTCTAATATAGATAAAGATTTTAAGATTTTGTAAGTATATAAGAATAAATTGTAAATTAAATTTTGAAAAAATATGTACTAGAGTTGGGTTTACGTGAGATCAATCTCTTTTCGTGAAACCGTGAGACCAAGAAATTAACACTAAACCTTCACAGTGATTCATTGTGAAGGTAAGAAAAACACCAAACCTTCACATAAAAAACAATGTGAAAGTTTACCATTACAGTACCTTCACAGTCTTTTGCTGTGAAGGTTTAGAGTTAATTTTTTTGGTCTCACGATTTCACGGAAATAGCCTGGTCTCACATGATCTCAAGTCACATGTATTAATGAGTAAAGTACGTGTTTCGTCCTCATGGTTATATCCTTTTTCTGGTACTTGTCCTTGTGTCCTTATAATTGCAAGTTTTTCTATGAGTTAGGGCTGTTTGCTAGTTGCTGAAAGGTTTGGAGCAGAATGATTAAGAGGCTCTTATTATATAGTATAAAATGAAATATGTTTGTTTGATAATTGTTTGCAACGAAATTAGAGCTCTGAATGGTTAAGGAAGATTCAAGATACAAAATCATTCAGAGTTTTAAAACCATTTAAAAAAAGATTTTTTTTGTCATTCAAGATTCAATTGTTAATAATTCTAATTGCCTCTTAATGAAACTATTATCAACTAAACAAATAGACTATATTTATATTCAAAGTAGTGGACCTGGTGTGATAGGTACCACTGCAAAAAGACTTTTATTACGTTTGAAATACAACAATTTCAAAGATGATTTTTCCTCTTTTGAAACCACAACAATGGCAGCTCGAAAAGTTTCAGCTGCAGCAGCGAGGTCACACACCAGAAAATCCAACTCCGATTCATCATCTCGTTTCCCTTCAGGTGCCTCTTCTTAATTATCTCACCAATCTTCCCATCTATTTCTCGTTTCAATCATGTTTTCCATCGTCATTTTGATATATCATGTATTTGTTTGCGATTTTACTGAAGCAAAACTGTTTGAGCCGATGAATGGTTGCTTTCGACTTGAATTTCCTGCAACGAAGATCGTAAATCTATAGGCTATAGCGATTTGTTAAAATCTAATTATCTGTTCTTAATCGTAAATATATGTAGTAGGTAGGAATTTGGAATTGTGAGTTTATAGCTTTGATTTCCAATGGATTTGTTTGCAATTTTACTGAAGCAAAACTGTTTGTGCCGATGAATGGTTGCTTTCGACTTGAATTTCCTGCAACGAAGATCGCAAATCTGTAGCGATTTGTTAAAATCTAATTATCTGTTCGTAATCGTAAACGTATGTAGTAGGTAGGAATTTGGAAGTACGAGTTTAAAGCTTTTGATTTCCAAACTATAACATTGATTACGACTGTAGAAATTATAATTCTAGAAGATGAGTCAATCTAATAGCTTATTTGGGAGTGCTTATATTTTTAACTTATGCTTATTTGCTTATGTGGTGAGGAAAAGGAGTTTTTAAAAAGTGTTTGTTAAAAATTGAGGGTAAAAAGGTAATTTGGATAGATAAGGAAATAAGGAGAAGCAAATAAGTAGGTATGGAATGACTTCTCAAAAACAACTTATTTGTGGTGAGGAGAAGCAAATAAGCACTTTTGATTTTTTCTATCAAACACTCCAAATAGCTTATTTGTGGTGAGGAGAAGCCATAAGCAAATAAGTCAAAAATATAAGCACTCCCAAACACCACATTAATTTAGATTTGATTAAGTTCTTAAAATATTTCAGGTATGTTGAAGAAATTGCTACTAGTCTTCTTCACTGGTTTTTTGGCATGGGCTTATCAATCAGCTCGCGCACCACCACCCAAAACAGTCGGATCTCCAGATGGACTTCCGGTTACATCACCAAGAATCAAGCTGCACGATGGAAGAAATTTGTCTTATATAGAATACGGTGTACCAAAAGAGTTGGCTAAATACAAAATAGTTTTTGTCCATGGCTTCGATTCTGTCAAGCATTACGCCGTTATTGCCACAACGGCCTCTCTGGTATACTTTCTTTCTTGATTTGTTTGCCATTTTTTGGTGCGTTTGGTACACAGTACAAGACTGAACAGTACAAAACTTGTTGTCCTATATTTGGTGCGACATTAGGTTGGGACAAGAATGAGGGAGACAAATGCATTTTTTGGTAAATTACTAAATTACCTATGTTAAGTTAAAACCTTACACCATTCTTTCAACTGCTTACCGTACTGTTTGCGTACTAAACACACCCTTGTTAGTTTTCGGATCGGAGTTTCCTGAGTACTTTGGTTGACATTCACAGGCTCTTATTGAAGAATTGGGAATATATATCGTTTCTTTTGATCGCCCAGGGTATGGTGAGAGTGATCCAGATCCAAACCGAACTTTGAAGAGTTTGGCTTTGGATATAGAGGAGCTTGCTGATCAACTGGGACTTGGATCCAAATTCTATGTGGTTGGTTTTTCTTTGGGTGGGCAAGCGATTTGGACTTGTCTCAAGTACATTCCTCACAGGTATGCATTTGGTAGCTTTCTAAAGTATCTTTAGTGTTGTTAAAATATGTGGAACCCTATTAGATTATAGATTATGTGGAACCCTGTTAGATTAATCTCTAAAAGAGCCCTTGAGAAGAGAAGAGAGGTTCCAACGAATATTGAGGAGAAATGGTCTGAATCTAGCCGAAATGGGACTCCAACAAGTCGGCTAAACTTGGACCATTTTTTTCAATAAATGTTGGAATCTCCCGCTCTTTTGAAGAGTAATCTGATGAGGTTCTATATATCTCACGAATATTGCTCCTTTGTGACCAAAATGTCACTTTTTTCGAGTTAAGAAAACAATCTCCTTTATAAATTGGTTATCCTTAAAGTTGTTCTGATTATAGACTTATAGTTGTATTTATGTGATGGAAACAGGCTAGCAGGAGCAACTCTTATTGCTCCGGTCGTTAATTATTGGTGGCCTGGATTGCCAGCGAACTTATCTAACGAAGGGTTTTCGAAGCAGTTCGTTCAGGATCAATGGACCCTTCGTGTTGCTCACTACCTTCCATGGCTGACCTACTGGTGGAACACTCAGAAACTGTTTCCTTCGCTCACCATTATCGCTCACAGCCCTGTTGTTCTTTCTCGCCAAGACAGAGAACTTATCCCCAAGTTCACCGCTGGCAGAGAAGCAGTTGAGGTACTTTCTTTGCCATCTTGCAGTATATCCCTCTCAGGGTACAGGGACGGGGTACAGGGTTATCTTAATGGATAGCCATTTTAACCAACAAATTGGTCTCCTAGTCACATCTCTCTCATTTTACCAAAATATCACTACTTTCACAATAGGTCCGTAATTGCGGACCTAGCTCAAAAACACAAAAAATACGAATCTGACTGTTTTTTCTAAAATAAGGATTTTTTTGTATATTGTGGATCTGGGGCTGTAAAAAAATCTTACCTGATTTGTATTTTTTTTGTTTTTTAGGTCCGCAATGACGGACCTATATATTGCGGAAGCATTGACATTTATGCAAAAGCAGAAGAGAAATGGCTAGGAGACCAATTTTAATTATAAAAATGGCTATTTGAGTCAATTTCCCTATCTTAATCCATGATACTGCAATGATCTAAGGTTTACTCTTGTGTAATAAAAAGGGACAAGTACGACAGCAAGGAGAATACGAATCTATCCACCGTGACTTGAATATTGGATTCGGTAACTGGGAATTTGATCCGATGGAAATCGAGAACCCGTTTCCAAACAACGAAGGATCCGTTCATGTCTGGAATGGCGACGAAGATATTCTGGTGCCAGTAACACTGCAACGCTATATCGTCCAACAACTCCCATGGATACGCTATCACGAGCTCACAGGTGCCGGCCACATGTTCCCTTATGCTGACGGGGTCAGCGATGCTATCCTAAAAACGCTTCTACTTGGTAAAAATTAGCTTATTACCGCTTTCTAGGCTCGATTTCTAGCTATGTAAGTCTACGGAACGTTTCATCGTCTCTTTACTTCGGTCCACAGCCTTACGTGATGACCGGAGAAAGAGTTAGGGGTTGTTTGATTGGTTTTCCATTAAGTCCTGTATGAATAAAGTTGTTTGTGTGGAATAATCTTCTTGTATATATCGGTAAGGTTTTTGTTTGTAGATGGAATGAGCGTGTTTTTTTATTGGGAGTGGTAGGTTTGGAAAAAAACTTGGAAAGCTCCTCACTAAAAGCTTACTGAATAAGCCACTTTCTATATCATTAAGCCACTACAAAGCAGTGATGTATATCTGACTGAAGAAGCCACTTTCTATATCATTAAGCCACTACAAAATAGTCATGTATATTTCTATGAGTCCCATTAAGCTCATTAAGTTGCTAACAAACATGCCCTTATTCGATTAATATTATTCTTCATTTTTATCCAATCTTATCCGAACCCATTGTCAATACTTGCTTTTCGTAAATGGAAACGGTATTATTTGTCGAAAGATAACATGATACAACGGTTGTATTCAATATAAACATATCGTTTAGGAGTTCATGTTTCTCGCTTATTACAAGCCGGATCTGAAGCGAGGTTTCTTAACCAGACCGAATCAGATCGAACTGCTTCATCATCGTCATTTCTATGCCATGACCACAGAGCATGACTTGCATTGACTACCTCAAATTCTCCGTGCCCGAAACTGGCTTCCCTAAATATGGATATATTTGGTTGTGGTTCTTTATACCTGCAAAAACACGATTTTCATAAGTTGTCGATGATCGAACTCGTATATTGGAAAACAGACGGTTGTTTATTCGAGTCGACTCACTTGCCGCCAGGGCGTCCGCGGTTGCCTCCATCCCCGATTGTGATATGCATCGGGCTGCAATTATCAGGTTCCTCATTGTACACACGAGTCTACCAAAATAGGGACAGAAGTTAGGGGTCGTTTGATTGTTTTTCCATTAAACTTTGTATAAATTAAGTTATCTGTATAGATTAAGCTAAGACGCTGATTGTTTCCATTAAACTCCATTAAGCTAAGGCGCTGTTTGTTTACCTCTTAATAGTTCCATTAAGAGGCAACCTCTAAATCGCTAAGAGTGAATCCTGTTTGACAAAAAAACAAAAGTCTTCCTCTTAATGGTTCTAAAACCCTCCTAACGATTTTGTATCTTGGGCCTTTCTTAACCATTCAGCACCCTCATCTCATTTTAAACTATTCCAAAAAAACAATATTTCATTTTGCCATAAGAGTCTCTTAATCATTCTAACCACTTAATCATCCTGCACTAAACCGTTAAGCAACTACCAAACAACCCCTAAATTGTTGTTTGTTGTGTTGAATACCATGATTGGTTTATTGAACTTAAAACAATCATTTAGATACCGAGTTATGAAAAAGTAGCTTACAAAGCGCTCGTAAGCATGAACGTGGCCTGCAAAAACGATGTCTACACGAGCTTTATAAAGCAATCCCTCCATAGATTCCTTCATACCGTACTCCTGCACCTCTCCTTGATGATCATAGTTTGTGTTATACCACGGAGCATGAATAAGCACAACGAGCCACGGCGTTTTGCTTCTATCAACCTTCTTCAAATCAGACACTAACCACCCGTATTGGTTCGAGCCATGGTCAAAGTCGGTGTAGGAACCCAACATGATGACGTGAACCCCTGCAACCTCGAACGAGTAGTACAAGTTAGACGTGGAACCGCTCTCCTCAAACGGCATCCGCCACCTTGCGTTGTAGGACGTGAACATGGTGTCGTGGATGCCCGGGGTTACCTCCATCTCGTGGTTGCCTTGTGTCACCATCCACGGCCGCTGGCTAGCTAGCGGCTCCACCAGGCGGCCAAACGAGTCCCATAGAGGTTGTATCATATCGGCATACGCTAAATCTCCGGGTAGTAGAAACACATCGTGGTTTGATTGCGAGATGTGTTCAAGTGTCGATTTGGTCCATCCACTTTGCCCAATATCACCTGTTTTTAAATTTTCAAGTTCTCCTTTATATGTACTCGTAAAACACGTTGTTTTCTCGGAGCTAAAATGACCATATTCGTGTCACAATATGACTATTATTGTATCATTAAAACGGTTGTTGCTGAAAAACTAGTCATTTTTTTTTATAAAACTAGCTGAAAAGCTAGTTTTTTTTTATAAAATTAGCTGATAATTTAGATGATAATGTAAAATAACACATGTTAAAAAATATGACCATACTTAGGACAAAAAATGGACTTTTTATATCTTGTAGCTTAACTATTAGAGTATCCACACAAGTCTTGCAAGACCCCTTGCAAGATGACATGGCATGCCATATGGCTTGCGAGGCCTTGCAAGACCAACCTCATATTTCTAAAGTCCTTTCACAAAATAAATATATTAAACAATAGCATTTTTAAGTTAATTAATTTGTTTGTTTGTTTATTTAAACATTAATTATTAATATGTTTATTATTTATATTACAATTTATTAGTTTAGAAATGAGTTTGGTCTTGCATGTGTGTGGAAGGTGTTATTGCAAAGCTGATGTGACACTTTAGAAATGAGTATGGTCTTGCAGGTGTGTGGATGGTCTTAAACTCTGCTTGAAGTGGTTTTTCAAAAAAAAAAAACTTATAACTAGCAAAACGAGATTTTTCAATAAGTTCAAAAAAATAAGTTAGCTTATAGTCGTCAAATATCGTCTGAATGGGTCATTTTAGTTTCGGGAACGATTTAAATAAATAAATAATTGTTATAATTTTGTAACCTGCAATAGAAATTTTGATTGGGAATTTGGCGGGAGGCGTCTTGAGAGAGAATTCAAGGCTCGAATTGGGACCAAAACGGTAATAATACACGGTATTCGGGTCCAATGGACCTATTAATACGTTGTGTATTTCACCGGATGTGTAATTTATATACTCGTAAGAAGAAATGGTGCCATTAGCCGAATGTTGGTATTTTCCGGGAGATGTGCCGTAGTCTACCGTGGCCGGAGTATGGTCGTCGGTAATCCAAGAAATTCGCATCTTATCTTCACCGACCAAAGATACGTGAACCTGTTAAAGAACACCTTGTTACAACCTTCTCTGGTTTAGCAAATTAGCCTAGGACATAACCAGCCGAGACATGCTCCGAAAACTTAGTAGGCTCGGACTCAACTCAATGTTTAGCTCGTATAACGGCAAAAGTTCATATTTTGATACTCCCTTCGTTTTAAAATAAATGTTCAGTGAGAAGATGACATATAATATTGAAAATCTATAATTATTACTTTATTATACTTTTTAACTAGCTAAATGATATTTTTACCCTAACAAATAACAATATAAAGAAAAATTTCTCTATTCTATAGTTAAGAATAAAATAGAAAATAGAAAATGTGGATATTTTGAGATCAAGGAGTAACATTAATTATGCTAAAATATTCAAATATCGAAATTAAATATAATTTTTTTAGAACTTTTCTTTCTATATTTTATAAAAACTAGAAGTGTACCCGCAAAATGCAGCGCGATACATTTATTTTTTTGTTTTTGTGATGTTATAATACGGTTTGGTATAGTTTTGAAAAATCAATAATGTTTATTTATTTATAAATTTGCTTAGTTTAATTTTTGTTTTAATGTAAATATGGCTTAATAATGGTGTGAATTATTTTTAGTTTAATAATAATTTTTATATAATTAAGTAAATAGTTAGAATTCAATAATATCTGGATTATATTTTAAATTATTTATATTTAAAATAAGATGTTTATCCTGTATTTGATTATGTTTATCAGTTAGTTGTGAATTCAAACATACAACTTTAAAAAGTTGTACTCATGCATTATTATTTGTAATCTTAAAATAACATGCATAAAAACGATATTTGATGTATAAAAATTATTTTTAAATTATTTTTTCTTAAAAGCTTTATAATATAGTATAGATTATAAAGAATCTATTGAAAGATAATGCTACCTGTTGTGGAGTGGTAGGACGAGCATCTTCAGAAAGTGATACGATGAAAGTCCCCCGTGGCGGCGGTCGCTCATATGATTGAACAACTTCCGGCGCTCCGCCGGCGGCGGCTAACATCACCACCAGCAACCACAACTTCTGAAACCTCATATTCGAACCAGTACAAGAAAACTAGAGACCTCGCCCATTATTTATAATAATAAAAAAAAGACTTTTTGTTTTTTATATAATTATTTTGAGTCGGCACAAGTGAGTTAGTTTGACCCTCAACGTATATTGTTTTGACTATTTCTTTTAATGTTTTTAAATAACAAAAAAGAAAAGTCTAAACTCAGACATCACATAAATTCAAATCAAGTATCGATTTTTTTTTTGTTGTAAAAAACACATATTTTAAAATCGATTTTTATTAAGTAAGAATAAATAATAAAAAGGGGTATAAAGGTAAATATGTGAGAATCAGAATAAACAACCCAAGACCTATGAGAAAATCGAAACGAACAACAAACAAAAACTAAAACAAAAGGTCAAACCGGAGGGAAAAGCTCAAATGATCGTTGTGCAAGAGGTAGAGATGATCAAATGGGCCCGACTTGGCCTAGGATCCGGACGGACGGGACCGACTTGGCCCCGGCCCGACCCATGACCGTTTGAAACCGGTTTGAACCTGCTGGTCCTTAACCGATTATGATGTTCATCCAAAAATTGGTTTCGGGCTGGGCCGGACAGCCCTAAATCGGTCCCGATTCTAAATAGTGATTTCGTAACCGGTCCCGACCCCGATCCAAATACGGAGGCCTGGTTACGAGAACCAGTCCCACTTAATTTTTTAATTTTTTTAAAATTGATTTTTAACTTATAAAAAATATTTTTCCTGAAGAATTTGGTCAATAAAATACATTAACAAATACGTTTTTAGCATAACTGGGTCAATGAAGTACATTAACAAATGCGTTTATATTATAATTGGATCAATCAAGTACATTAACAAATACGTTTATATTATAATTAGGTCAATCAAATACATTAAAAAACATGTTTAATTATTTTATTTTATTTTAATTGAGTCAATCAAATACACTAACAAATACGTTTTTATTTAATAAAAAAAATACTTAAAATACATTAAAAATAATTTTTAAATAAAAAATCAGACCGCACCTTGTTTTTTTTTAATGAAAATTGTAACCGGTTAAAAACCGGCGGACCCAAACTGGTCCCAATCAATCTTGGGCCAGGCCGGTCTCAAGTCGGTCCCGGTTCCGGTCCTGGACTAGATCGGGCACATCTGACCATCTTTAATGGGCCAGTTCTTTTCTAACCGAGCCTGGGCCTTAGGCCCAACATTTCGATTCGCCATCACTACTTTTCCTAATGATCGTCGTTATTCGTTAACATGTTTTAGTATGGTGATTTAGTGGTCGCTTTTTTATCTATGATTTATTTTTGAAAAAAATGAAAAAACTAAACATTTAATCCCAATTATAAGTCCACCGATGGGATGTCACTATGTGAGCTCCAAGAGATTTACCTAAAATGGAGATTTTAGTAATTTTGATTTTTTTTGTTGCTAAAGCTTTAATACCTTTTTTAAAATAGATAAAATAGAATGTTTTTATTAATTATTTTAATAATATAATTTAATGTTGTTATCTCAAAAATAGAGAAACAGTTGTGTTAGTGCAATATGTCTTCAAGGTTTAAATATAGAAAGATCAAAGTCAAAGTCAATGTATTGAGTTGTATTGTGTTGTTTACACCTTGTAATGTGTTTAGTATAAATAGGTTTACACATTCATATCTTAGAGAGAGAAAGTGCTGAACTCATATCTTGTATACAGTGTTCTTGATAATTGGATGACAAATTCACATCTTCTCTATCTTGATTGATCTTTAGGGTTTAACAATTGGTATCAGAGCACGTTATTGAAGATCTTGGATTAACAATTGGTATCAGAGCAGATTCAAGATTTAGAGGAGAATTTCTACTGATCTAACACATCAAATTTGCGGAATTCTAAAGGAAATTTGATCGATTTTCTTGATTTTTCAAGAAAATCTCGTTTTCTTGGATTTTTGTCAAATTTGTGTGATTCTTGGTCGAATTTGATCAAGATCTAGTTCGTTGGATTCGTTTTTGATAGAGGAACACTTTTCGTTCAAGGATCGAAGGCTAATTTCATCGTTTTGAGGATCGATTTGAAGATTTTTCAGTTTCTGATCAGTTCGTCATTTTCAGTCTGATCAGTTTATCAGATTTTGATTCAGCGATTTTCAGCAAAATTCGTTCACATCATTGTGTTAGAAACTTGTTTTCTAACATATCTTCAATTTTTGGTTGATTAATTTCAAGTTTTTGAGAGTCAATTTGAAGATTTAGAAAATTTTGTGTTCTTGAGAAAACTTGTCTGTGATTTTTTTTGAAGAGTGATTTTGCAATTTGTTGGTGTTTTGATTCGTTTTTGTGCTAAATCCTTCCTAAAAATTGTTTTTGGACATGAATCATCCATAAAATTCAAGTCTTGATGTCTAAATCTCATTTTTAGAAAATTTGAATTTTTGGTGTTCTTCATGTTCTTGAGGTGTTCTTGATAAAATGATTCAGATCTGAGTTTTTGATCCGTTTCTGTTAATGAGATGTTGATAAAAGTTGTTTGTTGCTTAGTTTGATCATTAATTGGTGATATTAATTTTGTTAATTGTGTTTGTGTTTTTGCAGAAAATTTCTCGCAAGCAACAAGAAAGGAATTCGCAACCTACATGATTCAAACTAACTCTTCAAATTAACGAGTTTTTCTCTCTCGAATATCCAACTGTCCTATTCAAGATATTTAGCTGTGTGTGTGTATGTTTGTGATGTATGTGTGTATGCTTAAGGTGTTTGTATGTGTGCTTGTTGTGTGTTTCTCGTATCTGGACAAATAATTCACAACAATAAGAGGTGTGTGAGTGTGTGCATGAGCCGTGTGTGTGCCTTATTACTATTCATATACTTCTAATGGAAGGAATTCGCAAGCCTCAGATACGAAATTCTGACTTAAACCACCTACATGTATGCTTAAGAAATTCGCAACCATCACTTGCGAATTCCCCACTTAGTTAAATTCACCTACATGCTTGCTTCAATTAATTTTCACCTAGATGTTTGCTTGCTTGGAATTAATTTCACCTTCTTGCTTGCTTGCTTAATTAGTTTAAGCTACTTGCTTGCTTGCTTAATTAGTTTAAGCTACTTGCTTGCTTGCTTACTAACTAATTGCGTTTTTTTTCAGAAAAGTTTCAAAGAGTTAAGTGTGAATCTCGCAACCCTTAGTTGCGAACTTCAGGATTCTAGCTTCAGAAATTCGCAACTGCCAATTGCGAACTTTGTGACTTGAATTTCTTTCAGGGTACGAATTTCAGGATTCTCGCAAGCTTCGGTTACGAATTTTGTACTTGGTGTTTTTCGGCTTACGATTTTTTTGGTGTTTCTCGCAACAGACACTAACGAAATTTCTGATTCTCGTAACTGACCCTTACGAATTTTTGTGATTCTCGCAACTGTTGATTGCGAACTTTGACACTTAGCCGATCTTCTACTGTTCATCAGTCTGTTCTTTTTGTCGTTTTTCTAACTTTTTGTGATCTGTTCTGTTTAAGCATTTTTTTTAGATCACGATGGCTTATCAAGTTTCAGTTAATTGTCCTCCGATGCTTAACAAGGATTCGGATTTTGTGAAATGGACGGTCGAATTCATGGATTTCATTTCGAGAAGAGAAAATGGAGATTTAATGATAAAATCTTTCACCGAAGGCCCGTTGATCTTTTATAAACGGGAAGAAGATTTTACTGAAGAAGAGATATATCGGAAGAGAGCTGATAAAGATGCAACATTATATTTGATCCTTGTTATTTCCAAACTTCCACAATATACTTGTGCTCGATTAAATGCTTTCAAAAATAATCCTATGTTGTTGTGGAAGGAATTAACGAAGCTAATGCATGGATCGTATGTTGATTTCAGGGTAAAGAAAGTAAAGAATGCTGATAAGGAGGATACAAATCAGACAACATCAGAAATTCACATAGAGAAACCGTCGAAAACAGGAGAAAAGAAAATTGATTTAGAGAAAAAGGAAGACATGAAGGATGTGATAGAAGATTCTGAGAAGATCACTGAGCTTACAAAGAGACTATCAGATTTAGAAAAATTAATAAAAGATGAAAGAGAAGAACATAAGAAAGAAAGAGAGGGTCTAGCTCTAAGAATTTCGGATCTTGAAAAGGAATTGAAGATGAAGACTAAAGCTTGTGAAGATAACAAAGCTTTTGAACTCCAATTCCAAAGACTTTCCAAGCAGAACTCAGATTTTCAGAAAGTATTGTTTTTAGAGAAGCAAAAGGTGGAGAAGGAAAGAGCCGAGTTTGAGGTTAAAAGGAAAGGGTTTGAAGCAAAGAATGCTAAGCTGACTGAGAAAATTTCTGAAATACAAATGGAGTTGGATAGAGAAAGTGAAGAACTTGAGAAGATGAAGAAAGCGGATTTTCAAGCAAGGAGCGTAAAGGATGATTTTTCTGTAGAACGGAAGATATTTCAGCAAGAAATTCAGAAACTCACGAAGAACTTGGCGGGTTTATCTACAGATATCATGAAGGAAAAGAGGGTGAATTGTGATATTCGGAAGAAGCTCGATTGATGACAAAGGAACGAAATGACTTATCAGACAAAGTGAGGTCGTTCAACAAATCCGGAAGCTATTCTGAATGTCCGATTCGATCTTCCAATCTTTTCTACGATCATTCGGTGGATAAGTCTTCCAAATCATTTTCTGATCTTCCTTCCTACAAAAGAATCAACATGCAATGGAGAGTCAAAGGTAAATTTCCGGAAAAAGGTGTTCCTAAATCATCTGTTCCCGACAAGAACACTAACCTGAAAGGTAAATCTTTTGTTAAACCTGATTCATTCTATTCCGCAAATCATTTAATCAGGTTAGCACAAAAGAATATATGTTGTTCTTATTGTGGAACTAATGATTTTGTGCATAAAGAATATACTTCTTTTTGGTACGGTACTTATCATTTTCCTTCCTATAGAGCTCCGCTTAACAAGTCAGGACCCAAGACTCGTTGGGTACCAAAATCTACTTAATCTGTTTTGCAGATTTAGAGACAAGTGTTGAACTCTCGGAAGATGAAGTACTTGTGCATTCAAGAAGATATTGAACATCACATATTTTCAGGGAGTTTATTATGTTTTTATATACATGTGATTAATGACAAATCTTTTGGTATTTTGTAGGGGGA
Organism: Saussurea involucrata; assembly: GCA_033807775.1. Taxonomy (NCBI): domain Eukaryota; kingdom Viridiplantae; phylum Streptophyta; class Magnoliopsida; order Asterales; family Asteraceae; genus Saussurea; species Saussurea involucrata. The sequence goes on from CM066325.1 coordinate 4,828,135, forward strand.
GAAAGATAAAAGACAATGGTTTCTAAACACATCAGTTTAGAACCCGGATTTCAAAGTTTATGGCTTTTGAACAAATCAGTTCAAAACCCGCACTTCAACGGTAATGGCTTTTGAACACATCAGTTCAAAACCCGTACTTCAACGACAATGGCTTTTGAACACATCAGTTCAAAACCCGCACTTCAACGGTAATGGCTTCTGAATACATCAATTCAGGACCCGTACTTCAAAGGCTATGACTTCTAAACAAATCAGTTTAGAACTCGTACTTATCAGGTGATATCTTTTTGAACTTTAACTTCCATATCTTTTTGTTTCTCAAATCAAGTGATAAAAAGGTAACATTGTGTTATATTTTATTTCTACTAACGTTGAAAGTTTGAACCTTCACAAATTTAATTCAATGAAGTGAAAAATTCTTCAATTTTTCATTCAATGAATAAAATGTGTGTTAAGGATGATTTTACGAGCATTTTTGTATCGTCAGAGTTATATTTGTTTCTACTTTCGCTTCTGAAATAAGTCGAAAGATCAGCGAAACATGTTTGAGATTTTGATATAAGCGCAAAATTGTGTAAATCTAGACTTATACATAATACAATGCTCACAAAGCCTATTCGTCTTAATCATGAATGGAAACGAAAATATGGGGGAAGCACTACGTTTTTGAACCAAGTGATTGAGATGCTATAAAAAAAATATATATTATATATATATAATAAAATCATTCAGTTTGATAGTCTGTGCCTGTGGCCTATCTGATTTGGGAGATTAAGTCCCAAGGGGTACTCGTTACCTAGCCCCTAAGATCAACTGATCTGGGATTGGTTGACCCAAATCCTGCTATAGAACCAGGTAGAAAGCCATGTTCTACTGGTACAGATGGGATTAAGGTATATCGATGTAGCCTTTCTGGTTCGGGAGAGTAAGTTCCAAGGGGTGCTTGTCACCTAGCCCCTAAGGCCAACTGGTCTGGGATCGGCTGACCCAAATCCTGCTATAGGACCAGTTAGAAAGTTACGTTTACGGTGTATCTTAGTCTTAATAAACTGTTTGATTATAAAATATGCCAATGAGCACATAATAAAAGTTGCCAATGTGCACAATATAAAAAGATGCCTAAGAGCACACATCTCTTGAAACTTGGGGAAAATACAAAGTTGCGATAAACCTGTAAATTTGTGAAAATTCTATTTTTGGACAAATAGTGTGAGTAAGTGCAAAATATTCTTAGGCCATCAGTACCCCATGAGAGAATCTTTCAAAGATTCCAGCTCCACATCAGCGCCACATCAGCTTTTCTCCCATCCCTCACTCAATCCCTAACAATCCCTAAACACCCTTACCCCATTCCCTCAAACCCTTTTGCCACCTCATTTATTTTAATTCTTTTATTTATACATTTAATTATTTAACAAAATAAAAATATTTATATATTTTTTAATAAATAAAAATAAGATAAATAATAATAATAAAAATAAAAATTCATACCATTCATTAAAAATAAAAATTACAAAATACAAAACACTACCAATTATGAAATTTTTGAATTTGCTCTTTTCTCGCTAAAGTAACCCTCAAAGCGTTTCCCGTAAGGTGATCATGCGGGGTCATGAAAAACTCGAAGTCTTTCTCAAATCGTTTTGAGCGTTCGATTTCGAGTTCTTGTTCCAACCTATGTCGTTCGAGTTTTGAGCGTTCGATTTTGAGATCGAGTTTTTTCATTTTGTATTCCATTGTATCATCAATCTTGTCGTTGAACGTCGTCAACAACTGAGTAACACTTTCGTCCGTATTCGCCCCAGACGTATTACTCATTGATGTTTTTTTGCCTTGTTTCTCCCGATGGGTCGTTGAATTTGCTCGTCATCGTCATCATCGGAAGGTTGGGTACGTTTTGAACCCCGCGATGAAGTTATCGTCATCGTTGGAACGGCTCCCCATTTTGGACATTTTTTTAGGACGTCCCAAGCTTGTTCGTGAGTGAAAGCAACTTTATGGCGTGCTAGATACCGTTCGTGTGCCGTTCGGGATATATCGGCCTCACTCATCCCGCTTGATCTATTATTGAGCAAGTTGTTGTAGATGCCGCCAAACGAATTAACTCTTTTATTGAGGTCGTTGAACTTGCTATTGAGTTGATGGGTTGATCTATAACCTAGTTCACGACCCATGCGAGTAAAGAACACATGCCCGATTTGGCCCCAAAAACTTCCTACATTTATGTAAAATTAAGTATAAGAATAATAATAATAATAATAACAATAAAAATAATTACCACCGCTTTGTGCGTTACCGACCACGGGGTCCTCCGAAACGTCAACCCACGCCGACACTAACGCGAGTTCCTCGGCTTTACTCCACGTTTGTTTGGCGGCTTTCGTTGGTCTCGGATTTGATGGTTCCGGGTTAGATTGTTGTGTCGGGATAGACTGTGGTGTGTTCGGGGTAGAAGGTTGGGTTTTCGGAACAATGTCGTCGTCGAGATTGATTGCGGGTGAAGGAAGATTGTAGTTGGCCGGAGTAAAACCTTGTTCAATCAAACCGGGACGTGTAAATTGGTAAGGAAATTGTTGGTGAAATTGTTGGGGAAATTGTTGCGGATATTGTGGCGGATTTTGTTGCGACCATTGTGGCGGATTTTGTTGCGACCATTGTGGCGGAATTTGTTGCGACCATTGCGGACGATAACCTTGTTGTGTAAACGCTTGGAAACCAAGCTCTTGATCTTCTTGCGATTGTGGTGTATTCGGTCGGTTACGACGGGATGTAGGTGTTCTGTTTGAATTCATGATGAGAGAGGTGTGAAAAATAAGAGGTTGAGAGAATTTGAGAGAGTTTGAGAGGTGTGAGAAATAAGAGGTTGAGGGTTAAATATATAGTGAGATTAAATTGAGAAAAATAATTTTTTTTTTACAAAGAGCCGTTCAACGGCATGATTTTTAAAAATTAAATTAATTTTTTTTTAAAAACCCTTCGGGATGAATCGGGATGGGGAACCCGGATTCCATCCCTTCCCGCAGACCATCCCCGAGCCGTAGCCCATCCCCGCAAGCCCACAGCCATCCCCGAGCCCCATCCCGCTTGGGGTACGGACGGCCTTATAGGTTTTAGAGGTGCATTTGCTTGTTTCTAATCATATTTCACATGCTAGTCCACCAAATAGATTTTATAAAGGGGTTGAAATTGAAATTTTGTAACTCGATATGCGATGATGTCTTGTTTTTGAATCCAAACGCATGCATTTGATTTCACTTGATGGAAATATCTGTTACATTTCATTAAGTTGAATTTCTTTTGTTTGGTGTTAAAATGATTAAATGTTAGGTGTTATAAAATGTTGTTCAATGAATTCTATTTTCTTTATATAAGTTTGTTAAAATGTGCGCTTATATGATTTTTATGCAAATTTTCAGGGGAAGAAAATCAACTTGCTCTACAATTCTTATTTTTAGGGGGAGCAAGATCTTTCGCTTGTGGGGAGATTGTTCGTGTTTTTCAAGGGGAAGAAATGTTTTTGAAGAGGGAGATTGTCCGTGACTTAAATTGAAAAGATTTTCGATGCTCGTGATGCTCACTTTCATCGAAAAAGGGGGAGAATGTCTACATCAATTTCATGTCAAAGAAAGTTTAATATCAAAGATTCGTTTTAATGTCAACGGGGAGATTTGTAGAAAGAAGACGTCGTTTCAAGAAATGATAGGGGGAGTTTTATTCTTCAAGAGTTTTTAAGAAATCGATTGATCATTTCAGTGATCTCTTTCTTTTGAACTCGCGCGTTTATGAAGATCGTCACTGAAGAATGAAATTCTCAAGTCAATGGAAATGGGGAGAATTCTTCAAGAGTTTGAGGAAAATCGATTGATCCATTCAGTGATCTCTTTTTCTTGAACTTGTGCTTATTTGTATTCAAAAGCTTTGTGTGAAGATTCATATTCTCCTGTTCGAAGAAAGAAGTTTGTTATTTGTCGTTTGAAGATTGGATGACGTTTTGAATTTGACAAGCTTTGATGAAGACCGAAGATTCAAGAAAGCTAAAGCTTGCTGATCGCATTTGTTTAAACCTTGAATCCAAGGGGGAGATTGTTAGTGCAATATGTCTTCAAGGTTTAAATATAGAAAGGTCAAAGTCAAAGTCAATGTATTGAGTTGTATTGTGTTGTTTACACCTTGTAATGTGTTTAGTATAAATAGGTTTAGTTGTGTGTTTGTATAAAAGACTCTTAGAAACATTCTCATAATTCACATTCATATCTTAGAGAGAGAAAGTGCTGAACTCATATCTTGTATACAGTGTTCTTGATAATTGGATGACAAATTCACATCTTCTCTATCTTGATTGATCTTTAGGGTTTAACAAGTTGTAGTTGAATTTAATTTTTTAAAGAATTTATAGTTTGATTTTCCATTTTTTTAAAAATTAAAAAATTTATTGAAGATACTTGTCTTTGAAATAAAACATCTGATTTTCTATTGTATAACATATGTTTTAAACATTAGTTTTAAATTGCCTTTAAATTTACCAATAATTGTTCTGGTTAAACAATCTAAACAAGTAAAGTTGATAATTTCCAGTTGTTGGACAAGAATAAAAAGTGTTTTTAGTAAACACAATCATATTTCTAGCCTATTACAAGTTGGGTCCGACGCGAGGTTTCTTAACCAGACCGAATCAGATTGAACCGCTTCATCGTCGTCATTTCTACGCCACGACCACATAGCATAACTTGCATTAACTACCTCCAATTCCCCATGCCCGAAACTGGCTTCCCTAAATACTGATATCGTTGGTTGTGGTTCTTTGTACCTGTAAAAAAACACAATTTCCATAAGTTGTCAATATATCGAATTCATATGTCTGAAAAAACAACGGTTGTTTATAGTATTCAACTCACTTGCTAGCAAGACCTTCGCGGTTGCCTCCATCCCCAATCGTTATATGCACGGGCCCACAATTATCTTTTTCTTGATTGTAAACGCGATTCTGTCAAAATAAAGACACATGTTAATTTAGTTTTTTAGATTGAACCTGAAACATAGATAAAAATCACTTGTTCCCAAATTCCATGTCCCTTTTATATCCCACCAATCAAAATAAGACACATCATTATGTGTCTTATTTTGATTGGTGGACACGAAAAGAGACAGGGGATTTCTAATTCAGATACGAAGTAACAAAAAAAAGTAGCTTACAAAACGCTCGTAAGCATGAACATGTCCAGCAAAAACCACGTCTACACGAGCTTTATAAAGCAACCCCTCCATCGATTCCATCATACCGACCGACTCTTGCTCCCCTTGATGAGCATAGTTAGAGTTATACCATGGAGCATGAATAATCACAACGAGCCACGGTGTTTTGCTTCTATCGACTTTCTTCAAATCCGACTCTAACCACCTGTATTGGTCCGAGCTAGGCCCAAAATCGGTGTAGGAACCCAACATGACGACGTGAACCCCTGAAACCTCAAATGAGTAGTACAAGTTAGACGACGAGCCGCTCTCCTCAAACGGCATATGCCACCTGGCATTGTAGGAAGTGAACGGCGTTGGGTGGATCCCCGGGATTTTCTCGACTTCGTGGTTGCCTTGTGTCACCATCCACGGCCGTTGGCTAGCTAGCGGCTCCACCAAGCGGCCAAACGAGTCCCATAGAGGTTGTATCATATCGGCATACGATAAATCTCCAGGTAATAATAACACATCGTAGTTTGAATGCGAGATGTGTTCAAGTGTCGACTTGGTCCATCCGCTTTGCCCAAGATCACCTGTTTTTAAATTTCCACTTCGTTAAAGAACATATTAAGAGCATCTCCAACAACTATGCTATAATTTTTCTATAATAGAGTATGAAAAGTCAAAATCTCTAAAAACACTAATATCCATCTCCAACCGGTACTCTATTTTAGCGATTCTAATATTAACTATATTAATGTAATATTTAATACATACAATAATTTTTTTTCTCTCTTACACCTTTAATTTAAATTCTTTTATTGGTGGAAAACAATTATAATATATTTTCTCTCTTCAAAAAAGTTTTAGAGATTTCTCTAAATTTAGAGTTTTTTTTAACATACAAGATAGCATAGTTGTTGGAGCAAAAAATTATTAAAATATCTATTTTCTTTATTTTAGCACATCTGTTGGAGATGCTCTAAGCTTCAGGGAAATATTAAGGTCGAAAAAAAGAGAGTGTTGCAATTTTGTAACCTGAAACGGCAAATTTGATCGGAAATTGGGCCGGAGGAGTCTTGAGGGAGTATTCAAGGGTTGAACCGGGGCCAAAACGGTAATAATAGACGGTATTCGGGTCCAATGGACCGATTACTACGTCATGTATTTCGCCGGATGAGTAAGTTAGATACTCGTAAGAAGAAATGGTGCCGTTAGCCGATTTTTGGTATTGCCCCGGAGATGTGCCGTAGTTTACCGTGGGTGGAGTATGGTCGTCGGTGATCCAAGAAATTCGCATTTGATTGTTACCGGCCAAAGATACATGAACCTGTTAAACCACAACCTTCTCTCGTTACGCAAATTTGGTCTCCAAGAAATTTCACAAAATGAAAAAGACGAGGATTCTTTGCAAATTTTTGATCTTACAGAAACATCGTTGTCAAATTTATTTTGAAGTTGTGATTTTATAATTAATGGAATGAAGTATTTTAAGTACAAACAACATTGCACTACACCACAGTTTGTGGTGCGGTTTTAGACATATGCGTTACTGTTTGTGTTTTGAGAAAATTTTCAAACCGCACCGCAAACACCCGGTCCATAGAATCATATTCCCAACAATGATGTTTATTAAAGAAAACTAATACTTGATTACATGTATAAAACTTATAAATAATACAAATAATGTTATAATTTCCATAGAGAATTGTTATTCATACCCCTCAATCCTCATCACTCATATAACATCCATTTTTAACCCACATACCTCAAAACGGGCGGGGTATGAATGATATTCACCTTTTCAAGTTAAGGGAAATTTCTTTTTAAAAATTGAGTTTTGATTCTTATTTTAAAGAAATTTTGAAGAACTTTTAAGAGATAATCTTAAAACTGAGAAAATGAATATTTAATTGATTTTAAATTACTTTTTAGAGGGGATAAAAATCTCCTAATTTGAAAATCTCTCTCAAATTAAAAGCTTATTAAGAGAGGTATTTGCTTACGTGTTTATACATATTGTTTTATTATTTTATTATAAAAACTATAGTTTGTTGGATGATAAATTTATATAATATAATTAATTTTATTTTTTTTTAAATAGAAATAGTATTTTCAATATTTCTTTAAAAATAGAGGATGAAAATCTAAAATTCCCTCCCACCCTCCTCCTCAGTAAGAATTGTCATTCAACTATTCTCCTTTTAAAAGATTACAATATTAATTATTTTATTAAAATATTATATACAAGAAAATATTATTTCTCACACGGTTCTTAGGGCATCCACAATGGTAAACCTTTATGAAAGACTTGAAAAAAATAAAAAAATATAAAAAGTATGTTAGGCCCACCAATTTATACTTTCTCTCTCACATTCATTATTTCAAAGACTTGATAAACCTCAAGCTTTTGAGACCATGAGTACCGCCAACCCACTGAGCTCTGATGTCACCTCAACGACACATCAGCTTTTCTCTTTCCTACCCTCCTTACCCTAAAGTGGAGTACCGCCAATCCACGAACCCACCGAACCCACTACCCACAAATCTGCAAAAAAAATGTTAAAAAAAATAAACCTGCAAGAAAAACCCTGAACCCGCTACCCACAAATCTAGTTCCCGAACCCACTCCTACCCGCTACCCCTACCCGATGGCGGTACGCACGGCCTGATGAGTAAAGTTATTTTCTAGCTTTGTCTCCAATGATCAAGTTATCTCCAAGTATTTCATCAAGTCTTCATCAAATATCATTGGAGATGCTCTTACCGATAGAAATCTAAAATCTCTAAAAGAAAAAAATTAACACCAACTTCTTAATTTTGTGGATTACAACATTAACTGTATATTTACATAGTCCATTCATTTAAGAAACTATCATCTCTCACTAATCCTTTTCGGTGGAATATTATATAAAATAAAATATTTCTCTTAGGTGAATCATTAAGCGTTTCCTAAATTTAGAGATTTTCACACTCTTTTTTATATTTTCTCTATTTTAAAGTGTTTGAACTTCTTTTTAATGATTTTAACTTTTGTTTTATATTTTAGTAGTAATTATATAATTCTAAAATTATATGTCACTTTAACTATAGACATTAATTTTTGGAAAAAGAACAAATATATATTTATCAATAACGTTGGAAACAATAAAAAAGAGTATTTAATAGATTCAAACTTTGGCCACCAAATGTATAGCTTGGAACATTGTTTTGAACGAATGGCTATGAATCAATGACACCAGAAACAAAAGGCCAAATAAATGAAACGGTTATCACCTGTTTACAGTTTTTCGATTTTATATTTAATACAAAAATATTCATCAATCAATAATCCAAAAAAATTGGGGATCAATGGAGGTATATGCAATTCATGTTGAGGTTTTTCAACAATCAAACGATGGATGAATCTAAAAAGCATCATTCAATCGTCGTTAGCATTTAGCAATGGATGAGTAGGAGTGAATGTGCGAACATACGAGAATTCATGAGGAAGATGATGAAATTAGGGCAATGAGAGAATTGAAGCAGCAATTACTTACCTGTTGTGGAGTGGTGGAATCAGCATCTTCGGAGAGTGAAACGACGAGAGACTCCCGTGGCGGAGGCCGCTCATATGAATCAGCAATTTCCACCGCTCCGGCGAGGACGGCGGCCAACATCACCGGCAACCACAACTTCTGAAACCTCATATCAGAATGAGAGAGAGAGAGAGGTAAATGAGGAATGGATGTTTAAATTGTTGTTGGTGAAATGAAAGCTATTAAAAAGAAGAGCTACAAAACAAAAGAATGGTGTCGATCAGGTGGTATGGTCCAACGGCAATTCCCTCCTCTGACGTTTTCTCGCATTCATACATCGTGACACAGTGACACATACATTTACCATCTCCAACGGAGGTTTCTATAAAAAAACCTAGTTTATGTATTGTTTTTATGAAATTATTTTCAACTAATCAAATGTGGTTGTTTGGGATTGCTTATTTTTTTTTTGACTTATTTGTTTATTGCTTTTTTTCACACGTAAATAAGCTATTTTTAGTGTTTGGATTGGAAAAAAGAAAAGTGATGATGACTTTTTTCCACCACAAATAAGTTGTTTTTGATAAGTTAAATCATTCTAACTTATTTAAAACTGCTTATAACTTATTTGTTCAAATTACATTTTTACCCCAAACTTCTTTTTAGCACGATAAACATTTTTAAAAATAAACATAAATTGTTTTAAATAAACAATCCCAAACACCCCTTTAATTTAGACATTGTTGGACAAAAATAAACTTACTTTATTTTTTAAGTAATCGTTTGAATACATATAAATTTGTTTAGTTTATCGTTAAAAGAAATATTTTAACACCTTTTAAATTATAGCTGTCATTAATATTAATTATAAATTAATATTATTATTATAAATAAATATTAGCTATTAATTATAAATAAATATTAATTTTTACTAAGTAAAATTTAATAAAAGTTATTGAATAATTTTAATTATATATTATTAATTAATTTTAAGGGTTGGGTTCCGGTAATAAGTGTCAAATTTGGTGAGAAGTAGTTATCAACCGTTAGATGAGAAAAGGACAAACATTAGGATGAGATGCACCGAGATAATTAAGATGTACCGGATCAATTCCCTTTTAAGCCGCAATTCATGGGAGGGTATTTGATTAAAAGTGATCTAACGGTTTAAAAGTACCTCTCACACTTCTTACCAAAAATGACATTTTTCACATGATCCCATACCAATTTCACAATAGACATGAGATCATGTCACGAATGTCATTTTTGGTAAGAAGTGTCCGGACCCTAGTTGCTTCGCCACACACTAACACCGGCGAGCATAAAAGAGATTTTACTCGATGGGTTTCCAAATTATGGTCCCGATGACGTGTTTCTAACAAAAAGGACTTTCACTCCATCTTCTGTGAGCCTTGATGATCTCATCGTTTCTTGTGGCCTGCCTGACAATAACTGTCAAAGTTATGGGTGTTCCTCCTATGCTTATTGCTTAGGCTATGTTTGGCAAACTAGCTGATAAGCTAGCTTATGACTTATAAGCTAGCTGGTAGCTGATAAGCTAGCTGTTGACTGATAAGCTAGCCGGTAGCTGATAAGCTAGCTGATGAAAAAGTCACGTTTGGCAAAAAGTAGCTTATAAACATTTAAATGACCAAAGAAGACATATTAAAAAAATAGTTAATAAATAATAATTAATATTAATGAGGGCATAATTGAAATATTTACAAAAAACTACTCATAAGCTACTCCAAGTAGCTTTTCAAAAAGCTAACTTATAAGCTAGTTTATGGTCATCCAAACATGTACCCTAAAAATAAGCTAGCTTATAAGCTAGTTTTTTTACCAAACAATGCCTTAATGTATATAACCCACTTGTAACGACCCAATCTAAAAAGAGACATGCATAGTGAAATATAATAAGTTTTACAATACCGTGTCCCAAAATTTCTTACATAGCATCCGAAATTTGGTTGGCGGAACAACCTACACAACTGAGAATAATACTATACTGAACTATAGTGTCGCTACACTAACGAGCTTCCTCGCTAACCGCCCTGCTCACTTGCCAGAGCCTTTCATTACCTGTTTCCCTGAAAAGGTTTTAATTTGAAAATGCGAGGGTTAGACCATGAGGTCTAATGAGTCCCTCTTAACAGTTATCAAAGCACTAAAAAAACAGTTTACAATTTTCAACATAAATCATTCATAAATCTGTTTATATAAATCATTCACGGATAAAGGTCCGCCCCATAAATCATTCACGGAATAGGTCTGCCCCATAAATTAGCACCTTGAAGTCATCCTAGGGTGACAACGAGTCAGTCTCATGCTGCCTTACAGGGTCACACTTCCCATGGCATAAACGGGTCACACCTCCCGACACGAGCTGGCGGGCCACACCCCCCGACTTAGCCAATTTACATCTCAAACAATGTATGCATACATCCCATTTAAAACTGTAAACAACTTTCATGCAGTCAAAAGCATAAGAATAAAACATGGCATTTCTCATCATGTACTCGCTTTAGAAAACACGTTAAAAATCACGTATTTTAGTTAGAAAACTCACCTGGTGCTCTTACTTCTCTTTTCTAATTTGATCCAGACTTCCAATCGAGTTTCCTGAATGAATGGACAAAACATATGAGCTGACTACTAACTGTCCGGACACTAATCTTACCGGACACCACTACTTTCCGGACGTCCTACTGTCCGGACGACGTTACACTCCGGATGATTCTACTTACCGGACAACACAACATTCCGGATAACTCATCTTTTCGGACGACACAATCCGGATGGCTCAACATTCCGGATGGCTCAACATTCCGGACGACACCACGTCCGGACACCTTCTACTTATCGACCATTAAACTTACCGGACGCTCACCCGGACACCTCCATAACCTGAAGGTTTCCGGACGAAACGTTAGACGAGCATGAGGGTCGAAATCTTGCTAAATGCTTCGAAATCAGAAAGATAATGCGATAAGTAACTACTCAAACGTTCATTAACCAATTCTCCACAAACTTTACTAATTAAACACGATTAAAGGTGTCTAAATCTCCTTTAAGAGCCTCAATACTACTTTAGCAAGATACACCCACCAATGCTCCAATAATCAACAAAACAACTTAAATAGGGTTGTAGATTCTGAATTACCTGGTAGTTTCTTGCAGAAATCGAATCCCCAACACACTCTATCTTCTGATTTGAAAACTTGGTGTTTCTCCTCTTCAATTGCACAAATACCCAAGAACTCTTTTCTCTTATTTCTCTCAACAATAAGCCGCCATCAAAATGAAATGCTCTCCTAGGGCATTGTGCCCCAATCATTACCGGACGCTCACCCGGACACCTCCATAACCTGAAGGTTTCCGGACGAAACGTTAGACGAGCATGAGGGTCGAAATCTTGCTAAATGCTTCGAAATCAGAAAGATAATGCGATAAGTAACTACTCAAACGTTCATTAACCAATTCTCCACAAACTTTACTAATTAAACACGATTAAAGGTGTCTAAATCTCCTTTAAGAGCCTCAATACTACTTTAGCAAGATACACCCACCAATGCTCCAATAATCAACAAAACAACTTAAATAGGGTTGTAGATTCTGAATTACCTGGTAGTTTCTTGCAGAAATCGAATCCCCAACACACTCTATCTTCTGATTTGAAAACTTGGTGTTTCTCCTCTTCAATTGCACAAATACCCAAGAACTCTTTTCTCTTATTTCTCTCAACAATAAGCCGCCATCAAAATGAAATGCTCTCCTAGGGCATTGTGCCCCAATCATTAGGTCATTAGGCCATCCGTAGCGTGCTCGGGCTAGGGCTCGGCGGGCTCCAGCGGGTTATGCTACGGGGGGGAGTGGGCTCGGGCTCGGGTTCCAGCCCCGGGTTCCAAAACCCGTTGAACACGATTGCTTTTTTTTTTAAATAATTTGAAAATAAAGACGTTGGCAACGGCTATTTTTAATTTTTTTTTCAATTTAATCACACTATATATATAATCCTAAAACCCATTTTATTTTTCACACAAAACAACTCTCTCATTCTCTCATTCTCTTCCATTCTATATATTTTTCACACTAAAATCTCTCAAATTCTCTCAAACTCTCTCAAATTTCATCATGAATTCAAACAAAACACCTACATCCCGTCGTAACCGACCGGATACACCGCAACCGCAAGAAGACCCGGAGCTTGGTTTCCAAGCGTTTTCACAACAAGATTATCATCCGCAATTTTCGCAACAATTTCCGCCACAAATTTTCCAACAATTTCCCCAACAATTTCCTTACCAATTTACACGTCCCGGTTTGATTCAACAAGGTTTTACTCCGGCCAACTACAATCTTCCTTCACCCGCAATCGATCTCGACGACGACATTGTTCCGGAAACCCAACATTCTAGCCCGCACACACCACAATTCATCTACACACAACAATCTATCCCGGAACCATCAAACCCGACACCAACGAGAAAAGGAAAAAACAAACAATATGAAAATAGAGCCGCCAAACAGATGTGGAGTAAAGACGAGGACCCCGTTGTGTCGGCGTGGGTTGACGTTTCGGAGGACCCCGTTGTCGGTAACGCACAAACCGGTGGTAATATTTTTATTGTTATTATTATTATTATTGTTATTATTATTATTATTATTAATATTATTAATATTATTATTATTCTTGTTAATATTCTTATACTTGAATTTACATAAATGTAGAAAGTTTTTGGACCCGAATCGGGCAAGTGTTATTTAGTTTTATGGGTCGCGGAAATTATAGAACAACTCATCAACTCAACACCAAGTTCAACGACCTCAATAAAAGAATAAATTCTTTTGGCGGCATCTACAACAACTTGGTCACTAATAGATCAAGCGGAATGAGTGAGGCCGACATTTCACGAACGGCACACGAACGGTACCGAACACAACTTGGGTTTGCTTTCACTCACGAACAAGCTTGAGAAGTCCTAAAAAAATGTCCAAAATGGGGAGCCGTTCCAACGATGACGACAACTTCATCGCGGGGTTCAAAACGTACCAAACCTTCCGATGATGACGATGAAGACGTCAACGAGGTCGAGCAACTTCAACGACCCATCGGGAGAAACAAGGCAAAAAAAACATCAACGAGTAATACGAGCGGGTCGAATACGAACGAAAGTGTTACTCAGTTGTTGACGAAGTTCAACGACAAGATTGATGATACAATGGAGTACAAAATGAAAAAACTCGAACTCGAACGAGATAAGTTGGAACTCGAACGAGAAATCGAACGAGAAAAAACGATTTGATAAAGACTTCGAGTTTTTCATAACCCCGCATGATCACCTTACGGGAGATATTTTGAGGGCTACTTTGGCGAAGAAAGAGAGAATTAAAAAATTACATAATTTTGGGTAATTTTGTATTTTGTAATTTTTATTTTTTTTAGTGTTTTGTATTTTGTAATTTTTATTTTTAATGAATGATATGAATTTTTATTATTTATCTTATTTTTATTTATTAAAAAATATATAAATGTTTTTATTTTGTTAAATAATTAAATGTATAAATAAAAGAATTAAAAAAAAAGCTGATGTGGCACTTGAGGGCAGCGCTACGGATGGTCTTAGTCCAATTCCTTATTTACACAATGGCCCCTCAACTTTCAGCATTAATATAATTTTCTCAAAGACCTTAAACTCTCTCAATTTGGTCTCGGTTACTACACCACTTATCAAAAAAAACTCTCGTCCATTTTAAACTTGGAACTTCTGAATGCCTATACTTGTTTTGAAATGTGTAGAGATGGAGTTGCTCATACTTTAAATTTTATAAATTGATCAAAGTCTTGGATGTGATATTAAAGTGGAATTGGATTTGTCTAGTGATGATGATAATATTTTATTAGGGTAAATTTAAAAAAAAAGTGTGTAACGGCCGTTGAACTCAAAAATCCAACTCAGATGTTCAAAATTTTAATCCAATTTTAGTTCAACAAATTTGATTTGGTTAACAATTATCTAAAGTGAATGATCTTTTGGGGGTTCAAGTTTATAGTTTTCTTGTAGGTTGGTGTTTGGGTGACTTTGGTTTTATAAATATAGTTCTAGATTTAAACTAGAATACCTCTGATTTATGAAAGCCTCAGAATGTATCTCAAATGTTTTTCAACTAGATCCCTTCTCACCTTCTCAACTTAACTATTTTTCTCACAATCTCACATGATAATTCATATATATACACACACACACACACACTATATATATATATATATATATAATTGGTTGGGTTCCTATGACAAGAAAGGTTATGGTGAGAATGATAAGAAGAGATTTACACCCGATGCACATTAGGATGAGGTGCACGAAGATGGTATGCACTAATGCACCTACTCCATTCTCATATCAAATGCGATTCAAGGGTTCAGATCCATTCTTACAGCTTCTCCAAAATGAGAATACTGGACATTTTTTTGCTCAAACAAATTCTCTAAAACTTTCTTCAAAATAGAGAAAGTAAGAGAGAGATAGAGTATGTAAATTTCTCCAAGTTTAAAGAACTTTTCAAAAATGATTACCATGTGAGAGAAATAATTTTTTATTATATTTCATCAATAAAAAAACTTGAAATGAAATTTAAAAAAAAATTATTAGCTATATATAATATAAGTAAGAGTAAAGTTCACTTTTGGTCCTTAACGTTTGTCCATTCTAACATTTTTCGTCCCTCAACTTCAATAAGATGCATATGGTCCCTGACGTATGCATTTTCGCTTTGTTTTTGGTCCCTCTCTTTGACGGATGTTATTTTTTCCCGTTAAACTAACCTTTTTGCAAACTTTTCTTATTTTTACCATTTCTTAAACTACATGGACCAAATCTGAAACTTACTTTATACTATATTTATATTTCTATTTTATAAATCATTTTCTTTTTTACTCTTTTATTTTTTGATAAAATTGTTAACCATGTTCTCAACAACATCATATCTTTTCCAGAAAAGTTTGGTCCAAAACCCCAAATCCAAAATATGAATCAAATTCAAAGTTATATATCAAACCATAATCAAAACTAAAGTAAAAAACGTAAATTAAGGACAGAGGAAAGGGTTTTCAGTGGTGGTTTTTGAGAGGGATTTGAGTGCGATAAGAGGTGAAGGACAGTATAGAGGTCCGATTCAGATACAAAGTAATGTTTTGGCTGCTTAAACTGCTTTGGAAGCCATTAATGTGGAATAGAGGTCCGACCCTTCCTCTATTTCATCAACAACTTCAACCTCTTTCCATCATAAAAAGCCAACAAGTTTCATTGGAATATTCAACGAAATGCAACAACAAGCCAAAATCGAAGATTCTGGATCGTCTCTAAGCTTCAGCTGTTACTCTTCCGACAGTTTATCATCCATGGCGGCCGCCAAGGTCAGTCGTGAAGAACAGGCAGCTCGATTTCACGATTTTGGAGGTGTTGATGGAGAGGATTTTGAGTTTTTGGTGCTAAACGAAAACGGAATTTCGCCGAAACAGGTTGATTCGCGATCCTGGACGGTTTTTCCGGTTGTCAACCGCGATCTTCTGGTAGATCGAGAGATTAAACCAGAAGATGATGAGATTTATGTTTCCGCTTCGATTACTGGTACGTTACGGAACTTATTTATTGATGAACATGAAGAATTAGAATCCTCTTCGTATTCTTCATCGGAAGCTGATGAATTGCACTACAAAACAAATGACTTTTACCCAGGGAAATTTTCGTCGGTGATTACCCAGGGATCACTCAGAAAATATAAATGTTTCGATAAAATCCGATGTTTTTCGAGAAAATACTCATGGATCACCCACGGAATCCCTGGGTAATCTGTCACTGATTTGCATTACTCACCCAAAATTTACCCACCAACTTTTGTGACGGTTTTGTGACGAATCACCCTTTAGCGACAGATTTCCCAGGGAAAATGTCGTAGGTAAAAGTCTTTTGTTTAGTAGTGTTGGAAAGTGTACCTTCTGGAAGCTACTGTGTGTGGAGACTTAAATCGGACGATGGATTGTCGTCGTCGTTAATGACTAAATGTAAGAAGAGTAGTTCTACCATACAGACGGGCTCTATTTCCGATTAGACTAAGAACCTTCCGTCTAAGAAACCTGGATCTAAACGGTGGAGTATCCGGTACTTGCTCCGGCGGAGTAACAACAAAGGAAAAGAGCCGATGTTATTTGTAACTTCAAAGAAGATCGATAATTCCAAACAGAATCGATCGCACTTTGTATCCGGATTTGTGGCTGCTTAACATGCTTTGGAAGCCATTGATGTGAAATTTATATTACAAGGTAATGGTTTTTGATTTGGTATTACAAAGAAATTTATTATGTATGTTCTTTAGATTCTTAGATTGATGTGATGTTCTTGTTAATAATAAGCTAGGGTTTCCTTATCGTTTGCTTTCGGATCTGATTTAGCGATTCATTTAGATTTTTTATTTAATTTACGTTTTTACTTTAGTTTTGATTATGGTTTGATATATGATTATGATTTTGAATTTGATTCATATTTTGGATTTGGGGTTTTGGACCAAACTTTTCTGGAAAAGATATGATGTTCTTGAGAACGTGATGAACAATTTTATCAAAAAATAAAAAAGTAAAAAAGAAAATGATTTATAAAATAGAAATATAAATATAGTATAGAGTAAATTTCAGATTTGGTCCATGTAGTTTAAGAAATGGTAAAAATAAGAAAAGTTTGCAAAAAGGTCAGTTTAATGGAAAAAGATAACATCCGTCAAAGAGAGGGACCAAAAACAAAGTGAAAATGCATACGTCAGGGATCATATGCACCTTATTGAAGTTGAGGGATGAAAAATGTTAGAATGGACAAACGTTAAGGACCAAAAGTGAACTTTACTCTATAAGTAATTATGTAATATCTATAATAGAAAAAAAATCTATTAAAGTTGAATACAATTTTTCTATAAATATTTTAAATTTTGGTTGTAAACTTTTGAAATTTTTGATTATGCATATAAGGGCATTTTCAATGGATGACACTATATTTTATACTAAACATCAAAAGTAGTGTAAAATTTAGGCATTGTTTGGCAAAAAAAGCTAGCTTATTTTCCTGGTACATGTTTGGATGACCATAAGCTAGCTTTTCAAAACGCTACTCCCACTAGCGTTTCATGAGCTTATGTAGCTTTTGATTTTTTTCTTCCAAAAATACCCTCATTAATATTAATTATTATTTATTAACTATTTTTTAATATGTCCTTTTTGGTCATTTAAATACTTATAAGCTATTTTTTGTCAAACGTGATTTTTTTATCAGCTACCAGCTAGCTTATCAGCTACCAGCTAGCTTATAAATCAACAGCTAGCTTATCAGCTACCAGCTAGCTTATAAGTCATAAGCTAGCTTATCAGCTAGTTTGCCAAACATAGCCTTAGTGTTAATAGTAAATCTTTTTTAATGTTTACACCAAATCATTTTATATTAATTTATTAAACTTTCAATAATATCCTTATATTTATTAACTTTACAATTTATACCCATATTTTTTATTTATATCATAACTTAATATTTTTTTATTAATTATGAACTAAATTATTTTAATGCATAAAACAAAACTTTTTATTAAACAATAAAAGTTACATTAAAACAAATAAAGAAGAGAATACATATGCATTTAATTATTTCATTACTATATTTTCCCCACAAATGATCGATTAACGCATTTCGAAGCTCGAAGTGTGCCACTTTGTCTATAACGAGCGATAAATTGTTGAAATTGGTTATTATCATTCATCACCGTTTCAACCTCTATCTGCGGCACTTCTCTTGCAACTTCAATTGGTGCATCGAGATCACGTTCATCCTCAATTATCATGTTATGTAAAATAATACATGTAATCATTATGTCATGTAACACGTCTTTTTGCCAAAAACGAGTCGGTCGTGCTACAATTGCGAAACGTGATGGGAGAACGCCAAATGCACGCTCTACGTCTTTTCTACATGCTTCTTGTTGCATAGCGAAATATTTATTTTTTCGACCGCCTGGTTCATGAATATTTTGCACTAAGGTGGACCATTTTGGATATATGCTATCCGCCAAATAATAACCCATATCATATTCTTTTCCTTGAATGAAGTAAGGAGCGGGAGGAGCAATACCTTTTTGGAAATACAACAAGCAAAGAAGAAAATAAAATATTGTTTAGGGATGTGAATTCAATTCATGATCCCAACATACGAGCATATGTTGAGACCGAACAAGCACAAATTTTAGAGAAAATGACTCAACAATAACATCAACAGACCCCACCTACATCGACTTCGTTTGGACCGATCTTTAATGATCTTGGAGGATCTGGAAGCGGGTTACCAGATTATTAGATTTCTAGTAATTTTATTTTGGTGTTATTATGTATTTTTGAATTTTCGTTGATTATGTTATCATCTTTTAATATTAGCTTATTTTCATCGAATATTTTTATCATGTTGTATATTATTTACTTAATTAGAACATAAAAAAATTAATATAAAGAATATATATATAAAATAAACCTATTTAAACTTTAACATTTTAAAAGACAAAAATAATAAACAAAATTGAGGGACCAAAAATGTAATTGAAAAAGTGGTAATGTAAATGAATAGTGTTACACCTAATACTATTCATCACACTAAATTTAGTGTGAAAAATGGTGACCCAATTGAAGATGTTTAGTGTAAGATTTAGTGACCATATATAAATAATATAGACGTCTTTGAGGGGATCATATATGGATTACAGAATATGCTTTTCAGGTCCCTGTTTTGGATGAATAAGAAACTGGGGAACACTGTGATTTATTTCAGTTGTTGACAAATAGAAGATGATTCATCTCAATCACACTAAAAAACCATTACTATTTGTTTAGGATAAGATTAAATGCATGTATCCTTCTACATATGATCAAACATTGTTTTTCATTACTATACTTGGACTTGTTATAATGCATGGTGACTTCAATTGTTGGTGTAAAGCCTTACATGTATATTCTAAAACACGAGTCTGTAATCGTTGTAACAACCCAAATTCTTGTAGATTGAAGGTTTAGCGTCAAAAATGAAAGTTTTAGTAAGGGACTTAATGGCAAATAATGAATCTCCTTGGAACTAATATTATTAAATATCAACCTATTATGTCTTTATTTTAATTTATGGGTGTTACAATGAATCAAATTTGAAATACTAAAAACATGACACCCACTTTTTTATATTAAAACTAATATAAAAAAAAATGCATCAATATAATAATTACTCCTTTCATTCTAGAATAAGTGTTTATATTTTTATTTTTATTTTAATTTGTTATAAAATAATTGTACAATTTTAAAAAATAACTACTTATTCTCTCATCCTACTCTGAAGAAATCAATTACTCTATCTAATAACAGGTGTATAATTTGACTTAAAAATGTCATTTGTTCATTAAAACAGTAATAATTACATTTTCTAAAATTATGTAAATTTTTCATTGTAAACACTTATTTTGATATGAAGGGAGTAATATTTTTCATTTAATCACTAAAACAATTGTTGGAACTTAGTGAGGATTTGAGAAACCTTGTCCCACATAGGAGCCAAGACGATGTTTAGAACACTTAATAAACTCCAATCATAGAGCATTAAACGAATCATTTAATTGATTGGGCTTGGAATGTGGTGTTCTTGGTGGTCTCGATGGGGTCAAGATTCAACGATTGAGGGATACGTGTGGTGCATGAAACAGTGGCTGGCACGGATGCCAGTGCAGGCCTCAATCAATTCGATTTCATCAAATATCTTCCGAATTCAAGTAAGGTTTACGTTTATTTGTAGTTTTTGATATATCAATTTGATTGTAAAAGATTTGTTCAATACAAATATCTACCCATTTCTTTGTTGATTATACGTAAAATCAATTATATGATTGATTGCTTCTAAATGATCAAATAATCTGTTTTTATTTTAATTACTAAAAAAATTGGATTAAACAAAGTCATTTGTTAAAACTTAAAATATTTTTAGAGCCCAACAAATTAGTTTAATTTCAGTCCACTAAAAGTAGTCCAGACTCCACATATTTGGCCCTTCAGAAAAATGTAGCCTAAAAGAAAAACAGCCCAAGATGAGGAGGCAAACGGATCAGCCGATCATATACCCGACCCGCAAATAGAAGCATCTGGATCCTGGGGTCCGCCCCGCTGGTCTGCTTTCTTCTTGACCGGAGTCCGGATACGTGCCGAAAAGGTTGGATGGATCGGCGATATTTAAATTTAAATTAGAGTAAACTACAATTTTCGTCCCTGAGGTTTATCACTAAATACGAAAATGGTCCCTAAACTTCAATAAGTCTAAAAATCATCCCTGACGTTATGGGTTTTGCTATGAAAATGGTCCCTGGTCACTAACTCCGTTAAATAACTCAGTTAAGTGAGGGGTACTTTCGTCTTTTTACCCATTTTTTTGTCTTTTTCCCCAACCTCTCTTCTTCCCAACTTCATCTTCTTCCCCACGACTTCACCATCTCCCACCTGCACCCTACACAACCACCATCGCCAACCACACTGCCGGCGACCACATCGACCTGCACCTTCTCGCCACCGGCAGCAACCACCGTCGTCTACCGCAGACACCACACGCCATCGATCTCCATCTCTCTCCCTCTCGTTTTCTTCCTCTTTGCCCCTTCGATTTCTCACAGCAAACAACCACCGCCATTTCCGGCAGCAAGAAGTCGTCGGCGGCAGAACCACCACCACCACCTTCACTCAGATCGCTACCCCTATCTCTCTTCTATCGCGATTTTCACGCCACCACCACAGCAACGCCTCTAAATCGTCATCGCTCAAGAACCTCGTCACCTCTTCACCACAGCAACGCCTTTGAATCGTCATCGCTCAAGAACCTCTTCATCTTTTTAGAAGACTGATGCGAAAAGTTCAAAAAATAAGAACTCCGGTAAAGTTTTCCAGATTCCGGCGAGTTTTCCGGCCAATTCGATTTTTCGGCGAATTCGATTTTCAACAACCTATCTCACTGTTTTATGCTTCATTTTCGATTCTGAAAACTGATAAATGATCGAAAATTCAAGACAAACAGATATGTGACATTAATCTTGAACAAAAACCACTAAACACATCAAACTGATTATCAATTTATCACGATGAACTTTCGAAGAACATAACCTGTAGAAATCCAAAAAATCAAAAATTGTTGATGTGTTGATGTTTATCTAATCAAATTGTTGCAATCTGATCTGAGTACACATTGAAATCGATCTGAAGAAGAATAATCCATCAAAACATTCTCAAACATGGGGAAGAAAGGGTTTTAGGAGAGAGAGAGAGAGACAAGAAAATGACAAAAAAATGGGTAAAAAGACGAAAGTACCCCTCACTTAACTGAGTTATTTAACGGAGTTAGTGACCAAGGACCACTTTCAAAGCAAAACCCATAACGTCAGGGATGTTTTTTAGACTTATTGAAGTTTAGGGACCATTTTCGTATTTAGTGATAAACCTCATGGACGAAAATTGTAGTTTACTCTTTAAATTATATTAATATTTAATTTTCCATTTTTAGTCCTTTTTAAGTAAAGCTTGGTTTTTTTTCTCATCAATTAATTAATTACTGTAAAGGTTTTTAATAGAATATATTATAATAAAATCACATAATATATAAATTATATAAATATTTCATTTTCCATTTTTAACTTTTTAATAAAAGAATACATCATTTTCAAGTGGTATAATTAACATTCAATCCAGATGTTTTCTCATCTCAGATCACATTGGGCCCAGACTAATCCCTAGGCAAATCGGGCCATTGGCCCAGCTGCTAAAGCATGCAGCCCTGAGATTATCCTCAGTGGCCACAAGTGCTGCGTGTGGGGCTCGAACCCGGGCAAGCGCTATGAACTCCCCAGGCCTTACCACCACGCCACAACCCTTGTGGTTAAATTGGAAACATCCTTTCAATCCAACAATTATTGAATTCAGTCAAATAGACACAACTTGACGTAAAGATATATTAACACACCGTTATGTAGATGGAATTTTGACAACGGTGAATGGGTCATAAACCGATTTCATTTGCACTGACAGGAATATTCTTAATGAATATTATACAAGTTTTAAAGGTATATATATTTTCAGAAGCGTGACACTGGTTTGAATGGGTAAGTCAAATATTTTTTTAAATTAAAAAAAAAACTAAAAATACCACTGGTTTAACAATGTTAGGCCATCCGTACCCGGTGCGGGATGGGCTCGGGATGGCCAGCGGGGTCATGCGGGGTGGGCTACGGGGCGAGCGGGATGAGCGGGAAGGGATGGAATCCGGGGATGGGATCCCGATCCATCCCGAAGGGTTTTTAAAAAAAAATTTAATTAAATTTTTAAAAATAATGCCGTTCAACGGCTCTTTTACTAAAAAAAAATTATTTTTCTCAATTTAATCCCACTATATATTTAACCCTCAACCTTTTATTTCTCACACCTCTCAACCTCTTATTTCTCACACCTCTCAAATTCTCTCAACCTCTTATTTCTCACACCTCTCAAACTCTCTCAAACACTCTTCCATTCTCTCAACCTCTTATTTCTCACACCTCTCAAACTCTCTCAAACACTCTTCCATTCTCTTATTTTTCACACCTCTCAAATTCTCTCAACATTATGTACGCTTGTGTCATATTACACAATATGATACTCGAAGACGAAAACCATGCTATTTGTGGTGACGTGGAAAACGACTTTTTCACGAATGATATCGAAAGTCAAATCAGTGAGACACAACGCGCGACAAATGTTCAAGAAGTCATAAACCGGGACACTCATAATAACCTTCGGTCGGATTTGGTCGAACATATTTGGCGTATCCAAGTTCCCAACAATGACGACGAGTAGATTTTTAAATTTATTTTGTAATTTTTATTTTTAATGAATGATATGAATTTTAATTTTTATTTATTAAAAAATATATAAATATTTTTATTTTGTTAAATAATTAAATGTATAAATAAAAGAATTAAAATAAATGAGGTGGCAAAAGGGTTTGAGAGAATGGGGTACGGGTGTTTAGGGATCGTTAGGGATCGAGTGAGGGATGAAAGAAAAGCTGATGTGACGTTGATGTGGAGTGGGATATTTGAAAGATTCCCTCAATGGGGTACTGATGGCCTTACAAGTCAACTATTTTTCAAAAACATTAATATGTGTGTACATGTTATCCTTCCGATCCCTATTTCCGAATAACATACATAAGTTTGATTTAAGAGTTATAACAAACAAAATCAGAAATTAACTATTAAAAAAGTTAACAAAATTTCAACTCTACTTCAATATATATATATATATATATATATATATATATATATATATTTTCTAGAAAGATTGGCAACAATTATTTTGGATTAAACACAATTATAATAGGGAAATTAATTAAAATACTCAAAGTTTGACCAACTGTTACCGAAATACCCAAAAAAAAATTCATTTTGCAAAAATACCCAAAATACCCGCGATGGATCCCGCGATCGCGGGCTAGGGCTGACGTGACACGTACTTTGGGTACAAATGCCCCGCGAAGCCCCTCAACTTTGGCCGCGGTGCACTTTTGGTCCCTGCCCGCGATCGCAGCCCGCGATGGACCAAAATTTTCACTTTTGGTCCCTGAAAATTTACACTTTTGGTCCCTGAAAATTTACACTTTCAGCCCCTGTACTTAGACGAATCTTGCATGCTTTTACTGTTTTTTTCCACAATTATTGTACTTTGAAGATCGATTTGTGGTTGAAATTCATTTGCATGTTTGAGATTTCATCCATAAATATCAGTAGTATGCAATTCACAATTCACACTTCCTCTTGCTTTCTTTCTTGATTTCTCTCTTGCTTTCTTTCTTTGAATTGATTTCTCTCTTCTCTCATTTCATCCACAAATGGCATCGTCATCAAACCCTAAGTCTACTCCTGAAAAAATGCCACCTCAAATCGAGGTCGCCATAGCAAAAAAGGAAAAGGAGATAGATGAACTAACAGAAGAGTGGAAAAAAATTATGGACAGGAAGACAGTCCATTTGAGAAAGATCGAAGAGGAAGACATGGAGATCAAAAGGATGAAAGGGCATATAAAAGCTCGGGAGGCTCGTGTTCGTCGAGAACAAGAAGCAATTCACCATATTCTGCAAGACTTCGCAATTATTAAAGCGAAGGTAAACGAGAAGCAAGCTTGGATTGATGAAACTAAATCAATTTTTAAGTAGGTGGTGGTTATATATTTTTTTGTTTTGTATTTTTTTACTGTGTTGTTATTTGTATTTTTTTACTGTGTTGTTGTTTTGTATTTTTTGTTGTTGTTAATTTCTCTGAAAAGTAGTTTTTAAGCCGCTGAACCACGGTTAGGTTGGATACATCATGCAAGGTCAAGTCAGAGGTTACCTCATTCGTGGGCCTACTTCTCTTGTAGAATATATGACAACCCTCAACTCATTTGCTAAAGTGTGTGCGGGTTGTGGTACACAATGGCCATACGTGGTTGCAAAAGCAGAAGCCGTTGAAGAAGGGTCAGAAAGATTGAAGATGAAGAGCTTGTTGGATGGAATACAAACTAGTTGTGTTATCAATGTTCATTTAGAAGCATATGTATGTGTGTGTGTATATATATAATATGAAATGGGGTTTTGACAAGTTGGTATCACTGGACTCATTTTAGAATTGTGAAAATGGGTATTTGACGAATGATGATTCATGTGTGTTTGGAGCTGAAGTGTTTTAAACACACATGAATCATCATTCGCCAAATACCCATTTTCACAATTCTTAAATGAGTCCAGTGATACCAACTTGTCAAAACCCCATTTATAAACAATTCTACCTTCTCCTATTGCCATTCACGATATCTATAAACACATTCAAATAATAATAATTTAAAACGATTTAATGAATTAGTTAATATATGATTATTATGTTAATGCGATAGGAGTGTAAAACAAAATTGAAAAAAAATATGAGATGTACCATAAATTAAATAATTAACTATAATGGTGTAATTTGTTAAAATTAAAACGTATCTAATATGAATATATAAACAGACATGTGTACTCAGAGTTAACATTCACTGCCATGGATGCAAGAACAAGGTCAAGAAAATACTAAGAAAAATTGAAGGTCTCATATTTTCTTTATGTGTCTAAATATATAATACGAATATATATATATATCATTTACAAACTAGCTGTGTTATCAATGTTCATTTAGAAGCATATGTATGTGTGTATATATATCATTTACAAATCAGTGTTTAGATCAACAGTATCATATGGGTTTGTTCCATATGGTTCAAGCTGTGACGGGCCCGGGGTGTGACTGACAGAATGTCTCCTAGGCACGGTTGAAGGGGCGGGATTTGGACACTCTCCACGAGTGTGTCCTACGCATTGGCACCGAGTACATCTTCGTTGTATCGAACTTTCACCACGTGATGGACGTCGGTCGTTCTTTCTCGGTCTCCCGGTCCTGTTCTTATCCATTAAAGGTGGATAGCATGGTGGAAGCGGGTCGGGTGGATACACCCATGCTGCAGGGAGTCCAGCTGGGTTTATTACCTCCACGTATGTTTTCCGGTAATATTCGGACGTGAAGAAAGGTACAGCCAAGTCGCTGCAATCTGTACGACCCATATATGTTGCTGCAGCGATGGCATGGCCGCACGGTAACCCAGATTTATCCCATTCGCGACACGAACAAATGTGGTCTTCCATATTCACAATCGCGTTAATATAGTCATCATGCACCTCGTACTTCCCATACCCGATTGCTCTTACCGGCCATGTCGCCGCACGACGCGCCCTGTACTGAACGATATTCTCCGCCGTTGGTGTGAGTGCATTTTGTATCTTAGCTCATTTTAGGCGTCGAATTTGGTACCACTCTTGTTGAAAGGCCCGAAAGTAGTCCATAAGATTAACAATCGGACATCTGCGCGCAAAACGGGAGAGTGCATTCACATACTCTGCACTATTCGAGGTCAGAATGTCATACCGTTGTCCAGGAAAATGGGCCGCGGACCACCTCTCCGGTCCAGCATCGTCAAAGACTTTGGCTGCTTCCTTGACACTGTATCGTAGCATATTCATGTACTTGTTAAACTCCCGATCCGTATATGCTCTGCATGCCGCCCAATAGACATCCTTGTAGGTGGTAATACGTTTGTCCTTGGATTTGACGTTCATCTCCAAATGTCGACAGCATATGGCGTGAGGGGCGTTTGGGTACATGGCAGAGATTGCGGCGCTTATGGAAGGAGCCCTGTCAGACATAAACACCAACCCTTGCGGGTCTTCGATAGCTTGTCTCAACATGGACAGAAACCAAGTCCACTCGTCCCCGGTTTCGGACTTGCCTACGCCGAAAGCTACTGGAACGATGGAGTTATCCCCGTCCATGGCAACCGCCAGGAACATCATACCCAAGTAACGGCCCTTTAAATGGGCTGCGTCTATTATCAGGACACGACGTAGATTTTCCAGAAATGTGCGGATCTGCAAAAACATAGGTTAAAATGTTATAGTTTATAATGTGTAAATGTTATAGTTTATAATGTGTAAACATATGACGTGTTAAAATACGTACCGCGGGTCCAAGGGCCACGAAGCACATCTCAAACCGTCCACGTGAATCGGTCCGTAGCTGCGTGACAGTACCAGGGTTCTGCAGCTGCAAATTATATAAATATGTCGGGAGTCGTTCATACGACTCCTCGAACGTGCCTCTCACCATAAACAGTGCATGGCAGCGCGCACGCCACGCTTGGTGGTAATCAATCGTGACGCCGAACTGCCGGTGAACGTCGTGGACGATGTTCTTTGGACGCAATGACCTGCTAACATCAAGAAATTTGTTTTTCAGGATCGCACCCAAAGTCTTTTTGCCGGCTTGTTTATGGCGGGGATTAAGTTGCGTCCTCGTACAAGTGTGTACGTCGTGCGACTTTCTAATCATTATCGCCCCTCCTTTGGGACCCGTGTGAATCGCGTACAACCTCCACTCACACTTTTCTCTAGCACATTCAACTACGTATTTGCTTTTGTCAGATGCACGCACGCGACTTTGGAAACCCTCTTCCAAGAACTTGAGCCCGATCTGACTTGCTAAGAGATCCTTCGAATCGAATATCTGACCTGTTGTTAAACTTTCACTGCGAATATAAGGTGTAGGTTCGTAGCTTTGTGTCTGGGTATGGGAGTCTGGAAGAATAGGGGGCATATCAAAAAAGTCATTTATCTGACTACATGATTTTCTACTAGGGGTATATTCTTCGTGATCATTATTATCGGTGTCTGATCTGTCTATTTCAGAATTACCCGTTCTGAAAACGTGGGTTTCGTCATCAGCAACTCCAGCAGTACGCCATTCGTGTGGTTGTGGTGGTTGTTGTTGTTGTTGAGAATCAGGCTGCTCTATTTGTTGAGAATCAGGATGCTCTATTTGTTGAGAATCACCCTCCTCGTCACCGTCGTCGTCACCGTCGGATACGCCGGGATACACAAAGAGTAATGGGGGTCTTTCTGAATCGACTGCAAGGTGCAGAAAAGTAGAGATATCCCCATCGTTGGATAAATCCACAAATGACCCATCGCCATTTTTAAATACTAACTTGCAAATATCAGAAGAGTTGATTCCACATTTTTGCATGGCGTATGCAACAAACTTCTGATAAGTGTAGTTTACTGACACTTTTACACCATGCTTAGATTTATAAGCAAAATTCCACTTATTGTTATCTTGCACCCATTCACCATCAAAACAGAAATATAGCTTAGCTTTTGCAACAGATGAACTCATTTTTTCAGTAGTATCTCAAACACAAACAATGAAATCGTTGTGTGGGGATTATGGCTTGAATTTTACGTCTATTTATCAGAAAAACAATCTCTCATTTCATCCACAAACTGGTATTCCAAAAACATTGATTTAACATTGATTGAAACATGCAAATGAATTTCAACCACAAATCGGTCTTTAAATTGCAATAATTGTGGAAAAAACAGTAAAAGCATGCAAAATTCGTCTAAGTATAGGGGCTGAAAGTGTAAATTTTCAGGGACCAAAAGTGTAAATTTCAGGGACCAAAAGTGTAAATTTTTGGGCCATCGCGGGCTGCGATCGCGGGCAGGGACCAAAAGTGCACCGCGGCCAAAGTTGAGGGGCTTCGCGGGGCATTTGGCCCCAAAATACGTGTCACGTCAGCGTATCCCGCGATCGCGGGACCCCATCGCGGGTATTTTGGGCATTTTTGCAAAGTTGAAAAATTTTAGGGTATTTTGATAACAGTTGATCTGACTTGGGGTATTTTAATTAATTTCCCATTATAATATTTACCATACAACACATGCAAATCACAATTTACAAGAGATGCACATTTTGTACTTTGGTAATCAATTGTTTGTAAACAAGATAATAATAAATGTGGTTTTGTTTTATATTTAACATGAAATACATGGTTTACCATCGTGGGTATATATAAATTACTAAATTATAGTTTCTTTTTTCAAAAAAAGTAAAATAAAAACTTGGGTAAACTGCGATTTTCATCCCTGAAGTTTTTGTTTATGATTTTTTTCGTCCATAGTCTTTAAAAGTTGTTTTAGGTTATGTCTCGCAAACTAGTTAATAAGCTAAATGATAACTGTGATCCCAGAACAAGTAATCAATCAATATAAACAACAAATGAAGTCATCTCTATATTCCAATGATGATCCAAAAGCTCACAAGATGAATGCAAAACAATACAATGTGTGTGTGGCTAGTGTGTGTAACAGATGACCTAATTCCCAAAAGGAAAAATAGCAAACATTATATACTTAAGACAAGTTTGACACTATTACATAATAGGTCCTTCTACTTGGTACAATACAAAATATAGTACTAACAATAACTAATAAACTAGTTTATAGTTGATATATAATCTATTTGATGACTAGTAAGTTAACTGATAGATAAATTACGTTTGGCAAAAACTAGCTGATAAACATGTAAAATGATCAAAACTGGACATATTGAAAAAATATTCAATTATAATATAAATAAAACAAATTTATAGTAATATAATATGTTAATTAATACAAACAAGATAGGAAAGAAAAACTAAATAATATAATATGTTAATTAAAAGAATTTAAAATTGATTATTATATATATATATATATATATATTATAAATTTTGAATTCGTTAAAACAAATTATAGAAAAAATCTACATTAACTTATGATTTTAAATAACCATTACATATAATATGAATAAAAATAAATAATTGAATAATGATTAAAAACGTAATGGTAATTGATATCTAAAATATATCGACTAAGATCAAAATAAGAGTAAATTACTTTTTGGTCCCTGTGGTATGTCAAAAAATACGGAATTGGTCCTTAAACTTCATTTATTACTGTTTTGATCCCTCAGGTATGCAGAATTTTACGGAATTGGTCCTTAGGGGTGACGTCCGTTTGATTGTTGCCGTTAACCCTCACCACGTGAGACGCACACGAGGGTATTTTTGTCAAAACCCTTCTCTCTTTTTTCCTCTCGTTTAAAACACCGACAAAACCCTTGGTTTGCCTTTCCCATCTTCATTATTACACTCCAGGCCCCTCTGGTCTTCTTCTTCTTCCTCACTTCTTCTCTGCTATAGAAACTTCTACAATGGCACACATGTGGATGATACGGCAACCAAACATACCTATGGACCCATACGAAGTTTATGGTAAGCTTACTTTTTGAGTTCTCTGCTACAAAAACTTCTACAATGGCACACATTGATGCTCTGTTTTTTTACAAAAAATAATGTTGTCTTTGTTTTTGCAGAACATTATCCAGGTTTGATTTCGATGAAGGTTCATCATGGTGGGGTATTTACTAGAAGTCCAGGAAGGAAGTACATTATTGGTAAGGTCGATCATGTTGATTTAATAGATATTGATGAGCTTAGTGTGCATGAAATAGACTTGATGATGGTAAAGCTAGGTTATGATCCTGAGGACAGGATGTACTATCACTTTTGCATTCCAGAACATGACCTAGACTTTGGCCTTGAAGCTTTGGGCAATGATCAGGATATTTTAAACTTATTGGGGTATACAACCAAGTTTAAAATCATAGACATATACATTGAGCATGGTAGAACTACCCTGAACACATATGCAAGGTCTCTTAGTAAAAGGAAAGTGGTTATAGAGGAGATTGTAGAAATGAATAGAACAAGAAGAAAAGCAATTGAGGCTGGTTCTTCTTCCACCTCTGCTAAAAAACAATTATTCATTGAATGGAGTCAGCCTGATGAGAACACTCAACAAAGTGAGGTTGTTGAGAACACCCAAGTCTGTGATGCCAATTGATAATGCCACTTTTTGGCGTTATTTTCGGTCCACAAACCAATGAGATTGGCTTGTGTTGGAGCAAAGAGGCGGAACTTTATGGTTTATTTAGTGAAATGTACAGGTAATCTAAAAGACGGCAATCATCGAGAAAAGAAGCGAAAAAGAGTCCAAAAGAGAGCCAAAACGAAGCCCAACGGAAGCCCGAGATCCAAGCCCAAGACCCGCGCCCGAACCATGAACCAGACCTGACCCGGAAGGCTCAGGAAAGCGCGCGGCTTTCCACGTGGCTTGAAGCCGCGGGACAAACCGCGCAACCCTCTGTTTGTTTGCTATAATTTGTGTTTTCTGGATTTTAGGTCATGATCTCGATACGTACGACGGGAGGCGGCTGAGGGGGGATTTTCAGTGGTTTTTCACAGACTTTTGAACCACGATAGAGGATCGGTTGAGGAGACGTTCACCAGAAGAATCGGATTAGAGCCGAGAGAAGGGAGTTCACCCTTACACTCATCACGTTCACAATCACTATGTTTACACACACAATTTCCTTTCCTTTTCTTATGTTTTTATCCACCACCAACATGAACTAATCTTTAGATGTTGGGGGTTGGAATGAATTTGGTTTAAGCTTATGATCGGATGATTTGAGACTTTTATCAGTTTTTCCTATTTAATGAAGCATGTGATTTGAGTTTTAATGCCTTTGTGAGTCTGGCCAACTTTCAATTGTTTTGTTTGTTTCCAGTTAAGTTCGAGAGAATTAATTGTTAACTAGAACTAGAATTTACATGCCTAAGGTGAGAAATTGGATAGAGATATAACAAGTAAGCCTTAGTCCTATTAAAATCTTGATTTTAATGTGTTTTGAATCCCATAGGTTGAGATCGAGAGATAAAACTTGTGCCTTCAAAATAAAATCCGTGGTTGCTTGAGAAAGAACCACAGTGATTTTAGAGATTGGGTATTCATTAAAGGAATAACTGGTAATTTTTTTGAGTCAGATGTTTATATGCGAAAACCTTAGGATTTCCAACCCTCAACTGTTTTCTCTATCCAAAGTTTCCTCAAGTTATCTACTGTCTCGTGTTTGATTTAGTTACATGCAATTAATTAGTTTCATACCAACAACTCAAAATTGCGACCATTCAGTTAATATATCTTATAGTCATTGTGATACTTAGTTCCTAGTTCCCTGTGTTCGATACTCGTACTTTCAGTACTATTACTTGATTTCGACCCGTACACTTGCGGTAAGATTTAGGGGGGTGTAAACCCGCCTATCACCAATGCCCAACTAGATGATGATGAGCATCAACAAAATGAGGTTCTGTTTGAGGCAGAAGCAATGGAGTTTGACAGAAATCAACTAGATGATGATGAGCATCAAGAGCAGGGCAATACAGTGGGACTGGATTTTGACTTGAATGACCAGGATGGATATGATCAAGAAGATGAGGTTAATGAAACAGAAAAATAGTTGGATGTGAATGATGTTTTGGGTGATGACTACACTGACTATATTGTGTTTGAGGATGAGTTTGTAGAGCAGGAACAGGTGCATCAACAAGAGCAGATGCTTTACAGGGCCAAGGCACAAGAAGAGCTTGATAAGGGAAAGACAATACAAAAGGTTGATGAAGATGTTGACATGGAAGGGTTTGAGGATACAACTATGGACATGGAAGAGTTTGAGAGTGGTAAGGAGTCTGAGTTTGAAACTGGAAGAAAAAGGGCACTGCATAAACTTAGAAAGTTTAATGAAGTTAAGCCAATACAGTTTTATGTTGGTCAACAGTTTGGAAGTAAGAAAGACATAAGAAAAGCAGTCACAGACCACTCAATTCAGACTAGGAGGGATCTGTTTTTTAGTAAAAATGATAAGGTAAGAATGAGGGTGATATGCAAAGGAAAAGTTCTTCAAAGTGGAGGTACAATTACTAATGGGCCTAACACTGATGGGCCTAACACTGATGGGCCTGAGGTAGCATGTCCTTGGGTGTTACTTATTTCCACAGATAACAAAAATAAAACATGGACCGTGAAGACCTACAAAGACCAACACAAGTGTTTACAATCCAGGCATGTGAGGCAGTGTACAACCACTTTTCTCTCTCAACAGGTTGAAGAAACCATAGTTCCCAACCCATATATCCCCATGAAAGCTTTGGCAGAAGGACTGGCTAAGAAGTATGAGCTTAGGGTTCATAAAATGAAGGCATACAGAGCAAAGTTAATTGCAACCAAAAAGGTGAGAGGAGATTACAGTGACCAATATGACGAATTGAGGGACTATGTCTTGGAGCTTAAGAGAGCAAACCCAGGTACCACAGTGAAATTGGCAGTGGAAGATGAAACCAACCCAGACTCCCCAACAAGACAGTTCAAACGGATCTACATTTGTATTGGTTCCCTTGAGGAAGGCTTCAAAGCATGTGGAAAGGAGTTGTTGGGCCTGGATGGATGTTTCATGAAAGGACCTTTTCCAGGACAGATCTTGACTGCAGTTGGTGTTGATCCAAATCAGGGTATCTATCCCTTAGCATATGCCATAGTTGAAGCTGAGACAACAGATTCTTGGACATGGTTCTTGGAGTGCTTGGGTGATGACTTGGATCTTGGTTCAAATTCAAATTTTACCTTCATATGTGATAGGCAAAAGGTAAATTTCTATGTTTTGCAAATTTTTTCCATGGTTCTTGTTGCTAATGTAGTACTAACTTGTGGTACCTTTGTTCCAATTAGGGAATTATAC
Organism: Saussurea involucrata; assembly: GCA_033807775.1. Classification (NCBI taxonomy): domain Eukaryota; kingdom Viridiplantae; phylum Streptophyta; class Magnoliopsida; order Asterales; family Asteraceae; genus Saussurea; species Saussurea involucrata. Next base: position 4,861,977 of record CM066325.1, read on the forward strand.
CTGCAATGGCTAGGGTATTCCCATGTGCAGAGCACAGGTTCTGTCTTAGGCACATTCATGAAAACATGAATAAGAGTTGGAAGGGAAAGGTGTACAAGGATGCTCTGTGGAGATGTGCAACAGTACCAACACTGCCCCAATTTCAGAAATGCATGGATGACTTGCAGGCAATGGATAAGAAGGCTTTTGACTATTTGAAGGACATTCCAGCTGTTCATTGGTCAAGAGCCCATTTTACAGGTTAATTATCTTTCTTATACTTGACATGAGTTGAGTGAATTGCATAGTAACCCATGTCTGTTTCACATGTACAGGTAGAGCTCACTATGATGTTCTATTGAACAACATGTGTGAGGTATTCAATAGACAACTTGTAGATGGTCGTGACAACCCTATCATCACAGCTTTGGAGTATATTAGAGAATACCTCATGAAGAGGATTGTCAATGTAGGGAGGGTAATTGCAAAGAGTGAGGGGCTTCTGACACCCACAGCCACAAAGATTTTGGAGTTGAACAAGACACAAGCTGCACAGTATGTGGTTCTTTGGAATGGTGGGGACAAGTACCAAGTCAGTGGGCCATGGCAAGATCAATGTGTTGTTGATTCAGGAAGGTGGACATGCACATGTAGGAAGTGGGACTTGACAGGAATACCATGTAGGCATGCAGTTGCCACAATTTGGTATATGGCAGCTAATGGAGAGGGGATTGGTTTACCTGAAGATTTGGTGCATGAGAGTTACAAGCTGGCAACTTGGAAGAATGTGTATGAGTTCAAGGTTGGCCCTCTGAGTGGGAAGGAATTTTGGCCAAAGAGTGATTGTGCAGTGAAGCTAATTCCACCAGTCCATCATACACAGGTTGAGACGCCCAAGAAGAAGAGAAGGAAGGGTGCAGATGAGTTAAGCCAACCTGTTAAAGGTTCCAAGCTTTCCAGGGCTGGAAAGACTGTGACTTGTACATCCTGCAAGAAGTCTGGGCACAACTCCAGGACTTGTAAAGGACAGTAACCCAAGCCTTAGTTGGATGGATGTTGGATGTTTGATCTATTTGGATGTTGGATCTTTTGTAACCAAGCCTTAGTTGATGCCTGCTTTAGTTTATTTAACATGGTATTATGTTTTTAGCTGGATGAACATTACTTTTTGTGGTTGATGTACTGTTGTTCCAGTTATGGTAATATATTGTTAGTTGGCTTAACATTCCAGTGATGATACTTTTGTGGTACATTCCTTTTGTGGCTTGTGTTTAACATGGTATTATTTTGTTCAAGTAATGGTGATATCCTTTTGTTGAATGTTGAAACCCATATAGTTGGTTATTAACAGGGAAATACCAAACACAAAAATAAAGAACACTGCAACTAACACCAAACTTCTGCTATTTCATTAAATTGGTACAAAAACCAAATGTTACAACAAAAACCAGACTTCTTCATTCCCACATAAGGAAATGGTTACAGTTACTCAAAAGACTTCTTCATTCCCACATAAGGAAATGGTTACAGTTACTCAAAACACAAGGAAAAGGATAACAAACATGACCCAACTGATTAACAGTAACTTCTTCATTCTTCTAGCCTCCACAACTTGTGCCCTCAATTTTTCTTCAATCAGATTTCTTGACCTCAATAAACCAGGTATAACCACCAACGATCGAGCACACATTGGTGGATCAACCCAACCAATAAAGACGCAATTGCTTCCCTGTAAAAAAATTGATTTCAGAGACAAACATAAAATTGAACTACTCCCACAAACCCTAAAAACTTACAGGGCGGGAACAGGAGTAGAATCTTCTCCCTGGGTTAGCATTTGTCCACGAAGTTACAATCACCATTCACCACACACGCACCACAGTAACACAACACCATGTTCAGTCTTTGGCTTCAGAGCTTCAATGGAGAAGCAGGGTTGTTGATGAAGATGTTAACTAACGGGTATATGGTGTTTTAAACGAGAGGGAAAAAAGAGAGAAGGGTTTTGACAAAAATACCCTCGTGTGCGTCTCACGTGGTGAGGGTTAACGGCAACAATCAAACAGACGTCACCCCTAAGGACCAATTCCGTAAAATTCTGCATACCCGAGGGATCAAAACAGTAATAAATGAAGTTTAAGGACCAATTCCGTATTTTTTGACATACCACGGGGACCAAAACAGTAATTTACTCTCAAAATAATAATATAAAAATAATTGATATGATTAATAATAATGCCAAATAATTAAAAATTAACATCAATATATAATTAAAATTTAATCAATATTTTTAAACACAATATTTATAAATTATCAAACACAATATTTTTTAAATTATCAAAATTGTGTTAATGTTTTATTTTTGTTTGTACATCTTAAGTCCAAAAAGGGATAGACTAACACGATTAAATGAAAGCCATTAGTCAAATATAGAAATTGACATCAATATTTAGAAGATCGTTTAATCAATTGGTAATTGGAGAGAATTAAATATACTTAATATTAGAAATTACGTTATTGTGTAAAGCTCTTCAATCATCAATCTGTTCTTAATATAGAGGAGTCGAAGAGAGTCAATTGTCAATTACCATGATTAACTGTTCATCTACCAATCTCAGTAAACCCGAATCTCACCCTAAAGACGAGAACGCAATGATGCAATCGCACTGAAAATAATCTACCAAACGAGTTTTAACTAGTTTAGTTGGTTTAATGCGTTTGAATAGAATTTTATGTAAACAGTACAAGTTTGAATCTCATAGTTAACAATATTCTTGTTTTTAGCCTTTTATATTGGATTCTTTATAACTATTGTTTATTTTTTTACAAGTCAGCAACGGAAGGAATCAAAACCATGATTTTTTTAAATACAAGTAACTAACGAGTTAAGTTATTATAAATTTGTTATATGTTTTTACGGTTTCCCATCCTTATAGTTAAATGGTGTCATGTTTCAACATTTATTTGGATCGACTTCTGACTAGAACGAAAATATTTATGCATAATGGTTTACAAATTAATGAACCAAACGAGTAAATAACAAATACACGGATATTTATTATCTGGATACACTCACTGTTGATCCAAACTTTCATTAGTGATTTGATGACACTACTAAACAAAAGTCGATTTCCGGCGGATATTTTCGGCGGATTTTCCGCCTGATATTTTCCGGCGTCTTTCCGGCGGAAATTAAAAAAGTCAAATTCCGTTGACTTCCGCCGAAAATCCGCCGAAAATCACAAAAAAATAAAATTTTCGATTTTTTTTTTAAACGATCGACTTATTTTTTGGCGGATATTCGGCGGAATACAATTAATTATTTTTAAAATTAATATCCGTCGGAATTCCGCCGAAAAACCTCTAATTAATTAAGGAAATAATTTTTTTTAGCCATCCGCCGAAAATCCGCCGGAATCCGTAACCTTTAAAAAAAAAAAAAAAAAAACTAAGTTACGACCTGCCGGAAATCCGCCGGAACGTAATTTTAAAAAATAAAAAATAATTTTTTTTAGCCATCCGCCGAAAATCCGCCGGAATCCGTAACCTTTAAAAATAAAAAATAAATAAATGAATTTACGATCCGCCGGAAATCCGCCGGAACTTAATTTTAAAAAATAAAAAATAATTTTTTTAATTATCCGCCGAAAAGCCGCCGGAATCCGTAACCTTTAAAAATAAAAAATAAATAAATAAATTTACGATCCGCCGGAAATCCGCCGGAACTTAATTTTAAAAAAATAAAAAATAATTTTTTTAATCATCCGCCGGACATTAGTATTTTAGAAATATTTTTAATTATATAAATATTAAATTAAATTTTAATGACAAATCAAACCTTGTGGGCTTAATGTACCGTTTTGGGCTTTAATTGTTTATTTTGGGCTTCAATTGACCCTTATGGGCTTAATGTACCGTTATGGGTTTTAATGGAATGTATTGGGCTTTAATGGACCGTATCGATCTTTATGGATCGTAGTTTGATTTAATGGACCATATTGATCTTTAATTGATTATATGGGATTCAATGTACCGTTGTGGGCTTAATAGATCGTTATGGGCTTTAATAGACGTATTGGGTTTTAATGAATCGTATCGGGCTTTAATTGACCATTATAGCTTATGGAACGGTTTTAGCTTTATTGTAACCGTATTAGGCTGCAAATGGATTTGACAGGGGCTTATTGGATCCAAATGACCGTTAATGGATCTTGTTGGGATTTCAGTAATCTACTAGGTGTTTAGTCAACTCAATTGAACTTTAACGGACTTATGGAATGGTTTAGGCTTTAATGGACCGTATTGGGTCTTTATGAATCGTATTGTGCTTTAATGGACCGTATTGGTCTTTAATTGATCATTTTGAGCTTTAATGGACCCTTGTGGGCTTAATGTACCGTTATTGGCTTTAATGGGATGTATTGGCCTTTAATGAATCGTAATAGGTTTTAATGAATCGTAATAGGTTTTAACGAACTGTAATAGGTTTTAATGGACCATATCGAGCTTTATGGATTCTAGTTTGCCTTAATGGACCGTATCGGGCCTTTATAGATCCTAGTTTGCCTTAATGTACCATATTGGTCTTTAATTGATCATCTGGGCTTCAATGTACCATTGTAGGCTTAATAGATTGTTATGGGCTTTAATGGATCGTTTTGGGCTTATAGAACGATTTGGGCTTTAATGGATCGTATTGGGTCTATATGGATCCTAATTTGCTTTAATGGACTATATTGACCTTTAATTGATCATTTTGGGCTTCAATGGACCATTATGGGATTAATAGACCGATATGGGCTTTAATGGGACGTATTGAGCTTTAATGAACTGTATTGGGCTTTAATGAACCGTATTGGGCCTTTATAGATCCTAGTTTGCTTTAATGGACCGTATCGGGGCTTTATGAATCGTATTGTGCTTTAATAGTCCGTATTGGGCCTTTATGAATCGTATTGTGCTTTAATGGACCGTATGAGACTTTAATGGACCGTATTGGCCTTTAATTGATCATTTGGGCTTCAATGGACCATTATGGGATTAATAGACCGATATGGGCTTTAATGGGACGTATTGGGCTTTAATGAATCGTATTGGGCTTTAGTTGACCATTATGGGCTTATGGAACAATTTTGGCTTTAATGGACCGTATTGGGCTGCCAAATGGATCCGACAGGGGTTTATTGGATCCAAATGGCCGTTAATGGATCCTATTGGGTTTTCATTGATCTACTAGGTGTTTAATCAACTCAATTGAACTTCAATGGGTTTATTTGTGGTTTAATATATTCTTTTAATCTTTAATGGAACGTATTGTGTTAAAATGGTCGTTAATGATTCCAACAGGGGTTTATTGGATCCAAATGACCGTTAATGGATCCTATTGGTCCGTATTGGGCCTTTATGAATCGTATTGTGCTTTAATGGACCGTATGGGACTTTAATGGACCGTATTGGCCTTTAATTGATCATTTGGGCTTCAATGGACCATTATGGGATTAATAGACCGATATGGGATTTAATGGGACGTATTGGGCTTTAATGAATCGTATTGGGCTTTAGTTGACCATTATGGGCTTATGGAACAATTTTGGCTTTAATGGACCGTATTGGGCTGCCAAATGGATCCGACAGGGGTTTATTGGATCCAAATGGCCGTTAATGGATCCTATTGGGTTTTCATTGATCTACTAGGTGTTTAATCAACTCAATTGAACTTCAATGGGTTTATTTGTGGTTTAATATATTCTTTTAATCTTTAATGGAACGTATTGTGTTAAAATGGTCGTTAATGATTCCAACAGGGGTTTATTGGATCCAAATGACCGTTAATGGATCCTATTGGACCGTATTGGGCCTTTATGAATCGTATTGTGCTTTAATGGACCGTATTGGCCATTAATTGATCGTTTTGGGCTTCAATGGACCCTTGTGGGCTTAATGTACCGTTATGGGCTTAATGAGACGTATCGGTTATGGGCTTTAATGGAACGTATTGCCTTTAATAGATCGTTTCGGGCTTTAACTGTATCATAATAATGTAAATATAATATTAATAATAATGTCAAATAAATAATAATAATAATAATAATATAGATCCTAGTTTGCTTTAATGGACCGTATCCGGGTTTTATGAATCGTATTGTGCTTTAATAATAAGAAATAATATATAATAATAATAACTACTACATATTAATAATAATAATATTAATATATATTAATAATAATAATAATAACTACTACATATTAATAATAATAATATTAATATATATATTAATAATAATAATAATAACTAATAGATATTAATATTAATATATATTAATAATAATAATAATCTTGAAAATTAAATTTCCGGCGGCATAATCCGCCGGAATTCCGCCGAAAACTCACGATTTTTTTGCCCTAAAGTCTCCTATCCAGCCGACGATTGCAGTTAACACACATCACAAATTCCACAGCGCGACGATTGTAGTCATCGACCACCAGTCCACCACCGACGAAGAGCCGATCGACCACCAGTCCACCACCGCCGGTCGGACCACCAGTCCACCACCGCCGCCGTTGGACAGCCGAAACCCTACCGGTCGGACCACCAGTCCACTATCGCCGTTGAACGCCGTTGGACAGCCGAAACCCTACCTCACGCGACCACCAGTCCACCACCGCAGCCCACCGCAGCCCACCGCCACCCACCGCTGCTCAAGCCTCAAGCTGCTCACTTCTGTATGTATATATCTATCTCATTCACATCTTGATGTGTTTACTCATATGTTTTGTGCAATCTCATATGTTTACAAGCATGTAAATGAACCAATACAAAGTATTCAGGTACCTTTTTTCACATCAAGCTTGTTTTCACCTTCAAAACTGTTACCATATAATTTACAGATTTTTATTACAAATAGAGTAGTGTTGGTATTGAATCTGATACGATCCCCCTATTAATTAATGGGACTATGGAGGGAATATTTAGGATGATAATGTTGTGTATTGGTGGAATTTGAGATACTGAGGAATTTTATGATAATAGTCTAGAATGTTTGTGTGATCTATTGCAGATTCTGAGGAATCCAAATGGAGTTAACGCCATAATCTTTCATATCCATCAATTGATTCTGGACTTTTGTTTTGCCAAATCTTGTATCCATCAATTAATTAGGTATTTATTCTTCTCTTTTGGTATTACAATCAGGCTTTGTTTCTGCATCAGCTTAGATATGAAATTGATTAGCAAGGTATAAGACTACATACCTTATTCATTTCTTTTTTGGGGAAAGAAACTACATACCCTAATGTTATCAATAAAGACATCATTCATTCATTCAATAAACCTCAAGTATTTGATAGAATTCAGATGACACAAGGACTTTTGAGTGAGCCTTGAGAACGAAATAACAAAAACCGTAATTTTAAAGCCACATGGATGAGTCAAACCAGAAGAACTAAAACCTTAATTTACTCTAATAAAAATATAGAGTATTACAATTTTCGTTCTTATAACTTATTAATAATTTTAATTTTCCTTCTTATAATTTTAAAATAGTTTAAAATTTATAATATTCGTTTCTATAATTTGTATTTTATTATATTTTCCTTTAAATATAAGAGAGTAAAACATAGAAAAAATATAAATTACAGTAAATTGTTAACTATAAGAATAAAAATAGTAATGAATGACAACTATATGGATGATAACTGTAGTTTTTAAACCACAGGGACGAAAGTCGCATTTGAAACAAAGGAACTTTATTAGACATGGTATTATTTTTCTAAAAATGCAAAGAATTCAAATAAACTTTTTAGGTCTTGTTTAGTTTCTGTTTTTGTAATGAAAAGAGATGTGAGTTTTATTTGGCAACAAAACAAAAACATATTTGACAACATTGCTTTTTTTAAAGGCACGACTGAATCTAATACCTTCTTCACTTGAACAACAAATCACTACTACACAGAAGTTAATCTAATATGTGTATATATTATGTGTCTATAAAATGTAGGTTATGAATGGACTTTTTTCTAATATGTGTATATATATTATATGTATATAAAATGTAAGTTATAAATGGACTTTTTTTTTCTAATATGTGTATATATTATGTGTTTGTAGCTATGTCGACTAATGCAGATAGAGGATGGATGTATAAACGAGTAAATAGGAGTGGTGAAATAAATCATGTTTTTAGATGTGAAGTTGAACGATTTTTGGATTTTGCTTTCACATATGAGCAATCTGTTCTACCGAGAGGTATAGATGAAGGGGTAACATTATTTACAAAATGTCCTTGTAAGAAATGTAAACTTAAAAAGTATAAAATTAGAGATGAGGTTCATTTAGACTTATTAAGAACATGATTCATGCTTTCTTATACTCACTGGTATGCACACGGCGAAATAGAACCCTTAGTTCAACAGGAAATAGTAGACGAAGATTATTCCGAGGTTGACGGTGTTCAACAAATGGTGATGGACCAAAATATTCCCGGTACATCAAGTACGTGGGAGGAACAAGAACCGAATCAACATGCACGGCGTTTCTATGAGATGTTAGAAGCTTCAGACCAGCCGTTGTGGGAGGGATGCCAGAACTTTTCAAAGTTAGAGGCAGCGGCAAGGTTTTTGAACTGGAAGTCAGATTGCAATGTATCAGAGACAACCTACAATCGTAACATTGCTATGGTGAAAGAAATGCTACCTAAAAATGAACAATTGGTTGGTAGCTTTTACGAGACAAAGAAGATGTTGAAGCAACTTAGTCTGTCGAAAGAGAAGATCCATGCTTGCAAAAACCATTGCATGTTATTCTATAAGGAATCTGCCGATTATGACACTTGTCAAGTGTGTGGGGAGCCTCGCTACAAAACAAGGGGCCGAAACAATAAGGTGCCTCAGTTGGTGTTGACGTATTTACCTATTACAGAAAGATTGCAACGAATGTATTTGTGTAAGAAAACAGCAAAAGCGATGACTTGGCACTGTCAACATCAGACTGAACAGGGAAAGATGGTACATCCGAGTGATGGTGAGGCTTGGAAACACTTTGACAGACTACATCCTGATTTTTCAACCGAGATCGGGAATGTTCGCTTGGGCTTATGTACGGATGGTTTCAACCCCAATAACTCTAACTCAAATCCGTATTCGCTATGGCCCGTCTTTCTTACAAACTACAATCTGCCGCCTTGGATGTGCATCAAGGAATCCTACGTCCACCTCGCTTTGCTGATTCCCGGCAAGAAGAGTCCCGGACAAAACTTGGATGTATTTCTTCGTCCCTTGATCGATGAATTGAAGATGTTATTCTTGGAGGGTGTCCATACCTACGATGCTTTTCGTAGGACCAATTTTACCATGAGGGCCGTACTGTTGTGGACGGTTAGTGACTTCCCTGCTTATGCCATGCTTTCTGGTTGGAGCACGCACGGAAAGTTATCTTGTCCATATTGCATGGGCAATACAGGTGCGTTCCAGTTACGAAGCGGAGGGAAGTCGTGTTGGTTTGACTGTCACCGCAAGTTTCTACCACAAAGACATGCGTTTAGATGTGACAGAAAGCAATTTCGTAGGGGACATATCGAGACGGCTGATCCACCTTTAATGCCAACCGGTCAAGAAATATGGAATCAAGTGTGTAGCCTTCCTACGGTTTATGATGGTGTCCCACACAAGTCAAGGCACTATAGAAAGCCTGCGGGTTTTGGGGTAACACACAATTGGGTAAAGCGGAGCATTTTCTGGGAGCTGCCGTATTGGCACACTTTGTTGATACGACACAACCTGGATGTAATGCACATTGAGAAGAATGTGTTTGATAATCTGTTTCACACGATTATGGACACACAAAAATCAAAGGACAACATCAAAGCAAGGAAAGACATAGAAGAATACTGCAATCGACCAGAGTTGCATCTCAGGGAGGAACGAAATAAAATATTTAAACCGAAAGCGGAATACACTTTGAAAAAAGCGCAAGTAATAAAGGTGGGTGAATGGTTGAAGACGTTGAAATTCCCAGACGGCTATGCTTCCAACATAGGGTCATTATTTAACCTTGAGGAGGGTAGTTTCTATGCCTTCAAGAGTCATGATTGTCACGTGTTCATGCAAAGACTGCTCCCTATTGCCATTAAAGGGATGGTACCCACCCAGATATGGGATGCCATCACTGAGTTGTGCACATTCTTTCGTGCAATATGCTCGAAGGTGTTACATGTTGACGACTTGATTCAACTGAAGACAAGTATAGTTGAAACGATCTGTAAGTTGGAAAGAGTCTTTCCACCGGCGTTCTTTGATTCCATGGAACACCTTGTGGTACATCTGGCGGATGAGGCACTAGTTGGTGGTCCGGTTCAATACAGATGGATGTATCTCTATGAGAGACGTCTTGGATCTTTGAAAAAGACGGTGAGAAACAGAGCAAGGGTAGAAGGGTCGATTGTGGAGGCATATTTGGTGAACGAGCTCTCTAATTATTGTGCGCTGTATTTTGATCCAACTGTAGAGACGCGTCTAAACCGTGAGCCTCGGAATTTTGCCCCCGAATGTGAGTCTTCTGACAAACGCTTGAAAATATTTAAAACCCCGTGTCGTCCATTATACCATAAGGCCGAAAAACAATGTCAGTTGGATGCTGGAGATATGCACAAGGCTCACACATACATCTTGCTTAATTGTGAAGAAGTCTTTCCTTTCATCCCCTTGTTTGATGATTGGATTAGACTTTCGGAGCCGTATATTGATGAAGCGGGCCTCGACAAACGTAGAGGTGACCACTTTGCTGATTGGTTTAAGAACTATGTAAGTACTTCTTATGAACCCATCTATTTCATCATCATTTATATGTATTTAATATCATATTAAAAATGACATAATATTTTATAATACAGGTCATCACTCGGCCCGACTCCTCAATCAGCCATCTGAAAGTTTTGGCACAAGGACCTCTCTGTTGGGCTTGGAGACACCCAGGTTTTTTTGTAAATGGTTACAAGTTCCACACCCAGTCTCACGGTAGGAATCACATCACACATAATAGTGGAGTTTGTGTGAGAGGCTCTTGTTACTCGGAGTTTGATGTGGACTACTATGGATTGTTGGATGAAGTGTTAGAGATAGAATATCATTCGAGACTCGATCGTTGTGTTGTCCCAATATTCAAATGCACATGGTTTGATACAGTTAATGGGGTCCGAGTTCACCCAAAGCATAATCTCGTGGACGTCAAACACAGATCAAGACTTCGTTCAGACGACCCTTTTATCCTAGCATCGCAATCTGAACAAGTCTATTATGTGCCATATCCATCGAAGGAATTAAAAGATTGGTGGTCTGTGGTGAAGACAAAGCCTAGAGGGGTCTATGACTTGGCATCAAGTACACTTGAAGTACCGGAAGTTGAAAATGTGGATAGCGAACAATTTTTCCAAGAAGATGATAGAATTGCACCCACAGTTGGAAACGAAGACGTCGATGAACCCATCCGTCTTAACACGGTTGGAGAGGGCATCGAAATCTCCAATGACGGTCGCGACTTCTGGCATGTTGACGAGAGTGGTGACGAAGAGGACGAGTTCCAAGACTCGAGTAGTGACTCTGACGAAGAAGAACCTGACTTGTCTGATCACTCATCTGATGAATAAATACTATGTTAATCTTAGACTTAGTAAACTTTGTGTAATTGTTTCCATGTTTTGCTATCTGTTTTGTCACATTTACAAAGTTATCTATTGATTTGTGACCATGTTTACCTATCTAATAATTTGTTGTAAACTTGAATTATTGGTGTATGTTTTCTAACGATGCTTTGTAGACAATGCCGCGTACCCCGGGATCCGGGCGAGGGAGTAGTGGATCGGCACATCGAGGTACTCCTACTCGAGGTACTGGCGGAGCCTCCAGTAGTGGCTCGGCACATCCAGAGACAGGGTTTGGACATGATGACGGTGCTAGTGATATTCCGCAGCAGGTCCCGGCTCCGTCGGAGAGGAAGATTATTGCTCCACGCGCTCCAGACTCAATGGAGTAAATTCATTTCTATTAACTTATTGATCAAAGTAATTGTTCTTTGTATTGATATTAATTAATTTCATTATGTAGGTTTGATTGTGAAAATGCGAGCCGAGTTGCGACGGAGATTAATCGGCGATACACTACCGGGGCATGTCGCACTTGGTGCCAAATCCCTCTTGCTACTCGGAACCAAATGTTTGAGAAGTTCGAGGTTCGTAGTGTATATTTAAGTAATTAAATCCTTGGTAGTATTCTTGGAAACTTAAAAATAACTAAACATGTACGTGCAGCAATACTACCAATGGGACCCGGCGTTGCACTCTAGAATTCGTCAAATTTGGGAGAAGAAATGTGGGAAATGCTACAATGACAATCTTTCATATGCACGAAATAGAGCCATCCGTTTGTGCAACGAGAGTGGTCGTCGTTATGATCAGAACGACCCAAATAGAAACATGGACTTGTTGCGGCCGTTCAATCCCCCCTGGATAGATGAGAATCAATGGAACAGAATGATCGATGCCTGGAATTCCGATCGTTGGAAGTCGATTTCAGTGACGGCACGCTCGAACAGGATGACTGAGATTGATGGAGAAATATCGAAGCACACTAATGGATGTATTTCTTTCGGGGCGACAGCTGCAAGATTGGTATGACCTTCATATGTTATAATTAACCAATTGCGTTACTAGTTTGTTGTTTGCTTAACATGTTATAATTCGCCATTGTTTGTATTATTTGATCTTTGCAGACGAGAGCTAAGGGAGGCGTGCCACCGTCGGGTATTGAGCTCTTCGACCATACCCATATGAAGAAGAAGAAGAAGCAGCGGTCGGGAGCAAATGACACATCTTCCGAATCTGGGGAGTATGTGACGACGCGGTGTAGCCGTTTTGCGGTAAGTATTTTTTGACCAAGACTTTACAATATCTACATAGTTTGTGTTTAACTATAAACATTATAACTAGGTAACTAGCTATCTTATATATCTACTTTGGGTTGCCATTTGTTGGGCAAACGTTAGGATTGTTTAACTTTAAGCTTTATAATTGTTTTGTTATATATCTTGCCGTTAATATCTATCTAGTTTGGGTTGCCATTTGTTGGGCAAACATTAGGATTGTTTAACTTTTAGCTTTATAATTGTTTTGTTGTATATCTTGCCGTTAATATCTATCTAGTTTGGGTTGCCATTTGTTGGGCAAACATTAGGATTGTTGTTTAACAGGAAAATGGAAACGTCCTATTTACAGTCGTTATGCTGTCGAAAATGACTTGTATAATTTTGTAAAAACCACAGGGTGGGTATCGGGCGGGTGCCATAGAGAGATACGGCGATGACCTTACCAATCATCCGCCACTTGATACCCAATTATGGCATGACGTGACCGGGGGAACGAAGAAAGGTCGTTCCTTTGGGTTTGGAAACCATCTAGATCCCAATGCGATCTTGAGTGGGTCATCTTCGACAACTGATGCGTCGTCTTCCTCCCAGCAGGTGTGTACCAGTTTTTTTTCATTAAATGATGTTATCAATTTGATTTTTAGTTCATATTAAATATTCTAAAGTCTTTTTTCTATTTTGTAGCACATCGTTGAGACCTTAATGAGCCAAGTGCAAGAGTTTAGGGCACGAGAAGCGGAACGTCAGGTAGAGGATGAGAGACGTCGAGAAGAGGATGCGAGACGTGAAGAGGCCCGTCGTTCGGAACGAGCACAATATGAAGAGATGTGCGAGTTGATCAAAAGTCTCAGTCAAAGTACGCCGCGTCCGCCTCTGCCTCCGCCTTCATAGCGATTTGAAACTTTTATAATTGTCTTTTGTGTTATTTGAACGAATTTGGAACAACGATTTGGTCGTTTTGGCCCAAACAATGTATTGAACGTTTTAATTTATGATATATAGCATTTTAGCAGATTATACAATTTGTAGCAGGTTTTTAGCAGATTTAATGAAAAAATTAAATTTGAAATTAATTAAAAAAATTAAAATTAATTAAATTTCTTTCGGCGGAATATTCCGCCGGAAATATTACCGAAAATATTTTTTTATTAATGGAAATATAAATAAATAAATATATTTTCAGGCGGAAAAATCCGTCGAAAATCCGCCGAAATGCAACCGAATTTTTTTTTAATTAATTGATAAATAAATAAATAAATAAATATATTTCAGGCGGAAAAATCCGCCGAAATGCAACCGAATTTTTTTAATTAATTGATAAATAAATAAATATATTTCAGGCGGAAAAATCCGCCGAAAATCCGCCGAAATGCAACTGTAATTATCTTGTTAATTAAGACTTTGATAATTATTTCTACCGTTTTCCGGCGGACGGATCCGCCGAAAATGCCGCCGAAAAATACATATCCGCCGAAAATTCCGCCGAAAACCTGTAATCTCGGCGACCAATTTTCCGGCGATCGAATCCGCCGAAAATTCCGCCGAAATAGACTGTTTCCGGCGGATTTCCGACGGATTTGTCCGCCGGAAATCAGGTTTTTTTTAGTAGTGTGATGACCTTTATACTTAGTGAAATAAGTTAAGGTTGTATTTATTGTTTCAGTTTTAGCTATCACCACTGAGTCTGTTCAATGATCGCTGAACACATATTATAACATTAATTTATTAATTCTCAAGACAAAACCCATACCAAAGAAACATTCAATAATGTCTAAGAAGTAGGCGAAAAAGAGATTGTCTACACGTGATATGAAGTGAAATTAAGTGATATAATGATTGTCTACATTAAGTGTGAAGTCTGATCAAGACTTAGCGATAGCTGAAGAATCCTCAATGATTCAACTTTATCTGTTAGAATTGGAGAGTCGATTGATAGATTGAGAGACACACTTGAGATGGCTGAATCGGCCGATTTTCATATAATGGGAGAGTGTTACAAATGAAATGTCTAAACTAATAATGAAACCCTAAGAGACTATTTATACAAGGTAAAGTTACACATAATTACATAAAGGACCCTGAACTATACATATTAACAATAATACTCTAACATCCCCCTCAAACTCAAGTAGGGGAAGAATGAGCCAAATTGAGTTTGGAAACAAGATCCCGAAAACTCCCTGGAAGATGAGCTTTGGTGAAGATATCAGCAGTCTGATCAATGGTTGAGATTGGAAAAAGTTTCACCGTTTTGCGAAGAACATGTTGACGAGTGAAATGACAGTCAATCTCGATGTGCTTTGAACACTCATGAAAGACATCATTGTGAGCAATCTGAATAGCACTAGTATTGTCACACCATAATGGTGTCGGGGAAAATTGATGAGCACCCATATCAGATAGTAGCCAGTGTAGCCAGACGAGTTCTTGAGTGGTGTTAGCTAAGGCTCGATATTCCGCTTCAGTGCTGGAGCGAGCTGTCAGCGATTGTTTCTAGCTGCGCCAGGAGATAAGAGAGTCCCCAAGGAAGAAACAATAGCCGGTGGTTGAATGACGATCGGTTATGTCACCATCCCAGTCAGCATCTGAGAAGGCACGAAGAGTTAAGGATGATGTGGATGAGAAGTGAAGCCCATGAAACATTGTCCCTTTGAGGTACCGCAGTATACGAAGAACAGCGGCATAGTGGTCTGAGCGCGGGGCAGCCATGAATTAGCTAACTATATGAACTGCATAGGCAAGATCTGGTCTAGTAACAGTCAGGTAGACCAGAGATCCAACTAGTTGACGGTACCGTGTAGGGTCTTTCAGCGGGGTTCCGGCATTCGGAGCAAGGTGCAGATTTTGCTCAATTGGTGTAGATGCAACTTTGTTGTCCGTGATTCCAGCTTTGGACAACAGATCTGAAATGTACTTGGCTTGACAGAGATAGATGCCGGAAGAGTCGGATAGAACTTCAAGTCCAAGAAAGTAGTGTAGTTTGCCAAGATCTTTCATCTCAAAACATGAGCTGAGAGACTTTTTGAGATGGGTGATACCTTTAGAATCACTGCCGGTAATGATCATATCATCAACGTACAACAGAAGTAAGATAGTACCTGCAGCAGTAGTTCGAGTAAACAATCCCGAATCATAATTACTCGGAGAAAACCCCAATGAGATAACAGTATTGCTGAATTTGTCAAACCAAGCACGAGGAGCTTGTTTGAGGCCATAGAGGGCTTTTCGAAGTCGAACTACATGACCCTGACGGGAGGTCACACCTGGAGGGAGTCTCATGTAGACTTCCTCTTCGAGATCGCCATTGAGAAAGGCATTCTTGACATCCCTCTGATAGAGTGGCCATTTCTTGGTGGCAGCTATGGCTAGAAGACTACGAACCGAGGTGACCCGAGCCACAGGAGCAAACGTTTCCTCGTAGTCAAGGCCATATTCTTGATTGAAGCCTTTTGCCACGAGACGTGCTTTGTAATGATCAATAGATCCATCAGACTTTGTTTTGATTTTGAAGACCCATTTGCAACCAATGGGTGACTTGCCCGGTGGGAGAGGAACAAACTCCCATGTATTGGCTTTGTCAAGAGCCTGGAGTTCCTCAGTCATAGCTTCCTTCCACTGAACAAAGCAGGCACAACCCCATACTTTTAGGAGTTCATAGGCAGGGGAGACCCCATGGAGCACTTCATAAGGAGACTTTTGATTTAGGATGGGGGTCGGGTGTCGGTTGATGGTGTAGACAGCCGTGAAGGCAGCTTCCCCCAAAAAACGTTCTAGACAGTTGGCTGAGATTAAAAGAGTACGGACAGTATCGAGGATGTGACGATGTTTACGTTCTGCACGCCCATTTTGCGGAGAGGTGTCTGGACAGGAGTACTGAGAAAGAGTACCTTGAGATTGAAGAAAAGAGAGGAGAGAAGATTCCTTGTATTCCATAGCATTATCTGCTCGAAGAATCTTTATGGGCTTGGAAAACTGGGTCAGAATCATACGAGCGAAGGTGATATATATTTGAGGTAGTTCGGAGCGATGTTTCATGAGATATATCCATGTGAAGCGTGTGTGATCATCGATAAAGATAACAAAGTATCGATAACCACCCATGGATAGATGTGGTGCTGGCCCCCAAACATCAGAGTGAATGAGGTCAAAAGGGGAAGGAGATTTAAATTCATTTAGTTGAAAAGGTAAGGCATGGTGTTTGCCAAGTTGACAGGATAAGCAAGAAACTTTTTCAGAAGAGGTGTTGCCTAACAGTCCTGAACTAGCTAACAGTTTTATCCTAGCTAGAGATAAATGTCCTAGACGTTTATGCCATAATTCAAAGGAAGGGGTACTGGAAACAGAAGCAACAAGATTTGAGGATTGTAAGGGGAGACAGAGGTAGACCACTTCAATCATCCGACCAACTTTACGGCCTACTCCAAGGATTTGTTTGGTCTTTGGATCCTGCACAACACAACCAGAAGGATGAAACAAAACAATTAGGCCGGATTCCATAAGTTGAGTGATAGAAATCAGACTCAGAGATAAGTTTGGAATATGTAGCACATCAGGTAATTGAATATTGGTAGTAGAGGAGTCTTGAGTGATTGATCCAGCAAGTGACTGAGTGCGTTGTCTCTTTTGCTTAGCTGAATTCCGTGGATGCTTTAGACAGTCAGACCCATAGTGTCGTGGCTGTGTGATTCCACACCAGCGACATTTTCGAATCGGGCAGTTGAGAAGAAGATGAGAGGTAGAGTGACAAAACGTGCAATCACTGTATTGAGACTGGCTATTGAGAGCCATTTGACTTTTTTGAAAAACTGATTGAGTACTGGAACAGAAGACTGTGAGGTACCGAAACTGTGTGTTTCGGAATTGAAAATCGAAAAGAGGAGTTTAGATAAAGCAGGTTCTGGTAGGTTGTGGTAGGTTGTTGCAGCTAACTGAGATCGCAACACACTGATGTCGCAACTGAGATCGCAACACACTGATGTCGCAAGTGAAGGTTGCGATAATGTAGATTGTCGCAAGTAAAGGTTGCGACAACTGAAGATGTCGCAAGTGAAGGTTGCGACAACTGAAAGTGTCGCAAATGAAGGTTGCGATAACTGAAGTGTCGCAAGTGAAGGTTGCGATAAATGGAAGTGTCGCAAATGAAGGTTGCGATAGAGACTCTTGTCGCTATAGAGGGTTGCGATATGGCACTGTGCAAAAGAGGGTTGCGATAGTTATGATTCTTTGGGTTGCGATAGTTATGAGTGTGTGCGTTGTGACATTTATGAGCGTGTGCGTTGCAACAGTTATGAGCGTAAGGTGTTCTTGAGTCGAGTTTTCAAAACAGATCGGTTTTGGCTGAAAATTGGTACGAAGGTTCGTGACAATATTCTGAGCAACTTTAAAACTTGGTGTTGTGTCCAAAAACCAACAGAGAATGGTTTTTCGGAGCAAAATAGAGTGCAGCAAAGTAAAGAAAATAAACTTGAAAATGCAGATCTGGAAGATGGCTGAGGATACTTACCTACAGCTCTGATATCATGTTAGAATTGGAGAGTCGATTGATAGATTGAGAGACAAACTTGAGATGGCTGAATCGGTCGGTTTTCATATAATGGGAGAGTTGTTAATGCCAAAAATCGCACCAAAGGGACAACTTAAGGTCGATGTGGACTTTAACAACTAAAGAAAAGAATCGTTCAACAAAGGCGTGCGACCAAGACAAAAATATAAACGAGACAGAGAATTTGATGACGCGGGAAAAACCTCAACGAGGAAAAAACCTGCGGACGACAGTGGATGTCGTCGCTGCACTATGGTCGCCAAACAGGGGCGATGTCCTTGGTGTTCCAGGTGTCGATCATACAGAGACTACAATACAAATGAACGAAAGACTTCGAAATGTAAAGTTACAAGTGTTTTCTAATGCAAAACAGTGTGCGTCGTGTGTTTAAACTGCGTGTCGAGTGCTGATGTCGTGCGTCGAGAGCGATTCTTCTGTGAGCGATTTCTATGCTTCAAGTGTTCTTCGGAGTTCAAGTGTTTGTGTCTGATGTTCTGTTTTATATCTATGTTCCTTTCTGTGTTATTCCCCCCCTTGAACTGAGGATTGAGCTTGGAATTTATAGTCTTTGGGCACTTTAATTGGATCATTAAGGACTTTGATAGCTGTCGTAACGGTCGGTGTCTTTAATGCTGGAATTGATGTTCTTTAATTGATTCTTTCGGTTATAGCCGTTGTCCATCAATGGTGTTGACTCCTGCATTAAACACTGAACAAAACATAACAGTCGTATAGCGCGTTAGTCGGTCGAGGTCGCATGGTTTTATGCGACGGTCGTGTGAGCTAGTCGAGGTCGAGTGTCGTGAGGAACTCTCGACTTACCTTTTAGGGGGGACGACGGAGGTTTTTTGGGTCTTTGTCGGGGCCTTATCTTAATGCAAGATATAGTTAATAACATGTGTCTTACCTTTCTTGGTCGTGGTCGAGACTAGTGATTTTTTTGCCCAAACAAGAGTGTTACAAATGAAATGTCTAAGCTAATAATGAAACCCTAAGAGACTATTTATACAAGGTAAAGTTACACATAATTACAGAAAGGACCCTGAACTATACGTATTAACAATAATACTCTAACATTATCAATAATCAAGAGTTTTGTGCATCAAGATTGATTTGTCTTACTCTGTTGCACAAAAGGACGAAAGTACAATGTACAATTGTTTTTTTGTCTCTAATCATGCTTACCAACTCTTAGCCTTAGTGTTCACATGCGGTTAAAAATTTATCGTATTAAAAGAACAAGAACATGCATTACACTCATCTCTTGACACATAAATTGTATCGTGGAAGGTGCATCAAATATAGTGAGTATAAATAGCAATGAAGACTCCTCTTCCATGCTACACCTTCATCTTTTTTACTCTCTTCTCTCTTGTTCTTATCTTTCTTGTGCATGAAAACCTTTGTGTTTCTTAAGATTATTTAGATTAGGATTTTTATTATCTTCTTCCGCAATGATATGTAAATTCTGTATTGGTTTTTCCATAATCAATAAAAGATTCTGAAAAGTAAAAATTGTGGGTTTGTACTCAGATCACCCCTTCTACAAACTGTTTGCTCTTGTAGAACCCATTCGGGACCAAAGACAACAAAGTTATTTTGTCTTTTCTTATTCTATGTTTCTCTTTTTTCATTTTACACGTGTTTTTCTTGTTTTATATTGACTTTTATGCCTCAACAACAGGCATCCCCCTAATCCGCCGCGACCGTAGCCCAGCTTACGCTTGGGCCTATTCCCAACCTTATTAGGAAGGGGCGATAGCCCAGTCTTCGACTGGACCACCTAAGGTCGACCCAACCAAGGTTGGGCGGTTGCTCCTCATGCACCAAAGCGTCCCCCTAGACTCGAACCCGGGTAGACTGGGATAAAAATGTCGTATTGTGTTGGACAAGTTTATATGATCATAAATCCATCGATTTTAGGATCATAGCTAATGCGTTCATACAAAAAGTAAAACCAATGTCAGTAAGATATAGAAAAATAGATTATTTCTAGTGTTGATGGTCGTTTTGATATCAATTAATCACAGTTCTCAACGAACCATAGTGCATGTCACCTTGGAGTATAAGTATATTAGCACTAAATGTAAAAGTGGTTGGTTAATAATCAAACGAAGAGTTTATACCCCTGGTTACGAAAGGCCAAGAATCTTTAAACGAGCTAAAAACCAATACTGTGTAAGAAATATATTACTCAGGATAACACATTAAAAAGATACAAGAGAATACTATCCACAACCCTTACTTAATGATAATATCATGTCTACATAAAAGAGTTGGTGCCCACCCTGATCATGCA
Source organism: Saussurea involucrata (assembly GCA_033807775.1). Classification (NCBI taxonomy): domain Eukaryota; kingdom Viridiplantae; phylum Streptophyta; class Magnoliopsida; order Asterales; family Asteraceae; genus Saussurea; species Saussurea involucrata. Next base: position 4,882,710 of record CM066325.1, read on the forward strand.
CGAAATGGTAAAACCAAGCAGAAGAACCCCTAATTTCTAGAACAATAAAATTTAATTAAAAATTTCAAGTAGAATAATTTTGTTTACCAAATTATAATACATTTCCTTTTTCAGTATGTTTTTAATTACAACAAACACATAATGTACTCGCTTTTTCTTCCAACCCTGCAAAAAACAAAAACAAAAACAAAAAGCAAATGTTATTTGAGTTCCACAAAGATAGAAAAGCCATTGATATCAAAAGCATATGATGAGCTACAATCAGAATTAATTATAGGTAAATATACATATTTGATAATGAACATAAAAGGTCTTTCTTCTGGAATCAACTTCTAGCACCTGTGAGATTAAGATGTTATTAACCATAATGCATATTGTCATGTATAAAACGTTTGGTATATTTCTATTAGTGAGATGAACATATGTTTTAGACATTTTTTGGTATATTTGTGAAGGAATGAACGTTTTTGGTATACTTTGTGAAATGACGGGCGTTCTTTTAGTAGATTTTGTAAAGGGATGAGTATAATATTGGAATGTATTTATTTATGTTTTAGGCACAATTTTTGAATGCTTTGAAATTAGTAATGAAAATGGTATAATTTATCTCTGTTTAATTAGTTCATTTTACTTTGTTGTTGGCAATGTTCTAAATGGCGTGAGGCGAGGCCAAACCTCAAGCCTTAGGAGCCACGACAAAGCCATGACGTTTTCAATGCATGACTTATGACGTCAAATTTCTAATTCATATATAATATTATATATCAAAACATATGTTTTGTAGTGTTACTTAATGAGTCAATAATAATAAGCAAATTAAATTAGGCTATATATTAAAAACTTGCAAATAAGACATTAGCAACGTAATTTTTAAAAAAAATATTGCATTACAAAAACTGCATATTAGGGTACCACGGGCTTAACGTGCCATGAGACACAAGTCTTGTGTCATGGCGTGTCAGAGCGGCTGTTGGACGAGTTTTTTAGAACAATGTTGTTGGTGAAAGTAATTGTATATATTTTTTTGTTCAAAAAAACTTTAGAATTTATTTGTTCAAAACTTTGGGGTTTATTTGTTCAAAAAAGTTCAACAATTTAGTTGGTAAAAAGATCTAGGAAAAAGTTTATAGATTTATTGATTAAAAAAAATTAAAGAACTTAATTATTCAAATTCAGATAATTCGTTGGGTTTTTTTAAAACTTTTCTCAAATTTTTATCACAATAAATAGTTTTCACAAACTACAAGAATATATATTTAATCGATTTTAAAAAATTTAAATATTTTTACAGGTTACAAAGAATATATATAAATTGGCGCCACAAAAGTCTGGGGGAAGGGGTCATATTTGGCATCTCACAGGCTCACGTTGGTATTTGGTGCGCCCTTTGACACGTCCTGAAAATTATCAACAATTTATTAATACTTTCATTACAGACAATTTATATCAATTATTGAAATGCAAGAAAAAACAATATATATATATATATATATATATATACTTTTTCAATTATATAAATTTTGTTCGGATTTAATGTTGAAAAGAGCTAAGAATAAACACCGTATGAGATTAATGTTAAAAGAGTTCATTTATCACAGATAAAATACGAAAGAAAGTTGAAAGAATAATATTTTTAGTCTTTCGTTCTCGCTTAGGCAGTGTTTGGCAAAAAAAATGTAACGACCCAGACCTTTTTCGAAAAGTTTTGCGGTTGGTGTGGAGTTTTAAATAAAAGTAGAAGTTGAGGGGCCAATTGATAAATAAGAGAGGAAGTATAAAAGGGCACAAAACCCTAGCCAACCTTCCCATTTCCTGATTTTAGTGTGTGTGTGTCGGCTGGATTTGTGAGGGGAAAGAAGAGGAGAAGTTCTTGAAGGTTTTTGGTGCATTTGGAAGAAAGGAGCCATCAAACCTTGGGATTTGAAGGAGAAATAGCATTTGGATTTCGTTTATCGCAAGCAATCAACCAGGTAACACCCTCTTGTTTCATCGATTTATCTTTGATTAGGAGCAGAATGGTTAGTCTTGGGGTTTTTGTTCAAAAGTGAAGTTTGAAGCTAAAATGAGAGAAATCGGGTCTTAGAATGTGTTTCGATTGCTAATAACTCAGTAATTGTTAAGTTTAGTGATGTTGTTGCTATTGCTAATCTTTACTTCGAGAGAATCGAGCTAACCAGTAGATTTCAGCCTTAAAAAGGGTCCAGGTCGTCGTCCGGAAACCGCCCTGGACGTCCGGAAACCTTCTTGGGCGTCTGGACTCCTTGCTTGGGAGAAGGTCCCCGGACGAGGAAGTTTACCGGATAGGTTGGGTTTTTCCGGGTAAGAGTTGTGTCCGGTAAGTTCGGTACCCGGAAAGGGGTATCGTCCGGAGAGTAGTAGTTATCCGGATAAGGGTGTTGTCCGGACTAGGTTGTCGACCGGTTAGTTGGGTGTCCGGACTCTTTAGCGTCCGGAAAAGTAGGGTTGTCCGGAAAACCTGAGTTGTCCGGATACTTTTGCTGAGTTGTTGTTTTATGCCCGTTTATTCAGGGAAGTCGATTTGGAAGTTTGGAACTGTTTAGGAGCGAGAAGTAAGAGCCTCATGTGAGTTTTCTAACTAAAATACGTGCCTTTTAACGTGTTTTTCTAAAGTGAATACATGATGAGAAATGCCATGTTTTGTTCTTATGCTTTTATTGCATGAAAGTTGTTTAAAGTTTTATGTGAGATGTATGCATACATTGTGTAGACGTAAATTGGCTAAGTCGGGGGGAGGTTCCGCCAGTACTCACGTCGGGGGGAGGTTCCGTTGATGCCATGGGAAGTGATACCCAGTAAGGCAGCGTGATACTGACTCGTTGTCACTTTCGGGTGACTTCAGGGTGCCATTTACGGGAGCGGATTTATCCGTGGAAGTTTTTAATGTCCAGTTATGTGAAAGTTTATTATTGAAAGATTTATATATGAAAGTTATGCGAAGTTTTTAAAATGATTTTGAGAACTGTCAGGAGGGACTCACTAGACCTCATGGTCTAACCCTCGCTTTTCCAAACTAAACCTTTTCAGGTAAGCAGATAGTAGGAGGCTCAGGTAAGTGAGCAAGAGCATGATAAAGGACAGATGCAGATAGAGACAGTGCCACTTATACTTGTAGTAGCTAGTTCATTCTCAGTTGTGTATAGGTTGTTTCCGCCAACCTATTTTGAGACTTATGTAAGAATTTTGGGACCCATTTTTGGGATGTTCTAATTTATATGATTTGCATGCTTATTTTAGACTGGGTTGTTACAATTGGTATCAGAGCCATAGTTTAAGGGATTTAGGTGACCGGACGGGCCTAAACTTAAACTTGGGAGTAGAAATCACAACTGAGAACCAGGAAAATGCGTTAGGGGGACACTATTGTAGATATAGGAAATGCGTTAGGAGGTCACTATTATAGAGATAGGACTAATAGGGTACTGAGGACTGTCATGTAAGGTAAGTTTGAAATTTCACATGGCCAGTGTAATTGCGAACTTACAGGTACATGTATGTGCTTAACATGTCTTATTATTCCGAAGTGGTAGTAAGGAACTAGTGTTTATGTCGTGTGCCAATACTTTAGAATGTCAGCAAGATCCCTGAGGGGTAGACTGAGACCTTTGTTGGGGAAGTTTCTTGAGAAGTCATGGATGATGTGATGTATGTATACATCGTTGAGACAGAATGTTGTTTGGAATGTTATGAGCCGTCTAGAGGTAGACCTTCGCGGTTCGAAGAGGATGAGTGATTACTTTTGAGTAAGTCTTCTGGATCAGGAAAGTCTCGATTCTAGGAATCGTGGGATAGAACTGTTCGGATAGTAAGGCGGGACGGTGTCGAGATCTTGAAGGTGTCAATCCAAGAGCGAGCAGGGGATTAGAGTCCTGACTCTTTAGTCGTGTTATTCAGTGGCAGGATCATTGAAGAGAGATTTTTGTAGAATACTGAAAGCGTGTAGAAGTATAATATGAGATAAATTGGTCAAGGTGAAAGTAATATGAAATAGTTGAGTAAGTGGACCGTTGAACGTATGTATAGCAAGTTGTTGCAAGACCGAGGGGGCGACCGCTGGTCGAAAGTAGAGTGTCAATGATAAGTTGCGTGAGTAAAGCGATTGACCTTGTTTGAGTGAGTAGCCTTCAATTACAAGTAGAGTTTCATGCATTAAGATCGTATATGTGCATATGAGATTTTTCATAAGTAAAGTAAATGTGTAAATATCAGATTTGACCGGATATGTGTCGGCGTGTGCAAGCGTATGTTTTAAGAAAAATGCAAATCCATTTACATCGCACAATGAAGTCTTGAGGACTACGATTTACAAAATATTCCACTCTTTTCATTATAAGTTAAATTGTTGCAAAAGTCAAGAAGACGTTTGAATGCAAAACTTTTATGACCAAGATAAGTATTGACATGTTGAAGTTATATAAGTGAATATGAGAACCGACTGGTTTACTTCGTGTCGGTAAGTCCTTTCAAAATTTTGTCGTATGAAAATATTTTCATCCAATATTTATTTATGTCGTAACAATATATTTTGGTTGAGTAAGATTAAGTTTTACGGAAAGTTGCATGCAAACGATTCTCGAGATCGTTGTGCAGGGTATTGAAGGGGTCGTATGTACCCAAGTTGTTTCCAAGTGTTGTTTCTTTAAAATAATCAAAAGTGTGATGATTTATTTATCGCGTTGTCATGCATGAAGGCTATAAACTCACTAGGTCGTAGAGTACTACATTTTAAGCTAAGGAAGAACTCTTAGAGTGGAGAGGTAATGGACAGATATGGGGAGAATGTTCGTAGTTTTGGTACTTATGTTCAAAAGGAGAGATGAGCAGTGGAGGAGTCAGAAGTGGACTTTAATGTCGGTTGTATGAGGGTCTGTACCCTCGTGCGGTGACTGGAAATACAGTTGTCGAGGGACGGTTGTGTTCAGGGGAAGGACTAGAAGTCAGCAAGGTTTTGGTATTAGCAACTCATTATGAGTAGTGTGGTGAAGTAGAGATGAAGTATCCGCGACGTTGAATAATAGTTTTAAAGTGATCTTGTAATGTTAACGTTTCACGAGTGAGTTTGAAATGAGGACGACGGGATGAGAATTTGATTATAATATGTTGGAAGGATTAGGTTCAGTAAGGGACCCTTGTTGGAGAATAGGTCAAGGAAGTATCAACAGGTCAACTATTGACGTTAAAGTCGGCAGTTGAGTGAGGTGTTTGAGACCGAAGACTTGAATCAGAAGGTTGAAAGTTGAAGGACCACTTTGTAGGTGTGTTAAGATAGTGAAAGACTACTGTTTTAGATAAGCGTTTTACCTACGAGATGGATGGTTCGTAAAGAACGAAGTATTTAGCACAAACGGAGTGAGGGTATAGATTATGTCGATCTGTGAGGGAGTGCGCCCTGCCTATATTGGTTTGGGATCGCAAAGAGCTGTCAGGAAACGAGTATGTTAGAGTTATTCAGAAATTCGTGTGTTGTGGTTCAACTAGAGCTGGGAGAGAGGCAATGTAGCGAGATAGACTCGGTTAATTATGAATGAGGTCTTGAAGATAAGTTTGAGTTGTGTACGATTGGCCATGAGAGTCTTGGTCTGCAGTGTGATGTTATGAGTGAGTAATGTACAATCATATAGTGGCAATAATTGCCAAGTTGAATGTGCCAGCTAGCGTCATAGCAATGAGAGATTAGAGAAAGAGGAAACTTCAGATAGAAGCCTGTTGGAGGTTTCGGTTGGGGTGTTCGAGTGTTAACCAGGTTGCTGTAGCACGTAGGGTGTAAGTTGATGTGGTGATATGATTATGTTCGGGATAGCATCACGGAGTGGTGGTGGGTAGTTACCCAAAGGAGAAACCAAGTGTTTTTTAGTTGTAAGAGTCGCTAAGTAAGTATATTTTGGAATCATTGGAAGTTTAAAGAAGATGATGGATGTATTAGTCAAAATGTGGTGGAATAGATGTGAAATCCTTAAAGAATGTGAGTTGTTGCTTATGTGTGAACGAATTGTCTGAGAAAGTAAAAGTTGGAGTTTAAAGAATGTATAGTGACGTCGAACTCTGGTGTCAGTTCGAGGCGTTTTAGTCGAAAGCCTTAAGTTAGAATTTTAGTGCAACCGTTTGGTTATGTATAGTAATAAGACAGCATTTGCAGCTTGAGAATTGTCGGAAGAGAGGGGCGAGTAATGTTGGTGGACAGTGCTCTACGCTAACGTGGAGAGGTGAAGACAGTATGCTGGAATAAGTAAGTAAATCGGAAGTAGTAAACTTGACAATAATGCCGATAGGCGCAGTGTTGTGTAGTTTGTCCTTGGTAAGTGTGTGAACTCTTGGAAAGAGTATTGAGGGAGGAAATTGTGTGTGTTTTTGTGCAGGAAAGAAGTGGGTAAGACGACTGAAGGAGTTAAGTTAGTGGCTTTGTGAGAAACGTTCAAGCGAACTGATTGTTCAGTGTAAGCTATCGAGAACAGTAGGGCGTGATCGTGGTTACCCCTCCTAGATGAGTGGGAGTAACCGAAGTTATGTTATATGGCTGGACGCATGTGGCAAGCAGTGAGAAATTGATGAGCCTTAAGGATAAGTTCAAATCAGATAGGTGAGTACTCAAATGAGGAAGTATAGAGGTTTCCTACTATTAGACACGTTAAGTGTGAAATGATGAAGTGGTGAGAACGTACGAATTAGTTGACGTGTTGTAACCTATGTGATTCGGGAAGGGATTATGATTTGCTTAGACGTATGTCGGTTGGAAAACGTAATCTAGAAATTTCAGGTATACCAAGAAGAGGCTCATGGGTGTGAGCTTGTCGGGATGTACAAGGTTGTCCTGGTGTCAAGTTGTCAGTAAGTGAGTTTTCCTAGTGGAAGATCCTCGTTGTTGTGGCAGGAATTTCTGCCAAGTCCTTTTTCTTAAGGAAGTGTAAATGTATGAGAGACCTTAATTAGACGTGTTTAAAACTGTGAGTCCCGATGTGTGGACGGAGGCACGGTTGGCCTTGGTTTTATCTGGTAGTTTTAAGCGAGTATAGTGATCGAATGGGGTACAAGTAAATAGTGCAAGATGGCACGTTTTAGCAAGTGATGACTCGCCGAGGGCGGTTTCATGTATGAAGTGCGGTTATGTTTCCCATCTGAACGATTTGGGGCAGCCGAGTAGAACTGAGTGGTTGAATTGAAGACTGTGGAACCTCGAGAATTGAGAGATAGGTAAAGTGAACTACGTCTGTGGATCCGTCGGAGTTATGAAAGTTGAATAGATAGTGCGCGATCTTGAGGTACTAGATGAAATTTTGGGGGATTTCGTGGTGTGATGTGCGCCTCTGTTACGAGGAACAGATGAGGGAAGCTGTAGTAATGTCGATCTTGCGAGAATTGCAGGCGATAAGAAGTTGACCTTGTCACTAGTGAGCGAGTTAGAGCAGCAGCATACAAGTTAGACTGGTCAGAAGAATTAAAGAGTGTTCATCCGACATTTCATGTCTTAGACTTAAAGAAGTGTTTGTCAGAGGTCGTTGTGGCTGTTCCTTTGAGGGGACATCAGTATAGATGAGAGGTTGACTTACGTAGAAGGACCGATATAAATCGTGAGCGGTAAGGTTTGCTAAACGAGGAACATAGAAGTTTGGCTAGTAAAAGTTCAGTGGAGTTATCATAAGGGACGAGAGGCAACGTGGGAAGTAAAATCAGATATGATGTTCGGTTACCCTCACCTTTTCGAAAATGGAATTCCGGGGACGGAATCCTTTTGAGGGGGGAGTGTTGTAACGACCCAGACCTTTTTCGAAGAGTTTTGCGGTTGGTGTGGAGTTTTAAATAAAAGTAGAAGTTGAGGGGCCAATTGATAAATAAGAGAGGAAGTATAAAAGGGCACAAAACCCTAGCCAACCTTCCCATTTCCTGATTTTAGTGTGTGTGTGTCGGCTGGATTTGTGAGGGGAAAGAAGAGGAGAAGTTCTTGAAGGTTTTTGGTGCATTTGGAAGAAAGGAGCCATCAAACCTTGGGATTTGAAGGAGAAATAGCATTTGGATTTCGTTTATCGCAAGCAATCAACCAGGTAACACCCTCTTGTTTCATCGATTTATCTTTGATTAGGGAGCAGAATGGTTAGTCTTGGGGTTTTTGTTCAAAAGTGAAGTTTGAAGCTAAAATGAGAGAAATCGGGTCTTAGAGTGTGTTTCGATTGCTAATAACTCAGTAATTGTTAAGTTTAGTGATGTTGTTGCTATTGCTAATCTTTACTTCGAGAGAATCGAGCTAACCAGTAGATTTCAACCTTAAAAAGGGTCCAGGTCGTCGTCCGGAAACCGCCCTGGACGTCCAGAAACCTTCTTGTGCGTCCGGACTCCTTGCTTGGGAGAAGGTCCCCGGACGAGGAAGTTTACCGGATAGGTTGGGTTTTTCCGGGTAAGAGTTGTGTCCGGTAAGTTCGGTACCCGGAAAGGGGTATCGTCCGGAGAGTAGTAGTTATCCGGATAAGGGTGTTGTCCGGACTAGGTTGTCGACCGGTTAGTTGGGTGTCCGGACTCTTTAGCGTCCGGAAAAGTAGGGTTGTCCGGAAAACCTGAGTTGTCCGGATACTTTTGCTGAGTTGTTGTTTTATGCCCGTTTATTCAGGGAAGTCGATTTGGAAGTTTGGAACTGTTTAGGAGCGAGAAGTAAGAGCCTCATGTGAGTTTTCTAACTAAAATACGTGCCTTTTAACGTGTTTTTCTAAAGTGAATACATGATGAGAAATGCCATGTTTTGTTCTTATGCTTTTATTGCATGACAGTTGTTTAAAGTTTTATGTGAGATGTATGCATACATTGTGTAGACGTAAATTGGCTAAGTCGGGGGGAGGTTCCGCCAGTACTCACGTCGGGGGGAGGTTCCGTTGATGCCATGGGAAGTGATACCCAGTAAGGCAGCGTGATACTGACTCGTTGTCACTTTCGGGTGACTTCAGGGTGCCATTTACGGGAGCGGATTTATCCGTGGAAGTTTTTAATGTCCAGTTATGTGAAAGTTTATTATTGAAAGATTTATATATGAAAGTTATGCGAAGTTTTTAAAATGATTTTGAGAACTGTCAGGAGGGACTCACTAGACCTCATGGTCTAACCCTCGCTTTTTCAAACTAAACCTTTTCAGGTAAGCAGATAGTAGGAGGCTCAGGTAAGTGAGCAAGAGCATGATAAAGGACAGATGCAGATAGAGACAGTGCCACTTATACTTGTAGTAGCTAGTTCATTCTCAGTTGTGTATAGGTTGTTTCCGCCAACCTATTTTGAGACTTATGTAAGAATTTTGGGACCCATTTTTGGGATGTTCTAATTTATATGATTTGCATGCTTATTTTAGACTGGGTTGTTACAATTGGTATCAGAGCCATAGTTTAAGGGATTTAGGTGACCGGACGGGCCTAAACTTAAACTTGGGAGTAGAAATCACAACTGAGAACCAGGAAAATGCGTTAGGGGGACACTATTGTAGATATAGGAAATGCGTTAGGAGGTCACTATTATAGAGATAGAACTAATAGGGTATTGAGGACTGTCATGTAAGGTAAGTTTGAAATTTCACATGGCCAGTGTAATTGCGAACTTACAGGTACATGTATGTTCTCTTTGTCGACATCCATGCCTTGTTGTTGTCATCTCTGCCACATTGTTTTTGTCTGCCTTTTCTTATTCGATACAAATAATCACTACAACCAGGTCCACCGTAATAAGACCAGATGAAATCGACTCAACCACCATGATTATTTTCTTTTTGTATTGAAACCATATTTAGATGTAGAATTCAGTATTGTTACAAATACTGGCAAAATCATAAAGAGAACAAGTTTTAAAAAATAATGTTCATTGTGTGTAGTCACAAATCTGGGTATGTCGCTAATAGTTCGTATTCATGTTTTTATTGTTTGAGCTTTTTCATGTTCATAAATAATTGTTTTTGTTTTATCGTGTTTGTGACCAAGGTTTTAATTAATAATTATTGTTATTCAAGTCTTTATTTATAAAATAACAAAGACACTATTAACCACAAGGAATGTGGCTTAGTGGTTAATCAATTTTTTATTTAAAAAAAAACAATTTATGAATTTAATTAATCAAAATAAGAAAATTCTTTATCATTTATTTCTTATTAATGACAATTTTTTATTTTTTGGATGCAACCAATTTAGACCACTTAGGCCATCCGCAACGCAAGCCCTCAACGCCACATCAGTGCCACATCAGCTAAGCCATCAAGCCCTAAACACCCCCAGTGCATAACTAAAAGCCCTCAATGCCACATCAGCGCCACCTCATTTTTTTAATTCTTTTATTTATACATTTAATTATTTAACAAAATAAAAATATTTATATATTTTTGAATAAATAAAAATAAGATAAATAATAAAAATAAAAATTCATATCATTCATTAAAAAATTAAAAATTACAAAATAAATTTAAAAATTACAAAATAAATTTAAAAAGCTACTCGTCGTCATTGTTGGGAACTTGGATACGCCAAATATGTTCGACCAAATCCGACCGAAGGTTATTATGAGTGGCTCGGTTTTTGACTTCTCGAACATTTGCCGCGCGTTGTTCCTCACTGGTTTGGGTTTCGTTATCATCCGTGAAAAGGCCGTTTTCATCGCCACCACAAATAGCATGGTATTCGTCTTCGAGTATCATATTGTGTAATATGACACAAGCGTACATAATGTTTCCCAATCTTGAGAGTTCCCATCCGCGTGCCGGGTTATGAAGTATATGCCAACGTTGTTTAAGCACGCCAAAAGCTCGTTCAACATCTTTATGTGCCGATTCTTGCGCGGACTTGAATTTTTGTCGTTTAGGGTCCCGTGGACACGTAAATGATTTTACGAAAGTAGCCCATTCCGGATATATCCCATCCGCTAGATAATATCCGTGCTCGTAGGTGGCTCCATTCACCTCAAAAGGGCAGTCGGGTGCTTTTCCATCATATACATCGTTCAAGATGGGCGACTGATTGAGAACATTGATGTCGTTGTTGGAACCGGCAACACCAAAGTATGCGTGCCAGATCCATAGATCTTGAGAGGCCACTGCTTCTAGCATGATTGTCGGGTGCTCATGATCACCTCTCATGAATTGACCTCGCCATGCATTCGGACAATTTGCCCACGCCCAATGAGTACAGTCTATGCTGCCGAGCATGCCGGGAAATCCGTGTTTAGCTTCATGCGCGGCGTACAACTTCTGAATATCAATAAAAGTAGGCTTGCGTAAATATTTTTGACCATACAGTTCAATAATATCTGTGCAGAATTTGTACAGACAATTTCGTGACGTTGTCTCTCCATACGGATGTACTCGTCAAGTGCGTCAGCACTTACTCCATACGCCAATTGCCCATACGGATACTCTCCTGCTAAATCTTCAACTATTCGTTCGAATAGTTGTCTGTTCATCCTGAACCGCCGCCTAAACATATCCGGTGTATAAACCGGGTTGTTGCCAAAGTAGTCCCGCATAAGCCGCTCGTTTGCAGCTACTCGACCTCTTTCTATGTTCGCGGCCCTCTCTGTTGTTGACGACGAGGCGGTGCTACCATAAATTCATTGTGCAGCATATCGAAAAACTTCTCTTTGTAGATTCAACAACTCGTCGGTGTCTACGGATGATGATGATGCAGTCGGTGAACCGTGTTGTGGCGAATCCATATTGTTTAAAATATAGAGAATGAAAGAGTTTGAGAGATTGTTGGTGTGAAAAAATAAGAAGTTGAGAGTTAATATATATAGTGCGATTAAATTGAAAAAAAAAATAAAAAAAAATTAAATAAAAAGTAGCCGTTGAAAGAGAGCCGTTTGAATAAAAAAATTAAAAAAATAAATAAACAAAATATGCTTCGGGTTCCTCGGGTTTTCAAACCCGCACCCCAAGCCCGCAGCCCCCGCAGCGCTGCCCGCAGGAGCCCGCAGCCGAGCCCGAGGCGGTGCGGATGGCCTTACAAACTAACGACTAATTTACATTGTACCGGTGAGAAAGCATCGCATATTATTATGGCTACAGATGTTATTGTGGGGCCTCGACATATCCTTAAAAAATAATTGATCCACGTTTAAACTTTAAATTCCACTATAAATAACACTTGAAAGTCTAAATTAAAGATTTTTAAAAGGAAATTTAATTAAAATATCCAAAGTTTGACTTTGACTTATAAACATTTTTTTAACTTTTGTAAAAATACCCAAAAATTCCGTGAAATGTCCTGCGATCGCGGGATAGGGTGTTTTTTGAAAATTTAATCATCCACGATTGTGGAGAGTGTCCCGCGATGCATTCAATTTGGTGACTTTTGATTTCAAATTTACACTTTCAACCCCTATACTTATTTACTTACTTTACTTTATACTTTTTACTTTCCTAATTTTAATTTTACACATTCATCATATTAACAGATATAATCGTTTATTAACTAAAATACGTTAAAAATACGTTTTAATTTTAACAAGTTACACCATTATAATCGTCTTTTCGATACGTTCGAAATGAGCCCAATATTGAATATTTTTTTATTTTATTATTTATCATATATACTACATAAAAATATTTTTTATATTTAAAATTCATATTCTTATAGTTAATTATTTAATTTATGGTACTCTTATAGTTAAAATACGTTTTAATTTTAACAAATTACATCATTATAATCGTCTCTTCGTTTTACACTCTTATCGCATTAACATAATAATCATATATTCACTAAAATGTGTTAAAAAATACGTTTTAACATATCACATTAACATACATAATTACGTTAAAATATGTTAAGGAGTTCGATAAATATATATATATATATATATACACTAGTTATTTACCCGCTGTAATGCAGCGAGACGTATAATCCAAATAATTTGATGATTTAATCAATTATTAACTAAAATACGTTAAAAAATGCTTTTTAATTTTAACAAGTTACACTATTAATATCGTGTTGTCGATACCTTCGAAATGAATTGTAAATATTTAAAATATTTTTTATGTAGTATATATGATATATAATTAAATAATTAAATCAAAAAATATTCAACATTGAGCTCATTTCGAACGTATCGAAGAGACGATTATAATGATGTAACTTGTTAAAATTAAAACGTATTTTTAACGTATTTTAGTTAATAAACAATTATATGTGTTAATATGATGAAGATGTAAAATTAAAATTAGGAAAGTAAAAGGTTTAAAGTAAAGTAAGTAAATAAGTATAGAGGTTGAAAGTGTAACATTGAATTAGAATTCACAATTGTGTCCCGCGAATGGTGGGATCAACAATTTTCAGAAAACCCCCTATCCCGCGATCGCAGGATATATCGCGGGATTTTTGGGTATTTTTGCAAATCCAATAGAAAGTGCATACCACTGGCACCATCCAAAATAAATGAAGTCTAAAGACGAACCCATAAAAATCGACATACCACGAGGACCAAATCTGTCTTTACTCTAAAATTAGAATGAATAAAGATTAAAAAAGAGCGTGTATTTAATGTTTTAGGGTGCGTTTGGTAGGGTGGACAGCATGGGACAGGACAGGACAGGACACACCTGTCCCATGTTTGGTGCGACCAAATGTAGAACTAAGTGGAACTATCATGGGACAAGTGTGTTCTATGCTTACCCCCTAGAACTAAGTGGAACAAGGATTTTTTGACAAATATACCCCTTCTTCTTCTTTCTTTCCCACCACCACCACCACCGCCGCCACCGCCACCACCACCGTTGTCGCCGCCACCGCCACCGCCGCCACCACCGCCGCCGTCACCACCACCACCACCGTCGCCGTCGCCACCACCACTGCCGCCGCCGCCACCGCCGCCGCCACAACCGCCACCGCCGCCACCTCCGTCGCCGCCACCACCACCACCGCCGCTGCCGCCACCACCGTCGCCGCCACCACCACCGTCACCGTCGCCGCCACCACCACCACCGCCGCCACCACCACCACCACCGCCGCCACCACCACCACCACCGTCATCGTCGCCGCCACCACCACCACCACCACCACCGTCGCCGCCACCACCGCCGCCACCACCACCACCACCGCCACCGCCACCGCCACCACCACCACCACCCCCACCACCACCACCGCCACCGCCGCCAACACCACCGTCGTCGCCACCACCACTAAACAAATCACTAGGGGTAAATGGGTCATTTAACCGGTCATGTTCTGTCCTGTCCAGTCCTATTTATGTGTTACCAAACACTGAACAGCTGTCCTGTCCTGTCCTATTCTGTCCTGTCATGTTCCGTCCTGTCCCGTCCCATCCTGTCTGCGTACCAAACGCACCCTTAAGGAACTATATTGACAAAATTTAAGTGAGTTGGAGCCTTGGAGGTGGAAGACATCTATGTCACTATGTTAAAACTTGTGCTTGTTCATTCTATATAAAAATTATGTCAATATATAGCAATAATCTTTATACTATTCTATATAAAAATTATGTCAATATATAGCAATAATCTTTATACTATTCTATCTTCTCCAATATACAAAACACCTTCTAAATAAATATTATTAATTAGTTTACATAAAACCTTGAGTACCATTGATGCCCATTGATGCATACAATCATGTAACCCAAAAAATAATTAAACCTCACCATTGACCAAAATTATCATCACATGACAACCTGCCACAAATAATTAGCATCACCACCCATTAAATTCACCATTGACCAAAAATTCTTGATCTAACATTCATTTTAAAACGTTTCAATAAATATGATATGTATGTACTAATTAGCTTCTTAAAATATTTATTAAATCAAAAATTGTTTAATTCATATAAATAAATATTGCAGACACATATATAGGTTTAATAATCTGACAACCTCATATATTGTGATAACTTTTATTGTAAAGTATATTTTTACGTGATTTTTTTCCATCTAAGAATAAAACTTACTATATTGATTTAACATATATTGTTTCATATATATTCAGTTCACAATGTGAAACTTTTTAGCTGTATTTTATGTTTCACGAATAAAAAAAATGTTCACATTATGAAACAAATATATGTTAAATCAATACACTAATCGAAGTCATAGATGAAATTCTTTTTGTGTAATAACACATGATGCACCTGTTTTAAAATCACCACAGTTTTATAAGTTCTCACATTATATATATATATATATATATATATATTATAAATGAATTTTATCTTATAGATAATACAGTTCATATATAAACCAAAATTTGTGACGTCTGATAATCAGATAAAAACTTTTGAATAAACCAATAAATACATATAGAACGTTCTTTAAGCAAATTTGTATAACAAAACTAATCATACCATTTCTTGTAATGAGTTTTCTCGAAGCACATGCCCCGTGATCGCAGACTCCTTTAAAAATTTGGATTTTTGGTCCGCGAAGCACATGCCTATCCGTGACAAATGAGATATTTAATAACCCAACCACTTTTTTCATGAAATTTGATTTGAATTGGTCCACAAAGCACAACAATTGGTCAACGAAAAATGCCCATTCGTGAAGATTTTTGGAGGAGTCCGTGAATCATTTTAAATTGGTCCGTGAAGCAACTTTATTTAAAGGAGTCCGTGATCACGGTCCTTTTCACCATGCATTACACACCTTCTAACTCTTAACTTTAATTAAGGGGTTGTTTGTTTACCTCTTAATAGTTCCATTAAGAGGCAACCTCTGAATCGCTAAGAGGCAAATCCTGTTTGGCAAAAAAAAATGTCTGTCTCTTAATGGTTCAAAAACCATTCGTATGATTTAGCATCATGGACCTCCCTTAACCCTTCAGCACCCTGATTTTATTCTAAACAATTACCAAGCAACCATATTTCATTTTGCACTATATCATAAAAATTTCTTAATCATTCTGCTCAAACCATTCAGCAACTGCCAAACAATCCCTAAGTTACCATCTATATTTAACAGTAATAATATTACTAAAAATCATCAAAAAGTAGTACAATATATTTTTTAAAACGTGTGTGAATACAAAATCTTCATGGTACAGTTTTTTAACGTTACCATTTTTTACAAGAATAATGGCACGTGCTTTTGTGTACCTGCATGTTTACATTTAGAAAGATGCGTTATAATGTTCTTTAAGACATACGCCCAAATATTTTTGAGTAAACTACTATTTTAGTCCCTGTGGTTTGTCATTTCTTACAGTTTTTGTCTCCGTGGTATTAAAATTACGGATTTCGTCACTATGGTTTCTAGATGATTTCAATGTTCGTCCCTGTGAGTCACACCGTTTAAAAGGACCGTTAAACCTCCGTTCATTCAGGGACGGACCCATAAATTTTTTCAAACGGTGACACCATTTTACTATAAGAATAAATATAAAGATATCTTTCACTAAATCAATAGTAGTTTGGTGGTTAGTTCCTTTCTTTTCAAACGTGAGGTCTTGTGTTTGAGTACTGTTATTGCAAAAAATATTAGAAACATAATAAATATAAAATTAAAAGCTAAAAATTAGAAAAATGACACTAACAGAACTCAAACCCGGGTCTAAAGTGGAGGAAAAATCTTGCAAACCAACTCTACAAAGAAAAACTTGTGTCTTTATTATAGTTTCAAAATTAATATGGTTACACCTTTCACAAATCTAAATTTTTTACTCTTCGACAAAATAATAATACGGTGGCACGTACCACCGTTGGCACCACTACAGGTCCACTCATGCTTCCATGTGCCTTAAATGTGAGGGTAAACCTGTCTTTTTTCTTTTAACTATATTTTACCAGTTTGATTTCGGTTTTGATCCCTGAGAAAATCCATTTATCCCCATAACACCACACTCTTTGTTACTGGTACCCAAACCAACCCTACCCCCCCCCCCCCCCCTCCTCTAAAAAATCGACAAACAGTTACATAGAAAGAGTTGTTTTTAAATATTTTTAAATCCTTTAACATTTTTTATTTTTATGTTTTTAAAAACACATTAACGGCTTTCTATTAGTGGTGTTAAATTAAGGACTAGAAATAAAATAAAATGTAATCAACAATGATTTTAAACAAAAATTTAAAACTATAGGGATGAAAGAAAATTGGAACAATTGAGAAACCATTAGATGAAGATAGTAGTTTACTCAATATTTTATGCCCTGACATACTCTTTTATTAGACCATGAGTACCGCTACCCAATGAACCCACTAAACCCGATTGTCACATCAGCGCCACATCAGCTTTTCTCTTTCCTATCCTCCATACCCAAAAGTGGAGTACCGCCTACCCACTGAACCCAATACTACCCGAAATTAAAAAAAAATAAAGAAAGGTTGAAGATGGCTCGGGTTCCACTGGGTTCACGAACCCGCTCCCCCCCCCCCCCCCCCCCCGGTACCCGCTTACCCGCTTGCCACGTTTGCCTTACCCGATCCCGTACCCGAGGGCGGTACGGGTGGCCTTAAATGTTATATCACCATTTATGATCCAACTATTATTTAATTTAATAAATTTTTTCATATTTTATCCGATCTAAAATAGATGTTTATATTTTTATTTATTTTAAATAAAATGGGTACTTTTTAAAATAATTATTTATGTTTTAATTTTTCCTTCATTATTAAATAAAGAAATATATTATTCACTTATCATTAAAATAAAATAGTTACTTAATTTTTAGAAAAACATGATAATTATTTATTGCTAATTTGTTTTTGACTTTTTTGTTATAGATATTTATTTTACGTATATTAAAAAAAATATTAAAAAAATATTTACATGCCTCAAAATAAATGTACGAATTTTTATTTATATTATCTCCAAAAATGTTTATTTTTTAAAATAAATAACTAAAATTTTAACCTTAATCAATGCACAGTTATGCAAAAGTTAATAAAATAAATACATCAACTAAAAAGGTATAATAATTATTTATTTAAAAAATTGTATCTCATTTTTATCGTAAACTACTTTGTGTGATGGAGAGAGTACATAAACTTAAAAATGTTATTTCGAAAACTTGAGTCAACTTGTTAACAGCTTAATAATCTTAATAAAACTCTTATTGAATTACCTATATATGATTGTTTGATAACGACTTATGATATATGAAGTTTCTTATTCAATAAATTTTAGAGAAAACTTATGCAGATATCAACTTTCTAAACCATTTTACCAAAATATTCATTTTTTCCGCGATAGGGTCCTCGATCGCGGACCAGGGACCAATTTTGAAAAAAAAATCCCGCGATCGAGGAGTGTCCCGCGGCATATTCAATTTGGTGATTTTTGATTCGAAATTTACACTTTCAACCCCTATAATTATTTACTTACTTTACTTTATACCTTTTACTTTCCCAATTTTAATTTTACACATTCATCATATTAACAAATATAATCATTTATTAACTAAAATACGTTAAAAAATACGTTTTAATTTTAACAAGTTACACATTGTAATCGTCTCTTCGATACTTTCGAAATGAGCCTAAAATTGAATATTTATGTAGTATAAATGATATATAATTAAATCAAAAAATATTTAATATTGGGCTCATTTCGAAGGTATCGAAGAGACGAGTACAATGATGTAACTTGTTAAAATTAAAACGTATTTTTAACGTAATTTAGTTGATAAACGATTATATGTGTTAATATGATAAATGTGTAAAATTAAAATTAAGAAAATAAAAGGTATAAAGTAAAGTAATTAAATAATTATAGGGGTTGAAAGTGTAAATATGAATCAAAAATCACATGCACCGCGGACTCCTCCCTCGATCGCGGGAAAAAAAATTCAAAATTGGTCCCTGGTCCGCGATCGCGGACCCTATCGCGAAAAAAATAGGTACTTTGGTAAAATG
Organism: Saussurea involucrata; assembly: GCA_033807775.1. Classification (NCBI taxonomy): domain Eukaryota; kingdom Viridiplantae; phylum Streptophyta; class Magnoliopsida; order Asterales; family Asteraceae; genus Saussurea; species Saussurea involucrata. The sequence goes on from CM066325.1 coordinate 4,901,535, forward strand.
GTTTAGAAAGTGGATATTTTGTTAAGTCAAAGTTAAACTTTGGATATTTTAATTAATTTCCCTAAATTTTTTCCAAACTTACCCCTTCCCAATTAAAAAAACACTTTTTCATATATTAAAAATCAGACAAAAAACTTCCAAATATCTACATGCAAATTAATCTACACAGCAACTTTATACAAACAAGAATTCATAGCAAACTAATCAAATATTAAAAAAATGAAATTAATTGTTTTAGCAATTTTTTATAATGGTTTCACCTCCTAGCCACTTTCTCTTCATTTTTACTGAAATAGCACACAAGGCCCGCTATTGCGAACGTAAAAACATCAAAAAAATTAAGTTTGGTCGATTTTTCTTAAAAAAGAAAAGTGACCCTGGTCTGCAATATACAATTCTTTTTTTTAGAAAATCGATCAGATTCGTTTTTTGTTTATGTTTTTAAGGTAGGTCCACAATTACGAACCCAATGGATTTTTCTATAATTTTTCTAAAATAAAGAATCAAATATTAAAATCTCCAAAAAGAGTTACATTCAGCTCCAACAACTTTGCTATTTTAGAAATTTTAACACAAATTATATTAATATAGAGTAAATTACATGATTGGTCCCTGTGGTTTACACAAAATTGCATTGTGCGTCCATGTTTTGAAATAATTATGGAAAAGGTCCTTGTGGTTTACATTTTCTCACGCCTTTGATCCTTGTGTTCTAACACTGTAAAAAATTTCTGTCAAGTAAAGTTTGCTTTAAGTGCATTTTGGTCATTTGATATATTATACTATTTTTGATAATAAAAAAATTGTATATTATATTAGTAATATTATATATATATATATATATATATATACAATTCAGGCATAGATAGGAGAAGAAAGGTGATGCTCTTCTCTTCCAACTCCATTAGAGTACCAGGTTTAAGGTTTTTTCTTATATAAACTCTTCATTCTCGCTCTATACATAAACACACACTCATCTTCAACCTCACTTAAAACGTTTACCCCACATATTTCTATTAAAACTACAAGCAAAAATACCTCGCCATTTCCGCTTACTATCGGCCCCACAAGTGATTCCAGCAAAACGAACCCAAAATCATATACATCAACACCCAACTTCTTCAAATGCCTGCAAATCCACAACTCCACGTTAACCATTCTTCTTCTAATCAAAATCTCTACCAAAACCACTTCATTTACTCTATTATTTATATACACACACCATCACCATCAAGGACCACCATCCAACATTACAACCATCATCATCCACCACCCACCATCAACCATAAGCAACAATATTAAACACAGATAAATATATTAAAGAATATGGTAAAAATACAATTTCAGCGGGATCAATGCCAAAACTTGCATCGAAATAGGAACTTATGAAGGTGGTTTATGTGGTTCCAAACCCAATCTCCATCGACGAACCCCTTGCTCCCATCCTCAACCACAGCCAGCCGAACACCCTGTTTGGCCTCCAACTCCGGCCAACATCGAGATCCACCTTCATCTACAACCAACACCGAGACCTGCCTTCACTCTTTGTTGATGAGTACCCCATCGTGGCCCTTTCTGTCCCGCAACATCACCACCGCATGGCTTGTACTGGTGTTATCGAGATCTGATGAGCACCCCATAGTGGCCTTAATTCCAACAGGACTCAAAACTCAAATTATTACCAAGCGTCCAAGCGAATCAGATAATCAACCATGAAAACATCAATCTGTGTAAATTTATTTAGAAAAATTGCGATACAATAACTATAAATCAAAATTCTTAAAGCTAAACCAGAAATAAAGAAAAAAAACACCCGACTATTCAAAAATCAAAAACAAGAAGAAAACCCAGATTTGTTTTGTAGCTTTACAATGTATGAACAAATTTATGCTTCGAAGATGGAGAGTGGACGGAGATCATGGGACTGCTTCTTTGAATCGGAAGAACGAGATGGAGATTGGACATGGATCGGAGGTCAAATCTGGATCTGGAACTAACAGGATCATGGGTCTGCTTCTTCTTCAAATCGAAGGAACGAGATGGCAGAAGTCGAAGTCGAATCCGGATCGATGGGGTGGGTTCTCCGGCGGCGATGGGTGGTTCTCTGCGATGGGGTACTTGAAGAAGGGGCGGTGGTCGCTGGTGCGATGCATATATGTATATATGTATATGATATACAATCTTTTTTTTAAACAAAAATAGATAAATTGACAAAAATGTTTTTAAAAAATAAAATAGATAAATAACCAAAATGTCCTTAAAAGTAAACCTATTTAACTGGATCATTTAACGGTGTTAGAGCAGAGGGACCAAAGGCGTGTGAAAATGTAAACCACAGGGACCAAACACGTAATTATTTCATTTTAGGGACCAACAGTGCAATTTTATGTAAACCACAGGGACCAATCATGTAATTTACTCATTAATATAATATTCTCTGATTTATATTCCCAATACAATTTAAAAGAAAAACTTAATATAAAGTGATAAAAGATTTATGTTATTGGTGAATTGAATAAAATAATTATTTTTCTTTCTTATTTAGAGAATTATAGAGAGAGTTCTTTATATTTAGATAGCAATGCTGTTGAAAAACAATAGCAAATTAAAACCCATTTTTTTATTTTAACTATGCTGTTGGAGATGATCTTAAATGATTAAACCACGATAAAAAAGAGAATTTAATTAAAATACCCAAAGTTTGACTTTGACTTACTAAAATACTCATTTTTTCAACTTTTACAAAATACCCAAAAATCCCGCGACTTATCCCACGATCGCGGGATAGGGTGTTTTTTGAAACTTTGCATCCCGCGAACAACCCCGTTATACCCCGCTACACACACAAATTTGTGAATTGAATTTGATATTTACACTTTCAACCCTTATACTTATTTATTTACTTTACTTTATAGCTTTACTTTCCTAATTTTAATTTTACATTTAACACATATAATCGTTTATTAACTAAAATACGTTAAAAAATACGTTTTAATTTTAACAAGTTACATCATTGTACTCGTCTCTTCGATACCTTCGAAATGAGCCCAATATTGATTATATTTGGATTTATTTATTTTATTATATATCATATATACTACATAAAAATATTTTAAATATTTACAATTCATACCCTTATAGGTAATTATTTAATTTATGGTACATTTCTTACTTTTTCAATTTTCGTTTTACACTTCTATCGCATTAACATAATAATCATATGTTAACTAATTCATTAAATCGTTTTAAAAAATACGTTGTAACATATCACATTAACATACATAATTACGTTAAAATATGTTAAGGAGTTCAATATATATATATATATATATATATATATATATATATATATATATATATATATATATATATATATATATATATATAGGCTGGGTATCAAATACAAACCAACTAGTTTGTACAAACTCGTACAAACCATGCATAGCTTCATGATTTTGTAAATTTGGCTTCATGAATGTATATATATATATATATATATATTGGCTTCATGAATATATAATTTGGCTTCATGAATATATCATTTGGCATTTTTAACTAATTTTTTTACAAAAATACCCTAAAATACCCTTATTTTTGTAAAAAAATTAGTTAAAAATGCCAAATGATATATTCATGAAGCCAAATTTACAAAATCATGTTAGTTAAAAATGCCAAATGATATATTCATGAAGCCAATATATATATATATATATATATATATATATATATATATATATATATATATATATATATATATATATATATATATTCATGAAGCCAAATTTACAAAATCATGAAGCTAGGTATGGTTTGTACAAGTTTGTACAAACTAACTGGTTTGTACCCGATACCACCCCTATAATAGAAATATATAAAAACAAACAAAAATCTCAGGAGACACCAGGGCCCTGGTGCCACCATATGAAAAAGTTTCTAGACCCGCCCATGATCTATATAGATATGTCAATTTTCAATGGATATTATTATAAAAATAATAATAAATAGTGTTACGTAATTATTTATTGAATAACTTTTTATATAATAAACAGCGATCGCAACACATGAACCACCGAAGCAACAGTGGTAGTGGGTCTGGATCTTTTCCCAAAAGTTGCACCCAATATTTTTATTGTCTTTATGGGCTAAAAGCTCACCCTCGCTCGATTCATGCCTTCATCCACAAGAAAACAATTTCCTTTTTATAAACAAAACTTGAACTTACCGAGGGGCGTTTGGCTTAGCAGTATTAGAGCCCCTCACCTTTTAGTAAGTCAGGGCTTCAAACATCACCAAAGGTGAGGAGGGTATGTGAATTTATTTGTTGCATTTGCCGTATATAAATATTATATACTTTAAAAAACAAAACTTGAACTTTGTACAAATATTTGAAAATGTTGTTTTAAAAAAATGGTTGAGTATTTAGATTTACCGGGTTTAATCATTTAAGAATCCCATATATTATAATAATTATGAGAATTATAATCGTAAAAGTATTGTTTTACTTTTACATGATTTTTTCCATCTAATGCTATAATATAATACTAGTCATCATACCCGTGCGATGCAGCGGGACGCAATTCGATTCTGAAACCAAATACTCAAATCCTCAATCTTGCTACTTGCTTTGTATTATTTCTTATCAAATAGACATTAGCCAAATATGTCTCAAAAAAATTCAATTGATGCATAGGTCTCATTAGATAATGAGGTTTTCAAACTCAAAAAAATAAAATTAGAAATTTATGTTTATACATACTTGAAAGTAAAAACAGTTGTAAGAAAAATATGGTAAAAATGTCCAAAAACTATCTCTTCTATGATAAAAATATTGAGTCACAAAATTCCAAGAAAAAATAGACGGATATATAAATTAGAGAGTTGGATGACTTTCTTTAAGGACTCTTGTGTTCGCCATTTCATATAGAACTATATATGAAAATCAAGTTAATTTACTATAATTTAAAAGCTTATGCAATATGTAATTATGTGGTTTCATATTAAAATGAAAAATGGAAGGGATTAAATCCAAAAACGGATATCCAATTTTGAGACCTGTACAATACACAGTACGTTAAACTTTTTGATAAATCAATGATATGAAGTTTATGTTTATTTTAAACTTTCAAAATTTATAATTAAAATATAGTTGTATTTAAAAAACACCCTATCCCGCGATCGCGGGACAAATCGCGGGATTTTTGGGTATTTTTGTAAAGGTTGAAAATAATGGGTATTTTGATAAGTCAAAGTCAAACTTTGGGTATTTTAATTAAATTCCCTAATTTTTTTTGCTAAAACAGTTAATTTCCTTAATAAAAAACATGGATCAAAATATACTTTTAAAATAAAATAAAAACGAAAAGTTTGAAAAAAATTGTTGATAGCTACTTGTAGTTCAATTACAGAAATTAATCGAAATGCCCCAAGTTCACATCATTTTCATCCATTTGCCCTATCTCTTTCCTAAATTGCCAAAATACCCTGAAAATCCGTGGGCTAACCCGTGGCCCACGGATTTGTGTCAAAAAACCTCGCCCACGGATGTTTTGTGAAGACCCACGGATTTTTGGTCCGTGGCCCACGGATTTTTTGTCTGTGGCCCACGGATTTTCTGCCTTCCCACGGATTTTTTAGCTTGTCCACGGATGCCCACGGATTTTCAGGGTATTTTGATAAATTGGGAGAGAGAGAAGGCAAATGGATGAAAGGGTTGGTGAACTTGGGGCATTTTAATGAATCACTCGATTAGAAATACATGACCCGCCTCCGCTGAAGCATCACTCTGACAGACTATCTCCCCCACACACTTCAATACCTTTTAACCTTACCTTTTTATCTTTATTATTGGTCATCAATGGCGATCCAAGATCCATTCATTCTTTTACTTCTCGTTCTACTACTAACCCTTTTCATTTCCACCTTAATCTACTGTACATCTAGGGTTCATTGCACCTGCGAAATCTGCCATGCGTACGTCACCTCAAGTTGGTCAATCCAATTTGACAATCTCTGCGATTGGTACACTCATCTTCTCAGCAAATCACCCAATAAAACCATTCACATACATGTTCTTAACAACATCATCACATCGAACCATGAATCCGTTGAATACATGCTCAAAACAAGATTCGAAAACTACCCAAAAGGAAAACCTTTTTCTGTAACCTTGGGTGATTTCTTGGGTCGTGGAATCTTTAATGTCGATGGCGATTCATGGAGGTTTCAGAGAAAAATGGCGTGTCTTGAACTTGGGAAGTTTTCAATGAGATCACATGCGTTTGAAGTTGTGAACAATGAGATTGATCATAGGCTTATACCTCTTGTTTCTTCGTTTTCGCGGCGAAAACGAAGTGATGATTTGGATTTGCAAGATGTGTTTCGGCGGTTTTCGTTTGATGTAATTTGTAAGTTTTCGTTCGGGTTTGATCCGAAGTGTTTGGACAAGTTGTTGCCGGTGTCGGATTTGGCGGTGTCGTTTGATTTGGCGTCCAAGTTGTCGGCTCAGCGCGCGATGAATCCGTCGCCGTTGGTGTGGAAGATCAAACGGATGTTGAATATAGGAAGTGAGAAGCGGCTTAAAGAATCGATCAAGATGGTGAACGTGTTTGCGGGTGAGATAATCCGCCAACGAAACAAGTTGGGATCGTGTTCGAATCACGAAGATCTTCTTTCGAGATTCATGGCGACGACGAAAGATCCGAAATACCTTCGCGATATTGTTATAAGTTTTATGTTAGCCGGACGCGATACAGTTGCGTCCGCGCTAACTGGTTTGTTCTGGTTATTGGTCCGACACCCGCAGGTCGTGGCCCATATCCGAGAAGAGGTGTCAAAGGTCGAAGCTCTAACGAGCTTCGACCAAATACGCGAACACCACTACTTACAGGCAGTGGTGTTTGAGGGAATGAGATTGTTCCCACCAATCCAATTCAATTCAAAGTTTTCCCTACAAAACGACACCTTTCCCGACGGCACATTCATCAGGAAAGGCACCCGAGTCACGTACCACCCTTACGCGATGGGTCGAATGGAGACCATTTGGGGCTCCGATTGCTTGGATTTCAAACCCGAAAGATGGTTAAAAGATGGTGTGTTTTTTCAAGAAACCCCTTTCAAATACCCAATTTTCCAAGCTGGATATAGAATGTGTTTGGGTAAAGAAATGGCACTTGTGGAGATAAAAAGTGTGGTTATTTCTCTTTTGCAACGGTTCGATATCGAATTAGTGACTCCGGTTCGGACCCCACGGTTCTCACCGGGGCTCACCGCGACCTTCGCTGGTGGGCTACCGGTTCGAGTTAGCGAAAGAAGAGGTACGACGTAGCCTAAAGTATACCACAAATAAATATATTAGTATTAATGGTCCATATGGACCACATTAATGTTGTTATCATGCATACAATTATGTAAAGAAGAAAAAGAATATATACTCTTTATCTCTAACCACTTATGTCGGATATAAGTGGTTAGAGTTTATTCAGAATCATATAAAGATCGAGTTTTCGATTCTGATTCTAATTCTTGTGTTGATGTTACGTACGTTTTTCATGGATGATGTGTATGTTAAAAGGGTGCGGGAAGGGTTTAAATGAGAATACTTATGATTTACGTAAATGCAAGAACATTTATAAGTTTATTATTCATGTTTTAAGTAAGTTTTGGAAAAATTAATTAACCAGTAAAATATTAAATAAATAATTACCTTTTTTTTACGAAAAGCGATCAGATTCATGTTTTTTCGTGTCTTTTTGAGTTAGCTCTGTAATTACGGACCAATATATTGCAGAAGTACCGACATTTATGCAAAATCGGGATAGAAATGGCTATGAAACCAATTTTAGTTGGTGTGATGGCTATTTGAGTCAATTTTCCAATCTGAAAGTTTGAAGGGCATAGAGGCGGACCCACTAAGGATTGAGAGGTCTCGTGCACTCGCTCACTTGATTACCGTAAAGTAAAAAAATGTATATGTTGTGTAGGTGTATCCGCTTGATTTGAAGGATGCCCTTAAATATTTTTAAACTAAACTTGTAACACAAACTTGCAGTTGGTCGGACGATTTGTCGGGCTAAGTTGAAGCTCCCTTTAGTTGAGGTCTTGAGCTCGAATTCGATCCTTTACACTTCATTTTTATAGTTAACCCTCCAATTTCAGTTATAGAATCTAGAGCTTGGGTTTCATTTTTTTTAATTAAAACAAACAGAAGCTCAAGCCTTCGCCCCTGTTGATTTTTTAGATTAGTTTTTACCAGAAAAAGCAAAAAATTCTCTCGAAATCAACCTAAACATAAAAAAAAACTCTTGAAATCAACCAAAAAACTCTCTCGAAATCAACCAAAAAACTTTAAAAAAATCCCGAAAGGGCGAAATCCGGCCAAAAACACATCGAGCGGCTTGTCGGTGGTGTATCCACCCAGCCAAAATTTAATCTCGCCACCAGAGGGGCGTACGTAAAACTTAAAAGCGAAAACTAAAGAGTCAATAAATGATCGATGAGAGTATTAATTATTTTAAATTAAGTAATATGGATGTGTACATTTAAGAATTGTCTATATAATGTAGCACGCCAGAAAAGTTTGAAACCGTTTGATACGGTGTAGACGGTTTAGATGAATACCTTTTTCGGCTAATAATATAGGCTATGTTTGGCAAATTAGCTGATAAGCTAGCTTATGACTTATAAGCTAGCTGTTGACTTATAAGCTAGCTGGTAGCTGATAACCTAGCTGATGAAAAAGTCACGTTTGGCAAAACTAGCTTATAAGCGTGTAAAATGACTAAAAAGGACATATTAAAAAAATAGTAAATAAATAATAATTATATAATTGAGGGTATATTTGGAAAAAAAATGTAAAAAACAAAAAAAAGCTCACCATACGCTACTATGACTAACGTTTTGATAAGCTAGCTTATGGTCATCCAAACATGTACCTAGCTTATAAGCTAGCTTTTTTTGCCAAACAATGCCATAGTTGTTAGTTGATAATTTAGTCATGTTTGGTAGAAAAGTAAACTAACTGATAAACTAAGTTAAGGCAAATTAACCAATGTTTTTTTTTAATAAACTCAAAAATTAAGTTAGTTTATAATAGTCAAACATGATTAAACTTGAGTGAAACAAACTTTCATATTATCATTTCGGGAAATTGACTCAAATAGCCAAACCCAACTGAAAAGTTGACCTCCTAGCCATACACTCTTCCGGTTTACCAAAATAGCCAACGGGTCCGCACCCTGGCCCGACCCGAAGAGTGCGGACCACAATCAAATACGTGTCAGTTCCTTATTACCCTTAGAAAGTCGATTTTCGTTAAAAAAATGACCCAGATCTGCAATATTGCGGACTCATTGGCTATTTGGGCAAAACCCGAAGAAAAATAGCTAGGAGGTCAATTTTCAATTTCCTTTTGACTATTTGAGTCAATTTCCCTATCATTTCCTGTCATTTTCATTTTGTTATTCTTATTCTTATTCTTATTCTGATTCTGGTCCCCTTCCATCAAGAGAACTCCTGTGGGTCTTGTTATGTTTATACAATTACGTAGTGTGTTCATATCAATTCAAACTATGAAAAAAAAACTTTTCGAAGTCACCACATATTTTTCTTGTACAATCATAAAATTTCAGTTGTCATCAATTTCAATTACCCTTAATTTGTTGCAAAGTTTACAAATACTGTATTTTTTAAATAAATATAAAAATATTACGTACATAGGGTTGGATTCCGGTAAGAAGTGAGTTAACGCGAGAAGAAGGAGAAGTGGTTATCAATCATTGGATCCACATTAAGATGAGATGCACCTGATCAATTCTCGTATTAAGCACGATTCATTGGGGGCCTTGAAACTAAAAATGATCAAAAGTTCAGATTCACTTCTCACGTTAACTCCACTTCCCACTTGATTCTTCGCTCATGTATGTGTGTGTGTGTGTGTGTATATATATAGGCAAAAGATCGTGTGAGAAGTGTCATTTATAGTGTGAAGCGTGAAAAGTACTTTTAAACCGTTGGTCACTTTTAATCAAGTACCCTCCCATAAATTGCGGCTTAAAAGGAATTGATCCGATGCATCTTATCTTGGTACATCTTATCCTAATGTTTGTTCATTTCTTAACAACACTTCTCATCAAATTTGACACTTTTCATCCGAACTAAACCATATATATATATATATATATATATATATACATATATGTTACAATGAATGAAAACCTTATTTTTTTTCTAGAAGATATTCAATAAACAAACAACAAAAACATCTACTTCGAGTTCACTCACACTTGAGATTGACAAAGCTTGAATATTATATGTTTCTTTAAAACAATTTATATATTTTTAAAATAAATTTATTAATTAAAATATAGATCAAATCAGATAAGATGTTAGAAGTGTGTGTAAAATGTAAGAAAGACGTGTCACGTGTGGTAATGAGATATGTTATTGTTTCTATTTTTATAGTGGGGATAAGATGTGGGCAATATGGAAAGCCATATTAGTACTCCTTTTCGATCAAATTAGGTAACCACCGTACTATTTATTTTTTTATTCTGCTTTTAATTATAAGAATGAGAATTTTTTTCCTCTATTATCAACGGTATAATGATTATTTAGTTACTTAAAAAATATAAAATTATGTCTTTTTTAAATTATATATTACTTTATTTAAACGTTTATTTTGAAAAGTTATTGGAGATGTTTAGAGCATCTCCGACAGTTTCTCTAAAATAGAGAAAATTGAACTTTTTTCTTTAAATTGCTTCAAAAGCTTATGTAAGATTTTTGTTTCTGTGACACCATTTTGAAGCTTTTTTCTTTAATTTTGAACAAACTATTCTTTTTTTCTTCTTTTTTGACGTTTAAAATATTTGGTTCAAAGTTTCTAGTTGACGACATCGACGATATTCTGTATATAATCGATCAATATCTATAAAAATGATGTATTAATCTAGTGTTTTTTAAAAAAAACACTAACATTAAAAATATAAGAAGTACCAAAAAAACATGTAAAAAAATCAACATATATTAGAAAATTAAAAATGCTATTAAATATTTAAAGGAATAGTAAAAGAAATCATTTAAGAATAGAGACCCTCTTGATAGTGAAGATGATAGATGGAAACTGAATAACAAAATAAAACAATGAAAATATAAATTAAGGATTTTAGGTTTGAGTTTGGAGAATAAGTTATAACAAAAACTTATTAGTGAAAAATTATGAAAAAAAAACCCAAGTTATTGCATTAACAGCTTATATAGGCTATGTTTGGCAAACTAACTGATAAACTAACTGATGAAAAAGTTGACAAAAATAGCTTATAAACATGTAAAATGACCAAAAAGGACATCGTCATATAATTATCAATTATAAATTTAATTGTGTAATTAAAACAAATTTATAACAAAATAATATGTTAATTAATACAACCAATGTAATAATGTAAAATTAAATAATATAATATGTTAATTAAAAGAAATTTAAATATATTATTACATATATACTATAAATTTTGAATTTGTTAAAACAAGTTTTAGAAAAAAATGTATATTAACTTATGATTTTAAATAACCGTTACATACAATATGAAAAAATAATCAAATAATACTAATTGATGATTAAAATATATTCATTAATATTAAAAAATAAATAAAAATAATTTATATGATTAACAATAATTCTAAATAGTTAAAATTTAATATCAACGTATAATTAAAATTTAATTTAATAATTTTCAGTTAATATTTAATAATTAATTATAATTAAATTTAAAAAATTAATATTTATTAATAATAATAGTTAGTAAATAATAATAAGGGGCAATATTGAAATATTCACAAAAAACCATTGAAACGCTACTCCAATTAGCGTTTCAAAAGCTAGTTTATAAGCTAGCTTATGGTTATCCAAACATGTACACACAAAAAAAAGCTAGCTTTGTTTTGCCAAACAATGCCTTAGTGTAATAAATATATTGATTATAAATAGTTCAATTGTTCCTCTTTTGATTATAGAGGTGTGCAAAACCCGAATACCGTAAAATCTGAAAATCCAAAATTCGACTTTTTAGGGGGTGTTTGGGTTCGGGATGGATTTAATCTTTGATCTCAAGCCATTTCTGATTTTCTGTATCCCAGATCTCGTAGATCTGCGACACCCTTGAACAAACCGGATCTCGTAGATTAACCCAACTCTCTCTCTCTCTCTCCCTGAAAAACAAGGGTGAAATCGTAATCTAAAGAACAAGATCTGAAATCGTGATGATGGGTTGAAATCGTGATGATGGGTTGAAATCGAAACCGTTTTTTACAAGATCCATGGGTTTTGCGAGAAGTGAGGGGGGTATTTTTTTTTTATGGAAACCGTGATGATTGGTTGAAATCGATTGAAACAAACCTGCAAAGCTCTGTTTTCCTTTTGTATGTGTTCGAAATAGATCAGATACGATTCATGTATGTGTTCGATAGTACAAGAGTTAGGGTTTTTGAAGTAGATTTTAGATCAGTAGATTTAAGTTAGGGTTTTCAGATCAATAGAGTTACTTTCAAATTAGATTTCAGTTTTTTGAGTTATGGTTTGGTTGTTGTTGATTTTAAGTTAGGGTGTTTGATTTAAAAACATGAGTTGTAAGTGATGATTTTGATGGTAATGAATCTAATTTGTTCTTTTAATTTGTTTGTAACTATGTCTATGGAGGATAAAAACCGAAAAGGATTTAAGGATTTGTTCATTATTTATATTAAGTGTTTTAATTTTGATTTTGGGGTTTGTTATTGTTATTGGAGGAGAGGTTCTTGAAGAAACTTTTCTTAGATAAGACAAATATTTAATAAAAAGGACAAAAACATAAAAAATAAACACAATTAAAATTAGGAAAATGCTAAAAAAAATTGCCAAGCATGTAGCCTTCATTAAAAACGTTGCAGAGAATGTCAAGTCATCGTATGGCCAACGAGAAGGAAATAAGAAGTCTATTCTAATGTGTCCAAGACTCTTTTTGTGACCAAGTCTACACATTTTATATTTATATGACAATTGTCTCCATTTTTCTAAGTATACAATTTTTATATATGGACTCGAACATACTTGTAACATTTGGTGAGGTTTGAACTCGTGACCTTTAACAATTGTCTCATTTTTTACCAAGTTCAAGAGTATGTGACAGTGATTCAGTCTCATATATGCTTTGTTCAGGGGCGGAAACGAGATTTATATTTATGGTGGTTTGAACTTTGAAGGGTCGAGGGGGTGCCGGATTTAGATTGGGCGAGGGTGAGTGAGACTGGACTATAAATTAGGATATTTTTGGGTTGTGTAACTTTTTTTATTCATTAAGGCATGTTTGTTAGCAGCTTAATGAGCTTAACGGGACTCACAACTTATTCGTCATCGTCAGCTATGGCTTACTAATATAGAAAGTGGTTTATTCAGTAAGCTTTAGGAGGGGTCCGGGGGAGATTTATGCAGAAAGACAACTTTTTTCAAAACTTACCCCTTCCAATAAAAAAAACACGCGCCTCACATCTATGAAAAAACCCTCCCAAACAAAAACTTTCTCAATCTATATATACAGACAGATCAATCAACACATATAGCTTTATTGTATAGGACTTTATCGAAAACCAACCAAAACCGCGTCGGCATAAAAGCCTTAAAGGAGTAGGCAATCTTCGCAATTCTTCATCGTATTGATCTTATGGTATAAGACAATCCAATCGAGTTACTACCACGTCAAGTGGTTAGACATTACAAAATCACGATGAAAAAACTTATCCATAAACATGTAAAAAGAATCAATCCGCAACCAAAAACTAAGGCTCTCAAGTGAAGTTGACTTCATGGAACTCCTTTATAAGAAAAATGGTCTCAGATCTTACTCGCAAACCCGAGTCCCTCGCTAGCAAGCGACTCGAGACTTGGGGCTGGGGGTTGCACTTTGGCAACCTTACAAATGGACTGATTCTCTTCAGGTGTTCCCCCTTCTAAGAAAGCACCCATTACCTTGCCATCTTTGACCCAGTAGGTACCGAACTTGGGTTTTTCGGATGTTGGATCATGGTTTCCGAACACAACCGTGTCTCCAACGTTGTCTCCAAAGAACTGCCAAGATAGATCGAAGGAACGGGAGTAGAAGTACGGAAGATAATTGTAAGCCTCGATCTCCTTTCCTTGCTCGCTAGCGAAAATGGCCTGCAGGAACAAAAACTAATCATGTCAATCTGCGTTTGCTTGCAGGTATTACATTTCTAAGAACCCAACCAAACAAACATAGTATATCTCACATAGAACATATGCAGACCTTGCATTTATCCCGAGGGGCGGATTTACATTGTTCTTTTAGTTTCATATATGTTCAAACAAACTCATCTAGAATGAAATTATATAAATTAAATAATAGTATACTTTGCTATCCGGTTAACCAATATGGTAAAAATAATCGAAATATAAATTTACTTTTTTTGGTTAACTGAACAGTTTAACCCGCAAACCGAATAACCCGAAACCGTTTTGGTTTGGGTGAGTTATTTGGTTTTGGATTTTTTTTATACTAATGGGCCACTTGTCACCTAAGTTTCTGGATCCGCCACCATTTATCCCTAAGGGTAGAGAAGCCATTTTCATAATCATGATCCAGAATGTGCGAAGGCATGTAGTAGTGCATGAGCAGAATATAAAATGACCTAGGGGCCGTTTCCTGACACAAATTGGGTAAGCGGTATTCTTGATCTTTACCAGGATGGCATCTCGGATCAGCAAAATTGTGCATAAGAGAGTGCGAGTAAACAACATTCTTTTTACCAAGCCGGCACCACTTACCCGGTAAGAAGCAATAAGTACTTAGTAAACATGCCCTTAGATTTTAATTTTCTAACAAAATACCTTAACATTATGGTTCTAGTTAAACTAAACTAGTCATTTTGGATAAAGATCTCTTCACTTTTTAGGCAATTTTTCAGGTTTGAATCAAAATAGCCAAGATTTGGTAAATGACCATTACTTAATTTGCGAAATATATTTTTTATGAATAAAGTATTATTCTAATGGGCCATTTATCACGCCAATAAAGAGATATCGCATAGCCCTAATGCTTTTGAAATGATATGTAAATCTCGTCTTTTAATTATATACTACTAACGTAAACTTGTATTTGTTATCGTAAAAGTTACCTTCACAGCTTGTTCTGCAGATTTGCGGGAATGATCAACATGTTCAACTCTTCTTATATCGCCATACATTTTCATGGGAAATGTAGCAACATCACCGATGGCATATACATTAGCAACACTAGTTTTGAAGAATGCATCTGTCTGTAACAAGAAGCCCAAGTGAAATCTTTGAGTCACCCGATAAGCTAATCATATTAAAACAAAGAAAATGTCTGTTGATTCTCTAAAATGGAGAAAATAGGGATTTTGGATGATATTTTACTACATCAGATTCTCTAAAACTTTATCCAAGATGGAGAAAGTATGAGAGCGGGTATAGCATTTCCAAATTCAGAGAATCCCAAAAAAAATGATCACTCTTGGAGAGAAATAATTTTTATCATATTCCATCAACAAGAAACTTTGAGATCAGATGTTTAGGAAATAAAAAATTAATATTTTACTAAATGTTTGGATTATTTTAATAATATAATCAATGTTGTGATCTTTAAAATCGAAGAGCTATTGGAGTTGAATGCACTTTTTTTAGAGATTTTGATTTTTAATTCTCTATCTTGGAGAAAATTTAGAAGAATCAATTAGAGCTGCTCAAGACTTGTATTTTGTGCATCACATATTCACATGTGACAAATAGTTTTTAGAGAAGAGTCTTTACAAACCTTGATTCCGCCTTTCTCGTCTTCAACTTGTCCTCTGAATAGATGTATTAAAGGCTTTGCTCCAACACCAACAACAACTATATCTGCTGGCACCGTCGTACCATCTTTTAGTTTTACTTCTTTTACCTGAAGTTAGGGGGTCGAGGCTGTTAGAACAAAAATAAATCAAACAAACACGGTATCTTTAAACAAATATCGGGTCTGAAGAGGTAAAGGTTGTTAGAAAAATAGTTGTACATAAAAAAAATCCACTTGTCTCAGGGTGTTTCAATGTGGCATGTGGAACACGTCCCAAAAACTTTGATGGAATTGGATTTCGTTGAAGGAATTTGACTTTGAAGAATTGAAATGGAATTTGACCACATGTTTGGTTGGTAGGAATTGGAATGGAAAAGGATGAAATTCAATTCTATCACTTGAGCCAAGGAATGATGAATTCCTTAATTTGTGGAATTCAATGGATTCCATCATTTTCGTTATGTAAACCAAACATAGGATTTGGAGTCCGGTCAAAGGAATTTTATCCATTCCAATTCCTTCCGGTTTCTTCAAAATCTATGAACCAAACATCCCCTTAGTGGTTACCTAATTATATATGTTTTAACCTTTAACCAAATTATAATACTTTACACTTTAACTCTTATGTCTGATTTGACGATTCCTGATTCTAGCATTAAGCGAATTTCATTACTTCATATGTTACTTTGTCATTTTAAAACATTTTTGTTGTAACTAATGTTATAAACGTTTATTTAGTTTATTTATTACTCGTCCAATCGATCTATAGTCTTGGTTCTCCAAAAAGACTGGAACGACCCTATTAAACGCGGTATACGATTGCGCGAGTACTAACCTCTCCACTGTCACCCTTGACAAACCCAGCAGCCACTGTTCCCTTGATGATATTAACTCCCTTTTTCTTATAATAACCCTCGTAGAAAGAAGCCATATCAGCAGTGAATAAACGAGGCACTGTAAAAGATCATTCATTTTAGACTAATTCTGACTAGAATTAAGGAAGAATGAATGATATTCACTGGTCTTCACTTACTGCACCATGGCTCTGGGTAGACCATGCTAACATTATAATTGTTAATTCTTAGTGCTGCGCTAAGCTCAAGGCCGATATATCCTCCCCCAACGACAAGAGTGTTCCCATTTTTCTTGTTTTGTATTGCTTCTACGAGTTTATCAGCGTCGTGAATTTCTCTCAAGTAAAAAATGTTCTTGGCATCAGCCCCTTCTATACCAAAGTCCTCCAGTCTGAAAACCTGATAAGAAAGTTATAAATGCAAAGACAATGAAGAGAGGAGTGGTAAATTTGATAGTAATTAATCTAGAAGAGATTGAGAGTTTACTGTGGAGCCAGTTGCAATTATCAGAACTTCATATTTAAAGGTTTCGCCGGCTGCACTAGTAAGAGTTTTTGAAGCAAGATCTGCTTTGACTATCTCCGTGCTAAGGATCAAGGTTATCCCTGTAACAGGTAAGGGTCTGTTTGTTAGCAAGCAGCTTAATGAGATTCACAGCTTATTCGGTCAGCTATGACTGTTTGGTAGTGGCTTAATGATATAGAAAGTGGCTTATTCAGTAAGCTTTTAAGTGGGAGCTTTATGCAGAGAGCTAAGTTTTTTCCAGACGTGCCCCTCCCAATTAATAAACACACTCCTTCCATCTATGAAATAACCCTCCAAACAAAAACCTTTACAATCTATACAGACAGATTAATCCACACAGACAACTTTATCCATACAGGACTTGATGGAAAACCAACCAAACAACCCTAAATTTGGCTTTAGTTGGACATTGGCTGCATTTGTTATGTCACTGAAATGTTAAACAAACTTGCAATACAAATTCAAGAGCTTTATGAAATAGGTCCGTGCTTGAAGGTGTACCAACTAGGCAACTACCAACGCAAGATATCGAACTCCCCAAAATTTTTGGGGCCCACTCTTTGCTATAAATCTTTTTTTGAGAAGGGCATGTAAAAGTCAGTTAGCAGATGATTGATATGGGGGTTTGTAACATCCTGAATTTTCAATAATAGCATTTTAATGAGAATTGGAATTTATTTGTATTTTAGTTTTAACCTTGAATTATATGGAAATTTTATAATTTAATGGGGTTAAAATACAAGAGGTTTAAGTTTGGTGCTACTTTTGGAAGTATTGAAACTAGAGGGTGTATTGAGTAAATATGGAAATGTGTGTATGGATAAGGGGTTGAAATCTGAGATATTATCTCAGTTTGGTTTTGAGTCGGCAGAAGAGAGAAGGCAGAGAGAAAAGAAAGAAAAGAAGAAAAAGGAAGAAAAGAGGTTTTGTTCATCAATTGGTAAGGAATTGATCTTGGTTTTGATAAAAATATGTTGTAGATTTATGTTAGTAAACGAATCTATGTTGTGAATAGGTTTTCAAAATCATTTACAACAGATTGGAATCAGATTGTGCAAAAGTGGGTTTTTCCTCAAAAAGGTGAGTTCATTGTTCCTTGCTTAAATCAGTGTTTTCATGTTAAATTAAACCTTGAAATAGCTATATAAATTGATTATGAACTGTATGGGATGGTTTGGAATGAGCTGAATCGAACAGACATGAAAATGGATCGAATTTTAGGCTGCAGAACCGAGTTTTCCGGATAAATCGTCGTATCCGGATACCTCTGGTGATGAATGTTTCCGGACGCAATAGTATCCGGGTAAGTTTTATTTTATTGCTTTAGTTTTCCGGATGATTGTAGTTACCGGATAGTATCCGGGTTGCGTTAGTTTCCGGGTGTTATCCGGATTAGTGAAGCGTCCGGAAAACTTAAGTTGTCCGGATTAGATCAGTATCCGGAAAGTTGTGTTATCCGGGAAGTTTAGTTGTCCGGATAGTTTTGTTATCCGGAAACCCCTGTTGTCCAGACTCTTTTGGAGAAATTGAGAAAGGTTAGGTTCTAAGGTCTGGATGCTGTCCTGGATGTTTTGTCTGGTTAAGTTTTCTAAAACTTTTCTAGGGGCAGGCAGCGCCCCCGCAAGGGCGTTGCCCCTTGACCCCATCCGCTAACCGGGTAGCGAAACCCCCGTGCTAAGTCGCCGAAGGGGGGCATTTGAGGATGAAGATACGATAGGTTATCTAGTATTCTTAGATTTGAGAATATGATATGAGCTGTAATATGTTGTTATGCATATACGTTAGTAAAGTGTAATGGATCCATAGGCACTAGTGTTTGGTGATCACATGGAATAGGCGTGTGGTAATAATCGTTATTCCAGTGATGTGTGTAGTACTAATGGTTATGTGCACGTGGAATAGATGAAGTTAGTCATTATTCTGATGTGTGTGAGAAACCCTGGAATAAACGTAATTCCCGATTTCTAAGGAAGAAGAGGGATTGACATACGTAATTGTGATCTCTACTTCCTTTTCTAAGAAATGGGCATGTGTATATTGCGATTTCTTAGGTGGGAGCATTAATCTAGAATCTGAGAAAGATTCGTAGTGTGGCTCTGGAATAGGATGTGTACAGAAATGGGCATGTGTATATTGCGGTTTCTGGAATAGATGTGTACGGAACTGGGCATGTGTATATTGCGATTTCCGGAATAGAAACATTACTCTAGAATCAGTGTAGATTCGTAGTGTAGCTCTGAGACATGATATGATGATGGAATGTGTGTCAGTCATATTCATGGGATTGGATGAGAATCGTGTTAACGGAATAGAGTTACACGTATGGTAAGAAAAAGGGTAATCATGTTTGATATAACTTGTTTACATTGATTTTTGCAAATATTATTATGGAAACGAATGTTCTCACTAGGCGTTGGCCTAATCGTTTCAAATGATGTTTTCTTACCAGGTACCGGCTCGGGAAAATAAGGGTTGTGGGACGAGCGTT
Organism: Saussurea involucrata; assembly: GCA_033807775.1. Classification (NCBI taxonomy): domain Eukaryota; kingdom Viridiplantae; phylum Streptophyta; class Magnoliopsida; order Asterales; family Asteraceae; genus Saussurea; species Saussurea involucrata. Next base: position 4,921,241 of record CM066325.1, read on the forward strand.
TTGGAATATCAAGGAAGTCAATTAACAGAAGGAGATTTTGAGGGATTGCTTAGATAACTTAGTTAATCTGATTATAGTGACATAATTAGATTAATAAGTTATTTGTAGGATCATGTATCTGTAAATGTACTCTTGATGATTAATTCACTTGCTATTTATGTAAGTTTGAAGTTTATATTATCATAGCTTGTGGAAATTTGAGGTTCAAATTAGCCCAGAATTTTGGGGTGTTACAGGGTTCGTCACAACTTAACACCAAAGGAGCATGAAATAAGTTAGATGAATAATTTCATATGTTATTTTGTAATTTGTAAGACGTTAAGTATAATATGGGATGAACTTTTAAAGTTTGTTTTATTCATTACTCGTTCAATATGTAATAGGGTCTTCAAAAAGATTGGAATGGAGTTATGGACATGATATTAGGCCTAACCAATCAATAGAAAGCTGATCCCATATATATCATGTGCATAATACCATGAATCAAACCGTACCTTTCTCTGTATACCACTCGGGTAGTAGTTTTTCTCCTCCACTTCCAACACAGACGTGAAACCCTGGAAGTCTCGCGGCTCCTGAAGAATAATAACGACAAGAAATGAGAAAAACAAAAGCACTAATTAGGACCTGCCAGTTGAAGTTGATGCTGAAGAGAACTTGATGCAAAAAACTTTAGGTCATAAACATAGTTTAGGAATAGGAACCAACAGAAAAGGGTACCTTCAGGTAACATATATCCCTTGCTCAGTGCAGGGCGTTCATAAGGAGCGACCTAGAAAAAAATCATAAATGGAAATATGCAGGTTTGCATCAGGGCATAAATAATTCATCATAAAAAAGATAATCTGGTAACTTAAATTTGATTAGGAGAGGATATTTATTCATACACAGTACAAATGTAGGAGGTGAAAGATAAAGAGTCCAGAGTTAAACAATTAGAGCAAAATAATCTTTCCAATAATGATGCATCTATGTATTGGGTAAAACATCCATATATACAACATGCAGCCTGCAACTCAAAACAACTAACCAGAGGGTCATGCCCACTGGTACCCAATCCTCACCAGAGATTAGGATGTGCGTAAGTATTTGTTGTATATAAATATTATATATACTTCGAAACTCAAGCAACTACAAGTATAATACAGTTGGAAGGCCTTGAAAACCATACCGCCTCTTTAGAGATGATTGCTAGCTCGTTAGGCTTAACTCCTTGCTTTTCAAACTCCCGGGCAGCATAACCCTGAACATATGCCAACACAAAATTAGCGAACGAAAAGACACAATTAGTTATTGATCTGTGTTAACAAGACTGCAAGAAGTTCTGTTGTAACTATCAATAAGCCTCTAAATAACTCCAAACTAAAGTGAAAATCATTATTAATTTTCACCAAATTTGGTATTTGAAAACTGAAAAGATCCAATACCCAAGGATTAGTCACATTACATAATCTGTTTGTCCCCAAGGTGAAACCGATGGATTAGTCCATTTACAGTACTACTGCCTCTTTGAACCCTAAATGATTTGACTTATAAATTCAACCGATTACTTAATTTGAACATTCAAAACTAATATTATTCCGTTTAAAAGTGATCAGTTTACTCCTTAATTTTAGGGGATTTATATTCCACTGAAGATGAAGATGCGTATGATCCCTAGAGCGAAATGTTATCTGATTTTTGGATCAATGAAACAGATATAGCAATTTAATCATATATATTAACAATTTTATGATCGTATAAAACGGAAATAGCAATTTGATCACATCTGTGAATCTGTAACCTCGTAATAAGAACAGTACAATTTAAAAATATCAAAAATGAAGATCGATGTAATGTACGCATATACGAAATCTGGTGATAAACAATTTCAGAAATCGGAAACTGCTACAATAAGCGAGACGTGAAATCGAACAGGATTATCGATTGTAAATATATAACAAAACAAAGGAAAACGATGCTTGATTGATTGATTGATTGATACTTACAGCTGATACACCACCGCCAATGATTATGTATTTAAAACACTTCTCCGCCATTGATGACGATAATAAACTTCCGATGAATGATAGATAGAGATACAAGGATGGAGCATGTATGTGAAAAATATGAAGGCATTCATGTACACAGTGGACCAATTAACAAGGTTGTGTTGTGCGAGTATTATGCTGCATGAACAAACGGAAACACGTATACATTGACCCTACTTTTCTAATGTTTTTTTTTAAAGCCATTTCTTTTATAATTTTATGGTTAAAATAATCAGATTGAAGAAATATGTAAAAGCTATATTATAATAGCATTTTCATTAGTTATGTTTTAGTTTTCTGTAATATAATATGAAAAATTAAAATAAAAGATTACATCTAAATCTAAGGGGTCGTTTAACAAACGCTTATTCGGATAAGTGTTTACCAAGTCACATTACCTATCGGATTAATATGACAAAGACCAAAAACCTTACCCGACAAGGGTGAATGCAAGGACCGAGAGTCTTACCTGGTAAGTGTGGACGACGACTCTTACCACGGTTAGTGCTTACCGGATGAATTGTTGCATACGAAACTGATTTGGTGGGCGAAAATCTTACCTGGTAAGAAAGTGATAGTGTTAAATTTATTGGTAAGCGCTTACCTGGATAAGCGTTTGGTAAACGGCCCCTAAGTATTTACTCAATTCTAGCAATATAACATTAATTTTATTAATAAAATACTTAATATATTTAATAAAATATTATTTCTTTTTTATACATATTTAATTTCAATATAAGTATTATGTATCTCTTTTATATAGTGTTTTAGATATTTCTTAAAATATAGAGATGTCTAACTTATCGCTCTTTTTTCTCTATTTTAAGAGCATCTTTAACAACTATGTTATTTTAGAAATTTTGGTGATTTAAAAAAACTTTTTTTTAGAGGAAAACTCCAGGCAATATTATAAAGGGCAAAAAGGAATTGCTCCAAAAGTTATACTAAACTTTGCTTTAGAGAAAAAATAGGAGAAATAAAATAGAATCTCTAAATTTGGAAGAAGAATAAAATAAGGAATACAATCATACATGTTGGAGAGTAGAGGTGGCCAAAAGCCGTTCCCGGGCCAAAACAGTACCAACATGGACTGGTCCCAATCCTGGTTAATCTTCTTGTAACCGGTTAGGGTATCCGGTCTTGGACCGGGCCCAAATCGGTCCTTTGAAAAAAGGAAAAAAAAAATGAAATATTTTTAAAAACAATTCAATGTTATTTTATTATACTTTAAAATATGTAATTTTTTCAAATATACTTTAAAAATCGATGATTGTGAACGTTTTTTTTCGTCTTTTACATTTTGTAATTTGATATCTTACCCTATACACCATACGGCTTGTATATATTGTTTAGGGGGCTAAATGTGAAGACGAAAAGGGTCAAAAAGTACTCTAAACGGTCTTTATATTGTTGTCTAATGGATATATAACGGATATATTTTTTGAAAATTCCGGGACAGGCCCTACGAATCCGCCCAAAACACCAATCGGTCCCGAACCACGGTCCCATAACCGGTCCCTATTAGTCTCGGGCCAAGCCAATCCTTCGCCAATTCCAGTTCCGATCCTCTGACGGTCTCGGGTCGGACCAATTTGACCATCTCTAGTTAGAGATACATTATCACACCATTTATCAAATAACTGTTTAACAAAATTTTCTACAAATTCAAAAAATTTCATTTTAGCTTAGAGATGCTTTAAAGTTTAAAGCTTACCCAAATTTTTGGAAACAATTTATTGAACGTTATCTATTGTTTATTAAACAAAACTTGAACTTCTAAAAAGTATTACCACGATATAAGGCCGTCAGAATGCGGGCTCGGGCTAGGCAGCGGGTAGGGCGGGCTCCAGCGGGTTACGGTACGGGGGGAGCGGGCTAGGTGCGGGCTCGGGCTGAGCGGGTTTGTAAGCCCGTGGAACCGGAGGGAAAATTTGTCATATTTTAATGATTTTTAATAAAAATTTACACTTTCAATCCCTATACTTATTTACTAAATTTACTTTATACCTTTTAGTTTCATTATTTTAATTTTACATTTAACACATATAATCGTTTATTAACTAAAACACGTTAAAAAAATACGTTTTAATTTTAACAAGTTACACCATTATAATCGTCTCTTCGATACGTTCGAAATGAGCCCAACATTGAATTTTTTTGAATTTATATATTTTAATATATATCATATAAACCACATAAAATTATTTTTTGAGTAAACTATGATTTTGGTCCCTGTGGTTTACTGTTAATAACGGTTTTCGTCTTTGATCTTTTAAAACTGCTTTTTTATCCTTATGGTCCTTGTTTATTGTATATCAAATTTTACATTTTTATCCTTAAGTTACGACATTTTTTTCTTATTTTTATTTATTATTTATCTTATTTTTATTTATTAAAAAATATATAAATATTTTTATTTTGTTAAATAATTAAATGTATAAATAAAAGAATTAAAAAAAATGGAAGGTTTGAGGGTAAGGAGAAAAGCTGATGTGGCGCTGAGGTGGCAAGCTAGGACTTGAGGGTAGTGGTACTCCACTTTTTGAGGGTTTGAGGGTAAGGAGAAAAGTTGATGTGGCGCTGAGGTGGCAAGCTAGGGCTTGAGGGTAGCGCTACGGATGGCCTAATGAATGTTTTAGTTTTTAAAACTAAAAAATCATTAAAACTAAAATATTTTGAATTTAATTTCTATTTTAAGTAATCTAAAGAATTTAATGCCCCAAAAACAACATAAAGAATAATGTTATAATAAGATAAAGGTAATACATATTCAAACAAAATTATTTATCAATTATTAGTTTTATTTTATTTTTATTATTTTATTTGTTAATCAAATTGATAAATATAAATAAATAATTGATTAAAGTTTTTTCAAACAATAATAATAATAGCAATTAATTTGTATATAATATTTGATGTGACTTTAAAAGTATAAATACACTAATCGATAAATTTGTTATTTTCACATGGTTTGGGAATAATGTAAGTGGATAACTTTAGAGTAGATTACGAAAATAGTACCCAAACTTATGCATATCTTATGAATTAGTCCTTTGACTTTATTTTATTACACTCAAGCCTTTGCATTTGCGACTTGCAAGTTGCAACCATAATAAGATATTTCTACAAGGGTAATTAGGTCAATTTATTCACTAGCCCATCAAATTCCCACCGACTCACCCCTATTCTTTTCCTAACTTCTCGCTTTTTTACCTTTGTTTTCATATTTGGCATATTCAGCCTCCGTAGTTTTATGTTTTAGACTTTCACCCCTTAATTTACAATTTTCTATCAAATTGAGGAAGTTTTTTTTAAGTATATAATTTTTATATACGGCAAATGGAACAAATAAACTCACACACCCTTTCCAACTTTGGTGAGGTTTGAACCCCTGGCCTCCTAGGAGGAAAGAGACTCACATACCGCTAGGTCAAATGCGCTTTGATCAAATTGAGGAAGTTTCCCTTGTAAGTTTTTGTATACGGCTTTGATTAGGGCATCATTGCTTCGACTCGTGCTCCACTAGTCGAGTTATGCGAAACAATGTCTTTAATCGATTATTCTCTTTATTTTTGTTTTTAATACATGTATACAATTAATACTTTAACTTTACTTGTCACTTAATGGATAAATCTTTTAAATATATGCTTAGGCTTATACACTTGTACTCTTTTAGCAGTAAGTGCAACCTTGCTCATCCCTTCAAATGCACATTTAAATTTGTATAAGTGTAAATCTAGGTTACACATGTTTGTTGTTTGAGCCTTGAATTTTATACGAGATAACATGTGCATACATGTATTGTTTATAATGTCTTGGAAACGTTATCTGACCCGTAAGAAATGAAACTTTTGAACAATTATATATATATATATATATATGTTTGTTTTTTTAATTTAAATTGACATTTTGTTTTATGTTATTTTTGCCATTGTGAGTTTAGAAGATTATTTGATATGATGCTTTGATTATAGATGCACATAAGGCTTGTTACTCATATCTAGTCCAAGCTTGGTCCAAATAATCCAATGGTTGGGGATCAGTCATTCAAGATCGAATACGGGTTCTTTACAATCGTGCAACCTAATCATACATTTTTTGGTCATAAACAATTAAAGACGGTCTATAGAAAGGCCATTTAACTAGTCCAACTAAGGTTATGTTTGGCAAACTAGCTGATAAGCTAGCTGATGAAAAAGTCACGTTTGGCAAAACTAGCTTATAAGTGTGTAAAATGACCAAAAAGAACATCTTCAAATAATTATCAATTACAATATTTAATTATGTAATTAAAACAAATTTATAACAATATAATATGTTAATTAATACAACCAATGTAATAAAGAAAAATTAAATAATATGACATGTTAATTAAAAAAAAAGTTAAAATTTATTATTACATATATACTATAAATTTTGAATTTATTAAAACAAGTTTTAGAATATATATATATATATATATATATATATTAGCTTATGATTTTAAATAAACGTTACATACAATATGAAAAAATAATCAAATAATAATTAAAAATTAATATTAAATGATGGTTAAAATATATTCATTAATATTAAAAAATAAAAAAATAATTTATATGATTAACAATAACTCTAAATAATTAAAATTTAATATCAATATATAATTAAAATTTAATTTAATAATTTTCAGTTAATATTTATTAATTAATTATAATTAAATTTAAAAAACTAATATTTATTAATAATAATTAGTAAATAATAATAAGGGACAATATTGAAATATTCACAAAAAACTACTGAAACGCTACTCCAAGTAGCGTTTAAAAAACTAGTTTATGTTAATTTAAACATGTACCTCAAAAAATGCTAGTTTTTTTTTTTGCCAAACAATGCCTAAGAACTAAATTGGGCATGATTAGTGCCTAATGCAACTTTGTTTTTTGGACATATGCATTGAATACACGGGTGATTAGAATGACATTTTCTATAAAAAAAAAAAGTGGCATTTTAAAGATTTAATTATATGCATAAATTCTTCAAGGGACCGGTATCGGGCGATCTGTAACTGTCTGTATTCTCCAAGTAACTATTGGACCAATAATCGTCATCATTTTCAAACCCATAACCAATTATTGACCATGTTTCTTTTGGCTAACTGGATCATGTCCAAAATTTTGCAGTCAATATATTAAGTGAAAACGGTAGTTATATGGGGTAGTGACATAAGCTGAAGCATATATGTTTTTTTATAATGAATGGTTTTACAATTATATGTAGCAGTAAGTATAAAAAACAACAACCATCCATTTAACAAATTCAATTGCCATAAGATAAGTCAAAAGTAACCACAAGGGTTGTGGGCACTTGTGGCATACTGGTTAAAGCCTTGGAGGATGTGGTGGAATAACCCATTTGCCCAGGGTTCGAATTCAGGCGTACACAACTTGTGCTTACAGTCATAATTTATCAATGGATTAGTCTAAGCATGGCCTATGATACTCTTTAAAAAAACTAAATGACAACACTAGTTGGGTCAAAGATTTGTTGTCGGTGTCGGTCAAATAAGACGTGGTCCACTGATGAAGGTTAAGGTAGGGAAAGTCAACCAATTTGATTGGGCGAGGGATAATGTATATTTTTCTTTATGATTTTGGTTATATTTAATTGACTACGCTTATGAAATCTGGATATATCTTCATGCTTACTCAAATCAGATAAAAGAAATTCTTAGGGCATCCACAATGGTTAACCCTTTGAATGACTTGATCAAAATGAATATAATACTAAAAAAATAGTGAGATCCACCAAAGACTTGAAAGGCTTGAAGTTCCTTCTCACAACCAAAACTTCAAACATTTGAGCTTTCTCAACCCTTTGAGAAGTAAACTCATTTTCAAGTTGTTGCTCCAATCATCAAGTCATCATCAAGTTTTTCCTCAAGTCATCATCAAATGCCATTGGAGATGCTACTGACCTGACATATGACAACGATTAGTCGAAAAAGTGGTTATGAAAGTAGAGGGGACCGTGAATGTGCACAACACGAGTAAAGGGTGGGAGACGATACAAAAAAGCAAAAGGTAGTTTATGTATGAGAAATCAATTAATGACTTCATATGGACCGATCATTTTCACCGGTTTTTTATAGATTTTCCAGCATTTTCCTTCATTCTTACTTATTAAGGATCAATAAGGGATAGTTCACGAGTGTTCACATGTTGTACCTAATGAATAAATATAAAATCAAATGATTAAATTACGAGAAAAAAAACATCAACTTCAAAAACTAAAATATCAATCGAAAAACCCAAATATGTCACAACTGACAACTATGTTCCATTGTATTTTTCAAGGATCCCGGCAACACGACAAATCACCATAGATCCATGGCTAACTATCGTCTTCATTACTCGTTATTTAAATCGTAGATCTACGGGTGATGATGTTAGATTTTTTGTTTCTTAACACTAATACATGTATACATAGAGAACAAATTAATATTAAGCAAAGTTAAAAACAAATAGCATTTTACTTTTTATACTTATTTTTAAAATATATTTAAATACTTAACAAAAACCTAAAATAAGATATAAAAATGTAAGTATCACTCAATTCTTAGACCATCCGCATCGGCCTTGTGGGTTGGCGCTGGTCCGCCTGGAACACCATCGCAGCCGAGCTGGTTGGGGCTGGTCCGAGCCAGCTCTGGTTCGCCAACCAGCAGCTGGTTCACATTAATTTTTTTTCTTTTATTTTTTGAAATGTAACCGTTGCAAACCACAGGAATTTAAGTTTTTTAAATTTTTTTTATTATTTCTATCCTATAAATACTAATCTTAACCCACTTATTTTTTCACACAAACAAATTTACTCTCAATCTCTCCCATCTTTCCTACTTCATTCTACTCTCTCAATATTATTTCTTTCTTCAAAAAATTCATAATGGATAAAGAAACACAAGGGTTCACAACACCACGACGAGGTTCCAAATCGCGAGGCACGAGCTCGCAACCGTCCCCGACGGAAAATATTTTCAATCTTTCAACACCACCATCCGCCTACCATGGAAGCATACAACAATACCCTATGTATTCACCCAACACCATCTCGGTTGGGTTTCAACAATTTAATTCGGGTGGATTCCAACAATTTAATCAAGGCGCTTTTCAACCATTTATGCAAGGTGGCTTTCAACAATATAATCAAGGTGGACAATTACAACAACTACTACAACAAGAAACATATTCGGAGGACGTTGAGGTCGAAGATACGGTTCCCGAAACCCCACCCGATTTGGTTCCCGAAACACAACTCGATGCGGGAACCACGACACAAAGGAAAAAGAAATTTGCAAATAGAACGAAAGCGGTTTCGTTGACTTCCGAAGAAGAGGTTTTGTTGGCAAATGCATGGTTTTACGTCTCCGAAGATAGCATCGTTGGAAACGCACAAAAATTGGGTATATATATTTATTAATGTATTTATCTTTATTATATATACGTATTCATATAAATTTATTAATGTATTTATCTTTATTATATATACGTATTCATATAAATTTATTAATGTATTTATCTTTATTATATATACGTATTCATATATATATATTTATTTTTGTAGGACATTTTTGGGGAAAAGTACTCGATTATTTCAACTCAAGTCGCCAATATCATCGCAATAAAGACCAAGTAAACTCCAAATGGCTTGACATGAACAAAAAAATGATGAAGTTTAACGGGATCTACAATAATCTAAGGGCCCAAAATAAATCCGGATGGGGTGACGCGGAGTACATGGAGAGGGCACACACGATGTATCGGGCAAATAATAAACAAAAGTCTTTCTCCCACGAGGCGGCTTGGAGAATTGTGAAAGACCACCCTAAATGGAAGATCGTACCTTTCATGGACGATAAACCGAGGCCCTCAAAACGGAGCAAGTCCACGTCGGATTCAAACCCAAACACGACGTCTTCTGACGCACGTGTTCGGTTCAACCTTAACGAAGAAAGCCATGAGGAGGAGGATGTCCTCGTACAAGAACCGACACGACCGACGGGGAGAGATAAAGGTAAACGTGTTGCGTCATCCTCCACAAAGACGGCGGAAAAGGACGAGGTGTTGAAGAATCTTATGGAGTATGTCGAGAAGTTCAACGTTGCAAATAACAAAATACTAACCGTGGAGGAGGAAAAGTTGAAAACCGCGAGGGACAAAGCCGAGGCGGAAAAGACAAAAGCGGAAGCTTTGAAACAAAGAGAAATGCGGAAAGATCTCAAGTTTTACATCAAACCACGTGATCATCTCACGGGTAGCGAGTTAAATGCGGTTTTAGCCCACAAAGAGTTGCTTCGACAACTATATGGTTGGTGAAATTTGTAGTTTTTTAATTTGAAATTATGTATTTTTTATGTTTTTAATTTGGTTATGTAAGGTTAAAATTGTAGTTTCAATTTATGAAATATTTTATTAATTGTTTTATCTTATATTAAATTATAAATTATTTATAAAATTTAAATTATTTAAATTAATATACTTGTAAACAAAAATAAAAATAAAAAATAAATAAAAGATGGGATGGTGGTGTGGGATGGATGTGGGGGTTTGTGGGTTAGAATGGGTTGGAAGGGAAAAATGATGTGGCGCTGATGTGGCAGTGGAAAAATGTGGGTTAGTGAGGGATGGATGCTGATAGTCTTAGAGTGGACCAAATGCACATCAATGTATTATTAAATATAATTCTATCTACTAATTTTCATTTACACACGTCAACATCATAACTTATTTTTTACATTTTCAATATACAATATAACTTTATTCTATAAATAAAAATATATATAACAACACCCTTAATTTAGGGCCTGTTTGGAAGTGGCTTAATGAGCTTAATAGGCTCTTCAGCTTATTCGCACAGGCATATGGTGGTGTTTGGGAGTGGCTTAATAAAAAAATGATGACTTATTCGCTCAGATTAAATGAGGATGTGTTATCTGGTCACACACCTTTTTTCCACAATTACCCCTCAAATAACAATACACCCCCACCATTCATTATCAGATGGTAGCTTCTCCACCATTCCTTCTCAGATCGAACACCCACAACCCACATCAGATTGAAGCTTCTCCACCATTCATTCTCGAATCAAACACCCACAACCCACATCAGATCGAACACCCACAACCCACTTATCTCTATGAAACACATGCCTGCAATTCAGAAGCTTTCTGATGAAATTACTGCCATTAATGGTGTCCAAGCAGTAATGATGTCGTCTCTGGGTCCACCAAATCGGTCGTCGAAATCGAAGTAATGACGTGGACGGGGACAGGAAGTAGAGAAGGGGACGAACCGTCCAAGATGAGGAGGTGGTTGGTGGCGGCGGCGGTGTAATCGTCGGGATCCAGCGACGATTTGAAGATGAAGGGAGGAGAGAAGGGGAGGAACCGTCCAGACTTGCTTCTATCCATCGTCGCTTCAAAAGTGGTGGATTTTAGGGCAACAATGGTGGGAATTTTTGGGTCGAGTTTTGTAGGTAAGAAATGATTTGTTCATTTTGCCCTAAACTGTTGGATTTCAATTTGTATTGTCCTTGATTTGTTCATTTTGGTTTTTTGGTTTCTGAAAGGATATTGGTTTTTTTATTGTTCTTGATTTGAAAGTGGAGATGGGTTTTGTTATTGTTCTTTAATTTGTTTTGTTTTGCTTTGTTATTGTTCTTCCATGTGTTCTTCAATTATTTATGGGTTTGATGCTCTTGATAGTTTTGTATTTTTTAGGACAAAAAATAAATAAAAGGGTAAAATGGTCATTTTCATCATTCAGACGATGCATTCAGTAAAACAAACAAACAACAATTTTTGTTAATCCACACAACCAACTTTATCCATATAGCCAAATTTATCCATACAGGACTTAATGAAAAACCAACCAAACAGCCCCTTAATTATATATGCCTTTAATTCTTTGGTTTAGAGCATCTCTAACGGAGATTTTTATAAGAATTTTTTTTTGTACTTTTTGATGTCATCTCATTTCCACCTCATTAATTTCAAAAAATCAAATAAAAGTCCACAATGGTAGTTCTTATAAAAACCTCATTTTTGTGGTTCCCATGTATTTGTCTACATCAATAATTATTTTATATTTATAAATAAATATCAAATTTTAAATTTAAGTACCAATAGAAATGCGGACATTGACATTTTACACAAACTTCATGGTAAAAACCAAGGTTTTTAAATAAAAACCCAAAGAGAATGAGGTTCTTATAAAAAGTCTTCACAATGATAATTCCTACACTAGGCATGGCAATGGGGCGGGTATGGGGCGGGGTTCCCCATCCCCGGCCCCGGTTCCGGTTTATGATAACGTCCCCCGGGCGGGTACGGGGATACCAACCCCGTCCCCGGTCAAGACCCGGTCAAGATATATAATATATATAATAAATATTTAATATATATAATTTTTTTAATAAATATATATATATACCGGGTCCAGGGCGGGTCCGGGGATGGTCATCCCGGTCCCGGCCCCGGGTTTCTGAAAACGGGTTTCCCCGGCCCCGGTCAGGTCGGGTGGACCGGGTTCCCCAACGAATCGGGCCAAATTATCATCCCTATCCTACACGCGAGATCACCTTTTACTTGTAAAAACGTTGCATTTCAAGATGCTCTTATAAGTCAAGAATTGGCCCCTTCCTTTCCTACCCTAACTTTAGGCCTACCAATACTCATTGACCTCATAACTTCCAATAAAGCATCACTTTTCGAACATTCATCGGTCACGTGCTACAATGATTTTTGAATAATAATTGAATACGAATTATTGATGAATACATCTTCATAATTTAATAATTTTAATTATATGTAAAAAAAAGTATAATCATAACCTTATATTCACATTTATTATATTATTGTCATTCAATTTTAATAAAATCACTTATATATGATCATTAAAAAAATATCTATAACAAAATTCTCTATAATTTTTAAAATAAAGAATTACAAGTTAAAATAGGAGGGAACATTTTTTAACTCGTTTAGGGGTTGTTTGACAGTTGCAGAATGGTTAAGAGTAAAATGGTTGAGAGGTCAGAATTCTTAAGAGGCTCTGTATTGTATAAAGCATAATGAAATTTGGTTGTTTGTTAACTTTTTTGAATGATTAGTCTGAATGACAACAAATTACCATTTTAACCCTAGTTAAAAAACCAAACTCACAGTGAAAAAAACAACAGTAGCAATCAACTATGAAAAACCAATAGTAGCAATCAACTATGAAAAACCAACAGTAGCAATCAAAGAAGTTTTTATTAACAAATCATTAGCAACCAACGGTAGCAAATGAGGCTATTTGTTTAGCAATCAACAATATCAAATGCGAAGAACGAATGGAGAAGTACCTGAAAACGATGGAGGAGAAATCGATACCTGAAAAAGAAGAGATCGATCGTGAAAATGACGGAGGAGAAATCGTCGGTAGAGGCAGATTCGACAGAGAAGAAATCGATACCTAAAAGGACAGAGGAGAAATCGATTGTGAAAGAATGGAGAAGTACCTGAAAACGACGGAGGAGAAATCGATGCTTGAAAAAGAAGAGATCGATCGTGAAAACGACGGAGGAGAAATCGCCGGTAGAGGCAGATTCGATTTCTTGGAACAGATGGATCGTGAAGAAGAGCAACTGACAAAGGCATGAGAGAATAGGGCAACGTTGGAAAAATGAGGGCTTTGGATGGTTGAGCGAGCCCCAAGCCACAAAATCGCTCAGAGGCAATTGTAATGGTTAAGAGACTTTTTTTTTGCTAAACAGACCCAACCTCTCATCGATTCAGAGGCGAGTTCTGAATGTCATCATTAAGAGCTAAACAAACAGCCCCTTAGTTGTTGAGGCTACAGGGGTCAAAGACATGTCTTGTATTTTAATAAAGTGACCATGTCATTTTGCTAACTGAGATACACAAAAGAGCCGAAGTCAATTGCTTATTATTAACAACTTGTAACTGTTGATGAAAATACTTGATTTTAAAAAATAACCTTGAATAAATTGTTCGACCAAGTTGTATGTAGGGGTGAGCAATACCGGGTACCCGGCCTATTTTCATGGAACCGGAACCGGTGGTTCCTAGAAAGAAGGAACCGGAACCGAAACCGCTCCCGTCGGTTCTCATAATTTTGGAACCGGTCCCGGAACCGCTGGGAACCGGTTCCGGTTCCGGGTACCCGCCTACCAATTATTTTTTTAATTTTTAACATTTTAAATGTCCAACAACTTCTTCCATAAGCATTTTTGGTGTTCGTGTACATTCGTTTAAAAAATATAGTCGTTTATGTTCGTTTATGTTTGTTTGTTAAAATGTTAAACGAACCTAAACGAACTTAAACAAACTTTAATCAAACACATTTATATTTAAAAAAACAAATGGTGCGACCACTCTAATAGGGTGCTCCATTAATATTTTTACAAAGCCTCAAGCCAAAGGACTCAAGGGAAAGGGCTCAAGCCAAAGGCTAAACCCATGCAATGTAGTGAATCCATTAATATTTTTACAAAGCCTCAAGCCAAAGGGCTCAAGGAAAAGGGCTCAAGCCAAAGGCTAAACCCAAGCAATGTAGTGAATTAGTGATGCAATTGAAAGGGAAGAGATGAGGGTTATATATACTGAAAAATGAGGCATGATTTTCTCAAAATTTTCGATGTGGGACAAGGTCTTTCATCAAAAATGAAAGATGTTGCTGCCAGCTACTGAAATTTAATATACAACAGCAAGCTACTGAAATTTAATATGCAATTGGGTCTCAATTTTGGTTTCAGTTTTTGTCCCAGACTTCGTTGCAATTCTGGGTTGTGGATTTGAGCAGAAACAAAAATTCATGGATCATAGAAACAGATTGTAAGGCTGCACTTTTTTTTTTCTTTCCAAAACACTGCATCTGACTATCATTCTTTAGCTCATTTTTCAGGAATGTGGTTCTCTCATCTAAACTTGTGGTTAATGCAGGTTTTGGATTTTGCAAACTATTAACGACGTTATTCTCCTTGGACATATTCTCCTCAACTTTGTAGGTATTTCATAGTCAAAAGTTGCTCTAGGGGATTTAATAGTTTATATGGCCATAGCGTCTATTTGATTGATATAAGAACAGTCTTTGATTTTGAATTTTTTTTAAATATGGTTCTCCTTGCTTCACTTATATATATATATATATATATATATATATATATATATATATATATAGGGGAGATTTCTTTTACAAACCAATGCATTTGTAGAAACTATGGAAACCACTTGTTAACCAATACTTAATTTTAAAAAATAACCTTGAATAAATTGTTCGACCAAGTTGTATGTAACAATAGACTTGGATTAAGGAATTTAGACACCCACAAAATTTACCATAAATAGGGTTGACTTAAAAAGTAATTTTTGGAACTTCTATACCATGTGTCTTTAGGGTGCGTTTGGTACACTGGACAGGACAGAACAGAACAGAACAGAACAGAGATCACTGTCCCATGTTTGGCAGACCTTTTATGTGGAACAGACAGGAACAAAGTGGAACAAGCTGGAACACGCCTGTTCCACCCCCACCCCATGGAACAAGCTGGAACAAGGTGTAACAGACTTATGTTTTACCAATATAACCTTAAAATAAAATCTAATTACCTTCTAAAACATCAAATACACGTTCTATTTTATATTTTAGTCATTCTTTAATTTTTATTTATTTTTATTTTGTCTAATGTTATCTGTTATGTTCTGTCCAGTTCTGTCTACCAAACGCTGAACAACTGTTCTGTCATGTCCTGTCCTATCCTGTCTCGTCCTGTTCTGTTCTGTTCTATCCTGTCTGCGTACCAAACGCACCCTTAGCTTTGAACATCACACTTGTTATTAACTTTTAACGAACACGTACCCATATTAGCGGAAAGATGATCATGACTTGACATAGACCACAAATACATTTCTTTAAAACTTGTAAAAATTCAACATCCATTATCATCAAAATTCCTTTCACAACTGCCATTGATATAACGTTTAACACGAGAAAATATATATTCATAAATATTTTTAGATTTTTTATGCTTTCAAAAGGTTTCCTACATAATTTTCTCCATTGAATCATAAAATCTTTGCAATTATGTGAACAAATAATGTTTGTATTATAAACATAGTTTATAAAAAGTGTAAAAATCTACTAAAGGTTCAAATCCATGCGTAAACAACTTGTGATCACTGAGGTTTAATCATGACTGATGTCTTATAATCATAATTTAACAAGAGATTAGTCTAGACATAGCCTAAGACAGGTGTAATAATTCAACATATGTTACTTAAATCAATTTTCGTTTCATATACGTCAATGATATAACATTTAATATGAAAAAACATATATTCCTAAACATTTGTTGATGTAGGTACTTTCAAAAACTTTCCTACATAGTCATATAATCTTCACATTTATATAAAAAAAACATGTTTTATAAGCATATTTATTTGAAACGTGCAAATATTCAACATCTATCACTCAAAATCAATATTCCTTTCATATTTGTCAATTGTATGACATTAGATACAAGAAAACGTATTCTCATAAACATTTGTCAATTATATGGTTGGAGGGATGCAACTCGTCTGAATTCGTCGTTGGCAGGCAACAGTTTGCTTCTCGCAAACGGTCAATTTTTTGTTTTGCTTTGGTGTCTCATTTGGCTTTGTTTGTTTTCCTGTTTTCATGTATGGTGTAACACCTGATCTGTATGGTTTTCGTTGTATTGGTTTTAATAAAATTCTTATGCCTTAAAAAAAACCATTTAGTGTTTTTATGCTTTATATAACTTTGTCAACAAAATCATAAAATCTTTTCATATTTGCACATAAATGAAAATCCGTTTTAAACATGTTCGTCATCAAATTTATTTACTTTTAGGGGCCCTTGGTATTGATTTCGAAGGGGAGGGGCCTCATTTATAAAGGGATAGTTTTTATAGGGACACAAATTTTAATTGTTACTGATATTTTTTTACATGAGACTAAGGGGTGTTTGGGATTGCTTATTTTAAGGGCTTTTTGACTTATTCCGGTGCCAAACCGGTGATAAGCACTTTTGAGTGTTTGGATGAGGAAAAAGAAAAGTGATTATAGCGGTACCAAACCGGTGATAAGCACTTTTTGATAAGTCAAATGATTCTAACTTATTGAAAACAACTTATTAGCCTTAAAACCTAATTTACTTTTTATGTAAAACTCCAATTTAACATGTGATAAGTTGATAAACACTTTTGTAAAAAAACACAAGTTGTTTTAAATAAGCAATCCCAAACACCCCCTAAATAAAGGGATAAGGATAGTTTTATTTTTTGCCCATGGGGGATGCATATAATTTATAAAATTTATTTATAAAAAATTTAATATTCATTACATTGTCATCAAATAAATCTTTTGTAAAATAATAATTCTATAAATGAGGGTTTTCTTAATAATTTCGTAAAAATCTCTGAATATTTAAAATATATATATATTAAACATTTGAGTAAATTACATGTTTGGTCCCTGTTTAATTATATTGTTTCATGTGGTAAGCATTTTATTGTCCAACGAGTCTCTTGTAATGTCTCGGGTAAGCTCGTAATTTTATTTTGTTTAATTTATTTTATAAGTTTAGGGGTGTTTTGGTCATTTCGTTAAGTTAGAATCCTTTTGTGCAATTTGATATTAATATAAATAGGGTGTGTGTGGTTTCATCTTGAGTTATTTTGGAGTCGGTTTAAGGTGGTGTGTGTGTGTGTATCGAGATCAAAGAGAAGGAGAAAGAGGTTATCGATCGAATTAGGTTGTGGAAAAATTGCGTAATCAAAATTAAGGTAAGTGTCTTTTTAAATTGTGTTCATATAGAGTAGTACTAGATTTCTGTCGGTTTAGATTTGTCAATTTCATGATTTTTAGTAGTTTCGATCGAGTTATGGGGTTTCGATCAGTTGTCCGGATTCTTTGGTTTCCGAATTCGATTTTTCCCGGATTCCTCGTGTTTTTCGGATAGGATGATACCGGATTTCAATTGTTTTTCAGATGTTTATTTTATCCGGATTCTATATTTTCCGGATAAGGTTTGTCCGGATGAGTTTCCGGATAAGGTTTTTCGAGTGTTTTCCGGATCGTTTTCTAGATAGGGTTTTTTCGAACCCCCGTGCTTAGTCGTCGAAGAGGGACATTTTGTGAGTGTGTTCTGGGTGAGGATATGATAGGCTTATTTAGGGTTCTTAGTCTGTCATTGAGTTTTATGTGGTAAATAGTTATATGTATTTGAATTCCATATTTTGGGAGGTCGGTGGAAAAGTAAGATTCTTGCAAGTTTTCAAGAAAAGGTGTTAGTTGCGTTATTGCTTTCAGATGAGTTTTACTTTAAACATTTTCAAACTGGAATACATATATACTGGATAAAAATGTGGTAGGTAGTGTGATGATGTGCTTATGATTGAAATATAATATATTGAGATGTATGTTGTATTTATATAAACATTACACTACACGATTGCACGTTGGCCGGACTTAGGGCCGGTGGAGTTTTGGTTGTACGGATGGACAACGGAGTTGCCTGTATTTTAGTGCAGCGGAGTAAATTGATTAGTTGGTTTAGCGCAACCAACTAATATGGCCATGTGAAAGAGTTGTACACAATACATACGAGTCATGCTTGGTATTTGTATACTTGTCGTATATCTGTGTTTTATAAAATGACTATTAAACTAACAAGGATTTTCTCACTTAGACCAATTGGTCTAACCCTCATTTTGTCTTAAAAATATGTATTCCAGGTCGAGGAGTAAGTAAGAGCAGAGGAAAAGGTAAATGATGATTTTCTTTTGGAAGTCGTGTGTTTATGAAGTTTCATGAAGTGTTTTGTATCTATAGCCTCGTTAGTTGTGATGTAATTATTAGCAAAAAGTTTGTACATATATATGTATTGTATAGTTTTGAGACCAAGAGACCTATGTGATATAATATGTATTTTGTTATCTTATGATGAGATGTAAATTGTGTTATATGATGTATGTTGGGTTGGGTTGTTACATCCCTTCTTGTCAAAATCCGTTATACTTGACGATGACCATTAAATGACCTCATGTACGTGTCAAATGAGTGGTGTTTTTGTTCAATTTCACTTCCATGTAAAATGATTATTTGTTGATTTTTTCCCCTTTTCTTATGAATGGCAAACAACAAAACCCATAGAATCAAACTAAAAAACGATAAGATTTAAACTTAAAAGCATCAAGATTCGAACCAATAAGCCTTATCTCTCCCTTATCCTCCAGTCACCTTATCTAGCATAAACTCTCTTAAAGATTCGAACTCTGACGATGATTGCTTGGTTTGTTTCCATTCCTAGTCTCCTACATACTCATGGTTCAAACTCACATGAGCTATATTCTCAACATGATCTTATCATTTGAACTCCATCCTCAACATGATCTTCTCGTTCGAACTCCATCGTCAATACGATCTACTGGCTCAAACTCCATCCTAAGAAGCATCACGAAACACAAGCTTGCATTTCGAATATGTATTTGCTTTGCTTTAACCTCGTATGCACGTCCACCACTCTACATTGTAAAAGAATCTTGAAACCCATAAACATAATGATTTGAAACCAATTCATGACTGTTTTTTAGTAATCGTGGGTTTTCGAGCTAACTTACACGCACCAACTAGTCCCTCGGGGGACCACGAAGGGTCTAGAATCATCACATGTGAACCTCCATGGCCACAAGGGCTTTGACAGTGCTTAGATTCGAACCCGGTAAATATGAGATTTCCACTACACCCTTACGCCATAACTAGTGAGTTACAACTCAAGTGATTATTTGTGACTGTTTTGATATGTTGTGCTGTGGATCTATGGACTGTATTCGTAACCCATAAGCATCACAATCGAACAAATATGACCTTTGTAATGCAGACATTTGGATTTAATGCTTGTTTGCTTTCATCCCAACAACTTATGTTGTTTCAATTGCATCTTTATATAGAGGGTTTTTGTATTAGATATAGTTTCTATTTTATATGAACAAATTTTGTATCATAAAACAACCTCGTATGAATTTAGGTTTTATGTTCTTATTCGTCTTGATGCATTTGGATGTTCTTGTGTTCTTCATTTAATCAGGTTTTGTTAAGAACCAAGTGAAAAACGAGAAGTAAGAATCAAGCGTAAATGACAAAATCACCCCTCTAGTACGGTCACATTGGTGGCCTAAAAAAGGGCAAAGTAACGGTATCCGTACAAATAACTCATTTAGCAACAAAATACATACCACACTACATGAACCACTAACGTAATTAACGCGTTTAAAAGATCGTAATCATAAAAAGTAGTATATAACACAAGGACCAAACATGTAAATTACTCAAATGTGTCGTGTCGGGTTCGGGTTGGGTTCAAAGTTAAACGAGTTGAGAGTGTCTGACCCTAACCCGAGCCGTTTAATAAACGGGTCAGAAAATCCAACCCTAACCCGACCCGCCACGACCCGCCTAACTTGTTTAACATTTATAAAACTAAAATTTAAATATCGAAAATACACAAAAAATTACTAATCCAAAATTGAAATGAAAACATTAGAAATCTAAATTTTATAGTTCAAACTTATATTCTAACAATTAAAAAGAATTATAATATATATAAACGGGTTATTCGGGTAATTTTCGAGTTGAAATTTTTGACCATAACGTTACCCGTTTAATTTTTGTTTTGTCTATTAACACAAGGACCAAACATGTAATTTACTCAAAATATTTTGATCCAAGAAAGTGGGACCCAAATAGAGTTGATAGGGATCCATATACAGAGATGTTGAGGGGCCATCGTCCAAATCAGATACTGTCGTTATACGCCTACATACATACATACATGGCCTTTCACTCCCATCTCTCTCTCTCTCTCCACAAGATGCTCTGCCACTGCCTCAGACTCCCATCACCTCAACTTAGGGTTCCAATTCGACATGCTACTCTCTATAATTTGCAGAAATAACTTAAAACCCTAGATCTCTTGATCCACATTCATGTAAGTTCTCATCTAACGCTCGATCCACTTTTTTATTTATTTATTTTTTCTACTTCAAAACTTACTTATATGGCAGATGTTGAAGTTTGTTCCCATCGAAATCTCCGCATTTGCATTCCCGATGTTCCTTTTCCTTATTATATTTTATGTGAACTTTAATTTGTTTGTGAGAATCTGTTTGGTACATACTCTGATTGCAAACTTGTTGTTGAGTTCTATGTCTGATTTTAGTTCGATGTTTGTATTTGTGGTTTTTAATAACACGATTCCAGTTTAGTTTTTCGTTGGCTAGTGTATGCGGATTCATTGATGGTAAGTGTTGGATGAACTGGTGAAGTTAGATAAATTTAAAATCATTAGATCTCTTTTTGGTATTTACAGCTATTTTAATGTCCAAGAGAATCATAGAAGAATATCGTTTTAACCATGTTCTTGTTGTGATTTTGGTTTCTCTTATTGTTAGTAGCATGTTAAATCACACATTTTGATCGAAAATGTTGACAGTGATCTGCAAGTGGCCCATAGTGAATAGGATGGTTTTTCTCATTCGAAAACTGACCCCTGCTCCCATATAACTTGCTTTTTTCTTTTTTTCCGTGAACTATTTGGGTCTTTGGATTTGCAGAAGCTAAAAATATACTACCTCAGAAAAATTCCAAATCTCACTGGGTAAGTTATAACTTCATGTGTCTGCAACTTTGTAACTGAATGTCGATTCCAAAGAGTATATTTAATGTGTTGTGGTAAAATCCGCAGAAAGGCTTGGTGTGCATAGGCTTTATGATTGTATTAGTTGATGCTGTTTCACCCAAGTACATGGCAGGGTGAGAAGAGACCCAGCCTCTTCCCACTCAAGCTTCCAGCCTTCCAATAGCAATCCTCATAAGAGTATTTTTCTTTTGTCAATTACACGGTCTCTTCCGGTGACACATACTCAAACTTCATTTTTCCGTTTACATGTACAGCGTTTTAAAGAGCTTCAAGTGCGGCTAGGCGGTCAAGTGATTTTCCAGCTGTATTTTACCTCAGCAGGGATTAAGAGAAGGGTAAGGGGTTCATTTAAATATATAAGATATAATTTTTTAAGATTATGTAGGCATGCGAGAACTGAAATTTTGGTATCATGTTACTTTGATGTAATTACTTCTCTAAATTGCTGGTTTCATTGTTCCATTTGATACAAGTTACTCAGAAAAGATTGGAAGAACTCCTTCCAGGTTGAGAAAAGTTGGTTGATGAACATTAGTTGAGGAAAGACGATTAATTCTCCTTTTATTTTTTGAGACGTTTAAGTCAATTATTAGTTGCTAATGAATCAAGTAGGAAACTCCTAGGCGGCTGGTTACTCGGCTCTAACTAATCAAAGTGATGGGACATGCTTTAACACTTAAGTGGTCCAGCTGGGATTTTTAGAACACTGTATGTATAGTTTTTTGTTTTAGTTCTTGGCCCACAATGGAACCCGTGCAAAAGACCAGCAAACCCCATCTTCATCAGGGTGTTGAATAGAAGCAAATATTTTCCCACATAACAATTTTAAAAATGTACACTACTTTTTATTGTACTTGTTTTGGTCTTCAAACTAAGTGAGGGTATCCTTCTTGTTGTGGGGACATTGGAGAAAAAGACACTTTTCAAGAGGACCATTTTCTTTGTTCATGTGCATATCTTTGAGTTCTTTTTCTGGCTGTGAGCTGTTCTGGTAGTCTTTATACATTAAATGATCATGATAAAAGGCATACGAGGTGATCTGGCTGACTTTTTTTTGCATTGGTCCCATTGCAGGACTCATTCCACTTCTATTTTGCCTGGAAAATTGTAATGATGTGTTAAAACCTGGATTCTGGTCCCATGGCGGAATTGTACTACCCATTTCAGCTATTCTCAAAGGGTAGCCAGTGAAGGATTAGAACGTGCTTGCAGGGTGATCATAATCGTCACATTGGGGAAAGCATCATAATAGATGGGTTCGTTTTATGGTAGCCATGAGATTGTTGAGTTGAGAGATGAACCTAAGGTGAGTCAGAGTGATTACTCTAAGCCTTATCACCAAGCAAGGGCAAACGAAAAAGAAAAAAGGCCTCAGGGGTGCAGTAGATATCTGGAAGATGACATTAATAAGCTCTTTGAGGCGATTAATGTGAGAAGTTCATTCAATGGTTCAAGTTTCTCCGATGAAACAGCGACACCAAGGAAAAATCCGTCAAAGAAACCAATGAGGATGAGTATATCGTCCACATCAGCAGACGGATATTCCGAGCCTGTGTCTCTGAAACAGGCGTTAAGGGGGTTATGCATTTCTCAAGCTTCAGAAATGGCTGCCATGAAAAGGTTATCAAAGCCTCCTGGATCTCCTGCCCTGTCTGAATCTGGAAAGCTGGCTGATTTGTATAAATCTGTTGTTAAAGCTAGCGAATCTGGTTCTTTTGTCGGTGAAGATAAGGTGGTTGAAATTGGGACCTCTGAAGAAAGCACGTCGAATTCCTCGGGGAGGATTCCTTGGTACCTGCGAGAATCCAAGGTGAAGCCATATAGCAACAGCGCACAGTCTTCCCCTCGGCTGAATCTTGAAAAGTCAGCAAAGAGTCCGGGACCCGCAGTAAAGCTGAATGAGATTCTACTAGAGCCAGAAACAGGGAGTGAAGTTTCAGTAAATGAACCAGTACAAGAGAAGACAATTATTTCTATTCCTTCGCCACCTTGTCATAATGCGGCTGAAAGTTCATTGAAATCAGATAATCTTGCACCAAATAAGACGACCCTTAAGTTGCGCCAAAAGGGCAAGTCACAGAGTGCGACTTCCTCATCTGGTTCAGCCAAGACCAGTAAGCTAGGCAAGTCATTAAGATCTTCTCCTCGTTCTGTTAAGACAGTCGTAATTCAGAACAAGAACCTTATGAAGAAAAAGTCAAAGCAGGAGTTGACTTCAGCTACCGCCACTTCTGCTAAATTGGCTCCTGATACAAGCAAATTGATATGCCAAAAATGCCATTGTGCTATAAAAGATGCAACAAAAGATCCCAATAAAGACTCCGAATCTCCTCTTTCCACCAGCGGTACGATTGCTGAAGGCAGTTCTGACAGTATGCCAAGAGAAGGCTCCACTCTGACCAGCTATGGTAAAACTGTCTCCTTTTTAAACAACAACAAGAACTCAAAATATGGAGATAAAGGAGAATTCACACAAAGTTCAAATAGCAGCATCTGTGAATACAGTAGTAGCACTAGCATTAGTGAAGAGAGAAATCTGAGTGGGTGTAGTATTGGCAATAGACCTCATATGTCAAAGGACATAAAATGGCAGGCGATTCTTCATATGATGAAACAAGATGGGTTTCTAGGATTGAGACATTTCAATCTTTTGAAGAAGCTTGGTTGTGGAGACATTGGTACGGTTTATCTTGCTGAATTAATTGGCACAAACTGCCCGTTTGCTATAAAGATCATGGATAACGAGTTTTTGGAAAGGAGGCAAAAGATGCCGAGAGCCCATATGGAAAGAGAGATTTTGAGCATTCTTGATCATCCTTTTCTCCCTACCCTTTATGCGCATTTTGTATCCGAGAACTTATCGTGTCTAGTTATGGAGTATTGCCCAGGTGGAGATCTACATGTCCTTAGGCAGAAGCAGCCTGCCAGATTTTTTCACGAACAAGCAGCACGGTAAGTCAAACTTCTGGTCTCTGTACCTGCAATTTTATTATTATTATTATTATTATTATTATTATTATATAGGTTTGCTTTCAGAATTTAACAGAATATAGGAAAGGTTTTGGAAGTTTGCAGGGAAAGATGGTCGGCGCTTAGCGGGTGGCAATGGGACAGGTTGGGTTCGGGTTCGGGTTGGGCCCAACCTAATCTGTTAAATTAAATGGGTTGAGAGTTTCAACCCAACCCAACCCAACCCAACCATGTTAACTAAATGGATGGTGAACGGGTTGACCTGATTTAGATTCTCTCGACCCAATCTGTTAAATAAATGGGTTGAATTTGGATTGACCCATTTAATTTTAAAATTTTAAATAAAAAAAGGATTAGACTATTTATATTTATGAAAAATACAAATAACTGTTCAAAGTTTGAATAAAACACAATCACACATGCAAATAAATTGTTCAAGTATCATTGGAATTTTGAAACCTTTAATTTCTAAGTAACTCATACTTCCAATTTCACCAGGATATACTTATATAATATTTTAAATAGATATTATAAGTAAATAATGATTTTTAACTAAAAGTAAAATAAAATTATATAGTATTTTAAACAGGGTGAGAACGGGTTGTAAATATGTCGGAAATTTTAACCCAACCTAACTCATTTAAATAAATGGGTTAGGCGGGTTGTTACTTAAATGGTTGAAAATCTCAACCCAACCTCTGGGTTGGGGCTGGGTTTACTGCATGTGAAATCTTAAACCACTCTAATGAAACTTCCATTTTGCATCTTTGTTTATTTGACCAACTACTAATTTAATATTCTGGTTTTACCATGCAGATTCTATGTTGCCGAAGTCCTTCTCGCCCTCGAATACTTGCACATGCTTGGCATCGTATATCGGGACTTAAAACCAGAGAACATTCTAGTTCGAGAAGATGGTCACATCATGGTCACGGACTTCGATCTTTCCCTTCGTTGTTCCGTGAACCCAACTCTCCTGCAATCACCTTCATCAGGCACACTAGAACCACCTAGGGTCTCTGGCCCATGTGCAGGTTCTAGCTGCATAGACCCATTCTGCATCAAACCCACCTGCCAAGTCTCATGCTTCAGACCCAGAATGTTACCACCAAAAAGCCGAAAACCAAAACCTAATCTTGCAACATTTCACCGCTCATTACCACAGCTCGTGGCCGAACCAACAGAAGCACGATCCAACTCATTCGTTGGGACCCACGAGTATCTGGCTCCAGAAATCATCAAAGGAGACGGCCATGGGAGCGCCGTTGATTGGTGGACGTTTGGTATCTTTCTTTACGAGCTTTTGTATGGGAAAACTCCCTTTAAAGGTTCAGTTAACGATCAGACGTTAGCCAATGTGGTTTTGGAGAGCCTTAGGTTTCCCGAAACGCCCCTAGTGAGTTTTCAGGCTCGAGATCTCATTAAAGGGTTGTTAGTGAAAGAGCCTGAAAACCGATTGGGGTCACAAAGAGGGGCGGCAGAAATCAAACAACACCCGTTCTTTGATGGTCTAAACTGGGCTTTGATACGATGTGCATCGCCACCGGAGTTGCCTGAGCCGTACGATGTCACGGCTTCTAAGTCTGCGGCTTTAGAGAAAGCAAAGAAGTATCTGGACTACGATGGGTCTTCCGGAGGGCACCTGGAGTTTGAGTTGTTCTAGAACCTTCTGGTAACTTCTTTGCGGGTTTTCTGGTTTACATCTTGGAATACAGATGAGTAGTTGTTGGAAAAACTGTTGGATGTGTATCGATGATTACTTTCATTCTCTTGATATGGCGGCATTGAGCTAGCGGTGGCGGCAAACAATGGTGGTATGGGTGGAAGCTTGATCGGAGAAATTGTACAAGTTATTGGGGCCGAGTTTTGAGATCGTTAATCGGCATAGTTGTACAAGTTATTGATTAGTGATATGAAATTTCAGACACATTTGCGGGACGAGTGTCGAGAGTTGTTGGCCATAATTTGTAGCTTATTTCAAGTGGTCGTGCTCAATTGTTCTTACCAACTATTGAATCAATAGATGGTGTTTACTTATAAGGTTCTACGATTTTAATTTAAAATGAGTAGTTTAGTAATTTAGTCATCTTCTAAATTTTGGTATTTTTTTTGGGACAAAGAAGCCCGTTTTGTCCCATTCAATTCAGTCATGTACCATCGGTTCAATGTCGTATCAAATATGAGACAACAAATATGGTACGTATTAAACACACCTTAAAAAAACAAAGTTCGAGTTTATTGAAGACCGGTTAGGATCATTGGATCTACCAAACTCAGGGCATGCTTGTAAGGAGCTTGATGGAATTGACGACTTATTTGGTAGTTATACATGACTTGTTCACTTTTATAATATTGAAAATGACTTAAGTGCTGTTCGGTTCGTTTTCTGTTAATACATGTATGTATATAGCTGTTTTTGAGTGGATATGACTGTCTGGATGTTAACAGATAAGTTGGTATTCGGTTGTTGTAGTAAATAAACCCTAATATTTTTTTCAAACCTAAATCTTTAAATGATAATTTTTTTAATTGTTGGTGGGAATTTAATCTTTAAACTAAAGTGATAGCATTTGTATGGAGCCATGGATGAAGATGGCTCTACACGTGGAAGAGTAGAATCTACAATTTGTGGGATCTTTCACAAAAGCAAGTGAAGAATATCATCATTTTGGTGCTCGATTTGTGAACTCTGTTCACACCCAGCAACATTGATTTAGGGTTCGATTCTTGAAAATATGCTACAGCAGATTCTCCTCGATTTAGGGCTCGATTTGTGAACTTTGTTCACACCCAGCAACACCGATTTGGGGGTCGATTTGTGAACTCTGTTCACACCCAACATCACCGATTGTGTTCAAGAACCATGGATTGAAGTCCTTAAGACACGAGGCGTTCAAAAGGTTTAGGACGTTGAAGACAAAGGTTTTATGATCTGTTGAATAGGGATGAAGATTATGATTTGTTGAATGGGATGAAGTTGATAGAGGGTGAAGGGTAAAAAGGGAATAAATTGCTGAACGTAGAGGGCTCAATTTTTCTAGATGAGCAAATAAGCCACCGGCAGAGCGAATAAGTCACAACCGAACAATTATTTATGGCTGAGCAAATCAAACATATTGGCTATACAACACATTAAGCCACAGCCGAACAATCTCTTATTCATTTTTATGGAGAAACTTTATACAAAAAACCAAGTTTTTTTTAAACCTGCCCCCAAAAATTGAAACAATTGCTCCGTCTATATATGAAGAAACATTCTCAAACAAAACCTTCCCAATCTCTATAGAGAGATTAATTCACACATACGACTCTATTTATGTATAAATGGAATTGAATTCCAAACCCTCTAATCTCATGTTTAGTTTTAAAAAAAACATGCATTATAAATCCCATGAGGTTAGTTGGATTTCATAGGATTTATTAATAAAAAATGTGTTGAAAACATTGTTTTGTAATAATCAATTAATAAAAATTAATTTAACTAATTTTATAACTATTCTGTAATTTGATTTTTTATAAAATACCTATAAGGCCATCCGTACCCGGGCTCGGGATGGTGCGGGGTCGATGCGGGAACGGCTACGGGGGTTGCGGGGATGGCGGGGCGGGATGGAATCCGGGGATGGGATCCCGATCCATCCCGAAGGGTTTTTAAAAAAAAAAATTAATTAAATTTTTAAAAATCATGCCGTTGAACGGCTCTTTATAAAAATAAAAAAAAATCTCAATTTAATCCCACTATATATTTAACCCTCAACCTCTTATTTCTCACACCTCTCAACCTCTTATTTTTCACACCTTTCAAATTCTCTCAACCTCTTATTTTTCACACATCTCAAATTCTCTCAACCTCTTATTTCTCACACCTCTCAAACTCTCTCAAATTCTCTCAACCTCTTATTTTTCACACCTCTCAAACTCTCTCAAATTCTCTCAACCTCTTATTTCTCACACCTCTCAAACTCTCTCAAACCATGCTATTTGTGGTGACGTGGAAAACGACTTTTTCACGAATGATATCGAAAGCCAAATCAGTGAGACACAACGCGCGGCAAATGTTCAAGAAGTCATAAACCGGGACACTCATAATAACCTTCGGTCGGATTTGGTCGAACATATTTGGCGTATCCAAGTTCCCAACAATGACGACGAGTAGATTTTTAAATTTATTTTGTAATTTTTATTTTTAATGAATGATATGAATTTTAATTTTTATTATTTATCTTATTTTTATTTATTAAAAAATATATAAATATTTTTATTTTGTTAAATAATTAAATGTATAAATAAAATAATTAAAATAAATGAGGTGGCAAAAGGGTTTGAGGGAATGGGGTACGGGTGTTTAGGGATTGTTAGGCCATCCGTAGTAGAGGTGGCCAAAAATCGGGTTCGGGCCGGGGGACAACCCGGTTTCAAACAGTAACAAGAAGAACCGGGTCAGGTGAGAACCGGGTCGGGCCGGGTTTAAACCGAAAACATCTGACCCGTTTAAGTGTATATAAACCCGGTTTTATGAAAACCGGGCCGGGTCGGGCCGAGAACCGGTTTTCAAATCGGGCCTGCGTTTTTATGTTTTTAAACTACTTTCTTTGTATAATAATTAATTACTAAACTTTAACAAAAAAAAATTGGATTGGAATAATTGGATAAGTAAAATACACTTTAAAAATACGTTTTATTTATAATATATATCACTAAAATACACTTTTACGTTTTATAATTTATATATAATTTTAAGTTACAAACTTACAAGTTACAATACATAAATTCTAAACATTCGAAGGTCCCGCTCCCGAACTTCCACTCCCATCACCCGGTCCCGGATAGTAATTGAATGGATTATAGTTGAATGGATTGTATGGAGCGTAGTATGGATTCTGATCTGGATTGTAGTCTTCAAGAGTATTGTACTGCATCAGTCGTGTAATAGCCGTTTGATCGTCAAGGCGGTCGGTGTCTACATCTTCGTCATCTACGAGACTACCAACATCAGAAGTATCGGTTACGGACGGCGTACTTAGTAGTTCATCCGTGTCGTTTTCGAATAAGTTTTCTTCCACGCCTTCTATATCATCCTCCAGGTTCGTTCGATTTTGAATGCGGTCTTCTCCATCCAAGTAATCCTTCAGACATACGCAGCACTCCACCGATTTTGGGGTTAATTTTGTCCGACGCTCCGATATGATCCTGCCACTAAGAGAAAAGGCCGACTCCGAAGCTACAGTACTAGCTTGGATTGTTAGTATATCAAGTGCAATAGTGGCCATAATTGGGAAACTTGATTGTTTACTTTTCCACCATTCTAATAAATCTAGGGATTCAACATCTACGACGTTTGTGAAGGATGCCGTTATAAAATTAGTACGTACGTATTGATTGAATTCACCCAAATTATCCCCATCATATCTAGCTTTTTTAGAAGATTCCATGACAACCGATTGCATTAAAGTTTGCATTAAGTCTTCTCGGTTTCGGCCACGACTGCTACTAGAACCCGGTGAAAACATTTGAGGTGTAGGGGTTTGTTGGCTTCCTCCCCCATAATTAACTCTATAAATCTCATATAATTGATGAAAATCAGTATTAAATTGTTGTATGCGTTTCCTTGAAAAGCTAGAATTTGTAAGAGAATCCAAACCAAACGATACACATATTGCTTGTATTAAAACTTCGACACCCGTAACATTTAAAAACGGGTTTAATGCCGCGGCACAAAGAAAAGTGAAGGGGATCTTTTTAAAATATTTTACCAATTTTTCTTTCATTGGTTTCACCACGTCGTGAAAGTGCAAATCCTGTTCGTATTGAGCAATTTTACTTGCCAAAATATAAAGTTGATTTAAAAGTAAAGGGCTCATTGGATAATAAACACCGGATAACAAAGTTGTTGCAGTTTTGAAATCGCCCAAAATATCGTGAAAGCGATGAATCATTGTCCAATCATCCTGAGTTATCGTGTTATCCGGGTAATGAATGTTATAAAATGCTTGAATATATTGTTGTTGTCTTAATAAATTATCCATCATTTTCCAAGTCGAATTCCATCGAACCGGCATATCGTGCGCCGGTCCCAAAGCTCTAAAACCGACTTGTTTGCAATAATCTTTATATAAGTTTTGCATTTTTTTATTTCTTGTGAAAATTCGGCGTAACATAAGCCTAAACTTAGTTAAAGGCTCATTAAGTTTACTTAAGCCGTCTTGAACGGCTAAGTTTATTATGTGTGCGCAACAACGTGTATGAAATAATTTTCCCTCTAAAATAGGGGATAAAGCCAAACGTAATCGGTCTACGCATGCCGTATTATTACTAGCATTATCAAACGAAATACTAATAACTTTATTTTTTAAATTATAATATTGAAGACATCTCATAATTATAGAAAACTGACGCTCACCCGAATGTGGCGAACCAAAGAGCTCAAACGTGATTACACGTTTGCATAATTGCCACGATCCCGGCACAATCCAATGTGTCGTTATGCATATATAAGAATCTGGCAATCCGCATGGTGCGCTCCATACATCACAAGTTAAAGAAACTTTGTTGGGTAAGTTTAAAAACATTTCTCGCATAATTTTTTGAACCTTATTCCAATATTTTAAAGCATCACGTTTAAGAGTTTGACGACTTACCGAACCATTGTAACGTGGTTGGAACCCATTTTTGATCATGTTTGTAATGTGAGGATTGTCGAAATGTCCGAACGGCAACGCCATTTGAATGACACATTTCATTTGCATTTCTCGGGCGAGATCATTATCATACGACCATACTTGACCGGAATTGTCAAGTATGGGTTGAGTTGGATCGTTACCCGATTTCAACCTCTTGCATCTTTCCTCGAAGTGGCGCTTTAACGTGCTATTTGATTCGGGTTTTAGGAAATCTCCACACCGTTTGCATTGCGCTTTTTTTGTACCGTCGGAAAATTTTACCAAGTTGAAATTCTCCCAAACCGCTGCTTTTCGTGAATGGTCGGCAACAACGATGTAATTTTGTTCGGCCATTTTTTTGATAGTAGAGACTAGAGAGTAGAGACTAGAGAATTGTATGCGTTTTTTGCGAGAAACGAATATAGCGAGAGCCGAGAAATGAGAATTGTAAGCGTTTTTTGCGTTTTGTAAGCAATGTAAGGTGGTGATGACCTCCATAACACCCCTATTATTTATAAGGGGTTTGGAGGGTGTTTTTTGAGGCAAAAAACGGTCACAAGGGGTTTCAAACGGCTCTATAACGGTCATATTGGTTTTTGAAAAAATCGGGTCGGACCGGGTCGGGCCACGAACCGGGTCACGAACCGGTCCCGGGTCGGGCCGGGTTGGGCCGCGGAAAATCCTATATACGCGAACCGGTCCCGGCTCTCGGGCTTGAAACCGGTTCTTGACCGGGTCGGGCCAGAACCGGTTCTTGGCCGGTTTCGGTTCGGGTCAGCCCGTCGGGTCGGGTCGGGTCGGGTCAGTTTGGCCACCTCTAATCCGTAGCCCAGCGGGATGGAGCGGGAAGGGCTACGGCCCATGCGGGGCGGGATGGAATCCGGGGATGGGATCCCAATCCATCCCGAAGGGTTTTTAAAAAAAAAATTAATTAAATTTTTAAAAATAAAGCCGTTCAACGGCTCTTTGTAAAAAAAAATTCTCAATTTAATCCCACTATATATTTAACCCTCAACCTTTTATTTCTCACACCTCTCAACCTCTTATTTCTCACACCTCTCAACCTCTTATTTTTCACACCTCTCAAATTCTCTCAACCTCTTATTTCTCACACCTCTCAAACTCTCTCAAATTCTCTCAACCTCTATATTTTAAACAATATGGATTCGCCACAACCCGGTTCACCAACCGCATCATCATCATCCGTAGACACCGACGAGTTGTTGAATCTACAAAGGGAAATTTTTCGACATACTGCACAATCGCTGTATGGTAGCACCGCCTCATCGTCAACAAGAGAGAGGGCCGCAAACATTGAAAGAGGTCGAGTAACTGCAAACGAGCGGCTTATGCGGGACTACTTTGGCGTCAACCCGATTTATACACCGGATATGTTTAGGCGGCGGTTCAGGATGAGCAGACAACTATTCGAACGAATAGTTGAAGATTTAGAAGTAGGGTATCCGTATTTTAGACTTCGGTTTGACGGGTTAGGCAAACAAGGTTTTTCTCCGATACAAAAGTGTACTTCCGCTATTCGGCAATTGGCGTATGGAGTAGCTGCTGACGCACTTGACGAGTACATCCGTATGGGAGAGAAAACGTCACGAGATTGTCTGTACAAATTCTGCACAGGTATTATTGAACTGTATGGTCAAAAGTATTTACGCAAGCCTACTTTTATTGATATTCAGAAGTTGTACGCCGCGCATGAAGCTAAACACGGATTTCCCGGCATGCTCGGCAGCATAGACTGTACTCATTGGGCGTGGGCAAATTGTCCGAATGCATGGCGAGGTCAATTCATGAGAGGTGATCATGAGCACCCGACAATCATGCTAGAAGCAGTGGCCTCTCAAGATCTATGGATCTGGCACGCATACTTTGGTGTTGCCGGTTCCAACAACGACATCAATGTTCTCAATCAGTCGCCCATCTTCAACGATGTATATGATGGAAAAGCACCTGAGTGCCCTTTTGAGGTGAATGGAGCCACCTACAAGCACAGATATTATCTAACGGATGGGATATATCCGGAATGGGCTACTTTCGTAAAATCATTTACGTGCCCACAAGACCTTAAACGACAAAAGTTCAAGTCCGCGCAAGAATCCGCACGTAAAGATGTTGAACGAGCTTTTGGCGTGCTTAAACAACGTTGGCATATACTTCATAACCCGGCACGCGGATGGGAACCGGCAATATTGAGAAACATTATGTACGCTTGTGTCATATTACACAATATGATACTCGAAGACGAAAACCATGCTATTTGTGGTGACGTGGAAAACGACTTTTTCACGAATGATATCGAAAGCCAAATCAGTGAGACACAACGCGCGGCAAATGTTCAAGAAGTCATAAACCGGGACACTCATAATAACATTCGGTCGGATTTGGTCGAACATATTTGGCGTATCCAAGTTCCCAACAATGACGACGAGTAGATTTTTAAATTTATTTTGTAATTTTTATTTTTAATGAATGATATGAATTTTAATTTTTATTATTTATCTTATTTTTATTTATTAAAAAATATATAAATATTTTTATTTTGTTAAATAATTAAATGTATAAATAAAAGAATTAAAATAAATGAGGTGGCAAAAGGGTTTGAGGAAATGGGGTACGGGTGTTTAGGGATTGTTAGGGATTGAGTGAGGGATGAGAGAAAAGCTGATGTGGCGCTGATGTGGAGTGGAATACTTGAAAGATTCCCTCCATGGGTACGGATGGCCTTAGGGATTGAGTGAGGGATGGGAGAAAAGCTGATGTGGCGCTGATGTGGACATGGAATATTTGAAAGATTCCTTCATGGGGTAATGATGGCCTAAGGCCATCAGTACCCCAGGAAGGCATCTTTCAAAGATTCCATGTCCACATCAGCGCCTCATCAGCTTTTCTCCCATCCCTCACTCGATCCCTAACGATCCCTAAACACCCGTACCCCATTCCCTCAAACCCTTTTGCCACCTCATTTATTTTAATTCTTTTATTTATACATTTAATTATTTAACAAAATAAAAATATTTATATATTTTTTAATAAATAAAAATAAGATAAATAATAAAAATTAAAATTCATATCATTCATTAAAAATAAAAATTACAAAATAAATTTAAAAATCTACTCGTCGTCATTGTTGGGAACTTGGATACGCCAAATATGTTCGACCAAATCCGACCGAATGTTATTATGAGTGTCCCGGTTTATGACTTCTTGAACATTTGCCGCGCGTTGTGTCTCACTGATTTGGCTTTCGATATCATTCGTGAAAAAGTCGTTTTCCACGTCACCACAAATAGCATGGTTTTCGTCTTCGAGTATCATATTGTGTAATATGACACAAGCGTACATAATGTTTCTCAATATTGCCGGTTCCCATCCGCGTGCCGGGTTATGAAGTATATGCCAACGTTGTTTAAGCACGCCAAAAGCTCGTTCAACATCTTTACGTGCGGATTCTTGCGCGGACTTGAACTTTTGTCGTTTAAGGTCTTGTGGGCACGTAAATGATTTTACGAAAGTAGCCCATTCCGGATATATCCCATCCGTTAGATAATATCCGTGCTTGTAGGTGGCTCTATTCACCTCAAAAGGGCACTCAGGTGCTTTTCCATCATATACATCGTTGAAGATGGGCGACTGATTGAGAACATTGATGTCGTTGTTGGAACCGGCAACACCAAAGTATGCGTGCCAGATCCATAGATCTTGAGAGGCCACTGCTTCTAGCATGATTGTCGGGTGCTCATGATCACCTCTCATGAATTGACATCGCCATGCATTCGGACAATTTGCCCACGCCCAATGAGTACAGTCTATGCTGCCGAGCATGCCGGGAAATACGTGTTTAGCTTCATGCGAGGCGTACAACTTCTGAATATCAATAAAAGTAAATATTTTTGACCATACAGTTCAATAATACCTGTGCAGAATTTGTACAGACAATCTCGTGACGTTTTCTCTCCCATACGGATGTACTCGTCAAGTGCATCAGCAGCTACTCCATACGCCAATTGCCGAATAGCGGAAGTACACTTTTGTATCAGAGAAAAACCTTGTTTGCCTAACCCGTCAAACCGAAGTCTAAAATACGGATACCCTACTTCTAAATCTTCAACTATTCGTTCGAATAGTTGTCTGCTCATCCTGAACCGCCGCCTAAACATATCCGGTGTATAAATCGGGTTGACGCCAAAGTAGTCCCGCATAAGCCGTTCGTTTGCAGTTACTCGACCTCTTTCAATGTTTGCGGCCCTCTCTCTTGTTGACGATGAGGCGGTGCTACCATACAGCGATTGTGCAGTATGTCGAAAAATTTCCCTTTGTAGATTCAACAACTCGTCGGTGTCTACGAATGATGATGATGCGGTTGGTGAACCGGGTTGTGGCGAATCCATATTGTTTAATATATAGAGGTTGAGAGAATTTGAGAGAGTTTGAGAGGTGTGAGAAATAAGAGGTTGAGAGAATAAGAGGTTGAGAGGTGTGAGAAATAAGAGGTTGAGGGTTAAATATATAGTGGGATTAAATTGAGAAAAATAATTTTTTTTAGTAATATAGCCGTTCAACGGCATGAATTTTAAAAAATTTAATTAAATTTTTTTTTTAAAAACCTTCGGGATGGATCGGGATCCCATCCCCGAATTCCATCCCTTCCCGCATCCCTTCCCCGAGCCGTAGCCCATCCCCGCTGACCCCGAGCCCCATCCCGAGCCCATCCCGCCTCCGCTACGGAAGGCCTAAGTAATGATATTCAATTCCATTTAAATTTTCAAATCCTTCGTTCTAGACACATCAAAATTTTTAAATCCGTTTAATTTCTTACAAATCCAATTCATTCTATAAAATCCAAATCTTTCAAAAATATTTCGTCAAAACAGATTTCCCAATAATTTTTCTTAATTTACTATGAATAAAATTAATTGTCATTTTTTAATTCTACTTGAATTGAAAATAACACCAAATTTGAATCTTATATTAACCCATGTATTGTAACGACCCAACATTTTTAAACAATTCGCCTCAAATAAATTAAATATCCCAAAATCGCAATCTACAATTTCTTACATAATATCCGAAAATGGTTGGCGGAAACAACCTACACAACTGAGAAGTAAACTAAGATAAGCTATAGTGTCACTACACTATCCATCTTTCTCTTGCTAACACCCTGCTTACTTGCTAGAGCCTTTTTGTACCTGCTTACCTGAAAAAGGTTTTATTTGAAAATGCGAGGGTTAGACCATGAGGTCTAGTGAGTCCCTCATAACAGTTATCAAAGCATATAAAACAGTTTATCTTTTCAGCATAGATCTTTCATAAAACTGATCTCATAACATCATTCACGGAATAAGGTCCGCCTCTCGTAATCTGACACCCTGAAGCCACCCTAAGGTGACAACGAGTCAGTCTCATGTTGCCTTATATTGGGGCCACTTCCCCTGGCATAAAGGGTCTACTCTCCCGCACGAGCACTGGAGGGTCTACTCTCCCGTCTTGGCCAATTTACGTCTATCACAATGTATGCATACATTTCATATAAAACTTTAAACATCTTTCATGCAAACTTAAAAGCATAATAATAAGCATGAAATTTCCCATCATGAAATCATTTTAAAAGCACTTTATAAAGGCACGTATTTTAGTTAGAAAACTCACCTGACGCTTTAGTGTCTTCTCGCCTCAAACTTCTCACTTACTCTCCCGACTTCTAGGTAGATTACCTAAGATGTAAGAGACGCAACTCGTAAATCTAACAATTAAGATTTAACTCTCTTTTTATCTTAACTCC
Source organism: Saussurea involucrata (assembly GCA_033807775.1). Classification (NCBI taxonomy): domain Eukaryota; kingdom Viridiplantae; phylum Streptophyta; class Magnoliopsida; order Asterales; family Asteraceae; genus Saussurea; species Saussurea involucrata. The sequence continues at coordinate 4,958,454 of CM066325.1, forward strand.
TAATTTCCTTATTAATCAAATCCACCATATTTAATTAACTCTAATTCGGCTCCACTATGTGTGATTAAATCTAAAATCAAATTCACTATGATTAGTTAAACAACAAACTTCGGTCAATGTGGCCTCTTTAAATTGAATAAACTGAATCCCATTTTAAATTCCAATTTATGGATTCACAAAGCAAGGCCCAACTATCTTATTGACTTAGTATTTGGTTAAAAAGAGTTTAGGCCCACGTGGAACATTTTTAGATTAGTCCACATATCTAATAACAAACTTGGGCCACACACTTAGGATCTGCTAACCCCAAATCCATTTGCACTTTCCATATCAAATTAACAGGTTCCGGTACCACATCAAGTTACTGGACTCCATTTATAATTTATTACCGGGACTCCATTTATAATATACTACCGGGACTTACTTTAAATATACTACCGGTACTCCATAATACATACCGGGTTCTCGGCCCAAAAGTCGCGTTTCGCTAATTGAACTCCGATTCTTACGAAAAATGATAAGATTCTCAATACTAAACAAGGTTGTAGATGATTTCATTCTCACGCCCCTTCTCTTCTCTTTTAGCAGATGATTAGTAAAATTCAATGATTATCTAAGTCCTCTCTTATTATCATTCTGCAAACTCCTTTAAATTAGAGAACTCTCAAACGTTTTCCATCTAAACAACAGAACTCTAGAATTAGCATGAAAGATTACCTGATAATCCGGATGTAGGCTCAAGATTCCAAAACCTCTTCTCCTTTCCAAAGCTGGTGAACGCAGAAATGATTTTCTTCTCCTTTCTCTGATCCCTCTCTTTCTCAGTCGCGATAGCAATAAATCCCTAGGGTTTTGTGCAAATAACAAGGCTTTTATACCCTTTCTCATTTTACGATTTAGCCCCCAAACCTTTAGATTTATTACATTCTTCCACAAGACTTGGAATTCTTTCAATTTAGGTCTCGGTTACTACAACACTCCCCCCTCAAAAGAATTCCGTTCTCGGAATTCCGTTTACAAAACGGTGAGGGTATCTGGTCTTCATATCTGACTCTACTTCCCACGTTGCCTCTCATCCCTTATTATATCCCCACTGAACCTTCACTAAACGAACCTCTTTGTTCCTCGCTTTGCAGACCTTACAGCTCACGATTTCAATCGGTTCTCGTACGTAAGTCAATCTCTCACCTACACTGATGTCCCCCAAAGGAACAGCCACCTCGGCATCTGACAAACACCTCATTAAGTCCGAGACATGAAATGTCGGATGAACACCCTTTAATTCCTCCGGCAAGTCTAACTTGTAAGCCGCTGCTCTAACTCACTCACTAATGACAAAAGTCAACTTCTTATCATTTGTATTTCTTGTAAGGTCGCCATTAACTCACTTCTCACATTGGATCTCCATAAGAGACGTGCACCACACTACGAATTTCTTCCCAAAGTCTCATCTGACACCCTAAGATCGTACATTAACTATCCAACTTCCAAAACTTCGACGGGTCCACAGATGTAGTCCACTTTACTTATCTCTCAAACCTCAAGGTTCAACAGTCTTATGTTTTCAATCCAACCACTCAGTTCTACTCGGCCACTCCAAACCGCTCTGATGGGAAATGTGACCGTACACCCTACTTTGACACCGCCCTCGGCGAGTCACCACTTTGCTACACCGAGCCGACTTGTACTATTTACTTGCAACCTCTCCGAATACTATACTCGCTTAAATATCACTAGAAAATCTAAGGCCAACCGCGCCTCCACTTGCTCGCCTCCGACCCCACACCGGAACTCACGGTTTTACAACACGTCTTCTTACGGTCTCTCGTACCTCTCAGCTTCATTAAGAGAAAGAACTTAACACAAATTCCCCGCCACTACAACGAGAATCTAAAACCAGGAACAATCACTCACTTGACCACTTGGCACAAGGCCACCCTTACACATCTCACGAACTCACACTTCAGTGTTCCCTCCTCGGGTTACATGTAATTCTAGTTCACTTCTTCCAACCGCTATACGTCTATGCAGATCATACTCCTTTCCCGAATCACATTGGCTACAACTCGTCAACTAATTTGTATGATCTCACCACTTCGTCATTTCACACTTAACATGTCTAATAGTAGGAAACCTCTATAATTCTTTATTGAAGTGTTCACACATCTGAATTGAACTTATCCTGAAGACACATTAATCTCTCACTGCTCAACACAAGCGTCCAGTCATAAAACATAACTTCGGTTATCCTCACTCAACTAGGAGGAGTAACCATGGTCACACCATACTAATCTCAATAGCTTAACATTGTACGACTAATTCGTTTGAACATTTCTCACACCAACGCCAACTCATCTCATTCGACTGCCCTTATTCCACTTCCTTCCAGAAGCTCGCACTCTTACCGATGGCAATCTCTGCACACTACTCCACCTCTCGGTGTTACTGTCAAGCTTGCTATTTCTAACCTTCTCATTTATTCCGACATACGATCTTCACCTCCCCACGTTAACGTGGAGTACTGTTCACCAAACGTTACTTGCCACTCTCCTCCGACCTTTCCACACGCGGATAACACCCTCTCCTTATTATCCATAACCAACCAGCTGCACCAAAATTCTAACTTAGGCATTCAACCAAGCCATCGCAAAGGACACCGGTGGTCGAAGCCACTACACACTCCTTGGTTTCCAATCTGTCACTTTCTCGAACTAATCCTTTCGCACAAAGGAAATAATTCACAATTCTTAAAGATTTAGCATTTACTACACCACCTCTTAGACTCACTCCTCCAACATCTTCTTTAACCTTTTCCAGATCCTACAAATATGCTTACTTAGCGACTCGCGCAACCAAAAACACTTGGTTTCTCCTTTGGGTAACCACCCACTACCACTCTGTCATTCTATTCCGATACTAGCCATAGCACAATGCCAACTTACAAATCACGTGCTCCTACAACTTAATTTCCAATTCGCATACCTCATTCGAAACCCCGAAAAGACTTCCATCCGATGCTTCCTCTTTCTAACATCACATCACACACTGGCTGGCACATTTATCTTGCCAGTTGATGCCACTACTCATCCATACATTCTCCACTCATAACATCTTGCTGCAGACCAGGTCTCTCATGGTCATTCGCACATAACTCAAACTTAACTTCATGTGCTTTCGCATAAAAACTGAGTCTATCTCGCTACTTATCTCTCCCCAGCTCTAGTTGAACCACAACTCACGAGTTCCTGATTAACTCCAACATACTCGTTTCTTACTAGCTCTTTTCGATTCCAAACTATTACACAGACAGGGCACAATCCCTCACCGATCGACATAATCTATACACTCACTTCGTTCGTGCTAAATACTTCATCCTTTACGAACCATCCAACCTCGAAAGTAAAACGCTTATCGGAAACAGCAGGCTTTCACCATCTTAACACCCCTACAAGGTGCTCCCTCAACTTTCAACCTTCTGGTTCAAGTCCTGGCCTCAACCACCTTACACAGCTGTCGACTTCAACATCAATAGCCAACCTGTTGATACTCTCTTAACCTATTCTTTAACATGGGTTCCTTACTGAAAAGAACCAAAAAAAAACAAAAAAAAAGGTCTATGTGAAAAGAACCCAAAAGAGTAAAAAGGGTCAAAATGCACTTATTTTCATTTGCTCTTTAACATTCTAAGGATAGAGATCAAATTCAAATAGGGGGAGATTGTTGGGTCATCACAGATTTGAAGTTGACTCAATTTAAACCCACTTAGATACTTAGAATGTTTTTAGATTCTTTTGTGTAACTTGTACTCTTATATCAATTGTTCGGTGAAGTCGAAGATCAACCGAAACCAAGTGCGAAGACTATCTCATTGCGGAAGTGAGAAAATCGGCAGCAAGCTTCTACAAGTTACATCACCACCGATATGCTTGTGCTATCGGTGGACACGCATCACCGAATTGAAGAAATTCGGTGAAGAGTTCAAGAAGACTTCCACCGATATGTGTTCAGAAATCGGTGGGAGTTCAAGAAGACTGCACCGAAATATTAAACACTTCGGTGAAACTCTCTCCTTCCTAAAGAAGTGAGATTTCGAATTGGTGCAGTTTTCAATACAGGAGGTCGGTAGCCTTATTCTCTATAGACAAAAGAGAAGATCATTTATTATGAGACAATATCCCATTGTCAGATAAAAGTGGCATTTTGTCATTTTATCTCTTCTCAGATAAGGTCTTTTTCTGGTACGACTGTCCTCCTGGTTCCTTGGATAAGTTAAAAAGGAGATATCAGCTTTTCAGAAGTCAACCTCTACAATGAATGGAAGAGTGACAAGTGTCCCATGCATTAAATGATGCATGGACTATAAATAGAGGTGAAGACTCTCCATGCAAATTACGCTTCTGAAGATTACTAAGTGCAAGCTCCTTTCTTACTGAAACTGCATCTTGTGTCTAAGTATCCAATTTGTTCTAAGTGTTTTTCAGTTTACTTTGTGTTAGATTGTTAGAATAGTTTAACTGTTCTTTTCCGCAACAATCTTTTGTTTTCTATGTGTAATTCTTATTGAAAGATTTTCAATATATTGAATTAAAACTTGTGAAAAATCTGAGTATTGTATTCAACCCCCCCTTCTACAATACTTGTTGAGCCATTTTGGGACCAACAAGTTGTATCAGAGCGGAAAGTTTAATTCATAAACTTGATCCGCAATGGCTGCCTCATCTTCATCCCTAACTGTTGAAAACACTGGTCAAAACAATTTTGCTGAAAATGGTTCCATTTCAAAACCTCCCAAGTTTAATCCTAACAACTTTTCTCTATGGAAAAGCCGTATGATGCTATTTATGGAAGGAGTGGATACTAGATATCCAACCATTCTCAAGGAGGGACCTATCATCCCGAGAGTTTGGGCTCGCTATGAAAAGCACATGTCTGGTAAGGAAACAGTTGATAAGTCAAGTGACTCTGATGATTCTGAACCTTCCGATATAGAGAAAGCAAAGACTACTGGTCGTTACATTCTCAAAAACCCAAAGGAATATACTGATGAGGAAAAACGATTGGTGTCTCTGGATTCTCGGCTTAGAGCAATCATTGCTCTCTCACTTCCTGATGAAGTCTATCACTCTCTTGTTAATTTCGGTACTGCTAAAGAGATGTGGACTACTTTGTGTGTACTTTATGAGGGTACAGAGGAAGTGAAGAAAAGCAAAAAGATTGGCCTCATTCGAAAATATGAGCTCTTTGCCTATGAAAAGGGAGAATCTCTTCCAAGCTTTTATAACCGTTTCAACTCTCTCTCTTAAATGATTTAAAGTCACTAGGTAGAGTTTATGACAATGAGGAAGTTCTATGCAAGTTTATGGATTGTCTTCCTGACTTTTGGGAAAACATTTGCACTTGCATTAAAACTACCAAGGATTTGGAATACATGCCTTTAACTGTTTTGTATGGAACTCTGTTCAACTTTGAACAAACCAAGCTTCATAGGAAAACCATCTTCAAAGAGATAAAAAGCCCTTCAATAGCTCTTATCTGTGAAAGTTTCAAGAAAAGTCAAAATGTTCCTTGTATCACATATCCCTCATCAGACTCTGACACCGAAAATCAGAACAACCGTTCTCACCAAACGGAGGCATATCTGAGTGATGCCGATGATGAAGGTGATGAAATTTCGGTAGACCGAATGTCTGATGAAATGGCTATGATGGCCGGTTTTAAAAATAAATCTTGAAATTTCAACAAACCCAGAAGTTTCAGAAAACCATCCTTTAAAAAAATGCCTTCTTCTGATAAGACAAATGAAGAATGTTTCAACTGTGGTAAGAAATGACACTTTGCTGCTGAGTGCAGAAACAAGCGTGTGTCAAAAGTCAATTCTACGTCCTCTGACAAATATCCTTCCAAATTTGAGAAATCCAAAGATAAATCATTTTTCAAGAAAGATTCTCAATCCTCCTCACTCTCTCACCAGGAACGTGCTGAAAAGTACAAAGCTAAGTACAAGAAGGAAAAAGAAAGAAATGAAGGATCTCAAAGGAAAGGAAAAGGATTAATGGCAGAGGCTCATGACTGGGAAGAAGAAGAAACCTCTGACAGTGATTCTCAAAATATGTGCTTTATGGCCATATCAGAAGAGGTGGAAGAAGAAAAGGCAAAGTCTCCAATGGCATTAGTTTCAACTGAATACTCATCATCATACTCTCAGATACATCCCTTCAATGACATGATTGATATTGAAAAGATAAATGCTTATGAATCTTTAACTCAAGATTTTTACAATGTCAAAGAAAGCAAGAAAAGAAAATATGCTCAAGTTAAAAATCTTAAATCTCAACTTGAATCTTTCATGTGTCAACTTGGAAAGTTTGAGATAATCAAAACTGAGCTTGAAAATCTAAAAGTCATAAATCATGAAATTGAAAAAGAAAAGAATAAACTGTTTAAGAAGTTAAAGAAAGAACAGGAAATTGTCAGAAAATGGACAAATTCTTCAAGGAATCTTGAACAGATCTTTCAAGACCAAATCGGTGGTAATAACAAGTTTGGGTTAGGATATGAAAAATCCATGCTTGAAAAATCTTCCCATGCACTTGTTCCCATCACCGATACATGGGATGATGACTCTGAGTCAAACTCTTGTGATTCCATTTCTTTAAATTCTGCTGATCTTAGTGAAGCCTTAAAATATGGAATGTTTTTAAAAGCCAAAGAATCTTCATCTGATCAAACCCATAAAGTGAAAAATTTGAAGGATACTGTTAAACCCATTCATGATGTGTTCAAAGATTTAACCATTGATAACAACTCTTCAAATCTTTTAAAATCTCAAGCTTTCAAAGAAAAACACACCATGGAAAAAATCCTTCACCGATTTTGTCCAAAAGGGAAAGACCGAAGTTTTCTCAAGAAAGACCCCTGACCATGCTTCAACCTCAAGAACCGAACTTTTTAGAGGTCCTCGCAATCCCCTTTTCGGTCCAAAGATTAAGATTGATATAATTGGAAAGGAAAAAGGAAAGGAACAAAAACCCAAAAGAACTTTCATCTACCGAAAATGTTATAATTGTGGTGATACCTTTCATCTTGCTAAGGACTGCCCAAAGGAAAGAATCGACAGATCCAAACCCAAGGTCCCTCACATTTCTAACCCAAAAGGACCCATTACCAAATGGGTACCTAAGAACTGACTTGATGTTGTCTGCAGGTTTTTGAGCACCAACATGTTTGGTATTTAGATAGCGGGTGTTCACGTCACATGACTGGAAACAAACATCTTCTTGTAAACTATGTGTCAGAAAAGGGTCCTTCTGTAACCTTTGGGGACAACTCCAGAGGTCACACTAAAGGGTATGGAACTCTCACGAATGGAACCCTCACCTTCAATAAAGTGGCATTTGTTGAAGGTCTCATGCATAACCTCCTTAGTATTAGCCAACTGTGTGATCTTGGATACAAAGTTATCTTTGAACTGCATATTTGTACTGTTGTTGACAAGAATATGAAGGTTGTCCTCTCTGGAAGAAGGCTAGATAATGTGTATATCATTGATATGAGTCAAAACAACTCTTCAAATGTCTGCTTCGTGTCTGACGATACAGTCAAAAGAAACTGGCTGTGGCATAAACGTTTGTCTCATCTTAACTTCAAAACCCTTCATAAATTATCAAACAAAGAGCTGGTGACTGGCATGCCTAAGTTGAACTTCGTCAAAGAAAAGCTGTGTGATGCATGTGAAAAAGGGAAGCTCACCAAATCCTCTTTCAAAACCAAGCAATGCTCTTCCATCAATCTCCCACTTCAGATGCTGCATATGGATCTATGTGGACCAGTCAGCACTCCCAGTCTAGGAGGAAGAAGGTACATTCTTGTTATTGTTGATGAATTCTCTAGATATACTTGGGTGTCTTTTCTCAGGTACAAAAGTGATGCAACTAAAGAAATCATCAGCTTTGTCAAAAAGAATGAAACTCTGAATGGTCAGCTTGTCAGATCTGTAAGAAGTGACAATGGCACTGAATTCAGAAACAGTGGTTTAGAAGACTTCTTCAATGAGAAAGGAATCTCTTAAAACTTCTCTGCTGTCAGAACTCCACAACAAAATGGTGTTGTGGAAAGAAGAAACAGAACTCTTTGTGAAGCAGCAAGGTCTATGTTGAGTGAAGCAAAACTGCCAACCTATTTTTGGGCCGAAGCTGTCAACACTGCCTGTTTCACTCAAAACAGGTCGGTGAAAACAAAAAGACATGAGAAAACCCCGTATGAAGTCTTTCATGGAAGAAAACCAAACATTGGTTTCCTTCATGTCTTTGGCTGTGTGTGCTTTATCCTAAATGACAGGGAAAATCTTGGGAAATTTGATCCTAAGGCAGATGAAGGAATCTTTGTGGGATATTCCTTGACTTCCAAAGCCTACCGAGTTTACAATCTTCGGAGAGAATGTATTGATGAATCTATCCATGTAAAGTGTGATGATTCAAGATCATCTTCCTTGACAAATGATGATGAAGAACTACATAGATGGATATCATCATGCATTGGGGATTCTCCCATTTCAACCTCCACCGATCCACCTTGTACTCCAAATATTTCCTCTGTTCCAAACAATCAAGTTGGGTCATCTTCTTTATCACCTGAAACCCTCTCTGCCGGAATTTCCCCCACTTAACCTTATCCATCATCCACCGAAATTAACCCCATCACCGAATCTCTTCCTGCCAATAATCCCTCTAACGACCCACCTTCATCACACCCTGCCAACACTCCAGCCCCGAACTTCCCTTCCACTTCAATTATTCCTTCACCGATGCCCCCTGCTCTTAAATGGACCAAAGATCATCCCATTGATCAAATCATCGGTGATCAGCAAGCCGGTGTTCAAACAAGGAGAGGTACCAGCAACATCTGTCTCTATGTGAATTTCCTATCTCTTGTTGAACCTAAAAAGATTGAAGAAGCCCTAAGTGACCCATGTTGGGTTTCGGCCATGCAAGAAGAACTCTCCCAATTTCAAAGAAACAAAGTCTGGAGACTTGTGCCTAGACCTTCAAGGAAAACAATCATCGGCACAAAATGGGTCTTCAGAAACAAAATGGATGAAGATGGTACTGTCATCAGAAACAAAGCCAGACTCGTAGCTCAAGGCTACCGATAGGAAGAGGGCATTGACTATGATGAAACATTTGCTCATGTTGCCAGACTTGAAGCTATCAGGATCTTTCTTGCTCATGCTGCTCACAAGAACTTCAGGGTATTTCAAATGGATGTGAAAAGTGCTTTTCTGAATGGAGAACTAGCTGAGGAAGTCTATGTGAAGCAACCTCCAAGCTTTGAAGATTCCACACATCCAGACTATGTGTACCGACTTGACAAAGCTTTGTATGGGCTCAAGCAGGCTCCTCGAGCCTGGTATGACACTCTTGCCATCTTTCTACTCAAGCATGGCTATACTAGAGGTACAATTGACAACACTCTCTTCCACAAGCAAACTTCAGGTAATCTCATTCTTGTTCAAATCTATGTGGATGACATTATTTTCGGTGCCACCGATGAGTCTCTGTGTGATGACTTTGCCTCTCTCATGAAAAGTGAATATGAGATGAGCATGATGGGGGAGCTAACTTTTTTCTTAGGTCTTCAAGTGAAGCAAATTTCAGAAGGAATTTTCATAAACCAAAGCAAGTACATTAAAGATCTTCTGAAGAAATTTGGCTTTGAAAACTCCTCCCCCATGAAAACTCCCATGGCACCACCTTTGAAACTTGATACCGATTTAAATGGTGAATCTGTGGACGTTACCCATTATAGGGGCATGATTGGTTCTTTGCTTTATTTAACTGCTAGCAGACCAGATATCATGTTTGCTACTTGTCTGTGTGCCCGTTATCAAGCAAATCCAAAGAAATCTCATTTGGATGCTGTGAAACGGATTTTCAGGTATCTAAAGGGTACCATGCATCTGGGTCTTTGGTATCCCAAAGACTCAGGTTTTGAACTCATGGGATATTCAGATTCTGACTTTGCAGGTTCTAAAAATGATAGAAAAAGCACAACATGCAGTTGTCAATTCCTTGGTGTAAAACTGGTAAGCTGGTCCAGCAAAAAGCAAAATTCAGTCTCAACATCCACTGCCTAGGTTGAATATGTTGCTGCTGGAAGTTGCTGCGCACATATTCTATGGATGAAAAACCAGTTGAGAGACTACAATCAGTTCTACTCCAAGATACCCATCCTATGTGATAATTCAAGTGCAATTGCAATTGCAAACAATCATGTTCTTCACTCAAGGTCCAAACACATCGATATCCGATATCATTTCATCAGGGACCATATCTCCAAAGGTGACATTGAGCTGCATTTTATTCCAACTAATCTTCAGCTTGCAGATTTGTTTACTAAACCTCTGGATGAGGCCAGATTCACTTTCCTCATCGGTGAACTTGGCATGTTGTACTTAGAATATGTTAAAAAAAAAACTTTCGGTCTGATAACTTTCGGTGGCAACAAGATCCTTTTTCGGCATGAGCATCTTCAGTGATCTTTTCGATGATCAGATAATTCTCGGTGGAACCAAGATCCACTTTCGGCATAAATACCCCAAGTGATCTTTTCGGTGACTCATCTCTCGGTGGATCTCCTCGGTGCGCATATTTGTCCTCTTCGGCGTCTCAACGCCTCGGTGGATCTCTTCGGTAAGCAAATCCTCACCGATTCCATCTCGGCATATCTTTCACCACCGATAATCTCTTCATTTCCTCACCGATGTCCACCGAAATTCAATCCTATCCACACGTCAAAACTATAACCCTATATGTGTCAGACCTGTTCACCTCCCCTTTTTGTGAAATGGCTTATTGACCACAACTTCTAATGTGGCCATGATTGCTTTTTCTATTTTCCTTTATTTTATTATTTTTTTTTAAACCGTTCCCCCACTTTTTGAAACCCTATAAATACACGACTCTTCCCTTTCATTATTCCTTTACGTTTTCTTCATCTCCTTCGTGCTTCCTCTCTAAACCTGCAACTTCGTGCTCTCTCTCGATCACCAATGGCGTCCTCAAAGCACAACCCCTAGGTGTTTTGCCGATCTGAAATTCAACCCATGCAATCACGTTGCAAGATTTGAACCCGACCCCTCTCACCCATAGTTCAACCATGTAATCAAGTTCTTCACTCGCTCTCCCCTTCTTCATGCCTTCACCTGTAATCCCAAAATGAGCAAAATGCTCATTGGGAAATTCTGGCTTACCTGTGTGTATGACTCCTCAAATGATGCGATCCACGCATCCATCCTTTCTGAAGAAGAAGGTGATCATGACCTCACCTTTGGGGTCGATGATGTTCGCACTGCACTTAAAATCGATGCTTTCGATCCCTATGACGAATGGCATTCATATACCGTTCTCGAAGATGTCCTCAGTACAACAGGTTACGTGGTCGATGACAACTCCAAAAGCTCCAAAGGTCCTGGAACTCTTCTTCGGAGTCACATGGGTGGTGTATGGAACTTCTTCTTTGCCCATGTGATCCACTGCCTCTCCCGAAAGACGAGCGGCCACGATCAATCCCCTTCATACATCACCAAACTTGCCCATGCCTTAATCTTTCAACGCCGAGTGGATTTCGCCCAGTACTTCTTCACCGAATTAGTGGAAGTGATCTCCCATCCAAAGAAGTGCCATGTTGCCTACCCCCGATTTATCTCTATGATCATCCATCACAAACTTGGCAAATCTCTGGACAAAGACCGCAAGTCTCACACTCCCCGATTCACTTATGGCTGGTCTCCCCCGATAGTCGGCAGCAAGACTCTCAACGTCGGTGTTCTCGACACCGATCGTCCTTTACGCCGATGTATGATCACTTTAGCCATCTCTCCAGAACTTCAATGGGGTGATTCTGAAATTCCAGGGTTTCAACACCCCGATATCCCCGAGGTCCTTCCTGCTGTTGTGACCTCCTCCCCACGTCCCAGAGTAAAGTCGGTCGGCGCGAAGAAGAAATCGGCCACCGACACCTCCGCCGCTGCTTCCAGGACCATGACACCGATTAACCCATCGGTGGCTTCCCCGGTCCAAAAGCCTTCTAAGCGGAGGCACTCTTCGTCCCCCCCGAAGATTCGTCTAAAGAGATCTCGAGGAAATGTCCGTGAGCCATCCCCTTCCAAATCATTTTTGTTCACCACCGACCATTTGATTATCCCTAAGGCATCCCTAAATTTACCTCCTCCAACTCGTTCTTTGAGTGAACACGCAGACTCTCCCACCGAAAGTCTAGACTCTCCCTCCGAAAGTCTGGACCACGCACTTCACGGCCTTTCACCCGGTCACTTCTTGATCGATGATGATGCACAACCCGATCAGGGTTCCCCCCATTAGATCCCCCCATGATTTATTTGCAGGTCTCTTTGACGACACTGGTTCTCCCCGAACCTCCTCGTCGGTCGGAGCAATCCCCATTGAGTCCTCATCCCCCTCACCGACAGAGTCACCTTTGAACCAGACTTCTCCCCGAAGTTCTCCCCTGGTTCAAACTCCCCAAAGATCGCCTACGCCACACCGATCACCCTCCCCGGGTCAGAATTCACCCCGACGACCTCCCACTCCGCCACCGAGACCACTATTCCCCGATGAAATGCTATATCCCGGCAATATTCCCATTTCGGCGAAGGATCCACATCGCATCCGCTACATTGTTACTGGGGATGTCGGGGGTGAAACCACTGTTCAAGCACCCTCTTTGATTGAAGACTTACAAGAAAGTGCTCGACAATGTCGGCTTGTCGGCACCCAATTTGAATCTTTCAAACAGGCCACTCTTGCAATGATTGCCATGACGAGTTCCCGAATGTCCATTATCGAATCTCGCCTGCCGCAGACTCTTTCAGATGCTATTGCCGATGCTATACGACCTCTTACCTCCGACATCAACTCTTTGGTTTCCAGGGTGGAATCTTTGTCCAGATCTCATGGGGATCTTGCTTTCTCCTTTGGTGCTTTCAAGGCATCCTCCAACGTCAAAGATTCTGAACTTCAGAGGATGCTTCAAGAAGCTAAGTCTCATCAAGACTTCAGCCAGGCCACTGCCGACTCCCTTCGTGACATTCATGCCAAACTTCCAGAATTCGGCCAACTGGAGATGGATCTCGGTGACTTCACCATGGTTTCTGAAGAGGTACCGAAACAACTCTCTTTTCTTCATAAGAAATTCGACTACATTTTCAGACAGCTGGGTATGAAGATTCTGGTTGGTGCTGAGGGGGAGAAAAAGACAACCCAACCCAAGCTGCCATCTCTTAGACAGTCGGTCATCCCCAAGCCTCCATCTTCCACCGATGACATCCCTGATACCACCGAAACTCACGCTGAAACCGCCGACATTGAGGGGGAGCAACTCTCTAAAGAAAAAGAGTTGGACTTGGAAGACAAAGCAACAACTGAGGGGGAGAAACTTTCTGCGGCCGAAACAGACAAGGGAAAGAAACGTCTTACTGCCGAACAATTGGCCGAACAGGAAAGAATAGAGAAAGAAAGGATGAAGTATGGGACTCGTCCCACCGATGCAGACAAACTCAAACTTAAACCTCCTTCATCACATCTGCAGGAACCCAATCTCGGACTGACTCCTCAAGAAATTGAGGAAGCCAGATTAGCCCAAAAAGCCCTTGATGATACCAAGGCCCTCTCTTTAAAAGTTGCAGAGGAAGAAGCCAAGAAAGCCAAGTCCACCGATGCCGTGTCGGCACAGAAATTGGTGCTGAGTGAATTTGAACAAGAGAGAAATGAAGAAGTTAGATGGTACAAGAAGAAGATGCACCACCGATCCGACAGAACCCCGATCTCAGGTGTCAAGATCGCAACCTCCAGAGCCAACCCAAAAGACATCTGCCTTATCATTGATCGGGAAGATGGCTCTTTGAAAAGTGTGAGAGACTACCAACTCAAAACTTACGGTCTCCCCGAATGGTACGAGATCTCTCGACACTTGGCCAAAAATCCAAACCCAAAGAAGGACATCTTTATCAAATACATTGATGGTCTAATGGCAAAGATGAAGGAGATCAAAAAGAAGTATAGCATCGTGTTGACCACCGATGAAAGATCGAAACTGCAATCCTTGAAGGAAGAAGTGCGCCTTCCCAAAGTTCAGAATCCTCCCGACACTGTCTTCAAGGTTATGGCAAAGGAAGGAAAGATACCGAATGTAAGTAACTTAAGTCTTTCCCTTCCCACTTCGGCATCATATCCCACGACAACTCTGGGCCTGTCACCGATTCCAGGACTGTATTTCAACGATGGTTTCGACAAACGAGCCTTCTTCAGATTCTCTCAAATCCCAGTTGCCGACACCATGTTTCTTGAAGGCCTCCACAACTTGTTCCCTCACATCCCCGACGCTTAACCCTACTACCGAATCCTAATGGATGAGATCAAGCGCCGACAATCATCAAAGAAGTAGGTTTTTCATTTTACCTTTCGGTAGTTTTGATAATCTTTTGCTTCTTTACTTCACCGATGTATGAGAATGACTTATAAAATTCAAGTGCTTCTCTTGTTTATATGTAGCTGTACATACCTTTATTTCCTTGCTTTATATATACTGTATAGATATACTCAAAGAAACATAGTTCAAAAAAAAAACAAAAAAAAGGTCTATGTGAAAAGAACCCAAAAGAGTAAAAAGGGTCAAAATGCACTTATTTTCATTTGCTCTTTAACATTCTAAGGATAGAGATCAAATTCAAATAGGGGGAGATTGTTGGGTCATCACAGATTTGAAGTTGACTCAATTTAAACCCACTTAGATACTTAGAATGTTTTTGGATTCTTTTGTGTAACTTGTACTCTTATATCAATTGTTCGGTGAAGTCGAAGATCAACCGAAACCAAGTGCGAAGACTATCTCATTGCGGAAGTGAGAAAATCGGCAGCAAGCTTCTACAAGTTACATCACCACCGATATGCTTGTGCTATCGGTGGACACGCATCACCGAATTGAAGAAATTCGGTGAAGAGTTCAAGAAGACTTCCACCGATATGTGTTCAGAAATCGGTGGGAGTTCAAGAAGACTGCACCGAAATATTAAACACTTCGGTGAAACTCTCTCCTTCCTAAAGAAGTGAGATTTCGAATTGGTGCAGTTTTCAATACAGGAGGTCGGTAGCCTTATTCTCTATAGACAAAAGAGAAGATCATTTATTATGAGACAATATCCCATTGTCAGATAAAAGTGGCATTTTGTCATTTTATCTATTCTCAGATAAGGTCTTTTTCTGGTACGACTGCCCTCCTGGTTCCTTGGATAAGTTAAAAAGGAGATATCAGCTTTTCAGAAGTCAACCTCTACAATGAATGGAAGAGTGACAAGTGTCCCATGCATTAAATGATGCATGGACTATAAATAGAGGTGAAGACTCTCCATGCAAATTACGCTTCTGAAGATTACTAAGTGCAAGCTCCTTTCTTACTGAAACCGCATCTTGTGTCTAAGTGTCCAATTTGTTCTAAGTGTTTTTCAGTTTACTTTGTGTTAGATTGTTAGAATAGTTTAACTGTTCTTTTCCGCAACAATCTTTTGTTTTCTATGTGTAATTCTTATTGAAAGATTTTCAATATATTGAATTAAAACTTGTGAAAAATCTGAGTATTGTATTCAACCCCCCTTCTACAATACTTGTTGAGCCATTTTGGGACCAACACCAATAGCTTTTCTCTTTTTTGTTTCGGGCGGTGGTGGTGCACTACTATCCGCTTGAGATTGAGACATTAAACTACATTAAACATTACATTAAAGTAAACTACATTAAACATTAAACTAAATTAAAAAGTAAACTGCATTAAGCCATTAACTGATTACAGTAAACTACATTAAACAAACAGAGTATAACAAAAGGATATCATCATTAAACAATAGCCCATATGTGCATATATAATCAACTTATCAACATATGCAAGTTACACCACAAATACTACTGATTAGTAAAGCAGGGAAAAGCCTACACATATGATCATTGTTTAACTACCAAATCACCACCATTGATTATCATTTTAAACTAACTCAATTGATAGCAACCCTTTCACCACAAAAATCTTAACCATCGGTTTTATTTTACTTTTATTGAAAAAATAATTGCCTGATTTGGAACCACTAAAATAAACATTAGCAGAAACTAGGTCAGTAACCCTACTTCTAATCTCAAATCTTCACTATCTTCATTCCATTGCTAAGCATCCTCAAATAAATAAACCTAATCTAATTTAGAAATGTTAGAAACAGTAAACCTAATCTAAACAATAAACTAATAAACCCTAATCTACTTTAGGAACATCGTTAATCTACAAATGCATAAACATTATAAATTTATAATTTAGAAATTTACTAATCGAGAGAGCAGTGTAGCAGACGAGACTTGAGAGAGCAGCGATTGAGCAGCGATGTCGTAAAACCCTCTTCGACAGAGACGAGAATCGAGAATCGTGGGTAAATCGATGGATGGCTTCGAGTCTTCGACAGAAACAGAGACGAGAATCGCGGTCTGAATGAGTGAATGTAATTGAACCCTAAACCCAAGCAAAAATATAAAATATAAATAATGTTTAAGAAAAAAAATAATATATATATATATACTTCGGGCGTCGGGCGGGTTCAGCCCGAATTTTCAGCCACCCGCCCCGATCCGTTTTAACCGATTATAAGTTTCGGGTTCGGACCATTCGGGTTGACCAAATATCGGGTTGTTCGGGGCTCGGGTCGGTCGGGTTGTTCGGGCCGATCGGGTTTTGCTCACCCCTAGTTAAAACGGTCTAGTACTTGAATTGGGTTTTGAGTAAATTACATGTTTAGTCCCTGTGGTTTGTTGAATTTTTTTATTTATGTCCATATGGTTTTGAAATTGCGATTTTCATCCCCATTGTTTATAATTCATCACATTTTTTGTCCTTATGATTTAAACTTTATTGCTATTTTTATCCCTATGGTTTACAATTCATTTTTATTTTAGTCATTCATGCTTAAAAGTAGGGTTTTAGTCTCAGGACGAAAATAGAAATGAATTACAAACCCTAGGAACGAAAACCGAAATTTCAAAACCACATGGACGAAATTCGCAATTTTTACCAAACCACAGGGACAAAAAACGTAATTTACTCTTGGGTTTTTGAAATCCACCGAACCGCTCTTGCTCTCTAGTCTCTCCTCATCTTTTCAAACACCGATAACACGATCATCGTCCGGTGACTCTACTCGACGGAACCACCACAACTGCAGATCCTCCGCCACCTTCTCCGATCACAGTTCTTTCCTCTACTTCCGGCCAACTTCTCCTCCTCTTCTTCCTATATCAAGTAAGTCTTAATCTCTCTCAATCTTCCGAAAACTTCTAAATCGCTGATTCCTCCAACATCTCTCGATTATTTTGTTTTTCCTAATATGTAAGTCAGAACCTCGCTGTTTTGATTTGAACTTTTTTGTCACTCACTTTAACTTGTTAGGTTTAATTTGAAATTGAGTGCTGAAAACCATAATTTCGAATCTGGAACCCTTGATTGCTTTTTGTTTCATAGATTAGTTTTAATTTATAATATTGTTTGTTATTCCTAATATATAAACCAGTTCTCATTTGAACTTTTTGTCACTCACTTTTACTTGTTAGGTTTAATTTGAAGTTGAGTGCTGAAAACCCTAATTTCGAATCTGGAACCCTTGATTGCATTTTGTTTCATAGATTTTTATTTTTATTTTATTTTAATTGATGATATTGGTATTGGATTAATCATTGCAGTCAGGAAAACATGCCTAAGGTGAAGACAAATCGGGTCAAATATCCGGAGGGTTGGGAACTCATAGAGCCTACTCTTCGTGAATTACAGGGAAAGATGAGAGAAGGTTTGGTTTTAATTCTGTAGAGTACTTGCTTAAATTGCTACAAAATGTTGATTATTTGATGTTAGTTTATGATGTAACATTTCATAGTTATTATATTCTTATTATAAATTGACAGCTGAGAATGATCCACATGATGGGAAGAGAAAATGTGAGACCATGTGGCCAATCTTCAAAATTGCACACCAGAAGAGTCGATACATCTTTGACCTTTATCATCGTAGGAAAGAGATTTCCAATGAATTGTATGAGTTTTGCTTGGATCAAGGGTATGCGGATCGTAATATCATTGCCAAATGGAAGAAGGCAAGATACTGTCTTTTTATTTAGATATTCGGGGTTGGGTTCCGGTGAGAAGTGTCAAACTTGGTGAGAAGTGGTTATCAAGAAATAGACGAACATTAGGATGAGATGCACCTAGATAAAATGCACCAAGATGCACCGGATCAGCCTTTTAAGGCGCAGTTCATGGGAGAGTATTTGATTAAAAGTGATCTTTCTTAGCCCTCAGGCAGAGCGAAGCATCCGAACGGTTTAAAATTACTTCTCACCAAAAATGGCACTTCTCAAATGATCCATGCCTAGCTTTTAAAATGTCTATATATGGCTTCTATCAATATTAGTTGTGTAACCACAATGGCCCATAAGATGTTGTCAAACAAATAGAATTTCCGAAGAAGATATTTTAGTATTGAGTAATTATTGTTGAATAATTTATAAGACCAAACCCACACCCCAAAAATCTAGTTCTGCTATTTGTGCCAAAGATATTTGAAGTGTTTATAGGTATATGAGACTTTGCAAAGCAGAGATTTCTTGTTCTTTTTCAGGGTTAAATATTTATAGGAAATGGTCTTCATGGGGGAGCAGGTGCATTTTACTCTATTTTTGTGTACAGCGGTCTCTGACACATTTATCCCAACTAGTCCATGGGACCCACACGTAACAATGCCTCTACATGTCCCAAGCGACCAGGGTTATTTATTAAAATAGCCTTCTAACATATTATTTTTAAATGCGCATGACCTTTTGACAGATTTCAAGGCATTCTTGTTTTTGGGAGATGCATTCTTAACTATGTCAGAAGGTCATGCATTAACAAAATCTTTTAGAAGGTTACTTTTCTAAATAACCCTCTCGGCAGTGGGTGTGGCCCCAAGGAATCGGTAGCACTTAGTGGGAGTAGTAGAAAATGAGATTATATTTGAAGAATATATAATATACGTCAAATACTCATACACACTTCTCATCTTTAGCGAGGTATGAACCTTGACCTCCAGTTAACCCGGATACTGTTGGGCCAAAGACTCTTTGGCAGAACGTGAGATTCGATGCTTCATGATTTGCCACTAGCCCAACCCCCTTTTCTTTTTTCCTTTGCCTTCCAAAGATGAGATTTTCATGTACTTTGTACATTTTTACGAAAAACATTCTCATGGTTGGTATTGAATTTCAGCCTGGGTATGAACGACTGTGCTGTTTACGATGCATTCAACCACGTGATCACAACTTTCAGACGACGTGTGTTTGTAGAGTGCCCAAGCACCTGAGGGAAGAAAAGGTAATCGAGTGCGTGCATTGCGGTTGCAAGGGCTGCGCAAGTGGAGATTGATCACTTAATCTTGTTCTAAATGGAATATCTCTCTATTAGGTAATCCTAACGCCCTTGCGTTTATTACTTGCAAACATCGAGTCGAGAACTGTTAACCCTGTATTCTGTAGGCAAGTATTTGGTTTAAAATGATCATGTCATGTACTCGTATGCTTATTGATGTTTTCTCTTAGTTGGAAGCATTTTATGCCTTTTTTTACTTCACCTTTTGTTTACATGTATTTTTAGACGACTAGAAGTAGCGTTTCTACAAGGTTCAGATGTTTCTTCCATTTTCTTTTTCCCATTTATGCCCTATATTTTTCCCAATTAAATTTTCAACATGTCTTTTTAGGTTCTTTATCATTGTCATTTAGCTTCTCCGCTAGTTTTTATCAAACGTGATTAGTTTATCAACTAACTTATCAGCTAGTTTGCCAAACATAGCCCATGTTTAATTGGCTTAATAGGCTTAATGGTTTAATTCGCTTTAAGGGTCTGTTTACTTTCGGCTTTATAGGCTTAATGGTTTAATTGGCTTATTCGTGCAACTATATTTATATGTTTACAAGCGGATTAATGATGAAAATGATGGGCTTATTCGCATTACTAGCTACTAGGGTCTCTTGTCCAGGTTCTGCCATCAAAATGACATCCAATGCCCTTCAAAACACACACATCTCTTTTCCTTCATCTCCTTCCCAATGATGGCAAAACCCAAAACTGGTATCATCGCCCCCCTTCTCAACAAGAATTCCTCCCACGCTCTCTTTCCCTAGAAATATTGGGGCGGTGACCCGAAACTTTGATTAGTATTAGAAGCAATGAGGGTGCGGAAGGTATAGAATTCGGTCTACCTTCTGTAACTCTCGATTTTCTTTTTTCCGATTGTCCCATTTGGTTACTTTTGATTTCAACACAGACCAATAATTGTGGAGTTGGTTTCTGGTAAGAATAGTAGTTATCGTGAGAAGGGTAAGAAGGGATCTACACCCTTGGATCAATCATAATTAATTGAAAATTTCCTTCTAAGCTAATTCATGGGTTATTTTGGGACTTGATTTGAACCGTTGGATCAACACTAATTAAAAGTGATCAATGGTCCAAATCCTTTCTTACACTTTTCACGTTAGATCCTATTCTCACACGATCCTTCATCTGATTGTGTAAGCATTCTTCATAACCGAGCCCTGTTGAAAAGTTAATACGTGTACTTCCGTGGTTGACCATTATAACAAAGATGACATAAACGACAAGGAAAACTTTGGATTATTTAGATCAATGATCTTCTCCTTTAGCTCGTTTTGCAAAAATGACCCTCTACTGTAATTCTAAGCTTTTATGGGAGCAAGACAGTTGTTAATCAGGGACATGTAAAATGTAGGTCATTAAACTTATAACTTGTAAGCCAAAAAGAATTGGAAGACCATACTCCTAATTAAAAATTCATTTAAGGTCATTTATCTAAGGCGGCGTTTGTTTTTTAAGAGGTCTAACGTCTGAAGTTTGAAGTCTTATTTCACTTCTGATTAATAAGAGGGGGTGCTTTAAGAGGTTATAAGACATTAGGTTACCTCTTCTAATTTCAGACGTATTTCAGACTTAAGAGCCTCTGAAATCTGGAAAAAAACCCGGTATGAACGTAAAAACATCTGACCGATTCAGACTTCAGAGGTATTAAGAGGTTTTCAAAAAAACAAACAGCCCTTAACTGATCTAGAAAGGGTTAAATACGCATGGTCGACAGCCGACAGGTGAAACACACACATATATATGTATTGTGATCGTAATCACGCTTTTGGAACGCGGTAGCCAGAGACTTAGGTGTTGTTCGGTTCGTTTTCTGTTAAGACCTGTATGGATATAACTGTTTGAGTGGATATGATTGTCTGACTGTTAACAGATAAGTTATTGTTCGGTTATTGTACTGAATAGACGGTCTGAATGACAAAAAAGACTATTTTACCCCTCATCTCATAAACTCATATATATATATATACCATTAGAAACTATTCACTCTACCAAGTTCATTATTTTATTTTCAATTCTTTTTTCTTTCTCTTCTTGAGCTTTCATCCTCCCATTAACCCATCAATAAACATTTCTATCACATAAATATCAAGAATATGAAATGTAAATTTATTCAAAAAAATCATTTGTTTCTCGAACTTGATAAGTAACAAACGCATCCAAATGAACCAATAAGTTCATAAATCTCTTCTATTATCTCTCTATATACATACACAAATATATATATATATATATATATATATGTATATATATATGTATATACACACACACTTTAGTGAAGATGATGGGAACCAGACCAGGGATCTTTGAAGGAGGGAAGCATT
Organism: Saussurea involucrata; assembly: GCA_033807775.1. NCBI lineage: Eukaryota > Viridiplantae > Streptophyta > Magnoliopsida > Asterales > Asteraceae > Saussurea > Saussurea involucrata. Next base: position 4,980,280 of record CM066325.1, read on the forward strand.
TTATCTCAAGCCTTTTGAAGTCAAAACCTTGATGTGTCTATCTTTTTCACATGAAGCCCTAAAAACCCTTTTCGCATAGACTAAACAAGGAGAAAACTCAACTCATATTATATAACCACATCTAAAAATCGATATCAAAAACCACATCTAGAAATCGAAATCGAAAACCACATCTAGAAATGGAAACTGAAGACGACAGCTAGAAATCGTGAACCACATCTGTAAATCGAAAACCCTTTTCACAGCCGAGGTTGAAGACGACCACATCAGTTGCAGGTTCGTTGACTGTGGTTGTGAGGAGGAAGAAGCGCGATGGGGGTGTGGGGTGAATGAAGAGGTCGACTGATGTTAAGGTGAATAATTGGGGTAGTTGGGAGAGGGGCAATTAAGGTAAAAGGAGAGCTGAATCTGGAGGAGTGTTATTTCTCAGCTGAGCGAATCAGCTAGTTTTTTAGCCATTCAGCCGCTATCGAACGGGTAGATATGGCTGTGCGAATCAGCCATATCTCCCACACAACCCATTAATCCGCTACCGAACAAGCCCAGATTAGAGATGGCCAACCCGGCCCGGCCCGGGACTGGTTGAAGGCCCGGTTATGAGCCCGGCCTGGCCCGATCCAAAATTTTCAAAAAAAATAGTTGTTTCTTTATAGTCGTTGGCAACTGTATTGTTACCAGTTTTTTTTCAAATTTGACCTTTTTTTTGTGTCTTTTTGGGCTTCTATACACTATAAATAAGTTGTATGGTGTATGGGGTAATATACCAACTTACATAACGCAAAAAAGTTCACAATTCTTGTTATCTCGTATTCGTTTTCGCAAGTTTTCAATCTCCCAATTCTTCCATCTTTCGCTCTGTCTTTGAAAATGTTCGGCGATGCATCAAGCGGACAAATTTATTAAGTTCTTGTCGAGCACGGATGAAAGTCCGAAGTTTGGAATTTTTATAATATTGATTCTCACTAACGGGAAGAAATAGACATGACGCAAATTGTGTGGATCTCTTCTTACGGCGGAAGGAAACTCAACCTTAAAGCGGCACACCGAAAGAACGTGTCCGGGGTTGAAATTGGGAGGTGATTCAAGTCAAAACATACTTGACAATCAAGGTCAAATATGGTCGTATGATGTCGGGTTGAACCGGAAATGACAACTAAATGTGTCATTCAAGTCGGGTTGCTGTTCAGACATTTCGACAATCCTCATATCACCAAATTGCTCAAAAAAACGCTACAACCATCCTACAAACCTACAAACCTGTAAGACGTTAAAATGACTAAAAATGAAATGCGAGACATGTTTTCTCAATTACCTAACAATGTTTCTTTAACTTATGACGTATGGCCCAAAGTAACATCTTGTTTCGACATACAACGAATGAAAAGAAATGAGCAAATGTTTCTAATGTTTTATGGACTTTGTCTATTTGTTGCGTCTTTCATTTTTTACTCGCTAGTTTGCAGGTATCGTCATCATTCACGAGTGAATTTATGCGAAAAGGCAATAAACACCAACGAATTTTTTTCCAACATTTTGTGAAATAACACGTGAAATATTGTTCGTAGAGACGTACAAAAAGTTCAAAGTCGGTCAGATCAAGAGTCAAGACTGATATTGATTGCTACTAAAACATATGATGTAGAGACCGAGATGAGAAAGATCGGTCATTTGATGATAATGACTCAATTGTAAGTTGTAGTAAGCAGCAAGTCAGCAACGGACCAAGTTTTTTGTCGAGCGAATGCATTTTTAAGAAATTTGTCCGGTGTATTTTTAGCAGAATTCCACTATTTCGATGATTTTTTTAAGTTTTTTGTTGCTTTTGATAGAATATTTCGATTTATTTCGGTTGATGTTCTTTGTATCTTCTAATATTTTGGAACACCTTTCAAAGTTTAGCGGATGTCATTTTATATCCCCAAAAGAATTCTAGTTGCGAAAATCGGTTGAGTGGGTGTATGGGACCCTGCTTAAGCCTTCATAGGTCCGCCTCCGATAGCAAGTTTATAGTATTTTTTTATCCTTAATAAATTGAGAGTTCTTATAGCATCGTTGAAGGTTTGTTTTACTGTTAACTTTTAGTTGAGGTTTAATTAGTGGTTCGAATACATTCTTATTTTAATAAGAATTTGAACTCCTAAATATTAATTCAACTATAAGTCTTTCTAAACTTTGTCTTAAATGAAACTTGTAGTAAATTTAGGAGACCTTCATTTGAGAACCCATAAAATTAATTAACATATATTTTTATGTGTTTGTGAGACAAAATATACAACTAGCAAGTTTCACATCCTAAACAAAATACACATCAATATATTATAGAGAAAATTACATTTTAGTCTCTGAAGTTTGTTGAAAATTTCTATTTTCGTTCTTATGGTTTTGAAATTGGGATTTTCATCCCCATGGTTTACAATTCATCGCCTTTTTCTTTCTTATGATTAAAATTTTATTGTTATTTTCATCCCTATGGTTTACAATTCATTTCTATTTTAGTCCTGCATACTTAAAAGTAGTGTTTTAGCCTCAGTGACGAAAATAGAAATGAATTGCAAACCATGGGGATGAAAACCGAAATTTCAAAACCACGAGAACGATATCCGCATTTTTTAGCAAACCAAGGGGACGAAAAACGTAATTTACTCTATCTATTCTCCTTTATAAAAAGAATAAGGGCTTAGGGCAGTTAATTTCAACATTTTAGAATTACTTCTATTTTAGCTTAATGTACAAGTGTCAAAAGCATAAACCCTTCAAACAATCTCTCAGACTCGCCACGTTCCTCAAAAAAGTGCAACCCTCCACTTCCCCCACTCCGTCATCCCCTTCCTTTCCGGCTTCCCATCCACGATTATATCCGCACTGCCCCTAAATCAATCTCAATCACACCAGCAATCAATCAACGAGAGGAGAACTCTCAACAAACCTTCGTGCACAGTGGCTGATGGAAAGATTTCAGCACCAGAAAATCTAAATCCAAATCCTCTTCCTCTTTCTCCGCCAGTGAGTTTCAATTTGATTGCTTCCAAACCCTAAATATCAGAATCACCCTCTGACATTCTTTTGCCCGATTGATTGTGCATAAGTTTTTTGGTTCAGGGTTTCGATTTCGTTCTTCAAACAAAATGGAGGAAACATGCATTTCTTTCTTTCTCCATTTGATTTGAGACCGAGGTTTTACCCTAATTATCTTGCACGCCTATTGAGGTAAACCTAAAATCAAAATCCAAACCTAGAGTTTCTTCACCTAATTTTTCTGTTTGGTTTTCCTTTTCATCATTATTGATGTCGAAGGCAATGGTGGTTATATAATCGATTCCAACGCCGTAGGTAAGCAGATATCGAATTTGAAATTACTAATATTTTGTTATGCTTCAAAGATCTAACAGTCGTTCTAACACGAACTCAATCTTCAATTTCTATTTATTTTCCTGTTTGTATATTTCTCAATCATTAGTTGTATTTCTTTCTTACCCTTTTTCACTTTTGTGGACTTAGATCCTGAGAAGTTGGGTTCTTGCTAGGAGGTCATTTTTATTGCACAGGTAGTCCTTCTCTATCCTCGGTTATCTTTTCGACTATCCTGTTCCCATTTGAAAATGCTATATATCTCTTTGTTTCTTTGATTGGGTTTCTCCAGTGCATATTTATACACTTTATTTAATGTTATTTTTAACCTTCTTTTATTGCAATTTGTTCACATATTGTAGGAGGTTGACTGTTGGAAGTAATCTTGCACAAATGGGAGGGGTTTTCAACAGATGGCTAGCGGCTACAATGGACTGATGGTAATGAAAATGTGTATAAGAAGATATGTTTAGTTTGATCTAATTCTTCCAAGTTGACATGGAAGCATGGGTAGTTAAGTTTGAGTTGAATTCGCCCTATTCCTATCTTATGCTTACAAAATATGCATGGTTATTAAAGTTTGGTGTGGTAGGCATTTGATGTCTCTGCATAATTAAAAATCTTCATGTGTTTGTCATTTTGAAAACGCTTGAACTATTTTGTTAATCAACAACCGAAAAACGATTGAAAAATTGTCGATGTGAAATGTTGCATTTGATGTTGTTTTAATATACTAAAATCTTACCCAAGAACTAAAAAATGTTACTTTTACCGTTAAGTGCTTAGCGTTGGGTAAATGTGCGTTGGATTTAGATGAAAACAAGTAAAAAGGGTTATTATTAACTCCATCATTTTCCTATTCCCAATTTTTAACTTATTTCACTGTTTAACTTCAAACATTTTCGCATGGTTGTAAAAAAGGTTGTCTAGAATGGATTACAAAGGATTAAGTAGTGGTGATATGGATTTTGGTGTCCCTGCTTTTCTGCACTCTTTTATGTTGTTTTAGTAGAATGTTTAAGTAGTGGTGTTACAAGATAATCCTTGAGAGATAACCAAACTTTACTCGAAAGTTTGGCTGGATTCAAGTTTATTGAAGTCGTTATGTTGTTGGGTTCAAGTATGTTGAGGTAAGATACTTGGGTAAGTCTTTTACTGCCTTTTAAGTTATTGATGTTGTTGGGTTCAACTATGTTTTTTTGAGAGACTAATATTGTTCTTTGAAATAGACAGAATCTAATTTCACTTTTTTTTTCTTTTCATTTTCTACTTTTTGTTACTTCTAATATTCATATATTGTAACATTTTCTTGAATAGGCAGAGTATATGGATCTTGAAACCTTTGGGATAGAGCTAAGGATGCCATTAACACAATAATTAGGTTGGATGAGAGTACTGAAACTGAAGTTGTCTTGCAACCTTGTATTGAAGGTACCATCTAAATTCATCCTTTGTCCTCTTCTTTTTTTTCATTTTATTTATTTGAAATTCATAAAAACACACACTTGAGGTCATAGATTCAAATGGGTATTTCTCCAAGAAACATTACAAGATTATTGGGAGAGGTAATATGAAGATTAACTTCTATTACATATATACCAGTAAAATTTTATTGTTGAAATTCCATTCATTAGATGAGTCCTCATTCATAGCTTTTGGTTGCCTAATTGTAAGAACAATTAGAATTGCAATGTATTGCTTGTGAAAATAGGGCTATAATATATAAATAAGAAAAATTCGTTTGGCAAATTATCGAGTGAATTGGTCGAGAGATTAACTTCCATTATAAACATTCCAATAAAAATTGTAAAACTTTAGAAAAACTTGTGAAACTGTCAAAATCCCAGAGCCAACTCAGTTTTTGAGGAAATAATTAAAACAAAGATAATAATTTTTGCATTATGTTACGATTGAGATTCCCACCCTAAACAACTTTGAAACTTTTATTTCATATAGAAGACTTATGCAACAACCACTTAAGTTTTGGAGCAATAGTATTTGATCTGAATCGGATTGGCATTAAGAGAACAAATAATATGAAAGTGTACGGGGCCGTTTACCAAACACTTACCCGGGTAAGCACTTGCCAAATCACATTACCTACCGGATTGATATGGCAAGGACTAAAAATCTTACCCGGTAAGAACAAATGCAACTTATGCAAGGACCGAGAGTCTTACCCCGGTAAGTGAGTGCGACGACTCTTACCACGGTTAGTGCTTACCGTGTGAATTGTTGCATACGAAACCGATTTGACGGACTAAAATCTTACCCGGTAAGTAAGTGATAGAGTTAAATTTGATTAGTAAGCGCTTACCCGGGTAAGCGTTTTGTAAACGGCCCCTACCTTTCTAAAACCAAATAAAGTTATGTTTTACTTGCATCTTTGTCGATAAAAATAACTTTGGTACCGACTAATTCTCATTTTCTTTCAATGTTCAAAGACTCCCACTTCTGGTCGCTGATATTTGGATCTGCTTGCTGCTGCACTTCCTGGGTCTGTCCAGATTAAGCTGCAGGGTAAAAAGCATTGTAGGCTGCTTTTTCAATTACTTTTTCATATCAAAAGTGAAGTTTATCTCAATGAACTCACTGAACCATGCAATGTATTAATATGTTTTTTAACATGTTTATAGTTACTTGATCTAACTTTGAATAATTTTTAGTTTTCTGATAAATTATTTTATAAGTATTTTCATCGTAATCATGTTTGGTTTAAAATCAGGTTCTCTATATTCCAGAAGGCTGAAATGGCACCGGGAGTATCAATCAACCCAGTAGGACAGAAAAATTCAGGCTTTGGGACTACTCAGGATCACTTACAAATATTTAATATTGAGATGAAACCCAAAATGAAGTCTCATCAGATGCCTGAGCAGGTGACAACTTTTTGAAATCTATACTTTAACGAGTTGCAACCTTCGCATTTTGTTTGTCAAACTTTGTTGTTTATTTGGGCTTCTCTCATTTCCTTCTTCAGGTTGTCTTTTGGAAGTGGGTCACCCCTAAGATGTTGGGCATGGTAACTCATACATCAATATATCATTGGTCAATTGCTGGTATATTGCATTCTTTGTGTCTTTCAGCATGTAAGCTAAAGATCATATTTTCTGAACTCAATGTTCAATCTTTTCTGCACAGGTGATTCTGAGCCTGTGAAGATGTTTGATAGAACGACCAATTTATCAAACAACCAGATTATTAATTACTAATGTGATCCATCTGAGAAATGGTTGTTGTTGATTGGAATTGCCCCTGGCTCACCAGAGGTTTGTTGTTATTTCATTAGTTGAATGTAAACATAACATGTTCCCTTTTATGGATCATTTTATCTTCAACAGTTGCTTATAGATCTTATTTATCTGAACACCAAACACAACTTTACTTTTATTTTGGTTGAGTGATCCTTGTGTTATTTATGTTATTTGTTTATGTTCTGGTCTCTTTAGGTTTTGTAACTTGGTGTATGTATTAGTAAAACCGTAAAAATTACCGCTATTGGTCATGTCTTCGTTAATTTACAATGGAATCTTGTAATGATGCATACCAAGGAGATTATATGGCTTGATAGAATGAAATTTTAACCAAATTATAATTGGGTTCCTCTCTTTAAGTTCAATTGTTCGTGTTTGTATATCAAGGGAAGCAATAAGAGATATGGTGGTTCTTGGCTTTTATTTTTTTATTACTGTTGTTTTAATTTTCAGGGTGAAATTGGTGCTTCATCTCCTATGTATTCAAATTCTTTTGCTACTTGATATGCTTGACTGTTGAGGACTGTTGATAGGAGTACTTTGGAAGGGCAATGACCTTTTTCCTTATTTTACAAATGGCCGAAGACAACCAATGCATAAATCGTCTTGCTTTTGGGTTGGCTGTAATATTGGACGGTGAGGACAGGAAGGAGAGTAGTCCGATAAATTGTCTTAGGTTTGAAACAACATTTAATTTTGTGTTTCTTTTTTAGGTTTTAATTAACATTTTAACTCAGTTGTACTTTATGTTTGAAATAACATTTAACTTTAGGTTCCATTACTTTTGTAAATACAACTATATTTTAATTATAAATTTTGAAAGTTTAAAATAAACATAAACTTCATATCATTGATTTATCAAAAAGTTTAACGTACTGTGTATTGTACAGGTCTCAAAATTGGATATCCGTTTTTGGATTTAATCCCTTCCATTTTTCATTTTAATATGAAACCACATAATTACATATTGCATAAGCTTTTAAATTATAGTAAATTAACTTGATTTTCATATATAGTTCTATATGAAATGGCGAACACAAGAGTCCTTAAAGAAAGTCATCCAACTCTCTAATTTATATATCCGTCTATTTTTTCTTGGAATTTTGTGACTCAATATTTTTATCATAGAAGAGATAGTTTTTGGACATTTTTACCATATTTTTCTTACAACTGTTTTTACTTTCAAGTATGTATAAACATAAATTTCTAATTTTATTTTTTTGAGTTTGAAAACCTCATTATCTAATGAGACCTATGCATCAATTGAATTTTTTTGAGACATATTTGGCTAATGTCTATTTGATAAGAAATAATACAAAGCAAGTAGCAAGATTGAGGATTTGAGTATTTGGTTTCAGAATCGAATTGCGTCCCGCTGCATCGCACGGGTATGATGACTAGTATTATATTATAGCATTAGATGGAAAAAATCATGTAAAAGTAAAACAATACTTTTACGATTATAATTCTCATAATTATTATAATATATGGGATTCTTAAATGATTAAACCCGGTAAATCTAAATACTCAACCATTTTTTTAAAACAACATTTTCAAATATTTGTACAAAGTTCAAGTTTTGTTTTTTAAAGTATATAATATTTATATACGGCAAATGCAACAAATAAATTCACATACCCTCCTCACCTTTGGTGATGTTTGAAGCCCTGACTTACTAAAAGGTGAGGGGCTCTAATACTGCTAAGCCAAACGCCCCTCGGTAAGTTCAAGTTTTGTTTATAAAAAGGAAATTGTTTTCTTGTGGATGAAGGCATGAATCGAGCGAGGGTGAGCTTTTAGCCCATAAAGACAATAAAAATATTGGGTGCAACTTTTGGGAAAAGATCCAGACCCACTACCACTGTTGCTTCGGTGGTTCATGTGTTGCGATCGCTGTTTATTATATAAAAAGTTATTCAATAAATAATTACGTAACACTATTTATTATTATTTTTATAATAATATCCATTGAAAATTGACATATCTATATAGATCATGGGCGGGTCTAGAAACTTTTTCATATGGTGGCACCAGGGCCCTGGTGTCTCCTGAGATTTTTGTTTGTTTTTATATATTTCTATTATAGGGGTGGTATCGGGTACAAACCAGTTAGTTTGTACAAACTCGTACAAACCATACCTAGCTTCATGATTTTGTAAATTTGGCTTCATGAATATATATATATATATATATATTTTGGCTTCATGAATATATAATTTGGCTTCATGAATATATCATTTGGCATTTTTAACTAATTTTTTTACAAAAATAAGGGTATTTTTGTCAAAAAAATTAGTTAAAAATGCCAAATGATATATTCATGAAGCCAAATTTACAAAATCATGAAGCTAGGTATGGTTTGTACGAGTTTGTACAAACTAACTGGTTTGTATTTGATACCCAGCCTTCTATTATATTTATATAAATATAAAAATAAATAAATAAATATATATATATAAAGGTGCTTCCTAAATTATTATTTCTTTATCTATTGAAAGCTTAAACCATTATTTTTATGTATTGAATAATGGTCCTCCTAAAAACCTTTTATCCATAATTTCTGTCGTATTATTTATTCGCCGTAAAGTAAAAAAATTAGATTTGTGAAAGATGCAACCATATCGTTTTGGAAGGTGCAACCGTACCTCGTAATCAACCAAAAAACCAAAAAGAAAAAAAAACTCTTGAAATCAACCCAAAAACCGAAAAAATCTCGCGATGTCAATAAAAAGAACTTAAAAATCCTTTGAAATCAAGAAAAAATCTATAAAAAACCTCGAAACGGTAGAATTAGACTGAACTAACATCGGTCGATATGGAAAAAATTTAGGTTTGTCAAAGAGAATTCTTTACAGAAGAAAAATAGAGTTCAAGTTCAGTTGGTGCTCCCCCTCGCATTAGTTTCTGGCTCCGCCCCTGGGTGGCACCATATAATATAGACAAATTTTTTTATTATAAAAAACACGTTTTTTATCGACGTGTTTTTATCTGTTTACCGACGTTCAATATTGTCTGATGTCTTTTTAGCCTAATTCCATCGCTTCGAGGAATTTTTAAATCTTTTTGCTTGATTTCGAGAGATTTTTAAGTCTCTTTATCGATTTTGAGAAATTTTATCGGTTTTTTTTTGTTGATTTCAAGAGTTTTTCCCGGTTTTTTGGTTGATTTCAAGAGTTCTTTTTGGTTTTGGTTGATTACGAGGTACAGTTGCACCTTCTTGAAGTTTCCAAATAATACGGTAGCGTCTTCCAAAACAATACGGTTGCACCTTTCACGAACCTAACCAATTTTTACCCTTCGTCGGACGAATAAAACGGTGGCACGTGTCACCGTAACCACCCTTTTGGGTCCGCCCATGATATAGATGCCTAACCAAATAAGAATGATAAAGAAGTTGATAACTAATTACTGGTTAGGTGCTATTTTACATTGTGAAAACAATTTGTGTGACAGTATAATGTTGTTTTACATTGTGAAACAACACTATACTTTCATATACATTATTTCACAATGTGATACAATGCATAAACACTGGTTCTTGCGATTTTTAATTATTTTACTGTTCTCATGTGATTATTTCTTCATAGTAATTTTACGTGATAAGTTATCTGTTAGTTTATGTATATATAGGGTTAGGTTCACATGATACCACCTCTTTTCGTGAGACCATGAGACCAAAAAATAACACTGAAATTTCACAGTGATTCATTGTAAAGGTACAGAAAACAACGAACCTTCACAGCTAGGGGTGTACGCGGGTTGGGTTGGGCGGTTTTTGACATTTTTACAACCCAACTCAATTACGACGGTTTGAAAAATCCCAACCCAACCCAACCCATTCAAAAGTATAACCCAACCCAACCTTTGCGGGTTAGGGCGGGTTGGGTTGGGTTGGGTTGGGTTGGGTTAGCGGTTTGGTAATATACATTATGTTGACAAATGAAATACGATAAATAATACTAAAACATATGCAACAAAAGTTATTAGTTATTACAATCATCCAAATATATATTAAAATCCTCAAGTCTTAGAATTAAACTTCAAAAATTGGAATGATAGCATCTCATTCAAATCATCAATCAATTTAATTTTCTCATCGCAAACAACCGATAAATATTTGTAGCAACGACACCAAATGTAGGTTGCAACTCTTTAACAAGTTCGCTAAATTTTTAACCACAAATCTAGCCACCACTTTTCGTATTTCTCTTTATTAAATGACACCTCATTATCATTGAAAAGTGATCCAAAACATTCGGTTTTCTACCTCCTCTTTTCTTTGATGTGTTTAGTTCATAATTATCTTGGATTTTGAGAGAGTTAGCCACTTAGGCTATCAGTACCCCATGAGAGAATCTTTCAAAGATTTCAGCTCCACATCAGCGCCACATCAGCTTTTCTCCCATCCCTCACTCAATCCCTAACAATCCCTAAACACCCTTACCCCATTCCCTCAAACCCTTTTGCCACCTCATTTATTTTAATTCTTTTATTTATACATTTAATTATTTAACAAAATAAAAATATTTATATATTTTTTAATAAATTAAAATAAGATAAATAATAAAAATTAAAATTTATACCATTCATTAAAAATAAAAATTACAAAATACAAAACACTACCAATCATGAAATTGTTGGTGAAATTGTTGGGGAAATTGTTGCGGATATTGTGGCGGATTTTGTTGCGACCATTGTGGCGGAATTTGTTGCGACCATTGCGGACGATAACCTTGTTGTGTAAACGCTTGGAAACCAAGCTCTTGATCTTCTTGCGATTGTGGTGTATTCGGTCGGTTACGACGGTATGTAGGTGTTCTGTTTGGATTCATGATGAGAGAGGTGTGAAAAATAAGAGGTTGAGAGAATTTGAGAGAGTTTGAGAGAGTTTGAGAGAATTTGAGAGAGTTTGAGAGAATTTGAGAGAATTTGAGAGAGTTTGAGAGGTGTGAGAAATAAAGAGGTTGAGGGTTAAATATATAGTGGGATTAAATTGAGATTTTTTTTTTACAAAGAGCCTTTCAACGGCATTATTTTTAAAAATTAAATAATTTTTTTTTAATAAAGCTTCGGGATGAATCGGGACCCCATCCCCGGAATCCATCCCTTCCCGCCGATACCGCAAGGGCCGTAGCCCATCCCTCGGCATCCCGCAGCCATCCCGAGCCCCATCCCGAATGGGGTATGGATGGCCTTAGGAGTATTTACCATTGCTTCTATACATAGAAAATATGATAAACAAAATACACAATTAAAACCCACAAGAAACATATGAGATTTCTTTACGCAAATTAGACTAATATATGTTCATAATTGTTGTAAATTAGACTAATATATGTATATAATTTTTGAGCTATAATTTATAATTGTTGTAAATATTATATATATATATAAACAATATTTTATCGAAATAATATATATTAGCGGCGGGTTGGCGGTTTGGGTTGGGTTGAGTTTTGCTAACCCAATTTCAACCCTTCTAAATAGCGGGTTGGCGGGTTGTGGTTTGGCGGTTTAGCGGGTTGGCGGTTTGGGTTTAATTGGGTTGTTAGCGGGTTGGTTTGGGCGGGTTTCGCGGGTTGACGGTTTTTTGTACATCCCTATTCACAGCAAAAACACTGTGAAGGTTTACCTTCACGATACCTTCACAGTCTTTTGCTGTGAAAGTTTAGAGTTATTTTCGTGGTCTCACGAAAATAGTCTTATCTCATGTGATCTCAAGTCTCTCTCTCTCTATATATATATATTATAGTATTTATAATTATAAAAAAGACCAAGATTATGCGATAGAGTTGGTTAACCACCTAAAACTACAAATCATGTTATGTGTGTGTTTTTAAAGATTATGATGCCGAGTGTTTCGATTATTAGTTTAAAAGAATTTTTTTTTATCATTATATATATTTAAATAAAAAAAAACTTTGCATAAAAAGATCGATGTAATTGTTACAAAAATCCGTTCAATAAAATCAACATAAGATATATTTTTCATGTTTGGTAAATTAGTTTATAAGCTAGTTGTTGGTTGATAAAGGAATTATTGATCGAAAATCCATTGTGACTCAATAAGTTAGCTGATAAAATAGTCACATTTAATAGAAGTTAACTGATAAAATAGACGACAATATAAAATAATCTAAAAAGAAAACATAAATCCATTTATGTGGTATATAAGCGATATAATTAAAAGGTGGGAATTTTTTAATAACCTTATATAAACTTTGAAATAAATTTTCAAAAATAACTTATAATTTACTATACGTTTTTTTTTTCTTGATCAAATTTATTTTTTAGTCGGTTTAGAATCAAAATCCTTTTTAGCCAGAATTTAGACACATACGTATCTACGTAAAGACTATTTCCAAATTAAAAAAAAAAGAACTTTACACATGTGAGTTACGTAAATGTAAATGTGAATCTTTGTGCAAATTTACGGAAAAGAAATTAATTTGAAATTCAAGTTGACACAAATGCATAAGAGGGGGCTGTTTGTTTACCTCTGTTCCATTAAAAGGCAACCTCTGAATCGCTGAGAGGTAAATCATGTTTGGTAAAAAAAATGTATGTCTCTTAATGGTTTTAAAACCCTCTGAATGATTTAGCATCATGGGTCTTTCTTAACCATTCAACACTCTGATTTCATTCTAAACAATTACCAAACAACCATATTTCATTTTGCAATATATCCTAAAAGTCTCTTAATCATTCTGACCACTTAATCATTCTGCACTATTAGGGGCTGTTTGTTTACGTCTTAATAGTTCCATTAAGAGGCAACCTCTGAATCATTCAGAGGTAAATCTTGTTTGGCAAAAAAAAATCTGTCTCTTAATAGTTTCAAAACCCTCTTAATGATTTAGCATCTTGGGTCACCCTTAACCATTCAGTACATTGATTTCATTCTAAACAAATATCAAACAACCATATTTATTTTGCACTATATCATAAAAGTCTCTTGACCATTCGGACTTCTTAATCATTTTTTACAAAATCATTCAGCAACTACCAAACTAAATGAATTATTGGCTAAAACGAGGATTTAATTGAAAAAATGGGTAGAAAGTAAATATTGATTAGAAAATGGATATTTTGGTCCATTCGAAACATACGGTTGGCATGACACAGAAATGCAAATGATTGGGGCATGGAAAAGAAAAAGAATTGAGGCTGTACTTTACCATCTCATGCTTACGCTTTTTTTATTTTATTCACCATGTTTTTTATATAACCTTTTATTTTCAATATATATATATATATATATATATATATAGGGTTCGTTTCCGTTACAAACCAAATAGATTGTATAAACCCTGCAAACCAATCTTAGTTGTTCATCAACTCTAATCAATATCTGATTTTATTATGTTTCATAATCTAAAGTCATGATCATAATTAATAAACGTTATCATCTTCCATATACAGGGCGGAGCCAGAAATTTTATTCAGGGAGTGCCTAGAAAAAATGCAAGAAATTCACAATTTCAAGGTCGAGAAATGTTGGGAACTGAAGATATGTTAAGTATGGTTAGTACTGCCAAGACAATGTTACTACTGCCAGTTCTTCGTTACTACTGCTGGTCAAGGTTACTACTGCTAGACAAGGTTACTACTGCTAGTCAAGGTTACTACTGCTAGACGAAGTTACTACTGCTAGACAAGGTTAGTACTGCTGGTGCATAATTGAATATCTGTTAGTACTGCTCATGATTAATACTGCTGGAGTGATGTTAATACTGCTGGAGATGAAATCGGTTAATACTGCTGAAGATTGTTAGTACTGCTCATGAAGAATGAAGGTTAATACTGCTGACTTGATAAGTTTGGTATGCGATACTTTTGGAGACAAAGAAGGAATTGATCAAGATATGTTTAACGAAGATTCAGAAGATCAATTTACTTTTGATAGTTATCTTGTAATTACTTTTGTATAAATAGTATTGATAGATAGCTATTAGAATATATACTATATACACGACACACGATAGATGAGCTAATATACGTGTGAAATAGAATTCGATATTGATTCAAGAGAGAATTAACCTCAAGGTGTAAGAACCCTATTTCTAGAGAAGTAGAAGTCGTCTTGGTGAGATCTGTTCATCAAGATTGAGGTTTGGTGTAAAGCTTGTGAGTAATACAGTTTGATATATACAGTGTGTTGAAGTCTATTGATTGTTCTTTAATTGATTTAGAGTTCTATTCCGCAAGATTCTCTAAATTCTGTTTCTAAGAAGTTTAATTCTTGTTAAGAATCGATCCTGACAAGTGGTATCAGAGCCTGTGTTTCTTAGAATTCTACAATCATTATGGAAAATTCTATTGAATCAAACAGTACTTTTGATTGGAGTGATCAAGCAGAAGAGGCAATCCAGAATCATGCACTCATGGCAGAAGTATCAGATATTCCCACTGAGGTACAATCTAAACTCTGTTCTCAAGCTTGCATTGATGCTGTTAAAAGATATAGGGATCACAATCAGGGTATGTGTGATAACCTTAAGAGGCTAGAGAAAGATGTGAAAGATTATGTTAGGATTGTAGAAAGGTTTGAGGAACAGATTAGAGCTTTTCAAGCTAATGAACTTCAACACTCCTATGATACTAACTATTGGAAGTGGGAGAAGAATGAGTATGAGATTAAGCTGAAAGTGTCTGGGGAGGAGAATGAGAAATTAAAAGAAGAGCTTAAGAAGGTTAAACTTGATGTTGAAAAGTTTACCTGTGCTTCTAAAACCATGGATACCATCATTAAGGCTCAAATCCATGACAAGATGAAAGTAGGGATAGGGTACAATGCCACACCTCCACCCTACAATAACAACTACATACCTCCTAAGTCTGATTTGTTAGAGACCAAGGATAGGAAGGATACTGAATTAAAGATTAATATAGATCCTTGTGAAGAAGAAGTAGTAGTTAAGGATAAAACAGAGAAGGAAGAATCTAAGAAGAATAAGAGTGTTAGTAGTAAGGTTCCCTTAGACAATGAAATTGTGACCAATGAGAAAGATGGAAATCCTTGGGGAAAGAACAATGAGATAAAAAGGACTGAAACAGAAGAGGGAGTTAAGAACAATGGGATGAAAAGGACAGAAAAGGGAGTCCATTACACACAGACCACAGTTGTGGCTCCCAATACCTGTAAACATTGTTCTTGTAAGAAATCTCAAGAGCTTAAGCCCCAAAAACATGATAACAAAAGGGGAAATCAAAGGAACTGGAATAACCAGTGGGCTATGAGACAAGGAGTTGATCTGAACAGAATTAACAGGCCAAAACCTTGTTTCATCTGTGGTAAGCTAAATCATTTAGCCAAACACTGTTATTTCAATCCTGTTAACCAAAGGTTTAATGCTCAAAGATCTTTTCAAAAACCTGGTGGTTACAGAAAGAATGGTGGCTATAAAAAGTCTGTGAGGAAAGTTGTGGCAAAGAAACAAGTTAAAACCAAAAGCCACATGAAAAAGGCAGAAACAGAAAGTGTTAGAGTATGGATGCCTAAAGGTACTAATGATAATACTGCCAACTCAGTTAGTACTGCTAACAATGTTAGTACTGCAGGAAGCAATAATGTTGCTAGCAGTGTTAGTACTGCTAACACAGTTAGTACCTCTTCAACAATTAATACTGCTTCTAGTGTTAGTACTGCTAAGTTAGTTAATACTGCGGAGAAGGCTAGTACTTCTGGAAGCAGTGTTAGTGCTGCTAACACTGTTAATGCCTCCTTAAAAGATAATACTGCTAACAATGTTAGTGCTGCTAACAAAGTTAGTACTTCTGCATCAGTTAGTACTGCTTCTAGACCTATCATCAAAACAAAGTACTCAAGCACTGATGTTCCTCACTTTGACAAGCTCATCAAAACAGAATGTAAGTATTTTGATGATCAAGGGAGACCCAAGACCACTATGGCTTGGGTCCCTAATAAAAACTAATTGATTTATCAGATGTGCAGGGCAACCAACAGCTCAAGGGGAAGAGCATTTGGCATGTTGATAGTGGTTGCTCCAGGCACATGACAGGTAACATGGCCTGCCTCAAAAATTTCAAAAAGATTGATGGAGGACATGTTACTTTTGGAAATAATCCTGCAGGAGGTAAGAGAAGTGGTAAAGGTGATGTGTCAGAAGGTAAGATGACTTTTGAGGATTTGACTAATCATGAAGGAGGTAAGAGAGTTACTGCTGCCAGTGCAGAGTTACTACTGCAAGTGCAGAGTTACTACTGCTAGTGCAGAGTTAATACTGCCCTTGCAGTTAATACTGCTAAGTAGTTAATACTGCCCTTGCAGTTAATACTGCTTTGTAGTTAATACTGCAGGTGTAGTTAATACTGCTTTGCAGTTAATACTGCTCAGTAGTTAATACTGCTAGTGCACAGTTAATACTGCTCAGTAGTTAATACTGCTAGTGCACAGTTAATACTGCTTGTGTAGTTAATACTGCTTGTGTAGTTAATACTGCTTGTGTAGTTAATACTGCATATATAGTTAATACTGCTTGGTAGTTAATGCTGCTAGGTAGTTAATACTGCTAGGTAGTTAATACTGCTTGGTAGTTAATACTGCTTGGTAGTTAATACTGCTCGGTAGTTAATACTGCTGTGTAGTTAATACTGCCTTGCAGTTAATACTGCTCAGTAGTTAATACTGCTTATGTCGTTAATACTGCTTTTGAAAATCTAGGGCAAATACTGCAATAAATACCCCTGTTTGCCCGCCAAAGTTCATAACGACTCTTCGCATTAACTTCTTCTCTCTCGTTCTAACCTATTCTCCCCAGAATCTTTGTGTTTTTCTTTCAAGAATCCTCAGGAATCATGGAGTTTGTTGATGAGCACAATGAAATAGCCATGCTTCAGAAGCCGAAACAAGCTGCGGGATTCCACGATATCGTCGATTTTCTCAAATCCTCGCACATCTCCTATGCCCTAACGGTGAGCCCAACCATCTATATCGAACATCAGACGCAATTTTGGGAGAATGCCACTGTTAGTTTCGAAGAAGGGCAGAAAACCATTCGAACAAGGGTTTGTGATAAACCCTTGAAAGTCACAGAGGAGGGTATTCGCATCTCTCTTCACTTGGATGATGCCTCAGGTATAACCTCTCTATCTTCTGATGACCTATATTCGACTTTACAAAGAATGGGGTATGAAGGTCCCATTGGTGTTTTTAAATTCTACAAGTCAAAAATTTTCAACCAATGGAGATTTCTTGTTCATACCCTGATGCACTGTATTTCCAAGAAAACTACTGGATGGAGTGAGTTCAGCAGTCCCATTGCATATGCCTTGGTCTGCTTATCCACTGCTAGAAAGTACAATTTTTCAGCTATGATCTTTAATGATCTTGTATCAAACTTGGAATCCAAAAAGAGCTTTTACATGTATCCAAGGTTTGTGCAAGAAGTTATTAACAAGGAATTGATGGACTTACCTCAGTTTACTGAGGTATATGTACCCAAATCCCCTAAAGGGAAGGTTTTTTCAAATATGAAAAGACTTCCTAGGGACTCGGAAGGAGTTGACACACCATTGTTCTCTACAATGATGGTTGTGTCCCACCCCTCTGAAGGTATGGCATCAGGATCAAGGCCCTCATTAGATCATCCCACTGATGGCCAAACCCCACCTTCACTCAATATAAATATCCCTCAGCACATACTTCAAAAGCCCACTCCTGTTTTATCCAACAAGTTTCAAAGAAGAAAGGTGCACAAGGTTCCTTCCCTTGATGTACCTACTCAGAGCCCTAAGCCTTTAAGCCCTCAGTTGGAGCATTCTCCAATTGAGAATATCAACAGGGAAACCACAGGGGTGTCTCTCAACCCCAAGAAGGTGCTCTCTAAGGAGAAGGATGAGCATATGGGTGCTAAGGCTGCCACTACTTCTGCTAGCACAGAGAAGGACAGTGGTAACATAAATAAGACCTTCCCCATGGCAACTCTAAATGAGAAATCATTAGGAGGACCCAGGTGCCAAGAAACCAAGGGGGCAGTTAGTGCTTCTGCTAGGCAGAAGGCTTCTGCTAAAACTTCCAAGGATCCCTTAAAGAAGGTAAAAACTTCTAAAAAGGGTGAGGATAGACATAACAAAGAGGAATTGATGGCTACTTCCAGTGATCCTTTAAAGAAGGTAAACACTTCTAAACAAGGTGAGGATAGATATAACTATGATGAATTGATGGAAACCATTGGAAATGTCAACTTGGATGTTATGGCACAAAAGAAGGAGATTGAGCAACTGAAGACTGTGGTCACCTACCAACAGTCTCAAATTGAGAAGCTCAAGAAGATGGTCACCAAGTTGTTGCACAGAAAGAAAAAGGCAAGATTTGTGCTGAGAAGAAGAATTCCAACTGATGATGCTCCCAAAAAGGGGGAGTCAGAGTCAGAATCAGAAGCAGAACTGAATATGAAGAGTTTACAAGTTGAGGGGGAGACAGTTCAGATGGAGACTGAGATGGAAATTGATAAGGCACAGTTTAAGGGGGAGTCCAGTGCACAGAATAAGGGGGAGACAGAAAAGGTGGAAGAGCTTGTTAAAGAAGCAGAAACTACAACAGCAGCAGAAACCACATCAGCAGAAACTGTTAATGCTGCTGAGTTTGAACAAGCAGCAGAAACAGTTAATGCTGCTGAAGGCCAAACATAAAAAGCAGCAGAAACTGAGCAGGAAGCAGTAACTACATCTCAAGCTGAAATTGATGAAGAAGTATACTGGATTGTGAAGAACAGTGTTGAAGCAGCATCATTACATGTTCTAAGAGAAGCAGTAACAGCCATAGCAGCAGAAATGGTTATTGCTGCTGAAAAACTTAAAACAGCTGAACCAACTCCTGAAGCTGTTAAAACTCTTAAAAGAACCAAGATGATGTCAAAGAAAAGACCAAGCACCAAGCCCATAACTTCACAGAAGAAAAATGAAAAGAAGCCAAGGATGGAGCCAACTGCAGAAGAGGCCCAGGAGGAAACAGTGAAAGAAAATTCTGATCCAAAAGTTGCTGAAGAAGAAGTGGCAACTCCATCAAGGCAATCAAGCAATGTACAATCACAAACTGATGCCCAATGTGATGTGTATATTACTGTTGTTGACTCTAACCCAATTCAGGCTGAACCAATATCGTCTAAGGCTCCTGAAATCATCTTTTGGGACACTTTGAAAGATGGTAGAAAGGAGTTCATTAGGATAAAAAGAGCAGATGGAAAATTTGAAGTCTTTTCAACTTGGGGAAAAATTGTCAGAACTTGCTCAAGATCAGACTTAGAAGAGATGTTCAAAGTTGGGATGAGGCTATATGAAAACATGCTGACTGAGCAAGGGGTGTCAATCTCTAAAATGGTACTTGAATTCTTGTGCCAAATGTTCAAACCTGAAGCGGTTCAGCATAGGATAAACACACAGTTTCAAGCCATTACCAACTGGATGCTCTATGAAAACTGTGGAGTATATGTCATCTCCCTTGACTCTGCGACTCAAGAATACTATCTGGTGGATGAAATATACAATCACAGCATGAAGAGGCTGAAAGGAATGCTACATGCTAAGTTGACCTGCAACAAGGATTCAGCAATGGGTAGATTCTTGGTAAAAAGGATTCTCAATCAAAGTCTGGGATTGAATCCTAATCTAGGCATGTATGATTAGGTTTTGGAAGCATCATCTGAAGAACTTGACTTCTTTTCCTAAAAGTCAAGTTAGGGGGAGATTGTTGGGAACTGAAGATATGCTAAGTATGGTTAGTACTGCCAAGACAATGTTACTACTGCCAGTTCTTCGTTACTACTGCTGGTCAAGGTTACTACTGCTAGACAAGGTTACTACTGCTAGTCAAGGTTACTACTGCTAGACGAAGTTACTACTGCTAGACAAGGTTAGTACTGCTGGTGCATAATTGAATATCTGTTAGTACTGCTCATGATTAATACTGCTGGAGTGATGTTAATACTGCTGGAGATGAAATCGGTTAATACTGCTGAAGATTGTTAGTACTGCTCATGAAGAATGAAGGTTAATACTGCTGACTTGATAAGTTTGGTATGCGATACTTTTGGAGACAAAGAAGGAATTGATCAAGATATGTTTAACGAAGATTCAGAAGATCAATTTACTTTTGATAGTTATCTTGTAATTACTTTTGTATAAATAGTATTGATAGATAGCTATTAGAATATATACTATATACACGACACACGATAGATGAGATAATATACGTGTGAAATAGAATTCGATATTGATTCAAGAGAGAATTAACCTCAAGTTGTAAGAACCCTATTTCTAGAGAAGTAGAAGTCGTCTTGGTGAGATCTGTTCATCAAGATTGAGGTTTGGTGTAAAGCTTGTGAGTAATACAGTTTGATATATACAGTGTGTTGAAGTCTATTGATTGTTCTTTAATTGATTTAGAGTTCTATTCCGCAAGATTCTCTAAATTCTGTTTCTAAGAAGTTTAATTCTTGTTAAGAATCGATCCTGACAAGAAAACCCTTTTAAATATATGGTTGGATTCCGGTGAGAAGTGTTAAATTTGGTGAGAAGTGTGAGAAGTGATTATCAACGGTTGGACGAGAAATGGATGACGATGAGATGCACCGGATCAATTCCCTTTTAAGCCGCAATTCATGGGAGGGTATTTGATTAAAAGTGATCAACGGTTTAAAAGTACTTCTCACACTTCTCACAAAAAATGACATTTCTCACATGATCCCATGCCTTTAAATATATATGTATATATGGTTGGGTTCCAATGAGAAGTTGAGGTTAATGTGAGAGGCGTGAGAAGTGGTTAACAGCCGTCGGATGAGAAATGGATGTTCATTAGGATGAGATGCACCAGATCAATTCTCTTTTAAGCAGCAATTCATGGGAGGAGATTTGATTAATAGTGATCAACGGTTTAAATCAACTTCTCACGTTAACCTCAACTTCTCATACGATCTTTTACCCTATATAACTATATCTATATTTATACAAACAAATACAAGATGTGTGTAGATAACCATGTAAATAAAAAAACCATTTGAAAATACATGAAATTTATAGTAAAAAAATTGTGTATTGAATAAAATTACTTGTTTATTTTAGAAACTTTAGAAAACATTGCATTTATAAATGAAGAAAAGGGGGAATTAAATATAATAATTAAGGTATAGAAATATATCAAATTTTATTTTTTAAGTGTGAAGGGGAGCCACTGCCGCTTCTGGCTCCAAGGTGGCTCCGTCCCTGTCCATATATATCACAATCATTATTAATGAATCATAATAATTACCATAAATATATCTGTTGTTTCTTAATATAATGATTTACAGGGTTTATACAATCTATTTGATTTGTAAATGAAACACACCTTATATATATATAATATATATACTAGATACGTACACGCGCGCGATGCGGCGCTTAGGCCATCCGTACCCATACCCTCAAACCCTCTTGCCACCTCAGCGCCACATCAGCTTTTCTCCTTACCCTCTCCTTACCCTAAAGTGGAGTACCAATACCCTCAAACCCTCTTGCCACCTCATTTTTTTAATTCTTTTATTTATACATTTAATTATTTAACAAAATAAAAATATTTATATATTTTTTAATAAATAAAAATAAGATAAATAATAAAAATAAAAATTCATATCATTCATTAGAAATAAAAATTACAAAATTAATTTTAAAATTACAAAATAAATTTAAAAATATACTCGTCGTCATTGTTGGGAACTTGGATACGCCAAATATGTTCGACCAAATCCGACCGAAGGTTATTATGAGTGTCCCGGTTTTTTGATTTCTCGAACATTTGCCGCGCGTTGTTCCTCTCGAACCAAGCCTACAAAAATTTCCCTTTGTAGATGCAACAACTCGTCGGTGTCTACGGATGATGATGATGCGGTCGGTGAACCGGGTTGTGGCGAATCCATATTGTTTAAAATATAGAGAATGGAAGAGAATGAGAGAATGAGAGAGTTGTTTTGTGTGAAAAATAAAATGGGTTAGGATTATATATATAGTGTGATTAAATTGAAAAATAAAATAATTTTTTTTTAAAGTAACCGTTGCCAAACGTTCATATTTGAATTTATTTAAAAAAAATTAAAAAAAAAAATAAAAGTCATCGGGTAACAACGGGTTGGAGAACCCCGGGCCTGGAACCCGCCCTAAAGCCCGAGCCCCCCGTACCTGTTCCCGCTTGAACCCGCACGAACCCTGGCGTGAGCCCGAGCTCCGCTACAGATGGCCTTAGTATCTCGAATCTAAAGCCAAGAATTCCAAAAAATAATTTTGTTTCATGTTCATATTTATTCGCTTTTAAATCGCATATCAGATGTATAAAATTAAAGATCAATAAGGTTAATGTATTTTAGTTTATGTATGGTGATATGATAAAGATGTAAAATGAAAAATGAAAGGATAAGGGATATAAAGTAAATTAAATAACTAATTATGATGATATAAAGTGTAATTTAAAAATAAAAAATATTTTTTTAATTATCATGTTGAACATGAGAGGTTTTAAAGCTTTTAAACTTGTACATGATGTATTGAGATTTGTACTTCTTAAAAATTCAATAATAACCGTAAATGGAATTATTTTTAAAGAAGTATAATAGATAAACATAGATAAGAGCGTAAAATGTACAAGTTTAAAAAAATCTCGGTACGTCATTCTTGAAAATTCTTGATACGTATTTATGATATTTCACAATATTATTAAGTTAAAAAAAATATTCAATAATAAACTTATTTTGAATTATTGACGAGAATATTGTAATAATATAATTTGTAAAAAATGCATTTATTAATATGTTTTAGTTAAACTATAATTATGTATTTTTTAATATTATAAGGGTGTAAAATGAAAATGAATAATGTAAGAGATATAAAACAAATTAATTCGTACATGTTCATGATATTTAATAATATAATTAAATCCAAAAATATTCAATATTTGGCTCATTTCAAAGGTATTGACGAAGCGATTACAATGGTATAATTTGTAAAATATAGAATTGTTTTTAATGCATTTTAGTTCATATACATTATTTATGTTTATATTATAAGAGTCTAAAATGAAAAATAAAAAAGTAAAAGATTAAAAGTAAACTACATGCCTAATTATAAGGGTAGAAAATGTAACGTATAAATTAAAAAAATTGAATCAATGAGAGATTTAAGGAGGAGTGAATGTAGGTGTGCTAATTGAACTTATAATGTAAATTGCGTCCAGATACATGTTTAGGCGGAAAAATACTGAAGTCGGCTTACCAGAAAACGACACGTGGCATGCTAGTTACTTATTTATTATATGTATATATATAGGGGTTAAATCATGTGAGAACCAAAAAAAGTTTGAGAACCGTGAGAACCGATCTAAGCCATAATTTGGTTTTGATCCCATGGTTATAATTAAAATTTTGATTCCATGGTTATAATTAAAAGATTGAGAACCGTAAGAACCAATCCAAGCCGTAATAGTTTAAGTCAATTAATGGTTTAGATCGGTTTTCACGGTTCTCAACCTATTTTTGGTTCTCATTTGATTACTGTCCTATATATATATATATATATAGAGAGAGAGAGAGAGAGAGGCTCACTATTTTGTAAAGTTTTTTTCGTGTAAACTTTGGATTTCATAGGTTTTTTAATGAAATTTTTTCATGAAATTGTTTATTTTGATGAAATTGTTTCATATAATTCATTTCTTGATGAAATTGTTTCATATATTTGTGTTTTTTATGTAATTTCATATATTTTTTTTCATTCCTATGAAACTTGATGAAACTTTTTCGTTTTACATAAAAAAAACACAAATATATGAAACAATTTCATTAAGAAATGAATGATATGAAACATTTTTATCAAAATAAACAATTTCATAAAATAATTTCATCAAGAAAACCTATGAAATCCAAAAGTTTACAAGTTTACACACATTTAGCGGTTTACAATTTATTATCCCTCTCTCTCTCTCTCTCTCTATATATATATATATATAGGGCCCTTTTTTGCTAACTAACCCATTGGTACTAACCGTGCTAACCGATCACAACCATAGATTATTAAGATCAACGGTTATAATTAAATCAAGGATTATAATATTATTTAAAATTAAAAAAGAGAAGGTTGACATTTGTGCATAAGTGCATAGGGGCATTTTTGTCCAAACCAACAAAGATTAAAAATGGAATCACCTAATTTTAAGGGATGGTTATCACAAATGGAATCATCTAATTTTAAGGGATGGTTATCACAAATGGAATCATCTAATTTTAAGGGATGATTATCACATCTCTTTAAAAAAAATCGTGGGTATCTTCCACCATTCCTCCCACCACCTTCACCGCCTCCCCTCCGCCTTCCTCCCACCACCTCCGCCTTCCTCCTGTCGCCTCCGCCGCCTCCGCCATCGTTTACAAGCATCTCAAGCGCCTCCGCCTTCCTCCCACCACCTATTCGCCGCCTCCGCCTTCCTCCCACCACCTCCGCCGCTTCTGCCTTCCTCCTCCCACCTCCGTTGTAACACCCCATATTACCTTCTCTTTTGCAGATCAGAATAAATGGAAGTTTGGGGGCCAAAGAGGGAAAATTGGAACTTGAGGACTTAGGGATAAAATCTGAAAATGTGTTTATGCACAAAAAGGGGGCAAAACCCTAAGTTCCTTTCATTATTGTTGATTCATACGATTTGGAGAGGCTAGAGGTGGATGGAAAGGAACCTGTGTCATCTTCTTTGGGAGCAAAAGGCAAGGAATAATTCAGAGATGCAACTCCATCTTCTTCAAGGTAAACAATCATCCCTTACACTCTTAGCTGGGTTTTGGGATGGATGTATGTTTGTGATTTTTGGTTGGGTATTTCTTGTTGAGGGATTCATTCATACTTGATAAGGAGAAAGGGAATTGATAATACTTCTTATTGATTCAATGCATTTCATTGAAAGAATTTCATCATCTTCTTGGTGAACTCTTGAATGGCAAGTATTTAGGTTCTAATGGAGTTTTGAGTTTTTGGATTTGAATCATGAATCAATGGTTAGATTTTGGATAGTTTTGGTTGGATTATTTGATGTTTTGATGATGAGTAATTGTGGGGAAAGGTCTAGAACATCCACTATCTCATTTTGGATGCTTAAAAGTCGAATTGGGAGTATTTTGGGGGCATTAGAGTTGAGTTTTCGGACTGAATTTTGGAGTACAGTCTGGGGAGTCACGAACAGAGACTTACGCGGTTTGTCCCGCGGTTTGCAAACCGCGTGGCAAGTGGCGTAAGCCTCTGTTTTGTGCACCTTCTTCGGTTCGCTTCGGGTTTCGGGTCTAGAATCGAGGCATCGTTTGGGGGTTTGTCTTAGGGGCTTAGTAGGGATAATTTGGGATGTAATTAGATGGTTAACACCATTCTTATGACGTCCAATTCATGTGTTCGGTTTGAGCTAAAGTGTGTTCGGAGCGTGTTTCGATGTGCTAAGGCTAAGGTGAGTTCCCTAACCCTTTTTGGTGCAAATTAAATGTTTTGCTAAAGTTTTCGTATATGAATTTGGATACGAGCATGATGACATGACTAAACGTTTTGGTAAATATTTCTTAACTGATTATGGTTACGAGCATGATGACATGATTAAACGTTTGGAAAGGTTTTATTGTGCATGACATGGAAATGTTTACAATTGCATACAAGTTGTTTATACGTACAGTTATGCGTGAATGTTGATTACATACTTGTTTGGTTATTGTTGTGGGTGGAGTCGGGTTACACAGTAGTGGACTTCTTGAGTTGCCGTGCCTGGCTTTGTAAGGTGTCGAGTTGTCGTGCCTGGCTTTGTAAGGTGTCAAGTTGCCGTGCCTGGATTTGTTAGGTGTTAAATAGTCCATACTACTGTGTACACCCTTGATGAGTACAAGACTGATGCGTCACTGTTTTGAAATGAAACGTTTTCTTTAAATGGTTTGTGAGCATGTTTTAGGGGGAATTCACTAGACCTCATGGTCTAACCTGTAACAACCCAATCTAAATAAAACATACATAGCATTAATATTAACCAATTACAAAACTGGGTCCATAAAATTTCATTACATCTGTCTAAAATAACTTAGGCTGGCGGAAACAACCTATACACAACTGAGAAATACTAAAAGCAAGTTATAGTGTCTCTACACTATTCATTCTTCATTCTGCTAACACCCTGCTTACTTGCTATAGCCTTCCTGTACCTGCTTACCTGAAAAGGTTTTTATTTGAAAATGCGAGGGTTAGACCATAAGGTCTAGTGAGTCCCTCCTAACAGTTATCAAAACATTTAAAACAGTTTATCTTTTCAGCATAAAACATTCATACTCAACACGTTAAAATCATATACGGACTAAAGTCCGCCTCCTCGTAATCTGACACCCTGAAGCCACCCGAAGGTGACAACGAGTCAGCCTCATGCTGCCTTGCGGAGCCTCGCTCCTGGCATATAGGGACCTCCCTTCCCGCACGAGAGCTGGCGGAACGACTCTCCCGTCTTTGCCAGTTTACGTCTCCTTGATGTATGCATACATTCTACATAAAACTTTAAACAACTTTCATGCAATTAAAGCATAATAATAAAGCATGGCAATTCTCAACATTCATAACACATTTTGAAAACACTTTAAAAGCCACACATTTTAGTTTAGAAAACTCACCTGAGGTCCAGATTATAAATGTTTACTCGTGTCGATCACCTCAACATGAACCTACAATTTACACCCATCACATAAATTGGGCTTTCATTAGTAATCCACTTCTCAACTTAATTTATTAAACCCCTACTTGACTCACTTGATTAAACTACTTATTTTTAACTCTCGGCCACCTCTAGATTATACTCATACCAAGCCAATACACATCAACTTTCGGTCCACTTAGTACCGACCCAAAAGAAGAATTGCACTAAGTAACACTTTGATCCAATGAGAAAACAATCCCATTGCCCCAACTATTTAATTAGACTCCACTAACAATTGTGAAAAGAGGATCTCGGTTCACTTACTAGAATTCGAATCCATAATTAATTAATAAACCGAATCCCACTAGTATTAACAAATCATACCATAACTAATTAATAAATCGAAGTCCACTATAATTAACAACCTACACATCTCGGTCCAAAATATGAGTAAATCAGATCCACTAACAATTCTAACAATTTGGTCCAAATAAATATCAATCCACTTTTGATTATAAAGTTTGCAAGGTCCAATTTAAGTAGCTAAGACACCGGCCCACGTGACTTACCCCAAATTAAATTAATTCTAATTCGGCTCCACTATATTTAATTAAATCTAACCTCAAATCCACTATAGTTAATTAAACAACAATTTCGGTCCACATGAGGTTTCGATTCCAATTAAAATAGTCATTCCGTCCCTTCTCTTAAATTTACAATCCGGTCCAACAATTAAATCGATGAGGGTTGAGCCAAACCTCTAACTCTACACGTTTTCGACGACAAAACATCTTTTATAAACTGATACAAATTATATCCTAACCAAGAGCCCACAACCTTTGATTTATCTTGACAATATGAATTGGAAATCAAGACTCTATATTAACACTGTTATTTGGTTTCTCAGATTACATAACTAGGTGCAACTTAGAAACCTAACAAATCTAACATAACGCGAAAAGAGAGCAATGCAATGGAAGGGTTTCTTACCGGAATAAAACCACACGAAATGGAGAAAAACTGCTGTCTAGAGCTCCGGCGACCACCACTGTCGGCCACCGCCGGCCACCGCCGGCCACCTTCTCCGGCGCCGGCAAAATCCCGCCATCTTCTCTCTCTCATCGCCTATCTCTTCCTCTCACAGTCTCCACCTCCTTCTCGATGCTCTCTCTCTCTCTCTCTCCTCGGTTGTATCTCTCTCTCTCTCCGGCTGTATATCTCTCTCTCTCCGGCTCCTTCTCTCTCTCGCCGGCGTTCCCTCTCTCTCGCCGGCATTCTCTCTCCCCCGTCGTCCCTCTCTGCCGGCTGCACACACAAAACACACACACAAGACACACACACAGGTTCTTTCTTCTTTCTCTCTCACGCAGTCTCTCTCTTGCTCGTCGGTTTCTCTCTCTCACTCTCCGGTTGTCTCTCTCTCTCTCTTCTCCTCTCTCTCGACTTGCAGGAAGAACACCCACCTGACATTGCTTTCTTTCTAGACTCTCTTTTTGTCTATCCCCATGTCCAGCCACCACAACCCTACACTAACCCTAGGAATAAGAAACTGTTTTCTTTCTTTCCAGCACCTCAACAAAATAAGGGGATTGATTCCCATTTTCACTCTTAACCCCAAACTTGTGAAAAATGACCAAATAAAACCCATAGCTTTCATTCGTCTCTAATTAATTAATTTGGGTTATTACAATCTCCCCTCCTAAATGGAATTCCGTCCCGGAATTCACTCTGAAGACAACCGGTGTAATTGGTTATCAAAGCTTAAATCCCAACCCCCGGAATGAATCCTTCTAATAACAAAACAATAACAACATACTTTTCCCGCCTTGGTCGCGCAACTCTGATTACACTCCCAATCTATGCTTATACTCGCAACATACCGTCATCCCAATCTTCCTACCTAGATTCATCGCGACTAATTCTTTGATGAACAGGGTGCCATTCTCAAAGACACATCCTCCATAATCCTCGTACTCCTTCTCACAATTTACATTATGCAAATAGAGGTTGTAAATATCTCAATGCTTACAAATCCCTAGTTGCTCTTATCTGATTCTTGACTACAATAACAATATTCGAACTCGACTGCCCTTCTCTGCTAGTGCAATATAACTACTAACCCTTACCACACAAAGCAGTACAATTCCTTCTCTTGGTCGCGAGCAACTTTAACTTGACCAACTCATTTCAATTATAATTATCAACCTATATCAAGAGTTAAACTCCAATCGAGATGCAATTCATTTCGTTCTATCAACCATAATTTGTCCTAGTTAACCACCTAATATTATAACCCAGCATCGCATCCCAAAATACTGGTATTCGCAAAATCCATCAATTGAAACTGATTTCTTAACTAACAACTCCCACTGAGTAACTCAAAAATTCCAAATTTTCAAAATAAATTGAGAATTACTTATCCCATCACTATCAACAACTTCTCACCTTAACATATCGATTCTCCCATATCAGTTCTTAGTAAAAATCTCTATAGAATTGCAACACATCTTGTAACATCAATTAAATGTCATTACTTAACAATTCCATAACATTTTAATCAACCAATCAAAGGCTTATACATCTATCATGGCATTTCCAATCTATTAATGCTTACATTACCATTTTGATCCACAAACATCATCGTGCCATACGATAAACTTTAACCAACTTTCCAACTAATTCCTTCTAGGATCATTCCTTCACACATAAGAAACAATTCATGCTCTTTAGAGATTTAGCACTTACTATAACACAACATGGCTAACACACTCTTCATCCTCTTTAAACTTCTAATGACCTCAACATATGCCTACTTAGCGACTATTACAACCAAAAACACTTGGTTTCTCCTTTGGGGTAATCTACCACCACTACTCCGTCCTTCCATCCCGATCATAACCGCACCAAAAGTCAACTTACTCTCTACGTGTTCCAACAATCTGATTAATAGGTCGTACATCTCATCCGAAAACTCCAAAAGCTTCTAATTGATGCTTTCTCTCCTCTAACATCACCTCACTACGATACTAGCTAGTACATTTAACATTTGAAATCAACACCCTTACAACTGTACCTTCCTTGCTCATAACATCACACTGCGGACCAACCTCTCACGGTCATTCGTCCATAATCCACACTTTCCTTCATGTTCTTCCGTATACTACAACCGTGTCTATCTCACTACGTAGTCCTTTCCCAACTCGCTGAACTATAATCCGCGAGTTCTCAAACAGCTCACACGCAACCATTCTAGTTAGCTCCTCGCGATCCGAGCCTTTACGAAGACACACCACTTTTCTTACTGACTGCTAAAATCTACACACCTGCTTCGCCCGAGTTATATACCTCATCATCCTACGAACCCTCCACTCTTTGTAAATAGAATGCTTAGTCAAACAATAACTTCTCTTCCCCTTAGAACCCCTATACGGTGTTCTATCAACTCTCAACTTTCTACTTCAAGTCTTCGGTCTCGGCCAACGTACACAGTTATTGGCTTCTACAACAACAGATAGTCCGCAACTACTTTCTTAACTTATTCTTAAACAAGGGTTCCTTACGGAACCTAATTCTTCCAACATACCCTAATCACCTTCATGATCGGTTTCCCTCTTTTCGAAACATACTCATGTAATGACAACATTACAAGCTTACCTCGAACTCATATTTCCACGCCAAAGGTATTTCATTCTTCCTCACCACACTACTCATAACGAGTTGTTAAAATCATCACCTTGAAGGCTTCAGGTCCTTCCGCTAGACACAACCGTCCCTTGACAACCGTACTCCCAGTTACCGAACAAGGTACAGACCCTCCTACAATTGACACTATAATTCAATTCTGACTCATTCACTGATCAACTCTCTCCTTGAACACCTACCAAAATTACAAACGTCCTTCCTGATTGACCAACAACTTTCTACTCTCTGAGTTCTTTCTTAGCTTTAAAACGCCACATCCCACGACCTAGTGAGTTCATAGCCTTCATGCATGACACGCAATATATATAAATCATTTCGTACGTTTCATCAGTTTAAATAAACAACACTTGAAAACATCTAGGGTACACATGCCCCCATCACTCTTATAAATTCGATGCACCGCACAACGATCTCGAGAATCGTTCGCATGCAACTTTCCATAAACTTAATCTTACTCCGACCGAACGGCGTTATTACGACATTATCATATTGCATGAAAACCTTTCCATTGACACCATTCTGGAAGAATTACCGACACAAAGCAAATCATTCGGTTCTCACACTCACTTGCATGATATCAATAAAACAATAGGTATTTGATTGTAAAAGTTTTGGCTGGCAAACGTTTTCCCGACCTTTTTGTAACAATTTAGCTTACCATAAAAATGTGGAATACTTTGCAAATCGTTATACTCAAAACTTCAATGTGCATCGTGGATGAAACCACCCTTTTCTTTAAACATACGTGTGCACTTTCTGACTCGTTTTCGATTAAAATTCATATTTACCCATTTAACTTAACTCGTGAAAATTTCGGGTTACAATAAAGAACACCATGCATGAGATTCTACTTACAATTGAAGGCTACTCTCTCAACTAAGGTCAATCTCTTTACTTTCACAGTTTACCTTTGACACTTTCCCTACTACCACGGTCGCTCTCTCGGTCATGCAACAACTTGCTGAACACGCTTTCCACATTTCGCTTACTCAACCCCTTTCATACAATTTTGTTTTAAGCAACTATCTCACTTTCCCTTTCTACATGGTTTCATTTCACTATATGCATCATATTTCATTAACTCTGCCATTTAAAAGCTCGATTAAATAAATAAATAAATAAATAATTTAAGTTCTATAACACTTTCAAAATTTCGACACTGATCTTTCTTACCATCCCGTCTGACCTATCCCATGATTTCTAGAACTGGGACCCTCCCGAAACAGGGGTCTTACTCAACTCAAACTTTCCCCATATTCGAGTCTACGAAGAGCTACCTCTAGACAATTCATAACACTCTATGCAGTATTTCTTCTTTACGATGTATACATACATCACATCATAAATGATCCTTTACGATATCTCCCGACTATGGGTCTCAATCTACTTCTCAAGGATCTTACTGACATTCTCCAGTACCGGCACGCGACATAAACACTAGCTTTTGACTACTATCGGAATAATAAGGCAGGTTGAGCACATACATGTACCTGTAAGTTCGCAATTACACTGGCCAGGTGGAATTTCAAACTTACCTTACATGACAGTCCTCAGTACCCTATTAGTCCTATCTCTATAATAGTGTCCTCCTAACGCATTTCCTATTTCTCAGTTGTGATTTCTACTCCCAAGTTTAAGTTTAGGCCCGTCCGGTCACCTAAATCCCTTAAACTACGGCTCTGATACCAACTGTAACAACCAAATCTAAATAAAACATACATAGCATTAATATTAACCAATTACAAAACTGGGTCCATAAAATTTCATTACATCTGTCTAAAATAACTTAGGCTGGCGGAAACAACCTATACACAACTGAGAAATACTAAAAGCAAGTTATAGTGTCTCTACACTATTCATTCTTCATTCTGCTAACACCCTGCTTACTTGCTATAGCCTTCCTGTACCTGCTTACCTGAAAAGGTTTTTATTTGAAAATGCGAGGGTTAGACCATAAGGTCTAGTGAGTCCCTCCTAACAGTTATCAAAACATTTAAAACAGTTTATCTTTTCAGCATAAAACATTCATACTCAACACGTTAAAATCATATACGGACTAAAGTCCGCCTCCTCGTAATCTGACACCCTGAAGCCACCCGAAGGTGACAACGAGTCAGCCTCATGCTGCCTTGCGGAGCCTCGCTCCTGGCATATAGGGACCTCCCTTCCCGCACGAGAGCTGGCGGAACGACTCTCCCGTCTTTGCCAGTTTACGTCTCCTTGATGTATGCATACATTCTACATAAAACTTTAAACAACTTTCATGCAATTAAAGCATAATAATAAAGCATGGCAATTCTCAACATTCATAACACATTTTGAAAACACTTTAAAGCCACACATTTTAGTTTAGAAAACTCACCTGAGGTCCAGATTATAAATGTTTACTCGTGTCGATCACCTCAACATGAACCTACAATTTACACCCATCACATAAATTGGGCTTTCATTAGTAATCCACTTCTCAACTTAATTTATTAAACCCCTACTTGACTCACTTGATTAAACTACTTATTTTTAACTCTCGGCCACCTCTAGATTATACTCATACCAAGCCAATACACATCAACTTTCGGTCCACTTAGTACCGACCCAAAAGAAGAATTGCACTAAGTAACACTTTGATCCAATGAGAAAACAATCCCATCGCCCCAACTATTTAATTAGACTCCACTAACAATTGTGAAAAGAGGATCTCGGTTCACTTACTAGAATTCGAATCCATAATTAATTAATAAACCGAATCCCACTAGTATTAACAAATCATACCATAACTAATTAATAAATCGAAGTCCACTATAATTAACAACCTACACATCTCGGTCCAAAATATGAGTAAATCAGATCCACTAACAATTCTAACAATTTGGTCCAAATAAATATCAATCCACTTTTGATTATAAAGTTTGCAAGGTCCAATTTAAGTAGCTAAGACACCGGCCCACGTGACTTACCCCAAATTAAACTAATTCTAATTCGGCTCCACTATATTTAATTAAATCTAACCTCAAATCCACTATAGTTAATTAAACAACAATTTTGGTCCACATGAGGTTTCGATTCCAATTAAAATAGTCATTCCGTCCCTTCTCTTAAATTTACAATCCGGTCCAACAATTAAATCGATGAGGGTTGAGCCAAACCTCTAACTCTACACGTTTTCGACGACAAAACATCTTTTATAAACTGATACAAATTATATCCTAACCAAGAGCCCACAACCTTTGATTTATCTTGACAATATGAATTGGAAATCAAGACTCTATATTAACACTGTTATTTGGTTTCTCAGATTACATAACTAGGTGCAACTTAGAAACCTAACAAATCTAACATAACGCGAAAAGAGAGCAATGCAATGGAAGGGTTTCTTACCGGAATAAAACCACACGAAATGGAGAAAAACTGCTGTCTAGAGCTCCGGCGACCACCACTGTCGGCCACCGCCGGCCGCCGCCGGCCACCGCCGGCCACCTTCTCCGGCGCCGGCAAAATCCCGCCATCTTCTCTCTCTCATCGCCTATCTCTTCCTCTCACAGTCTCCACCTCCTTCTCGATGCTCTCTCTCTCTCTCTCTCCTCGGTTGTATCTCTCTCTCTCTCTCGGCTGTATATCTCTCTCTCTCCGGCTCCTTCTCTCTCTCGCCGGCGTTCCCTCTCTCTCGCCGGCATTCTCTCTCCCCCGTCGTCCCTCTCTGCCGGCTGCACACACAAAACACACACACAAGACACACACACAGGTTCTTTCTTCTTTCTCTCTCACGCAGTCTCTCTCTTGCTCGTCGGTTTCTCTCTCTCACTCTCCGGTTGTCTCTCTCTCTCTTCTCCTCTCTCTCAACTTGCAGGAAGAACACCCACCTGACATTGCTTTCTTTCTAGACTCTCTTTTTGTCTATCCCCATGTCCAGCCACCACAACCCTACACTAACCCTAGGAATAAGAAACTGTTTTCTTTCTTTCCAGCACCTCAACAAAATAAGGGGATTGATTCCCATTTTCACTCTTAACCCCAAACTTGTGAAAAATGACCAAATAAAACCCATAGCTTTCATTCGTCTCTAATTAATTAATTTGGGTTATTACAATCTCCCCTCCTAAATGGAATTCCGTCCCGGAATTCACTCTGAAGACAACCGGTGTAATTGGTTATCAAAGCTTAAATCCCAACCCCCGGAATGAATCCTTCTAATAACAAAACAATAACAACATACTTTTCCCGCCTTGGTCGCGCAACTCTGATTACACTCCCAATCTATGCTTATACTCGCAACATACCGTCATCCCAATCTTCCTACCTAGATTCATCGCGACTAATTCTTTGATGAACAGGGTGCCATTCTCAAAGACACATCCTCCATAATCCTCGTACTCCTTCTCACAATTTACATTATGCAAATAGAGGTTGTAAATATCTCAATGCTTACAAATCCCTAGTTGCTCTTATCTGATTCTTGACTACAATAACAATATTCGAACTCGACTGCCCTTCTCTGCTAGTGCAATATAACTACTAACCCTTACCACACAAAGCAGTACAATTCCTTCTCTTGGTCGCGAGCAACTTTAACTTGACCAACTCATTTCAATTATAATTATCAACCTATATCAAGAGTTAAACTCCAATCGAGATGCAATTCATTTCGTTCTATCAACCATAATTTGTCCTAGTTAACCACCTAATATTATAACCCAGCATCGCATCCCAAAATACTGGTATTCGCAAAATCCATCAATTGAAACTGATTTCTTAACTAACAACTCCCACTGAGTAACTCAAAAATTCCAAATTTTCAAAATAAATTGAGAATTACTTATCCCATCACTATCAACAACTTCTCACCTTAACATATCGATTCTCCCATATCAGTTCTTAGTAAAAATCTCTATAGAATTGCAACACATCTTGTAACATCAATTAAATGTCATTACTTAACAATTCCATAACATTTTAATCAACCAATCAAAGGCTTATACATCTATCATGGCATTTCCAATCTATTAATGCTTACATTACCATTTTGATCCACAAACATCATCGTGCCATACGATAAACTTTAACCAACTTTCCAACTAATTCCTTCTAGGATCATTCCTTCACACATAAGAAACAATTCATGCTCTTTAGAGATTTAGCACTTACTATAACACAACATGGCTAACACACTCTTCATCCTCTTTAAACTTCTAATGACCTCAACATATGCCTACTTAGCGACTATTACAACCAAAAACACTTGGTTTCTCCTTTGGGGTAATCTACCACCACTACTCCGTCCTTCCATCCCGATCATAACCGCACCAAAAGTCAACTTACTCTCTACGTGTTCCAACAATCTGATTAATAGGTCGTACATCTCATCCGAAAACTCCAAAAGCTTCTAATTGATGCTTTCTCTCCTCTAACATCACCTCACTACGATACTAGCTAGTACATTTAACATTTGAAATCAACACCCTTACAACTGTACCTTCCTTGCTCATAACATCACACTGCGGACCAACCTCTCACGGTCATTCGTCCATAATCCACACTTTCCTTCATGTTCTTCCGTATACTACAACCGTGTCTATCTCACTACGTAGTCCTTTCCCAACTCGCTGAACTATAATCCGCGAGTTCTCAAACAGCTCACACGCAACCATTCTAGTTAGCTCCTCGCGATCCGAGCCTTTACGAAGACACACCACTTTTCTTACTGACTGCTAAAATCTACACACCTGCTTCGCCCGAGTTATATACCTCATCATCCTACGAACCCTCCACTCTTTGTAAATAGAATGCTTAGTCAAACAATAACTTCTCTTCCCCTTAGAACCCCTATACGGTGTTCTATCAACTCTCAACTTTCTACTTCAAGTCTTCGGTCTCGGCCAACGTACACAGTTATTGGCTTCTACAACAACAGATAGTCCGCAACTACTTTCTTAACTTATTCTTAAACAAGGGTTCCTTACGGAACCTAATTCTTCCAACATACCCTAATCACCTTCATGATCGGTTTCCCTCTTTTCGAAACATACTCATGTAATGACAACATTACAAGCTTACCTCGAACTCATATTTCCACGCCAAAGGTATTTCATTCTTCCTCACCACACTACTCATAACGAGTTGTTAAAATCATCACCTTGAAGGCTTCAGGTCCTTCCGCTAGACACAACCGTCCCTTGACAACCGTACTCCCAGTTACCGAACAAGGTACAGACCCTCCTACAATTGACACTATAATTCAATTCTGACTCATTCACTGATCAACTCTCTCCTTGAACACCTACCAAAATTACAAACGTCCTTCCTGATTGACCAACAACTTTCTACTCTCTGAGTTCTTTCTTAGCTTTAAAACGCCACATCCCACGACCTAGTGAGTTCATAGCCTTCATGCATGACACGCAATATATATAAATCATTTCGTACGTTTCATCAGTTTAAATAAACAACACTTGAAAACATCTAGGGTACACATGCCCCCATCACTCTTATAAATTCGATGCACCGCACAACGATCTCGAGAATCGTTCGCATGCAACTTTCCATAAACTTAATCTTACTCCGACCGAACGGCGTTATTACGACATTATCATATTGCATGAAAACCTTTCCATTGACACCATTCTGGAAGAATTACCGACACAAAGCAAATCATTCGGTTCTCACACTCACTTGCATGATATCAATAAAACAATAGGTATTTGATTGTAAAAGTTTTGGCTGGCAAACGTTTTCCCGACCTTTTTGTAACAATTTAGCTTACCATAAAAATGTGGAATACTTTGCAAATCGTTATACTCAAAACTTCAATGTGCATCGTGGATGAAACCACCCTTTTCTTTAAACATACGTGTGCACTTTCTGACTCGTTTTCGATTAAAATTCATATTTACCCATTTAACTTAACTCGTGAAAATTTCGGGTTACAATAAAGAACACCATGCATGAGATTCTACTTACAATTGAAGGCTACTCTCTCAACTAAGGTCAATCTCTTTACTTTCACAGTTTACCTTTGACACTTTCCCTACTACCACGGTCGCTCTCTCGGTCATGCAACAACTTGCTGAACACGCTTTCCACATTTCGCTTACTCAACCCCTTTCATACAATTTTGTTTTAAGCAACTATCTCACTTTCCCTTTCTACATGGTTTCATTTCACTATATGCATCATATTTCATTAACTCTGCCATTTAAAAGCTCGATTAAATAAATAAATAAATAAATAATTTAAGTTCTATAACACTTTCAAAATTTCGACACTGATCTTTCTTACCATCCCGTCTGACCTATCCCA
Organism: Saussurea involucrata; assembly: GCA_033807775.1. Classification (NCBI taxonomy): domain Eukaryota; kingdom Viridiplantae; phylum Streptophyta; class Magnoliopsida; order Asterales; family Asteraceae; genus Saussurea; species Saussurea involucrata. Next base: position 5,018,557 of record CM066325.1, read on the forward strand.
TGATTTCTAGAACTGGGACCCTCCCGAAACAGGGGTCTTACTCAACTCAAACTTTCCCCATATTCGAGTCTACGAAGAGCTACCTCTAGACAATTCATAACACTCTATGCAGTATTTCTTCTTTACGATGTATACATACATCACATCATAAATGATCCTTTACGATATCTCCCGACTATGGGTCTCAATCTACTTCTCAAGGATCTTACTGACATTCTCCAGTACCGGCACGCGACATAAACACTAGCTTTTGACTACTATCGGAATAATAAGGCAGGTTGAGCACATACATGTACCTGTAAGTTCGCAATTACACTGGCCAGGTGGAATTTCAAACTTACCTTACATGACAGTCCTCAGTACCCTATTAGTCCTATCTCTATAATAGTGTCCTCCTAACGCATTTCCTATTTCTCAGTTGTGATTTCTACTCCCAAGTTTAAGTTTAGGCCCGTCCGGTCACCTAAATCCCTTAAACTACGGCTCTGATACCAACTGTAACAACCCAATCTAAATAAAACATACATAGCATTAATATTAACCAATTACAAAACTGGGTCCATAAAATTTCATTACATCTGTCTAAAATAACTTAGGCTGGCGGAAACAACCTATACACAACTGAGAAATACTAAAAGCAAGTTATAGTGTCTCTACACTATTCATTCTTCATTCTGCTAACACCCTGCTTACTTGCTATAGCCTTCCTGTACCTGCTTACCTGAAAAGGTTTTTATTTGAAAATGCGAGGGTTAGACCATAAGGTCTAGTGAGTCCCTCCTAACAGTTATCAAAACATTTAAAACAGTTTATCTTTTCAGCATAAAACATTCATACTCAACACGTTAAAATCATATACGGACTAAAGTCCGCCTCCTCGTAATCTGACACCCTGAAGCCACCCGAAGGTGACAACGAGTCAGCCTCATGCTGCCTTGCGGAGCCTCGCTCCTGACATATAGGGACCTCCCTTCCCGCACGAGAGCTGGCGGAACGACTCTCCCGTCTTTGCCAGTTTACGTCTCCTTGATGTATGCATACATTCTACATAAAACTTTAAACAACTTTCATGCAATTAAAGCATAATAATAAAGCATGGCAATTCTCAACATTCATAACACATTTTGAAAACACTTTAAAGCCACACATTTTAGCTTAGAAAACTCACCTGAGGTCCAGATTATAAATGTTTACTCGTGTCGATCACCTCAACATGAACCTACAATTTACACCCATCACATAAATTGGGCTTTCATTAGTAATCCACTTCTCAACTTAATTTATTAAACCCCTACTTGACTCACTTGATTAAACTACTTATTTTTAACTCTCGGCCACCTCTAGATTATACTCATACCAAGCCAATACACATCAACTTTCGGTCCACTTAGTACCGACCCAAAAGAAGAATTGCACTAAGTAACACTTTGATCCAATGAGAAAACAATCCCATCGCCCCAACTATTTAATTAGACTCCACTAACAATTGTGAAAATAGGATCTCGGTTCACTTACTAGAATTCGAATCCATAATTAATTAATAAACCGAATCCCACTAGTATTAACAAATCATACCATAACTAATTAATAAATCGAAGTCCACTATAATTAACAACCTACACATCTCGGTCCAAAATATGAGTAAATCAGATCCACTAACAATTCTAACAATTTGGTCCAAATAAATATCAATCCACTTTTGATTATAAAGTTTGCAAGGTCCAATTTAAGTAGCTAAGACACCGGCCCACGTGACTTACCCCAAATTAAATTAATTCTAATTCGGCTCCACTATATTTAATTAAATCTAACCTCAAATCCACTATAGTTAATTAAACAACAATTTTGGTCCACATGAGGTTTCGATTCCAATTAAAATAGTCATTCCGTCCCTTCTCTTAAATTTACAATCCGGTCCAACAATTAAATCGATGAGGGTTGAGCCAAACCTCTAACTCTACACGTTTTCGACGACAAAACATCTTTTATAAACTGATACAAATTATATCCTAACCAAGAGCCCACAACCTTTGATTTATCTTGACAATATGAATTGGAAATCAAGACTCTATATTAACACTGTTATTTGGTTTCTCAGATTACATAACTAGGTGCAACTTAGAAACCTAACAAATCTAACATAACGCGAAAAGAGAGCAATGCAATGGAAGGGTTTCTTACCGGAATAAAACCACACGAAATGGAGAAAAACTGCTGTCTAGAGCTCCGGCGACCACCACTGCCGGCCACCGCCGGCCACCTTCTCCGGCGCCGACGAAATCCCTCCATCTTCTCTCTCTCATCGCCTATCTCTTCCTCTCACAGTCTCCACCTCCTTCTCGATGCTCTCTCTCTCTCTCTCCTCGGTTGTATCTCTCTCTCTCTCCGGCTGTATATCTCTCTCTCTCCGGCTCCTTCTCTCTCTCGCCGGCGTTCCCTCTCTCTCGCCGGCATTCTCTCTCCCCCGTCGTCCCTCTCTGCCGGCTGCACACACAAAACACACACACAAGACACACACACAGGTTCTTTCTTCTTTCTCTCTCACGCAGTCTCTCTCTTGCTCGTCGGTTTCTCTCTCTCACTCTCCGGTTGTCTCTCTCTCTCTTCTCCTCTCTCTCGACTTGCAGGAAGAACACCCACCTGACATTGCTTTCTTTCTAGACTCTCTTTTTGTCTATCCCCATGTCCAGCCACCACAACCCTACACTAACCCTAGGAATAAGAAACTGTTTTCTTTCTTTCCAACACCTCAACAAAATAAGGGGATTGATTCCCATTTTCACTCTTAACCCCAAACTTGTGAAAAATGACCAAATAAAACCCATAGCTTTCATTCGTCTCTAATTAATTAATTTGGGTTATTACATAACCCTCGCTTTTCAAAAACTAAAACCATTTTCAGGTGACTGCCGTGTTTGGGGTTTCATCTGATGATGATGGAAGGTCGGGTCGTGGTAAAAGAGCGAGAGGTAGTGAAGACTTGTAGAGCACCGTCGGCTTCTTGTAGTATCTCAGTTGTGAAGGTGGTTTCCGCTGCGAGTTTAGAGTAAATTTGATGTATTGTAGACTTTGGGACTGTTTTTGATTGAAATGTTAAAAACTTATATTTTATTAGATTTTGGGTTGTTACATCCGTCGCCTCCGCCTTCCTCCCACCACCTCCGCCGCTTCTGCCTTCCTCCCAGCACCTCTGCCGCCTCCGCCTTCGTTTACAAGCGTCTCAAGGGCCTCCGCCTTCCTCCCACCACCTCCGCCGCTTCTGCCTTCCTCCTCCCACCTTCGCCGCCTCCGCCTTCCTCCCACCACCTCCGCCGCTTCTGCCTTCCTCCCACCACCTCCGCCTCCTCCGCCTTTGTTTACAAGCGTCTCAAGGGCCTCCGCCTTCCTCCCACCACCTCCGCCGGCAACGAGGTCACCGGATCTGACTATTGCTCCATCGTCGGAGCATTCATCGGATTCAACAATTTGCTTATGTGCATATGTGCACATAAACTGTGCATATTATTATTTTGGCATGTTGGTTTGATTATTCTTATGGTATACACGCTATTTGTTTATGTGCATATGTGCACATAAACTGTCGTACTTATTTATTCAACAATCTGATTATGTGCATATGTGCACATAAACCGTCGTACTTATTTATTCAACAATCTGATTATGTGCATATGTGCACATAAACTGTGCATATGTGCATTCTTGCATGTTGGTTTGATTATTCTTATGGTATAAACGATATTTGTTTATGTGCATATGTGCACATAAATTGTCATACCAGATTATTAAACAATTTGCTTATGTGCATATGTGCACATAAACTGTGCATATGTGCATTATGGCATGTTGGTTTGATTATTCTTGTGGTATAAACGATATTTGTTTATGTGCATATGTGCACATAAACTATCATACCAGATTATGTTGATCGATATCTTCTTTAAAATTAAAAAACTTATTTTAAATAAAACAGATTTTGAAAATCAAGGATTTTGATAAGTTTGTTTATCAATTAAGAGAAAAAAATGGCACAAATAAAACAAGAGAATCATGGCATGATTTGAGAAATATATGGCTATAAAAAAGGAAAGAAAATATTAAATTTAAATGCCCATTTTACCCTCATTTGAAGTAATTAGCGTGAACCTAAACAAGAAAAAATGGAGCATTATGATTGGTCAATAATCGGTTAGCACGGTTAGTACCAATGGGTTGGTTAGCAAAAGAAAGGGACCCTATATATATAGCTTTTATATCTACTTACTCATTAGTAATTGACTAATTGTTACATATCAAACCTTATTTTAATAAAATATAATGAAAAAATAAATCGTTACAAAAAACTATTTGTTGTAGGATAAATGTGTCATCGTCTAGAGGATATGACGATAGAGATAGGGATAGAGATAGATTAGAATTGAAATATCTTGTAGTTATCTACTTGTAACTCATCCCTATATAAAGGGCATATGATTAATGAGAATTACGATTCATTCTGTCCATTCTATTGTGTTCTATTTAGCTTTTCCTTTAACACGATATCAGCACGAGCTCCCAAAAGACCCTTGAATTAAACATCGATGATGGAAACAAACGAAGGCGGAAAACGATAAATTTAAACGTTAATCGTTTATTCACTTGTGTTCAAAGCGATACTACAAGGTAAGTTATCTTTTCTCCAATACTTTATTGAAACTCTTTGTACGAAGTTATTGGTGTTTGTTCTTGAATATGGATGCAAACTTCTATGTTTTTTTTTATTTGGCTATTAACATGAGGTTTTTAATTGACCGATTTAATATACTCTGAGGAATTACTAAAGGAAATCAAAACTTCAAAAATGTAAAACTCTTTTACCAAATATATAGAACTTGTTTGGTAGGTGTTGTTTTGTTAATGGAAAAGGATATTATTGATATAATGCATTGAAGTTGTCGATATATAATTATGAATAATTTAGTATAATATATTGGTAAGTTTATTTTAACTTTCTGATTGTGTTTTCTTTTATTCAAGCATCAACAAGTAAGTTTCCATTATATTTAATTTCTTGTATACACATGTAAAAGTATATAATAGAACATAAATTCTAACGCCAATAAATCTTTTGCTTTCAAATGTGATGGGTTATATACATATATATATGTTTTATGGATACATTATTCTTAATAAATTTTTGAGTTTTTACTATTTAACAAATTATCTTATTTTATGGATCAATCTCATGAATATTTAGTTATTAATATAGATTGTTATTTCATATCTATATTTGTTTGTTATAAATCTAGTATCAAGTCTTTTATTAGATACTAGTATTTTTATTAAATCAAGTATCAAGTCTTTTATATATGTTAATTGATTTTTATTTAACGTCATTTAGTTTTAACTAGATAATTCATTTTTTTGGCTCACTAATTTAATTTGCTCCATTTAAACTAGATTAATTATATTGTTATGAGATATAATAACGATTTAAAATGCTAATTTGTTTATCTGATTGAGTTTGTACGTAGTTTTATTTTCTTATTTAGATCTATTAACTTAAGTTAATTATATATTTTGTTCTTTTTATTTGCATTCCTCGCATAATTCAAATGTTTATTTAGTTTCTTAAATTAACTTTACCATATAATATTTAAATGCTTATCTTATATAAATGCTTATCTTATATAAATATTTTATTTTATTCAGTTGTTTATCTTATCTCATAATTGTTATAATTAAATTCAAATGCTTATCTTGACATGAGTTCCTACTCATTTTTCTCAATCTTATAATTAAATTTGGAAGTTACACTTCCACCCCCATATATTTTGGTATTTTACCAAAAGCTCCAAAAATAACATGAAAATGTTAAAATATTAATCAAATGTTTATCTTGATTATGAGTTCCTACTCATTAATTTCAATCTTACAACTAATTTTCGGAAGTTACACTTCCAACCCCCATACATTTTGGTCTTTTACCAAAAGATCCATAAATACTATTAAGATGTTAAAAGTTTGAATTTGACTTTATGTCAAAAAAAAACTAATATTGATTTGTTTGATGACAAAATCTCTTAAAATAGTATTAAGGTATTGAAACATTGAAATTGGCTTCATAAGCCAAACTCATATTCATTTTGGCCTCTTGCCAAAAGTGTAGTAACCGAGACCAAATTGACAGAGTTTAAGGTCTTTGAGAAAATTATATTAATGCTGAAAGTTGAGGGGTCATTGTGTAAATAAGGAAATGGACTAATGACCTAATGATTGGGGGCACAATGCCCTAGGAGAGCATTTCATTTTGATGGCGGCTGATTGTTGAGAGAAAGAAGAGAAAAGAGTTCTTGGGGTATTTGTGCAATTGAAGAGGAGAAACACCAAGATTTCAAATCAGAAGATAGAGTGTGTTGGGGATTCGATTTCTACAAGAAACTACCAGGTAATTCAGAATCTACAACCCTATTTAAGTTGTTTTGTTGATTATTGGAGCATTGGTGGGTGTATCTTGCTAAAGTAGTATTGAGGCTCTTAAAGGAGATTTAGACACCTTTAATCGTGTTTAATTAGTAAAGTTTGTGGAGAATTGGTTAATGAACATTTGAGTGGTTACTTATCGCATTATCTTTCTGATTTCGAAGCATTTAGCAAGATTTCGACCCTCATGCTCGTCCAGCGTTTCGTCCGGAAACCTTCAGGTTATGGAGGTGTCCGGGTGAACGTCCGGTAAGCTTAATCGTTGTTAAGTAGAAGGTATCCGGACATGGTGTCGTCCGGAATGTCGAGCCATCCAGATTGTGTCGACCGGAAAGGTGAGTTATCCAGAATGTTGTGTTGTCCGGTAAGTAGAATCATCCGGAGTGTAACGTCGTCCGGACAGTAGGACGTCTGGAAAGTAAGGTTTTATCCGGAAAGTAGGCGGTATCCGGAAAGGTTGGTTTACCGGTAATCTGACCGGGAAGTTGTGTGTCCGATGAGAAGTATCCGGATAGTTGGTTAGGCAGCTTATACATTTTATCCCTTGTTCAGGTAGACAGTTTGGAAGTAAAGAGCAGAGTAGGGAAAAACAAGCAAACGTACAGGTGAGTTTTCTAACTAAAATACGTATCTTTTAACGTGTTTTTCTAAAGTGAATACATGATGAGAAATGCCATGTTTTGTTCTTATGCTTTTATTGCATGAAAGTTGTTTAAAGTTTTATGTGAGATGTATGCATACATTGTGTAGACGTAAATTGGCTAAGTCGGGGGAGGTTCCGCCAGTACTCACGTCGGGGGGAGGTTCCGTTTATGCCATGGGAATGAGTCCCAGTAAGGCAGCGTGATACTAACTCGTTGTCACCCTCGGGTGACTTCAGGGTGCCATTTACGGGAGCGGATTTATCCGTGAAAGATTTCACTGTTCAACTATGTGAAAGTTTATTATTGAAAGTCTTGTATACATTTGAAAGTTATGAAAAGTTTTTAAATGATTTTGAGAACTGTCAGGAGGGACTCACTAGACCTCATGGTCTAACCCTCGCTCTTTTCAAATTAAAACCCTTTTCAGGAAAGCAGGTAGCGAAAGGCTCTAGCAGGTGAACAGAGCAGTTAGAAGATAGAAGCAGTAGAACCAGTGACACTATTATCTATTAGTTCTAGTATTTCTCAGTTGTGTAATAGGTTGATTCCGCCAACCTGAATTTTGAGACTTATGTAAGAAATTTTGGGACCCGTTTTTGGGATTGTTTCAGTTAATATGTTTTGAATGCTTTATTTTTGTCTGGGTTGTTACAAAAAGCTCTATAATTAACAATGTTATATTCAAATTAATTAAATCGCAAGATATCGATTTGGATTTTGTCAAACGGGTGTAAATAACCCTAAGGTTTGTAGGGACTTAAGAAATCCACGTGATTCCCCTACTATCTGGAGATCCAATAGATTGAGTGGTTTTTATTCGCAAATTGAAATATTGATGAAATATTATCAATAAAATGTAAGAGTACAAAAATCCAATACTATTATGATAATGAAATTTCATGCATAACATAATTAGTATAAACCATAATTCACTATTTTAGAAAATAATATGTTCTCCATTTTCTACGACATCTTTGAATCAAAAGTAGTTGATTACCGTAAGATAGGTACGGAAAAACACAAGAAAATACGCAAAAGTCATCGAACCATTTTGACCCTAAAGAGAGAAAAAAAACACTAGATGTTAAGATACAATTAAATACTTTAAAATTTTTGAGACGATACATCAGTCACAACCTTCAGAAAGAATAACTAGAAACCCCCAAGAATCGTGGGTAGTCCCAAAAAGGAAATTCGGAAATATTCAGTACCATATACTTCTCAAACTAATCATACAGTGGAAAGAAATCTACGTACTTGATTACAAGAAGGTAACTGATTTTGACAAAGAAATGTCATGTCTCAAAAATGCATCTCAATCTTTGTGGCAAGGAACTCACAAAAGATTATGTGAATCATAACATCTTTTCATCTTTCCTATATCACCAATCATACTAATGAAACAGTATAAGCTGCAATATAACCTTTAACAAACTCATTAACTTAATGCAAGTGGTTAAGAGTTGTAGCAATGTTTTTTTTAACAACGCTAGACATACCCGGATAAAGAAAATTATTGGGGTTAATAAGGCAAGCGTTGGAGGTGGAAAGAACTCCAAAGGATAGTGAGTTGAACATATTAATCCACACACATATGCTAAATATTTACCATATGGACAAGGTTGTGGAAAGGGTCAAATTCATGGAAAGAGTCGGGAACGAACTCCTAATAGAAAATGGAACAAATTAACTATGTCATATCTAAGATTGATTAAGTATAAGTTTATTTGAATACACTTTAACTATCAAATTAATCGCATTTGCGTATATATACACATGCGTTTATAACCATTAGAGATGTAAATGATCACATAAAAGAACAAATGCAAAACTCTCAATGTTCTTCGTTCCATGTAGGAATGTATCGAGGAGAACTTGATTGTTTTTGTGACATATCATACAATCATAAGAAATAGATTGTTATTCATTGAATTAATAATTTTTAATTCCTCCAAATACGTAGACGATGGACTGTCATTTTCTTGTTTATACAAGATTAATAGTTACCAATGCACTATATTAATAAGAACCTTGTTAAGATATTTGTACCAATGTGAAATTATATTATAAGAATGAAAATGGGTATATCAACTCTAATGATATGAAAGCAACATACGTTAGAGAAATTAATGGATTATCTATGTCGTTAAAATATATTTTGTCACCAATAAAGAACTTTGGGACAATGACACATATATGTTTCGGCATGACCACGTGGGACACCATGGTCATGATATAGTGGTCTATGTATTGGAAAATACAGATATGCACATTCTCTTTCAAGTGAAAGACAAAACGAGAGAATTAACCAAATTACAACTGTTGACTTCTACTGCACAAGAAGCAACACCACCATCATAATATGCCCTCTCCAATACCTCAAACTTTTGTATACCCTGATTCTTAGCCAAGACAGGAATGAGACCATCCTAAAGCTAAGGACATAATACCAATAAATTCCATTCTTACAACAAATACAAGGTGATATTTATAGACAATAACATCCAGAATGCGGACCATTAAAGTACTTTATGGTTCTGGTTTTGACACGATGAACAAGTGTAATATTATTGTCCACATGAAATGTTGCACTCCTAGCACCAGTTATATGTTTAAGGACTAACCACCCTGATTTTCTCATCAAGTCTGCATGACTTAGAATGCTGGAGAATTTACATCATAAGGATTTGATGATTATTGCATATGTATAGAGATTAATGTAGAGTTTCCTATACCCCATGTGTATATATAAAATGGTCTCGTAGAATGATAAAAGTCGTCATCAAAAGAATATAGATGGTAGCTAGGACATTGGTTATGCGCACCAATTTATCCAGATCTACATGGGGTTATGCAATATTACATGCAACTTTACTTATTCGTGTTTAGACCCACAACCAACCAACCAATCTTATGCGTACCAGTTGGTAACTGGATATAAGCCTGATGTTTTACATTTACGTATGTTTGGTTGTGTTGTATATGTGCCAATTACGCCCCCACAGCGTACCAAAATGGGTCTTAAAGACGATTCATCAAATGTTGGATATGAATTCCCAACAATTATCCACTAATTAAAACCCTTGACGAGTGATCACTTTACCGCTAGATTTGCGGGTTGTCACTTTGATGAGACAACCTTTCTGTCGTTAGGGGGAGATAGGAAAAAGGATTTTCCATGAGAACGACAGGAAGTGTCATTGAATATTTCAATTGTGTCTCATTTTGAACCCCAAAAACTTCACAACGTAAAGTTGAAGTCAAACGAATCAGACTCGATACCTGATACGTTTAATATTATCTAGAGTGACAAGATCACATATACGAGCTGCAAATATACTCGCAAGGTCAAAATTCCCCCAAAGAAGGGCACAACGTCGCTGGAAGTACGTTGCAATCACACATGGTGGAGGTGTGGTTGAGGTCGTAGCTCCCAAAAGAAAATGGGGGAAGCTACTTGGTTCGATAGATACTCATCTAAAGGAAGAGAAGAGTAAGGCACAACTATATATCATCAATACATGAGATTATCTCTGATTAAATCTATGTCTATGAATCATTACTGGAGGACGCTCCGAAGTTATACTGATTCCAGAGATCAAAGAAATCTCAAATGAATATGAGTCGATGGACAGATCATAAATACTAAATGATGATATATTTGCATATATTGTTGCTTATGAGATAATAGAGCACGATGTCATCGAACCATGCTCAGTTGAAGAATGTCAACAAAGAGCAAATTGACCTAAATGAAAAGAAGCAATCCAGGATAATTATTTGACAAATGAACATGTATTTGGTTCGGTAGTGCTAACCGACCAAGTGTAAAGCATGTAGGACATAGATAAATCATTTGTCAGGGAAGCGTAGTGAGAATAATTAAGTCATAATATATAAGGCTCTCCTTTGGCGCAAGGTTTCTCACAACGCACTGGATTGATCACAATAAGACTTACTCTCTCGTGATGGAGAACGTTCTGCTAATTAATTAGCCACGTAGTTTCCGAAGGACTGGAAATTGCAGCTCAATGATGTAGTTACTACATATCTCTATGGGGATCTAAATTCAGAGATATATAAAAGTTCTTGATGGCATTATACCAATATCAAGTAACTCTAAACCATGAAATGCGTTTACAATAAAATTGAAACACTCACTTTATAGATTAAAGCAATCTATGCGGATGTGGTATACCCACCTGAGTGAATACTTGATTGGGAAACGATAAATAAGAACGATGAACTATGCCCTTGCGTATTTTTATAAGAAAACAAGTCCCAGATTTTCATAGTAGCTCTATATGTCGATAATAGACACTCTTGATGAAATAAGAGAAAACACAAGCTACTTGAAATCTGAATTTGAGATGAAAGACCGTGGGAAAACTTGGTTTTGTCTAGATACTTGAGCTACGACACCAAGTTTGTGGAATATTAATCCACCGATCCGCATATGTCTAGAAAATGATCAAGCGACCTAATATGGACAAAGCGCATCCGATTAGCACTCCCATGATCGGTCAAAGTGTTGGATATAAGGAAAGATCCATTTCGTCTAAAGGATGAGGACGAAGAGGTGTTAGGAGCTGGAATTCCATACCTAAGTACAGTAGGCGCATTATTGTACTCAACATAATACACTTGATCGTATATTGTACTTCTCACTGAACTTGTCAGCTAGATTTAGCTCAGCGCCAACGCAACGTCATTGAAATTATTTCAAATTAATCTTTTGGCACCATTGACGTGGGCTTATAATTTCCCTACGGAGATAAATGGATTGATAATGAAACTTCAATACCTACTTAGATTGTGAGCGGCAAAAGTACTGGCTCTTATAGAAAAACACCAAACAATGCCTTGGTATATATTTACTGATATTAGGTATATGTTTGATTCATATAAAGATTGTACCCAAACTGGATAAGGAATTATCATATGGAACATGTCGATTGCTTGGAAGTAAACTAAGCAAACCCTTAATAGCTATCCTCTTATATTATCAACAATCTTACTCTCCATGAGACTATTCAAGTGTGTATATGGTTAAGGACTATCATTACACATATAAGAAGAACTGGTAATTTTGACTTTAACCACTATACAACTTGCATATATGGAAATAATGCATCATGTATCGAAGAAATGGAAGTAAGATATATCAAGGGTTATAACACAAAGCATATTTTGCTTAAGTTTTCATATAATCAGTTATCCTCAAGATTCAATTGAACTGAATAAGATGTGAGGAAAATGTGACACGTTTGTTTACCAAATCAATGCATAAAACCATATTTGGGAAACATGTAGAAAATATTAAAATGGAAATGTTTTAAACCTCCTTTGATTAATGCACGAATCAGGGGGAGTGGTAGACAAAATGAGGAGTCTACTATATATGTAATATTGGTATGTTGTGCTCTTTCCTTCAACCAAGGTTTTATTTTTCCCACTGGGTTTTGTTCCTTGGTGTAAGTATTTAGTGAGGCAACGGTTTATATACCGTCATGTTTTCTTAACTCTCATGATTAATGTACGAATCTAAGAGAGAATTAGACTAAAGTAAAAGTCTATGTATTGGAAATAAGCCAGTGCGTTGTACTCTTTCCTTCGTCATATTTTTATTTTTTCCCACTGGGTTTTTATTTTGGCGTAAGGTTTTAACGAGGCAACAAGTGTGCACATTCACTCTTTTGACTCGGCACAAGGGGGAGTGTTGTAGGATAAATGTGCCATCGTCTAAAGGATATGACGATAGAGATAGGGATAGAGATAGATTAGAATTGAAATATCTTGTAGTTATATACTTGTAACTCATCCCTATATAAAAGGCATATGATTAATGAGAATTACGATTCATTCTGTCCATTCTATTGTGTTCTATTTAGCTTTCCCTTTAACACTATTTTAATAATTAAGAAATTGATAGCATCATGCTTGTCCCACTTTTATTTAAAAATAATATTCGTTGAGCAAATTTGTACATATAAATTTCGTTGGTGAACTATATAATATATATATATTTTAATTTTAATACATTTGATTTTTTTTTCTCTTTTCTGAATTTATGATATCGGTAAACAATTATATAAATAAAAGTTACTTTTATGTATTTATGTTTTTGGCTATGATCAATATATTTACACATAAAAATGGTAAAAGGACAAAAACGTAACATAAAGTACTTACTTTTTTAATTAATAATTTATATTACGTAAAAAATAATTTTGATCTGGATATAAGTTAACAAAAACAGTTACGTGTGAAAGTTAGAGTTGATCCTATAATTTATAGAAATATTGTTAATAGACGTATTTGTTGATGTTTGAATGTTTTGTGCCTTTACACAAACAAGAGAAGCCGATTATAACAACTAAAGTAGACACCTTTACCAACTCATACCAACAATCAACTAACCAAACTTTATTAAACAACTATACATATATATATATATATATATATATATATAGGACGATAATCAAATGAGAACCGTAAAAAGGTTGAGAACCATGAAAACCGATCTAATCCATTAATTGATTTAATTTATTACGGCTTAGATGGGTTCTCACGGTTCTCAATATTTTAATTATAACCATGTGATCAAAAGTTTAATTATAACTATAGGATCAAAACCAAATTATGGCTTAGATCGGTTCTCATGGTCCTCAACCTTTTTTTGGTTCTCACATATATATATATATATATGGTTGGTTTACGGTGAAAATTTGAGGTTAACGTTAAAAACGTGAAAAGTGGTTATCAACAGTTGTATGAGAAATGGACGCACATTATGATCAGATGAATCGAGATGCACCGAATCAATTTTCTTCTAAGCAGCAATTCATGAGAGAACATTTGATTAAAAATGATCAACGGTTCAGATCCACTTCTCATGTTAACCTCAATTTTTCACATATATATATATATATATATGTGTGTGTGTGTGTGTGAGAGAGAGAGAGAGAGAGAGAGTCAGGAGATGGTTTTTTGTAAGGATAATAGTTATCGTAGGAATGGTAAGAAGATATCTCCACCATCGGATAAATCCTAATTGAATATCAACTGAAAATTCCCTTTGAAGCTAATTCTTGGGTTATTTGAGAACTTAATATGAACCATTATATCAACACTAATTAAAAGTGAGAGATAGCTATCCATACATTGATAAGGGATGTATGGATTCTCGAGAAGAGAGGAGCCATGGTGGTCCCCCCCGGACCGCCCGGATCCCACGAGTGAATCGAAAGTTTTCAGATCTCTTTTTAAACTTCTCATCTTAACTCATATTCGGTTGAGTTTCGGTGAAGTGGTTATCAATTGTTGGATGAGAAACTGCACACACATTAGGATGAGATACACCGAGATAAGATCCACAGAGATGCACCTGATCAATTCTCTTCTAAGCCGCAATTCATGAGAGTGTGTTTAATTAAAAATAATCAACAGTTCAAATCCACTTCTCACGATTCTAAACTTAACCTCAACTTCTCACACGATCTTTCGCCTCACACAATCATTCATCTATATATATATATATATATATATAATTATATATAATACGTATCTATATACGTAGAAGTTGTTTATGCGTGTATTACAGGCAACAAAAGCAGATTCTTTATTGGAATCTTCATTTGTCAATGAGGGTTAGCTTAGCTGCTTGCTTATTTTTATACCCATATTTATTTATTTATTCAAACCATATTTCATTAATTTAATAGGAAAATCATTATAAACCGACTACATTTGCACGTTCGGCTTCTAAAAGACTAAAACGACCTTCAATCCTCATGTCTTCTTAACCCAGGACAGGCTTTATATACGTAATTTTATGATAATAATTTATATATTGTTATAGTTTATATTTAGGGTTGAGTTCTGATGAGAAGTGGTTATCAACCGTTGGATGAGAAATGGACGAACATTAGGATGATATGCATCGAGATGCATCAGATCAATTCTCTTGTAAGCCACAATTCATGGGAGGATATTTGATTAAAATTGATCAACAGTTTAAAAGTATTTCTCACACTTCATGCTAGTTTATATTTAATGGTTTGTGTATATATAATTGTAAGTTGAAATATATATATATGTGTAGGTGAGGATGGTACCCTTTTCGTGTACTCAACCAATTAGCATATGGCTTTTTCCATAAGTACCCTCTTTCAAAGTCATCCCTTCTTAATACACATGCCCTTGAAAAGGATGTAAAAGTAAACTGACTCTAAAAACAATTTAATAATAATATTATATGTTATGACTAGTTTTACAAAAAAAAATCATCCGTTTTGTACATTACGAAGTGGTTTAATTATAGTCAATGAGTCAATGGTAAGTTCATTTTTGGTCGTTTGTAAGATTTGTATATAGATTTTGGATCTTGTCTAATTAATCTATTTTCATGATACTACAAAGATAGTGTTCGAAAAGGAGAAAAGTAAGATTGGCGATTTATTTTTTGACTTCCAAAGGAAGGTATTCGAGTGGATTCACAAAAGAGATAGAAAAGCGAAATTGGAATGGGGAACGTGCAGTGGTTGTCGAATCCTGTTGGGTAATGGTGAATCAAATTAGAAACAGACGCTGGTCGAACGCGAAGTCGGAAACTTCATTCAGACGGTGCTTTTTCATTACTGTTGTTGTTGTTCGGCTCTGTTGGGGCTCTTCGGTTGGGTCTGCACGTCGAGTGGCTCCAAGACAGCGTAACCATCGAACATCTGGTAGCCTGGCATCGGGGTAGCACGCCCGGCCGAGGGTAGTTTACCTCTCGCAAGCTCATCCTTGGCTTTGGTATACTACCCATTTGGGGTCTGTTACTTTGTGATTCATGTATTGGTTTGTAAATTAGTAGACTTGTTGCTGGTTTTGTTTGTAAACATGCGGCACTCTTGTGAGTGGTGATTATTGTGGAATAAAGTGTTTGATGTTGCCTTTCAAAAAAAATATTGAACTTTCGTAACAAAGCACTTTAAATGGTAAGCATTTACAGTATTTTTGTTGTAAAAATTTTGTATTTTTTTATCTTCACAATATTTTGATGTGAAAGTTCAATATTATGTTTCACAATATGAACTAAAAAAAGAAAATTTTACATGTATTTTCCCTGAACACAACCCTTGTATAGTAGTTATATACTTATATAGATATAAATTATGAGAGAGATTCAAACGATAACAATAATCAAATAAGTGAACATGAAAAACAGTCAAATGACGTGTAACATCCCATGTAATTTTACACTAACGGTCAACATAAAATTGTGTACACAATGTGACCCACGACTTTAGATCACATCCAAAATCGCATAAATCATATATAATCCATTTTTTTATATTATTCTCTTATTTATTATCATTCTTGGAACCCAACTCTATAAATTTTTATATCTATATATATTATGTGATTGTTGTACATTTATATACTTGTAATACAAGGTAGGGTAGGGGTGTTCAAAAACCCGACCAACCCTGTAATATCCGTAATTTTTTATAATAATAAGATAATTGTTTAAATCTGAAATTGAATATCTTAGGAGTTGAGGGGCCTTTATATTTTTATGTCATCCTTAAATAAATCAATTAATTAAATGAGTTTTAGATAAATCCTAAGGAACCTATCTTTTGAGGAATCAAATTTCAAATTCATGGTTATCTTTATTTAGTTTCACCCTATAAATATAAAGGTTTACATAGTTAATCAAATTTTACATTATTTGTTGAAATCATGAACTTTCTTCAAACTTGAGTTTTGGGATTCAAGATTTACGTCACGTTTTGGAGGTAAGTTTCGATTCCAATATGCATATTAATTTGTTTTTGTCTTGTTGTTTTCGAGTTTCAGACGTTTTTAGAACTGTTGTTTTGAACATCGTTAATGATGAGTCTAAACCATTTTTAAAACTACTTAAATAGATTATTTTGTTGTTATTAAAACAACAATAGTGAGAATTGAAGGAAACGCTGGTGTGTAGCCAAGTTTTGATTATTTACAGTTGAGTCCCCTATTTATAAGACATGTTTTACTTTTTCCCTGTTGTAAAATAATGTTATTTGGACAGTTTTAACCCCTAGCGTTTTGGTAACTACAGTCTAGCCTCTATTGCTGAAATCGTTTTCAAATTTATATTTTGAATGGAGTTTCTGTTTTTTTACAGTTTTGATCCCTGTTCCATAAATATTTTACTATAAAAATCCAAAACGTTTTCGTTTGAATATTTTACAGATTTAAACCATATTAAATATTTTGCTACATTTTAATTTATATAATTTCGAATAGATCTTTGACTATTTCCAATCAATAATTATATTTTGGCCGTAAAGGATTTTATAAATATGATATGTAAACTGTGTGGATTTTTATAAACTAAAAGTTATTATAAAAGTTGTATTAATATCGCGTTTGCGGGAAATTGGTATTTTTTTAGGTTGTTCAATCATAGGTTCGTTTAAGCTGTATTTTAGCAATAAGGATCCATAATTATAGAGTATTAGTTGTATTTGAATACGTTTTTATTTTTATTGGGGTATTAGGCTTTGTTGGACGAGCGTAAGAGATCTCAGAATTTTAGTGGCGTGTTTATATTGTCGGATATCATGCCAGGTACGGATTATCGTACTTCTTTCAGCGACATTCTGTTCCATATTAACGGATATCTTCGTTTATAATTATTTTGACTCGTTTGGCAACTGTTTCGTTTGGTTTGATATATGTATCTTTGAGATATTCTCGAAATAATATTCGTTGACGTTACCGTAGTATTTGAAAGCCTTGATTTGGTTCTCTTTGTTTACTTGTTATGTGATAAATCACGTTTTTGATCGTTTGATTTATAAGATCTTGATGCATGGTGAATATATCCGGAGTTGAGTTGTTTATATTCATCCATGCATACTTAGAACCCGTTGTTAGATAGTTGGAGAGTAGGAATACCGAGTTAACCACCTGTAGGGGTACTACAGGCATGCCATTGTGGCGCCAGTGGTGTGACACTATCCGTGGCGGTGTGATTAGTCAATGGCGTCTCCTTCCGATTTTGGTGTGCTCTGATGAGAGCTGGGTGGTATGACGGTGATTTTATTTAGGAGGCGTATGGGTCGGCCCTAGGACTTTTGGAGCTTTGTTATCGGTGTGCGATGTAGTGCCATACATGCCACTGATTTTGGATACACGTGGAGTCATGAATCCAGTGTATTATGATTTGTTTGGATCCTATTATGTGATTTTGCTCCGTGTAGGAAACTCGGTATGCATAAACCAACCCCTCGTTGCTTCAGCCTAAAATTCGTTGATCACTCTGGAGTTTGGTGGTGTGTCCGTATTGGGGAACTTTGAAACTTTATTTTCCATCTCATTTGAATTTGATCTTTTAATTACGTTGTGCTTTGTTTATTTTGTAATCTTAATCCGTACTGGGCACTTGGCTCACGCTGTGTTTTTCTTCCGGCAGGTATTTAGGTAGGAGAAATCAGGAGCTTTTGAGAGACGCATCTGCTTTTTGAAGACTTTTATTTATTTGTTTAACGTTAATTTTTGTCTTGATCTATATTAATATTTTAGGAGTCAATGTTTGCTTGAGATTGACTTTTATTGGAGACCTTAAGTTAAATTTGTATTGACGCTAAGTGGTTCGATTTAATATTGGACTTTTTTTAGCGATTCATTTTGTTATTTGGAGATCCTGTTTTCGCTTCAGATTTGGGGTGTTACAAGCCCGATCAACCCAACCCAACCCGACGTGAAATAACTCAACCCGAAACAACTCGATGTCCAATCGAGTTGTAAAATCCTCAAACCGTATGTATTGGGTTGATATCGGGTTAAGAGAATTTGAACCCAACCCAACCCGATGAACCCGATATATATATATATAGTAAATGCTAACATATATATGCAAATTAAAAAAAACAGTTGATGATGATATATTTAAGATTTAAGAAATATGCAAATTGAAGAAAGGGTCAAAAGGGTAATTGTGAAAGGGTCAAACGGGATATACAAAAGTCAATGCTGTTAGAGAAGGAAACATAAAGAAACGGTAGTAAACGGATTCTACAAGTAACCAACAGCCACGTGTCAACAGGTTAATGTTACCAATTACGAACCCAACTGGTGATTATTTAAATTAAATGCTTCCGGAGGCTGTCAACTGTTATAATTAAATCATAAATGTTATTTACAATAAATCCTGACAATAATTAATTAATTAATCATCCCATTTTATTTAATAGTTAAAATATAAAATTAGAAATTAGAATTAAGTAAAGAAAAAAAGGGTGTTTAGAAAATTGTCAAACTACAATCCATATTCGCAAAGTGGGGTTTTAAGCTCAAGTTTGAGTTTCAGACACACACACACATAGACATATAGATGTAAGAAGTTGATTAATTTATAAAAAACAAGAAATTTTAAGATCATACACCTACTTTTTTTAAGTATTGACACAATTTGACAATAAGAAATAAATATATAAATATTTTTCATAAAATCATCATTATACGTGTTGTATGATGGCTTAAGTTTTTGTGTTTTTAATCGAAACTTTTTCCAAAAAATATAATAAATATGAAATTAAAAATTAAAGTAAGTAAATACAATGACAAGATTCAAGCCTACACCTGGCATGGGAGAAAACTTGTGTTGTCTTTGTAGTATTAAAACATATATGGTTGCAAACACTAAACGGTGAAACTTTTCACGATCTTATATTTTTTACACTACGACAGAATGAACAGTAGCATGGGTCCGCCCCTACACATTATTAAATGTGATATGAACACTTAAATTATATATGATTAAGCATGTCCAAAAGAAACACATGCATTGAGCGATTGTGACCAAAGTTTGTGTGCGGGAGACATGCCGATCAATGGTCCATGTGTTTATTCATATATGATTAAATGTTTGTATAATTGTATCACATTTAATCGTGTGTGATCTTGGAAATTCTGGTAAATTGATTGTTTTCTCGTTTAAACTTGACTATATATATAAGGTTGGATTTTGGTGAGAAGTTGAGTTAACGCGAGAAACATGAGCAATGTTTATCAACCGTTGGATACACATTAGGATGAGATTAACCGAGATAAGATGCACTGGATTGATCCCCGTATCAGGCACGATTCATGGGTGAAATTGTAAAAGTAATCAATGGTTCAGATCTACTTCTCATGTTTCTTGCATTAACTAAACTTTTCACACGATCATTCACAACCCCCCCCATATATATATATATATAGAGGGTGGTTCTTTTGTTAACCCCACAAAGGTTGTTAACTTTGTGAACCCATTTTTGTCCAATAGGATTGCATCTTCAATGGTTGTTGCTTAGTCATACTTAATTAATGTACAAGGGTATATTGGGAAGTCATGATTTTGAAAACTTTTAGCTAATTTAATTTGGAGTTACAAAATCAAACATATCCATGATTGTAGCTCTTAATGTAATTTCAACTTTTAGTCAATATACATTTTTTAATATTTACATGAACATATCAATAATCACCTCAACGATTCTAAACGATAATATGAATTCGGGTATTATGAACGACGTTGATGGTGGTGTTGATGTTGATAATGGTTCATCACTGATAACAATATCGAAGGATGCCGACCATCAAACGCAACGCATGTCAATAACAATGAGGAATATATACCCTCAAATGGAAACACGGATATATGTAGCACAAAATAGTCGAATCCAGCAACAAGCCTTGTGTTGGTAAGTTTTTTGTACGTGTTCGAGCTAGTATGAAATGTAAGTGCATTCCCTCGATGTTTGTAATATATTTATAGATGTTTTATTCAGCGGATCTTCACATTCAGAAACATCTGCTTGTAAACATATGCTTCGCATTATGTTTTCATATGAACATAAATAAATAACATGTTCATATAATCAGACTTGTATCCCATACTTTAAGGTGCCACATCTTTCATATCAACATAAATGTGAAAACAAACGTGAACAAATAACGAAACCGGCCCTTATGTTCTTATCTGATTTTGTTTGACCTGCATAGTAGTTAAATTTTTGAACATTTCAGTGTGTATGAACATCCATACCTATAGGAACCTTGTCTAACATTCACCAGCTGGTTTCATTGTGTTAATTATTGTCCACATGAACAATCACATGTTATCTCTATTAAGGTTCAAATGCATTGAACACATGTGATTCTTTTGTTTGTATTAATCTTTATATAAACAGGGGTGAACACTAATGTTACTGTCAAGTCCATAGCAACATTACACTGACATAACTTATAAACACTCGGTGAGTGGTCTGGTATTACATCCATTGTTACTCCTGATTGTTATGATCACATATGAACACAATAACACACATGTGTTTAATACCCTCCATAACAATCATGGACACATGAACAAAGGTGAACTCGTCCAGCAACAATGTGATCAATGGTAAACGAATGTAAATGAATATAAACGAACATAAATGAACGTAAATGAACGAACATTAACGAACATAAATAAACGAACGTTCACGAACGTAAATGAAAGAACGAAACCATTGTTCATGTTCATTCATTTAACTAAACGAACGAAATGATGTGTTCATGTTCGTTCATTTATTAAATAAACGAACATACACGAACTTCCCGTCGAACGGTTCATGAACGATTTGTTAAACGTTCGGTTCGTTTACGGCCCTAACTACACCATGTGCTAACTTATTCAAAATTTTAATAAAAAGTTATCCATTTCTTGTGAACAAAACAATAAATTAATAAAAACTTCAATGAAAAATACCAATTTATGCATACAATTGATGTCGATTACAATTCGGTAAAGGAATTTTTTTTCCAGAGACATAATAAATGTAAAATAAATCTTTGTTATATTTTCCACAATTACCCCTATTCAATGCGGTTCACATATGACACTTTACGGTTATGATTGGTTCATAAAGTTAACACAAAAAATTGGGTTAACAAAAGAACTCACCCATATATATATACATATATATAGAGGAAGGTTCAATCGAGGAGCGTACCTATTTACGAGAAACGCGAGGAGCGCCTTCCATGTACTGGATCACATGTGATCCACTATTCCGGAAAAAATCGGATAGCGGGCGACCTGGTTCGCGAATCGCGTGGAAGTCGCCCGGATCACATGTGATTTTAGGCGTGAATCACATGTGATCCACTACATGGGCGGAAGCCCCCCGATCAGGTGTGAATCACATGTGATTTTGTACGTGAATCACATGTGATTCAGTACATGGGCGGTGCTCCTCGCGTTTTCTTAAATTGTTACGCTCCTCGTTTGAGAGAGAGAGAGAGTTGGGTTCACGTGAGACCGACATGTTTTCGTGAGACCCGCGACACCACATTTTTACACTTGAAACTTCATAGCAAAACATTGTGATGATAAAAATAATCCGAACCTTCACAACAAAAATATTGTGAAGGTTACATTCACACTGTTTTGTTATGAAGTTTCAAGTGTAAAAAAATGATCTCACGGGCTTCACGAAAAGAGTTTGGTCTCACATGATTTCAAGTATATATATATATATATATATGTGTGTGTGTGTGTGTGTGTGTGTGTTTGGGGGGGGGGGGTTTGGATTCAACATGGAGTTCTAAAGGTGAAAACGGATAGAATGCTTATCAACCATCGATTGATTTTAATCCAACAATTATATATAACATGAACTCTTATATTTGATGAAAGAAAGTGATTCTGTTCGCTTTCTTGTTTTTAAGATTCCAAGGATGTGTTATAAACCCGATTATATACAAATATGAGATATATAATTATTTATAAGACCCAACATATATAATGTATGTGTATATATGTTGGATACCACATGGAAGGGAAGGAGGGAACAAAAGTTAGGTTAGAGATGGAATTGTGTACCAAACATCCCAAAACCCATTCCCATCTTGCACATGCCACCACCCCTTTGCTTCCCTGGATTAGTCACCACCACACCCTTTTTTACACTTACATTAAAACTTGTTTAAATAATCAACATTCTTTTACATAAATATTAATTTAATATGTGTTGTATTTATATCAAGGTTCTAAATGGCGTGAGGCGTGACGTGGCAGCGAGACCAAGCCTCAAGTCTTAGGAGCTGTGGCGAAGCCATGACGTTTTCAAGGCGTGACTTATGACGTCAAATTTCTAGGTCTTATATAATATTATATATAAAAACACATGTTTTGTAGTGTTACTCAATGAGTCAATGGTAGTAAGCAAGTTAAATTGGGCTATATATTAAAAAACTTGCAAATAAGACATTAAGAACGTAAAGGAAAATCAAATATCACATCATGAAAACTGCGCGTTAGGCCATGGCGTGCCACGGCCTTAACGTGGCGTGAGACATAAGACTTGACGGCTGTGCGACGAATTTTTTAGAACATTGATTTATATGAGTAAGATATTTGTTGGCTAATAATTAAACGATAAGTTTGATATTTTCGTTATAATTTTTCGAGTTTTGGTTGATTTATGTATCAGTTTTACTTTCTTTGACGAAATTCAAGTTGTAGTCAATTTGTGAAAATGGGTTTATGTGAAAACTTTTATGATATACGATCAATTGGGGTCCGTTTACTAATGGTAAATATCGAGATTCATACTTGGTAAAGACATGGCAACGCTTGAAAATCTTTCCTAGTAAGTGAACCAATGTTTACCGAATAAGGGATACTTAAATTACCAACAATTCATTTTGATGTCCGAAAATGTTACCAGATAAAACACGTAATAGTGGCGACACTTGGTGGTAAGCGTTTATCCAACAAGCATTTGGTAAATGACCATTTAGTTTTACAATGTTGGACTTATTGCTATAGAGGGAAAATCAAATGCAAACCAGAAAAATGTAACAAGAATAAAACCAAACCATTCAGTAAATTTCATTTTAAACTTTGAATCGAGTTATTTCACATGTTTATTCTTGTGTGTGTATGTTTATGTTTCATATATGAAACATATTACATTGTTTTCAATTGTAAAACAATTTTAAATATTTCATACATAATATAACAATGTACATTTCATATATACTCTTTAATATGTGTAACTAACACATAGAAAATGATTCTCGCTAATCATAATATATTTTATAATTCACGTTTAACCGATTTTAGAATGTTTAAAGGTTTTTTCATTAAAAGTAATAATTTAAAGGCTTAATAATTCAAAATCATATATTTCGTTGATTTTTTTAGAACTTTCCCTTGATTTATATATATCAAATAAAAAAAATATTTTATTAACATGTCCTGGAGATAATGTGTCACCTTGGGGAGGGTGCACCCTTTGTACCCCGGCACTTTATTCATCTTCTTTTTCTTTTTTATTTATCCCAATTGTAATAAAAATACGAATTTATATATAATATATATTTTTAAATAGGGAATTTAATTAAAATAACTAAAGTTTGACTTTGTTTTATCAAAATACCCATTTTTACCAAAATACCCATTTTTTCCACAAAGGGGTCCGCAATCGCGTGCAGGAACCATTTTTGACACTTTTTTAAACTTTTCACCCCGCGATCGCGGGGGAGTGTCCCGCGGTGGACCAAATTCCTTCAATTTGATGATTTTGAATTGAAGTGTTACACTTTCAACCCCTATACTTATTTACTTACTTTACTTTATACTTTTTACTTTCATAATTTTAATTTTACATTTAACACATATAATCGTTTATTAACTAAAATACGTTAAAAAAATACGATTTAATTTTAACAAGTTACACCATTATAATCGTCTTTCGATACGTTCGAAATGAGGCCAATATTGAATTTTTTTTATTTATATATTTTAATATATATCATATACACTACATAAAAAATATTTTTTATATTTAAAATTCAATTTTTAACGTATTTTCAAATTTGTTTTACACTCCTATCGCATTAACATAATAATCATATATTAACTAATTCATTAAATCGTTTTAAATTATTATTTGTATGTGTTTATAGAGATCGTGAATGACAATAGAACAAGGTTTCACGAGAAGAATATATGAAATGGGGTTTTGACAAGTTGGTATCACTTGACTCATTTAAGAATTGTGAAAATGGGTATTTGCCGAATGATGATTCATGTGTGTTTGGAGCTGAAGTAATTGCAGTTACAGAGTATGCACAAAAGGATCGATGTCTGTCCATCACAAAACCTCCACCAAATTTTTAATACTTACACTTGGACCATCGATAATAAAATAAATAAAACGTATTTTAACCATAAGAGTACCATAAATTAAATAATTAACTATAATAATATGAATTTTAAATATAATTTTTAAATAAAAAATAATTTGTTTTATAGATATAAATATGATAACGTCAAATATAATTGATAATGTTTAAAGTGTTCGATAGTCAATTTTGTAGAATCAAAACCGATTCTTATCCACAAGACAACCTTGTTCAATAGAAAATGACACTATAACTCAAAAACATCTAAAATACATTTAAACCAAATACAAAATATTTTCTTATTGCTTAATTTTCGATGTCACATATCTATGTTTCGCATATGATAAAAGTAACGTGAGACAAAAACTTACTAAGTCAACAGTTTTCTCAAAAAAATTCAAAATGGAGAACCAAAAGTTTAAATCTCTAAAAAAATTTGCATTCATCTCCAGCAGATTCTCCATTTTGGAGAAAAAACAATGATTATAATATTAAAATATTGTATTCTTCTATAAAAAATTATTTATCTCTCTAAATATTATTTTTCAAAGATTTCTATTGGTGCTCTCACTTAGTAATCATTTTTTGGGTTAACTCCATATTTGGATAAAAACTCATTCTCTCTCATACTTTCTCCATTTTAGAGATAGTTTTGAGAAAGCTGTTGGAGCAAAAAAAAAACAATCCAAAATCCTCATATTCTTCATTTTCTCCAAAATAGGGAAGCTGTTGAAAATACTCTTATTGCATCATATTCTAGCTCTTTTTAGTATACTCGGTTCATACTATTTTAGTATGTAATAGCATCTCCAAAACTTATTTGTAATTTATTCAAATGGAAAATAAGAAGGTTAAAAAATTGCATTTAATTTAAACAAATTTCTTATTTGAAGATTCCAACATTAATTATAACAAAATGGTGTTCTAGGCTATGACTAGACTAATCCTTTTGCAAATTATGACTGTAAGACACCAGCCCTGATTAAACCTCAGTGACCACAATTGTTGTGTAACCGGATAGAATATCCCATCACATCTCTCAAGGCCTTAACCAGTACGTCACAACCATTGTGATTTTCAACATTAATTATAATATTAAAATATTTCATATATTTAATATTCGATAAAAATTCCAAAAAAAGTTTATACAAAATGAAGATGTATCCAACTTAAATGCTTGAAACAATTAAAAAACAATCTTTTTTCTTCAACATTAAATTTTAGAGAATTCTATAAATTTAAAGATATTCTCTAAAATTTAAAGATTTTACCTTATTTTTTTAAAATATTTTATTTCCTTTAAATTTTTAAGAGTATCTATTTAAGTAAAAAAATCTAAAATTGTTAAAGGAAAAACGAAACAGAACACAATAGAATGGAGAGAATGAATCGTAATTTCTCATTAATCATAAGCTTTTTATATAGGGAGGAGTTTACAACGAAAAGGAAACATTAATTATGGTAATATCTAATAGTAGGAAAATATTCTTTCAATCACTTCCTTTTGATGATGGCACATATCCTTCAACACTCCCCCTTGTGCCGAATCAAATGAGTGATGGTGCATAGTTCTTGCCTCATTAAAACCTTACGCCGAAGAAACAAAACCCAGTGGGAAAAATAAAAACTTTAGGCGAAGGAAATAGTACAAGACACCAATAAACAATTCCTTTAGTTTACCAATTTTCTTCATTTGTGCATCAATCAAGAGGTATAAAAATCAATATGATGTATAAAATGTTGTCTCACTAAAACCTTGCACCAAGAAACAAAACCCAATGGGAAAAATAAAACCTTGGTTGAAGGAAAGAACACAACATACCAATATTACATATATAGTAGACTCCCCCTTTTGTCTACCACTCCCCCTGATTCGTGCATTAATCAAAGGAGGTTTAAAACATTTCTATTTCAATACTCTCTACATGTTTCCCAAATATGGTTTTTGTAACACCCCATATTTTCCACTTTTGTGTTTTTAGAATAAAATGGGAATTTTGGTGGCCAAAGTGTGAAACTTAGAACTTAAGTGGTCAAGGGGTGAAATCAAGAGTTTGGATAAGATGAAAACCCTATGTTCTTCATTTATGTGTTGGTTCATACGTTTGGGAGAAGAAATAGGGAGAGGGGAGTTAGAGAGCCAAAACCCTGATTTGGGAGTGTGGAAGAAGGATGACTTCAAGGATTGATGGTAGTATCTTCAAGGTATGATTTCTTCTTCTTCTTCTCTATGTTTGGCTAGTCTAGCATATGGTTTGGGGATTGAATAATCCATTTGTTGGTTGAGTTTTAATCCATAAGAATGAAGACAAATGATTTTGGGATTGATTCCCTATGAGTTTTAATCATTTCAGTAAGAAACTTCTTCATGTTTGCTTAGTAATCTCCATTTTTCTATGGATTGAGTTTTTGGAGTTTTGAGGTTTGAATTCATGAATCACTAGATGGATTTGATGGGTTTTATGATGTTTTAAATGTTGGTTGTCGATTTTTAATGCTTTAGTATCTAAAATATCGATTTGGGAGACTTAGAACTGGTTTGGGAAAGTTTGGGGATGAGAAACCATTGGTTTTGGGAAGAAAGTTCGTGAAGGGGGCAGACCAGTGCTCTGCGCGCCTGGCTGCGCGTTTGGAGGCGCGCCAAGCTCTGGCCCCCAAACCATCTTTCCGTTTCGTTGTTCGTTCGGGTCTAGGATCGAGGCGTCGATTGGAGGGATGTTTTGGGGGTTTGTTAAGGATGTTTTGGGATGTAATTAGATGGTTTAACACCACTCTTATAATGTTAATTCAGGTGTTCGGTTTGAACTAAAGTGTGTCCCGAAGCGTGTGTCGAGGTGCTAAGGCTAAGGTGAGTTCCCTTACCTTCTTTGTGTGAATGAAATGTTTTACGAAAAGTTTTCATAACTGATTATGGTTACGAGCATGTTGACCTGATCAAACTATTTGAAAGGTTTTATATTACGTGATGTGAAAACATTTATTAAAGCATGCGAGTTGTTTATACGTTCATTTCTACGTAAATGTTGATTGCATGCTGTTGGGATGTTGTTGCTATGTGTGGAGTCGGGTTGCACAGTGGAGAACTATTATTGATGCCTGAATGCCGTGCCTGGATTTGTAAGGTGATGAATGTCGTGCCTGGCTTTGTAAGGTGAATGCCGTACCTGGCTTAATAAGGTGATGAAAGTTGAGACCACTGTGCAATACCCTTATGTGGAGTCGAGCTTTTGAATTGGAATTTCTGTTTATTGTTATAACGGTTGAATGTTTTATACTATTGTTTGTGTGGAACTGTTTTAAAGAGGGAATTCACTAGACCTCATGGTCTAACCCTCGCTTTTCGAAAACTAAAACCATTTTCAGGTGTTAATCGTGTATGGAGTTTCATCTGATGATGTTGGAAGGTCGTGTCGTGGTAGAAGAGCTAGAGGCTAGTGAAGACTTGTAGATTACCGTCGGGCTTCCTGTAGAATCTCGGTTGTGAAGGTGTTTTCCGCTGCGAGTTTAGAGTAGAACTGATGTAGATTATATTATTTGGGACCGTTTTTGGTTGTAACGTTGTCAATTGCATTTTGTTTAATTTGGGTTGTTACAAATGGTATCAGAGCCATAGTTTAAGGGATTTAGGTGACCGGATGGGCCTAAACTTAAACTGTGGAGTAGAGTGGGACACAACTGAGATATAGGAAGCCATTAGGAAAGACCTTAATCGTAGGATATCTTGACAATGGTAGTGAGGACTCTCATGTAAGGTAAATTCAAATCGCATCTGGCCAATGCTATCATGAATTTACAGGTGCATGGGCGTAATCAATCGCTATTGTCGGGATGAGTGGTGAGTGTGGCGGTATGTAGAAGGTTCTAACCTTGTATATGATAGCAAGGAGTTGATGTGTCATGGGAGATCCCTTGTGTTGTGATGTTTGTAACTTCTAGAAGAAGTGTTGTCTAGAATGTTAATGAGCTGTCTAGAGGTAAACTCTCTGTGATAGGAAGTGAGAATTAGGTTGGCATCTTGAAAACCTTCAATTCAAGATCGAGTGAGGGAATCTAGTCTTGGATTCCTTAGTCAATCGGTTTAGTGGCAAGATTAATGAATGAAAGTTATTAGTGTGGTTTTGGAGGTATGCATAAGAGTAGGAAGTGAGATAACTGGTCAGTTTGGTAAACCATGTTGAGCGGTCGATCAGGTGGGTTGTGAAACACTTGTACTACAAGTTGTAGCATAAGTAAGAAAGCGGTTGTTAGTCATAGTATGGTATCAGTGAAGAGTTGAAATAAGTGCAACAATTGACTTGGTTAGAGTGAATAGCCTTCAATTGCATATCGAATTTCATGCATTATGCCATTAAACGTATTACACCAGTTCTTTCATGTTAAAAGCATGTACGTGCATGACAGGTCTTATTGTTTTGGGAAATAAGTTGACGCGTGCGAGCGCGTGTTTTCTTTAAAGTAAAAGACAAACTTGTTTTCATTATACGATAAAGCTTTGAACTTAGAGATCTACGAATTATTTCACGCTTTTAATTGTGGAGAGAATCTTCGTTACGAAAATATTGAAACGTTTTATTGCGAGGTTTCGATTTATAAACAAAAAGAGTATTGACTCGTTATTATTATTATATGAGTGTTGGAATTGACAGACCGACTCTGGGTAAGTGATTTCGTTCGGAAATTTTCCAGTCGTATGTGAAAGGGTTTCATTGGAGATAACCGTTGTGTCGGCGTCGATTTGGATGGACAAGGTTACGAATTATCGTAAAAGTGCCAGCGAGCGATCCTTGCGGTTGTTGTGTTTTACTATTCATCTTGAGTGGTGTTGTTTCATGCATACTCAAGCTTGTTGTATGATTTTGTATCTACTGCGTTTTTTTAAGAGTGCAAAATGATTTCAATCGTTGTGTCATTGTGCATGAAGGCTATGAACTCGCTAGGTCGGGGATGGTATTACGATTGAGGTCAAGGAAAGGCTTTGGGAGTTGAATTGTCAGTTGAATAAGATGTGGTCGAGTTGTGACCTTAGCGTTGCCGTTAGAGGAGGTGGGTGAATACCGAGGGCCTCGGGCGGAGAATTCGGAATGGTGGAATGATTGTAGTTTGAACTATTGCTTGGTTATGTGAGAATAGTTTAATTGTGGTGAAATTGGAAATGGTTGAAGTGATTTCAATGGTGGAATGGTAATAAGTAGCATTACGTTGCTCGATGTAGTGTTCTCGGCGGTGAGTCTGAGTACTGAGATATGTTGGTAATTAGATTTTGCACTAAGAAAGGTCTTGTGTTTTTCCTCAAATGGGAACGGTGGGATATAAATTGATTGTAATGCGTGAGAAAGAACCTGTTGTGTGTGGACGGATGAGGTCGTCCGAGATCGTGTAAATGATATGGTATAGGAACACCTAGTGAGGGTATTGGGAGAACGGAAGGTCATCAATGGGGATGTGATGTCCATTGAGGCTTTGATGATTTGCTTATGCGTAAGGTGTTAGCACAGCGGAGATAGATCGCGAGGAGTTGACGAGAAACGAGAATTGGTTTGAGGAATTAGGAGAAGTAAGTTCCTACGGGAATCCCTGTCTGTCGTGAGGCGGCTGGGCAATTGCGTGTCGACTGTCGATTTTGAAATTAATGACTGTTCTGTTGGTTGATTGTCAGGAGGCTGGTATTGGAGAAGTAACCATGGTGTGGTTATCTTGGGAGTCTTCTTGCAAAGATGTAGGAAGTTGTTAGAAGAAAGGCGTGTATCCGGCATGACGCTGGACCACCTTGTGTGAGTGTTTCGGAAGTGAAAGATTGTGGTAGCATAAGTGATTTCTTGTGGGGCTTGATGAGCCATATAAGAACGAAATGAGTAGTGTAATTAAAGCGGGTATGCTTTGATTAGATGATCTTGACATGTGATTAGTCGAGACCCAGGGAAGGCAAGTCGGGAACGTTTTTGCTTCAATGAAATGGTGTTATGGGTAGCACGAAGGAAGTAATATCTTTGGTGTGTGTAAAGACATCATGAAGGCTTGTTTGCAATGTGGTCACGTGGTGCGATAGTGGTGCAAGGAAGTAGTAGTACTTTGTACTGAAGGAACGTGTAGGTCATAGATGTAACGATGGTTTGTCGTAGTATCGAAGTATTCAACAGTGGTGAGTGTGCTCGATAGAGGTGTATGGTTTTCAGGCAGTGTGCGTTCATACTATTTGAGGTCAGGAGATTGAGTTGCGGTTGGTGACTGGATGAAAGGAGAACCCTTGTTCTTCTCGATCCCATTAGATTTTGGTTGAGTTTTCATACTTCACTTGATTGTCGAAGAGGATACTGTAACCGTTAAGCTATGGTGCTTCGTTATGAAGTTTAGTCAGGAGCGTTGTAGTATTCCGTGGATGTAAAGAAATGAAATGAGTGGGTCGACTGTGATGGAGAGTTAGGAACTCGTGGTAGTTCTCGGTGTTAAGTACCTTGCGAGAACTTGGCTAAAGGTCTTGACTGATGATTTTGGAGAAACCGTTCTTTTGGACTATAGTGGTGTGTGATGGGAGTTCCGTACAAGCATGAGAGGAAATGATGACGGTATGTCAGATCAAGTATAGACAGGCTCACGGTAAGAAGATGTCATGAGACACTGGAAAGGCGGGCTATGATTAAAGAACGGTTATTTGAAGAGCATGAGGAAAGGAATCATTGTGGATGCCTTGGTTAAAGAGTTGAGAGAGCTAATTTCATGCGACTAATCTAAAACTGGCTCGTGTTAGCGAACCATTCTTTTAAAGCATCTTAATGTTGTCAAGTTAGAATGGAAATAGGTGGGCGAATGTGGTGCCCGGGTTGAGAGACCTTGGGATTAGATTCGGTATTGTCGGGAAGAATGTTTCACGTGAGCGTGTCGTTCAGTATTCGATTAGTTGGAATAGTTTGAGTGAACTTGGTCACTCCTCCTTGTGTGAGGGCAAGTGAATATCTGGCGGTAGTTCCTAAGTAGTGGAATCATTAAGTGGATGTTGTAGGAAACATAATTGTGCGTTCGTAAGGTTGGATCAGCTTGAGTGAGCGGATTATGCGGCTGTTGAGCTGTGCAAGTCTTCTTCATATAAGTCTGTGTGAAAGCGGGACATGGTGTGATCAGTAATTGGTAACTGTGTTGCATATATGATCCAGTGTGGTTTCAGGAAATGTTTTTGAGCTAGACGAATGCTATGTTGGCAGGATTGCGAACCTTTCTTTTCTCTTGGAAATAAATGTTATTCTGTGAGGAGAGTTCGGTATCGATATGAGGGCGATCTGGTGTAATGTCGATGAAGGGGGTGGTAAGTGTCCGCTTAGAGATTCGGGTTATTGCGGCGTTGACTCGAGTAGAGTCGTTTTCTCTTAAGAGAGTATTCTGATGTGAGTAGTATGATTGATCGAAGAAATTGCAAGTGTGTATGGCTGGGCATGCTACCGACCTGAGAATGTGGTATTTGGCCGAGGAGCGATGCCAAAGAATGTTGTACGTTATCGGTTCTGATCAGGAGAGGGATGGATAAGTGAATGGGAATAAGAGGATTGGATTGGAAAGGATGAGTAATTTCAATCTCAAGTCGGGAGAACAGTTGGGTGGGAAAACATTCCCATGGTTTGGAGTAGTGTGTTTCAGTAGGAGATTGAATTGGACCACATTGTAATGGAGTGGTGGCAGTTATCGAAAGGATTGGGGGAAATATTGAATGAATTAATTGTACTCGGTGTAATTTTGGAACATTTTTGGTGTGTTTCACGTCCCTATGTTGGGGAGTGTTGGTTGAAATCTCGGTGCGGTGTTGCCATTGTAAGTAGCGCGAAAGGATGAAGAGTGGGATTTTGTTGTGTCGTTAGGAGCGAGCATTGGGCTGGCTGGTCGTGAATTTGAAAGACAAAGAAGTGGATCTTGTAGAAATGTATTTGCAACTCCCTAAGAAATTTTGTTTGGGTGACGTGAGTATTGGAAGTCGGAAGTTAACTCCAAATTGCGGCATGTGTCCGGCAATGGAATTCCGAGGACGGAATTCTAATAAGGGGGAGGTGATGTAACACCCCATATTTTCCACTCTTGTGTTTTTAGAATAAAATGGGAATTTTGGTGGCCAGAGTGTGAAACTTAGAACTTAAGTGATCAAGGGGTGAAATCAAGAGTTTTGATAAGATGAAAACCCTATGTTCTTCATTTTAGTGTTGGTTCATACGTTTGGGAGAAGAAATAGGGAAAGGGGAGTTAGAGAGCCAAAACCCTGATTTGGGAGTGTGGAAGAAGGATGACTTCAAGGATTGATGGTAGTATCTTCAAGGTATGATTTCTTCTTCTTCTTCTTCTCTATGTTTGGCTAGTCTAGCATATGGTTTGGGGATTGAATAATCCATTTGTTGGTTGAGTTTTAATCCATAAGAATGAAGGCAAATGATTTTGGGATTGATTCCCTATGAGTTTTAATCATTTCAGTAAGAAACTTCTTCATGTTTGCTTAGTAATCTCCATTTTTCTATGGATTGAGTTTTTGGAGTTTTGAGGTTTGAATTCATGAATCACTAGATGGATTTGATGGGTTTTATGATGTTTTAAATGTTGGTTGTCGATTTTTAATGCTTTGGTATCTAAAATATCGATTTGGGAGACTTAGAACTAGTTTGGGAAAGTTTGGGGATGAGAAACCATTGGTTTTGGGAAGAAAGCTCGTGAAGGGGCAGACTAGTGCTCTGCGCGCCTGGTTGCGCATTTGGAGGCGCGCCACCAGGGGCGCCAAGCTCTGGCCCCCAAACCATCTTTTCGTTTCGTTATTCGTTCGGGTCTAGGATCGAGGCGTCGATTGGAGGGATGTTTTGGGGGTTTGTTAAGGATGTTTTGGGATGTAATTAGATGGTTTAACACCACTCTTATAATGTTAATTCAGGTGTTCGGTTTGAACTAAAGTGTGTCCCGAAGCGTGTGTCAAGGTGCTAAGGCTAAGGTGAGTTCCCTTACCTTCTTTGTGTGAATGAAATGTTTTACGAAAAGTTTTCATAACTGATTATGGTTACGAGCATGTTGACCTGATTAAACTATTTGAAAGGTTTTATATTACGTGATGTGAAAACGTTTATTAAAGCATGCGAGTTGTTTATACTTTCATTTCTACGTAAATGTTGATTGCATGCTGTTGGGATGTTGTTGCTATGTGTGGAGTCGGGTTGCACAGTGGAGAACTATTATTGATGCCCGAATGTCGTGCCTGGCTTTGTAAGGTGAATGCCGTACCTGGCTTAATAAGGTGATGAAAGTTGAGACCACTGTGCAATACCCTTATGTGGAGTCGAGCTTTTGAATTGGAATTTCTGTTTATTGTTATAACGGTTGAATGTTTTATACTACTGTTTGTGTGGAACTGTTTTAAAGAGGGAATTCACTAGACCTCATGGTCTAACCCTCGCTTTTCGAAAACTAAAACCATTTTCAGGTGTTAGTCGTGTATGGAGTTTCATCTGATGATGTTGGAAGGTCGTGTCGTGGTAGAAGAGCTAGAGGCTAGTGAAGATTTGTAGATTACCGTCGGGCTTCCTGTAGAATCTCGGTTGTGAAGGTGTTTTCCGCTGCGAGTTTAGAGTAGAACTGATGTAGATTATATTCTTTGGGACCGTTTTTGGTTGTAACGTTGTCAATTGCATTTTGTTTAATTTGGGTTGTTACAGTTTTATGTATTGATTTGGTAAACAAACATGTCACATTTTCCTCACATCTTATTCAATTCACTTAAATCTTGAGGAGAATTGATTATATAAAAACTTAAGCAAAATATGCTTTCTGTTATAACCCTTGATATATCTTACTTTCATTTCTTCGATACATGATGCATTATTTCCATACATGCAAGTTGTATAATGGTTAAACTCAAAATTACCAGCTCCTCTTATATGTGTAATGATAGTCCTTAACCATATACACTCTTGAATAGTCTCATGGAGAGTAAGATTGTTGATAATATAAGAAGATAGCTATTAAGGGTTTGCTTAGTTTACTTCCAAGCAATCGGCATGTTCCATATGATAATTCCTTATCCAGTTTGGGAACAACCTTTATATCAGTCAAACATATACCTAATATCAGCAAATATATACCAAGGCATTGTTTGGTGTTTTTCTATAAGAGCCAGTACTTTTGCCGCTCACAATCTAAGTAGGTATTGAAGTTTCATTATCAATCCATTTATCTCCGTAGGGAAATTATAAGTCCACGTCAATGGTGCCAAAAGATTAATTTGAAATCATTCCAATGACGTTGCGTTGGCGCTGAGCTAAATCTAGCTGACAAGTTCAGTGAGAAGTATAATATACGGTCAAGTGTATTATGTTGAGAACAATAATGCGCCTATTGTACTTACGTATGGAATTCCAGCTCCTAACACCTCTTCGTCCTCATCCTTTAGACGAAATGGATCTTTCCTTATATCCAACACATTGACCGATCATGGGAGTGCTAATCGGATTCGCTTTGTCTATATTAGGTCGCCTGATCATTTTCTAGACATATGCGGATCAGTGGATTAATATTCCACAAACTCGGTGTCGTAGCTCAAGTATCTAGACAAAACCAAGTTTCCCACGATCTTTCATCTCAAATTCAGATTTCAAGTAGCTTGTGTTTTCTCTTATTTCATCAAGAGTGCCTATTATGTTCATAACATCGACATATAGAGCTACTATGAAAATCTGGGACTTGTTTTCTTATATAAATACGCAAGGGCACAGTTCATCGTTCTTATTTATCGTTTCCCAATCAAGTATTCACTCAAGCGGGTATACCACATCTGCATAGATTGCTTTAATCTATAAAGTGAGTGTTTCATATTTATTGTAATCACATTTCATAGTTTAAAGTTACTTGATATTGGTATAATGTCATCAAGCACTTTTATATCTATGAATTTAGATCCCCATAGAGATATGTAGTAACTACATCGTTGAGCTGCAATTTCCAGTCCTTCGGAAACTACTTGGATAATTAATTAGCAGAACGTTCTCCATCACGAGAGAGTAAGTCTTATTGTGGTCAATCCAGTGCGTTGTGAGAAACCTTGCGCCAAAGGAGAGCCTTATATATTATGACTTAATTATTCTCATTACACTTCCCTGACAAATGATTTATCTATATCCTACAGGCTTTACACTTGGTCGGTTAGCACTACTGAACCAAATACCTGTTCATTTGTCAAATAATTATCCTGGATTGCTTCTTTTCATTTAGGCCAATTTGCTCTTTGTTGACATTCTTCAACTGAGCATGGTTCGATGACATCGTGCTCTGTTATCTCATAAGCAACGATATATGCAAATATATCATCATTTAGTATTTATGATCTGTCCATCGACTCATATTCATTTGAGATTTCTTTGATCTCTGGAATCAATATTAACTTCGGAACGCCCTCCAGTAATGATTCATAGACATAGATTTAATCAGAGATAATCTCATGTATTGATGATATATGGTTGTGCCTTACTCTTCTCTTCCTTTAGATGAGTATCTATCGAACCAAGTAGCTTCCCCCATTTCCTTTTGGGAGCTACGACCTCAACCACACCTCCACCATGTGTGATTGCAACGT
The DNA here is from genome assembly GCA_033807775.1 of Saussurea involucrata. NCBI lineage: Eukaryota > Viridiplantae > Streptophyta > Magnoliopsida > Asterales > Asteraceae > Saussurea > Saussurea involucrata. The sequence continues at coordinate 5,055,439 of CM066325.1, forward strand.
ACTTCCAGCGACGTTGTGCCATTGTTTGGGGACTTTTGACCTTGCGAGTATGTTTGCAACTCGTATATGTGGTCTTGTCACTCTAGATAATATTAAACATATCAGGTATCGAGTCTGATTCGTTTGACTTCAACTTTACATTGTGAAGTTTTTGGGGATCAAAATGAGACACAATTGAAATATTCAATGGCACTTCCTGTTGTTCCCATGAAAAATCCTTTTTCCTATCTCCCCCTAACAACAGGAAGGTTGTCTCATCAAAGTGACAACCTGCAAATCTAGCGGTAAAGGGATCACTCGTCAAGGGTTATAATTAGCGGATAATTGTTGGGGGTTCATATCCAACATTTGATGACTCGTCTTTAAGACCCATTTTGGTACGCTGTGGGGGCGTAATTGGCACATATACAACACAACCAAATATACGTAAATGTAAAACATCAGGCTTATATCCAGTTACCAACTGGTACGCACAAGATTGGTTGGCTGGTTGTGGGTCTAAACACGAATAAGTAAAGTTGCATGTAATATTGCATTACCCCATGCGGATGTGGATAAATTGGTGCGCATAACCAATGCCCTAGCTACCATCTATATTCTTTTGATGACAACTTTTATCATTTTACGAGACCATTTTATATATACACATGCGGTACAAATGCAATAATCATCAAATCCTTATGATGTAAATTCTTCAGCATTCTAAGTCATGTAGACTTGATGAGAAAAAATTAGGGTGGTGAGTCCTTAATGTATAAGTGCAACATTTCATGTGGACTATAATACGACACGTGTTCATCGTGTCAAAACCAGAACCATAAAGTACTTTAATGGCCCGCATTCTGGATGTTTATGTCCATAAATATCACCTTGTATTCGTTGTAAGAATGAAATATTTTTATATTATGTCCTTAGCTTCAGAATGGTCTCATTCCTGATTTGGCTAAGGATCAGGGTATATAAAAGTTCTAGGTATTAGAGAGGGCATGTTATGATGGTGGTGTTGCTTCTTGTGCAGTAGAAGTCAACAATTGCAATTTGGTTAATTCCCTCATTTTGTCTTTCACTCGAAAGAGAATGTGTCTATGTGTATTTTCCAATACATAGATCACTATGTCATGACCATGGTGTCCCACGTAGTCATGCCGAAACATATATGTGTCATTGCCCAAAGTTCTTTATTGGTGACAAAATATGATTTAATAACATAGATGATCCATTAATTAATTTCTCTAATATATTTTGCTTTCATATCATTAGAGTTGATGTACATATACCCATTTCCATTCTTATAATATGATTTCTCATTGGTACGAATATCTTAACAAAGTTCCTATTAATATAGTGCTTTAGCAACAAGTGACAGTCCCTCGTCTAAATGTTTGAAGGAATTAAAAATAATAATTCAATGAATAATAATCTATTTCTTAGGATTGTATGAGATGCCACAAAAACAATCAAGTTCTCCTCGATACATTCCTACAGGGAACGAAGAACGTTGAGAGTTTTGCATTTGTTTTTGATGTGATTATTTACATCTATAACAACTATAAACTCGAGTGCAAATGCAATTAATTTGATAGTTAAAGTGTATTCAAATAAACTTATACTTAACCAATCTTAGATATGACATAGTTCATTTATAACTTGTCCCATTTTCTATTAGGAGTTCGTTCCCGACTCTTGCGATGAATTTGACCCTTTCCACAACCTTGTCCATATGGTACATATTTAGCATATGTGTGTGGATATGTTCAACTCACTATCCTTTGGAGTTCTTTCCACCTCCAACGCTTGCCTTATTAACCCCAAGAATTTTCTTTATCCGGGTATGTCTAGCGTTGTTAAAAAAACATTGCTACAACTCTTAGCCACTTGCATTAAGTTAATGAGTTTGTTAAAGGTTATATTGCAGCTTATACTGTTTCATTAGTATGATTGGTGATATAGGAAAGATGAAAAGATGTTATGATTCGCATAATCTTTTGTGAGTTCCTTGCCATAAAGATTGAGATGCATTTTGAGACATGTCATTTCTTTGTCAAAATCAGTTACCTTCTTGTAATCAAGTAAGTAGGTTTCTTTCCACTGTATGATTAGTTTGAGAAGTATATGGTACTGAATATTCCCGAATACTTTTTTGGGACTACCCACGGTTCTTGGGGGTTTCTAGTTATTCTCTCTGAAGGTTGTGACTGGTCTATCGTCTCAAAAGTTTTAAAATATTTACTTGTATCTTAACATCTAGTGTTTTTTTTCTTTAGGGTCAAAATGGTTCGATGATTTTTACATATTTTCTTGTATTTTTCGAACCTATCTTATAGTAATCCAATCCTTCCGATTCAAAGATGTCGTATAAAATGGAGAATATATTATTTTCTAAAATAGTGAATTATTGTTTATGCATGGAATTTCATTATCATAATAATATTGGATTTTTATATGCTTACTTTTTGTTGATAATACTTCATCATTATTTCAATTTGCGAATAGAAACCACTCATTCTATTGGATTTCTAGTAGGGGAATCACATGGATTCCTTAAGTCTCTATAAACCTTAGGGCTATTTACACCCGTTTGACAAAATCTAATCGATATCATGTGATGTATTTAATTTGAAGATAACTGTTAATTATAGAACTTTTGTCACGAGGCCAAAACGAATATGAGTTTGGCATATGAAGCCGATTTCAATGTTTTAATATCTTAATAGCATTGTACGAGATTACCCTTAGACAAATAAATATTGGTTTTGACATAAAGTCAAATTCAAACTTTTAACCAATTGGTAAAAGACCAAAATATATGTTTGTTGGAAGTGTAACTTCCAAAAGTTAATTATAAGTTGAAAGTTATGAGTAGGAACTCACAAGCAAGATAAACATTAATAAGATAAGCATTTAAATATTATACGGTAATATTAATTTTTTAAAAAACTAAATAAACATTTGAATAAATCAGTTATCATATCCAAGACCGATTTAAATAGTCTAAATCAAATTAGTGTATCAAATAAGTAAATAACATTTACATAATTATATTAATCAAATAAGATATCAAGATTGTAAACTAATTAAGCATACCAAGATAAATAATAAATTTAATACAAATTAACTTATTTAAACAAAGCTAAAAATACAATAATCCAAAATAAGTAACAACCGATTGGTCCAAATGATCGATCAATTAAAAGAAATCCATAAATAAATCTAATTTGATCGTCTATATATATATATATATATATATATATATATATATATATATATATATATATATATATATATATATATAGAGGCGGGTTCAAATGAGGAGCGTACCAATTTAAGAGAACGTGAGGAGCAATTGACAGTTATGAATCACATGTGATTCGCAGTTGTGGATCACATGTGATTCACAACTGATCTGGACTCGAATTGACAGTTATGAATCATTAATGATTTACAGTGTTGAATCACATGTGATCCGCGACCTGCAGCATCGCGCCACGCCTCGCGCCACTTTTGCGCGAATTTTCGAGAAAGTTCCGATTTTTTAGCGTTGTAAATCATATGTGATCAGAAGCATGTGAGTGCTCCTCACGTTCTCACGTTTTGACGCGCTCCTCACATGAACCTTCCTCTATATATATATATATATATATTTCCTTGTAATTTTTTATGGTAGTCAAATACATCCCAATATGATCATGATATTTTATTTATTTAAGATTTCTTCTATGGCAAGAAAATAAAAATTATTACATAATTATTGAATTTAAAGAAATTTCATTAAAATCACAACAAAATCTAATAAATTCACGTAATCTTGTTTTCAAAGGAAAAAAAATAAACATTTTCGATTATAATTGGTACAAAAGAAAAAAAAAATCCATTCGTCTTCATATAACTTAATTTACTAAAATATTTATATATAAGATTGTATGTTCATATATGTATATATATATAGACAAATAATTATAATAATAATAACAAATATAAAATATTATTATTAGGTTTTACGGTCGAGGTCGAAAACCATTTATGCTATCAGGAATACATATAAAAAAATGAAATTACATAAACTCAAATATTAATATGATCGATAACACTTTATTTTATTTGTGTGTTTTTCTTAATAATCAATATCACATAAGGGCATATTTAATCATTAGATTGTTATGCAAACAAAATGTAAAAAAAATATTATAAATTGTATTTTCTTTTAAAAAAAGAATCCAAAGCATAATCAAGTAGATGGAAAACTAGCAACAATGTTATTATGGATAAGAAACATTAACGGACATGGTTAATATTAATCCATACACAAAAAACGTAAATTCATATAAAGATGCTTACTTGGATTGTAGAAGTATTCCAGACTGATTGACGAAGTTGGAGCCCAAAAATCTATCCGTGAACTGATTGAGCGTATGTGCTGATAACGTGTTAAAAGGAAAAACGAAACAAAACACAATAGAATGGAGAGAATGAATCGTAATTTCTCATTAATCATAAGCCCTTTATATAGGGAGGAGTTTACAACGAAAAAGAAACATTAATTATGGTAATATCTAATAGTAGGAAAATATTCTTTCAATCACTTCCTTTTGATGATGACACATATCCTTCAATAAAAATTTATTTGTTATAAAAACCGGTTGAAGAGACTTTAATATAAGTAAATTATTCTAATAGTTTTATCATTCCTTTCACAATGAAAATACTTAAAAATATAAATTAATGGATTTCATAAAATAGTTGAGGGTTGTTTGGTTGATTTTCATAAAGTTGTGTATGGATAAAGTTGTATGTATAATTTGAGAAATTTTTTGTTCTCGAGAGTTTTTCATAGATTGAAGGGGCATAGTTTTTAATAGGGAGAGACATATTTAACTAAAAAATTGGCTTTCTACATAGTTATTAAGACATTTTATATATCATTAAGTAGCTATCAAACAATTACGTGTAACTGTTTGAATAAATTATGAATCTCATTAGTACCACACACATCAGAATAACTTATTAATCATCAAGAGTACAATTACTTGTAACGCCCCAAATTCTGGGCTAATCTGAACCTCAATTTTCCACAAGTTATGATAATATAAACTTCAAACTTACAAAAATAGCAAGTGAATTAATCATCAAGAGTACATTTACAGATACATGATTCTACAAATAACTTATTAATCTAATTATGTCACTATAATCAGATTTACTAAGTTATCTAAGCAATCCCTCAAAATCCCCTTCTGTTAATTGACTTCCTTGCTATTCCAAAACGCTCGTCCCACAACCCTTTATTTTCCCGAGCCGGTACCTGGTAAGAAAACATCATTTGAAACGATTAGGCCAACGCCTAGTGAGAACATTCGTTTCCATAATAATATTTGCAAAAATCAATGTAAACAAGTTATATCAAACCTGATTACCCTTTTTCTTACCATACGTGTAACTCTATTCCGTTAACACGATTTTCATCCAATCCCATGAATATGACTGACACACATTCCATCATCATATCATGTCTTAGAGCCACACTACGAATCTTCACTGATTCTAGATTAATACTCTTATTCCAGAAATCGCAATATACACATGCCCATTTCCATTCATATCCTATTCCAGAGCCACACTACGAATCTTTCTCAGATTCTAGATTAATGCTCCCACCTAAGAAATCGCAATATACACATGCCCATTTCTTAGGAAAGGAAGTAGAGATTACAATTACATATGTCAATCCCTCTTCTTCCTTAGAAACCGGGAATTACGTTTATTCCAGGGTTTCTCACACACATCAGAATAATGACTAACTTCATCTATTCCACGTGTACATAACCATTAGTACCACACACATAAGAATAATGACTAACTTCATCTATTCCACGTGCACATAACCATTAATACCACACACATCAGAATAATGACTAACTTCATCTATTCCACGTGTACATAACCATTAGTACCACACACATCAGAATAATGACTAACTTCATCTATTCCACGTGTACATAACCATTAGTACCACACACATCAGAATAATGACTAACTTCATCTATTCCATGTGTACATAACCATTAGTGCCTATGGATCCATTACACTTTACTAACGTATATGCATAACAACATATCACACCACATCTCATATCATATTCTTAACTCTGAGAATACTAGATAACCTATCGCATTTTCATCCTCAAATGCCCCCCTTCGGCGACTTAGCACGGGGGTTCCGCTACCCGGTTAGCGGATGAGGGGCAGCGCCCCCAGAATTTTTTTAGAAACTTAACCAGACAAAACATCCGGAAACTGCATCCAGCCATCAGAACCTAACATTTTTAATTTCTCAAAAGTGTCCGGACAACAGGGGTTTCCGGACAACTAAACTTTCCGGATAACTACAACTCACTGGATACATGCATAATCCGGACAATACACTTTCCGGACCATCATCTAATCCGGACAACACCCGGAAACTAAAGCAACCCGGATACTATCCGGTAACTATTTTATCCGGAAACTTACAATAAAACTAGACTTACCGGATACTCTTCTGCGTCCGGAAACATTCATCACAGGGGTTTCCGGATACGACTTTTTATCCGGAAACGTCGGTCTGCAGCCTAAAATATGATCTAATTCGATGTCTGTTCAATTCAGCTCATTCCAGACCATTCCATACAGTTCATAACCAATTTATACAGCTATTTCAAGGTTTAATTTAACAGGAAAACACTGATTTGTACAAACAACAAATGAACTCACCTTTTTGTTGCAAAACACCCTATGCTGCACAAATCCAATCCCAATCTGCTGTTAATGATTCTGAACACCTAATCAACAAATAGATTCGTTCACAAACATTCATCTACAACAACTATAACTGAATCTTGTGATAAACTTCTTACCAAATTGAAGACAAAACCCTTGTTTTCTTCCTTTTCTCTTATTTCTCACTTATCTCTCTTTTCTCTTTGATTCTCCAAACCTACCCAACACAAATTCTGAGATATTTTCCTATCTCAGCTTCTTTATCCATTCACACTTTCAAGAATAACCCAACACCCCCTTAAGTTCCAATATTCCCTAAAGTAACATCCAACTTTAATCCTTTGTATTTTAACCCCATTGAATAATAAACTTACAATATAATTCAAGGTTTTAAGCAAAATACAAATAGATCCCAATTCTCATTAAAATAATATTATTAAAAATTCAGGATGTTACAGAAAACCAAAGTCAAAAATCTCCAAAGAAAAATTGCATTCAACTCCAATAGATTTTAGGGAAATTAATTAAAATACCTAAAGTTTGACTTTGACTTGCTAAAATACCCACATTCTCGGTAGTTTTGCAAAAATACCCATTTTTTCCGCGGAGGGATTCGCGATCGCGGACGCATGCCCACGTGGCCCGCGGATGAGCCCGCGATGGCCCTGCGGCTGGCCGAATGTTACACATTTGGCCCCTCTAGTTTAGAGCAAAAAAATTATATTTTTGGTCCCTCTAGTTTTTAGGTTATCATTTTATGTAGTTGAGATTTTTAAAGTGTTGTTGCATGTTTTTACTGTTTTTGTCACACTTTTTACAAATTTGGCCACTCTAGTTTTGGGCAAAAAAATTATATTTTTTGGTCCCTCTAGTTTTTACATGTTTTTACTGCATGTTGGCTATTTTTGGTCCATGTCTTTGCTCTAACACAACTTAGGTCTCTTTTGTTTGTTAAATTACAACTTCGGTCCCTTATTTTACTAAATTACAACGTACATAAGTTATGTTTGATAAATTACACGGGCCGATAAAGTAGATAAAATCATGTTATATATCAAAACAAGAGCACTAAACATACAATATTTATCGTCCCAATCAAGGGAAATCAATGTTCAGATCAACGCTATCATATGATATAGTTCCATGTGGTTCAAGCTCCGACGGGCCCTGCGTGTTACTTAGTTGACTGACTGAACGTCTACTCCTTGACACGGTTGAAGGGGCGGGACTTGGACACTCTCCACGAGTATGTCCTACGCATTGGCACCGGGTACATTTTCGCTGTATCGGACCTTCACCACGTGATGAACGTCGATCGTTCTTTCTCGGTCTCCCGGCTATGTTCTTATTGTTTAACGGTGGATAGCATGGCGGAAGGGGGTCGAGTGGAGACACCCATGCCCCTCTACGTATGTTGCCCGGTAAGTTTCGGACGTGAAGAAACTTACAGCCAAGTCGCTGCAATCTCTACCACCCATATGTCTTGCCGTAGTGATGGCATGGCCGCACGGTAAACCAGATTTTTGCCATTGGAAACACGAACAAACATGGTCGGTCATATGGACAGTCGCGTGAAGATGGTTATCCCGAACCGCATACCTCCCATACCCGATTTCGCTTACCCTTCATGCCGACGCGTGACCCGCCCTGAGGAGAACTATCTCCTTCGCCGCTGGTGTGAGTCTATTACGTAACTCAGCTCCTTTTCGGCGTCGAAGTTGGTACCACTCTTGTTGAAAGACCCGAAAGTGCTCCATAAGAGTAACAATCGGACATCTACGCGCAAAACGGAAGAGTGCATTCACCGACTCTGCACTATTGGAGGTCAGAATGTCATACCGTTGTGCAGGAAAATGGGCCGCGGACCACCTCTCCGGTCCAACATCGTCCATAACTTTGGCTGCTTTCGTGGCACTAACCCGTAGAACATTCATGTACCGGTCAAACTCCCGAGCCGTATATGCTTTGCATGCCTTCCAGTAGACATCGTGGTAGGTGGTAATACGTTTGTCATGGCCTTTGGCGTTCATCTCCAAATGTCGACAACATAAGGCGTGGGGGCGTTTGGGTACATGGCAGAGATTGCGGCGCTTATGGAAGGAGCCCTGTCGGACATAAACACCAACCCTTGCGGGTCTCCGATAGCTTGTCTCAACATGGACAGAAACCAAGTCCACTCCTCCCCGGTTTCGGACTTGCCTACTCCAAAAGCTACGGGAACGATGGAGTTATTCCCGTCTATGGCAACCGCCAGGAACATCATACCCAAGTAAGGGCCCTTTAAATGGGCAGCGTCTATTACCAGGACACGACGCAGATTTGCTACAAATGTGCGGATCTGCAAAACGTAGGTGGTTTCCCTTTGTAAATGTTATAGTTTATAATGTGTAAACATATGACGTGTTAAAATACGTACCGCTAGAGATGGCAACGGGGCCGGGGATCGCAATTCCCATCCCCATCCCTGTCGGGGATCAAAATTCCTTCCCCATCCCCATCCCCATCGGGGAACGGGGATCCCCCCGGGGAATCGAGGATTTTTCCCCGTTTACAAAAGTTAATTTTTTTATATAATATATTTATAAATGTCAATTTCACAATTGAATGACATATTTTTATAAACTCTAGTTAACCAACTTTTAATTTGTTGCGTTTGTAAAAGAGTTTTTCAGAAATAAATATTTTAGTTACAATACATAATAATATATATTTTATACATCCACATTATATAACTAAATGTTTCTCCGAACAATAATACCAATACTATAATATATCTTGAAAGTTTTCTCATAATCGAAGATTGATTATATTGTTGTGTTATATATAATATATATATTCATTGGATTTATCATTTTTACTATGTTATATATACGTATATATATTCATTGGATTTATCATTTTTATTATGTTATATATACACATACTATATATAAATCTTATATTAAATACTCGGGGTCGGGGTCGGGTTTAAGAGGTATCCCTATCCCCGTCCCCATCCCCGGTCAACTCGGGGATTCCCCGGTCAAACCGGGTTCGGGTATCGGATCCCCGTCGGGGACGGGGTTTTTTGCCATCCCTACGTACCGCGGGTCCAAGGGCAACGAAGCACATCTCAAACCGTCCATTTGAATCGGTCCTTATCTGGGTGACCGTACCTGGATTTTGCAGCTGCAAATTATATAAATACGTTGGGAGTCGTTCATACGACTCCTCGAACATGCCTATAACCATTAGCAGTGCCCTGCATTGCGCACGCCAGCCTTGGTGGTAACCAATTGTGATCCCGTACTGCTGGTGTACATCGCTCACGATGTCCTTTGGACGCAATGATCTGCTAGCATCAAGAAATTTGCTTTTCAGTATCGTACCCAAAGTCCTTTTGTTGGCTTGTTTGTGGTTGGGATTAAGTTGCGTCCTCGAACAAGTGTGTACGTCGTGCAACTTTCTAATAACTAACATCCCTCCTTTCTCTCCCACGAGCCTCGCGTACATCCTCTAATTACAATTTTCTCTCGCACATTCAACTATGTATCTGCTTTTGTCGGATCTCGGCGTGTAACTTTCGAAACCCTCTTCTATGAACTTAATTCCGACTTGTGTGGCCAAGTCATCCTTCGAATTAAATATCTCACCTACTTGTATCCTTGAACTGCGATTATAAGGTGTAGGTTCGTAGGTTTGTGTATGGGTATTCGGATTTGGAAGAATATGGGGCATATCAAAAAAGTCATTTAACTGACTAAATGATTTATTACTAGGGGTATATTCTTCGTCGTCATCACTATCGGTATCTGATATGTCTATATCAGAATTACCCATTGTGAAAACATGGATTTCGTCATCAGCAACTCCAGCAAAGCATCCTTCTTGGTCTTCTTTTTCTTCTTCTTCTTGTGGTTGTTGTTGTTGCGTCTCCGGAACAAAATCAGGATAACAGTTGTTAAGACCATATGCATGATCCAAATAAATTGTTGGGCCGTAGGACGCCGAGAATTGAGAATCAGGCTCCTCCATTTGGAGGTCTTCATCATCACCGTCGTCATCACCTTCGTCGCACACCGATGAATCGGCATACACAAAAAGTAATGGAGGTCTTTCTGATTCGGCTGCAAAGTGCAGAAAACCAGAGATATCCCCATCGTTGGATAACTCCACAATTGACCCATCACCATTTTTTAACACTAACTTGCAAACATTAGAAGGGTCGATTCCACATTTTTGCATGACGTATGCAACAAACTTTTGATGAGTAAAGTTTACTGACAATTTTACACCATGCTTAGATTTATAAGCAAAATTCCACTCATTGTTGTCTTGCACCCATTCACCATCGTAACAGAAAAATAGCTTAGCTTTTGCAACAGATGAACTCATTTTTTCAGTAGTATCTCAAAAATAAAATACTGAAGAAAGAAAGCAAGAAAGAAGGATGGAATGGGTGTGAATTATGGATTGCATTTTACTGATATTTATGGATGAAATCTCATTGAGGAAGATGAATGGCAACCACAAATTGGTCTTCCAAGTACAATGATTCAACATTGATGAAACAAGCCAGTGAACTTCAATCACAATTTGGTCTTCCAAGTACAATAATTGTAGAAAAAAACAGAAAAACATGAAAAAATTCATGCAAAAAGGACCAAAAGTGTAAATTTTTTGCCCATCGCGGGCTACTATCGCGGACAGGGGCCAAAGTTGTCACCGCGGCAATAGTTGGGGGGCCTCCGCGGGACATTTTGGCCAAACCGCGGGCCACGTGGGCACTGACCCGCGATCGTGGGACCCATGCGAAAAAATGGGTATTTTTGCAAAATGATCGAGAAAGTAGGTATTTTTGCAAGTCAAAGTCAAACTTTAGGTATTTTAATTAAATTCCCTAGATTTTACATCTTAGAAATTGTATCATTATTTATATTATTATAATATTATAATAAAACATTGTTTCTTTTTATTAAACATTTCATTCAATAATTCCAATGGATGTAATATAATAAAAACCATTTATTTCTCATGGTAATTATTTTTGAAGAATTTTTTAAATTTGAAGAAATTTAGGTTCTCTCTTAGTTTTTTTTTTTAATTTTAAAAAATTTGTTAAAAGATGCTCTAACAAACAAACTATTAAATAGAAAGGGTTGGTTTCGATGAGAAGTGTCAAATATGGTGAGAAACGTGAGAAGTGATTATCAATCGTTGGATGAAAAATTGACGAATATTAGAATGAGATGCAACAGATAAATTCTTTTTTAATGAGCAATGCATGAGAGTATTTAATAAAAAATGACCAACGGTTTAAAAATATTTTTCATAAAAAATGACACTTCTCACATGATTCCGTATCAAATCCGATGATAATTTAAAAGAAACGGTCTTAACAAATTATGTTGGAAAGGGTCAAATTTTCGTGAGTATTGATTGTAAAAGAAACTTTATATATTAACATTCGATTCATACATAATCTTTCCGTTGAAGGTTAATGGGCTATTTCGTCATTTCAGTTTACATACACACACACCCATGTCTCTATATATACATACATACATATAACCATCTGTCTCTCTCTCTCTCTCTCTCTCTCTCATCGTTGGTGGGGCTACAACGCTTCATAACTTTGGCATTAAGGCCTGCCTTCTCTCCTCCATATCAATCACCACTTCAAAACACTATACACACACACACAAAAAAAAGTGAAACACACCCGTTGTTACCAACAACAATAAAGCAAAAGACGCAAATATTGGAGAGATAAAGAGAGGAATCAGAGCAAGGAGGAGGGTTTTTCGCTTTTTCTGGTTAAAGAAAAAGAGAGAAGAAAAACAACAACAACAAGAAATGACGACTACACAAACGCAGGTACAAACACAGAGGCAATCAAGTGAACAGCTTCAAACACTGATGCAAGCTGGTCAAATCTCAGGGAGCTTAAGCTTCAATGGGTTGATGACTAAAGAAGACGAAGAGATGTCTAAATCTGCTCTTTCTACTTTTAAAGCCAAAGAAGAAGAGATCGAGAAGAAGAAGTTGGAGGTTAGAGAAAGGGTTCAAGCTCAGTTGGGTCGTATTGAAGAAGAAACCAGGCGTTTGGCTAATATTCGTGAGGTTTGATTTTTCTTCTTTTTGAGAATTTTTTATATGGGGTTTTGTTTTAGATTTGTGGGTCGTGAAGTGTTTGTTTGATTTTGCAAATTTTTGAGTTCAATTTCGGGAGAAATAAAATTAGGGTTTCTTATATTCGGAAATTGAAGCAGTAAAACCTTTCTACCTGTTGTTTTACATAATTGCAAAGTGAAATTGTTCTTTTTTTCGGTGGAAAATAAGGATTTTTTAGCTTGTTTCTTATAGCGTGGTTTGTATCGAAGGAATCTGCACAAATTTGTTTGATTTTGGGAAGGAAGATGAGGGATTTTTATGCACGATTTGGGGAAATGTGTTTTTGGGTGTTTTTCTCGAAAAATTGAAACAGTATTGTCGGTTAAGGATTATTATTAGGGCTTCAATTTTGACTCCTTGAAAGCTGATTTTTTTTGGGGAAAGGTAAATCAGGGTTTCTTTTAGTCTGAAATAAAATATAGTTTACAATCTGTGAGTTTTCTCTCTGAGGATTTTGCTTATAAATTCTTAGTTTTCAGAGTATAATTCAAGACAAAAACTTCTGTGGTAGATCTACTTTTAAATGGTGTAAACCGAACTGAAATGGATCAAGAAATTGAATGTAATTTGGATTTTAATGATTTACTCAAATTCATTCTCTTAAACATTATTATTTTAATAGCTCTGCCAAACACAATTAGTTCTTGACTTTATTCTCATCTTTGTGATTCTTTGATTTTAAGGTATATGGTTTGCAAAGTTTGGTTGGTTATAAGTTCTGTGAAAGTGTTGTTTACAACTGTACATCAAACGGTTTGTAAGATCTTGTCGTTTTCAACAAATCGGATTAGTTTCCTTACCACAACCGATACCTGCAACTTTGTACCATCTTTTTTCTTTCGATCTGTATTCAATTCGTTTTTTTGGTATGTGCGGAAATTCTTGTTACTCATTCGGTGTATTAAATCGTGGGAGTTCCAAATTGTTGCAAGTTTCATTAATGAAATGGTGGTGGGACATAGAGTAGTTATGAACCGAAGAAATGATGATGAAGTCCTTAGCAAGTTATAGGCCTTGTTGGTGAAATCTTTAATTCTTTATTTGTGTTGTAGTCCTACACTGGCTAGGCATCGACCATCAAACATATATATATATATATATATATATATATATATATATATATATAGAGAGAGAGAGAGAGAGAGAGGAGGGGGAGAGGGAAGTTCAGGGGAAAACCCAAAAAAAATGAAATACTGAGGAACACCTCATAACCCTTCATTTGGACGGTGCATACAAGTAATTTATAAGCTTCAATACTTCAATTACTTTATGCACATGTGCATACTCTCTTGATGAATGGTTCCTAGGGTGTTTGGGTGTTCTTCAGCCTGAAGCTGATTCTATGTGTGTGTGTGTGTGTATATATATATATATATATTTAGGAATCTTCCGTCTATATATAAGGGTACTTTTAGATAAAGATTCAAAGGGGTTTCACTTGCCCATAGTGGTACGAACTCCTTAGGGGTGTTGAAGATCACGAAATGAAATAAATTTAAGGTGCTTAAATATATTTCATTTACCCATCACCGATCCTTCTCTCTTTCCAAGTGGTTTGTCTTCATGATGACAAAGGCGCGTGTGCCCCATTTTCAAGGGTTCAAACTTCGGTACCATTTAGCATTTACTACCCCCACCCCCACCCCCACCCCTACCCCTCGCTTCCTATCACATTCTAAATTTGGTGGTGTTTCCATGTGGCTTGCCTTCAATTCGAAAAAGAGTTGAGCTTTACGTGTCAAATAGGTGTTCAATAATTTTTAAATCTCGGTAAGTAGTTAGTAGTCAAAGTCAAGGTCAGGTCTGCATACATCTTATCCTACCCTGACCCCACCTCATGTGGGATATACTGGGTTCCTTTGGTTTGGTACCAGAAACTAAATGGTGCTGTAAAGTTGTCTTTTTCTTTATGTCGTGCTTCAATGGATCTTTCTGCAACTAAATTATGGGACGTATTATCAGGAACTCGAAGCACTAACGGATCCAATGAAGAAAGAAGTTTCAGTCGTTCGTAAGAGGATTGATTCCGTCAACAAAGAGTTGAAGCCACTGGGGCAGACTTGTCAGAAAAAGGTAGAACCCCGCCTCCCAAAATCACCAACATTTCTTGATTTGGTCATTTTGCTTAGTTTTACGTTTACTAAAAGTCGTTTCTTGATCCCATTTTCTTCACAGGAAAGGGAGTACAAGGAAGCCCTTGATGCATTCAATGAAAAGAACAAAGAGAAAGTACAACTCATTACAAGATTGATGGAGGTTGGTCTCAAAGTTAAATGTCTATTTTTTATTAGGAAAACATTAAAAATGTAAAAAAAAACATTAACTAACATGCTTTCTTTATGTGGGTATAAACAATTATTAAGCAGCTGGTTAGCGAAAGCGAGAAGATGAGGATGAAGAAGCTGGAAGAGCTGAGCAAGAGCATTGAAACGATACAATAAGTTTGATGACGATGATAACGTGATGCTGATGGGCTTAAGCTAATTAGGTTTGTGTGATGTATTAAAAAGAAGACCTTTTCCCCCCTTCTTTTGCTATGTTCTTATTATTATTATTATATAATGGGTTTGGTTGAAAAAAAAAGTTTTATTGGTTTTTCGTTTGTTGTTTCAGTTTGATTTAGTCGTGTCGTTAATGGTGTTTGTATTTTGCTGATCTAGGTTTGGAAATACCTCTGTAAAAACAGGTCTGTAACTAAAAATCATGTCAAAAAACCTCTTTGTTTCCCTTTCTAGAGCTTTTTTTACTGCTAGTTCTTGTCAATTTTAACTCTTGGAATGAATTTTGTATTTTGATATATATATTTGAAGTTTGATTTGCATTTTGGGTGTTGAAATGGTTTCTATGTTTAGATAAGATGGTGGTTTCCATGGATGGTTGGTTGGTTGATAGTGAATGAATTGGGCAAGTTTTCAGTGGTCCAAATGATTACTGCAGGGTGATGGTAGTGGACCAAATTACCCCCATTTTTCCATACAAGACAACTGTGCTTGATCTACTGTCATTTTCATCCACAAATCTGGGGAATCTTTTTGTATTTTTGTAACGATGTCTATCTTCTTACCTGTTAGATTAAAGCAGTTTTGTAGAAGTTGAGGATCTTGATGGCCCGACCAGCATAACCCGAAGTTATCTGATATCTAATTGAGTTGTAAATTGTTCAAACAAAAGGTATTGAGTTGGAACTTTTCAATCCGGTTCAATAAATCTAATACCCCTCTTATATGCTATACAGATCTTCAGTATGAGCGCTTAACCTTCTAAAAAAACTAGACTTTTATGGTAATCCGAGTACTGCTGGACCATTGCCTACCCATATTTTCTAATTAGATCGTAATTTCAACAAAGATATACTATATTTAGAAAAAATGGCACAAATGGCCATTTCAACCGACCAAATTTACCTATCAGTCATCTCTTTCAAGTTTTCAAAAATGTCACTTCCTCCGCAAGTAATCATTTCTCAACTTGCAAAAGAGCTAAATGATTAAGAGGTAAATTTGATCGGCCAAAATGACTAATTTTATCAGTTTCCATTTGTATTTATTTAATTCGGAGATCAAACAAAAAGGGATGCAATGGTTATGACA
Source organism: Saussurea involucrata (assembly GCA_033807775.1). Classification (NCBI taxonomy): domain Eukaryota; kingdom Viridiplantae; phylum Streptophyta; class Magnoliopsida; order Asterales; family Asteraceae; genus Saussurea; species Saussurea involucrata. The sequence continues at coordinate 5,071,934 of CM066325.1, forward strand.
GTTGGAAATCATTACAACCACCAGATCATGGGTCCTTAATTTTTTTAGCCCTTTTAAAAAACCATTTACAAAAAAAAAACATTTTTAAAAAAAAATTCAAAATTAACCTCTCTCCTCTCCTCAAGCTTGAGGAGAGATGGCCCACTATATCACTATTTTTCACCAGATCATACCACCCTTTGAAAATTGAACTTTACGACAGATGCTTACCGACATGTGAAAGGGGGGAGCTGGAGGACAACGCATTTACGTTATTTTAATCCTTTATTGCAGAAAACCTCCCTTTACTTTTGTAATCAACCACTGTCAGTCCCTCTGTACAAATCCATATAAAAGTATGTTTATTCTTTCTTTAAAACTCAATTAATTACTATGAGCAAAAGGTTAAAATCAACATACAAGTATAATATTAAAGGAATTTAAAATGAAAAACATAAAGATTTTAAAAAGTTTGTTTTATCATAATCCTTATCTATAAGCTTTCAACTTCTGGTTGATGCATTTTTGTGGGCGTTTCTCGTTATGTTTTAGCTGATGGGGATTTTGGGTATTGTGTTTTCGATGTTTGATTGAGTGTTTTGGTCTAGTCGTTTGTTTGTTTTAAGGGTTAGGGGCTGTTTGTTTGCCTCTTAATGATTCCATAAAGAGGAAGACTCTTATTCGCTAAGAGGTCATTCCTGTTTGGTAAAAACAACCCGACTCTTAACCCTTCCAAAAAACCTCTGAGCGATTCTTTATTCTATGTCTCCCTAAACCATTCAGAGTCTTGTTTTTTCCACGATTGCCCTTTCTCACGTTGCTCTCCAAGAGAAATCAACCACTTCTATTGAATCTTCAGGTACGACTTTCTCATCAATTGCATCTCTCACGACTTCATCTCTCACGTCTTCATCCCTCATGACTTCATTCTCACAATTCCATCCATCGATTCTGTTTGGTGGAGTTTGTTTTGAACTTTTCCAACTCGTAGTTGTTTCTCTATTTGTTTGATATTAGGTTTTAGTGTAACAACCCAATTCCCATATACACAACAATTCACATAATGTAACATAACATTCATATAATAAAAGAAACATCATGTTACAATTTCAGTCCCGCAGTCTTTTACAAATAAAAGAAACCATTGTACTACAAACTTTGTACTATTTACATACATAACATTTAATATCATGATACGACTGCTAAACAAGCCAAAATCTTCATCTTATAATCCTTCACAAAAGCCATCCCTTGGTTACTCTAATTACTTGCTCTTACATGATCCACCACCTGGAATACATATTTTTAAAACAAAAATGAGGGTTAGACCTTGTGGTCTAAGTGAGAAAAATCCCTGTTAGTTTACAAACCATTTATATAAACTTCATTCATATAAATCATGCGACACAATCATATATATCTAATCAAGCACACATATCATGTACCTTCCCTTCTCATTCCTCCTGGCCATATTAGTTGGTAGCAAGCCAACTAATAATATACAACGTTGTACAACATCTACAGCCAAACAACGCTATACGGATTCTATAGCCAAACACACCGGTCCTAAGCCCGGCCAAAGCATTATAACACATTATAATACTTATGTAAATATAATACCTCAATATATTATAAATCACATATCGACACATAATCACCAATTATCATATTCCCAAACCATACATATATGTATTCCAATTAAAAACGTTTTTTAAAGTAAAACTCACCTGTTTTGATTATTACACACGCTCGCAAGCTCCTTTCAAACTGGTCTTATCTCTTACCACGACTTCCACAGAATCTGAAACAATTTAAGGTACATATACTGCTTTACTAGCCAACATATAAAGCTTACCAGTTCCTGTTCTCAACTGTATCACTAAACTCAACAACTACCGGGACTATACAGAGTACCGGGCTTCTCAGTACCGGGACTTCACAGTACCGGGACTCTTTGGTACCGGGACTCCACACTACCGGGAGTCCACCGGGAGTCGTCAGTACCGGGACTCCACCGGGAGTCGTCAGTACCGGGAGTCTACCGGGACTTCCCCGGGACTCTCAAGAACACAGTCGGTTATTTTCTCAGAAATCGATTGAAATCTATACCAATCACAGAAATCGTAACTTCTAAACCGATAGATATCTTCTATTACTGATTACTAACACAAAATATAAAGGTACTTACCTCAAAATCAACTTCAACCAAATCAATCGATGCTTTCTCCGTATGTTTCCTTTCTTGCTTCTTTTCGCCTCCAGAACTCCCGCACACACACTCTTTCTATTTTTAGGATATCTGAATACTATTTGATGCTTAAGAGGTAATATCAAACCACACTTACCAAATGGACCTTGAACTTCTCATTAATGACCCAAACTTACCCTGAACATCATATTTTATAGTTAAATTATCTAACGGACTTACCCGGGGTATTACATCATCTCCCCCTTAAAAGAATTTCGTCCCAGAATTCAGTTAAATGAAAAGTTGAGGGTATTTGGCTCTCATTTCCGCCTCTGATTCCCACGTGGCATCCTGACCTCTATGATGTCTCCACTGAACTTTCACTTGCCTGACCTCCTTATTCCGCAACACTTTAATTTTACGATCAACTATAGCTTCCGGCTCTTCCACATAATTCATTTTTTCGTCGACTCGGATATCTGGTAGAGAGACTGTCTGGTCTGGAGTAACCAAACACTTTCGGAAGTTCGATACATGAAACGCATTATGGATTCTGCTCAATTCTGGTGGAAGATCTAATCGGTAAGTGACTTCACCGATCCTTTCTGTTATTGCAAACGGTCCAATATACCTAGGGCTAAGTTTACCTTGTCGTCCAAATCTGATGACTCCTTTCCACGGCGAAACCTTTAACATTACGTAATCCCCAACTTGAAATTCCAATGGCTTTCGGCGTCGGTCAGCGTAGATTTTCTGTCTGTCTTGAGCCACTTTTAATCGTTCACGAGCCTGAGTAACCTTATCGGCGGTTAGCTGAACTATTTCCGGCCCCGCTAACTGTTTCTCTCCCACTTCGTTCCAACACAGAGGCGTTCGGCATTTCCTACCATACATTACTTCGAACGGTGCCGCTTGTATGCTGGAATGATAACTGTTGTTGTAAGCGAATTCGATTAACGGTAAATGCTTATCCCAAGATCCCCCAAAATCAACAATGCAAGCCCGGAGCATATCTTCTAAAGTTTGTATCGTTCGTTCACTCTGACCATCTGTTTGGGGATGATACGTTGTACTTAACTTTATCTGTGTTCCCATCTCTTTTTGAAAACTTCTCCAAAATCTTGAAGTAAAACGACTATCACGATCAGAAATGATCGAGATTGGAACTCCATGTCGAGTTACTATTTCATCAATGTACAACTTAGCTAATCGCTCCATCGAATCGGTTTCCTTTATCGGTAGAAAGTGTGCAGACTTTGTCAATCTATCGACGATCACCCAAATAGAATCAAATCCCTTCGGAGTCCTTGGTAACTTCGTGATGAAATCTGTGGTAATATGTTCCCATTTCCACATAGGTATTTCTAGCCGCTGTAGTTGACCAAACGGCTTTTGGTGTTCGATCTTCACTTTCTTACAAGTATCACATCTTTCCACATACTGAGCAATCCCTCTTTTTATCCCTGGCCACCAATAGAATTGCTTTAGGTCTTTATACATCTTGTTTGTACCTGGGTGAATAGAGAAACGGGATTGATGAGCTTCTTGTAAAACATGATCACGTAACCCACCCAAACGAGGTACCCATACTCTGTTTCCCAGACACAATAACCCCCGATCATCTTTTACTAGCAATGCTGACATCCCCACTAACCGTTCTGATTTCAAATTTTCATCCTGATAAGCTTCCACTTGACACTTCTGCAATTCGTCAAATATGTTGGGTAGGAGTTCAGTTCGTAGCGAAATAACCTTTATTGTTCCACTCCTTTCTTGACGACTCAATGCATCCGCCACCACATTCGCCTTTCCCAGGTGATAAAGGATTTCACAATCGTAATCGTTCAGCAATTCTAGCCATCTCCTTTGTCTCATATTCAGTTCCTTCTGATCAAAGAGGTGTTGGAGACTCTTGTGATTAGTATAAATCTGACATTTGGAACCATACAGATAATGTCTCCAAATCTTCAACGCGAAGACAACTGCTGCAAGCTCCATGTCATGCGTAGGATACTGTCTTTCATGATCCTTTAATTGACGAGAAACATAAGCAATAACCTTTCCCCGCTGCATAAGTACACATCCCAATCCCAGTTTTGACGCATCACTATAAACAACAAAATCTTCCGAACCTTCAGGTAGTGATAGAATCGGTGTGCTGCACAGTTTCTCTTTCAATATCCGGAATGCCTCGTCTTGTTCTGCTTTCCACTCGAACTTCAGGTTCTTCCAGGTCATCTTAGTCAAAGGCGTTGCGATACGAGAGAAGTCTTTTATAAATTTCCGATAGTATCCGGCTAAACCCAGAAAACTACGTACTTCAGTTGTTGTCTTCGGCGGTTCCCACTTTTCAACTGCTTCCACTTTCATCGGATCAACTTGTATACCTTTCTCAGAAACGACATGCCCCAGAAACTGAACTTCTCGCAACCAGAATTCACATTTAGAGAACTTAGCGTACAACTTTTCTTTCTTCAGCAACTCCAGAACCAAACGAAGATGTTGTGCGTGATCCTCTTTGGATCGGGAATAGATAAGGATATCATCAATAAATACAATAACGAATTTATCAAGATACGGCTTACATACCCGATTCATTAAATCCATAAAGGCAGCTGGAGCGTTCGTCAGTCCGAACGGCATCACTAAGAATTCGTAGTGGCCGTACCTTGTACGAAAAGCAGTCTTTAGAACGTCTTCTTCTTTAACTTTCAACTGGTGATAACCGGATCTTAGATCAATCTTGGAGAAATAGCAAGCTCCAACTAACTGATCGAAGAGGTCATCAATTCGGGGTAACGGATACTTGTTCTTTATTGTGCGCTTATTCAATTCTCGGTAGTCGATACACATTCTCATCGAACCATCCTTCTTTTTCACAAATAACACTGGTGCTCCCCACGGTGAAGAACTAGGTCTGATGAAGCCTTTATCGGATAGATCTTGTAGTTGTGCCATCATCTCTTTCATCTCTGGAGGTGCCAGACGATAAGGTGCACGGGCTACCAGAGTGGCTCCAGGAATCAGGTCTATACCGAACTCTACTTGTCTAACAGGCGGAAGACTATTCAAGTCTTCGGGGAATACTTCAGGGAATTCACTAACAATAGGAATATCTTCCATCCTATTCTTTTCTGGCTTAATATCTATCACGTAAGCCAAGTAACTCTGACAACCCTTATTCACACACTTACGGGCTTTTATCATAGATATAAGGCTAGACTGATGATTCCTACGATCGCCATAAATCACTACTGGTCTTTTATCCGGTAATACAACATTTATTAACTTCTTATCACAATTTATGATAGCCTGATTCTCAGCTAACCAGTCCATTCCCACTACGACGTCAAACTCTATCAAAGTTATAGGAAACAATTGTATCAGCACTCTACATTCCTCTATATTTATCACACAGTCATTAAACACTTCTTTAACTGACACTTGATTATCATTTGCCGTATCTACTGATAGAGCATGTTCTAGCACTTTAGGTTTCAAACACAGGCAAGCAGCAAATGCAGGAGACACAAACGATCGGTTTGCACCAGAATCAAATAACACCTTTGCACGTGTAGAGTTTATTAAAAATGTACCTGTGACCACATCCGGAGTTTCCTCCGCTTCTTTCTCAGTCATTTGAAATGCGCGACCCCTGGTTACTGGCGGTTCCAGTCTTGGTATTACTGGTTTAACAATTGCTGGTCTGCCCGATGACCCACCTTGCTGTATCCTCCCCCACGGACAGCCCGACTGAAGATGGTCCGGAGAATTGCATAAGAAACATAACCGCGTTACCTTACAATATTTAATGACGTGTCCGGTCTTCCCACACTTATAACACGCTCGTAAATCACCTTGGCAATTCCCTTGGTGGACACGGTTGCACTTCTGACATGGTCTTTCCGCTGGTCGAAACGACGGACGGTTATCATACCTCTGAAATCGGGACTTCTTCGGATCGTGTTGTGGTCCTTCCCACTTTCTCTTCCCGATACTTTTATCGCCATCATCTCTTCTAATATCTCTTTCAACATTCTCTGCGGCATCAACTGCAGCTGAGAAGGTATCGGGTCCTTTTGCAGTCACTAGCCTTCTGACTTCTGAGTTCAGCCCAAAGATAAACCTTTCCGTCTTCATCGCCTCCGTAGCAACGTAGTATTCTGCAAACCGAGACTTTTCCAGAAAGCTAGCGGTGTAATCTCGAACGGATAAGTTTCCTTGTTGTAAGTTCATAAATTCCCCTTCCAGTTGTTTGACGGCTGCTTGGGGACAAAATGCGTTCCTGTAGGCTATCACAAATTCTTCCCAAGAGAGGGTAGAATAAACATCAGATCCCTTAGAATGAATAAAGGATTCCCACCAATACAAAGCATCCCCTTTAACATTGATGTTCCATACAATACTCTATCTTCGTCAGCGCACTTACTCGTCTTGAAGATAGCTTCTATTTCTTTCATCCATCTCATTGCTTTCACTGGATCCCTGTCTTCTGAGTAGGTCAGAGGTCTACAACTTAAAAACATTTTGTAGTCGCACCTCCTTTGTACTGGTACAACAGTCGATGTGATTGGCATTTCATCTTCCGGTCCAGGATCCGGTATTCCAGTTTCATTATGACGGTTCCGATCAAACATTGTTTGTATGCTAGCCTGCAATCTTCCCATTTCTGCCATTAGATCATCTCTGGTAACAAACTCTGTACCCTGTGGCTGGACTCTGCCTCCGGCTCGACCTCCATCTCTACCCCCGACTCTGCCCCCAGATCTGCCTCCCCTGTCCCCCGTTCCTATTGGCGGATTCGTACTATTCGGATTTCTTCCTCCCCCTCGATTCGAATTCCGTGTACCGCTTGCCATTCTGTAGATTTAAACAAGGTTAATATACACATAAGCACATACCCCGTATAACAAGGTATTCCAGTTCAAACATGTACCTGTAAGATCACAATTACACTGGACAGGTGTAATATGAAATTACCTTACATGATGTTCCTTCTACCTTTTATACTTCATCATCCCAAGGTTCTATATTGATAAGGACATCTTACTTCACATGCAGTTTAAGTCTAGGTACAGATACAAATACCTAAATCCCTTAAACTAAGGCTCTGATACCATTTGTAACAACCCAATTCCCATATACACAACAATTCACATAATGTAACATAACATTCATATAATAAAAGAAACATCATGTTACAATTTCAGTCCCGCAGTCTTTTACAAATAAAAGAAACCATTGTACTACAAACTTTGTACTATTTACATACATAACATTTAATATCATGATACGACTGCTAAACAAGCCAAAATCTTCATCTTATAATCCTTCACAAAAGCCATCCCTTGGTTACTCTAATTACTTGCTCTTACATGATCCACCACCTGGAATACATATTTTTAAAACAAAAATGAGGGTTAGACCTTGTGGTCTAAGTGAGAAAAATCCCTGTTAGTTTACAAACCATTTATATAAACTTCATTCATATAAATCACGCGACACAATCATATATATCTAATCAAGCACACATATCATGTACCTTCCCTTCTCATTCCTCCTGGCCATATTAGTTGGTAGCAAGCCAACTAATAATATACAACGCTGTACAACATCTACAGCCAAACAACGCTATACGGATTCTATAGCCAAACACACCGGTCCTAAGCCCGGCCAAAGCATTATAACACATTATAATACTTATGTAAATATAATACCTCAATATATTATAATTCACATATCGACACATAATCACCAATTATCATATTCCCAAACCATACATATATGTATTCCAATTAAAAACGCTTTTTAAAGTAAAACTCACCTGTTTTGATTATTACATACGCTCGCAAGCTCCTTTCAAACTGGTCTTATCTCTTACCACGACTTCCACAGAATCTGAAACAATTTAAGGTACATATACTGCTTTACTAGCCAACATATAAAGCTTACCAGTTCCTGTTCTCAACTGCATCACTAAACTTAACAACTACCGGGACTATACAGAGTACCGGGCTTCTCAGTACCGGGACTTCACAGTACCGGGACTCTTTGGTACCGGGAGTTTCACTATACCGGGACTCCACACTACCGGGAGTCCATCGGGAGTCGTCAGTACCGGGACTCCACCGGGAGTCGTCAGTACCGGGAGTCTACCGAGACTTCCCCGGGACTCTCAAGAACACAGTCGGTTATTTTCTCAGAAATCGATTGAAATCTATACCAATCACAGAAATCGTAACTTCTAAACCGATAGATATCTTCTATTACTGATTACCAACACAAAATATAAAGGTACTTACCTCAAAATCAACTTCAACCAAATCAATCGATGCTTTCTCCGTATGTTTCCTTTCTTGCTTCTTTTCGCCTCCAGAACTCCCGCACACACACTCTTTCTATTTTTAGGATATCTGAATACTATCTGATGCTTAAGAGGTAATATCAAACCACACTTACCAAATGGACCTTGAACTTCTCATTAATGACCCAAACTTACCCTGACATCATATTTTATAGTTAAATTATCTAACGGACTTACCCGGGGTATTACATTTAGGTATGAATTTCTGTTGTGTTTTTAACTTTTATATCATATAGTGCGTTGGGTTTAACGTTTTATGCAAAATAGTCGATTTCATTTGTTCCTAATTTTGTGCCCTAACAAAAGGGGTGACTGTATTTTGAATACCATTGATGGTAAACATGAGAGTTTCATGAAGCATCTCAATTTCAGTCGACTTCCGTCTCCAAATTTTCCCAATTTTGTGCCCTAACAGAAGGGGTGACTTGTGTTTTTTAAATTTTGTGCCAACCAACATAGTGATAGAAAAATGTTGGTGTATAAAGAACAAGAAAAATGGGCAAAACCAAATTATGTTCCATCACCTGATACACACAACAGACGACGGATTTCACGTTATACACGCAACATATATTAAAACGAAAAAACAAGAATCGTGGTATTTCCATACTTTAATATATATATATATATATATATATATATATATAAAATAAAACCTGTTATTGATGTTATTACTGAAGATGCTATGATAAATAATAAAAGCAATATATGTGTGTTAATAACCTTCATTACTTTTTTCATCTTCGATATCTATAATCTAAAAGTTGTTTGTTAACGATGAATACAAAAAATGGCTTAACAAAATTGTTTATTTATAATCGCTTTATATTATTATATTGTTTTTTGATTCCATTAATGCAATTAAATGCATTAATTCACTTTTTCCTTTAATGTTTTGTTGGAGTAACTTTAGACTTTACCAAGTCTTGGTTACTTGGTATTTGGTAAATGGGTTGTTGAATAAAGTCCTATTCTTTAGGATTAAGTAGTTTGTTTCAGTTTTTTTAGGAATCTGTTAGCCTGCACGTTTCTTTACTTTCCTTTGTATTGTATGGCTATTTAAGCCTCTTCTAGTTGCTGAATAACACAAGTCAGTTCATTCCTTTGTTGTTCTTAATTGTTTACTAAAAGCTAGATCAACATTTGGTATCGGAGCGTTAATCTGAGGACCTGACTTCGAAGCCAAAGGAAGACGAGAGCAGAGTGAACGAGACGCCCTCAGAGTGATGAGTTCAGACGGAACCACTGGAGCCTGCATTCCCAAGTTCGAAGGGGATTATGACCATTGGAGCCTCTTGATGGAGAACCTCTTACGTTCCAAAGACTACTGGAATGTCATTGAGACTGTCATTCCAGATGATACTGAAACAATTACGCCAGCCCAAAGGAAGACCATTGAAGACCTAAAGATGAAAGATTTGAAGGCCAAGAATTATCTATTTGCTTCAATAGATAAATCAATCCTCAAGACTATTTCGAAGAGGGACACTGCCAAACATCTCTGGGATTCAATGAAAGTAAAGTACCAAGGAAATGCAAGGGTCCAGAAAGCTCAACTGAACAGGCTAAGGAGGTCTTTCGAAGTACTGATGATGAAGCAAGGTGAGTCGATTTCTGACTATTTTAGTAGGGTCATGGTAATTGCTAATGAGATGAGGAATTATGGTGAGGATATGACAGACGTGAAGATCGTAGAGAAGATTCTTCGCACCCTCACAGAAAAGTGGAATTATATCGTTTGCTCGATTGAGGAGTCAAAGGATATTGACACCTTGTCTGTTGATGCACTTCAAAGTTCTCTCCTAGTTCACGAACAGAAGTTCACGAGAGATAAAGATGGTGAAGAAGAGCATGCTTTGAAGATTTCACACGAGGAAAGACAAGGCGGTCGAGGAAGACGGAGGATCTCACCAAGAGGTCGAGGTCGGGGCAGACAATATTACTCACGAGATACAATGGAGTGTTATCGATGCCACAAATTAGGGCATTACAGTTATGAATGCCCCGAATGGAACCGCCAAACAAACTACGTTGAAGAGGAAGAGGAAATGCTTTTAATGGCCTATGCACAGATAAAAGAGAAGAAAAAGGAAGACGCGTGGTTCCTCGACTCGGGTTGTTCGAACCACATGAGTGGTGATCAAAAATGGTTTTCGGAGCTGGACAAGAGTTTTATGAGCACTGTGAAACTAGGAGACAACTCACGCATGAAGGTGGCTGGAAAATGAACCATTAAGATCATCCTAAATGGGATTAATCATGTCATTATTGATGTGTATTATGTCCCAGAGTTAAGGAACAACCTTCTCAGCGTTGGTCAACTACAAGAAAGAGGATTAGCAATCTTGATCAAAGACGGAGTTTGCAAGATATATCATCCCACCAAAGGTTTGATTATCGAAACCCATATCAGCACTAATCGTATGTTCATTTTATATGGAGAAGCACAGGTCCAGTTTAAGAAGATGGTTGAAGAAAAGTGTCTTGTCACTCAAGAGCAAGACACCACCTCTTTATGGCACAGACGTTATGGCCACTTGAATTACACAACCTTGAAAGCATTGGAAGCAAAAAAGATGGTGAGAGGTCTGCCTAACATGGAGAAAGCAACTGATACATGTAAAACTTGCATCATGAGCAAGCACCACCGCACTCCTATTCCCTCCAAAAGCCATTGGAGAGGAAAACAAGTTCTAGAACTCGTTCATGCAGACTTGTGTGGCCCTATCAGTCCTGATTCAAACAACAAGAAAAGGTACATACTTTGCCTCATAGATGATTATAGCAGGAAAACTTGGTTGTATTTCTTGACTAACAAGTCAGAAACTTTACACAATTTCAAGTGTTTTATGCAACAAGTTGAGAAAGAAACAGGTTTGTCAATTAAGTGTTTACGCACTGATCGAGGAGGGGAGTTTCTCTCAAAAGAATTCAATGAAATGTGTGAAGAGAAAGGAATCAGGAGGCAACTAACAACACCATACACGCCGCAACAAAACGGCGTCGCAGAGCGCAAGAATAGAACGTTGCTCAACATGGTTCGTGCAATGCTCTCAGAAAATAAAATGCCAAAAAGGTTATGGGCAGAGGCAGCTAAGTGGAGCAACCATGTCCTGAATCGTTGTCCAAGTGCAGCTTTGAAAGACACCACTCCCGAAGCAGCTTGGAGCGGGAACACTCCATCCGTGTCTCACTTTCGAATATTCGGATGTCTCGCTTATGTACATGTGCCTAAGGAGCGTCGCGCCAAGCTTGATGATAGGAGTACGGAGTGTGTAATGCTGGGTTATAGTGAAGAATCAAAGGGATACAGACTGTTTAATCCCAAAACGGAACAAATTACGGTCAACAGGGACGTAATCTTTGAAGAGGACAAGTGCTGGAAATGGGACGATTCTTATGCTCAAGAAATTTCTATGGACTTGAGTTGGGAAGATGATGCAAATGGTTGTCAAGAAGATGATGATGCTGGAAATGAGACTGAAGATACCGCAATCCATCGTGAAGAACATAATGAAGCAGGTCTGGACGGAGAAGGAAGCAATAAAGAAACCATAAATCAAGGGGGAGTCGACGACTCTACCTTGAGATGCAGAAGAGAAAGACATGCTCCAGCATGGATGGAGGAGTGACTGGTGGTGGACTTGATGATGAAGAAGAAAACATGGCGATGATGATTGCAACATATCCTGTATTCTATGAAGAAGCTGTGAAAGAAACTCATTGGATGAAAGCAATGGAAGAAGAACTCAATTCGATTGAAAAGAATAAAACATGGAGTCTTGTTGATCTTCCAAAAGGCGCAAAGACGGTAGGGGTCAAATGGATATACAAGACGAAACTCGAGGCAGATGGTTCGTTACAAAAGCACAAGGCGAGACTTGTAGCCAAGGGCTACTCCCAAAAATACGGAATCGACTATCTGGAGGTATACGCTCCGGTTGCCAGGATTGAAACTGTGAGAACCATTGTTGCGTTAGCTGCCCAACGTGACTGGAAGATTTTCCAGATGGACGTAAAGTCGGCCTTCTTGCATGGAGAACTTAAAGAGTACGTCTACGTTGATCAACCGAAGGGGTTTGAAGTTCCAGGATCAGAAGGGAAGGTATACAAGCTGCATAAAGCACTTTATGGGTTAAAGCAAGCACCACGTGCTTGGTTTAGCAAGATGGAAGCGTACTTTATGGCTGAAGGCTTCGAGAAATGTCCAAATGAGCAAACGTTATTCACAAAGAGAAACAACAAAGGTAACTTGCTTATCGTTAGCGTCTATGTTGATGATTTAATTTATACAGGAGATAGTATTGAGCTGCTAAAAGAGTTTAAGTTATCAATGATGAAGTGTTTTGAGATGACTGACATGGGAGAAATGAAGTACTTCCTTGGTATAGAAGTCTCACAAGGTACTCGAAGAAACTTTATATGTCAAAAACGATATGCGTCTCAGGTACTAAAACGTTTTGGCATGACCGAAAGTCATCCGGTAACAACTCCTATTGTTACTGGTTGCAAGTTGAATAAGGATGAGGACGGTGTACCGGTATGTGAATTATAGTACAAGCAGATGGTAGGAAGTCTGGTCTATCTTACGGCCACTCGCCCGGACCTCATGTACAGTGTTAGTCTGGTGAGCAGATACATGAGCAGACCTACAGAGCTTCATCTTCAAGCTGTCAAAAGAATTCTCAGGTACTTGAAAGGAACGATGGATTATGGGATTCTGTACAAGAAGAAAAAGACCAAGCTGGTTGGGTTCACCGACTCGGATTATGCTAGAGATACGGATGATAGAAGGAGTACTTCCGGTTACGTGTTTATGCTGAGTGACGGAGCGGTGTCCTGGTTGTCAAAGAAACAACCAATTGTCACCTTATCCACTACAGAGGCCGAGTTTGTTGCTGCCGCAGGATGTGCAAGTCAAGCGGTTTGGCTTAGAAGAGTTACCGAGGTGCTGGGATGCTCTCATGATGAAGGAACAATCATGTACCGTGACAACGATTCAACTATAAAGCTATCCAAAAATCCAGTTTTGCATGGCAGAAGTAGACACATCGATGTACGGTTCCATTTCATTAGAGAGTTGGTTCAGAATGGGACAATCAATATGATCTATTGTGATACTAAATCTCAAGTTGCAAATATGATGACCAAGCCACTGCAGGTGGATGCTTTTGTCAAATTTCGTGAGCTGTTGGGAGTCCAAAAGGCAGAGTCTGTGTTAAGCTAAGCTGTTTCTTTAACAGTTAGCTTATGGGAGGGATTGTTGGAGTAACTTTAGAGTTTACCAAGTCTTGGTTACTTGGTAAATGGGTTGTTGAATAAAGTCCTATTCTTTAGGATTAAGTAGTTTGTTTCAGTTTTTTAGGAATCTGTTAGTCTGCACGTTTCTTTACTTTCCTTTGTATTGTATGGCTATTTAAGCCTTTTCTAGTTGCTGAATAACACAAGTCAGTTCATTCCTTTGTTGTTCTTAATTGTTTACTAAAAGCTAGATCAACATGTTTTGTATTATAATGGTATTAGTGATATTAAGAGCATCTCCAACAGATTCTCTATAATTTTTCTAAAATAGAGACTTAAAAGTCAAAATATCTATAATGAATTACATTTAGGTGTTTGGTTGGTTTTTCATTAAGTCCTGTATGGATAAAGATGACTGTGTAGATAAACTTGACTGTATGAATTTTATATATTGTTGTTTGTTTGTTCCGCTGAATAAACTGTCTGATCGATGAAAATGACAATTTTATCCTTCTACCTATTTTAATCTATTAAAGCATAAATCACTAGCAATGAAAAATCCAGAAGATCAAATCTCAATAAAAAAAATTCAAAAGATCAAATCTCAAAATAAAAATTTAGAAGATTGAAAATAAAACATTCATTTTGGAGACACCATAATCTTATCATCTTCCTCTTCAAGAACACACAAGAAGATTGCATCTCTACAAAAAATCAGAGAACATACAATAATATTGGAGGGGGATGATATAAACCAGAGAACATTCATTTTGGAACAAATCTTACATCTTGAATACTACATACCACCAAATTAATTCAACCTCAAATTTCAACATCCAAAAAGGGTATTTCAATTTTTAGAAATAAAAAAAAAACCACAAAAATTAATTGGATTTCTTGAGAGAAACAGAAATGGCTCAAGAACCATCTTTAAACCCTAAAAAGAAACACAAATGGTAATTCCAACATTCCTTTACAAACTTTTCTACCTTCTGTAACACCCAGAAAATTCACGTAAGTAAACTAGGCTTCCTCTTATACCGCTTGGTGTATCATCTCAACTTTTAGACATTGTAAAGTGTTAGAACTTCGTATGCATGCGTGCAATTCCTTATGGCTTCATGTTTGGGTCTCGTCTTTACGTCCAAGATACCGATTACGTACTCTAACACTCTTGTGAGGCCAAGTTTCGACGCAAACGGGTTCCGGACAGCAGCTCGGTCGGGGAGGGCGACAATGCCCCGCGACAATGCCCCGCGACAATGCCCTGGGCAAAGTCGCTGGGGCAAAGTCGCGACCAGCTGCCACTTTGTCGAAATCAAACAGAAGGTTGCACCCCGGGGGCGACTATGCCCCGCGACAATGCCCTGGGTAAAGTCGCGGGGGCAATGTCGCGACGTGGCCAAGTACTGCTACTACTTATTTCGTTTTGAGGGTTTTGAACACCATTTCTTCCTTCTTTGCTGCAACCGACTTTCTCTCCATACTTAGACGATTTTCTCATCTTTCTCCTCCCTTCTCCCTTCATTTCATGCTTTGAGCTCCATTGTTAGAGTGGATGGTTGCTATCTTGGTTCTTGTTATAACCTATGGAAGTTATCTTCTTCATCTAAGGCATCAAGGGTTAGTCATCCATTGAAAGCTAGGGTTTCTCCAACCCCCTCCCATCTCCTTCAAGAAGTGAAGTTTGAAGTTCATATTGGGCAACCTAGAAGTACTTTGTTGGTGGATTTATATGGTGGTTGAGGTAATCTTCTCTTCTCTCCATTTCGAAAATTAGGGTTTTGACCTATTGATGATTTCGAGTGTAATGTGTTGGGGGAAATGATTCTAAATGTTTGGGGTAGATTTTATGGTTGGGAATTTATGGATCTAGGTTTTTGGAAGATTTGGACTCGAAGATTCGTATCTCATCAAAGGAGCTTATGTTTGGGGAAAACCTAGATTTAACTAAATCTAGCAAAGGTGAGTTCAAATTACTTTGCGAAAACTTTGTACATGCCAAAATGTTATTTTTCTGAGCAATTATGTGTTTTACCTGAAAATTATTAATGTTGAGTTATTTGGTGGATTTTACCCTTTTGAGGTATTAATTGTGGTAAGCATTGTAAAACACTACTTTTGGATATTTTGGAAAAATGTGATAGATAAATCTTATATGAAAATGGATTGTTGATTTATGTGATAAATGGAGTCTATTTATTATGAAAATGAATTTTGTGGATATTTGGAAATATGCATATAGTACATCATGAGATGTTTTGAAAATGTAAAGGTTGAGTCCTTTTAGAAATGAGGGTTATCCCGATCCTATGTTTTGTTTCGGGTTTTTCACGGATTTGAAGTATTTACTGACAACCGGTGTGTGTTGTTATACTTAATGTCATTTTATAACTTTCATGAACTATCTTTTGAGTTAGTTGAGCTTGTGGCTCGGTATTGGATTTTATTAAGTTTTGGGGACAGTTGTCCAGTTTGATAACTCGAAGTTGAGTTTGGATCATGATTTATGATTATTGGAGAATTGCATGTTTTGAATGCATCTGTTTGTTTATTTGGGGTCGTGTAATATTTTAGACCTTGTTAGCCATGGATCCATAGGCATTTGAGTTCCCCTTAGTCTCGTGGGCAAGAGGTCGGGATTGATTGAGCTTAGTTTACGAGACGTTGGTTTATTTGGTGGCACGGAATAGGCATCGGGATCCATGATAGGTAAGGCGTGGACCTAGATGGTCGGGCGTCGTCTCATGGACAGTAAGGTGTAATTCCATATATGTGCTTAGCACGGGACAGGCATCGAGTCCCATGATAGATAAGGCGTGGACCTGGAGGGTCGGGCGTCGTCTCATGGGCAGTAAGGTGTAATCCTTAACGTGCTGTTGTGGATTTGGTGACCCAATGTATAGACCTGGAATGGTTGAAGTTGGGGGCATCCTAGTCTCGTGAGCAATAGATCTGGGGTGATTGAGCTCAGTTTTACGAGAGTAATCCACGTGGGTGTTTTTATTGCATAGTAAGTGACCCACTTTGGTGTTCCGTCACGTGCGATGTATATGGGTCTCCCCCGTCACCGAAAGGTGTTGTTTTGTGTATTTGTTACTACTCATGTTTTCGGTGATGTGTTCTATTTATATGGATTGTTTTTCCATGGTACGTAAGTTGTGGTTTACATCTCATCCGTGTATGATGTTTTGGGTACTTATGTTACCTCCACCTTCAACGGATACGGGTCTTCCCCGTTTATGGTATTTGATATTTATTACATTTTTCGGTTGTGTGAGTATTGCTTCGTTTTATGTTTAACAAAGAGTGATATTTCAGGGACGATTTCCATGTTTGGTGAGTTGGATATATATATATATATATATATATATATATATATATATATATATATATATATATATATATATATATATATATATATATATATTATCAACTGTATTTGAAGGAATTGTCTAAACTAGACTTATTCACGTATTTCAAATTATTTATGAAAGTAAGACAGTTTGGAAAACGTATTATAACTTTTGAGGACTTTCTCGTGGAAATGTGGAAATTGAAAATGGTTGGTTGGATTTAAAGTAAACTCTTTTGAAATCATGACTATAGCTTTCACTCTTACGATTTATGTTTTATATATAGTCATGATAAAATGCTTGAACTCACTAGGCGTAAGCCTAACACTTTCTATTTCTTTTATTTTGTCGGCATGTGCAACAGGCTCAGGTTGGGGTAACTCTAGCTACACTGTGAAGTGGCGAATGATAGTATAGTGCACGAGAGGTGAATAGCTTAAGTTATGTTCCGCAATTACCCTTGGAAAGTAGCACTTGTGTTTGGAGTAAGCGGTGTCCGAAGCGAGTTTAGTCTTGGTACTAAGACTTATGTAGTATGTATTGCTTGGAGATAACCATTATTTGTAATTGGAAGTATGTTACTTATTGTTTCAGATGTAATATCAAAAATTTTAAATTAGTTGCTCTTTCCAAATTTGGGGGTGTTACAAGTTGGTATCAGAGCATAAGTTTGAGAGATTTAGGTGTTGATTTTGGATACCTAGACTCAAACTAGCGTTTGTTTAAGTAAATGAGAGCGAAATTCACCAATAGGCACTTTAAGATAGGATGTTTTGAAGTTGATGGAACTGTTAGAAACGAGAATCATGTCGAGGGTAACAAAGATAATCATGTACGGTGCGTTCATAGTGACACTTTGCCAGTGTCATGGTGAATCTACTAGTACATGTGCATACTTGAATTGCTTTAATGTGATGATCGTTGGGGTAGTGAAGGAGGTTCTAAGCTAGTAGTCGTGGAATAGATGGACGATTCTAGTATTGGTCACTAGGAGTGACGATAAGCATGATATTTGTTTTAAGTAGACCGTTTCGGGTCAAGATTGATGGTTGGACTAGAACCATAGGCTTATTGGGCCGACTTTGATTTGAAAAAAAAACCGTAAGGTCAATTGATGTACTTCCTAACTTGCCTTAAGAGGTTTGAATATCCGGATGGCAATAGTGGACCAGAGGGATTTGGAAAGGATATAAGTTGAGACGTTGAATGCCGACTAAATCATGCACAAAGTTATTTTGGAAATAAATTGCATCAACTATTTCTTGTGTTTCCAATCCTTATAGGGATTGTGTTTTGAATTTTGAGAAAATGATTAGCACACACACAAGATTTCAAATCATGGTTTTGAACGTGCATGAAACCATTTTATTGCGGGAGTTGCAAACTCCGCCGAGATTTGTTTTGCTTTATTCCATTATTGTTCAACATTGGTTTCGGATGTAATGATAATCATATTTTTATGATGTTTAAAAGGTTGGGCAATGGCTACGGCTTGCGACTTTAACATTGGATCTCCTCCACATATGTTAGAGTTTGGGCGGAAAACTATCTTCCATAATATCCATGTAAAGCTATTTTGGGAATTTGTTTAATGTGAGTTGTTAAACACCGTTGTTTAAGGGGTATTACCCGAGAAGGGAATTTTTGGGATTTTGGTGTCTCATTTATGATTTTGCTTATAGCAATTTGGCTTTGGGAAGCATGATGTTTAGCGCCGTTTTATTGACTTGGAGTCGTTGAGTCCATTGAGGTTCATGGAGTTTCGTTTTACGACATGTTGAGTCGTGTGAGTATGATTTCACGAGGTGAATGTTTTAATTACTTTCGGGGAAAAGTTTACAATGTTTGTTACTTGCTGGTAGGAATTTATGCTAGTCCTGATAGGTTGTTAAGTGAATGCCTTATAAATTGTATGCAGTAGGAACCAAATAGCCTTAGAATGTTGGATCTAATTCTATTGCGCAGCTCTTGTTTGAGTCTAACCGTTGTAGAATAGAATCTTTTATTCGAATTTCTATCTGATTTCACACTGTATGCAACTGTGCATTCGCGAGGCGACTCGGGGGTTAAACATTTCTATTTACTCATCGTACGAGTTGATGACCGTTCGGTCATAGGGTGTTTTAGCGTTGTGGAAATCATGCATAGTTCGCGTTTTTGCACACTTTGAAAATACAATGTGTGAGTCATTGACATTGGTCAATTTTGATTTTGCCAAGTATTTTGGAAAATTGGAAACCTTTTGGGTTTGGAGGAAATGTGTGTTTTGAGTATTTTGCCATATACATTTTGTAATGACGCTTTGACGTTTTATGTTCCAAGTACGAAAATTTGAGGAAATGCTTGTGATGAAAATTTTAGAAATATTGCTTTTATAAAACTATGTTGCGTACAATTTCATATGTTTTGAACAATTACACGCACCGTTGGTGCAATTCGAGAACTGAAGTCGGTTTGACCTTTATTGGTGCCGACCATTTACTAGAAATTGTTCCTTCCTAGTTTTCTTTTTAGAGAGTACATGGTTGTGTACAGTTTGACCGGTAACGTTTTGTTCGTGTGTCGTTATGTGGCCATTTGAGAAAATTTTGGAAGTCAGTTTAAAGAATTTCATCTTTTGAAATTTTGATGTGAGCTATTTGATGTATATGTGTTATTATAAGAAATTTCTAAGAAGTATTACGAGCTTGCATATCTACTCCAATTTGAAGTTTTACGATGTTTTAAGTCGATATTTTCGAATGGTGGAAACGTATTGATTTTGTTTAAATATGGAATTTGCACAAGTCCTTTTGTGTTTTGACTAAGGTGAGTTTGTAAATCGTTTCACCGTTTTGTATAATAAACTGACGCGCGCAAAATTTTGTTGGTAAACCTTGCCTCATGCCGTTTTATGGTGGACGAGGAAATGTTGGAATCAATGTTGTTTAGACCTCTTTTGAAATACGTGCACACCTGGTGTCGCACCTCGTTTAAGGTCGAGCAGCCACTTTACATGCCTGTCGTGAGTCAATCCATACTAGAACCGTTGCGTCCACTTTAAAGAAATTGTTTATTTTGCTTTTGCGTTTTGTGGGAAAACTGAACTGCAATGAAATAATTTTCAACATGATTTTCATATGTGGAACAAGCATGTCCATTTTGCGTAACTACCGATTTGATAGTAGTTTTCTATGCATACGATTTTGTGACGTGAAAATCTTTGTGTTGAGATTTTTTTTTGTGAAAGGCTTTGTTGAGTGGCATATTTATGGAATAACGCACTTGAAAACCTTGAACTCGTTAGGACCTTAGAAAGGGTAAGTAACCCGGTTAAGAGTAAATGCGTGTAGCACTTCGACGGTGGAAGCTTGAGTATTTCACGTGTGATAATACCGTAGACTGAATGGTATCGGTTAAGGGATGATGGCCTTTGTAATTAAGAGAATAAATGCGCGGTAACCTATTTGAGGTAGGTGATATATTTAGGTATCGACTTTTGGACTTGAGGCCAAGCACCTTTAGTGTACTCGGGGGACTGTAGTCCGATTTTAAAGGAACGAGGGTAATGGTAGTAGTAATCTTAAAATGTTCTTTTGTGATAAGAGGAGTTAGGGGAAAAGACTTTCCTTGCGTGGTAAAAGAATCTGTTGGTTGGATAATCGGTAATTGGGAATATCCATAGAGTGGTGTAATTGATGGGTCGGTGATGACCGTCGGTATTAGAGTTTAATGGGAATCGTTAGGAGTAAACGCTAGTTCAGTAGCGGGAACATTTGGGGATTCAGAGGTTTTGGTTAATTGCGGTAATGATTAAACCTTGGACTAGATTGAAGAGAAATTTAAGAACATGTGGTTGTGGAGTGATTGGGGAGTTCGAACCTGTTAATGGGAATGTATGGAACACCTAAGGTTGGGAGACAACCGAAGTTTTGTGGATATAAGCTGCATGGGTAAGTAAAGCATTACTCGGATGTAAGTGTGTTGAGCCTAAGGGGGGCATTAGGTGTGAGCATCGATGTAAAGATTTTGTGGCAGTTCGGTCAAGTAGGATAATTTGAACCTCAGTTGGAAACAGAAGGATCATGAATAAGTTTGAGCTCGGTAACCGTTGGAAAGTGCGAGAACTAGATTTCGAGGACGAAATCTCTATTTAGGTTGGGAGGATTGTAACACCCAGAAAATTCACGTAAGTAAACTAGGCTTCCTCTTATACCGCTTGGTGTATCATCTCAACTTTTAGACATTGTAAAGTGTTAGAACTTCGTATGCATGCGTGCAATTCCTTATGGCTTCATGTTTGGGTCTCGTCTTTACGTCCAAGATACCGATTACGTACTCTAACACTCTTGTGAGGCCAAGTTTCGACGCAAACGGGTTCCGGACAGCAGCTCGGTCGGGGAGGGCGACAATGCCCCGCGACAATGCCCTGGGCAAAGTCGCTGGGGCAAAGTCGCGACCAGCTGCCACTTTGTCGAAATCAAACAGAAGGTTGCACCCGGGGGGCGACTATGCCCCGCGACAATGCCCTGGGCAAAGTCGCGGGGGCAATGTCGCGACGGGGCCAAGTACTGCTGCTACTTATTTCGTTTTGAGGGTTTTGAACACCATTTCTTCCTTCTTTGCTGCAACCGACTTTCTCTCCATACTTAGACGATTTTCTCATCTTTCTCCTCCCTTCTCCCTTCATTTCATGCTTTGAGCTCCATTGTTAGAGTGGATGGTTGCTATCTTGGTTCTTGTTATAACCTATGGAAGTTATCTTCTTCATCTAAGGCATCAAGGGTTAGTCATCCATTGAAAGCTAGGGTTTCTCCAACCCCCTCCCATCTCCTTCAAGAAGTGAAGTTTGAAGTTCATATTGGGCAACCTAGAAGTACTTTGTTGGTGGATTTATATGGTGGTTGAGGTAATCTTCTCTTCTCTCCATTTCGAAAATTAGGGTTTTGACCTATTGATGATTTCGAGTGTAATGTGTTGGGGGAAATGATTCTAAATGTTTGGGGTAGATTTTATGGTTGGGAATTTATGGATCTAGGTTTTTGGAAGATTTGGACTCGAAGATTCGTATCTCATCAAAGGAGCTTATGTTTGGGGAAAACCTAGATTTAACTAAATCTAGCAAAGGTGAGTTCAAATTACTTTGCGAAAACTTTGTACATGCCAAAATGTTATTTTTCTGAGCAATTATGTGTTTTACCTGAAAATTATTAATGTTGAGTTATTTGGTGGATTTTACCCTTTTGAGGTATTAATTGTGGTAAGCATTGTAAAACACTACTTTTGGATATTTTGGAAAAATGTGATAGATAAATCTTATATGAAAATGGATTGTTGATTTATGTGATAAATGGAGTCTATTTATTATGAAAATGAATTTTGTGGATATTTGGAAATATGCATATAGTACATCATGAGATGTTTTGAAAATGTAAAGGTTGAGTCCTTTTAGAAATGAGGGTTATCCCGATCCTATGTTTTGTTTCGGGTTTTTCACGGATTTGAAGTATTTACTGACAACCGGTGTGTGTTGTTATACTTAATGTCATTTTATAACTTTCATGAACTATCTTTTGAGTTAGTTGAGCTTGTGGCTCGGTATTGGATTTTATTAAGTTTTGGGGACAGTTGTCCAGTTTGATAACTCGAAGTTGAGTTTGGATCATGATTTATGATTATTGGAGAATTGCATGTTTTGAATGCATCTGTTTGTTTATTTGGGGTCGTGTAATATTTTAGACCTTGTTAGCCATGGATCCATAGGCATTTGAGTTCCCCTTAGTCTCGTGGGCAAGAGGTCGGGATTGATTGAGCTTAGTTTACGAGACGTTGGTTTATTTGGTGGCACGGAATAGGCATCGGGATCCATGATAGGTAAGGCGTGGACCTAGATGGTCGGGCGTCGTCTCATGGACAGTAAGGTGTAATTCCATATATGTGCTTAGCACGGGACAGGCATCGAGTCCCATGATAGATAAGGCGTGGACCTGGAGGGTCGGGCGTCGTCTCATGGGCAGTAAGGTGTAATCCTTAACGTGCTGTTGTGGATTTGGTGACCCAATGTATAGACCTGGAATGGTTGAAGTTGGGGGCATCCTAGTCTCGTGAGCAATAGATCTGGGGTGATTGAGCTCAGTTTTACGAGAGTAATCCACGTGGGTGTTTTTATTGCATAGTAAGTGACCCACTTTGGTGTTCCGTCACGTGCGATGTATATGGGTCTCCCCCGTCACCGAAAGGTGTTGTTTTGTGTATTTGTTACTACTCATGTTTTCGGTGATGTGTTCTATTTATATGGATTGTTTTTCCATGGTACGTAAGTTGTGGTTTACATCTCATCCGTGTATGATGTTTTGGGTACTTATGTTACCTCCACCTTCAACGGATACGGGTCTTCCCCGTTTATGGTATTTGATATTTATTACATTTTTCGGTTGTGTGAGTATTGCTTCGTTTTATGTTTAACAAAGAGTGATATTTCAGGGACGATTTCCATGTTTGGTGAGTTGGATATATATATATATATATATATATATATATATATATATATATATATATTATCAACTGTATTTGAAGGAATTGTCTAAACTAGACTTATTCACGTATTTCAAATTATTTATGAAAGTAAGACAGTTTGGAAAACGTATTATAACTTTTGAGGACTTTCTCGTGGAAATGTGGAAATTGAAAATGGTTGGTTGGATTTAAAGTAAACTCTTTTGAAATCATGACTATAGCTTTCACTCTTACGATTTATGTTTTATATATAGTCATGATAAAATGCTTGAACTCACTAGGCGTAAGCCTAACACTTTCTATTTCTTTTATTTTGTCGGCATGTGCAACAGGCTCAGGTTGGGGTAACTCTAGCTACACTGTGAAGTGGCGAATGATAGTATAGTGCACGAGAGGTGAATAGCTTAAGTTATGTTCCGCAATTACCCTTGGAAAGTAGCACTTGTGTTTGGAGTAAGCGGTGTCCGAAGCGAGTTTAGTCTTGGTACTAAGACTTATGTAGTATGTATTGCTTGGAGATAACCATTATTTGTAATTGGAAGTATGTTACTTATTGTTTCAGATGTAATATCAAAAATTTTAAATTAGTTGCTCTTTCCAAATTTGGGGGTGTTACAAGTTGGTATCAGAGCATAAGTTTGAGAGATTTAGGTGTTGATTTTGGATACCTAGACTCAAACTAGCGTTTGTTTAAGTAAATGAGAGCGAAATTCACCAATAGGCACTTTAAGATAGGATGTTTTGAAGTTGATGGAACTGTTAGAAACGAGAATCATGTCGAGGGTAACAAAGATAATCATGTACGGTGCGTTCATAGTGACACTTTGCCAGTGTCATGGTGAATCTACTAGTACATGTGCATACTTGAATTGCTTTAATGTGATGATCGTTGGGGTAGTGAAGGAGGTTCTAAGCTAGTAGTCGTGGAATAGATGGACGATTCTAGTATTGGTCACTAGGAGTGACGATAAGCATGATATTTGTTTTAAGTAGACCGTTTCGGGTCAAGATTGATGGTTGGACTAGAACCATAGGCTTATTGGGCCGACTTTGATTTGAAAAAAAAACCGTAAGGTCAATTGATGTACTTCCTAACTTGCCTTAAGAGGTTTGAATATCCGGATGGCAATAGTGGACCAGAGGGATTTGGAAAGGATATAAGTTGAGACGTTGAATGCCGACTAAATCATGCACAAAGTTATTTTGGAAATAAATTGCATCAACTATTTCTTGTGTTTCCAATCCTTATAGGGATTGTGTTTTGAATTTTGAGAAAATGATTAGCACACACACAAGATTTCAAATCATGGTTTTGAACGTGCATGAAACCATTTTATTGCGGGAGTTGCAAACTCCGCCGAGATTTGTTTTGCTTTATTCCATTATTGTTCAACATTGGTTTCGGATGTAATGATAATCATATTTTTATGATGTTTAAAAGGTTGGGCAATGGCTACGGCTTGCGACTTTAACATTGGATCTCCTCCACATATGTTAGAGTTTGGGCGGAAAACTATCTTCCATAATATCCATGTAAAGCTATTTTGGGAATTTGTTTAATGTGAGTTGTTAAACACCGTTGTTTAAGGGGTATTACCCGAGAAGGGAATTTTTGGGATTTTGGTGTCTCATTTATGATTTTGCTTATAGCAATTTGGCTTTGGGAAGCATGATGTTTAGCGCCGTTTTATTGACTTGGAGTCGTTGAGTCCATTGAGGTTCATGGAGTTTCGTTTTACGACATGTTGAGTCGTGTGAGTATGATTTCACGAGGTGAATGTTTTAATTACTTTCGGGGAAAAGTTTACAATGTTTGTTACTTGCTGGTAGGAATTTATGCTAGTCCTGATAGGTTGTTAAGTGAATGCCTTATAAATTGTATGCAGTAGGAACCAAATAGCCTTAGAATGTTGGATCTAATTCTATTGCGCAGCTCTTGTTTGAGTCTAACCGTTGTAGAATAGAATCTTTTATTCGAATTTCTATCTGATTTCACACTGTATGCAACTGTGCATTCGCGAGGCGACTCGGGGGTTAAACATTTCTATTTACTCATCGTACGAGTTGATGACCGTTCGGTCATAGGGTGTTTTAGCGTTGTGGAAATCATGCATAGTTCGCGTTTTTGCACACTTTGAAAATACAATGTGTGAGTCATTGACATTGGTCAATTTTGATTTTGCCAAGTATTTTGGAAAATTGGAAACCTTTTGGGTTTGGAGGAAATGTGTGTTTTGAGTATTTTGCCATATACATTTTGTAATGACGCTTTGACGTTTTATGTTCCAAGTACGAAAATTTGAGGAAATGCTTGTGATGAAAATTTTAGAAATATTGCTTTTATAAAACTATGTTGCGTACAATTTCATATGTTTTGAACAATTACACGCACCGTTGGTGCAATTCGAGAACTGAAGTCGGTTTGACCTTTATTGGTGCCGACCATTTACTAGAAATTGTTCCTTCCTAGTTTTCTTTTTAGAGAGTACATGGTTGTGTACAGTTTGACCGGTAACGTTTTGTTCGTGTGTCGTTATGTGGCCATTTGAGAAAATTTTGGAAGTCAGTTTAAAGAATTTCATCTTTTGAAATTTTGATGTGAGCTATTTGATGTATATGTGTTATTATAAGAAATTTCTAAGAAGTATTACGAGCTTGCATATCTACTCCAATTTGAAGTTTTACGATGTTTTAAGTCGATATTTTCGAATGGTGGAAACGTATTGATTTTGTTTAAATATGGAATTTGCACAAGTCCTTTTGTGTTTTGACTAAGGTGAGTTTGTAAATCGTTTCACCGTTTTGTATAATAAACTGACGCGCGCAAAATTTTGTTGGTAAACCTTGCCTCATGCCGTTTTATGGTGGACGAGGAAATGTTGGAATCAATGTTGTTTAGACCTCTTTTGAAATACGTGCACACCTGGTGTCGCACCTCGTTTAAGGTCGAGCAGCCACTTTACATGCCTGTCGTGAGTCAATCCATACTAGAACCGTTGCGTCCACTTTAAAGAAATTGTTTATTTTGCTTTTGCGTTTTGTGGGAAAACTGAACTGCAATGAAATAATTTTCAACATGATTTTCATATGTGGAACAAGCATGTCCATTTTGCGTAACTACCGATTTGATAGTAGTTTTCTATGCATACGATTTTGTGACGTGAAAATCTTTGTGTTGAGATTTTTTTTTGTGAAAGGCTTTGTTGAGTGGCATATTTATGGAATAACGCACTTGAAAACCTTGAACTCGTTAGGACCTTAGAAAGGGTAAGTAACCCGGTTAAGAGTAAATGCGTGTAGCACTTCGACGGTGGAAGCTTGAGTATTTCACGTGTGATAATACCGTAGACTGAATGGTATCGGTTAAGGGATGATGGCCTTTGTAATTAAGAGAATAAATGCGCGGTAACCTATTTGAGGTAGGTGATATATTTAGGTATCGACTTTTGGACTTGAGGCCAAGCACCTTTAGTGTACTCGGGGGACTGTAGTCCGATTTTAAAGGAACGAGGGTAATGGTAGTAGTAATCTTAAAATGTTCTTTTGTGATAAGAGGAGTTAGGGGAAAAGACTTTCCTTGCGTGGTAAAAGAATCTGTTGGTTGGATAATCGGTAATTGGGAATATCCATAGAGTGGTGTAATTGATGGGTCGGTGATGACCGTCGGTATTAGAGTTTAATGGGAATCGTTAGGAGTAAACGCTAGTTCAGTAGCGGGAACATTTGGGGATTCAGAGGTTTTGGTTAATTGCGGTAATGATTAAACCTTGGACTAGATTGAAGAGAAATTTAAGAACATGTGGTTGTGGAGTGATTGGGGAGTTCGAACCTGTTAATGGGAATGTATGGAACACCTAAGGTTGGGAGACAACCGAAGTTTTGTGGATATAAGCTGCATGGGTAAGTAAAGCATTACTCGGATGTAAGTGTGTTGAGCCTAAGGGGGGCATTAGGTGTGAGCATCGATGTAAAGATTTTGTGGCAGTTCGGTCAAGTAGGATAATTTGAACCTCAGTTGGAAACAGAAGGATCATGAATAAGTTTGAGCTCGGTAACCGTTGGAAAGTGCGAGAACTAGATTTCGAGGACGAAATCTCTATTTAGGTTGGGAGGATTGTAACACCCAGAAAATTCACGTAAGTAAACTAGGCTTCCTCTTATACCGCTTGGTGTATCATCTCAACTTTTAGACATTGTAAAGTGTTAGAACTTCGTATGCATGCGTGCAATTCCTTATGGCTTCATGTTTGGGTCTCGTCTTTACGTCCAAGATACCGATTACGTACTCTAACACTCTTGTGAGGCCAAGTTTCGACGCAAACGGGTTCCGGACAGCAGCTCGGTCGGGGAGGGCGACAATGCCCCGCGACAATGCCCTGGGCAAAGTCGCTGGGGCAAAGTCGCGACCAGCTGCCACTTTGTCGAAATCAAACAGAAGGTTGCACCCGGGGGGCGACTATGCCCCGCGACAATGCCCTGGGCAAAGTCGCGGGGGCAATGTCGCGACGGGGCCAAGTACTGCTGCTACTTATTTCGTTTTGAGGGTTTTGAACACCATTTCTTCCTTCTTTGCTGCA
This sequence comes from Saussurea involucrata, assembly GCA_033807775.1. NCBI lineage: Eukaryota > Viridiplantae > Streptophyta > Magnoliopsida > Asterales > Asteraceae > Saussurea > Saussurea involucrata. The sequence continues at coordinate 5,100,134 of CM066325.1, forward strand.
ACCGACTTTCTCTCCATACTTAGACGATTTTCTCATCTTTCTCCTCCCTTCTCCCTTCATTTCATGCTTTGAGCTCCATTGTTAGAGTGGATGGTTGCTATCTTGGTTCTTGTTATAACCTATGGAAGTTATCTTCTTCATCTAAGGCATCAAGGGTTAGTCATCCATTGAAAGCTAGGGTTTCTCCAACACCCTCCCATCTCCTTCAAGAAGTGAAGTTTGAAGTTCATATTGGGCAACCTAGAAGTACTTTGTTGGTGGATTTATATGGTGGTTGAGGTAATCTTCTCTTCTCTCCATTTCGAAAATTAGGGTTTTGACCTATTGATGATTTCGAGTGTAATGTGTTGGGGGAAATGATTCTAAATGTTTGGGGTAGATATTTATGGTTGGGAATTTATGGATCTAGGTTTTTGGAAGATTTGGACTCGAAGATTCGTATCTCATCAAAGGAGCTTACGTTTGGGGAAAACCTAGATTTAACTAAATCTAGCAAAGGTGAGTTCAAATTACTTTGCGAAAACTTTGTACATGCCAAAATGTTATTTTTCTGAGCAATTATGTGTTTTACCTGAAAATTATTAATGTTGAGTTATTTGGTGGATTTTACCCTTTTGAGGTATTAATTGTGGTAAGCATTGTAAAACACTACTTTTGGATATTTTGGAAAAATGTGATAGATAAATCTTATATGAAAATGGATTGTTGATTTATGTGATAAATGGAGTCTATTTATTATGAAAATGAATTTTGTGGATATTTGGAAATATGCATATAGTACATCATGAGATGTTTTGAAAATGTAAAGGTTGAGTCCTTTTAGAAATGAGGGTTATCCCGATCCTATGTTTTGTTTCGGGTTTTTCACGGATTTAAAGTATTTACTGACAACCGGTGTGTGTTGTTATACTTAATGTCATTTTATAACTTTCATGAACTATCTTTTGAGTTAGTTGAGCTTGTGGCTCGGTATTGGATTTTATTAAGTTTTGGGGACAGTTGTCCAGTTTGATAACTCGAAGTTGAGTTTGGATCATGATTTATGATTATTGGAGAATTGCATGTTTTGAATGCATCTGTTTGTTTATTTGGGGTCGTGTAATATTTTAGACCTTGTTAGCCATGGATCCATAGGCATTTGAGTTCCCCTTAGTCTCGTGGGCAAGAGGTCGGGATTGATTGAGCTTAGTTTAGGAGACGTTGGTTTATTTGGTGGCACGGAATAGGCATCGGGATCCATGATAGGTAAGGCGTGGACCTAGATGGTCGGGCGTCGTCTCGTGGACAGTAAGGTGTAATTCCATATATGTGCTTAGCACGGGACAGGCATCGAGTCCCATGATAGATAAGGCGTGGACCTGGAGGGTCGGGCGTCGTCTCATGGGCAGTAAGGTGTAATCCTTAACGTGCTGTTGTGGATTTGGTGACCCAATGTATAGACCTGGAATGGTTGAAGTTGGGGGCATCCTAGTCTCGTGAGCAATAGATCTGGGGTGATTGAGCTCAGTTTTACGAGAGTAATCTACGTGGGTGTTTTTATTGCATAGTAAGTGACCCACTTTGGTGTTCCATCACGTGCGATGTATATGGGTCTCCCCCGTCACCGAAAGGTGTTGTTTTGGGTATTTGTTACTACTCATGTTTTCGGTGATGTGTTCTATTTATATGGATTGTTTTTCCATGGTACGTAAGTTGTGGTTTACATCTCATTCGTGTATGATGTTTTGGGTACTTATGTTACCTCCACCTTCAACGGATACGGGTCTTCCCCGTTTATGGTATTTGATATTTATTACATTTTTCGGTTGTGTGAGTATTGCTTCGTTTTATGTTTAACAAAGAGTGATATTTCAGGGACGATTTCCATGTTTGGTGAGTTGGATATATATATATTATCAACTGTATTTGAAGGAATTGTCTAAACTAGACTTATTCACGTATTTCAAATTATTTATGAAAGTAAGACAGTTTGGAAAACGTATTATAACTTTTGAGGACTTCCTCGTGGAAATGTGGAAATTGAAAATGGTTGGTTGGATTTAAAGTAAACTCTTTTGAAATCATGACTATAGCTTTCACTCTTACGATTTATGTTTTATATATAGTCATGATAAAATGCTTGAACTCACTAGGCGTAAGCCTAACACTTTCTATTTCTTTTATTTTGTCGGCATGTGCAACAGGCTCAGGTTGGGGTAACTCTAGCTACACCGTGAAGTGGCGAATGCTAGTATAGTGCACGAGAGGTGAATAGCTTAAGTTATGTTCCGCAATTACCCTTGGAAAGTAGCACTTGTGTTTGGAGTAATCGGTGTCCGAAGCGAGTTTAGTCTTGGTACTAAGACTTATGTAGTATGTATTGCTTGGAGATAACCATTATTTGTAATTGGAAGTAGGTTACTTATTGTTTCAGATGTAATATCAAAAATTTTAAATTAGTTGCTCTTTCCAAATTTGGGGGTGTTACACCTTCCCACAACAAAATGGAATAAAATATGGCTCAAGAACCATCATCTGTGTCCCTGTAAGTTCCTCCATTTGTGTACTGATTTGGGCACAAGAACTCCAGATTTCATGTGTGCTTCGATTTTCAGGAGAAGAAAGTAGGAGGAATGAAGCAAAATACCGTAAAAAGAGTATGGGGAAGGAAGAAGCAACAGCACCGGCGCCGGAGGGTGCAGCTTTGCCGGTGACGGAGGGCGCAGAGGCGCCGACGACAGAGGAGCAGAGGCGCGACGATGGAGGAGCAGTTGTGGCCAGCGAGAGAACGGAGGACAAGGAGCAGTTGTGGCCAACGAGAGATGGGTTTCTTTGTCTGTGAAATGTGAAGAGGGTGAAGGGTATTTTAGGTATGTGTGTGGCTGAGTGGATACAAGATATCCAAGGAAGCTGAGCGAATAAGTTATGGACTAGATTAATAAGCTACTAACAAACATTCATGGATGGCTTAGCGAATAAGCCATACATGTCATTAAGCCTATTAAGTAACTAACAAATAACCCCTTAACTCCAACAAATTATCTATTTTAGAGATTGAAACATCCATTATATTATTAAAATATTGTTAAATTTATCAGTCCAATGCATTTTTTTTAAATAGAATTTATATAAAATAATAATAACTCAACCCTATTGGTATGAATGAATAAAAAATAGTTTCTCTCTATCTAGCAAATTTTAGAGAATTCTCTAAACTTTGAGCTTTCTCTATTTTAGAGAACAATATAGAGAAGCCGTTGGAGCAATATAAAGAACAAAAATGCATTTTTCTCTATTTTAGAGAAGCTGTTGGAGATGCTCTAACTTATTAAAAGTATCTATAGTAAAAAATTTAAGATGAAGATTTTAAAGTTTTAATTATTCTTTTTCTAGCAGATCTTTTAACGTTTTCTCTGAAAAAATTACGTGCTTTATAAACAGCTTTGGCACAAAAATTAAAAACGGTCCCTTGCCTCCTTCCTTCTTAATTGACTTCCAATTCGACTCCTAAGATATTTTCTCGAAACTTTTTTTATGAGGGAAAAAGAGGAAAGTAAAAATTCTGTCTTTTCGAAATTATTTATAATAGAAAGGAAACGGAAGGAAAATAATAATAATAAGTTTTCTTTCGAAGCCTTCTTTATAAATATGAGAGGAAATAAAAAAATAATAATTTAAAAGAATTATTAAAATTACAAAAATACACAACATGTCATCATAAAAATTATATTTTTAAAAGGATATTAAAAAAAAGGACTCATTTCATTTTCTTTCTTTCTAGATCAAGATCATAATTTTTTTTCTTTTTCCCAAGTTGAGAACACAAAAAAATTATTTTCATTTTCTTTCTTTTCTATCTATTTATTTTCTTTTATTTTTTCCAAATTTGAGAACACAACATAGCTTTCTTTCTTAAAACAAAAGGTCAGTATTTGTTTTTATATTTTCACTAAAATCTATTAATTTAGAGAACATTTCAAAATTTATTTTGAATAGAGACAAATGTATTTTTTTTATCGTTTTTACCAATAAGGATGAATGCGTCATTATTTTATATAAAATTAATTTCAACATTTCTTGATATATTAAATGTATTTATTTTTAAAATATCACTGATGTTGAAATATTTAAAATAATAAAACTGTTAAAATTAAATACAATTCTTTTTGGAATTTAACTTTTATTTCTCCACTAAAAAAGAGTATTTGAAGATACTCTAAATAATAAATAAATACAATCCTTGTATGGAAAATATAAATAAAAAATCATAAATATTTTAAAACTCATTATTTCTAATAAAATATCTTGATAAATTTCGTAATAAATATCATATTAATAATGAAAATTGGGCTTATGAGCTGATGAGTGATGACTGCGATGGTTTGAAAGTTTGAATACAGAACCCCAAACCATCAAGGGCCCGATTGTGGTTGAAATTTCCATAATTACCCTGGAATGTTAAATAGAAATGGCCAAATGGGCCCGGTCCCGAAAAACCCCGGTAGGGGCCTGTAGTCCAGCCCGCCACAAGCCCGGTCCTAGCCCATCAAGCTCTACTAGGCCCAGATTTCAGCTATTTTCACGGCCCGGTCCCGGCCTGCCCCGCCCCGCCTAAATTCAAAAAAGAGCCATTTTTATTACCATTAGGTCACCGTTTTTTTACCGTTAGGGGCATTTTGACACTTTTTTGGTGTTTTTTGGCTCCTAAACACTATAAATAGGATAGTGGGTGTATGAGGTTAAATACCAAGTTATAAAAACGCAAAAAAACACAATTCTCGCTTTCTCGCTTTCTCGTGTTCATTTTTCGCAACTTCTCATTCTCTCAATTCTTCCATCCTTCAATCAAAACGGCTCTTACTAGAATTCAAATGACCGGAACTCTTGCATACTATCCACCATACGAGGATTAAGAGTATTTTTATTTATAATTCAATAAATATAGTTATTTAAATGTATTATTCAATCGAAATTATAATAAAACGTATTTTTAAGTATGTTTGAGTGACCCAATTAAGTAGTTTATAGTGTATTCGAATAATATTTATTAAAAAATGTATATATATATTTTTTAAAAGCCCGGTTTTGGGCTCGATCCTGACCCGGTTCCAAAAGACTGGTCTTTCAAGTTTCAAAAGCCTAAACGGACCGGACCTTCAACCATCAAACCCGACCCGACCCGGTTCAAGAAAAAGCCCGAGCTTTTGAATAGAGTTTCAAAGAAAGCCCGAACGTGGACGGCCCATATGGCCATGTCTAATGTTAAATGTATACAAAAAGATGGACAAGTCTCTTGAAATTACATTTTAACCCTATTGTAATTATTTGAGTAAATTACATGCTCCGTCCCTATGGTAAGATCATTTTCAACAGATTCTATATAATTTTTCTAAAATAGGGATTTAAAAGTCAAAATCTCTAAAATGAAATACATTTAGCTCCAATAGATTCTCTATTTTAGAGAACTCAACATCCATTATATTATTAAAATATTATTTAAATTTATCATCCAATACATTTTTTTAAAAGAATTTATATAAAATAATGATAACTCAATCCTATTGGTGGGAATGAATAAAAAAGTAATATCTCTCTCCATCTAGCAAGTTTTAGATAATTCTCTAAACTTGGAGCTTTCTCTAGTTGTGTCTATTTTAGAGAACAATACAGAGAAGCTGTTGAAGCAATATAGAGAACAAAAATGCAAGTTTTCTCTATTTTAGAGAAGTTGTTGGAGATGCTCTTATATCCATGCGGCTGCATTTTTACAATGATTCGGGTACTTAATGTAACCACAAAGATCCTGAATTCCCGACCACTGATTTCTTTAGGGACTGAATGCAATAAAAGTATGTAACAACATGCAGCTAATATATTAAAAAAATGCAATCACATAGATGTAACTCGTTGAATAACGCAACCACAATAACATTTTCGGTTGAAATTTCAGAAAAAAAGGAAAAGGACCGTTAAAACACCTAATCATAGGGACGAAACATGTAATCTACTCTAATTATTTTTGATGAATTGCATATCGTAAATGATATAGTTTCTTTTTATTGGGCTTAATTGAATGAACTAGTGGGCTAATTTGGTTTTTTGGGACCTAGGAAACATTCTTCGAAACATGGATCAAGATGGGCCTAAAGACAGTTAGTTATATTTACTTTTATGGACTTGAATATTTATGATTCAAGAATCTGCGCTCTTTCGATGGTTGAACTGTAATATGTAAGTTGTAACCTGCTTCAGATACTTGTTGGTTTTATGCTGACAATCAAACTTCAGATTATGAATGAGTGTCGAGTTGTTATTTGACAACTTAGTTATTTTCATGTTTATTTGTTTGTTTAATGGTAATTTGTTCTCAATCAATTTTACAACTAATGATGCAAAAATGAGTTTAGAGTCTTGTAACAATGCTTAGGACCCCTTTGCCTTTGACAAAGATTTTCTTGTACACATCCTCGAGATTTACCCTCATGAAAGACGGTATGAACCGTTGTACCAAACATTTTTTTTCTTCCCGTATTGGTTGAACAAAAATTTACCATTTACTTCTATTATGGAAAGAATAATAATAATAAAATAATGTACCGATTTCTTAAATTTGTTCTAATGTATTATAATTAATGCGCGTAACGAATTTGGGTATTTGATGTCGAATATATGTATTAAACGATTATCTTCTTCTTTTTATGTTGATGGATTTGTCCGACATAAAATACCCAAGTTCACTACATAAGAAATCACATGTGTAACTTTTATTTCTGAGATACGTTTAAAAAAATTCATGTTATGAAACAAATATATTTAAATCAATATATGTTAATCAATATTCTAAATATTAGTTTTAGATAAAAAAATAAATCATATCAAATGACACGTGTTAAACAAGTTCTTAAAGTAACAATTATTTGTGTGTTAATTTTATTTAATTTATAATTTATAATTGTTTTAATCTTTGATAATTTTATTTGTTTCCTGGCTGAAAAGGGGAAGACAAGGGTTTCGTTCTCAAGTGGATAGCTTGCTAGGGTTCTCTTCGGAAGCGATTTCAGTTCTTCAATCGAAGGAGGTAAACGAATCTTCTATATTGGCAATTTCCACCTGTATTCATGTTGATTCTCAAATTATCATATGATTAAATTCTTCTACAATCGGTTTCTTATCTTCTTCAATCCAACACAAGGGTTTTGTTGCAATTGTTATTGGTTCTTAATCGATTTACACATCACATATTGTATTTTTTGCTGATTTTGTTTCCAATTTCTTTCATTCTTTCTTTTTCCATGTTTATACCAGACTGCCGAGGTCGTTTGGTTGATCTATAAACACGATTTATGCCTTGAAATTTGATTTTGAAGATTCTTTTATATGGAACTTGAATATGTATATTTCATCTATTTGTTAATTATTGTAAGGGCTAATTGATGAGGGATAAACATTAAAACCTATAATTTGTTCATTGCAAGATCCGACCATTGATTTTTCACCTAATTGTTACTTTTAGTAGATGAGAATGGTGCCACAAAATGGACAATTCAGTTGGATATAGCTGGCTGTGTGGATTAATCTGTCTGTATAGATTGAGAATGGTTTTGTCTAGGAGGAATTTTTCATAGATGGAAGGTGTTTTTCAATTGGGAGTGACAGGTTTGAAGAAAACTTGACTTTCTACATAAAGCTCCCTCCTATAAGCTTCCCAAATAAGCCACTTTCTATATCATTAAGCCACTGCGAAACAATCATGTATAGCTGATTGAATAAACTGTGAGTCCTATTAAGCGCATTAAGCTACTAACAAACATACCCTTATTCTTAAAATGAGACTGAATAGACAAGGATTTTCATTCCCGAAAGAACAAAATTCTGAATATTTAAATTTCCCATATTTGATTTTATTTGTAGTTTTGGTTACTGTAATTTGTTTGTTCTTTATTGCTGAGTACTTAATAGGCATGCTTTGTAATTTGTGGTTTCTTGTTGAGTACTTGGTAGGCATATTTTCTTTCAAAGAAATTAGTTTGTGTGCTATCTGTTTTTGTGGTTCAAAAGCGAGTTCAGCTTAATGGGCTTAACTCAGACTCATTCCTGAGTTATGCTTATATCTCCACTAAGGGCCTGTTTTTCAGCAGCTTAATGAGCTTAACGAGACTCACAACTTATTCGATCATGTATATATAACTGTTTAGTAGTAACTTAAATGATATAGAAAATTGCTTAAGCTTTATGCAGAAAGCCAAGTTTTTTTCCAAACCTTCCCCTACCAATTAAAAAACACGCTCCTTCCAACTATGAAAAAGCCCTCGTAAACAAAAATCTTCTCAATCTATATATACAAATTAATTCACACATAAAACTTCATCCATACATGACTTAGGGGCTGTTTACCAAATTTGTTATTAAGTCCTGTAAGGATAAACTTGTCTGTACAGGTAAATTTGTCTGTCCAGATAAATTGGTGATGTTGTTTACTTTTTTATCTGAATCAACAGTCTGAATGACTTAAATGACCAATATACCCTTAAGTATAAATTATGTGTTGTTTGATAACTTGATGTTTATTTTTTAAGGCAAATGATATTTCTGAACACAAAAATTACTTGAATATCAAAACATAAGTTCATAAATTCAATGATATCATCCAAAAATCAAAGCATAAATTCATAAACTCATAAAATACTTTAAAAACCAAGTTCAAATATAAAGTAGCCAAGTTTGAACACAAATACTTCAATCTAAACATTATTAACCAAACCATGTACAGCTCCATTCAAATCTAAACATTACCAAAAGCATGTCACTGTTTCTTCCAGGAAACAAAATCCCATTTGCTTCAAAGCTCATGTGTTTCAAATAAATAAAAGAATAAATCAACATTATTGCAAAATAAAACAATAAAACCCCATGTGCTTCCATACATTGTATTGCTGTAAGAAGTGTTCAAGATAACACCCATTAGGAGTAGAATTATTAAAAAAAAAAGCAAATAAACAAGCAGCAAAATTGATGCTTAATTACTTTTGGAAAAAACCAGAAAACACTTTTGGAGAAATGGAGCGTGCATAAATCTGTTTGGAGAGTTTAAGAGTGCAGATCAGTTTGGAGAAGACAGCCTTTCGAGAGTGCAAAAATCGTTACCTGGGGAAGAAATCAAGACTGCAGATGTCTGGAGAAGACGACCATTTTACAGAAGCAGTGGGTTGAAGGAGACAGAAGCAGTGGGTTGAAGGAGACGGCTAGGGTTGAGAGAGGGAGCGTTTTTTTTTTCAATCTGGTGTGTGTATTGAAACAGGGGTAGAGGGTGTCTTTTTTTTTGCTGAACCTGGACAACACACCCAAGCCATCTTAGCGAATAAGTCAATATCTGTATGATTAAGCCACAAGTAAACATTGTTCTTGGGCTGTGCGAATAAGCCAGAAACACCATTAAGCCCATTAAGTTATAAATAAACAGCCCCTTAATGGAAAACCAACCAAACATCTCCTGAAAATGTTATCTTTTTTTTTAAGAGCTTTTATCATATTTGTTTGCTAAGATCACAATGGCAACAAACCCTTTTCAATTGCTGAAGCCTGAAAGAACTCGGTTTGGGTATTTTCTTACTTGCTTGAATTATACATGTTGGTTTTGTTCTATTTCTTTAGGTATGGAACAAATTTGTGAATCTCAAAAGATAAAGAAAATCAGGATTAGTTGGAAAAGTGAAAATCTGGTAAAGACTTTTCTAGAAGCATGCATTCATGAAGTTGCAGTATATGGACGGAAAGGCGGTAGCCTCAAGGCATCTTCGTGGAAAAATGTTGCAGAAAAGCTAAAAGTAAGTCATAATTTGGTGGTTGATCAAAAACAAATGAAGAACCATTACGACTATCTCAAAGGCAAATATTCAGCATGGTCAAAACTGAAAAACAAATCCGGGAACGTGTATGATCCTGTAACCAACACATTTAATCTATCTGAAGAAGAATGGAACATAGAAATGAAGGTTACTTCCTTACTCTCACTACAACAACATTGGGTTTGCAAAACGCTTAAACATTTTAAGCGTCCTACTCCTAGTATCATACTTTATAGGACTTAAGTTTATAGAACCAAATTATAAAGTGTTCTATCTAAAAGTGTTACAATAGGCTTATTGCACGATTTTAGGCGTTTTGACAAATAAAATGTCGTATTAACTATTTGAGTAAATTACGTTTTTCGTCCTTTTGGTTTTGTAATTTCGGTTTTCGTTTCTGTGGTTTTGTAATTTCGGTTTTCGTCCTTGTGGTTTGCAATTCATTTCTATTTTCGTCCTTGAGGCCAAAACACTACTTTTAAGTATGAAGGACTAAAATAGAAATGAACCCTAAACCATAGGGATGAAAATAGCAATAAAATTTAATTCATAAGGACGAAAAAGGTAATAAATTATAAACCATAGGGATGAAAATCGCAATTACAAAACCATAAGGACTAAAATAGAACTTTTCAACAAACCACAAGGACCATAAATGTGATTAACTCTACCTATTTTATAGGACAATTTTGAGAAGTCTCCTATAAACCCATATTTTTATAGGACACTTGTGTTTATAAGTTATATTTCCAAATAATGACGTATAAAAATGACTTATACGACATCATTTTAAAAATGTTTTAAAAGAATTGTTAAACGCCCAGAAACGTCCTATAAACCTATTACAACATTTTTACAATGACCGATTTATAGTTTGGTCATATAAACTTAAGTTCTATAAAGTTTGCTATTAAGACATTTAAACATTTTTAGCGTCCTATAAACCCAACTGTTTTTTTTTTGTAGCGCGTGTGTCCTATTTCTTCCGGTTAGTTGTTTGTTTATTTGTGTAGTAACAAGTTTTTATATATTTTAAATACAGGGGAATAAGTACATAGAATCATTGAAGAATACATCACTACTCTTTCCTAAACTTTGCACACAACTTTTTGGAGTTTTTGATATCAAAAGGATTGAAGATGGGGGGTCATCTTCTACAAGATCTAGGTCATGTGCTGAACCAATCTTGATTGAAGAAAATGAAGATTTGAATGAAACTGCAACTCCTAACTGTTCTTTTCATGCCAAAGATGAAAGACCAACCAAAAAGACTAAAGCTTTAAAGAATCCAAATATGTTGGTCATTGAAGAAGATATGTCGAAAAATTTGAAACTAATAATCAATAGGAATAATGGGCCTTCGTTTAAAGATTGTCAAGATAAGTTACGAAGTCTTGGTTGGGGAGCGAAGAATCCGTTGCACAAAATGGCACTTGTTATCTTTTGTGAAAGTGCAACTTATAGGGAAGCTTGGTTGCATTTGCAGGCTGATGAGGTCGAAGATTGGGTTAGAATGATCGGGCATAGGTTAGGACTAGTAACGTAGTGGTTTTGAAAAGATCGTTTTTTGTATGTAATTTGTTATGTTGGTTTCGTATGAGAATACAAATGGGATTGTTATGGTTGTTTAGATTAATGTTGTACAAGGTTATGTTTCAATTAATGTGGTTTAATGGTACATTTATGTTTGGTAAGATAAAAAGCACCGAAATGCACCAGATCAATTCACTTCTAAGCCGTAATTCATGGGAGGATATTTGATTAAAAGTGATTATTAATATGTGTACTCCTCTTATACATACTTGTACCTTACTGCTTCCTATACTTGTACAGTGTTAGTAGAGCCCTAGCCCAATGGCCCACATGTGTATAAATACTGCTTCCTCCTTGTAATAGTATTATCAGAAAATGTTTACTCTCTGACAGTGATCAACGGTTCAGATCCACTTCTCTCTGAGACTACCTTCAACAACAATTCAATTCAATCTCAATTTACTAAAAGACAAATAACAAAATAAAAAATAAATAAGAAAGCAATATATATTTACAAAAGATCACAATCTTGATCACAATTCAAACCCAGATTGCAATCTTTTTCATTTTTTAATTTAAATTTGTTTGACACATGTTGGTATTTGATTGGTTGGTTTAAATATTTTTTTACAATAAATCTTATTACATTAAAAAGATAACTTTAACAAAAAAATATAAAAAATAAAAAATATACCAAAATTCATATTTTTAATTCCCTACAAATAAAGACCAATATTGATATATTTTCATCACACCGATTTTTCTCTCTATTTGTAACTTGTTTTATTTATTTTCAATTGTAATTTTTTTTTATAATTATAATTATGTTTTAAATAATCGAATAGTTTTTTTATCTAATTTTTATATTCAAGAATAATAAAAAGTATATTATAGATATGATAAAATATCAAATATATATATATATATACATACATATATTTAAATATTTGAGATTGAATCGGATCACCAATGAACTATAAAAAATATAAGATTGGATTGAAGTTAGAAATTAAGTAGATGGAAGAGAGAAATAAATATTTTAATAAAGACTGGGTTGGATTGGTTTGCTGATAAACATAGTCTCACACGATCCTTTTTCTCTTTCTTTCTCTCCCTCTCTCTCTCTCTCTCTCTCTCTATATATATATATATATATATATTTTTTTGATTAAAGGTTTAATGGTTAGGTTTCGGTGAGGATGAAAGTTATGGTGAGAAGGGTAAGAATAGATATTCAGTGATGGATGCTCATTAGAATGAGATGCACCGGATCAATTCCCTACTATCAAGCGTGATGGCAATGCGTGAGATGAGTTTGAGTTTAAAAATGATCAATGGTCCAAATCTCTTCTTACCTTCTCACCTTTAATTTATTTTTTCTCACACGATTTTTCATCAAAAATTTAATATATTAAAATGTTTACCATCATTAGTATAATAATATAAAAGATGGTTTCGTAATATTTTTTTTCGTGTGTGGTTGGAGTTTGTTTTTTTAGTGTTTAATGAACCCATCATTTTTTAGCGTTTTATTTTAGTGGTTGGGTTGGAGTTGGTCACGTCAAAGTAGTTCCAAAACTATTTGTGCCACAATTGTGAAAACATAAAAGTCTATGGGTGTAAATGAGTAAAAGCCAAAATATGTAGTAAAAGCTTGAAAGAAAAAAGACAACACAAAAGACAATAAGTCGTTGTATACGTTGCAACAAAATGCAGACAACTCGACGAGAGCTGCGATGTTATCCGGTGGTGGCGGTTAATCCACACGTTGTGAAGGATATATCGTACACACGTATAGAAAAAGGTGGAATATATGTCGTCCGTAATCATCTGATCTGTGAACCCCACTTCAACATTTCCGCCAACTCCATTTCTATGGGTAAGAAATGGTCGGTTGACCCGTCGGGTTTGATAAAATGGTTTATTATTGAGTTGAAACACGTTGATAACGATCGACAACAATTCCTTTTACTCTGAAAAAATCAAAGTGAAGTTTCTCATAAAAGACAAAAGTGCAAAAAAAGTTAGGTGGCAAAAGCCACAAAGTAGAAAGACAACATAAAGGACAATAAATCGTTGTATAGATATATGTGGTATAAATGCAATTTCGTCGACATACAAGACGGTGTTGCTTTCGTTGTCGCAATCAACCCGCATATTTTGACGAACATGTGTCTACATATCGAAGCTGGTGGAAGATTTGACATCCGTACTCGTGAACCCCACTTCGATATTCTTAGATTCCAACTCGATTTTCCCGTTTTAGAATCTATATAAGTATTGCAAGTTTCCCTCGATTAAAATATGTTACATGTATATTAAGTTATTAATCGATAAGTTATTTGAAGTACTTTAACATCCCATAGCTCAAAGCAGTTACATTTAAATCAACTAAAAATCATTATGCAAGTTATTGGTAGCCAACAACTTTAAAATTATAAGGAGCTCTGAAATCTACTTTTTTGTCCATGTGGTAGGACTTATGAGTTGTTAAAAACTCCCCCACTTAAACTCCCGATGCTATTCTCATTGTTCATTAGTGATATGAGATTCACATCCATGATCGACCATTTTTAACGTCTCATGACCAAAAACAGCGGACTGACCAAAAACATGCAAATCAACTTAAAAGTCATTGTGCGAGTTATTGATAGCCAACAACTTTGAATTAATAAAAATATCTCAACGAGACGATTTGTTACAAATACGCCACTAAAAAGCCAACACAACGACATGCACACAGATGTATGTTTGTTGTTATGAGTCAATATTTCATAATTACACATCAGGAAACACCATAAAATGGCGTGCACATAAAATATTTGCCGAAATCTATGTTAAGAGCCCTGATATGATCAGGGCTCCTTAGCAACTACAATGGTCCTGTTATTTCATCGACTAGCATCGGAACTGCGATACGCTATATGTTTTCAAGATTGATTAGAGTAATATTTCACTTCTTTTTTAGCGTTCTTATGTATTAGTGATAGCAAATGCCACCACATGAATGGTTCCAAAGTCTTTTTGGGCCTACACGAAATAAACATTTTCATTAGAGACAAAAATGTCAATACATAAAAAGTTAAGGGTGTATATTGAAAGAAAACAATATATTATGTGGTAAAAGCCTAAAAGGACAAAGAAAACAAACAAACAAACAAACGAGTAGTTGCATACACACACGTATCATAAATGCTTCATCCACGTGTGGCCACCGTCGAGATGACCGATGTCACGTCGGTGGTCGGGTCACGACAAACGTGTCATAAAAGACACCCAGATAAATTTTTAGACGTTTTCTTATAAATTGGTTCAACGAATGCTGAAATTCAATATACAGTCTAGACTCCAGAGGGTAACTTACTGTCTCATCAAAAGTTCGTCGTTGGCCCTAAAATGGCCATTGCCAACTCAAGATTTCTTGAAGTCGAGGCCAACTGGTCAACAATGTATGTCAATTCATCACCCAACATCGCATTGAATTTTCAAACACATTTTGAACCTCGTACTCCAACCTATATATAAGTTCATGACATGTCAAACAACGAGTTATTTCGTCAAGATATTAAAAACGTCAAGAATTGAAATTCTACCATACCAACACAACTTTTCTCACAACATTATTTCGTAAATTGTTGAGCAAGACGGGCTTTACTTAGCAACTCCTGAACCGACCTAAACTACCCCACCACAAAAGCACCATGTAGCAAACCATGTAGTGCATTAACCCGTTAGGTGACCGGATTAAAAGCCTAGTGCCCATAAGAAATCAAAGGCCCAAAAAAATTGTGAATCCCACATTGTGGTTATCATACTCGAATATTAGATGGTATATATTAAAGAGTCGTTTACCTAACACTTAATGGGTAAGCGTTTATCGAATGTTACTTTATCATGTGAACATTGCAAGACCAAGAAACTTGCCCGATAAGAGGCGACATAAGAACCGAGAGTCTTGTCCGATAAGCGAGTGAAAGACTTTTACCCGATAAACGCTTACATACCAATAATGTTACCAAAAAAGTAAGTAAAGGATGATTTTTACTAGACGACCCCCGATAATCAGATATATTATTCCAGAACTGATTCTCCCTCGTCATGGCCCACTTCCTAAGTTGTTATTGGACACAAACAACTTATGGTAAAAAAAATAAAAATCATTGGATTCTCTTCACCACTCTTGCAAACACATATTATATATATATATATAATATTATATATTGTATGGTTTCTATTTCATTTAATGATGTTGTCCGAATCTACAGAAACGTACAAGTTAAGGTTTTTGTCGTTTGACGTGAAATAGTTTAGAATTGAATGGCATAAGGACCCATGCCGATTATTTTGGCAGATACCATGGGGATCACTCGTACATTATTCTTATAACCACATCTTTCATTTTCAATATATATATATATATATATATATATATATATATATATATATATAGGGTTGAGTTCATTTGTTAACCTCCTATTTTGTGTTAATTTTATTAACTTCATTCAACCAATAGGAATCCATTTTAGTTGGTGGTTTCAAGTTTATACATAACCATTAAATAGGGGCATGGATGGAATTCCATGTTTTTGTTTTATTACATTGATTTATTAAGTGAGTTACAAAAATAAAAATCTCCTTGATTCTAGCTATATTATTATTTCTCAAATATTTTGGTAGTCTTTTCTATCAAATTGGTGTTTGAATTCCTATTGTTGCATCATGAACATGAGTGATCAAGGTGTTTTCAACGACGTTGAAGAGAGAGTAGACGTAGATGTTCATTTGAACATGAACAAATATAACAAATATATATTGTTCATATAGGTTCACTTAGGCTTATATTTCATCCTTGTTTATGTGTAGCCTTGATATTTGCACATCATACATGATGTGACATCAATATTACATGCTCTAAATAGAATAGTAACTAGTAAGTAACACTATGAAATTTCGGAGTAATCGAACATGAATGAACATATAGTTGCTCATATATGAACAATTTGTTGTTTGCATATAATTGAACAATTATGAACATATAATTGAACAAATATGAACATATAATTGAACAAATAGGAACATTGGATTGAACATATGAACAATATGTTCAACTATAGGAATATTAATTCCACGACTTAATTAATGGAAAAAAGTAGGTTGTGTCAAATTCCAAAATTACCCTCTTCATTTGTGTTCAATGGGAGAATTAATTACACAACTTAATTTCATAATTAATTAATAAATGGTTTTAATCTCAACCATTAACAAGAAAATGAATGGCTAAGATGAAGTTAATAAAGTTAATACAAAATGGGAGGTTAACAAATGAACCTCCCTCCCTCTCTCTCTCTCTCTCTCTCTATATATATATATATATATATATATATATATATATATATATATATATGGGCGTAATCAAACGAGAACTTTATAAAATGTGATAACTGTGAGATCCAATGTGAGCCACACATTTATTATAATTAATATTGTTTTAAAATAAAGTAAAAGGACAATATGGTAATTTGATAATTTAGTTATTTTATAATAAATTAAAATCTAACCTACCTAATTTATTTTACCCTAATTAAGAATGTATATGTGACCACGCCTCTTTTCTATCTCTTCTCATTGCTGCCTCTACACCTCTCTCTTCTCATTACGCCTCTGCATCTCTATCTCTCTTCTCACCTCTACAATGGTTATGGTGGTTATGGTGGAGGCGGTGGCTACGGTGGTGGCAGACGTGAAAGTGGAGGCGGCGGTGGTTATGGTGGAGGCGGTGGCTACGGTGGAGGCGGTGGATGGTGCAGGCGGCGGTGGTTATGTGTTATGGTGGTACCTCTGCATCTCTATCTCTCTTCTCACCTCTACAATGGTTATGGTGGTTATGGTGGAGGCGGTGGCTACGGTGGTGGTGGCAGACGTGAAAGTGGAGGCAGCGGTGGTTATGGTGGAGGCGGTGGCTACGGTGGAGGCGGTGGATGGTGCAGGCGGCGGTGGTTATGTGTCGTAATATGGAGCATCTGGATTTGGGAGCCATTCTCTAGAAAATCTGTCGCATTTATGGTGGTTTTGGAAGTGCTTCGAAGGATTCTTCAAGATCTAGGGGGTGATATCACATGGGTATTAGAGTAGGTATTGTTGGGTCATCAAGATTTGAAGATGACCTCATGATCTCCTTTTATACTTTGAAAGACATTTTATACTTAGAGAAATTTTGGATGCATGGTTCTTTGTAATGGCTTGTACAAGATAGCAAATGTTTGGTGAAGTCAAAGATCAACCAAAGTCAAGATTAAAGATTCTCTCATTGTGGAAGTGAAAGATCTTTTCTCAACACATACAAGTCATTGTCCACCGATGGTGTTCTCACACATCGGTGGACATATCTCCACCGAAATCTCTCTCTGTTTCGGCCAAAGAATCCCACCAATGGAAGTCCAATTTCGGTGGGATCTCAAAGAAGTCTCAAAGATGCTTTCCTTCAAAGATGTGTCACATATCTCAAAGCTATCATCGGTGGGATCTCATAGAAAGTTTCAAATATGCTTTCTCCAAAGATGTGTCACATAACTCTAGTTTCCTTCGGTGGTGTAATCTTTAGAATACAAATTGAGAAGATATTTTCTACATGGATAAAGTGACATTTTGTCTTATTATCCATTACCATATAAAGTTCTTTTCTCATGCATGAGTTCTATTTCCAGTACCTAGTAAAAGGTGACAAGGACATCTCAACTTTTCAGAAGTCAACATCCTCAACAAGTATGATGATGACAAGTGTCCCAAGCATTCAATGCTTGCACACTCCTTGTCTCTATAAAAGGAAGGACCTCTCCATGCAGAAAGTAACTTACATCTTGAGAGACTTGAAGATTACTGTGTGCTCTTTTATATTCTACGCAAACTGGAAGATTTCTCTCAGTGCAAGAATTTCCAGTTTGCTTGAAAAACTTTATAGCTTTGTTCTAAGTGTTCTTAGTTATTTTGTTAGTATACTTTGTGTAAGATTGTTAGAATAGTTTATCTGTTCTTTTCCGCAACAATCTTTTGTTTTCTATGTGTAATTCTTATTGAAAGATTTTCAATATATTGAATTAAAACTTGTGAAAAATCTGAGTATTGTATTCAACCCCCACTTCTACAATACTTGTTGAGCCATTTTGGGACAAACAAGTGGTATCAGAGCAGGAAGTTTAATTCATAAACTTGATCTGCAATGGCTGCTTCTTCTTCCAAAAATGAAGCTTTTTCTCAAAACACCTTTTCTGAAAACGGCTCTATAGCCAAACCTCCCAAGTTTAACTCCAACAACTTTTCTTTGTGGAAAGGCCGGATGATGCTTTTCATGGAAGGAATGGATAGTAGATATCCAACTATTCTCAGTGAGGGACCCATAGTCCCTAAAGTTTGGTCTTGCTATGAAACCAAGAAATCCGGTAAGGAAGTTGTTGGCAAAGATGATTCTGATGATTCCTCTGATGAAGAAAAATCTGTTGTTAATGGTCGTTACATTCTTAAAAATCCTAAGAAATATACTGATGAGGAAAAACGTCTTGTGTCTCTTGATTCTAAAGTTAGAACTATCATTGCTCTCTCTCTTCCTGATGAAGTGTACCACTCTCTGGTAAATCTCTCTACTGCCAAAGAAATGTGGTCCACTCTGTGTGTTTTGTACGAAGGTACAACTGAAGTTAAAAAGAGCAGAAAGATTGCTCTTGTTAGAAAATTTGAACTCTTTTCTTATGAGAAAGGAGAATCTCTCTCCAACTACTATAATCGCTTTAACAGTCTTCTTAATGACTTAAAGCTGTTAGGTAGAGTGTATGACAATGAGGAGGTTTTGTGCAAATTTATGGACTGTCTTCCTGATTTTTGGGAAAATATCTGTACTTGTATAAAGACAACCAAGGATCTTGATCATATGCCTCTCACTTCTCTTTATGGAACTCTTTTCAACTATGAGCAGACTAAGCTGCAAAGGAAATCTGTCATCACAGACATAAAGAGCTCTCCTCTAGCTCTCCTAAGTGACTCTTCCAAAAAGACTAAGTGTTTTCCAAAAATCACCTACCCATCTGACTCTGACCATGATAGTCAAGAAGATCCCAATGATCATTCGGAGGCATATCTTAGTGATGCTAAGGATGAATGTGAGGAAACTTCAGTTGATAAATTATCTGATGAAATGGCCATGTTGGATGGGTATTCTAAATCTAAATCTCACCACCTTTCTAGAAAATCTAAGTCTGGTAGAAAATCATCCTTTTCTCTCTCCAAACATGATTCCACCAATCCATCCTCTTCTGCACATTCTGACCGGGCTGAAAGATACAAGGAAAAATACAAGAGAGAAAAAGAAAGAAATGAAAGACTTGTCAGAAAAGCAAAGGGTCTGCCTGCTAAAACTCATGATTTGGCAGATGAACACACATCTGAAAGCGAGAATGACATCGCAAATGTCTGTTTCATGGCCAAGATAAATGACATGGATGACTCAGAAGGCCACATCTCCTCAACTGCTCTTGTATCAGCTAAGTGCCTCTCCTCCTCATCACAGGTACATCCATTTTTATCTCTCTCTGATAATGAAAGGTTGAAGCATTTGATTCTTTAACCATTGATCTTTTTGATGCTAAAACTGCTAAGCAAAAGGCAAATGCTCAAATAAAATCTCTTTCCTCTCAACTGCTGTTTTGTCACTCTCAACTGGAAAACTTTGAAAAAGTTAAGGCTGAGCTTGAAGATCTAAAATCCATCAACTTTATTCTTGCCAAGGAGAAAAACAAAATATTCAAACGTTTTCAAAAGGAACAAGAAATCATGAGAAAATGGACCAGTTCTTCCAAAAACCTGGAAAAGATTTTTCAAGATCAGATTTCCTGTAATAACAAAACTGGTCTAGGCTTTGGAAAAATGGAAACTGATAAATCTTCAAAATCTCATGCTTCCACCTCATGTGCTTCACCTACTTCTTGTGAAACTTCCAATTCCAATTCTTTTGGGTCTATGTCCATGAATTCTGCCGATTCATCTGAAGATTTAAAATTTGGAATGTTTTTAAAGGCAAAATATCATATTTCCTTTCCAAAGGAAAAGGCTCAAGATTCCAATGATTCTTCCACACCTATCCATGAATTTCAAAAATTCTTGACTTTAGATGATGTTTCCTCCTCTTCCAACTCAAGCAAAATATTTTCTAACTCTGAAAAAGGAAAGTCTCTGGGTGCCGATTCTTTATTAAAAAGAAATCCTCAAATTTTTTCTAAAAATACATATGTGACTTCTCCTACCGATTTTCTTCCCCGATCTGTGAGCCTCAAAATGTCCAATTCAAAGGAAAATATTTTTGTCCTCCCAAATTTTGAAACAGGAATTTTAGGTGCTGCACCCCGAATTTTTTATACTTGCTCAAAATCTTTGAAAATAAAAGGCAAAAATAAGGAAAAATGTCAAACTTCTAAAAAGGCATTTCTTTATAAAAAGTGTTATATCTGTGGTGATACTTCTCATGTTGCCAAAGACTGTCTGAAAGAAAGAATTGATCTAAGTGACTCCAATTCTTTTCCTTCTAACCCAAAAGGACCCACCATAAAATGGGTACCTAGAAAATAAATTCTTTGTGATTGCAGATTTTGAGATGGACAGATGGATCTATGTGCAAAAATATCAAAGTGAGAAATTTGAAGAAATCTTCAAGATTATCATGCAACATAATAAGTCAACTTGGCATGTGCAATAATCAATAACTATGTGTCCTAAGTTTCCACCGAATCCTCATTGGTGGACACTATTCTTCTCTCACAAATCTCCTTTCCTGTGTATCTAGATAGGAAAGAACCCCCCAAATGATGTCACCCCCATGCATGGTAGACACCTTTTTCTTTTAATGATGTCATCACCATGATCTCATCTCACCAATCTACCTCTCACCAGAACTAATTTTCTATGTGTCATCTCATCATCCCATTCCTTCTTCCATCATATTTCACTCTTGGACAGCAACCCAACTCTCCTTTTCTCAAAACCCACATACTACAAACTCTTCCACAGATATCATCCCAAATCCTTCTACTCAAAAACTCCTCAAACTCAATCTTTGTGGGTCATCAAAAAAAATTGGAAGAGGAAATTCCAATCTTTTCCTCACCTTGAAGATTTTCTCCCCGATGCCTTAGCGAATTTTTGTCTAACTCTTGCAAATTTTCGGTGGGAATGTCAAAAAAAATACTGTTTTTCCTACCGAAAATCCTACCGAAAATAGCCAGTTTTCGGTGGAATCTTCTTCATTTTCGGTGGGAAAGCAAAAAAAAAATACTGATTTTCCTACCGAAAATCCTACCGAAAATAGTCAATTTTCGGTGGCATCTCCTTAATTTTCGGTGGGAAGGCAAAAAAAATAAAAAAATACTGATTTTCCTACCGAAAATAGCCAGTTTTCGGTGGAATCTTCTTCATTTTCGGTGGGAAAGCAAAAAAAAACAAAAAAAAAAACTGGTCTTGGTTATGGCCGATTTTTCATTTTCTCTTGGTGTTTTTCCTGCGTCGGCCGCTGAGGGGGAGAATTCATCTGAGGGGGAGCAACATCAACCCTCAGTACTCATATCCAGCGACCAACTTGAAAAATGAGGAAATCGACGGACCGGTCAAGAGGGAGCACATCAGTCCAGGCGGATCTAACTGAGGGGGAGAAACACAAAACGACTAATCTACTGAGGGGGAGCAAAACAAAGACAAAGGATGTTGATGCTGAACAGGAAGAGCTGCAGATGCCAAGAGAAAGAAAGAAAATGCAAGAGACTGGCAGAAGCATCCTGAGGCTGATTCACTCAAACTCAACCCTCCTCAAAGTTTGTCACTATAATGGGTTGTCTCCTATCAAAATCCACAGATTCTCTTGGCTGAAATCTTTTGGAATAAGTGAATGACTTGAAGATTTGAAACATCTGAAGAAAAGCAAAAGTGCCTGAAAGATAAAGTTCTTCAACACATCAACATGCTGCTGATCAAAATGAAGAATCCTCAAGCCAGACACAAGTTTCAACTCGCCCCTCCAAAGATGCAAGTAATATTCATTCTGTTCATACTGTTTATACTTCTTTCCTTTTCCTTTCGATTATTTATACAGCTATACCTTTTTATTTTTTTCTTATATGTAAATATCATATATACATACACAAAAAAAATGGACTGTGTGAAAAAGAACCCAAAAGAGTAAAGAAGGGTCAACATGTATTATTCACTGTCTTACTCATGTTTTTCTAAGTATGGATGTCATCATCAAATAGGGGGAGATTGTTGGGTCATGAATATTTGAAGATGACCTCATGATCTCCTTTTATACTTTGAAAGACATTTTATACTTAGAGAAATTTTGGATGCATGGTTCTTTGTAATGGCTTGTACAAGATAGCAAATGTTTGGTGAAGTCAAAGATCAACCAAAGTCAAGATTAAAGATTCTCTCATTGTGGAAGTGAAAGATCTTTTCTCAACACATACAAGTCATTGTCCACCGATGGTGTTCTCACACATCGGTGGACATATCTCCACCGAAATCTCTCTCTGTTTCGGCCAAAGAATCCCACCAATGGAAGTCCAATTTCGGTGGGATCTCAAAGAAGTCTCAAAGATGTTTTCCTTCAAAGATGTGTCACATATCTCAAAGCTATCATCGGTGGGATCTCAAAGAAAGTTTCAAAGATGCTTTCTCCAAAGATGTGTCACATAACTCTAGTTTCCTTCGGTGGTGTAATCTTTAGAATACAAATTGAGAAGATATTTTCTACATGGATAAAGTGACATTTTGTCTTATTATCCATTACCATATAAAGTTCTTTTCTCATGCATGGGTTCTATTTCCAGTACCTAGTAAAAGGTGACAAGGACATCTCAACTTTTCAGAAGTCAACATCCTCAACAAGTATGATGATGACAAGTGTCCCAAGCATTCAATGCTTGCACACTCCTTGTCTCTATAAAAGGAAGGACCTCTCCATGCAGAAAGTAACTTACATCTTGAGAGACTTGAAGATTACTGTGTGCTCTTTTATATTCTACGCAAACTGGAAGATTTCTCTCAGTGCAAGAATTTCCAGTTTGCTTGAAAAACTTTATAGCTTTGTTCTAAGTGTTCTTAGTTATTTTGTTAGTATACTTTGTGTAAGATTGTTAGAATAGTTTATCTGTTCTTTTCCGCAACAATATTTTGTTTTCTATGTGTAATTCTTATTGAAAGATT
The DNA here is from genome assembly GCA_033807775.1 of Saussurea involucrata. Lineage (NCBI taxonomy): Eukaryota > Viridiplantae > Streptophyta > Magnoliopsida > Asterales > Asteraceae > Saussurea > Saussurea involucrata. The sequence continues at coordinate 5,123,728 of CM066325.1, forward strand.
TTCAATATATTGAATTAAAACTTGTGAAAAATCTGAGTATTGTATTCAACCCCCCCTTCTACAATACTTGTTGAGCCATTTTGGGACCAACAGGTATCACAGTGGGTATCACTGTGATACATTGTTATCACAATTATCACATGGGTATTAGAGTGGGTATCACTGTGTTACATTGTGCATCTTGTGTGTATTTTTGGCTATCATAGTGTTTTTTGTATGGTAATCACAATGTAACACAATGGATATCATTGTGTTACATTGTGCATCTTTGTATGTATTTTGGGTATCATAGTGCATTTTATATGGTATCACAATGTGTCATGTGTTTGAAGATTCGTGATACACTGTGATATTATGTAAACACTTCAGTTAATATGTTTGAAGATTTGTGATACACTGTGATATCATGTGTTTGTCGGAAAAAATCTTGCCGGAGAAGAGATGGCCGGAGAGGAGAGAGGAGAGAGAAGAGAGAAGGGAGGAAGGATGAGGGAGGAGAGAGGATACTTTTAAAATACCTAAATTGACCTTTGATTAAAATTTAAGTCAATATTACCAAAATAAAATAGTTTCCTAATTTATCTCTAATTTGTGGTTGAGATTGGATCTCACAGTTATCACCTTTTACTAGGATCTCCCATGAATAGGCCCCTATATATATATATATGTTCTTTCTTTCGATTTGTAACGTCAACTCACATTACGTTTTTTGTCCCATTTTAAATCGATTCCTATTTAGAAAACGAGAGCTTGGAAAGCCAAATTTAAAGTGATCGAGGGAACTTTCGTCGTTCTCACCATGTTAACCATGCAATGTATAAGTATCGAGTTGAAAACTTTATGATAATTATATTTTCGTTACGAAAGTTTTATATATGTTAGATTCAAACGAGAACACCTCCAAAATTAGAAAACCCGAGAATATCATAAAATGCCATGGAAAAGTATAACAATATTGATGGCAAATTAAAAAGAATAAAGTGGTCATTATTTTGGTATACTTTGTTATAATTTTCACCGTTTTTGATTAAAACATAGGTCTTTTTGTTTTGACAAAAAATTGGTTGCAACCATCTTTCAATCTCATTCGTTGAATTATCTCATTTTACGGTTGAGATATCTTCTCGTTATATTTCTATGTTGAGGTGTGCTTTTAAAACACCTCTCTCTCTCTCTCTCTCTCTCTCATCGGCTTCGAAGAGAATCTCATTAATGTTTTCACATCGACATAATGAACATAGACCATTTTGTCTTGATAACAAGTTACAACTTGTAATTTTATACTGTTGTATATTTTTGTTTTCCCGCGTATATGAAGTTGATTAAAGGGGCGTTTGTTTTCAATTTAATAAGCTTAACGGGGTCGTTAAAAAAGCTTAGGGTCGGTTACCAAACACTTACCCGGTAAGTTCTTACCGGTAAAACTCAACACTATCATCTACTTATCGGGTAAGATTTAAGTCCACCAAAACGGCATTGTATGCAACAATTTACGTGGTAACTGCTAATTATGGTAAGAGTCGTCGCCCTTACTTACCGGGTAAGGCTTTTGGTTCTTGTCTTGCTCTTACCTGGTAAGATTCTAGGTCCCTAGTATATTCTTTTGGTAAGGTAATATAATTTGGTAAAAGTTTACCCGAGTGAGTGTTTGGTCAACGACCCTTAGTAGGTGATTAGCTTAATTAATAAAGTTATATTAAGGTGTTAGATGTTTAGAGATGGGCTTATATGTTAGCCGAGCGTATCTTAATGCATTAAGTTATGGTTTTTTTTTCCAAAATTATATAAAATATGGACCCAGATAAGTCTAACTACTTTTGGTTAGATCTAGGCCCTTTAAATTCAATCCATCTTTAAATCAGGGCCGTTTAAATTCAATAAGCTCTTCCCTTTACACGATTAAGCCATCTCCCTCCAGCCCAGTACACGGTTATGGAACCTCACTTCTGACTCTCCCCACTTCAACCTCCATGAACGTGGAGGACTGGATAACTGAATAACTCCCCACCCACGATCCATCCCAGCATCCCTTAAACCCAAATCACACAGTCTTCTCTCTAAATCACAAAACATCCAAACCTCTGATCGGATGAAACCCTAAATTAACATCATAGATTCTTCGAGGCTTGCTCGGTACAACAAGAACCCGACGATTACTCCCAGGGAGATTCAGACCGCTGATTGATCTTCGATTTTGGGGGTTTTTAACCCTAAATCGAGTCAAGTAAAGTAAAATTGCTTATGTTTATGTTTCTTCTTCACGCTTTGATTTTCCAATCTAGAATCAAAGTATTCAACTGAATTCTTGTGGGGTTTTTATGGGTTGTTCTTCTTATTACGTTCCTGATTGATTTTATCTTCTGATTTCTAGCAGTCTCTCCACGCCCCCCGGAGTTCTCTCACACCACGTTCGACACCTCTCCTCAGTCGGTTCTTTTTTAAACGCGAACTCACCAGAGCATTCACGATCTCTGCCTGGCCTCTCTGATGATTCTCCTCGATTGATTCATTTTTCTCAAAATTCAGAAGGTCTCGACCTAAAACCTCTCTTTACCGTCAATTGTGCAAGTTAAACTAGGGCAGAAATGTTAACGTATACCACATGCCACCATACTTCTTATTTCAAGGTGTGATAGCAGGTTATTTGTCTTATCTAATCGGTCCTGTGCTTTTGGTGGATGATGAAACGGTTCTTAGGGATCCCAACTTTCCTAGCAACCTTTTCTTCTTTCGAGGTATTTTTTTTAATCTTCACTTTTGTTAACTATCTGTTTTTAATTATCTGATCGATTTTTAAATACGTTTATAGTTACTTGATCTAACTTTGAATGATTTTTAATTTTCTGATTAATTATTTTATATGTATTGTCACCAAAAAAGTTTGGTTCTCTACACTTCCATCACTGAGCTTTTACAACCAAGAAGATGAAATAATCCATGTTGGTTTAATATCAGGTTCTCTATATTCCTGAAGGCTGAAGTGGCACCGGGAGTATCAATCAACCCGGTCAACCCTTCAAACAAAGCTGAGGAGGACAAAAAAATTCAGGCTTTGATTAATACTCCAACATTGGATTGGAAGTTGTGAGAAGTGTTCTCAGTTTTAATCTGTTTCTTTTGTGATGATTGGTTCATAGTGGGGATTTATGTTGGTTCTTGTATTTGCAGAACTTTTGATGGCTTTGGCAGTGGTAGAGGCTATTTTTTTGGAAAAAGAAGTGGTTGAGGCTTTGGGCATGGAATGGGTGGGTGTTTGGTAAATCAATTTTGGTCTATTATCTATCAATGTTTCATCTTTTATTTGTTAAGGTTGTATGGATGCTTATTTTGCCAAGCAAATGAGATTAATACCTTTCTACTTGCAAGAAAAGTGCTTTTCAACCGAAGGTGATGATTCTCACGGTATACCTCAATTATGTCTTCGCGTTAATACCTTTCTTTACGTTGTGTGTTTCCTTCACTCAGAACCGTAAAGAAAAATATATACCGGAGAGGACATAAAAGTCTCTTATGAAATTATACAGATGGTTAGACCTTTGAGCTATATCCCATTTGATTCTTATATGCATTCAATTGCTCATAACTGATGTAGAATTTTTGGTTTCTCTAATCGATGCTTTGGTATCTTTTAGCAAATATTCTTGTGGGGCCTTTGGTTTGACGGAATGTTTTTTGGGGATTTGGATTTCTTGGAATGATTTAGAATTAGAAGAATTTGGAATCTTTAATGTGTTTGGTTTGTCGGATTTGAAACGGAATTGGATTCAATACTTTATAGAAGTTTATAAAAACAAATTACAAGTAACTATATTATCTTTTATATTTGATTAGTATAAAGCGAATGTTTTTAATATGTTTTAAAACATGATTACAAACAAATCTGTGAAATCCCGTGAAATACCAACTTTCCGGTGGGATTTCTAAATCCCTCGGTTGTGGGATTTCGTTGAAAATTGGGGGATTTCAAATCCACACATTCCTTCAAACCAAACATAATTTTGGTGTGGAATTTCAATGTCATTCCAGAGTTGATTCCGGAAGGAGCCGCGGCAGGAGCAGGAGGTATGAATAAATTCTTAGGGGTCGCTTACTAAATGCTTACCGGCAAGAGTCACCACCCTCACTTACCTTGTCGGGTAACATTCCCGGGCATCAAAATGGATTGTTTGTAAGGGTCTCTTATCTGATAGACATATATGACAATCCCTCTCTCCCCTTTCTTTTATTTCTACCCTTTTCAGGTTTCAGATTTTTTTTTACTAAGTTGAGGTTTTAGATTTTCTCTTATCTGATAGGTGTCGCCAAAGAGTTACCAGCAGGCTTTTGTTGAAGTTTATGTTATACACAAAAAATTCTAGAGAACTTTTCCAGTGATCAGGTATTTTATAGTTAATACAACAATTATTGCGCTTAATTATATTTGGATAATCCATATCATCTTTACTCATTAAAAAATTTAAATTAGGTACGTTCTCTAGCGAGATCTTTTGCACTTTCGATTCAATCTTCGTTCAACATTTGCTTGGAAGATTACTCATACATTCCCACTTTCTATAAAAATCAGCATCAAGGTAACAGTGAGTGCTGCCATCCATGAAGAATATTCCAAGTAAAGTAAACTTTGTGTTTAGTCAAATTCAATTATGACACATACCCTCCAAATTTATTGTTAACACAAGTGATGCCATCCGGCAAGGTAACTTTTTGATTGTTAACATTCAAACATTGTATTCAAATCTACAATTGATGCGACTGCATTTAGTTTTCATCAAAAAAATTATAATTGCAATGTGGTTTTATGGTTAACTAATCAATCAGTTATATTCTTAACTTTCAAAGTTCAGAGAAAAACTTATTTGGCACTCAATAGTCAAGATTGGTCTTTTTTTTGCTAGAGAGTATATATAAGTCCTTTGTTTGATTTCTTCTGGTTGTGATGGATTAGGAATAGGATTCATCTTCAACCTGTTCTAGATACTAGAAAGGCGGTGCTTCAAGAAGAGTAAGCAATGGTATACGTTATGGCTATAGCTGCTGGGTTTGAGCAGAAACCATAAGCTTAGAGGCATTCCAAAGCGGTATAAAGCCAGAAATGGTGTTCGGTAAAAATATATGTTTGATGTGATGATGCTAAAAAGACTGATAATTCAATATATGATAATTACTTGTATGCTTTACTTTAATTGAAATATGCACTCAATAGACCTTTTTGATGGATAGATCTCTAGACAAATAGACTTTATTAGTTTATAATCACAGACATATTTGTAAATATGAGTTATGATAAGATACATGGCTTTCTTGTAAGTTGTAATATTATGGGCTAATGAACTTAAGTCCGTGTTGAGAGGTGATAGCATTCATATAAGAGGCTAACTATTTAGATAATGGTCAATTGTAAATAATGGGAGTGGATATTACATTAATTAGCACGTAAATCTTCTTATGAAATAATAGTGGAAAACAAATTATGCATGGTTTTGATTTGGATTCAAGGTTTATATTTGGTTTTTCATTAGACAATATCTGTATATGGTTTTGTGTTGGCTTTGAGTTGACATATCACTCCATCAAGGGATGGTAAACATGTAACCATTAAGGTTATTGATGCATAGATTAAAGTCATGTCGTGTACCCGACCAACGGACGGGTATAACACTAGTTACCATTGCCATTCATTTTTTTTCACATCTTTATTGATAAAAAATACATAGTTTACCAATCAATGTATGAATTGAAAATTGTAATATACTTAATTATTTTAAATATATTTTAAATTATTAATTATTGTGTTATAAATTCGTTGAATTCGTATTATTTATATTATTTTACATAATTAATATTTATTTTAGTTTTTTTGTCCTTTAACGTATTTGTCAAACAGTTTAATTTCATTGAACATTTATGTAGACAGAAGGTGAAAATAGTAATTTTGTTATTCAAGACAAAAATCAAACGACGATTTATCTTAATTTACACGGACAAATTAATGCTTATGTACACCTTATTAGATTCAAAGTTTAACGGATAAAAGTAAACAATCCCTAAAATTATGTAAAATAATATAAATAATCTTGCAAAATTTTACACTTTCAGTCCTTGTCCGCGATCGCGGGCTCTTATCGCGGGGGAAAAGGGCATTTTGGTAAAAAATTAATTTATTGGGGTATTTTGATAAGTCCCTTACAAACTTGTGGCATTTTAATTAATTTCCCTTATGTTTAACTAAAAATGTGTTGATTTTTTTTGTGAGTTTCAAACATGTTTATTTGATTGTTTGCTGCCTACTTTGTCGATAGGGTATATAACTACAATGGTTTAAGGGGTGTTTACCTTTGACTTAACCAACTTAATGGCTGAAACGACTTATTCGCACAACCATTTAAAGGTGTTTACTTGCCACTTAGTCACACAACCAATGGCTTATTCACACAATATGTCAAGGGTATGTTGTCCTCATTTATTTTGACGATTTTACCCTTAAATAAAAAAGAATGTGCGTGATAAAATCATAAAAAATGACGCAACGTAGATTTGCGGAAGGATCGACAAACGTCTAAACCCTTTAACGGGTGAGGATTACGAACGTAAAACTCAAAGAACTAGAGAATTCTCTCTAAAAAGAAACAAACTTTATTAATTGATAACTGATTAACCACGAAATCTAACAACACTATTTATAATCTAAATTGATAAAAGATAAATACTAACTTAATAAAAGGATAATTAAGAAAATTAAACCTAATCTTATTAGGAAACTATAACTAATTAATAAATATATTAATTAATTAATAAATATATTAATTAAAGGAATATGGGAAGGAAAAAACATGGCACGTGATATGTTAATGAAATTGGTATGCCAAAGGAGCTGGTCACGTGAGGTCATGCAAAAGGAGAGGGTCACGTGAGGCTTTAAGAAAATGGGTGCATCAGGTGCATCATGCGAAGCCAAACAGTGTTGGGAGTGAGTTTGAAGTGAGTTAGCAAACATGTAACTAACTTGTAACCCGCTTTGGCCGCTGTTTATGATTCTTAACTTGTTTCTTTTCCGATGCCAAACCCCGAGTCTATTTCGGGCTCATTTTCCTTTTCGAGCTCGTTTATCTTTTTCCCAATTATTTGTAAAAACCTTTATTAACTCTCGAATTCTCCCTGTATCAGTCACCCTCACTTGAAAAGAACTCGTCCTCGAGTTCACTTGAAAAACAACTTTATCCGACTCGTATAACATGTGTTTCTTCAAAACGCTTGGACGCACAACTTGGTCTCCAAAATTCAAGAATTCCGACCAGTCTTCAAATTCCAACGGAGGTTGTCGCAACTATTTCCATACGAGCGATATTTTATCAAACTCGAAAGGGTAAGAGCTTAGAGTAACTTTACCGGGAATCGTTTCGGTTTGATCCAGAGCTTTGGGTACGGGAACAACGAAAACAAAATCTTCGGGATTAATCGTTTTGACTTCTCGCAACAAAGGTTTCGTTGGCTCGGCAATGTATTCCATTGGCTTGCTTTCGGCTTCTTTGACGGTTAACCCGGAATCTGTTGTCGACTTTTTAGGATCGATACCGGTCTCATGCTGTGATTCTGTTTCAACGGTAACGATTTCATCTTCAACCTTGTCCGACAAGACTTCCTCTTTTTCCGGTTGTCTTTCCGGAATGTGTGGTTGATTGAGTAGGGAAGAAACCGAATTTATATTACATTTATAGTTGTTGCTTTTCTTGTCGGTGCACTCTTCGAAGTTGTTAACTGGTCTCATGGCAATCTTTTGGTCGCCCCAACGGAATAGTACGATATTGTGTCGGCGCTTGTAAGTGGCATTAGTATCGAATTGCCACGGTTGACCCAATAGAATGTGGCAAACGTCCATATCAAGGACATCACATAGTACCTCTTCTCGATATTGTTTGCCAGTTGAGATAGGTACCCGACAAGTTTGTGCGACTCTCACGTGAAAACCGTCCTTGACCCACCCAAGAGAATAAGGAGCTTCATGTGGTTGGGTAGGTAGGTTAAAGTAATCGACTAATTTTTGGGACACGAGGTTCACACAACTTCCATTGTCGATAACTAAGTTACATACCTTTTTGTGCACCGAACAATGTGATCGGAAAAGATCTTCGTGTTGGCATTCTTCTTTTGACGAAAGGAGTATTCGTTGGAGTACGATATGGATCTTTTCTTGGGAGTCTTCCTCCTCCTCTTCGGATTTGGAACTCGAGAGATTAACCCGGTTATGATTGCCATCGTGCGGAACCCTAACCGGTCCTTCAAACCCGTCTCTTCTCCGATGGTTGTCGTTGACGATATCGGGTTGAAGCCTATTAACAACCGCTGTCAGATTCGCGAGTGTTGTGGATAAGGCCACATCCGACTCAGCCAAGTCTGCTTTGGTAGCGGGTTGTTAATCTGCCATTGATGGTGAAAAGACAGGCGAGTCCTGCTCTGATACCACTTGACGCAGTGTAGGTTTGCGGAAGGATCGACAAGCGTCTAAACCCTTTAACGAGTGAGAATTACGAACGTAAAACTCAAAGAACTAGAGAATTCTCTCTAAAAAGAAACAAACTTTATTAATTGATAACTGATTAACAACGAAATCTAACAACCCTATTTATAATGTAAATTGATAAAAGATAAATACTAACTTAATAAAAGAATAATTAGTAAACTATAGGGAAATTAATTAAAATACCCTAAGTTTGACCATGTTTTACTGAAATACCCAAAATCTCTTCCATTTTGCAAAAATACCCTAAAAATCCGCGATGGGAGCCCGCGATCGCGGGCCAGGGACCTTTCTGACACTTTTTTAAACTTGCAGGGACCATTTTTTAAAAATGGAATCCCGCGATCGCGGGCTCATCCCGCGATGGGGGTTATTTTTGTGACTTTTCAATTGCAATGGACCATTTTTGAAAAATTCCAGGGACCATTTATGAAAATTTTGATATTTTTGGCACTGTTCACCCCATTTCGTCCATTTTTACGAATTTAAAATGAAATGTTACACTTTCAACCCCTATACTTATTTACTAAATTTACTTTATACCTTTTACTTTCATTATTTTAATTTTACATTTAACACATATAATCGTTTATTAACTAAAATACGTTTTAATTTTAACAAGTTACACCATTATAATCGTCTCTTCGATACGTTCGAAATGAACCCAATCTTGAATTTTTTTGGATTTATATATTTTAATATATATCATATAAACTACATAAAAATTATTTTTAACGTATTTTCAATTTTGTTTTACACTCCTATCGCATTAACATAATAATCATATATTAACTAATTCATTAAATCGTTTTAAATTATTATTATTTGAATGTGTTTATAGATTTCGTCTGAAAAAGTTGTCTGCATGATTCCACTGAAAAGGTAACTGCAATATTCGTCTGCTCTTGAATAAAGGTCTTTCATTAGGCAGAAAATTAGTCTTTAAGTAGTCAAACATAGCTAATTAATGAGAATTTAGATCAGATTTATATGGTACTATCAAATGCAAGTTTCTATAATATAGATATTGTTCTACATTACATGATACCAATTTTTGCATCATATGAATCACTTCCAGACAACAAGAACCAATACCCCAATAATCAAGAAATAAATGCTTGTTCATCCAATAATCTCTGTATTAGGATTATCGCAAGTTTCATAAACCTACTTACTAGGTGTTGGAAATATGGGTTTTACTAAACTTTGGACGCATTTAAATTTATATATATGTGTTATATATAACTAACTTTTAGTAGGTTTATGTTCTTCTATATGAGATCTTCGAAATGATATATAATGCGTCCAAAATAGAGTATGTGTGAAAGAGATATCGATACTCAAAGTTGAGTAAATTGATGAAATTAGCAAAAACCAAATGAAGTAAACAGTAAGTCAATCACAATACTTTAACAAAATAAGTTAATACTAAAAATAACAATTATTTAATGTTACATAAACAACCTAACGTGGCCCTATTTGACAATGTTCATAAATGGACTCCGCCATATGTATGCGGAAATCTTTGGCAACAACCTCGGCCTCGTCAGGGTGTACCCATACCTCATTTTTATTTATCAACATTTGGACATTACGGCATACCCAGACACCGCAATTTGCAGTTATCCCGGCCTGCTGGGGTGCATTCTTGGCGAACTTATAGCGAAAGGCACCTGTCATTTCACGACGTCTAACATCCTTGACCCGACAAAAGAAGTCATTCAGCACAACTTTAAACTTTGTCATTTGCTCTTCCAATTGCTGTCTGAAGAGACTGGCACTGTCGCTATCATATATGGTCATGGTCATAGCGTCAAGTTCAAACACTCCAAGCAGCCAATGTTGGGGATTAAGGCATATAGGGATGTACACCTGAAATATTACAATATTAGACAACTTAGTTAGCAACAAAACAAGTTAAATAAAATCAGAGTAAAACGATTTACATACCACATCGAGGAGAGCCCAAGAGGTCCCTTCCACGCCATTGCATGAATTAACCACGTAGGTGGGACCTAGATGCTCAATCAACAAGTAATGAAAGAACATACTGAACATCATGGTCCACCTCGTGTCTGTTCCACAATGTCTTTGCAACAACGAGACCCAACAATCGATGTGCTATACATAAAAAATAGATGGTTAGACATGTAAAATAAATATATTTGATTATATGACTATAATTAAACTTCATACTAACCACATCCAGTAAGTCAGACTCCAAAGGGTCAACGGCCAGCAATACATTGAAAAACGAGGGGGTGATTTCCAAGTTCAAGTGAGGGATGAAGATCAAGGGGGGGAGGCGACCAGTCCGGCACATCCTCAATATTTCTGATGCCGGTTGAGGCTCCGGTGAAGACACCTTTCCCTTTTTCTTTCCTCCCTTCTTTCCCCCCGCTTTCTTTGCTTGTTTTTTAGCGGGCGGTGGTGTCGTAGATCCTTGTTGGCCAAACGGGTGACGAAACCATTGTGAAATTTTATGCGACCGCTTTAGAGGGAGCGGGGTCACCTGTGGTGGTGGATCTACAACATCCATCGAGTCATCGTCAGGCTCCGAGAAGTGCTCCGAGAAGTGCGGTTTATTTTATTTCAACGTATCATATTGTTATATATAGATAAAGTGCGGTGGTATTTTATTTCAACGTATCATATTGTTATATATAGATAAAGTGCGGTTTATTTTATTTCAACGTAACATATTGTTATATATAGATAAAGTGCGGTGGTATTTTATTTCAACGTATAATAGTATTATATATAGATAAAGTGCGGTTTATTTTATTTCAACGTATCATATTGTTATATATAGATAAAGTGCGGTTTATTTTATTTCAACGTATCATATTGTTATATATAGATAAAGTGCGGTGGTATTTTATTTCAACGTATAATAGTGTTATATATAGATAAAGTGCGGTTTATTTTATTTCAACGTATCATATTGTTATATATAGATAAAGTGCGGTGGTATTTTATTTCAACGTATCATATTGTTATATATAGATAAAGTGCGGTTTATTTTATTTCAACGTATCATATTGTTATATATAGATAAAGTGCGGTTTATTTTATTTCAACGTATCATATTCTTATATATAGATAAAGTGCGGTGGTATTTTATTTCAACGTATCATATTGTTATATATAGATAAAGTGCGGTTTATTTTATTTCAACGTATCATATTGTTATATATAGATAAAGTGCGGTTTATTTTATTTCAACGTATCATATTGTTATATATAGATAAAGTGCGGTGGTATTTTATTTCAACGTATAATAGTGTTATATATAGATAAAGTGCGGTTTATTTTATTTCAACGTATCATATTGTTATATATAGATAAAGTGCGGTTTAGGGACCCTAGTTGTCATTCTTAAAAGTTTAGGACCTAATTGGCATTCTTAAAAGTTTAGGGACCTAAGTTGTCATTCTTAAAACCGTAGGGACCTAAGTTGTCATTCTTAACATTTTTTTTTATAAAAAACACATTCTTAACAAATTTTTTATAAAATGTGTTTTTTTATAAAAAATTGTTAAGAGTTTGTTTTTATAAAAAAATTGTTATAGTTTTATGGTTTTATGTTTGAATGTGATATTTGTATGTTATAATGTGTATGTTGTTATAGTGTGTTTTTTCATATAAAAATTGTTAAGAGTGTTTTTTTATAAAAAAATTGTTAAAAGTGTGTTTTTATAAAAAAAATTGTTAAAAATGTGTTTTTTTATAAAAACACACTCTTAACAATTTTTTTATAAAAAACTGTTTTTATAAAAAATTGTTAAGGGTGTGTTTTTATAAAAAAAAATTGTTAAGGGTGTGTTTTTATAAAAAAATTGTTAAGGGTGTGTTTTTATAACATTTTTAACAAATTTTTTTTATAAAAACACACTTTTAACAATTTTTTTATAAAAAAACACTCTTAACAATTTTATATGAAAAAACACACTATAACAACATACACATTATAACATACAAATATCACATTCAAACATAAAACTATAACAATTTTTTTATAAAAACACACTCTTAACAATTTTTTATAAAAAAACACATTTTTAACAATTTTTTTTAAAAACTGTTTTTATAAAAAAAATTAACAATTTTTTTATTAAAAACACATTATAAAAACCATAAAACTATAACAATTTTTTATAAAAACACACTCTTAACAATTTTTTATAAAAACACACTGTTTTTATAAAAAATTGTTAAGGGTGTGTTTTTATAAAAAAATTGTTAAGAGTGTGTTTTTATAAAAAAAAACATTGTTAACAATTTTTTTATAAAAACTCACTCTTAACAATTTTTTTATAAAAAAACACTCTTAACAATTTTTTTTATGAAAAAACATACTATAACAACATACACATTATAACATACAAATATCACATTCAAACATAAAACCATACATATCATGTTAAACATAGAACATATTCAAACATAAGTTATAAACACTATAACAACCTACAAATCATATATCTTAACTTAAAATAACATACAAAAAATAACAAATAACATAAGGAAAACATACCACAGAGGTAATACGAGACATCTTCACAAAACCCGAACACGTATTCCACACGACAAAATTGAGGGAGTGGGAGAAAATTGAGAGAGTTTGATTAAAATTTGAGAGAGTGATTAAAAAAATGAGAGTGCCGTTTTTTGGTCCCCCCCCCCCTTATATAGTGCGGCCGAAGAAAAGAAAACATTAGGGTTTGGTTCGTCAAACAGATTTTAGGGTTAACCCTGTGCCGACACGTGGCACATTTGCCCGCGATCGCGGGGGGTCAAAGAAAGTCAAACGCGGGCAGGGACCAAAAATGCACACGCGGGCAATCTTGAGGGGGAAAGCTGGACCGCGGGCATTCTTGAGGGACCAACGCGGGCAAAGTGGGCAAACTTTGGTGACACGTGTAGCCCGCGATCGCGGGGGTCAATGAGTCAAACGCGGGCAGGGACCAAAACTGCACACGCGGGCATTCTTGAGGGGGGGAAAGCTGGACCGCGGGCATTCTTGAGGGACCAACGCGGGCAAAGTGGGCAAACTTTGGTGACACGTGGCCTGAGCCCGCGATCGCGGGCTCCATCGCGGATTTTTGGGGTATTTTTGTAACATGGGAGAGATTTTGGGTATTTCAGTAAAACGTGGTTTGACTTTGGGTATTTTAATTAACTTCCCATAACTATAACTAATTAATAAATATATTAATTAAAGGAATATGGGAAGGAAAAAACATGGCACGTGATATGTTAATGAAATTGGTATGCCAAAGGAGTTGGTCACGTGAGGTCATGCAAAAGGAGAGGGTCACGTGAGGCTTCAAGAAAATGGGTGCATCAGGTGCATCGACGCCAAACAGTGTTGGGAGTGAGTTTGAAGTGAGTTAGCAAACATGCAACTAACTTGTAACCCGCTTCGGCCGCTGTTTATGATACTTAACTTGTTTCTTTTTCGATGCCAAACCCCGAGTCTATTTCGGGTTCGTTTTCCTTTTCGAGCTCGTTTATCTTTTTCCCAATTATTTGTAAAAACCTTTATTAACTCTCGAATTCTCACTGTATCAAAAAAACCCTAGTCTCTCCTTCATATGGCATCTCCTTAATATGACATTTCCATCCGTGTGACTTGCTCTCATTCTCCCTGCTCTAGCTCTGACGATCGTCGTTGCTCAAACTCTGGCGACCATCCCTATTCTAGCTCATGCAACCGTCAATCTCTAACCTGTCGATTTCCTTTAAATCGTAGCCAAAGTATCGCTTTTCTTTCTTGTTTATTTCGCTCCAACATGTTGAAGTAGACAGAATATACGCACTTCTCCTTCACTGTTTATTTGTGCTCGGTTTCCTTTATTGTTCTCCTTCGTATCACATATTTGTGTTTCCTTCACAAAATTTATTGCCGATTTCATAGTATTTTTAATGAAATAAATTACATTTTTAGTTCATATGGTTATCACTTCTTCATTGTCACAGTTGATTTTGGGTTTCCTTCATAGTTTTTTTTTTCTTTCTCAAAATGGACAGATTTTGATGGAAAATTTTCATGTGATTTATGTGTTTTAGCTTGTTATCCAATTTTGATCTTTTGAAGGTTGTTATTCAATGTGTTTTTTGATGTGTTATAACTTGTTATCCAATGTGTTTTTTGTTGTGTTGTAGCTTGTTATCCAATTTTCTTTTAGGTATGGAAGAAACTGGTAAATTACACCAACAAAAGAGAGTTAGGATAAGTTTGAAATATCATAATATTGTGAAAACCTTTCTTGAGACTTGTATTCTAGAGGTGGGTTTGAACGAAAAGAGGGTAGTAGCTTGAAGACACTTTCCTGGATAAAGTTGCCGAGTAAAACTATTCGATTGAATATATCAACAATCTCTTGATATGAACTCAATGATATACAATACAAAAGAAATAAGAAACCCTAATTCTAGAATGAACTAACAGTTATTATCTAGAGAGAGAGCTTTGAGAGAATACAAAAGGAAAAATGAATCGTAATGTGTAATAATACTGAATACACAACGCTTTGATTGAACTATGAACTTATAAAATTTGGATGTTTAATGCTTTAATTTTCGATTTTTAAGTTTTAACTTTAAAAATGTTAAGTGTTAAACGGGTTTGCGGGTAAAACGGGTTAGCGTGTTTAATGGGTTAAGAGGATAAATGGGTTAATCGTGTCGTGTCGGGTTAGGCGGGTTAAATCAGGTCGTGTTTAGGTTGAGATATTCTGACCCGTTTATTAAACGTGTCGTGTTCGGGTTTGACACTCCGAACCCGTTTAACCGACACGAACCCGACACGACACGACCCGTTTGCCAGGTCTATATATTATTGACTAATGTTTCATCTCCAGTCCTTCAACTTCAGCATAACATGCTCCGCTACCCTCTGACCCTCACAAGAAGTGAGGCGCACCCCCTCATATCCCAAACTATCAACAACTTGTCACAAGCAGTCCCTTGAGTTCCACTATTAGCTTTATACCTTAAAACACAATACAACACAGCTAGTTAGTGTGTTAGATGACAAGATTGTTAAATTACCAATCTTTTCAACACCCTCCCTCAATCTTGACATCGAAATAAATCCAACATATGTAACTTCTCACAAAGATAATTATGTTGGTTTACTCCTAAAGATTTTGTAAAGATATCAGCAGGGTTTTCAGAAGACGGTACTTTAACAGTTTTAAGCATTCCAGACGCAACTTTTTCCCTCACTTGATGAACGTCTATCTCAATATGCTTAGTACGTTCATGAAAGACATGATTATTTGCGATCTGTATTGCTGATTTATTGTCGCAATTTAAATTTACTGGAAGTAAATTTGTTATTTGTAAATCTTTCAGCACACTAAGTACCCAGATTATCTCACATAGAGCAGCAACCATTGCTCTATATTTCGATTCCGCAGAAGAGCGAGAAACAGTGGTCTGTTTCTTACTCTTCCATGAAATCATAGAATTGCCTAAGTAAAGGCAATAACCAGTTACAGACCTTCTAGTAGATAAACACTTACCCCAGTCGGCGTCAACAAACACATTTAGTTTAAACTCATCAGAAACTGAAAAGTTGACGCCTTTACCTGGCGAAGCTTTAAGATATCTCAAAACTCTTAATGCCAACTTTAAATGAGACTGTCTTGGTGAATGCATAAATTGACTAAGACAGTGAACTGCAAATGCAATGTCAGGTCTTGTGGCTAACAAATAAATTAGTTTTCCAATTAACTTTTGAAACCTAGTGAAATCTCTTAATAAAGGATCTTTGGAATCAGAAACAAGAAAATCTGTCACAATTAAGTTCATATCCATTGGTGTTCCAATGGGTTTAACTCCTAAATAACCAAACTCATTTAAAAGTTCAAGACAATACTTACGTTGTGACATACAAATTCCCTTTTCATTTCTTAGAATTTCTATTCCTAAAAAGAATTTCAATTCACCCAGATCCTTAATTTTAAAACTTGATTGTAGATGTTTCTTTACTTTGTTTATTTCATCAACACAATTTCCTGTTAATATTATATCATCTACATACACTAACAAAACAATAAACACATAACCAATACTTTTGGTGAACAATGAGTAATCGCATGAACTTTGACAAAAACCATTTTCATGTAAACAAGATGAAAGTTTCTCATACCATTGTCTAAGCGCCTGTTTTAAACCATACAAAGACTTGACCAATTTGCAAACTCGTTTTTCATTTTTAGAAAAATATCCAGGAGGTAACGACATGTACACTTCCTCAGCTAAATCACCATACAAAAAAGCATTATTTACTTCTAACAGACATAATGACCAATTATTTTGCATAGCAAGAGCAATAACACAACGTACAGTGACCATTTTAACTACTGGTGAAAACGTTTCTTCATAGTCTAATCCCTCCCTTTGTGAATACCCTTTAGCAACTGATATGCATTATTTATTAAAGCATATTGTATCTTTTTTCTTTTCTTTTTTAGTTAGGATTTGCTATTTTATCCCAACATTTGAGTCATTTTGCTTACTTATTTTCACCTTTTGTTTCATGGAGCTAAGAATTTGATTTACCTATCTTTTACTATATTAAGAAGGCTAATTGTGATTAGTTATATAGTGCAGCCCATGCCAATGCTACAACATTGAAGACTGAAGAAATGGAATGAAGAATCGGTTTCTAGAAGAATTTTGTGGCTGACTTTTGGCACCATTTCCAACCATATTCTAGAAGATCTGAAGTCAATGTTGTTATCTTTTGTAAACTCTTTAAACTCTAAGGCATGTGGTGTAATAGTTTGCAATAGTAGGAAGTACTTAGTGAATAGTATGATAAATAGTGTAAGTTAGGCAATATCACCTTACCTCCTCTTAGTATTTATAGGAATGGTGTGTTTGCATTTTCCAGTAGACAATTTTATGTGGATTGGTTCTTACAATTAATCTGCAGAACTCTCTTTAATTTCATGCAATATTAGTTCTTGTTCTTCATAGTGTTCTTCATCTTGTTCTTGATATTCATACCATTTATGAGTTGTTGTAGCATTGGTCCAGCATTGCTACAATAACTCATAACCTTTTATTTTCTTGCACTTTATATTCAAGTCATTTACATTTAAGTCTTTACTTTACGTATTTCAATTCTGCAATTTATATTACCTGTCATTTACATTTCAGTATGAGTTGCTAAGTCTAAATAGCTTGGGTGTGAGATAAAAGGGTGAGATTTTAAATATAACGAAAAGTGGACATCGTTTCTCAATAATGATGTTCACCATTTCATGTTAAGTTTTATAAAATGTCCAGTTACTTCCAGATGGTTGATCACTTTGAAACTGTTAAAGTGCCATGGTGTCAGGAATGAACCATTGATATGCACATCAATCCAAATGACAAAGGAAGTATGCTCGGAAGAGATATTGATAAAGGAATTTATCGTATCTGTCTTTTCTAGGTTGACTTTGCCCGATAAGTTGATCATCTATGTGGGTGGTAACAGTGTAGAGTGTGTGCCAGGAATGGACCGCTTAGAACACGTCAACTTAACTGATATGGGAATCAGCTCGGAAGAGTGATTTTAACAAAGGAATTTGTTTGTCCGTATACTTGGAAGGCTTCATCTTGCTATTGATAGTTCTGACAACAATACCAGGAATGGATTGATTGGCTGCTAGATCAGTAGTAAGTCGTTGAAAACCCGAGAGGGCATCCTGAAAAGTAGATGGTGAACTTAAGTGTTGAAAAATGGATGCTGAAGCAATGCTACATCATTGGCCTGCTGGACTTTATATTTAAATCTCACCCCAAACATCTTGCACCCTTGTTATCCTTTATTATCTGTTTTATATAATCTGTGATAATCCAACTCCAAACAAACAAATATTAATCTTTGAATTGATCCTTGGAAACCATTTCTTTTATTAGACTTTTAATAGGCTTTTACTCCAATCTCTGTGGAAACGATACATGGTTCTTACCATATTATTACTTGAAAGACGACATTAGATTTTAATGTATACTTGCATTAAGGTTTAATTATTACACGTCTGTAGGTGTATTCAAAGCACCGTCAAGTTTTAGCCTAGCTTTGTATCTCTCTATTTCACCGGTTGACTTGTATTTAATTTTGTAAATCCACCTACAACCTATAGGCTTACGACCAAGAGGCAACTCGGTTAAAACCCAAGTTCTATTCCTATACAATGCTTCCATCTCATCATTCATTGCAATTACCCAGTTTTGATCTTTAGAAGCTTCAAAAAAACTACTAGGTTCTACTGCTTTGTTTAAAGTAGACACGAAACAAAAATGATTTTTACTAAGATTTCAATAGTTTACCACCCTTTCTAACCCATACTTTACTTTTCCTTCAACTACATAATCAGTAAAGTGTTTTGGCAAATTTGAAGGTCTACTAGATTTTCTAGTAGAGGCGACAGGTTGAATAGAAGTACCCTCAGAGGGGGACCTCAAAGAATCATCATTATTATGAACACTTAAGGGTCTAAATCACCGGCATCTACCTCAGCACCACCAAGGACATGTGGTCCGGCAGACTGATTTTCACTATTTATATTACCAAGTGTTTCATGGGAAAACCTATATGGGCTACCACCAAGGTGATCATGATTACTGGAATTATCAGAATTTGACCCACTTTGAGTATTCACCCTATTATCATCATAGGGCATTCCAGAAGAAAACTCATTAGATTGAACAAAGATGGAATCAAAGAAATTCAAAGTGTTGATGTTGCTAGAATTCATGTCTTGCTTAATAGTACTCATTTTAAAAGGAAATATAGTCTCATAAAATTTAACATCACGAGAAACAACAATTTGTTTTGAATCAAGACTATACAATCTATATCCTTTTTTTGAATTTGAATACCCAAGCAAAACACATTTTTCAGCCCGTGCAAAAAATTTATCAGTATTATTTGGTTTTATTGCAAAACACAAACACCCAAAATTTCGAAGATGAGAAAGCACAAGTGAAAAACCAAACAGCAGTTCATAAGGAGACTTTCCATTCAAAACAAATGAAGGAGTTCTATTTATAAGGTATGTGGCAGTGAGAATATACTCAGTCCACATATTCAATGGAATTTCTCCTTGAAACATTAAGGATCTAGCAACATTCAGCAAATGCCTATGTTTACGCTCTACAACACCATTTTGTTGTGGAGTATAGACACGGGATGTTTGATGAATAATACCATTGATTTTAAAAAATTCACTTAACCTATTATTAACAAATTCTGATCCATTATCACTTCGAAAAACCTTAACAGATTTGCCAAATTGGGTGGATAGTAAACTGTGAAAACCAACAATACAGTCAACAACTTCATCTTTATGTTTTAGCAAGTAGACCCAAACAGAACGAGTAAAATCATCTACCACAGTTAAAAAATAACGATAACCTTCTCTACTTGCTACACGATAGGGACCCCATAAATCAATATGAACCAGATCTTCCAACATTGTAGTTTTGTGTTCACTAAGATTAAATTTGTCTCTAGCTTGCTTAGCCTTATAACATATCTCACAAGGAACACCAACCCCACCATTACTTAGGCTTAGCTTATTTTTTAACACAGTTAACACTTGATCAGATGGATGTCCTAATTGACTATGCCAAAGTTGGCGAGAAACATTACAGAAAATGGACATATTTGAAGTGTTATTTTTGTTGTTAAAAAATCTAGACTCAATACTAACAACATTATTAACTTGATCAAAGAAGTACAAACCTCCCTGTTCACTACCAGTCCCCACAACTTTCATCGCAGGAAAGTCCTGAATAAGAAAGCATTTATACTCATTAAACCCTACAAAAATCTTATTATCTGTAGCAAGCTTATGCACAGATAATAAATTTACATGAAACTCAGGAATAACAAGTACATCAAACAAAACAACTCCATCATTTAGTTTTAAGTTTCCAATCTTATTAATGATAGCCTCATCACCATTAGGCTGAGTTACCTTTAATTTAAGATCAGGAATATCAACCACATTTTCTAAACAAGTGATAGATGAAGTCATATGCTGGTTGGCACCAGAATCGATGATCCAACCATTTTTGTTAACGTTTGAAAATAATTTGGAAGCACTAGCCATACCAGAAAACATACCAGCCATATTGACGGCAATACCATCAGATTGTTTCTGGTCAATAAGTGATAACAGCTTGTTAATTTGATCTTCGGAGAGGGAAGATGAACTAGTAGGGCCTCGACCAGTCCCATCACTAGTAGAGGCATTGTTAGAAAAGGATGACTTAACAACTTGATTTGGTTTACCTTTGGTGAACTGAAAATCCTTTGAAAAACCAATTAATTTGAAACATCTCTCAATAGTATGACCAGTTAGCCCACAATGTTTACATAACAAAGGAGTTTTTCCAGTTTGTTTCTTATTATTGTTTGAAGTCTTCCCAAAGAAGGCAAAATTCTGAGTTTTAGTATCAAAAGATGTACGGGTCACACCACGATGTGACTCTTCTCTTGATACTAAAGAGAATGTTGTCTTGATTGAGGGAAGGGGGTCTGTCATTAAAATGTTACTCCTAACATTAATATACACATCATCAAGTCCCATTAAGAACTGCATAAATTTTAAAAGCTGACTATGCTTTGAAAATTCATGAGCAGCGTTACAAGAACATGAGGGTAACTTTATTAGAGCATCAAATTATTTCCAAAGTGAATTTAGTTTGTGATAATATTCTGAAACAGGAACTCCATTTTGGTTCAAAGAATTTATTTTCTGATGTAATTTGAAAGTCACAGATCAATAAATTTTATCATAGGTCTCTTGGAGTTCTTCCCAGACTTCAGAATCAACTCTTGAAAAAACTTGACTAACAAACAGTTCATCAGAAATAGAACTAAGAATCCAAGATAAAACCACAGAGTTGCATATGTCCCACTGTTTGCCTAGAGTCTCATTATCAGTGGGACGAGACACAGAGCCATTTATAAACCCCAATTTATTTTTGGTTTCTAACGCTAAAATCATAGCACAAGACCACACCTTATAATTCTCAGTACCACTCAACTTTATGCTCATAATAGGAACGCCAGATGTATCACTTGGATGGAGGTATAAAGGATCTCCAAAATCAAGTTTAGCAATCAGAGATTGCTCCCCTTGAACTTTGGAGGCCTCTCCAATCGTCATGATAGCAACTCAGATGAATCACACAGGTAAAACCTAGGAGATCACACGACAGGAATCCTTGCCACTCGAGGTGGTAGGTCAATCCGATCTCCTAGCTACCAAGAAAAAAGAGGTGAGAGAAGATCACACAGAGGATGAGAAAGAGAGAACTTATAGTGCTTGCAGCAACGATTGAAACAAAACCAGAACAGGAAGTACTTACAAAAATACTTTGAATGTAACAACAAACAGCACAGCGGATCGTAAAACTAAACAAGTCTCTGTAGATGAGACCAGGAACTGTACCTAAACAAAATAGACAACACACCAGACAAGAACAGATCCACACAAATGAGTGAAGAAAAAAACTTCAAATTAATCTCAATTTATATGAACCTTGACTAGATCTGATGTATAACAGAGTAGGTATACTAAAAGAAATAACCGGAAATAGGTCACACGATGGATCTAACAGCAGTTCCAAAGAATAGTCACAATATTTTGAATAACAACAAATAGTAATCAAACAACGGATCTAACAGCTGATCCACAGTTGAATATCAAGATAGAACACGTTAAACACAACTAAGATCTAAACTGTAGTTATATAGAGCCTCACGAGAGATGAACTCTCAGGTCATCAGCAACACCTACACAGGTATGTATACTAACAAGTATAAGCCATGGTGTAATGTAGCATTGAATATTATTCTAATAACAAGAAATCCTCAACTCAGATCTAAGACAACATTAGTTGTAGCTTCTCGAGACAAATATCTCTGATCATTAGCTATATGAGTGTGAGATTAAGAACAGACCCTCAAGGGTCAGTAAGAACTCAAGTTAATCTATAGGTAAGGCTTGTAGATCCAAGATGAAGAGATCTGCAGTAGAAAAACATACAGATCTAATGAAAATGTTGCAAGATTACAGATCCACAAGCAGATCTATAGACAACTTGTAGATCTTAAACAAAATGAATAGATCTACAAACAAATATCGTACAAAAAAACAACTTGTAGATCTGAAGAAAGAATATCGTGCAGATCTATGAGTTAACAAGTGAAACAGATCTTAAACAAAAACTTGTAGATCTGCAAAAATTATGAATAGATCTGCAACGAATAGGTGTCGTCCAGATCTAAACATTAACAGATAGGAACAAACCCAAACAACTCTCAAATGGATCTAAACAGAAACACTCGAGAGAGGAAGAATGAGGGTTTAAATCAAGATAACACATATATGTTCAGATCCAGCAAACGAATAAGAACACTCCACAACCTTTAATCAAGAGATAAATGAAAAAATTTGAGAAGATTATCTTGATTTCAGATTTTAAAAAGAAACAAACAGAAATTTCAGATTCGTACAAAACTTTCCTGTACGTAAACTAACAGAAGAACGTAAGATCTTCGAATGATTTGAACAGAAATTTTCGATTTGTATAAAACTTTTCTGTAAGCAAACAAACGTAAGATCTTAGAACGATTTGAACAGAAATTTCCGATTTGTAAAAAACTTTTTCTGTAAGAGAACAAACAGACGAACGTAAGCTATTTTCCTTTCCTTTCGAACAAAGAACAGAACCGAGCTCGATGAAACATAAACTCACCATAGATAAGAGGATCTGTTGATCAAGCACTAGGCTCTTTTACCATATTCGATTGAATATGTCAACAATCTCTTGATATGAACTCAGTGATATACAATACAAAAGAAATAAGAAACCCTAATTCTAGAATGAACTAACAGTTATTATCTAGAGAGAGAGCTTTGAGAGAATACAAAAGGAAAAATGAATCGTAATGTGTAATAATACTGAATACACAATGCTTATATATTATTGACTAACGTTTCATCTTCAGTCCTTCAACTTCAGCATAACATGCTCCGCTACCCTCCGATTCTCACAAGAAGTGAGGCGCACCCCCTCATATCCCAAACTATCAACAACTTGTCACAAGCAGTCCCTTGAGTTCCACTATTAGCTTTATACCTTAAAACACAATACAACACAGCTAGTTAGTGTGTTAGATGACAAGATTGTTAAATTACCAATATTTTCAACAAAAACCACACACAATTTTGTTGTTGATCGAAAGAAAATTCGCAACCATTTCGATTATCTGAAAGGAAAATATGGTGCTTGGTTGAAGTTAAAAAAACAAAACCGACAATGTCTATGATCCTTTCGATTATCTTGACGCAGGAAGAATGGGAGTTGGAGATGGAGGTCATTTTCTAACTTTAGATTATGTTTGATTTCACTTCTTGTTTATTTTATTTGTATACTTATCGATTTTTTAACATAGACAAATAGGTATGTTTAATCTTTGAGGACTACAAGTCTTCTATATCTTGACTTGTGTGCACGACTATCTGAAGGTGGTATGTCCACGGTATTGGAGGCCATGGTCCATCATTAAAGGTCCATTTGCCAACTCCGAAATGTTATTGAACGTGCTTGTGGTGTCTTGAAAGCGAGATTTTCAATTCTAAAGTGGATAGCTCCTTTTCCGTTCACAACACAAAGAAATGTGATAATTGATTGCTTTGCGATCACGGGCGGAGCCAGAAAGTTTATTTAGGGGGGGGGGGCTAAAAAAGGTGTAAGAAAATTTATGACTTTAATGTTGAAACTGGAAAATACACTCTTAAGAGATAAGTTTTCTATAAATACTTGTTCACCGACAATAATCTCTTTATAAAAATAGGGGTAAACAACATATTTATATAAACAATCACAAGCTGCATCTACAAATATAGAAAACATGTAAACAACATAACCTTTCAAAAATACATGAAAATTATCATAAAAACCTATTCATTTAACAAAATCTTTTTTTATTTTGGCTATTTTAGAGGGAAAAAAAGAATCATTTAATTTAATATAAATAAACTTGTTTATTTATGGCCTTATGGGTAATAAAGTTTGAGCTCAAAATTAAAACATTTTTTGAAGTATTAGGGGGTGCCTTGGCCCCTTTTGGCCATTAGGTGGCTCCGCCACTGTTTGCGATACATAATTTTATCAGAAAATATAATATTCAAGACCAGTTGTTTATGGAGTGCAACGAGCACACGATATTTATCAAGGAAGAAGAAGTCGAAGGAACTTGGAAGTGGAGAAGAAGAATTTGATATATCTTAATGGGGTGCTAATAGCACTCAGTATATGACTATTTTGCGTGATAGAATTGCAAATAATTTAGTTAATAATGTTTAAATTTTAAGTATTTGTGTTCGAACTTTGCTACTTTGTGTTTGAACTTGGCCTTTTAACTATTTTATGAATTTTATGATTTGATTTTTAGATTATATCAATGAATTTATGAATATATGTTTTAATGTTTAAATATTTTTTATGTTTCAGACATATATAATTTAGCTTAAAAAAGAAACATCAGTTTATAAAACAGCTTATAATTCATACTGAGGGGTTAATTGGTATTTTTTGTCATTCACTCTTTTAATTCAGATAAAAAAAGTAAACAACACCAGTTTATCCAGACATACCAAATTACCCACACAGACAAATTTATCTATACAAAACTTAACAGAAAATTTGGTAAATAACCCTTAAGTGTGTTTCTCATTAACAAAGGAAGTTATAATTTTTTTATTATTGTACAAGTTTTGAATAACTTGAAAAAATCAAGCACTATGAAACTGATATGTTGTTTAGTATACTTACAAATTATAAGTTTTGTACGTACCTGAAGACAAAGGGAAAAAGGACGACAAAAACAATATTTAGCGATTGATATGCTTATTGATAGAGTACATACTTGGTCTGCACATAGGATGTATACTTGTCTTGTCGCATTGTTTTTGAAATTTCAAGTGACGATAGAGTGATCCGCTCGACGAGGCCTATCAATGTATCCATGTGCAAGAGGAATCCATGTGACCGTTGATAGATCACAAGGACATTCCAATCCTTTTAAAGGCCTTGTTACACCCATAGCTTTTGATTACACTGTGAAATGAGATCACATAACTTAGAAAAAAGGATAAACCTAAACAATTAATTAACAATCTTATTATCTCAACCTAATTTACACAAAAAACGGCGACATTTAAACAACCTAATTCAAAATCTCATGCCTAACATGTTAAGGAATGACCCTAATAGATCAACCAACTAAAGACGGGTTCAAACGCCATTCCACTTAAATGATAACATTGCGTATCATACTATCAATGCTTTAAACAAGAATTGAACCCATAACTTTCAAAAATAAAATGTTATATTTTAACTGATATATCAACGAAGTATTCTTGACAAGTTCTTTAACGAATTTATTGAAACATTTTAAATATTTTTCTTGAATACATATTGACATAGTTATTCAGTGACTTAATAGTTTGAACATTTTTTTCATTAAAATGATTTGATTTTTTGGTCTTATTGATTTTAAAATGACATTACTATTTAAAATTATTAGTTATTAAATACTTATTTATTCACTTTTATTAGAACCACATGAAAAAAAGGTTAACCCTAGCAATAGTAACAAGAGGAAAATGACAAAAAGAGTGACATATAGTTGTCAAATCCTAAGACCATTATCAAAAAAATATGTTTTTGTTTGTTCCCTCTTGATGGATTTAAATTCATAGGACATGAAAACATTATTATAATTTTTATAATTTTTATAGTTATATACTTAAATGAAATGATTTATTAATCAAACACTTTTTACTATTACAATCATACTATTTTTGTTTAAATTTTAATACATGAAATTTGAGATGAAGATTAGAGACAGTTTACCTAATCACTTACCCGGGTAAGTGCTTACCGGTAAAATTCAACACTATCACCTACTTCTCAGGTAAGATTTCAGTCCACCAAAATGGCATCGTATACAACAATTTAGCCGGTAAGCGCTAACCGTGGAAAGAGTCGTCGCACTCACTTACCGGGTAAGACTCTCGGTTCTTCCTTTCAACTCTCGGTCCTTGCTTCCGCTCTTACCGGGTAAGATTCTTGGTCCTTGCCATATTCATCCGGTAAACTAATTTGACTTGGTAAACACTTATCCGGATAAGCATTTTGTAAACAGTCTCTTAGTTCGGTTGTTTTCCAACCATTGGCGGGTCTAGTGTATAGTTAGTGGGGGGATGGGACCCTACTAAAAAGAGAAAATCTTGAAACTTTTAGGTTAAAAATACAGATTTTTCAACTTTCTATCCTGATGTCCCCCCAGTAGTTTTTTGTCCGGGACCCCATCAACCAAAAAAATGTTTCGAAATCAAACAAAAAACCAAAACTACTCTCGAAATCGACTAACAAACAAAAAAAAGTCCCTCAAAATCGACAAAAAAAACTTAAAATTCTCTTAAAATCTATCAAAAAACTTTAAAAATCCCTCGAAACGTTGGATTTAGACGAAAAATATATCGGACAATTTTACGCACATTTAAGCTACCTTAAAGGAACTCCAGTAGGAAAAAATCTTGGATCCGCCACTGGTTCCAACATAATTGGAACAAGGGATTCTACTAAATTAGTAAATTATGTTCGCTTGCAGATTGAAGAAATTAAACTCTGTTAAAAATAGCAAAAAAATTAGCAAGAGAATTGATTATTTTTTCCCCGTGTCTACAAAATCCAATTTCAATTCCCTTATAAGAGCATCTACAATGCAAGGTTCTTATAAACAAAAAGTGTAGTGGCTTGTAAGAACTACTATTGTGGAGAGTTCTTATTAGAACCCAACCTCCTTTAGGTTCTTAAACAAGAACCTTTGTTCTTATCTTGATTTTTGGTGTGAAGTGACATATTCTTTATTTCTATTGGTATTTAATTTAAATACTTGATATTTATTTATAATTATATATTAGTTTTTGATGTTGATAAATATATGGGCCCCACAAAAATAAGGTTCTTAGAGCATCCACAACAAGGATTTCATTTGGATTGCAAAGTGCCATGTAAGATTGCTAAATTAGAAATTGTAGTGGTTGTGAGTAGAGATGGACAAATGGGCCCGGTCCCGAAAAAGCCCGTTAGGGGCCCGAAGCCCAGCCCGCCCAAAGCCCGGGCCTAACCCGGTCCGCTTCAAGCCCGGTCCTAGCCCGTCAGGCCCTGATTTCAGGATTTTTCTCGGCCCGGCCCGGTCCAAAGCCCGGTCCGCCAATATATCTGTTTTTTTTTTTAAAACAGCCGTTTATATAGCCGTTGGGATCGATTTTGAACCGTTTTTTTTTGTTTCCAAACACTATAAATAGGTAGTGGTTGTATGAGGTTTGATACCAACTTACAAAAACATAAAAAACGCAATTCTCGCTTACAAATCTCGATTTCTCGTTTTCTCGTGTTCATTTCTCGCAACTTTCTCGTTCCTTATATATGAAATTCTAATAAAACGTATTTTTAAGTATGTTTGAGTGACCCAATTAAGTATTTTATAGTGGATACGAATAATATTTATTAAAAATGGTGTGTGTATATATATATATATATATATATATATATATATATATATATATTAAAGCCCGGTTTTGGGCCCGGTCCCAAAGGCCCGGTCTTTGAAAAGCCTTAACGAGCCCAGTCTTCAACCCCCAAGCCCGGCCTGGGCCCGACCAAGGCCCGGTCTTTTGAATAGTGTTTAGGCTCGGTCCCGATGAAAGCCCGGTCCGGGCTAGCCCGGTCCGCCCATATGGCCATCTCTAGTTGTGAGTATGATTGCTAAATTAGAAATTGGTTTTGGTAATTTGCAAATGTCAAATCAGTACTTTTTGCTGATGTGGCAGTGCATAGTATAAGAAAGGGAATTTATTTAAAATACCCAAAGTTTGACTTTGACTTACCAAAATACTCATTTCTCTCTCGTTTTTACCAAAATACCTATTTTTTCCGCGAAGGAGGTCCGCGATCGCGGACAGGGACCATTTTTGACACTTTTTAAAACTTTTCACCCCGCGATCCCGGGGGAGTGTCCCGCGGTGGACCAAATTCCTTCAATTTGATGATTTTGAATTGAAATTATACAATTTCAACCCCTATACTTATTTACTTACTTTACTTTATACATTTTACTTTCATAATTTTAATTTTACATTTAACACATATAATCGTTTATTAACTAAAATACGTTAAAAAAATACGTTTTAATTTTAACAAGTTACACCATTATAATCGTCTCTTCGATACGTTCGAAATGAGCCCAATCTTGAATATTTTTTGATTTATACATTTTAATATGGGGAAATTAATTAAAATACCCTAAGTTTGACTCATTGTTATCAAAATACCCTAAATCTCGACCAACTTACCAAAATGCCCTAAAATTCCACGATGGGCCCCGCGATCGTGGGCTAGGGCGTACGTGGCACCATTGTTTGGCCAAAGTGTCCCGCAGAGCCCATCAACTATGGCCGCGGTGACACTTTTGGTCCCTCCCCGCGGAGGAAGCCCACGATGGTCCCGCGATGGCCACAAAAATTACACTTTCAGCCCCTGTACTTGAACGAATCTTGCATGCTTTTACGGTTTTTTCCACAATTATTGTACTTTGAAGACCAATTTGTGGTTAAAATTCACTGGTTTGTTTGAGATTTCATCCATAAATATGAGTGATATGCAATTCATAATTCACACTCATTTCTTGCTCTTTCTTGATTTCTTTCTTGCTTTCTTTCTTTAAGTTGCTTTCTCTCTTGATTTCTCTCATTTCATCCACAAATGGCATCGTCATCAAACCCTAAGTCTACTCCTGAAAAAATGCCACCTAAAATCTAGATCGCCATAGCAAAAAGGGAAAAGGAGATAGAGGAACTAACACAAGAGTGGATACAAATGATGGCTAGGAAGGAAGTCCACTTGATAAGGATCGAAGAGGAAGAAAAGGAGATCAAAAGGATGAAAGGGGATATAAAAGCTAGGGAGACTCGTATTCGTCGAGAACAAGAAGCAATTCACCATATTCTACAAGACTTCGCAATTCTTCAAGCGAAGGTAAACGACAAGCAAGCTTGGATTGATGAAACTAAAGCAATTTTTGACTAGGTGGTGGTTGTTTTAGTTGTTTTGTATTTGTTTTTTGTTGTTTTGTAGCAATTTTTTACTAGGTGGTGGTTGTTTGTATTTTTTTTACTGTGTTGTTGTTTTGTATTTTTTTTGTTGTTTTGTACTTTGTTGCTCATGAATAAAGGTTTTTAATTTGTCTGAAAAGTAGTTTTTAAGTAGTTTGAAATTTGTCTGAAAAGTGGTTCATGTGAAAAATACAACTCATAAATGTTATACAAGATTATTTCATAGCAAACACATACTAGTAAATACAGTACAAATTTATCCAAATTTGAGGCTACGGCTAGACGATGGTTTTTTTTTGACAACCCGGGTCTACTTCTTACATACTCTGGTGAGACGAGTCTCAAAGTGTTAAGCTCCACTTTCTCGATGTACACTTCAATCACAGTATGGCCGTCAACATACTGGCGTATGTTGGCTACATCTTCGTCGGTACTCAATTCTACCAGTCCAGTCAAGAAGTCTGCATTCGGCCTCTTAAAATACAACCTATTATATTTTGGTTCTTCATATTCCAGCTCTTTCATGATCTGTTCAAGCAGTTGCATAGAAAGATCCTCCACATCTAACATGTCAACATAAATTTCTAGTCCACGAAAATAATGTCTTTTGGGTGGTTCCGTGAAGTAACCACCATGGTGGACTTTCATGGTGAACAACTGTGGATATTTATCTGTTGATGAACATTAATTAATATAGTTAGTTCGTAGAAACAAGCAAAAAACTCAATGAAACATGAACACTAACCATATAACTCTTTGCCAGTGTCTGAAAGCGATTCAGATAAACGCCTAAAGCACCAAACATGAAGGTTTGGGGATGCCATGTAAGAATACGTTAACGAATAATATGTTATCGTTTATGTGTTTTACGACTAATCTAGCGTAGGTTATTTATAGGCAAATGTGGATGCCTTTACTGCACTTAGGTCCCTGTCTTTGCTCTAACACAACTTAGGTCCCTGTCTTTTCTCTAACACAACTTCGGTCCCTATCAATGCTATCATATGATATAGTTCTATATAACCATTACTATTCTCTCCATTTAGACTACTACCATTATAATCATCATCCCATGTTCTGTTTCAAGTACCTTTCAAAAGATAACTGGTCCCAATCAATGTTCAGATCAACGCACATAAGTTATGTTTGATAAATTACAACGCACTAAACATACAATATTTATCGTCCCAATCAAGGGAAATCAACGTTCAGATCAACAGTATCATGTGATATAGTTCCATGTGGTTCAAGCTCCGACGGCCCCGCGGTGTTACTTAGTTGACTGCTTGTGCGTCTACTCCTTGGCACGGTTGAAGGGGCGGGATTTGGACACTCTTCACGAGTATGTCCTACGCATTGGCACCGAGTACATTTTCGTTGTATCGAACCTTCACCACGTGATGGACGTCTGTCGTTCTTTCTCGGTCTCCCGGCTCTGTTCTTATCGTTTAAAGGTGGATAGCATGGCGGAAGCGGGTCGGGTGGATACACCCATGCTTCAGGGGGTCCAGCTGGATTTATTACCTCCACGTATGTTCTCCGGTAAGTTTCGGACCTGAAGAAAACTACAGCCAAGTTGCTGCAATCTCTACGACCCATATGTCTTGCCGCAGCGATGGCATGGCCGCACGGTAACCCAGATTTTTGCCATTCGCAACACGAACAAGTGTGGTCGGTCATATGCACAGTCGCATGAATATGGTCATCCAGAACCTCGTACATCCCATACCCGATTTCTCTTACACTCCATGTCGCCGCGTGACGTGCCCTACGGAGAACTATCTCCTCCGCCGCTGGTGTGAGTGCATGTTGCAGCTTAGCTCCTTTTCGGCGTCGAAGTTGGTACCACTCTTGTTGAAAGGTCCGAAAGTAGTCCATAAGATTAACAATCGGACATCTACGCGCAAAACGGGAGAGTGCATTCACCGACTCTGCACTATTGGAGGTCAGAATGTCATACCGTTGTCCAGGAAAATGGGCCGCGGACCACCTCTCCGGACTCCGGTCCAGCTTCGTCCATGACTTTGGCTGCTTCCTTGGCACTAACTCGTAGAAGATTCATGTACCGGTTAAACTCCCGATCCGTATATGCTCTGCATGCCGCCCAGTAGACATCATTGTAGGTGGTAATACGTTTGTCCCTGGTTTTAGCGTTCGTCTCCAAATGTCGACAGCATATGGCGTGAGGGGCGTTTGGGTACATGGCAGAGATTGCGGCGCTTATGGAAGGAGCCCTGTCGGACATAAACACCAACCCTTGCGGGTATCTGATAGCTTGTCTCAACATGGACAGAAACCAAGTCCACTCGTCCCCGGTTTCGGACTTGCCTACGCCGAAAGCTACTGGAACGATGGAGTTATCCCCGTCCATGGCAACCGCCAGGAACATCATACCCAAGTAACGGCCCTTTAAATGGGCAGCGTCTATTACCAGGACACGACGTAGATTTTCCAGAAATGTGCGGATCAGCAAAAACATAGGTGGTTTTCCTTTGTAAATGTTATAGTTTATAATGTGTAAACATATGACGTGTTAAAATACGTACCGCGAGTCCAAGGACCACGAAGCACATCTCAAACCGTCCATGTGAATCGGTCTGTAGCTGCGTGACAGTACCAGGATTATGCAGCTGCAAATTATATAAATATGTTGGGAGTCGTTCATACGACTCCTCGAACGTGCTTCTCACCAATAGCAGTGCCCTGCATCGCGCACGCCAAACTTGGTGGTAACCAATCGTGACGCCGAACTGCTGGTGAACATCGTCCACGATGTCCTTTGGACGCAATGACCTGCTAGCATCAAGAAATTTGTTTTTCAGTATCGCACCCAAAGTCCTTTTGGTGGCTTGTTTGTGGTGGGGATTCAGTTGCGTCCTCGTACAAGTGTATACGTTGTGCAAATTTCTAATAAGTAACGCCCCTCCTTTCTCTCCCGCGGGAATCGCGTACATCCTCCACTTACAGTTTTCTCTCGCACATTTAACTATGTATCTGCTTTTGTCGGATTTCGGCGTGTGACTTTCGAAACCCTCTTCCAAGAACTTAAGTGTAACAACCCGGTTTCCCAAACATACAACAAATAACATAAGATGAATACATATCATTGATTTACAACAAAAGTTACATAACAAACCAAGTACGGTCCCTTCGGTCTCATAAATTACAAAATATATATAAAAGCCTCCTAATCAACATCCATCAAAAGCTTCCTACACTTCATCCTCTCCTACCGATCCTTAACCTGGAAAACATATTTTTGAAAACAAAATGAGGGTTAGACCAAACGGGTCTAGTGAGTTAATCCCGGTCCTTTCCAAAATCATTATAAAACCTTTTATGTAAATCCTTTGTATCAAAATAGTTTAGATAAACCTTTGGTAATTCTTTCGTAAAATATAAACATACCACACGTATTTAAATACCAATCCAGACTCGTGCATCTTGTACATCTCATTCACCTTATTCCTCCACAAATGGCCATATTAGTTGGTAGCAAGCCAACTAATAAATCAACAACCGGTCCGCTCACCGGAACCCGGCTACCCGTCGGTCCGCACACCGGAACCCGACTACTCACCGGTCCGCATACCGGAACCCGGCTACACACCGGTCCGCACACCGGAACCCGGCAACAAGTGCACTCGTGTAGTGCAAAGCTTATATAAATACAATATATATCTCATTACATCATATTGTCATTTATATACACATAATCATATTCCTACCACATAATCATCTCATATATATATACACATATATATGTATCCCAGTTCAAAAAGGTTTTAAAGCAAAACTCACCTCAATCGCTTATCCATAAACACTTCCAAGCTTTTCTCCAAAAGATTCAGTCTTTCAATCCAAATCCACAGAATCTGAAACAGATTAAATACAAATATCCCCTTACCATTTGAACACGTGAACTCTAGATAAATCTACCTAACTCTCGCCATCAAAACAACCAAACAGCTATAGTTTCCGGACAGCCCAAAGCCACCCGGACAACCCAACTTTTCCGGACAGCAAAAAGAATCCGGACAACACAATTTATCCGGACAACACAAGGAATCCGGACACCACAGACTAATCCGGACAACAAAGGAATCCGGATGCCATCCGGTCTCTAAATCATCCGGAAACTATCAATCAAATCGTCCGGACTCTATCAACAACTTACCCGGACACCACCCAAGAATCTACCCGGATACCTTCATATCATCCGGACACCTCTGACTGTTTATCCCATTTTCACCCAGAAATCGACTGAATCATTAACAGATGTGATTTTGACTATTCTACTCCGATAGGAACTATCTAAAAGCAAGTACAAACATAAAATACAAAGAGACATACCTCAGATTCACTTCCAAGCATACCAATTGAAGCCTTAACCTAGCTTTTCTTCTTTTCTCCTTCTTGCTCTCTCAACACACACACACACACACACACACTAAACTGAAATCTGGATAATATCTGAGTTGTGAAATATCTGATATGCTTAAGGGATAATGTCAAACTTAATTACCACTTTGGTCCTTGAACTTCTCAATAATAACCCAAACACCCTTAACTTATAATTTAACCCAATCTTACCCTAAAATCCAACTTTAAAGTTAACTTTACTTAACGGAAAAAGGGATTTTAACTAACGAACTTATCCGGGGTATTACATTATCTCCCTCTTAAAAGAATTCCGTCCCAGAATTCGGTTAAGCAATAAACGAGGGTAACTACTATCATGTCCTATCCAATGGTCCTTCACTCTGATCATTACATTCGACTACTTTCTCCCACTCTCTTTTCAACATAAAACACGTTTTCTCCAAGGATAGCACACTAGAAGGTACTCACTCTTAACGGATCCTATGAGCTAGCTTTCTTTCACCTCCAAATCAATCGCACGTACCCAATTTCAACAACTACTATACTTTACTAACAATTTCACCATACCTCATATCAGGAACTTAATCGAGTCAATCTGAAATCACACTCAATGCTCGAAACAACTACACATTTTCCATTTCTCAAACGGTAATACTCCATTCTTTAGCTAACCATCTACTGCCACTCCATTCTCTTATTCTTGAATAACACTACTACACACCGCCTAGACATCCATACCTCTCCCCACATACTTTTGGCACCTCTACACAACTTACAAACAAAATTCCGAGCAGAGGTTTCCACTTATACTCACCACATATCATCACAAATCCACCACTTAATTTCACGAAATTCATTACTACTACACCTCGCACATTCACTAATTATAAACTGCCACCATCTTATCCACATCACCCCACACATTTAAACAATACCTTTCTTGATAGCGTCAACAATCACATTAAGTATAATCTTCACAACATACTAAACTGTCGCCTTCATGACAAGGTCAAGACTTCACACATTACCGTTACTCTCTACACATAATCGTCACGTTCTACATACTGCTATTATTCTTTACACTCAAGCCATCACACTTCATACACTAACAAACTAAAACAACAATAATTAAACACACCCTTCTATATCTCTAACACATATAAGCAACAAAAGCACGGAAATACAGATTATCAGTTTGCACCGAAGTCATATAGCACTTTAGCACGTATAGAGTTTATAGGAATATACCTGTCTTCGTATCTATCCATACGTCGAGTCCGATCTGCCACTCTGTTGATTTTTTTATAGAGATAATATACACATAAGCACATACCCCATATAATAAGGTATTCCAGTCCAAACATGCACCTGTAAGATCACAATTACACTGGCCAAGTGTAATCTGAAATTACCTTACACGATGTTCCTTCTACCTTTTATACTTAGCATCCCAAGGTTCTAATATATCAAGGACATCCTACTTCACATGCAGTTTAAGTCTAGGTACGGGTACAAATACCTAAATCCCTTAAACTAGGGCTCTGATACCATTTGTAACAACCCGGTTTCCCAAACATACAACAAATAACATAACATGAATACATGTCATTGATTTACAACAAAAGTTACATAATAAACCAAGTACGGTCCCTTCGGTCTCATAAATTACAAAATATATATAAAAGCCTCCTAATCAACATCCATCAAAAGCTTCCTACACTTCATCCTCTCCTGCCGATCCTTAACCTGGAAAACATATTTTTGAAAACAAAATGAGGGTTAGACCAAACGGGTCTAGTGAGTTAATCCCGGTCCTTTCCAAAATCATTATAAAACCTTTTATGTAAATCCTTTGTATCAAAATAGTTTAGATAAACCTTTGGTAATTCTTTCGTAAAATATAAACATACCACACGTATTTAAATACCAATCCAGACTCGTGCATCGTGTACATCTCATTCACCTTATTCCTCCACAAATGGCCATATTAGTTGGTAGCAAGCCAACTAATAAACCAACAACCGGTCCGCTCACCGGAACCCGGCTACCCGTCGGTCCTCACACCGGAACCCGACTACTCACCGGTCCGCACACCGGAACCCGGCAACAAGTGCACTCGTGTAGTGCAAAGCTTATATAAATACAATATATATCTCATTACATCATATTGTCATTTATATACACATAATCATATTCCTACCACATAATCATCTCATATATATATACACATATATATGTATCCCAGTTCAAAAAGGTTTTAAAGCAAAACTCACCTCGATCGCTTATCCATAAACACTTCCAAGCTTTTCTCCAAAAGATTCAGTCTTTCAATCCAAATCCACAGAATCTGAAACAGATTAAATACAAATATCCCCTTACCATTTGAACACGTGAACTCTAGATAAATCTACCTAACTCTCGCCATCAAAACAACCAAACAGCTATAGTTTCCGGACAGCCCAAAGCCACCCGGACAACCCAACTTTTCCGGACAGCAAAAAGAATCCGGACAACACCTTTTATCCGGACAACACAAGGAATCCGGACACCACAGACTAATCCGGACAACAAAGGAATCCGGATGCCATCCGGTCTCTAAATCATCCGGAAACTATCAATCAAACCGTCCGGACTCTATCAACAACTTACCCGGACACCACCCAAGAATCTACCCGGATACCTTCATATCATCCGGACACCTCTGACTGTTTATCCCATTTTCACCCAGAAATCGACTGAATCATTAACAGATGTGATTTTGACTATTCTACTCCGATAGGAACTATCTAAAAGCAATTACAAACATAAAATACAAAGAGACATACCTCAGATTCACTTCCAAGCATACCAATTGAAGCCTTAACCTAGCTTTTCTTCTTTTCTCCTTCTTGCTCTCTCAACACACACACACACACACTAAACTGAAATCTGGATAATACCTGAGTTGTGAAATATCTGATATGCTTAAGGGATAATGTCAAACTTAATTACCACTTTGGTCCTTGAACTTCTCAATAATAACCCAAACACCCTTAACTTATAATTTAACCCAATCTTACCCTAAAATCCAACTTTAAAGTTAACTTTACTTAACGGAAAAAGGGATTTTAACTAACGAACGTATCCGGGGTATTACATTAAGTCCGACTTGACTTGCCAAGTGATCCTTCGAATCAAATATCTGACCTACTTTTAACCTTAAACTGCGATTATAGGTATAGGTTCGTAGGTTTGGGTCTGGGTATTCTGGTCTTGAAGAATAGGGGGCATATCAAAATAGTCATTTAACTGACTAAATGATTTTCTACTAGGGGTATATTCTTCGTGATCATCACTATCGGTATCGGTATCTGATCTGTCTATATCAGCATTACTCGTTTTGAAAACATAGGTTTCGTCATCACCAACTCCAGCACAACGTCCTTCTTGTGGTTGTTGTTGTTGCGTCTCCGGAACATAATCAGGAATACAGTCGTTAAGACCATATGCATGATCCAAATGAACTGTTAGGCCGTGGGACGGCTGAAATTCAGAATCAGGCTGCTCTATTTGGAGGTCTTCGTCATCAGCGTCGTCGTCACCATCGTCGTCACCTTCGTCATCGTCTTCGTCGGATTCAGCATACACAAAAAGTGAAACACCCTAAAAACGGAGTCAATTTAAACCTTGAAATTTCCACCAGTTATGATCAAAACTTTCAAACTTATATAACCTGAGGATCAAATGTAAGGTTTTTATATACAACTGACATTACTTAAATAACTTATTAATCTAATCACCTCATAACAATCAGATTGATCGAATTATCTAAACAACTGTCCCAAAGACTTCAAAGAATAACTAGATCCTTTGTTATCTCTAAGTCTGAATCTCTCCAAAAGTTCTCTTCTCTCGTTCCCGCTACTTCCCGGAGCTTGTACCTGGTAAGAAGATTCAACTTGAAACATTAGGCTTTCGCCTAGTGAGAATACTCAAATCAAAATAAAATTTAATAATTAAAACATGAACAGATAACTCAAACCTGTTCTCACCCATCTTACCGTACGACAACTCCTTTCCAAAATCGGGGAATCTACCCCACTCCCAATCCTACGACTAACTCATTTAATCGTAACAACAAAATAAGGTTTAACTCTGAATCATTCCAGATTCACAATCAATATTCACACACAAGAAATTACAAGTCAAAACTTGCTTATTTCTTAATCAGGAAGTAGAGATTACAAATTACTTTATGCCTATCTCTAATCTTCCTTTCATCACAGTGAAATCTCTGATCTTCCCGAAAACAATGGAAATCTCTGATCTTCCATAAATCGAAATGGGAATTACAAATCAAAATCTGCCTATTCCACATTCCACCTCTGCATCAATGGTCCCAATGGGATTATAATATCGCGATACTCAATCGGGGCTCACGATGGTTCGAGGTTCACCCAATTACTAAAATTACACCCCTTTTGTCTATGGCGAGTAATCGGTTCCCATTATACCGTACCCAAGTGCCCTCGGTGACCGGATGCCTATTTTAGTAAAAGCACATAATCACATAATATAATACAATCGATACTACTATATGCGTCCAGCATAGAATGTATCATTTCTCTGAACATATTCTATATATAAAATAAAGAATATTATTACCCACATCTCAATCTCTTTATTACCCCTTCTCTGAAATCTGATATGATGATCACCATCTCAATAGTTATTTATATTTTCGAACTCATAGATAGGCCTTTATAATATATCTCAATTTGGCTTCTCAATCACATTTAGAATTCATAATCATCTAACATATTGCATATAACAGATAATCCTGCTCATTATAAGGAATATGAATAATTCATGTTCATCAACTTCTTAACTATCCCCTCATAGTAATTTAACACGAGAGTTAATATATATCAGTTGTTAATCTATATCTTTGAACTCATGGATGGATCTTTATAGTTTATCTCAATAAAGCTTCAAATCATATTTAGAGTTCATAACCACATAGTAATTTCATGTAGTAAATAATCAAAGTTAGCATGCAAGATTAATAATAATTACTAGTTCATCAACTTCATAGATAACTCATCTTAGAAGTTTTAGCATGGAAATCCACATAACACAACTTTTAATCGCCATCTTGGCTTATCTCTAATTTAATCCAATCCACATAAAACATATTCATGCATATATATAAAGCATCTAATTCAAGATTAATTACTGAATTTTAAAGAGAGTTGAATAAACTCACCTGATGCGTTATCACTCCTTTTAGTCCTTTTTAACTCGTAAGGCTCCTTTCTTCACTACCACAGCTTACTGTATTATTCAGTTTACATATACTGATATTAATCATCAAAACAGAACCCTCTACAACTGAAAATCCTTAATCTCTTAAAATCACATCTCAAGTCGCAATGAACTGAAATCGCAATCACCTATTGCGATTTCACTTCCAAATCGCAACCAACAGAAGTCGCAGTCCTCTATTGCGATCCCAAATCCAAATCGCAGTGAACTGTTGCGACTACAGTACCAAGTCGCAACTACCCATTGCGATTTCGACCCAAGTCGCAACCAACTGTTGCGATTCCAAAGCCAAGTCGCAATGGTCTACTGCGACTCCAACTCCAAGTCGCAATTACCCATTGCGACAATCATGAATGTCGCAACTCAAGGTTGCGACTTCGATGATGTTCATCCAAGTCTCAGTCCACTAAGTTCATTCTAAACCCAGATTTTTGTACTTTTAATCTATGTTTGTTTATGCCAATTTGCAGATATGTTTAATACACTTATCTTAACACATCCTAAAACTCAGATTCTCATTATCATCATAATTTACCCAAAACCCATCAAAATCTTCTAAGAACACTTTTACTACTAAGATGAAGAATTTACAATGAGATGTTTACCTTATGATTCTTCAAACCAACAGCAGATTAGATAAATTCCCAGCAAATCTTTCTTTTCTTCCTTCTCTTTCTCGATTTCTCTATCTCCCTCTCGGTTTCTCTTCTCAAAACCGAACACACACACACAATGCACATAACACACACACCTTTTAGCTAACATGCTAACTTAATGACACCTCACTAAAAACACACGAGTCATTAACCATATTACCAAACAAACCTCCAACTTTAAAGAAATAACAATACAACCCTCAAATTGGAAATCTTCTTCAATCAACACTTGTAAACAATTACAACTTAACCCTCAAGTTAATTTGTAATTCACAAAATAATATAACTGAAAATTTGGGATGTTACAATACTCCCCAACTTGAAAATGATTTCGTCCTCGAAATCAAAGCTAGGTAAACAAATGAGGATACCTATTCCTCATACTCTCCTCTGACTCTAAAGTTATATTAGTACCTCTATGGTGTTTCCACTGTACTTTCAACATAGCTGTCTTATTACCACTACGTAGCTTTCTAACTGATCTTTCCAAAAATTTACCTCTGGTTCTTCCACACCGCATCATCATTACAACTCATTCTCCAGGCCTCAAAATAACATTAACATGTACTACCTAAATACGTACACTATAAATTAAGCATACATGTTACTATTAAATACTTCAACAACCACGACAGTCCATTATTACTTCCATGACTTACACATTTCTTCAATATGGAATGCTATTACTTCCTTACATCACTTATCTCATCGTACAACCCTAATACAACCACACACCAAAGTATTCTCTCCTTACAAAACATAATTAAACAGTTTCACCAAGATCTCTAACTTCAAATATTCAACCAAGTTATTTTGAAATGACATTACCGATTGAAGTTATTACCATTCTTAGATCTTTAACTAAAAATTTCTCTTACAATTCTTTCACACATAAGGAGCAATTTATATTCCTTAACAATCTTGCCTTCGCTACACCCTATTGACCTACATACTCATCATCTTTATTAAACTTCCAGTGATTCAAATTACAACTTAACTGGCAACTCATACCATCAAACTTCTTTGGATAAACACTCACCACTGCTCCGACATTCTATTTCAATATAAGCCATATTACCCAGTTATCTCAACAAACCACATGTTTTATCAACTTTTATTAATAATTAATACTTTCCAACCGGAATTCCCAAAACTTCCATTCGGATACTTCCTCTTTCTAATATCACGTCTCATACTAGATGACACATGTATCTTGGCAATTAATGCCACTACTCTTTCATACATTCTCCACCCATAACATTTACCACATACCATGTCTCTCATAGTCATTCGTACATATTTAATTTTACAATCCCATTTTCTCGTCTAAATACACAGGTCTATATCACTAAATATCTCCTCCCCAACTTTAGTTGAACTACCACTCACAATTTTCTAATAAATCTTGAACTTATTCGTTCTTACTAGCTCTTTGTGATTCCAATATGTTGCATAGACAGGGTACAATTCCTCACAGATCAACACAATCTATACATCCCCTTTGTTCATCTCTAGTATTTCATCTTTTATAAATCTTCCACATCGTAAGTAAACACTTATCTAAAAGCAACAGTCCTTCACTGTTCCAACAATCCCACAAAGTGATCTTTCAACTTTTAAGCTTCTGATTTAACTTAACATTCACACAAAATTCCAAAAGGATAAACAATGCATTCACGTTATATAACTTAAATTTTCAATACTGATTATGCAAGTTCAACCCCAAGCCTACGCCAAGCTTATCAAATCGGTTCAAAGTTCTTAAGACTTTACTGAATCCAAAACCGAGTCATCTACTCAAAGGATTTAAAGATTATTTATCAATATCAACTCATGCAAATAAATACATCTAACTCATATTATGCAACATACGCTCCGAGATGTGATAATCTTACGACCCCTTCATTGCTACTTTCCCAATGAAATCAAATCATTTGCAAGTACACACAACTCTTTTCATACTCCACAATGTATATAATCTGCCCAGGTTCATTAGTTTCAAAGATACTAAGTAAAATATCAAACAGTCTTTACACCTAAGGCCAACACTTAAACTGTCACTGGTTCAAATACAATGCAGTTAAGCATACAACACATTTAATACTCCATCTCGAATCATTAAACTGACAGCTATTCAAAAGACTCATTTGTATATTAATTAGGCCTTTAAGGTCAAAACAAACGTTTGGTCAAACACGTGTCACTCACACGATTACGTAAATCAAAATTTCCTCT
This sequence comes from Saussurea involucrata, assembly GCA_033807775.1. Lineage (NCBI taxonomy): Eukaryota > Viridiplantae > Streptophyta > Magnoliopsida > Asterales > Asteraceae > Saussurea > Saussurea involucrata. The sequence continues at coordinate 5,166,033 of CM066325.1, forward strand.
TTACTCAAGATCTTAACCTTATTAATCCTTTAATTGGCCATTGACTTCAAAAGAACAGTTTATCACTCTCAAAACCTTCACATTTTCAAAATGTAATACGACAAAAATTATTATACAACCACAAAATACCAAAAAAACATGCTTCGACCACATAACTTTCACTTAGGTTATAATTAATCAAACTCAAAATTCCCCCAATTGTCCCACACACTAATACTCACTTTGCGCATACCTTCTGCATAACAACATACCGGTATCGCTCACGGTTTTGCTACTACTCGCACGGGCATACGCGGAACGCATCCAGACCGCACCCTGTGACACACAAAAGGCCTCATACACCTTACAACTCTCGCCTTCAAAGTCAAAACTTGACATCTCAATACTTCCTTAACCCTGAACCTAATTCTTCCTCCAGACATGCCCGACACTCGGCAATTGTATTACTAATCACCGAACAAAGATACAGACCCTCGTATTGATGTTACTAAAGTTTACTTTCGACTTTATCACCGTTCATCTCTCATTTGAATACGCTTACCAAAACCACAAACTTTCTCCCAAGGTTTATCCAACACCTCTCCTCTCTTGGAGTTCTTTCTTAGTTTAAAGTGTAATACTCTACGATCTAGCGAGTTCATAGCCTTCATGCATGACAATAAAATAAATAACTCAATCCATACTTTTCTCATTTAAATAAATAACATTCAAAACAACGTGAGCACACACGCCCCAATCATTTTCATAACTCCCATGTACTACACAACAATCTCAAAACCGTTTGTCTATAAATTTACGTAAAACTCAATCTTTCTTAATCAAAAATGTTGTTACAACAGTAATACCTTAAATGAAAATCTTTTCATACGACAAAAATTTAAAATTTACTGACATAGAGTAAACTAGTCGTTTCTCACACTCTTTTATATAATATCATCAAATCAATACCTTTGTTGTTTATAAAAAGTTTACTGATCAACACTTTCTTGACCTATTTGCTATCATACAACTTTTTATGTAAAGTATGAAGTATTTTGCAAGTTGCTAAGCCCCAAAATTTCGTTAGGCAGCGTAATTGAAATTGCCCCCTTTTTTTTATACATACTTGCACATACTAACTCATCCTTGAATAAAACTGTTATTTATGCATTTGATTTGAAATCAAGAAAACTCATGTAACACACACTAAAACATCATGCGCAAAATTCACTCGCAATGAAGGCTATTTACTCAAACAAGGTCAATCGTGTTACTTACATAACTTATCATTGACACTTTACTTTCGACCCGAAATCGCCCTCTCGGCCTTATAATAATTGCTACATCTGCATTCCATGGCTCCTATACTCAACCATGTCATAGTAATTCTGTATTAACCAATCATCTCATACTCTATCTCTGCACCTATCAAATCACCTATTAAAGATTGCTTTGGCAGACTTTCATGAGTCCCACCAATTTCTAGGTTGTCCTTCAAAACCCCAATCATATACTGCTCTGTCCTTAAAGGACCTGGGTGATAAATTCACCATCACTTTACTATAACTTATAGAGATAACCATGCGAAATGATTATGCACTTACATACATACAACAACGTACTTTACCGATCGTTAGTCACTGTAACAATTCAGAAATAGACATGCTCGTGTAACAATGTATTCATAATAACAGTAGCTAATTGTAATTGTGAACATATCATACAGGAGAATCCCCATTATCATTGTCATAGCACTAATTTCACGTATTTCTGTTAACTCTAAGACTATCCCGTCTTAACACTTCTACCCATATCTCACATATCATAACCTACTACGTCTCAGCTTAAGTCTAAGTATCTCATCAGCATACTTAGTTCACTTAAACTAGGGCTCTGATACCATACTGAAACACCCTAAAAACGGAGTCAATTTAAACCTTGAAATTTCCACCAGTTATGATCAAAACTTTCAAACTTATATAACCTGAGGATCAAATGTAAGGTTTTTATATACAACTGACATTACTTAAATAACTTATTAATCTAATCACCTCATAACAATCAGATTGATCGAATTATCTAAACAACTGTCCCAAAGACTTCAAAGAATAACTAGATCCTTTGTTATCTCTAAGTCTGAATCTCTCCAAAAGTTCTCTTCTCTCGTTCCCGCTACTTCCCGGAGCTTGTACCTGGTAAGAAGATTCAACTTGAAACATTAGGCTTTCGCCTAGTGAGAATACTCAAATCAAAATAAAATTTAATAATTAAAACATGAACAGATAACTCAAACCTGTTCTCACCCATCTTACCGTACGACAACTCCTTTCCAAAATCGGGGAATCTACCCCACTCCCAATCCTACGACTAACTCATTTAATCGTAACAACAAAATAAGGTTTAACTCTGAATCATTCCAGATTCACAATCAATATTCACACACAAGAAATTCCAAGTCAAAACTGTTAGTGTATATATGTAAACCCTTGTATTTAGCCTGTTTATTAGCCTTGTAATTAGCTTAGCCTTTATTGTAAATTCTATATATTTGGAGGAATGATATTATCTCTTGATGGGAAATTGCATTACCTAACATGGTATCAGAGCGCTCTCTGATCACCACCGTTTTTTCCTAGGGCCGGCTGCTTCCTCCTCGCTGTTTCAACTGTCCGTCGCTGCTGCCACCCTTCAGTGGTGGTTTCCGGCGATCCTCCTCCCTCATCTTCTCTTCTTGCTGCTCCTTTCCCGTCCTTATGGCTCCTGCCGCCCCCATCTCCACCGAAAAACCATACGGTATTACCAACATCAAGGCTTATATTCCTATTATCCTTGATCTTGATGAACTTAATTACGATGCTTGGCGCGAGTTATTCGAAACCCACTGTGTTGGTTTTGGCGTTATCGATCACATCAATGGTGAAGCCGATGATCAACCGGATGATACAGAATGGTCCAAGTTGGATTCCATCGTTAAACTTTGGATTTACGGTACGATAACTAAATCTCTCCTCACCATGATTCTGAAAAAGAAGGTCACTGCTCGTGCAATATGGCTTCATCTCGAATCCCTGTTTCGAGACAATAAGGATGCTAGGGCTATTCAGATCGACAATGAATTACGCAACATCCAGATCGGTGATCGTTCCATCACCGAGTATTGCAAACATATTAAACGATTGGCTGATCTTCTGGACAATATTGACAATACCGTTCCCGAAAAGAATCTGGTTTCATACATGGTGAATGGGCTGTCGGATAAATTCAGCCATGCCGCTACCTTGATTCGCCATATGGATCCTCTTCCTTCATTCTTGAAGGCTCGGTCCATGCTTGTTCTCGAGGAGCAGAACTTAAATCGGACTCGTATTCCCACCGGTGAACACACTGACCATGCGTCTGCCCCAACAGCCCTATACACGGACCGCCGCCGCCAAGGTTCAAATAATAATAATCGCCGCCGCCAGCAAAACCGTGATCAGCGACAGTCGCCTGCCCTGCAACAGTCTGCGCCGCCACAGTCGCAACGCCAACAGCCTGCACCACCGCAGTGGTGGTCGCAGCCCCCACCGTGGTTTCACGCCTTTACCCGCCAGCTTGCACCGTCCTCTGTGCACCGGCAGCTGCAATCTCAGCGTCGACAGCCTCCATCGGGTAGCATTCTTGGGTCTCCAAATGCTTTAGTCACCGAGCAATCACCGGTACCACCTCCTTGGGATTGGTTCTCCAATGACGCTGCCACCTCCTTGCCAGAAACTTTCAACACTATGTCTCTAAATGATCCTGGCACTGCAGATTGGTACATGGATACAGGAGCTTCTTCTCATCTTCACGCGGATTCAGGTATTCTAAAAACTGTTACTAATACTAGTCGACCTCATTCAGTCTTAGTTGGTGATGGTTCTGCTATACCTGTAGTCTCTACGGGGCACACTGAGATTCCAAACCATTATCGTCCCTTACACCTTCACAATGTTCTTATTACACCTAATATCATCAAAAACCTTATTTCTGTGCGTCAGTTTACCAAGCAAAATAAATGCTCTATTGAATTCGATGAATTTGGCTTTTCTGTGAAGGATTACCGGACTCGACAAACGCTCCTCAGATGTGATAGCACAAGTGATCTTTATCCTGTCACATCCCCAAAACTTGCTCTCTCCACCACCAGCTCCTCGTCTTGGCACAACCGGCTCGGTCACCCTACTGATGCTGTTTTACGTTTATTAGTTGCTACTAATTCTATTTCCTGTAATAAGCATAAAAACTCTGGTTTATGCCACTCTTGTCAACTTGGCAAGAACATTCGTTTACCTTTTCGTACTTCTGATTCAGTTGTTCATGCACCCTTTGATTTAATACACTCTGATTTATGGACATCTCCGATTGCTAGTACTAGTGGTTTGCGTTATTATATTATATTTCTAGACCATTATTCTCATTACTTGTGGGTTTATCCCTTAAGGAATAAATCCGATGTTTTTTCTAAATTTATTCATTTTCGTTCAAATGTCAAAACTCAATTTGGCTATGAAATTAAGAATTTTCAATGTGATCATGGTGGCGAGTTTGACAATTCTTCTCTTCACTCGTTCTTCGATACTCATGGCATCAACGTCCGTTTTTCATGCCCAAAAACATCTCAACAAAATGGCAAATCGGAACGTATGATCCGCTCCATTAATAACGTCATCCGCACTCTCCTTTTTCATGCCCATTTGCCGCCCACTTATTGGGTCGAGGCCCTCCACATGGCATGTCACCTTCTTAACCTTCTTCCGTCTACCACCATCAAAAATGACACCCCTTACTTCCGTCTTTACCACAAGCATCCGTCATACTCCCATCTTCGAGTTTTCGGCTGTCTTTGTTACCCCTACCTCTTCCCATCCAACAAACTAGCCCCAAGAACCACCCCATGTATTTTTCTCGGCTATCCCTCCCACCATCGTGGTTTTCGCTGCCTAGATCTCTCATCTAGAAAAATATTTATCTCTCGACATGTCATCTTTGATGAGTCCATTTTTCCATTTGGATCTATGACTCCTCACGATGTCCCATCTTATGATTTTCTAGATACAGACGATGTTCCCTCGCCTACCGCCCGTCACTATCTTCATTCACTCTCCCCAACCGTCCCTCCTCCTACTAATACACAACCCGCTGCTCCACCTGAACCCGAACCTAACCCCCCTTCCCCACCGCCTTCTCATCCCATGATCACCCGTTCTCGAGCCGGTATCCACAAACCCATCCAGCGACTTAACCTTCATACTTCCACGGAATCTCCTATGCCCCGTTCACACTTACAGGCTTTACAGGATCCGCACTGGCGACAGGCTATGCTTGATGAGTACTCAGCTCTTCTTAGTAATGGTACGTGGGAACTTGTTCCGCGTCCGACAGGGGTTAATATCGTTCGTTCCATGTGGTTATTCAAAAAAAAATACAACTCGGACGGAACTCTAGAACGCTACAAAGCCCGTCTTGTCGCTAATGGCAAAAGTCAACGCCCTGGCATTGACTGTCACGAGACTTTCAGTCCCGTCGTTAAACCAGCTACTATTCGTACTGTTCTCAGCCTTGCGGTTTCTCGCAAATGGCCCATTCATCAGCTGGACGTAAAGAATGCATTTCTACACGGTGACCTTCAAGAAACAGTCTACATGCACCAGCCTCCGGGATTTCATAACCCATCCAAACCAGGCTATGTGTGCCATTTGCAACGGTCTCTTTATGGTTTAAAACAGGCACCGAGAGCGTGGTTCCAGCGATTTGCCTCATACGCTGCATCAATAGGCTTTACCCGCTCCCGATCTGACACATCACTGTTCGTTTTTCGTCACGGGTCTTCCATGGCTTATTTATTGCTATATGTTGACGACATTATCCTAACAGCCTCCTCTGATCAGCTTTTGCAGAAAATCATTAATTTATTATTCAGGGGTTTTGCTATGTCAGATCTTGGACCGTTGCACTATTTCCTAGGCATCTCCGTTCAACAAACAAAATCAGGTCTATTCTTATCCCAGAAAAAATATGCGCAAGAGATATTGGAAAGGGCAAAGATGTCTAATTGTAAACCATCTCGCACACCGGCTGAGGCGCAAATTAAACTGGATGCATCGGGTCCTTCAGTGGCTGACCCCACTCTCTATCGTAGCCTAGCCGGTGCTCTCCAGTACCTTACATTCACTCGTCCAGATTTAGCTTTTGCAGTTCAACAAATTTGTTTATATATGCATGATCCTCGTGAGAAGCACTTCTCCGCCCTTAAGCGTATCCTTCGATATCTTCAGGGCACCCTAGATGCAGGATTACAGATTTACTCCTCCCCGTCTTTACAACTAACAGCCTACTCTGATGCAGACTGGGGGGGATGTCCTACCACTCGCAGATCCACGTCCGGCTACTGTGTCTTCTTAGGAGACAATCTTTTATCGTGGTCCTCTAAACGACAGCAAACCATCTCTCGCTCTAGCGCAGAGGCAGAATATAGAGGAGTGGCAAATGCTGTTGCTGAATCCTGCTGGCTTCGCAATTTACTTCGCGAACTGCACACGCCTGTTCCCAAGGCTACAATAGTATATTGTGATAATGTCAGTACAGTCTACATGACAAACAATCCGGTCCAACATCAGCGAACCAAACACATTGAGATCGATATCCACTTTGTCCGCGACCAGGTTGCTTTAGGACGAGTTCGTGTTCTTCATGTGCCCTCAACCGCTCAATATGCAGATATCTTCACTAAGGGCCTTTCATCACCTCTCTTCAACGATTTTCGACGCAGTTTGAACGTCCAAGTTGAACCTCCCGATCAAACTGAGGGGGGATGTTAGTGTATATATGTAAACCCTTGTATTTAGCCTGTTTATTAGCCTTGTAATTAGCTTAGCCTTTATTGTAAATTCTATATATTTGGAGGAATGATATTATCTCTTGATGGGAAATTGCATTACCTAACAAAAACTTGCCTATTTCTTAATCAGGAAGTAGAGATTACAAATTACTTTATGCCTATCTCTAATCTTCCTCTCATCACAGGGAAATCTCCGATCTTCTCGAAAACAATGGAAATCTCTGATCTTCCATAAATCGAAATGGGAATTACAAATCAAAATCTGCCTATTCCACATTCCACCTCTGCATCAATGGTCCCAATGGGATTATAATATCGCGATACTCAATCGGGACTCACGATGGTTCGAGGTTCACCCAATTACTAAAATTACACCCCTTTTGTCTATGGCGAGTAATCGGTTCCCATTATACCGTACCCAAGTGCCCTCGGTGACCGGATGCCTATTTTAGTAAAAGCACATAATCACATAATATAATACAATCGATACTACTATATGCGTCCAGCATAGAATGTATCATTTCTCTGAACATATTCTATATATAAAATAAAGAATATTATTACCCACATCTCAATCTCTTTATTACCCCTTCTCTGAAATCTGATATGATGATCACCATCTCAATAGTTATTTATATTTTCGAACTCATAGATAGGCCTTTATAATATATCTCAATTTGGCTTCTTAATCACATTTAGAATTCATAATCATCTAACATATTGCATATAACAGATAATCCTGCTCATTATAAGGAATATTAATAATTCCTGTTCATCAACTTCTTAACTATCCCCTCATAGTAATTTAACACGAGAGTTAATATATATCAGTTGTTAATCTATATCTTTGAACTCATGGATGGATCTTTATAGTTTATCTCAATAAAGCTTCAAATCATATTTAGAGTTCATAACCACATAGTAATTTCATGTAGTAAATAATCAAACTTAGCATGCAAGATTAATAATAATTACTAGTTCATCAACTTCATAGATAACTCATCTTAGAAGTTTTAGCATGGAAATCCACATAACACAACTTTTAATCGCCCTCTTGGCTTATCTCTAATTTAATCCAAACCACATAAAACATATTCATGCATATATATAAAGCATCTAATTCAAGATTAATTACTGAATTTTAAAGAGAGTTGAATAAACTCACCTGATGCGTTATCACTCCTTTTAGTCCTTTTTAACTCGTAAGGCTCCTTTCTTCACTACCACAGCTTACTGTATTATTCAGTTTACATATACTGATATTAATCATCAAAACAGAACCCTCTACAACTGAAAATCCTTAATCTCTTAAAATCACATCTCAAGTCGCAATGAACTGAAATCGCAATCACCTATTGCGATTTCACTTCCAAATCGCAACCAACAGAAGTCACAGTCCTCTATTGCGATCCCAAATCCAAATCGCAGTGAACTGTTGCGACTACAGTACCAAGTCGCAACTACCCATTGCGATTTCGACCCAAGTCGCAACCAACTGTTGCGATTCCAAAGCCAAGTCGCAATGGTCTACTGCGACTCCAACTCCAACTCCAAGTCGCAATTACCCATTGCGACAATCATGAATGTCGCAACTCAAGGTTGCGACTTCGATGATGTTCATCCAAGTCTCAGTCCACTAAGTTCATTCTAAACCCAGATTTTTGTACTTTTAATCTATGTTTGTTTATGCCAATTTGCAGATATGTTTAATACACTTATCTTAACACATCCTAAAACTCAGATTCTCATTATCATCATAATTTACCCAAAACCCATCAAAATCTTCTAAGAACACTTTTACTACTAAGATGAAGAATTTACAATGAGATGTTTACCTTATGATTCTTCAAACCAACAGCAGATTAGATAAATTCCCAGCAAATCTTTCTTTTCTTCCTTCTTTTTCTCGATTTCTCTATCTCCCTCTCGGTTTCTCTTCTCAAAACCGAACACACACACACAATGCACATAACACACACACATTTTAGCTAACATGCTAACTTAATGACACCTCACTAAAAACACATGAGTCATTAACCATATTACCAAACAAACCTCCAACTTTAAAGAAAGAGTAAATTACATAAATCGTCCCTGATGTTTGGTCACTTTTTGGATATAGTCCCTATTTCCAAAAAATTACACTGAGCGTCCCTAAGGTTTGACAAACCGCACGGAATTGGTCCCTCCCTCTAACGCCGTTTCTTTTTCAGTCGTTAAGTTGATCACGTGAGTGGCATGTGAGGGGTAAAATAGTCATTTTACTGTTCATCATCTCCTAAAAGTGACCACCACCACCATCATCATCAACCCATCACCACCACCACCATCATCAACCCATCACCACCACCATCATCAACCCACCACCACCACAATCAACCCATCACCACCATCGTCAACCCACAACCATCATATTTCTTTCTTCTCTCTTTCTTTATATATACACACACAGATACAATATATATATATATACATATACATACACACAGAAAGAAATATATATATATATACATACATATACATACACACAGACAGACAGAAAGAAAAGTTTAATGGGTTTTGACATTTGGATGTGTTTTAATTCATAAAACCCATTCCAAACCTTCTTGTTTTTGCATTTGGAAAAGAAAGAAATTTTCGGTTTCGATTTTGGTTGAGAAATCTGCATGTTCCAGCATCGCCGGAGCACTCGCCGGAAAACCGGACTTCGTCGGAAATCAACATCTTCACCGGATTTCTGCATAAATTTCATCTCAAATTGATTTATTTTGATATTTTGATCGAGAAGCAACATCCATAATGGATTTCCATCAATATTTTATTAAGTACGGTGTGTTGGAAGAGCTCGCCGGAAAAACGAGTTTAGCCGGAAAAACGAGTTTAGCCGGAAAATGATGATGGTGGTGGTGGTGGTGATAGGTTGATGGTGGTGGTGGTGATGGGTTGATGATGTTCGTGGTGGTGGTGATGGGTTGATGATGGTGGTGGTGGTTGTGGTGGTGGTGGTGATGGATTGATGGTGGTGGTGGTGGTGATGGGTTGATGATGGTGGTGGTGATGGGGTGATGGTGGTGGTGGTGGTGGTCACTTTTAGGAGATGATGAACAGTAAAATGACTATTTTACCCCTCACATGCCACTCACGTGATCAACTTAACGGCTGAAAAAGAAACGGCGTTAGAGGGAGGGACCAATTCCGTGCGGTTTGTCAAACCTTAGGGACGTTCAGTGTAATTTTTTGAAAATAGGGACTATATCCAAAAAGTGACCAAACATCAGGGACGATTTATGTAATTTACTCTTAAAGAAATAACAATACAACCCTCAAATTGGAAATCTTCTTCAATCAACACTTGTAAACAATTACAACTTAACCCTCAAGTTAATTTGTAATTCACAAAATAATATAACTGAAAATTTGGGATGTTACAAAAAGTAATGGCGGTCTTTCTGCATCGGCTGCCAAGTGCAGAAAACCAGAGATATCCCCATCGTTGGATAACTCAACAAATGACCCATCACCATTCTTAAACACTAACTTGCAAACAGCAGAAGGGTTGATTCCGCATTTTTGCATGGCATATGCAACAAACTTCTGATAAGTATAGTTTACTGACACTTTTACACCATGCTTAGATTTATAAGCAAAATATCACTCATTGTTATCTTGCACCCATTCACCATCGAAACAGAAATATAGCTTAGCTTTTGCAACAGATGAACTCATTTTTTCAGTAGTATCTCAAAAACAAAATATTGAAGAAAGAAAGCAAGAAAGAAGTATGGAATCGGTGTGGATTATGGATTGCATTTTACATCTATTTATGGATGAAACAACCAACATTGATGACAACCAATCTCTCATTTCATCCATAAATTGGTATTCCAAATACACTGATTCAACATTGATGAAAACATGCCAGTGAATTTTAACCACAAATTGGTCTTCAAAATACAATAATTGTGGAAAAAAACAGTAAAAGCATGCAAGATTCGTTCAAGTACAGGGGCTGAAAGTGTAATTTTTGTGGCCATCGCGGGCTTCCTCCGCGGGGAGGGACCAAAAGTGTCACCGCAACCATAGTTGAGGGGCTCCGTGGGACACTTTGGCCAAACAATGGTGCCACGTACGCCCTAGCCCGCGATCGCAGGGCCCACCGCAGAATTTTAGGGCATTTTGGTAAGTTGGTCGAGATTTAGGGTATTTTGATAACAATGAGTCAAACTTAGGGTATTTTAATTAATTTCCCTTTAATATATATCATATACACTACATAAAAATATTATTTATATTTACAATTCATACTCTTATAGTTAATTATTTAATTTATGGTACATCTCTTATTTTTTTCAATTTAGTTTTACACTCCTATCGCATTAACATAATAATCATATATTAACTAATTCATTAAATCGTTTTAAATTATTATTATTTGTATGTGTTTATAGATATCGTGAATGGCAATAGAACAAGGTTTCACGAGAAGAATATGAAATGGGGTTTTGACAAGTTGGTATCACTTGACTCATTTAAGAATTGTGAAAATGGGTATTTGGCGAATGATGATTCATGTGTGTTTGGAGCTGAAGTATTTGCAGTTACAGAGTATGCACAAAAGGTTCGATATATGTCCATCACAAAGCCTCTGCCAATTTTTAATACTTACACTTGGACCATCGATAATAAAATAAATAAAACGTATTTTAATTATAAGAGTACCATAAATTAAATAATTAACTATAAGAGTATGAATTGTAAATATAAATAATATTTTTATGTAGTGTATATGATATATATTAAAATGTATAAATCAAAAAAAATTCAAGATTGGGCTCATTTCGAACGTATCGAAGAGACGATTATAATGGTGTAACTTGTTAAAATTAAAACGTATTTTTTAACGTATTTTAGTTAATAAACGATTATATGTGTTAAATGTAAAATTAAAATTATGAAAGTAAAAGGTATAAAGTAAAGTAAGTAAATAAGTATAGAGGTTGAAAGTGTAACATTTCAATTCAAAATCATCAAATTGAAGGAATTTGGTCCACCGTGGGACACTCCCCGCGATCGCCGGGTGAAAAGTTTCAAAAAGTGTCAAAAATGATCCCTGCCCGCGATCGCGAACCTCCTTCGCGGAGAAAATGGGTATTTTGGTAAAAACGGGAGAGAAATGGGTATTTTGGTAAGTCAAAGTCAAACTTTGGGTATTTTAATTAAATTCCCTATAAGAAATTGTAGAGAATAATTTCTAAATTAGAAATTGTTTTATGTCAAATCATGTTTTGTGATGTTTTGTAGAGAATGTTTATGAAAAAATGTATGAATAATTTTATTTGTTAATAAAAATATTTTTTTTTGAAAGGCATAAATATTAAAAAATGTAAAACATAATTTATATTAAAGTACAATAAAATAAATTACATATTAAAAAAATACAAACTTAACACATAAAAATACATCATTGTTCTTTTAGAAGTTCTTCAAGTTGATGTTCGTACAATCTCCGTTGTGGTTCGCTCATTGTTGTGGGATCCATTTCTATCAACTTCATGATCATTTTCCGATTTTCCGTTTGTTCTTAAATTTTTCTGTTTCCACAAATGATGTGTGGAATTCTCTCATCACCTGAATTTTTTCTTTTTCAATATTCAGGCGTTCTAACATTGTCACTTGTTCGTTTTCGGTAGAACTTGATGAAAAATGACTTTTTTACCTTTATCCTTCAACGCTTTCTTTCCAAAATTGATGATATAAACGATGATGTTAATTTTACTATAACTACGCCTCAAATCTCTCGTAGCATACTTCCCGAGTACGAAAACTATCTCCAAAATCACATACAAGTACGTAATCGGTCAACGAATCATTGTTTACAATCAGATTTGATTGAAGAGATTTGACAAAGATTTAGAGAAGAAGAAAATGACGATTAATGTAATATTTTTACTTTGTATTTTAATTTAATGTTTTATAAATTAAATATTTTATTTAAATAATTTATTTTATTTTATTTTATTATAGTTATTTAATATGGGAATTTAATTAAAATACCCAAAGTTTGACTTCGATTTACCAAAATAATCATTTCTCTCCTGAATTTACCAAATTTAATTGAAATTTACACTTTCAACCCTTATACTTATTTACTTACTTTACTTTATACTTTTTACTTTCATAATTTTAATTTTACATTTAACACATATAATCGTTTATTAACTAAAATACGTTAAAAATACGTTTTAATTTTAACAAGTTACACCATTATAATCGTCTCTTCGATACGTTCGAAATAAGCCCAATATTGAATATTTTTTGATTTATATATTTTAATATGGGAAAATTAATTAAAATACCCTATCCGCGATCGCGGACCCCAATCGCGACAAAATGGATATTTTGGCAAATTAATGAGAGAAATGGGTATTTTGGTAAGTTAAAGTCAAACTTTGAGTATTTTAATTAAATTCCCATTTAATTAATAAAATATTTCATATTAAATTATAGTAAAGAGAATTTAATTGTAGTTTTGTTGTTATTTGATTAAATATATAGTTTTTTATGATGAGGTGTCACTTTAGAAAGTGGTTGAAATTTCATTGTTTTGAAAGATAATTTCAAGATAATTGCAAAGCTGATGTGACCCATTTGCAATTGGAATGAAATTTCATTGTTATGGATGCTCTTATAAGAATTAGCATTGTGGATTTTATATGAAATTTCAATTTAATGAGTTGAAAATGAAGGGACGTCAAAAAGTGGAAAAAAAAAAAAGTTCTTGCTCTTCTGGATATGCTCTAAGTTTTTTAAAATAAAAAGTCTCATCGGATAAAAGTCATTCATTTAATACATGGTCCCATCATTATTATTTATTGTTAGACTTAATTATTGGTTTCATCATTCTGCTTTATGGGCTTTTATTTTGGTTTTCGTTCCCATAATTCATTGATTAAAAAAAAAATCTTGAGCTAACGTTTTGTTTTGGTTTCCTAAACTAATCTCTTGATAAATTATGATTGTAAGATATTAATCCTGATTAAACCTTAGTAGCTATTTGGGTAACAAAATCATTTTTGGCATTAACAGTGGTCACAGTTGTTGTGTACGTCTCGATTAGAACCCTGGACAGATGAGATATTCCACCACCTCCCCCATGACCTTAACCAGTACGCCACAACTCTTGTGTTTTGTTAAACTAGTTGATAATTGACAAGATAGTTGGTATCTCATAAGCTATAATTTTTTTAACCAAGTTTGTGTAAAAACATTTTACAAAACTAGGGGTGTTCACGGTGCGATTTAGGGCTAAACCGCAAACCGCACCGCGTAAGCGGTTTGAACATTTTCCAAACCACACCACATAAATGATAAACCTCAAACCGCACTGCAAAATGCGGTACGGTTTATGCGGTTTGTTAAAGTGATTGTAGTACAACAAAAATAAAGAGTTCAAGTATATTTGATTCCCAAATACATATTGCATAAAAAATAGTATAAGAAGTAAAAAAAATAAACTTCAAACTAAATTAGACGTGTGAATTATGACGTATCCAACTTTTTCTTTAATCTCGATCCTTAAGCCCCGACTCCCAATTGGCCAATTGTTTATTCAAGATGGGACTTTGGGCCAAAACATGAAGTCCAAAAATATTACATAAAGTAAACTAGCCGACTATTCATGTAACTAGTTAAAGAAGAGAAGAGCTAGCACGAATCGTCTTTGCAGTGTAAACTCGTGCTAAATGAATGTCTTTGCTTTGAATACTAATATATTATATATAATTATACAAAATATTAAATATAAAAAATATGTGGTGCGATGCAGTTTGAACAACAGTTTGATAACTCAAAACTGCAAAAGCATCGCATAATATGGTTTGGTAAAAATGCAAAATGCACGACAAACGTTTTAAACCACATTTTACGGTGCGTTGTGAACAATTTATATGGTTTGGACATTTTTACGGTACGGTATGATATAATTTGAACAGTTTATGTTTTTATTAAAAAAAAACTATAATAATTATATATTTTTGAAATTGTATATTCTTTTCATTTGAACATTTATTTTGAATAGAGATAGTAGTTTGGAAATCAAAATTGAGGCTATATTGATGGAGATGGAGATGGAGCTGTGGCCTGGAGTGTGGGGCTAGCACCATGTATAACAAATAAACTATTAATCTTTTTTATGTACATTTATCTTTTTTTAGGCGAAATTTTATATCGAAAGCCAAGTTTTTTTTCAAATGTAAGTCTTTAATTAAAAAATACGTTCATTTCATCTATAAAAAACTCTCTAAAACAAAAAAAGAATCTCAATTTATACAGGCTAATTAATACAAACATACACTTTATCTATACACGACTTAATGAAAACTCACCACAAAGCTCTACTCTTACAAAGAAGAAGAGTGTGTAATCATACATTGTATTTGTGTTCTACAATCAAAGAACATATAGGGCCTGTTTGTTTTTCTAAAAAAAAGTTTGAAATCCTCTTAAATCTATTTCACTCATACATTTGGTCATTAAGACTGTTTTTTTTTTAAAAGAGCTCAAAACCTCTCGTAGCCTCTTATTTCACAAGAGGTAAATATATCTCTTAAAACCTCTGAGCATGCTCTAACTTCTCTCTTCCATGGATCGATGGTGGTGGTGGAGGTGGTGGCGGTGGCGGTGGTGGTGGTGGCGGTGGTGGCAGTGGTGTCTTGTTTATCTTGTCGGAATCGTCTTTCTCTGTGGTTGAAGTACCGCGGTGGTGGTGGCCGTGGCGGTGGCGACGGTGTTGTCGGAATCGTCTGGTTGAAGTACCGCCGCCGTGGGACGGCGGTTCTGATGGGTTGGTTCTGGTGGGTTGTTTAAATTTTGTGTGTGTATGTGTGTGTGTGTGTGTGAGAGAGAGAGAGAGAGAGAGAGAGAGTAGTGAGAGTTTGAGAACATGAACGATTTCTCAGTAAACCATAAGAACACTCCACCTGACAAATAATAAAGTGTGATGTCTTTTCTTGCAAAAGTAGATTAATATTTTAATATATAATTGTTTCATATATTTTCTAATAAATAGATAAAGATGTAAAAGAAATAGATTTTATATTTAATGGTTTATTAATTCAGATTCAGATTTCAGACTTCAAACCTTACAAAAACAAACAGTCTTAATGATTCAGATTTCAGATTTCAGCACCATCTCTTAAAAAATAGAAGTGAAATAAGATTTCAGACTTCAGACCTCTTAAAAAACAAACGCAACCATAATGTAGTTCATAACAAAGGATTTCTGTTTCTTGAAATTTTACCGGTAAACTAAACAAGAATATATACAACAAAGGACATTTTTGGAAGCAACAACTAACAAACCATAACTTACTAAGAGCATCCCCAATGGTGGGGTTTTTAAACCTCCATGTCATCCATATATCGGTTCAAGAAAAAACCTTTGCATTGGAGATTGTCTGATTTGGCATACCGCTCCTTCTGCAAGGAGCGGTGCAAGTGCCACGCCACCAAACACACCCACACATTAATTACACCTTCTCCACTATTTAATTACATATCTCAATATATATTGTTAAATAAATAATTTATTTAATTAAAGAATAATTTAATAATCAATTGAAAAATAAATTAATTAATTATTACTTTTTATTAAAATGTGATTTAATTAGTTTATATTTTTTTATCAAATTTAATTAGTTTAATTCATTAAAAAATAAAAAATTATATAATTCTATTTTTTTATTTTAACGTACTGTAACTTTTAATTATTTTCAATTATTGTAATTTTTAATTATTGTGACTTTTTTTATTTTAATTATTAATTATTGTCTTTTAATTATAATTAAAGTTTAGTTATTGTTTTTTATTAAATTAACCATGAACCGGTCCATGATTGGGAGTGAGAGGTTTATAAAATGAGTAAGAAAGAGAAAACTGATGTAGCAGAGAGAGAAAGTTGATGTGGCAGAGTCAAGAACCTCTGAAGAGATTCATGACTGAGGATGCTCTAAGCTATGTAAATTTAATAGACAAAAATACCCTTTTGGAAACTGTAATAACGTGTCTCAAGTTGGACTTGAAAAAGTGGACTAACCAAGTTGATGACCAGTGGCGGACCCAAGTGTTTTTTCCGAGCGGGTGCACCTTTAAATTGGATCAAATTCCCGTAGATTCGTTCGATGTGTTTCTAGCCGAATTACGCCTTCAGGGGATTTTTAAGTGTTTTGGTTGATTTTCGAGAGACTTTTTGGGTTTTTTTGTTGATTTCAAAAGATTTTTTTATGTTATTTTGTAAATTTTGAGAGACTTTTTTGGTTGATTTCGAGAGAATCCAAGTCGGACCTAGTCACAGAGGAGGGAGTGTATTGGCCCCGCTCGATCGTCCTATCATAAAAGAATTTTTTTACCGGTTGTATCTACGCACCTGCTTAATTTTTGTAACACCCTAAAATCAGGGCTAATTTGAACCTCAAATTGTAACAAGTTATGATTAAAATAACCTTCAAACTTTTATATAAGAAGTGAATTAACCATAAGGAGTATATTTACAAATACTGAATTCTTCAAATAACCTATTAATCTAATTATGTCACTATAATCAGATTAACTAAGTTATCTAAGCAATCCATCAAAATCTTCTTTCGTTAATTGACTTCTCCGCTATTCCAAAACGCTCGTCCCACATCCCTTTACTTTCCCGAGCTAGTACCTGGTAAGAAAACATTATTTGAAACGATTAGGCTAACGCCTAGTGAGAACATTCGGTTTCAAAATAATACTTTTAAAAATCAATATAAACAAGTTATAACAAACCTGATTACCCTTTTTCTTACCACATGTATAACCACCTTCCGATGATAGGGTTATACCCAATTCCATGAACATAATCGACACCAAGTCAGTCCTTGTATCGCGTTCCAGAGCCACACTACAAATCTTCACTGATTCTAGATTAATGCTTAGAGCCACATACACATCTTCCACAGATTCTAGATTAATGCTCATATCTAAGAAATCGCAATATACACATGCCCATTTCTTGGAAAGGAAATAGAGATTACAATATACACATGCCAATCCCTTCTTTTCCTTAGAAATCGGAAATTACGTTTATTCCACGATTTCTCACACACATCGGAATAACGATTAATCTTCATCTATTCCACGTGTACATAACCACTAGTGCCTATGGATCCATTACATTTACTACACATCTGCCTAGTATCAAACTAGAACAGTCTTTAAGCCTAACAACCTAACATTCAGCTGTAAGTATGTTCAAGTTACTAGGATTGTATCTCAATTCTTAAATAGCACCCTTCCAGAAGTTAGCAAAACCTAAAGTTACTGAGTACTCAAAAGTGACCGGACAACACAAGTTTTCGGACACCTCATTCTGTCCGGATATCAAAACTTTCCGGATACTACAACTTTCCGGGTAACACACAACTTACCGGATAATACACATCTTACCGGGTACTTATCTAATCCGGATGACATCTGGAAACCAAGGTAATCCGGATACCATCCGGTAACTAATTTCATCCGGAAACTATAAGAAACTAAGACTTACCGGATACTTTGCCTTGTCCGGAAACCTTCCTACAGAGGTTTCCGGATACTTTCATTTTATCCGAAAACTCCGACCTGCAGCTTAGAAATTCGATCCAAAACCATATCTGTTCCATTCAGCTTGTTCTAAACATAACCATACAGTCCCAAAATAGTTTATACAAGAGTCTTAACATTTAATTTGACAGAAAACAAGGTTTTAAGAAAAATGAATGAACTCACCTTGAAGAATGAAAAACCCACTTCACTGCACAATTTGATTCCAAATCAAAACAGCACCTAGATGAAATCAAATTAAGATATGGATACCATCTTGCTACTAAAATCAAACTTACAAAATCCTTTGTATACTTACCAAGATTTTAGATTAATCTCTTCTTTTTCTCTCTTCCTTTCTTCTTCTTTCTCTATTCTTTCTTTCTACCTTCTCTCTGCCTTTTTGCCGACTCCAAATAGCTGGATTGAGATAATATCTCAATTCAGTCCTAACCTATCCATTAAGTAACCCAACTTTCCAAAATAGCCAACCCCCCCCCCCCCCCCCTCAAGTTTCAACTTTCTAGGATAACATCAAACTTTGGTTACTTAACTTTTAACCCCATTGATTTATATAATTACAAAATAGTACAATATTAAAACCCTATTACAAATAAACTTCATTCATATTAAAACATAATATAACGAAAATTTGAGATGTTACAATACTCCCCAACTTGAAAATGATTTCGTCCCCGAAATCAAAGTTAGGTAAACAAATGAGGATATCTAACCTTCATATCCTCTTCCGATTCTAAAGTTACATTAGCACCTCGGTGGTGTTTCCATTGTACTTTTAACATAACCACTTCCTTATTATTACGTAACTTTCTAACTGATCTTTCCAAAATTGCCTCTGGTTCTTCCACACATCGGCTCTTTTCGTCCACTCTTACATCAGTAAGTGGAATCACATCGTCCTCTTCGGCCAAACATTTCCGAAGGTAACAAACATGGAAGGTATTGTGGATGCCTTCCAATTTAGGTGGAAGATCCAACTGATAAGCTTGTAATCCCACTCGCTTAGTTATAGTGAAAGGTCCTAGAAAACGATGACTTAACTTCCCACGTTTGCCAAACCTTTTCACGCCTTTCCACGGGGATACCTTAAGCATTACGCGCTCCCCAACTTGGAATTCTTTAGGTCTTCTCTTCGGATCAGCATAACTCTTTTGTCGATCTTGGGCTGCTTTCATATATTGCCGAATTTCTTTCACCTTGTCAGTTGTTTGTTGTACCAGTTCTGGACCAGCAAACTGCTTCTCTCCGGCTTCTAACCAGCACACCGGGGTTCTACACTTCCGACCATACAAAGCTTCGAAAGGTGCTCTTCCAATACTGGAATGGTAACTATTGCTATACGCAAATTCCACTAAAGGTAAATGCGCATCCCAGTTACCTCCAAAATCCAATACACACGACCTGAGCATGTATTCCAAAGTTTGAGTGGTTCTTTCACTTTGCCCATCAGTTTGTGGATGATAAGCAGTGCTTAAATTAACTTTCGTACCCAATTCTTCTTGTAATGACTGCCAAAATCTTGAGGTGAACCGACTATCATGATCCGACACTATAGAAACCGGTATACCATGTCTTGACACCACTTCATCAATATACAGCTTCACCAATTTATCTATTGGTGACGCTTCTTTCATAGCCAGAAAATGAGCACTCTTAGTCAATCTATCCACGATTACCCATATTGTGTCGTTACCTTTTTGCGTCTTTGGTAACTTCGTCACAAAATCCATGGTAATCTTCTCCCACTTCCATTCCGGAATCTCCAAAGATTGGAAACTTCCGTAAGGCTTTTGATGTTCCGCTTTCACTAATGAACATGTTCTACACTTCTCTACTATTCGTGCCACATCTACTTTCATAGTTGGCCACCAATAGTGCAACTTCAAATCTCTATACATCTTAGTACTCCCAGGATGTATAGAATACTTAGATTTATGGGCATCTTCGAGTATTAGCTCTCGATTTCCTCCAGCTTTAGGCACCCAAACACGACCTTGGAATAGCTTAATCCCACGGCTATCTTCAGTCAGTAGAAGATGTTGCTTACTCATGACTTCATCTTTCAGATTCTTTTCCAATAGGGCCTCCGCTTGTGCCTCCTTTATCCTTTCAATTAAACTGGATGTTACATCAATCCTAGCATTGGTCGTTTTCAAACACCCACTATACTCTTTTCTACTTAAAGCGTCAGCTACGACATTTGCTTTACCGGGATGGTAATGCAATTCGCAATCGTAATCTTTAAGTAACTCTAACCAGCGTCGTTTTCTCATGTTTAACTTTTTTTGATCAAAGACATGCTTCAAGCTCTTATGATCAGTATAAAGAGTACACTTCGTTCCATACAAGTAATGTCGCCACAACTTCAATGCAAAAACGACTGCTGCTAACTCCAAATCATGCGTAGGATAGTTCTTCTCATGCTCTTTAAGTTGTCTTGACGCATAAGCAATTACCTTGCCTCGTTGCATCAATACACATCTCAGACCCATCTTTAACGTGTCGCTATATACAACCAAATCTTATGTTCCTTCTTGTAAGGCAAGAATAGGAGCTTCACATAACTTTTGACGTAAAGTTCTGAAAGCTGATTCTTGTTTCTCCGTCCAAACAAACTTCACGTTCTTTCGGGTCAGTAAAGTCAAAGCAGAAGCAATCTTTGAGAAGTATTTAATAAACCTACGGTAGTAACCGGCTAGGCCTAAGAAACTTCTTATATCAAACGCACTTCTTGGTGTCTCCCAATTCGTCATAGCTTCTATCTTGGATGGGTCTACTTTGACTCCCTCCGAAGTGATCACATGACCTAGAAATTGTACTTCTTTTAACCGAATTCACATTTCGAAAACTTCGCGTACAATTTCTCTCTTCTCAACACTTCTAAGACTTCACGTAGATGATGTTCGTGATCTGCTTCAGTCTTTGAATAAACAAGTATGTCATCAATGAATACAATGACAAACTTGTCTAAGAATGGTCGACATACTCTGTTCATCAGATCCATGAACACAGCTGGAGCATTGGTCAACCCAAATGGCATTACAAGAAATTCATAATGTCCATACCTTGTTCTAAACGCTGTCTTAGGGATATCTTCATTTCTTACCCGAACTTGATGATACCCTGACCTTAAATCAATCTTTGAAAAACATCCTGCACCTTGGAGTTGATCGAATAAATCATCGATCCTTGGAAGCGGATACTTGTTCTTAATAGTTACCTTATTCAATTCTCGGTAATCAATACACATCCTCATGGTGCCATCTTTCTTCTTAACAAACAAAACCGGAGCTCCCCAAGGTGAAGAACTCGGTCTAACAAAACCTTTATCCAACAACTCTTGAAGTTGAGTCATCATCTCCTTCATTTCGGCCGGCGCTAGACGATACGGTGCTCACGCGATTGGTGCCGATCCAGGGATAAGGTCAATACGAAACTCTACCTGCCGTTCAGTCGGTAGGCCTGGAAGATCATCGGGAAATACGTCCGGGAATTCACGTACCACCTTGATATCTTCCACTTGTTTCTTTTCCGACTTTACATCTAAAACATACGCCAGATAGGATGAACATCCTTTCATTAAACACTTACGCGCTTTTGCAACAGAAATTAACGGAACTTCCCCTTTTTGCTTTTCTCCAAAGATGAATACATCATCCTTATCAGCCATCGGAATCCTGATTAATTTCTTTGCACATAGTATCTCTGCCTGGTTGACTGTCAGCCAGTCCATACCCACAATCACATCGAATCCTCCAATTTCCATCAACAATAAGTCGATCGAAAATTTGGTTTCCCCTACCGAAATCAAACAACCCTCAAGTCTTTCGCGAACCAAGACTTGACCTCCGTTAGCTACTTCAACTACTAAGGCATCTTCCAAAGTAGTGACAGGCATAGCTAGCTTGTGAAAGAATGACTTGGACACAAATGATAAATTTGCACCACAGTCGAATAAAATAGGCGCATGAATAGAATTAACAAAGAATGTACCCGAAACGACGTCTTTCGATTCCTTGGCCTCATCAGCTGTCATATGAAAGGCCCTACCCGTTGGCTTAGGAACATTTGGTTTCTTACTTTGATCCCCGCTCTTTTTCAACTTTGGGCAATCCCGACGGAAATGACCCGACTGTTTACACTCGTGGCACGTTAATCCTTGTACCGGGCAGTTGCTCATAATATGTCCACTCTTACCGCACTTAAAACATTCCAACGTTGTCACCCGACATGGTCCATAGTGCTTACTCCTACACTTTGGACACCAATTCGGCTCACGACGAGATTCGTAATGAGTACCTTACCAGCTGTCTTTGATCTCTGAGAAGACTCTGTTCGGCCTTCCCATTTTCGTTTCTCTCCAACTTGGGTCTTTTCTTCTTTATCTTTGGCATAGACTTCTTCCATCACTTTAGCTTCTTCAATAGTTCCCTCAGTGTTGAAGCTTTAGCATTTCTTACACGGGACATCATGTCCGCCGACAAACCCTTCAAGTAAGCTTTAATCTTTTCTTTCTCATTCGGAGTCACATGCCCTACCAAATTCAGCTTTTCCATAAACGTTTCAGTATACTTTCTAATAGACATATTACCCTTTTTAAGAGTTCGAAACTTTCTTCGATCCTATCCATCTCGTTCTCATTGCAGTACTCTTCTAGAATCTTCTTCTTGAATGACTCCCAAGTCATAGCGGTCAAGACTGGAGTCGTGATTGTAGCTGTCACTACGTTCCACCAAGTCAGCGCATTTCCTTTTAACATTTGAGAAGCAAATCTAACCTTTGACTTTTCATCACATTCACAAGCGCGGAAGACTTGTTCCATTTCTCGTAACCAATTCATGCAGGCTACAGGATTATCTGCTCCGTTAAACTCTGACGGTTTACAGCTTAGGAACGTTTTATATGAGCAGATCCTTTCAACTCTCCGTTCTGCCTCTAACCCAGGGTTACTAACTGGATTTATTACCCCAATATCAGTTCACGTTCGACGTAGTTCCGTACTTCGATCGTTCAGTGCTTTCATAAACATTTCGGCTTGTTTTTCCATCGCTGTATTCATCATTCTTGTCATGTTCTCCATCATTCGGGTTTCCATAGTTGATTCTGGTGTTCCTTGGTCGGCAGTACCGGTACCCGTTCTGTGTACTTGACTGTCTGTGCCTCCCATAGTAGATAGCCTCGGCGAACTCTCATGAGTCTCACCTACTTCAGGTCGCTTTTCTCTCGACCAATCAATCATGGACCTATCCATCGAAGAAATAGGGGACAATGGCGGCGTATTCACCATCGTTCTGCTATAACACAAAGGAATAACCATAAGAAATGGTTACACAAATCTAGACATACGAAACGTACTTTACCGATCATTAGTCACTGTAACAATTTAGAAACAAGTATGCTTGCGTAACAATATATTCATAATAACAGTAGCTAATTGAAATTGTGAACATATTATACATGAGAATCCTCGTTACCATCGTCACAGTACTAATTTCACGTATTTCCGTTGACTCTAAGTCTATCCCGTCTTAGTACTTCTACCCATCTCTCATGAATCATAACTTAATTCATCTCAGCTTAAGTCTAAGTATCTCATTAGCATACTTAGTTCACTTAAACTAAGGCTCTGATACCATATTGTAACACCCTAAAATCAGGGCTAATTTGAACCTCAAATTATAACAAGTTATGATTAAAATAACCTTCAAACTTTTATATAAGAAGTGAATTAACCATAAGGAGTATATTTACAAATACTGAATTCTTCAAATAACCTATTAATCTAATTATGTCACTATAATCAGATTAACTAAGTTATCTAAGCAATCCATCAAAATCTCCTTCCGTTAATTGCCTTCTCCGCTATTCCAAAATGCTCGTCCCACATCCCTTTACTTTCCCGAGCTAGTACCTGGTAAGAAAACATTATTTGAAACGATTAGGCTAACGCCTAGTGAGAACATTCGGTTTCAAAATAATACTTTTAAAAATCAATGTAAACAAGTTATAACAAACCTGATTACCCTTTTTCTTACCACATGTATAACCACCTTCCGATGACAGGGTTATACCCAATTCCGTGAACATGACCAACACCAAGTCAGTCCTTGTATCACGTTCCAGAGCCACACTACAAATCTTCACAGATTCTAGATTAATGCTCAGAGCCACACTACAAATCTTCCACAGATTCTAGATTAATGCTCATATCTAAGAAATCGCAATATACACATGCCCATTTCTTGGAAAGGAAATAGAGATTACAATATACACATGCCAATCCCTTATTTTTCTTAGAAATCGGAAATTACGTTTATTCCACGATTTCTCACACACATCGGAATAACGATTAATCTTCATCTATTCCACGTGTACATAACCACTAGTGCCTATAGATCCATTACATTTACTACACATCTGCCTAGTATCAAACTAGAACAGTCTTTAAGCCTAACAACCTACCATTCAGCTGTAAGTATGTTCAAGCTACTAGGATTGTATCTCAATTCTTAAATAGCACCCTTCCAGAAGTTAGCAAAACCTAAAGTTACCGAGTACTCAAAAGTGACCGGAAAACACAAGTTTTCGGACACCTCATTCTGTCCGGATATCAAAACTTTCCGGATACTACAACTTTCCGGGTAACACACAACTTACCGGATAATACACATCTTACCGGGTACTTATCTAATCCAGATGACATCCGAAAACCAAGGTAATCCGGATACCATCCGGTAACTAATTTCATACGGAAACTATAAGAAACTAAGACTTACCGGATACTTTGCCTTGTCCAAAAACCTTCCTACAGAGGTTTCCGGATACTTTCATTTTATCCGGAAACTCCGACCTGCAGCTTAGAAATTCGATCCAAAACCATATCTGTTCCATTCAGCTTGTTCTAAACATAACCATACAGTACCAAAACAGTTTATACAAGAGTCTTAACATTTAATTTGACAGAAAACAAGGTTTTAAGCAAAATGAATGAACTCACCTTGAAGAATGAAAAACCCACTTCACTGCACAATCTGATTCCAAATCAAAACAGCACCTAGATGAAATCAAATTAAGATACGGATACCATCTTGCAACTGAAATCAAACTTACAAAATCCTTTGTATACTTACCAAGATTTTAGCTTAATCTCTTCTTTTTCTCTCTTCCTTTCTTCTTCTTTCTCTCTTCTTTCTTTCTACCTTCTCTCTGCCTTTTTGCCGACTCCAAATAGCTGGATTGTGATAATATCTCAATTCAGTCCTAACCTATCCATTAAGTAACCCAACTTTCCAAAATAGCCAAATACCCCCTCAAGTTTCAACTTTCTAGGATAACATCAAACTTTGGTTACTTAACTTTTAACCCTATTGATTTATATAATTACAAAATAGTACAATATTAAAACCCTGTTACAAATCAATTTCATTCATATTAAAACATAATATAACGAAAATTTGAGATGTTACAATTTTGAAACGTGCTCTCACATATTTTTCAAGCATAACTTAAAACAAAATTATGAGATTGGTGGAAATGTAGAATGGTTGAGTGGTACTTTTTTTTCCATAAGTCATACTTTCCAATCTCGTTGGCAACCTTTTTTGAACTTTTTAGGTTTTTGGTTGTCAACAAGATTAGAACTCATGACATATAGAAAAATAAGTAGCGCCCCAACCATTCCACCAATCTCATAGTTTTATTTTAAAATATGTTTGAAAAATATATGAGAGCACACTTCAAAATTAAGCGGGTGTACAAACAATCGGTAAAAGAATTATATTACGATAGGACGATCGAACAGGTCCCGTACACCCCCTCCTATGTCTGTGTGAGTAGGTTTGCCCTTGTTGATGACCAATTATACATCGACATATTTGTTTGTCTCTTTCAAACCATTATATTTTTGTATTTTGCTTCGGGTTTGTTTGAAGGCTTTTGGGGTTTAATCTGAAATCAAAGTATACTTTATCTCATCTCTTTGAAATAAAGGTTTCTTGATGATTAGCCAAGGTTCTACATGGCGTGGCGGCGAAACTAAACCTCAAGTTTTAGGAGTCATTGCGAAGCCATGACGTTTTCAATGCGTGGCTTATGACGTCTAATTTATAATTCATATATAAATATTACATATAAAATATATGTTTTGTAGTGTTGAACAATGAGTCAATAATAATAAGTAAGTTAAATTATTTTACATATTAAAACTTGCGAATAAAATATTAAAAAAGTAAAGAAAAATCAAATATCGCATTACGAAAACTAGACATTAGACCATGACTACTGTCTACCGTGCTACGAGTTTTTTTAGAACAGTGTGATTAGCTAATACTTGGTAAATAGTAATTATCTTAAAAAGATTTTCTAGACAGATCATGTTTTTCAAATTAGTTAATGACGTTCCGAAAACATTTATTTATGATTTAAATTGAATATACCTACACAAACCATCTTTTTTAGAACTTTCACTGAACAAAAAGAAATGAATTATAGATGTCCCAAAAATACTTGAATTATCATTTGAGTTATGGTATAGGGGGTGTTTGGGATTGCTTATTTAAAACAACTTATGCTTATTTTTAAAAGTGTTTATCAACTTATGAAATGATAAAAAGAGGTTGAGAGTAAAAATGTAATTTGAATAAATAAGTTATAAGTAGTTTCAAATAAGTTAGAATAGATTAACTTATCAAAAACAACTTATTTGTAATGGTAATACAAACACTAAAAATAGCTTATTTACGATTAGGAAAAACAATAAGCAAATAAGTTAAAAAAAATAAACTATTAACCAAACACCCACTGTATATTTATTTTATTAAAACGAGAAGGGGAGGGTTTTTTCTTTCCAAGCCGTATCTTAGAGATCTTTCCATATCGATGTGTCGTTTTCCAAACGAACGTGCACATGGAAAACAAAATTAACTAAAATAAATAAATAAAACAGTGTTTTTCCTATTTATTTTAAAGTCAATAAAAGTCATCTTTATTAATAAATATTTTGAAATATCTCTTTTTTAACATGTATATTTTTTGACGATTATACTCATTCTCTAAACAGAAATATTAATAATGTTATTTGGACAAAACGTTGATTATCGGCAACCTTAACCGACCCTATACGGAACCCGCCTTCAAGGACACCAATATGAGGGGACATTTTTTGGCTCTCTCAGCGGCTGAGGCTGGTGGAGGGGTATGGGATCGAACCCATGACTTGTTATGTATTTAGGCAAAATCACACCACCCTTTTGCAAACTGAGCTACACGCCAGAGACATTAATAACGTTATGTGATTGATAAAATAAAAGTGATAATATAACAAATAATTACTAAACCTAACTTTTATAAAGAAAATTATTTTCACCTTTTTTTATCTAATTTATGTTATATCAGTAAAAAATTATTTTCGAGACAAAAAATTATTAACAATCTATAAAACATCTTCAAAAGATTTTTCGGAATTTTCATAAAAGTGAGCAATCAAAATTAAAAATCTTAACAGAAAATACAATAAACTTCAATAATTTTTCAATTTTAAAGATTATAACATTAATTTTATTATTAAAATATTTTATACGTTTAACAAAATATTATCACTTTCATAAATATTTAATCTCAAAGTTTTTTTATTGATAAAAATATTTTCTCTTCCATAATAATATTTTTTGGAAATCTTCAAATTTATAGAATTTCACACTTTTTCTTCCTTTTTATCTATTTTTTAGATTTTGTAAGAGCAAAATAATTATCTAAATTTCCAAAAAAGTATTTTCTTTATTTTAAAAAAATATGTTGAAAATGCTCTAAAATAATCTAACTTTTTTAATTAACATTAACTAACAAAAAGTCTTTAGTGGTTATATTTTTTTGAAATAAGATCATTAATTAAAAAAAAAATCAAAAAGTGTTGGGTGGAACCAAAAAGCAGTTTGAATTAAAGCTGAATGAAAAGGGGGGAAGTGGACTGCACGGGTCAGGGGAAAATTGGTACGGATCTGGATCAAAAGGTCCAGATGAGGAATAAGTGCTTTTCAGATATGAATGTATAATTCAGACAAATTTATGGAATGTTGGTGTTCTGTTTTACAACAAACTAATCAAAGGGCATTATTGGAATTTAACTAAAATTTAAGGCTACTGCTTAAAGCGTCAAAAATCAACGATCATTTACGTAACGTATTGTACTTAGTTCGATCAAATATTCGTGCACGATTTGTTTAATGCTGAAATATATCTCGTTCAAAAGAATTTTGATTTCTCGTTATCTCGTTCATTCTATTGTTGCATATAAATTCTATAACTTTATTCGGAGTATTGGCACAAATTATATGCCATAAACTATATAGACGTGTTTATTGTTGTGTATAAAGGAGAAGTGATACAAGTCTAGCCGATGTGAGATTCTAGCACGTCCCATCCAATGAAGGCTACATGAATACAGATTGTCGTAGAAAGTCGAGAGAGGGCAAGACGAGTAAAGATTGTCCCAGAGCGTCGAGTTACTGGAGTGGTAGACTTTGACTTTGGCAGAACGTGGGAATATGTGGAACAGCAGATGTATTCTCCAAAAGAGCCATTGAGGAGAGGAAGAATATTCCAACACATATAGAGGAGAAATAGTACAATTGTTCGACTGATTTAACACTATACGATTCCACAAGTTTATGTCTCAAACATTGTATTACATTAGAGGTTGTCTCAACTGACAAATAAAGAACATATAGTGAGGCTACTCCAATAGGTTGTTAGCTCGAATCTTTTCACGACCAGTGGAATAGTCAGGGATTTTCCTGACTATCATCTTCGAGACCTCATATTATTAGTCGAGATACGCACAAGTTAATTCAATCACTTATGGTTAAAATTTTTAAATTTTATTTATTTAATTATTATTTTTAATAATGTCTTTGACATGTAACTCAATTGGTAAAGGATAAGACGACTTTTACAATTAGAAGATAGGTCATGAGTTTAATCCCAGACCCCGGCTAAAATTTCCCATTCACACCAATGTCTTTAGGGTGCGTTTGATACGCAGACATGATAGGACAGGATAAGGTGGGACAGGACAGAACAAGACAGGACAAAACAACTGTTCCACATTTGGTATGACCGAACTGAACAGAACAAAACAGATAACATTAACCAATTTACCCTTACTAAATTTAAAGAATGAATAAAATATGAAATAGAAGGTTTATTTGATGTTTTATAATAGAAATAGATTTTATTTTAAAGTTATATTGGTAAAATATAAGTCTGTTCCACCTTGTTCCATGGGGTGGGGGTGGAACAGGTCTGTTCCAGTTTGTTCCACCTTGTTCCAGTCTATTTCACATAAAAGTTCTGTCAAACGTGGAACAGTGGACCCTAGTCTGTTCTGTTCTGTTTTGTCTTGTCCGTTGTAACAAACGCACCCTTAAAGATGGATTCCATAATAGGT
The DNA here is from genome assembly GCA_033807775.1 of Saussurea involucrata. Lineage (NCBI taxonomy): Eukaryota > Viridiplantae > Streptophyta > Magnoliopsida > Asterales > Asteraceae > Saussurea > Saussurea involucrata. The sequence goes on from CM066325.1 coordinate 5,195,942, forward strand.
TGTACTGTTTATCCATTTTTTCCCAATTTTTTTTTAATGTTTGAGATGTAAATGATTCCCAACTCATCAAACATAATCATTTCTTTTGTAAAGCTGGTTCAATTCTTATTAACATCATATCCAATCTTTTAAGATTTACTATTTAAAAATGAATATTTTAATAAAATAAACTCTAAAAAGTAAAGAGAAAAAAACACTGAATACTTTTAAATATTTGGAATGAAACCAAAAAAGAAACTTTTTATTTTTTTCCTTATCTTGTGGTAAAAAGTTAACATGCTCTCATAGTCTTACTTTTTGCATCAAAATTCACATCTACTCTTTCTTCTTTTGAGGATTTGGAAAATTTGTTTTTTTCAACATATGTTATTTAATATTCTGTGGTTTATTTATCATTTTTCATAAATTGTGACAATTTTTTTATATATTATTGGTAGCGTCCTGCATTGATTTGGACAAAGCCGACAATATCTGATATGGCTAACTTGAAATGTTACGTTATTTGTAAAGAAAAGGGTCGTAAATGCATAGTTAAGTATACTTAGAATCAGGGGCGGATGTAGCTTCTAATTGGGGGTGGGGGGGGGAGGTAAAATACATTGGACAACTTTACAAACTTTTAATCTACCATAAAAGTGCCCCGTAAAGTAAAAAATTTGGATCAACAACTCCTTAGAATTAAATTGATGATGTTAAAAATGCTTTATATAATGCTATTTATTATATAACTATATTAATTAAATCATACCATAAGTTGAAAATGTTTTACAGGATTTAGAGTAAAGTTCACTTTTAGTCCTTAACGTTTGTTGATTTCAACGGTTTTTGTTCCTAAAGTTCATTTTTGCCAAAAACACCCTACGTTTGATAGCTCGCAACGATTTTCGTCCCTTGACCTAACGTCCGTTAACTTTTTTATGTTAAGTCCGTTAAGCATGAGAGTATTATGGTCATTTTACCTTATTTCATTTATTTTACCATTTTTTAATTAATTATAATTTTTTGTTCTTGAACATTCATCTTCTTCAAGAAGATTATGATGAACATCAAGAACATTCATCTTTTTTAATTAATTAAACCCATATTTAAAAAAACTAAATCAAACCTTGATTTAAACAATCTAAATTAATATTAGACCTTTTTTTTTACATTAAACCAATATCACACTTAAAAGCCTAAACAATTTAGTATTGAAAGCAAATGAGAGATTGAGAGAGAAAGAGTGATCTAGAGAAGAGAAGGGGAAGAGATCTAAAAGAGATTGAGAGGAGATCTGAGAGATCGAGATATGAGATATGAGATCTACACAACACAAATCGAGAGAAGAGATATGCGATCTGCACAATAACACACATATGAGAGAGAGAGAGAGAGAGAGAGAGAAAGAGAGAATAGATGAAATGGTGAAGAAAAAACTAGGGCGGCAGCCTAGGGTTCAGGAAAAATCGTCGGAGAAGATGAAGTCATCGGAGAAGACGAAGTCGTCGGCCAACCCATTTCGTCCATGTCGATCTGGTTCTTCTTCTTCTTCTTCTCTCCATCTGGTTCTTCTTCTTTTTCTCTAGATCTGGTTCTTCTTTTTCTCTAGATCTGGTTCTTCTTCTCTCCATCTGATTTGTTGTTCTTTGGATTGGATTGGATTTGGATTTATGATAGGAATTTTTGTTTTTGTTTTGGTGCTTCTGGTTGTTTGCTTCCTCCGTTGGCCGTTATTTTACACTTTCCGATGATTTCTGTTTCAAAACAATAGTCGCATTTAGAGCATCTCCAACCTTGACACAAAAAAACACACCAAAAACACCAATTTTGGTGGGCCCAACAACAACAAAAAAACCTCAAATCCAACCATCCTCTAAAAAAACACCAAATTTGTGGACCCCACCTTAAAATAACATATTTTATTTACTATTAACTATTTTTAATAACAATAATTATAATTTATAAATATAATAATAAATAATCAGTAATTAATTTATTTAATGAAGACCGATAAAAATAAAACGATAATTTTTTAATTGATAATACATTTAAATAAAATTACATCAATACAAATAACACAAATTAAAAGCACATATATATATATACATATTATAAATATTTCTTAATTAAAACTTACCATTTTTATTAGCTAAATAATATAATTTTTATTAATTAAATATTAGATAGTGGTGGGTCTCCACAACTTTTTGAGGCCGGCAAAAACAAACCCACACGACATATTTGCCGTTCAAAACTTTCGGCATGAATTTTTTTTTTAGTTTGACGGTCGGTTGGAGTCTTCAGGCCGGCAAAAAAGGGGATTTGCCGGTCCGTTGGAGATGCTCTTAGTGTAGAAATGTTTGTAATTATAGATTTACATCCTTACATGATTTTGGATGCCTTATTCGAATTCTGGAATCGATGAATATGTTCCTCAACATTGTTGAACTTTTCTAACTTTCCTTGTATATTAGGTTTTGAATTTTCTATTTCTGCAAACTGTTTTTTGTGTCTATGAAGTTTTTGCGATTAAATTCAGTTGTTCATCTCAAGGATTAGTTTCATAGCCATTTAATATTAGTTTGGAGGAAGTTAATTGTTTTAGTTTTGACTTTCTTCAGACTAAATTTGTAGGAAAATTGGGGCAATTTCGAGGAAAATACTCTCAGCTTGAAGAAGATGAATGTTCAAGAACAAAAAATTATAATTAATTAAAAAATGGTAAAATAAATGAAATAAGGTAAAATGACCATAATACCCTCATGCTTAACGAACTTAACATACAAAAGTTAACGGACGTTAGGTCAAGGGACGAAAATCGTTGCGAGCTATCAAACGTGAGGGTGTTTTTGGCAAAAATGAACTTTAGGGACAAAAACCGTTGAAATCAACAAATGTTAAGGACCAAAAGTGAACTTTACTCAAGGATTTATAAAGAAGTTGTACTAAAAGTTTTCAAATTCCGACTTAATAATAGTTTAAGTAGTAGTGCACAACAAGTCAACAACAAAACAATTGTTATATAAAAGTTAAATGTTAAATCATATAACAAGAAAAATATAGAATATGTTGATTTATCCCATTATATATGCATACGAAACCCTAATCATACATGTGAATTCATATATACAATAAATCAAATAAAACTTACTTGATGGAGTATTTGTTTTTGTTCCACTTGAAGATGCCATGAAGAACGAATTTTGATTCTTGATTGTTTCTCTTCGTTACTATAATCTGATGGATGGATTTTGTATGTTTTCTTCCCTCTGATGATAAGAGAGTTGCAGGGATTTTTCCAGAGGAAAAAGTTAGTAACGTGAGAGACTAATCAATAACCACCAATATTTATATAATTAACCCAAGGGATGTGACTTTTCCAAGGGATGTAATCCAAGGGGTGTAATGTAAAGGGTGTAATCTAAGGGGTGTAACTCTCCATCACAATTACTCCCATTATTTACACTTAGGTCCCTCCATAAATATAAGGGACGATATACATATATACATACATACATATATATATATATATATATATATATATATATATATATATATATATATATATAATACATATCTTTATTAGTACATACAAATGATCGAGGACATAAATTCTAGGATTCCAACATTCTCCCACTTGGCCGAAAGATCATTTGTATATCATTAGATAAAGACATATATTGGTGGTAAGTTCAAGTTTGTTTAAAACATGTTAGTGTGCACAAATATATTAAAGACAAACTTTATTTGAGGAAAATAAATTACAGCGCTCTAACCAATACATAAGTGTATTAATAAATTATATGTCGAGTAAAATATTACATCATACAAGATCTTGTTGTAACCCCATTTTGACGACATGTTCGGTGAACACTTTAGGGGTCAGACCTTTGTGAGCGAATCTGCTAGCATATAATGTGTGCTCACATACTCGATACTAATGATTCCTTCCTCAACTCGTTCTTGCACAAACAAGTACTTTGTGTCAAGATACAATCCCGCACCACTCGAACTATTACTGTTCGAGAAACTAACGGTTGCACTATTGTCGCAATAAAGCTTTAATGGCCTTGATATGGAATGTACAACTTTAAGTCCACCTATTAAATTCCTCAATAGCATTGCACGACAACTTGCATGATAACAAGCCACATATTCCGCCATCATAGTCGAGGTAGTCGTCAATTGTTGCTTACAGCTTCTCCATGAAATCGGCCCTCCTGATAGCATGAAAATGTATCCCGGTGTGGATTTCTTATCATCTTTACATTTAGCAAAATCGGATTCAGAATATCCTATTACCTCAAGATTATCCGATCTCCGGTACGTTAGTTTGTACTCTTTTGTCCCTTGAATATATCTTAGGACTTTCTTAGCAGCTTTCCAATGGTCCAAGCCAGGATTAGATTGATATCTCCCTAGCATACCAGCCACATAAGCAATGTCTGGTCGGGTACAAACTTGAGCATACATAATGCTTCCTACAACAGAAGCGTATGGGATGAGTCTCATTTGGGCAAGTTCTTCGTCGGTTTTAGGACATTGATAAGACCCAAAATTATCCCCTTTGACAACAGGAGCCACTGAGGGTGAGCAATGTTGCATATTAAAACGATTCAATATCCTTTCAATGTAGGCCTTTTGGGACAGACCTAATATTCCATGATCACGGTCTCGGTGGATTTCTATTCCTATTACATAAGAGGCTTCACTGAGATCCTTCATGTCAAAACTTACAGATAGAAAACGTTTAGTATCATGCAACATGTCCATATTATTTCCCGCCAATAGGATGTCATCAACATAAAGTAATAATATGATGAAATTGCTCCCACTCATCTTGAGATATATGCATTGATCTACTTGGTTTTTTACAAAATGATTATTTTTCATCACTTCGTCAAATTTAAGGTACCACTGACGCGACGCTTGTTTCAATCCATAGATAGATTTATTTAATTTACATACCATATGTTCTTTCCCTTTGGCTTTGAAACCTTCAGGTTGTGACATGAATACATTTTCATGTAAGTCACCATTAAGAAACGCAGTTTTGACATCCATTTGGTGAAGCTCCAAATCAAAATGAGCCACCAAGGCCATGATGATCCTCAAGGATTCCTTTCTCGACACGGGTGAGAAGGTTTTGTTATAATCTATACCTTCCTTTTGTGTGCAGCCCTTTGCGACCAACCGAGCCTTATAACGTTCAATGTTTCCATTTGGGTCTAACTTTGTTTTATAGACCCACTTACAACCTATTGGTTTTACACCCTTAGGTAATTCAGTAAGTGTCCATACATTGTTCGTATTCATGGATCTTAACTCATCTTCCATGGCTTTACGCCATTGAGTTGATTGGTCGCACGTGGTGGCATCATGGAAAGTGACTGGATCATCGTTTTTGCCTAAGTCATAATCAGTTTCATGTAGGTATGTGACAAAATCATCATAATTGGTTGGTCTTCTAGGCCGTTGTGACCTTCGTATTGCCGGTTGAATTTCTCGAGGTTCATCATTTTCAACATCATTAAAAGGTTCATTTTTTGGTGTTTGATCAACCTCGGGAATAATAGTTGTCTCGTTTTGAGATTCAATATTTTCATTCGAGGTATCAAGTGGCATGTGAATAGGTATGGGCACGTGTAAGATAGGTGCCTCTTCACATCCCTCTTGAATATTTATAGATCTACTAACATCACTCCCACTGATGTTTGAGTTCTCAAGAAACTCGGCATGTCGCGTCTCAACAATTCTAGTGGTATGTGAAGGGCAATAGAAACGATATCCTTTTAAATGTTCAGGATATCCAACGAAATAACAACTAATAGTCTTTAAGTCCAATTTTCGTAATTGAGGATTATATAATTTTGCCTCAGCTAGACAACCCCACACTCTCATATATCTTAAACTCGGCTTCCTTCCAGTCCATATTTCATATGGTGTTTTAGGTACAGATTTGGAAGGGACTCGATTGAGTATGTGGACAAATGTCTTTAGTGCCTCGGTCCATAAAAAATTCGGGAGACTTGTATTAGCCAACATACTTCGCACCATGTCCATTAATGTACGGTTTCTCCTTTCAGCAACACCATTTTGTTGTGGAGTACCAGGCATGGTGTATTGATTGATTATCCCATTACTTTTACAAAATTCATAAAAGGATCCGGGACTTTGACCTAAATCGGTATGTCGGCCATAGTATTCACCTCCTCTATCTGACCTTACAACCTTTATTTTTCGGTCAAGTTGATTTTCAACTTCAACCTTAAAGGTCCATTTCTAGTGCGTCAGATTTTTCATGGATCAAAAATAAGTACATATAACGCGAATAATCGTCAATAAAAGTGATAAACGATTTTTGACCTCCAATTCCCGCCGGAAAAGGACCACAAATATCAGTATGGATTAGCTCAAGTAATTCCATACTTCTAGTGGATCCTTTCTTATTCCCTTTGGTTGCTTTACCCTTAATACATTCAATACATTTTTCAAAATCCGAGAAATCAAGGTTTGGCAAAACTTCATCTCTCACAAGTCTTGTCATTCTTTCTTGTGAGATGTGGCACAAACGTTTATGCCATAACATTGATGAGGTTTCCAAGTCTCGTTTTCTCTTATTTTTATTTTTATTATCACAAATATTTAAAGATAATAGGGATTCTGAAAAGTGGTTATCTAAACACAATCTATAGAGGTCTCCCTCTAGACAACCATAACCAATAATATGTGAATACAATCTTATTATACATTTACTATCACCAAATGTAAAAGTGTATCCATAGTCGTTTAATTTAGAAACAGAAATAAGGTTTCTAGTTATACTTGGTACATATAGAGTTTCACACAAATCTAATGTCGAACCACCTTCTAATACTAATGAAAGTGTACCGACTGCTTCAACTCCCAAATCCAAGCCATTTCCGACTTTAACCGTTCGTTGGTTTCTTTCCAGCTTCCTTATTGTACGGAATCCCTGTAAAGAATTTGAAATATGTACCATGGAACCGGAATCAATCCACCATGTATTAGAGGGTACATAAACATTAAGTGATTCATAAATCATAAAATTAGAGGTGTTACCTTTCTTCGCAAGCCATTCCATAAACTTTGGACAATCCCTTTGAGTATGTCCCTTGTTACGACAGAATTTACATTTGAGAATTCCATGGAATGTACTTGTACTTGCACCAGTGTTAGGGACCTTGTTCGGAGTAAATTTATTTCCCATATTTCCTTTGCCCTTCGGGAACCCCTTCCTTTTCTTAGAGTCGGTTGAAGTGAGATGAGCGACATCCGGCTTTTCAACTTTTAGTCGTTCTTCTTCTTGGACACACATGGCAATTAGTTCGCTCATCTTCCATTTCTGCCTTTGAGTGTTATAATTGATCTTAAATGGACCAAACTGGGAAGGGAGAGATGTCATTATGAAGTGAACAAGGAAACCCTCACTAATTTCCATGTCCATACTTTTGAGTTTGTTTGCCATGTCACTCATCATCATTATGTGCTCACGCACACCACCGACCCCATTGTACTTAGTAGTCAACATTTTAAGGATCAAGGTACTTGCATGGGCCTTTGAAGTCCCTTTAAATTGATCCTCTACGGAGTTAAGGTATGTCTTTGCATCTTCGGAGTCAGGAATGGCTCCTCGGATGACAACAGAAATGGAATTTTTAATGATCATGAGAGACATTCTATTTGACCGATCCCATAATTCATGTGCCCTTTTTTCATCAGCCGAACTTTTGTCCGTGAGGGCAGTGGGTCTCGATAGTCTCAAAGCATGATCAAGATCCATAACTCCAAGAGTCAATTTCACTTGATCTCTCCAAGTGTTGAAGTTTGTACCAGTTAGGGGTTCAATTCCGGACAAATACCCAGAATTTGCAGTTAAAGTAGATGCTGCCATAATAGAACAATTAAATGCATGCTCACATTTATAAGATGATACTTTAAATCATAATTCAGAATACAAGATATTAAGCATATCAGTGAAATTTGAACTAAGCCTATTAAAACATACACAATATAGGCAATAGAAACATTATACTCAATTACTAATCGTTCGTTGGAATCAATCAGTAATTAGGTTTAATGTCTCATATTAAACTACGCATGCATATCTTTCACATAGTACCGGTGGGCAAACAATGTAATAGATACGTAATTTATGCTAAAATACCATTATTTAAATCAACAAATAGGTTTCCGTTGGGTCCCCTAAAAATCAATGTAAACAATGTATTATATATTTATTTTGGATAGATTCACGTTGGTTTCACTACCCAAAATAAATATAATCTTGATTAGCAAAACAATCTTGAGCCCAAATTATACCATATATATCACCATTTTATGCATCGTCACGTGTGTTTGAATGAGAGACAATCAATTATTCATTCTATGAGTTATGTTGGTGTGGTATAATAGTGGACAGAATGTAGATTTTGGTAAAAAGATTCTGCATCAATCAGAGTATATGAATTTTAAATTTCATAAGAGCATAGAATTCAAATTCAGAATTAATAAAGGCATAGAATTCATATTTGGAACACAGAATCCAAAATTGTAATTCAATTTCTTCCCCATTCACGCTGCTTCATGTACTGTGTTCTTTACCATTTATATAACATAAATACAAAAGGAACTAGTATACGAAACAAACTTAAAATTCACATAATCCAATACATAGAAGTTAGGGTTTTTCACAATTAAGGCAAATAATGCATATATCATGAACATTGCTCTGATACCACATGTTGATTTATCCCATTATATATGCATACGAAACCCTAATCATACATGTGAATTCATATATACAATAAATCAAATAAAACTTACTTGATGGAGTATTTGTCTTTGTTCCACTTGAAGATGCCATGAAGAACGAATTTTGATTCTTGATTGTTTCTCTTCGTTATTATAATCTGATGGATGGATTTTGTATGTTTTCTTCCCTCTGATGATAAGAGAGTTGCAGGGATTTTTCCAGAGGGAAAAGTTAGTAACGTGAGAGACTAATCAATAACCACCAATATTAATTATATAATTAACCCAAGGGGTGTGACTTTTCCAAGGGATGTAATCCAAGGGGTATAATGTAAAGGGTTAGTGGTGTAACTCTCCATCACAATTACTCTCATTATTTACACTTAGGTCCCTCCAGAAATATAAGGGACAATATACATATATATATATATATATATATATATATAATACATATCTTTATTAGTACATACAAATGATCGAGGACATAAATTCTAGGATTCCAACAGAATAAAGATTTTAGGCGTAGCTTTTAGGGGTGCTCAAAAACTTGACCAACCCGATCAACCCAACCCAACGTGAAATAACCCAACCCGAAGCAACCCGATGTCCAATCGAGTTGTAAAATCTTCAAACCGTATGTATTGGGTTGATATCGGGTTACGATAATTTGAACCCAACCCAACCCGATGAACCCGATATATATATATATATATATATATATATATATATATATATATATATGGTTCAATAGAGAAGTCCAAATATTTAGAGAAATAGAGAAGTGATCTTGGCCATTTATTCGGTCAAGATCGGCGACTTTGACCGAGAAGCAGCGGATAATTACTCGCGTGGTCTGCACAAGATAGAGGGGTAGTTTCGTAAAAAATACACGGGCTGAGTTCATATATGAATCTGTGTGATTCACATATGAACTATACGTTCACATATAAACTCTTTTTAACTAATTCATATATGAACCTTTGTGATTCATATATGAATCAGTTAATTTGTTCATATGAGAAGTAGTTAAAAAAATTCATATATGAATCACAAATATTCATATATGAACACAAAGGTTCATATATGAATTAGTTAAAAAAATTCATATATGAATCATAAAGGTTCATATATGAATCAATTAATTGGTTCAACTGATTCATATATGAACCTACAGTTAATTAGTTTTATATATGAAACACAAAGGTTCATATATGAATCATAAGATTCATATATGAATTAGTTATAAAGAGTTCATATGTGAATTACAAAGGTTCATATATGAACGTATAGTTCATATGTGAATCACACAGATTCATATATGAACTCAGCCCGTGTTTTTTTTGTAAAAGTTACGAAATTGCCCTTCTATTTTTGGAACAGTCGCAATTTTTGACCAGTCAAAGCCGCAACTTTTGACCAATTATAACCGATCTTGACCGAATAAATGGCCAAGATCACTTCTCTAAATATTTGGACTTTTCTATTGAACCTAAGGCTATATATATATATATATATATATATATATATATATATATATATATATATATATTCAATCTCTTATCCATCTCTATATAACTCCTTCACACACACACATAAATATATATATATATATATATATATAACATACATATGCAAATTGAGAAGAACAGTTGATGACGATATGTTTAGGATTTAAGAAATATGCAAATTGGAGACGTCAAGTTATTTGATCATATTTGGTTTAGACATTTTTATATGTAGTATCTAAATATTGTCTGAGTTATTGGTTGTATTTTAAAGATATGTTTCCTTTATTTTTATGTTTTTAATTTTGATTTTACCTTGTTTAAACACAACCCGATCAACCCGAAAGGGTTGGGTTGGGTTGGGTTGTACATTTGTTTGGGTTGGGTTGAAATTTTTTCAAACCGCCAACATTTGGTTGATGTGTCGAAATGCCTTCAACCCGATCAACCCAACCCGTGAGCACCCCTAGTAGTTTTTACACTTTATAATTAAAGTACAATCCGCCAAACATATTTCTAGTGGTAGTTGAGTTTTTAAATTTCTACTGCTTTAAAAACAAAGGGGTTCGATTCAATCCATGAGATCGAGTTGGATATTGAAACCTTGTTTAATAGTAACATGTTGTGGTTAAATTGAAGGCATGAAAGAGGCTCAGCCTAATTATCGGGTACAATTACGAAACACATGGTCAAGAGAGATAAACAAATGAGGAGACAAGAATATCTCTTTTGTCCCTAGCTCGTAAAACGGGTGATTTAAAATTTTATTATTATATTTTTTTTTAAGTTTTATGAAATATGAACTTCTACATTTTGTTTTACGGATGATATTAACTCTTGGGTTCTGTTTGTTTTTTAAATTTCATCTCTGAATCATCGCTTATCACTTATTCGGTTAGACGTTTTTAAATTCAGATTTTTTTTTAACTTTTTAGACCCACTTATCACTGTGCAGTTATATATACATATATATATATATAAAGAGAGAGAGAGGGAGGTTCAAGGGAAAACCTCAAAAAAACAAAAAACTGAAGAACACCCTAGGAGCCCTTCACCTAGACGGTATGCACTTGTGTAAATAGTTGACTTTTTGGTTTTATGCACAAATGCATTATGCATATATGCACAAATGCATGTTACAAATAACCTGTATACACAAGTGCATACCGTCTAGATGAAGGACTCCTAGGGTGTTCTTCAGTTTTCCATTTTTTTGAGGTTTTCCCTTGAACCTGACCCTATATATATATATATATATATATAGAGAGAGAGAGAGAGAGAGAGAGAGGTTCAAAGGAAAACCTCAAAAAACGAAAAACTAAGGAACACCCTGGTAGCCGTTCATCTGGACGGTATGCATTTGTGCATACAGGTAAATTAAGTTATTTTTTTGGTTTTTATGCACTTGTGCATTATGCATTTGTGCATATGCCCGTGTGCATGTTATAAATTATCTGTATGCACAAGTGCATACCGTCCAGATAAATGGCTATCAGGATGTTCCTTAGTTTTTCGTTTTTTTAGGTTTTCACTTGAACCCAACTTTTTATATATATATATATATATATATATATATATATAAAGTCACTGTCCAACTTTTTTTGTTTTGGAAATTAGGATTTTTTTAAAAGTAATAATGGAATAAAATTAACCATTTCTATTATACTTTATTTTCATTATCATTTTCATTTTAGTTCTTTAAGACGAATCAAATGCCCCTAAGATATTCAAGTAATCATTCATCATGTCTTTAATTTTATTCAGATTCAGACATTTACCAGTTTACAAAAACAAACAGTCTTATTATTCAGATTTCAGACTTTCAGCACCACCTCTTATTTATCAGACATACTTCAACACCTTTTAAAAAACAAACACTATATTGGTGTCAACTTGCCCATTTTTTTAATAAAAGTGATTTTTTCCTGATTTAGAGGTATAGTAAAATGATCTTGAATCTTATAAACGTAGGCTATGTTTGCCAAACAAGCTTATAAGCTAGTCGTTAGCTGCAAATTAGATGTTGGCTAAAATCATCTTTCACAAACTCATAGTTACGCTATAATATTTTTTTTCTTAAAATATAGTGTCAAAAGTAAAAATCTTTAAAGAAAAATTACATTAACTCCAACAACAACTCTATTTTAGAAATTATAACATCAACTTTTTCATTAAACTATTCAATACATTTAAATAAATTGTATATTGCGGACTTGAGTCAAAAATAGGTCTGTAATTGCAAACCTACCTCAAAAATAAAATAAAAATGAATCTGAACGATTTTTCAAAATAAAATAAAATTGTATATTGCTGACCTGGGTCAATTTTTTTTTAAAAAAAATCGATCAAATTTGATTTTTTTGAACTAAGTCCGCAATTATGCATCTATTTTTGAATATCTGAAGCTATTTTGGTAACCTTAGGGAGAATATAGCTACAAGTAGGGGTGCTTAAATTTTCGACCAACCCGACCAACCCGGCCAACCCAACCCAACCCGAGGCAAAAATACTCAAACCGAGCCAACCCGATGTATAATCGATACTATTTTTTGACCAACCCGCATATATTGGGTTGATAACGGGTTAGGCCCAAAACAAACCGACCCAACCCGACAACCCGTGAAAAACATTTAAATCTAATTTTGAATTCATGTCATTGTCATTTTTGTTATTATTGAACATTTATAAACAGACAATTGTTGGCCATTTGTTACTTTAGTAATCTTGTTATTGATTTTTGATGTCACATTTATAAGCAATCTTTTATTAGACAACTTAGTAATCTGTTGAACATTTAAATATTTAGAAACATTTAGTAATTTGTTTAGACACAATAACTTAGTTAAGTGATGAAATGATCGATAAAAGTTTCAACCTAACTAACCTGACCAACCCAACCCAATCCGAACGGTTTGGGTTGTGTTGGGTTGCACTTTTGATTGGGTTGGGTTGGGTTGGATTGAATTTTTTCAAACCGCAATGATTGGGTTGGGTTGTTAAAGTGTCTTCAACCCAGCCAACCCAACCCGTGAGCACTCCTAGCTACAAGGTTAGACCACATGAGTATATATTTCATACACAAACATATATATATATATATATATATATATGGTTTATAATATGCTAAACAATCTTTAACGTTTCATATATGAAACAAATACAATATTTGTTATCCTTAGTTGACAAAGGGGCAGACTCACTTTGCCTAAATACAAGATAGGTCATGAATTCGATCCTTCCAAACCACTAGCCTTGCTTGTTTAGTGAACCAAAAAACTGTCCCCTCACATTCGTGTTTTTCTAGTTCCATATGGAACCAGTTAAAATTACCGGTAATCAAATTTTTACTCAGTTTTAACAGTTTTTATATGATTTAGCCCTCATTATAAAATAAATACCAGGGTATAGGCCGTGGTAAGCATGTCTGAGATACCAGGGTTCGAACCCCGTGGTAAGCATGTCTGAGATACCCGCCTAACCTCTGGTTGGGCCGTCCTTAGGTGGTCCAGTCGAAGACTGGGCTATCGCCCCAGCCTAATGTGGTTGGGAATAGGCCCAAGCGTAAGCTGGGCTGCGGACGCGGCGGATTAGTGGGCTGCCCTTGGATGCCCGATACCGCCGGGACGGTGTGCGTACGTGTGTGCGTGTGTTCGTGGTAGTCGTTCGTGGGTTCGATGCCGCATTGCCGTTCAAAAAAAAAAAAAAAAAAAACTGAATTGATAACATTTAACAAAATTAAATAGAAAACCCGTCGTTTTATGAGACAATAAATGATTTGTTGATTGCCCGCGGTGGAGGTTAGTGATTGCTCCTGCTTCATTTATAAGTGGAAACCTCTTCATTACTTCCCCTCATTGTTTGTACTCCACCATTTCACAATTTCCGATCTTTCCCTTTTCTTCCAACAAACTCAAAATCTCCATCCATTTTCAATCTTACTAATCATAATCCATTGCCGCCGAAAAGTTTCTGTAATCATGGGTCGTAAGCATTTACATGAGTTGCTCAGAGAAGATCAGGAACCATTTCAGCTCAAAAACTTCATCGCCGACCGCCGTTCTCAGCTCCGAACCACCACCACCGCCGACGCTCTTCAGCTCCGGAAACGGAAGTCGATTATGGAATCCACCTCCTCTTCCACCGCCGCACGCAATTTCTGCATCAACCACGTTTGTCTTTTTTCGTTTCACGACTCGCCGGATTTTAAGAAATCGCCGTTTCTTGATTTTCCGTCAAGGGAGACGATGAGCCCATTTAGTAATAAGCCCACCGTCTTCCTCCATATTCCGGCGAGGACCGCCGCCATGCTACTAGATGCCGCCACGAGGGTCCAGAACCAGAAGCAGTCCGGTTCTTCTAAACCTAAACCCGGTTCATCTAAACATATCGGATTCGGGTTACTCGGATCTCTTCTCAGACGTTTGAAGGATCGGAGCACCCGAACAAAAACCCGTGAGATCGGACCCGTTAACGCAACACCATCTTCATCGCCCACGAGAAGAAACCGGAAAAAGATGGTGAACGGTTCTACGGAGGTTAATGGCGGCTGTAATGAGAAACGATTATCGTGTTCTTGTAACAATAGCAGGCTTAGCAGTGCCGATTGGTCGGAGAAGTCGTCGGAGTTGGAAACTTCATGCAGCTCAAGATCAATTCACGATTCAGAAGAGATCGAGTTTGTAAACATAGAAACAGAAAACGATTGTTGTGAAAATTTCTTCTGCTCAAAGTCAAACCCTACTAGTCCTTTCCGTTTTTCCCTCCAAAGAACTCCTTCCCCGACTCGCCGGAGACCGGCTTCCACATCGCCGGCGGCATCTCCGAGCCGCCACTTCCATGAGGTTTTGTCTCCATCCTATGTTTATTATATGTCATTTATTATAGAGTAAATTACGTTTTTCGTCCCTGTGGTTTTTAATCTTCGGTTTTCGTCCATATGGTTTACAATTTATTTCTATTTTCGTCCTGAGCCCAAATTACTACTTTTAACTTTAAGTATGGAAGACTAAAATAGAAATGAATTGTAACCATAGATATGAAAAAAAAACAATTAAATTTGAGTCATAAGGACGAAAAAAGTGATGAATTTTAAATCATAGAGATGAAAATTGTAATTTTAAAACCATAAGGATGAAAATAAAACTTTCTAGAAACTACAGGGACTAAAATGTAACTTTCTCTTTATTACAAAATTATTGACTGTACACATGAATTCAAAGCCAATCCGAGTTACGGTCAAATTGGCCGTCAGAAACGGTGATAGTACCGAGTTAACCCGTAATAACTCAGTTGAGGATCGTGGTCCGTATTGGGTGCTTCTGTACCCGATGCAATTGAAATGACAAAAATACCCATGGTTTGACATTGAGACAAAGTAATCCATGGGGGTGTTTATGTCTTTTAAAATCATATTTTAAAAACTGTTTCTATTAATACACAGTAAATTACATTTCCCACAAAACGACAACTCCAATTCTGTTTGGATTCTTTATAGAATTAAATACCAAGCAATCCCATAACTACACATGTATAATGCTAGCATGGGTGTTCATGGAACAAGCTGGAAGAAAGGTCAAAAGTCAACTTTTCAAGATTCATCCCATAAAGAATTCATTTTTTGGATATAACTAAAACAAACGAATCTAATATATCTCATTTAATTTTATTACTATAACGGTATTAATCGAGTCTTTTAAATCAGCAAATGAGAACTCGAGAATTTTTACTCAATGAATTTCGATATTTGATGATCATAAATATGCACATATTGCCCCCGGTTGTCAACAGGGAAGGCTAGACAAATATAGACTGTCCCAATGTTTCGTAGATCTTGATACCATGTGAAAATATATGGAATCTTATCAGATTACGTTTTAAAAAGTCATATGAGAGAAGATTTACGACAGATATAAATGGGAAATGATTCAAGTTTAGCTGACGTGGAAGTTTGACGCTAGTATTCTTGTATCAAAACACCATTGAATTTTGCCAATAAGATAAGATGACTCTTTAAGGACATTTTTTTTATGATAAAAGAACGGTCTTGTTTTCCACACCCTACTTTTGTGGGATTTAATTGATTTATTTGGTTTGTATATAAGACAGTTTTAAAGTTGGTCGAAAATAGCTAGTAACTAGGATCTAGAATTTGGTCTATGCTCTTCAATCTTTTCAAGCATAAAAGTTTCGGAAGATTGAAATTTGGTAACTTTACAGGGTAAAGAAAATTACGAGGGTGAACGCCCTCAAGAAATTCACGAAGAAGAAGACAAAGAGACAGAACAGTGTAGTCCGGTATCTGTACTTGATCCTCTGTTCGATGACAATGAGGAAGAACACGATGGCGGACCCACGGAACAGGATGGTTACGATATCGAATGCAGCTACGCAAGCGTAGAAAGTAAGTCCCTACTTTTAATTATTTCATATATATATATATATAAGAGTTTTTATAGCATGATTAGAGGTTAGTAAAAGTATTTGTGTTTATATGGTCACATAATTCTTAAATCCTAATTGTTTATATCATCACATCTTTCCTAAATCCTAATTGATTTTGGAGTCGCTTTCAATTTTGGTAACATGTGCATTTATTTATGTTTTATGCTTCTTGTCTTACTTCCATCGACTTGGTTGTAGTCTAGTGAGTTGTAAGTTGTGCATTGGAATTTGTACATGCACACATATCCAAAAAAACAAGAGGCCTCATAAAGTTAGATGACCTTTTTAACCTCTTCTGGTAGATGGAATTGTGTCGGCCACTTTGATTATTGAAGGAAAGGTTTAAGAACATCTCCAACATCTTCTCTATCTTTTTCTCTAAAATAGAGAAGACAATAAAAAACTCCAAGTTTAGAGAATTCTCTAAAACTTGGTGGAAGGTGAGAGAAACTATTATTTTATTGATTTCCACAATAAGATTAAACTATAATCATTTTATATAATTTTTAATAAAAAAGGTGCATTGGGATGATAAAATTTATAATATTTTAATAATATAATTAATGTTGAAATCTCTAAAATAAAGAATCTGTTGGAGTGAAATATAATTTAATTTAGAGATTTTGACTCTTGATTCTCTATTTTAGAGAAATTATAGAGAATATGTTGGAGATGCTCTAAGTAACCAAGTCCCTTGTACTTATCTTTTATTTATATATATTTAATTATAAACTTAAGTTTAATTGTAAACAGTAAGATAATGTATAGCACTATCATGTGTCTTAAATATTTATCATGAACGATGTATTATTCATTATGAATAAATAATTTATGTTTATTGTTCATGACGAATGAGAAAATACGGGGATAATTTTTTAATATTAAACTACATGTCTTATATACGTTTCATTTTTAAGACGTATTATAAGTTTTATTCCATCTAAAGATTTTCTTGTGTCAGGGGCGAAACATCAACTCTTACAAAAGCTTCAACGGTTTGAGAGGCTTGCAGGATTGGATCCAATTGAACTTGAAAAACACATATTAGATTGTTACAATGAAGATTTAGATGATGATGATGATGACGAAGATGTTACACTAGTAGAAGAAGAACCGACTAACGAAGAGTTGGTTAGGGAGATATTCAACCATTTGGGTGTTGGGAAAATCCCATGGTACATGAAAAAGCTCGTATTTGACCTAATTGCAGAAGAGAACAAGAACAAAGAACACCAAGTAGTCGTGCAAAGGGTATGCAAGCGGTTGTATTCTTGGAAAGTGGTTGAATTAAACACAATTGATATGATGGTTGAAACGGACTTCAGAAGTGAAGGGTGGAAGAGGTACGATGAAGAGAAGATCAGAGAGACTGGGATGGACATAGAAGCGTTCATTTTCGGGGTTTTGGTGGAAGAATTGGCTCAAGAACTTGTTAACTCATCCAATAATGTGATTTTTACAAAATGTCCGTAGCTCGTAGAACTTTCATTTTTCATTCATAGCATTTACTTATAGGTGTGGGACAATGTCGGTGGCAATGATGGTTTGTCACCTACAAGTGAATTCTATGTTTCAAATGAAAACAATAGGTTTTAATGATCAAGGGTATTTTTGTCCATTTGATCTTAAGTTACCCATTGACGAAGAAAAAGCACATACCTACTGGTCACACAAGTCGCAAACTTTTTCGACCGTTAGGTAGACCCAACAAACACGTTTTTAATAAGCAAATAAAAGCATGAACATTAAATGGGGTGTATAAATGAGTCTTATTCTTTTCTTCAAAAAAAAAAATTGAGTCTTATTCTTAAAGCCAAATTTTAACCAAGCTTAAAAAAAATACTTAGATGGGGGACTTTTTATGGATGTATTAAGGTTGGGCTTTTTTGGGCCAATGTTAGATGGGGGACTTTTTATGGATGTATGATATCATCATTACAACTCCTATCTTAAAACACTTATTTCGTGGTTGATGTTAGTTATACATAGTGATGTAGTAAGAGTACCATAATAGTGGCATATGCTTAATTGTTATGTGTGTAGAGGTAAACGTTTGTATCCATTTACTTAATAATAGGGGTGTGCATCGGGTGGGTCGGACGGGTTCAGGTGGACATGTAACGACCCGGTATCTCAAACATGCGTCAAATGACATATATTGCATAACATCGTTACATAATAAAAGATACATCATAGATCACATAAGGTCCATTCAGTCTCAAAACTATAAAATACATATTTGAGTATCCACTATTCACTAATAACTTACAATACATTTCATAATACTATTCAAACAAAACGATACATAAGAACTTCCTATTCATCATCAGTCATCCAAAAGCATCCTACACTTTATCCTTGCCTTTATACCTTCCTTGAACTGGAATACATATTTTTGAAAACAAAATGAGGGTTAGACCAAACGGTCTAGTGAGATAATCCCTGTCAGTTTAGTAATCCTTTTGTAAAACACAAATAAACAACAAGTATTTAAATACCAAGCAAGACTCGTGCATTGTGTACATCTCCTCATTCCCATGGCCATATTAGATGGTTGCAAGCCAACTAATAAATTATCTCCGTTGCACTTACATACAGCCAACTCCGCTGTCCCTCCGTACAGCCAAAACTCCACCGGTCCTAAGCCTGGCCAACGCGCTCTCGTGTAGTGTAATACTCGTATAAATATAATATACACTCCAATATATTATATTTCAAACATAAGTACATAATCACACTCTATATCACATTCTCAATCCACATATAAGTATTCCAATTTGAAAACGTTTTGAAGTAAAACTCACATGTTTGCTTATCAAAATGCTTCCAAGCTTTTCCCAAAAGATTCAGTCTTTCACCCAAAATTCACAGAATCTGAAATAAGTTAAATACAAATATCTCCTTACCAAATGAACACATAAGACATACTAGTAGGTTACGAACCCTAGATAAATCTATCTGACTCTGATCCTCAAAAGTGACCAAACAACCAATGTTTCTGGATACCACAAACTATCCGGACAACAAGACCAATCCGGATAGCATGACTTTCCGGACAACATCAATAATCCGGACGACATCCGGAAACCAAAGTAACCCGGATACCACCCGGTATCTTAATTCATCCGGAAACTATAGAAAAAGAGATACTTACCAGATACTTGTCTGTCCGGACACTAGCCATAGGAATTACCGGACACCACCAAAAGAAACTACCGGACACATTCAACTTGTGTCCGGAAACCTCTGTCAGTTTATCCAATTCTACCCAGAAATCGACAGAATTTAACCCCAGATATGAAATCGATGATTCTAATCCGATAGGAACTATCTACTAGCAATTACAAACATAAAACATAAAGGAAACATACCTTAAATCACTTCCAAGCACATCAATTGAAGCCTTAACCTAACTTCTTCTTCTTTTCTCCTTCTTGTCTCAAAACACACACATACACACTGATATTTCTGCCTTATGAAATATCTGAAGTCTGAAAGGATGTATATCAACCCAATTTACACTTTTGGCCTTGAACTATTCAGAAATGACCCAAAACACCCTTAACTTCTAACTTACCCAAACTTACTCTAAACATCCAATTTTAAAGTTAACTAAATTTAACGAAAAGGGGAATTTAACTAACGAACTTACCCGGGGTATTACATCATATCCCCCTTAAAATAATTTCGTCCCGGAATTCGGATAAGCGAAAAGGTATGAATACTTATCACTACTACTTCGAACTCAATCAAAGCCATAGAAACTAACTGAATAGACACCCCACACCTATCCATATCTCTAACACAGATAAGCAACAAAAGAACGAAAATACCAATGACCATTTTGCACCGAAGTCAGATAACACCTTAGCACGTATAAAGTTTGTTAGAAATGTACCTGTAACGACATCCGGAATTTCCTCCTCTTCTTGTGCTGTCATTTGGAAGACACGACCTTTTGCTTTCGGTACCTCAGGCCCTTGTACCCCTCCCGACCTAACACTCGTTGGTCTCACCGTCATACTACCCTGCTGTGCTTTCCATTGTGGACAATCTAACTGAATATGATCAGGGGAATTGCAATGAAAACATAATCGAGTCACCCAACAGTCCTTAGCGATATGACCCGACTTTCCACACTTGTAGCAATTTCGGGAATCAACATAGCAGTTTCCTTGATGAATGCGGTTGCATTTTGGACATGGTCTTTCAGCTGGTCTGAAAGGTGAACGACTATCAAACCTCGGGGATTCGTACTCCTTCAAATCGTACGTCATTTCTTCCAATTTTCTTTTCCCAAAACTTCTATCACCAGCATCCCTCCCTTTATCTCTTTCTACATTTTCCGCGGCATCTACTGCAGCTAAGAAGGTTTCCGGTCCCTTTGCAATCACTAGACTTCTGATTTCTGACTTTAACCCGAAGATAAACCTTTCCATCTTAAGTTCCGCCGTGGCAACATAGTACTCTGCGAAACGAGACTTCTCCAGGAAACGAGCAGTATAATCCCTAACCAATAAACTCCCCTGTTGCAGGTTCATGAATTCTTCTTCCAGTTGTCTAACTGCTGCTTGCGGACAAAACTGTCTCTTGAAAGCTGTAGTGAATTCGTCCCAAGAAAAAGTAGAATACACATCAGATCCTCTAGAGGTAATGAGAGCTTCCCACCAATATAACGCATCCGCCTTCAACATTGCAGTTCCATATAGCACTCTATCTTCGTCGGCACATTTACTGGTTTTGAAGATAGCTTCTATCTCTTTTAGCCACCTCATAGCCTTCACTGGATCTCTTTCTCCTGAGTAGGTTGGAGGTTTGCAACTTAGAAACATCTTATAATCACACTTCCTTGGCACCGGTATGACAGTAGGTGTAATGGGCATCTCGTCTTCCAGACTAGGATCTGGTATTTCAGTCTCAGTATGACGAGTTCGGTCGAACATAGCTTGTATATTTGCTTGTAGTCTTCCCATTTCAGCCGCCAAATCGTCCCTTGTAACAAATTCCGTACCTCGCAACTGAACTCTGCCTCCTGTTTTGCCCCTACCTCGTTCTCCCCCTCTTCCCGACTGTTGGATTCGTTCTATTAGGATTTCCTTCTCCCTCTCTATTTGTACGTCGAGTACCACTTGCCATTCTGTAGATTTCAACAAGGTTAATATACACGTAAGAACATACCCCATATAATAAGGTTTTCCAGTTCAAACATGTACCTGTAAGTTCATGATTACACTGGCCAAATGTAAATTGAAATTACCTTACATGATGTTCCTTCTACCTTTTATATTTAGCATCCCAAGGTTCTAAAATAATAGGGACATCCTACTTCACATGCAGTTTAAGTCTAGGTATGGATCCGAATACCTAAATCCCTTAAACTAGGGCTCTGATACCATCTGTAACAACCCGGTATCTCAAACATGCGTCAAATAACATATATTGCATAACATCGTTACATAATAAAAGATACATCATAGATCACATAAGGTCCCTTCAGTCACAAAACTATAAAATACATATTTGAGTATCCACTATTCACTAATAACTTACAATACATTTCATAATACTATTAAAAAAACGATACATAAGAACTTCCTATTCTTCATCAGTCATCCAAAAGCATCCTACACTTTATCCTTGCCTTTATACCTTCCTTGACCTGGAATACATATTTTTGAAAACAAAATGAGGGTTAGACCAAACGGTCTAGTGAGATAATCCCTGTCAGTTTAGTAATCCTTTTGTAAAACACAAATAAACAACAAGTATTTAAATACCAAGCAAGACTCGTGCATTGTGTACATCTCCTCATTCCCATGGCCATATTAGATGGTTGCGAGCCAACTAATAAATTATCTCCGCTGCACTTACATACAGCCAACTCCGATGTCCCTCCGTACAGCCAAAACTCCACCGGTCCTAAGCCCGGCCAACGTGCTCTCGTGTAGTGTAATACTCGTATAAATATAATATACACTCAATTATATTATATTTCAAACATAAGCACATAACCACACTCTATATCACATTCTCAATCCACATATAAGTATTCCAATTTGAAAACGTTTTGAAGTAAAACTCACCTGTTTGCTTATCAAAATGCTTCCAAGCTTTTCCCAAAAGATTCAGTCTTTCACCCAAAATTCACAGAATCTGAAATAAGTTAAATACAAATATCTCCTTACCAAATGAACACATATGTAACACCCTAAAAATCAGGGCAAATTTAAACCTGAAATAAAAGGGTTTACTCATCTAAAATCCATAACATAAACGTTCTTAACGAGTGAAAATAATAACAAGAGTTAATTTACATCAACTTGTTGTCACCATAAACTCTCCACTCATCCCATTACGTCGCTGAGCTCATACCTGGTAAGAAAATATTATTTGAAACAATTAGGCTAACTCCTAGTGAGAACATCCAGTTTCAAAACAATACTTTTAAATCAATGTAAACAAGGTTTATCAAACTTGACTCACACTCGTTCTTACCGTACTCATACTTATCTCATAATAACAATATCATACTCAATCCCACGAGTATAGCTACCATTCATAAAATCATATCACCATATGATAGGGTTAGTTTGTTAACCCTATTTTAGCCACTTTTTAGTAGGTTTTGAGTCTGTTTTATTTGCCCAAAGTCTGTAATTAAGTCCTTTTTAGTAACTTTTTTGCATTTTCTGTGTTTTAGGTGTCAAGCATGATTTAATGGTATAATCTCTGTTTTTGGATCTTATTAGGCCTGTTTTGATTTCAGATTTTGGTTGGACACTACTACGACAATGCTATAGGAGTTGAGCGCAAAAGGAATGCTGTAGGAGTGCCGCAGGATCAAACAGCTGGGCCATTTTTGGGTATCTTATGGAAGAAGCCTCTTTTGATGACAAGGCTGGAGTTGACTTTTTGGAAGGGACATAAAGCTGTTTATAGGACATCAGTTATAATCTCCTTTTAGTTGCTTTGTCTCCACACAACTCCCCTATATATAGAATGCTTCTATGCTTTTGTAAAAAATACTACTTAGCTAAAAACACAAAAATCTCTCCAAGTGTTTTAGCTTTTGCTCTCTAGATTTATTTACCTCTTAATTTCCAGTTTATTTACCTCTGAATATTCAGAGCTGTGGTCACGATTTCAGTAGTTTGTAGTCAAGCTCTCGGTTTCAAGTATTAATCTAAGTGATTCGAAGTAAGTTCTTGTGTTTTACTTTCCGATTCTCGCAAATCTCCAAGTTCTCGATATTTTCTTAGTTACTTACTTAAAATCTCAAGGTTCGTGATTTTTAGTTTGGAGTCCTTCCCTCTAAAAACCGTAACCTTTGGTTGTTTAAGTTAGTGTTTCAAAGTTTTAACGGTTTCAAAGCAACAAGTAGTTTTATGACGTAACTTGCACGACAAGTTTCCATAACTTGGCGAACAAGTTACCTTGGTAGTTTAGTAATTCCGTTTCCTTGCATTCTTAGTTCTTATCATTGTTTTTATTTTATTGTTGTTGAAATTCCTGTATTTAATTTCTGTCTTTCCATTTCTGTCATTTACATTTCTTGCAATTTAATTTATGTCTTTCCATTTCTGTCATTTACATTTCTTGCAATTTCCTTTCAGTACTTTCCATTCATGTCATTTACATTTCTTACACCTTTCGAAAGAAGAAATCAAGCCATGAAGGGCTAATCGCCTGAGCTTGGGGTGTAAAGCAAAGTTTAGATGTAAAATATGTGTGAAAGTAAAGAGGTGTATTGAATATAACATTGTATCTAACTATTTATTTCAGGTGATTGATCTTACATTGAAGATTGCATTTAATTAATTGACAACTAATTTTATGTATGAAAATGCATTAACATTCAGTGTTAAGGTTAAGGTTAATTAACTGAAATAATAAAAGAAGACTATAAAGAGTTTTAGTGCCTGACAAGTACGATACTTTTACGGTGTAGGATGGTAACACTGTGTTGTGCTAGGATTCACAAAGTCTAACATAAATGATATTGTATCGATAGCATGTTGACCAGTGTGTACTCTTGGGAGGCCGTTTGAACCGATAGTTGGTGTTGTGGCAGTCCTATAGCACTTGTGCTGGAGGACTGGCTGGATGTTATAATACATTTTTACTCAATCACTTGTTTTCATCTTTATAGAGCTTTGCACCCTATGCTTCTTCTCTAGAGTTGATTTTTAGCTGATAACTCAAACCAACCAATCAAACAATCTGTTTTCGAAATCGCCATCTGAAATTAGTTTTTAAAGACTGGACTTTTGAAAGGCTTTCACAAGATTTCCTTGTGGATCGATATCTGGTATTTTACCATTATTACTTGTTACGAGACGATAGTAGTTCAAGGTGTATACTTGCATTGAGTCCTATTCTAAGTGAATCTCTAAGGTTGCATAAATCTTACAACAAGTTTTTGGCGCCGCTGCCGGGGAACACTTCGCTGAAAGATTTTCATTCCAAAGTAAAGTTTGTAAAAAATTGATTTTTCTACCATCTTTGTTGCTTGTCATACGTCTCCATGTGTGCACAAGTAATAAATCTTTAAGTATATATTTCTGTGGATATGGATTCAATGGGACATTCGTTTGGGCCATATGAAACTGTTTTTTGTGACTACTGTGGTGGAAGTCATTTCTCATACAGTTGCCCTTCGACCCCCGAATCCCGTTATTTCATGGGAGGTAGTAATTGGGATACCTCGCACTTCAATGGTTACACTCAATCATGGGAGGATCATCCTAATTTGTTTTTAAATGGTCAAGATCATGACACTTTCACATCACCAATACCTCCCTATCAAGATTGGAGCAACACTTATTCAAACACTTTTGACCAATCTTGGGAGGAACAAGTTGATTTTTCCGAGAATTTTGAAGGGGGTGATTTTAACAACTCACTTTTACCCCCTACGCCCCCTTTAGAACAAGTTGAAAATTTTGAATCTCTTGAAACGTTGATGAATGATTTCTTACAGAACATACAAGGATCTGTTATTAACATAACAACTTGTGTTGGAGAAATTATTAGTGAGCATAAAAGACAAAGCCAAATCCCTATACCAAGTGATATTGAAAAATCTGAGTGTATTGGTAAGGATGAGGGTGAGGCTAATACTTTGGAAATTCAAGAGATAGAGAGTTCCAAGGAAACACCTGAGCATTTGAGCAACCCCTCTTCACTTCAAAATAGTGAAGATGTGCAACAAAGTGCTAAGATTGTCATTAACCCATACTTTAAACATGTGCAGAAAGAACATATTGTTGTAGATACCATAATATCCCTACAACAAATTTCTGTAGAAAATCTTCAAGTTGTTTTAAAAAGGGGACGTGATGATCAATCCAAGGACTTGGGAAACTTCATAAAATCAAGTTATATTGTTGGTGAGGTGATGAATCGTTCACCCATTTGTGCAATCGATGTTTTGTGTCGTGATCATGTAGTAAAACGAGTGGTGAGAAAAGTATATAAGCATAAGTGGAAAGAGAAACACCAAGCTTGGAGATATCAAAAAGCAAGACTCTTGAAGAACCACCCACCATTTCCAATCCAAAGAGGAAGGCAGATGCTTCACCTACTCATCATGAGTATGAGTAGGACAGGTTCTATCATCTTTTTTTTTTGATTTGCTGAATTATTTTCTTCCATTTATTTGTTGATTTGTGTGTATGTCTTAGTCTGTTAAGCCCTTTTGGTGTTGTTTGGACCTGTTCTGCCACTTTGGCAATGAACAAGTTTGAGGTGTGCACTTTGTTGCACACCAATTTCAATTTTAGTTCCCTTTTTGCTGGTTTACTATTTTAAGTTCAAGTTTGAGGTGTGTATTCTTTTGCACACCAAGTCATTTCTGTGGGATTATGCCATTTAGCAGTTTATCTGTTTAACACGGGCTTTTGCTGTCTTTTAGCTTTTACTGTGGATCTTGCATGAATGATCAACATGTCTTGACTTCACCTTGTTAATTGAGTCAATTCTTATGAGTCTTGTGCGTTCTTATTCCATGATCAGTACCTAAAAGTCTGATTGGTTTGGATAATTTGCTGATTTGAGTCCAGAAACTGTCTTTTGACAGTTTGTGTCTGAATCATTAAGTCATGATAGTAGTGTTTGAGTCATGTTTCTTTTCATTCTCATCTTTTGCTTTTCTGTTTCAATTTGTTGGGTACTGATTTTATGAACTTGTTTCCCTCATAATATGTATGCATGTATCACAGTTTCATCACAAGTGTTTTTTTTTTGCATGCTTAGTTGATCTTATAGCCACAGTAATCTTATGCTTTGTTCTTTAAGACTAAATTGCCGTTATAGCCTACCCAACAGTTTTCCAAACTGTTAAGTTGAGTCATCATGGGCAGCTTCCCCATTAAAGCCATAATCAAATCCCAAACAGTACTTTGTCTACTCTTATCTCCCTTGACAATGAGGACATTGTCCATTTCAAGTTTGAGGTGGGGTAAGATCTGCCTCACACATCTTAAGGCAAACCTCACAGATCTTTCATGAGCAAAGTGCTCTTTTGTGCTTAAAAGAGTGTCAAAGACACCAAAATTCTAAAAGAGACCAATGAGTCCACTTTATTCCTCAATATGAGATGAATGGCAGTAAAATTGTGCCATTGAGTGAACAAAGTGAGTGTGTGGAAAAAGGCAAAGCATTGAAATCAAAGAAAAAAGCCAAATGCATACCCAATTCCAATTATAGTATGCCTTAATGACTCTTGTAAACATACGAAAAGCTTAGGTTGGTTATGATGGTATATTTTTGTGCTTAAAGGAATAAGCTTGTCTGATGAACGGCTATTTGTTTTCATACAACTCATGTTTTAAACCTCCTGTTCTGAAATTCTTTGTTTGTGTGCATTGTGTTTATGGTTGAAACAAGTTCAAATTTTTTGTTTTTGTTTTTACGTATTTTTAGAAACTTGAGTCTTTATTTTGTCTTTTTTTGTTGTTTGGGGACAAACAACGTTTTAAGTTTGAGGTTGTGATAGGGTTAGTTTGTTAACCCTATTTTAGCCACTTTTTAGTAGGTTTTGAGTCTGTTTTATTTGCCCAAAGTCTGTAATTAAGTCCTTTTTAGTAACTTTTTAGCATTTTCTGTGTTTTAGGTGTCAAGCATGATTTAATGGTATAATCTCTGTTTTTTGATCTTATTAGGCATGTTTTGATTTCAGATTTTGGCTGGACACTACTACGACAATGCTATAGGAGTTGAGCGCAAAAGGAATGCTGTAGGAGTGCCGCAGGATCGAACAGCTGGGCCATTTTTGGGTATCTTATGGAAGAAGCCTCTTTTGATGACAAGGCTGGAGTTGACTTTTTGGAAGGGACATAAAGCTGTTTATAGGACATCAGTCTTAATCTCCTTTTAGTTGCTTTGTCTCCACACAACTCCCCTATATATAGAATGCTTCTATGCTTTTGTAAAAAATACTACTTAGCTAAAAACACAAAAATCTCTCCAAGTGTTTTAGCTTTTGCTCTCTAGATTTATTTACCTCTTAATTTCCAGTTTATTTACCTCTGAATATTCAGAGTTGTGGTCACGATTTCAGTAGTTTGTAGTCAAGCTCTCGGTTTCAAGTATTAATCTAAGTGATTCGAAGTAAGTTCTTGTGTTTTACTTTCCGATTCTCGCAAATCTCCAAGTTCTCGATATTTTCTTAGTTACTTACTTAAAATCTCAAGGTTCGTGATTTTTAGTTTGGAGTCCTTCCCTCTAAAAACCGTAACCTTTGGTTGTTTAAGTTAGTGTTTCAAAGTTTTAACGGTTTCAAAGCAACAAGTAGTTTTGTGACGTAACTTGCACGACAAGTTTCCATAACTTGGCGAACAAGTTACCTTGGTAGTTTAGTAATTCCGTTTCCTTGCATTCTTAGTTCTTATTATTGTTTTTATTTTATTGTTGTTGAAATTCCTGTATTTAATTTCTGTCTTTCCATTTCTGTCATTTACATTTCTTGCAATTTAATTTCTGTCTTTCCATTTCTGTCATTTACATTTCTTGCAATTTCCTTTCAGTACTTTCCATTCATGTCATTTACATTTCTTACACCTTTCGAAAGAAGAAATCAAGCCATGAAGGGCTAATCGCCTGAGCTTGGGGTGTAAAGCAAAGTTTAGATGTAAAATATGTGTGAAAGTAAAGAGGTGTATTGAATATAACATTGTATCTAACTATTTATTTCAGGTGATTGATCTTACATTGAAGATTGCATTTAATTAATTGACAACTAATTTTATGTATGAAAATGCATTAACATTCAGTGTTAAGGTTAAGGTTAATTAACTGAAATAATAAAAGAAGACTATAAAGAGTTTTAGTGCCTGACAAGTACTATACTTTTACGGTGTAGGATGGTAACACTGTGTTGTGCTAGGATTCACAAAGTCTAACATAAATGATATTGTATCGATAGCATGTTGACCAGTGTGTACTCTTGGGAGGCCGTTTGAACCGATAGTTGGTGCTGTGGCAGTCCTATAGCACTTGTGCTGGAGGACTGGCTGGATGTTATAATACCTTTTTACTCAATCACTTGTTTTCATCTTTATAGAGCTTTGCACCCTATGCTTCTTCTCTAGAGTTGATTTTTAGCTGATAAGTCAAACCAACCAATCAAACAATCTGTTTTCGAAATCGCCATCTGAAATTAGTTTTTAAAGACTGGACTTTTGAAAAGCTTTCACAAGATTTCCCTGTGGATCGATAACTGGTATTTTACCATTATTACTTGTTACGAGACGATAGTAGTTCAAGGTGTATACTTGCACTGAGTTCTATTTTAAGTGAATCTCCAAGGTTGCATAAATCTTACAACACCATATTCAATAACCTACTACGAATCATCACGGATTCTAGTTTATCGATCAATCCTACAGACATCCATTCAAACATCATACATTCTTCTTTCAATGGATATAGAAATAGCACTTATATATTGCCTATTTTTAATCCGCTGAAATCACAGGAAAACAATACTTACACTTCTTCTAATTCATATTTCCACATCTCAAATACGAATAATAACTCTACTTTATCTATTCAATCAATCAACCTGAATAGCAATTATGCTTTTCCTATTCAATCGTTTCTATATGAATAGTAAATCTATATTACCTATTCAATCGTTCCATATGAATAGTAATTATACTTTCACCTATTCCCCCATTTCTATATGAATAGCAATTCTACTTTGCCTATCCAATCATTTATACGAATAACAATTCTACTTTGTCTATTCAATCATTCGCATGAATAACAATTCTACTTTGTCTATTCAATCATTCGCATGAATAACAATTCTACTTTGTCTATTCAATCATTCACATGAATAATAATTCTACTTTGTCTATTCAATCATTCCAAGGATACACGGGAATAACAATTATACTTTGCCTATTCCTCCTTTTTCAATTATGAATAGCAATTCTACCTTGCCTATTCATTACCTTCCAATATATACAGGAATTAGCAATTATACTTTGTCTATCCTACGTTATCCAATAAAACTAGTGTGTATGAATCCCTTACACTTAACCGTACTCGTACAAGTTATTTCTTAATATAGATTTCTCATATTATTCAGTATGAGCCAATCACATATTTATTACACAAATTCCTCATATCATTCAATAAAATCAAACCTCCTTTATAGATCTCTTATATCATTTAGTAAAACCTATTAATATTTTAATCCGTCAATTCCTCATTCTATAAGTCTAACCATCAATATTAACACTTACGAGTCTTGACATAATTTTACTTCATAAAATTATTCTTCCAAAAGTCATCCAATCAGTTCTTTATAAAATACACCTTACCATACTTTAAAACATTATAAAAAGGTAAGGTAAGAATGAACTCACCTGATTGTAGTCGCGCTACTCTTCCTTACTCAGAGTTGTAAAGAATTTCCGTCACCAACTTCACAGATATCTGAAATACCCAAATACATAATGTACTGGTATTAATCTACTGTTTAGGACCCTTAAGTACTGAAAATCCTAAATATCCAAAATTCTCGTCTCTTATCGCAACCAACTAGCTGCGATATACCTTGTCGCAACCCACTATTGCGATAACTCCCTCTTGTCGCAACCAACTGTTGAGACATAACACCATATCACAACCAACTGTTGAGACATAACACCATATCGCAACCAACTGTTGAGACATAGCACCATATCGCAACCAACTGTTGAGACATAACACTATATTGCAACCAACTGTTGAGACATAGCACCATATCGCAACCAACTGTTGACATAGCACCATATCGCAACCAACTGTTGAGACATAACACTATATCGCAACCAACTGTTGAGACATAGCACCATATCGCAACCAACTGTTGAGACATAGCACCATATCGCAACCAACTAAATTCATAACTGTCGCAACTAACTGAGTTCATAACTGTCGCAACTAACTAAGTTCATGAATATCTCAACTAACTGAAAAACGTAAAAACCCAGAAATTCATACTTTTACGCTATGCATGTTTCTATAAACTTGCAGATATGTTCAATACTACTATTTGAACATAAACATCAACCCAGATTTATCATAATCATCAAAAATCATCAAGACCCATTTCTAAACCATATAAACTCAACTTTATGCATCTATTTATAAACAAAGTTGTAAATAGAATCATACCTTTGTTTCCTCAGATTATAATCAAATTCTCCAGCTGATAAATCTGCTTATATTCTTCTTTTTCTTCTTTCCTTTCTTGATCTCTCTCTCTTTCTCTTTTCGTAAAACACACACACACACACACAAAATGAGATTATTCTTTTATCCCTCTATTTGCCACCTATCTATCTTACCAAAAGAAAAGTGTGGAGGTGATGACACCTCAATCACCATTTACCAAACTAGTCCCTCAAGGACCATCAAATGACACTTTATACCTTCAACTTGTAAATTAAAATTAAAGTTTACCCCTTTACTTATAACTCCATAAAACAAATAACGTAACTTAATCGGGATAAACTCTAAAATTAATCTATCACATAACAAATCATAGATTTATCAATAAAACTCATCTTAGTATTTTATACAAAAATCGAGATGTTACAATACTCTCCAACTTAAAAATGATTTCGTCCCCGAAATCAGAGCTAGGTAAATCAATGAGGATATCAAATCTTTGTATCCTCTTCAACTTCCAATGTCACATCAGCATCTCAGTGATGTTTCCATTGTACCTTTAACATAATCACATTCTTAGATCGAAACTTCTTAACCAATCTTTCTAAAATTACCTCCGGTTCTTCCACATAATGTATCACCCGTAATTTTCGGATAAGTACAACTTCGAATCAGTGTGGAATCGATCTTTTAAGAAAAATATGAAAAATAGAATTTTGGGTTAAATCCTAGATTTTATGGTCTTGTTGTATGGGGAATTCGAATACGAGTCCAACGGTTCTTTCCGGAGCAAAAACGGAGCTATAACGAAGAAGTTACGACCGAAACAGTATCCGACCCAACAGGGGGCCGCGCGGCCTGTTAGACCGCGGCCCAAGCCGCGTAAGCCTCTGGAGGGAAGCGCGCGACATTCCCCGCAACTTATAAACCGCGGGACAAACCGCGGGAACGACCTGGAGCTTTAAATCGCGAATCTCAAACCCTCAAACTTCATTTCTTCATAACTTTTGCATCTCAACTCCGATTTGAGTGATTCAAGTTGCTATGGTTTCGTTTTTGGGAGCTCTTCAAGGATCTAGAAAGAGTTTTGAAGTATCATGAATGATCCAAGAGTATTTGGTGGTGGTTGAGGTAAGCATCTCACTTTTCTTCATCTAAGAAGCTAGGGTTTTGATATTTTGGTGTATTGTGGATGGATGATGATTCCTTGTGGTTAGACTTTGGTATTTATGGTTGGAAATCTATGGGTCTAGGTTTTGGAAGTTTTGGCTTGAGGATGCAAACTTCATCAAAGGAGCTTACGTTGGAGAAAACTCTAGATTTAGCGTAATCTAGCTAAGGTGAGTTCAAGTTGATTTGTGAAAACTTTGTACATGCCAAAAATAGTATTTTCCAAATGTTTGTGTGTTTTACTTGAAAATATCAATTGTTGAGGTATTTGGTTAATTTAACCTTTTTGAAGTATTTATCTTCATAATTGTGTAAAACACCCATATTTGGGATTTTGAAGTATTTGATATGTAGAAATCATAATTTTACTCTTAAAAGATTTATTACTCAAAATGGAGTCTATTTGATGGTTTAATCATATGTGTATAAATGATTTTGTAAACCATTTGGGAGAATGCACGTTTTAGTGTCAATAACCATTTTGAGAATTATAAGGGTGTGAGTCCCTTTGGGAAAACCCTTTTGTTTAACCTGCGTTGGGTTTTGGGTTAATAACGATTTTATGGTACTTGTTTACCTAATTGATATTAAATGCATTTTGTGCTATTTGATGGCCGTTATTTTCCCAACTTGCCTTAAGAGGTTTGATTATCCGGATGGCAATAGTGGACCGGAGAGATTTGGAGGAGTATGGGTTGAGACGTTGAGTGCCGACTAAGTTATGCACAAAATTATTTTAAAAATAAGTTGCATCAATTATTTCTTGTGTTTCAAATCCTTATATGGATTGTGTTACCAATTTTGGAAAGTGTTTAGCACACACACAAGATTTCAAATTTATGGGTTTTTGAACTAGCATGAAATTATTTTATTGCGGGAGTTGCAAACTCCGCTGAGATTTGTTTTGCTTTACTTCATTATTGTTCAACATTTCTTTCGGGTATAATGATATCCATATTTTATGATGTTTAAGATGTTGGGCAAGTAACTACGGCTTACGACTTTAACATTGGATCTCCTCCACATATGTTAGAGTTTAGACGAAAAGTTATCTTCCATTATGTCTACGTAAAGCTATATTGAGAACTTTGTTTTATACGAGTTTGTGATCAATATTGTCTGTATAGTATTACATCCAGAATGGATTTTGGAATTTTGACATTTTAGTCATGAATTTGCTTATTGCAATTTGACTTTTTGGGAAGCACAATGTTTGGTGCCATTTTATTGACTTGAGGTCATTAAGCTCATTAAATTTCATGGAGTTTTATTTTACGACGTATTGAGTCGTGTGAGTGTAATTTCACAATGTGCATACTCCATTTAATTATGTGGAAATTTATGAGTTATGTTGGGCGTTTTGTCACACTCAAACTTTGTTGAGAAATATTAATTTTATGCCATAAGTCGACCAAAGGGATAAGTTTTGGAACTTTAGTGTCGCGTAACTTCTCTTTCAAAGTTTTGTACTAGCACATTTTGTTGCAACCTGTTCAGTATGTGGATTGATTTATACATGACATAAGTAATGCACGAACGAACACTTTGATAGTGTTTCATAAACAATTTGCTTAGATGCGCTTTCGGTCAGTTAAATGTTTATTATCATTTTCATGTAAATGCATTATATCGACTTAGGGGTATGAATAGCTTGGTAAACATTATTTCTCGTCACTTTGTTGAACGAATCGTGAGTGAAATTTCTTTATTAACTCATTGTACAAATGATGATCATTCGGTCAAATGGTGTTTTGGTGTTGTGTAAATCATGCATAGTTCGCATTATTTTACATTTTGAAAACACAAAGGTATGAGTCATTGACATTGGACAATTTTGATTTTGCCGAGTATTTTGGAAAATTGAAAACCTTTTGGTTTGGAGGAAATGTGTATTTTGAGTATTTTGACAAATACATTTTTAGTAATGAAGTTTTGACGTTTTATGTTCCAAGTACGAAACTTGAGGAAAATGCTTCGCGATGAAGATTTTAGAAAATTGTTTGGTATGAAATTATGGTGCGTGTAATTTCTTATGTTTTGAACATTGACGCGCCCCGTCAGTGCAATTTGAGATTCGAAAATAAGTTGAACCCTTTTGATGTCAACTAATTATTAACACTTATTTCCTCATATGTTTTAGAAAAACTCATTGTTGTGTGCAAGTTTGCCAAAGACGTTTTATTTAAATGTCATTATAGGACCGGATGAGAAATTTTGAGAAATTGATTTAAAGAGTTTCCTCTTTTGGAAATTTGGTCGCGAACCGTTTGATACATGTCTTTTCGTTTCAAGAAAATTTCTAATGGAAGTGTTACAAGCTTGCATGCCTACCCCTATTTGAAGTTTTATGATGTTTTAAGTCGATACTCTCAAAGGATGGAAACGGATTGGTTTTTGTCTTTAAATTTGGAGCCTACACAAGCTGTTTTGTGTTTTGACTGAGGTGTAATTAAAAATCGTTTCCTTGTTTCGTATAATAAACTGACGCGCGCAAATTTTGTTGGGGAACCTTATTCCATACCAAATTAATGGTCGGAAAAGAATTTTGAGTCAATGGCCGCTTGGGCTACTTTTGAAGTACGTGTGAAAATGTGTTGCACACCGTTTAAAGTGGGCAGTTACTTTACGTGCATGTCATGAGTCAATCCATACTAGAACCGTGGCGGTTCATTTTAAAGAAGTTGTTTAATTACGTTTTTGTGTTTTGTGGGTAAACTGAACTGCAATGAAATAATTTTCAACACGATTTTCATATGTGGGACGAGTGTGTCCATTTTTACGTAACTACAGAATTAATGACAGTAGTTTTCCGTGCGTACGATTTATTTGATATGAAAGTCTTTGTGTTGAAAATTTTGTTAAAGACTTTGTTAATTGGCATATTTGTTAAATAATTCGCTTGAAAACCTTGAACTCGTTAGGACCTTGGAAAGGGGTAAGTGACCCAGTTAGGAGTAAATGCGTGTAGCACCTTGTTGGTGGAAGGTTTGAACATTCCAAGCGTGATAGCGCCGTAGGCCGAATGGTGTTGGGTGCGGGGATGATGCACTTTTGTAACTAAGAAATCTGATTCGCGGTATCTTATATTGAGGTTGGTGATAACCTTTCTTGTTGGGAATCTTATTTTGGGGTCTTGGTCAACTTTCGTATGTGGGACCCTTTAGACACCATATCGATAACCTTGGTTTTGTAAGAAGGCTCGACGAGTGAAGCTCGTGTGTAGAGTCTGTGGTGATTCGACTTAATGGTATGACTATGTGTCAACTTTTGGACTTGAGGCCAAGCACCTTTAGTGTAATCGGGGAGGTGTAGTCCAATTTGAAATGAAATAATGGTAACGGTTGTAGCAATCCTAAGATACTCAAGTGTGATGAGTAGATTTTGTAGGAATAATTTCCTTGTGTGATTAAAGAACATGTCGGTTTGATGATTAATGTTGAAATGGATTTTGGAGTTTATTAGAACTCGTTGGAATTGATCGACAATTAATGATGGGGACAATTGGAATTAGAGATTCGGCCGGTCTCGATATTAATTAGGCCTTGGATTGACTTAGAGTCTGAAAATGAAATTGGGAGGTATGGAACATTTAAGGTTGGGAGACAACCGAAGTCGTCTGACTAGGAATTATTCCAGTTGTCGGAGTGTTCTCCCAGACATAAGTACAGTGTACGTGAAGGGCTTTGTTGATAAACAATTGTTCGAGGAATTGTCTTTATAGACTGTGTGGAGAGAATTTAGATTCCAGTTAGGGACTGATAAATTATAGTCGATGTTGAGTCGGTTAGCCTTGGGTTGTAAAGGATGTAGATTTCAAGGACGAAATCATCCTAAGGTTGGGAGGATTGTAACACCCGTAATTTTCGGATAAGTACAACTTCGAATCAGTGTGGAATCGATCTTTTAAGAAAAATATGAAAAATAGAATTTTTGGTTAAATCCTAGATTTTATGGTCTTGTTGGATGGGGAATTCGAATACGAGTCCAACGGTTCTTTCTAGAGCAAAAACGGAGCTATAACGAAGAAGTTACGGCCGAAACAGTATCTGACCCAACAGGGGGCCGCGCGGCCTGTTAGACCGCGGCCCAAGCCGCGTAAGCCTCTGGAGGGAAGCGCGCGACATTCCCCGCGACTTATAAACCGCGGGACAAACCGCGGGAACGACCTGGAGCTTTAAATCGCGAATCTCAAACCCTCAAACTTCATTTCTTCATAACTTTTGCATCCCAACTCCGATTTGAGTGATTCAAGTTGCTATGGTTTCGTTTTTGGGATCTCTTCAAGGATCTAGAAAGAGTTTTGAATTATCATGAATGATCCAAGAGTATTTGGTGGTGGTTGAGGTAAGCATCTCACTTTTCTTCATCTAAGAAGCTAGGGTTTTGATATTTTGGTGTATTGTGGATGGATGATGATTCCTTGTGGTTAGACTTTGGTATTTATGGTTGGAAATCTATGGGTCTAGGTTTTGGAAGTTTTGGCTTGAGGATGCAAACTTCATCAAAGGAGCTTACGTTGGAGAAAACTCTAGATTTAGCTTAATCTAGCTAAGGTGAGTTCAAGTTGATTTGTGAAAACTTTGTACATGCCAAAAATAGTATTTTCCAAATGTTTGTGTGTTTTACTTGAAAATATCAATTGTTGAGGTATTTGGTTAATTTAACCTTTTTGAAGTATTTATCTTCATAATTGTGTAAAACACCCATATTTGGGATTTTGAAGTATTTGATATGTAGAAATCATAATTTTACTCTTAAAAGATTTATTACTCAAAATGGAGTCTATTTGATGGTTTAATCATATGTGTATAAATGATTTTGTAAACCATTTGGGAGAATGCACGTTTTAGTGTCAATAACCATTTTGAGAATTATAAGGGTGTGAGTCC
Source organism: Saussurea involucrata (assembly GCA_033807775.1). Lineage (NCBI taxonomy): Eukaryota > Viridiplantae > Streptophyta > Magnoliopsida > Asterales > Asteraceae > Saussurea > Saussurea involucrata. The sequence goes on from CM066325.1 coordinate 5,233,365, forward strand.
CTTTGGGAAAACCCTTTTGTTTAACCTGCGTTGGGTTTTGGGTTAATAACGATTTTATGGTACTTGTTTACCTAATTGATATTAAATGCATTTTGTGCTATTTGATGGCCGTTATTTTCCCAACTTGCCTTAAGAGGTTTGATTATCCGGATGGCAATAGTGGACCGGAGAGATTTGGAGGAGTATGGGAAATATTTCTCATGGATTTTGGGTGCGTTGAAAATGAGTCATTTATATTCTTGGTAAACTCTTTTGGAAATCTAAATCTTTATTGCCAACTTTCTTTCAAAGAACTATTTATTCATGCTATAAACTCTTGAACTCACTAGGCGTTAGCCTAACCTTTTTATTTGTCGGCATGTGCAACAGGTCTCAGGTTGGGAGTAGTTCTAGTGACACGTGTGAAGGGTCGTGTGCTAGTAAAGTGCTCGAGAGGTGAATAGCCTAAGTTATGTTTCCGCATTTACCCTTGGGAGTAGCACTTGTGTTTGGATTTAGTGATATCCGAAGTAAGTTTAGTCTTGGTTATAAGACTTGTTTTTTTTATATGTAATGTTTGGAGGCAATCATAGTTTGTAATTTGAGGTAATTTACCTATTATTTCAGATGTGATATTGAAAATTTTATTTAGTTGCTCTTTCCCAATTCGAGGGTGTTACACATAACGACTCTTCTCATCTAGTCTTATTTCTTATCATACTTTATCATAGATAAAGTCCAGGAAGAACAAGGACTCAACTTTTCACATTTTCTGGATCTTACATCCTTCAACATTCCCCGCTCCCCAACTTAAAATTTTGCGGATCTCCTTGGGGTAACTATACAATTATCAAATCTTTTATCCAACTATAACTTGATCTTATTTTACCCCTTACAATCATTAAAGCATCTTTCAACAATAACAATTTATACAGCTAACTTTTGATATAGACCAAAATACAAAAGATAAGTTAGCATTACTTACATAATTTACATGAGAATCCTGATTACCATCGCTACAGTACTAATTTCACGTATTTCCGTCGACTCTAAGACTATCCCGTCTTAGTACTTCTACCCATATCACACATATCACATCTTAATTCATCTCAGCTTAAGTCTAAGTATCTCATCAGCATACTTAGTTCACTTAAACTAATGCTCTGATACCATATTGTAACACCCTAAAAATCAGGGCAAATTTAAACCTGAAATAAAAGGGTTTACTCATCTAAAATCCATAACATAAACGTTCTTAACGAGTGAAAATAATAACAAGAGTTAATTTACATCAACTTGTTGTCACCATAAACTCTCCACTCATCCCATTACGTCCCTGAGCTCATACCTGGTAAGAAAATATTATTTGAAACAATTAGGCTAACGCCTAGTGAGAACATTCAGTTTCAAAACAATACTTTTAAATCAGTGTAAACAAGGTTTATCAAACTTGACTCACACTCGTTCTTACTGTTAGTCCCAGATGGCTGTAACAAGTATTGTAGAAGGGGGGGTTGAATACAATACTCAAAATTTTCACAATTTTAATTCTATTATTGAAAAATTTTCAACAAGAATTACACATAGAAACTTAAGATTGTTGCGGAAAAGAACTGATAAACTGTTCTAACAATCTTACACAAAGTATACTAACAAAATAACTAAGAACACTTAGAACAAAGATATGAAGTTTTTAAGCAATATGGAGATATCTTGCACTGAGAGAGATTTCCAGAAAGCGTAGAATATCTTAGAGCACACAGTAATCTTCAAGTCTCTCAAGATCTGTTCTGCATGGAGAGGTCTTCATCTTTATATAGTGCCAAGAGTATGTGTAGCATAGGACACTTGTCACTTTGTCATTGGAAGGATAGGTTTGGCTCTCAAAAGTTGAAATGTCATTTCCTATTATGCTATAAAGGTTTGATGGAGACAATATCTAAGAATGGGAAAAAGGACAAAAGAACCTTTTTCTTCCATACCCAGACATTCTATCTTTGAAGAGAAAACCTTTTAGCATGGACAAAAGGTAGGATCCTCATATTTAAAGATCCCACCGACATGTCATGAACATGGTAGGTGGAAGTCTTCTTAGGAGTGAAGATATGAGAGGATTCTCTAACTTTTGAGGGTCCCACCGATTTTCATGGGGACAATCGGTGGGATGGCCAACTTTACCTCTTATGATGAAGATCTTCATGGCAAGGAGATAATGGGGAAAATCTCCTATTTGGGATCTCACCGATCTTCATGGAGACAATCGGTGGACTATGACTTGTATGTGTTGAGAAAAGATCTTTCACTTCCACAATGAGAGAATCTTCAATCTTGACTTTGGTTGATCTTTGACTTCACCAAACATTTGCTATCTTGTACAAGCCATTATAAAGAACCATCCAAAATTTCTGTAAGTATAAAATGTTTTTCGAAGTATAAAAGGAGACCATGAGGTCATCTTCAAATCTTGATGACCCAACACTTACCGAACTCATACTTATCTCATAATAACAATATCATACTCAATCCCACGAGTATAGCTATCATTCATAAAATCATATCACCATATTCAATAACCTACTACGAATCATCACGGATTCTAGTTTATCGATCAATCCTACAGACTTCCATTCAAACATCATACATTCTTCTTTAAATGGATATAGAAATAGCACTTATATATTGCCTATTTTTAATCCGCTGAAATCACAGAAAAACAATACTTACACTTCTTCTAATTCATATTTCCACATCTCAAATACGAATAATAACTCTACTTTATCTATTCAATCAATCAACCTGAATAGCAATTATGCTTTGCCTATTCAATCGTTTCTATATGAATAGTAAATCTATATTACCTATTCAATCGTTCCATATGAATATAATTATACTTTCACCTATTCCCCCATTTCTATATGAATATCAATTCTACTTTGCATATCCAATCATTTATACGAATAACAATTCTACTTTGTCTATTCAATCATTCGCATGAATAACAATTCTACTTTGTCTATTCAATCATTCGCATGAATAACAATTCTACTTTGTCTATTCAATCATTCGCATGAATAACAATTCTACTTTGTCTATTCAATCATTCGAATGAATAACAATTCTACTTTGTCTATTCAATCATTCGCATGAATAACAATTCTACTTTGTCTATTCAATCATTCGCATGAATAACAATTCTACTTTGTCTATTCAATCATTCCAAGGATACACGGGAATAACAATTATACTTTGCCTATTCCTCCTTTTTCAATTATGAATAGCAATTCTACCTTGCCTATTCATTACCTTCCAATATATACAGGAATTAGCAATTATACTTTGCCTATCCTATGTTATCCAATAAAGCTAGTGTATATGAATCCCTTACACTTAACCGTACTCGTACATGTTATTTCTTAATATAGATTTCTCATATTATTCAGTATGAGCCAATCACATATTTATTACACAAATTCCTGATATCATTCAATAAAATCAAACCTCCTTTATAGATCTCTTATATCATTTAGTATAAGCCGATCATATTTTAATACGTCAATTCCTCATTCTATAAGTCTAACCATCAATATTAACACTTACGAGTCTTGACATAATTTTACTTCATAAAATTATTCTTCCAAAAGTCATCCAATCAGTTCATTTATAAAATAAACCTTACGATACTTTAAAACATTATAAAAAGGTAAGGTAAGAATGAACTCACCTGATTGTAGTCGCGCTACTCTTCCTTACTCAGAGTTGTAAAGAATTTCCGTCACCAACTTCACAGATATCTGAAATACCCAAATACATAATGTACTGGTATTAATCTACTGTTTAGGACCCTTAAGTACTGAAAATCCTAAATATCCAAAATTCTCGTCTCTTATCGCAACCAACTAGCTGCGATATACCTTGTCGCAGCCCACTATTGCGATAACTCCCTCTTGTCGCAACCAACTGTTGAGACATAACACCATATCGCAACCAACTATTGAGACATAACACCATATCGCAACCAACTATTGAGACATAACACCATATCACAACCAACTGTTGAGACATAACACTATATCGCAACCAACTGTTGAGACATAGCACCATATCGCAACCAACTGTTGAGACATAGCACCATATCGCAACCAACTAAATTCATAACTGTCGCAACTAACTGAGTTCATAACTGTCGCAACTAACTAAGTTCATGAATATCTCAACTAACTGAAAAACGTAAAAACCCAGAAATTCATACTTTTACGCTATGCATGTTTCTATAAACTTGCAGATATGTTCAATACTACTATTTGAACATAAACATCAACCCAGATTTATCATAATCATCAAAAATCATCAAGACCCATTTCTAAACCATATAAACTCAACTTTATGCATCTATTTATAAACAAAGTTGTAAATAGAATCATACCTTTGTTTCCTCAGATTATAATCAAATTCTCCAGCTGATAAATCTGCTTATATTCTTCTTTTTCTTCTTTTTCTTCTTTCCTTTCTTGATCTCTCTCTCTTTCTCTTTTCGTAAAACACACACACACACACACAAAATGAGATTATTCTTTTATCTCTCTATTTGCCACCTATCTATCTTACCAAAAGAAAAGTGTGGAGGTGATGACACCTCAATCACCATTTACCAAACTAGTCCCTCAAGGACCATCAAATGACACTTTATACCTTCAACTTGTAAATTAAAATTAAAGTTTACCCCTTTACTTATAACTCCATAAAACAAATAACGTAACTTAATCGGGATAAACTCTAAAATTAATCTATCACATAATAAATCATAGATTTATCAATAAAACTCATCTTAGTATTTTATACAAAAATCGAGATGTTACAACATAAGACATACTAGTAGGTTACGAACCCTAGATAAATCTATCTGACTCTGATCCTCAAAAGTGACCAAACAACCAATGTTTCCGGATACCACAAAACTATCCGGACAACACGACCAATCCGGACAGCATGACTTTCTGGACAACATCAATAATCCGGACGACATCCGGAAACCAAAGTAACCCGGATACCACCCAGTATCTTAATTCATCCGGAAACTATAGAAAAAGATATACTTACCGGATACTTGTCTGTCCGGACACTAGCCATAGGAATTACCGGACACCACCAAAAGAAACTACCGGACACAATCAACTTGTGTCCGGAAACCTCTGTCGGTTTATCCAATTCTACGCAGAAATCGACAGAATTTAACCCCAAATATGAAATCGATGATTCTAATCCGATAGGAACTATCTACTAGCAATTACAAACATAAAACATAAAGGAAACATACCTTAAATCACTTCCAAGCACATCAATTGAAGCCTTAACCTAACTTCTTCTTCTTTTCTCCTTCTTGTCTCAAAACACACACATACACACACTGATATTTCTGCCTTATGAAATATCTGAAGTTTGAAAGGATGTATATCAACCCAATTTACACTTTTGGCCTTGAACTATTCAGAAATGATCCAAAACACCCTTAACTTCTAACTTACCCAAACTTACTCTAAACATCCAATTTTAAAGTTAACTAAATTTAACGAAAAGGTGAATTTAACTAACGAACTTACCCGGGGTATTACAGGACAAATCGAAAACCCGATCGGATTTTGGATATGAAAATCAAAGACCCGAACTTTAGGTTTCGGATTTCGGATTGCTTCGGGTTCGGCTTGGTCGGGTTAATGTCGGTCGGGTTCGGATACGGATATTATTATAATACAAAAATTATATATAAATTGAATCGATTTTGAGGATGAATTCAATTAAACAAGATATTGATGGAATCGAAAATAAGTTAAAAATTTAAAAAACATTTCGACCGATTATAATTTACGATTTTCTAAAGATAATTAAATAAATAGATATATTTATATAATATTTAAAATATATATGTATATTATTCCGATTTTGGACACCCTACCTAATAATGGATACAATATGCTCTTCAATAACATAAATTATTGATCATATTCAAATCATATGTAATGATTGCATATAAATTTAAAACATATAGATCATCTACTCATCTTTCTCAATCAAGTATTTAGAAAATATATTTAATCAATCTTGTTGAAATTAAAATACCTTATCCATTAATATTTATAATTAAATAAATATAATAAAATAATTAAAAAAACTTGATAGACAAATATTCTATCAAAAGAATGTTGGGTGGACACTTACCAAAAGTATGCATGTATTATTTGGTTGGGTTTTTTTTAATTTATTCATGAATAAAATTGTTTTATGTGAATTAATTTTTATGTATAAATTGACTTTTTTTTTGTTTAAGAGGGTTCTCTTAAAGATTAAAAAAAACATGTTCTTTTAGGGTGTGTTTGGTACGCAGACATGATAGAACAGGACAAAGTGGGACAGAACAAGACAGAACAGTTGTTCCACGTTTGGTATGATAGAACTGGACAGAACAGAACATAACAAATACAATTGACCAATTTACCCTTACTAAATTTAAATAATGAATAAAATATGAAATAGAAGGTTTATTTGATGTTTTACAAGAGAATTCGATTTTATTTTGAGGTTATATTGGTAAAACATAAGTCTATTCCACCTTGTTCCAGCTTGTTCCATGGGGTGGGGGTGGAACAGGCTTGTTCCAGTTTGTTCCATCTTGTTCCAGTCTATTCCACATAAAAGTCCTGCCAAACGTGGAACAGTGGACCATGTTCTGTTCTATTATGTCTTGTCCAGTGTACCAAACGCACCCTTAATTGGGAGGGATGGATTTGGATAAATATAGGTTGACTACATAAAACCTCTCCCTAAAAGAAGTTGAATAAGCTATTTCTATATCATTAAGCTTAAGCGACTATCAAATAATTATGTAGAATTGACCGAATAAGTTATAACTCTTCTTAAACGCGTTAAGCTACTAATAAACATAAGTTAATCCAACTATTAGATCATGTTTTAAGTTTTAAAATGAAATATTAGTTTATTAGTAAATACGTTAAACTTTAAAAAAAACATGTTGATTATAACTTTTAAGAAACATTTGTGATTAATTTTGACACAAATCCTTGAAAATATTAGTTTTCATTATTTCTCAAATTTTATTCCCAGTGAGACCAAACATTACGTAAGAAGTCTCTGAACCATTTAATTTTTATATTTTATTTTAAAAAATTGATATTTTATTAAAAAAAAGGGTAAATGGTGCCATTGGATGCAGGTTTCATGTGGAATCGGTTGGGTTGCCGAGAATCAACTTTTTACCCAAATACAGTAGAAAACAAACATTAGGATCTCTGATGATTTGGATTTAGTGTTAAGAAATTTGTGCATTTAATGCACCTAACTTTATATATATTAGTTGCATTTTCTTTATATCTACATATATTTTATATATTAAATTAAGAACCAAGAAGTGTAATACAGTTGTATCACAAACTCATCATGACAACAAACGGTTATGAATATATGCAAGTTAACCACTTCTAAAAATATGTTCATTTTTTACAATGTATTTCCATAATTATTTTTTAGAAACGACAATGCATTAAAAAGCTAGTAAGAGGCTAGCGGAAGAAATTACAAGGTCCCAAAACAACAGAAGAGGGAAAATCTCCAAACAGTAACATTTTCACATTCTCCTTATGCCTAATCACCATCCACCTAAACGTATTATCAATGATAAAACCGAATAGATCTCCCATATTAGGGGCCGTTTTCTCGAACACAGTTTTGTTTCGAAAACCCCAAAAAAAAATTGCCTCTAAACATTTTCGCTGCAAAGTAGACATATGGGGGAGTGGGGACAACCCAAAATCTTCCAAAGACGCTCCAAATGAAGCGTATGAACAGAAAGGATGTTGGCACCAACCTTCAACTTTTCTCCAAACAACCGTAGACACTTCACAGGAGAGTACGACATGCTCAATCGTTTCAACTCCCTGGTTACAAATAGGACAAATGGTATTGTCTAAGTCGATACCCAAATTTGCAATCCTTTATTTAACTGGAATTCGACCTACAATGTCTTCTAACAGAAACCACAAGGGTGGTGGCGTGTTGGCAAGGGCTTGGGGGATGTGGTGGAATATCCCATCCATCCCGGGTTTGAGTCCAGGCGTCAGCATTCTGTGGCCAGGCTTAGTCTCAGACGGCCGCTTTATTTGTTTGTTTCCAAATTGCCAAGGATGTAGTCTAGGCAAAACTTAGATGAACCTTATCCAAAAAAAAACATAAGATGTTGATTTTAGAAGGAATAAGGTTATTCCATATAATGTTAAACGACAAATTAAATTGTAGCATTAAATATAAATCAGCTACTCTTTCAGGGACAATCTCGGCAACTGAAGACACCAGGCCCATAACAAGATAATTATATGGGCCCATAACAAAATGAACCAGTAGCCCAACAAGAAATCTGCCAAACTAAGTTGGAGTGTTAACTTGCTAGGCAATCCATTTTCTTAGTCGATCCCGTTTCGGATGTTGGCCCTTCGGTTTGGTTGGATAAGAATCTTCTCTTGTACTGCAATAATCCCAATTATTAATAAAGTTCTGTTTGTTTTGGTAAAAAAAATTAATTGGTTAAATTATAATAAGATGTTTGTTTTTAACAAAATACTAAGAGATTGATTTAATATATTAAGTTAGTACATTCTATCTTAATGCATTAAATTATAATTTTCCCTGCAATTTTTTTTATCCACCTCTCATCAAAAAATAAATCAGCATGTATAAATTAAAAAAATTATAATCAAACAACAATACTTTATTGTTTTAAATATATTTTAAGTTATTAAGTATTGTGTTATGTACTCGTTGGATTCATCTTATTTATATTATTTTAAATAATTCATATTAATATAATATTTTTTTTTATCATTTTAAATATTATCCGCTAGTCCCCCCTCCCTAGATGATTGTTATCGAGATGATTGTTACATCGTTAAAACAGTAAAGTTCACTTTTGGTCCCTAACGTTTGTCAGTTTAATGAATATCGTCTTTGAAATTTAAAAACTCAGATTTGGTTTCTCACATTTGTCATTTCTAAGAGCATCTCCAACAAGTTTTCTATAATTTTTCTAAAATAGAGAATCAAATGTTAAATCTCTAAAAAGAGTTACATTCATCTCCAACGGATTTTCTATTTTAGAGATTTTAACACAAATTATATTAATATAATATTCTCTAATTTATATTCCCAATACACTTAAAAAGACTTACTATAAAATGATAAAAGATTTATGTTATTGGTGGGATTGAATAAAATAATTATTTCTCCCTCCTATTTAGAGAATTATAGAGAGTTCTCTATATTTAGAGATTTTTCCATGAATCTTTATTTTAACAAACAAGATAGCAATGTTGTTGGAGAAGAATAGCAAACAAAAACCCATTTTTTTCTTCTATTTTAGCAATGTTGTTGGAGATGCTCTAAGACTAATAGTTTTGGTTTCTTCTCCTAAAGGTCGTTAATTGTTTTTGTTAAGTCCATTTCAATGAGATTATTTTAGTCATTTAAATAACTTTTTGTTAAGTCCATTAGCATCCGATTAAATTAGGGGTACTGTAGTCATTTGAAAATTGTTTAAAATGACTAAAATTCACATCATTTAATTGGAATTTTAACAAAAATTATTAACGATCGTTGGGAGGAGGAACCAAAATCGTTGTAAAATGGCAAAATGAGGGACCAAATCTAAGTTTTCATAGTGTTAGTCCCAGATGGCTATAACAAGTATTGTAGAAGGGGGGATTGAATACAATACTCAAAATTTTCACAATTTTAATTCTATTATTGAAAATCTTTCAACAAGAATTGCACATAGAAACTTAAGACTGTTGCGGAAAAGAACAGATAAACTATTCTAACAATCTTTCACAAAGTATACTAAACAAAATAACTAAGAACACTTAGAACAAAGCTATGAAGTTTTTAGCAATATGGAGATTTCTTGGACTGAGAGAAATCTTCCAGTTCACGTAGAATCTTAGAGCACACAGTAATCTTCAAGTATCTCAAGATGTAAGACTTATCTTCTGCATGGAGAGATCTTCCTTTTATAGTGAGGATGAGTGTACTGAGCATTAAATGCTTGGTACTATTATCCTCAAGTTACTTGCTTAGAACCAATGGACTTCTGAAAAGGTGATAAGACACAATCACCTTTTCCTTGAAACAAAGAGTAAGACCCATGCTGAAAGGACATCTTCATTGGAAATAGGAATAATGCCATGCAGATCTCTTGGTGTGTCTTCCAAGACAATATCACTAAGACTTGATATTTTCTTCAAAGAAAATCTTTTGACAAAGGATCCCACCGATTTAAGCATCATCATCGGTGGGATGATTCTTGGCAACTTTAATTTTGTTTCATAATAATTTTGCTTCTCATTTTGTCTTCAAGGATTCCACCACCGATGAAAGTCTGTGAGATATGTGACACATCTTTGAAGAAAAGCATCTTTGAGATATGTGACGCATCTTTGAAGAAAACCAACTTTGAAATATGTGACACATCTTTGAAGAAAAGCATCTTTGAGAACACATCTTTGAAGAGAACCATCTTTGAGATCCCATCGAAATTGGACTTCCATTGGTGGGATTCTTTGGCCGAAACAGAAAGAGATTTCGGTGGAGAGATGTCCACCGATGTGTGGGAACAACATCGGTGGACAATGACTTGTATGTGTTGAGAAAAGATCTTTCACTTCCACAATGAGAGAATCTTCAATCTTGACTTTGGTTGATCTTTGACTTCACCAAACATTTGCTATCTTGTACAAGTCATTATAAAGAACCATGCTAAAATAATCTAAGTAAGATTTAGATGAAACATCGGTGAGTCAATTTCAAATCTTCGGTGACCCAACACATAGTTTAATTAGGGTGTACATGTCCCTCATTAACCATTGTAATGAATAATTTAATTTTGGGGCGTACATGTACTCTATTTATGTAATCATCTCAAAAAGTACATTAAAAATGTAAAAACTAAATCTTAATGTTGATGTGTGTGAACATGAAATTAGTAGATAGAGGTGAATTAATTGAACAATATATAGGGTTTTTTGGTTGGTTTTTAATTACGTCTTTGTATGGATAAAGTTATTTGTGTAGATTGAGAAGATTTTATTTGGAAAAGTTTTTTCATAGATGAAAATTACGTGTCTTTTAATTGTGAAGGACTTGTTTGAAAGAAAACTTGCTTTTATGCATAAATCTCTCATCCGATTTGAAGCTTACCGAATAAACCATCTTTTATATCATTAAATCACTGTCAAATAGTTATATATAATTAACCAGATAAGATGTAAGTCATAATTAAACTCATTAAAATGGTAAGAAAATAGACCACCTAGCCTAGCCCTTCATTTTGTTGTCACTAATATGGATCTAAGGCCGTGCGTACCGCCATCGGGTACCACGGCCGGGTTCGATTTCAGGTAGTAGTGGGTAGGGTGGCGAGGTGGTACCCCGGGGGGGGGGGGGGGGGGGGGGGAGGGCGGGTTCCGATCGGGTTGGGGTGTGCGGGTAGGGTTGGGTTCGGGAACCCGTTAATTTTTTTTTTAAGTATTACCGTTTACCAACGGCTCTTTTTTATTTTATTTTTTATTTTCAAATTATACACACTATATATATTAACCTCTACCACCTTCATTTTTTCACCCCAAATTCAATACGACCGGGTCGAATCCGGACGAAAGCGTTACTCAGTTGTTGACTCCAATAAGCTCGTTCAACGAGCAGGTTGACAATACAATGGATTACAAACTGAAAAAACTTGAACTCAAAGAAAAACATTTGCAACTCGAAGAAAGACAGTTGCAACTCGAGTTAGAAAAACGATTTGATAAAGACTTCGAGTTTTTCATAGCCCCACATGATCACCTTACGGGAGATATTTTGAGGGCTACTTTGGCGAAGAAAGAGAGAATTAGAAAATTACATAATTTTTAATATTAGTTTTTAGTGTTTTGTAATTTTTAATGAATGTTATGAATTTTTATTTTTATTATTTATCTTATTTTTATTTATTAAAAAATATATGAATATTTTTATTTTGTTAAATAATTAAATGTATCAGGGTTCAGTGGGTTCGTAGGTTGGTGGTACTCCACTTTAGTGTAAAGAGGGTAGGAAAGAGAAAAGCTGATGTGACGCTGAGATGACATCAGAGTTCAGTGGATTCGTGGATAGGCGGTACTCATGGTCTAAGAATAGATAAATACATGTTATTTCAAAGAGTTGGGATATTTGCACCCTACCCAATAGGTCAAACACACCCCACTACCTAGTCTACTAGTTACTTTTTGTTATTATTATTTAAAAAGTAAATATATAATTAAAAAGTCAATATTACTTTTTGTTATTATTACTTTTTTGTTATTATTATTTAATTACTTAATAACCATAAAATAAAAGTATTTTTTATTTTATGTTAACGAATATGGTATTTTGTTGTAAATAATTTAAAGCTACAAATATAAAATGTTTTAATATAAAAGATCATCAAAATAATTTAATTGATAAGTCAATAAATAAAGTACAAAAAGTTTAAAAATATTACAACTCAATCAAGTGAAATAAAATCCGTAGTATGATTACGAGATAAGAGTTGCTCGTACTTATTTATTCGGGTCATGTACGGAGTAGCCCATGCGGTTGCACAATCATATTTAAAACGAAACCATTGTTGCATGATATGAGGCATCGGGTACCCTTCTGCCAATGATATTTTGACATAATGATTACCATTAACGTGTCCGATTGCAACAGCGACATGTTCAAACCATGGTGGCGGACTAGATCGTATAGAGAGAACGTTGAAGTGATTTCTTGTGAATGAAAATAAATTTAACATCCATTTTTATAGCAATAGTAACATTCATATAATAAAAAAATTATTAATGCCACCAACCAGAATTTTAATTAAAATGTTGATTTTCAAAAACTGACGGTCAAAAATGTTAGTTTTCAAAAAAATTATTAATGCCACTGAGTTATATGGGTGACCAAATCTGACGGTCAAAAAGTTAATTTTAAAAAAACAATAAGATAATTATGGTTTAAAAAGAATTAACTTTTAATGTACCAACCAACTTTCTTTATCATTTCCCAAAAATCAATTTTGTATTTGCAACCCCCACCTAATCTAATGGCGTTGCAAATAACAACCCCCAATTGTATTCACGCCTCCATATCTACCAATTAAATAAAACCATATCATCTAATATTAAATGAAAAAATATATTCAATTGATTTTATAATAAATAAAATATTTACACAATACATTTTATCCCAACAAGAAGTGGAAAAGTCTTTTGTCTCAAATTACGAACTTGAATACATTAAATTAAAAATATATATAAATCTAATATATCTTTGGTATTATTGGTGTGAAATAAATGAAAATGGATATTTTTATCGGAGTGGATGGCTACCAAAAGAAAGAAAAAACATGAAACAAAAATTAGTGGCCACGAAAAGCTCATCGTCTTAGCGCGTTTGCTCCCCTCCCCTCTACGCTTGCATTCCCAATCAAATTACGTTTTTCATCCATGTGGTTTGCTAAAAGTTGCGGATTTCATCCCTGTAGTTTTGAAATTTCACTTTTCGTCCCTATGATTTGGAATTCATTTCTATTTTCGTCCCTGAGGCCAAAACACTACTTTTAAATATGGAGGACTAAAATAGAAATACATTATAAACCATAGGGATGAAAATAGAAATAAATTTTTAATCATAAAAACGAAAAAGTTGATGAGTTACAACATGGGTGGACCCAAGTGGGTGGTTACGGTGGCACGTGCCACCGTAGTATTTCTCCTGCGAAGGGTAAAAAATTTTAGGTACGTGAAAGATGCAACCATATCGTTGTGGAAGGTGCTACCGTATTATTTCGAAAACTTCAAGAAGGTGCAACCCTACTTCGTAATCAACCAAAAAACTTCTAAAATCAACCAAAAAATCGAAAAAACCCCTTGAAATCAACCAAAAAATGGAATTTTTTTCTCGAAATCAACAAAGGAAGTTAAAAATTTCTCGAAATCAAGCAAAAAGTTTCAAAAATCTCTCGACACAGTGGAATTAGGCTAAAAGCACTGTTAGTCCCAGATGGCTATAACAAGTATTGTAGAAGGGGGGGTTGAATACAATACTCAAAATTTTCACAATTTTAATTCTTTTATTGAAAATCTTTCAACAAGAATTACACATAGAAAACTTAAGACTGTTGCGGAAAAGAACAGATAAACTATTCTAACAATCTTACACAAAGTATACAACAAAATAACTAAGAACACTTAGAACAAAGCTATAAAGTTTTTCAAGCAAACTGGAAATTCTTGCACTTAGAGAATTCTTCCAGTTTGCGTAGAATATCAAGAGCTCACAGTAATCTTCAAAGTCTCTCAAGATGTGTGTATTTCAGTATGGAGAGCTCTTCCTTTTATAGTGACAAGGAGTGTGCAAGCATTGAATGCTTGAGACACTTGTCATCTTCACACTTGCTGAGGATGTTGACTTCTGGAAAGTTGTGAAGTCCTTGTCACCTTTTACTAGGTGCAGACAGAGTAGCTTGAGCAGATAACAGGGACCTTAGCTGAAAATGGATAATAAGACAGAAGGTCACTTTATCCATGTAGAAAATATCTTCTCAATTTGTCTTCTTATGTCTCTCAGTTTTGTCTTCTTTTGCTTCTCAAAATCTCTTTCAACAAATGCACCACCGAAGAAAGGTTGTAAGATTTCTTCCAAGACAAAATGAATTTGCTTCTCATTTTGTCTTATTATGTCTCTCACTTTTGTCTCCTTTTGCTTCTCAGATTTTCTTTCAAGAAAAGCACCACCGATGGAAACTTGAGATATGTGACACATCTTTGGAGAAAGCATCTTTGAAGCTTCTTTGAGGTCCCACCGAAATGTCATTTGGGATATGTGACACATCTTTGAGATATGTGACATCATCTTTGAGATATATGACATCATCTTTGGGAAAAGCTTCTTTGAGACTATGCCGAAATAGAGAGAAGTTTCGGTGGAAATACCACCGAAATTGTGAGAACAATTTCGGTGAACAATGACTTGTATGTTTGAGAAAAGATCTTTCACTTCCACAATGAGAGAATCTTTAATCTTGACTTTGGTTGATCTTTGACTTCACCAAACATTTGATATCTTGTACAAGCCATTACAAAGAACCATGCATCCAAAATTTCTCTAAGTATAAAATGTTTTTCAAAGTATAAAAGGAGATCATGAGGTCATCTTCAAATCTTGATGACCCAACAATCTCCCCCTATTTGATGATGACATCCATACTTAGAAAAACATGAGTAAGACAGTGAATAATGCAAGTTGACCCTTCTTTACTCTTTTGGGTTCTTTTTCACACAGTCCATTTTTTTTTTTTTTTTTTTTTGTGTGTGTATGTATATATGATATTTACATATAAGAAAAAAAAATAAAAAGGTATAGCTGTACAAATAATCGAAAGGAAAAGGAAAGAAGTATAAACAGTATAAACAGAATGAATATTACTTGCATCTTTGGAGGGGCGAGTTGAAACTTGTGTCTGGCTTGAGGATTCTTCATTTTGATCAGCAGCCTTAGGATACTTCTGCCCAACTGTTGCATCTTGGCATCTTTTCATGTTTAGCATCAGCATCCTTTGTCTTTGTTTTGCTCCCCCTCAGTTAGATCAGACGGTCTTTGTGTTTCTCCCCCTCAGTTAGATCCGCCCGGACTGAAGTGCTCCCCCTTGACCGGTCCGTCGATTTCCTCATTTTTTCAAGTTGGTCGCTGTATATGAGTACTGAGGGTTTATGTTGCTCCCCCTCAGATGAATTCTCCCCCTCAGCGGCCGACGTAGGAAAAACACCAAGAGAAAATGAAAAGATCGGCCAGAACCAAGACCAGTTTTTTTTTTTTTTTTTTTTTTTTTTTACCTTTCCACCGAAAATTGAGCAAAATCCACCGAAAATTGGCTATTTTCGGTAGGATTTTCGGTGGAAAATCGGTAGGATATTTTTTTTTTTTTTTTTTTTTTTTTTTGCTTTTCCACCGAAAATGAAGGAGAGTCCACCGAAAATTGGCTATTTTCGGTAGGATTTTCGGTGGAAAATCAGTAGTAAAACTTCTAAGACATTATGGAGAAAATCTTCAAAGTGAAGAAAAGATTGGAATTTCATCTTCCAATTTGATGACCCAAAAAGATTGAGTTTGAGGATTTGGGGTGACATCTGTAGAAGAGTTTGTAGTGGGTGGATTGGTGGAGGGATTTGAGGTGGTGGATCGGTGGAGGGATTTGAGGTGGTGGATCGGTGGAGGGATTTGAGGTGGTGGATCGGTGGAGATTCGGTGTGGAATCGGTGTGGATCGGTGTAGACTCGGTGGTGGATCGGTGTGAGGATTCCACCGAGGAGTTTGAAGGATTGTACCGAATTTAGAAGGGTTTCACCACCGAATTTGAAGGGTTCCACCGAATTTGAGGGGTACCACCGATCGAGGAGGCAAAACATATGATGGGAAGTAAAGTATGGTGGGATATGGTTTTGGTTTGGTGGTTAAGGAAAATTTCGGTGGTGAGGTTTAGAAAAGAAATGAGTTTAAAAAATAGAAGAGGAGGGTGAATAAATAAAGGTGGCCACAAAAAGAAAGAAAAGTTTATGGATGTGAGAAGGGTTTAAATGAGATTTTTGGTGGAAAGAAAATCGGTGTGGGCTGGTTGGGTTTCTTCTCAGCAGAAAATAAGGGTAGAAGGGTGGAAAAGAAATTTGGTGAACAAGATTCGGTGAAAGAGAAAAATGAATTCGGTGAAGAATGGGGAAATGGTTTAAAAAAAAAATTGTGGATGAAATTTGAATTTCGGTGGATGAAATTCAATTTTGGTGGTTTTAAGAAAAGGTGATACCAGATTTTGTACTTTTCGGTGGTCGTGAGATTGCATGGTAAGAAAGTATTTTGGTGGAAGAAATTAGTAATTAGTTTTATTAAATTATTATTATTATTATTTATTATTATTTTAATATATATATATATATACACATCGGTGAAACCGAAAGTATGTATATATATACATATTTATAATAATAATAATAATAATATAATAATCATAATAATAATTTCAATACCCTAAACCAATGCATCCTAAACAACGCCTATTCTTTAGTGGGTAGAGCAGTAAGATGAGAACTGGGAGGCTTTTCAAAAACAAGGAGATCTTGAAGGTTTTGTCAACTTTCTCACTTGTTCACATAGATCCATCTGCCCAGCTCAAAATCTGCAATCACAAAGAATTTAATTTCCAGGTACCCATTTTGAAGGTGGGTCCTTTTGGGTTAGAAGAAAAAGAATGACAAGAATTTATATCACTCAGAATAATTCTTTATTTCACACAGTCTTTGGCAAAATGAGAAATATCACCACAGATATAGCATTTTCTATAAAGAGAGTTCATTTTAGAAACTTGACATTTTTCCTAACTTTTGCTCAAAGATTTTGAAGAGATAACAAAGAATGGGGGTGCATCACATAGAATTCATATTTCAAAAATTGGGAGTACATAAATCCTTTCTTTTGAATTGGACATTTTGAAACTCACAGATTTAAGAAGAAAATCGGTATGAGAAGTCATAAAGTTATTTTTGGAAAATTTTTGGAGGATTTCCTTTTAAGACAGAAACAACACCCAGAGACTAGCCAAATAAAATTTCCAAAATTTATGTTTTCAGATGTGATGGCAGAAATTATGAACACATAGCAAAAGAGTTTGAAATAAGAGAATTCATAAAAGATAGATAAAACACATAGTATGTACCTGTGAAGAGTAGAAGAAGCACTTAGCTGATACAAGAGCAGTTGAGGAGTCATTCGCTTTCAGATGTGGGTTCATCTGCCAAATCATAAGATTTAGCAGGCAGACCCTTTCCTCTTCTGACAAGTCTTTCATTTCTTTCCTTTTCTCTCTTGTATTTCTCCTTGTATCTTTCAGCCCGGTCAAAATTTGCAGAAGAGGAAGATTGGCTGAAATTTTTGGAAAATCGGTGGGAAGCACTTCTAAGTCTTTCAAGGTTTCTACTTTTACACTCAGAAGCAAAATGACCCTTTTTACCACAGTTAAAACATTCCTCATTAGATTTATATAAAGGAGAGTGTTTGGAGAGAGAAGAGGATGAATTTCTATCGAACTTAGATTTTCCAGAAGAGAGATGAGATTTGGATTTAGAGTGCCCATCCAACATGGCCATTTCATCAGATAATTTATCAGCTGAAGTTTCCTCACATTCATCCTTAGCATCACTAAGATATGCTTCTGAATGATCATTGGGATCTTCTTGACTATTATGGTCAGAGTCAGATGGGTAGGTGATTTTTGGAAAACACTTAGTCTTTTTGGAAGAGTCACTCAGGAGAGCTAGAGAAGAGTTCTTTATAAACTTTTGCAGTTTCGTCTGCTCATAGTTGAAAAGAGTACCATAAAGAACAGTAAGAGGCATATGATCAAGATCCTTGGTTGTCTTTATACAAGTACAGATATTTTCCCAAAAATCGGGAAGACAGTCCATAAATTTGCACAGGACTTCCTCATTGTCATACACTCTACCTAACAGCTTTAAGTCATTAAGAAGACTGTTAAAGCGATTATAGTAGTTGGAGAGAGATTCTCCTTTCTCATAAGAAAAGAGTTCATATTTTCTAACAAAACCAATTTTTCTGCTCTTTTTAACTTCATTTGTACCTTCGTACAAAACACACAGAGTGGACCACATCTCTTTGGCAGTA
The DNA here is from genome assembly GCA_033807775.1 of Saussurea involucrata. NCBI lineage: Eukaryota > Viridiplantae > Streptophyta > Magnoliopsida > Asterales > Asteraceae > Saussurea > Saussurea involucrata. The sequence continues at coordinate 5,252,136 of CM066325.1, forward strand.
GAGAGATTTACCAGAGAGTGGTACACTTCATCAGGAAGAGAGAGAGCAATGATAGTTCTAACTTTAGAATCAAGAGACACAAGTCGTTTTTCCTCATCAGTATATTTCTTAGGATTTTTAAGAATGTAACGACCAGTAGCAGCAGATTTTTCTTCATCAGACGAATCATTAGAGTCATCTTTTTCCATGGTTTCTTTACCCGGCCTCTGCGTTTCATAGCGAGCCCAAACTCTGGGGATAAAGGGTCCCTCTTGGAGAATGGTTGGATATCTAGTATCCACTCCTTCCATGAACAGCATCATGCGGCTTTTCCACAAAGAGAAGTTGTTAGCATTGAACTTAGGAGGTTTTGAAATGGAGCCATTTTCAGAAAAGTTATTTTGAAAAGAGTTTTCAATAGTTGAAGAAGAGGAGGCAGCCATCGCAGATCAAGTTTATGGGATTAAACTTTCTGCTCTGATACCACTTGTTAGTCCCAGATGGCTATAACAAGTATTGTAGAAGGGGGGGGGGGTTGAATACAATACTCAAAATTTTCACAATTTTAATTCTTTTATTGAAAATCTTTCAACAAGAATTACACATAGAAAACTTAAGACTGTTGCGGAAAAGAACAGATAAACTATTCTAACAATCTTACACAAAGTATACAACAAAATAACTAAGAACACTTAGAACAAAGCTATAAAGTTTTTCAAGCAAACTGGAAATTCTTGCACTTAGAGAATTCTTCCAGTTTGCGTAGAATATCAAGAGCTCACAGTAATCTTCAAAGTCTCTCAAGATGTGTGTATTTCAGTATGGAGAGCTCTTCCTTTTATAGTGACAAGGAGTGTGCAAGCATTGAATGCTTGAGACACTTGTCATCTTCACACTTGCTGAGGATGTTGACTTCTGGAAAGTTGTGAAGTCCTTGTCACCTTTTACTAGGTGCAGACAGAGTAGCTTGAGCAGATAACAGGGACCTTAGCTGAAAATGGATAATAAGACAGAAGGTCACTTTATCCATGTAGAAAATATCTTCTCAATTTGTCTTCTTATGTCTCTCAGTTTTGTCTTCTTTTGCTTCTCAAAATCTCTTTCAACAAATGCACCACCGAAGAAAGGTTGTAAGATTTCTTCCAAGACAAAATGAATTTGCTTCTCATTTTGTCTTATTATGTCTCTCACTTTTGTCTCCTTTTGCTTCTCAGATTTTCTTTCAAGAAAAGCACCACCGATGGAAACTTGAGATATGTGACACATCTTTGGAGAAAGCATCTTTGAAGCTTCTTTGAGGTCCCACCGAAATGTCATTTGGGATATGTGACACATCTTTGAGATATGTGACATCATCTTTGAGATATATGACATCATCTTTGGGAAAAGCTTCTTTGAGACTAGGCCGAAATAGAGAGAAGTTTCGGTGGAAATACCACCGAAATTGTGAGAACAATTTCGGTGAACAATGACTTGTATGTTTGAGAAAAGATCTTTCACTTCCACAATGAGAGAATCTTTAATCTTGACTTTGGTTGATCTTTGACTTCACCAAACATTTGATATCTTGTACAAGCCATTACAAAGAACCATGCATCCAAAATTTCTCTAAGTATAAAATGTTTTTCAAAGTATAAAAGGAGATCATGAGGTCATCTTCAAATCTTGATGACCCAACAAGCACATGAGACAATATTGAACGTCGGTAAAAAGATGAAAAACGTCAATAAAAACCGTGTTTTTTGTAATTATTTTTTGTCTATATTATATGGTACCACCGTATGAAAAATTTTCTAGGTCCGCCTCTGAGCTACAAACCATAGGGATTAAAGTCATAATTTTCTAAACCTCAAGAACAAAAATAGAAATTCTCAACAAACCACAGGGACTAAAAATATAATTTACTCCTTCAAATATCTAAACAAATCAACAAACTTGTTTCAGAAACTGAAAAAAATGGACAACAACAATTCTCCAAATTCTCAACACCAACGACAACCCATCAAAATCTGGGAAATCAACAGAAATCGTCTCACCATCATGCAACACAAACTTTCCGATACACCGAAACTCCTGAGCGTCGCCGCCGGCAGCACCACCTGCTCCATCTTCAAAGTCCCACAAACCCTAATCGACGTCAACGATAAGTCATACCGACCACACATCATCTCCATCGGACCTTTCCACCACGGCCACCACGACCTCGAAATGATCGAAGAACACAAATGGCGGTTCCTTAACCACTTACTCAACCGAACACAACCTCAAGGGTTGGCCCTTGAAGACTACTTGAAAGCCGTACAACCACTCGAGGTTAAAGCTCGAGAATGTTACTCCGAAACCATCGGTTACGACACTGATGAGTTCATCGAGATGTTGGTTCTTGATGGGTGTTTTATTATCGAGTTTTTTAGAAAGATTGGTGGAGTGGTGAGGTTTGATGATCATGATCCACTTATAACCATGTCATGGATCTTTTCTTTTCTCTTACGTGATTTCATCAGGCTCGAGAATCAAATCCCATTTTTCATTCTTGAATGTTTGTTCGATTTAACAAAGATTTCAGATGAGAAATCGAGTCCAAGTTTAGTAACCCTAGCTTTAGGGTTTTTCAATTATGCTTTACAAAGACCTGAAAACATTCTTGAAAAATACGCGAATATTAAAGCTAAACACTTGCTCGATCTTCTCCGGTCAACCGTGCTTCCGCCGCCACCGGAGACAGACCCACGGGAGAAGCGCGACAACCACCCGCCGCCGCATATAATCCATAACATCTCGAAGCTTCGTCGAGCGGGAATCAAGTTAAAACCGTGGAAAGCCGACAGCTTTTTAGTCGTCGGGTTTAAACACGGCGTGATCCACATGCCGGCAATATCCATCGACGATTTCATGAGTGCGTTTTTGTTAAACTCCGTTGCGTTCGAACAGTGTCACAGTGGGTGCTCGAAACACTTCACCACTTACGTTACGTTGCTCGATTGCTTGATAAACACGTCACGAGACGTGGGGTTGTTATGCGATTGGAACATCATCGAGAATTATTTGGGCACGGATGCGGAAGTTGCAACGTTTATTAACAATATGGGGAAGGATATTTCTTTTGATATTGATTCGTGTTACATGGCTCGGTTATTCGATGACGTGAACCGCCATTATCGGAGCGGGTGGCACGTTCAATGGGCAAGTTTTAGGTACACTTATTTTGATACGCCGTGGTCGTTTATATCCGCGATGGCAGCTCTTATTCTTCTGATTCTAACCGTGGCACAAACGGTTTACACGGTCCTCGGCTACGTTCGGCCTCGTTGAATATTAATTATTGCGACATTAAAAATCATAACTTTTATTTAGTATTATGTTGCATTATGTCATAGATATTTATTAAACTTGTGCATTCATTTTGACAATTAATTGATGTATTAATTAGGTATATTGTGGGGGACCATATATATGTATGTATGATTTTGATCTAACAATCAAGTGCATACTTGGTTTGACCCAAGGTTTAAAAGGTAATTGTGTATTTAAATAATTACTTAATACACCATTTAATTATTTTAGTGATCAGGGGACTAATTAATTACTTTCTTGTTTGGTGGATCAGTAGTTATTTGATCATCTTAGATTGATTAAGTTTAATTTATTTTAAGATTCAGTTTATTATAATATACTAATACTAATAATAAACTAGAAGTACAAAGATGCAGGGGGAGGATTATGCGAGAGCAAATTGATTAGCATGTTCTTTCGACCCCCAAAAAAATCTCTTCTAAGACTCTCCAAATAATCAGTAATCGTCTTAGGAGCTTTGAAAATCGACAAGTAGTATATAGCAATACTACCAAGAACAGCTTTCGTGAGAACACGTCGACCACCTACCGATAAGGGCTTAACTTTCCATTTAGACAACCTGTTCTTGAATTTTTCAATAATAGGCGTCCAAGCTTCGCTCCTTGCCATGTTTGCACCCAAAGGAACCCCGGGATATTTATTAGGAAACATTCCAGCTTTGCATTTGAGCTCCACCGCAACCTGTAACGACCTGACATCCCATAACATACATAATATACATCATTTAACATGTCATACATAACGTCGTTACTTTCATAACAAAATACATAATAATTCATATTCGGTCCCAATGTCTCGAAACTATACAATACAAAAACGTAAACATATCCTAGTCTTCGTCAGCTATCAACCGCCTCCTATGCTTTATTCTTCCCTTTGCTAACTAAAGATCCTTGACTTGGAATACATATTTTTGAAAGGAAAATGAGGGTTAGACCAAACGGTCTAGTGAGATAATCCCTGTCAGTTTAGAAATCCTTTTTATAAAACACACATATACCACAAAGATTAAATACCAAGCAAGACTCGTGCATTGTGTTCATCTCTCCTCATTCCCATGGCCAAATTAGCTGGTTGCGAACCAACTAATCAATTTACACCACTGTACTAAATACAACCAACATCACTGTCCCTCTGTACAGCCAACTTCCATCGGTCCAAAACCCCGGCCGACGTGCTCTCGTGTAGTGTAATACTCATATAAATACAATATACATCTCAATATATCATATTGTCATTTATAAACACTTAATCACACCATTTATCACATTGCCAAACCACACATATATGTATTCCAGTTGAAAACATTTTAAGTAAAAACTCACCGGTTTGCTTAACCAAAATGCTTCCAAACCTTTCTCAAACGGCACAGCTTTCACCCCAAATCCAACAAATCTGAAACAAATAGACACAAGCATCTCCTTACCAAATGAACACAAAAGATATACTTAACAGGCTATGAACTCTGGATAAATCTACCTAATTCTCATCCTCAAAATAACCAAACAACTATAGTTCCCGGACAGCACAAAACAACCCGGACAACTCGACTTTCCGGATACATACCCAATCCGGACAACCTGAACTATCCGGACAACATATACAATCCGGACAACAAGCAATCCGGATACCATCCGGTATCTTATATCATCCGGAAACTTACAACAAAAGGGACTTACCCGGATACCTGACTCGTCCGGACACCTTCAGAACATTTTCCGGACACTACCAACAAAAGTATCCGGACTCATTCAACTTATCCGGAAACCAGTGACAGTTCATCCTATTTTTACCCAGAATTCGACTGAATTATAACCAGTTATGTACATGATGTTTCTACTCCGATAGGAACCTTCTAATACCAATTACAAACATAAAATACAAAGGAACTTACCTCAATTTCACTTCCAAATACTCCAAATTGAATCCTTAGCCTTCTTTTCTTCTTTTGCTTTCTTTTCTCCCCAAAACTCACACACACACCTTAAATCTGGATATTTTGTTGTTATGACATATCTGAATATCCTAAGGGATAATATCTATTCCTATTTACCATTTAGACCTTAAGCTATCCATTAATGACCAAATCACCCCTAAACTTATAAGTTAACCCAAACTTACCCTAAAGTCCAACTTTAAAGTTAACTTTATTTAACGGAAAGGGATTTTAACTAACGAACTTACCCGGGGTATTACACAACCCTCTGTACATCGTTTGCTCCCACGCCGACACCTAACAACTCGCTTTTTGACATGTTTAAACGAAGCCCCGAAGTGAGATGAAAACACCTCAAAATCCGAAGGATATTCTTCCCCTTATCCGCCGACCACTCGTTAATAAACACCGCATCATCTGCATAAAATAAATGGGTTAGCAAGATATTATCGTTACCGATCACCACACCGTTTATCAGTCTTTTATTTTTTGCCTCCAACATGAGAGTATGAAGGCCTTCCATAGCAATAATAAATAAGAACGAAGATAAAGGATCCCCTTGGCGAAGACCTCTCCGGAGCCGAAACATTGATGTAGGAGACCCATTAACCAAAACCGAAGTTGTTGCCGAACATAGGCAAGCCTTAATCCACCTCCTCCATTTCCTCGAGAAACCCATGGCATCCATAATCTCATCCAAATAACACCAATCTACCGTGTCGTAAGCCTTTTCGAAATCAGCTTTGAAAAGCAACACCTTTTTCTTATTTTTCCTAGCCCAATGAATAACTTCATTTACGATCATAGCTCCATCCAGAATATAATTGCCTTTCATGAATGCTGATTGAGAGTCGCTAATTACCGATTTGATGACTCGACTCACTCTATCTGCAAGGATTTTGGCTATAACTTTGTAGATGCAACCAACAAGGCTAATAGGTCTGAAATCTTTACAAGGTAGAGGATTCAAGGACTTAGGTAACAAACATACGAAGGAATGATTGCACCAGTTTGGTATCCAACCGGAACTGAAAAATTCCAAAATGGCACCAACAAACTCGTTGCCAATGATAGACCAAAAGGATTTGAGGAAACCAAAAGAAATCCCATCTGGACCAGGTGACTTATCGTCACCACACCCCAAAAAAAGTAAAACGATAATTTACAAGTCGAAAAAACTTGATAAGTTGGTATAAAAAGACTAATATTAGTTTTCAAAGCCATTCAAGATTTCATTTTTATCGTTTACCGAAGAAGTAAAACGATAATTTACAAAAAACCGTTTTTTTGTTGATTTATACAAAATGTTTTAACCTTGTTTTCACCGTAAGACGCACAGTTTTTTCCGACGGATAAGGCTTTCGGTTCCTGGGCCACAAAATGAGTTTTCCAGCGGAATTTTAACAGATTTTTTATTTCCGATGTATAAATTGTCGGAAATCTGTCACAAACATTCTTGAGAATATATAACTTTTTTTAACTTTAGTGACGGATTTACGTTGGTGATGACTTTTCTTGATTTCGCTCAAAAACGGACATCGGTCAAAGTACTTTGTTTAATAGTATTTCTTATAAAATCAAAAAATTTAAGATGCTTTTTAATATAGTAAAGATTCAAAGTAAACGAAATCGGGTTTCATAGAAATTACTCGTTGAACTTATCATATCGCGCGGTAGGCAGAAGTTTTGGTTCAATCGTCAAAAACTTCCACAACAAAAATTCTAATTATCGTAGATGCGATTAATCCGTTGGTGTCTATATATATTTCACTCAAATCCACCAAAAAGACAGCCAAAATTTGGGTTTTATACCTTGGCGTACAAGTCTTCTATTTCATAGAGAACAAGTTGTACAAGTAATCTATGATCAAGACTTATTCAACTGTGGAAATTGAGAAAACGTGAGTCAAGAAAGATAGAACATTCGATCAAATATTAGTCAACCCTTTGGAATATATGTTGATTAGTCAAGTCTTGCTGGGCACTCCAAGAATGAATAATATAGATATATACATATGCCATATAAACATTTATTTATATATATCCATATATCTGCATGCCATAATTAATAATCAAGAAAACAACTAACAAAAGCTTCCAGCATTTTTCATCAAAATCCATCGTCCCAAAATCTTGGAATGGCATTCAATCATCTTGTTGGTAACACAGAATATCCAGTATATCTCCCTGATCAGCCTTCTATGCCTAACTCCGAATACGAAAGTATTCCTGCATGGATACCGCAAGACGAAGGATATTTGGAAGGAGAAGAAGAACCAAATGAGGTGGATGATCACATAATCGGTGCCCTTAGGGAATGTTTAGAAGAAATCGATATCAAAGCGAAGGAATTGTTCAAGAAAATTGATCCCAACAATTGGGATTTGGAAATTCCGTTAGGAACGTTTGTAAGAGAAGCGATAGGGGACTCACGAGGTAAGGACTTTTTGGGAAAGATTGCTACGAAAGTAGGCAAGAAGATATTGAATGATCGGGCGGATAAGGATTTCGTAGTTACAGAAAGAGGTGCAAGCATTGATCAAGAAGAGTTGAAGAAGAAACTTGAACGATTTAAAGTTAAGACTGTGAATATTGGAGGAGGGGTTAATGGTGGCAAAGAGGGAAAAATATGAATTTCTTCAAGTTCAAAACTTTCAATCAGTAATTAGTTGATTCTTTTATTCTTTTAAATCATGTTCTTCGTGTGTCGAATCTTTCGGGTTCGTATCTTTTAAATTGTAAGTTGAAAATCAACTCGGGTTATGTAATTTTATTTTCAATTGTATGTATATATTAGTGTATGTATGTACATTTTGTATAAGTATGGGGGCCTTCTTGTTATTTCCATTTTTCTAGCATAGCTATATAATGTTTCGTTCCCTTTGTAATTAATATTCATTCAGAGTAAATATACAGAGACGCTCCAAGTTTCTCTAATTCATTTTCTTCGATATTCAATCGATTCTTGCATCAACTATTGTTCATAACAGTATAAATCATTTCAAGTAAGAATCATATACTATTTGATTTCACATACAATTTGATATTACTAAGAGGGTCTACTTTACAGGGAAGTATTTTTGTTTGAAACAACAACCAGCTCTCAATAAAAGCTAGAAAAACGAAATATTACAAATTAAAGACTTGATACAGTTAATAGGATCAAACCATGGGCGGACCCAAGCATGTGGTTACGGTGGCACGTGCCACCGTAATATTTCTCCAGCGAAGGGTAATTTTTTTAGATACGTGAAAGGTGCAATTGTTTCGTTTTGGAAGGTGCTATCGTATTAATTTGGAAACTTCAAGAAGGTGAAACCTTACCTCGTAATCAACCAAAAGACAAAAAAACACTCCTGAAATCAACCAAAAAAATGGAAATAATTAATCGAAATCGATAAAGAAGCTTAAAAATATCTTGAAATCAAGCAAAACGTTTCAAAAATCCCTCGAAACGGTGGAATTAGACTAAAAACACATCAGACAATATTGAACGTTGGTAAAAAGATGAAAACATGTCGATAAAAACCGTGTTTTTTGTAATTATTTTTTGTCTATATTATATGGTGTCACCGTATGAAAAAATTTCTGGATCCGCCCCTGAAAGAAACCTCGAGAATAATGGATCTTTAATACTCCCCTTACACTTTACAAGGAAGTATAATGCACCATGTTCATACCGGACGCCGTTAGAACTTAGAAAATCCATGAAGAAAAAAACGGGTTTCAACATCTTTATCCAGGGATTATTAAAGAGGAAAAGATACATATACATCCTATGGTGAAGAATCGTATGAGAAGTCGAGGTTAACGTGAAAAACGTGAGAAGTGTTGTCGGGTGATAAGAATAGGATCATTTCTCTACTTCTTACATTTTTACACATTTAGCACTTCTCAAATGATAAAACGGTTTATTAGGATGTTTTTTTTTTGACGTTCTATAAACCCAATTTTATTGATTGTGGTCGGATGTCGATGAAAATGAGTAAAGTGTTGTAACATCATAACAACCGTATCAGATATTGTCTGTTTTATCCCTACAGTTAGACTCACGATTTTAAAACGTCTGATAAAAGAAATATCAAATCTCTTATAAGACAATGTTGTTCCCCTTACCAACAATCAACAATGTGGAATGTTACAAGTGTTATGGTTGAGGTTGAAATGGAGAATGAAGAGTTGAATATATATAGGCAAGCAAACAGGAAACATCCTACAATTCATGGTTATCATCCGTTTGATGAGAAATGAATGCACATTAGAATGATATGCATCGAGATGTACCAGATCAATTCTCTTCTAAACCACAATTCATGAGAGCGCATGAGATAAAAAGTTCAACAATTAATATCTACTTCTCACAATCCACGTTAATCTCAACTTCTCACACGATTCTTCACCATAGGATATATATACGTATTTTTTCCTCTATCTCAAGAGGTAATAATCCCCGGTTTGTAAAGATACAATAGATTTTGATTTTTGTGATTAATAAAGATAAAGATGTTTGTATGAACATGGAACTGAAACTTGAAAACAAGAGTAAGTTACGACTTTTGTCCTTGTGGTTTATTAGAAATTGTGAAGTTCGTTTATGTGGTTTTGAAATTTCGATTTTTGTCTTATAGTTTGCAATTCATTTCTATTTTCATTCATGAGGAGGCCAGAACACTACTTTTAAATATGAATGACTAAAATATAAATGAGTTGTAAACCATATGGATGAAAATAGCAACATAATTTAAATCATAAGGATGAAGAAGATGATAATTTATAAACCATAAGGATGAAAATAGAAAATTTCAACAAACCACAGGGACTAAAAGTGTAATTACAAACTGAACGTTTTCAGATGGTGGTCTGCACTACGTGAGACATTGTTTACTGTTCCTGGCTGATCTTTATTATTACAAAATGTAAGTGGCTTCTCATAAAATCGATTGCCACCCTGTCTTGGTGGGGTCACTTTTAAGATAGCTTAATATCCGACTATTTCTTGATTACAGTACCCCCTTCAATAATCACAGTTTTCACTTTGAATCTCTCTAGTTTATGTGATAATTCTTCCATCATTAAATGATCATCAAAACCTCTACTTACAGTCTCTCTTTTACCATAATATACTTTTTCTTCACCAATCTGGCCTTGTGGATATCTATCTAAAAACTCAGAAATCAATTTCACTTCAGCATGCTTCAGCTTTTCCATGATGAAAGTTTCCATTTGGCTTTCTTTTTCGAGCTCTGAGAAGATTTTTAGGAGCAGTAAACCCTTGTATTTGTTATCAACAGTCTCCAAACACTCAAAAAGAATCCGAGTTAACTCACTAAATACTTCCTCTTCGTCTTCATGTCGTTGCTGTTGACTCGAGGTTGATGTTGATGGTTCATAATCTTGAAGGATATTTGGTTCAGAAGATTGTGTGATTGGTGCTGAATATTTGAAGGAAGTTAATTTTGAAAAGGATAAGGGTCTTGTGGGTTGTGGAAAATTTTGTAAATCCATGTCTTTCGTTCAAGAATATTATGATCAAATGGTAAGCAAATACATATATATATATATATATATATATATATATATATATACTTTTTAGAAACGAAGCAAGAAACAGTTCAATTTCTATTGAGTTTGAAAGTGTCATAAGTGAAGATTCTCATGGATATCATGGAAACATCTTAAGAATTTACGTTTATGCTATGTTCTCTGAACTTGGGGGAGAGGGAAAAGAAACATCTTAAGAATTTACGTTTATGCTATGTTCTTCAAACCAGTCTCTCTCAATTAAAAAAAAACATGGTCCTTCCATCTATGAAACACCATCCCAAACAAAAATCTTTCCAATCTATACAGACAGATTAATCCACACAGACAACTTTATTCATACAGAACTTAATGAAATACCAACCAAACAGCCTCTTAGCCTACAAATATATTCTTTAAAAATATATTTATTAAATTGAATGGCCGGATGGTTAATCATTTTAATAAATTTTTTAACAAGAAGTTTTTATGGGTCGAATATTGTTTATTGATAATTCAAGATTAGAGGTAATGATACATGAATACTATTTTTTTAAGTTGTATATTTGAATTCATAGTTAACCGATAAACATAATCAAATATAGGTACATCTCATTTTAAATATAACTAATCTAATTAGGATAATTATTATATTCTAACAAAATACTTAATTATTATTTTTATAAAAAAATATACTATTAAATCTAAATTAAATTAAAAAAAATGAAGCAAGTTTATTAACAAAAAAAAACAATTACTCTGGGGCCGGTTGTTTACCTCTTAATAGTTCTATTAAGAGGCAACCTCTGAATTGCTAAGAGATGAATCTTGTTTGACAAAAAAAAGATTTGTCTCTTAATGATTCTAAAACCCTGTGAATGATTTTATATCTTGGGTCTCTCTTAACCATTCAGAGCTCTAATTTCATTTTGAATAATTACCGAACAACTAGATTTCATTTTGTACTATATCATAAAAGTCTCTTAATCATTCTGACCACTTAATTATTCTACACTAAACCATTCAGCAACTACCAAACAGCCCCTCTCTCAAAACCATACTATAAATCGACAAAAACAAAAAATAAAATGAAACATTAAAATCGAGATGTTTCTTGCTGCATTGCACAAGTACATTTCTAGTTTCTTTTATCATTATTTTTATTCTTGTATTTTTATTTTATCATTATTCTTTTGTGATAATGTTTTCGAGGACAAAATGTTAGGAAGATTTCAGATCGTTGAAAACATATGGACACGTTTAGTTCCAAAGTACTAGTCGTGTGTAGAAAATGAGCACAGGTGTGTTTTGACGTTTCCTTTGCTTGGAGGAAGGTACTTTGACCAAGTAAAGAAATAGAGAATTAGTAAAATGCATACTAGAGTAAGGGACCGTTTACCTAATCACTTACCCAGGTAAATGTTTACCGGTAAAATTCAACACTATCATCTACTTTCCAGGTAAGATTTTAGTCCACAAAAATGACATCGTATGCTATAATTTAGCCAGTAAGCGCTAACCGTGGTAAGAGTCGTCGCACTCACTTACCGGGTAAGACTCTCGGTCCTTGCTTTCTACTCTCGGTCTTTGCTTCCACTCTTACCGAGTAAGATTCTTGGTCCTTGCCAGATTCATCCGGTAAACTAATATGACTTGGTAAGCACTTACCCGGGTAAGCGTTTTGTAAACGGCCCCTAAGTTACCAATTTGGTCCATGTGTTTTTTCATTTATCTTGGGTTTAGTCCCTATAGTTCTTATTACATCAAGATCGCCATGGTATTATTTTATTTTGCTGTTGTGGTCCTTGCCACTATCTTAAATGAACTCCGGTCATCTGTTTCATGTGTATTGTACATGAGGGTAAAAACGTCCTTTAAAGGGTGGTCATTCCCTCTTTTTAAGGTTGTGTATAAATATATGCTAGCTGGTTTTTTTGAACTTATTTTAAAAGTCTCATTTAAATAGATATAAAGTAGTTTATAAATTAATTTATTGAACCCTAGAGTAGTGTTTTAGAAATTTTTATCACTCTTTTTTCAATCATAACTTTGATTAGTATTAATTGTTATTTATTATTATTAATAATTATGAATAAATTTTAATTATTTAGAATTATTATTAAATACATTAATTCATATATTATTATTTTTTAATTATAATCACTATATTTAGTTATCAAACATCAGTGAAATTTAAATTCTTTAAATTTGAGTTTTTATAATCAAGTCGGAATTAGTTTAATTAACATTTTATTTTACTATCTTGTTTGAATAATTATATCAATTAACATATTATATTATTGGAATTTTATTACGAAATGTCTATCCTTTAAATATGTCTATCCTTCAGATAAAGCCAGTTTGTCAGGTACAATATCTTTTATTCCCTTACACTGCATCCCTCATCTATTCCTTCTGAATCTTAGTTCTCCTCTCCATAAAACCTCTATACACTTAAACCACATTCTTTTCTCTATCTCTTTCTTCCCAAATAATCTTACTTAAACGATCGCTGTGTTTCAGCTAGTCCTCTCCCCTGTTTGAGGATCCAGCTGAAGTCCCTACGGCTGCAACTCCATCGACAATAATCCCAGCTCCTATCGCTGAAGAAATAATCCCAGTCTTGGATTTAACCACTGAGACTGATGAACCTGAAGAACAGCTGCTCTCTCACCAAAACAGACCTTCCTTAGCTCCTCAAACGCTAAGTGAAGAAGACCTGAAGAAGAGAGAAGCTATGATCAAACAGCTTGAAGATCGGCGAATCATCCTTCCTCGTGACAAAATCCCTGCTCCTAAGTTCAAACTGTCAAGGAAAGAATACACTGATCATCTCAAGGCTGAAAAACAACTCGCTGATCAAAGGAAAGTTGAAGAACAAGATAAAGCCCTCGTCATCCATCTTGTCTAACGATTAGTGAAGGACCCTGATCTGAAGAGAACTCCCATCGAAGTCCAACGTCAGTTATGGGAAGACGCCCAGAAGATCGTTAAAGAAAGGACCAAAGTATCTAATTCTACCTTGGAATGGTGCAAAGAAAGACTGAACTATCGATCTCGGCCATCCAGAATTAATAAAGTGAACATCAGGGGAAGAACGACCATAAGCGTTCCTGTCGTTGAAGTTGACATATTCAGAGAAGATGGTACAAAGCAAACCATATATGCTGCTTCGATCATGAAGTATGGTCTCTCTGAATGGTTGGAGATGCGAATAGCCATTCAGCGATCTCGCTCACAATATAAAAGCCATGTCGATAAAATTATAAATTCTCAGATCGACTTGGTTTCTTCTGATGTGGATATTCCTCTTCCTCCTTCTAATCCAACTCAACAAAGAAGGGCCTCTGCAAAGAAAAAGATAATACCTTCAGACTCAGGTCCTCCTATCAGAAACGAAATAGGTATTGGTTTCTTACGAGCTGAAGTACTTGGTCCTGAACCTGACCTCTCAGCGCTTGACACCTCCCTGCCCCCTGGTGAACGCTTCATTCCTGGAAAAGTCATAAACGAAACCGTATGGTATCTTCTTTCACGAATTATGATGGTGGAGAACGCTTTCAACGCATCTCTGAGCTTCCCATCACTCCCATTGAACATCTCAGGGATCTCATCTATTGGTGTGAATTCAGATGCGATCTTCAGGCACGATATCTCAAGCCCTTAATCTTTGCTGAAGCAAAGAACAAACGGGATCTTGGAGAAACTGTCCTTAACTGGATGATACCTACAACAAAGACCCTTGATGAACTTCTCGTTAAGGAAGAACCTTTTGGCTGATAGGATTTCCTTGTAATTCTTCTATCCTTTATCAGCTTATATCTTTTGTACTTGTAAATTTATTTGCTGTACTTGTAATTTTTCCACTTCCCTTTGTAATCTTATACGAAGTTAAAAGAAAAATTTCAGTGAATGTACTATACTCCATCAGTACTCAAAAGATCCCAGAAAACAGTAAAAGGGACAAATATTTTATGAGTTCTTTTTATCCTTATGTTTTCATACTTAGCAATTTCCTTTTGTTGCTATGTCATAATCAAATAGGGGGTGATTGTTGATCCAAACCCTCAGTGATTTGATAATGACTCTATTTAAACACTTAGTGAAAATTGTAAGTAAACAATATATATTAGAGTTTCACTATCGCTGATAAGTACTATGTCTCTACAGTACCGCTGATAGAAAACCTATGCTCTTTTAGATAATTGTTCAGCGAACACTGTTCATCAACTTAGCTCTGAGCCTGTTCAGTCTTGTTGATGATCGCTGATAGTTTAGTTGCTTACTTGTGATCCCTGAAGACAAGTTTCACGTCAACATATGTTCTACGCTGAAGTCGAAGATCAAGCCAAGAACCAGCGACAAGTCTACTAATGAACTGATGCGAATATCAGCGAATCCAAGATTTGTCCACTCAACGTGAAGTTACAAGTAGAAGACTTTAGCAATCGCTGAGCTTTATCACTCGCTGATAAAGTACTGTTCAACGAACGCTGATCATGAGGTTTACTCTACAAGTTACTTTTGTCTTACCCCCACTTGCACGCCTCCGTACGAAAATGTCAGAAAGGACATCCCCTCTGTCCATTATCGTACAACCAACTCTGATTCTACACTGTACATCATCCGGCTACTAAGGTTGTCTACAAAGGTCAAACCATGCAATCAATCAGCTGCTGTCACGTGTAAAGTTATACTGCTTTGCATTAAATGCATGCAGTATATAAGAAGAACCCTACTTCAGAAATGAAGTGCTCGGCCATCTTCTTCCTTCTCTCTTAGTGTTAGAATATTACTCGTAGTATTCTTATCTCCTTTCTGTCTTAATTCTAGTGCAAAAACCTTAGTGTTCTTAACTTGTTTAGATTAGGCTTAGTCCTTAATCTTGTTCCGTAACAAGTTGTAAATTGTTTGATAAATATCAATAAACAATTTAGAAAAGTAAAATCTGTGTGTTTGTATTCAACCCCCCCTTCTACAAACTTGTATAACCCCTCCAGGACCAACATTTGCGGTGTGGAAAATTAAGCTATAAGCAAATAAGTCAAAAAAAAAAGTAATCCCAAACACCCCCTTAGATTCAGCTTAGATAGTTGGATTGGATTTATTGGATTTTACTTTTTTTTCTCTATCTGCAACTCATAGTTAGAAGAAGATGGTGTAGTTATTCTTAATGACGAGCTAGAGAATGGTAGGTCATATGAGAGAGAAGGGTTCTTTATTTATTTTTCAATTATATTTTAAACTCAAAAGGACTAAAATGTTTTTTTTGTAAGAGGCTTAACAAGGACCAAAATCAAGTAAAAACTAATACCATAAGGATAAAAGGCAACATGAATTGGCTCGGGAAAAATTTAATTGCGTTAACATGATACAATACATTTTTTCCAAATTAAATCGATTTTAATCTTTTGAGCAAGACTCGAAACTACATGTCCAATATGTTTTCGGCTGAATCACACCGTTTCGAAAAACTTTTCTTTTATTTGGTTTTTTGTTTGATTACATAATGGACAGTAGATGAAATAACAAAATATAATTTTAGTAAATTTCTGTCTAAACACAGTTGATGAAATAAGAGCAAATTTCAAATTTGGTCCCTGTGTTTATGTGTTTTATGGATTACAATTTGGGTTCGTAGTTTGAATTATCTATGGATTACATCATCATGGATTGCAACTTGGAAGAATCACAGGTAATCCATAGATACTTCAAATTAGGGATCCAATACGTTATAAATTGGATACTACAGGGATGTCATTCATACATATTTCAAATTAGGGACCTAGAGTGTTCAAATAAATAAACCACAGAGACTAAATATGTAATTTACTCACGAAGTAATATATATAGGGGAGGTATCCGTTGCAAACCACACAGTTTGTACAAACTCTACAAACCAATCCACTCCCTACAATTTTTTAATCCACGGATCAAATTCATTCGGTGGCAATCATGTAAATATTCCACAATGCTCAATTATTTTCATTAATATAAAACGCCGGTGGGGGGCAAAATAGTCAACAAAAAAGATGGGGCAATCAATCAGGATTCAAATCACTAAGAATCCAGAATTAAACTTTCAGATAATAGCGCCGATCAAAACCATCATGCATATGCCACACAACTCACTGATAATCCTTTCATACAAAACCAAATCATGAATATGGATGCTTGGAACAACACGTGTATTTAATGTAATTTGTATACAAATATGTGGCTGGAATGTATTCATGAATAAAATCACTATTATTCATGAATGCATTAATCACTAAACCAATTCATGAATATGGAGGCGGAAGAATACACTAATTCAAATTAATATAGTGAAATTGTGACTGGATTGTACTTACATTCATGAATAGATACGCCGTATAAAAATAAAACCGAACGCATCATTCTAAATTTTCTCACATAGAAAATAGTTGTCACAGATCAAACAAAAAGAAAAATATTAAATTAGAGGAAAAAACTACCATCAACATCAAACCCAGATTTGGTTGATCGTCGGACTCATTCATGTCATCAACACAATTCGTCGGCGATTCATGACCCTCCACACCGACAGAAACAGGAACGAACACAACATCTTCTGCTTGACAACCACAAAACGGCGCAAAAGCATCGTTGACGTATTCTTCGTTCAATGAATTTCTCGGTTTTTGTAGTTTATAATCGATTGAAATCGGAGTTAATAAGAACACTGGTAATCGAAAATAATAAGAATGATCGCTGGAAATCTCATGTAATCTCAATCAGTTTACATCAGATCATGCAAATATCCCATCCCTACAATCATGGCAGTTACCATAATTTGTAATTATCTGATTAAATTAATTAATTACAATGATTTGTTAATTGACTTGTTTACCCTCGTCATTAATCTATTTAAAAATTCCGGAAATAATTAAACTAAATGGAATGAGTGGCTATGATTGGTTTGCAAATGATATTTCGCCTATATATATATAGGGTGAGTTTCTTTTGCAAACCAAATAATTCGTACAAACTATACAAAACAATCTTAGTCGTTCATCAAGTCTAATAAATATCTGATGTTATTATGTTTTCTAATCTAAAAAAAATGATCATAATTAATGAACTTAATCATCTTCCATATATATCACAATCATTATTAATGAATGATAATAATTACCATAAATATATCTGTTGTTCCCTAATATAGTGGTTTGCAAAGTTTGTACAAATTGTTTGGTTTGCAAAAGAAACGCACCCTATATATATATATATATATATATATATATATATGAACATAACCGATTTTCAAGTATTATAAAGATTCTTTTAAATGTGATTAATAGTTTCATTTCTTTTTTAATTTATATCGTATAAAAAAAAGTGTTGACATTAAAACGAGACAAAAAAACAACTTTAAACTTAATGGATAAATTACGGATTGGTCCAAGTACGTAATTTACTACTCTTAGAAGTATAAAGATTTAAAAGATAGTTAGGAATTAAAAGACAATATTAAGTGATTTGTGGGTTTTTAGCATTTGATGGAGGTCTTGACTTCAATACTTTAAGTTGTATATTTTCTTTGTATTCCATAAGATAAAAAAAGTATATTTTCGCGCCCCAACTACTTCAACTTTTTGTTATGAGATTCGTCTTAAAGTATATACATAAGAGCATCCTTATAAAATTTAAGACGGTTGGTAGTTCGTGCACCCCCTACTCCTTTAGCTCGATATATAATCCATGACATATATGAATGATGTAAGCAAATCTAAATAAACTATAGGCTACAACGTTAGTTGGATCAAGTTATGTTATAAATATCTTATACTTAATATGCTTATGAGGTAGTTATATAAAATAATGTATTAATGTGTACATATATATCAAATAAAAAAATACATGTATTTTACATAATTTGTTTATTAAAAAATGAACTATATTTAATATAATTTAGATTTTCTTTAAATTAAGATGAATTTGTGTGGTTTTAGAACTTGATTCGATCCTATGAAAAGAGTAATATAAGTTTTCAACCTTTTAAATTTCTATTTTTACTGTTTACAAAAGAGGTAAAATATAAATAACATATAAGTTGTAAGATTGTGTATGTATATTATTCATGAGTTTGGTTCACGTGAGACCAAGTTTTTACACTTGAAACTTCACAGCAAAACACTGTGAAGGTAAAAAAAGATACGAATCTTCACAGCAAAAACACCGTGAAGGTTACCTTCACAGTATTTTGCTGTGGAGTTTCAAGTGTAAAAACATGGTCTCATCGGTCTCACGAAAACATATTGGTCTCACATGATCCCAAGTCTATTATTCATTTTGTATATAATGATTTAAAACTTGTAGAGTGAATTGTGGATTTGGTCCCTGTGGTTTTGTGTTTTCTTTGACTATGGTTCTCATTCTATGTTTATTATGGATATGGTTCCTATGGTATGCAATATATTGTGGCTAGGGTCTCTCAACACTAACACCGTTAAGTTTGAAAGGGTTTAACAAATCATGTCTAGCTCAGTTGGTCTGCCTAAGGACAATAACATCCGGGGGGGACTGTGGATGGTATCCCAGTCTACCCGGGTTCGATTCCAAGGGGAGACAATTGAGGGCATGAGGAGTACCCAGTCCTTGGGTTGGTCCAGTCTAAGAATGGGCTGACCCCCCCAGCCTGTGGTTGGGCTTTAGGTCCAGCGTAAACTGGGCCGGGACAGCGGCGAATTAGGGGGCTGCCCAATTGGATGCCCGATACCGCCGGGGAGGTGTGCGTGCGTGAGTTCGTGGTAGTTGATCGTTGGGTCGATGCGCAATGCCTTCCAAAAAAAAGTTTGAAAGGTTTAAACTTTAATTTTGGTCTCTATGGTTTATAGAAATATTTGAAAGTGGTCACTTTGGTTTATTATTATTCTTACATTTTTTCTTTAAAAACTAATAAAAATATAATTATATATATATTAAAATATAAAAACTTATATATATATTAATAAAATTAATTATATATTATATATTATATATAAATATAAATATTATTAAAAAATAAAAATATATTATCTAATTAATATTTATATATATATATATATATATTAAAAATATTATAATTTTTTAAAATATTTTCATATATAGAATTAATATTGTATTTTCTTGATCTACCTCATCAATACTTTCATATTAAAAGGATATATAATATATATTTATAAAAATTATATAATATTTAAATTTAATATTTCATGTCAAAATTTAAATTTTAAACATTATATTTATTAATTATAAAATCTCAATAAATATATATTATTTATATATTTTAAATATGAAAATATTAACGAGATCGATCAAGAAAAATAAATATTAGTTATATATATGAAAATATGAGTAAAAAATTATAATTTTTTAATATATATATATATATGAAATAGATAATATATTTTTATTTTTTTTAATAATATTTATATTTATATTAGTTTTTAAAGGAAAAATGTAAAAATAATAATAAACCACACACGGACCACTTTCAAATATTTTCAATAAACCATAGGGACCAAAATTAAAGTTTAAACATTTCAAACTTAATGGTGTTAGTGTTGAGGAACCCTAGCCACAATATATTGCATACCATAGGGACTATATCCATAATAAACATAGAATGAGAATCATGGTCAAAGAAAACACAAAACCATAGGGACCAAATCCACAATTCACTCAAACTTGTATTACTGAAAAATTAAGAGTTTTTAATTAAGAAGTAAAACTGAATCTATACATATAATAAATAGGTAACTACATTGACACGTGTCGTCGTCTGGTGATCCGACTTTATTGTTTTCTCGCCTAAACATGTATCTGGACGCATTTACATTATAGGTTCAATTAGCACACCCACATTCACCCCTCCTTAAATCTCTCCTTAATTCAATTTTTTTAATTTATATGTTACATTTACTACCCTTATAATTAGGTATATAATTTACTTTTAATCCCTTACTTTTTTATTTTTCATTTTAGACTCTTATCATATTAACATAAATAATGTATATGAACTCAAATGTATTAAAAAACATTTCTATTTTTTACAAATTATATCATTGTAATTGATTCGTCAATACCTTCGAAATGAGCACAATATTGAATATTTTGTGGATTTAATTATATTATTAAATATCATAAATATATACGAATTAATGTGTCATGATTAGTATGAGATTTGTTGAAATTAGTATGAAATTTGATACAAATAATCACTAAATTGTCGTGATTTTCTTTTTGCAATTTCATATCAATTTTTACTTCAAAGTCGAATTTCTTCGACGAATTACAATTCTATCAAATTTCATTCCGTCAACGAAACACCTTTGGAATTATCATAAGAGATTTAATTATTTGGAAAAAATAATCACTTATCAACTGACTTTTGGATTATGAGTTCGAACATTTTTCAAAAATATAAACATGCAAATATTTTAGTATAATATATTTAATTATTTATACTTTCTTAATCATGATTATATTTTTTTTTCTAATTTTAATTGAACTACATAATATCAGTTATCAACATATAGTTAGTTAATGATATTTTCAAAGTCAAATTGTTATGTTTCCCGTCAATTCACTTTAAATTAATCTTTCATAATAGTTGATAAGTTTCTGGCATGTATAATATAATATAGATTAATATATTTAGGATAAAAATAACCAATAACATCATGTTCATTCTCTACCTAACATTAATATGGGGGTTACAATTACCAACATTTTGATATACATTCTTTAACATTAATATGGGGGTTAAGTTTTAAAGCGACCAACAATATGCATTTTTAGTGATTTAAATTTTATTCATAATAATGGTAAGAATATTAAATATCATGTGCTTCACCTCAACTTTCCCTCTATAAATTAACAATGTTTAAACATTTGATACATATATAGGTCCAATCTTTATAAACAATATATATCCACAAGTCATAATCTTACTATGGCATCCATCAAGCTATGCATTGCTCTTTTGTTCGTACTCACAATTGGTGGTAATCTTTATATTGATGTTTGATTAAATATATCCTCTATGCTTACTATCAGTATAACATATACAATCCCAAACGAAAAACGATAAAAATCGATGATAAGATCATGGTAATAAGTGGGAGATTTGTTTGTTTGTGTTTTTTTATGGATTTCTTAATTGACAATTTTTATGTGTATTTCATTCAGGGGTTGAAATGGTGGCGTGTAAAAAATGTGGAGAAATTTGGAATTCTGATGAATGTGTCGAAGCGAAGTGCATTCAGTTTTGCAAGGATCTTCACAAGTCTTTTTTCGTGAGTGGTCGATGCATTGATATGATTGATTGTGAATGCGATTATAAATGTTAAAGATGTTTTATTTTGATTTTTATATAAGTCAAGTTAAATAAAACAGTTATGTCTACGCACATGTTATTAACGACTCCTTGAACTAATATCAATTGAAAAGTTCAATTACTCAGAGCCCAACACTTCAATTGACATAACAAAAGTAATCAAAATCAATAAAACAAATCTGACAGACATTTATGAAAATACATGTTTCAAAGACATGAT
Source organism: Saussurea involucrata (assembly GCA_033807775.1). Taxonomy (NCBI): domain Eukaryota; kingdom Viridiplantae; phylum Streptophyta; class Magnoliopsida; order Asterales; family Asteraceae; genus Saussurea; species Saussurea involucrata. The sequence goes on from CM066325.1 coordinate 5,274,486, forward strand.
TAACTAAAAACCCATCAAGGTTTGGGACAGATCGTTTTTCAAATGATTCTTCTTTATAGTGTAGAAGCAACAATCGATTTGTAAGACGTTTTGGTTACTTATCACATCGTTATCACATATCGAAGCACGCGGCTAGGGCAAAATCGAATGGTGATTCTTCTTTACAGTATAGTAGCAACAATTGATTTATAAGATGATTTTGTTACTTATCACGTCGCTATGACGCTATCACATATAGAAGCACACGGGGCAAAATCAAATGGTGATTCTTTTATATAGTGTAGTAGCAACAATCTATTTATAAGATGTTTTTGTTACTTATCACATTGTTATCACACATGTATCACAGTCACACGGTTTTGGGAAAACTCGATACACTTATCACACATGTATCACAGTAACGGGAGCAGAGTACTTATTCATCAAACGAGCACAAATCAAGGTATTGAAGTCGATTAAGAGAGATGGTATACCCAGTTTGTTTCGAAGGGTTGACAAAAGCATGTTCTTCTTTGATTAAGACAGACGGTTATCAACAGATTGTTTGTGTGTGATTGACTGTACCATTTTATTCCAATGTAGTTGTTTAACAAATTTGTTGTTGTGTCTAGGGGTGAGCAATACCGGGTACCCGCCTATTTTTCATGGAACCGGAACCGGAACCGGCGGTTCCTAGAAAGAAAGAACCGGAACCGGAACCGTTCCCGTCGGTTCTCTTTTTTTTGGAACCGGTCCCGGAACCGCTAGGAACCGGTTCCGGTTCCGGGTACCCGCTGAATATTTTTGTGTCCTGTATCCAACTTCCTTGTAAGAAGATATTGAGTTTATTGATCTCCATTAAACATAAAGACCAAATAGCTAACTGGATATAATCTAGAGGTTAGACCTCTTACAATTAACCAACTGAATATATAAACACAACACTTGCAGCATAGAAAAACCAACTGAATTTATAAACAAACAACATAGAAAAACCAATTTTCATACAGTTCAAAGAACCAACTGAATTTATAAACAAACAACATAGAAAAACCAGCATAGAAATCAATTCAGAAACTAGAAAAAAACAGCATAGAAAAACAGCATAGAAAAACCTAATTTCACACTAGAAAAAACAGCATAGAAAAACCTATTCAGAAACTAGATTTATACTTTATAGTACACGATAGAATCAAAACCAATTTCAGAAACTAGAAACTCACCGGAACGGCGGACGGCGGGAGGAAGCAGGTCGGCGGACGGCTGTGAAGAAATGGAACGCAAGGTTGAATCAAAACCAATTTCAGGTAGGTCGCCGGACGGCTGACGGCGGCTGTGGCGTCGCTGAGTGAGCTGCCTGAGCAGACTTCGTGAGTTCGTGAGGCCGGTGAAATGTGTGTGTGGCGGGCTGGCGGCTGTGAAGAAATGGAAATATGGAATGCAAGACAAGAACCCTAAAAGTAACATGTGTTACTTATTAATTGTTTTACTTAAATTAAATATTAATATGTAGATATTTAAAATTTTAAATATATTAAAATATACCGGGTACCCAGCGGTTCCGGTTCTGGGTACCCGGAACCGGTCCCAGCGGGTACCCAGCGGGTAGCGGTTCTAAAAAAATGAGAACCGGAACCGGACTCAGTCACATTGGTTCCGTTATTTTAGGAACCGGAAACAGTTACATCGGTTCCGGTTTCGGAACCGGCAGTTTTGGAGTGGTTCCGGTTCCAAAGGCGGGTACCCAGTTCCGCTGCTCACCCCTAGTTGTAACGCCCCAAATTCCGGGCTAATTTGAACCTCAAATTTCCACAAGTTATGATAATATAAAATTCAAACTTACATAAATCGCAAGTGAATTAATCATCAAGAGTACCTTTACAGATACAGGATTCTACAAATAACCTATTAATCTAATTATGTCACTATAATCAGATTAACTAAGTTATCTAAGCAATCCCTCAAAATCTCCTTCTGTTAATTGACTTCCTTGTTATTCCAAAACGCTCGTCCTACAACCCTTTATTTTCCCGAGCTGGTACCTGGTAAGAAAACATTATTTGAAACGATTAGGCCAACGCCTAGTGAGAACATTCGTTTCCACAATAATATTTGCAAAATCAATGTAAACAAGTTACAACAAACCTGATTACTCATTTTCTTACCGTACGTGTAACTCTATTCCATTACACGATTTCATCCAATCCTATGAATATGACTGACACACATTCCATCATCATATCATGTCTTAGAGCCACACTACGAATCTTCACTGATTCTAGATTAATACTCTTATTCCAGAAATCGCAATATACACATGCCCATTTCCATTCATATCCTATTCCAGAGCCGCACTACGAATCTTTCTCAGATTCTAGATTAATGCTCCCACCTAAGAAATCGCAATATGCACATGCCCATTTCTTAGAAAAGGAAGTAGAGATCACAATTACGTATGTCAATCCCTCTTCTTCCTTAGAAACCGGGAATTACGTTTATTCCAGGGTTTCTCACACACATCAGAATAATGTCTAACTTCATCTATTCCACGTGCACATAACCATTAGTACCACACACATCAGAATAATGACTAACTTCATCTATTCCACGTGCACATAACCATTAGTACCACACACATCAGAATAATGACTAACTTTATCTATTCCACGTGCACATAACCATTAGTACTACACACATCACTGGAATAACGATTATTACCACACGCCTATTCCATGTGCTTACCAAACACTAGTGTCTATGGATCCATTACACTTTACTAACGTATATGCATAACAACATATTACAGCTCATATCATTCTCAAATCTAAGAATACTAGATAACCTATCATATCTTCATCCTCAAATGCCCCCCCCCCCCCCCCCCTTCGGCGACTTAGCACGGGGGTTCCGCTATACTTCTAAACTATCCGGATAAATGGACTTTCTGAATAACAATACTTTACCGGATACTATTCAAACCCGGACGTCATCCGGACACTAGAGCCATCCGGATACCATCCGGTAACTAAATCTATCCGGATACTTATAATAAACTTAATACTTACCGGATACTTATCGCGTCCGGAGACCTTCATCACCACGGTTTCCGGATACATGGTTTTATCCGGAAACCTTCGACCTGCAGCCCAAAAATCGATCCAGATTCGTTTCTGTTCTATTAAGCTCATTCTAAACCATCCCATACAGTTCATAACCAATTTATACAGCTATTTCAAAGTTTAATTTAACATGAAAACGCTGATTTAAGCAAACAACAAATGAACTCACCTCTCAAGGAATTTATACCCACTTTGCACAATCTGATTCTTCAAATCTGTTGTTTATGATTCCAAATACCTATTCCACAATCAAATTCGATTACACACACAACTACAACAGATTTTATCATAAACCATAGACAATTACTCACCAAAATGAAGACAAGCCCTTGCTTTCTTTCCTTCTCCCTTTTCTCTCTATTCTTTCTTTCTTTCTTTTCTAAACCGACTCAGCCACAAGGAATCAGATAATATCTGATTTTCAGCTACTTTATCCATATACACTTTCTAAAATTGACCAACCACACCTCCAAGTTTCATTATTTCCAAAATAACACCAAACTTTAAACCCTTTTATTTTAACCCTATTGAATTATAAATTACAACATAATTCATGGGTTTAAACCAAAATACAATTAGATCCCAATTCTCATTAAATTACTATTATTGAAAATTTAGGATGTTAAATATATTAAAATATACCGGGTACCCAGCGGTTCCGGTTCTGGGTACCCGGCGGGACCGGGTACCCGGTCCCGGAACCGGTCCCTGCGGGTAGCGGTTCTAAAAAAATGAGAACCGGAACCGGACTCAGTCACATCGGTTCCGTTATTTTAGGAACCGGAACCAGTTACATCGGTTTCGGTTCCGGAACCGGCAGTTCCGGAGCGGTTCCGGTTCCAAAGGCGGGTACCCAGTTCCGCTGCTCACCCCTAGTTGTGTCTGTGAATATTACAGTTTGTTCGAGTAACACAGAATGATTGATTAGCAAATTTTGTATGATTAACAATGTCAAATGTCATCACAATGGTCACTTATCACATGATTATCACATATTATTGTAGGTCCTTGGACGGTCTCAATTCGATAGCATTCTAGGTATTGCTTGCTTACCACTTTGTGTATGTTTAAAAGTCTTATGGATCAAAAGTTGTTAAGATATCACATAATAACATATACTATCACACTTATCACACATGTATCACATTCACACGGTTTTGGGAAAACTCGATACACTTATCACACATGTATCACAGTCACGGGAGCAGAGTACTTATTCATCGACAGAGCACAAATCAAGGCATTGAAGTCGATTAAGACACATGGTATACCCAGATGGGATAATCATCAATAATTAAAATAATATAAATAACCAATTACCTTAATACCCTTAATGATTTAATCTTATTTATTATAATTAAATTTAGTGATTATATAAAATGGAGGCTCACAACTGTTCTCGCGTTTTCGCAAATAGGAAGGGTTCTCGTTTGAACCTCCATCTATATATATATATATATATATATATATATATATATATATATAGAGAGAGAGAGAGAGAGAGAGAGAGAGAGAGTTTCAAACGACAACGCTAACTATTTAAGAAAACAACAAATCATGTGCAAAATCACATGTTATTTTACATTAACTGCAAAAACTAGACACTCACGACTTTGGCCACGACTTAAAGTGGCGGGAAAAGTCGCGTAATCATATATGATTTTGTACGTGAATCATATATGATTTTAGGGAAATTAATTAAAATGCCACAAGTTTGAAAGGGACTTACCAAAATACCCCAAAAAATTAATTTCTTACCAAAATGCCCTTTTTCCCCGCGATAAGAGCCCGCGATCGCGGGCAGGGACCAATTGTGAAAATTTTTGCAAGATATATTTACACTTTCAGTCCCTGGCCCCCGCGATCGAGGCCCGCTATGGGGACTGAAAGTGTAAATAATCTTGCAAAATTTTACACTTTCAGTCCCTGCCCGCTATAGAGGGCTCCCTCCGCGGAAAAAAGGGCATTTTGGTAAGAAATTAATTTTTTGGGGTATTTTGGTAACTCACTTTCAAACTTGTGGCATTTTAATTAATTTCCCATGATTTTATACATAGCGACTGTTTCTTGTTTTCCTAAATAGTTAGCGTTCTCGTATAAACCCACCTCTCTCTCTCTCTCTCTCTCTATATATATATATATATATATATAAGATTAATTATAGTTTGTATATGAAACGTTCCCTACATATATAAGGTTTCAAATACAGAAGAATGACCGTGTTAGAATAAGAGTTAAGGTAAGAATATAAGAAACGATCTAGACATTTGATCACTTTTTATCTCAAACTCATCCACGAATCGCGCTTGATACGGTAATTGATCAGGTACATCTTGATGTATGTTATCTCGGTGCATCTCATCATAATGTGCATTCATAGGGGGTGAGGTCTTTTATTACCCTTCTCATCATAAGACTCAGGGGCTGTTTGGCAGTTGCTGAATGGTTTAGTGCAGAATGATTAAGTGGTTAGAATGATTAAGAGGCTTTTATAATATAATGCAAAATGAAATATGGTTGTTTGGTAATTGTTTAGAATGAAATCAGGGTGCTGAATGGTTAAGGGAGGCCCAGGATGCTAAATCATTCAGAGGGTTTTAGAACCATTAAGAGGCATACATTTTTTTGCCAAACAGGATTTACCTCTTAGCGATTCAGAGGTTGCCTCTTAATGGAACAATTAAGAGGTAAACAAACAGCCCCTCATTCTCACCGGAACCAACCATTCAAATACAATTATACAAACCATGTCATTAGTAGAAACCATACAAAACAATCTTAATCGGTCATATACTCTAATAAATATCTGGTTTCGTAAATATGTCGATTGTTTTTTAAATAAATTCATGATCATAAATTCATAATGAATGAAAGTTATTAGCGCGAGAGGGCCGATCCTCCAGTTTTTTGTGTCACTATATATATATATATATATATATATGGTACAAATCAAATACAAATCATGTATTTGTTGCAACTCTTACAAACCAATTTGCATATATGCATAATCTGATATGTATATATGCATTATCCCATATAAATGTATGTCCATTATATGTATATTTTTGTACGTATGCATATGCACATTGTTTATATATGCAGACGGGTTCTGCACATATGCACACTGTGATTTGTAAGGTATGCAATAAAAGCAAGGTTTGCATTTTACAGAGTCTCTCTCTCTCTCTCTCTCTCTCTATATATATATATATATATGGGTGTTACAAATCACCAACAAGATACATTTATAGTAATTTAATTACATTAATAGCTGAAAGAATAATAATCTCATGTCCTCACCTCATTTTTTCTCTATAAATTCACAATGTGGAACCATTTTATAGATATATAGGTCTATATATAGTGTTGTATTCAATATCCATAAATCACAAACGATGACATCCATCAAGCTATATGTTGCTCTTTTGGTCATACTCTCGATTGTTGGTAATCTTTAAATTTGTTATTGCTGAAATTTATCATCTATGTTTATGTCTTCTATCAGTATCGATCGGTATGACAAAATCAATCAAAAGAAAGATTTATTAGGTTGGTATATTTCAAGGGGCAGTTAGAATCTTCAGGGTTAAACATGAATATTTTAAAGCTTAGGCTTTAAGTATATAAGTTCATAGTCCTGTAATCAATAATAACAAATTAACATGGCATCCATCAAGCTATATATTAATGCTCTTTTATGTTGGCTATTGCTTAATTAAATACTGTATAATGTATATGCATGTTTGTGTCTTATATCGATATAACTAGAAACAAAAGATAATTCGATAAATCAACTTTTGTTTCCCTCCCCAACCAATGTAGAATCTTATATTAAGTGAGACCACTTAAATAAATAAATAAAACCTTCGTGGATGTCAATTTTGAGTGGGTTAACTGAAGTTTTTCACTATGAGTCTTTAATTATATATGGAGGGATGAATTGGACAGCTATATATATGCTGGTTACTTAATGGTTTCAATTCCATATAATATATATATGCAACACTTTTAAGTTTCAAAGTCGCATTCATGGTCATAATTACACTTTGATTATTAATTTCTTAATGTCTAATTACAGTATTATCACTTAAGTTGACATATTAACCAGTTAAAGTTTACTTGCTTTAAAAGGCCACCATAAATCATACTAAAACTTTTATCTACGAATTTTTCTTTGAGAAATTTGGCACTAAAGGATGATTCGTCATAAAGCCGTCACAAAAGTTGGTGGGTAATGAAAATCAGTGATAGATTATCCAGAGATTCTCTGAGTGGTCCATGAGTATTTTCTCAAAAAATATCGGATTCTACCGAACCATTAGTATTTTCTGGATGATCCCTAGGTGAATTTTGTGGGTGAAAATCATTTGTTTTATAGTACAGTCCATCGGTTAATTGATCATTATGCGGGTCTGTCGCAAAAACGATCATGCTGAGAGGATGTTAAGATAATATCTATACCATGGATCTTTGGTTGAAGAATTAAAACTCAAGTGTTGTAAGCATTTGAGACCAAAAGGATGGACCCATATTTTTTTTAAACGGTGGTACTATTTGATTATATGAAATAAATACATGGATATTTTTGACAAAATTATTGTGGTTGTTGGTTAGTTCATTGTTTTTCATATGTTACGTCTTGTTGTGTTGAAGTCTTATTATTATTTTTTATAAAACATAATAAATCTGAAATTAAAAGCTAAAAACTCAGAAAATAAAACTAACAAGATTTGAACTCGTGTTTTGTGTGGAAGAAAAGTCATGCACACCAACTCTACCAAGAGAAACTTGTGTCTTGATCATTGTAGCTTCAAAACATGTATACGGTATCACACAACAAATTAATACGATGACACTTTTCCCGACCTTATATTTTTCAATATTTTTATTTTTTACAAAAATTACCATTTGGTTACTTGTTCCCCCCCCCCCCCCCCCCCCCCGTGATATATACCAGGGACCCCATGTTCAGCAGCGAAAAACCAAAATGTCTCAAAATCAACCAAAAAACCAAAATTAACTATCGAAATCGACTAAAAAAACCAAAAAAATCCCAACGAAAGCGACAAAAAAAACTTAAAAATCTGGCAAAAACTTAAAAATCTCTTAAAATATAGGCAAAAAAAGCCTTCGAAACGTTGAATTTAGGCTAAAAATATATCGGGCATTTAAGCTACCTTAAAGGGGACCCCAGTAAAAAAAATTCCTGGATCCGCCACTGTATATATATATCTCGATTTTAATGTTCTAATTTATTTTAATGTGTGGTTTTGAGAAACATTCATGTTTTTTTATAAATTTGTTTAAAGAATGACACTTTTTAAGGAGTTCATGATTTAAGGATTTGAAAGTGATTAGAGATATGAATTAATTAATAAGAGTCCAGAATTTAGGGATTTGAAGACTGTTAGAGATAAGTATTAATCAAACAATTAGCATTAAAAGCGGTACTTAAAGCTTCATTAATTGTTTTTTAAGAGATTTTAGGTAATTAGTATTAAATAGCGGTACATGAAGCTTTAGGGGTTGTTTTTAAGAGTTTTTCATAAATGTTTTATAATATATTATAGATATATATATATATATAGTTATAAGTGGTGATTTTCGTAAAGAATTAGGAAGGGGCGCAATTTAACTTGTAACACTATGGGTTTGGTCCTCAGAGGTCTACAGTTCAACTCCTCTCTTGGTTATCAGAGCTGGGTTTACCTGACTAACTAGTTCTTTAACTTCAAGACCATGGAATTAATCGAGGCGAGCGCAAGCTGATCTAGACATCCAACTACAAGGAAAAAGCTTAAAAAGCCATGGGATAACAACAGTTTGGGAAGCATTCAGAAATTAGGCATTCAGATATTCTGAGCAGAAGATCATTGAGGTTTTTGGTTGGCCAAGACCAGGCCCCAACCATCTTGATCCAAATAGCCAATAGTAGAGTCTTGAATCAGAAAGAACCTGTAAAATTATAGTTAATGTATGATAAAAGCTAAAAAAATTATAGGGTTTTGTATAACTTATACCAGAAATAACCTGTAAAATCAGGGTCCATGTCCTTTTTTCTCCTTAATTAATTACCTGATTTTGATATTTTATGGATGTAATTCTTTCTTGTTCCAATCCACTCCTTATATTCATTTCTGTTCTTTATATATGATTGATGATATAAATCGAAGATACCGGTATAGAAGTCTGCAAAATCACTACAAATTGAAAAACTTTTGCATACGCACTTTTCCCTCGAAATTTGTCGCTAAAGGGTGATTCGTCACAAAACCGTCACAATTGTCGCTAATGTGAATCAGTGACGATTACTCTGATCAGGTATTCCCTAGGCGATCCATTGATACAGTGAGTATTCACGGGTTAATAACATGTTTCTTCTATCTTTGGAAAACAAGAAAAAAGATCGGAATTTGGCATCGAAGAAAAAGATCAAACAGAGGCTTACGCGACCTGGCACGCGACCTGAAGCCGCGGCCCAAGCCGCCTAACCCCCTGGTTCTTCGTCCTTCAGCTCTTTCTCATATCTGATTTGCTTTAAGAGTTAGTTTCTAATAAGGATTTATCTTCAGGATAATTAGTATTATTAGGACTATTATTTAGTTTCTTTTATTAATTATTTAATTACTTTCCTAGTTGGTTTAGAATTAGGATTAGTTTGAATTTAGTTTTCATAGTTATCTCAATTAGTTTAGTATAAATAGGACTATTAGGTTTCAATTGTTATTCAGTTAATTCAGTTTTATTCCAGAATTAATATCAGTTCTTGACATTCAAGACTTTTGATTACTTTTCGGGTTTACGTTTGTAAACTTGCTTACTTTAAAGGCTCGACGATTGTCGATCCGTTCCACGCATAACTCCTACTGCGTCAGTAACTGACGCAGTAGGAGTTATGCGTAGAACGGGTCGACTAACGTCGAACCCTAAAAGGGGACCAGTTTACCAACGTAAACAGATAAAATAACAAAGAAGCCTTGAATGTCAAGAACTGATATTAATTCTGGAATAAAACTGAATTAACTGGATAACAATTGAAACCTAATCCTATTTATACTAAACTAATTAAGATAACTATGGAAACTAAATTCAAACTAATCCTAATTCTAAACCAACTAAGAAAGTAATTAAATAATTAATAAAAGAAACTAGATAATAATTCTAATAATACTAATTATCCTAAAGATAAATCCTTATTAGAAACTAACTTTTAAAGCAAATCAGATATGAGAAAGAGCTGAAGGACGAAGGACCAGGGGGTTGCGCGGCTTGGGTCGCGGCTTCAGGTCGCGTAAGCCTCTGTTTGATCTTTCTTTGATGCCAAATTCCGATCATTTTTCTTGTTTTCCAAAGATAAAAGAAACATGTTAAATAACCGAATACTTACTGTATCATCCATTATTTATAACATCTGTCCTAAACTCAAGAAATACAACATGAGAATACAAACTCTTTCTGACAAGTAATGCAAGTAGGAAGCCCAAGCTCCATTATTTAACATCTTTCCTTAACTCCAAGAAGTACGTACTGTATGAAAATACGAAAAATTAGAGGATGATAATTAATTATTAGTAATTCGGATTGTATATTAGAGCATCTCCGGTGGATCGAGGTTCTTAAACCTAGTGTACCAGTTCAAAAAGATTTTTACCATTGGGAGGAAGCGATACATGTGCATACGTGAAAGGGGAAACCCTTAATTATAAAATGTGTAGAAAAGAGAAAATTAGAGATGCCTAGCAACCCTACATATTGAGACTTGCAAATGGACCTATTATCCGAGTAAAGTAACATATATGGGAACGATTGCTTGCTGATATCAACCGATCAACCGCTATCATTTGGAAATCCTTTCTTGATGCAGCCTGAAACGTAGATCTACATGTGTTTTACAGAAATATGAAACGAAACAAGATGAATTAACTTGGAAAGGTGTACAAAGCTTAATGATCGGTTTGGGTCGAAAGATAAAGAGTGATTTGTGGAGTATATATATATATATATATATATATATATGCTACTAACATTTGTTGAAATTTATTCCAACATCCTTGTAGCATCCAGCCATTATATATATATGTATATATATAACACCATGCATATAGCAGATATTACTCTATTCTTGATTCAAGCTTATCCTCAATTGTAGAAATCAACTAGGAATTTCTAATTAGAATATGACATCTCAACTTCTGATAAGGTGGACAATCTTTTCATACATGTTACACTAATGATGTAAAAGACCTCTAAAATGTAATACAAAATTGGGAGATATGTGGACAAAAGATAGCAGAAAACCCTAAACCAAGATCCTAGCAATACTTTAGTTATTGATTGATCATGTGCACCTAAGTTATTGGTAAAAACTTTGAATTGAAGTCTAAGATTTCATGTGTTCTTCAAAATCTCAATGCTTATATCTTCATCTTCAAGTCAGCTAGCTAGAAAAAGACTCAACAGAAGTGTGACACTATATATATAAGAACACCACTTCAAATTCAAAAGAACTTCAATTACCACATAAAGTTTTACATTCCTTAAGCTCTAGTTTATAACTATAGCCCTCAACAATATTATTGATCACCACATTATTCTTATAGAGTTGCTATATTGCAGGCAACTAGGGTTTGCATACTACACAATATGCGATGTATATTTTATATATAAGGGGCAGGTTTAAACGAGAAGTTAAACCTTATGCGAGAAGTGTGATATCATATATGATACACAAGTTTAATCATATATGATTAAACACATGTTACATTGGCAATACATGATAGACGTTTAATCATATATGATTAAACACACTCACATGTCATGTAATCATATATGATATTACACTTATCGCCTTCTCGAATAATGTTTAACTTCTCGCATGATCCTTACTCTATATATAAGATAAATTATTTCCACAAATCATGGTCCATCAAGTTACTTGTTCCAGTCTCTTCGCCGACATAATTATACCGCGGTGGGCTAAGAAGCATCCCTTCAGCCATGTTTGCAAGCACATTAGGCATATCAAATATCAAATCTTCATCCACAAACTCATCCCCTCCGATCACCGGCGGTTCTACCGCCATCCCACCACCACCACCATAACCACCCAAGAAAGCATCCATTGCTGCCCCAGCGGCTGCAGCCGCATTCGCAGCCGCAGTTTGGATATCATGTGGAGCAGAAGAAGCAGGCACAGGCAACGAAGAAGCCGAGTTCGGAAAATTAAGCTCAGCATCTCCACCTTTCAGCGCCCGTGCCGCCACGTCATACGCCACCGCCGCCATTTCTGGCGTCGGGAATGTACCAAGCCAAATACGATTAGGCGATTTCGGCTCACGAATTTCCGAAACCCATTTTCCACTACCTCTTCTTTGCCTTACTCCCCTATATTTCGGGTGTTTTCCAGAAGAACTTGCAGGAGGAGAAGTTTCGAAGCTTTTCGACATTCTTTTTCGTTTTGATCAGATATTTGTTGCATGAAAATAAATAGAGAACTGTGTTTAGGGATGAAGATGATGAGCACCATAGCCATGCATATATATATATAGGGATTATTACGAATAATAGTGAACTATGTTTAGGGTTTATGTGAGTGGAGATTGCAAACCAGAAGGAGATGAACTGCGTTTTGTATGTTTTGAGGTGTAAGGCAAAATTAAAATTTGTTGGATTGTAGTTCTAATAGCAAGAACAACAATGTCAATCTTGGTACACTAGTTGATATCTATGTTTATGGGTCAGTGAGTGAGTTAGAAAGGTGTGATACGATGGTTGAGACTTGATAGGCACTTTGGAAGTTTCACTTTACTCCTTCCAAAATGATGAATTTGAGTATTAACCCTTGAACTATTCCATATGGTAGACTAAAAATCATGAATTTGTAGATTGTTTTTGGTTTACTTCACCTTGTTTCCACTTTTTGTTCGTTTGTTTGATTGTGCTATACATGGATCGAGGGGTCGTTTACTAAACGTTTGGTAAGCGCTTATTCGAGTAAGCGTTTAGAACCCTGTTAGGGGCCGTTTACTAAACGCTTACTCGGGTAAGCGCTTACCAAGTCACATTACTAATTTTAAATAGTTTAAATTGAAAAATTCATTTATGGCTAACATCAGAATTTAAACCATTCTGGAGCTAAAGTATAACTTTCTAACAACCAGGGACTGTTTGGTAATTCTCATAAATTTAATTTATTAAAATTTCGTAGAATTTTAAATTTAGAAAACTATTGGAACTCGTTTTACAATTTTTGCAAGTCCTTTAAATGGAACATGGGTCGGGGATCCGAACCCGTACCGAATCAAGTTCACGGCCCACCTTTCCAACGGCAAAATCAAAAGCCCAATTCGGCAAACATGCTTTGATGACAAATATTACAATCCAATAATAAAATGGTGGCCCGACTATTGACCCGAGTCCATTTTAAACATGGATCTCAGTATCATCAACCTTGGTTTTTATTTGACCCGCTATGACCCATAAAAGTTTTTATGCTCGTTAATATCTCATCGATTTCACCCAATTTTCTCTTGAATACGTCTTGGTTCGTGGTGGTTTAAACTTGTTGCACGTATCGTTATACACATAACAAGTTTATAAAATTTAACTTATCTTAGTAAAGATTGTAAATCGGGTATCCATTTTTCAAGAAGTCAGTAATTAAGTTATTTGTTTGTATCATATTGGATTTTACGTGCGCCATGGAGAAATTCTCAATTAACAAGTAAATTCTATAACTAACTGACTAAAAATTGAAAAGCTACTTGATATAAATGACATTAGTTGACAAAAATTGGATTTTGAAATTGCAATAAAATAGTTGTTTTTTAAGTAGTTGAAGTAATATAGTTATTATTTTATAGTTTTCAACATGATTGTTTATGTATTTATTATGAATATTGATTTACGATCATATGATACACGTCTTTTTCGGTAATGTTAGAAAAGATGTGTGAATCATACAAGTTCTTGCGTAGTGTCAGCTAAAGCTCGATACTCAGCTTCAGTACTAGATCGAGCTGTCAGAGATTGTTTCTTGTTGCGCCAGGAAATAAGAGAGTCTCCAAGGAAGAAACAATATCCGGTGGTAGAGCGACGGTCTGTTATGTCTCCATCCCAGTCAGCATCGGAGAATGCACGAAGAGTTAATGACGATGTGGATGAGAAATGAAGTCCATGAAACATTGTCCCTTTAAGATACCGAAAGATACGAAGATCCGCGGCATAGTGATCGGAGCACGGAGCAGCCATGAACTGGCTGACTATATGAACTGCATATGCAAGATCCGGTCGAGTAACAGTCAGGTAGACCAGAGAACCAACTAGTTGACGGTACCGTGTAGGGTCCCGCAGCGGGGTTCCGGCATTGGGAGCAAGATGCAGATTTTGCTCAATGGGTGTAGATGCAAATTTGTTGTCAGTAATCCCAGCATTGGACAACAGATCTGAAATGTACTTGGCTTGACAGAGATAGATGCCGGAAGAGTCTGACATAACTTCAAGACCAAGGAAGTAATGTGTAACACCCGTAATTTTCGGATGTACAACTTCGAATCGGTGTGGATTCGATCCTTTAAGAAAAATATGAAAAATAGGATTTTGGTTTAAATCTTAGATTTTATGGTCTAGTTGAATGAGGAATTCGAATACGAGTCCAACGGTTCTTTCCGGAGCAAAAACGGAGCTATAACGAAGAAATTGCGGCCAAATTAGTGGAAAACGAGAAGCAAACAATCAGAGGTTGGCGCGGATGGTGGCGCCGATGCACTGGCGCGGGCGCTGGCGCCGAGCACCTGACGTGTTGAAAGGGGGTTAAAACCCACCTCTTGGTCCTTGTCACTTATCCTTTCATCTTAGAACTCTAAAATCAGATTGTTTGCTCTGCTTCATACGATTTTCTCCATCTAAACTAAGGTAAATCCACTTCTCTTAATCCTAGTTCAATTCAAACAACAATTAGATGAATCTCACCAATTAAATTTGATTTAGGGCAATATATCTTCATCTTTCTTCTTGGAGTGTTTGAGTGTAAATCATCAAGTTGGGGTTATACCAATTGAAGAATTAAGGTGAGTAACTTGTATCTAATTGATTGTATTATACTTATCTACCATTCTTTATCTTGATTTTGGTATTGACAATGAGAAATCTTGATTTATAAGCTCTTAATGGTTAAGAGGAAACAAGAAGAGTTCAAGTAAGTTATGGTGGATTAATTGTGTTTATTTCTTATTATGCCATGGTAAATGTTAGTATTAAAGGTTTGGGTTTGATTTTACATCTTTGGTATGTGATCATGATAATGGCTTAATATATGTCTTAATGAAGTAATGATGGCTTAATGGTCAATATGGACTTATTATTGAATTGTAAACATGGATGTTTATTATTGAAATTATATAGAATGAGAATTGATACATATGGATGTATATGAACTACATGGAAGTAGTATTGATATGATTAAATGGTTGGACCATTGTTAAAGTGCTTAATATGCTTTGAATCTTATTTGGATTAACATTTTGGTATTCACTTAATTGGAGGAGCACCTGGTATGCATTGGAGGATATAATCATACATACCGTGGGGTAAATGTATTTCGTTCATACCTTCGGATACCGTGGGGTTTTCCGTTGTGTTATGCCTTGTGACAATACCGTGGGGTATCAATCAAGGTATATCTTCAATTATGATGAAACTGGGTAGCGATATGGACCTTCTCCATGGAATCCAATTTGTGAATGTACCGAATTGTTATTCCTACATGCTATGATTATGCTCTATGTGCTATGTGTAAACCTCACTTAGGCTTTAAAAGCCTAACACTTGTTATGTGTCTTATGTGTTACAGATATTAGTGGTTCCGGACACAAGCAGGTCTAGTACGGGGTTGTGAGCATGGGATCATTGTTGGGAAGTTAAAGATTGGAAGATTGATGATAGAACTTTCCGACATCCTTTTTGACATTTGATTGCTATAGTAGTGATCAAATAAGCTAGTGGTCCATTAGTAGTTAAAATTTAACTAAACCTTTGTATTAATGGTTATGTAATATTACTATGAATACTTTTACTTTGGCAATGCGTACCACTCTTCCGTTTTATGGAAGTTTTTGTTAACCCCTGTTTTGGGGGTGTTACAAGTTGGTATCAGAGCTTTAGTTTAAGTGAACTAAGTATGATGATGAGGTACTTAGACTTAAGCTGAGATGAATTAAGTTATGAATCGTGAGATTGGGTAGAAGTAGTAAGACGGGATGGCCTTAGGGTCGACAGAAATATGTGAAATTAGTACGGTAACGACGGTAATGAGGATTCTCATGTATGATATATTCACAATCTCAATTAGCTACTGTTATTATGAATATATTGTTACATAAGCATACTTGTTTCTAAATTGTTCTGGTGACTAATGATCGGTAAGGTACGTTTTGTGTGTCTATATTCATATAACCATTTCTCAGGGTTATCTTTTGTTTTATAGCAAAATGATGGTAAAAACGCCACCAAGGTCTTTCAATTCTTTGGAGGTCAGATCGGTAAATGATTGAGGGTTGGAAGGACAACCTGGAACTGGCGGGACTCATTAAAGTCCGCAGGGACAACCTTAAATAAGTGGATTAAAATGTGTGGAAATAGAATGTAAGATGTTTGATCAAGATGGGAATAGTATGAAATGGTTGAGTAAGTGAGCCTTGGAAGGCATGTATAATAAGTGTTAGAAGGCTGAGAGGGTAACCACTGGTTGGAAATAGAGCGTCAATGATAAGTTGCGTGAGTTAAACGATAGACCTTGTTTGAGTGAATAGCCTTCAACTATAAGTAGAGTTTTATGCATGGTGTCCTCGAGTGTGTGTTACATGGGTTTTCGTGATTTCAAAACAAATGCATAAATAGCAATTTAGTCGATGATGAGTCAGTATGTGCACGTGGGTATTTAAAGAAAAAAGGCAATACCATTTACGTCGCACAGTGAAATTTTGAGTTTAGCAATTTGCAAAATACTTCGTACTTTACAAGAAAAGTTAAATATAAATGAGTGTGAGAACCGACTAACTTACTTCGTGTCGGTAATTTCTTTCAACTTTTGTCGTATGAAAAGATTTTCATTAAATATATTACGGTCACAACAACATCGTTTTGGTTGAAAAAGATTAAGTTTTTCGGAAAGTAGTATGCAAACGATTCTCGTGATCGTTGTACAGTATACTGAAGTTATAAGAATTTTGGGGTCATGTGTACCCAAGTTGCTCCAAGTGTTGTTCTTTAAAACGGAGGAAATGTGTGAAATAATATATTTAATACATTGTTATGCACAGTGGCGGATCTAGAAATTTTGTTAATGGGGGTCGAAATTTAAGTAGCATAATATTGCAAGAATCATTACTATCAATATCGACTCGAATGTTGACATTTTTCTTTACAAAAATGTTTTCATATTTTCTAGTGAATTAATATAACAATTTCTTTTGGCATATCTTTTCATTTTCTAATGAAATCATAAAACAATTAACAAAAACTTAACAATCAGACATCAAGTAACAAACATGACAAATAACAATAAATACTTCAGAGCTAAAAGTAAAATTGTAATTTGTTTCAATTTTAATGATGAGGTATATTTTTTATAAATATTATGATGTAGTATTCTATTATATTAGTATGACTCAATGATTAGTTTGTATGCATTTGCTGGTTGATTTTATAAAGTGCAAAGAAATTTAACAATATGTATGTATGCAACAATTTATTCTGTATGTAAACTTGAAATCTAAGAAATTATGCATTACTAAACAATACTTAATACTAAGGGGACGTTTACCTAATCACTTACCCGGGTAAGTGCTTACCGGTAAAATTCAACACTATCACTTACTTCCCGGGTAAGATTTTAGTCCACCAAAATTGCATCGTATGCAACAATTTAGCCGGTAAGCGCTAACCGTGGTAAGAGCCGTCGCACTCACTTACCGGGTAAGACTCTCGGTCCTTGCTTTCGACTCTCGGTCCTTGCTTCCGCTCTTACCGGGTAAGATTCTTAGTCCTTGCCATATTCATCCGGTAAGCTAATGTGACTTGGTAAGCACTTACCCGGGTAAGCGTTTTGTAAACGGCCCCTAAATTAGTAATTAAGACTTTTGTCTGATAAATTATAATATGTTATACATAAATTGGTACAAAATTACATATACAGTAACTCTAAAATCAAATTAAATACTATATATGTATATGCACCAATAATGTTTAAAGAAAATTTATTTTATATGTTTATGGACCAAGGATTTTTATTGCAAGTATGTTATAATTGGGGGTCAATTAAAAAAATTTAGGGAGGCTGAAAATTCATTATATACTAATAAATATGTAACTTATTATATGCAAAACAATTATTTTGTGGATTTAATGGGGGTCATTTGACACCCCAACTTGCAACATGAATCCGCCCCTGGTTATGCATGAAGGCTATGAACGAACTAAGTCGTAAAATATTACTATAAGCTAAGAAAGAACTCTGAGAAGGGAGTGGTGTTAGATAAATCATGGGAGGATGTTTGTAGTTTTGGTAATTGTGTTCAAGAGGAAGGTGAACAATGGGAGAGTTGAAAGTGGACTTTAGCGTCGGTTGTAAGAAGGTCTATACCCTTGTTTGGTAACTAGAAACACAGTTGGCAAGGGACGGTTGGGTCCGGAGGAAGGATTGGTAGTCATCAAAGTGATAAAATTAGAAAATTGCTATGAGTAGTGTGGTGAGACAAAAAGGAAATACCCTCGACGTTAAATAAGAATTTATGGTGATTTTGTGATATTAGTATTGCACGAATAAGTTTGAAATGAAGACGATGAGATGTAAATTGTATTATGTTATGTTGAAAGGATTAGGTTCAGTCCTTGTTAATAAATAGATTAAAGAAGTATCGATAGGTCAACTATTGACATTGAAGTCGGCAGTTGTGTAAGATATATGAGGCCTTTTGCCTGTCACAGGGTGCGGTCTGGGTGCATCCCGCGTATGCCTGTGCGGGCAGAAACAAAACCATGAGCGGTACCGACATGCTGTTATGCAGAGGGTATGCGCAGAGCGGACAATATCGTATACGGTGAATTGGGGATGTTATAGAATGTTATAGAATGCGGACAATACATATCTTGTGAAACACCACATGTGTGGATTTTGAGTGATTGGCGAATAAATCACGAGTATAAGAGGTTTTGGATAAATTATTACAGAAGTGAAAGTTAGGTGGTCAAAATACGCTTTTAGAAGTTTATTGTGATTGTGCAATAATTATGGTATGTTGTATGCTTAATCGCATTTTTTTGTGTTGGTTTAACTATTGGTCTTATGTGTGAGTACAGTTTGATGATCTTGTATTCTTAGTACCTTTGGGACTAAGGAACTTTGGAAAAATAAATATATATATATATATATATATATATATTGTGGAGTATATAGAGTTGTATATACGTGTACATATAGATACATATATGAAATTGACTTCATTGGGAAGTAGCAATGAAGGGGTCGTGAGATTTTCATGTCTCGAAGCGTGTGTTGCATGATGTGGGATTAGAAGTATTTTAAATTTCATGAGTTGATATTGATAAATGATCAATAGACCCTTTGAGCAGATGGCTTTGTTTTGGACACGGTTGAGTCTTAAGAGTATTCGTCGGTTTAATTAACTTGACATAGGCTTGGGGGTTGGAATTACATGAATTGTATTATAATTAAAGTTTACATAATATGAATACATTGATTTTTTTTTATTTTTTTTTATTTTTGAGATCATGTATGAATGTTAAGTTAGAATCGGAAGATTAAAAGTTGAAGGATCACCTTGTGGGGGGTGTTAGGATAGTGAAAGACTATTTGTTGTAGATGAACATTCTACTTATGATGTAGATGGTTTATATAGAATGAAGAATTAGGCACGAACATGGTAAGGGTATGGACTATGTCGATTTGTGATGGAGTGTGCACTGTATATATAAAATGGTTTGGAATCATAAAGAATTAGTAAGAAGTGAGTAAGTTTAAGTTAATTAGAAACTCGTGAGTTGTAGTTCAAACTAAAGTTGGGGAGGAATAAAGTAATGAAATAGATTCGGTTAATTGTGCGGGAGAGCATGAAAGTAAATTTGAATTGTGTACGAATGACCATGAGGGATCTGGTCTGCTGTGAGATATTATGAGTGGAGAATGTACGAACGAGTAGTGGCATTAATTGTCAAGATAAGTGTGTCAACCAGTAATAAGAAGTTATAAAGAGGGACCATTAGATGAAAGTATTTTCGGGGATTCCAGATGAACAGTACTAGTTGTCAATAAAGCTGTTGGAATATGTGGTTGTAAGATGGTGTAGTGATTTGGCTATAATTGGAATAGAATGTCGAGCGGTTGTGTGAGTTTATCCAAAGTGATTTTGGGTTGTGTGAGTCGTTAAATGAGTTTATGATTTTGAATCATAGGAAGTTTAATAAAGATGAGAAAGTGTTATCGGTATGTGGAAAAGTTGGGAGAAAGAGTCAAATAATGATTGGAGAGTAGTACTTCATGCTAACGTAGGAAGTAATGATAGAAAGGTCGGACCTAAGAATGTAGTTATACTACAGGTTCAATGGAATTATCACCTTTTATATATAATATTTTAGTGCTTGGTTGCAATGTGGTCGCGTAGTGCGATATTGATGTGAGGAAGTGGTAGTATTTTATACTGAAGAAACGTATGGGTCATAGATGTAGTGATGGGTGCCGTAGATATAGAAGTATTCAAAAGTGGTGAGTATGCTCAATTTAAAGTGAGTATAGATTTTCAAGCGGTATACGTTAATGTTATTTTGAGACCTGGAGATTGAGATGTGGATGATGACGGTATTGAAGACCAAGCAATAGTCGGATAAAGGTTTAATGATAAACGGTTACTTTAAGGAGGCTTACAAATCTAAGTTGGGAAGTAGATAATGAGGAAAGAAGTAAGGTTCAGGAAATATGAAAGATGAATCCTTGTTCCTTCTAGATTTTTTTATTTGTGAATGGAATTCATGTGTGGGTTTGGTTAGAGTGCAAAGGTTGGTGATAATTAGGTGTCAACTTTTGGGCTTAAGGCCAAACACCTTTAGTATAATCGGGGAATTGTAGCCGATTTTAAAAAAGAATGATGGTGATGGTAGTAGTAACCTTAAGATACTCATTTGTGATGAGTGGTTTTAGTGAACTAATCTTTGTGTATGGTTAGTGAACCTGTCCGTTTGATGATTAATTATTGAGATGGATTTTGGAATCTATTAGAGCTCTTTAGATGTGAATGGCCGTTGACGATAGGGACAATTGAAATTAGAGATTCGGTTGGTCTCAGTATTAATTGAACCTTGAATTGATTTAGAGTTTGAAACTGAAATCAAGATGTATAGAACATTTTAAGGTTGGGAGATGACTGAAGTCGTATGGTTGGGAGTTTCTCTATGGTTGGAACGTTTATCCGTACATAAGTACAACGTATGTGTAGGGGCTTTGTTAATAAACAATTGTTCGAGGAATTGTCTTTATAGACCGTGTGGATGGAATTTAGATTCCCGTTAGGAATTGTTGAATTTTGGTCGACAGTGAGTCGGTTGACTTTGGGTTGTAAAGAATATAGATTTCGAGGACGAAATCGTTTTAAGGTTGGGAGAATTGTAACACCCGTAATTTTCGGATGTACAACTTCGAATCGGTGTGGATTCGATCCTTTAAGAAAAATATGGAAAATAGGATTTTGGTTTAAATCTTAGATTTTATGGTCTAGTTGAATGAGGAATTCGAATACGAGTCCAACGGTTCTTTCCGGAGCAAAAACGGAGCTATAACGAAGAAATTGCGGCCAAATTAGTGGAAAACGAGAAGCAAACAATCAGAGGTTGGCGCGGATGGTGGCGCCGATGCACTGGCGCGGGCGCTGGCGCCGAGCACCTGACGTGTTGAAAGGGGGTTAAAACCCACCTCTTGGTCCTTGTCACTTATCCTTTCATCTTAGAACTCTAAAATCAGATTGTTTGCTCTGCTTCATACGATTTTCTCCATCTAAACTAAGGTAAATCCACTTCTCTTAATCCTAGTTCAATTCAAACAACAATTAGATGAATCTCACCAATTAAATTTGATTTAGGGCAATATATCTTCATCTTTCTTCTTGGAGTGTTTGAGTGTAAATCATCAAGTTGGGGTTATACCAATTGAAGAATTAAGGTGAGTAACTTGTATCTAATTGATTGTATTATACTTATCTACCATTCTTTATCTTGATTTTGGTATTGACAATGAGAAATCTTGATTTATAAGCTCTTAATGGTTAAGAGGAAACAAGAAGAGTTCAAGTAAGTTATGGTGGATTAATTGTGTTTATTTCTTATTATGCCATGGTAAATGTTAGTATTAAAGGTTTGGGTTTGATTTTACATCTTTGGTATGTGATCATGATAATGGCTTAATATATGTCTTAATGAAGTAATGATGGCTTAATGGTCAATATGGACTTATTATTGAATTGTAAACATGGATGTTTATTATTGAAATTATATAGAATGAGAATTGATACATATGGATGTATATGAACTACATGGAAGTAGTATTGATATGATTAAATGGTTGGACCATTGTTAAAGTGCTTAATATGCTTTGAATCTTATTTGGATTAACATTTTGGTATTCACTTAATTGGAGGAGCACCTGGTATGCATTGGAGGATATAATCATACATACCGTGGGGTAAATGTATTTCGTTCATACCTTCGGATACCGTGGGGTTTTTCGTTGTGTTATGCCTTGTGACAATACTGTGGGGTATCAATCAAGGTATATCTTCAATTATGATGAAACTGGGTAGCGATATGGACCTTCTCCATGGAATCCAATTTGTGAATGTACCGAATTGTTATTCCTACATGCTATGATTATGCTCTATGTGCTATGTGTAAACCTCACTTAGGCTTTAAAAGCCTAACACTTGTTATGTGTCTTATGTGTTACAGATATTAGTGGTTCCGGACACAAGCAGGTCTAGTACGGGGTTGTGAGCATGGGATCATTGTTGGGGAGTTAAAGATTGGAAGATTGATGATAGAACTTTCCGACATCCTTTTTGACATTTGATTGCTATAGTAGTGATCAAATAAGCTAGTGGTCCATTAGTAGTTAAAATTTAACTAAACCTTTGTATTAATGGTTATGTAATATTACTATGAATACTTTTACTTTGGCAATGCGTACCACTCTTCCGTTTTATGGAAGTTTTTGTTAACCCCTGTTTTGGGGGTGTTACATAATGTAGCTTACCAAGATCTTTCATCTCAAAGCATGAGTTGAGAGACTGTTTGAGATGAGTGATACCTGTAGAGTCACTGCCGGTAATGATCATATCATCAACATACAATAGGAGTAAGATAGAACCTCCAACAGTGGTCCGAGTAAACAGACCAGAATCATAATTACTCGGAGAAAACCCCAATGAAATGACAGTATTGCTAAATTTTTCAAACCAAGCACGAGGAGCTTGTTTGAGGCCATAGAGGGCTTTTCGAAGTCGGCATACATGACCCTGACGAGAGATCACACCTGGATGGGGTCTCATGTAGACTTCCTCTTCGAGATCACCATTTAGAAAGGCATTCTTGACATCCATCTGGTAAAGTGGCCATCTTTTGGTGGCAGCTATGGCGAGAAGACTACGAACCGAGGTGACACGAGCCATAGGAGCAAACGTCTCCTCGTAATCAATGCCATATTCTTGATTGAAGCCTTTTGCCACAAGGCGTGCTTTGTATCGATCAATGGATCCATCACACTTTGTTTTGATTTTGAAGACCCATTTGGAACCAATAGGTGACTTGCCCGGTGGGAGAGATACAAACTCCCATGTATTTGCTTTGTCAAGGGCCTAAAGTTCCTCAGTCATAGTTTGCTTCCAAACAGGGTTAGAAGCAGCTTCCTTGAAGGAAGTGGGTTCATGGTTGGACAACGGTGTAGCATAACAATGATAATCACGAAGGTGAGAAGGAACTTGTCTTACCCGGTCTGAGCGTCGTACTCCATCTTGTGGTTGAGAGGTGCTAGGATCCATTGACTCAGCAGATGGCTCAGAAGTAGTACTTGGAGGTGGTGCAGATGATTGATCATGATCAGATGGCACTGATGAGGGTGAATCGGAAGAGGGCACAGATTGAGGTGCAGCGGGCACAGATGAGGGTGAATCGGAAGAGAACATAGATTGAGGTGCAGCGGGCACAGATGAGGTTGAATCGGAAGAGGGCATAGAGTGAGGTGCAGCGGAGGGAGGTGGACCAGATGGAGGGGTGAGTATGGGATCTAATTGGAGTGAGTCCAATGAGATAGATGTATCAGTGAAGAAGGAAGGGGAGGGGTGGGTGTTTCCTGAAATTTGGACACCGTTGAGAAGGGAAGATGTTCCCAGAATGTGACATGACGAGATATACGTAGTCTCTTAGAGACTGGATCCCAACAACGATAACCTTTGTGTTCAATACCATAGCCAAGAAAGCAGCATAATCGAGAACGAGGTTCGAGTTTGGTGTGTTCATGAGATTGCAACTGAACAAAGCAGGCACAACCCCACACTTTTAGGAGTTCATATGCAGGGGAGACCCCATGGAGCATTTCATAAGGAGACCTTTGATTTAGGATGGGGGTTGGGTGTCGGTTGATGGTGTAGACAGCTGTGAAGGCAGTTTCGCCCCAAAGACGTTCTGGACACTTGGCTGAGATTAATAGAGTACGAACAGTATCGAGGATGTGACGATGTTTACGTTCTGCACGTCCATTTTGCGGAGAGGTGCCGGGACAGGAGCACTGAGAAAGAGTACCCTAAGATTGAAGAAAAGAGAGGAGAGTAGATTCTTTATATTCCATGGCATTATCTGCGTGAAGAATCTTTATGGGCTTAGAAAACTGAGTCAGAATCATACGGGCGAAGGTAATATATATTTGAGGTAGTTCTGAGCGATGTTTCATGAGATATATCCAAGTAAAGCGTGTGTGATCATCGATAAAGATAACGAAATATCGAGAACCTCCCATGGATGGATGTGGTGCACGTCCCCAAACATCAGAGTGAATGGGATCAAAAGGAGAAGCAGAGTTAAATTAATTTAGTTGAAAGGGTAAGGCATGATGTTTGCCAAGTTGACAAGATAAACAAGAAACGTTTTCAGAAGAAGTGTTTCCTAACAAACCTGAAGTAGCTAACAGTTTTATTCTAGCGAAAGATAAATGTCCTAGGCGCTCATGCCATAATGCAAAGGAAGGGGTACTGGAAGCAGAAGCAACAAAATTTGATGAGTGTAAGGGAAGACGGAGGTAGACCACTTCAATCATCCGACCAACTTTACGGCCTACTCCAAGGATCTGCTTGGTCTTTGGATCCTGTACAACACAACCAGAAGAATGAAACATAACTATTAGACCGGCTTCCATAAGCTGAGAACTGATTGAGAACTGGAACTGAAGACTGTGAGGTACCGAAACTGTGTGTTTCGGAATTGAAGACCGAAAAGAGGAGTTTCGGGGTTGTGAGCGATGGAACTGAGTGTTCCGGAATTAAGTTCAAAAAAGTGAGAACTGGAGTTGAGTTCCGGAATTGATCTCAAATCCTGTTTTCACAGATCAAGAAAGCAGGTTCCAGATTAGAGAAGCAGTGCCGGAAAATGAATATAGAAGCAGTACTGAAAGTGGAGTTCCGGAACTGAGATGTTCCGGAGTTGAGGCGAGTACCGGAACTGAGATGTTCCGGAATTGAGGGCGATTCCGGATTGGATTATCCGGAGTGTGCGATTCGTCGAACAAAGGCAAATAAAATTATCGAACATCAACAAAGGAAAAAAAGAACGAGCAGTAAGAAACCCAGAAATTGAACGGGTAAATAACACGTACCTAGAGCTCTTATACCATGTTAGAAAAGATGTGTGAATCAATCGATGAATCGAGAACAGAGAGAGATGGTGCTGAACGTCAGCGGCTTTTCATATATTGAGAGAGACAATTACAAGAGATTGATTAACCTAATAATGTGAACTAGGCTACAAATATATACTAGCAAGTTACAGGTAATTACAAACTAGTCCTTGTACTTTACATATGTGCTATATAACTCTAACATGTAAGACGCATTCTAAACGCTTGGATGAGTTTTTTTGTTAACCTCGTCAAACCTAGCTTCATAATCACAGCAAACAAACTGGATCTTCACAGCAAGCAAATAGGATCTTCTCAGCAAAATACCAAATGTTCACATGAAAAAACAAACCTTAAAAAAAACAAGAAAATGCAGCAAATATTGACATGATAAACACACCAAACATTTGCAGTGTGTCTTACGGTCTCATGAAAACAATCTTGCCTCACAAGAACCCATCCGTTATAAATATTGTATGTTTATCAATAATTATCTTTTTTCTCAAAGACATTATGTAATTGACTTTAATTCTAATATAAATAAATAAATAAATAGTTAGCTTAATATTAAAAAATAGGTACAATAACTATTTAATTAAAAACAGATAAAGTTCACAAATTGATGTTTGTGTAATTATTGTTTCACAGAAGATACATTTATTGATAATAAAAAAAGGCAAATTCACTATTTTGACTATATCCACCATGTCCAGAAATATTTAATGTACACATATAATCCTTGTATAAGTTTGATTAAATAAATCATCACATTTTATAACTAAGGAGATGACCCCATATAAAAGTTCTTACATTTTTAAAGATGCAAGATCCGATTAACAGTCCAAGGGTGAGAATTTGTAGGGTTATAGAAAAAAGTAGGATTAGTGTACCAACATCGTGCAAAGATAAAGTGGTGGCGGAAGTGATCAAGCCTAGTGATTGCTACTGGAACTGGAGAAGACCAGTTCGGGATGGCAGAGAAAGAAATGAACTGGAATGTCTGATTGGAGCTATAAAAATGTGGCTCTCACCGAAAGTAGAGATCGATGGGTGTAGAAGGACTCTAGCGATGGAAATTTCCACACGGCGGAAATTAGAGTTCTAATTGATCATAAAACTCTTCACAATAGCACGAACAAAACCCGATGGTGTAAGTGGATCCCGATCAAGTTGAACGTTCTTTGCTGGAAAATAAGTTTAAGAAAAATTCCAACGCGATCAAACCTTAATAAATTGGGCATTGACATGGAATCGACTATTTGTCCTTGTTGTGATAACGATACAGAGACCGTGGATCATCTGTTCGTGTGCGAGACGGCAAAAACGATTTGGTCAAGAGTTGCAAGGTGGTGGAGTGTGGATCTGGCCTCATGTAACACTCTAGAAGGAATATTCAAAATGGTTGAGGTTATAAAGGCGACTAAATCTGTTAAACATGCCCTTGATTGCGTAATCAGCTGCGTTTTTTTGGGTCCTGTGGGGATTCCGAAATAGATTGGTGTTTGATGTAATTAAACCCCGCAAAGACGGTATCTTTGATTCGATAACTCTTAACTCTTTCGGTTGGATTTTGCACCGGTGGGGGAAAGGTAGTATTGATTGGGGAGATTGGCTGAAAAATCCGTCGCTCGCCATTCGTTAGGTGGTAACGGGTTTTGAAGTTGTAGTCTGTATTTCCTTTTCTGCCTTGGGCTGTTTTGTTCCGTCCGGCTAGCTCCTTGCTAGTCGGAGCTTTGTGTTGCTTTTAATAATATCCGTCGTTCAAAAAAAAAGTGTACCAACGGTTAGATTTTTATCGACTCCTAAGGCTAGATTTAGGGTGTGCAAGTTGTTCATTCATTAGTTATTTTTTCTTATAGAGACTCCGTAAAATGCAAACCTTGCATTTGTTGCACACCTTACAAACCACAGTGTGCATATTTGAACAATGTGCATATACATATGCATATACATACGTGCAAGAATATACATGTAATTGACATACATTCATATAGGATAATCCATATATGCATATCAGATTATGCATATATGCACATTGGTTTGTAAGGGGTGCAACAACAACATGGTTTGTATTTGATTTGTATTCTTTTCTTATATTTACTTTTGTTTGTTGTTTGTGTTGTTCAAATATTATTGCTTACTCTTAAAAAAATATTTCTTGTGTTATTTCTTAGCATGTTTTATTCTTTCTTTCCACACATTTTACACATGCTAAAAATATTCATAGAAACAACCGTTCTATTATTGGAAGTAGAGATCAGATATGCATACGTTCTATCCTAAATCATACTTTCAGATAAGTTATAATAAGTTTTTTTGGTTCAGTTTAGTTTTTGTTTATAATCATCAAAAGATACATATATTATTGTAATTATGTTATTTACATCAAATCAAATATAAGTTCAGGGCCGGCCTGGGCCTAGGCCAGTGGGGCGGCGGCCCAGGGCATCAAATATCCGATGGGCGTCATATTTTAAGCCCAAAATTTTGTAGGTAGAGAAAATTAATAATAACAGTATATAAAATAATTACTGAAAGAGATGGGAGACTCATGTTCAAATCTCGTTATCATTGGGTTTTTGAAGTTTTTTCTTTTCTAATTTTCTTAAATTTTTCTTTGGGTTTTCTAATATTTGAAGTTTTTTCTTTTCTAATTTTCTATTAGTCCGATGAATAAATTATGCAACATATTTTTCGTACCCTTAATTAAACTTACATCGATAATTAAATTATATACTTTAAAAAAACTATTTTATAATATGTTCTACAAATCCAAATTCCTTAATTCTTAATTTTGTTCTTGATTTTTTTTGTTTTCTAATTTTTTATTAGTCCGATGAATAAATTATGCAACATATTTTTCGTTTCCTTAATTAAACTTTTTAATGATTGTTTTTCCTAGTTTCTTATTAATCATCGATAATTAAGTTATTTAATTTTTAAATAAATTTCTTTTATAATTTATTCTATAAATCCAAATTCCTTAATTCTTTTATAATTTATCCTCGATCACAACTCTCGGGTGCTCAAAATAGAAAACGAAAAAAAATGACAAGAACAAATTGTTTGTTGTTTCCGTAATCTAGGGGCATCTTTTTTGTCTTTCGCCATGGGCATCTGAAATCTCAGGACCAGCCCCGTATAAGTTAATATAAAAAAAAGTAGGTAAGATACGGGTTTAGACATTGGGGATGTAGTTGTAAAAAGGGGGGGGGTCCCATCCCCCCCCCCCCCCTTAAAATAAAAAAAATGATTTTTTAGTGTAAAAACAATTATTTTTAGCGTTATAACATGGTTTCCCTTCGGTGATTTTTTGCATGTCCCCCCCACTAGCTAAAAAACCAAAGACAATACTTCAAAATCAATCAAAAAACAAAAAAAAAGTCTTTTGAAATCAACCAAAAAAACAAAAAAATCTCTTGAAATCGACAAAAAAAACTTTAAAATATCTCGAAATCAACCGAAAAACTCCAAAAAAACTCTTGAAACCGTAGAATTAGGCTAAAACACATCGAACGACTTTACGGACCTTTAACCTACCTTAAAAGTGATCCCACTATGCAAAAATCCTGGATCCGTCACTGGGTTTAGAGATTAAAGTGTGTGTGTGTGTTTTGATTTTGTGTTAGAAATTAAGGGGAGGGGGACATGGATAAAAACTTGCGGGGGTGATAGACCCACTTCACCACAATACATCACCATTGAAACCGTGTTTCACGCTTGACGCAACCGTGTGCGGCAAATCATTTATATTTGGTTTTTATTTTCATTTATATATTTTGAAGATTAAATGTTTCGGGTCGATGTATTTGTATGCTTTAAAAAGTGAGTTGAATGGATCATTTTTTTCTTCTTCATATGATTGATCAAAAGAGATAGGTTGAGTTATATAAGGTTTACCCATGACGAAATTATAAGATAGATTAAAAACCTGTAAATTCGTCTGATGTGTTTTTAGCTTAATTCCAGACTTTTAATGGATTTTTAATTTATTTTGGTTGTTTTCGAGAGACTTTAAAGTTCTTTTGTCAGATTTATAGGATCTTTTTTTATTTATATTTTTTGTTGATTTTGCTATACTTTTTTGATTTTTTGGTTTATTTCGAGATATTTTTCTTTGGGTTTTTGGATTCAAGGACACAAGTGGAAATTTACCGAAGAAACTATGATAGAAAGTAAAAAAATATATTATTAACATAGATTAAAAAAATTGTTTTTAATAACTCATCCCCCATCTTTTAGAGCATCTTCAACGGTTTCCCTATAATTTATTCAAAATGGAGAATCAAAAGTCAAAATCCCTAAAAAAAAATTACATTCATCTCCAACAGATTCTCAATTTTAGAGAAAAAAAACAATGATTATAATATTAAAATATTATTTCTCTCTCTAAATATTATTTTTCAAAGATTTCTATTGGTGCTCTAACTAAGTAATTATTTTTGGGTCAACTCCATATTTGGAGAAAAACTCTTTCTCTCTCATACTTTCTCCATTTTGAAGATAGTTTTTGAAAAGCTGTTGGAGCAAAAAAAACAACCCAAAATCCCCATATTCTCCATTTTCTCCAAAATGGAGAAGCTGTTGGAGATGCTCTTACATGCTACATCCACGTAGAGATGGCCATTTTGGCCCGGATTCGGTCCGGCCCGCCAGAAGCCCGAGGCCCGACCCGCCCAAAGCCCGGGCAAAAGTCCGTCGGTTATAACCGAGCCACCATTTTGGAGGTTTCGCTGGCCCGGCCTGGCCCGTTTGCATTTAAAAAAAAATAGTTGTTTTATAACAGTATTATGGCCGTTTTTTTAGAAAAATAGTCGGTTTTCTTGTTTTTAAGCATTCCTCACACTATAAATAGAATAGTTGGTGTATGGGGTTACATACCAAGTTACAAAACGCAAAAAACGCAATTTTTGCTCAAAATTCTCGATTTCTCGCTACCTCGTGTTCGTTTCGCAACTTCTCAATCTCTCAATTACGCATTTTTAAGTGTATTAGATATATAATTAGAACATCACTTATAAATTTAAAAAAAAAAATCGTTTCGCAACTTCTCAATCTCTACATCCACGTACATGATGAATGTTTTTAAGTTTTACACTCCAAATTTTCTTAGTTTGAACAAGAAATATATGATTTTTGATGGATTATATATCATTTTAAGATTGAATTAGATTTTCAATCTAACATTATATGAAACTTCGAAATAGTTCACTTTTTTAGTTGTTTCCAACATAATCTTATTCACCTTGTAAATGACATTCACTATAAGAAAAATAACTTTTAAATACGTTTTTATTTTCTACTTAAAAATCTAAAAGACTTTTTTAAAAGAATTTGTGGTTTTCATGTGATAAAAGAAATGTATATGCATTTGATATAAATTTTTTGGTTTTTTTTTTTGCTTTTGTTTTTGTTTTTACTTTTATTCAACATGAAAATAAAGAAAAAAAGAGGATGGGCTTTGTTCTATCATTGACATAATAAAAACATATATGAATGTGTTATTACCTCTCTTGTGCTCTAAAAGGCCTCTCTATATATGCACCTAGCTCCATGTATATCAGATTCCTTATTTCAAAACTATAATATAATATTGAGTTTACAAGAAGCGTTTAAGTACTATAATAGAATGTCTTATAGAAGTTTTTTTTTTAAAAGGGTATCCGAGGATATTGCCCCGACTAATCCCGGCAAGGTGAGGCAATTGCCCCAGCTGCTAAAGCGTGCAGCCCTGAGTTTATCCCCAGTGGCCACAAGTTGGAAGCGTCTGGATTCGAACTTGGGGTAGATGGGTTACTAGTCACATCCCCCACAAGCCTTAACCAGTACGTCACAAGCCTTGTGGTTAACGTTATTTGTAGTATTAGAAAATAAAATTTCATATCTAAAAATTGTACAATAAGTTTATAGAACGTTATTTGGTCATCATAAATTTTTTATGATATTCTTTAATAAAAAGTGTTATATATTAGCTATTTTATAAGACATTATTTGAATAGATGACAATGAAAATAATTAGGGTGGTTTGCATTTTATATCTCCCACATACATATAACGTTAACTACTTAAGAAAACACGAGAACGGTTGTTATAATATACAATATCATACATGATTCACGTACAAAATCATATATGATTCGCGCGACTTTGTCTTGCGACTTAAGTCGCGGCCAAAGTCACTCGTGATCACTTCCAGTTTTTTGTCGTTAATGTAAAATCACATGTGGTTATGGACATGATTTACTGTTCTCGTATTTTTTTTAAATAATTAACGTTCTTGTTTGAATTTTTCTATACCAAGTTTTTACACTTGAAACTTCACAGCAAAACACTGTGAAGGTAACCTTCACAATGTTTTTGCTGTGAAGGTTCAAATTTTTTTCTTACTTTAACAGTGTTTTGCTGTGAAGTTTCAAGTGTAAAACTTGGTCTAACGGGTCTCACGAAAACAGACTGGTCTCATGTGATCCCAAGTCTCTCTCTCTATATTTATAATCAAACTTTCACACAAACTTGTCAAAGAATATGACCAAAAGGAAGGCAAGAAAGATATTACCTAAAAGAGAAAATTAAGACTGGGGAGATACTCAGAACTCAGAAGGATGAATAGGGGGGGTGGCCACTGTAGATGCATAAGCAATGAATCAAAATTTAGGAAAGAGAAGTAGACTACTTGTTCAGTTTTTTTAGTTCACCTTTTAACATTTGTTATTCCAAGAGCCTGTGTTTTTACCGGTCTGTGCTCGTGTCTCCTTAATTTTCTTCTCTCTCATCAAAGATTCATATATATAAATATATATATATATATATATAGAGAGAGAGAGAGAGAAAGATATGTATATAAAGATGATACATATGAATTATCTTTTGAAAGTTCAATTACAAATATGTTTTCCCTTGTAAATAAGAGAACAAATGAGAGAGTGAAATTCATAATGATTGATGCACCATTCATTATGAATAATACATTATTAATTCACGATGAATAACCATATATACGAGACACGTGATGCAAAATCCTTTGCCCCTCAGTTTACAACGCAGCTTAGGTTTTCAATTGAACTTGCCTCTAACTTTTGTTTTGTATACAAATATAATATATATATATATATATAGGGACAGGTTCAAACGAGAAGTTAAATCTTATACGAGAATGCGATAAATGTGTTATCATATATGATAGACAAGCTTAATCCACACTTCTATATATATATATATATATATATATATATATATATATATATATATATATATATATATATATAGTTGATATAGATATAGTACATTATGATATACAGTAGATCTAGTCTCTATTATTTAGGTTATGTATTCTTAATGAAGAACAAACAATTCAGGAGATGGGATGGGTCCCAAGCTCATTCTAACCTAATCCCTTCACCATATATCTCTCTATCCTAAATTCAATCTTTCATCCTCACAACACCAAACTTGTTTTCAAAACCTATTTAAAAACCAAGACCTGGAAATGGAGCAAAAGTATGGGATGACGACGGATCTGACAACCCACTATATGAAGGAAACGCCCATCTTCCCTTCCATACCCCATCCACAACCTCAACCTCAACCTCCTTGCGACCTGCACTACGCCATGGTGATGTTAGGAGGTGGTGCAGGTGGAATGACGTCGTTTGGATCTGATTCAACAATGAGTATTATGGCTAATTCAGCAGCAGCAGCAGCAGCAACTTCTGACAGTGGTGGTAATAATGGTTTAGACATGGAGAATGGTGGAAGTGGAAGTGGAAGATGGCCAAAGGAAGAAACACGAACACTTTTAGAGATCCGTTCAAGACTTGATTCTAAGTTCAAAGAAGCAAATCACAAGGGCCCTTTATGGGATCAAGTTTCCAGGTCTCTCTTTTTCTCCATCTCTCAATTTCTCATTACATTTTTTTTTGTTTTTATTTCTGGTTTTAGGACCAGAATTTGGGGTTTAATTTGTCTATATATATATATATATATATATATATATATATATATATATATAAAACTACATGAATATATACAGCTTTTGGTTCACTTTCTTGAGAAAAATTAATTCTTTAGTTAAAACGTAAATCGTAGAACCCTAATTCCAAGACCTCGATCAACAATCAAGAATCTTAACTTACCCTAATTAGTTGCTAGTTTAACGTTTAAAGATCAAAAGCTTGCTCTTGTAGAGTCGGGTTCAAACAAGAACAGTACATATTTAAAAAACACGAGAACGAACAAAATCATAAGTGGTTTTATATTAACGCACGAAAAAAATGACTTTGACCGCAGCTTCAGGTCCGTGTGCCTTTTTTGCGCGTTAATTTAAAATCACTAATGATTTTGTGTGTTCTCGTGTTCTTTTAAATAGTATCCGTACTAGTTTGATCCTCACTCTACCCTTGTATGATGTATATGTATATATATATATATATGATCATGATGCTTGAAGGGTTTCATTGATCTTCTTATGATTCAATAGCTTTCTTGAAAACTACTCTATCCACCTTTAAGTGGACACACTTTTCACCTCTTTTAGTTGAATCATGCAAGTAGTAGATCAGCCTGAAAAAAGGGTTAAAATTAAAGACTCACCTTTCTTGTGCCATTTTGAATGTTCACAAAGACTCCAATCTGGGCTAACAGTAGCTGCTCAATCCAACAAACCACATGGGACTTGTACTTCACAGCAAAGATCACCATAACTTGTATAGCTTTTTTTTCTTTTTTGTTGGGTGAGAAGTTGTTTACTTTTCAGGATAATGTCCTTGGAGCATGGATATAAAAGATCTGGGAGAAAATGCAGTGAGAAATTTGAAAACTTGTACAAGTATTACAAGAAGATTAAAGAAGGAAAAGCTGGAAGACAACAAAACAGGAAGCATTACCGATTCTTTCGCCATTTAGAAGCTTTATACGGCGAAACAAGCTCCACTAGTACTAATTATCAAGATCCTAATAAGCCACCTTCAATCTCAAACCTTAACATTCGAACTCATGATACTTTTCAACCAAATCCATACATGCCCAATTATAATATTCCATCTATGTTCGATTCTTCATCGTACCACTACATAAATCACAATGCAATTGATGATTGTGTGGAGAGGACGAACAATGACAAGAGGAAGTTGGGAAGAAAGTGTTGGAAGACCATGATAACGAGTTTCATCGAAACAAAAGTGCAAACACTTATGGAGAAACAAGAGGCATGGATGGTGAAGATGATGAAGACAATCGATGAAAAGGAAAACGAGAGAATTTCAAAAGAGGAGCGATGGAGGAAAGAAGAGGCTACGAGGTATGAGATGGAAAATAAGTTTAGAGCAAACGAACGAGCATGGATGGAGTCGCGAGATTCGGCATTAATGGAAGCTTTGCTTAAATTAACTGAAAAGGAAGGTGATGTTCAAAACCAAAATGATCATAAATACGAGAAAATTGGCGAAAAAAGTGTTTCGAATTGGGAAGAAAATGAGATAACACAACTGATACATCTAAGGAGGGGCATGGAAACAAGATTTGAAGAAGGTGGGGGGTCTATGGAAGAGGTTTTGTGGGAGGAAATTGCTTTAAGAATGGCTTGTTTGGGTTACAACAAGAAGAATGCATTGATATGCAAGGCTAAGTGGGATGATGTTAACTTTCTAATGAGAACCAAGAAACAGAAAGAGAAGATCACATGCTCAAATTTTTCTGATCACCAGAATTACAATATTTTTTATCATGAATGTGGTGAAATTAGAGGTGTTGATCATCCACAGAATGATCATGTTGGATATAGGGATGAATGATGACTGGAATTGCTATGGGATGAAGATCGCCAAAGGGGAGGAGCATATATAAGGAACTATATACAAACACATATGTGTGTGTGTGTGTGTTTGAAGCTGGTTGACTAATTGATATATGAAAGCTAAACAAACCATTGTTTAATGTTTGCTATCATTTTTAATTCAATCTCGCTAATTATTCTTGTGCTATGAAGGTTAAAACTTGAAAGAAAAATGAATGGAGGATGTGATATTAGTTTTTGAAATTCAGGGTTTTGATGAATTTAGTGATGTGTGATAACATTGTGAGTAACAAATGGTAGAAATATCAAATATATATATATATAGAGAGAGAGAGGGTCAGTTTAAAGGAAAACTGTAAAAAAAATGGAAAAACTGGAGATCACCCGGGTAACGGTTGATCTGAATGGTGTTCACATATGCATACAAGTAATTTATAACATGTATACATGTATATACACATGTACGTAATGTACATGTGCATAAAAGCAAAAAAAAACAGTTTTAATTACTTGTATGCATATATGTATACCATTTAGATAAACGGTTATGAAGGTGTTTCTTATTTTTTTGTTTTTATGGGATTTCCCCTTGAGCCTCTCTCTCTCTCTCTCTATATATATATATATATACACACACATACACACACGAATGAGAAAAAGAGGTAAAAGTGAAAAATAAGATCAAGGGATTTGGACCCTTGATCACTTTTAATCTCACCCCCATAGCCCCACTCATGAATTGTGATTCTCACGATGATTGATCAGGTGCATTTTGGTGCATCTTAATAGTGTTGATCTTCAATTAAGATTAATCAAATGGTACAAATCTCCTTTTACAATTCTCACCATAACTTCCCTTCTTACTGTAACATAACTATATATATATATATAGAGAGAGAGAGAGAGAGTAAACTCTACTTTTGGTCCTTAAGGTATATTGATTTCTTTGAAACAGGGACCTATAGTTTTATAATTAAACTTTTCGTTCTCATGGTTCTGATTTTGCTCTGAAACAAAGACCTTGCCACTAACTCCGTTAAAAAATTCAGTTAGAGGCAGGGGTATTTTCGTCCAACCATGTTTTTGTCTATTTTTTGTAATTTTCTTTTGCTTTTCCTTATCTTTGTTAAAATCACAAAAGTATAGGTACCAAGTATGTGATTATAATTATATATATATATATAAGAGTTTACACAGGGACGTAACCATCGGCCAACAACCTAAACTCCTCCAGTCACCATCTCCGGTGGCCTGAGCCATGATTTGTGTGTAAATGGAGACGGGGTTGGTCAGTCTCCAACTTTCTTCGAGGTGGTTGATGTAAAAAACCTTATTGGAGATTTGGAGCACGATCGTTCAGCCAAGGGATGAAGCAACTGAAGGAAAACATTTCGATTACAAATGATTATGATTCTCCTAGAGATTTCGAAGGACATGGAACTCATACATCTTTTCTGAAAATTTGACATGAAAAACCAACCTTGTATTTTTCTGAAAATTTGCATTGATTGTTGTACTGTTCATCTTCCCTACCTGCTCCAATTCCTTCACTTATGACCTCAAGAACTTAAGATAATTTGCAGCTTCATCAACCATGGAGGCTGTATCCATCTTGTTCCCACTAGGAACCAATTTCTGAAAAACCCTAATCCTTTCACTAACAATCTCCCTCCGCTGTCGTGCCGCCACCGTGTGTGGGTCACTCGATATCCTCACGTTCTTTCTTTTAGGTTTATCCACCACCGTCTCTGCCGTGAAACTCATCGACCGGAACGCTGCTTCTCTGTATATCATCTCCTTCATCGGCGCAATCGCCGGTGCCGGAGCTGCCAGTGATCGGTCTTTTTCCAGATGAGCATTGAGAAACAGCAACGTCGTCTATCTCCTTCATGACGGAGTCGCCGGAGGAGACGCCGCTGATATCATTATTTCCGGCGATAATGTTGTTGGTCAACCATAAAGTTAGAGTTAGTTACAGAGTTGGTCCTTGTATCTTTATGGTTTTTACACAAATAAAAAAAGCAAAGAAAATTACAAAAAGAAGACAAAAACGAAAATGGACGATTTTGCCCCTGGCACTAACGGCCAGTTTTAACGGAGTTAGTGGCCAGGTTCTTGTTTCAAAGCAAAATCAAAACCCTGAGAACGAAAAGTCTAATTATGAAACCATAGGTCCATGTTTCAAAGAAATCGACATACCTTAAGGACCAAATGTAGAGTTTACTCATATATATATATATATATAGAGAGAGAGAGAGAGAAAGAGAGTTGGGTTCAAACGAGAACGATATTTATTTAAGAGAAGAAGAAACAGTCGAATCACATGTGATTTTACATTAACATCAGGTACAAAATCACATGTGATTCACGCGACCTTCCCCAGGTAACCTGAAGACACGGTGAAAGTCGTTTGCACACCTTTGTTTTGATCGTTAATGTAAAATCATATGTGATTTTGTACGTAATTTGGCCGTTTTCATATTCTCTTAAATAGTTAGCATTTTCGTTTGATTCTCTTTATATATAGGAGTAGTTTCATTTGGAAACCATCATAATTTTATAAACCGTGCAAACCGTCGATTTCATTGGTTAACTTAATGAAATTGTTTAATTTGATGAAATTGTTTCATATAACTCGTTTCTTGATGAAATTGTTTCATATATTTGTGTTTTTATGTAAAAATGAAAATACATAGCGAACAAATTTTATGTCTTTTTCCCAGATAAAAATTTATTTTTACTAGAATTAATTTGTTCACCTGCACTGCCTTCGCCTAGGACATTAGAAGGGGCGAGAAAGGGCTTGATGTTGGTTCGGAACTCCCCTATCTATTTGAATTGATTGAAACAATTTCATTTTTACATAAAAAACACAAATATATAATCGAAACAATTTCATAAAGAAAAAGATTATATGAAACTATTTCATCAAATTAAATAATATCATGAACCAATTTTGTTGGGTCATCAAAGATTTGAAGATGACCTGATCTCCTTACATACTTTGAAAAACATCTTTTATACTTAGAGAAATTTTAGATGGTTCTTTGTAATAACTTAGTCATACTGTCAAAGTTGGTTGAAGTCAAAGATCAGCCGAAATCAAGAAGAAGGAAATCTACCAATGCGGATTGAAGATGGATTTCTCAACCCAAACTAAGCTGTCTCACCGATCGTCGCCATGAAAATCGGTGAGATCACAAACAGGAGATTTCCCCCCTTATCTCCTTGCCAAGAAGATCTTCATCATAAGAGGTAAGTTTGGCTATCCCACCAAGTCGCGTGAATTATATATGATTTTGTACGTGAATCATGTATGATTTTGTACGTGGACGACAGTTCTTATATTTTCTTAAATAGTTAGTGTTCTCGTTTAAACGATCAACTCTCTCTCTCTCTCTCTCTCTCTATATATATATATATTATATATATATTGATATTGATGGACGGTGGTACGTAGCTAGGGAATACATGGAAATATTGATGTAAAGTGAGGCAGGTATATCATGCATGTAGACAACTACTGTCACGTTGACGACTTCTCTTCTCATACAAGTTTCCCTCTCTTGCTCCAATAACCCCAAACCACAAACAAAGCAAAACACACAGACTGTCTATTCCACTGCTCCACATTCCCAAAATTAATATTATTTATTTATATAGTTTAATTTTAAAACACAAAAACTCATTTCATTCAATGTTCATACAAAAACAACAACCAAATTAACGCGTGAACACGGGAACTCTCAAAACATGATATGCGGTTCACGTGTTCTTGACTACGACACGAGACACTCACGACTCAACTCACCTACTCATCCTTCATCGTACGTTCTATAATTATCTTGAATAGATTAACCATTTAAAGTGATTTTATTCTAATTAATACAAATTACATAAGGCCATCCGTAGCCCAGCGGCTTCGGGCCCGGGTTCGGAGGGCGGGTTGGCGGGCTCTGG
The DNA here is from genome assembly GCA_033807775.1 of Saussurea involucrata. NCBI lineage: Eukaryota > Viridiplantae > Streptophyta > Magnoliopsida > Asterales > Asteraceae > Saussurea > Saussurea involucrata. The sequence continues at coordinate 5,314,276 of CM066325.1, forward strand.
GTACGACTTCGGCGGGTTCACGCGGGTACGGGTGGCGGGTAAGGGGCTCGGGTTCCCCAGCCCGCATACCCGACGAGTTTATTTTTTTTTTTATAATTTTTTAATTCAAACGGCTATAATTCAAACGGCCATATTTTTTTTTTATCAATTTTTTATTTTCCAATTTAAACCCTATAAATCATCCTCAAATCTCATTCATTTTTCACACCAAAATTTAAACACTCATCTCAATCCTTAAATATTTTCTTTCATTTCTTTCAATCCGATATAAACTTTATGGATTCGCCACCCGTTTCATCGTCCGGTTCTTCATCATCCATTGACACCGACGAGGAATTCGGTCAACTATTAAATCGTTATGCAGATTTGTTGCAACAAGCTGTAGCCTCATCGTCAAGAAGACCGAGGTCCGGGAACATAGAAAGAGGTCGGGTAGATGCTAACGACCGGCTTTTGCAGGACTACTTTGGCGAAAACCCGGTGTATACTTCGTATTTGTTTAGACGGCGGTTTAGGATGAGCAGGCAACTATTCGAACGGATAGTTCAAGATTTATCGGGAGTGTATCCGTATTTTACACAACGGATTGACGGACTCGGGTTACAAGGTTTCTCTCCGATACAAAAGTGTGTATCCGCTGTTCGACAATTGGCGTATGGAGTAGCTTCCGACGCACTTGACGAGTACTTGAGGATGGGAGAGAAAACGTCACGAGATTGTCTGCACACTTTCTGCACAGGTATTATTGAACTCTATGGTGGAAAATATTTACGCAAGCCTACTTACGATGATATTCAGAAGTTGTACCACAAGCATGAAGCTAAACACGGATTTCCCGGCATGCTCGGCAGCATAGACTGTACTCATTGGTCGTGGGCAAATTGTCCGAACGCATGGCGAGGTCAATTCATGAGAGGTGATCATGAACATCCGACAATCATGCTAGAAGCGGTGGCCTCCCAAGATCTATGGTTCTGGCACGCATTCTTTGGTGTTGCCGGTTCCAACAACGACATCAATGTTCTCAATCAATCGCCCATCCTCAACGATGTCTACGACGGAAAAGCACCCGAGTGCCCTTTTGAGGTTAATGGAGTCACCTACAAGAACGGATATTATCTAACGGATGGGATATACCCGGAATGGGCAACTTTTGTAAAAGCGTTTACGTGCCCAAATGATGCTAAACGAATAAAGTTCAAGGCCGCACAAGAATCGGCACGTAAAGATGTTGAACGAGCTTTTGGCGTGCTTAAACAACGTTGGCATATACTTAAGTACCCGACACGCGGATGGCATAAGAATAAATTGGCGAATATTATGTACGCTTGTCTCATATTACACAATATGATACTCGAAGACGAAGGTCATGCCATTTGTGCCGATGGAAACGCCGTGGTAGCGGATGAAACACAAATCACTGAGGCACAACGCGCAACAAATGTTCGAGAAGTCAAAAACCGAGAGACTCATAATAACCTTCGGTCGGATTTGGTCGAACATATTTGGCATATCCGACTACCCAACAACGACGACGAGTAGATTTTTAATATTTTGTAATTTTTAATTTTATTTTGTAATTTTTAATTTTATTTTGTAATTTTATTTTTATTTTGTAATTTTATTTTTATTTTGTAATTTTTAATTTTATTTTGTAATTTTATTTTTATTTTTATGAATGTTATGATTTTTTATTAAAAAATTAGATGATGTGGCATGAGGGTTCAAAAGGTTCAAAAGGTTGGGGTACGGGATTAGAGGGTTCAAAAGGTTGAAGAGGGTTCAAAGTGGAAAACTGATGAGGAGCTGATGTGGCACTGAGGGTTCAAAAGGTTTGAACCCTGGGGTACGGAAGGCCTAATTAGTTTGATAGATAGCTGGTATTTAAAATTTGTAAATTAGAAAAAACCCAATGAATAAAAAGTCAGAGTTGGCATTTTGGATGCAGGTATTTATTTGATTTGACAAGTGAATGAAACACACAGTGTCAGAAAAACTATGTCACCCTGATTTCCAAAACTGGAAATCATCTTTCCCCCTTTATTCAAACTCTTACTCTAGACTATCACAGCAACAATCTCAACTAATCAAATCTCAATTAAAATATTACTTTCTCTCTCATCAACTTACATAATATTCAACTTTAATCCAATCTCAAAATTTTCATACTTCAACCACAATCCTCTACAATCCAATCTAATCTACAATATTATTTTACAAAAATTATATATTTTATTTTTTATACATATAATTATTATTTTTAATTATAAGTATGAAATATAGATTAAACGAACGAACAATTACATATTTTGAAACATAATTATAATTATAAAAAAACATATCATACAACTGAAATTAAATAAAACAAGTCATAAAAATAAGTACGAAATTAGAGGATTGAAATGAAGAGAAAAATTGGTGTGGTGAAAATATGTCAAGATTGGTCTCTATTTGTAGGGAATTGAAAACCATGAATTTTGGTATATTTTTTAATTTTTAATTTATTTGTAAAAGTCTGATTTTTAATTAGATAAGTTGTATCCTAATAATCTAAAACCAACCAATAATAACTTGACATGTGTCAATTTCTTTTAAAAATAAAACATCAAATGTGAATTCGTTGAGTTGGCTGGATTGTTTGAGATTGGTTTGTTAAATATCTTTTCTATTTATTTTTTTAAAAAAGTGTTTTTGTCTTATTCACGGTCTCATTTTTGAGATCACCAATGTAGATAGTCTTAACTCCCTCTTCCCTGCACTCTACTTTTGTTTCACTTCCCATAAATCTATGGAATTCGGTGTTTAAATTAAGATTTATTTTCAACAAAAAGGTAACAACTCACATTCTATATATATAGATACATGATTATACACGGAGGGAAAACGCGAGAACACTCTTATCACGTGTGATAATACATGTCAAGACACCTGGCACGTGGTTGAGGACGACTTGGCCTATGACCTATAGGTCGCACCAAAGATCATTCACGATACTTATTTAGTATCACATGTGTGTCATGTGTGATGGGATTACAGTATCACATCGAAAATATCTTTATCACATGTGATAATACACGTGAGGGAGCCTAACTAGGTCGTGTAGAACATCATATGCGCCTCCGATTTAGTATCACATGTTTATCATATGTGATAAACCATAATATCACATGTGATTGTCTATAGTAAAAAGGCTGCTCTCTCATAAAATGAAGGTGTTCTCGTTTGAATTTATATTATTATTATATATGTGAATGATCGTATTAGAAGTTAAGTTAACGTGAGAAGTGGTCGGATCTTAACCGTTGATCATTTTTAATCTCAAGCTCACCCATGAATCTCACTTGATATGAGGATTGATCCAGTGTATCTTGGTACACCTTATCCTAATATAGATCCAACAATTGATAACTATTTCTCACGTTAAATCTTACATGAGCTCAACCATATATATATATATATAAATGTACTACTATTGTAGAAATTCTTTTTGAGTTTTATATAGGATCATATCCAATAGGATTTCATTGTAGCTCGAGTTTAGGTGAATAGGTATTGGTGCAAAAAGAAAAGGAGAATTATTTGTTTAAATGATATATATATATATATAATTATATATATATATAATTATATATAGAGAGAGAGAAAGAGACTGTTTTATAGTACTCCCCTGATTCATAAGCATCCTAATAGACTGTTTTATAAGACTTATTTTATAAGACCAAAAAATAAAACGTTATATCTAAAGACGTTGTAATAAGTTTATAAAACGTTTTGGGCGTCTTAACAAGTTTTGTAGGACATTTTAATAAAATTGTCGCATTAACTATTTTGCATTTTTTTATATGTCCTATAAACACATCTTTTATATGAATTTGTTTCTATATAACATTTTTTCATATAGTCTCCTATAAAATAGCTAATACGACGCTTTTCTATAAAAATATCCTAAAACTTGCTATGACGCCCAAAAACGTCCTGTAAACTTATTACAACGCCTTTAATTTTTTGGCGTCCTTTAAACCCAATTTTATTATAGTGTCTTTTGAGAGGATGCATGTTTTGAGAGAGAATGGTAGGGATGGAAAAGAAATGATTGAATGGAATAACCCATCTATTGTGGGTGTGGATTAAGCCATCACCTTAATTCTTACCATACAAAGAAGTACATGGGACCTTAATCCTTACCATACAAAGAAAAATCTGTTTGACCAAATAAGTTTTATAGGCCATTAATCTCATTAAGCCAAAAACAAACAACACATGTCACCTATGGATTAAGTCGTTTGTCTAGTAAAACATGACTACTTGTTTAAAAATCAATCATTATTTGTTTTGTGTTGAATAAATGATTTGAACGATAAAAAATTATCATCTAATGAATATTTTAAGTAAATAATATTTGATCAAACATAATCACATTATCACAATTTTATTAGCAACTTAAATTGACATAAAATATGACATCATATAATAATATTGATTTAGAAGTCGCCAAAAAAATCATAACAATATTGAAGAGCATGTTAAATCCAGTTTTGTTTTTGCAAATTAATTATTAAAAAAAACAAATTGTAACACTTAGCATAAAGGAAGTGGAAGGGTAGGGATAGGAAATAGCATTGTTTAATACAAAGCATGATGGAGATTGGAGAGGGCTTTGTCCACGTCATGCCTACCTAATGCCTAATTGGCTAGGAGTTTAATTAGACCATCCACATCCCTGCAATTCATTTTACACTTTCAATTGTGTCACATCAGCTTTTGCAATTAACTTCTACATACGTACAATCCACCTACACTTTCAAAAGGGTCCCCACTACAACATTTATTAATTACTTTATAAATTATTATATACATTCTATAATATAAATTAATATAACATAATATATAAAATTATTTATTTTAATTTAATCTTAATTAAAATATAAACATTAATTTCAAATAAAATTCTTTATTTTAATTTAATATTAATTAAAATATAAACTTTAGATTATATGTAATTTTATCAGTTAATTAGAATCTTTTTTAAATAAAAATAATTAATTTAATTAAAAAAAATATTAAATTAATCCACACCTCCAATATTTTTTAAATAAAAATAATTTATTTAAACAATTAAGAAAAAAAAAGAAAAAAAAAGATGGAGATGAAGAGGGTGACATGGCTTGCAAAACCAATTGCATATGTTGCAATTGGAATCCTATGTGGCATACCAATTTGATTTGCAATTGTAATTGCAATCCTATGTGGATGCTCTTATGTGGCAAACAAACAATTAGAATAAACTATTATAATCTATTGTGAAATTATAAGACCCAAATAATTAAAAGCCTAATAGTTAGTTCTCAATAAAAATACAAATAATCTAAAAACCAACAAATTAAAGTTCTACATCAAGATTCAAAGTAGATATATGATTGACAATGTGAGACAATATCAATCCAATCAACTGTAATATAAAACATAAGAGAAACACCGGATTTTTACGTGGAACGCAGGAAGGAAAAATCGCATAAAAACGCCGAGACTATCATTTTGATGATAATACACTTAAAAAGTTTCAGCTCTTGCAACGAACACAACAGCTAGTGGTCAAAAGACCTGTCACACCAAGAAACTAATCAGGCTACATGCTGGGCCGCATCATGCCGCACAGGCCCACACAGGGGTTGAAGACCAAGGCCGCACTTGCGACCTTGAGGACCTAAAAGACACAGAAAGGAGGAGCTGGAGCTACAGGACGTTCCACGAAGACAGGCTGGGGCGACAATCAGGGCAGCATAAGCCGCTCAGAAAGAAGTCGCCCATATTCTAAAACTACTACTAGCAGATAACTACATTTCGGCATCAATCGCTTCTCCTATCCAAACTCTTTATTTCTTCAACTAAAATTTTTGGATAACTTACCAGCAAGAATAACATAATCAGGCAATGAAGCAAGAAACAAAGGGAAAAAGTTGAATTCAACCTAAGGAAGCAAGGCGTGGTCGTCCTAAGAAGCTAAAATTTGTCATGCCAAAAAGAAACATAATATGCATAAAAGCCTACACCATTCAAAATATAATCAAACCTCAAGCGTGCAGATGTTTCTCATGCTTATTATAACCATCCCTACACCACAAACTTCAAAATAGAAACACAAAGCTAGAAATAGTTCCAGGGCACAAAAGCCATCTCTTTCAGACAAAATTGTCAGAAAAATAAAACATAAATCAGAGAAGAATTACCCAACGGAAACTGGATGGCAAACCTCAGTACTTGTAGTCCTTCACGTGGAGGCTTTCAGAAGCACCCTCGCTCAACCCAGCACTGCCCTTGTATGTCCCAAGAGTAGCCTCAGAGTTGGCCTTGCATCTGGCAAGGAATGCATCCTGAGCTTTCTTCACATTCTCTTCCTTTCCAGACCAAGCCTTAAGGGTACTTTGCTGCAGGGCACGGCCAAAAGAGAAAGATAGGCTCCATGGCTTCTTTCCCTTGTATTGGTTCATGGCATTGAGGTTGACAGTAGCCTCCTCCTCACTCTGACCACCTGACAAGAACACGACAGCTGGCACAGCTGGTGGCATTGTTCGTTGCAGGGCACGGACTGTGTACTCTGCCACTACTTCGGGTGCAACCTTCTTGGCATCAGAACCAGGTGTAACCATGTTGGGCTTCAAAAGGGTACCCTCGAGAAGGACATGGTGGTCGTTAAGGGCCTTGTAGCAGGCAGCAAGGACACGCTCGGTCACATCAGCACACTTTTTAATGTCATGGGATCCATCCACAAGAATCTCTGGCTCAACAATGGGGACCAGACCGTTCTCCTGGCAGATGATGGCATATCGGGCCAAGCCATTGGCATTCTCATTGATGGCAAGCTGGGATGGCTCATTGTCACCAATATTTAGGACTGCCCGCCACTTGGCAAATCTAGCACCAGCTGTATAATATTGGGCACATCGGGCAGCAAGACCATCAAGACCTTGGGTTGTGGTCTCGCCATTGGTTCCAGCAAGTTCAACGGTACCCTTGTCAACCTTAATACCAGGGAGGACTCCAGCTTCCTTCATGACATCAACAAATGGCTTGCCTGCAACAATTCTTTGAATGTCAGATCCCAAGGAAAATCAAAGAACAATAAAAAAACTGAAGATAAACATATACCAAAACAAACCTTTTTTAAACCAATAGAAAAAATGAAGGGATTACACACATCTAGGACTCCATAAAACCCGAACATCAGCTTTATTTGATTAAAAGAACCTTATGAAGATCAAAATATTCTTGGAGAATTTTATGTCACAATTTTTTTATAAAATATGATACCTGCAGCAGTCTTCTGGTAGAGGGTTTCCTCAAAAAGGATAACTCCGCTGAGGTACTGGAGGGCACCAGGAGTGCAGAAAAGAAGCTCACGAAGTGCTCTCCTGTTTGACTCGACATTCTCAACATTGATGCTGGATAGACGTTTCCCAATTGTGCCGGTTGACTCATCAGCAGCGAGAATACCCTTGCCAGGGGTACCAATGTAAGCAGCATTGGCGATAAGCTCATCTGATAGGAAGAAAAGGATTATTACATGTTTCTTAGACCATCTCCAATAACCCTCTATTTTACTCTCTACATCTATTTTACTCTCTAAAACATCTCCAATGAACCCTATGAATAGTAACTCTCTAAATATAGAAGTTTTTTCTATAGTAGAAAAGATAATATACTTGAAATATTCTCTTTTAGAGTAGAAAATAGAGTAATACATTGGAGAAACATAACACATCCTTTATTTTTTACTCTATAATAGAGAGGAAATAGAGAATTACATTGGAGATGCACAATATCATAAACAAATCTTAATTGTTGCCATCAAAATGATTAACGATCAAAAAGTTTAGGTAAAATTTTAAGTTGGAAATGTAACAAAATCATTACGGCTGAGATATCAGTAGATCTCTTGACGTACATCATCCAAGAGCACAAGTTCAAAAAAAATTATACACAACAATACATAATCACCAGGATGAACACCAGTCTCAGAAGAAGAAAAAAAGAACATCTTATGTTTAAGACAAGTTCTACGATACACTAATAATAAACTCGTGTTAAGAGAGAGGACACAAAGCTGCTTATGAAAAGCAAAGTAAACATCAACTACTGATCACCTTAGCCAGAGATCTAGGTTAAAAAGTCAAAACAAGATTAATGAAAAAAATAATTAAAAGTTATTTGATGCATATGAGAAACATATATGCCATGTCAAAGATGTGCAACCATACGAATCTGGTTCGAAACTCTAGACTCTACAGAATACTTCATCATAAGAAAATATGTCAACAAGAACTGCTTTCAAAGAATAAATCGATATTTTTCCAGCAGATACAAACAGATCCGCAAGTTCAAACCAAATATCCACTTCCTAAATTTACAAAGCACATCATGTAAAATACTTATACGAAATCATCGAACCGAGCGATGAACAAATCAGATAAGAAGTTGGTAGCAAACAGTTCTAATAACCTATTTGCATCTACAAATACAATCAGATCCAAAATTTAACAAACAAATAGCCTAAACATAAAAGAAACCGGATCGAACAGCAGATCTGGACAAAAATTCAACGGCAAAAAGGATATATACGGAATTTAAAGCAGAAAATTAAACGAATCAAATAGAAAGAGATGAATATGAAGATTATACCAGCATACTTTCCTCTGTAGCAAGACATGGTGATGAGATTTGGATCTAAGAAAAGAGATTGGAGAATTGAGAGAAAACTGTGAACAGATGGTGAAATCCAATAGAGTCAAAGAAAAGGAGTGAGGGTTTACATTTAAAGAAGAGAGAGAGCCATCGGTATCATCGCCCCGAATCTGGCATCTCGTCTTGAGGCGGTTTTCATGCCCTTTGACCATTTTGCCCTTCTGTTTTTCATTTTCTTTTTTCTTTTCTAAAAAGTAGGTGGTGTGTTTTCCTGGCCTTTGACTATTTTGCCCTTGTGTTTTTTCTCTTTCAAGGGTAGGTGGTGTCCTGGTTTTTCTTTTTTCTTGTTGGTAAAGCAAAGCGTCTTTTTTGAAACAGTTTTTACAGCATATTCGTTTAACCAAAAATAATACATTCAGCTTTATAATTTTTTATATGAAAATTAATTAAAATGCCATAAATTTGAAAGGGACTTACCAAAATATCTAAAAATTTAATTTCTTATCAAAATGCCATTTTTCCCAGCGATAAGGGCCCGCGATCGCGGACATGGACCAATTGTGAAAATTTTTGCAAAATATATTTACACTTTCAGTCCATGGCCCCCGCGGTGGGGACTGAAAGTGTAAATAATCTTGCAAAATTTTTCACTTTCAGTCCCTGCCCGCTATAGAGGGCTCTCACCGTGGAATTTTATGGCATTTTGGTAAACTTTTCAAATTTTGGGGTATTTTGATAAGTCCCTTTCAAACTTGTGGCATTTTAATTAATTTCCTTTTTTTATATATTTAATACTTTTTTTTCAAAAAAAAGTATTAATTATATTTGTCTTCAAAAAAAATATTAATAATATCTTTATAAACTTTATTGTAAGAGGAAAAATAGGAAAATAATTAAAAATACATTCATCTTCTAACATTTAGAATATTCTATAAATTTGGAAAAGAGATTTAAGATTTTATCTTTTCGTTCTTGTTTTCTCAATTATTTAAACAAGAAAAATTCAAAATTTTCTATTTTTATGTTTTAGAAAAATCAATAATTTTGTTGAAACAAAGAATTAAAAAAACGAAGCTCTCTCCGGTTGTTTTCTTGTTGGTAGATGTGCATGATATAATAAAAGCATTATAAATGCAAAATTCTTAGGCCTTCCGTACCCCAGCGGGGAAGGGGCTCGGGATGGGGGATGTGGCAGCGGGGTGAGGGCGGGGTTGGGCTACGGCCCGGGATGGAGTTGCGGGGCGGGATGGTGAGCGGGGTTGGGTTCCCGAGCCATCCCGAGGGTTTTATAAAAAAAAAAATTTTTAATTAAATTTTTAAAAAAATAACCGTTGAACGGCTCTTTCTTAAAAAAAAAAAAATCTCAATTTAATCCCACTATATATTTAACCCTCAACCTCTTATTTCTCACACCTCTCAACCTCTTATTTCTCACACCTCTCAACCTCTTATTCTCTCAACCTCTTATTTCTCACACCTCTCAAACTCTCTCAAATTTTCTCAACCTCTATATATTAAACAATATGGATTCGCCACAACCCGGTTCACCAACCGCATCATCATCATCCGTAGACACCGACGAGTTGTTGAATCTACAAAGGGAAATTTTTCGACATGCTGCACAATCGCTGTATGGTAGCACCGCCTCATCGTCAACAAGAGAGAGGGCCGCAAACATTGAAAGAGGTCGAGTAACTGCAAACGAGCGGCTTATGCGGGACTACTTTGGCGTCAACCCGATTTATACACCGGATATGTTTAGGCGGCGGTTCAGGATGAGCAGACAACTATTCGAACGAATAGTTGAAGATTTAGAAGTAGGGTATCCGTATTTTAGACTTCAGTTTGACGGGTTAGGCAAACAAGGTTTTTCTCCGATACAAAAGTGTACTTCCGCTATTCGGCAATTGGCGTATGGAGTAGCTGCTGACGCACTTGACGAGTACATCCGTATGGGAGAGAAAACGTCACGAGATTGTCTGTACAAATTCTGCACAGGTATTATTGAACTGTATGGTCAAAAATATTTACGCAGGCCTACTTTTATTGATATTCAGAAGTTGTACGCCGCGCATGAAGCTAAACACGGATTTCCCGGCATGCTCGGCAGCATAGACTGTACTCATTGGGCGTGGGCAAATTGTCCGAATGCATGGCGAGGTCAATTCATGAGAGGTGATCATGAGCACCCGACAATCATGCTAGAAGCAGTGGCCTCTCAAGATCTATGGATCTGGCACGCATACTTTGGTGTTGCCGGTTCCAACAATGACATCAATGTTCTCAATCAGTCGCCCATCTTCAACGATGTATATGATGGAAAAGCACCCGACTGCCCTTTTGAGGTGAATGGAGCCACCTACAAGCATGGATATTATCTAACGGATGGGATATATCCGGAATGGGCTACTTTCGTAAAATCATTTACGTGCCCACAAGACTCTAAACGACAAAAGTTCAAGTCCGCGCAAGAATCCGCACGTAAAGATGTTGAACGAGCTTTTGGCGTGCTTAAACAACGTTGGCATATACTTCATAACCCGGCACGCGGATGGGAACCGGCAATATTGAGAAACATTATGTACGCTTGTGTCATATTACACAATATGATACTCGAAGACGAAAACCATGCTATTTGTGGTGACGTGGAAAACGACTTTTTCACGAATGATATCGAAAGCCAAATCAGTGAGACACAACGCGCGGCAAATGTTCGAGAAGTCATAAACCGGGAAACTCATAATAACCTTCGGTCGGATTTGGTCGAACATATTTGGCGTATCCAAGTTCCCAACAATGACGACGAGTAGATTTTTAAATTTATTTTGTAATTTTTAATTTTTTAATGAATGATATGAATTTTAATTTTTATTATTTATCTTATTTTTATTTATTAAATATATATATATATATATATATATTTATTTTGTTAAATAATTAAATGTATAAATAAAAGAATTAAAATAAATGAGGTGGCAAAGGGGTTTGAGGGAATGGGGTACGGATGTTTAGGGATCGTGAGTGATGGAGTGAGGGATGGAAGAAAAGCTGATGTGGCGATGATGTGGAGGGGAATCTTTCACAGATAGGAGGGATGGGGTACGGATGGCCTTATAAGTAACAAAAATAGAGAATTATTAAAACTATTATTAATTAGAGTTCTTATAAGAAGCTTACTCGTTTTTATTTTTTATTTATGAATATTAGTTCTTATTTAGTAACATTGGTTCTTACCTTGAAATTTGTATGAAGTGATAATTTTCTCATTTTATTGGTATTTAAATTAAATATTTGATATTTATTGACGTTGACAGATACATGTTACCCATAAAAAGGAGGTTTTTAGAAAAACTATCGTTGTAGATGTAACATCTCGATTTTTATAAAAGATAATGTTTGGATTTATTAAATAATTTGAGTATAATTATTTGATAAGGTATGATTGTTTATGTGATGAATTTATTTTAGAGTTTATCCTTGATTAAGTTACGTTATTGTTTTAAGGAGTTATAAATTAAGGGTAAACTTTAATTTTAATTTATAAGTGAAGGGGTAAAACTTGACAAGTGTTGATAGTTGTAGGGTTGTTTGGTAAATTTGTGTGAGATGTGTCATCACCTCAGTACTTGTAAGAAGGAAATACACTTTAAGGGGGACACATCTTCATTTTAGACTTTTGGTGTCTAAATTGTGTGTGTCTGTGTTGTGTTACGTAAATAAAAAAAAATAAAAAAAAAGAGAGAGAGTTAGAACAAAGAAAGAAAAGAAGAAGAAATCTGATTATTGCAGCTGGAGTTGAGGAATCAAACTAAAGAATAAAATGTATTCTTATTACATAAATCTCCATTTTATGTAGTTTGAGTTTTTATGGATATTTAGTAATGGGTTATGATGAATTTAATGATTTTGATAAATCTGGGGTGATAGATATGTTAGATTAGTAGTGTTGAACATATCTGCAAAATTATGGAATCAAACATAGCTTAAATCTTTAATTTCTGGGGTTTGTACGTTTTCAGCGAGTTGAGACAGTTATGAAGGTCATTGTAGTTGATTGCGATAATTTTGAATGTTGATGATATTCAAAAGTGTCGCAACCTTGGGTTGCGACAAACTCATTAAAATCGCAAAGGTGTGTTGCGATGAGAATTCTTATCGCAGTAGTTGGTTGCGATAAAGATGTTTGTCGCAGTAGAGGGTTGCGATAGAGTACTGTGTCGCAACAGTGGGTTGCGGCAAGTACTGTGGATTGCGACAGTTATTGTGTATTGCGATAGGAAGTTGTTGCAGCTAGTTGGTTGCGATAAGAAATGAGAATTTCAGGATTTTTAGTCTTTAAAGGTCCTAAACAGTAATTAATACCGGTACATTATGTATGTGGGTATTTCAGTTAATTGGGAAGTTGGAGACAGAAGTTCTTACAACTTTGAGAAGAAAAGCAGTAGTGACATTTCTGCTACCATGTGAGTTCATTCTTACCTTACCTTTTTATAATGTTTTAAATTATGGTAAGGTGTATTTATAAATGAACTGTTTTAGATGGATTTTGGAAGAAGGATTCTATAAAATAAAATCTATTATCTTAAAACGATGGTTGTGCTTAAATTCATCAATGATATTGGAAAAATGAATTATAGCAATAACCTGTACGAGTTGTAATTATTGGATTAAATGGGCAAGTGGGTTACGATAATATTTGTATCAAGAATCGTGAGTGATAAAATTGATGATTAGATTTATGTTATAAGAAATTGACATATTAAATGTGATTTGCTTATAACTGAATAAATGATATGAAGGATTTATAAATAAGATTTGCTCATACTGAATGTTATGAGGAATCTATATTAATTAAATACATGTACGAGTACTAATAGGTGATATGGATCCATAGACACTAGTGGTTATGTACACGTGGAATAGATGAGGGTTATTCATTATTTCAATGTGTGTGAGAAATCGTGGAATAAACGTAATTCTCAATTTCTAAGGAAGAAAAAGGGATTGACATAAGTATTTGTAATCTTTACTTCCTTTCCAATAAATGGGCATGTGTATATTGCGATTTATTGGATAAGAGCTTAAAGCTAGAATCAGTGAAGATTCGTAGTGCGGCTCTGGACCATGAGAAATGATTGACTTAATGTCAGATCGTAGTCATGGAATTGGAACATGAGAAATGATTGACTTAATGACAGATCGTAGTCATGGAACCGGGTTTAACCCGTTATCAAAGGATAGTTACGCGTGTGGTAAGAACAAGGGTAAACCAGGTTTGTTATGCCTTGTTTACATTGATTTTATAAATATTATTTTGAAACCGAATGTTCTCACTAGGCATAAGCCTAATCGTTTCAAATGATGTTTTCTTACCAGGTACTAGCTCGGGAAAATAAAGGGATGTGGGACGAGTGCTTTTGGATTAGCGAAGAAGTTAAAACAAGGATGAGGTTTTGATAGATTGCTTAGATAATCTAGTTAATCTAATTATAGTGACATGATTAGATTAATATGTTATTTGAAGAACTCTATATTGTAAATATGACCTCATGGTTAATTCTTCACTTATGTATAAAGCTTAGAAAATTTATGTTTAAATCTTGTTATAATTGAGGTTTGAATTAGCCCTGATTTTTAGGGTGTTACAAATTGGTATCAGAGCATTAGTTTAAGCGAACTAAGTATGCTAAGGATATACTTAGACTTAAGCTGAGATTAATTAAGTTATGATTCGTGAGATGGGTAGAAGTACTAAGACGGGATAGTCTTAGAGTCGACAGAAATACGTGAAAATTAGTACGGTAACGATGGTAATGAGGATTCTCATGTATGATATATTCACAATCTCAATTAGCTACTGTTATTATGAATATATTACTACACGAGTATACTTGTTTATAAATTGTTACAGTGACTAACGATAGGTAAGGTATGTTTCGTATGTTACTCCATCACTTCTAATTATCCTTATGTTTATTTTGGTTTTAGTTTCCTCTCATAGAGTTTAGGCATGTAAGTTCATGTTCTTTGGATTGTCTTTCCATGGATGATCAATTAAAGTTTGATCAAAGTTATGGTTTAAATATGAATTTTCATGGATGATTTCAAAAGATTATTCAAATGGTTATTGGTGTTTAAGAATGATGGCTTAAAGGTGTAAGAACACCCCAAGTATGTGTTTTCATAAGTTGTGATTTTGGAGTTCATTCATAGCTATTTTGATCATGGATTGGATTGAGTGCATATGTGTATAGAGTTGCTACATGGATTCCTTCATGTTATTTGATGTTAAAAACCTCATTTTGATGCTAAAAACTTCCATAGAATGAACCTAATGAAGTGGGGGTTGAGTTGGATGTTAAAGGGCTAGAACAGGGGCTGTTTGCTGCCCAACAAACGTCTGCACATGTCTAGGCGCGATTTGGGGAGCGCTAGAATCCGCGCACAGCTCTGTTTCAGCATTTTCGGATTTTTGTTTCTTGCGTACCGGTGTCATTTTAAGGCGTAATATAGGGTATGGGTACTCGTTTTGAGTGTAAAATAGCATTTGAACCCATTGAACATGTTAGTTAGTGCCAATTCCAAATTCCAAATCTGGGATTTGAAGTTGGTTGTCGGTTTCGATCTGTTGCCCGAATTTGCTGATTTTGGTGACCATAAATCAAGGTGAGTTTTCTTTTAACCGTTTTTGAACTGAAATTTATAGATTTTGAAATGGTTAATATGTATTATGTGTAGTAATTGTTATGTTGATCGAAAAGAAAAAAAAGTGACGAAAAAGGGGGAGATTGAGTTCCTTAGCAATTGAAGAAGGAAAATCACTAGTGATCATTATTTGGAAAAGGAAGTGGGATTATGATTTAATTCTACATTATTTCCATCAGGTAATTTCCTAATTTCAATTCTAATCTATGGATTTGTTACAAAAAGTAATTTTTGGGTATTCATGCTCAATAAGAGAGATGGGTAATGGATGAATCAGAAGTGGACTTTAGTACTGGTTGTACGAGGGTCGGTATCTTTGTTCGATGACGGAAATACGGTTTGTTGGTGCAAGTGTACACAGCTTTAATATTAAGATATATTTTTGGTACACATAAAATCACATCTCCATATTTATTTTGATGATTACAAAACACACCGCATTCTTTGTTATCTAATATTTTATCTGAGTGTGCAGCTTTTAAATAATCTCGATAATTTTATCTGAAGAATCCAAGACTGAAGATTTTCGTCGTTTTAATTTTAAAATGATAAATCACCCTAAAATAATATACCACTTGGATTTTTCTAATACTGTCTTTTTAAATAAACCAAGTCAGCTCTCCTCAACATCTTATCATCTTGCTGGATCATTTAATGTGAAATATTTGTTTCTAGAAGAATCTGCGCATGCGTACTGCTTCCTGCAAATTTTCTGGGCGGCATACCGCAAAGGTACAGGCGGTATACCGCGGCAGGCATGGTGTATATCTCTGATTGGTTGGAAGCTCCCTTTGTCTGCACGGCATACCGCGAAGAATAGCCGGTATACCGTATACCGCTGGTACAAGTTCACGGCATACCGCGAAGAATAGCCGGTATACCGCTGGTACAAGTTTACGTTCTGTTTTGCAGGGTTGACCTTCTCTTCTGCATGTACCTTTCTTCTGCACGGTATACCGCGAAGGATTGCCGGTATACCGCGAAAGCCCGTGGACTGTTGCTCATCCAGTATATAAATGCAACCTACCAGCATTCAAAGCTACCAATTCACAATAACTCCTCTCTGCATTTGATAAAGACTCTGCAGCCTCTTCTCTTGATAATTAAACTGTTAAAATTATAAAACACGTTTTTGAGTAAGAAATCTTGAGTTGATAGCAGATTAAAATCTCTCGATTAGTTGAATCAGCAACACAACTCAAGTGATCAAACTCTCTAAAAATATCCAAGTGATAAACCTTATACAAGAGTGATTATTCATATTAAAATTATACCCTCTTGTAAGTGTTTGAACAGAGTGAGTGATCCACATAATTCTCTCAAAGAAGAGTGATTCGCGTTTGTTGTACTAAGGTTTGTGTTCTACCGTAAAGAACACGTTTTCTTATTGGATCTCCGAGAAGTGTTTTTCTCGAGGTGGACTAGCCAACCGCGTGATTGGTGAACCACTTTAAAATTCCGGTGTCAAGTATTCTCTCACCTTTATCTCTTTATTTTTTCCGCTGTGCTTTATTATATCTGTTTATATAAACTGCTTTGCATTTATATTTATTTATACAATCTATGTGTATCTGTTTGTATTTATACTCTTCTGTATTGTACTATATTTACTCTGTATTTATTTACAAAAGAATTTTTGAAAGTAAGATTTTTTATAATACAACCTAACCCCCCCCCCCTTGGTTGTCCAACAATTGGTATCAGAGCAGGGCTTTCAAAATTTTCTACTTAATTTTTTTTTTAAATGACTCAACAAACTAATATTGTGTTTTCAAAACCTCCTTTGATAGATACTGAAAAGTTTGGCATTTGGGCCGAACTATTTGAATGTCACGTGCGTGGCAAAAATCAAAAGATTTGGGACATAATTGAAAATGGGAACTTTAAACCCAAAATTGTTAAAGATGATGTTTTTATTGATAAACCTTTAGATGAATGGACTACTGCTGATGAATCTCATTTTTGTTTAAACTTTGAAGCTAAAAATATATTATATGCTGCTTTAACAACTGATGAAATTGAAAGAGTATATACATATAAAACCGCTAATCAAATATGGGAAAGTTTAAATAATACTCATCGTGGAAACACGGAAGTTAAATCAAGTAAAGTAAATATTCTAGTTCACGATTATGAACTATTCGAAATGAAACAATATGAGTCAATTGACTCAATGTTTAAAAGATTTAACCTTATTATGACTACTTTGAAAGGTTTGGATCGCACTTATCCTAACGAGGACTATATAAGGAAAATCCTACGAGCCCTTCCTTCGGAGTGGATGCAAAAGATAACATCTTTGGAAGACTCCCGTGACCTTTCCCTAATGAAGATAGATGATTTAATCGGAAATCTCAAGGTGCACGAAATTGCACTTAAAAGAAATAAAGAAAGGGAGCAAGTTAAAAAGAAGTCAATCGCTCTCAATGTCTCAACACCAAAAGTCGAGAAGAAAAAGGAGAAAGCTAGCTCCTCAAAAGATCCTTCCGAAACTCTCGATGAAGTCGCCATGTTGGTAAGAAACTTTTCCAAGTTTTTTAATAATAATAAATTTTCTAACAATGGCAGATTTCAAAGAAACGGCAACTACCGTCGTGGTGGTGAAAACCGAAGTCGTAAGTTCCATAAACGAGACGAAAAAGTAAAGAAAAATGACGACTCAAGTGGTGACGATAAAGCTAAGCCAAAGAGAGGATTTTGCTACTCGTGTGGCGACAAAGATCATTACGCCAATGAATGTCCGAAAAAGAACAAGTACCAAAACAAGAAGGATAAAGCCTTCATTGGAGGCGCGTGGAGCGTGAGTGAAGAAGAAGATGACTATCAAGCCATTTGTCTTATGGCTGAAAGCGACAACAAGGTAAACACTTCTTATTCAAATTACGATAGTGATTATGATAGCGATAGCGAAAACAATCTTGAATTATTGCATGAATCGTTTCATAAAATGGCTAATCTTGCAAATAATTATAAAGACGAAATTGCTATGTTAAAAGAAACTGTAAATGCATGTAAAAAGGAAATAAATAATGTTAATCAAAAATCTGCAAATGATATGAATATAATTGCTAAATTAGAAACTAAATTAGGAGAAAAGGATTTTTGTAAATCTTGTGATGCTCTAAAGAAAGAAATTGCATGCTTAAATAAAAAGTCACATGAAAATATTATTTGCACAAAATGTGATATTCTTGAAAATGAAATTGCATGTTTAAAGGCTAAATGTGCTTCATATGAAAAAGATAACATGTTAGCTAAAGCTTTTGAAAGTAGTAATGAAAAAGTTCTTAACATGCTTAATATGTCGAACCGTATAAATTGTAGAAAAGGTATAGGTTCAAATACATGTGTTGAAAAATGTAATTGCATGCCTATTAAAAGATGTTATGAACCACCTAAGTTTAATACACGAAAGCCGTATATGCAAAAACCTCCGTATGTACCTAAAATGCATAATGTAAATTATAATACGAGAAAACCGTATGCTCGCATGTATAACGATAAGTATTCTAAACCTAAAAATAATGCGAATATAAATGCTTGTTTTTATGTGTATGATAAATACAATCGCAAAATTAAAATGATAAATAAATGGATTCCAAAAGGAATGTTTAGTAATGATAATCCCGGTGGTATGCGTTTATGGTTTTAAATGTGTTATATATTATATATATATATATATAGTTTAAATATGATATATTTTCTTGTATATATAAGTAATATATTGTTATATGTACTTTTGTTTATATATATATATACATACGTACTACATATATATATATTCTTTTTGATCTATTATATATATATATTTTGCTTAACTTTATATATATGTTGGTTGTTATCTTGAAACTAATTTACAAGGACCCACGAGAAATGGGGACCATAAAAGTTACATCTTTATTATTGTAGATAAACCTTGATATGGACTGGATACTCGATAGTGGTTGCACACGTCACATGACCGGAAACAGCAATCTTTTTTCATCATATAAGTCATGTGATGGTGGACAGGTAATTTTTGGAGGAAACTCCAAAGGAAATATAATTGGGAGAGGTACAGTTTCTTGCAATAATGTTAAATTTCTTGATGTGAATCATGTTGATAATTTGCATTTTAATCTGTTAAGTGTTCGCCAATTGTGTAAAAATGGTATAACTGTCGTCTTCGAAGAAGACTCGTGCAAAATCTTGAAAAATGGCAAAGTTCTTTTAACTGGTTCTGTGAAAGGAAATTTATATATTTGCAAAACTGTTGTATCTGAAAATGTATGCTTATCTTCTATTTATGATGTTTCTACTTTATGGCATAGACGTTTAGGTCACGCTAATCTAAGATTAATGCAAAACTTAAAAAATAAGGAGCTTGTGAGTGACCTTCCAAAATTAAAGTTTGATAATCATTTTTGTGATGCTTGTCGTGTCGGCAAACAACATCACGTTTCTCATAAATCTAAAAATGTTATTTCTACTCAAAGAGTTTTAGAACTTCTTCATATGGATCTTTTTGGCCCTATGGCGATTCAAAGTTTTGGAGGAAATTTTTACACTTTGGTTATTGTGGATGATTATTCCCGTTATACTTGGACTTTATTTTTGAGACATAAAAATGAGGCTTTTGAAAAGTTTAAAATTTTGGGAAAACGAATTCAAAACCAACAAGGTTGTACGATTGTTTCCATACGTACGGACCATGGACGAGAATTCGATAATGATATCCAATTTGGTGCCTTTTGTGATAAACATGGTATAACTCATAACTTTTCGGCTCCTCGAACTCCTCAGTCAAATGGGGTTGTTGAAAGGAAAAATCGAACGTTGCAAGAAATGAGTAGAACCATGCTAAACGAACATCAAGTTCCCCAAAAGTTTTGGTGTGATGCCGTTGCTACCGCAACCTATGTGCTAAACCGTGTCCTAGTTAGAAATATCCTAAATAAGACACCCTATGAACTTTACCGTGGTAGAAAACCTTCCTTAGCTCACCTGAAAGTTTTTGGTTGTAAATGCTTCATTTTAAACACCAAATCCTACTTAACCAAATTCGATGCCAAAGCCTATGAGGGAGTGTTCCTAGGTTACTCTTGGAATAGCAAAGCCTATAGAATTCTAAATAAGGAGACCATGGTTGTAGAAGAATCCCTAAATGTTAGCTTTGACGAGAGTCCTCCCAAACCGAGTGCACCCTTAGCAAATGACAATATCCGTGAGGGAGACGTCTTAGCACAACAACTTAGCAACTTGGATTTAGGTACCCAACCTTCCACAAATAATATTGAATCTAGTAATGCCCCTCCTTGCTTTATTCCACAAGGTATAGATGATCCTAACCTTAGAACCGCTCGAGGCCATCCCGTAGATCAAATTATAGGTGACCTAAACCAAAGGACAACTAGATCACAAATCCATACCCATTGTGCTTTCCATGCCTTTATCTCAACCATAGAACCTAAAACCATAGATGAAGCTTTAGGTGATGAGGATTGGATAATGGCCATGCAAGAAGAGTTAAACCAATTTACTAGGAATGATGTGTGGGACTTAGTTCCTTGCCCTAGTAGTCAAACCATTATTGGCACAAGATGGGTCTTCCGTAACAAGATAGACGAGAACGGTGGAGTCACACGAAACAAGGCACGTTTAGTTGCCAAGGGGTACAATCAACAAGAAGGTATAGATTACGATGAAACCTTTGCACCGGTTGCAAGGTTGGAGTCTATTCGAATGCTTCTCGCTTTTGCAAATGCTAAAGATTTTAAATTATTTCAAATGGATGTTAAAAGTGCTTTCTTAAATGGTATTATAAATGAGGAGGTATACGTTTCTCAACCTCCCGGTTTTGAAAATTTTGAAAATCCGACACATGTTTATAAATTGAAAAAGGCGCTTTATGGTTTAAAGCAAGCTCCGCGTGCGTGGTATGATAGATTAAAAACCTTTTTAATTGTAAGTGGTTATATTATGGGTAAAATAGATAATACTTTGTTTGTGAAATATGATCAAAATGATATTGTGGTTGTGCAAGTATATGTTGATGATATTATTTTTGGTTCCACTAATGAAAAACTGTGTAATGAATTTTCTGCGAAAATGACAAGCGAGTTTGAAATGAGCATGATGGGAGAGTTAAAATACTTCTTAGGATTGCAAATCAAACAATGTGAAACTGGTATTTTTATTAGTCAATCTAAATATTGTAAAGATATGTTGAAAAAGTTTAACTTTGAAAATGTCAAACCCGTTGAAACTCCAATGACCACAAACTTACAATTATCTCGTGACGAGGAGGGAAACGATTTTAATGAAAAGATTTATCGTGGTATGATTGGTAGTTTATTATATTTAACTGCTAGTAGACCTGATATTATGTTTAGTGTATGTTTATGTGCTCGTTTTCAATCTTCACCTAAACAAACTCACTATGAAGCTGTCAAGCGTATTTTTCGATATTTACGAGGTACTACTAATCTTGGCTTATGGTATGCAAAGAAACCCGAGTTAGAAGTAACGTGTTTCACCGATTCCGATCTTGGTGGATCTATTGTTGACCGAAAAAGTACTAGTGGGGTATGTGCCTTTATAGGTCTCTCACTTGTGTCTTGGTTCTCCAAGAAACAACAATCCGTAGCGTTGTCTACTACCGAAGCGGAATATGTAGCCGCCGCAAGAGCGTGTGCTCAAGTCCTTTGGATGAAACACACCCTTACCGATTTTGAGGTACATCTAACCAAAATTCCTATTATGTGTGATAACTCAAGTGCTATAAACTTAAGTAAAAATCATGTTTTACATTCTCGTACAAAACATATTGAATTGAGACATCACTTTTTACGAGATAATGTTCAAAAAGGCCAAATCGTGCTTGAAAAGGTTGATTCGGAAGATAATTTGGCCGATATTTTTACTAAAGCTCTAAACAAAAAGGCTTTCTTTAAATTAAGACTTGGTTTAGGCATGCTTGAGTATAACCCTTGAGAAAATGCTAACTCTCAAATACTTCATATTTTGAGGGGGAGCATCTTTCAAGGGGGAGCATAGCGTCTTTCCTAACCCTTTTTGCTTCGACAAAAGGGGGAGAGAAACCGAGTATGCTCTCCTGTTTAGCGTGTGTTTGTCATCATCAAAAAGGGGGAGATTGTTGGTGCAAGTGTACCCAGCTTTAATATTAAGATATATTTTTGGTACACATAAAATCACATCTCCATATTTATTTTGATGATTACAAAACACACCGCATTCTTTGTTATCTAATATTTTATCTGAGTGTGCAGCTTTTAAATAATCTCGATAATTTTATCTGAAGAATCCAAGACTGAAGATTTTCGTCGTTTTAATTTTAAAATGATAAATCACCCTAAAATAATATACCACTTGGATTTTTCTAATACTGTCTTTTTAAATAAACCAAGTCAGCTCTCCTCAACATCTTATCATCTTGCTGGATCATTTAATGTGAAAGATTTGTTTCTAGAAGAATCTGCGCATGCGTACTGCTTCCTGCAAATTTTCTGGGCGGCATACCGCAAAGGTACAGGCGGTATACCGCGGCAGGCATGGTGTATATCTCTGATTGGTTGGAAGCTCCCTTTGTCTGCACGGCATACCGCGAAGAATAGCCGGTATACCGCTGGTACAAGTTCACGGCATACCGCGAAGAATAGCCGGTATACCGCTGGTACAAGTTTACGTTCTGTTTTGCAGGGTTGACCTTCTCTTCTGCATGTACCTTTCTTCTGCACGGTATACCGCGAAGGATTGCCGGTATACCGCGAAAGCCCGTGGACTGTTGCTCATCCAGTATATAAATGCAACCTACCAGCATTCAAAGCTACCAATTCACAATAACTCCTCTCTGCATTTGATAAAGACTCTGCAGCCTCTTCTCTTGATAATTAAACTGTTAAAATTATAAAACACGTTTTTGAGTAAGAAATCTTGAGTTGATAGCAGATTAAAATCTCTCGATTAGTTGAATCAGCAACACAACTCAAGTGATCAAACTCTCTAAAAATATCCAAGTGATAAACCTTATACAAGAGTGATTATTCATATTAAAATTATACCCTCTTGTAAGTGTTTGAACAGAGTGAGTGATCCACATAATTCTCTCAAAGAAGAGTGATTCGCGTTTGTTGTACTAAGGTTTGTGTTCTACCGTAAAGAACACGTTTTCTTATTGGATCTCCGAGAAGTGTTTTTCTCGAGGTGGACTAGCCAACCGCGTGATTGGTGAACCACTTTAAAATTCCGGTGTCAAGTATTCTCTCACCTTTATCTCTTTATCTTTTCCGCTGTGCTTTATTATATCTGTTTATATAAACTGCTTTGCATTTATATTTATTTATACAATCTCTGTGTATCTGTTTGTATTTATACTCTTCTGTATTGTACTATATTTACTCTGTATTTATTTACAAAAGAATTTTTGAAAGTAAGATTTTTTATAATACAACCTAACCCCCCCCCCCCCCCCCTGGTTGTCCAACACGGTTGTCAAAGAATGGTATATATCTTGTGAAACACCCACATTTGGGGATTTTGAGTGATTGACGAATAAATCACGAGTAAAAGAAGTTTTGGTTAAAATTATTGCATAAGTGAAAGTTATTGGTCAAAATACGCTTTTAGAGTTTATTGTGGTTGTGCAATAATTATGATGTGTTATGTGCTTAATTGCATTTTATTTAAATAAGTGTCGTTTTAAGTATTGGTCTTAGGTGTGAGGACTGTTTGATGATCTTGTATTCTTAGTACATTTGGGACTAATGAACTTTGGTGAGTAATATACATTGTTGAGTATAAAAGAGTTGCATATACGTGTACATTTAGATACAAATATGAATTGACTTCATTGGGAAGGTAGCAATGAAGGGGTTGTGAGATTATCACGCCTTGGAGCGTGTGTTGCATGATGTGAGTTAGATGTATTTTAATTGCATGAGTTGTTGGTGATAAATGATCATTAGATCCTTTGAGAAGATGGCTCGGTTTTAGACTTGGTTGAGTCTTGAGGGCATTCGCCCGGTTTAAATAAGCTCGACGTGGACTTGGGGTTGGAATTACATGAATTGTATTATAATTGAAGTTTACATTATGTGATTACATAGGTTATATTTTTGAGGTCATGTATGAACGTTAAGTCTTGAATCATAAGATTAAAAATTAAAAGACCACCGTGTAGGGGTGTTAGGATAGTGAAAGACTGTTGTTTTAGATAAGCGTTTTATTTACGGTGTGGATGGTTTATAAAGGATGAAGTATTAGGCACGAACGAAGCGAATGTATAGACTATGCCGATCTGTGAGGGATTGTGCCCTGTCTATGTATTGGTTTGGAATCACAAAGAGCTAGCTAGAAACGAGTAAGTTGAAATTAATTAGAAACCGTGAGTTGTGGTTCAACTAAAATTGGGGAGGATTATAATAGTGAAATAGACTCAATTAATCATGCGGGAGAACATGAATGTACGTTTGAATTGTGTACAAATGACCATGAGAGACCTGGTCTGCTGTGAGATGTTATGGGTGGAGAATGTACGAATGAGTAATAGCACTAATTACCAAGATAAATGTGTCAACTAGTATGTAAAGTGAGGTTAGAAAGAGGAAGCATCCGATGGAAGTCTTTTCGGAAATTTTGGATGAAGTGTATTATTTGTCAATAAAGTTGTTGGAACATATGGCTAAAATCAGAATAGAATGTCGGAGTGGTAGTGGGTGTTTATCCAAAGTGATTTTGATGGTGTGAGTCGCTAAGTAAGTTTATGGTTTTGAAACATTGGAAGTTTAACGAAGATGATGGGTGTGTTAGTCAAAATGTGGTGTAGTAGATGCAAAATCCTTAAGGAATAGAAGTTG
Source organism: Saussurea involucrata (assembly GCA_033807775.1). Classification (NCBI taxonomy): domain Eukaryota; kingdom Viridiplantae; phylum Streptophyta; class Magnoliopsida; order Asterales; family Asteraceae; genus Saussurea; species Saussurea involucrata. The sequence continues at coordinate 5,339,514 of CM066325.1, forward strand.
CTTCTTAGGTGTGAAAGAATTTTCTGAGAAAGTATTAGTTGAATATCAAAGAATATGTAGTAACTTCGATCGGTGTTGTAGTTTCAAGGTGACTTGAATGAATGCCGTAAGTTAGAATTTTGGTGCAACTGTTTAGTAATGAGAATAAGTTATTGGCATGTGGAAAAGTTAGGAAAAAGAGACAAGTAATGTTTGGAGGGTGGTGCTCCACGTTAACATGGGAAAGTAATGATAAAAAAAAATCGGACCTAAGAATGTAGTTATACGAAGTTCTTTTGTGTGATGTACGGTTTATCGATTTGTGAACTTAAGAAATTTGAACTATTACATGTATGTTTTAAGATTTATGGCCGATAATATGAATTGAAATCCTCAAAGATTTTATTAGTCTTGTTTTAAATGGTTACCTATTGATTTGACTATTCGAGTTTGAGTTATTGAATTAACTTTGAATAGGATCAATACTTCGGGCACGGGAGTGGTGATATTTAAAATGGCCAAACCGGTAGATGACGATGTTATGTACATAAAAGAATTTTAAGTGTTGCACGACGAATTCGTGGTATTTGGTTAGTAAGTTGAAATCCTCAGACGGAATTTACTAGTATTATGATGTGTTCATGGCAATAAACCGATATCAAATGGAAGTGTGAGATCCCACCTCGGCTAGGAGAGGGAAACGAAGTCCTCCTTATAGGGTGGATGGATACTTTCCTTGCATGAGGCTTTTTGCCTGTCACAGGGTGCGGTCTAGGTGCGTCCCGCGTATGCCTGTACGGGCAGGAACAAAACCGTGAGCGGTGCCGGCATGCTGTTATGCAGAGGGTATCCGCTAAGCGGACAACATCGTGTACGGTGGACTGGGGATGTTACAAAATGGTGTGTTGTTAGTGACCTAATCCGACTAGAGATTAATTTGTCTCCTAATATCCATGTCTTAATTCATTTGCGGATAACTTTGTCCGGTAATAGGATTTGGATTAATAACATTTTAGGTCGTTTTCAAGTTAGGGAGCGGGTAATGTTGAAGGATGTAAGATCCAGGAGATGTGGAAAAACCGAGTCCTTGTTCTTTATGGACTTTTATCTGTGATTAAGTATATAAGACTAGAAATTGAAAGAAATATATATGACATGCTTTATGTTGGTAGGATGTGATTCCATTTACTGTGGTAATAATGGATGTAAAGAGTTGTTGTGTGGAGAAACTGAAAGTGATTTTAGAGAGATCTATAGAGAAATTACAATCTAAGAATGTGGTTATAAATACAATGATATTATATAATTGAGATATTAATGTGATTTAGAATTGGAAGGAGGTATGAAGATTTAATATCATCATTGGTTTACTTAGCTTTGATTTCGAGGACGAAATCATTTTCAAGTTGGGGAGTATTGTAACATCTCGATTTTTATAAAAGATGATGTTTGGGTTTATTAAATAATTTGAGTATAATTATTTGATAAGGTGTGATTGTTTATGTGATGAATTTATTTTAGAGTTTATCCTTGATTAAGTTACGTTATTGTTTTAAGGAGTTATAAATTAAGGGGTAAACTTTAATTTTAATTTATAAGTGAAGGGGTAAAACTTGACAAGTGTTGATAGTTGTAGGGTTGTTTGGTAAATTTGTGTGAGATGTGTCATCACCTCAGTACTTGTAAGAAGGAAATACACTTTAAGGGGGACACATCTTCATTTTAGACTTTTGGTGTCTAAATTGTGTGTGCGTGTGTGTGTTACGTAAAAGAGAGAGAGAGAGAGAGTTAGAACAAAGAAAAAAAGAAGAAGAAATCAGATTATTGCAGCTGGAGTTGAGGAATCAAACTAAAGAATAAAAGGTATTCTTATTACATAAATCTCCATTTTATGTAGTTTGAGTTTTTATGGATATTTAGTAATGGGTTATGATGAATTTAATGATTTTGATAAATCTGGGGTGATAGATATGTTAGATTAGTAGTGTTGAACATATCTGCAAAATTATGGAATCAAACGTAGCTTAAATCTTCAATTTCTGGGGTTTGTACGTTTTCAGCGAGTTGAGACAGTTATGAAGGTCATTGTAGTTGATTGCGATAGTTTTGAATGTTGATGATATTCATAAGTGTCGCAACCTTGGGTTGCGACAAACTCATTAAAATCGCAAAGGTGTGTTGCGATGAGAATTCTTATCGCAATAGTTGGTTGCGATAAAGATGTTTGTCGCAGTAGAGGGTTGCGATAGAGTACTGTGTCGCAACAGTGGGTTGCGAGAAGTACTGTGGATTGCGACAGTTACTGTGTATTGCGATAGGAAGTTGTTGCAGCTAGTTGGTTGCGATAAGAGATGAGAATTTCAGGATTTTTAGTCTTTAAAGGTCCTAAACAGTAATTAATACCGGTACATTATGTATGTGGGTATTTCAGTTAATTGGGAAGTTGGAGACAGAAGTTCTTACAACTTTGAGAAGAAAAGCAGTAGTGACATTTCTGCTACCAGGTGAGTTCATTCTTACCTTACATTTTTATAATGTTTTAAATTATGGTAAGGTGTATTTATAAATGAACTGTTTTAGATGGATTTTGGAAGAAGGATTCTATAAAATAAAATCTGTTATCTTAAAACGATGGTTGTGCTTAAATTCATCAATGATATTGGAAAAATGAATTATAGCAATAACCTGTACGAGTTGTAATTATTGGATTAAATGGGCAAGTGGGTTACGATAATATTTGTATCAAGAATCGTGAGTGATAAAATTGATGATTAGATTTATGTTATAAGAAATTGACATATTAAATGTGATTTGCTTATAACTGAATAAATGATATGAAGGATTTATAAATAAGATTTGCTCATACTGAATGTTATGAGGAATATATATTAATTAAATACATGTACGAGTACTAATAGGTGATATGGATCCATAGACACTAGTGGTTATGTACACGTGGAATAGATGAGGGTTATTCATTATTTCAATGTGTGTGAGAAATCGTGGAATAAACGTAATTCCCAATTTCTAAGGAAGAAAAAGGGATTGACATAAGTATTTGTAATCTTTACTTCCTTTCCAATAAATGGGCATGTGTATATTGCGATTTATTGGATAAGAGCTTAAAGCTAGAATCAGTGAAGATTCGTAGTGCGGCTCTGGACCATGAGAAATGATTGACTTAATGTCAGATCGTAGTCATGGAATTGGAACATGAGAAATGATTGACTTAATGACAGATCGTAGTCATGAAACCGGGTTTAACCCGTTATCAAAGGATAGTTACGCGTGTGGTAAGAAAAAGGGTAAACCAGGTTTGTTATGCCTTATTTACATTGATTTTATAAATATTATTTTGAAACCGAATGTTCTCACTAGGCATAAGCCTAATCGTTTCAAATGATGTTTTTACCAGGTACTAGCTCGGAAAAATAAAGGGATGTGGGACGAGTGCTTTTGGATTAGCGGAGAAGTTAAAACAAGGATGAGGTTTTGATAGATTGCTTAGATAATCTAGTTAATCTAATTATAGTGACATGATTAGATTAATAGGCTATCTGAAGAACTCTATATTGTAAATATGACCTCATGGTTAATTCTTCACTTATGTATAAAGCTTAGAAAATTTATGTTTAAATCTTGTTATAATTGAGGTTTAAATTAGCCCTGATTTTTAGGATGTTACAGTAGAGTTTTATGTGAATTTTTTATTTGATGAATTGAAATAAAATGACATCGAAAAAGTACAATAATATGACCCATATAAAAATCTCCATTGAAGATGTCCTAATGACCCTTTGAGTTTAAATTTAAAAATATTAGATTTTATTTTGATATTTTTTTACATTTTAAAATTGGGAATTTAATTAAAATACCCAAAGTCAAACATTGAGTTATCAAAATGCCATAAATTTTTTCCAGTTTGCAAAAATGCCCTAAATACCCGCGATGGATCCTGCGATCGCGGGATAGGGCTGACGTGGCACGATCTTTGGCCAAAAGTGCCCCACGTAGCCCCTCAACTTTGGCCGTGGTGCACTTTTGGTCCCTCCCTGCGATCGCAGCCCGCGATGGACCAAATTTTACAGTTTTGGTCCCTGAAAATTTACACTATTGGTCCCTGAAAATTTACACTTTCAGCCCCTGTACTTAGACGAATCTTGCATGCTTTTAATGTTTTTTTCCACAATTATTGTACTTTGAAGACCGATTTGTGGTTGAAATTCATTTGCATGTTTGAATCAATGTTAAATCAGTGTTTTTGGAATACCAGTTTGTGGATGAAATGAGAGATTGGTTGTCATCAATGTTGGTTGTTTCATTGATAAATAGATGTAAAATGCAAGCCATAATCCACACACCGATTTCATACTTCTTTCTTGATTTCTTTCTGCAATATTTTGTGTTTGAGATACTACTGAAAAAATGAGTTCATCTGTTGCAAAAGCTAAGCTATATTTCTGTTTTGATGGTGAATGGGAGCAAGATAACAATGAATGGAATTTTGCTTATAAATCTAAGCATGGTGTAAAAGTGCCAGTAAACTATACTTATCAGAAATTTCTTGCATACGCCATGCAAAAATGTGGAATCAACTCTTCTGCTGTTTGCAAGTTAGTGTTTAAAAATGGCGATGGGTCATTTATGGATTTATCCAACGATGGGGATATCTCTACTTTTCTGCACCTTGCAGTCGATTCAGAAAGGCCCCCATTACTTTTTGTGTATCCCGGCGTATCCGACGGTGACGACGACGAAGACCTCCAAATAGAGCAGCCTGATTCTCAACAACAACAACCACCACAACCACACGAAGGGCGTACTGCTGGAGTTGCTAATGACGAAACCCACGTTTTCAGAACGGGTAATTCTGAAATAGACAGATCAGACACCCATAATGATGATCACGAAGAATATACCCCTAGTAGAAAATCATGTAGTCAGATAAATGACTTTTTTGATATGCCCCCTATTATTCCAGACTCCCATACCCAGACACAAACCTACGAACCTACACCTTATATTCGCAGTGAAAGGTTAAAAGCAGGTCAGATATTCGATTCGAAGGATCTCTTGGCAAGTCAGATCAGACTCAAGTTCTTGGAAGAGGGTTTCCAAAGTCAAGCGCGTAAATCTGACAAAAGCAGATACGTAGTTGAATGTGCTAGAGAAAAGTGTGAGTGGAGGTTGTACGCGATTCACACGGGTCCCAACGGAGGGGCAATAATGATTAGAAAGTTGCACGACGTACACACTTGTACGAGGACGCAACTTAATCCCCACCACAAACAAGCCGACAAAAAGACTTTGGGTGCGATCCTGAAAAACAAATTTCTTGATGTTAGCAGGTCATTACGTCCAAAGGACATCGTCCACGATGTTCACCGGCAGTTTGGCGTCACGATTGATTACCACCAAGCTTGGCGTGCGCGATGCCATGCACTGTTTATGGTGAGAGGCACGTTCGAGGAGTCGTATGAACGACTCCCGACATATTTATATAATTTGCAGCTGCAGAACCCTGGTACTGTCACGCAGCTACGGACCGATTCACGTCGACGGTTTGAGATGTGCTTGGTGGCCCTTGGACCCGCGGTACGTATTTTAACACGTCATATGTTTACACATTATAAACTATAACATTTACAAATGAAAACCACCTATGTTTTTGCAGATCCGCACATTTCTGGCAAATCTACGTCGTGTCCTGATAATAGACGCAGCCCATTTAAAGGGTCGTTACTTGGGTATGATGTTCCTGGCGGTTGCCATGGACGGGGATAACTCCATCGTTCCAGTAGCTTTCGGCTTAGGCAAGTCTGAAACCGGGGACGAGTGGACTTGGTTTATGTCCATGTTGAGACAAGCTATCGGAGACCCGCAAGGGTTGGTGTTTATGTCTGACAGGGCTCCTTCCATAAGCGCCGCAATCTCTGCCATCTACCCAAACGCCCCTCACGCCATATGCTGTCGACATTTGGAGATGAACGCCAAATCCAAGGACAAACGTATTACCACCTACAAGGATGTCTATTGGGCGGCATGCAGAGCAAATACAGATCGGGAGTTTAACAAGTACATGAATATGCTACGATATAGTGCCAACGAAGCAGCCAAAGTCTTTGACGAAGCTGGACCGGAGAGGTGGTCCGCGGCCCATTTTCCTGGACAACGGTATGACATTCTGACCTCGAATAGTGCAGAGTCTGTGAATGCACTCTCCCTTTTTGCGCGTAGATGTATGATTGTTAATCTTATGGACTACTTTCGGGCCTTTCAACAAGAGTGGTACCAAATTCGACGCCTAAAAGGAGCTGAGATACAAAATGCACTCACACCAACGGCGGAGAATATCGTTCAGTACAGGGCGCGTCGTGCGGCGACATGGCCGGTAAGAGCAATCGGGTATGGGAAGTACGAGGTGCATGATGACTATATTCACGAGATTGTGAATATGGAAGACCACCTTTGTTCGTGTCGCGAATGGGATAAATCTGGGTTACCGTGCGGCCATGCCATCGCTGCAGCAAGATATATGAGTCGTACAGATTGCAGCGACTTGGCTGTACCTTTCTTCACGTCCGAATATTACCGAAAAACATACGTGGAGGTAATAAACCCAGCTGGACCCCCTGCAGCATGGGTGTATCCACCCGACCCGCTTCCACCATGCTATCCACCTTTAATGGATAAGAACAGGGCCGGGAGACCGAGAAAGAACGACCGACGTCCATCACGTGGTGAAAGTTCGATACAACGAAGATGTACTCGGTGCCAATGCGTAGGACACACTCGTAGAGAGTGTCCAAATCCCGCCCCTTCAACCGTGCCAAGGAGACATTCAGTCAGTCACACCCCGGGCCCGTCACAGCTTGTACCATATGGAACAAACACATATGATACTGTTGATCTAAACGCTGATTTGTAAATGATATATATATATATATATATTCATATTATATATATACACACACATACATATGCTTCTAAATGAACATTGATAACACAGATAGTTTGTAAATGATATATATATATATATATTCATATTATATATATACACACATACATATGCTTCTAAATGAACATTGATAACACAGCTAGTTTGTAAATGATATATATATTCATATTATATATATACACACATACATATGCTTCTAAATGAACATTGATAACACAGCTAGTTTGTAAATGATATATATATATATATTCATATTATATATATACACACATACATATGCTTCTAAATGAACATTGATAACACAGCTAGTTTGTAAATGATATATATATATATATATATATATTCATATTTCTGACCATTCTTCAACGGCTTCTGCTTTTGCAACCACGTATGGCCTTTGTGTACCACAACCCGCACACACTTTAGCAAATGAGTTGAGGTTGTCATATATTCTACAAGAGGAGTAGGCCCACGTGGATAGAGTACGGCTACCAAAATCTAGCATCATTAACAAACAAAACCCCATGTTTGTTTATCCGAATGAGGTAACCTCTGACTTGACCTTGCATGATGTATCCAACCTAACCGTGGTTCAGCGGCTTAAAAACTACTTTTCAGAGAAATTAACAACAACAAAAAATACAAAACAACAACACAGTAAAAAAAATACAAACAACAACACAATAAAAAAAATACAAAAAAAATACAACCACCACCTACTTAAAAATTGATTTAGTTTCATCAATCCAAGTTTGCTTCTCGTTTACCTTCGCTTGAATAATTGCGAAGTCTTGCATAATATGGTGAATTGCTTCTTGTTCTCGACGAACACGAGCCTCCCGAGCTTTTATATCCCCTTTCATCCTTTTAATCTCCTTGTCTTCCTCTTCGATCTTTCTCAAATGGACTGCCTTCCTGTCCATCATTTTTTTCCACTCTTCTGTTAGTTCATCTATCCCCTTTTCCTTTTTTGCTATGGCGACCTCGATTTTAGGTGGCATTTTTTCAGGAGTAGACTTAGGGTTTGATGACGATGCCATTTGTGGATGAAATGAGAGAAGAGAAATCAAGAGAGAAAGCAATTCAAAGAAAGAAAGCAAGAGAGAAATCAAGAAAGAAAGCAAGAACAAGTGTGAATTGTGAATTGCATATTACTGATATTTATGGATGAAATCTCAAACATGCAAATGAATTTCAACCACAAATCGGTCTTCAAAGTACAATAATTGTGGAAAAAAACAGTAAAAGCATGCAAGATTCGTCTAAGTACAGGGGCTGAAAGTGTAAATTTTTAGGGACTGAAAGTGTAAATTTTCAAGGACCAAAAGTGTAAAATTTGGTCCATCGCAGGCCAACGCAGGCTGCGATCGTGGGGAGGGACCAAAAGTGCACCGCGGCCAAAGTTGAGGGTATCCGCGAGGCACTTTTGGCCAAAAATCGTGCCACGTCAGCCCTATCCTGCGATCGCGGGATCCATCGCGGGTATTTAGGGCATTTTTGCAAAATGGAAAATTTTGATGGCATTTCGGTAACAGTTAGTCAAACTTGTGGCATTTTAATTAATTTCCCTTTAAAATTTTCAATATTAATTATATACTTAAAATATTTAATGTATTTAATACTTTGAACAAGCTTTTAATACTTTTAAGAGTGTGAGACAAAAAAGGGAAAACAATTAAAGATATATTTCCCTCTTCTAATATTAACTTTCAAAAAGTTCTCCATATTTGAAAATATTATATTCTCCTTTTACATATATTTTAGAGAATTTGTTGAAAAAGAAAAAAATTAGATCTTTATTTTCTTTAGAGTTAATTATGTTTTTAGTCCCTGTGATTTGTTGATTTTTTTTTTATTCTTAAGGTTTTAAAATAACTATTTTCATTTCTATGATTTATAATTTATTAAACTTTTCGTTCTTATAATTTAAATATTTTTTTTTCATTCTTATGGTTTACAATTCATTTTTAATTTTAGTACTTCATATTTAGAAGTAGTGTTTTGGCCTCTGAGACAAAAATAAAAATGAATTGCAAATCATAAAAACGAAAAATGAAATTTTGAAACCATAGGCACGAAATCCTTAACTTTTAACAAACCACGGAGACGAAAAACATAATTTACTCTTTTCTTTATTTTAAGGAATTTACTGAGGGTGCTTTAATGGAGTAATGTTTGCTTACATTTTATTTTTCTTTAGGCTTTAGATGAAATATACTAAGGAATTATTTAACAAAAATTAGCTAGCTAATTTTTTAAGTAAGTGTTTGTATGTACGTAAGCAAACTTATCGATAAGCTACTTGGAGTAGCTTATGATAGTTTTTTTTTTACTTTTTCCAATTATACTGTCATTAATTGTAATTATTAATTATTAGTTATAAATAAATATTAATTATTATTAGTAGTAATTAATTGAAATTTATTAATTAAATTTTAGCTATACATTGTTGTTAATTTTTAGCAATTTAGAAGTATTGTTGACCATATCAATTATTTTTATATTATTAGCTTTTTAATATTAGTTAATATATTATAGGTAATTGTTACTACAAGTTAATGTATCGGTTTATATGCCTATACAAGAATTGGTAGTGTTGATTGTTGATTTCTTCTTCAATTAAGAAAAACATGGAAGGTATCTCATGGAGAAAGAAAAACTGCACACATTTGTATGGTATGTAAATTACTAACAAGTTGTAAAAGTGATCCCATGATCGATGCAAAGGCTTAATATTCGTGTGCAAGTATGAAAGTGGCACTTGAAGATGGGACTAGGGTGCGCTGAGAGACAAAAATAGAAACGTCATTTTCGAAGAATAACTGGTGTTTTTGTTCACTGAAAAAGCAATACCGATTCATACAACTTCTTGATGTATCTTGTATTTGGCCCTACATTCTATCAAACGTCACTCAACGGGTCTAGACGACAATAATTGGAAGTTTGTGTTCAATGGCCTATTATTTCTCAATTTGTTGTTTTTTATGTGGTAACTGCTTAAAACTTAAACGGTTGATGTTTTTATTACTCAAACTGTATTATTTAATAACAAATAAAATTTCCCGATTTCAATATGCTTGATATTATGAATTTATGATTAATTTACATATATAATTATATAAAGAAGTCTAAGTGAAGTTAATAAGTTGCAATTTGGCTTAATAAACCAAATATATACGTGGAATAACATGTTATGATAGGGGTGCGTAAAAAGTCATCTAGTCGAATTTAAACCAATAGATCCAATTAAAGTGAAATATCCAAGCGTAATTGGATCGGATTAGATATAAAATTTCAACATCCAAATTGGATTGGTCAGCTCTTGGATGGCAACATCCAATAAAACTGAACGGATCAAATCCAATGACCATCGAATTATGATCCAACTACCATTTAGTTAATAATTATATATGATTGTTAACATTTTTTCAATTGATATTAATATGCGGAGTTTTTATTAACTTAAAACATATGTGAATAATTGGTTGAAAATTAGATCTAAATATTCGATGAACCCAATCTGACTCAATGGGGTAATCAATAATAATATCCAATAGATGGATCCGATCCGATCCAAACATCCATTTGGATTGGATCTGATGACAAAAACAAATATCCAATTGATGCTTGGATCAGATCGGATCCACCTAAATCTAGTGAATTTCAACCGATAAACACCCTATGATATAATACTCCTTATTTTTTTTAATCGTGACATCAATATTTTTAATTTCTTTAATGAACAATCATTTACATTAAACGTTTGTTTCACATAAACCAAATAAATTTCGTTAACCCGCCATCGAAGTTCAAGAAGGGCCGGTAGCAAAGCAAAAGCATCATCGATTCGAAGGTCAAAAAAGGGTTGCATTATCCATGCAGTTTATATGTGACAGGTGACAACCAATTTCAAAGTAGACTCCTATTTAATTAATTGAATTATTTCGACCAATCATTTAAAAGCATTAAAATATTTAGAGGTTGTCTGGTAATGAAAATATGATACAGAATGAAGAATGAGCTTATTAGGTCATGAGTACCCGTACCCTTTGAACTCTTTGAACCCACTTGTCACCTTAACGCCACATCAGCTTTTCTCTCTTATCTAATCCTTACCCAAAAGTGGAGTACCAGTATCCAATGAACCCACTTGCCACCTCATCCTTTTTAATTCTTTTATGTATACATTTAATTATTTAACAAAATAAAAAAATTTATATATTTTTAATAAATAAAAATAAGATAAATAATAAAAATAAAAATTCATATCATTCATTAAAAAATTAAAAATTACAAAATACAAAACACTAAAAACCAATATTAAAAATTATATAATTTTCTAATTCTATATTTCTTCGCTAAAGTAGCCTTCAAAACATCTCCCGTAAGAATATGAATTTTAAATATAAAAAATAATTTTATGTAGTTTATATGATATATATTAAAATATATAAATCCAAAAAAATTCAATGTTGGACTCATTTCGAACGTATCGAAGAGACGATTATAATGGTGTAACTTGTTAAAATTAAAACGTATTTTTTTAACGTGTTTTAGTTAATAAACGATTATATGTGTTAAATGTAAAATTAAAATAATGAAAGTAAAAGGTATAAAGTAAATTTAGTAAATAAGTATAGGGGTTGAAAGTGTAAATTTGAATTAAAAATCATTAAAATTGGCCAAACTTTCATCGGTTTCCATCGGGTTCCCGAACCCGCTCCCCTACCCGCTCCCCCCGTATCCCTTACCCGCTAGCCACCTCAGCCTTACCCGATGCCTTACCCGCTACCGCTACCGCTACCGCTACCGCTACGCATGGCCTTATATTTTGGGGAATTAATTCATTAAGTTATATAAAATCAAACAATTTTTCTGTATTCAACCCCATTAATAACTGTTTAATATCTCTAACTAAATATCCGTTTAGTGTTTATAAAGAAATTTGGTACTTTTGAGGACGGCCTATGGACCGGGTTCCTCAACGGGTCAGGACCCATTCTCATGCCTAGTCAATGATGCGAAATTTAACTTTTCTTTTAGAGCATCTCCAACAGCTTCCTTATAATTTCTCCAAAATGAAGAACCAAAAGTTAAAATCCCTAAAAATTACATATCTCCAACAGATTCCACATTTTGGAGAAAAAACAATAATTATAATATTAAAATATTATTTCTCTCTTTAAATATTATTTTTCAAAAATTTCTATTAATACTCTCACTAAGTAATCATTTTGGGGTTAACTCCATATTTGGAGAAAAACTATTTCTCTTTTCTACTTTTTCCATTTTGAAGATAGTTTTGAAGAAGCTGTTGGAGCAAAAAAAACAACCCCAAAATCCTCATATTTTCCATTTTCTTCAAAATGGGAAAGCTGTTGGAGATGCTCTTATACAACTTGTCAAATTGAAAGCGAGTACTTAGTTGAAAGAAAAATAATTTTATTTTAATATCTTATACTACCTTAATATTGGTTTTAACCAATTGTCTTAATTACACCTCTTAAAGCATGATGTACAACAATTTCAAGCACAAAATTGCAAAATCTCTTAAGTACAACTTATAAGGCATTGCGTACAACAATACAAAACCACACAAGGGTTTACGACCGGTCAATACCCAAGATAGACACTGCACCCCTTTGCTTTTTCCCATCGATCCCTTCTCCTTCTAATTTCACGTTTCTCTCTGATCCCAAACCTGTTTTGATAGCTTCAAAGAATGCTTTATTCCTATTTCTTCGTGCTACATGCTCTTTAATCACCAAAATGGAATCTGAGATCAAGTTTCTCTCCCGAGACGACGACTGGCTCCCAAATTTCTCAGAGGTATGCTTTGATTTCTCCCATATAAATCCGACCCTGTGTGAATCACAATTTCTCCACAGCTTCTTCAAAACCCTAGCCGTGTTCTTTGAGGTATGCTATCATTTCTCTATCGATTTTGCATTTCCATTTCGATTTTGCATTTTGATTTTTCATTTCTCTGTTTTTGAATCAAGATTTCTGTCGGATGATTTCTATTCCTCTCATTTTTTGTCTGTGTGTATTTAAAGAATAAGAGTAAACAAACGTTTTTGTTCTACATTTCTCTCTGTCGTCAACCTCCATGAATATAAGGAAGAAATGTTTTAATTGTGGTGGTGGTGTGGTGGTTAACAAGGTGTTTGATGAAAAGGGTGTTAATAAAAAAAACCTAGAAAAAGAGTGGTGGGATGAGTTTATGGCTTTGTTGAAGTGCCCTGATAATAAAATGAAATAAAAAAACATATAAATCCCCCAAACTCTAATATTCATCAACATAATATTTTGAGCTGATTGAGTACAATTTGGAACCAGTATTTTATCTTTATGTATGGATATAGCCAAAATAAATTATCTGAAAAAGAAATCGTCTTATGTCCTTCAATCAAGAAAATTGTATTTTGTTAACATAAATGTACTCAAATTTAGTGCTTACCAGCTTCAAAAGATTGATGCTAAAAAAGTACACATACAATGAAGAGACAAGGTTCCCTGCACATCAAAGTTGCTGACAAAACCATCTCTCTTCAGTGTCACATTGAGCTTTTCTTCGGTTGTCAAAGTTATAGGATCAGTAGGTGGTGAAGCAGCCGCTTTGCCGGTTACCTTCAGCTTTTAGTGATTCCAGGAACTGGTTTGCCCTTTGTGATTTACCTAGCTGCATACCCATACCTTTACTTGGTGCACTAACAGCTGAACTTGGACGACCTGCGGATCCACGTATAGATGTTACTTATCGGGTTACATATGTCCTTATTTTGATGCAATATCATAAAGAATGTAAATAGGAGGCCATCTAACAAATACAAAGAACAATTTTAGTCCACAATCTGGTCATGCTCGTGGGTCAAAAACAGCAGCTACACGGCTGTTTTTTGGGGTGCAGAATCGAAAAACAGCAGCCTTAATAATGTTGATTTTGAGTGATAGTTTCAGGGCTGTTTTGGGGCCGTGTTTAGAGTCATTTCGGGGAATGTTTAGGGGCTGTTTTGGGATCATGTTAGGGGCTGTTAGACATGTTTACAAGGCCGTTTTTTGGGGTGCAGAATCGAAAAACAACAGCCCCAATGTATACATTTTAGGCCTTTGTTGATTTTTTTTCCTAGACATTTTGGAAGATGTTTTGGTTTGTAAAAATGGATATGCCCATTTATCTTTTGTAATCTCCTTTTCATTTAATAAAGTTTTTAGGGGTCATTTACTAAGCACTTACCGGGTCACGTCACCTTTATGGATGAATATGACTTGAGAATCTTACCCGTTAAGTGAGAATGACGACTCTTATCCGGTAGGTACTTACCGGATGATGATGTTGCATATGAAGTGGTTTTAATAGATTAACATCATACCCAAACTTACCGTTAAACGCTAACAACCATTTAGCTTATTGGTTGGGTTGAGTTGAGTTGTCTGTGTACCTAAGACTATCTAATATCACATGAAGTTTCTCTAAAAAAATATCACATGAAGTTTTTATAAAGTTGTCGGACCTTTTATTGTATTACTTGAAGAATTTGATTTCTACCAAGTAAATTTGTTGTTGTGTTTTTACACTTTTTCCCTTGAATAATTGCGTATTCTCTTGATTTTTTTGTCAAATGTTCTTTGTTATTATGCATTGATGATTGTTGATGGCAGTTCAAAATTATACCGGTTAACCATCAATCGTTATAAAACCGTTGCTTTGTCAAGTATTTCTTTTTGTTTTGAAGGATAAAATCTGAAAACATGAAGGTAGAGATGATAAGATTGTCTATTTTGCAAAGTGTTACTTTTCTTGGCCCATATTTCAAGGATACACCATAAAAAATTGCTACATTTGAATAGAATGGAGGTGTACTTAAAGTTGGTGAGTTGCTTCTTATAATATTTCTTTTATCCACTTGATTTTTCAGCCAACACTACATACAAGGAAAGGTCGATCCTGTTGTTTTGAAGTAAGTCTCTTGGCTGAATTGTTTGTGTAGGTGATTTCTCTCTTTTATTACTCCTTTCAAGGTAACATTTAGAGGAAATAATTCAAGTGATTTAGGTACTATTTTTGTGATTTATTTGGCTGTCCTGTACATCGGATATGGCCTTTAATGTAATTCAAGTGATTTATTTGGATGAATGTAATTCAAGTGATTTATTTCTCACAGTTTGTTGGCCATACAAAATTTTCCACCGGCCAAATTGGCCTTCTTCTGTTATCTATTGTTTTTTGGAGTGATAAGGGTGGGATCAGTATCTTAACTAACTAACTTAACTAGCTATCACCAACCAACTTAATTACATTAATGATTTGTGTTGTATACCAGATTTATTTCTTATCGTTCAGAAAGTTTATATTGTTGCTGCTCTCGTCTATTGTTGCTACACTCATCTCCTCCCTACTGCTCTGTCTCTCATTTGCTATCAATCTCGACCTGCAGGTATGTGAAATGTTTAGTCTTTGATTGCTACACTCATCTCCTATCATGATAATCAAATGCACATGAATACTCCTCTACCGTCGATGTTTGAGAAACAATAACTTCACCATCTCCCATTGTATGACAAGTGGTCTCGAGCAGTTTGTTAACTTTTCAATGCCGCCAAATAATTCATTACAAGTTGTGTGGGCCGCTCAAGACTCCCCTAAAACTCTTATTTACACCGGTTATTTATTTACTGTCATTTGTTGTACAAGTTTCCTATTAATCTATCTTTTCTTTACAATGGGAGATGGTGAAGCTGTTGTTTCTCAAACATCGACTGTAGAGGAGTATTCATTTGCATCTGATTATCATGATAGGAGTTGTACATTAACAAAAAGAAATTTGAATATTGCATCTAGCTTTAAAGTTCTGGTTGCGTCTAAGCAACCTTTTCCCTACTATTTTTTATCCAAAAAATTTGCTTTTAGATACTATTCATAGTGAATGAGATTACAATTAAGAGTATTTTGCTTCTGTTAAGTAAGAAAAGTAAGGATCCCTGACTTATACATATAGCCATTTTGGCTATATAATGGCTTAATGATTAAGCCATAAATAGACACTCTTTGTACGACTGAACAAATAAACCGTCCATACCATTAAGTGTTTATTACTTTTGTCACAGGAAATAGATGAATTTCAGTAAATGAACCAAACGCACAACTGATCAAATGATAGAAGTATACTATCTAAATAGGAAAAAAAACAGTAGAACCATCTCACCATAGGCCCCCATGACTAAATCTAATGCAAGACCAAACGAATTACAGTACACACAAAAAGCAAAGCCAAAAAAATGATTTGGAAGCTAAACACTCTTGAACACGGTTTCTTATTCTTTCCAATTAAAAAACAACTCACTCAATCAAGGAAGATTTTAGCTCTCGAACTGAATGCAGGCATCGCATGGTGGAATTCATGTAGAAGGTGTTTTCCAGATTGATCCAGTAGAATGACCCCACAAAACATTAATAAAAATGGGCCGCGTCATTGCTTCCCCAAACATTGCATAGATGCCACACATCAATCATACAAAAGTTTAGTTGAGCATATAGCATATCTGGCAAATTAACATATGTTAAAAAAAAATTGCAAGACCCACCAACAAATTCTTGAGAAAAAATTACTTTGTTTTATATGTCCTGGTAATAAAAAAAAATCATGCAAACATAACGAAACTTAAAGAAAACAAAATCTTACTGATATGCTTTAAAAATTGTATACTACTTATATATACATCATGTCTAACATTTTTCTTTTAGTTAATATAATTATATATTTATATATTTCAAATAGAATCTAATTAGTATGATAAACTTGTAGAAAATGGACTTTCCATATAACATTGGCGTGCTTTCATCGCTAAACGACGTACATGGAATATGGAGCTTGACAAGTGTTCGTGTGGAGTGCGTTTGGGAAGATGTTAGGAAGCAAAGATTGTTCATTTTTTTTACTTGATCAAAACATAAGTTATGAATATTCATATTTTAATTGCACGGTAAAAATTATTATTTTAAATCTATTTACAGATTTGGTACCATATATTTCTATTAAAATCATTGCGAGTTTTTTGCAGGAAATATTTACGGATGCGTGCATCACGAAAACTAAACAGCTTTCTGGATATACGGATGAGCATTATTTACAAATGATTGTATTTCTTTGTTCAGTCAAAATTTTCAAGTTTTGTAATAGGTTATGAGTTTATGGGTTTAGAAGCCTAATACGTGTGAAATTATTTTCTATTTGATCTTGCTAATACACGATATTAACCTTCAACTTTATATATTAGTTGACTTGCAAATTAACCACACAAACTCATGAAATAAAATCGAAAGTGATAAAGAAACATGATTCAGGGTTAAACCAATGTTTCGGAATTGTGATTCACCTGCGCTGCATCGCACGGGTACACCACTAGTACA
The DNA here is from genome assembly GCA_033807775.1 of Saussurea involucrata. Lineage (NCBI taxonomy): Eukaryota > Viridiplantae > Streptophyta > Magnoliopsida > Asterales > Asteraceae > Saussurea > Saussurea involucrata. The sequence continues at coordinate 5,356,862 of CM066325.1, forward strand.
TATATATTCAGGGAAGGTTTAAATAAGAAATAAATAAATGTTTCATTTGTGATCATTGGTAAACCCAAAAAAGAATTCATGTTTGTCTTTCTTTTTACCAAGTATTCATATATGAAGATATTAAGTAAATTCACGTTCCCTTTCACCGATGATTCACATAAGAATCATTTATTCGTACATTCTCAACATTTCTGCCTTTCTTATTTCAAAAATGTATACTTTGCTTCTTGACTTTGCCCCCATCTATGAATCCTTCCAACCATCACTCTCTATGTCTCTTTCCAAAAACCTGGATCCGGTTCAAGATCCATCTATAGGTTGTCTATGTTTAACAAACTAGTTGTTAACTGATAAGCTATATGTCGGTTTTAAAACCACTTGATTCCAAAACTCATCATAAAAGACTAATTATGCATAACAAGAGAAGTTCGAAAACAATGAAGCCTCAAGTAGCAAATTTGTCCCCAAATTTAGGGATGGAAAGAGTTGAACCATCAACAACACCATTCTCAGGAAAGCTTCAAATTCTTGACAATATGGAGCAAATGGGCAAGAATATGATGATTGGTGCTTACAGATGCTGAAAATCCGGTGTCATAATCATCGTCGAATTCAGTCCAGAAGATAGGACCCGTGTGCATTGCCGCATTACTATACATCCAAATTCCTAAAATCCAACAAAATGTAGGTTCAAATTAATCTTTGCTGAATCTGGAACTTCCAAACCATTACTTAAGTTCCTAATCAAGCATATGAAACCATATGAAGATCACTCGGGGTCTGTTTGGTTGGTTATCCATTAAGTTCTACGTGGATAAAGCTGACTGTGTAGATTAATTTGTCTGTATGGATAGGAAGGGTTTTTGTTTGGGAGGGTTTTTTTTCATAGAAGGAAACAGGGTGTCTTTTGGGAGGGGCATGTTTGGAAAAACTTGGCTTTCTACATAAAGCTCCCCCCTATAAGCTTACCAAATAAGCCACTTTATATATCATTAAGCCAGTACCAAATAATCATGTATAGTTGACCGAATAAGATGTGAGTCTCATTAAGCTCGTTAAAATGGTAACAAACAGGTCCTCAGTCTTATTAAAGGGCCTTTGGCCTAGCGGTATTACGGTATATGGGTCTTTGGCCTTCTAGGACATGGGCGGACCCAAGTGGGTGGTTACGGTGACACGTGCCACCCAATATTTCTTCGACGAATAGTAAAAAAAACTAGGTACGTGAAAGGTGCAACCGTATCGTTTTGGAAACTTCAAGAAGGTGCAACCCTACCTCGTAATCAACCAAAAAACAAAAAAAAACTCATGAAATCAACAAAACAATCGAAAAAAAGTCTCGAAATCAACCAGAAAAAATGGAAAATTCCTGGAAATCGATAAAGAAACTTGAAATCTCTCGAAATCAAGCAAAAAGTTTCAAAAATACCTCGAAACGGTGGAATTAGACTAAAAACGCATCAGATACTGAACGCCGGTAAAAGATGAAAACACGTCGATAAAAACCGTGTTTTTTGTAATTATTTTTTGTCTATGTTATATGGTGCCACCGTATGAAAAATTTTCTAGGTCCGCCCCTGTTCTAGGAAGTCAGGGTTCAAACCCTCCTCGCCTTTTGGTGAGGGTGTGTGAGTTTATTTCTTGTATTTGCCAAACATAAATACTATATACTTCAATTACATAATCCACGAAATTGCCACTCTAACCGTTATCAGGTCCCAGAATTAAACTGCTCAGACATGTCAGGAAACCGCACCCACACCGGGGAGTAACGAACGGGTTATTTAGCTAAATGACATATTGACAAGTACTTTTTAAATCCATGACCTTTCGAACAGGTTTCTAGACAACATTTTTCTGTGGCATTCTCAAACCTGTTAGAAGGTTATGGATTTTAGGGTGTGTTTGGTATGCAGACAGGATAGACCAGAACAGAACAGAACAGGTGAGAACAACTGTTCAGCGTTTGGTAAGACAAAACTGGACGGCACAAAACAGACAACATGACCAATTTACCCCTATTAAGTTGTCTATATATTTTATATATTTTGATTAATTATATATTTTATAAATATTTTATAACAAAATATATTATTAGAAAGCTTTCTTCAAGACGATTTAAGTGGCACCAAAATAAAAAGTTTATAAAAAAGGCGTATTTGATGTTTTAGAAGAAAACTAAATTTTATTTTGAGGTTATATTAGTAAAACTGTAAAACATAAGTATGTTTCACCTTGTTCCATGAGGTGGGGGTGGAACAAGCCTGTTATACTTTGTTCCACTCTGTTCCTATCTGTTTCATAAAGTCTTGCCAAACGTGGAACAATTATCCCTGTTCTGTTCTATCATGTCCAGTGTACCAAAAGCACTCTTAGGGTGCGTTTGGTACACAGACAAGATAGAACAGGACGGGACAAGACAGAACAATTGTTCAACGTTTGGTAGATAGAACATAACAGATAACATTAGATAAAATACAATAAATAAAAATTTAAAGAATAAAGAAAATATAAAATAGAACGTGTATTTGATGTTTTAGAATAGATCTAGATTTTATTTTGAGCTTATATTGGTAAAACATAAGTCTGTTCCACCTTGTTCCATGGGGTGGGGGTGGAACAGGCATGTTCCACTCTGTTCCACATAAAAGTGCTGCCAAACGTGGCACATTGATCCCTGTTCTGTTCTGTCCAGTGTACCAAACGCACCCTTAAAGAACCCGGTCGGAAGGTCATTTAACCAAAGGACCCGTAGTAGAAACTCACATCAACATATAAACTGGGAAATAGTTTTATCATACAACCCTTTTTATATGAACTTGTGTATTTTATTAACATCTACTAAATCAATAAATACTTACTATTTTTGTTGTGCATGACACTTTTCAATGCTTCCGTACCAGGTCCACTGAAAACACAATCCTGCAACACGTAATAGACCTGCTGAAATGACCTCAACAAATGCCATGAGGTATGATCTCTGAGGAGAGAGACCAGCAGTAGCTATGGCCAATAAGAATCCTTCCAAGTTGCAGGGGATCATAAAACACCCAGATTTTATGCCATCCAATGCTCTCTTTGCAACCTCATCAGCTTTCATTGCACCAGACGATGCTGCTATGATGCTTGTCAATCGTGGTTTTCTCTTGTTCTCTGCAACAACCACAAATGCTCGTCAGAATGAATGAGAAAGACCAAATTTTTATCACAGGTCAGAACAGTTGTTCGGTCTTTGGTAAGACAAAACTGGACAGCACAGGACAGGTAAAATGACCAATAGGGTCATGTGAGAAGTGTCATTTTTGGTGAGAAGTGTGAGAAGTGCTTTTAAACCGTTGATCACTTTTAATCAAATACCCTCCCATGAATTGCGGCTTAAAAAGGAATTGATCCGGTGCATCTTGATGCAATTTATCTCGGTGCATCTCATCCTAATGTTCGTACATTTCTCATCCAACGGTTGATAACCACTTCTCACGCTTCTCACCATATTTAGCACTTCTCACCGGAACCCAACCCTTTACCCCTAATGAGTTGTTTAAATTTTTTGTGTATTCAAACTCATTTAACTTAAATATTTACAGGCATGTAAAGATCTTTTTAAAATGACAAGGAGGATTGAAAGCATTTGTGCCACTTTTTACATCAACGTTAATTACTATGCATACTGAAAATTGGGCAAGCTTTGTTTATGACAGTAAAAGAGCTGTAAAATGCACTAAAAGCAAGAGGTAAACTTTGCCGAAATGAGTCTTAAAGGCAACTGCATCTGCTACGATGAGTTGCATGGCTGAAGGACTCATGGACTAAACCCAGCTGGAGCTTTTTTTTTGTAAACGAGGGGATTTGAAGGCTCCATAGTCCACAACTCGAAGATTGCAATTAAATGCAGAGAGAGAGAGAGAGGTTTTGAACCTTCAACGAGACCAGGTGTATCTGTGTCTGGGGGAAAGATAAGCGAAACATGAATATTGTCAGCAATAACTTCTTGTTGCAGCGCTTCAGCCAATCCCCTTAGCCCAAACTTACTAGCCGAATATGCTGTATAACCATAAATGCCCACCTAAAATTGTAAAAGTGCATCAAGAAACATAACCATCCTTCAAAGCATCAAAACCAAAAGAGAAAATTTAGTACTCTATAACCACAAAGAAAAAGCATCCCATCAAATTTTTAATCGGAATAAAATCTGGGTTCAAATTCAAGTCATCTAACTATCTAAGTACAGGAACGTTGGAAAGCCAATAAGCTCAAGAGCTGGTTGTCATATTCTATTTTCAAAGAGGTTATCAACTCCTTGGGCCATTGGCAGAAACCCCTAAAGTTCGTCACGTTCAGTTTGGACTAGTTGGACTTGGACCAAGATACCACCAAAAACAATCTACTTGCTAACCCCAAGAGAGAGTAAAATACATGATTTGCTAGTGCTCTAGCATTATGCAAGCTCTATATTTATTAGTTTTGAGCACTTGAAATGAAACTTCAAAGATCTCAACTTCCATTTACTTTTTTAGGTTTTGAAGAACAGCCTGCTAATGGAATTGGTAATAAAAGACGGACCCAAACATTGCCAAAAGCAGAGCAGGCTAAAAGAATGAGGTTCGATGGTAGTGAAGTTTGTATGGTGTATTTCTTTTGTCTCCGTGGTATATTAATGCCTCAATGCTTCCATCTCCGGCCTATTAAAACTTATAGTTGCTTAATGAACATAGCACACCATCTTGAATTCCTTATTTTCAAACAATGGACAATCAATTACTTAATTGATCTCAAATTTTTTACATCAACAGTGTGTTTGATGTTAAAATTAAGAATGTAACCGGTGCCCACATTTAGAGAAATACAACTAAGCTTGAACATTTTGTATGAAGAACTTGCAACATAGATTTAGGTAAGATACGCAAGAAGCTTTTGAGGATAGTAATTTAGAGTTTTGGTAGAATCACTTCATGATTCCGGGATGGAATTGGTGCCATTCCTCTGTGTTACTTGTTTCTATGCAGTTTTTGTGTCTTGCTTATTTGTTCTTGTAAAAACATTCTCTTGAATCTTGATGGTGTCCTGGACTGGTTATTTGTGTAATTTTCATACACATTGGACATGGTTTATCACACCTCTCCATGTGAAAAATACAACACACACCAGTCGCCACAATTTAAAACAAACAGTCTTATTGATTCAGATTTTAGACCTCAACACCACCTCTTAAAAATCAGAAGTGAAATCGGACTTCAGATTTCAGCACCTCTTGAAAAAACAAACTCCACCTTCTTGTTATATGAACAAAGTTACTTTCACTAACCTAACCTGTACTAGTTTAAATTGCAATTTTGAAGTCATTGTGTTCTTACATCTTTATATTTTTAGTCAAACTAAGCTCAATTAGGGAAAACTTCTTCACACTTTGCAAATTGATAGATAGCATAGGACCAAAGTTCTAACTGCAACAAATTGTACGATCTACTTGAATCACCAAGCCTTTTAACCGTTGAAAATCACAAACTCAAATCATAAACCCTAGTTGTGTAGTAGCAAATAATCGATCTGAAAGAATAATGCTAGAAGAACACATAATACCTGGCCGGCCTGAGACGACATAAACGCGATCGAAACTGGCTTCCGAACCGTCCGATTCTTCATTCCAGGCAATGCCGCCTTAACCAGATTAAAACTCCCAATCAAATTCACATCAATCATGTCCTTAATCTCCTTCATATCCTGATTCTCAAGCTCTTGAGCTACAAACACGCCTTGATTACAAACCAAAACATCGATCGGACCAGCAGTCTCCACTGCTTCCTTAACAGCTTCAAAGTCGCATACATCAGCGCTTATTATATCAACATCTATGCCGGTTGAGAGGCGGATAGAGGCCTTGGCTTCCTCGAGCTTCTTGAGGTTTCGAGCTAAGATAGTGACGCGTGCACCTTCAGCGGCGGCTTGGCGAGCTAGAGCTAAGCCGATGCCGCTGGATCCGCCAGTGATGAAGACATGGCGAGATTTGATTGGGATTTTGATGGGGCGAGGACGGACGATGAGTTTAAGGAAGATAAGAACGAAGATTGGGAGGAGAAGGGCGAGAGCAAGAAATGAGAGGTTGAGGTCCGCCATGGATTCACTGAGGAGAGCAGATCGAGAGGAAATGATCTGAAATCAGACTGTAAAGCGCGACAGGGCGGAGAAATCAGACTGCTATTTTATTTTTATTTTGAGTTAAATGCATATTTGGTCCCTGTAGTTTACAGAAATTAACGACTAAGATGTTTCGAAAAAAATTATTAATGAGGAACGTCTATATGGTTTCATTTTTATAAGACCATCCGTATCCATCTCATTCTAACCCACACTTTTTTACTGCCACATCAGCGCCACATCATTTTTTCCTTCCAACTCATTCTAACCCACAAACCCCCACATCTATCCCACACCACCATCCCATCTTTTATTTATTTTTATTTTTATTTTTGTTACAAGTATATTAATTTAAATAATTTAAATTTTATAAATAATTTATAATTTAATATAAGATAAAACAATTAATAAAATATTTCATAAATTGAAACTACAATTTTAACCTTACATAGCCAAATTAAAAACATAAAAAAATACATAATTTCAAATTAAAAAACTACAAATTTCACCAACCATATAGTTGTCGAAGCAACTCTTTGTGAGCTAAAACCGCATTTAACTCGTTACCCGTGAGATGATCATGTGGTTTGATGTAAAACTTGAGATCTTTCCGCATTTCTCTTTGTTTCAAAGCTTCCGCTTTTGTCTTTGTCGCCTCGGCTTTGTCTCTCGCGGTTTTCAACATTTCCTCCTCCACGGTTAGTATTTTTGTATTTGCAACGCTTATATTCTCGACATACGCCATAAGATTCTTCAACGCCTCGTCCTTTTTCGCCGTCTTTGTGGAGGATGACGCGGCACGTTTACCTTTATCTCTCCCCGTCGGCCGTGTCGGTTCTTGTACGAAGACATCCTCCTCCTCATGGCTTTGTTCATTAAGGTTGAACCGAACACGTGCGTCAGAAGACGTCGTGTTTGGGTTTGAATCCGACGTGGACTTGCTCCGTTTTGAGGGCCTCGGGTTATCGTCCATGGAATGTACGATCTTCCACTTAGGGTGGTCTTTCACAAATCTCCAAGCCGTCTCGTGGGAGAAAGGCTTTTGGTTATTATCTGCCCGATACATCGTGTGTGCCCTCTCCATGAAGTCCGCGTCACCCCATCCGGATTTATATTGGGCTCTTAGATTATTGTAGATCCCGTTAAACTTCATCATTTTTTTGTTCATGTCACCCCATTTGGATTGTACTTGGTCTTTATTGCGTTGATGTTGGCGACTTGAGTTGAAATAATCGAGTATTTTTTCCCAAAATTGTCCTACAAAAATAAATATATATATATATGAATACGTATATATAATAAAGATAAACACATTAATAAATATATATATGAATACATGTATATAATAAAGATAAACACATTAATAAATATATATATGAATACGTATATATAATAAAGATAAACACATTAATAAATATATATATATATGAATACGTATAAATAATAAAGATAAATACATTAATAAATATATATACCCGCTTTTTGTGCGTTTCCAACGATGCTATCTTCGGAGACGTGAAGCCATGCACGTGCCAACAAAACCTCTTCTTCGGAAGTCCACGAAACCGCTTTCGTTCTATTTGCAAATTTCTTTTTCCCCTGTGTTTCGGGAACCAAATCGGGTGGGGTTTCGGGAACCTGTTGGTGCAAGTGTACCACATCTCTATATATTTATATATATTTATTTTGATGATTCCAAACACACCGTATTATTGTTTATCTAACAATTTATCCAAGTGTATAGGAACACGAAAATTTTATCTGATGAGTTCAAGACATGAAGATGCGTCATATTATTTATATTTCATAATGGTAAAATCACTCTAAATAATATACCACTTGGATATTTCGAAAACCCAACCCAATACTGTTTTTGATATAATTAATCTTTTAATATTAAATTCAAAAGTTTTTTTTAATATATATATATATAAACGTATGATACATATATATAATATATTTCTTTATCATCCAAATATATATATATTATATTCTAGGAACATCATCATTACCTTTATTTTATATTCATATATATATCTCCTTGAAAATGGGTGTTATGGAGAAGAGAAGAAAGAAAGCTGACAAATGTGGAAGATCTAGATCTCTGCATGTGGGAGTTAGCTGTGTGAAAAGAACCAAGAAAAGCTGCAACTGAATTTGCTGATGGATGGCAAGGAAGTCTTTGCACGCTGAATTTTTGTTCACATGCAACGGATCTCTTCCTTGGTTTACTATATATACAAGTGTTTGCTGGAGAAGAAAAATACCAATTCACAATCCTGCATTTGATAAAGACTCTGCAGATCCTTACTCTCTCTTATCACTTATTAAATTTATAAAACAATTTTTTTAGTAAGAAACCTTGAGTTGATAGCAGATTAAAATCTCTCGATTAGTTGAATCAGCAACACAACTCAAGTGATCAAACTCTCTAAAAATATCCAAGTGATAAATATTATACAAGAGTGATTACCATATTAAAATTATACACCTCTTGTAAGTGTTTGAATAACGGGTGTGTGATCCATTATATCTCAAAAGCGTAAGCTAGAGAACCGTTTGCTTTACTCTGTATTTGGTTTGTATTCTACCGTAAAGAATACATTTTAGTGGATCGTGTCGAGAAGTGTCTCGGCTAGTGGTTTACCCAGTTGGTGGTGAATCACTAAATCTCGGTGTCAAGTATCTCTATCCCTTTTTCTCTTTATATTTCCGCTGTGCATTTAATTATATCTGTCTATATAATTATTGTATATTTATTGTATTTATACTCTGCTTTATTTACAGTATTTTATACTGTATTTTTTTTAAAAGGATTTTTGAAAGTAAAAGATTTATATACAACCCTACCCCCCTTTGGTTGTCCAACAGAACCGTTTCTTCGACCTCAACGTCCTCCGAATATGTTTCTTGTTGTAGTAGTTGTTGGAATTGCCCACCTTGATTATATTGTGGAAAGCCACCTTGCATAAATGGTTGAAAGCCGCCTTGATTAACTTGTTGGAATCCACCCGAATTAAATTGGGCGAATCCACCCGAATGAAATTGTTGGAACCCAACCGGGAGGGTGTTGGGTGAATACATAGGGTATTGTTGTATGTTTTCATGGTAGGTTGATGGTGGTGGTGTAAGATTGAAAATATTTTCCGTCGGGGACGGTTGCGAGCTCGTGGCTCGCGATTTGGAACCTCGTCGTGGTGTTGTGAACCCTTGTGTTTCTTTATCCATTATGATTTTTTTGAAAAAAGAAATAATATTGAGAGAGTAGAATGAAGTGGGGAAGATGGGAGAGATTGAGAGTAAATTTGTTTGTGTGAAAAATTAAGTGGGTTAAGATTAGTATTTATAGGATAGAAATAATAATAAAAAATTAAAAAATTTGAATTTAATTGTTTCCAACGTCTATATTTTATAAATAAAAAAAAAGATTTTCACCCAACCCGAGCTGGGTTGCCCAACCCGGGAGGGTTCCATCCCACGCCAACCCCAAGGGGTGCGATGGTGTTGGCTTCCAACCCATGCCAACCCGGGCGAACCCAAGGCCCCGATGCGGGTGGTCTAACGGGTACGATCTTTCCTACTAACTTTGTCAATTAAGCTTTTGTTAGTGCAGGACAATTTTGTCAATTCATCCACTCTCCCTTAACTTTTACTTTAAATAACGGATTTGGTCCCTCAAACTAATTCTCATTTTCATAATAGATTTCGTCTCTCATACTACTTTTAATTTATATAACAAATTTTGTTTCTCAAACTACTTTTGATTTTATAATAATTTTAGTCTCTCCATCAAATTTCATTTATGATTTGATCTCTCACTTTAATCAATAAAAATAGGCAAATTCTAAACCTACCCCCTGCCACATTTTTGTATACCCACTTTATTTTTTTATTTTTTATTTAAAATTTACATTTTACACCCCTATATTTATTTAATAAATTAACTTTATACCTTTTAGTTTTCTATTTTTCATTTTACATCTTTGTTATATTAACATATATAATCGTATATTAACTAAAATACGTTAAAAAGACTTTTTTATTTAAACAAGTTACGTCATTATAATCGTCTCATCGATACCTTCGAAATGAGCTTAATATTGATTTTTTTTGATTTAATTATATTATTATATGTCATACGTTTACGTCATTTTTTTATATTGTTATTCGTTGATACCTTCTTATTTTGTACACATATACATATCACTCACATTATGTTATTATTGATAAACCTATAAAAGATTGGACTCCCGCTGAAGAATCCCATTATTGTTTAAATTTTGAAGCTAAAAATATATTATATGCTGCTTTAACTACTGATGAAATTGAAAGAGTTTATACATATAAAACTGCTAATCAAATCTGGGAAAGTTTAAACAACACTCATCGTGGAAACACGCAAGTTAAAAGTTCCAAAATAAATATCTTAGTTCATGACTACGAACTTTTTGAAATGAATCAAAATGAGTCAATTGACTCTATGTTTAAAAGATTTAACCTCATCATGACTACCTTGAAAGGATTAGGTCGCGCTTATCCTAACGAAGACTATGTAAGGAAAATCCTTCGAGCACTTCCTTCGGAGTGGATGCAAAAGATTACATCATTGGAAGACTCCCGTGATCTCTCTATAATGAAGCTAGATGATCCCATCGGTAATCTTAAAGTGCATGAAATTGCACTCAAAAGAAACAAAGATCGGGAGCAAGTCAAAAAGAAGTCGATAGCTCTTAATGCTTCAACACCGAACGACGAAAAGAAAAAGGAGAAAGCTAGCTCCTCGAAAGATCCTTCCGAAACACTCGACGAAGTCGCTATGATGGTAAGAAACTTCTCCAAGCTTTTTACTAACAATAATTTTTCTAAGAATGGTAGATTTCAAAGAAACGGTAACTACCATCGTGGCGGTGAAAACCGGAGTCGTAAATTCCATAAACGGGAAGAAAGAGTGAAGAAGAATGACGATTCAAGTGGCGACGAAAAAGCTAAACCAAAGAGAGGCTTTTGTTACTCTTGTGGTGATAAAGACCACTACGCCAATGAGTGCCCTAAAAAGAACAAATTCCAAAATAAGAAGGAGAAAGCCTTCGTTGGAGGCGCGTGGAGCGCAAGCGAAGAAGAAGACGATTATGAAGCCATTTGCCTTATGGCTGAAAGCGACGACGAGGTAAATACCTCTTACTCAGATTACGCTAGTAATTATGATAGTGATAATGAAAATAATCTTGATTTATTACATGAATCTTTTCATAAAATGGCTGCTCTTGCAAATAGTTACCAAGACGAGATTTCTAAATTAAAAGAAACCGTATCTGCATGTAAAAAGGAAATCAATGACGGCAAACAAAAATCTGCTAATGATATAGATATAATTTCTAAATTAGAAAATAAATTAAGTGAAAAGGACTTTTGTAAATCATGTGATGTTCTAAATAATAAAATTGCATGTTTAAGTAAAAATACAAATGAAAGTGTTGCATGTACAAAATGTGATATACTTGAGAATGAAAATGCTTTTTTAAAAGCTAAATGCGCTTCTTATGAAAAGGATAATATGTTAGATAAAGCATTTCAAAATAGCAATGATAAAGTTCTTAACATGCTAAATATGTCTAACCGTATAAACTGTCGAAAAAGCATTGGTTCCGATACTTGCAAAGATAAATGTTCTTGTATGCCAATTAGAAGACATTATGAATCACCTAAAGTAAGTACAAGAAATCAATATGTGCAAAAACCTCTGTATATACCTAAAATGAATAATATAAATTATATACCGAGAAAACCGTATGCTCGCATGTATAATGATAAATTTTCTAGACCTAAAAATAATGTGAATATAAATGCTTCTTTTTATGTGTATGATAAATACAATCGCAAAATTAAAATGGTAAATAAATGGATTCCAAAAGGAATGTTTAGTAATGATAATCCAGGTGGTATGCGTATGTGGTTTTAATTTGCATTATATTTGCATGTTTTATTTATATAGATGAATATATGTTTTACTTAATTATTATCTATGTTTATATATATACATACGTACTACATATATATATATATATATATTCTGTTTTATTATATATATATATATATTCTGTTTGATTTTTTTTATATATTTATATATATATTCCATATATACGTATATCATACATATATAAGTCCTTTGTATATATATATATATATATGCATATTGGTTGTCGTCATTGAAACTAATTGTCAAGGACCCACGAGAAATGGGGACCATAAAAGTTACATCTTTATTATTGTAGATAAACCTTGATTTGGATTGGATACTCGATAGTGGTTGCACACGTCACATGACCGGAAACAGCAATCTTTTTTCATCATATAAGTCATGTGATGGTGGACAGGTAATTTTTGGAGGAAATTCCAAAGGAAAGATAATTGGGAGAGGTATAGTTTCTTGCAATAATGTTAAATTTCTTGATGTTAATCATGTTGATAATTTACACTTTAACCTGTTAAGTGTTCGCCAACTATGTAAAAATGGTACAACTGTTGTCTTCGAAGAAGATTCTTGTAAAATCTTAAAAAACGGCAAAGTTCTTTTAAATGGTTTTGTAAAAGGAAATTTATATATTTGTAAAACTCTTGTAAATGAAAATGTTTGTTTATCGTCTATTTATGATAATTCTACTTTATGGCATAGACGTTTGGGTCACGCTAATCTTAGATTAATTCAAAGTTTAAAAAATAAGGAGCTTGTGAGTGACCTTCCAAAATTAACGTTTGACAATCATTTTTGTGATGCTTGTCGTGTCGGCAAACAACATCACGTTTTTCATAAATCAAAAAATGTGATTTCAACTCAAAGAGTTTTAGAACTTTTACATATGGATCTTTTTGGCCCTATGGCGATTCAAAGTTTTGGAGGAAAATTTTACACTTTGGTTATTGTGGACGATTATTCCCGTTATACATGGACTTTATTTTTGAGACATAAAAATGAGGCTTTTGAAAAGTTTAAAATTTTGGGAAAACGAATTCAAAACCAACAAGGTTGTACGATTGTTTCCATACGCACGGACCATGGACGAGAATTCGATAATGATGTCCAATTTGGTGCCTTTTGTGATAAACATGGTATAACTCATAACTTTTCGGCTCCTCGAACACCTCAATCTAACGGGGTTGTTGAAAGGAAAAATAGAACTTTACAAGAAATGAGTAGAACCATGCTAAACGAACATCAAGTTCCCCAAAAGTTTTGGTGTGATGCCGTTGCTACCGCGACCTATGTGCTTAACCGTGTCCTAGTTAGAAGTATCCTAAATAAGACACCCTATGAGCTTTACCGTGGTAGAAAACCTTCCCTAGCCCACCTAAAAGTTTTTGGATGTAAGTGTTTCATTTTAAACACCAAATCCTATCTAACCAAATTTGACGCTAAAGCCTATGAGGGAGTGTTCCTTGGCTATTCTTGGAATAGCAAAGCCTATAGAATCCTAAATAAGGAGACCATGGTTGTAGAAGAATCCCTAAATGTTAGCTTTGACGAGAGTCCTCCCAAACCGAGTGCACCCTTAGCAAATGACAATATCCGTGAGGGAGATGTCTTAGCACAACAACTTAGTACCTTGGATTTAGGTACCCAACCTTCCACAAATAATATTGAATCTAGTGATGCCCCTTTGTGTTTTATTCCACAAGGTGTAGATGATCCTAACCTTAGAACCGCTCGAGGCCATCCCGTAGATCAAATTATAGGTGACCTAAACCAAAGGACAACTAGATCACAAATCCATACCCATTGTGCTTTCCATGCCTTTATCTCAACCATAGAACCTAAAACCATAGATGAAGCTTTAGGTGATGAGGATTGGATAATGGCCATGCAAGAAGAGTTGAACCAATTTACTAGGAATGATGTGTGGGACTTAGTTCCTTGCCCTAGTAGTCAAACCATTATTGGCACAAGATGGGTCTTCCGTAACAAGGTAGACGAGAACGGTGGAGTCACACGAAACAAGGCACGTTTAGTTGCCAAGGGGTACAATCAACAAGAAGGTATAGATTATGATGAAACCTTTGCACCGGTTGCAAGGTTGGAGTCTATTCGAATGCTTCTAGCTTTTGCAAATGCTAAAGATTTTAAATTATTTCAAATGGATGTTAAAAGTGCTTTCTTAAATGGTGTTATAAATGAGGAGATTTATGTTTCCCAACCTCCCGGTTTTGAAAGTTTTGAAAATCCGACGCATGTTTATAAATTGAAAAAGGCGCTTTATGGTTTAAAGCAAGCTCTGCGTGCGTGGTATGATAGATTAAAATCTTTCTTAGTTAAAAGTGGTTATATTATGGGTAAAATAGATAATACTTTATTTGTCAAATATGCTCAAAATGATATTATGGTTGTGCAAGTATATGTTGATGATATTATTTTTGGTTCCACTAATGAAAATCTGTGTAATGAATTTTCAGCGAAAATGACAAGCGAGTTTGAAATGAGCATGATTGGAGAGTTAAAATACTTCTTAGGATTGCAAATCAAACAATGTGAAAATGGTATTTTTATTAGTCAATCTAAATATTGTAAAGATATGTTGAAAAAGTTTAACTTTGAAAATGTCAAACCCGTTGAAACTCCAATGACCACAAACTTGAAATTATCAAGTGGCGAGGAGGGAAACGATTTTAATGAAAAGATTTATCGTGGTATGATTGGTAGCTTATTGTACTTAACTGCTAGTAGACCTGATATTATGTACAGTGTATGTTTATGTGCTCGTTTTCAATCTTCACCTAAACAAACTCACTATGAAGCTGTTAAACGTATTTTTCGATATCTACGAGGTACTACTAACCTTGGTTTATGGTATGCAAAAAAACCCGAGTTAGAGGTAACATGTTTCACCGATTCCGACCTTGGTGGATCTATTGTTGACCGAAAAAGTACTAGTGGGGTATGTGCCTTTATAGGCCTCTCACTTGTGTCTTGGTTCTCTAAGAAACAACAATCCGTAGCTTTGTCTACCACCGAAGCGGAATATGTAGCCGCCGCAAGAGCATGTGCTCAAGTCCTTTGGATGAAACACACACTTAACGACTTTGAGGTACACCTAACCAAAATTCCAATTATGTGTGATAACTCAAGTGCCATAAACATAAGTAAAAATCCTGTTTTACATTCTCGTACAAAACATATTGAATTGAGACATCACTTTTTACGAGATAATGTTAAAAAAGGCCAAATCGTGCTTGAAAAGGTTGATTCGGAAGATAATCTGGCCGATATTTTTACTAAAGCTCTAAACAAAAATGCCTTCTTTAAATTAAGGCTTGGTTTAGGCATGCTTGAGTATAACCCTTGAGAAAATGCTAACTCTCAAATATTTCATATCTTGAGGGGGAGCATCTTTCAAGGGGGAGCATAGCGTCTTTCCTAACCCTTTTTGTTTCGACAAACGGGGGAGAGAAACCGCATATGCTACTGCTTAGCGGTTGTGTTTGTCATCATCAAAAAGGGGGAGATTGTTGGTGCAAGGGTACCACATCTCTATATATTTATATATATTTATTTTGATGATTCCAAACACACCGTATTATTGTTTATCTAACAATTTATCCAAGTGTATAGGAACACGAAGATTTTATCTGATGAGTTCAAGACATGAAGATGCGTCATATTATTTATATTTCATAATGGTAAAATCACTCTAAATAATATACCACTTGGATATTTCGAAAACCCAACCCAATACTGTTTTTGATATAATTAATCTTTTAATATTAAATTCAAAAGTTTTTTTTAATATATATAAATAAACGTATGATACATATATATATTATATATTTCTTTATTATCCAAATATATATATATTATATTCTAGGAACATCATCATTACCTTTATTTTATATTCATATATATATATATATATCTCCTTGAAAATGGGTGTTATGGAGAAGAGAAGAAAGAAAGTTGACAAATGTGGAAGATCTAGATCTCTGCATGTGGGAGTTAGCTGTGTGAAAAGAACCAAGAAAAGCTGCAACTGAATTTGCTGATGGATGGCAAGGAAGTCTTTGCACGCTGAATTTTTGTTCACATGCAACGGATCTCTTCCTTGGTTTACTATATATACAAGTGTTTGTTGGAGAAGAAAAATACCAATTCACAATCCTGCATTTGATAAAGACTCTGCAGATCCTTACTCTCTCTTATCACTTATTAAATTTATAAAACAATTTTTTTTAGTAAGAAACCTTGAGTTGATAGCAGATTAAAATCTCTCGATTAGTTGAATCAGCAACACAACTCAAGTGATCAAACTCTCTAAAAATATCCAAGTGATAAATATTATACAAGAGTGATTACCATATTAAAATTATACACCTCTTGTAAGTGTTTGAATAACGGGTGTGTGATCCATTATATCTCAAAAGCGTAAGCTAGAGAACCGTTTGCTTTACTCTGTATTTGGTTTGTATTCTACCGTAAAGAATACCTTTTAGTGGATCGTGTCGAGAAGTGTCTCGGCTAGTGGTTTACCCAGTTGGTGGTGAATCACTAAATCTCGGTGTCAAGTATCTCTATCCCTTTTTCTCTTTATATTTCCGCTGTGCATTTAATTATATCTGTCTATATAATTATTGTATATTTATTGTATTTATACTCTGCTTTATTTACTGTATTTTATACTGTATTTTTTTTAAAAAGGATTTTTGAAAGTAAAAGATTTATATACAACCTTACCCCCCCTTTGGTTGTCCAACAGAACCGTTTCTTCGACCTCAACGTCCTCCGAATATGTTTCTTGTTGTAGTAGTTGTTGGAATTGCCCACCTTGATTATATTGTGGAAAGCCACCTTGCATAAATGGTTGAAAGCCGCCTTGATTAACTTGTTGGAATCCACCCGAATTAAATTGGGCGAATCCACCCGAATGAAATTGTTGGAACCCAACCGGGAGGGTGTTGGGTGAATACATAGGGTATTGTTGTATGTTTTCATGGTATGTTGATGGTGGTGGTGTAAGATTGAAAATATTTTCCGTCGGGGACGGTTGCGAGCTCGTGCCTCGCGATTTGGAACCTCGTCGTGGTGTTGTGAACCCTTGTGTTTCTTTATCCATTATGATTTTTTTGAAGAAAGAAATAATATTGAGAGAGTAGAATGAAGTGGGGAAGATGGGAGAGATTGAGAGTAAATTTGTTTGTGTGAAAAAATAAGTGGGTTAAGATTAGTATTTATAGGATAGAAATAATAAAAAAAATTAAAAAATTTGAATTTAATTGTTTCCAACGTCTATATTTTATAAATAAATAAAAAGATTTTCACCCAACCCGAGCTGGGTTGCCCAACCCGGGAGGGTTCCATCCCACGCCAACCCCAAGGGGTGTGATGGTGTTGGCTTCCAACACATGCCAACCCGGGCGAACCCAAGGCCCCGATGCGGGTGGTCTAACGGGTACGATCTTTCCTACTAACTTTGTCAATTAAGCTTTTGTTAGTGCAGGACAATTTTGTCAATTCATCCACTCTCCCTTAACTTTTATTTTAAATAACGGATTTGGTCCCTCAAACTAATTCTCATTTTCATAACAGATTTCGTCTCTCATACTACTTTTAATTTATATAAGGCCATCAGTACCCCATAAGAAGCATCTTTCAAAGATTCCCCTCCACCTCAGCGCCACATCAGCTTTTCTCCCATCCCTCACTCCATCCCTCACGATCCCTAAACATCCGTACCACATTCCCTCAAACCCTTTTGCCACCTCATTTATTTTAATTCTTATTTTATTTATCTAATCCACGTGTTGACTTCTTATTGGACCAAACCCTTTTTTTTTAAATGCTTCGGGATGAAACGGGGTGGGGATCCCGCATTCCATCCCTTCCCGCTGATACCGCAAGGGCCGTAGCCCATCTGCAGCCATCCCGCGGCCATCCCGATCCCCATCCCGAATGGGGTACGGATGGCCTAACAAATTTTGTTTCTCAAACTACTTTTGATTTTATAATAATTTTAGTCTCTCCATCAAATTTCATTTATGATTTGATCTCTCACTTTAATCAATAAAAATAGGCAAATTCTAAACCTACCTCGGCCACATTTTTGTATACCCACTTTATTTTTTTAGTTTTTATTTAAAATTTACATTTTACACCCCTATATTTATTTAATAAATTAACTTTATACCTTTTAGTTTTCTATTTTTCATTTTACATCTTTATTATATTAACATATATAATCGTATATTAACTAAAATACGTTAAAAGACTTTTTTATTTAAACAAGTTACGTCATTATAATCGTCTCATCGATACCTTCGAAATGAGTTTAATATTGATTTTTTTTTGATTTAATTATATTATTATACGTCATACGTTTACGTCATTTTTTTATATTGTTATTCGTTGATACCTTCTTATTTTGTACACATATACATATCATTCACATTATGTACTCACAACATCTAGCCATCTACAACAGTTTTGCAAAAATTAAATGCCACAAGTTCATTTTTCACTTACACAAGTTCATTTTTCACTGAACCCGAAGCAATTCGAAAACCTAAACTTAAAATTCGAGTCAATAACTTTACTTTATTTTAAATCAAATTATTAAACGAATGACGTTTGATATATATATATATATATATATCGAATTCCTTAACGTATTTTTACGTAATTATGTATGTTAATGTGATATGTTAAAACGTATTTTTTTAGAGAGAAAATACTTCACAAGATAAAACGTATATTAATGTAATATGAAATTAATGTGTAAAATCATCAAGTAAATTGATCTTTTAGAATTTATTTTTTATACCTCCTAAGTTAAAATCATCAAGTAAATTGTTAAGGTACTTTCGTTCGTTTATGTTCATTTAAGTTCGTTCGTTTAACTCTTAATGAACGAACATAAACGAACACGAACAAACAAAAATTCTTAACAAACGAACATGAACACAAAAAATCTCGTTCGTTCACCGTTCGTGTTCGTTCGTTTATCGATACTATTTTTCACCAACCCGCATATATTGGGTTGATAACGGGTTAACCCCAAGCCAAACCAACCCACCCCGCCAACCCGTAATGTCGCACTTATAAACAAAATATTTATAAGAAATCTTTTGATTGGGTTGGCGGGTTGGGTCGGTTTGGCTTCAAATTCCTTAACGTATTTTATAAACAAAATATATATATCGAATTTCTTAACGTATTTTAACGTAATTATGTATGTTAATGTGATATGTTAAAACGTATTTTTTAAACATATTTTAGTTAATATATGATTATTATGTTAATGTGATAAAATGCAAAACGAAAATTGAAAAAGTAAGAGATGTATGATATATAATAAAATAATTAAATCAAAAAAATTCAATATTAGGCTCATTTCAAACGTATCGAAGAGACGATTATAATGGTGTAACTTGTTAAAATTAAAACATATTTTTTAACGTATTTTAACTAATATACGATTATATGTGTTAATATAATAAATGTGTAAAATGAAAATTAAAAAAGTAAAAGGTATAAAGTAAAGTAATTAAATAAGTATAAGAGTGTAAAATGTAAATGGTTTAATTGATTTTGGTTTGTGAGAGAGGGACAATGTGCAAGGGGGGGGGGGGGTATACATTTGGCAGGGTGTAGGGTTAGCAACCCCCAATATTGTGGCATAACTATATATCTTTTAAATATAATGAGCAAAATAATCAAATATAATTTTATGAAAAAATATCACTATATTTGTTTCTTATAATCAAATGATATCACAATTAAAAAAAATCCAGATCCACCCCTGATTGAAATTTTGCTTGTATGTAGGGGTGAGCAGAACCCGACCGACCCGACCAGCCAAATCACACGGAAAATCATCACCCGAACCCGAATAGTTTTACGGATATTACGGATCGGGGTGAGTCTCCATAGACCACACCCGACCCGTCCGAAATATCCGAATTTTTCGTATATTTTAAAATATATATTAATTTATTTAATAAATATAAATACATATATTCCTAATCTCTCATTTCTAAATTCTAAATTCTAAATCAGTTCCTAAGGCTAAACCTGATCGACTACAGAGTACGACTGACGAGGTGACGACAAAGGATTCGAGGACGACGAGTATCAGACGGTCCGGCGCCGGCGATTAGTAGGATTATTGAAAAAGTCGATCACCCGACCCGAACCCGACGATAAACCCGAGTATCTGAATTTTTCGGATTAGTCCTATTTTCGGTCGGATTTCGGGGTTGATTTCTTTCACCCGATATTCGATCAGGTTTTAGGTTTAGGGCCCCGACCCGACCGATGCACACCACTATTTGTATGTGGTTAAAGTTCAATACTTGCTAATCAACACCTTGTTAGGCTTTGTTATCGGTTAGTATCATGTTTTTTTGGATGATATATACAAGATGATATCGGATAATCTTTATGAGAGGTATTTCTTTATATCTAGAATTCTAGATTGTATTTGTAGATATAATATTATTGAGTAAACTACAAATTTGGTCTTTATAGTTTGTTCAAAATAATACTTTTACATCTTTACAGTTTTAAAATTACAAAATGGCAATCACAATGTGCAAAAATGTCCCGATTTGGTCCCACCTTTTAACGGACGTTAAAAAATTCCGTTCAGTGAGGGGCATTTTCGTCACTTAAACGATTTTTTTTCTTTTAGGCTTTTATCCAATCAAAATCGATTTTATATCAGTTCCTGTGGTTTTTGATTGGATAAATAACGAAAAACTGGATAAAATAACGAAAATGTCTCTCATTTAACAGGCGTTAAAAGAAATGACCAAATCCGAATACTTTTACAAACCACAATAGCCATGTAATTTCAAAAATGTATGCACTACCAAATGTTATTTTTTGACAACCATACGGACAAAATTTATTGTGTAATATGTATTTGGGCCTAATATGTTAACAAAGCAAATAGCCCAGAAAAAACTTAAGAAATCTTGGCCCATCAAAATATCCAACCCAGTAGTGGCCACTGGCCACCAAGAACCAAATCGGAGCCGGTGCCCCCATCCCGACTCTTCAACGATTTTGGCCAAATTGGCCCCCGTTCTTGGGTCGTTTTCCATCGTTTCTTTTGCATAAAATCGTCGTATGAATTACGGCCATAGGAGTTAATTAAGAGCATCTCCAACAGCTTCTCAGAAGGGGCAAATTGAGAAAATAGAGATTTTGGGCTAATATTTTGCTCCAACAATTTCTTCAAAATAAAATGGAGAAAACTGGAGAGAGAAGGTTTTTTCTTTCAAATATGGAGTTTACTAAAAAAAAATGATTACTAAGTAAGAGGACCAATAGAAAACTTTAAAAGAGAAAGAATAATATTTTAATAGATGAGTGAAATATTTTAATAAATGTTGGATTCTCCAAGATGGGGAGTCTGGAGAGTCTGTATTTGTTTTTGAGATTTTGGCTTTTTATTCTCTATTTTAAAGAAATTTTGGAGAATCTGTTGGAGATGCTCTAACATGCTTATATAATTATATTTGGGGGTTTTCTAACCCCATTGTCGAGACCAACAACAGTGGTTTTCCGCTTAAAATTCACCATGCAAGACAATGATTTGTCCTTCAAACCCATGCCATTCCAAAGGGATCCAACAAATCGGTTTTGGTTTAGAATCTTACCTTGAATCGGCGTTTTTCTCGAACGAAACCTAGTCCAAATCTAGGCTGATTTATCCCTCGACTCTTGATCGTTTTTCGCAAATCTAAAGGTTTTGCTAAACGAAGATTCTGCTATTTTATATTTTTATTATTCCCTAAACGATGCTGAATCGACCACTCTATGGACCCCCAAAGCTGCTTCGAAAACAAGGGGTTTAACCACACCCACGATCCAATTCATATGTTGGCAAAACCAGTCCCTAATATTTTTCATTTTACACCTTGAATTTTCATCTCATCCCTTTTTTCGCCCAACGAAATATTCCACCTTTTTCTCTTCTTAGAAAAAGGTATCAAGTACGACGAAGTTTTTGTTATGTTTTTATCGATGTTTAAAAGAGTCGTCGCAACATTCGTTATGGCCTAATGTCCCGTTTTGTAGCATGATATTTGATATATTTTTTTACGTTTTTAATATCTTATTTGCTAGTTTTAATATATAATTGTTTATTATCACTGACTTATTGAATAACAGTACTAAACATATGTTTTTATATATAATATGTATGATATAGAAATTGTCGTCATTATAAGTCGCGCCTTGCCGTGGCTCCTAAGGCTTGAGTTTGACATCACCGCTGATAACTTTAATAGATGAAGGAGAAATACAAGAAATGGTTTAGGGTTTCATTATCAAGCTAGTTGTGTTCTTACAATGATCCTGAGAGTATATGAAGTATACTGATAACCTAAAATATATACCAAACCTAACCTAAGCTAAAATATACAAGAGCCCATAACTAAACCAAAGTGCAAGGCCCGGCCCAAAGGTATCTATATTATCTAACATCCCCCCTCAAACTCAAGATGCGGGAGCAAGAAGAATCGAGAGTTTGCTAACAAGGAAGCGAAAGCGAGAAATCGGGTGAGACTTCGTAAAGAAGTCTGCAAGTTGTAGAGTTGAGCTTACAAACGGTAAGGAAAGTGAGCCATGTTTGAGATGTTGGCGTGTAAAGTGGCAATCAACCTCTATATGCTTGGTACGTTCATGAAAAACCGAGTTGTGAGCAATCTGAATGGCACTACGATTGTCACAATACATAGGAGTGGGATGATGAAGAAAAACACCCATATCAGCAAGCAACCAACGCAACCAAATGATCTCTTTGGAAGTAGATGCCATAGCACGGTATTCAGCTTCAGTGGAAGAAATAGAAACCACAGATTGTTTCTTACTTTTCCACAAAATAAGCGAGTCTCCCAAGAAGACACAGAAACCTGTAACAGATCGTCTGTCTGTAGGATTGCGTGCATAAGAAGCATCAGAGTATGCCCGTAGTTCCAGAGAAGATGTGGAAGATAGCAAGAGACTTCTGAACATGGTACCTCGAAGATAACGTAGAATACGCACAACAACTGTCCAATGAGTACAAGTCGGAGCTGCAACAAACTGGCTGACAATGTGAACCGCATATGCAATATCTGGTCGAGTAATAGTGAGATAAACCAGACTGCCAACTATAGTACGGTACAAGGTAGGGTCTTTGAAGGGAGAACCATCTGTTGGTGAATACTCGACATTCAATTCAGAAGGAGAGTTCACAACACGAGTATCAGTGAGACGAGCTCGATCAATAATTTCAGCAGTATATTTAGATTGAGAAAACAGATAACCTCTGGGAGAAGAAGCAACCTCAATACCTAAGAAATATCGAAGAGGACCCAAATCTTTCATCTCAAACTGTGCAGCTAATTCTGACTTTAAGGTATGAATTCCTTGAAGATCATTACCGGTGATAATCATGTCATCAACGTATAACGAAAGCAATATACGACATGCACAAGTATGTTTGACAAAGAGAGCAGAATCATGTTCACTAGTAGAGAATCCAAGAGACATAATAGCATCAGAGAACTTTTCAAACCAAGCTCGTGGGGCCTGTTTAAGCCCATATAGAGCTTCTCTAAGCTTGCAAACTTCACCCGTTTTATGAAGAACACCGGGAGGAGGAGCCATGTATACTTCCTCATTCAAGTCACCATTCAAAAAGGCATTCTTAACATCCATTTGTGAAATATTCCACTTGCGAACAGCAACAACGGCAATAAGAGTGCGAATTGTAGTCATTTTGGCTACCGGGGCAAATGTCTCCTCAAAGTCCAAACCATATTCCTGAGTAAAGCCCTTAGCTACAAGTCGGGCTTTGTAACGTTCAACAGATCCATCAGATTTTGTCTTGATTTTATATACCCATCGGGAACCAATGTCACGCTTACCTTCCGGAAGTGGAACCAAATCCCAAGTATGGGTCTTTTGCAAAGCCTCAAGTTCCTCACTCATGGCATGCTGCCAAAGAGGGTTAGTAACTGCTTCTTTATAAGATGAAGGTTCAGAAAGGGAGTGTATAGAAGCTAAGAACGAAGTAAAAGGGGGAGAATAGGTAGAGTAAACAAATTCTGGTAGACGAGTAGACTTACGAGGACGTTGAGATTGTCGAGGCGGATCCACATTCTCAAGTGCATCTTGAGTGACAGTAGGAGGAGGGGCAGCAATGTCAGGCATTGAAGTACCAGTAGCATGTTCGTCCACTGGAAGAGTATCTGAAGTCTGAGTAGAGTTTACTTTCTCAAAGAACAGATCAAGATTAATGACATATGACTTTGTCAAGTTGTGTGCATTTTTGGGAATGGAATAGAAAGGAATATGCTCAAGAAACACAACATGCCGAGATACATATAATTTTTGAGAGGTAGGATCAAAGCAACGATAACCTTTTTTTTGTCCTTCACTATAACCAAGAAAGACACAGACATCAGATCTAGAGGATAATTTGTCACGTTCTACATGTGGACGAAGTACAAAGTAAGTGCAGCCAAAGACACGTAGAGAGGAATAATCAGGACAACGACCATAAAGTTTCTGAACGGGAGATATACCCGAGGTGATTGAGGATGGAATTTTGTTGATCAGATTGACAGCAGTAAGAACGGCTTCACCCTATAATTGGTTAGGAACCGAAGAAGACAACAAGAGAGAGCGAGCAGTTTCAAGGATATGTCTATGTTTTCTTTCAGCAACACCATTCTGCTCGGGAGTATCTGTACAGGATGTCTGGTAACTAGTTCCATCTAAAGCAAGTAATTCACAGAATTTATTGGAAGTATATTCTCCTCCCAAATCATACCGAAAACATTTAATCACAGAATTATGCTGGGTTTTAACATATGCACGAAAACGACAATAAACAGCAAAGAATTTTGAACGATGTTTCATGAGAAAAATCCAACAAAAACGAGTACAATCATCAATGAAAGAAACATAATATCGAGACCCTCCTTTTGTAGGAAAAGGAGATGGTCCCCACACATCAGAATTAATCAAATCAAAAGGTGCAACAGACAGAGATTTGCTTAATTTAAAAGGCAAAGCTGAAAATTTTGCAAGTTTACAACCACTGCAATTAGAAATATCATGAGTTTGCAAATTTCCCAAATTTCCAGAAGAACCCAAGTATTTTAAACGTGAAGCAGAAACATGTCCAAGGCGTGAATGCCACAAATAAAAATTAGATGACTTAGACGACAAACGAAAAGAAGATAGATCTGCGGTATGAACAATTGCTACTGGTAACCGCAACTCATCCAACATATATAAGCCCCCACGCCTACGGCCGGTCCCAATCAGCTTCTGAGTACGTGGATTCTGCACATAACAAGAGTCAATAGAAAAGGACACTTTATAACCAGAATCAAATAATTGACCAACAGACACAAGATTCAATGAGAGTTTTGGAATATGATAAACATTAGGAAGAGAGAATTTTGAACCCATAATAGAACCAATGCCTGCTAATGGCATAGAAGTACCATCAGCAGTCATGACAGCCACAGATGGCATAGGATTTAAAGAAGCAAATAATTTAGCATTCAGAGACATGTGAAAAGAAGCACCAGAATCTAAAATCCATGTAGTTGGATTCATACCTGATTCGTTATCAATCGACTGACCTATGGGAGAAGAGACGGACATGGCATGAGACTTAACATCAAGAATGTAACATCCCTTATCTTTAAAACACTCATTTAACGGAAAGTAACCTTAAAATACAGCGG
Organism: Saussurea involucrata; assembly: GCA_033807775.1. Taxonomy (NCBI): domain Eukaryota; kingdom Viridiplantae; phylum Streptophyta; class Magnoliopsida; order Asterales; family Asteraceae; genus Saussurea; species Saussurea involucrata. Next base: position 5,382,728 of record CM066325.1, read on the forward strand.
AAGATTTGTAATTAAAACATTTAGATAAAATCCCATAATCTTATAGAAAAGAGTACAAGTTTGCAACTTAAAACCAATAAGTTTGAGACAAACAATATTCAACTGAAAAGCTTAGAGAATCCAAAACTATCATTCATCAAAAGAAAATATAAGCTGCTGAGCTGCCGCAAATCCAAAAGCTTCAAGCTGGAGCCTTTCCTTTATTCTTCGAAGATGTACCTGCCACTAAAAGATGAATAACAACGGGGTAAGCTTTCGCTTAGTGAGCACGCACCTATACCACATATCATCATGCATACATACTCGCATAAACATAGCAATCACATACATGTAACATCCTTCCATTCCTTAAGGCACAAAGCCAATAAGGAAGGTCATAACTAGACACTGGTACCAGGCCTCTTCATACATAACATATTCCCTAGGGGTATTACTACCACCATAGGTACTCTTTCCTTTGGCAAAGCCAACATACACATAATCACACATGCAATCCAACTACATACACATAACTTACATAATATAGGTAGAGTACTCACCTGTCAAGATGTCAATTACCAAGTACTTCACAGTGTATAATAATCACCTCGTACCACCTATAACATTCATACATACACATATCATAACAAGCCCAAAAATGGAACTCTAATTCTATCCCAACTCTCATCCCGAAATGACATAGCTAGGATAGTCCAAATACCATAAAACTTTGCCAAACATCCCATTTCATACACCCCATTTCTATTGATTTCTAAACATAATACACATACCTTGCAATTCTAGACCGCGAACAACAATCCTCCTAGAACCTTTCACAACTTGAATCTTCCAAAATCACCAAATCTTTCGCCTGGAAAATACAGCAACTTCGGACACTTGGTTCTCTCTACTGGGAACTCCGATGCCAAATCTCTCCGGTCAGAATGTAGATTAGAGGGTCGTGAAGTCGCTGTCCAAATTTCACGACGATCCAACGGTTAACGAAGGAGAATCGGTCGATCTTTCACAGCAGCTCACAAGAACTCCGAAAATCCCTTTCACAGCAACTTCGGACACTTGGTTCTCTCTACTGGGAACTCCGATGCCAAATCCCTCCGGTCAGAATGTAGATTAGAGGGTCGTGAAGTCGCTGTCCAAATTTCACGACGATCCAACGGTTAACGAAGGAGAATCGGTCGGTCTTTCACAGCAGCTCACAAGAACTCCGAAAATCCCTTTCACAGCAACTTCGGACACTTGGTTCTCTCTACTGGGAACTCCGATACCAAATCCCTCCGGTCAGAATGTAGATTAGAGGGTCGTGAAGTCTCTGTCCAAATTTCACGACGATCCAACGGTTAACGAAGGAGAATCGGTCGGTCTTTCACATCAGCTCACAAGAACTCCGAAAATCCCTTTCTCTTTTCTCTCTTCTTTGCTAAAGAAACAAATGGCTGCAAATGAGGGTGTTTAGGGTTTCCATCCCCTTTACATACATGCCAAAACACACCCTCATCTTACAAAATTGATAAACTGGCCCCTAGATTCCTGAACACGTACATAACGACCCAAAAATTAACTCAACCCCAAAAGAGACAGTTAAATCACGTAAATTGGGAAACGGGGTGTTACAAAGAAGCTTATGGAGTTGTTCAGTTATGGATGCAAGAGTAGGATTAGTAGTTGACTGATATGGAGGAACGGCGGCAGCAGTGCTAACTTGAGGAGAGAAGCGATGTGGTTGTCGCGGATGACCAAACTTCATAGAAGAATTTCGACCCATAAGCTCTGGACATTGAGACTTCCAATGGCCCTTTTTCTTACAAAAGCTGCATTCATCAAATCCGACTCTCGGACGACTCTTATTCTGATTTTGAGCAGGATACCTATAAGGAACAGCCAAAACAGAAGGACTTGGAATTGGAAGAATACCCTTTTCCTGTTTGTGTCTTTAGACGAGTTTCATCAGCCAACAATTCACTTACTACTGAATCAACTGAGGGAAGTGGGGTGCGATGCAAGATGTTACTACGGAGTCCTTCAAAGTCGCTTCTTAGAGCCATGAGAAACTGCACCAATCTCTGTTCTTCCCTACGGCAATGTAGGGTCCAAATGCACGCAATTCAGCGGATTCAGTAAGAGCTAACTGATCCCACAAATCTGTCATTGTTGAGTAAAAATCCTGAATACTCATCTCTCTGTGTTCAAGTGCTCGGATATCAGCTTCTAACTGATACTGTTTTGCAAAATTAGACTGTGTATACAGTCTCTCAAGATGGTCCCATACTTCCTTGCCTGGTTCATATTTTGCCAACTGAACACCAATTGAAGGTTCAACAGAATTGTTTATCCAAGTGATAATTTTTGAATTCTCAACTTCCCAAAGTTCAAGATCTTTTGCTTCTTTTGGTTTCACAATGGTGCCAGAAACATAACCCCACATTTTCTTTCCCTTCAGAAAGTTTTTCAAGACATAACTCCAATAGGAGTAATTTTTCCCATCTAAACGAATACTAATGGCTTGGAGAGAATCGTTTCCAGCCATTGCAAACGAGAAATAGTAAGCAAAAATCGAAAGAAAAACAGAGATTATAAAGATACCGTATACCAAAGACGATTCTCGAGCAGAAGACAGCGTATCTCGAACGGAGGAAGGCGATTCTCGAACCAGAAGAAAACCGAACCAGAAGAAGATCGAACCAGAAGAAAACCGAACCAGAATAAAATGATTCTCGAACCAGAAGACGAACGCCAAAAATATTAACCTGCTCTGATACCATGATAACTTTAATATATGAAGGAGAAATGCAAGAAATGGTTTAGGGTTTCATTATCAAGCTAGCTGTGTTCTTACAATGATCCTGAGAGTATATGAAGTGTACTGATAACCTAAAATATATACCAAACATAACCTAAGCTAAAATATACAAGAGCCCGTAACTAAACCAAAGTGCAAGGCCCGACCCAAAGGTATCTATATTATCTAACAACCGCCATACCACATCTCATGCTATTTAGAACCTTGGACCTTATTTGATGTAACAAACTTATACATATCTCAATTTTGGAACCACTTATAACTTTTTAACAGTCATAATATATTGTATTTTTTTCTGGATAACTTGTTACCATATTTTATCAATTCTGTCATTAATTATATTATTAAACAACTTAATAAATTTGATAAAATATTATGTATCTCTCTTAAACACTTAATTCCAATGTCCCGTGTTTATGAGAAAGAATTAAACAATATTTATCTTTATTAAATATCAAGTTTTACATAATCTCCAAATTTGGAGACCTATAATCTCTCTTCCTCTCTCCCTGTTTTAGCATATTGTATAACATGGTTGTTGAATCAAATATATAATAAATCCTTAAATTTCCTTTTTAGCATAATTGTTGAATATGGTGTTTAAGAAATTTAACTTTGATAATATACATGCACACACACACACACATATCTTAGCGAAGGATCTTTTGAGAAATGGATCTGAACCCTTTATCACTTTTAGTTTCAAGTCCACTCATAAATCGCGCTTGATACGAGGATAGATATTATGCATCTCGTCATAATGTGCATCCAACTGTTGACAACCATTTCTCACGTCAACCCAACTTCTCAGCGGAACCGAATCGGGTCATCTCTCTCTCTCTCTCTCTCTCTCTCTCTCTCCATATATATATATATATGTGTGTGTGTGTGTGAATGATCGTGTGATACGTTGAGTTTACTGTGAGAAGCGTGAAAAGTGAATTGAAACCGTTGATCACTTTTAATCAAATGACCTCTTTCTATTCTCCTGACCAATTCTCTTTCTCTGCAATCATTTCTCTGGAATCATTTCTCTGCAATTCCATTCTCTGTACCAAACGCACCCAATTCCAATGTCCCGTGTTTATGAGAAAGAATTAAACAATATTTATCTTTATTAAATATCAAGTTTTACATAATCTCCAAATTTGGAGACCTATAATCTCTCTTCCTCTCTCCCTATTTTAGCATATTGTATAACATGGTTGTTGAATCAAATATATAATAAATCCTTAAATTTCCTTTTTAGCATAATTGTTGAATATGGTGTTTAAGAAATTTAACTTTGATAATATACATGCACACACACACACACATATCTTAGCGAAGGATCTTTTGAGAAATGGATCTGAACCCTTTATCACTTTTAGTCTCAAGTCCACTCATAAATCGCGCTTGATACGAGGATAGATATTATGCATCTCGTCATAATGTGCATCCAACTGTTGACAACCACTTCTCACGTCAACCCAACTTCTCGGGGGAACCGAATCGGGTCATCTCTCTCTCTCTCTCTCTCTCTCTCTCCATATATATATATATATATATATATATATATATATATATATATATATATATGTGTGTGTGTGTGTGTGTGTGTGTGTGTGAATGATCGTGTGATACGTTGAGTTTACTGTGAGAAGCGTGAAAAGTGAATTGAAACCGTTGATCACTTTTAATCAAATGACCTCTCATTAATTGTGGCTTAAAAGGGAGTTGATCATGTGCATCTCATCATAATGTCATTTATTTCTCATCCAATAATTGATAATCATTTTTCACGTTTCTCACGTTAATCTTAACTTCTCACTGAAACCTAACACACTCTCTTATGTGTATATATATATATATATAATCTTTTCAATTTATGGTGCCCAACTACATAATTGTTAAATTTCTAAAGTCAACATAAAAATTGGTTGATGGTAGTTGGGCGGATGGATATATGCTATCCGATGGGGTCAACCTACGCTCATAACCTTTCATAAAGAAAGTCATTTTCTTCTTATGAGTCCCATGCATTTATTTTATAAATAATAATTTGTTTGACTTAGAAAAATGGTTTTATCTTATAAAATTTCAGTCTCGGTTCGAACCAATGTTTCTCAATTGTCTAAAAAAAAGTTCAATAATATAATTTAATCTTCATCTGTTCATTGTTCGCTGTATCATTTGTAACTTCACATCTTTAGACACGACTTCACCCTAATGACTAACCGATTATGACCTCTGATATCCAACTTCTGCATTTATGTGACTGTGTGCAATCGGTAGCTATGGTGACGATTCTTGTAATATTAGACCTATTTAGGGGCCGTTTACAAAATGTTTATCGGGGTAAGTGTTTACCAAGTCATATTAGCTTATCGGATGAATATGACAAGGATCAAGAATCTTACCCGGTAAGTGAGTGCGACGATTCTTACCACAGTTAGCGCTTACCGGCTAAATTGTAGCATACGATGCCATTTTGGTGGACTAAAATCTTACCCGAGAAGTGGTGATAGTGTTGAATTTTACCGGTAAACGACCCCTTAGATGCGTCGAAAATGGTGAACAAATTCAAAATGGAACTAAAATTTTATATTTCTTGATACTAGAAACTATTTTACTTCTATTATAGACACAAAAATATAATTTTACTAAGTAAAAATATATTAAAAGTATACAAATAAGTCAATCTTGTGCACGTGTCCAGCACATGACCAACACAAAAATATAATTTCACGGATCTTCACCCACGAACCAACAAATAAAGAGTCAAACCTTTGTCAAAGTCAAACTTCATCTATCCCAAACGAAAACGTCACTGCTTACGTCACCTCACACTTAACTCTATAGACTTGAAACTCGCCGACCCCAAATTTTTATACGGACCCACCACACCATTTATCCCTTCCTCCTCTTCATACCCTTTCACCCCTCTACTTTCCCTCCTGTACATAACCACCCCTCCAACTCCCAAAAATAACAAAACCAACCCACACAACAACCCTAACCCGACCCATAACCCGATCCCCATCTTCTCTTCCCCTGCACCCTCCCCCACCTTAAAATAACCCGCCTTGGTATCATCCATAACCTCAACTACCGTTTGTATGGGATATTCTATCGTGTAGCAGAATCCAGATGTGTTACTGTACACCGCACCTCGGCACGTGCAATTCTCCTCACATCCACGCTCACATTTCTCTAAAGAACTCATAATCGTGTACGCCATTATCTCCTTATTCGCTAGCTCCACCCCAATTCTTCTCATAACCCGATACTTTTTCCGGCAGAAGTCGTCGCCGGAGGTATCACACCCGCCGCCGGAGGTGTAAGATTTGCGGTCATCTAAGCAAGAGCAGCTGTTTCCCGGCCGGCATACACCGTAAGGTCCACATGAGCTGGGTAGATCACAAGGGTTCGATATTTGTCTAAAATCCACGACCCATGATGATCCGGTCCAGTAGTACCCGATCAGGTTTCCGTCGGGTTCAAGTCGGATCCTTCGGTTACCAGTCCCAGGTTGTTGGAAGCTGGTGAAAGGCTGCAAGTCGACCGGAGCCGAGCCGTTTTGGTACAAGCCGAGGAACCCGTCTGGGCTCAGCGTAGCGTGGATGGGTCCGTGGCCTTTCGTCAGGTGAGCTCTGGTTTCCATGGGATTACGCTGGAAGTAAAGATGACCCGACCCGGAACCGGATCCTGATCCGAATCTGGCGTAGTATCCGATAAAATCGGATCCGAGCTTCATGGAATACACCCCATTTGAAGAGACCAGTTTCATGGCACTAGTGAAATTTTGATTTTCCACAAGGGTATTATAGGGAAAGTCAAAACTCTGCCATACGACAAACGGAGACTCACCGTCCGATTCGATCAATAAATTTGAGGTGGTGGAGAGCCGCACACGGTGGCCGGATGTGTAAGTTGACCAAAATACCCCTGTACGCGAGTCTGAAACGACAAGACTGCCATTAAATGAGAGACGAGTCCGAGACGACCACGGAGCCAAAGGACTTTTTCCGGCGATCCAAAGCTGCTCCTGGGATGACACGTGGATGACGGCAAGAGCGAGTTGAGTTCGATCAACTCGGAGGAAACCCAGTGAGTAGTTACCAACAGAATCAGCGAGTAGAGGTTGGAATGATGATACTGATGAATCTGGGGTGGCGGTGAATCCTTTCAGTAGCTCTTGGACGGCGGCGTTGGGCTGAGATAGGAGGAGGAGAATGGCGGCTGTGTAGATGATTGGCAGTCTCTCCATATTGGTGAAAAAGTAGAAGAGACTATATGATATAGTGTGTATATTTGTATGCATTAAAAGTTGATTTGCATGGAAAATATATTATATGGTGTGCCACTAGATGAAAGATATTAAAATTTGGCCTAGGGTGAGGTCTGACTTTTTGCCCATTTGAAAATAAATGTATTTAATGTTGGTTGATTTGGTGATTGAATACATTTTAATAATAAAGAAAGTATTGGGTATTTTATTGATATTTTATAATGTATCAATGTCAAAGTTATAATTTTTATCTGGTTTTAATTAAAGTAACCAATATAAAATGCTAAGATTAATGAAAGAGCAATTTGATCTTTATTATTGTTGAAAAGATTATAGTTAGAGGTGTAATATTTGAGGATATTGATTATTAGACCCTCCACAAATCGACACTAAAAATACTAAAAACACTAAAATAAAGGTTTTTTTTATTTTCAACCCACCAATACAGCACAAAAAAGTTTGAAGGTTAATAAGGTAGGATTTCATATTTGAAGGCTAATAAAGTAATTCACTAAAAATATATAATAGTATTATATTTAATTATTATAAATTCAAGTATATGTTTTAATTATTTTGTTTTAATAAAATAGTATATTAATCAATCAAAATATATATATATATATATATATTATTGGGAAATTAATTAAAATATCTAAAGTCTCATTTTCTAAAGCATTTTACCAAAATACCTATTTTTTTCGCGATTGGGTTTGCGATCGCAGACCAGGGTTCATTTTGAAAATATGTTATCCCGCGATCGAGGGAGTGTCCCGGTATCATTTTGGGGACTTTTGAATTGAATTTTACACTTTCAACCCCTATACTTATTTACTTACTTTACTTTATACCTTTTACTTTCCTAATTTTAATTTTACATCTTCATCATATTAACACATATAATCGTTTATTAACTAAAATACGTTAAAAAATACGTTTTAATTTTAACAAGTTACACCATTATAATCGTCTCTTTGATACGTTCGAAATGTGCCCAATATTGAATATTTTTTGATTTATTTATTTTAATATATATCATATATACTACATAAAAATATTTTTTATATTTAAAATTCATATTCTTATAGTTAATTATTTAATTTATGGTACTCTTATAGTTAAAATACGTTTTATTTATTTTATTATCGATGGTTCAAGTGTAAGTATTAAAAATTGGCGGATGCTTTGTGATGGACAAACATCGATCCTTTTGTGCATACTCTGTAACTGCAAATACTTCAGTTCCAAACACACATGAATCATCATTCGCCAAATACCCATTTTCACAATTCTTAAATGAGTCGAGTGATACCAACTAGGGCTGTAAACGAACCGAACGTTCAGCGAACCGTTCGTGAACTGTTCGGCGGGAAGATCGTTTATGTTCGTTTATTTAATAAATGAACGAACATGAACACGTTTTTTTGTTCGTTTAGTTAAATGAACGAACATGAACAATGGTCTCGTTCGTTCATTTATGTTCGTTAATGTTCGTTCGTTTATGTTCGTTTATGCTTGTTTATACATAAACATGTTTATATAATATGAAATTAATGTGTAAAATCACCAAGTAATTGATCTTTTAGAATTTATTTTTCATACCTCATAAGTTAACCCGGTTTTTCATTTTGTTAAGGTATTTTTTACGAACGAAATGATGAGTATGGTGGGTTTTTTTGTTCATTTGGGTTCGTTCGGTTATGTTCATTTAAGTTCGTTCGTTTACGTTCGTTTAACTCTTAATGAACGAACATAAACGAACACGAACAAACAAAAATTCTTAACGAGCGAACATGAACACAAAAAATCTCGTTCGTTTACCGTTCGTGTTCGTTCGTTTGTTCGGTTAAGTTAAACGAACGAACATGAACAAGCCTCCGTTCGTGTTCGTTCGGTTCGTTTACAGCCCTATACCAACTTGTCAAAACCCCATTTCTTATTCTTCTTGTGAAATCTTGTCCTATTGCCATTCATGATATCTATAAACACATACAAATAATAATAATTTAAAACGATTTAATGAATTAGTTAATATATGATTATTATGTTAATGCGATAGGAGTGTAAAACAAAATTGAAAAAAATAAGAGATGTACCATAAATTAAATAATTAACTATAAGGATATGAATTGTAAATATTAAAAATATTTTTATGTAGTATATATGATATATAATAAAATAAACAAATCCAAAAATATTCAATATTGGGCTCATTTCGAAGGTATCGAAGAGACGAGTACAATGGTGTAACTTGTTAAAATTAAAACGTATTTTTTTAACGTATTTTAGTTAATAAACGATTATATGTGTTAAATGTAAAATTAAAATTAGGAAAGTAAAAAGCATAAAGTAAAGTAAGTAAATAAGTATAGGAGTTGAAAGTGTAAATATCAATTGAATTTCACAATTTTGAGTGGTAGCGTGACTATTCGCGGGACACTCCCTCGATCGCGGGATCAAATATTTTCAAAATGGACCCTGGTCCGGAAATCGCGAACCCAATCGCGGGAAAAATGGGTATTTTGGTAAAATGGTTTAGAAAATGAGTATTTTGGTAAGTCAAAGTCAAATTTTGGGTATTTTAATTAAATCCCCTATATTATTTTATATGTCTAGTGGGTGCCTGTTATACTCAGCAGAGGAGCCAGTTCGCAACAGCAAAAGGGTGATGATCCAAACAGCTTTCTGCATTAAGCAGTCGCCATTAAGCTGTCTGGAAAGCCGGCTCTCGGTTCTGCTGCAATTGCTGTGAGGGGCTGTCCCAAAGGTGGCTCAGTGGCTGCTATGTTTTGGTGGTTTTACTTTGAAAAAGTTTTCTGCAGCTATTGCGGTTGTTAAGCTAGTTGGTTGTGTTTTCTCTTGTATGTATGGTCTCGGTTTGGCGTCCAGTGTGGTGTAGTTTGGTTCGTTGGTGTAAAACTAGTTTTCTTTTGTTGGTGGTAATAAATTGAGTTGTTTTGCTGTTCAAAAAAATATATATTATTTTATTATTAAAGATGTTCTTAGTGTTTGAGTTGGAATTGTTTATTTTAGTGTTTAAAGGTCCCACCACTTTTTAGTGTTTTTAATGTTGTTTTTTTAGTGTTTATGTTGAAGATGTCCTTAATAGCATCTCTAATAGCTTTGCTATCTTGTTTTCTATAAGAGTATCTCCAACAGGTTTGCTAAAATAGAAAAATTGATTTTTCCCTATATCTCTCCAACAGCTTTGCTATCTTGTTTTTTTAAGGCAAAAGGGAAGGGACCACTACCGGGCTTCGGCATTGCCAACACCCGGACGGGTTTCGTTCATATCATTAACGACAAAAAATTACAATCGTTGTTAATAGACGACAAGAGAAACAGGGGCACGCTATGAAAATAAACATTACAATTAAGAGTGCATGCATGCCTAGCCAATAAGTGGGTCGAGCCATTAGCATCGCGACTAATCCAATGGATGGAGATGGACTCTTTCGAGTTAAGGGTGCGTTTGATATCTTTGATTATATCCCCAAACTCCGAGTTGTCGACGTAAGAGTCATAAATCGCATCCACCACAACCTTGGCATTGGTTTCAAGGATAACATGGCTATTGTATCGGCCCAAAATCCAACTAAGAGTTTCGCGTATAGCGATGGCTTCACCTTCTCTAGACGAAGGGAGGAAGTTGCAAGGGGAGGCAAGGGCCGAAATGAAGGCACCCGAGTTGTCGCGAAAGATGGCACCGACCCCCGCTTTAAAGTCCGATTCAAAAACCGCGGAATCCACGTTGCACTTGAGAAACCCGCGACGAGGCGGGTGCCAACGGGAGGAGAAAGGGAGGTCGGGCGGGCTAGACGTTCGAGTAGTTGGAGTTTTAAAGCCGATCAATTCCGATAAAATTTGCCTAGCACGGTGAACCACTTTAGACGGGTCCCGGGGGGCGTCCTGCCAAATCACCTCGTTACGACGGTACCATAAACTCTATAAAAGTGTGAGGAACAAAACCCGGGTGTTATTGGGGTTAACATGGAGAAATTTGAAGGCAAGCTCGTGAAAAGAGTTGGACAAAAAGGCAATATTCTCTATGGCATCCCCAAGACCCGCTTCTTCCCAAGATTGGCGAATCAAGGGGCAACCAATCAAGGCGTGCCAAACGTTTTCCTCGTTACGATTGCAAAGCGGACAAATGGCCGAGATCCTAACACCCCTCGATTGAAGGGCGCTTCGCGTGGGCAAGCCATCTCTAATGGCGCGCCAAACGAAAAATTTTATCTTGCAAGGGATATTGGCATTCCAAATAATATTCCAATCTCCATCAACAAAGAGATGATTTGACGGGGCGATTAACTCCGTAATAACTCGGTAGCTAGACTTGACGGAATAAATTCCGTCGTGGGACCAATGCCAAATGAGAGAGTCTTCACGATTATCCGAGAGAGGTGGGAGCTTGAGGATTCTAAGGCAATCCCGTTGGCAAAAAAGTTGGGAGAGCAAATTGTTGTTCCAACCGCGGGTGATGGGATCCCAAAGCTCATGAACGGTCAAATGATGGCGGCCATCGACACACGGAGAGCCGATCATGAAACCTGAATCATCTTTAATCCATGGGTCTTTCCAAACATTTATAGAGTGACCATTCCCAATTTTCCACCGAAGCCCCGCTTTGAGCGCTAATTGCGAGTGCCATATACTCCTCCAAATGAAGCTAGGAGCGTTTCCCAATTTAGCCGTCATGAAATCACCATTCAGGTAATATTTTGCTTTAAGGAGGCGTCCAACAAGGGAGGACGGATTGGCAACAAGACGCCAACCTTGTTTACCAAGCATAGCGAGATTAAACGCGGTAAAGTCACGAAAACCGAGACGTCCAAACTTTTTTGGGGAACAAAGTTTGTCCCAAGAGAGCCAATTGATAGAGCGGTGGTCATCGGGTTTACGACCCCACCAAAAGAAATTAATCATTTTTTCGAGCGGTGGCCATCGGGTTTACTACATTTTTTCATGTAGTAGGCCTGAATGGCTTGGGCAACGGCTTTTATGAGGGTGGCTTTTCCGACGGTGTAGAATTTTCTAAAACTTGATGGTAGGAGAGAGAAGTAGTTATTTTATTCAATCCCACCAGTTACATTAATTTTTTTAATCATTTTATTTTAAGTTTTTTTAAAAGTGTATTGAGATGATAAATTAAAGAATATTATATTAATATAATCTGTGTTAAAATCTCTATAATAAAAATTCGGTTGACAATGAATTCAACTATTTTTAAAGGTTTTAACTTTCGATTCTTTATTTTAAAAAAATTATAGCGAACCTGTTGGGGATGATCATCTAACTACAATCCAATTGTTAATTATTTATATTTTATAATTTTGTTTTTTAGTTGATATTTATATGCATTGTTTTTTAATAACTTAAAATATATGAATAATTAATTGAAAATTGGATCACTTCAATCGGATCCAATGTATAGCAATAGTGATATCTAATGGATTGAATCACCTTAATCCAATTATTCATTACAATTGGCTTGGATCAAATGATAAAATGGATTATTGGATCGGATCGAATCGAATCCATCTAAATCTATAAGATTTCAATCGATAAAAACCCCGCATTAATAAAAACTAGTATGTGCACCGCGCGTTGCGCGGTAATATTTTTTGTCAAAAAGTATGTTAAAGTATAATATAAGAAATATAATTTGTTAATTAACCAATAAAATACATTATAAATAAAATAATGAATGTACTAAAAATGTTTTAAATATAATTTATTTTTACTGTAATTTTATAAACTTTTTTGGTTTTTTTTGTTCAAATTACTAACATCTTTTATTCATGGATAGACAATTGACTATCGATTTAATAGTCATCATAATATCAACTTTGTTGGTTGAAAGATTATAAATAAACACAAAATATGTTCATTCATAATATTGATTTGTCTTAATAACAAATCAGATTTTATATATTCTTTTTTTTTCTATCAAACAAAATAATATATTGATGAGAGATTTTTCTGAGATAAAAAACATACTCCCCAAGATTCTTTTATTTTGAACAAAAAAAACAACTACAAAAGAACAATGTCTTCCGAATACATAGTTAGAAATGAACATTCCTTTAAAAATACAATGATTAACATTTTTTAAATTTAATCATCATGTAAAATCGTAAATTTCTATTAGTCGACCTCTATATCACTAGTTGAGCCTAACAATTTAAAATTATAAAAATGTGTTAACCTAAATTGTTTATCAATCCCTCGTAGCAATTACTAATATCTTATGCCCACTATGACCATTTTCACCAGAATGTTTTGAGAACAAACCTACTAAGCATTAAAATTTTTATCCCACTCCCACACATACTTTATCTTTATTAAATTTTTAACTCAACCGTCTAAAAGTACCAATCCCGTAAGCATGACCCAACAAATCAATTATCACCAAATTAAATATTTCAAGAAAATAATTCCTTATTTCTGCATCTTTTGTATGTAAGTAAACAAAAGAAACCAAAATCTAGCAGCAAACTATATTAGTGCAACATATATAAAAGCACAATTAAACACCAGTACCTGCACATTCACTATAAGATCAAAAAACAAAGAGATGCACCAAAACATAAGCCAAATGACAACAATACACAAACATAAATTTAACAATAAAGATAATATTGCGAGCTTTATTGAGCTATAGAGGATTAAAAGAACCCTTCTACAAATATTTAGCTAAACCATAAGATGAAAAACAACCAGATGGATGTTGGAGAGCTTTTGAGGTACTATATCACCAATTGTCGTAAATACTCGATCATCAAAGCCTTTAATATGCAAAATTTTCAATTATTAATCCTGACAAACAAACAAAAAACATCCAATACATCATTGATAAAAAATAACAAATCTCGATTCATGATGCAACTTAAAACACAAAATCGATAAGAAAAACTTTGCAAAGTTCGTAAAATGAAACATACCTCAGTTCATGTTTCATCATAAGAACAAACTTCAATTTGTAACCTATCAAACAAACAACCCAATTCGTGAAATCTAAAAAATATAGAAATTCTAGAATAGACAATACTTATGTTCTTATAAATGTTGTTGAAGTTATGTGCCATAACGATAAAATTCATTAATTGCAACGTGAAACTTGCTCTCAAGTATGAACTCAACTTGATCATAGCCTTGTATAACGTATATGTATATAATACAAATACAAACATATATATTTTGTACTACACTAAGCTGAATTTTAAATAAACCAAATTTAGAATGTTGTAGAAAAAACAATGTACTTCAAAACTTCAACTATAGATACAAAATTCATACACAAGTTCCTAGTACAAATTTGGAGCAATTTTTGTAACACCCTCAAATTGGGAAAGAGCAACTAAATTGTAACACCCTAAAAACTAGAGCTAATTTAAACCTCAATTTGTAACAAGATTTAAACATAAATCTTCCAATTCTTTATACATAAACAGAGAATTAACCTTGAGGATTCATATATACACCAATGCAAATTCAAAATAACCTATTAATCTAATCCTGTCAACTAAGATCAGATTAAACTGGTTATCTAGGATTTACCAAAATCTCCTCACTAAGGCTAACTTCTCTACTTTCCTCCAAAAGTATATACTCGAATGCACTCATCCCACAACCCTTTACTTTCTCGAGCTAGTACCTGGTAAGAAAATATAATTTGAAACGATTAGGCTAACGCCTAGTGAGAACATTCAATTTCAAAATAATACTTTTAAAGTCAATGTAAACAAGGCATAACAAACCTGGTTTACCCTTTTTCTTACCATACGTTGCAACATCTTACGATGACGGGATTAAACCCGATTCCATGAATATGACCGACACCAAGTCAGTCATGATATCATGTTCAAGAGCCCACTACGAATCTCCACGGATTCTAGATTAATGCTCATATCCAAGAAATCACAATTATCCATGTCAATTTCTTGGAAAGGAAGTAGAAATTACAATTAAGCCATGCCTATCTCTTTCCTTCCTTAGAAATCGGGAATTACGATTAGTCCACGCCTATCCCACGATTTCTCATCAATGTAAAATGAGAATTACGATTAGTCCACGCCTATTCCTCATTTCACCTAAACGGGAATTACGATTAGTCCACGCATATTCCACGTTTATCACACACACTGGAATTACGATTAGTTCACGCCTATTCCATGTGTTCATAAAAACTAGTGCATATGGATCCATTACACTTATTTGTACTCGTGCATGTTATTGCTTAATATAAATCATTTTCAAATAACGTTAATGAATTTAAGCAAAACCATTAATTTAAAGACAATTAGTCTTACCTCGTATAATCGTTCATCAAATTCATCCAGAAAACATTTCATTATAAAAATGTACCTTACCATAATTTAAATACGTTATAAAAAGGTAAGGTAAGAATGAACTCACCTGACAACAGTAGCGTCACTTTTACTTTATTTCTTAAAGCTGTAAGGATTTTCGTCACCAAACTTGTATCAATTTACTGAATAGGACTCTTAAAAGACTAAGAATCCTAAATAACCCAACATTTCATCGCTTATCGCAACCCAAAGGAATGCACCTTCACTTATCGCAACCTACTACTTGCGATACCACACTTATCGCAACCCACTGTTGCAATATTCCCCTCTTATCGCAACCAACTGTTGCGATATAACAATCTTGTCGCAACCCAAAGCTTGCGACATTCATCTTTATCGCAACTATCATCTTTATCGCAACTAACTGTTCAACGTTATCTCAACTAACAGAAAACGTATTTAAGCCAAAATTGATACCTTTAAGCCATATCTGAATCTGAAAACTTGCAGATATGTTTAAGACTATTAATAAAACAGACCCATAAACCCAGATTTCTCATGTCTTTCAAATCATCAAAACCCAATTTCTAAACCCATGTAGAGCTTTATCTAAAGGAGAGGAATAAATTATGTGAAGACATACATTTGTTTTCACCAATTTGAATCCTTAATATGCTACTGAACTTCAGCTCTTTCTTCTTCCCTTTCTTTCTTCTTGCAGCCGAGAACACACACACACACACACACAAGCATACAAGTGAAACACATATCTCACTTTTGTTTCTCTTTTAATTAAAAGAGGCGGTGGTGGTGATAATGTTTCATCACTTTAACCACACCAACCCTAAATTTTCAACAATTAACAACTTTAACCCTCCAACTTTTAAATTAAAATTAAAGTTTACCCCTTAACTAATAATTCCAATAAAACACATAACGTAACTTATTCGGGGATAAACTCTAAAATTAATCTATCAATTAATTATACTCAAATTATCAACAAAACCAAACGTAACACTTTATAAAAATCGAGATGTTACATAAATAAAATTTTCGATAATACAACCAAAATAATAGGATTTCTCCCTATAAATCAATACGGGAAATACCTCCATCAATACATATAACTCAAGTCTTAAATACAAAGGCTACATTCACATCGGGTGTTACTTAACTCAAGTACAATTGCTATTCCCAAAACTCAATGCGGAAGACTTCACTACCAATTCACCTCTCGAGCACACTACTAGCACTCGGCCTTTCGTAGTGTCACTAGAACTACTCCCAACCTGAACCTGTTGCACATGCCGACAAATAAAAAGGTTAGACTAACGCCTAGTGAGTTCAAGAGTTTATAACATGATTTATATAATTTGTAGAATGAAAGTTTGCGACATAAATCATGATTTCCAAAAGGGTTTATGAAAGGATGAAAACGACTCATTTTCCAACGCACACAAAATTTATGAGAAAAGTTTCCAAAATGTATAAAGCGTTTTCCAAAATGAATTCCAACTCCAACTCACTCAAAACGTGCTTGGACGTTAAATATCCCAAGAAATATAAACGTGGACAAAACTCCAATATTTAAAACATCCAAATAGGATGAGGCATATAACTCTGCCAATAAACCATGAAGACATTTCATATAAATAAAGAGCGTCACCGAAAATATGGATAAAAGTAACTACCCAAAAACAACACCTTTCGGTGACGGGGGAGACCCGATTCCATCGAAAGTGACGGGCACATAAAGCTAGGCCACTTATGATCACTACAAAAAAACGAGAATTTCCGACGGCCAAATCCGTCGGTAAACGGCCAAATCCGTCGGTAATCGTCGTCGGAAATAACCTGGTCGGTAATTGATTTACCGACGGATTACCGACGGATCCCCGACGCCGACATATACCGACGGACTACCGACGGTTTTACTTTACCGACGGATCACTGACGGAACCGATTACCGACGGCCAAAAAAATAAAAATAAAATTTAGTTATCGACGGAAAATCCGTCGGTAATTGTGATTTTTTTTATTTTGTATACTCTGCAATATATATATATATATATATATATATATATATATATACTAGTCGTGTACCCGCAATGCGGCAGGAGACGTAAATCTAAACAATTTCAAAGCCTAGGTGATTTGTTAGAGGTAGGACTGTGCAAAACCTAAATAACAAACTTGTTAATTCATGTTGCTCATTACAGTGATCAAACAAAACACATGAAGAACGTGAGCAATAAAATAAAAATGAAATAGATGGATAGTTGAAATAGAAATTCAAGAAAGTAGCCACGCATGAAGAATGTCAAGATTGATAGCTGTCAGATCATCCTGAGGTCCATACCTACCAAGGTGCAATATGTGTAGTTCATGTAGACAAATACCCACGTCATCAAATGTTACAATATCATCGAATGCGTGTCTATATATAGTTTTCACAAACTTGTATTGCCAAAGCATTACTATGGTGCAATAGTTAAACATTGTAGCAAAGCCATCTAACCGAAAGTCACATCCTCGCCTAGGTGAGTTATTACCTGTCAACATAAAACAGAAGAAAACCACAAGGGTGGTGGCGTGTTGGCAAGGGCTTTGGGGGATGTGGTGGAATATCCCATCCACCCCGGGTTCGAGTCCAGACGTCAGCATTCTGTGGTCAGGCTTAGTCTCAGACGGCCGCTTTGTTTGTTTGTTTCCAAATTGCCAAGGATGTAGTCTAGGCAAAGCCTAGATGAACCTTATCCAAAAAAACATAAAACAGAAGAAGATGAATGGTCCTTGGAGAACAACAAAGTGTGGAAGCCAGTCATCAACTTCTGTATCATCAAAGGAGACATCGGTCATTCATTCAAGAGAAATGAGGTTCACGGGCGTTATAAATAGTTAGCAGCATGAAATTAGTAACTTCAACACAAGAGACGTAAGAAATTAGTTACGGAAATACAGTTCGCATCAGAAAATAGCCAGAAAGACGGGCATAATGTAGAATTTTGTCAATGTGTTTCAGCCTGCATTAAGTAACAGATGACATTGAGTAGAAAAACAGATGATAAATCCCACAAAAGATATACACACTAAGAAAAAAATATTAAACAGGAATCCTTTATCCCGCCTTGTATAAAAAAATTGTATATGCACATCTCCAGTTCTCTGTGCTTGGGGTGTGTTTCAACCATAACCCCTCTTTCTAGCTTTCTAAATACTTCAACCATCATTTCTCATGGTGTATTAGCAACAAAGGCTTTGTTTCTTTTTCAACTTAAACATGGAAGGGATGGTAGGCATGTTTAGTATGCTTACCGAGCTTTCAGATGAGCTTCTCTTTCCTCTAAATCAGCAAGTTCTGATTGAAGTGATTCTACTTCTACAGCAGAGCTGGGTTTGAATGTTGTATTGCATCAACCTTTTTTTGCATTGTTTGTTTGTTCCCCAAGATAACCTTCGTAGATTAAATCAGTTCAACATGAATGGAGGCTAAAACTACGCCAATGCAAATCAAAGCAACTAAAATAATGTCGATTCAAGTAACTCCGAGTTTATTACGAAAGAAAGAAGGTTTATGAAGAGGGATTATAACAAAAAAGAGAGAACAATTAATTAGGTATTAAAACTAAAAATAACAAAATCAAAGTGCAATTAAACTTTATAGTCCCCAAACTCTTTAAATAATTAAACTAAAAGCAAAAGTTCGAAATTAGTAAGTGAAATGTCGATGCAATTAAAAAACCGAAGTTTAAGTTTGAACAAAATAAATATGGAAGACGATAGAAACACAAGTAGTTATGTATTTATGCTAAGTTGCATATCATGTTGAGAGTATGCGAGATTAATAAGCTGACCATCAAGATATGCTTCTTAGCTTAAAGGAGAGTATGGAAGCATCAAGTGAAGTACCTGTATCTGCCTGATCTCAAGCAGAAACTGGAAGTGGCATGCAACAACCTTTGAATAAACACACGGGAAGTCAGTTATTGTTTACCTTCTTGATGATATGGTGCTCATTCCAACTGTGATCTTCAAGGTAAATTGAACCAACTATGATGATCTACAATAGACCAGGAAAATTGATAAGTGTGGGCCACCCATTGCACATGTCAAATGAACACTGGGAAATTCATTGTAGACCTAAATGGATGGGGACATGAGAACCCATGGCAAATCAACCTACCAGTGGGAATTTTTTATCCCTTTTGCTCATGTTTCAACTCAATACTCCTATTGATCCAAGAAAGTAGAACAACTGGTAATGTGTTCATTAAGATTATATCAAATTCCAAATCTAAACTCAATACTAAAATCAATCTCCTAAAGCATCCACTCAAACATTTATTTAGAATAAAATGGTAAATATTGAATTCCATATTTCCATTCTTACCAAAACAAATTCAATAAATAAACTGTTGTGAGAGTAAGGGCTAAACCAAGTACTAAACCCAAAAATATATTATTTAAAACCTTTCAGTTCTGCATATAAAAGAGAGGATGGACACATAAAAAGATAGGATATTATCAAAAACTTCGATTATCCATTGTTGTTGATGACTTCGAAGCAATCAAAAAGATGCAAATAAAAACATGAAAAAAAGATACATGTTAACAAATGTGATAATCCTTTAACAAACAGATAGATGTTAAACTTCTAACAGAAATCTAACAAAGAAACACAATAGATTGGGTTAGTGAGAATACCTGAAGGAGAGCGATGTTAAAAAGAATCCTTGATGAAATACCCTGTTTATCCCCTCTGTATACGGCTATCAAGCCACATTTGAAATAAAAAAATTATCCAACGTTAAGAAACCCTAACTCAATCGAAATATACATACATAACACCATAGAAATAAAAAAATTATCCAACGTTATCAAACCAAAATAGATAGTAGAATTGTTACCTCTGTTGAAGATCAACAGCAGAATCGTAAGGAAAACACTATTATACATGGATACAAATAAATGTGAAGATGATAGGTGGGTATCACCCCCTAAATCTAACCGCAAGTGTACGGTGTCGAAATAAGTAATACATACGGAAGTACGAGTATCAAATCCACAAGAACTAGGAACTAAGTATCACAATTACTACAATTGCTATTAACTGAACGTCGCAACTTTGAGAGGTTGGTTTATAAACTACTTAAGTGCAAACAAAACTAAATCAACACACAAACAGTAAACAGCTTAAGAACTTCAGATAGAGAAAACAGTTGAGGGTTGGAAATCCTAAGACTTTCACATACAAACAATTGACTCAAAACAGTTACCAGTTATTCCGTATAATGAATACCCAATCTTGTAAAAATCACCGTTGTTCTCTTTCGAGCAACTACGGGTTTTATCTTGAAAATCACAAGTTTATCTCTCAATCTCACCTATGGAATTCAAAATACATTAAGCTTAAGATTTTAATGGGACTAAGGCTTACTCGGTATATCTCTATCCCCTTTCTCACCTTAGGCATGCAATTTCTAGTTCTAGTCACAATTAATTCTCTCGAACTTAATTAGAAACAACAAATCAATTGTAAATTGGCCAAATTCACAAAAGCTTTAAAATCCAAATCACATGCTTCATTAATATAGGAAAAACTGATAAAAGTCTCAAGTTACATGTTCATATGCTTAAATCAAATTCATTCCAACCCCCAACATATAGAAATTAATTCATGTTGGTGGTGGAGTCAAACACAAGAGAAAGAGATGAAAACGTGTATATAAACATAATGAAAGTGAAAGCGATGAATGTAATGGCGGACTCCCTTCTCTCGTGCTCGTATCTACTTCGCGTGATGAATCTGACTCCAATCGATCCTCTATCGTGGCTCCAAAAGCTCCGAAAAACCTTGGAAAATCGCCCCGAAGCTGCTCCCGTTCGTCGTGTGAGGGTTGTGTGTCGAATGACCTAATTTCCGGAAAAACGCCAAACTAAAAGGCTGAAACAGAGGGTTACGCGGCTTGCTGCGCGACTTGCAAGTCGCATGGCAAGTCGCGCGCTTTTCTGAATGGTGTGGGTCGGTTTCTGGTTCGCGGATCTGGGTCTGGTTCGGGCGCGGATCTTGGCTTGGATCTCGGGCTTCCGTTGGCTTCGTTTTAGACTCGTTTTTGGCTCTTTTTAGCTTCTTTTCTCGATGATTGCCGTCTTCTAAATTACCTGTACATTCCACTAGATAAACCATTAAAAATCCGCCTCTTTGCTCGAATACAAGCCAATCTCATTGGTTTCAGAGCCGGAAATAACGCCAAAAAGTGGCGTTATCAACAACCCCAAACCGAGCGTTGCTTGTCCCCAAGCAAATTAGCGATAAAATAGAGTAAAAACATATATCAGTGAAATAATAACTGCATAACTCCCAATTGGTACCACGTGATGCACTGGTGATTTCCTATACCCGTGTATGCTTATCTTACTCTCGCCTCATCCTTATTCTGATTAATCTATGGCCTTCCATTGTGTGTTGAACTCGTGACTGTTCCGATCACATCAAGGTTGTACTAGGTCCAAACATACTAGGGAAACATTTCGCCTCGACCCTACCTCACGGGATACTCTCATTTCGCTCGAACCTAGGTTGTCGCACATGTTGTCATGTATAAGAATTTATGTACAAGAATACTCGAATATTACATGACAACTCTATTGAAAGACGCACAAATGTCCAAAAATTGACCTCAGAAAGGGATCAAGTAGCAAGACAGGGAATATCAGTAAAGGTGGTCGTATACCATAATCACATTTTCCAGAAGATCGTCCAGGTCTTTACAAAGGTTGTAACGGGGCTAGGTGACAGTGATTTGAATGCACCGATAGACGTGTAATTAATTAAACCTTAATGCAAGTATACATTAAAATCTAATATCGTCTTTCAAGTAATAATATGGTAAGAACCATGTATCGTTCCCACAGAGATTGGAGTTAAAAGCGTATTAAAAGTCTATTAAAAGAAATGGTTTCCAAGGATCAATTCGGAGATTAATATTTGTTTGTTGGTGTTTGGAATTATCACAGATTATATAACAATTAATAAAGGATAGCAAGGGTGCAAGATCTTGGGGTGAGATTTAAACAAAACTTCCAGCAGACCAATGCTGTGGCAATGCTACAGCATTGCGTCTTTCAATACTTAAGTTCATCATCTACTTTTCAGGTTGCCCTCTCGGGTTTTCTGCCTTTTACTACTGATCTAGCAGCCACTCGACCCATCTCTGGTGTCATGTGTCAGAACTATCGATAACAAAAGGAGTCCTTCCAAGTATATGGATAAACAAATCTCTTTGTTAAAAATCACTCTCTCGAGCCGATTCCCATATTAGTTAAGTTGACATGTTCTAAGTGGGTCATCTCTGACTCGCACTCTACAATATTACCATCAAAACAGATGATCAACTTATCGGGCAAAATCAACCAGAAAGAACAGAGGTAACAAATCTCTTTGTCAGTAGCTCTCTCAAGCTTACTTTCTTTGTCATTCGGATTGACGTGCATATCAATGGTTCATCTCTGAGACCATGGCACTTTAACACTTTCAAAGTGATCAACCGTCCTGAAGTAACTTGATATTTTATAAAACTTAACATGAAATGGTGAACATCATTATTGAGAAACGATGTCCACTTTTCATTATGTTTAAAACCTCACCCTTTAATCTCACACCCAAGCTATTTAAATCTAGCTACTCATACTAAAATGTAAATTACGAGAAATATAAATTGCATAAATAAAAGACATTAAGTAAAGACGTAAATGTAAATGACTTAAATATAAAGTGCAAGAATTTAAAGATTATGAATTAGTGCAGCAATGCTATGAACAATGCTGCAGCAACTCATAAAAGCTATGAATATTAAGAACAAGATGAAGAACAAGATGAAGATCATAAGTTAGAATTGCATAAATTAAAGAGAGTTTGGAATCAGCTATGTGAACTGAATTATCCAAGTTGTGTATCCTGATTCTTTTCTCTCGATTCTCTCCTCAAAACATAAACCCACATCTCCTATTTATAATAGGAGGAAAGAGAGCACACTATTTAAAATACTATTTGACTACTATGTAATTAGTACATAAGGACATCAACACCCATGCCTCCCATGATGATCATTTTAGAGTTTCCAAAACTTCTCCAAGCATTAACTTCTTATCTTCTAGACATTGCTGGACATTCCCAAAAATTCAGCACTCAAAAAGCCTTCTAGAAGTGGTCTTGTCGTTCCAATGATCAGTCTTCAATGCTACAGCATCGGGCAAAGGGGCTGTACTATATAAATAAACATAATAATCCTTCTTAAAACAGTAAATGACAGGTAAATCATAGTCTTAGCTCCATTAAACAAAGGTTAAAAATAAGTAATAAAAATGACTCAAATGTTGGGGTAAAATAGCAAATCCTACTTAAAAAAGATAAGAAAGAGATGCAATATGCATTAATAAATAATGCATATCACTAGGGTACCGGCTATGAAATGAAGGGTAAAACGGTTCAAAGATCCTTGGTGTGTCAAACATTAGCAGTTATGAACTTCTTCACATTCTATCTTTTGGCCCTCTTTATCACTACTGGAGTCGCTTTGACTCTCTTATTGAGCTGTTGTCAAGCTATCTCAATAACTGATTTTTTGTGGGACTTCATTGGTCCTCTTTATTCAAATTGGGCTGCATTGACCCTCTTTTCTATCTATTTTCATAACTGGCCTGTACTGTTTCGATTGACACACTTTCGGATAAGGTTGGCTAAGGCTTTCGGTTCGGGTTTAAAGGTGGGTTTAGAAATGAACAAGGTGAGTGTTTGGCTACAAAAAGGGTTATGGATACACACAAATGGGTAAAAAGGTACGATAGCTAAACACAGGTTAAAACAAAACACACATTGCCTGGAATCACATCTTAAGGTCCACACGATTTGGTCTACTATACCCTTTCCCAATATCCCAATGGTTATCTTTGCTACTCAATGCAATAATATAGCGAGATCATTCTATATTCACGACAAGGAACTCGAAAAAGTGTATATGAATCAAGTGTATGAATCCCTCGAAATGAACAACGTCTTTAAGGCTCAAAACTCGCTATTGGGTGGTCTCCACTAATGTCCCTAGTCATGTCTTTTCCCAGTCCTTCCCTAATGGTCACGTTACTATCACAAGATTCTTCCCACACTGGTCGGTCTCAATCATTCAAAACAAAAATTTTAGCTAAAGTGATCTAGGTACTCAGAAGTGCAGGAAATCTACGTGCATAACGTGGGCCCGATTGGGCAACCCCAAACCTTACCCACACATTGTCCCCAATGTGCAAGTGTCGGCTTAGGCGATACTAAAACAAGTATCGTTGTGCGGTTATTACAGGTATCAGACAGGCAAGGCATAATATTAACAAGAGACATCAAAGAGCTAGCCTAAATATTTTCAAAATGGGCACCCCAAACCTAGGCCGCGGCCTAGGTTTGTCAAAACAAAAGCCAACCCCAAACCTCGGTGAAACCGAGGTTTGCACAGGGTTAAAAGTGAGTGTGTATAGATGTTGAAAAATGAGGCACCCCAAACCTAAGTGAAACTTAGGTTTGTTGCATCTCGTTTAACTAATAAGGGAACAACATCATACACAACTTGATATATACAAAGTTAGAACATACTTGTTTGCCCGGATGGAGGAGATTCTCTTAAAAGATTTGAGTGACCAATCAGAAGAGATGGAGAGAGAAAGAAAACAAAGCAAAAGGCGAAAGAAAACAAAGAAACGAACACACGAAGCAAGAAAGGGAAAAACACGACAGAGAGCCCCGCGGCTTTCCGCGCGGTTTGTAAACCGCGCGCTAAGTCGCGTATGTCTCTGTCCCTTTTTTCGATTTTCAGATTTTTTTTTTGGTAAATAAAAACACTCAAAACAAACACAAATGAAAAGAAATGCGAACATTGGTGGGTTGCCTCCCACCCAGCGCCGTGGTTTCGGTCGTGGCTCGACCTTCCTTCCGATCACTCCTTAAGCCTTTCATGATTTCCCGGCTCCTCTTCAGCTTGACCTCGTACCTTCTCGAACATCTTGAATACTGCCTTTTCACCACCGACTCTCAGAGTCATTTTGCCTTCTTCCATGTCGATCAACGCTCTACTCGTGGCCAGAAAAGATCTTCCCAGAATCAACGGAACTTCCTCATCTTCATCTATGTCGATCACCACGAAGTCCACCGGAAAGTAGAACGTGTCAACCTTGATCAACACGTCCTCTACCACTCCATACGGGTACACGATCGATCGGTCCGCAAGCTTAAGGGTCATGTACGTCGGCTTCACTTCTCCCAAGCCAAGTTTCCTGAAAACAGATAAAGGCATTAAATTAATACTAGCTCCTAAATCACATAATACCTTATCAAAAGAAAGATTCCCAATTTGAATAGGGATCGAAAAACTCCCTGGATCTTTAAGCTTCGGGGGAAGCTTGTTCTGGATGATTGCGTTGCACTCTTCAGTGAGTGCAATGGTGGACTGATGATCGACTGCCCTCTTCTTGGATAAAATGTCCTTCATGAACTTGAGGTATGTCGGCATTTGGGCGAGTGCCTCCGCGAAGGGAATATTGATGTGAAGCTTCTTGAAGATGTCGAGGAATTTCTTGAATTGTTCCTCATCTTTATGCGCCCTCACCCGATTCGGAAATGGTAGTGGTGGTACAAACGGCTTCACTACCGGCTTCGATGGAGGTGTCACCTCTTTTTCCTTCGGCTTCTCCCGATCAATCATATCCTCATCGGCTTCTAGCTCAGTCACTTCTATGATCTCGACCTCTTTCTCTTTAGGATCGGTTCCTTTTGATGTAGGCTCTCGTATTGGCTCTCCATTCAGCTCCTTGCCACTTCTAAGATAAATGGCATTACACTCTTCCCGGTTTGTCTTTTCGGTTTGACTTGGAAATTTCTCGGGTGCTCGGTTTTGTAGGGCTTCCGAAATTTGTCCCACTTGCCTCTCGAGAAGCCTAATCGATGCCGTATTCTGGTCAGTAGCTGCTTTTACCGTGCTCACCGTGTTTGCCAATTCGCCAACCGTGCTGTCCATCTTGGTCATGAACTTCATCATCATGTCTTCCAGTCCCGGTTTCTTCTCCATGGATGGCCCCTCATTGAAATTCCTTTGGTTGAAACCTGGAGGACGGTAAACATTGTTAGTATTGGAAGAATTAGAAAAGTGAGAAGAATTACCTTATGGTTGTTGACCGGGTTGACTCCATGAAAAGTTAGGGTGTTTTTTCCACCCTTCATTATACGTATTCGAGAAAGGATCATTCCTCGGTTGGTTGTTCCGGTTCTGTAGAAATTGAACCTGTTCAGGTTCGTGCGAAGTGGGGAACACGTCCGGACTACCTCCCTTTAAGTGGTTTGTGATGGCGGCTAGCTGAGCTTTTATCATCTTCATCTCGTCATTCTCTTGAACACTAGCTACCGGTCTGATAGAAGATCGTGGAGTGGCATAGCTATGTTCGGCTAGATTTTCGATCAAATCGACTGCTTCTTCATAAGTCTTATTCATGAGAGCTCCACCCGCTGCAGCAGTGATATCATTCTTGAACTACGGGTGAAGGCCTCCAAAGAAAGTTTGGATAATTACCCAGCCGTGTAACCCGTGATGAGGACACTTCTTCAACATGTCCTTGTATCTCTCCCATGTCTCATACAAGGTCTCTTGATCCCATTGCGCAAAGTGAGTGATGTCGGCCATTAGTTGAGCGGTTCTTCCCGGTGGGAAGAATTTCTGGAGGAATGCAGCTTTTAGGTCTGCCCATGTAGTGATAAGATCTGATGGTAGGCCATCTATCCAAATTTTGGCTCTACCCTTTAGGGAAAAACTGAAAAGTCTTATCTTGATCACGTTCTCCTCCATCCCATTAATCTTGAACGTGTTGCAGATCCGTTCAAATGCACGCAGATGTGCATGGGGATCTTCAGTTGGTGCTCCCCCGAACTGATTCTGTTGTACCATCACGATGGTACTCGGCTTGATCTCGAAGTGATTCGCCGCAGTGGTAGGCGGTTGGATGCCTATTCGTGCGGCTGCCACGTTTGGGTCGGCAAACGACCGCATAAGACGTCTCTCGGGATGTGCTTCGTCACCCATCTTCAGTTGTCTCTTAGCTTTGGTCTCTTTGCGTATTCGACGGGCGGTTCTTTCAATCTCCGGATCGATCGGTTCGATTCCTTCCCCTCGGGTTTTCCTTGGCATAAACCAATTAGTACCTGAAACGGGAAGAAAATGAAATTAGTAATCCAAAAACTGAAAGTGATGGAACAAAATAATAAATAAAAAAATGTTCAATGTAATAGCGCTTATAGCTGGTAGTGCTATCAGTTGCAACTGGGTCCCCGGCAACGGCGCCAAAAACTTGATAGGTGGGTATCACCCCCTAAATCTAACCGCAAGTGTACGGTGTCGAAATCAAGTAATACGTACGGAAGTACGAGTATCGAATCCACAGGAACTAGGAACTAAGTATTACAATTACTACAATTGCTATTAACTGAACGTCGCAACTTTGAGAGGTTGGTTTATAAACTACTTAATTGCAAACAAAACTAACTCAACACACAAACAGTAAACAGCTTAAGAACTTCAGATAGAGAAAACAGTTGAGGGTTGGAAATCATAAGACTTTCACATACAAACAATTGACTCAAAACAGTTACCAGTTATTCCGTATAATGAATACCCAATCTTGTAAAAATCACCGTTGTTCTCTTTCGAGCAACTACGGGTTTTATCTTGAAAAGCACAAGTTTATCTCTCGATCTCACCTATGGAATTCAAAATACATTAAGCTCAAGATTTTAATGGGACTAAGGCTTACTCGGTATATCTTTATCCCCTTTCTCACCTTAGGCATGCAATTTCTAGTTCTAGTCACAATTAATTCTCTCGAACTTAATTAGAAACAACAAATCAATTGTAAATTGGCCAAATTCACAAAAGCATTAAAATCCAAATCACATGCTTCATTAATATAGGAAAAACCGATAAAAGTCTCAAGTTACATGTTCATATGCTTAAATCAAATTCATTCCAACCCCCAACATATAGAAATTAGTTCATGTTGGTGGTGGATTCAAACACAAGAGAAAGAGATGAAAACGTGTATATAAACATAATGAAAGTGAAAGCGATGAATGTAATGGCGGACTCCCTTCTCTCGTGCTCGTATCTACTTCGTGTGATGAATCTGACTCCAATCGATCCTCTATCGTGGCTCCAAAAGCTCCGAAAAACCTTGGAAAATCGCCCCGAAGCTGCTCCCGTTCGTCGTGTGAGGGCTGTGTGTCGAATGACCTAATTTTCGGAAAAACGCCAAACTAAAAGGCTGAAACAGAGGGTTATGCGGCTTGCTGCGCGACTTGCAAGTCGCGTGGCAAGTCGCGCGCTTTTTTGAATGGTGTGGGTCGGTTTCTGGTTCGCGGATCTGGGTCTGGTTCGGGAGCGGATCTTGGCTTGGATCTCGGGCTTCCGTTGGCTTTGTTTTGGACTCGTTTTGGGCTCTTTTTAGCTTCTTTTCTCGATGATTGCCGTCTTCTAAATTACCTGTACATTCCACTAGATAAACCATTAAAAATCCGCCTCTTTGCTCGAATACAAGCCAATCTCATTGGTTTCACAGCCAGAAATAACGCCAAAAAGTGGCGTTATCAGAAGACGCAAAGAAAAGTGAGAACAAGGTCGTTACCTCTACTGAAGATTGAGACGAACCGAAAGCAAAGAAGCTTCAGATACCTAAGAACCAAGGATGAGAACGAGAGGATTTAGGGGATTTAGGCGAGTTTGAGGAAATAACGGTCTATTGGATCTGATTTTGAGGGAAGGTTAAGGGTTTAGGGATATTTTGGGGGGAAGTATGGGAGGGAACCAAAATTTGGGAACAAAGTATTGAAGTTTTATAAAAAAAATTAAGATTAATACGTATATATTATAAAATATCGATTTTTTATTTTTTTAAAACTCTTAAAAATATAATGTTACCTTATTATGTAGAAATCTATTATTCTTTAAAAAGTTTGAAGCATTTTTTATTTTATGTTCTCTTATCAATTTTTATAATATATATTTGTTTTATTTCTTTTTTTACATAAAAATGTAATGGTTTAAGTGACACTTAATGAAACCCTTAGTTATATATTTTTTTAAGATAAAATAACCAACCCATCTCTAGCTTCCTCAAAACCGTAAAATAAAATCGAGAAAGCCCAATGAAACCCTTTAAAGGTCAATAGAACATATTAAAGTCGATATAACTGATTAAAGCCCAATAGATCCATCAAAGCCCAAATAACCTCTTTAAACCCTTTCGGTGACTTTATGAACTGTGTTGGGTCTTCATGGGTATTGATGGATACTTTAAGAAACTTGATTGGGCTTTATTGGGCCTACACGAACTTTAGTTGCTCTAATAGGTTGTATTAGACTCAATTGTTGTTGATGAACTTTATTGATCCTTCATGAGCTTCAGTAGCTATTAGTAAACTATATTGGACGTTGATCAACTTAGATGGCTATTAACGAATTGTAATGGCCTTAGTGGGTCATATTTAGCTCAATGACGCTTAATGACCTTGATCAACGATAGCTCTTCATATTCGATCTTCATGTGCTTTTGGTGAAATTTAATGAACTGTATTTGATCTTCATGGGCTTTTGGTGAAATCTAATGAACTATATTTGGTGTTCATGGGCTTTTGGTGAAATTTAATGAACTATATTTGCTCTTACTCTCTTAGTGGTTGTTAATGGATTGTATGGGTCTGGGTCTGAGTAACTCTTAGTGGTTGTTAATGGATTGTGTGGGTTTTTATGGGCTTGAGTGACTCTTAGGGGTTGTTTGGTTGGTTTTTCGTTAAGTCCTGTGTGGATATAGATGTCTGTCTGGATTTATCCGTCTGTATAAATTGTGATATCTTGTTGTTTGTTTGTTGTGCTGAACAAACGGTCTGAATGTCAGAAATGTACTGTATACATATAAGCAACTACATGTGCATATACACAACATACATGTATATACATACAAACACTCATACATATATACACAAATACAAACATACATAAACATATAGATAGTACACATGACATACAAACATATATGTACTGTATATACATACGTGTACATATACTATCATACTTGTACATATACATACACACATATACATCCACACACACATGTATATACATACAAATACTCATACATATATACACATATACAAACATACATAAACATATAGATAGTACACATGACACACAAACATATATGTATTGTATATACATATGTGTACATATAGTATCATACACATATACAATCATCCACCTGTACATACACACATACATGTATATACATACAAACATTCATACATATATACACATATATAAACATACCGATAGTACACCATGACACACAAACATATATGTATTGTATATACATACGTGTACATATACTATCATACACATATACATACACACATATACTATCATCAACATAGACATACACACATACATGTATATACATACAAACATTCATACATATATACACCGACGGTTTATTTAATATATATATTTTTAAAAATAATGTAATTATTACCGACGGATTATTTAATTTTTAATTTTTATTTTTTAAATTAACTAATCCGTCGGTAATCCGTAGGTAATTACCGACGGATTATTAATTTTTTATTTTTTATTTTTTAAATTAACAAATTCGTCGGTAATTACCGACGGATTATTAATTTTTTATTTTTTTATTTTTTTAATTAGGTAATTCGTCGGTAATCCGTCGGTAATTACCGATGGATTTAAAAAAGTCTGTAATTACCAACGGATTACCGACGGATAATTAATTATTTATTTTTAAAAATTTTTTAAATGAAATCCGTCGGTAATCCGTCGGTAATTACCGACGGTTTGTATCCGTCGATAATTTTCGTAGGAAATTTGAGTTTTTCTAGTAGTGGATGTTATTGGATTACATCTTAAGTCCCAGTCTTAGTTCCCATGCCATAAAGACATCACAACCTCAAACCTTTCCCATGCCTTTATTGCCTACCATATTGCCTATCCAATCTAGACGAGTTACACATACTCGCTAGCGGCCCCACGGCCTAACGCATATAACCATGCATCCCCAATAGTCCACTCTTCGTGCACAAAGAGATAGACCATCAAATAAAGACTGACTTACGTTCTTATGGATCCAATGCAACACAGTCTACAAAACATGCTCAACCCGGAATGACTAAAACACCCAAGCATGTAAATATCAATAATATGCAATAAATATAAATCATAAATAAGACTCCACATTGAGCCATCAAAATCGGACAAAATGTCCTCTAGACTTCCTTAAAGTCAAAACCGAGCAAAATGCTCAAAACCCATTAGACCCATAAATAACGGTCCTCATAATATAAAATGCATTTAAACATCGCTTATGTAAACATGTATCACAAAATCATCATTAACCCAAAACTCTACACGGGTTAAAAACAAAGGGTTTCCCCAAATGGACGCATACCCTTTATAATCCTCAAAATGACTCATGACACTAAAATGTGCCTTTTCCCAAATGGTTTATAAAATCAATTACCCAGCATGAAAGAAAACCATTGAATGACTCTATTTGAGCAATAAATCATTTGAAGACATATTCATGATTTCTACACATTAAAATATTCAAAAATCCCAAATATGAGTGTTTTATAAACTTTATAAAGTTAAACACTTCAAAAGGGTCAGACTTACCAAATAACTCAACAATTGATAAAAATAAGTAAAACACACAAATACTTGGAAAAATACATTTTTGGCATGTACAAAGTTTTCACAAATCAACTTGAACTCACCTTGCTAGATTTAGGCTAAATCTAGATTTTCCCCAACGTAAACTCCTTTGAAGAAACACGAATCCTCAAGCTCAAAATCTTCCAAAAACCTAGATCCACAATTTCCAACCATAAATATTTATCCCCAAACACTTAGAATCATTTCCCCCAAACATCTTATATCAAAATCTTCATTTTGACCAAAACTCCAATTTGACTTAACTTCCCCAAAATCATCCAACCCGAAATTTAAGAAATATAAACACTAGGAAGTCATTAATGGAGCATTTTAAACTCATATGAAAGTTTAGAAGCTAGGAGGATGAACTCACCACTTAGGTCTTAATGAAAACCTAGAAACCCTAATTTTCTTGAAGATGGAGGTGATGATGATGAACTCTTGATCATTTCTTCCACTCCACCACCAAATACCCTTGGATCTTCCCAAAACTAACACTCTATCCTCAAAAAGCTCTCAAAGAAGAAACCATGGCAATTTGAATCGCCAAAAACGGAGTAGAAGTGACATGCGAAAGTGACAGTGTCACTTTAGCATGTCACTTTCGCCCAAAATGTACCGAGGGCCATATTTCCTCTGCAAAAGTGACATGCTAAAGTGTCAGTGTCACTCTCGCATGTCACTTTAGCCCAGAAGGTACCGAACATTGTTTTGGCCGTAACTTCTTCGTTTTAGCTCCGTTTTTGCTCCGAAAAGACCCGTTGGATTCGTGTTTGAATTCTCCATCCAACAAGACTATAAAATCTATAATTTAATCCAAAATCCTATTTCTTCTATTTCTCTTGAAATATCGATTTCCATACCGATTTGAAATTACACTTACCCGAAAATTACGGGTGTTACAATTTTATAGCAAAAGATAATATTTTTCTTTTTGACAATAGTTTTACGACCATGCCATGAAAAAACCTATTGCAAAGGAAACCATTTTGAGATTGCAAAGTGAACAATTCTTTAAACCCATATGAAGACTTGATTAGCAATTTTGCAAATCCTAATAAAACTCATGTTGGGTTAGAAATAATTTAGTTAAGTAACAAAAAATACGAATTTAAAGACATGGAAAAATATTACGATTTGCATAGGTCGTTGCATGGTAGCATAGTAGAGTAGAAGAAGCTTCATCGGATGAACGTGATTGCGGGAATCATTGAGGAAGATGTTTTGATCTTTAAGATAGACAAAGATGCTAGTTCAAACTAAAAAAACACTCGGAACATTTATGCAATGTATTCGTGTGTGGGAACGAATATATATAGCGATAAAATATACAACCGAAAGAAAATTTCATAAAGATATGTAATTACCATTAATGGCAAAACTAATGGAGATAAATTATTTGAGAAATAAAAACTTGGATAGATGAAAAGGTGGAGAAAGTAAAGACATTGCAATAAAAATGACCTTAAAACCTACAAAGGTTATTGAAAAGTTGGGAGTTAAGACTAAATTAATTGTTGTTTGCAAAATTACAAAATTAAAAAATAGAAATTGAGGTGGGAAAATTGAGTGAATGAGAAAAAAGATAAATGAGATTTTAGGCTTGAGGAGGTGCCACTCCTTTAATATATATATTGATATTGATTGATTGATAGTATAAAAAGGAAATAACATTGATTTTCAATGTTATTTTAAAACCCATGAGAAGGTTGAAACAAGTAAAACCCCATCTTACACCATTGATTTTCAATCAAACGGTCATGATCATTTAATATAATAAATGAATATAAATTAATTTTCAATTAATATTTTATTGATAAAAACACACGAAGAAGGGTAATTCTGGAAATTTATAATCATATAGAATCAGCCTAATCATGGTAACTCAGATTCTTGAAGATCAAATCCCATGATTCACTCCACCATCCATATACGGTTTCCTTTCGATTACATATGGTGTAGTAAATCAGTTATTCATCAGATAAATTGCAAAAAAATGGCAGAAGCAAATCGAGGTTTTTTCCATCCAAACGCTGTTCATCTTTCTTCATATTTCTTGCAAAAATAGTAATCATCTAATTAGGTTTTTTTTGGTGAATCAGTTCGTAAACGCAGCGAACGTATAATGCTGAAGTATTCGTTTTCGAGATTTAACAACACTTCAGCAACTCCGATATTAATCGATTTCGACACAGACGATGAACGTCCTGGAGGAGAAAAAACGTAATCGAAGTTCTTGACACTCCGATGAATGCACATGAGGGTGTTGACAACGATTCTGTAAATGAAGATGATTTGATGCCGAACAAAAAGCAGAGCACGCAACCCTCAAAAATGGTGACTGACTCGTTCTTTTTTAATCTGCATTAAAAGGTTTGAAAATGTTGGGGTTTAAAGATAAAAATTGGGTAACCTGGAAATGAAAAACTGAAATCAATAATCTATAATTTTATATGTATTTTCCTACAACGAAATAAAAAAATGGTTCAAACAGAATTCATGTTTATGAAAAAAGATTCTGCACTAGAATATTTTAACCTAATGCTTCGTGATGATACACAAAAACAGGTGTTGAACTGTTGATGCAAGATTTAGGATTAGAGGATTCTAAAAAGACTACTGCTAAACATGAAGGTACTGTTATAAATAATGATTTTTTTGAAAAAGTGGTATGAACCTGTTTTTTCCAATTTGTAGGTCATGAAGATTTCCAATCACATTGTGAAGTAGAAAAGGATACTAAAAAGTTTAATCCTATGGAGAACAAAACAAAACAGAAGCTTGGTTTTAGAGATGCTATGCAGAAAAAGGAAATTCAGGTATTTTGTTAAATTAATGATTTTTTAGTTTAAAACAATTTAATAATTTATATTTTACTCCTGCAGTGTTGATTCCAACTGATGATGATTTGATTAAGACACCTACAATAAATATCGGAAGTTCGACACGTTGCACTAGAAGTGCTGCAAGAAACCTACATGCACAACCTTCATTGCCTGATGAAAAGCAAAAACAAGCCATGAAAGGAAAGGTTGATGATAACGTTAACATACCAAGTGAAGGCAAAAAAATCCTAATGCCATTTCTTAATGCAGATATATTGACACTGATATGAGAACTAATTATTTCCCTTTCTTTTCAGTTAACCGTGAGAATGTAACAGTACCAAAAAAAGAGAAGGTTGACGGTGAAAAGGTTTCCAATTAAGAAGGTGAAGGTTGAACAAGAAAAGAGGAATAACAAGGGCAAGCCGGATGGCGACAGGAAGAGGAAGAAAAACGTTGGAGATTCGAGTGGATCGAAGAATAAGCGCAGGAAACTCGCAAATATTAGAACACGCACATCTCCAAGGACTTTATACGATACAATCATTGGGTTAAGTGTAAAACAAAAGGAAGCTGTGAAAAAAATGGGTCTGGATTCACTCATAGAAATGTCCTTAGATGGTGTTCCATCAAAGTTATGATTTTTTGTCGTCGACAGGTTGGATACATCAAAGATTGTACAACAATGGGATGTTTAATGAAATTTGACAGTAATTTAATAAAATCTTATTAAAGATAAGCTTTAACGGTGCAATTCCCAATGATTAATTGATGAACCTGCATGTTGTGATTGGGGATGCCACTCTGTGCACTTGGATTCATAGATTAAGAATCAGCATGGAATGAATGTTGATTCATGAATATAATATATCAAAAAAGGCACCTTGATGAATGTGATCATAGTTTAATTATATTCATGATTTGCAATTGCATTCATTAATACAGTATATCATAAGCACCTTGATGGATGCATTCATGGTTTCATGCTAATCATGATATGCATTTTGGATTCATGAATATAATATATATATATATATATAAAGCACCTTGATGAATGCAATCATATTTTCATTATATGCATGATTTGCATTTTGGATTCATTAATACTGATATGCATTTTGGATTCATTCTAATCATGATATGCATTTTGGATTCATTAATAAAGAATGTCACATGTTACCCTTTACGAATGCATTCATAGTTTCATCATCAGCATGGAACGAATTTGGATTCGTGAATATAATATATCATAAGCACTTTAACTTACAGCTGCAAACACGGGAGTAGATGCACCAATCACTTTAATTTCCTTTTTTTAGTTACTGTACGTGGCGGCAACACCTAGTTTGAAAGTTGAAGTTGATGAAAAAAAGACAACTTTGTGTGTATGGAAATTTGGTCTTCTTCGTAAACGAGAAACAACTGAATTGGAAGACGGTGGTTTTGGATTGTTGCCAATAAAGGAATCGTACAAGGTTTTATCATCGTTTGTAAAAGGACAAACTAGTTCTATACCAAAATCACCACCAAAAATGGGGAACAGCTAACATATTCAATTTCTTTAAAGTGTTAAAAAAAATAGTCATTTAATGATCTGGAAAAATTGGTTTATGTTGCCTTTACAGGAATTCATCGATCTAATGGACAGAAAGTTAAAACACCTAGTGATAGCAAAAGAAGATGCCGAAAGGACACTAGCTAATGCAATAATGAGGTTTCCACATGATGAATATTTGATGAAATAATGAAGATAAACTTTAAAAAAATGAAGATGACGTTTATTGAATGCTATCAATAACTTCCTTAATAACTACCTCATATTAATTGATAATGACCAATTAATCCGGGATTCTCTCTAATAACCGGATGATTGTTAAAACATTAATTACCCTCCTACCTCAAAAAGTCGATATTACCCTCAAGTTAATTTAAATTATTATAATAGACATAATCATTTAATCTATGATCTAACGGTGATAAAGTGGGTTGCAAGGGTTGCCACCTTTTGCATGGGTTGCAAAAGATCACCCCCTATATATGTATATATATATAGGGGAGCCATTCAAGGAAGAACTATTTAGTTTGTGGT
Source organism: Saussurea involucrata (assembly GCA_033807775.1). Lineage (NCBI taxonomy): Eukaryota > Viridiplantae > Streptophyta > Magnoliopsida > Asterales > Asteraceae > Saussurea > Saussurea involucrata. Next base: position 5,419,820 of record CM066325.1, read on the forward strand.
AATTGTAAGAACCAATATTAGCCACATATTAAGCTATAAATTAGGAAATTATTAATTTTGGTAATTTTGTTTGAAATTTAAATAAAAGGGCATTTTAGGTATTGTAAAATATCCTCTCTCCTCTCTCTCCGGCCATTCGTGATACCGAAAATACATACAAGAACTTTTGTGATACCACTGTGATACTTATTGCCATCCAATTCAGCATCACATTCATTACTTTGGTAATACTCCAAAAACATATGTGATACCAATGTGATACCCACTGTAACCATGTGTTACCTTTGAGCATAATACATGAAAAATTCCATAAAACATAGATCTACAAAACAAACAAACCTCATATACTATGATACCAAACGTGATACCATTGTGATACAAACGTGATACCGCTGTCATTACAAATGAAATTCCATTGTGATACAAATGTAATACCACTATGATTACAAACATGATACCATTGTGATACCTTTGAATGTTAAACCATAATACACAATATATGTTATGACTCAATGTGATACCACTCTGATGCAATTTGTGATACAACTGTAATACCACTATGATACCTTTCACTTTAAAACCAACAAAAAATCTTAAAAACATAGATCTAGAAACAAAAAACCTAATATATACAACCAAAGAGAAAAGAGGAATATGAAAGATTCTAATCAAGAAAAATGTGAGAAAAAAAAAGTGAGAAATCGTTTTTTTGATTAGATTGTTGATGAACAGATAAGAAGTGGGGAGGAATATGTTGCCATTTGCAGAAAATTGCAGGAAAGAGGAAGGAGGCAGAGAGCCCTTGGCGTGTTTGACCATCGTAAGGCCGCCATAGATGTACTCTAAGAGAACCAGTCGTGGGGATATTTAGCGACAAGCGGCAGCGGCGGCAACACTCTGATTGGTCCTAATATTAGACCGATGAACACAAAGTTTTCTTCGTTACGAAAGAAGAATCGGACTTGGAGCTTCTTCATCTTTTTCGTCTGGCTTTGCAGTCCCGGATGAACTCACCGATGTTGAATTTTCCGGTCAATACCATCAGATCCGGGGAAAGGGGGTAAGGGTGGAATGGTGTTTCTTTTGAAAGGAAAGATGACTATATGAGATGTGAGTGGCGGCTGGAAGTTTTTTTAGGGTTTTATGAGTTGTCCAAAAAAATTATTACCAATTTACCCTTTAATTTATTTATGTAAATAAAGTTAATTATCTTAAATGAGTGACTAATATTTGTTCTTACAGTACAAACTAAATAGTTCTTATTTGATTAAGCCCCTATATATATATATATATATATATATATATATATATATACTACCTTAATATTGGTTTACACCAATAGTCTTAAATACAACCATTCATGCACAACATACAACTAATTTATGCAAGAAATTCAAAAAACTCTTAAAGACAACATTTTATGCCTAAGGTACAACTAATTTATGCATGGAATGTTGAAATTTCTTAATTCCTACCTGATGTGCAACCAAGCAGTAGCAAGCAGCAGCACCGATCTGTCAATGGTTCAGTGTCTCTTTATTTAAAAGAAAAATTATCATTCCATTATCAGCTTTCATGATTTCTACCCAAAAATTTAAATCTCTACTACCATTAAAAAGGGAAGTCAAAAAGTTATCAGACTTTTCATCCTTCTATAATTTGTTTAAATCTCTACTGGCATTGAAAAGGAAAGTCAAGAAGTTCATTTCTTGGATCAGACTTTTCCTCCTCCTCTAATTTGATGTTTCAGTGTGGTTTATATTTTGAAGACCCAAATGTTTCTGATTCAAAAATTATCCGCTGACCATTCCATCTCTCCTTCATCTTCCCATTTCAGTTTTTTTTTGTTGCTATATGATGCTCTTGATTTCAGTTGTTCCATCCAACGGCAGACGCCTGTTCCCAATTGATACCCTAGCGCTTGTAAGCCTCTTTTCCCTTTTCGATTGATAGAATGAATAAGGTTAATGTAGTATTTGTTTTGCCCTATAATTTTAGGTTTTGATGTATGTGAAATGTGTTGAGTGCACTTTCAGGTTAGAAGATCCCTGAGGTTTTGAATGATAGTTTGGAAAATGTTGCTCAATCATCTGTTTCAAGGGTGAAATGCAAAGTATTTGTTTCTTTTTCTTCTATGAGTTAGGTAATTAGATCTCTTGATTTGTGTTGTTCAATAAAATGTCCAAGTGGATCGATTTCTGTTTTTTCATCTATGTTTTTGAAAGAAAAAAAAACACATAAAATTCTTTCAACATAATAACAAGGGGTGTTTACTTACACCTCACATGCTCTTACTAGATAAGTGGTTCCTACTCCGGTAAAAAGTAAGGTGTTTACCATTAAAAAAATCTCTTACAGTTATCCGCCTCCCGACTGTCTTCTTCAACACAACAGTAAGGAGCCCTTTTTTCTATATTGGATTACTGTAAAACCTTGTCTACAAGTTTTTAAGTTGGATATCAAAATCTTTTTTGTAAACGTTGTATACTTAAATGTAAAATACTTAGATACACAACAATTTTCAATCAATATTTAAGGATGTTTGGTAGAGTGTATTAAATAATAATTAATAATAATAAAACAAAAAAACTGTTTGGTATTATATGAAATAAAAGGTCCATTTCCCCTATAAACCAAAATTTTATTTCTAAATTAAATTGTTGAAAATGAAAGAACTATGAGGTGACGACTTTTATTTGTTACAATTTACTAACTAAATTGTTACATATAACGTGGTTTTGATGGAATAAAATTTTACATAATGGGACATGTGGTTGTATTGAATCTTACCGATACACATTAACTGAGTAAGGTTTTGGGTAACCGACCCTTTAAACCAACAAAAACTACTTATTTTGACGGTTTAAAACAAATAATTTGATATTTAGTTAAAATAAAATTTTAAATATATTTATCGTTAACATTTTTATTATTTTTATTTGTAATTTTAGATTATAAATAGTATGAATAAAACCATAAAAAGTTAAAAGTGAATAGAGAAGAACTACTCAAATTAATAAACATTTATTAATAACTTTAATATAATAGTAAACTCAAAAGGGAAATTAATTAAAATACCCTAAGTTTGACCATCTCTTACCAAAATACCCCAAATCTCTCCCAGTTTACAAAAATACCCAAAAAATCCGCGATGAGCCCCGCGATCGCGGGCCCAAGCCCACGTGGCAAACTGTTTCGGTCAAAAGCCCCGCGAAGCCCCCCAACTTTGCCCGTGTTGGCAAGTTTAGCCCCTGCCCGCGATCGCAGCCCGCGATAGGGCAAAAAAATTTTACTTTTTTGGTCCCTGTTTTTTGTGTCTTTGTTCAGTAAAAAAAATACAAACTGTTCAAAAGAAATTTTAGCAAAACCGAGCTGCGTGAGCACGAGATTTTGGAGCTGCATTCGTGTCCGCAGGTCGCGCTCGCACACAAGTTCGACGATTTTAGCTTACGAAATCGTCAATCGGCACCCCCTCTGCGCGCGAGTAGGTGTTGGAGTAAAACCATGCAAGGAGCTTGTCAACTCCTCACACTTCTTTCCTTATAAACCAAATAAAGTTCCTTCCTCCTTCCTATGTGGGACACCTTCCCACACCCAAATTGGTTTTTGCTAATTTCATGGTTTTTACTCAACTTTGAGTATCGATATCTCATTCACACATACTCCGTTTTCGACGCATTATATATCGTTTTAAAGCTCTCATATAGGAGAACATAAACCCACTAAGAGTTAATTATATATACCACATATATATATATTTAAATGTGTCTAAAGTTCTCTAAAACCCATTAAATATAAGAACTTTAGACACATTTAAATATATGTGTATTTAATTAGCTTTCTTTATTCTAGGGATACACATTTAAATTTCCAATTTCAAACCACCAATTTAAATGAAATGATATTACCTGCTCTGTTAGAGGTGGTGTTTCAGAAATGTTTTTGATCCTAGGACCGAATGACCACTCCACCGACACCTGTACAACAAAATATGATTTTATCATCGTTAAAAAAATACAAAATTTATCAGCTACATAATCTAATAACTATGTTGGTTAGAAGTATACATAAATATCACATGTGAATACATAACACCAACTATCACAACAAAATAATTAAAGATGTAGTGGATGTATTCATATGAAGCTTACCTGAGTTGTGGAATCATTGGCCAACTTTCCTGGAAGTGAGCTTATCTCCATGCAGTGTAATCTTCCAGCAATCAACTTGGAGCATAAATACAAAAATCTTCTTCAATACAACTGAGATGGGTATCATATATGAAAAACATTACACCAAGGGACATTGTGCCAAAAGCCAAAAGAGATTCAACAGTAATAAAGGGTGCTCAGGGATTCTCATTGAGACGCATTGTGGCAATCGAGGCCTTGGTTAAAATAATTTTAAATATAATTGAGAGCAAGTTACAAGCTTCTAGAATCCATAATGCTTCGGTATCAGGCACCAATCGTAAGCATATGTACAATAATCTAGCTGATAGCTAATTGAAAACACACACACACACACACATATATATATATATATATATATAAGAACTTTAAATTGTATCCCTAGAATAAAGAAAGCTAATTAAATACACATATATTTAAATGTGTCTAAAGTTCTTATATTTAATGGTTTTTAGGGAACTTTAGACACATTTAAATATATATATATATGTGGTATATATAATTAACTCTTAGTGGGTTTATGTTCTCCTATATGATAGCTTTAAAACGATATATAATGCGTCGAAAACGGAGTATGTGTGAATGAGATATCGATACTCAAAGTTGAGTAAAAACCATGAAATTAACAAAAACCAATTTGGGTGTGGGAAGGTGTCCCACATAGGAAGGAGGAAGGAACTTTATTTGGTTTATAAGGAAAGGAGTGTGAGGAGTTGACAAGCTCCTTGCATGGTTTTACTCCAACACCTAGCCGCGCGCAGGGGGGGGTGCCGATTGACGATTTCGTAAGCTAAAATCGTCGAACTTGTGTGCGAGCGCGACCTGCGGACACGAATGCAGCTCCAAAATCTTGTGCTCACGCAGCTCGGTTTTGCTAAAATTTCTTTTGAACAGTTTGTATTTTTTTTTACTGAACAAAGACACAAAAAACAGGGACAAAAAAAGTAAATTTTTTTTGGCCCTATCGCGGGCTGCGATCGCGGGCAGGGGCTAAACTTGCCAACACGGGCAAAGTTGGGGGCCTTTGCGGGGCTTTTGACCGAAACAGTTTGCCACGTGGGCCTGGGCCCATCGCGGATTTTTTGGGTATTTTTGTAATCTGGGAGAGATTTGGGGTATTTTGGTAACACGAAGTTGGACTTAGGGTATTTTAATTAATTTCCCTTTTTATATCATGGTAGTATGGTTTAGACTTTAAACACAAATTTTTTACCTTTTTATCTTGATTATCCCAGTAAATTCGCGTCTGTAAACCAAAAAAAAATGTATATCTAAATCAACTAAAAATTTGAAAATGTCACTTGAAATCGATAAAAAAAACTTAAAAATATATTGAAATCAACCAAAAAAACTTTAAAATCGTCTGAAACGGAGATTTAAGTTAAAAATATATCGGACTACTTTACGGACACTTAATCTAGGTTAAAAAATGCCCCACTACGAAAAAATTCTGGATCCGGCACTGTATGCTATATACATGTATACATGAGTGAATTAAGTAACAACTAACTTATTGTTAAACCCATTTATGCAATTGAGCTATCATTAAACCAACTTATGCTACTCCATTGTCTAACAAGAAGAATTTGTGGGTAACCTCTAAAACTACCGAAAATTTGTCAAGATTTCTTGAAATGGAAGAGAAATAAGAACAAAGATTAAATTCTTATCGGAATCCAAGATTAAAACGCGGAAGGAAAAAAAAGGAAATTTTTTATGCTAAAAACATCTTTTTTTTTACCTTTTTATCTTGATTCTCCCGGTAAATTTTCGTCTGTCAACCAAAAAAAATCTAAATCAACTAAAAATTTGTAAAAACCACTTGAAATCGATAAAAAAAAACTTTAAAAATCACCTGAAATACATCGGACAACTTTACGGACACTTAATATAGGTTAAAAAATGTCTCCACTACGAAAAAATCTTGAATCCGGCACTGTATGTTATATACATATATACATGAGTGAATTAAGTAACAACTAACTTATTGTTAAACCCAGTTATGCAATTGAGCTATCATTAAATCAACGTATGCTTGTTACTCCATTGTCTAACAAGAAGAATTTGTGGGTAACCTCTTAAAACTACCGAAAATTTGTCAATATTTCTTGAAATGGAAAAGAAATAAGAAGAACAAAGATTAAATTCTTATCGGAATCCATGATTAAAACATGGTACATATGTGTGTTAGATGCATTATAAACCGCCGTCATTGATACACCTAAAAGAACACATATAGTATGAGTGATCAATAATTATGTGGTTTGGTTTTGACGACAATCGATGGTGACAAAATAAGAGGGTGTCGAGAGAAGTACTGGATCAAAGAGAAGAAAAAGTGGTCGAAAATGTTTTTTCCAAACGTTAATCACACTCGTACATGATCTATATAAATTTGTATAGCAAAATTATATAATAAAAAGACAAATGATCAAATTGTAGCACTCAAAGTAACATTATTAAGTTTAGGAACCGTTTTCAAGGGAAAACACAATTCGTGCATAAGATTATGAAATTGTTGATCACCTTGCTCTTGAATGACAATAGCTTGGATTCAGTGTCGTGATTAATTTTGCCTTTTTTCGGTTTGAAGGACCATTTTCGGATTTTTTTACAAACCACAAGGACCAAAATTGGAGTTTACTCTAAGACCGAATTTACGATTTCGCCCTCAGAAACATCCCCCTTTCTTCCCACGACAACGTGAACAAAATCCTCTGTTCACAGAGAATCTACAATGGTGGAATCACAGATGGATGATTGGACTACACGATCGGATTGCACTTTTTTGGCTCAAATTCCCGACAACAACAACAACAACAACAACAACCTCCAACATAAGTTTTCCGGTGGAACTAGTAGCGGTGGATGCGAATCATCTCACAGGTCTCACTCCGGAGAAAAGAAGGCGAACGAAAGAGTAGGATATGATTGGGACTTGATGAACTTGATCAATGATCAAAGGATGCAGCAGAATCGGCAGTCGAATTTTCCGGCGACGATCGGTAGTTTCCAGAGACAATCGAGTTTGAGCAGTTATACTGAAAGCTCTTTATCAGGTGATTACTTCGCTGCGACGAGAAGTGGCGGCGGTGGCGATGATGATGCATACGTTCACTTTCCTGACGGCGGTGGCGGCCAGCCGTTGTGGTTGGAGTTGATGGAGGCGGGTGATGGTGGCGGATTGTATTGTTCGTTGAAAAGTTGGGCACAACAAACGGAGGAGGGTTATAAATTGCAGTTGGCTTTGGCGCTACGTCTTACGTCAGAAGCTACGTGTACGGATGATCCTAATTTACTGGATCCCGTTCTTGATGAAACTGCAACGTCGCGGTCATCTATGGCTCCTGCAGAAGCTTTGTCACGTCGATTTTGGGTATGTGCTTGTGATATGTGTGCTTGAATCCTATTAAATAGCACTATGATTCTATTGAATCCTATTCATTATAGTTCTAAACGGTGGCCCATTTTGAGAGTACAATTTTTGGTTAACCTAGTTCATATATTCCTGAATGCATATTTTTATCTGTTTCTAGTGATATATTGTGAATGAGCCATCCAATAACGAACGCAGAGTAACAAAGTTGTCAAATGTATTTGAACTATGCAACCTATGTATTTCAACTCTTTATTTTGTATCAGGCAAACGGTTGTTTATCTTACTTTGACAAGGTCCCAAATGGGTTTTACGTTATTCATGGAATGGATCCATATGTGTGGGCGGTATGCAGTAATCGGCAAGAGAGTGGACAAATTCCATCACTTGAGTCACTAAAAGCTGTTAATGCCGGAATTGAATCTGCAATTGAAGTGATATTGATTGACCAAGTTAGTGATCCCAGCCTCAGGGAACTGCAGAACCGGATTCGTAGCATGTCCGGCACCACAACAGAGGTTGTTGACCAACTTGCAAAGCTCATTTGCAATCAAATGGGGTGAGATTTTAACTCATTCTTTAATATAACTTACAGAAGTATATATCGGCATCTTATATACTATCTTACAAATTGATTTTATTGCCTTTACAAGTGGTGCAGCTTCAGCTGGAGAAGATGACTTGGTTCTATTGTGGAAAGAGTGCAGTAATGACCTGAAGGAACGGCTAGGATTTGTTGTACTTCCATTGGGTAGTCTCTCTGTTGGCCTCTGCAGACATCGGGCTCTACTATTTAAGGTTGTATAGCAAAAGGAGGCTCTTAAGATGTGTTTATTGTTATTATTATTGAACTTATGTAATTAGAATTTTAGGTAAATTTTACGTGCCTTTTATTATGACTTCTACAGGTCTTAGCCGACACCATTGATTTACCATGTCGAATAGCCAAGGGGTGCAAATATTGCAGAAGAGATGATGCCTCATCTTGCCTTGTTCATTTTGGCGACAGGTAAATATCATCTTATTTCCTGTTATCATAGTTAAGTAGTTACAGTTTGGTATGGTACAACGAAAATAAAGAAAATTTGAGGTCCATTTCTTATTGCAGGGAGGTCCTTGTTGATTTGGTTGGAAACCCAGGCTGCCTTTCTGAACCTGACTCTCTAATAAATGGTCCATCTTCCGTCTCGATATCTTCCCCACTGCACTTTCCGCGATTTAGACATATCAACTTCACGGTTGATTTCGCCAGAAAGTACTTCATAGACTGTGAATCATTGAATCTGGTGTTTGAAGATCCACCTACTGGTGAGTTTCTTAGAAATAATCAGAGATTAGAGGGGGTTCAACTTTCTCCAAATAGGACTACCAGGAGTGTAACTCTTGATATGGAGGTTTTTGACATTCCATGGAGCAATATGGCTTTAAAAGAGAAAATTGGAGAAGGTTCTTTTGGTACTGTTCATCGTGCTGTTTGGGATGGTTTTGTAAGTAGCACACTCTTAACTCAACTTCTTTTATGTGCTGAGTTGCTAACTGTGCAATTCTTTTAGGTATAAAACAGTTCACATTTTATTCAAAGGCAAGTTCTAAAAGTTAAAATTAGTAAAGGGGGGACACTTGGGTATTTTGAGTATGAGATCGTCTACAAATAGAGTGGGAATGCCAGGAGATTTTGTAGAATACTTTATTGAATTACTCCACTATTTTTAGGATGTTGCTGTGAAGACTCTTTTCATGGAACAAGATTTTCATCCTGAGAGATTCAAAGAGTTCTGGCAGGAGGCAAGTCCTAGGTTCCTAACCATGATTCCTGTTGATTTGGATCTAGGCTTTAAGAAATTTCTGTTATATATATATTTACTTGAAATTATGTCTTTGGTGACTGTTGCTTTTTCATGCTATTGTTTGTTAGGTTGCAATAATGAGACGCCTGCATCATCCAAATATTGTTCTTTTTATGGGTGTTGTTACTCAACCCCCAAATATGTCAATAGTCACCGAGTATTTATCAAGGTCAGCATCTACAGTTTTAGGATATGTTAATTTACTATTTTATAGGAAGGTGAAGGATCATGTGTGAGAAGTTGAGGTTAGTTTGAGAAGTGGATCTGAACCGTTGATTACTTTTAATCAAATGCCCTCCCATGATTTGCGCCTTAGAAGGGAAATGATCCGATGCATCTCAGTGCATCTCATTGTAATGAACATCCATTTCTCATCCAACGGTTGATAACCACTTCTCACCGGAACTCAACCCTTTAGAGGAATTAGTTTCCTATTTAAATTGTATTGAAGTGTGTATATATATCCTGAATTAATCATTGAGAAGAAGATTAAATCATTCAAAATCATCATGTGGCCTAACTTTATGGTTATTGTTTTGAACTGCAGAGGTAGTTTGTTTAGGCTTTTGCACAGACCTGGTCCAGAAGAGGTGTTGGATGAGCTGAAGCGTCTAAGGATGGCTTTTGATGTGGTAATTACCTGACACCTTGCAATTATAGTAGCGATTATAATTGTAAAAATAATGTTAAAAATGATAATAATAATAATAAAAAGTATAAACGATGACCGAAATCCTTTTTGTTATTGTCTAACATAATTATCTGCTTCCTCTTTTTTATTTAGGCAAAAGGAATGAATTATCTTCACAAGCGCAATCCTCCCATTGTTCATCGGGATTTGAAATCTCCCAATCTTTTAGTTGACGAAAATTATACCGTCAAGGTACTGCATCTTTACCTTTTCCCTATTCTTTATTTTAGTTAGTTTTGTAGTGCATCCATTTTGAAAATCTAATGATGGCGTGTTGTTTTTTAAAGCATCTTCAACAGCTTCTCCAAAATGGAGAAAACATGGATTTTGAGCCAATATTTTTACTCACACAGTTTCCCCAAAACTATCTCCAAAATTGAGAAAGTAGGAGAAAGAAGGTTTTTTTCTCCAAATATGGAGAACATCCCAAAAATTATTACCATGTGAGAGCACCGATAGGAAACTTGGAAAATAAATATTTAGTGAGAGAAATGATAATTTTAATATTATAATCAATGTTGGATTCTCCGAAGTTTAACCTGTCTGATTTGTTATTCAGGTGTGTGATTTTGGCCTATCACGGTTAAAAGCAAATACATTTCTTTCGTCCAAGTCTGTTGCAGGGACTGTGAGTTCTCTTAACTCCACTATATTTCTATTATCCTTAACTAAATATAGTTGTATCTTTCTTTTGATTATGTTCTCTGTTATAACAGCCCCAATGGATGGCACCAGAAGTCCTAAATGATGAACAATCAAATGAGAAATCAGATGTGTATAGCTTTGGGGTTATTTTGTGGGAGCTGGTTACTTTGCAGGAGCCTTGGAGTAATCTAAATGCTCCTCAGGTTTGTGCCATTATTTAGGGTTAGATTGTTGAAAGCTAAGATTACTACACTTAATTCATTTAATTTAATACAAAGCTACTCGAAAATACCCAGATAATGAAAGTCGGCACCCTTTGAATGGACAGTGGCCGATTCAGATAGCATATCGTATCTCTGGAGATTGGGTTGAAATCTATTTGTGGGATTAGGGATCGACTTGAAAAAATGAGTATAATTATAATATAGTAGGATTTCTATCTGACCCCCTCAATTTTCTATCTAGAGTGAGTTGCATATGCAATCTAGTTCATGTAATTATAATGTAGTAAGATTTCTATCTGACCCCCTCGATCTTTCTATCTAGAGCTAGTTGCATATGCAATCTAGTTCGAGGTCTGGCTACTTGAATACCCAAGAAGTATTTTAGATTTTGTATACTACAAAACAACTGACCATTTCTGGCGGACAAATCCGCCGGAAATAGCTATTAGCGGCGGATTTCCGGCGGATTTGCTTGTCGCAAGATCCCTCGCTGCAAAATGGATTTTCCGGCGGATTTTCCGTAGCTTTTTTCCTATTTTTAATGATTTCAGTTGATCAACGTTGTATTAATCGGTTAATCAACTTTGTTTTCCTTTTTTTTGATTTTTTTATTCTTAATAAACGGTCAGGGAAAAAAACAAATATTAGTTAAATTTTAATTTATTATTTATGACGGAATTTAATTAATTAAATCCGCTGGAAATCCACCAAAAATAATAATTAATTTGTATAATTAATTGCTAATTAGTTTAATTAAGTATTTTAAGTTAAAATTTTAAAATATTTGTGACGCATTTGCGGCGGATAGCAATCCGTCACAAATCCACCACAAATTTTCACGATCATATATATAGGCATGGGATCATGTGAGAAGTGCCATTTTTGGTGAGAAGTGTGAAAAGTAGTTTTAAACCATTGATCACTTTTAATCAAATACCCTCCCATAAATTGCGGCTCAAACGGGAAGAATCTCATCCTAATGTTCGTCCATTTCTCATCTAATGGTTGATAATCACTTCTCATGCTTCTCACCAAATTTGGCACTTCTCACCGGAACCCAACCCCATATATATATATATATAGACTCGGGATCATGTGAGACCAACCTGTTTCCGTGAGACCAGGTTTTTACACTTGAAACTTCACAGTATTTGTAACCTTCACAGTGTTTTTGCTGCGAAGGTTCAGATTTTTTTTACCTTCACGGTGTTTTGCTGTGAAGTTTCAAGTGTAAAAACATGGTCTCACGAAAACAAATGGGTCAAACGTGAACCCAACCCTATATATATATATATATATGTTAAAAAAACAGTGACAGATTTGTGGTGGATTTCCGACGGATTTATGCGGGTGTTGACTTTTGTTCAATCCGCCGGAAATCCGTCGGAAATATTTCCGATGAAAAATCCGCCGGAAACGGCTGATAATAGCCAATTGTTTAGTAGTGGAACTGTGGAAGGTCATTAGAATGAAGAATTTAGAGTTGTTATCTTCTTGGAATCCTGATGTCATCTACAGAGGATACCAAGACCAGCCTGTGACAAATGAGAAAATTGAGCCCGGTGAGGCATTTGATATAGGCTGGTTCAAATATGGCTGGTTTGGTTTAGGTTGGCGCAGCTAGGGGAGGCAGTTGCCGCTTTAGGTGGTGGCATCTGCTGCAGTTGAGATTTTCTGATACCATGAAAACAGGTTTTCTAAACAGTGTGTTTATTCAATTAACAAATCCTTCAATAAGTAGAGTGGATATGGTCCATGGGTTCGTAATGTAGAAAAACCCCGAAATGTAACCTTGATAAGAAAACATAGATAAAAGACATACATGATTTATAAGGGACACCCAGGATCTAACTTTTATAACCACCTTGCCTTCTTGGTTTTAGCCATTAGTGTCTTTCCTTTTAATATTGTAATGGGAAGCCACCTTGAGATGGCATGGATCTGTACCTGTATTAGCTAAAAAAAAGTTATAGGCTGCTGGCAGCCAAAGATGAGAGAAGGGCGTCATATAGGCTGAACCTGGAAACACTGCAAATAAACAAGGAATCATTTATAAAATACACAAAAAGCCTATAACTATAAATAACACCACAATAGGGTTCGTCTGGTTGAAATGGTAGAAAATTTATGCAGATCTTTATGTTGAGGAATACCTAGAATCCTTAAGAGTTGGTTTCCAACAAGGCTGGAACATATCCAGGAGTTGTGTATATCTAAGGGTTTGTTTGTTAGCAGCTTAATAAGCTTAATGGGGCTCACAGCTTTTTCAGTCAGCTATATATATGACTGTTTGGTAGTGGCTTAATGATATAGAAAGTGGCTTATTCAATAAACTTCTAGGGGGGAGCTTAATGCAGAAAGCAAAGTTTTTTCAAAATGTGTCTCTCCCAATTAAAAAAACACGCTCCTTTCATCTATGAAAAAAACCCTCTCAGACAAAATCCTTCCAAATCTATACAGGCCGATTAATCCACACAGATAGCTTTATCCATACATGACTTAATGGAAAACCAATAAAAACAATATTTCTCTGATATTCTTGTAGGTTGTGTCAGCAGTAGGCTATAGGCACAAAAGGCTTGAGATTCCTCGTGATGTAAATCGTCAAGTAAAAGCCTTGATAGAAGCCTGCTGGGAACAGTGAGTTCAATTATATTTCATTTACGAATGATAATATTACTTTTGTTATATTGAACCAAAAAAATTAATACTGCAGTGAAGCATGGAAGCGGCCATCCTTTGCCAGTATCATGCAATCTTTGACACCATTGGTAAAACCTCTTACTCTCGAACTAAGTTGTGTGTACGTTTTTCACGACTACCATGATGGTTTTTAAATTTATTATGTTTAATGTGCAGATATATGGAGATTCATCGACAATTTAATCTTTTTGATGAAGGCCGCTTTTTAAAAATCAGGTGTGCTAATCTATCTTACAGTCTTACAGATAGTCTCTTGATTCAATAAGCTGTCTTTAATTGTTTCTTGGTGTTGAAATAACAATCTTGTGGATAAGTTACTAATAATCTTGCTTTTCACGAACACACAAAGCAAATAGGAATTGGTGTGTCATTAGGTTCGTGAAAAGGTTAGTTGTACTAAAAATGGTTAAATTTTGTTCTACCGGAGAATCTGCCGATATTTTCACAAAAGCTGTTAGTGGTAATTTACATCATTATTTGTGTTCAACGTTAAATCTGCTTCATTTGTTTGAATGTCAAGATTGAGAGATGGTGTTAAAAGTAGTTGATTATGGTTTGACTATACAATCTTGACATTTCTTGATTAAGTTATTGTATTTTGGTAGGTTTGTATTGAAGGGTCATTTCAGCTGTTTTGAAGGACTGCATCTCGCTTATAAGGAATTTGGAAGGGTAGCAGAGCAACATAACTATTTTAGGAGGGTTGAAATGAAACTTCTTTTTGTATAAAAGTTGTTAACCCCGGCGACCACGAATGGTGTGAAGTCATCTCATGTGAACCTTCATGGAGAAGATGAGATTTTCACAAGCCTTAACGAGTGCTATATAACCCAAGTTGTTTAGCCCCCCCCCCCTTTTTTTTTGAAACAAAGGAATGAGAACTCTAATGTAGGAGTGAGCATCAGACGGATCGGGTCGGATCGGGGCCCAAATTCCGTAATCCGATCGGGGGTCGGGTGAGATGGCACAAACCCGATATCCGTCCAAATGGAAATCGGATATTCGGTTTTCGGGGCACATCGGGTCGGATATCCGAGTTCGGATATTTCGGATTGGGCCTGGACTCGGCCCATGTTTTTTAGCCCATGTTTGCCCACTTTCCAAACCTGTTTTTTAGCCCATCTTTACCCACTTTCCAGGCCTGTTTTTAGACCTGTTTTTCAGCCACATTTTTACCAACTAAGTCTACAATATATAAAAATTAAACAAGTTAAGTAGTCAACACTCAACAACAATAATTCCAAAATTACAAAACAGAATAAGTGTTTTATGTTTATAAACAAACAAGTGAAATAGCGAATAACCAAAGTCCAAAATACGAAATGTCCAACTCCAAAATCCAAATCACCATCAAGAATTCAAGCCAAATAGGCAAATACCAATATACCATAGTCCATATACGATAATCAGACTTCCTAAAGTTTCAATTCCAACCAAACATCCAAACCAATCCTGTAAGTGAACAAGTTACAAGTGAAACAGACAAACATCCAAATAGTTTGGTAAGAGACCGTAACAAAAAATAATAATTAACCATAAATATTAAATAGAATGATAAATCAAAAAACCGTACCTTCAACTCACGAATGAATTTCACATTCGTTCAAATCGTTTGAAGCTTGTGTACTAGGACTAGGAGTATCTTCAGTCACACGAGTTGAAGAAGTTCCACTTCCAAGCCTCAAATTTTCCATTTCTGCACGATTTAAAATTAAAAGCAACAAATTTTAAACTTTAAAGTGTTTATTTTAATCTATAAATTATCAAACTCATAAATTAATATCGTACGCGTACCTTTCTCAAACCTCTCAAGATCCTCTATGTTTTCTTCCACCGCAATTGGTTCAACAGGGCCTCTTAACCAATCTTGCGTACAAATAAGTGCTTCAACTATTTTAGGAGTTAGAGAACTCCTAAAATTATCCAACACTCGCCCACTTGTACTAAAAGTCGATTCGGATACAACGGTAGAAATGGGTACGGCAAGGACATCTCGTGCAACTTTGGAAAGGATGGGAAAGCGTACACTATTTATATTCCACCACTTAAGCAAATCAAAGTCTAACCCATTATCATCCACAGTTTGCTCTCCTAGGTAAACATCCAACTCATTCATTTTTCTATATGCGGTCCCACTTTCAGCTCTTTGCTTCTTCAAAAAACTTTTAGACTTTGATTCTTTTCCAAGAGGAGAGGGTCCATGTCTCGATTGCGATTGGGTTTGGGTTTGGGTTTGGGGTTGGGTTTGGGTTTGGGAAGGTACAGAAAATTCTTGCAAATAATCCTCAAACAAAGAAGTGAGTTGAGTCTTTACCTTCCGAAAGCACGCTTCACCTCTTTCTTCACCAAACAATGTACACAACTGGGATGGCATGAAATCCACTTTATCTCTTGGATCCATAATATTGGCAAAGAAAATCACCATATTCATCTTTTCCGGATCACCCCAGTATTTATCAAACTTCTCCTTCATTTTGATACCCATATTCTGTTTATAGAATGTAAATAAATTATAACAATGTAAATAAACTATAACAATGTAGATAAATTATAACAATGTAGTGAATGTACCTTTTCAATCAAATTCTGAGAACGAATCATCTCCGCAAGCGTGAACTCCAAATCACAAATCTCGGTAAAGTAACAATTGGAAGTGATATACAGAGAGCCTGAGATTTTTAGCGTCATCTCATAAAAGGTCTTCAACAGGGGTATGAAGCTCTCTAAATACACCCAATCAAAATCTGCCAACATAGAATCACCCAAATCCGACCTAAACGAGGGATCCTGTCCATCATATGCTTCAAACACGGTTATATAAGGGATGGCATTCCTGAGCATCATATACGTTGAGTTCCATCTAGTAGGAACATCAAGACAAAGAGAACTTTTTTCTTCCACCCCAAGTAATGTAGCAAGTTCTCTAAACTTGAACAATCTAGCCGGCGAACCCCTAACCCACCTAACAGTCTCTCTAAGTTTCTTAACAGATGAATCTGCCATCTTCAACCCATCTTGGACAACCAAATTCAAAATATGTGCCACACATCTCATATGTAAGTGGTGTGCCCTAACAGGTGAACACCCCCAAGATACCAGTTTGTTTTTCAAGAACCCTAGGGCAACATTATTAGAAGCTGCATTATCTACCGTGATGGTAGAAATGTTTTTGATGCCCCAATCAACCAAACAAATCTCTAACGCTCTGGCTATTGCATCCCCCTTATGCGATTGGATTGGCACAAAAGATATTACTTTTTTGGTCAATCTCCATTGGGAATCAATATAATGTGCAGTTATGCACATATAATTGATCTGTTGCACGGATGTCCAAGTATCTGTGGTTAAGCAAAGCCGTTGGGAGTGTTCCTTAAAAAACCTTTTAAGATTATTCCGCTCTTCATAATAAATGGAAAATATGTCTCTATTAATTGTCCATCTAGAAGGTATTTTGAACTGCGGACACGCTTCTTGAACCCATTGTCTCCACCCCCTACCGTCTACAAACTTGAAAGGTAACTCATCTATTATAATCATCTTAGCAGTTGCTTTTTTAACCCTCTCTTGATTAAAGGACCAACTAGTCAACACGCTTTCGTTTTGAGAATTTGAGGCAAATGCTAACATGGAATGTCTAGTCTCTTTTGCCTGAGGGTTTTTAAGGCATGCAAGGGCATGGTTTTTTAGGGAGGAAGTCTCGTGCTTTTTAGGGTCAGCGGCGTATGTTTTTGCACAATATTTGCACTTTCCTTTTATTGTATTACCTTGGTCATCTTTTATTTCATCAAAGTGCTCCCAATAGACTGACCTTTTTTCCGCCGCTTTACGTTTTCTTGTTTCCGGTGGTGGCGGTGCACTACTATTGACTTCGAATGGATCCATTCCAAATCTAGTGAACATAAAACATAAAAAAACTACCATAAAACATACTAACAATTAACAAAGTAACATATTCTATAATTCTAACATAAACAAACTACCATAAGTCCATAAACATGTACTTACATACTTACATAATAAATACCAAATCATTCTAAGTTTCTAACATAATAAATACCAACATTGTAACTAACATTCTAACATAATAAATACTTACATACTTATATGGTTAGAGTCTCAATAATATGAAACCAATGAAATATGTGTAACTTTTGAAACCAAATCTTGACCATTGATTATTTTAAGCAATGATCAAGATTAAAACGGTGGCATTTTCGTAATTATTGCTGAACACGGTGGTATGATGGTCAAAGGGAAAATATGAAAAGGGCATAAAGGGTATTAGAAATGTGAATTGAATATGGAAACCATAATCGAAAACGTGAAATCAGGGACCACATCCGATTCTGTTCCAGATTCTACGGTACTATATCCAAATCAGCATCCCATTAGTGTATGAAAACTGAATCGATTCAAAAGCATATGAATATTCCGTCCATTTAAGGAGATTGAAGGAGATGGAGGACGAACAGAGAGTTGTACGAGGTTTGGGTTTCGTATTTTTTATTTATTGTTTTCAATCTTTTCATACAATTATACATTCGATTTGATTATGCAGCTAGGAGGAAGAGTGAACGAATTCGAAACTTGAGACCTTTTTCAAAGTTCAAGAACACCAAAGACAACCCAGTAGAAGTCGACATTGAAGAGATGTCGAGTGGTTTGCTTCAAATCGAAGGTATGAAAAGTCTGAGTTTTTGGGGAAGTATGAAAAAACCACTTTCATATTGGTTGATTTAGTTATTAACAACTTGCTTATTGTTCCATCTCAGTTATTCCTTAAAAAATCTGTTGAATGTGAAAAAAAACCCTAATATTTCAGACAACCAAACTTTAATAAGATGGAATATGAAATAAAAAATTACGAACGGATATGAAAAGTTTTGGGGGAAGTATGAAATAAACTTATTGTGTGAACCTACCCATATGAAAACGTATTGTACATATGAAAAAATTGGGTTTTTTGTGTATTGAAGAGTTTAGGGTTTTTTAGAATTTAGTGTTCATATATGTGAAAACGTATTGATACATATGAAAAAATTGGGGTAACATGAATTGGAGGAATATGGATGTTTTTTAAAGTTAGGGTTTGTATATATGAAAACCTATTGTATATATGAAACAAGTTTTTGGTGTGTTAGTTTTTATAAATGTGTTTTAATAGGTACTGTGAACACCAAATTTGAGTATGATGTGAATGAGTATTTGTTGTGAACTTTTAATTACTAATGATCATTCATATACAAACTTACGATATAATGGATTATGTAACTAGGGATGTTTTTTAAAAGTTATGGTTTGTATATATGAAAACTGAGTATAAATATGAAAAAATATTTTGGCGTGATATCTATTATAATTTGGAGTTTGTAGATGTGAAATGTTTTTGGTATAAGCAATTATTCATAGATTCGGTGGTGAATTTGAGCATTCCTATATGTGAAAATTGACAAAGACTTTTATAGTGTTTTAAATTGTTGCCTATTGTGAGAGAATTTGATCCAGGTTTCTTTTGTATCATTGGGTCATGAAAGATACATTATTTTATGTGACCAGTTACTGCTAACGCACTGACTCATTAATCGTCGCGTTTCGGGTTTGTTGAATTTGGTAAGGGCCGAAGACGCGAAGTTTGACGGTGACAGAAGATAAAAAAGAAAACAAGCCGCAAGAAGGTAGTCAGCTAATGTTGAATGAAACTACATTCTTATAATGCAATTTAAGTAAATCGTATTAATGAAGCTATATGATTACAATTTAAAGGGCAACAACCGGCCGGGGAAGACGAAATAGTTATTGAAGTCCCGGTACGTGGTTGGAAGAGTTCAAAACGGAAAGGTATATAATAAATATTAATACAGTTAAATGAACATACATACATGATTTTGTATGGCGCTGTATATGTCAACATACAACGAGTGCGGTAACATGAAATAATATGTTCTTTTTTGCTCCATTGTACACGTTCCTAAAATCAGTATACTGCAACCGTCGTTTCGAACGTGACATCAACTTATCAACAGAGTTGTATAGAGTATGGTTATGCCTTTCTTCGAACTTATAAACAACATATGTGCCAGTTTCCTTCCTACGCCGAAACTTAATACATGCTTTACAATTGGTACGTTTGACACACGAACTCCTAGTCATTAACTCAACGTCTCTCCTCGCAGGAATACCTTGCCTACTGCATAGTAGGTAACGTGATATTACCTGATCAAACTTATTTTTTTTCTTGTTCGAATTACGAACATCAAATCCAGCTTCTTCGGCGTATTTCATATACGCAATGTCAGCAAGGTCAATAGACTTAAATTCATACCCAAGACCAATCTTTACATTGTCATCAACATATGGTATCCAATATTTCGTACCCCCAGGTGACACAAAAGTCTCATGATGTACTACGACAAACAAATTAAAATATTATTTAACAACAAAAATATTATAACGTGCAATCATAAAACAAATATACAAATAACAAACAGATAAATGGTACATTAGTGGAGTTTTTTCATATAACAACCAGTTCCGTACAAAATATATTGTATAGTTTTTCATATATGAAAATTACAAAATTTACAATTTCATAACAAATAATAACAAGTACATAATTTCATATTGTATAGTTCTTCATGTAATTTCATATTACGTAAAAACACAAAACAACAAGATAAAGGACACAGATTGTCGATTTCTTATTGCCTACAATTTTAGTCTATATATCTATGGAAACAATATTTCATATGAAAAGGCGTGTTTAATGTATGAGAAGATGAAACTTAGTAATATCCGTTTCCATGGTTAGGCAAGAAGTTTAATAAAACATAAAAAACACTATCGTTGTAAAAATAAATTGTTATGAAACTTAGTAATATCCGTTTCCATGGCTAGACACGAAGTTTAATAAAACATAAAAAACACTATCGTTGTAAAAATAAATTGTTACACGTACAGAGACTCTAGAAATTTAATATAACAGTTACCTTTCATTTTGGGTGTGCCGTCAACTGAATCATTAGCATGCTCCGGTAAAGTTTCATCAGATTCGTCGTCTGATCCAAGGGCAGTCACAAACTCGGATATATCTTCGTACAATTCCATTGGATCGGTACCGGTTTCTTCTTCATTATTTACTTCTTCGTTATCGAAATACATCACTATGAACCACGCAAAAAAACTACACCACCGAATCTATGAATAATTGCTTATACGTATGAAGAAGACAAACGATTACTTATGGTGTTTTTCATATAAAACATAATTTTTTCCTAATGAAGAAGATATATATCAAAAACGTATAGAATCAAACACAATAAAAGAAATTAAACAAATCAATCACTTCCTAAAAAAACGCCTAATATTTTCTTTTAATTAAAATTCCGGAAATTATAAAAGTTTGAAATTGACGTACTTACCCTTAAGTATAATTAAATTAGGATTATCAATCAATGGTCAAGATTTGGTTTCAAAAGTTACACACATTTAACGGTTACATATTATTTTTCCTCTATATGGTTAAATAATAAATACCAAATCAACATTGTAAGAGTTACATACTTATATACTTATATGGATTTCTTCTATAAGTATGTATCGATGTGTAGATCAATTGTATTATGCTAATCCAATGCTCACGTTTGTCTACTGTAACTGCCTACACGCTTACAAATATGTATAATGTGTTTTAACTTTTACGTGTAAACATGAAGTGAAGTTACATTGTTACATCATCTGTTATATGATTTTTAGTCTTTCACTTGGTGCCATCTGCAAATCATCGATCGAGAATCTAATTGTGAGTTTGCAAGGCCAACAATTATAGCTCTTGTTAGGCCGACCAATTAATGTGTACTACCATAAAACATACTAACAATTAACAAAGTAACATATTCTATAATTCTAACATAAACAAACTACCATAAACATGTACTTACATACTTACATAATAAATACCAAATCATTCTAAGTTTCTAACATAATAAATACCATTATACCAACATTGTAACTAACATTCTAACAGAAATTAGAACTTAGAAGCTTTCAAGCTTACCAGAAATAGAATACCAGTTACCACTGTCCACTGTGGAGACTGGAGAGGGGAGGGTCGTCGATGGAAGCGGACAGCCGTGGCCCGACAGGCCCGTGGTGGTGGTGGACAATAGTCGGCGATGGAAGGCAGCGGTGGGCGGCGCATCGGCGGTGATGGAGAATGGCCGACGGGGGGGTGTGGGTGGTGGCGACTGGCGAAGTGGCGATCGACGATCGTGATTTGGGGTTTTAGGGCGAAAACTTTTCTGAAATCAATATGACTGAAAATCTGAAATCATTTAGATATTAGATATTAATCAGATATATAAAATTTATTAAATAATATCTATTTTTTTATTTTCGGATATTTCGGACGGGTCGGGTGGGTAAAACCCATACCCAACCCGATCCTAGTTTAACCGAATAAATACTCGGATCGGGGTATACGGGTTCGGGTTTATCGGGGCGGGGTTTTAGCTGGAAATACGGGTCGGGTCGGGTCGGATATTTCGGATATGTCGGGTTTTGCTCACCCCTACTCTAATGAGCTTCGGCATTGCCATCACCCATTTGAGTTACATTCATATCATTAATAGGTAAAGTTGTACATAGATTGTTCATACATAATTTGAGGAAATCCGAAATCTCCTGAAAAATAAAGCGACAAGTAAGAAAACGCGAGTGTCTCGCGGTCAGGTGAGCCGACTCGTTTGCTTGTCTCCCAATAGTGTGGACGGAATAATTCTTGTTGGAGTTAAGGATGTCGCGAATGTCTCTAATAATGTCGCCAAATTCGGAGTCGTCATTGAAAGAACCGTAGATGGCATCCACAACAACCTTCGCATCGGTTTCGAAAATAACAGAGTGGTCGTTCCGACTAGAGACCCATTGAAGAGCGTCTCGAACAGCTAAAGCTTCACATTCTCTAACGGGAGGAATGAAATTAATAGGGGAGGCCTTGGTCGCGATGAAGGCACCGTTATGGTTTCGGATTACCGCCCCGAAACCCGCCACGGAAGTCGATTCAGAGACGGTAGCGTCTACATTGCACTTGAGAAAACCGATTCTCGGAGGGTTCCAAGAGGGGGATCTGCAATGCTCGACTGGGAGGGGAGGCGGTAACAGGTTCCTAGAGAGCTTCCAATCCGTGTAGAGGCTTGAGGCACACCTCACAACCGAGCTTGGGTCCCGGGGGGCGTCATGATGTCGTTGCGGCGGTACCAGATGCTCCACATGGTCATAAGGAGACTATCCCCCACGGAGTCGGGATGAGCCTGTAAAAGTTTAAAGAGGAGGTCCGCGAATGAGTTAGCCTCATTAGCATAAGCGTCAATCTCCGGCCAAAGACCCGTTTCTAGCCAAACCGTACGCACCATGGGACAGTCAACTAGCGCATGCCAAGTGTTTTCCAAATTGCGGTTACAAAGAGGGCAAATGGGTGAGACCCGAATACCTTTAGATTGGAGAGCACAGCGGGTGGGAATGACATTACGTAAAGCACGCCAAATAAAAATTTTCATTTTACTTGGAATGTGTGCTTTCCAGATTCGCTTCCAATCACCGTCAATAAAGAGATGGGATGACAGAGCAATTTTTTCCATGATAATTCGATAGCTTGACTTAACTGAGTATAGTCCGTCGTCTGCCCAATGCCAAAAAATTTTGTCCGGGTGAGAACTCGTTGGAGGCGGGATTGCAGGATCCGGGTGCGATCTCTAGGGGAGAAAAGAAGGTTGATAAAATCCGTATTCCAACAAAGAGATCTTTGGTCAATCAAATCCCCAACCATCAACTCCGGCCGACCGGGGTCAATCGGCGTCTCCACTTTAAAATTCTCATCGTCTCTTAGCCAAGGGTCTTTCCAAATACTGATCGAGCGGCCGTTCCCGACCTTCCATCGCACGCCCATTTTTAGAACAAGTTGGGAGTGCCAAATACTTCTCCAAATTAAGCTGGGAGAGTGACCCAACTGGGCCTCCAAAAAATCCCCGCACGGGTAATATTTAGCTTTTAAAATGCGGCTCACAAGAGAAGAGGGTTAGACACAAGTCTCCAACCTTGTTTTCCGAGCATGGCAAGGTTAAAGGCGGTAAAGTCGCGAAAGCCGAGACCGCCGAATTTTTGAGGAGTGCACATCTTGTCCCATGAAAGCCAATTAATGGAGCGAGACCCATCCGATTTCCGACTCCACCAGAAGGAATTTATCATTCGTTCCATATTTTAATATTGTATATCTTTTAGGGTTTCATGATCTTGAACAAATTGATGCAAGGTTAGATTAGAAATAAAAGGTTTATTTGATTCTTGTTGTTTAAGAGATTTTGTTCTTGATGCTTATGGTTGGTTGCCCATGCGTCCAGCCGGTTCAGACCTTTTTATGGTCTGGTCGCAGGCCCCGTAACTTCTCTCAGATCAAAAGTTATAATTGTTTTAAGTTGACTTCCAATTTTCATTTCTCATTTTCCGCCTATTTTACATATGATTCAATCAAAAAACCCGAATGTTTCTCATCATGACCCATGCCTTTACCAAGAGGTGCACAAAACCCGACCAACCCAACCCAACACAACCCGAACCCGAAGTGACTTGATACTTAATCTGATACCATCTGTAACATCTTAGACCAACCGTACTAAACATTGTCCGCTTTGTCCACACACCTGGATTCAGGTTTTAAACGCATCTGATAGAGAAGGTAACAAGTCCCTTATAAGAAAACTTGTGTTCCGTGTGATCTTACATATAGTCTTATTCGAGAAGTACAGAAAAAAAAATCTACAAACAACTTATTTTGATGACCGAAACTGTTACACGATAAACATTTAGTAACCAATCACTTGATAAAAATCAACCAATAGTTTGTAACCTTATTCGTTTATCCTATAATATATTATTAAATACTAAGTTAAAGTTATAATACATAGTTAAAATTTCATACCCACTTATTAGGTTTACCATTTTGAGACAAACACGATGTTCTCAAATGGGTGAAAAGTCGGGTATTGGAAAATTTTGACGATTTATATGAAGTAATTTACAATCTAGTCTCTCAACTATTTCTATTATGCAAATTCAGTCCTCTGATTTTGTTTTCCCATAAATTGAAAGTGATTTTATCAATTCAATTGATGATTTTACAGTTGTTAAATGTATTATGGCAAGTCGGTTTTTGGCGGTATTATAGTAAATTGTACGTCTTCTTCCACAAGATGTTTAACTATACAATTTCTAAATGATACATTCATCATTAAGATCTAGAAAAATCAACCAATTGTTGGCATCTACCACCGGTAATAAAAAAAAGATACACCCATTTTTCTCCTCTCACTAGCATTATTCCTTATAACCAAATAAACCATAAATCTTAAGTCAACCCAACAAAGTAAACCACACTTGAAAGTAGGGTCCCATAGGGAGATGTATAGAAACATGACTTTTACAGCAAATAGTAGAACAATTGCTCACATGAAGACATACGACTTGTACAGTAGTGCAAGGAGACACATGGTGAATATAGAACATAAAAAAGCTAGAAAAATGTAACGAGTGCGTACACCAAAAACATACAAAAGATAATGCACGAATAAGACACACAGAGCACGTGAGGCAGTACACTATGCACACACAACGCAAGTAAGGCAAAACACATTACTAGTCTAAATTGTCCACCCTTTAACACCCATCCACCCCAAAAAAATCTATTTACACCAAACCACACTAGCTATAGGACCTCACATCTAGTATTCTACCCTACTTCCTTTTCAAGTATTACGATAAAACCCTCACTCTAAAATATTAACACAAAATCCCGCCATCGTTTAATAGTATCTTGAAATATATAATGTTTACGTTGCTTTTAACATGTCATCGCTGATTTGCTATTTCTTAATAATTCTCTTACATTGTTATAAGATTCAAGATTATGCTTTAGTCTTTTGTTGAGATCTAATAAGTGATGAAAGAAAAAAAAACGTGACTTATATAAAGCATGTGACATGCACGTGGCCAACAAAATTTAAATTTCAATAGTTTTAAGAGTAAATTACACGATTGGTCTCTGTGGTATAGTGGTTTTAACACTCTGAGTCCCTAAATTGAAATAATTACACAGATCATCCTCGTGGTTTACACTTTGTATCCTATTGAGTCCCTAAAACTAACTCCGTCCACAGTGGCGGATCCAGGATTTTTGCATAGTGGGGTCACTTTTATGGTAGGTTAAAGGTTCGCGAAGTCGTCTGATGTGTTTTAGCCTAATTCTACGGTTTCAAGAGATTTTTGAAGTTTTCCGGATGATTTCGAGAGATTTTAAAGTTTTTTTTGTCGATTTCGAGAGACTTTTACGTTTTTTGGGTTGATTTCAAAAGACTTTTTTTTTGTTTTTTGATTGATTTTAAAGTACTTTCTTTGATTTTTTAGCTAGTGGGGGGACATACAAAAAACCACTGGGGGAAAACCATGCTATAACGCTAAAAAATAATTGTTTTTACACTAAAAAATTCATATTTTTTTTATTTTAGTGGGGGGATGGGACCCCCCCCCCCCTTTTCTTAGCTGCATCCGCCAATGTCCGTCTATATTTTGTCCGTTAAAGTGGTCATGTGCAAGGCACATGATGGGCAGTTTGGTCATTTTATGTAATTTTCTTATTTTACATAAAAAAAATAAAAAATAAAAAACATCTAAAACTCAAACACCTTCCTCTTTTTTCATCTCCTATCTTAAACACAAATCAAACCCAGATTTATAAATAAGAAATTGTTTTGCTAATCTATAAACCTTCCTTCTATCTCATATCCCCTCCCCATATTTCTTGAACAAAAATCAAAGAATGAAAAGTTGCCACAATCCCAACGTTCTTTATAATACAACAAAAACCATTAAAATTCAAAAACTTATTAAACCCCATGTTACTTCATCACCAACCTCGATTAATCCACCAATAAAACTTCAAATTTCTTACGCACACAAACACACAGTTCGTCGTCTTCTTCCTCGTTCCATCTTGAATCCATGATCATGTGCTTCACAAGTTAAACTCAATTGCCATGGATTCCATTAAAATTCTTCTAATTTTCTTCTGTTTAATTACAATCTATGTTTCTGTTTCTTCTTCGTTGAACTCCGGTAGGCTTTCACTATTGGCACTCAAGGCCGTCGTCTCTCTCTCTCTCTCTAACATTAACTTCTCCAAACCCGTGATTCACTTGGTCTCTTCGAATTGGGTTTTGATCTAACTCGGTACAGTAATGTCCTAAAGAATGGAAACTTATAAGAAAACAGAAACAAATAAAGAAAAAGAGAATCGGGGGATTGTGGTACAGTGACTGTCGATTTTGGAAGAATCAGGGGAAGAGGTAGGAATTACAGACAACAACTCAATGGTGGTTCCGATGGAGGAGGTGCTGGTGAGGGATCGTGGTTGCCGAGATGGTCGTCGGTGAGACAAAAAAGGAGGGAAGAAGGCGATTGGTGAGGGATTGTGGCTGCCGGAGATGTGGTACCAGAGGATCTGCTTCTTCTTTGTGGGGTTTGATCGATTTGAAGGGCTTTCCATAAACCCAGAAGACGATTTCCTCTCTTTCTGCGATTTCTTCTCTGTAACAACCCAGTCTAAATTAAGCATAACTAGCATTAATATTAAACAATTACAAAACTGGATCCATAAAATTTCTTTACATCTGACTAAACAACTTAGGTTGGCGGAAACAACCTATACACAACTGAAAATAACTATTACTAGAATATGAGTGACGATATCTCTATCTGCATCTGTGCTCTATCCTGCTCTTGCTCGACTACCTGAGTCTCATGCAATCTGCTTGCCTGAAAAGGTTTAGTTTGGAAAATGCGAGGGTTAGACAATGAGGTCTAGTGAGTCCCTCCTGACAGTCCTCAAAACTTTTAAAAACAGTTTCTAACTTTCAAATATCTTTGCATAAAACTTTCTCATAACTTTCAAATGTATACAAGACTTTCAATAATAAACTTTCACATAACTGAACAGTAAAAATCTTTCACGGATAAATCCGCTCCCGTAAATGGCACCCTGAAGTCACCCGAGGGTGACAACGAGTCAGTATCACGCTGCCTTACTGGGACTCATTCCCATGGCATAAACGGAACCTCCCCCCGACGTGAGTACTGGCGGAACCTCCCCCCGACTTAGCCAATTTACGTCTACACAATGTATGCATACATCTCACATAAAACTTTCACATAAAAGCATTCACGGAATAGGTCCGCCCCATAAATCATACACGGGATAGGCCCGCCCCATAAATCATACACAAATCTTATTTAAAACTGTAAACGACTTTCATGCAATTTAAAGCATAAGAATAAAACATGGCATTTCTCATCATGTACTTGCTTTAGAAAACATGTTAAAATCCACGCGTTTTAGTTTAGAAAACTCACCTGATGTGCTTACTTCCCTCCTACTTTGCTCTGTACTCCCCAAACGATCTACCTGGGTTAAAGGATAAACACATAAGCTGACTAACCAAACTGTTCGGATACCACTTACCGGACACTCTCACTTTCCGGACGTTTCTACTTACCGGACACTAAAATGTCCGGACACCTCTGATTTCCGGATAACCACACTTTTCCGGACAGGTTACCGGATAACCTCACTTTTCCGGACAGGTTACCGGATAACCTCACTTTTCCGGATACCGAATAGTACCCGGACAACGACTCTTATCCGGACGACATAGATTTTCCGGACAACTCTATGTCCGGACACCTTCTACACTACGGTCAAGAACTTCCCGGACACTCACCCGGACACCTTCATACTTGAAGGTTTCCGGACGACTGCTGGGTGAACTAATTAGTTCGAAATCTTACTAAACACTCTGAAATCAGTAATATAATGCGACGAATCACTTACTTAAGCATCTATAACCATTTCTCCACAAACTTTACTGATTAAACTTGTTTTAATGATCCTTAAACCTTCTTTAGGAGTCTTGAATGACTTTTAGCAAGAAACTCACTAACACTCTAACAATCATCAAATTCTTAGATGGGGATGTAGAATAGGAATTACCTGGAGGATTCCTTGCAGCAAATGAATCCTAACAAACCCTTTCTTTCTGGTTCTTTGTTGATTGATGAGTCTCTTCTTCTTTGCACCTTAAACCTCCAAATCACTTTTCTCTTTCTCTCTAAACAAAACAGCCGCCACACATAATGAATTCAGGGATTTTAGAATGTTGTCTAGGGTTTTGTGCCCTTTTATACCCCAACTCTATTTACCAACTAGCCCCTCAACTTCTGCTTTTATTAAAAACTCCACACCAAACGCAAAACACTTCGAAAAAGGTCTGGGTCATTACAACACTCCCCCCTCAAAAGAATTCCGTCCCCGGAATTCCGTTTTCGAAAAGGTGTGGGTAACTGGACATCATATCTGATTCTACTTCCCCCGTTGTCTCTCGTCCCTTATGATATCTCCACTGAACTTTTACTAGTCAAACTTCTATGTTCCTAGTTTAGCAAACCTTACCGCTCACGATTTATATCGGGTCTTCTACGTAAGTCAACCTCCCATCTATACTGATGTCCCCTCAACGGAACAGTCACAACGACTCCTGACAAACACTTCTTTAAGACATGAAATGTCGGATGAACACTCTTTAATTCTTCTGACCAGTCTAACTTGTATGCTGCTATTCTAACTCGCTCACTAATGACAAGGTCAACTTCTTATGGCCTGTATCTCTTGCAAGGTCACCATCATCTCACTTCTCACATCGGCTCTCCACAAAAGAGACGTGCATCACACTATGAATTTCTTCTCAAATTCACATCGAGTACCTCAAGATCGCGCACTATCTATTCAACTTTCATGCTTCGACGAATCCGCAGACTTAGTCCACCTTACCTCTCTCTCAAACTTCAAAGCTCAAAGCCTTATATTTTTCAACCCATCCACTCTTTTCTACCCGATTGCCTCAGACCGTTCAGATGGGAAACATAACCACACCCCATACTTGAAGCCGCCCTCGGCGAGACACCACTTGCTAAATCGTGCCATCTTGCACTACCTACTTGCACCCTCTTCGATCACTATACTCGCTTAAAACTACCTGATAAAACCAAGGCCAACCACGCCTCCATTTGCTCGCCTCCGTCCACACATCGGGACTCACGGTTTTAATCACGTCTAAATAAGGTCTCTCATACAATTATACCTCCTTAAGAGAAAGAACTTGGCGGGAATTCCCGCCACAACAACGAGAATCTTCCACCAGGAAAACTCCCTCACTGGCAACTTGGCACAAGGCCAACCTTGTACATCCCGACAAGCTCACTCCTAGGAGTCCTCTCCTCGATATGCCTGAAATTTCTAGGTTACTTCTTCCAACCTACATCCGTCTTATGCAGATCATACTCCTTTCCCGAATCACATCGGCTACAACTCGACAACTAATTCTTACGTTCTCACCACTTCATCATTTCACACTTAACGTGTCTAATAGTAGGAGACCTCTATAATTCCTTATTGGAGTACTCACCTATCCGAATTGCACTTATCCTGAAGGCTCATAAATTTCTCGCTGCTTGCCACAAGCGTCCAGTCATATAACATAACTTCGGTTACTCACACTCGACTAGGAGGGGTAACCTCGATCACACCCTACTATTCTCAATAGCTTACACTGATCGATCAGTTCGTTTTGAACGTTTCTCACGAAGTCACTAACTTAACTCATTCAGTTGTCTTATCCACTTCTTTCCTACACGAAATCATACACAATTTCCTTCCTCAATACTCTTTCCATAAGTTTGCACACTTATCAAGGACAATCTACACAACACTACGCCTATCGGCATTACTGTCAAGTTTACTACTTCCGATTTACTTACTTATTCCAACATACTGTCTTCACCTCCCCACGTTAGCGTGGAGCACTGCCCACCAACATTACTCGTCCCTCTCTTCCGACAATTCTCAAGCTGCAAAATGCTGTCTCATTACTATACATAACCAAACGGTTGCACTAAAATTCTAACTTAAGGCTTTCGACTAAATCACCTCGAACTGACACCAGAGTTCGACGTCACTATACATTCTTTAAACTCCAACTTTTACTTTCTCAGACAATTCGTTCACACATAAGCAACAGCTCACATTCTTTAAGGATTTCACATCTATTCCACCACATTTTGACTAATACATCCATTCTCTTCTTTAAACTTCCAATGATCCCGAAATGTGCTTACTTAGCGACTCTTACAACTAAAAACACTTGGTTTCTCCTTTGGGTAACTACCCACCACCACTCCGTGATGCTATCTCGAACATAAACATATCTCCACGTCAACTTACACCCTACGTGCTCCAACAACCTGGTTAACACTCGAACACCTCATCTGAAACTCCCAAAAAGGTTCTATCTGATGTTTCCTCTTTCCCTAACATCACATCACTACGACGCTAGCTGGCACATTTAACTTGGCAATTATTGCCACTACATAACTGTACATTCCTCACTCATAACATCACACTGCAGACCAAGACTCTCATGGCCATTCACACACAACTCAAACTTATCTTCAAGACCTTACGCATAAATAACGAGTCTATCTCGCTACATTGTCTCTCCCCAGCTCTAGTTGAACCACAACACCCGAGTTTCTGATTGATTCTAACATACTCGATTCTTGCTAGTTCCTTGCAATACCAAACCATTACATCGACATGGCGCATTTCCTCACAGATCGACATAATCTATACCCTCACTTCGTTTGTGCTAAATACTTCATTCTTTACGAACCATCCATCTCATAAGTAAAACGCTTATCTAAACAGCAGCCTCTCACTATCTTAGCACCCTACAAAGTGGTCCTTCAACTTTCAACCTTCTAATTCAAGTCTTCGATCTCATACAGCTTACACAACTGCCGACTCTGACGTCAATAGTTGACCTGTTGATACTTCGTTGATACTTCCTTAACCTATTCTTCAACAAGGGTCCCCTACAGGGCCTAATCTTTCCAACACCACCCTCTTAATCAACTTCACCTCCCGTCGTCCTCATTTCAACTGACTCGCGTAAGGTCAATATTACAGGATCACCTTAAACTCTTATTCAACGTCGCGGGTATTTCATCTCTACTTCACCACACTACTCATAACGAGTTGCTATACCAACACCTCGATGACTTCTAGTCCTTCCCTGAACACAACCGTCTCTCGGCAACTGTACTTCCAGTCCGCACGAGGGTACAGACCCTCATACAACCGACATTAAAGTCCACTTCCAACTCTTCCACTGCTCACCTCTCCTCTAGAACGCATCTACCAAAGCTACAAACATTCTTTCCTGATTTGTCCAACACCTCTCCACTCTAGGAGTTCTTCCTTAGCTTAAAATGTAATACTCTACGACCCAAAGAGTTCATAGCCTTCATGCCTGACAACGCGATAAATGAATCATTTCACACTTTTGATCATTTTAAAGAAACAACACTTGAAAACAACTTGGGTACACCCGACCCCAACATTCTCATAACTCTAATGCCCTGCACAACGATCTTGAGGATCGTTTGCATGCAATCTTTCTGTAAAACTTAATCTTACTCAACCAAAAATGTGTTGTTACGACAGAAATAAATATTGGATGAAAATCTTCCCATACGACAAAATTTTGAAAGCAATTTACCGACACGAAGTAGACCAGTCGGTCCTCACACTCATTTATATAACTTCGAAATGTCAATACTCATTTTGGTTATAAAAGTTGTGCATTCAAACGTTTTCTTGGCTTATCATGAAAAGAGTGGAATATTTTGCAAATCGTAAACCTCAAGACTTCATTGTACGATGTAAATGGATTTGTATTTTTTTTAAACATACGCTTGCACACGCCGACTCATATCTGATCAAATTTGATATTTACACGTTTATACTTTTCTTATGAAAAATCTCATGTACACATATACGAACTCAATGCATGAAACTCTACTTGCAATTGAAGGCTACTCACTCAAACAAGGTCAATCGCTTTACTCACACAACTTATCATTGACACTCTACCTTCGACCAGTGGTGGCCCACTCGGTCTTGCAACAATTTGCTATACATACATTCAACGGTCCACTTACTCAACCATTTCATACTATTTCGTTTTGACCAACTATCTCACTTTTCCATTTCTACAAGGTTTCATTTCACTATAGGCATCTTATTTCATTTATCCAGCTAATGGAAAGCTCGACCAAGAACCCAGGGCTCCATTGATACCTTCAAGGTTTTGACACTGACCTTTCTTACCATCCTGACTGACCTATCCCATGATTTCTAGAAATGGGACTCTCCCAAAACAGGAGTCTTACTCAAACCCAAGCATTCTTCCTCTCCGAATCCACGAAGAGCTACCTTTAGACGACTCGTAATACTCTAAACAACATTTCTTCTCTACGATGTATACGTACATCACATCACCACGACTTCTCATAAAACTTCCCCAACAGGGGGTCTCAGTCTACCCCTCAGGGATCTTGCTGACATTCTAAAGTACTGGAACACGACATAAACACTAGCTTCTGACTACCACTTCGAAATAATAAGGCAGGTTAAGCACCTACATGTACCTGTAAGTTCGCAATTACACTGGCCAGGTGGAATCTCAAACTTACCTTACATGACAGTTCTCAGTACCCTATTAGTCCTATCTCTATAATAGTGTCCTCCTAACGCATTTCCTGTATTTACAATAGTGCCCTCCTAACGCATTTCCTGATTCTCAGTTGTGATTTCTACTCCCAAGTTTAAGTTTAGGCCCGTCCGGTCACCTAAATCCCTTAAACTATGGCTCTGATACCAATTGTAACAACCCAGTCTAAATTAAGCATAACTAGCATTAATATTAAACAATTACAAAACTGGATCCATAAAATTTCTTTACATCTAACTAAACAACTTAGGTTGGCGGAAACAACCTATACACAACTGAGAATAACTATTACTAGAATATGAGTGACGATATCTCTATCTGCATCTGTGCTCTATCCTGCTCTTGCTCGACTACCTGAGTCTCATGCAATCTGCTTGCCTGAAAAGGTTTAGTTTGGAAAATGCGAGGGTTAGACCATAAGGTCTAGTGAGTCCCTCCTGACAGTCCTCAAAACTTTTAAAAACAGTTTCTAACTTTCAAATATCTTTGCATAAAACTTTCTCATAACTTTCAAATATCTTTGCATAAAACTTTCTCATAACTTTCAAATGTATACAAGACTTTCAATAATAAACTTTCACATAACTGAACAGTAAAAATATTTCACGGATAAATCCGCTCCCGTAAATGGCACCCTGAAGTCACCCGAGGGTGACAACGAGTCAGTATCACGCTGCCTTACTGGGACTCATTCCCATGGCATAAACGGAACCTCCCCCCGACGTGAGTACTGGCGGAACCTCCCCCCGACTTAGCCAATTTACGTCTACACAATGTATGCATACATCTCACATAAAACTTTCACATAAAAGCATTCACGGAATAGGTCCGCCCCATAAATCATACACGAGATAGGCCCGCCCCATAAATCATACACAAATCTTATTTAAAACTGTAAACGACTTTCATGCAATTTAAAGCATAAGAATAAAACATGACATTTCTCATCATGTACTTGCTTTAGAAAACATGTTAAAATCCACGCGTTTTAGTTTAGAAAACTCACCTGATGTGCTTACTTCCCTCCTACTTTGCTCTGTACTCCCCAAACGATCTACCTGGGTTAAAGGATAAACACATAAGCTGACTAACCAAACTGTTCGGATACCACTTACCGGACACTCTCACTTTCCGGACGTTTCTACTTACCGGACACTAAAATGTCCGGACACCTCTGATTTCTGGATAACCACACTTTTCCGGACAGGTTACCGGATAACCTCACTTTTCCGGACAGGTTACCGGATAACCTCACTTTTCCGGATACCGAATAGTACCCGGACAACGACTCTTATCCGGACGACATAGATTTTCCGGACAACTCTATGTCCGGACACCTTCTACACTACGGTCAAGAACTTCCCGGACACTCACCCGGACACCTTCATACTTGAAGGTTTCCGGACGACTGCTGGGTGAACTAATTAGTTCGAAATCTTACTAAACACTCTGAAATCAGTAATATAATGCGACGAATCACTTACTTAAGCATCTATAACCATTTCTCCACAAACTTTACTGATTAAACTTGTTTTAATGATCCTTAAACCTTCTTTAGGAGTCTTGAATGACTTTTAGCAAGAAACTCACTAACACTCTAACAATCATCAAATTCTTAGATGGGGATGTAGAATAGGAATTACCTGGAGGATTCCTTGCAGCAAATGAATCCTAACAAACCCTTTCTTTCTGGTTCTTTGCTGATTGATGAGTCTCTTCTTCTT
Source organism: Saussurea involucrata (assembly GCA_033807775.1). Lineage (NCBI taxonomy): Eukaryota > Viridiplantae > Streptophyta > Magnoliopsida > Asterales > Asteraceae > Saussurea > Saussurea involucrata. Next base: position 5,454,944 of record CM066325.1, read on the forward strand.
TGCACCTTAAACCTCCAAATCACTTTTCTCTTTCTCTCTAAACAAAACAGCCGCCACACATAATGAATTCAGGGATTTTAGAATGTTGTCTAGGGTTTTGTGCCCTTTTATACCCCAACTCTATTTACCAACTAGCCCCTCAACTTCTGCTTTTATTAAAAACTTCACACCAAACGCAAAACACTTCGAAAAAGGTCTGGGTCATTACATTCTCCTTCTTCGATTTCCTCTGAAATTCTTCGATTTCCTCTCCTTCTTCGATTTCTTCTCCTTCTAGATCTGATCTGGTTGCAGAGACTTGGGAGTGGGGGACGATGGAGGAATCCGTTGGAGGAACCGTCGATAAAGATGAACGATAGAGGGGGAGGGGGAGGAACTGTCGATGAAGATGAAGACTTGGTCAATGTGGATTTTACTATTGAGAGTAAATTACATGTTTGGTCCTTGTGGTTTGTTGGTCAAGGTAGAAAGACATAAAATGACCAAACTGCCCATCATGTGCCTTGCACATGACCACCTTAACGGCCAAAAAATGGACGGAGTTACTTTTAGGGACTCAATAGGATACAAAGTGTAAACCACGAGGATGATCTGTGTAATTATTTCAATTTAGGGACTCAGAGTGTTAAAACCACTATACCACAGGGACCAATCGTGTAATTTACTCTAGTTTTAATGATCCCTGGACCAAATTGTTAAAAAAATAACTTTATTGGACCAAACCTGCATATCGATGAACAGTATAGGGAATTTTTGTAATATATTCAAATATAATTTTGAAACTTTTAATGGTAGTCTGCGTTGTAGCGTAACCCACCTCCGTCCCGCTCTCGCTTTATAACTCCGTATTCATTTCTCACAAACCCTAACGTTTTTTCTGCCTACACAAACACTTATCTCTGCCGCTCATCCTCTTTCTCGAATCTACATCAACAATGGAGTTTTGGGGTAACAAATCTCCTCTATTCCTATTGTTTCTTAATATCTTCATGTGTTTTTGTGTTTCCGTTTTCATTTCTGTCGTTAGGTTTTTTTTACGATGAAAAATTGGACGTTCTTTTTCGCTCTGATATTCATGCGCGTATGGCTAATCAATTTTCTTACTGTGATGTTATGTATCGTTTTTCGTTTCCTTTTCGTGATCCCGTGCACTTGCTTTCTTCGTATGTGTCTACGTGCTTTTGTTTTTCGTTATGAGAATTGATGCGAACGTAATGGTTATATATGTGTTCTCGAAGGCGCTGTTATCCTTCGAATGAGCTTGGTTGTTCAATCTCGTGTTTATTTGAAGAGTTTTATTGCATGTTTTAAAAGGATTTTGAAGATGATAGGCTATGTTTAATGTTATGCTATATCTCTTATATATCGGTAAAAGTAAGAATGTTGGTAGCCAATATGCAACGGTCACACTGCTTTTTTAGGTATGGAGAGGACTCTGTAGTTGTGCTCTGATGGATATATTTTAGGGTATTTGAATTTATAATTATTGGGATGGTTTGTTTTCCAGTTGTATATATTTCTGCAATTTACATAAGTCAGCCATTCATGAAAGGACATTATACCTGATTTTTAAGATTGCATTCAAGCATGGTCTTGTGGCTATGTTATTTGATCTGGTGCAAAATGGTTATAGTGGGATATTCCATGTAGACTAGTGTTTAAGGCTGGCCATCTCTGTTTTTCATCAAGTCATGTGTAGAAAATTGATTTGTGGCCATCATGTTATTATGTTAAATTTGAACTTGTTTGATTCTGGGATTTCACCTCTTAATTGTTTTCAGCTGTCTTACTGTATGGTTTCACCTCTCTTCATGTGTGTTACATAGTTATTTGACCTTTCTTTTTGTTATACTTTTGTTGCAAATTCTTATATTATTTTGATGCAGGTGTTGAGGTTAAAAGTGGTCAGCCACTTGAGGTAACCCTTGGTGAAGGCAAGGTTTTGCACCTTTCACAGGTATAAGCTAATTTGGTACTATGGGATGTGTTTCTTGTGTGGAATTGATCATATAAGATACTAAATTTCATGGTACTCAGGCTTGTCTAGGAGAAATCAAGAAGGACAAATCAAATGAGTCTGTTTGCTTGCATATCACTGTTGAGGAGAAGAAGCTTGTTCTAGGAACACTTCATTCTGAGAGGTTGCCTCAGCAACTATTTGACTTGGTGTTTGACAAAGACTTTAAGGTTTCACACAACTGGAAAAATGGCAGTGTCTACTTTTATGGATACAAAGCTGACCAACCTAGTGATGAACAAGAATATCCTTTTATGTGACATGTTTTTTGTATTTATATAAATTTATATATATATATATATATATATATATATATTAATGTTGGGGCTGGGTGTTGTTGCCTCCTTGACCAACTTGCTGTCTCCTGTCTGATCACTGATTCTGAAGATTTTGGTTAGTCCTGTTTTCTTCATTAAGTTTCAGCCTAACTTGTTTCAGACTTCTTACTTATATGCGGCTTTGTTTGTTTAGATTCTGGAGAAGAAGATGCTCTTCAACTTCCAGTTGCTAATGGTATAAATTGCATTTCATAATATTATGTTTAATGTCTAAGAATGTGCACTATTGAGTCAACTTCATTTATTTTTGTTAATTTGGGTTTTGCAGGCAAGCAAGAAGCTAAAAAGGAAGAGAAACCAGTGGTACCTAGTAAGAAGGATGTTGCACCCAAAGCTTCTGCTGCTGGTAAGCAGAAGGTGAAGATTGTGGAACCTGAGAAGGACACCAAATCTGAAGGAAATGATTCTGATGATGATGACAGTGATGACTCTGATGCAATGTCTGAAGACTCTGATGATGATGAGGTACTTGGACCATTTTGCCCTTCATTATGCTTCTTTATATTGATGGACTCCACTGAAGTCTTATGCAGTGTTAACAGTTGTATAAGTTTTTTTATCAATGCTTTTATTGTGGGTCAAAGTTATCTTTATTTAGTTTTAATTAACTTGCAATTAGACATTGGAAATTTGGTTTTTTGTGCACCTATATTGATGCTGGGATGAGCATTTTCTTGTTGCTTTTTCAGGATAACGAGGATTCATCTGACGATGAGGAAGAAGACAGCGACGAGGATGAAGAGACGCCAAAGAAGGTTGGTGGCATTATCTATTCATGCTTTAATGATTTTAAGTACTTATTGACTTATTTGATTTGTTATTGCTATGGTAGCAACAATCTGGAAAGAAGAGACCAAATGAGTCTGCAATCAAAACCCCTGGCACTGACAAGAAGGCAAAACTGAGTACCCCTCAAAAAACTGGTTAGTACTACTTGCTTTCCATAAATACATTACTCATTTTAAGTGTCCGTTTTTAAGAGTAATGGCCTACTTTCCAAATCCACCCATAAATTATGAGATGGAGAAATACAGTACCCCTTTACTATTAAGACTAAATTTGTTATTTTAGTTATTTTGAAATTGTAATAATCACACATTTTTAAAATTGGGTGCTTTTTTCATTGACATATATCTTGGGACGGAGGGAGTAATGCCACTTTATCTTTTTCTTCTCTGTATAACAACATAGTTCAAGTAGTCAACCTTTTGACAATCAATGTGGTAAGATCTTTTAAATTGTAAATTTTTATGATTGATAACGTGTATTAATGATAAAAAATCCATTTACAGAAGGCAAGAAAGGTGGAGTTCATGTAGCCACACCTCACCCTTCAAAGCAGGCTGTTGCTAAGACCCCAGCAAACAAGTCAAACCAGAAAAGCCCAGCATCTGAGGGTGCATTTTCTTGCAAGTCCTGCAACCGGTATGTTGTGTTTCTGTTCCTTTAGAAAAGATTATTGAAAATGAAAAGCAGTAGATGATGATATATAATACCTTTATTATGGTTGTTGTATGCAGGAGCTTCAAAACAGACGGTGCTCTTCAGTCGCATAACCAGGCCAAGCACAAGTAAACGATGAAGTTGTGATTCAGACTCAGGGTGGCAGATTTTGTTGGAGAGCGAGGGGTAGAGTTTTATAATTGGTATCATTTTAATTAGGTTTGTTGTTATTGAAAAAAGCCATCCTAATTCTGTGTTTTGGAGGTGGTGTTGGGATTTGAAAGATGGCAATTGTGCTACCAACATGTTGGAGTTTTATGGTAGTTTTGCTTCAATGGTCTTGTCACCTATATTCATCCATCTTGCCCTTTTTTGTGATTTGAATTGCTCTTTACTTTCATTAAAAAAGGTCCACTTTTAATTTCAGATCAAACTTTTGCACATCATGTATTTGCTTATTGCTTTTCCTCACCTTAAATAAGCTATTTTTAGTGTTTGAATTGAAAAAAGAAAAGTGCTTATGATTTTTCTCAATCACAAATAAGTTGTTTTTTAATAAGTTAATTTATTTTAACTTATTTGTTCAAATTATATTTTTACTCTCAATTTCTTTTTATCGTGACGTAAGTTAATAAGCACTTTGAAAAATAAACATAAGTTGTTTTAAATAAGCAATCCCAAACACCCCTAAGTAAATAACAACCTTCTAGTAAGCATCCTTATTTGGTAAGTGTTTACCAAGTCATGTGCATTGAGAGTCTAATCAATAAAATTGATGATATTCTTATCTTATCTGGTAAGTGTTTACCGGATAAAAAGTGGGTAAACGACCCAGTTATGTCATACTTCACTTACCTTCTGGCTGAGCATAACAATGATCTATAAAATTACCCGTTTAGTGAGGGTGAAAGCCTTTTACCCGTAGGCACTTTCTGGGGAAAAACACTTACCAACAATCTATATTGAAACACGAGATTGTTACCTGATAAAATAAATGATGGTGTTTTTGTTGGTAAGCGTTTGGTTAACGACTCCTTACAATTGTTAGATTATAATTAAAATTAATCAAAATAATAAAACAGATATTAATATAAAATATACAATGTATACCAATTGTTTGATGCATATTAGTATGAGATGAATCAGATCAATCCCTGTTTGATGCATATTAGAGTCAAGCATGATTTGTGGTTGGATTTGAGATTGAAAATAATTGAAGGATCAGATCCACTTCTCACGTTTCTCGTTTGACTCAACTCCTCACATGATCTTCGCCTGTTACTATAAACTTGTTTTTTTTTGAAAAGATAAACTTGTTTATTTATTCATATACATCATATGCATATTATAGACTTTATTGTATAAATTTTAAATTGTCAATTTCTATGTATGATCGAAAAAATAAAAGTCAAACACTGAATATGCACCGACCCATGCCACAACTGCTTACACAATATGTTTGTTTAAGCCAATAATTGTGGGGGTTTTTTCATGCCAATTAGTTCGTATCCACTTAACAAAACGGGAGTGGTTTCATTGTATTTTCTTAATTTCTCTGCCTTAAATTAGTATGTTTCAAAATAAGCATTTATTCTAAATGATAAAATTTTCTCTTTTCTCTAACTAAGAGTAAATTTGTCTTTCTATCAATAAAAAAAATATAATGATTCTATATTTCTAAAACTATATACCTTTTTATTAAAAACATTTATTTGAAATGGAGGAATTTAATCCGAAAACTTTGTTTGATAATTATAATTTTTATTATGTTACAAATGTCTTATAAATAATGTTCTAAAAAACTCGTCTTGGCACCGTCACGTTATACCCCTTGGCGTCGAGATAAGGCGTCAAGCTCGTTTTGGCGCGCCATGACCCGCCATGGCACGTTATGGCTTTACAAATTTGTGTACTTTCGATTTTTTGAATTTATGTACTTCGAAATTCGATTCGCATTTGCGCATTAGTATCGATTAGAATTTATAATTTCTTTTATTTATCGTTTTATATGAATTAAAAATGTTAATAACTTAATCATTATTGTTCAAGACACTGGTATAAACACAAACACACACACACACACATATATATATATATATATTATATACTTATTTTCGGTCTTAAGCCACGCCTTGAAAAACGTCATGGCCTCGCCGTAACAAGTAAGTCTTGAGGCTTGACCTCACCGTCACGCCACGCCTCACGCCATTTAGAACATTGCTTATAATTCACCATTACTGTTGTTTTATTTGTGTACATTATTCTCATAATAATATTTTATGTCTCACATTTCTAATATCTATTCGAAAGTCTCAAAATTAAAAGCAAAAACTTTTTATAATTAATTGTAAGTCTAGAGTAAATTATATTTCTAATCTCCATGGTTTGTTAAAAAGCGCCTCTTATTCCTGTGATTTTAATTCATTCCCCTATTTTTAAGTATGAAAGATGAAGATGACATTGAATTATAAATTACATTGACTAAAAAATAAAAATATAAAGAAATAGAACGAAGATAATAATGAAATACAAAATCATAGAAATAAAAATTGTAATTTA